>OY720402.1:6440000-11240000 GCA_963082905.1 Oligia fasciuncula
AGCTGCTGCCGCTGCTGCCGCTGCTGCTTCTGAACCTGTTTCCGGTCCTGGTCGGCCCTGTCCATGTCCGACCTGGGATCCGTTATAGCCATTTCGTCCTCTTTCAGATGGTCCAGCTGACGCTGCTGCTGCTGCTGCTGCTGCTGCTGCTGCTGCACCTGTTTCCGGTCCTGGTCGGCCCCGTCCATGTCCGACCTGCGATCTGTTATGGCCGTTTCGTCTTTTTCCAGATGGTCCAGCTCCTGCTGCTGCTGCTGTAGCTGAAGCTGTACTGTCAGGCTCATTTTGTCCTTCTCTGATGATTATGACATTCGGCCCTCTGTTAGAGCTTGATTTTGAAGAGCTTGCGTATGAAGAAGAACTGCTTTGAACTCCATAACCGTTATCGGATGCTGCAGCTTCTGCTGCTGCTGCTGCCGCTGCACCTGCTGTTCCCGATTCGTTTCCATATCCGTCTCCAGAATTGTCAAGACCATATGGACCTAATCTTGAAAAGAGGGTTCCATATTCTTCCTCAGAGCTGTCAGAGCCATCGAGTCCATACAAATCTGCATTGCCGGCTTCTGCGGCTGCTGCAGATGCTGCCGCTGCTGCTGCAGATGCTGCCGCTGCTGCCGCTGCTGCTTCTGAACCTGTTTCCGTTCCTGGTCGGACCCGTCCATGTCCGACCTGGGATCCGTTATGGCCATTTCGTCCTCTCTCAGATGGTCCAGCTGACGCTGCTGCTGCTGCTGCTGCTGCTGCTGCTGCTGCTGCTGCTGCTGCACCTGTTTCCGGTACTGTTCGGCCCCGTCCATGTCCGACATGCGATCCGTTATGGCCATTTCGTCCTCTTTCAGATTGTCCAGCTGCCGCTGCTGCTGCTGCTGCTGCCGCTGTACCTGCTGTTCCCGATTCGTTTTCATATCCGTCCCCAGAATTGTCAAGACCATATGGTCCTAATCTTGAAAGGGGGGTTCCATATGCTTCCTCAGAGCTGTCAGAGCCATCGAGTCCATACAAATCTGCATTGCCAGCTTCTGCGGCTGCTGCAGATGCTGCCGCTGCCGCTGCAGCTGCTGCCGCTGCTGCCGCTGCTGCTTCTGAACCTGTTTCCGGTCCTGGTCGGCCCTGTCCATGTCCGACCTGGGATCCGTTATGGCCATTTCGTCCTCTTTCAGATGGTCCAGCTGACGCTGCTGCTGCTGCTGCTGCTGCTGCTGCACCTGTTTCCGGTCCTAGTCGGCCCCATCCATGTCCGACCTGCGATCCGTTATGGCCATTTCGTCCTCTTCCAGATGGTCCAGATGACGCCGCTGCTGCTGCTGCTGCTGCTGCTGCACCTGTTTCCGGTCCTGGTCGGCCCCGTCCATGTCCGACCTGCGATCCGTTATGGCCATTTCGTCCTCTTCCTGATGGTCCAGTTGACGCTGCTGCTGCTGCTGCTGCTGCTGCTGCTGCACCTGTTTCTGGTCCTGGTCGGCCCCATCCATGTCCGACCTGCGATCCGTTATGGCCATTTCGTCCTCTTCCTGATGGTCCAGTTGACGCTGCTGCTGCTGCTGATGCTGCTGCTGCTGCACCTGCTGTTCCCGATTCGGTTCCATATCCGCCGCCAGAATTGTCAAGACCATAAGGTCCTAATCTTGAAAGGGGGGTTCCATATGCTTCCTCAGAGCTGTCAGAGCCATCGAGTCCATACAAATCTGCATTGCCAGCTTCTGCGGCTGCTGCAGATGCTGCCGCTGCCGCTGCAGCTGCTGCCGCTGCTGCCGCTGCTGCCGCTGCTGCTTCTGAACCTGTTTCCGGTCCTGGTCGGCCCTGTCCATGTCCGAGCTGGGATCCGTTATAGCCATTTCGTCCTCTTTCAGATGGTCCAGCTGACGCTGCTGCTGCTGCTGCTGCTGCTGCTGCTGCACCTGTTTCCGGTCCTAGTCGGCCCCGTCCATGTCCGACCTGCGATCCGTTATTGCCATTTCGTCCTCTTTCAGATGGTCCAGCTGACGCTGCTGCTGCTGCACCTGTTTCCGGTCCTGGTCGGCCCCGTCCATGTCCGACCTGCGATCCGTTATGGCCATTTTGTCCTCTTCCTGATGGTCCAGTTGACGCTGCTGCTGCTGCTGCTGCTGCTGCTGCACCTGTTTCCGGTCCTGGTCGGCCCCATCCATGTCCGACCTGCGATCCGTTATGGCCATTTCGTCCTCTTCCTGATGGTCCAGTTGACGCTGCTGCTGCTGCTGATGCTGCTGCTGATGCTGCTGCTGCTGCACCTGCTGTTCCCGATTCGGTTCCATATCCGTCCCCAGAATTGTCAAGACCATATGGTCCAAATCTTGAAAGGGGGGTTCCATATGCTTCCTCAGAGCTGTCAGAGCCATCGAGTCCATACAAATCTGCATTGCCAGCTTCTGCGGCTGCTGCAGATGCTGCCGCTGCCGCTGCAGCTGCTGCCGCTGCTGCCGCTGCTGCCGCTGCTGCTTCTGAACCTGTTTCCGGTCCTGGTCGGCCCTGTCCATGTCCGAGCTGGGATCCGTTATAGCCATTTCGTCCTCTTTCAGATGGTCCAGCTGACGCTGCTGCTGCTGCTGCTGCTGCTGCACCTGTTTCCGGTCCTGGTCGGCCCCGTCCATGTCCGACCTGCGATCCGTTATGGCCATTTCGTCCTCTTCTAGATGGTCCAGTTGACGTTGCTGCTGCTGCTGCTGCTGCTGCTGCTGCTGCACCTGTTTCCGGTCCTGGTCGGCCCCGTCCATGTCCGACCTGCGATCCGTTATGGCCATTTCGTCCTCTTTCTGATGGTCCAGTTGACGCTGCTGCTGCTGCTGATGCTGCTGCTGCTGCACCTGCTGTTCCCGATTCGGTTCCATATGCGTCGCCAGAATTGTCAAGACCATATGGTCCTAATCTTGAAAGGGGGGTTCCATATGCTTCCTCAGAGCTGTCAGAGCCATCGAGTCCATACAAATCTGCATTGCCAGCTTCTGCGGCTGCTGCAGATGCTGCCGCTGCCGCTGCAGCTGCTGCCGCTGCTGCTTCTGAACCTGTTTCCGGTCCTAGTCGGCCCCGTCCATGTCCGACCTGCGATCCGTTATGGCCATTTCGTCCTCTTCCAGATGGTCCAGCTGACGCCGCTGCTGCTGCTGCTGCTGCTGCTGCACCTGTTTCCGGTCCTGGTCGGCCCCGTCCATGTCCGACCTGCGATCCGTTATGGCCATTTCGTCCTCTTCCTGATGGTCCAGTTGACGCTGCTGCTGCTGCTGATGCTGCTGCTGCTGCACCTGCTGTTCCCGATTCGGTTCCATATCCGTCGCCAGAATTGTCAACACCATATGGTCCTAATCTTGAAAGGGGGGTTCCATATGCTTCCTCAGAGCTGTCAGAGCCATCGAGTCCATACAAATCTGCATTGCCAGCTTCTGCGGCTGCTGCAGATGCTGCCGCTGCCGCTGCAGCTGCTGCCGCTGCTGCCGCTACTGCTTCTGAACCTGTTTCCGGTCCTGGTCGGCCCTGTCCATGTCCGACCTGGGATCCGTTATAGCCATTTCGTCCTCTTTCAGATGGTCCAGCTGACGCTGCTGCTGCTGCTGCTGCTGCTGCTGCTGCTGCACCTGTTTCCGGTCCTGGTCGGCCCCGTCCATGTCCGACCTGCGATCTGTTATGGCCGTTTCGTCTTTTTCCAGATGGTCCAGCTCCTGCTGCTGCTGCTGTAGCTGAAGCTGTACTGTCAGGCTCATTTTGTCCTTCTCTGATGATTATGACATTCGGCCCTCTGTTAGAGCTTGATTTTGAAGAGCTTGCGTATGAAGAAGAACTGCTTTGAACTCCATAACCGTTATCGGATGCTGCAGCTTCTGCTGCTGCTGCTGCCGCTGCACCTGCTGTTCCCGATTCGTTTCCATATCCGTCTCCAGAATTGTCAAGACCATATGGACCTAATCTTGAAAAGAGGGTTCCATATTCTTCCTCAGAGCTGTCAGAGCCATCGAGTCCATACAAATCTGCATTGCCGGCTTCTGCGGCTGCTGCAGATGCTGCCGCTGCTGCTGCAGATGCTGCCGCTGCTGCCGCTGCTGCTTCTGAACCTGTTTCCGTTCCTGGTCGGACCCGTCCATGTCCGACCTGGGATCCGTTATGGCCATTTCGTCCTCTCTCAGATGGTCCAGCTGACGCTGCTGCTGCTGCTGCTGCTGCTGCTGCTGCTGCACCTGTTTCCGGTACTGTTCGGCCCCGTCCATGTCCGACATGCGATCCGTTATGGCTATTTCGTCCTCTTTCAGATTGTCCAGCTGCCGCTGCTGCTGCTGCTGCTGCCGCTGTACCTGCTGTTCCCGATTCGTTTTCATATCCGTCCCCAGAATTGTCAAGACCATATGGTCCTAATCTTGAAAGGGGGGTTCCATATGCTTCCTCAGAGCTGTCAGAGCCATCGAGTCCATACAAATCTGCATTGCCAGCTTCTGCGGCTGCTGCAGATGCTGCTGCTGCTGCCGCTGCTGCCGCTGCTGCTTCTGAACCTGTTTCCGGTCCTGGTCGGCCCTGTCCACGTCCGACCTGGGATCCGTTATAGCCATTTCGTCCTCTTTCAGATGGTCCAGCTGACGCTGCTGCTGCTGCTGCTGCTGCTGCTGCACCTGTTTCCGGTCCTAGTCGGCCCCGTCCATGTCCGACCTGCGATCCGTTATGGCCATTTCGTCCTCTTCCAGATGGTCCAGCTGACGCCGCTGCTGCTGCTGCTGCTGCTGCTGCACCTGTTTCCGGTCCTGGTCGGCCCCGTCCATGTCCGACCTGCGATCCGTTATGGCCATTTCGTCCTCGTCCTGATGGTCCAGTTGACGCTGCTGCTGCTGCTGATGCTGCTGCTGCTGCACCTGCTGTTCCCGATTCGGTTCCATATCCGTCGCCAGAATTGTCAAGACCATATGGTCCTAATCTTGAAAGGGGGGTTCCATATGCTTCCTCAGAGCTGTCAGAGCCATCGAGTCCATACAAATCTGCATTGCCAGCTTCTGCGGCTGCTGCAGATGCTGCCGCTGCCGCTGCAGCTGCTGCCGCTGCTGCCGCTGCTGCTTCTGAACCTGTTTCCGGTCCTGGTCGGCCCTGTCCATGTCCGACCTGGGATCCGTTATGGCCATTTCGTCCTCTTTCAGATGGTCCAGCTGACGCTGCTGCTGCTGCTGCTGCTGCACCTGTTTCCGGTCCTAGTCGGCCCCATCCATGTCCGACCTGCGATCCGTTATGGCCATTTCGTCCTCTTCCAGATGGTCCAGATGACGCCGCTGCTGCTGCTGCTGCTGCTGCTGCACCTGTTTCCGGTCCTGGTCGGCCCCGTCCATGTCCGACCTGCGATCCGTTATGGCCATTTCGTCCTCTTCCTGATGGTCCAGTTGACGCTGCTGCTGCTGCTGCTGCTGCTGCTGCTGCTGCTGCACCTGTTTCTGGTCCTGGTCGGCCCCGTCCATGTCCGACCTGCGATCCGTTATGGCCATTTCGTCCTCTTCCTGATGGTCCAGTTGACGCTGCTGCTGCTGCTGATGCTGCTGCTGCTGCACCTGCTGTTCCCGATTCGGTTCCATATCCGTCGCCAGAATTGTCAAGACCATAAGGTCCTAATCTTGAAAGGGGGGTTCCATATGCTTCCTCAGAGCTGTCAGAGCCATCGAGTCCATACAAATCTGCATTGCCAGCTTCTGCGGCTGCTGCAGATGCTGCCGCTGCCGCTGCAGCTGCTGCCGCTGCTGCCGCTGCTGCCGCTGCTGCTTCTGAACCTGTTTCCGGTCCTGGTCGGCCCTGTCCATGTCCGAGCTGGGATCCGTTATAGCCATTTCGTCCTCTTTCAGATGGTCCAGCTGACGCTGCTGCTGCTGCTGCTGCTGCTGCTGCTGCACCTGTTTCCGGTCCTAGTCGGCCCCGTCCATGTCCGACCTGCGATCCGTTATTGCCATTTCGTCCTCTTTCAGATGGTCCAGCTGACGCTGCTGCTGCTGCTGCTGCTGCTGCTGCTGCACCTGTTTCCGGTCCTGGTCGGCCCCGTCCATGTCCGACCTGCGATCCGTTATGGCCATTTTGTCCTCTTCCTGATGGTCCAGTTGACGCTGCTGCTGCTGCTGCTGCTGCTGCTGCACCTGTTTCCGGTCCTGGTCGGCCCCATCCATGTCCGACCTGCGATCCGTTATGGCCATTTCGTCCTCTTCCTGATGGTCCAGTTGACGCTGCTGCTGCTGCTGATGCTGCTGCTGATGCTGCTGCTGCTGCACCTGCTGTTCCCGATTCGGTTCCATATCCGTCCCCAGAATTGTCAAGACCATATGGTCCAAATCTTGAAAGGGGGGTTCCATATGCTTCCTCAGAGCTGTCAGAGCCATCTAGTCCATACAAATCTGCATTGCCAGCTTCTGCGGCTGCTGCAGATGCTGCCGCTGCCGCTGCAGCTGCTGCCGCTGCTGCCGCTGCTGCCGCTGCTGCTTCTGAACCTGTTTCCGGTCCTGGTCGGCCCTGTCCATGTCCGACCTGGGATCCGTTATGGCCATTTCGTCCTCTTTCAGATGGTCCAGCTGACGCTGCTGCTGCTGCTGCTGCTGCTGCTGCTGCTGCTGCTGCACCTGTTTCCGGCCCAAGTCGGCCCCGTCCATGTCCGACCTGCGATCCGTTATTGCCATTTCGTCCTCTTTCAGATGGTCCAGCTGACGCTGCTGCTGCTGCTGCTGCTGCACCTGTTTCCGGTCCTGGTCGGCCCCGTCCATGTCCGACCTGCGATCCGTTATGGCCATTTCGTCCTCTTCCTGATGGTCCAGTTGACGCTGCTGCTGCTGCTGATGCTGCTGCTGCTGCACCTGCTGTTTCCGATTCGGTTCCATATCCGTCGCCAGAATTGTCAAGACCATATGGTCCTAATCTTGAAAGGGGGGTTCCATATGCTTCCTCAGAGCTGTCAGAGCCATCGAGTCCATACAAATCTGCATCGCTAGCTTCTGCAGCTACTGCAGATGCTGCCGCTGCTGCCGCTGCTGCCGCTGCTGCCGCTGCTGCCGCTGCTGCTTCTGAACCTGTTTCCGGTCCTGATCGGCCCCTTCCATGTCCAACCTGGGATCCGTTATTGCCATTTCGTCCTCTTTTAGATGGTCCAGCTGACGCTGCTGCTGCTGCTGCTGCTGCTGCTGCACCTGTTTCCGGTCCTGGTCGGCCCCGTCCATGTCCGACCTGCGATCCGTTATGGCCATTTCGTCCTGTTCCTGATGGTCCAGCTGACGCTGCTGCTGCTGCTGATGCTGCTGCTGATGCTGCTGCTGCTGCACCTGCTGAGGCACTCGCAGATGATGAGGAGCTTGCAGAGGATCCTGCTAAAGCTTTTGCTTCCGCATCGGATATCTTTGTAATGGTTTCTTCTTCCTCATAAATTACTTCTTCGTCATTTTCATCAACAAAAATGGTGAATTTCATCTTCTTCTTTTCACCATGTTTAAGGCCGTCGTGATGTCGCAGACCCGGTGGAAGAGCATTAAACTCAATTTTCGATTGGACAGTTTTGTGGTCCTCATATCCGTCTTTAGTTTTTACAACTGTTTCAGATTGGTTTAAGATTGTTTGATGAGCGCCGGCAATTTTTTCTGGGTGATAGTCCATCCCAGGTGCCAAATTGGCAGTTGCATACTGTGAATTAAATTTAAATATTTGGTTATACTAAAACAAATAAAAAAGTCACGAGGGCACATCAGTATGGGAGTAGGAGAAAATGAAAGCAACTACTTTAAAAGTAGTGAGGCGTGTTTTTATCGAAACAGTTTAAAAAAACAGGTTTTTAAAAGTAGCAACATAGAACAGATAATTATTTCAAAACCGAAAAAACAGTTCCTGCCTGTTCCATAAGTTCCACAACCTACCTACAACAGAAACATTGCCGTAACTGGTGTGTATGTGTATCTGTGTAACCAACAAGCTCTTCTCTATCTAGCTTAGAGCGTTTACGACGTACGGCATTTCATACAAACTTCGAAATAAATGAACCGATTTTAATGAAACTTCATACGTATAAGCAGGATAAAACGTTAGTAATGAACATTTTCGAACAGTCTCATTTAAAAAAAGATAACTGGAAATCTCTGTTTTTATGGAAAATTTAAAATCGGTCTAATTACGCAGTAACACTATTTTTCGAAAATGTTCTTAATAACTTTTTAGACCTTTGTATTCTGCATGCGTATGAAGTTTCATTAAAATCGGTTCATTCATTTCGAAAAACAAGGGCGTGAACGTTTGTATGAAATGCCTTACGTCGTAAACGCTCATAAGGATGTTTACTTTGATGGAAAGAGAGAGATTCAAACGAAACACCTGAAACAGTTTGGAAAAAGCTATTTTCTCTTCTGACTTATTGTAATAGAGATAGCAGAGAACAGTAGCATCTGTTCTCTGTGACAAGCTCTCATAAAACAGTTGCAACCAAAGGGAGTCTTTGCAATGTAACAGATTGTAATTGTAACAGGCTGTTATTTTGGAACAGGATTTTGGAACTGTTATTGCCCTGGAATTGGGACAGGTGAAACAGGTTTCTAATTTTACCTGTTACATACCACCTCTACTACTTTTCCAACCCTCAACAGAGTAAGATCCAACCACTCTTAAAAGAGACCTTCCGACGATTGCAGTCAACCAACTCTTAGTCTTATCATATCATAAACTTATGTACCTATACCTCTTTCTTTTACATAAGTACAAACTTCAGATCCCCGTTTGACCAAATCAGATTCGGAAAAGGTTGGTAAAAAATCCCTTTTAAGATAACCTCTTAGAAGTCTCTAAAGAACATAATAAATATCTTCTTGATAGTCTGTTTGACAATAGGAACTTAATAGTAGGTAAGTTTTGGACGGGAGTGTATATGAGTCAGTTAAATAGTCATTCAATCATACAGTTGTTTTTTTTTTTTTATGTTCGTATTGAGAACTCTAACTAATTCGTGAAGCGTTTATAATATTAGTTTTGCCCGTTAAAACCAAACAAATTAATATCAAGTCAAGTGAAAACGAAGTAATAGGCGATGCGATGCGACGAGACAGGTGGGTAACAAGAAATTTCACGCAGACCAAGTCGCGGGCAACAGCTACTTTGTTTATAAAAAAATCATTAGGTATTAATAATGAATAATAAATAAAAAAATATGTATTAAATAATAATTATTCGTAATCTTAAAATCATTATTTTACAAAACTTGATGGCAAACTCTGGGTAAGTCCACACCATCAGTTTGTTTCAATTCTTATTTTTTTTTCCTTGCTTTAGTTCATGTTTAAACATTCTTCAAAGCAGTAGTTGACTACTTTTTTACTTTTTGTTATTTTACAGTAGCACAACATATTTATGCATATCAAAATTTAATATTAGAAGACGTTCCCAAGCTCAAAGAAATTACTTCAAATAAACCAATTACAGGCACTTTTGAATTGTCAAGGGGTCGGTCAGTCAGAAAGATGAAGCTACGAGTATTTGCCCATTGTAAAGAGTAGTAGGATAGAGAAGAACGGGCATGAAACTCCACGCACAGTCTTTTAAATCATAAAATTGTTACAAAATGTTCGGTTCGAATAGCGGTAGGGTGACACTTTTTTTTATAAATGGCATCTCGCAGTTCAACCTATGAGGTGGTCGTCTGCTTAACCGGACAGTATGGTGACAGTTGAAGTGCATTATTTGAAGTTATAAGACAATAATTGGATAGCATTAAAAGATACATAGTAATAAAGGCTGATGTGCTTACCTGCAAAGCGCAGCAAAGGATCACGAAGGTTGTTCCTCCCATGTTGACTGAGAGTTGGAACCGGACTGATGTCGATACAACATTTTCAGACCTTTTTATACCGAAAATCTTGCCTAGCATTGACGTAAAGATTATTCAAAACAAAAGTATTAAAAACAAATATTTGCTGAGAAAGAAACAACACCTTTTCAATTAGAACAATGTTATAGTTAAACCGCGATTTATAACAATAAGTTAAATTAGAGCTTGATTGAGACATTGTAAATGTAGTGTTGTTACGTGTGTGTAAACATGCGAACATCTGTTTTCGCGTACTTACTGCTTTTATCAGCCATATAATGAAGACCTTATCTATTTTCGATATTTGGCTTTTAATGACAAGTAACCAATGAAAAGTTACATTGTTTAAATTATAGATTAAGAATAGTTTTAATATTCGGTAAAATCTTGTGATTTTCAATGAAGAGATCTTTTACTAGGAACATAAAAGTTCTTGAATTCATCATCATCATTCTGCCGAAAGGGATGCACTGCTGGCATGTTCCCAGTGCTGGGACACAGGCCTCCTCTCGGTGAGATGGAGTGGGCCGTAATCTACCACGCTGGCCCAGTGCGGGTTGGTAGATGTCACATGTCTTCGAATGTTTGGTTCTAATACATGCCGGTTTCCTCACGATGTTTTCTACCATTTGTGATGATCACGGCTGGACATAGATGTATACATCGACCTCTCCTGTACTTTCCCAGTATAGACCGGCAGTGCCAAGTATGGCCACATCGATCTCTCCTGTACTTTCACAGTATCCACAGGCTGTGCCAAGTATGGCTACATCGACCTTTCCTGTACTTTCACAGTATCGACTGGCTGTGCCAAGTATGGCCACATCAACCTCTCCTGAGGTTTCACAGTATAGACGGGCTGTGCCAAGTATGGCCACATCGACGTCTCCTGTGCTTTCAAAGTAGATATAGACCGGCTGTGCCAAGTATGGCCACATGCCAGTACATCCACATTTCGCCAGTTATTTAGTTAGTCGCCCATGTTATAGGGTACGAGCCTAATGCTAAGAGCTATGTTTCGGACTTAAAGTTAATGTAGGTAAGAGGGGCCCGTGGCTAAGTCATATCAGCCGCACAGGTCGATCGATCAGGGATAAGTGACCATCTTTACCTACATACCGAGACCCCTCCGTGCCTCGGAAAGTACGTTAAGCCATTTGTCCCGGCTGTCGTTGGTGGATCTTTGACAGTCGTTACGGGTAGTCAGAAGCCCCGAAACTATGACAACCAGTCTTACCAAGGGGTATCGTATAACCAGAGGTCAGATAGGCAGTCGCTCCATGTTAAATACTGGTATTCAGCTGAATCCGGTTAGACCGGAAGCCGACCCCAACATAGTTGAGAAAAGGCTAGGCAGATGATAATCCGACATGCACAAATTAATTGATAATTTAGTCTCTGTTCTAAAATCAGTTTTTTTTTGTTTAGAACTTTACGATCATCGAATTAGAGTTCAAATTACAATAGTTTAAACGTTCGAGCCGGTTATTATTTAAAGGTTCTAAATAGCTTTACAGATTTATAATCATTAGAATCAGCAATATAACTCCTTATGTTAGAATTGGCCTCCAATGTCATAATTTCATGAAATAGTCATTCAATAGGGTAATATGAAGTTAGAGAGTTCTATTGGTGATTCTATAAATAAATATTTGTTACGGCCGCGTATCATAAATTTAGATTCTTTACCAGATTCCTGCTCTTGAATATTTTTGTCTCGACTGTATCTACGGGTAGCTTTAAACAATAGATGTCTTTTTAAGTTTGAATGTGGGTCCAGTTAACCAATAAAAGTACAGAAAATAAATTATGTGGTCAACTGGACCCGCGGGTCCAGAAGCGACCGGGTCCAGCTGATCGAAGACTCTGTAGATCAACATACAACCTGCAAATTGCAAAAAAAATAAGAATATTTGCATTTGGCGGGCTACCCTGACTGACGCTCTTGCCTTGAGTAGGTAATTCAAAACAATCACTCTTAAATGCACATAACTTCACATGACCACTTCAATTTAGGAGAATTCTCATGCAAATTTAATTTGCGTGCCCTAACCCTCTCAATTCTTAGGCACAAGCTTAAGAAGGGTTAAGATGAAGACAAACTTATCTAAAAGCCGATCAACCATCAAGTCAGAGAAAGGGTTAAAATAATATGCTGGAACTCGATTAAGTAGTGACATCATTGAATGTGCTTACCTTTATCGCATCTCCATGCTGTTATGGTGATGAAAGACAAACATTAAATTATTCATGAAGAACACAGCCGCCTGAGGGGCATTTCTTGTAATTTTAAGAACGTTCACAGTCTGCTCTCAGTCTCAATCTGTCAAAAATACCTGACATTTCCCTACATTCTTGACAAGTTTTTGACATTGATTGTCGCTGAAATGAGATTGAGACTTGAATTTGAACGTTTTTAATTACGGGAATTGGTCTTCTGATCGATACTTCTCGTGACCAGATGGCTGGCTCGTTCTTTGGCCAAAGAATTAGCATTGCCATTCAACGTGGCAATGCTGCCAGTCTTCTGGGCACGTTTCTGAATGATAGCGATACTTTGACGCCTAGATGTCCTTTTGTTTTTATTTGTATACTAGTTAGTTATTTAATTTTGTACCTAGTGTACCTAAATAGTTAGTTGCGTTATATATTGAACTCTAAATCTAAATCATTTATTTGCTTATAATGTAGATATTATACAGATAAGATGTTTTTTTTTTTCTAATACTTTATAGTAGGTTCTTATCGGTACATTTTACCTTACGGCATGCTATTTTTTTTTTAAATAATAGAATTTATACTTTTACACATTAGGCATAACAGACAGTCCCCTGTGCAGGGCTTGCATGGAGGCTGATGAAACCATTGCGCATGTGCTCTTTGAGTGCACAGGCGTCACCCAGATAAGGATTATATCAGATTTTTAGCTTCATTAGCAAATAAATGGTTCTGGAGCATCATTTTGGAACTGTCTTGGATTTTTTTTTCGCTCCAATTTGCTTAGAACTGAATCGCCATCTGTTGCACTTATTAATCGGTATTCTGTCAGTTCTACCGTTGTCTCCATGGGAGACATCATTACTACAATAATGAACTTTTTTATTGAATAAAAAACGGACGAAGAAGGGTGTAAGTTTTTTCTCTATGGTGTCTTTTCGTTGACTATCGCAGGATTATAAACTCTACTTTTGTAGGACTTTTTATTTATGAGCATAGCTTCAATCTATCAACCTGTCTAGATTTTTTCCAACTATGTTGGGGCCGAATTCCAGTCTAATAGGATGTAGCTGAATACCAGTACTTTACATGGAACGACTGCTTATTTGATCTTCACAAGTTCCACAACCCAGTAACTGAGTAATACTACCCTTTGGTAAGTGATAAATGATTTATTTTCTGTAAGTAGGTTTGTACAAACACTCTTACACGTCAATCATATTTTTTTAAACTAGATGAGCTCCGGTGTTTCCTATCTGATTATTCTGAGAAGAAAGGCCGAAACAAACTCAGAGGTTACAGTCTCTTTTAAAGTCCAAACAAAATCTTGGTCAGATCCTGTGAAGACCATGTAGATTGATGTCTGAAATGGTCTTTTGAGGAAAGAACCACACAGATGTGGAATCAGTGCACGCATTTGTCAAAAATCGTGCAGCTCAACTCAGAACTTGAGGAGTCCAACGATTCGACGAACAATATTAAAGAAAGGACATTTGGTAAGACTGGTTTATCCGTAACGACTGTCAAAGATCCACGAATGACACCCGTGACCAACGGCGTAACGTGCTTCTCGAGGCACGGAGGGGTCCTGGTATGTAAAGATGGTCACCTATCCACGGACTAACCGCTGCCAGCGTAACGTAACCTGATCAATCGACCCGTGGTCTCGTGCGGCTGTTATTACTTAGCGACAAGCCCCTCTTGCATAGCTAAGTGCTATTTGGCAAATTATTTAAAAACGATTTAAAACAATGCATTAGAAAATTATTTTTTTTGATCCCTGTCACTGCCAACTGCTGTATACTCGTATAGAGTGTATTGTACTCATTATAACAAACAACTTTCCCAAATAAACTATTTTTTTAAATTGATCAAATGTATGACCCCAATGACCCCATATAGAACCGAGCGGTCTCTACGGTTGATAAATGAATGAAAAAAAAATGCATGGTAAACGTGAAATAATTTTGTTTGTAAAAAGGGATTACTAACTAAATTAAATTACAGCTGATGGTGTATTATTCTTGTTATGTACTCAATATTATATTGGGCTGATTGGGGTCATGCACTTGGTAAATGAAAAAATAACCGGTCAAGTGCGTGTTGGATTCGCACATCGAGGGTTCCGTACAAATTTGTAAGTATGTAAACAGTTTATCACGGCAATTTTTTTTTGTTTGGAATGTATTTACAAATTTACGGTTTTCGGATTTTTTCCTTTACTTGTGCTACATGACATTGCTTCTTGCCAAATTTCATGATTCTAGGTCAACGGGAAGTACCCTATAGGTTTTGATTCCGTAACATAAACGCCCGTATCTTTTAATTGCGTTGACTTAGAAGATTGATTTTGTCACTGATTCAAGGAATTGAAGCCTTGAGTATTTGATATTAATTTCAACTTGATAACTCCACGCGTTTCTGAGAAAAAGGGTCTTGACTGACGGACAGACACCGAGTTGATCCTATAAGGGTTCCGTTTTTTCTTTTGAGGTACGGAACCCTAAAAATATCGTATCTTTGGGAATATTGTTTGCTATGATGAGTAAAATCATGTGTATATCTGGAAAACAGTTCACAAAGACAAAAAAAAGCTTAGGTCAAGACTTTTCTCGAATAAGGGGCCTTACAGGACCTAAACACAAAAAACGCAAGTTTTAAAAACAATAAAAGTATATGATGGACTACAGTAAACAAAATAAAAAAAATATATGATATTCTTCAGGATATATTCTAGGTAGACAGTGTGTTGAAAACATATTAAAACTAATTTGATACGAAACACCTCTAAAAACTTTCTTTTTACAATAAAAACCATACTAATATACATATACAATAATTATGATTTTTTGTCAGATTATTCTACAAGCAACTTAATAAAACACTCGTGTTTTAATTTTTTTGTCAAAACAATAGATTTTTGTAAATAGATAATTGCTCCATATTTTGAAATAAATTACCAGAGTTGTGTCATCGCGCTTCTCTTTCTTATCTATGCAGTCCGACAAAGACCGCGCTTTAGGTCATGTAGTCGCCTTAATAGTTTTAACACAAAAATAGAATGTTTGTTAGTAAATATTATCCTGATCCAGGTAAAACTTGGCCTATTGTTTGGAGAGGCACACAAACATCATAACGGAGTTCTTCGCTCGTAAAACCACCCTCTGTTGGTCTGTCTGTCTCAACACATCGCCGTAATTAAGGGTACGTGAGATTTATTAGCGCCTTGAGTAAGCAACACGTGGCTCAAGTACAATATTTGATATAGGTTTCTAATTTGTAGGATCTGGTGAAGATTTTCGTTAGTTAAGTGTAGGTAAGTTGAAGTTACAAGTTAGGAGGGTGCATTCTGAAAGATGGCAACGTACGCATACAATATAGCTGTCAAATATTTTTTTCTGGTTTGATTAATTTGTAAACTAAAATGAAAAGAAACATATGTTTCTGTAGTAAATTTAAAAAAATATTATGAATTGCAATAATTCATATCGAAACACTGCATATTTAGTTTTAGGGTGAGGTGCAAAAAAGCATTGGAAACGTACCAATTGCTTTTTTTAAGTAAATGACAAATTAAAAACTGCGAAATATTTGATAGCTAATATATTTGTAACGTTGTCAACTTTCAGAATGGACGCTCTTTATTGTAATGCCATACAATTTAACATTGTATTTTTGTTAACATCATTAGATCGATTTCGACTTCTAGTGTAGAATATGTGAAAAAAAAAATATATGGCAAAAAAAGAGGTAAATAACGTGATGACTTCTAATGTCAAATAATCGGCCATAAGAACTATCATACGTCAGAATCTCTAATTAAAGTCCACCAAATATTAGAACGTTAGCACAACAATGATCCCTACGTAAGCAGGCATGAAGAATAGAATGCTGTAATAGCTAATGGAGTACCACCTGATTCCACTTAGCCGTTAATGAAGATGACTCAATCCAACACATGTTGTGGAACGGCGCGACCCTGTACAGTCACGAGCACCAATATGTCAACACTTGGCAACTTTGAATTGCGATTTTTTCACAAAATAACGAATGCAACGTTGAAATACGATACTTTACATATACCTATGGGTTCGAAAATACTATGTTCCTAATAATATAAAATTTCATTAAAAAATAAAGGAGAAAATGGCCTTTGAATAAAGCCAAGTGTATACATACTTTTGCTCGTGACTGTACAGTCACGAGCACTAATATGTCAACAGTTGGCAACTTTAAATTGCGTTTTTTTCACGAAATACCGAATGCAACGTTGAAATACGACACTTTGCATAAACCTATGGGTTCGGAAATACTATGGTCCTAATAATAATATTCAAAAATAAAGGAGAAAATCGCCTTTGAATAAAGCCAGTGTATACATACTTATGCCTCGGAAAGCACGTTAAGCCGTTGGTCCCGGCTGTCATTTGAGGATCTTTGACAGTCGTTACGGGTCGTCAGAAGCCCGAAAGTCTGACAACCAGTCTTACCAAGGGGTATCGTATTACCCAGTAACTGGGTTGTGGAGGTCAGATAGGCAGTCGCTCCATGTAAAATACTGGTATTCAGCTGCATCCGGTTGGACTGGAAGCCGACCCCAACATAGTTGGGAAAAGGCTAGGCAGATGATGATGATACATACTTATGCTCGTGACTGTACCACGGTATTCAAGCGATATGAGATGACGATAGTGGTTCTAGAAAATCCTACTAATATTATAAATGCGAAAGTTTGTAAAGATGGATGGATGGATGTTTGTTACTCTTTTACGCAAAAACTACTGAACGGATTTTGATGAAACTTTATAGTAATATAGCTTATACATTAGGTTATTGAGTAACATCAATCCAAAAATCTTCACAAACATTCATACTTATAGTATTAGTAGGAATAAGTGTGATAAGTCCAGGTTTCCAATGTTGTTGAACTGTCAAAATGTTCTCTACTAACTTCTTAGACCTTTGTATCCTGCTTATGCATATGAAGTTTCATTAAAATCGGTTCATTCATTTCGAAAAATAAGGGCTTGAAAGGTTGTATGAAATGCCGTACGGTGTAAACGCACTTAAAAAATAAACAACTTGCTACTAGCCAGAAGAAAGAAACAAACAATAATTTAAAAAAAAAACTTAAAACATAATGAAGGGTTTTCGACAACTAAATCGTCAAAATCGATTACCCATCACTGTCATAAACTACTCATCAACCTGTGCCCAGAACTAATCAGCTATTAACACAGGTAACCTTTAAGCAATTCTGAACCGTATTCCTCACAAAATATGGAACAAGCAAGTCTAGTTTTAATTTGGTAAAGCCAAACCGTTACGGAACGCAAAAAAACGGTCGTGTTTTTTTTTTTTTTTCCATTATACTGTAATATTTGAAGACAGAACAAAAACATAAGGTTTATTTGTAAAACTTTTTGTTTTTTGTTGGTAAAAGGGTCCTCAATTACTTTGATGAGTCTATTAGAATGGGAATATCAGATTCCGACAATGTTCGAGGCTTTACCAAAAAGTACTATTTAATCATTATCCGCCTAGCTTCCCAACTATTTTGGGGTATCCAGTCTAACCGGATGCAGCTGAATACCAATATTTTACGTGGAGCGACTGCCTATCTAACCTCCACAACCCAGTTACTGGGTAATACGATACCCCTTGGTAAGACTTTCGGGCTTCTGACTACCCCTAACGACTCATATTGCTAAATCTATAAATGCCCCTAAATACCTTATTCTAATCTAGCACAAACTTAGCAGGACAAACTCGATTCGACGAAGTACAACTGAGTGATAAATTACTCGATTTCGCAACTTAGGCTTCGGGACAAATCACTTAAGTGGCAAATCTAGGAACTGTGTCCGACCAGCACTTCCGAACTTAGCCTTAACTAACTTAGCAAGTCGGCAACAAGATCGTGTTTGACAAATTGGTGAATAGTTGCTGCATGTGGTCACTGCCTTGTTAGGGGACTAATAGGCTATTTGACAATGTAAAATATAAGGTCATAATTAGTGACACTCGTATAGATTATCGCTTTTAAAATCGATTTGCATTAATTTTACTACAAAACAATGTATTATTTATAAAAAAAAACCCGAAAAAACTTCATCTTTTTAAATCTGGCGCCACGTAATCGAAAACGGTCTGGATTGGCTGGATGACGTCATGATTTAGTAAATTTCTGTCTATCGTTGACAGAACAGATGACTTTTGTCTAGTATCTCGACCGTTTCAACGTTTGTTTACGTGAATCGTGACGTCACGACACCATATTGTTAAAGATAGCGTTTTGGCGGCTTATTTAAACAGTACATTTTTATTTACTATTTTTTAAAAGAAATACATTATGCAACTTGAAGTAATAGGTTTTTGTGGGCTCGTTAGACACCATTAAATAATCTGAGATGTTTATCAGAAACCAGTCAAATAGCCTATTGATGATTTATGTCGAGCTGTAAACTTTATTTGTATTATTTTAAGTAAAGAGTGTATATGTAATAAAAGGGCTTCCACATGTTACGGTACTAACCGTTCGTCTGGTGCTCTCTGGGCAGTCATCCTCACTACAAATATTGACTGGCCTGTCATACGCTGTACGGCATATCATACAAACTTTCAAGCCCTTATTTTTCGAAATGAATGAACCGATTTTAATAAAAGTTCTTACTCCATATTCCATAGAAACAGAGATTTGAAGTTAGGTATCTTTTTTTAAATAAGACATTTCGAAAATGTTCTCTACTAACTTTTTAGACCTTTGTATCCTGCTTATGCGTATGAAGTTTCTTTAAATCGGTTCATTCATTTCGGAAAACAAGGGCTGGAAAGTTTGTATGAAATGCCGTACGTCGTAAACTGTATTTAACGTTAGTCCTTATATTTTTGAATAAATTTTATTATTATCATTTATTTGTATAGAAGGTGCCAAGGCGTACACAGAGTAAACTATAGACTGCTGCATACCTCCTTTTTATTCGCACAAGAAAAAGAGAAATATATTAACGTCACTAGCAAAGAAAAGAGATAGAGTAAGAATATTTCTGTCCCTTACTGCGTGTCGGCTAAGCACATCAATGTGCACAACAAGTTTGACGTTTATGAATGAAATAATAAAAATTATGAATGTAATAATAAAAACTACACCGCGATTAAACGGAAAATAAGATTTTTTTCGTGCATAATTCAATAATAGTACATTTGCGCAACTGTGAAAATGGTAAGGTGCCGTGTAATAACCTGTAAAAATGATAGTATGATGAAGATTGCCGGATTTTTTTGTCCCTTTCGGTGACACGGATACCATCAGTCTATAGATTACTCTGTCTACGTGCCAAGGAGTCTATCCAACCTTATGGTCACTGGCCAGTTCCATAGATTAAAACCCGACGCCTAATCAGTAGACCAAAGAAACAACCATCTGTCGTAACGCTTGCTTTACTGTGATAATACTCCAACGTCTTGGAATCACCCTTCTTTTGACGCATCCTGTTAATTTCTTGAACAGTATGAAGCGAAAATCACCCTTAAAGTTAAGGCGTTAAGGTTGGTAGGGATGGGTGGGATTCAAATAATTGTGGACTAGTGGCACATTTATGGAAATTGGAGACATCCGCTCGTGTGCCAGGCACGAGTCCTGTGTTTTATGATGCGCGATATGCTTTAGTTTGTCCAGGTGGCGGTTGTGTTTGAATTTATTCGTTTTTAACGTTACCTACGTACTTTAAAAAAAAGTTAAGAGTAAAGCTACAGCGGGGTATTTCTATTCTATTATATTTTTCTCTATGGCGATGGCGACAATTTTGTATCGTGAGTACCTACTTACAACATTGTGTGTGTTAAGAGAAAACTTGCGAAGAATTTTTTTTTTAAAATCTACATCCGATCATTCAATACTAGTGCCTTAATAAGTAGTTGAATTTAATGTGAAACTAGCGGGGTAATTATAGGTCTACCAGAATCTCATGGCAAAAAAAAACTTTGTGATTTTCATAAATTGGCAATGTCAATCCCTATGAAAATCACAATTTTTTTTGCCTATACTTATCACACTAACTGTAGCAATGGCTTTCATTTTGACAGTTCAACAACATTCATTGCGTTATTTAAGTTGTTGTACAGACAATATACCACAAGTTAGGCACTTTCTCCTTATTTTATTTAACACTTATTACATAAAAAATGCAAGAATACGTTAGCCCCGTCTCACTCGAGCGCTTGTTTTTGAATTTCGAAGGAGCATAACGTTCGACCATAACGTACGGAGGACAGGAGAAACCAACTCACGGGTCGCTACTTACTAGGACTGGTAAAGGGATCAGGAATTAAAATGGTAGTTTATAGTTAAAATATTCACATATTTTAAATATTCACATAGAGTCCGTTTCACGAAAGAAGTCCCGCGGCAATAATTGGAACTAATTATTAATAGATCATAGCAACATTCCTAGTCCTGCAACAACCCTCCTACCTCACACACCTTTCTATAAGGAAGAATGTGCATTTTGTTATTTGCCTGTTATGATGTCAAGATAAATAAATAAATCATTATTTATGTTTACGTCGCACGACAGTGGCGCCACGTCTGCGGGACTTCTTTCGTGAAATGGACTCTATTTATTATTTTTGTTTTTAGTAATATTTGTTTAATGGTGAGAAGAGACTCTGGTATGTAAAACTATAATGGTTTTCTGGACTTATGTAGTAAAAACTAGCAGTTGATCTCTGTTTTTCAAATTATACCTACCTACAACTGAAACAGTCAAAAACAAAGTTTTTTTATGTATAATCAAATAATTTTTTCTTGCAACTTGTACAGATTTTGGTGATTTCCTCACTTTAATTTTATTAAAGTTATCAAAGCACCTTGTATACTTCTGTAATAAAGTTTGTGATCCAAAGGTTTTTTTTATAGTAATGCACGATTTACAAAGTGAATCTAATCTAAACCTATAAATAAAATACCTAAATTGGCATCGGGCCGCGGTTTGCTAGCCCGTTACAAGGGCGCGCGCCACGTACGACCGTTAAAAATAAGTCACCGTGCAATACTTCCTAACACAGAGACGAACTTGGATTTTGTCCTTGTGTATCCCTGTGTTGATTGTTATAGAGATTAAAGTGCGTCATTTATTAGAATAAACGAAGCGAAGTATAGAAACTAATATTTATGAGAATGAAAAACTCATACCTAAAACATTTGAACACATTTTTCTGGACTAACTTTTCTGTTTTTGAATATGATATCACACTGGCACACTGTGCAGTCTTATATCATTGTACATTTCACCAATTTATTAATAAATTGATCCAAAATAGATACTTAATTTTTTATTTTCTTTCTCATTTTACTAATAAAATCACCCTAATTGCGTAACACTTTCAATCACAACCTGAATAATTTTGAAAGATATTGCAATCCATTGCTTCATATGTTCGAAAAATTTGTCTGCTCAGCAACTTATACAATGCAATGAATGATATTGAAGTGTCAAAATGAAAGTCATTGCTACCGTTAGTGTGTCACGCAATTAACCCACTGGTATTTGTTACTAAGAAATCAAACTTTACTATAATATTATTATACCTACCTAGTTCATCTCTGAACTATTGTCGTCTTTTATGTGTGTACGAACAACAGTAGTTATCGCGAAGAAAGCTCACCCTAACAAAATAAACCTTTTTTATGCGAGCAGCTGGCCCTAATGACGTTTAGACTTTATCGACTCATTTATAGATGCTATTTTACATTAGCAAATGTGCTGTATGAGCCTTCATACTTTAACTGGTCGCTTTTAATATTGTGATGTGATGAAATTGTGACCGTCGCCTCTTTTTTTTATTTTATGTTTGGAATTAGATTTTGTATGAAACCGAGATTATTTTGTACTTGAATTTAAAATCGAGTCATGAATCTTTTAAAGGTGAAACTAGCTGGTATTATTTTAGGTTCTTTTACTTTTCTGGGTGATAAGTGGTTACTCAATAGTCGTAAATTGGTACAAATTTCTGAAATTACAAAACATGTTCAGTGCAAATTCTATATTGAAAACCTCTTCGCTGTGTGTAAAGTCATTTAACTTAATCTTCACTTCATACACAAAATCTTACCCGCTAATAAAAACAACACAAAATTTTTACCACCGTGCACCGCTTCAAATAAAATAAATTTTATTTCAAACGGCCACTAAAGAGCACACATACTTATCAAGATCAAATAAGGGGAGTTCGTAGGGTCCGATACCGACGTAACGTCTTTTGAGCCCAAGACGAGTTCCTTGTAGACCGTCGCACAAAGCGGGCCGGGCGCACGCCACCCCTGCTCTCCCGCCAAAAGTCAAACTGACACATTCAAATTCAAAATTGTTCGAAATAAGTGCCTTGGTGATATTGTTCTTTATTCAAGTTAAGAAAAAGAAATGTGATAAGTTCCTACAAAATAAGAAATCGATCGAATCGAATCGATTGTTTTTTTTTTAATAAGGCTAGTGTGGTGCTCAATTTTATTTTTCTAATATTTTTTGTTAATTGTGCAATATATTGTGTGTAAGGAAATCAATAGTCTGATAACAGTGCCTTATTTAGTTAATTATTTACATACGCCCTCGGGATTGCAAATATTTTGGTAAGTAGCTTGAATTTGATTTTATTTTTAGTAGGTTATTGGGGTAGCATCTCCGATGTTTTTATTTGAACTAATTGATTGATCCTCGGTTTTCGAAAACATGATTGTTATCAAACTGTGCTGTCAATACGTACGTTACGTTCAATGATTACAGTGCAAACTGTGATTTGAAAAGAAAAATTTAAATAAATTGTCTATTGATTTTTTTTTCTTTTATGTATGTAAAAAGTAATTTTAAAAACTAACAGTACTAAAATAATAATAAGTGCAAGTTTAAAAAAAGGAGAGGAAATAATCAAAGGGCATCAAATAATTCATCCGCATCGCTGTCAACAGGAAACGTGCCCAAAAGCTATCAGATGATTGGTCATCTGATAGCTTAGTCGAGGAATAATTTTGACAGTTATCTCTTTCATGCCTATTTCATACAACAACTGTCAAACTTTTATTCCTTGAATAAAAGTTATCTGCATGATCTGGCGATGGAAAAATCGCCCTTATATAAATATTTACAAAATAGGGCCTTAGACTAGAGGTAGGTAAGAAATAATTAAATTCTACCTGAACTAGGAGTAAACCTGTATCTCAGGTAAATTAAGTTGGCGATCATTACCAAATATCAAAGTGTCTTTCGTCTGTCTAGTCGTTGTGATGGCTCAGTGGTTAAGGTAAGGCCTCGCGTCTCATGCACGAGGTGGTGGGTTCAAATCCGAGCAAGTACCAATATGACTTTTTTTATTCATAGGTATGTATACCTATTAAAAAGAAATTAAAAAGTACCTACAGTTACGCTTACTACATACGTCTTTACATCCATATGTACTGAAATTCAAGCTAAAAGATGTTTTGCCTGAAATCCACTATACTCTCCTGTGCCATCATAATATTATTATTATGACCATAAAGTGCGCCAGAAGGAGGGTTACGTTTTTTTAACTGATGATTTTGAACTGAACAGAAGCCAATAAAATCAGAATGACTTTTACAATATCGGTTATAAAATGAGAACATTTAAAATTGTTAAAGTTAAAATAAATATTGACCAGAAATCTGCTCCATTAAAAAATATTTACCCAAATCATCTGGTTAACATTTATTTTGCGTGTGAAATAAACAGTTCATTCTTTCATTCATTTTTTCCCAGATCAGATGAAAATAATCCGCCGATTAAAATATATTCATTGACTAATTACGTATCCATATAATTTTTATGTCATATTTTGTGCTGGAGACACAATAGCCAATTGGATTTAAAGAAGAGAGAGGAGAGGATCTAGACCTAGTAATCTACACTACCTACATCTAAAACTAAAGCCTACATAATGATAGTCCAAATAAAATAAAAACATTTCACATAAAACTACATGAGCACGGAACATCAGAAGCTAGGTGCACGGTTCCAATTGGTCGTTTCCTATGGAGAAGAGACGTACTCTTTTAAAAACAATTGACTTTTACAAAGTTTTCAAATTACAGTGTTGATAGGTATGTGAGAACGGTACCTACTAACTAATTAGCTTTTATTAACAAGCTTATGAAGAAAGCACCTTGAGCTTTAATGCTACCTCGAAAAAATATCAGAAAACAGATATGGCGTAGGTACTTCTTCTTGCTTGGAAAAAAGGCATGAATGTATTGTCATTCACGTCTCAAAAGTTCTCGAATGCTACCAACAGTGGTTTCCTTCACCAAGTATTTAACCGACAAAAAAATAATGAAATCTGCAATACGTCACACACGACTCCGGAACATGACGTCACAATTGCTATCGACACAACACCAGCGATACGTAATCGGTGCGATGAGGGCGCGCGAAACGCGAAAAAACACGTTATTTTTAAACGTTAAACGAAATAAAAAAGTAATGAGTTATTGATTCGGTCGAGGTCATTGGCTGACCTTGGCATTCGGGAACACTGTATTACAGTAGCTGTGTCAAGGCTGAATTTATTTATGCACTCATTGAGCTTTTTACTTTTTTAAGTATGGAGCACTTTTTTGTGTGTTGGTTTAACTTTTAAGTATTTTTTTTTTATTAGGTATGTTGGACTGTGACTTTTATATGTGAGGAACTAATGACAGCGTTAGGAAAGGCGATTTGCGTAACTATGTATATTGGGCAGAACGTTCGCTAAGAAGAAGAACAAACAAGTTAAAGTCAAGTCAAAGCATTTATTTCAAACAGGCACATGAAAGGCACTTTTGAACGTCAAAGTCTGAAGGACGAATACCGAAAAGATAATTTGTAAAGGTATCCCTTATTAATAGACGTACTTATCCAAATAGACGTAATATGGGTTTTGGAGCCCTGGTACCGTAATGGACGTGGCGAAGCCGCCAAATGAGAAGCTATGCTGATTGCTCAAGAAGACGTGTTCACTTTTACGCGACCAAAACAATTGTGTTTTACTAATTTAAACGCGTCATTTAAAATTTTGAAACTGATTCTAAATTCAATTGAGTGATAGAATGCTGCCAGAATCATTATTCTGCCGGCCAGCATGAATGTCATTTGCCTAGCCTTTTTTCAACTATTTGTAGGGTCGGCTTCCAGTCTAACGGGATACAGCTGAATACCAGTATTTTACATGAAGCGACTGCCTATATGACCTCCACAACCTAGTTACTGCGTAACACAATACCCCTTGATAAGACTGATTGTCAGATTTTCGGGCTTCTGACGAGCCGCACCAACTGTCAAAGATCCACGAATGACAGCCGGAACCAACGACTTACTAAAGTGTTTTCCTCACGGACGGGTCTAGGTATGTAAGTCCGTGGATGGGTGACCGTCACACCCATCCACGGACCGACCGCAGCAAGCGTATCTTAATCTGATCGATCGACCCCGTGCGGCTGTTATCAGTTAGCCACGGGCCACATGCATGATGTAAGGTTCCCTTTTACGAACAACCTTCACGGTACCCACAAAGTGACATTAAGACAATGGTAAGGAAACTACCCGCCATTTCAATTCAAAATTTTAATCAGAGAATCGTATTAACAATGTCCAAGTGTCCGGTTACCGAAGGGACCACAAGGAACAGTTTAATGGTCGTCCAGATTTACGGGACACGGAGACACAGACGTGTTAGCTAAATTGAAAGTTGACTATAAATTAGCTGGGGTGGCCCGCCAGACAACGGTAATGTATGAGGCTTCAGATTTACATCGAGAAGCTGGATTAGGGATAGTTTATTTTATTATATTGGGGAAAGTAATTTGGTTTAAGATTTGACTGTTTATAGCCTCAACCTAGTCAACTGTAGGTTTGAGACCTGGAGGCCTAAAAAGGCCACTTTGGCAGAATCATAAAAGGATAATATGAATCATAATATGGCGAAGACTGTCCCTGTTTTTCTACGTAGATATAATCAAAGAGATTGGGATAGGATTTGAATTGGATTGATTGGTATTTTAGCACAGACAAAAAAAATAACTGAGAAATCCTTCACTAATGGGATTTGACACTCAGTTAACTGTCCATTATGATTCATAATGTTATCCTTTTATGTTAATGTTCCACACTGTCACAGGTAGGTAGTTTGACTACCACGGGGCCTAAAAAGGCCACTTTGGCAGAAGCATAAAGGGATAACATTATGAATCATAATGGACAGTTAATTGTTAAGTTAATCGTATCAAATCCCATTGGTGAAGGATATTTCAGTTCTTTTTTTTGTCTGTGCTAAAATACCAATCAATCCAATCCAAATCCAATCCCAATCTCTTTGATTATACCTACGTAGTGCAGCGAAAAAAAGAAAAACACGGACTGTCTTCGCCATATTATGATTCAAAATGTTATCCTTTTATTATTCTGCCAAAGAGGCCTTTTTAATTCTCGTAATTATAAGAACGTTCGCAGTCTGATCTCAGTCTCAATCTGTCAAAAATGTCTCTAATTTCCCTACATTTTTGACATTGATTGTCGCTCAGATAAGGTTCCGACTAGATTTTGGACGTTTTTAATTACGGGAATTGGTTTAGTGGTCGTTGTGATGATGCTTGAGTAGGCCTCTGTCCAGCAGTGGACGTCCTTCGACTAAATTATGGTGATGAAAGATCAAATTAATGACACAGGTCACCATTTTTTTATTTATCCTACCTAAATCATTATCTATCGGAAAATAAACTACCTAACTATAATTTCAGGCCATACAAGCAAGAATATTCTGTAAAGCTAGCTACATATTGTTCAAATTACTATTACAGTTTCATACCAGCACATGAAATCGTTTGTCTATTCTGTTCACACACGCACGGGACACGCTAAACTGTGCTGTATAGCTTGTAAGGTAGAATACAAAATCTCTAAACGGGTAAGACGTGCGTTACGCTGTTACGTATTTGGCTAACTTTTTTTGACGTCATAGGCTCGGTGTGCGAATAGCAAAATTTTCTTTTTCTATTATTTTACGTTCATCGGTAATAATGATATTTCGTCGATCGACGGGGCACAAACATGTAATTGGAAAACATAGGATTATAAGGCTTGGTTGGCTTGACAAATGCGATAATTTACGTAACCTCCATGCTTAACGTGCTTTCCGAGGCACGGAAGGGTCTCGGTGTGTAAAGATGGTCACCCATCCACAGACTAACCGCGGCAAGCGTAGCTTAACCTAATCGATCGACCTGTTCGGCTGTTATTATTTAGCCACGGACATCTCTCTCTCAGATATCTTGTCATATGGTCGTGAATATCTATGCAGGACTATTTAATAAAACCGACCGCCCCGACAGACGACCAACCGATAAACCTGTCAATTTTGTAAAAAAAAACACCGTTTTCTGCTTTATTAATCAGCACCTGTTATGAAAATTCGAGTCGAGTCACAAACAAAGAGATCCGAAGGCGTACAAAGGTTTTCGATATCGAAAAACGAGTCAAATGGAGTTGGACAGGACACCTGGCAAGGCGCAGTGAAGACAGGTGGAGTAAGGCTGTAACAGAGTGGCGTCCAAGGACTGGAAGATGAAGTGTTGGTCGTCCGGCGGCGAGATGGGCGGAGGTTACTGTTGCCATCGTAGGTAAATCCTGTATGAGGCTGGGACAGGAGCGTGGGGATTGGCACGAGAAAAGAGAGGCTTACTCAGTACCTAAGTAATGGGTGAAAAATGGCTTTAAAAAAATATTTTGTTAAAAATGAGCTCTTTTCTTTAGTTTCCCGTATGTCATTACTTCCCAGAATTCAATCCTTATTAGCGACACTATCGAATGGTGAAAATACAGTGTGTGTTTTTTTAATCAAAATCAACGGGTTCGATTCCTGGCTAGAAATATTGATTTTCATCAAAATCGACTCCTTTTAGTACTTCTCGCCATCGGCCATCCACGCCCTCTTGAAAAATTATGTCGCACTTTCAGTGACATTAAATAGACTCCTGGCAGTTACTAATGAATTTTGTCTGAGTAAAGTGCAAAGATACTATTTTTCTGTCACTTTTAACTCTTTTTCTAACTGAGTCTGAGTCAAAAGATGTTTATATTAAATACCCACTTTTACGAACTTCAACTGAAAAATCAAACTTCCCTTAAGTCCTTCGTTAAAACTGCATTATACAAGTATTTCTCATTTCATCAATAGGAAAGGAGTTCAAACTCAAAGAACCATAAATCCTTCGCAAAGTTCTTTTATAAAACTTATTTCGTTATAAAGTGTGCTAATTGTAAGGGTGAGGTTTCCGTGATAGCGGGTAGAGGAGCGTGTAGCGATTTTACAACACTTTTAGTTTGTAACTTGACTAGCAACCTAACCCTGCTTCAACTGGTTACATGTTTTAAACACATAAACCTTTAGGAATATCCTTTCTACATAATGATGAAAACTGTATCAAAATCCTTTGCGTAGTTAAACAGAATAATGTGGTCATAAAATACACGAGAAGTGACAAGCTCTGCTCGCGTGTAGATAGTACAATAATACAGCAGATACCTGTGTACTAAAACCTAGCCAAAAATATTTCGTTACGTTAATCGGATTGCTGATTTTAGAGCATATTATGGTGTAATTGTAGAGTTATAACACAAACCATGCTCCACCTCCTATCATGTGCCCTCTGTGTCCCAAAACATGCAATCAAGGTGACCTCTGCACTACCACCCACAACGCCGCCCGTGGAAATGACAAAGTTTTAGGAAACAAAAGAAGAAGTGCATAATATCATAATCAGCCTATAATGTTCCCACAGAGGGGAGGCCTGTGTCCCAGCGACACAGGCCTCCTTTCTTCGAGAGAGAGTGGGCTGTAATCAACCACGTGGACCCAGTGCAGGTTAGTAGTTGGTTTTAGAGATATATGCGCAACTAACCGACAAACACACAAGGAGATTTGTTTCATAAATAAGTAAGGTCTGTATTACAATATTTTAATTGTAGAAGATTTAATAATAAATTAAATTAAAAAAACTTTAAAAGCATCGATAAACAGGTTACCATTGTTAGTACTTTATTTTTATTTAGAATATTTTTGTTCATATTTATTACTAGCTTCCGCCCGCGGCTTCGCCCGCGAGATACGTCGTTAAAAACTTCCTGTCCTCCCCCGGGATGCAATCTATCTCTCCGCCAAATTTTATCGAAATCATTTCAGTGGTTTAGGCGATACAGACAGACAGAGTTACTTTCGAATTTATATTAATGGTATGGATTTAACTAAACTAATAATTCTATTGCTTATGTCCTTTAACAATACCTACCATAATAATAAAGATTTCGCTCAATAGACGTCGCTCGCTGTATGACCGTAGACTAATATGCTTATAAAGGATTACTACCCCTTTTCTTACTTCTATTGTGCTGCCCTTTGCCGTTCTGAATAAAAATCTTAACAACCTTATGGGTATAAAACGTTACGAGTTTACGGCCATTTCTATTTTTTTTTTTATAATTACTGTCTAGATCTAGCCCGATGTAGGTACAGACGCCAGCACATCAAGCTACTACAATCTGTCAAATTTCTTTAATAGATTTTCAACTTTATCGCGAAACTATAAGGTTCAAAGTTGATTGGGAAAATTTGACAATTTTGGGTAGCTTTATGTGCTGGCGTCTGTACGTACCTAGTTCTAGAAGAATATTCATCATCATCATAATTAGCCTATAATGTTCCCACTGCTGGGACACAGGCCTCCTCTCGATGAGAGGGAGTGGGCCGTAATCCACCACGCGGGCCCAGTGCGCATTGGCAGATGTCACATGTCTTCGAATTTTTGGTTCTAGGACATGCCGGTTTCCTCACGATGTTTTCCTTCACCGTTTTGAGAGCAGTGATGATGAAATAATTTACACAAAGTAAAGCGCCTATCTGGGTTCGAACCTACGACCTACAACTCGTAAGTCGCGGCCGTTACCACTTGGCCACCACTGCTCTTCAAGAAGAATATTCAGATGAAGCCTATTATTGTCATTTTGGCATGAGCATTTTTTATTTTACCTCAAACTGTGTCACATTCCGACTTATTTCTATTTTGCATTTTAAATAGACTATGAGCTGAATTCTCCAACGCCAGATAACTTTATCAGAGGAATAATTTTGAACTTTTGACAGTTCTTCCATACAAAAACTGTCAGACTGTCAATTTTATTCCACTATCTGTTCATTTTATTTCATATTTTTCCTTATTCTGTTTTTTCTATTCTACAGGTATTTCTTTTTTAATTATCGGTCGATTGAAAAATCAGCCCTTAGAAGAAATTTTTCAACCGACAGATAATTTTTATTCGTGGAATAAAATTGGCGTCTGACAGATTTTGTATGGAATAACTGTCAAAAATTCAAAATTATTCCTCGGATAAAACTATCTGGCGTTGGAAAAATCAGCCCTAAATAAAATGCACCGCGTGGTACAGAAGCCAGCACAGCAAGCTACCCTAAACTGTCAAATTTTCCCAATCAACTTTGGACTTTAAGCTTTAGCGATAAAGTTGAAAATCTATTAAAGACATTTGACAGATTGCAGTAGCTTGATGTGCTGGCGTCTGTAGTCTGTACTATGAAAATTATTTTGAAAAAACTTCAGTGTAGTCAACCAATCATTTTGTTTCTGAGACTAATTTGACTTTATGACTTAACTCTACAATAATTATTTGACTGAAGCATCTATTTTAACATACATTTTTATATTACTCAATTAGTATTAATTTTTTTTCTGTTGACATTTTTTAATTGTTATTTTTGTTTAATTCACTTTAAATTAATTATTTTATTCATATTTGTACGCCGTCATTGGCAAAACTTAGTGTACCTATATATTTGAATAACAACAGTTTCTACACCACCTATGTTTTACAAATAAAATAACTTTGACTTTGACTTTGACCTTTGCAACCCGAGGATCCTTTTGCCCCTGTAAGGGAGGTACCTAATGTTTTTAAATAGATATCACTTATATTTGATCATCCATACTACATACTCCATCCATACTAATATTATAAATGCGAAAGTGTGTCTGTCTGTTACCTCTTCACGCTTAAACCGCTGAACCGATTTAGATGAAATTTGGTATAGAGATAGTTTGAGTCCCGGGAAAGGACATAGGATAGTTTTTATCCCGATATTCTTACGGGATCGACACTTATTCGGGTGAAACCACGGTGTGCTGCTAGTTTCTTTATAATTTTTTATCAAGGTTTTGTGGTCGTAGGCAGCTCAGCAATGAAATAAAATGCTCATAACATAAAAACCAGCTTTATTTTGTGATAACATTAACATCATCTTATTACAGCCACCCTTTTATTCCCAGGTGTTTAAATAAAACAAGAAATAAAAACTTGGATTCGTTTCAATGGAAGCACCTCTCGTAGGAACTCGTAAACAGACTTTAGGTTCATCCCGGACATTATAAGAGTACAATGTTCCGTAGCCCGCCACATCAAAACGGATGAACAATATCTGTAAATTGTCAGACTTCAATATTGGTTCAGAAGGACATTATCGCAAAGATAAACGAAAATCTAACTCAAAAACCAACCTTGACATGTCTAAATAAAGTCTAATGTCGCTAAAACACGCTCGCACGTATGACGTACAACAAAACAAATGAAAAAGTTTTTATTTATCGCCTCAACACTTCATGCTTAGTCCTTCCATTCTAAAATGAACTCTAACTTCTAAAACGAAAGTCCTTTTTAGCATAACAAGAAAAAGCAAGCAGCAATAAAAACGTTTCAAATTCAAAGTTATTCGTTTCGTTCTAAAACGTTAAAGGTGTTGCCAATAAAAAACAAGTTAGCATCTTACGTTAACAAGGTGTGGGATATGGGCCCCACGGCCGCCATTTTAGAAGGATTTTATTCTTATTTTGTTCCACAATTTATATCGGATCATAAACGGACCCTGATAAAAGAACGTTTTGTCTTGTTCATCACTTTTACCTTTCATAAAATAACTTTATCTAATGCGTTCCTTTAAATATAAAAGTTTAATTGGGTAAAGTATTATTTCTATTCCAGAAACACAATTATGTATCTAGGGGTTTATATTAGGCGTTTCTTAGAGTTAAATAATGAATTTTTAACGTTTAACAGTATCATAACTTTATGCAACGTTTTAAATAAAGGGGCTAATGTCGTAATCAATATTAGCCAAAACTACCCTGCAAAACATCATTATCGGTTTAGTAATTTAGCCATGAAACGTATCTAGGACTAAGAAGGTTTAGTGGTGGATCCAGCAGTCAAGATGTGGGACATTTTAAATGTTATTCATCCACCATCATGATTATTTAAGATTACTGTAATTTTACTTTACAATCCACATAACTGAAAGCTAATCTGAATGACACTTCTCTAGGAAAGATTTGATCGAAAAACCATCTAAAGATTTACTGTCAGCAGCTAAAGCAAACGAAATAACGGGTTGATGTTCTATTCCCGCGTCGGTAACTGTCGGCAAGTGTCGGCAAGTGTCGTGAAGTGTCGGCAAGTCAATCTCGCGCTAGTTAAGGAAGGAATTGACGACACTTTTATGAGGCTCTTGACAGTAACTTTACTGAGGTAACGTTTTATGATCCGGTGAGGGTGACACTCACGGTAACTACAGTGGAGCTACCCTTGTACTCGTAATTCTGTTTTTTTATTATGGTAATCGAATGGTTTGTTGCAAGAATTAAGATCATCGTACTTTATACGGGTGTCTTATAAGAAGAAACTCAATCAATAGTCTATCTCGCATGCTCATAAAACAGATTACTTTTCCGTTTGGACAACAACATTTGTTAGACTAAATTTTGTTTTTTCGATTCTAGTTCCTGCCCGAGACTTCGTGCACGTGAAATTTCTTGTATTAATATAAAATATATCCTATGGCACCCTGCTTAATGTAGCTTCCCATGACATGTAGTTCCGAAGACAAACACAACAAAACACAACACATACAAATTCTTAAATTTTACCTCTATATAGTAAACGAGCTTCTGCCCGCGACTTCGTCCGCGTGAAATTTCACCCTCTCCCCATTTAAACCCTTAGGGGTTGAATTTCGAAAAATCCTTCCTTATTCCTTGTCTACGTTATACAGGGTTATTGGTAAAACACCAGCAACCTCTTAAGAGGTCATTGTACTCATCATTATGAACAACTTTTACTATGGGACCAAACCTGAAATCGCAAAAAAAAATCAGCTGTTCCCTACATTTATGTTCGTATAACTCGTCAAAATGTAGGGAACAGCTGATTTTTCGCGATTTCAGGTTTGGTCCCATAGTAAAAGTTGTTCATAATGATGAGTACAATGACCTCTTAAGAGGTTGCTGGTGTTTTACCAATAACCCTGTATAGGGAACCTCTGTGCAAAATTTCAGCTTTCTAGGTCCAAGGGTTTGGGCTGGGCGTTGATGAGTCAGTCAATCAGTCAGTCAGGACTTTTCTTTTTATTTATATAGATAATTAGTATACTCGTAGATGCAAGACAAATGGCGCACTACGCTTTGCTACGCAACGTAGCACAGCGTAGCACAGCGTAGCGCGTCGTAGCAGTAGCAAGTTTGGGAAGGTTAATAAATCAGACGCCTGCAGTGCGATTCTGTAACCATCTCACCGTGAAAACTTAGGTGAAGTGAGCGTGAAGTGAGCTGTCAATAGTGTCAAATCCTTGCAAAAAGAAACTCACATCACGTAAGTTTTTACGGTGAGATCATTACAGAATCGACCGGCTGTAATGAATGAACAGTATTTAGATAAACTAAAAACGACTGATAAGACATTTTCTCGATTACTAACATTCATAGGATCTAAGCTATTCTCCTTAACGCAACTAACTTGTAGATGTTCTGAGAAAATTCGCGTGTAAACGTAATTTATTTAGAATAAGTAATTGAGTGACATGTTTACGACATTCGGTACTTGGTACTTTAAGTACCGCGTTGTGACAAGATACGCTTTTTTAAAGGGACGGTGTTGTTAAAGATTCGGTTTACGCGTAGATAACCATAAATGGGGTGGATGGGAAAGAAGAAAACCTGTTTGCTACTTGTAGACTCCAGCACGTCAAGCTACCCCAAACTGTCAAATTTTACCAATCAACTTTGAACCTTATGCTTTAGCGATAAAGTTGAAAATCTATTAAAGAAATTTGACAGATTGTATTAGCTTGATGTGCTGGCGTCTGTACAAGTAGGTATCTCACAAAGTTTAAGTTTTTTTTTTAATTTCGTTTGTTTATATCGAAAAGCGAGTTATGGAACTCATATAAAGTTGGGCAGAATACAAGCATCCTAATTGCGGAACACACTATCAATCACAAACTGAATCATTTTGAAGGATATTGCTAATCCATTGCTTCATATGTTAGAAAAATTTGTCAGCTCAACAAAGTAAATAACGCAATGAATATTGTAGAACTGTCAAAATGAAAGCCATTCCTACTGTTAGTGTGTTACGTAAGTACCTACCCCGCTGGCAAGGCGCAGTAATAACAGGTGGAGTAAGGCGGTGACCGAGTGCCGTCCAAGGACTGGGAGACGAAGTGTCAGTCGTCCGGCGGCGAGATATCAACTCAGCCTAACGCAGACTGCTGGACATAGGCCTCTCCCAGACTGCGCCACAGCACCCTGTCCTCCGCCTTCCGCATCCAGTCTACCCCAGCCACCTTCTTTAGGTCGTCCGTCCATCTAGCTGGGGGGCGTCCCACACTACGCTTGCCGATACGCGGTCTCCACTCCAGGACTCGTCTTCGTCACCGGCCATCGGTCCTTCGACAGAGCTATGTCAGTAACTTCGCTTCTTTTCCGGATAATTTCATTCCTGATTTTATTCTGCAAGGAGACTCCGAGCATAGCTCGCTCCATAGCGCGCTGAGCGACCTTGAATTTGTGGACCAGCCCGACCGTCAGTGTCCACGTTTCAGCACCGTATGTCATGACGGGCAGGATGGGCGAACGATATTGTTACTATCGTTGGTAGGACCTGGATGAGGCTGGCACATGAGCGTAGGGATTGGCCTAGGCTGTGGGTGTAGTCCGGCTATGGATGACGTGATGATGATATCTGGATTAGTTGTTTTGGCTCCTTGTTTTTTGGAAGTTGAGCTTTAATTATTAATAGAAATATAGATTTTTCTTTTTACTCTTGTGGAGGACTTGCCCAGGGAGCCTCAGAAATCAGAGCTAAGAGTCAACTAGCAGATAAAATCAATGCAATCTAAGACTTCACAATGTATCAGTATTGTTGTCGGAAAATTCGTCAATTACGTTCAGACATTTTCTAAGAGGCACGGCAGCAGACACTCGAAATAATTCATTCAATATCTACCTTGTGTCAGTAGATTTCGTATAATATTAGTATGGATATTATATATTCTCCACTGCAGAGCAAAGGTCTTCCCATTCCTTTTCCAAAATTGATAATTTCTCAAAAATAGGTCGTTAAAAAATTTGAGTGTACTCGTATAAGTGAACTATCTGAATTCAAATATTATTATTTTCCATAAATAAAAAAAGGAAACATTTTATCTAAAACCAAAAAAATAATACGGTTACAATAGAACTCATGTTTTAATTACACTTTTAATAACACTTCAACTCAAAACATAAATCTATACTTAAGAATATAAAAATAGCCTAGATGCTACCGAAACATGGGGCAGTTGTTTTTCATAACAACGAGAGCGAGCGAAGCCAGTAGAAAACTCTAATACGGTAATACCTATAAAGACGATAAGCCTGTAACCTGTAACGACTATATTTAAAGGAGGCTCTGTACCACGCCAGTATTAGCAGACCAGACGAAACTGTGGCAGTAAAAATATAATGGAAAATGAGATCCAGTCGCAAACCTGAGCAATCAAAACTTTTTTTTTCAAAAAAAAACAAAAATTTGGTAACCAGAAATTTTCATCACAATGTATAAATATTGTACTATTAAAACTCATCAAAATTGACGATAACGTAAGACTAAACATGTTAATAATAATTACCGAGTATAATAATTAATAAAACGTAACAAATTAAACAATTTTGTTTCTAATAATCTCATTTCGAGACCAGTAGCGCCATCTATTGTAATTAGTAAAGTAACACTGTATAATGAGCCTTCGTTACTAAATATTCAGATTAGAACTTAGACAAAAAATAAAAATACTTTAGAAAATATGCGTCAAAAAATACCACAAGTTGATGTAATAACAGTGACTGTATTGAACGTGTCAAATGCAAAGGTACTGTATTCAAAACGACAGAGATCCGACGAAATGATCAAAACGTCTGTAAAAAACCAATGAAAACGAAAAAGAAACTGCAAACGAAAATGGCCGTTGAATGCCCGGCGAAGTGAACGTTGCACTTTCACGATTAAAAAATAAAATTGAAAAAATAAACGACGCGTTAGAAATGAACCATCGGCTAATAGTTCTTATTGACGCCGGAGTGGCGCTAGTGTGCGAGCTCATTGGTTTCAGCTTTAGTTCTGCTATCCGACGCTGCTATATTATGGCAGCACTTGCGATATCTTATTAGAATAATGTTGTAGTAACTAGTATTTCGGTTTTTATGAATAAAATGAGGTGTTGAAATAAGGATAAGGCGTTTTAAAAATTGATGTAGGCCTTTTTTTTGTTTTGTTTTATTTCTTCAAATATGTTTTTTTTTTTTAGCTTTTTGGTTCGTAGGTACATAGAGCTTCGTAGAGCTCAACTATTTCACGTAAAACCGTTTTTTGTGACATAAAAAACTTTATAATTAGGTTTTTTTTTATTTTTTTTTTGTGTTATTGACACAATTGACCAAAGTAAAAAATAATCGTACGCGCCGCCAAAGTATTGAAAAACGTCGATCACATGATCGGTCGCAGATCGAACCGGGTCAAGCACAACAGGTGAGTTGCGGAGCGCATCAACTAAAAAATAAAATATCGAAATGTGAAAAAATAATAAAAATCAGCAAATATAGTAAATTGAAAAAAGAGTAGTGTCGTTACTGTCTGGCGCGTGTATTTGGTGTATTTGCGTCTCTGTCGTGAGTGGCGCACACGTGGTTTTCGGTAGTCTCGGTTCGGGTGTGGGAGAGGGCGCGGGTGAGCCGCGCGCGAGGCCCACATCCCGTCGCGGCCCACGCCGACCGGCTGCGTTGCCCGTAACCTCCGAATGACCTCATTTTTTTTTCTCCAATGTAAATATTCGGCTCGTTTTTGCCGCATAGTCTATAAGTGGTATTAAGTTCCTTCGCCGCGTTCGTTTTTTTTTTTATTTACCAGTTAATTAGTGGACGCTCCAAATTGACTTTAGCCGTGTCGAGGACTTTTAATTAGTGTAATTTTTTTCTAGTGTAACGACTCGGTTTTTTGGACTGGATAAATTTAAAAATTAAATAATTATTGTATTATAAAATTATTGTTAAGTTACCCGGACGTTTCGGACTGGTTTAATATAAGGTATTATTTTGTTGTGGTGTTTTTGGAAAATTAGAATTAAGTCAATTTATCAAGATACGTGGTTCCTTTCAAGATAAGGAAAAATTGTTCTAGTCAGCACATCAGGTAAATTGTGAATGAAATTGTATTTTGGCGATTCTCAGTTTGTTGTTTTAGTTTATTTTTTATTTTTGCTAAATTATTTTTATTTTGCAATGCTCATTTTGTAAAAAAATAAAGATATTCTCAGTGACGGCATTACATTTATTACAAAAATAAACAGTGTTATTTCAAATAAATCACAAGGCCAAACAGTTGTAGTCAAAATATTATGAGTAAACAAAATTGTATGTCACTATCAATTGAATTTAAATTTGATTCAATGAAAGCACTTTTACCGCGTAAACGCATTCCTGTATTTAATCTCAGAGTACTTACCTGCTTCGGTATATCGAAAAAGAAATAGTCTATATGTCTAAATAAAAAATATCCTTCTTTTACTTTTTTAACACAAAACAGAAACGCATTTCAACAACTTTATAAAAAAAAAAACAGAAAAAAAAAAACAAAAAAAAAAGTCTTACATTCTTTGCTTCCTTTCTTTTATTTTTCTTAACAATACCCCGTAGACAATGTATAGGAAGTCTAAAAATATTTCCGATCAGCAATAAAAAACGTAATTTCAAGGGGAAAAATCTCGTGAAACCGCGTCAGGTTCGTCGACCTCGTTCGAACCGGTCTCTGATAAAAGAATCATATTAATTCATACTCTTTCAGCTGTTTACGGTTTCCAACGTGAACATTCACTTGCGTTGCGAAATAAAAAAATACGCTCCGGACGTGACGTAGTTGTTGTTCTTTTTTTTATACAACGCAATCGAGGTAAATTATTGGTTTCCTTTTTTAAATTTCCCGTCAATGAGTTCGACATTATTGGGTGTTAAAATGTACGTCGTGTTTTTTTTGTGTCCCACGAGTGATGCGATCTTTTTTGTTTTTGTTTTTTGTGTCATTCAGTTGTATGCATATTTTGGTTTCTGGCAAACTTTGTAGCTTATTGTTCATAAAGATTACCTTAAGCATTTCGTAGTAGGTACCTAGTTGAACGTTTCAGTCCCAAATGCTTTACTTCCGTTAGTGTTTTTTTTTTGCTTCTTATTTATTTTATTAAACCCACCTTATAGATCAGTGATAAATTTAACTTCTCAGTTTGAAAAATGACACAAAAAACGATCTGAAATAACTTGTGGCATTTTTTTCTCTTTATTTCCTAAAATTTATTTTCATTAATAGAATTAGTTTACTTTGTGTTGTGATTCTGATTAAAACCTTTGGGACGGTCAAACTCACAGATTTTAGAATTTTGAAAACTCGTTTTTTTGTTGCCCATTTGTTTTGTGAAGAAACTGGGGAACCAATTCATGAATGAGGGTGAGATGAAACTAAACAAAAAAAACAGTTTCTGTTCCTCACAGTCCTGACCCTTTCGTTTAGGAATCTGTTTAGTTTGACATACAGAATCATTTTGAACGACGCTGTTAGACAACATTCAATTCCTAAATTCGTTCTAATCAACAGTTAATCGAAACCCACATTCATTGTCTTAAAATCGATCAACTACCGACTCGTATGTAATCATACAAGTGTCGAACAAAAAAAGTGCGGCGATGACGTCACGCCACTCACACCACCATAATGCATTAAAAAGTACAATCGCTGAATACGTATCTCTCATTGATATTGTCGGGTGCCGATTACCGGAGGATTTTTTGCGAATGATTGAATTTTATTTACAATTAACCCGGCCTCGGCATCGGCGAAAGCGAGAGTGACGATTAAATGCCATTTAAAAATAAAACAGCTCGCCGCCATAACATTGGCATGCCGATCATTTATATTTATGTACACCTATAGACGAGCGCATGTTGGTAGATGATCTTTTCTTGCCTAACGCTTTTACTGACTCGTTTGTGCATACTGTGTGCACGTGATACTGAGCAAATAATACGAGTACACAGAAATGAAAGGCCTTCGTTCACAAACTCAAGTGTTACGACAAAAAAAACATACAAGGCGTAGACGAAACGTCTTAGCCGTAAGAAACCGCCCAAACGTAAGTCGCTGGGGGAGCGCGGGCGGGCGGCCCGCCTAATTTGTCTTAGGCGGAAAAATCGCGCGGCGATTACAAGTGGCTCGTAACGAAGTCGGGCCCGGGGCGGGGGCGGGGGTGCGCGCGGGCCGGGGTGGGGGAGGCGCGGACCGGGGGTGGCGGCGCGGCTGGCCGCGGGCCCGTCTCAGTCGTCCGTCTGGAGTCGCGCCGGCCGGCCGGGCCGCGCGGCGTAATACACGTTCCTCGTGCTCTTGTGATTATAAATTTTAATAAATACAAAATTCCAAAAAAGTAAATTTAAAAAAATTAACCGCGTCTAATCGAAAATATTTTTAGGCTAAAATCCCCTCGACCCTCACTTTTTTGACCTAAACTGTTGGCAGTGGTAAAAAGTTTTTTGCGAAATTTTTAATATTTACGTCGGTTACATTTGTAAAGAGATTAAAACTTTTGGCCGTTGATGAGAATATTTTTATTTAAAATTTATTTTTCTTAACTAACGAACGATCTTGAGTGAGCGATTGATGAGTAAATAATAATTAATGTTAAGCGTTATATTAATATTAAGTAATTGATAGTAATTGAACTAACTATTGACTGCCACAAATATTGTCTGCTGTACTTAGTTTAATATTTGGACTATTTGTGGTTTACTCGGACGTACAAACTTTTTGTGATTCGATCTCAAGAACTCTTCTCCCGGACCAAGGTGGTGATATTAAACAATAATGTTTTATTGTAGAGCTAGTGACAATCCTTTATTTTTTGTGTGAATAGCTTTTTTTCTTTTGTATTTTTTTTTTCTTTTTTTTACAAAAAAAAATGTGATTGTGGCAGTGTCCAAACAGTACCTATTTCACGAAAACATACTGTTTATTTCACACTTATTGTTATTATTGTGTATTTTTTTGCGTTTTCTAAGCGCTCTTTATTTTTCGGCGTCGTCCGACGGGACGGGCCATCTCCTTTATAGATTTCACAAATCTAGTAACCGTTTTAACTTAACTAGAATTAGATTTTACTTGTAGAGCTAGTTTTTTTTTGTATTTTTTTGCGGCTAACTCAAAGAAAAGACTCTTTATTTCTGTTTTTGTTCTTTCTCGTTTGTATGAAACTTAATTACGATACCGTTTGAAAATCAAATAATTGACTTGATGTGAGCTTTTTTTCGAGTTAGTCATGTTTTTTACCGTTTTTTTGTAATAGAATAAGTGTTTTTCATTATTTTGCCGTATTTTCTACTTACAAGTATTGTTATTTTTATGATTTTGTTTACCTACAATAAACTTTATTTTTATTTTTGCTTGTTATTTTTTTTATTTCGCCTTATTTACAACTAAAAGATAAGTATAAACTTTCCGTCGAAACTGTGTCTCCGTTTTTAGTTTTTATGTTATTCAATTAATGAATGAAGCTTTAATTTTAGATAAATGAACTAGATATTTTAATCGTATATTGAACTTTTAAAATATTCGTAGGTTTACTATAATTTTTATATTAGTGTAGGTATAGAAATACTATTATTTCCGACGTCAATTTCAATGAGTTCTTCTTCTTTCTAAGTTCTTACATTATAATATATTTGATATTCATTTTAAAAACATATTCTTTCGCCAGTAAAAAAGGGATACCTATTTAAAGTTAAAATTCGTTTGACAACCTCAACTGTTTTTGTCATTATTATCTACAATACATCATTTTTTATCATTTCCGTTACCATTTTTGTGCCGTGTTGAAATTTCGCGGCGGATTATTTGAAAGGCCTGCTTCGGGATTCGTCAAACTCTGATAAAATGATAAATCCCCACAAGATTTCTGATTCCTACAAATAAATAAGGAAACGATGTTTCTAAATTTCCTCCAAATATCTTTCGTAAGAAACAAGTAATAGCTTCAAACAGATATTTAGGGGAGAGTAACACAATACCGAAGGGAACCTGTTTATGAAATGGTCAGTAACTGGTTTTGAATGGTGCACACAAGACCTTATTGATATTACCTTCATGTTATGTCTCACTATAGCCCTTACCATAAACCATTTTGGTCCTGGTTGATTCAAATGGAATAGTGAACGCAGATCCACGAGAGAAACATTGGAAGTATTATTTTTGTGTACTTATGTAATTCAAGAAGATAATCTAGTAAATCGATGAATTCATTTTCATATTCAAAGGGTGCCAACGGAACCCTATTACTAAAAGCCTCCGCTGTCCGTCTGTCTGTCAGCGGGCTATAGATATCTCATGAACCGTAATTGGTAAACAGTTGAAATTTTCACGGAGTGTGTATTTATAATTGCCGAATTAATTTACATGCCATAAATAAAATGAAGTAAAAAAATAAAGGCCGTTTTTTGCCTTATGGTACGGAACCCTTCATGTGCTAGTCCGAGTCGCACTTGGCCGGTTTATAAAGTCCCTTACACTGCCAAGATAATATAATGGTCTGTTTCACCAAAGAAAACGAAAAAAGCTACCTACTTGAAATCATGTATCAAGCTATATGGGAAGACTTATGTTCAGCGATATAGGCTACTACTGATATTATGTTGAATACCACCTTATTGTTGATGAAATAGTAAATTAGTCGTAGTAAGTCGTAAAAGACGATTTGACTAACCGACAAATACCTTACTTAGTTATACAACAACAACATAATATTTTGCTAACATTTGTCTTCTAACGATTTTCTATTTTTCTCGAGAGTCGATTGGACCGGAGACGCATCCACGCCTAGTTTCTATATTCGGTTTTTATTTCACATAAATCACACAGATCCTGTAAACTGAGGAGTTTCACACACAATAACAGCATTCCTTTCTAGGTAAAAAAATCTTTAGGTCTAAGATAGCCGTCCGGGCCTCTTGACTATCATTATGATCCGCGGCCATTCATCTGACATGACTGATTTAGATACAAATATATACGTTACCTGTTTTTATTATATACGGAAAATGTACCTACTCATCAGGTTAACTTAAAAACTGTGACCATAAAACATAGGTCCTATATGGCGTGCTAAGCTGATGTAAGTAAATACTTAAAGAGAAAATAGGTAGAGGCGTCAGGATAAATCGAATATTTCGCTTTACAAAGTCGATTCATTTTCGAGTTATTGAGGTAGGTCCTCAACATTACTCTCGTTATTCATTTTCGTTAAAAAACTGTAAATATCTTCATCTACTGCTAAAACTAAATTGAAAGATGCTTAGGGTGGTTATAATCTTTTTCATGTAAGACCTACCTTAGAAGGTAGGTAGATAAGATCCATTTTTAGAAATACGACAGGGTTACTTAGCGTTTTTCTCACATAGGGAAGAAAAAATCATTTATCACCATAATTTTCTCTGTCGGGGTGGGCGATTACAGAACGGTACAAGTCTTTCTTCAGTCATAATCAACTTCTAGAATTGAAATTCGAAAAAGTAACATTCATTATTATTATTCTACATGGCATGCCATACAAGCTATTATCTATCTATATTATAAACGTCTTGTTTCAATAAATTGACCAAAAGTTTTGAAATTCACAAATAGCGTCATCTACCAAAAATGACGATCACTAACCAAACATAAACATGAATTAGGTGCAACAAAGTGCCATAAGGGTACGCTTTTAGAAGTTCCGACAAAATAACATAGATGGCGTTGCAAGCACAGTCGCGGGCGCATCTAACTATGACCCTCGGTAAACGCTAATGTAAAACTATACGCATTTTGCAGATGGCGCTAGTGACGTATGTTATAAAATATGAGTCATTATTCCTTTTTCACTATGTAAAATCATAGTTTTTTAATAAACATGTCTTTGGTTATTATTAAAGTGTTATTGGGGTTTTTTGAACTCCTTAGTAGCGGTCCGAAGTCCGGTTTTATGCTTGGTTGCTGGCAATAGGCTCGCCCCCAATAACGTGCGGCTTAAATGTAACTAGCTAAGTGTGGGTGTACCTCTGCCGAACCCTTAGGTTGCAGTCGGGATTTTATGATAGGTGTCTTTCAAATGGAATTTATTAAGTAATGCGCCATCTATGACTCAAACTCCAAATCATTATGTCAATAGCTTTCCAGTTTATTCTCAATAGAGGGCAGCTCATTACAGTTCTAAAAATAACGCAACGCCATCTATGATTCGTATAAGTACACGGCAATAATATTAGTTCTTATCTTGAGTAAGAGATAGCACTAGGAGCGTTAGTTTCAAGTGTAGAATTGTATGAGTACGGGTACGATTACCCAAGGAGATGACCGTGTTTGATCACAAGGTTCGTTCTTCTTATCAGAAGGATTTTAATAGATGGGAAAAGATACATTCTTCAATATAAAATAGATAGAAATAACGATATATGTATCTAGGTAGGTAGTTACATAGAGAACAAGTGTTTAATTCATCGTTTTTGAAGTTAATAACGTTATATACCTACCTATAACACTCCAAAAAGGGTACCTATATTGATTATTTATTATGATAATAATGTTTTGTTCCATTAACATTCTCTCTGCCAGCTCCTTTAAACATTTTAGCGTGTAAATGCAACTGTTAGGTAGACCAACGCTATAACGTGTTACATATAACCACAATGTAAATATATTTCCAAATACATATATATTTCCTCATACGAGACTTGTTATTGGGTAGGCGTGTTAGCCCAATAGGTGTGGTTAACAAACTTCTAAGAAAGTGGGCGAGGCAAGACGTAGGCGGTGCTAGCGAGCTATTGGCTAAGAAATATATTGAAATAACTATTGAAATGCCAATCTTGGGCCTTGACCACTCTTGAAGCTATAAATATTTGATCAGTCTGAAAATTGGGGCAGTATTAATTAATAACTGCTAGGCTGGTATTGACAGGAGATTGAAGATTGGGAATAGTTTTGTCTTCTGTAGTGTATTGGAAAGATTTGTGTTTTCCAGCATTTCTATTTAGTTTTTTTTTTGACGTTCAAAAGTGCCTTTAATAATTTGAAATAAATTATTTGACTTTGATTTTGACCAGCATTCACAACTAATCCTACTAATATTATAAATGTGAAAGTTTGTGAAGATGTTTGGATGTTTGTTATCCAATCACGCGTAAACCGTTGAACAGATTTAGATGAAATTTGGTATAGAGATGGTTTTGAGTCCCGGAAAAGGACATAGGATAGTTTTTTCTCCATATTCCCACGGGATCGAAACTTTCGCGGGTGAATACACGCGGCGCTGCTAGTAATCTATCATTAAAAAAGATATTTTAGCTTTACTTTAGTAGGCACTTTTAATAGCTGCCTTGTGAATTAATTCACAATAATAATTATCAGAGGTAGTGACCCAGTGATAAGTAACTACCACTACTTCTACTTCTCTACTCTACGAGTTGTAGGTCGTAGGTTCAAACCCAGACAGACGCTTAACTTAATATAAATTATTTCATCACCACTGCTCCCTAAAAAATTAGTAGAGAACATTTTCGAAATGTCTTATTTAAAAAAAAAAAACTGGAAATCTCTGTTTCTATGGAAAATTTAAAATCGGTCTAATTTGGCTGCAACACAATTTTTCGAAAATGTTCTCTATTAACTTTTTAGACCAATGTATCCTGCTTATGCGTATGATGAAGTTTCATTATAATCGGTTCATTAATTTCGAAAAACAAGGGCTAGAAAGTTTGTATGAAATGCCGTACGGCGTAAAGGCTCTTAAGTTAAAAGTGAAAATGCTGCCGTGTGACTAACTGCTTAAGTAGATACTTAGGTACTTATAGAGTACGTAAAGACCACCCCCGTTTTCCTGGCGTTATAAAAGAAGATCAATAGTGATTATGTATGACAAGAGATTGTCACGTGTTACATCCTCCTTTGTGCCTTCTGACAAGGGCACTTCAAATGTTAATTAGAACAAATTGTTCTCATGACAATTCTAGCAATAGCTCTTTGATCGTTCATTGTACCACTAGACTGATATGCCAGTCAATGGGTGTGAACTTGATATGAAAATAGAGAGATTCGTCGGAAGGCATATCGAACAATACCAGTCGGGAACGTTGCTAAATAATAACAGCCGCACGGGTCGATCAAAAGTTAAGCTACGCTTGCTGAGGTCGGTCCATGGATGGGTGACCATCCATTACATATCATGTGTATCATGTTACCCGTAACCGGATTGCGGAGGTCATATAGACAGTCGCTTTAAGTAAAGAATGTATTCAACTGCATCTGGTTAGACTGGAAGCCAACCTCAACATAGTTGGGAAAAGGCTTGACATATTGATTGATAACTCAACACAATCACACAACCTACATCTCTGCTGATAACCCGATTCCAAGACGCGACACCCCACCTCTTCAGGGCGTATAGTAAGTACCAAGGCGGCATAAGAAACGAGGCGTGGGAGCGCGAGGAACCGCGCGGGGGTGCGGCGCGGGGCCAGGGGCGTGCACAAGACGTTAGGGGGCGGGGCTTAAGTTTGCACTAACTTTGACTTTGATCTTAGGAATTCCAACGAATGAGGTTAAAGTGGCTACGACTGGGCTACGTCGTAGACAATTTTCGTAACAAGCTCTACGAAGGGTCTACGAAGATTCTGTTTTCGTAGCAAGCTATATTTTTCTGTATTTTTTATGAATCCGTAGTGTATGATTAAACTGATCGTCATTGGTAAATTATACCAGATATTGTATGGTACACTTCACCAGTACCTATTGATGCGTTGATCGCACAACATAATTATACTAATCGTAGTACGGGGTTCCTACTTGAAACAATTTGTTTTCAAATGTACATAATTATTGTTATACATATATATTAGTTTTAGTTTTATTGCCTATCTTAGTTTTACCCTATGCTTCACCCAAAGAAAATTATCTTAATCGAATCCTGAAGTTTATTTAGACACAGTGTACTAATTATTGAAAAGCCTACTATTAAATAAATAAACTAAATTATGTTATTTTCCTTGTTTACAGACTTCTCCACCACCTCTAATCAAAACATCTGATTCCCTTGGGTGACATCTTAAGGCATATTTTAGGTAAGTGATAATTTATACATAGGTACTCGTAGTTGACGATGGGCCCGTGGCTAAATAATAACAGCCGCACAGGTCGATCGATCAGGTTAAGCTACGCTTGTCGCGGTTGTTCTGTGGATGGGTGACCATCTTTACATACCGTGACGTTACGTCGTCACGTTAAGCCGTTGGTCTCATCTGTCATTCGTGGATCTTTGACAGTCGTTACGGGTAGTCAGAAGCCCGTAAGTCTGACACCAGTCTTACCAAGGGGTATATTACCCAGTAACTGGGTTGTGGAGGTCAGATAAGCAGTCGCTCCATGCATCCGGTTAGACTGGTAGCCGACACCGTAGAACGAAAAAGGTAAATGTAAAGATTTTAAAGCTTAGAAGAGAGCAAGTTTGAGGATTTGACTAGCGCAGAGGCTGAGCAAAATGTCATTCTGGCAGCGATAACGATGATGAAAAAGTAAAAAAAAAAAATAGATTGATAAAAGCTACCAAAAAGCTTATGACAATCCTGTTATGAGTCGTTGTAAAGATACGAAACACTTTGAAAGCGATTGCCACTTGTCTATAAGATGTCCTCTGGATTTGATCACCAGGAAAATATATTTGTATAGTTGTTCCGGTTCTGAGTAGTGTATGTCAGATTTGTCTCCGTAAACGAACTTGCAACACCAAAAACTGTTTTAAGAAAATATAATTAAAGCCAAACAAATCTAGGCAACAAACTCACTCAGGTAAGCCTACACTAAAGTAGTTCTCGCAAACAAATACCTCCACTAACAAAATTAAAACGTCACATGTAGAATCATTACTTAGAACGCCATCTTTTTAAACGTCATCCAGAAAGGCTGAATAGGCGCGACCCTTGACGCTTAAAAAAAAGAAAACTCACGCATCGCATTCCATTGTACGTAGACACGAAGGTGGATCTCATTAGAGAAACATTCCCGATCTGATGGCGTGAATCTTGGAATCATTACGTGGAACGGAGCGATACTGCGGACATGTTTTTTTTTATAATATAAATATTTTTAGCGCACTTTTTTTTTCTTTTTATATTTTGATTGTAATGTGGGTCATGTGTTGGGCCTTAGTTGTAAGGAAAGTCATTTCGTTTTGCACAAAGAATGTATATCCTTATATCTCATCCCGCTTAGTCACTTCATAACGAAAAAGCCTTTGGAGATAACCTGTTTATGCTTAGATACTATAGCTACCATAAAAAATTAACGAATCAATTAATCGACCATTTAAATATGTAATTTTATTATCAAAAAAATCTATGCTATCTACATAATAAATCGCATCTGATCAGACCATCGTCATCATATTTTTACAAAAAAATCTAAAAGTCTTGCGACAAAATAATCAATCCGAAATCTCATAAAAATAAAGGAAAAAGAACGAAAAAGATCGTCAGTTCCCAATTACAATACTATTACGTCAGCAAAAAGACAAAGTCAGCCACAAACGTTCAAAAACCGTACGAAAGAGCTTCTCCATTAAGACTGGAGAGAAAAACCGTACTTAAGATAGCACTGAAGTGTTATGGTGTTGCCGCAGTCGGTAAAGGAGGTATTATGTAGTTGAGGATTCTTCATTACGGTTTGTTGCGACGGAAAAAGATATCGTGAGGAATAGTGGAGCTAAGAGGACGGTGGGAAACTTGGCTGACACTTGTTTCGTAGTTTTTTAATGTTTTAAGTTAGTTGCAAGTTACCGTAGTCTTTCTAAGAAAAATTTACCAAATTGGTGGTATAGTTAGGTCGATATAAAGCATAAAAGGTCCCATCAAAAAAAAATATCACCCAAAATATCTTAACATAAAAATATCAACAATTACAAGTCTCTATTATTTTAACCCAACGAAACAAAACAAGGAGAAAATTATAAAAAAAATCTATTCAAGATATTCATGTTCACAGTGTTCACACACACATGAGGTTGCGTTTCTGCGACAAAAGACGCCGCGACACCACAATGAGGTAAGTTGCCGCAAGTCGCAAATTGCTCGCGAGACGCGTCGCAAATTGAATGCCGAGGTGTGATGAGGGAAACATACGGGGGTGGGGAAAGAAAGTGGAAAGGCGCGTTTATATCTTTTCATCACAGTAGGTAGTACAAGATAATAAGGATTATTTATAAATGTTACTTAAAGATAACTAATGATTAACGGCTGTGTAACCATACATTTATGACGTTTAAACGTCTTTTAACTTTAAGAAACGTTTATGAATAAAGGGGAATATTTTGAAAAAACAAGAGAAAAAGAAAGAACAAACATTTATTTACATTAAACGTGACGCATAATGTACAGTCAACAAAAGAAATAAGTACGTAGGATCGTCGGATATAGTTGAAGTTTAGTAAGAAACCAATGGATGCTATCGAATGAAATTTAATTTGATAAATGAGCTGTTTGTTTTCAATTAATAAAATAAAATTTTATTCGAGAACATCCATCGGTTTCTTACTAAATTTCAACTATATCCGACGATCCTGCATACTTATCTCTTTTGTTGACTGCACAAACTGTTTGTCATTACACTGTCATTTGCCTTACTGGTCGTAGTGAATGGCAGGAAAACGATTACCTTTATATTTAGTATAGTTAGATGCAATACAATGACGGAGAAACTTTTAACCGACTCTCAATGATAAAATAACACATTGATGTCGTGAAAGTAGCCAAACAGACCGTGACGAGACAAACAAATGACTACTGCCGCACCTTAACGCGAACGTTTTTGGCTTATTCTTTGACCATCGTTACTCATTTATAACACAACTGCAAACGCTCATACCAAGAAAAAATGTCCTCCCAATCACCTTTCAAAGCAAACGTGGCCCATTTCTCTTCCGCGTTTTACGGGCCCGTCTCAACTCCAACCCCGTGTGTATCCCACAAGTGTGAGCACACATTTACACGGCAACTTGGGTACCAACGAGTCACGCCCGAACACCCGCGTATGGTGGCGGGCACGCTCAAGAATTTTAAAGTTTTCGCATTAAGCCACACCGCGAGAAAAAGTAATTAAAGCGTCTTTAGAACTCTGATGAATGGCGGTTTGATAGTTGGAAGTTTACACTATTGTGTACACTCTAATGTGGAGGGGATGATTCTGAAGAAACATTGCAGTCAATTCCGGGGTTTATCCAGTGGCGGATTATGACTAATTGATGCCCTAAGCAATCCACGCCTATAAGGTATAGGGGCCTCCACTAGTCGCCTCGTATTTTTCCAAAACATCGATGAGCGATTTGTTAAGATTGGCGCACATCTCTAGAGTGACTTTTGGCTCTTGTGATATCTTGCTGATAAACAGCCTTGCCTTTCGTGTGCTAGAAAATACTGTTTCGGTGCTATTTCTGCCATATGGTGCCCCTCGAGACGTGATGCCCTAAGCAATTGCTTAATTTGATTAGGGGCTAATCTGGCACTGGGTTTATCCATCTGGAATTTCTCAGTAGCAAGGTACTGAGAATAAACTAAGGTCCGCGAGTCTGAATTTGTGCCCGGTTGTTGGCAATAGGCTCGCCCTTACATGATACTTAAACATGACATGGCGAAATGTGGGTGTAGAGTACCATCGAAGAACCTTACATCTATACACCGTAAGGGCTATTCTTGCTTGCAGCATTCGGCCGCTAAAGTAACGCTTGCTAACAGATGTGGTCATCGTGTGCACGGGATTTTGTTTTCTTTTTGGGCAGATCCAAAAAAATTGCCTTTACTTGAAAACCGCTTGACATAGTGAGGAAACGCCACCTCCAAAAAGGTGAACCGACCGAACACTATTTCACCCAAAATGACATGTAGGTACCACCCTATTCTTTGACAACCATAACAAAACCGAACAATAACAATATTATCATATCCGATAACCATCAGCATCTATCTACATCTTCAATAAAAACCGAACTACGTTTTCCAGTCCTCATTCCATTGGCGCGGGCGCATTCCGTGACGGCCCGCCATTGGCTAAACGCACTTCCGTTTCCTGAAGTCACACCAATTACTTTTGAAAGGTTGGTACACCTGTACATAAGGATGTATGAATTGAATTAACATAATTGAGTGTAATTACGTGTTGCTGTGGGAATGGACAGATATTAATGAATATGGTATGTAGATGAGTATTGTTTTACATAACTATACACGGTGTACCGGACGATATACATAAACTTCGACCAGATCTTCAGACCATGGAAATAAGCATTTTTTATTATGAACACTAATGTGTCCATAATGAAAAATGCAGAATGAAAATTTACAAAAAATATGAATTCATTAATATGAATTCTTATTTTTTGTAACACACACATCACCTACCCATTAAGTCTTTATTCGTATGTGCGTTAGCAAAATAAGCTTTAAATCTGTACTAACAATTTTGAAGAGTTTGTTTGTTTCAACTTACTAATCTCTAGAACTACTACCTACTTAGTTGGATTTGAAAAATTCTTCTTGCATTGCAAAGCCCAATTCATGAGGAAGGCTATAGGCTATTTAAGATTACGCTGCGGCCCTTAGGAGCCGAGCAAAGAGAAAAATAATAGCGCGGGCGGGCGATGCTATGCGACGCGACGGGGTGACTCGGGGTAACAAGAAATTTCACGCGAGCGATACTGCAAGCAGAAGCTAATGCTTGATACGTGAAAAAGCTTTGAAAGAATCAATCATAATTTCTGTTAATTCAAATTTTCAATTTTTTTTTTTGTTGTTTCTGTTAATTTTTTTTTTTTTTTTTTTTTTTTTTTCTCAATTAAGTAGGTACTCGTCAAAAAAGCATAGGTTTTCTTGTTCAAAAACGGTAAAAACGCATATAAAAGACCCTGCGCTAGAGAGCTACACGATTTAAATCAACTCTATAGCTTACAATAGCATGGCTATCACTATCAATACATCCGGATAAAGGATAGTTTTTCAAAAGACTCCAACCTCATCATAACTCGTGCGCATAAAATATCAAAACACTAATAAACTAACAATAGTATTTAAAAATTTCGTGCCTAGCGTGTCCACTTACATTACTATTATTTTTCTTCACTAAATACTATTTCCCCCAAGTACTTCGACAATGGGGCTCAGAAATGCACCAAGTTGACCAGGTGGTACTGACAGATGTGACGAAGCAGCGCACGCGCACGTATAGGCATAGCTTGAGCATTGAGCATGCAAATAAGGATGCATCCCTTGAATATTATGAAGTGGGTGATTAAAAAGTAACTTTTGGAATATATGAATAGGTGACAATTTGATTTTTTTTTTGACGCCATTACATTTTGACCATTTTATGAAAAAAAAGTTTTTTGACGTTTTTATTAAATTAAAAATCTTGTTGGATTTATTATTCAATTCTAAATATTTTTTTCAAAATTGACTTTCCATAACGCAGTATCAAAGACAAAGGAATAAAGTCTAAAGAAAAAGCAACATTTATAAAAACTAATGAGCACATCTTACAAAACTATTTCCATTTTTTCAATCCGCATAATAAAATTACTTCATGAAGTTAATCCATACAAAGATGCTTATAGAAACAAAGTAAAAACAGACACCCGTTCATTATCCTATTTCTAAATGAAAGAAATTATCTCATTCTCTCTGCCTCAAACATCCAATTGGGAGCCGAACACATCTTTTAAAAGGGGCTAAAAAAAATTCAACATTTTAATATTTCGAGGGGAATCGCGTGCCAGGTGTACAGGACCCTCTGCCCCACGATATAATAATACTTATTATCACAACTCCTTATTATTTCTTGTTTTAATTGTCCCCGACTTGGCTTTTGCTCCTTTTGTTCGCGTTTAATGGCGTATTGTTTGTTGGCTCTTTTTTAAACGCGTGCGCGTGCCGTAAGATTACGTCTCATTGGTTGTTTTGTTTTCAGCTGGTTTTTTTTTTCTATATTCAAATAAATAATTTTGCCTGGAGATTTTATTTAAATATAGAGTTATATGAGTCACTTGTTTTCGGTTATTGGGTAACTAATTTGACATGAAATATTTTTCATAATAAGGCAAGCAATACCGGAGCCGACCTTTCTGCCAATGTCTATGTCTAACAGAATTGGAAAAGCAAGTAGGATGCATAATAAAAAAAAGAAAATAATTGCAACTGTAGGCACAGCTAGAAATTTATCAATTGGTATTCAATGTTCTATTTTATTTGTAAGGGAAAACAAACAACAAAATATACAACAAAGTCGGGTTAATTACACTATTTTTAACTCAAGAACGGCTGGACCGATTTTTATGATCTTTTATTTGTTGGATTTGTCTTCGCCCCGAATAGCAGAAAATAATAATAATTAAAAAAATAATAATGAATAATTATTAAAATATGGGAAAAAATAACAAAAATAAATCTAGGGCGGTACGAAGTTCGCCAGGGCAGCTAGTTAATAATAAATGTAAATAACTGAATGTTGATCTTAAACTTAATAATGAAACTGCTTTCGTTATTGTTTTAAAGACCAATACTAATTTGGTTTCAAGTCTCTTTTATTTACCAATATGATGGATAAAGATCCAAATAGAATCTACTAAAGAGTATAGGTATTCTATTTCTATTTCCTTCGGCGAGAAGGTATAGCTGGGAGCCTTAGTGTAGTAAAAGCCTTACAATCTAACCCACAATTAATTACCACACATGGTTCAAGTTCCAAGATCTTACAAGTTAAATTGAAGGGATGCCAGGCTCACCGCCGATCACACAAGATTGGGGACCGCCACATATTTGGGACCAACTTGTAATTGATTTTGAGGAAAAACTTTTAGTTCGATTAGTGTTCTTAAGTTGTTAGTCGGTTGAAGTTTTTAGTACTTATCATCGTACTTACTATGGGATAGTAGTGAAGTAAATAATGGCTTATGATTTTGACGGTGTACCTACCTAAGTATGTCCTTTCACATCGCTTTTTGGCTTCTTAGCATAATCAGAAAATAATGTTCCCACTGCTGGGACACAGGCCTCCTCTTAGTGAGCCGTACTCCACCACGCGGACCCAGTGCGTGTTGGTAGATGTCAAATTTTTGGTTCTAGGACATGCCGGTTTCCTCAAGATGTTTTCTATGTCTGTCACCGTTTTTGAGAGCAGTTTCGCCGTTCTTCACCGTTTTTGGCTTCTTAATGCACGACTAACTCTATTGTATTAATCATATTTTTATTAAGATTCAATGATGCTCACAAGGTGTTTTAAAAGGCTATCCTTAAACCGGGGTTACAAAATCAAAAAAAAATCTATTTGCTATTCACTTTTTATAACGCCTTGATTTAAAAACACATTTTCGTCAATAAAATACAACCCGTATATAATAGTGTCCACCATTTTTCAAAATCCGCGTGATGTATCCCCCAAGTGTTCATGTCACAAATTTCATAAGCCCCCACTCAGCCTGCATAACATATAGGTAAACACCTTTAACACGCGTTTTATTAAATTATGATCGATCGGACCACGCAAGAATAGAGAGTGATTATAATGGTTCATATTGAGTCGTTTTAAAAAAGAAAAGCTACCGTAATCTGGCCCTACTTTGCTCCTAAGGTGGTAAAAATGCTCCACTTCCAAAAAATTATTAAACCTGATTTTACGTACTGATACGAGTACTTTACTATTTAGTAGAATCCAATATTTTTATCTGAAAATATTGTTCTTAATCTAGCAACACCAGAGTTGACAGATGTCAAAGTCAGCCATTATTTTTTTCTGTGTCTGATAGAAATGCATCGCTCTTCGAGGTGAAAATTTCAGGAGCAAATAAAAATGACTAAGTATAACTATGCTCCATTGAAAAATAAATGACAAACCTGTGAAGAGAAATTACGGTGTAAAGTTACTACTTTGCTCCAAAAGAAATAAAAAAAATAAAAAACTTGGTCACTAAATACAATAATGTATTTAATGTCAGGTTAAACTTAAATAGTACTATTATTTACACAATACTAATACAATATTATTATCACATTACTGATTTAGGCAAGATTTAAAAAGATGTGGATTAAAAAAAAAAGTTGGAGCAAATTTTGGTGCAAAGTAGGACCAGTTTACGGTAGTGACGTTTGATCACTTTTATAGTTGCTTAAACAATTTTTTTGTTAATGAGGCTTTTGTTTTGAATTTATCAAGCAACATCGTGATAAATTTTCCCTATGCATTTACAGACGAAAGTCTTACACATCTACACAAACATCCAAAATCAGAACAAGTAGGTACCGAAATTAAATACAAATGTTTGTTCCGTGAGAGAATCGAAACGACAACTCGTAAGCTCAGATTCTACCATTTCGACAAAACTATAAAAATTATGCAACTACAAAAAAATGTTTGTAAGTAACAAACTGAACTGACTCACAAAATCCAGAACCTAGATTTTTTCAAGTCTAAATATTAGAACAAAAACTTCCTAACCACCACGCTTTATAAGCCAGCAAAGAACCATTCCCTCCCTAAAACATCCTATTCCTGGTAATGTCTACAAGAGTGAACGAAGCTTGGACGGATGTCCACCCGAGGGACGTGCTGTGGACGTACTTAGCATAGTGACGGCAGTAATGTACTTACATACAAATGTTTGAGTTGTCTCAGTAGTTTACCGACAGATGGTTGGGGTATCTTCTCCTCATACGGATCTAATTTCTAATAGAAACAGCTGGGACAGTTGGCATTTGTTTGAGTTTGATTTACTTTTTGTGGTTTACATTATTTTTGATTAAATTAAAAACTATCTTGCGGTCTTATATGAGGGTTTTTGCAGTTGTTCTAATGTCAAATAGTCTCAAGTTGCTCATCTTTCTAGAGACTGCAATTTCAAAATGCATACTATAAACTTGAGTTAATCTGTAAGCCCCATTAAACACAATGCTAGTTTTTTTGCCTGTGGTAGACAATAAAATTAAAGCAGCATAAATTACTTGCTTCATCTAAACACTGTTTAGACGGTAGTCATTGTTGCTTTAGCTAATAATATACTTTTTTTTTCGGGTGGGAAGTCATCAAATGTCCCCCTCCCGCTCTAGGTGGAGCGGAAGGGAGTGTCAGACTCTTACTGACTAAAACCCACCCGTGTTCCTTCCTTAGCCCTTTATGTTCCGGGCCAGCGGTAACCCTTTCGGACAATCCCGCTCAAAATCTTCCCAAAGAAGTATCACAGAAACGTCTGAAAAAATAATAAAACATATTTATCTCTATCTTTATCTCAAAGAGAAGACATTACTTACGAAGTTCACATCTATAAAAGAGCAATAAAATAAGAGTGTGAACATCGGGGCCTCCTCAGAGGGCTCCGGAGTGCCCTCGATAAAGCCGTGAGATTGTGTGGCCCATCTTAGGGCTGGCAAAGAGAAACTGGCAATGATTCGTCACAAAAAGATTTTAGGAAATTCCCGGATTTATAAACTTTCAAAATCTTGTCACAATCTCATCTCAATGACATTTAATGTAAGTAACTTGTCATAAATGTACCTAGGCAAGTAAACTATTTTGTACCTATTTTGTATTTTTGACAAAGAATAATGGGCATTTTTGTATGGAGGGTGGCCTGATAACCAATAGAGTTCAAATGCATGTCAACTTATTACTTATATCCGGCAATTACTGTAACAATACATTTTATCTCCAAGGCAAGGAGGGGTCTTGGTATGTAAAAATGGTCACCCATCCAGGGACCAACCGCCGCAAGCGCAACTTAACCTGATCTATCGACCCGTGCGGCTGTTATTACTTAGCCATAAGCCCCCTCAATGTTATAAGTCAATAACTAACATTATTGAGAACTGCAGCGAACATTAGCGTCATAAACTAATACGCTTACATGGTACTTGTAGGTCTGATATCTCTTTAACCCAGTATTTCGCAGCCTTTTGCTCATAATAAAAATTGATGCTTATGATATAAATTTTCATTTGATGTACGAGTATATATGGTTTGTATTGGACATACCGGCCAAAACGCCCATCATTCTTTCAATGCGACCGTTCTTCAAATTACGGAAATTGCCCCTCTTATTTCTTAGTTTAGATGTATTAAGATACTTCAAAAGACTGTTGATAAAACCTGAAGAAGTTACTTGTATATCTATAACTAGCTTCTGTCCGCGTGTTTCTTGTTCCCCCGACCCACTCCGTCGCATCGTATTTTTTTCCAAATCTGATTGGTAGTTCAGGAGAATAACGCGTTCAAACAAACAAACTCTTTAGCTTTATTATTAGTACAGATATAAAAGTCTGCATGGGTAAGCAATATGTTACACAAAGCCCGGAAAAAACTCAAATACCTATATCATCATCATCATCATTTCAGCCAAAAGACGTCCACTGCTGGACATAGGCCTCCCCCAAGCACTTCCACTTCGACCGGTTCTGTGCTTCTCGCATCCAACGGGTTCCTGCGGCCTTCACAAGGTCGTCGGTCCACCTTGTGGGAGGCCTTCCAACGCTACGTCTTCCGGTACGTGGTCGCCACTCCAGAACTTTTCGGCCCCATCGGCCATCTGTTCTGCGAGCAATGTGCCCTGCCCACTGCCACTTAAGTTTGGCAATTCTGCGGGCTATGTCGGTTACCTTGGTTCTCCTGCGGATCTCCTCATTCCTGATTCGATCACGCAGGGAAACTCCAAGCATAGCCCTCTCCATTGCCCTTTGGGTGACTTTTAGCCAAATACCTATATAGTGGAATGCAAAAGAAAAAACTCAAATCGTTAGTAATAAAAAGCTTCCAGAATCACTGGTCACGTGTTACCCAGTAAATGGGTTGTGGAAGTCAGATAGGCAGTCGCTTTATAAAAATACTGGTATTCAGCAGCATCCGGTTAGACTGGAAGCCGACCGCAACATAGTTGGGAAAAGGCTAGACGGATAGATTTGATTGAGTCACTACAAAGAACCAACAAATGTCTTCGTAATCGAATTCCCCATTGCTCATAAGTTCCAAGCAAAAGAAAACATGCTCATTCCTCAAAGTCCACCCTCTATTAATAACATAACCAATAAACCATAAATGACACAAATACCTCAAATTAACAGGTAATGGAAGAAACCCAACGTTTACATTGCGTGTTCCTAACATTTACAACATTGTTACGTGACACCCCTAGCTGTTTCTTAACCCTCCGTCTCAAGACGATGTAAACACCGTTTAGTTAAACATACTACAGCACGGTGCTACTGTAAGCGGAGCGACTAAGAATCTAAAAACGCTCCGCTCCGATAGTGAAAGAGCGATTTCTTAAGAATGATTGTGTCATGAGAAATAGCAGTGTAAAAATAAGGTTTAAATTGACGGGACCTTGATCCGTGTAGCCAATAAATGCGGATAGTAAAATCGCTTAATATTAAAACAACTGCCACCGATAACAGATATTAACAGAATTCGATTAAAAAGAAAAATGAATAATGAAAAATGACGCCACCCAATTATTGTGGACGTTATTTTAATAACGCGTAAAGTATTTAAAAGAGTTGTATAAAAACGTGTGAGGACTTTTTAAAATATTTACATTTTGACCGTATTATTTGCGTGGGCTGCTGTAAATTTCATTTTTTAAATAATATTTACCGTTACTCATGGAGCGAAGGAAACTTATTTGTTGCATGTATTGGGAAAAATTCCTGGAATACGTCAAATTGTACAGTTTTTATACTTTTTATTTAAAATCAATTCTTCGTAACCATCAACTTTTATTACTTCCACATTGTAGTTCTTACTTTACATATTACTTTTACATTACAATCAAAAAGTTTTCTACTTTTTTTTAAAGTAAAGGAAATATCCTAAGACGTTTCGTTTCTTAGAACCCGCTAACACTCGCACCTGTCCTTATCACTTAAATGGGTGTTTTCTGCTTGGGGGAGCGCGACATATGCTCCTTATACTTATGGCGATCGTAACTACGGTGTTGTATCTGATTTGTGAATCACCACCGTTTATTTTTATCACTTCTTTAGGAAATGCGTGTTGTTAATTGTGTTTTGATTAAAGGTTGAGTACTTTCATTGTGGTGATAGTTTATTAATGTACTAGCTGCGCCCCGCGGTTTCACCCGCATAAGTGTCGATCCCGTGGGAATATCGGGATAAAAAGTAGCCTATATGTTAATCCAGGTTAATCAGCTACCTCCATACAAAATTTTATCAAGATTGGTCCAGCCGTTTGAGCGTGAAGAAGTGACAAACATTATAAACACACACACACACACACTCACAAACTTTCGCCTTTATAATATTAGTGTGATGGCAACGGTTTTACTCTTCTGGTAACAGAATTTAAATAAAATTCTGGCGTGATTGAGGTTATGAGCAGGCCCATTTAGCAATAAAAAAAAATCTGTTCTCAATCAAAAACCATCTTCTTGCATGTAAAACTGATCTTTAAAATTTGAAATATTTTTGATCTTTGAAATATTTTTGATCTCCGGAGCACAATTTTAAGAGATAGTTCAAAAAAAACTCGCAACACCTTTAAATCAGGGTAAAACAAAAAATCTAAATATTAGCACACCCAATCTGAAGTTAAAGGGTTATATTAAAAAAGCAGGTTGCCAACTATCACAAAGTAAACAAAAATCTTTTAAATAATCCACAACACAATCTGTTTAGATAGCTCAGACCACACCTTGAGTAGGCTCATAAATTTTTTGTGCAAATGTCTGGTTAAACATTGGCCACGCGACGCAAACATATGTTCCGCGCGTGCGCATAAAATTGAACACCTTTGCCGACATTTGTGGCGATATATTGGTTGTAAATTTCTTTGTAATGACGCTGACTGTTACAGATTGCTTTTTTTACATTTATAAGCATATGTTAGTCATACAAGAGAAGTATATTTGTAAGTGTGCTTGGGGTCAACCTAGTGTTGTTTTCCCAATTAAAAACAATGGCTCGACATTTCAATACAACATTTCAATATAAATAGTAAAAAAGTAATAGTAAAATTAATAGGTAGTAAAAAAAACCTACTCTGAACTAAAACAAACCATTAGTCACTACGCAGTCTCTATGACTGTAGGTACGAGTAAGTATTTACTCGTACAGTCATAACAAAAACTATATCATTGACTGGCAGTATCAGTAAAACTAAAAACTTTTCTATAAAGAATTTTCCGGAAATATCGCCACTAACTCAACCGAAATACGCAACAAAATCCGATCACAGAGTAACAAACCAATTGCATCCCTATATCGTCAAATACACCAGTCCAGGCAAATAACATAAACACAGTGCTACCAAAAGTACAAAACTATACAATAAACGTAAAAGTCTGACAGTGGCCGTCGGAAAGTAATAGGTATCTGTTGACATGACAAACAGGACCCGGTGCTTCACATCAGGCCGATGAACTTTACTTTTTTACTTTTAATAAACATTTCGAGTTGTGCTACTGTTTCTGTTAGGCTGTGGTGTTAAAAGGTAAGCTGTTAGGCCGTGGCGAGGTTTAGATTTTACTGTCGATTTTAGTTGTAGATTCTCTTAGTTCTAGGTCTAGGATTTATATGCAAGAAAATATACAAGGCCAGTTATCGTTATTAAAAACGTTCAATATCTAGTCGCAATCTCATCTCAGCGACCATCAATGTCAAACACATTACCACTCCTTTGCGTCGCGCAGTCGGGTAAAAACTTGTCAAAAATGTAAGTAAATTAGAGGCAGTTTTGACAGATTGAAGATAAGAATGCAAATGTTCTTATAAATACGGAAATGCCCTCTAGGGCAAACGGCAGGCGCTTTGTTTAAAAAAAAAAAAATTATCAAAGACATGCGTTAACCCGCAGTGGGTCCGCGTGGTGGATTACGGCCCACTCCCTCTCACCGAAAGGAGGCCTGTGTCCCAGCACTGGGGACGTTATAGGCTGATTATGTACGCGTTAAAAATATTATGATGACTTAAAAAGCTTAATCTTCTTAGTGAAGTTTCAATGAGAAACATTTTACTTAGTATCGTAGCTATTGCAAGAATTTCAGATTTCATGGCTACTAAGAACATTTGCTCATCTAAACGGTTAATTCAAACGCTTAACATTGAAACTAAATACTAACAAAACAATACTAATTGTAAAGTAATTTGTTTTGTTTCCATTTTCCTTCTAATTCAGTTTCCATTTCTGAGAATGAAAGTAAACTACTAAACTAAAGCCGCCACATATTATTACTTAACTGTCTTAAAATACACGGGAAGAGAGATAATAATATAGATTTTAATAGAAGTAGGATTCATTTCCGGTGAAAGTTCTTATCGATCGGAGGGAATTAGTGAATCCTCCCAACTTTCTCTTCAGCCCTCTGAGAGCCCTCGTTATTAATTTCTGTGCTGCATCATCATATTTGTTGTATGATTTTAATTACCGACTTAAAAAAAAAAAGGAGGTTATCAATTCGATACGTATGTATGTAATATTATTGGAATTCCATTATATTCACATATGATGATCTATTAGGGCTTCCAAACAAATATACAAAATTTCATAGACGTATGTATGTATGTATGTATGTATGTATGTATGTTTGTCCACGCATATCTCCGGAACTATTAATCGGATCGTGACCATTTTTTTTTTATTGGCTTACATTTTCTTCAACTTAGGGAACAGTGCAAGTTTCATCAAGATCGATTCAGTAATTTTCAAGATATGGACTAATACGTGTAAGTGTGACGGCCTGGCTTATTGATAAGAGCTACGGGTGTAGTGTCAAAGGGAAAACATCTCAAAACCTTGGTCAAATACTAGTGCAAAAACAAAAAATTACGAAATAAAAAGTAATTTAAAAAAATTAAACCGACTTCAAAAAGAAATTAACTCAAAATTATGAAATAACTTTAATTTCGGAAGTCGGTGGCATAAAACTAAAATACAGATCCCAAGACACCGACTTCCGAAATTAAAGTTATTTCATAATTTTGAGTTAATTTCTTTTTGAAGTCGGTTTAATTTTTTTAAATTACTTTTTATATAGTTTTAGTTTTTTGCCACCGACTTCCGAAATTAAAATTATTTCATAATTTTGAGTTAATTTCTTTTTGAAGTCGGTTTAATTTTTTTAAATTACTTTTTATCATGTTAATACTTTTAAAAGGAGTAAGTTAATTGATATTAAATCGTTGTTAACTTGGAATCAATAATTACTACAGTAGTTAAAAAAAACTGCAATTCGTGAAATCCGACATCTGGTGCTAAGCTTTTAGCATTTTCTCATAGTCATCATTACCTAAGCTAGAACCAACATACTACCTACAAAATATCACATAAATAAAACATCTACACAAAAAAGGCACAAACACACAATCGAAATTTAAAACAAAAAACGGCAGCTCAAACAAAAATAAAATACAAAAAAATACAAAACAAAAACGACACATAAGCTAAAACAAAATGCCGGCTAAACTTTCTAGCACGCATCTAGACAAGATGCGCTTTTAATATCCCAGGGAAGTGGCGACAATCCGCTTAATCACGGAACTGAGAACAGACAATGTGTGAAATGGGGCCACGCATGTACCAGCCTGATTAGCTGCTTTGTATCGTCCACTTTTGTGAAAACTTTGGCGAGAATCGTGCCGTTATGATTATCTGTTGTCTGGTAATATTTTTTTGTTCCACACACACGTTTTATTCGAGTAATGTTTGCCTTTTTGTGGTGGTAAAGTGTTGAGATAGAAATGCAATGGTAAACTACTGTTAGGTATTTGGTTGGCACAGAAAGATTAGGCTGGCAGTTTGGGTAAGTTGTGAAAAATATCCTCCAAATTATCTTAAATGTTCGTTAAAAAGCTAAAGTAAAGTAAAAAGTATAAAGCTAAAGTACGAAAAAAGGGAAGGTTAAGAGAAAATTTCATGCCTTAGTCAAAAGATTAGAAATATTTGTAGCAGATTTGATTGCAGGGTGCGCCGGAATAATGCACTTGTCTCTACAAAAACAGACATAATTCAGAAAGAAACATTGCACATTCGCGAAACCAAACCCCCGGAGCGGTGCATCTTACCCATTATCCACACAACTACGTACGTCGGTAATTAAAAATAAATCGCTTAAAAGACAAAGGCAGTACCGACGCCAGATTTCGTTTTATTACGGGCTGTGGGTAGGAAAAAAAATCATTTCGTTACATAGGAAAGAAAGAGTCGAGCAAAAAACACAATAAAGATACAATGTAAACAGGTTAGGGTGTACTTGAGTAGCTCATTACGGCGCAGATGCGCTGGGATTAGCCGGTTGGCTCGTTTGAGCCCGGCAGCGCAGAGCCAGCCAGCGCAGGCCCACGGCTCGCTTGAGCCACGACTACACTGCCTTTGTTTAACCTATTTCGGTTTAGATTACGCTTTTACCGCGATGAGAGACTTAATTAATTAAAGATGTTTCCCGCAATTATTGTGCTTTTTTATGTTATTTTTTTTTTATGTCTATTGGCTGGGAAACGGTTGTCGCAATCATAAACAGGGTGAGCGGAATTATATTTTTAATAAAAACTACTTTCTGAACATACCTTTACATATTCGTAGCATGTTCCTAAACAAAACAAAACAAAAGATAACAATATCCTTCAATCCGATACATACAGCTAATCATCTTTCGGCTCCACTCGATGCGATTTTGTTTTAAAATCCTACGATTTTTAAACGCAAGTGTGTTTTTTACCATAACTCTTGTTCGATCGACTGATTTTTTTGCCATCGAACATCGTTGTTGCAGTGTTCTGTCTGAGTGGTCATGTAACCATTATTCTCGTTAAGTGGTCGTAGAAAGGGCTGCAGAATTTTCGGGAAAAAGGATCGGGATTTCCCGAAAAAGAATCACAACGAATTCGATGTAACCGCAAAAGGCAAAATTGAGAGATTCGAATCGTTTTTCCGAAGCGGTTGGTTATAAAAACTGCTTGTTTATTTATTGTTCTTTTTAGACCTTTTGTTCATGTTTCCTAGTCTGTTTCGATTATTTTGCGAGGCTTTGACGAGGCTGTAATACCTTCATACCTTGTGGAGGTTGTCACACATAATCGAATAGGCTTTTCAGAATTACTGCCTTTAGAGTTACAACGTGCCTATTACCGGGAATTTCGGGTGTTCTGCCTAATCCTTCGAGGAAAACAGACGTGATGTTACGTCACATTATGTTCTGAACGCATGTTATGAAAAGCTCTTCACGGAATTCGCATTAATCAACTGGGATTCTATAGGCCGACCGCCTAACTGAGACGTTGCCTGAGGTAGCAGCGCGGTGCGGGAGGGGTGTGGTGACGTGATGCGAGAGCTCAGTGATTGGTCAACTTGTGACAACTATCACCCCTCCCACACCGCGCAGCTACCCCAGGTAACGTCTCAGTTAAGCGCATAGTCGTTTTGCATTTAAAATACATATGTATGTAGGTAAAGTATATACCTACAGTTTTATCCATTTTTTAGTCTCAGGCAGAGGTAAGTCATTTTTATATGCTTAAACATCTTTTACAAAAGTGTAAAAAAAATCTTCATAAGTACTTATCTTGAAATATTCATGAATAATAAATGAAACAGTCAGAAAAGAGTATTTTTTATATAATCATCGTATCTTATTTGATTCTCAATAGCATTATCATTTTCTGAAAACGTTTCAAATACTACACACAATCAGCCTATAATGTTCCCACTGCTGGGATACAGGTCAACTCTCGGTAGGAGGGAGCGGGTCGTAATCCACCACGCGGGCCAAATGGGGGTTGGTAGATGTCACAATGTCTTCGAATTTTAGGTCGGTTTCCTCACGAAGTTTTCCTTCACCGTTAACTCTCAACCTTAAAATATCCTGAAAATATTATCTTAAATACTACCCTCATTCAATAAATTCCTTTTCAACACCTATTACAACAAGCTAATAAATCTAACCACCCACTTGGTGACGATCTTACTAACAAGATCGCGATAGCGCAAGCGATGCGCGGGAGCGGATACGAGCCATAGAGCACGGAAGCTACGTCACAATGGCGGCGCCCGCTTCCGGCCGGAGTCACGCACGGCCGCTGGTACTGAGTACTGACCAAGAGAAAGTTTACTTTTATTTTATAGATTTATGTATTTTTTTATAGGTGATAATTTCTAATTTATTGGTAAAAAACTGAAAACAAAAAAAATATACAAAAAATCTTGGCGTTAACAAAGTGCTGTTGCAGAATTTACCTTTTTATTTTTCAATATTATTTTTAGGATTCCAGATAATAAGAAAAAGTTACCCACGAACTTGGTTTAGGTGAGTGCATTCTTTATTTTACCAGTACACTCAAATTTAATTTTTCATTAAATAGACAAACTATTTTTAATAAAAGCTACTTATTTGTTTGTAAAAAAATCCAAACAAAATATTCAATGCGCCGTTTTTTCTATCCCTACAATCAGGTGTAATAATTACATTGCAGTATCACAAAGGGGAAGTGACCTGTGGGAATGTACGGAACTAATATACTACTTTACAACGAAATTCTTTCGCATTGTGTACCTACTGAATGCAGCTGGTGTAGAACAATATGGCTGTCAATTACCCATTATTTAGTGTGTTTCCTTCTTTCCTGTGTTTTTAGGGTTAGATTCATGCCCTACCTATACTAATCTAACTATGTATATACTAGTAATAAAGCTGAAGAGTTGGTTTGTTTGAACGTGCTAATCTCTGGAACTACCAGTTGGATTAGAAAAAATCTTTTTGCATTTGGAAGCCCAATTTGTGAGTAAGGTAAGCTTTAACATCACGATCCTTTTTGCTCTGCTCCTAGACGAGCAAAAAGAAACAAGTCAGAAAAACCCTAGGAGAAAACGAAGTAATAGTGCGGGCGGGCGATGGGATGCGACGCGGTAGGTCGAAGCCGAAATTTCACACGAACGAAGTCGCGAGTAGAAGCTAGTCAATGCCTTTAACCTAAAATAATAGTATAAAAGTTCGCAGATACATAAATCAAAAGAAGTCCAATGAATTGAATGCACTGTGGCCAAATCACGTTGAGTTATTGAACATCATTTTTATGAAAATGATCAGACATTTTTCCTTAGTTTTTATTGTTCTTTGTGCCTGGTTACGTGGGTACAAAGGGCACCACAAAAAAAACTGAATAAATCTTATAAAATATTGCACCGCGGATCACTTGTTATAAAATTATTCATATACATTCCCCCCTCAGTAATTTTATAACTTCCGCCGGAAGGTAAAATGTGTTGTACCTAGGTGCAGCCCTTCCCTCATTTCCACTTTGTCCAAAATAATAAGTACTTGTCTCTGGTGTTTACCAAAATAATGACTAAAACCTAGACGTCAGATATTTTTGCACGATCAAAATGGCTTCCCCTGCTCAAAAATTAACGTTTTGTCACAAAAACCCATGATATAATTCAGTTACTTAGAAATGGCCAAAAACAGCACATAAACAGGTCTGATAGAGGATATCCAATGCTTTAAGGCCGCCTTGGACATTTCATGTTGCAAACAGTTTAATAAATAAACAGAAGGCCAATTCTCGTAATTTAAACCGTTTGAAATCTAGTCGTAGTCTCATCTCGGCGACAAACAAATGTCAAGAACTTGTCAAAATGTAGGGAAATTAGAAGTATTTTTGACAGATTGAGACTGAGATCAGACTGTGAACGTTCTTAAAATTACGAGAATTGCCCCTCTGGTCAATCACCCTATCACCCTAGATGGGTGATTGACCTGTTTATTTAATAAACTGTTTCAAATGTCATCACTTGCAAAACGTCAAACAAACCACAGATTAAAAAAAAGCGCGCCAAACAAATAGACGTCATACGATAGCGTATAATTTTTAAATCCTGTGCTCTATTCAGGCAAAGGAGGCGACAAGTGAGCCACTTGCCGCCATTTTCTTGCTATCTGTTCCGTTACGCGATATCGTAATTATATGTTCTCTTTTGTGGAGACTGTGTGTGCTCCACGCTTCCTGTCTTGTGTGAGCGTCGCGTCAACAACGGTGCAAGTTAAAAGAGGTAGACTTTTTAATTTGTAGCTAATTTCGTATTTATTTATAAACCCCTTTTTTATTTGTATCTTATCATATCATTTGTGATTTTTATAGTAGGTACTATTTTGTCTTGTGTTTATGAGACACTCAGAAAATGTTGAGTATTTAATAAACTTTTTTTTTAATGTTTTTTCCCATATTTTAATAACTATTCTGCTATTTAGAATTGAGACAAATCTAACAAATCAAAAATCATAAAAATCGATCTGGCTATTCTTGAGTTATTAATGGTGTAACTAACCCGACTTTTTTTTATTTTTAAAGATCTAATAGAAGATTAGGAAGTGTAAAAACTGTAAATCTATGTAAAATAACAACACATCACGCCTGCATTTCCCGAAGGCTTGGTCGAATTTATCTATAATAAATAGCGATAAATATAAATAGGAATAAATTCGTAATTTTATGAAAACATACTTCATAAAGCTCCATTTAACTCACTTTCCTCTTGTATGCTAAATACCTAGGCAAAAGCGAATCGCTCACCGCTCATGAAGTGCGCCGCGCTATAATGGATGTATGCACTTTAATTGAAAGGGGCGATGTGATTTAAATAATTTTATTGATGTTAACTTCTCATTTCCATAACTTTTATACGCTCATTTCTTTCATGAGCATTTTGAATAAATTCCTTAACTAGACGTAGTTTTTTTAATTTGTTTAAGTTTAGATTTAGTTAAAACTCTTAAAGCTACTTTCATTCTTTTTTTAATTCATGAGAATATATTAAACTAAGGCACTTTGACAGAGGAACAAAATTTTCGGAAAATCGCTCGAAGAAAATAATATTTTCTTTACAATTTTCTTTGTCATCAAAAATAGCCATTAGGTATTTACTTCCGAGATATTTAGGAAACTTATGCAATTCTATTAAAAAAACGACGTTTACTAACAGATTTCATTTATTAATTTCCTTAACTAATTAATGAGTTGTGACCCTACAACCAGTGGAAGTAACAAAACCGGATTCAAATAAAAAAACCTTCAAGTAACATTTAACCAAATGTCACGCTTATCCCGTTGAAGAACTTACAAACAGATGCCCTATAAAATGTAGACGGGGGATGATACCAATATAACATGGTCCTTCACACCATCCCTGCTGGCAACAAGACACGTGTCAACGCAATATTTTGAGGGGCCTATCATTATTGGTTATAACTAAATACAAATTTTTGTTACAATGGAAATTGGATTATATTTGCAAAGGGGTAAGGTGTGGTTTTGCATGAGGCGTTTTCATGGTGTTTCGATGGGGTGGCGTGTGCTAAACGCTATTGATTATAGCAGATTGTGGCACACTAACATAGATAATTGGCGCGACCTCGGTTGGTGTAGTAAATCATTTGAATTGTCTATGAATTTTGATTTGAATTACTATCGTTATGATTGTTTAAAAGCATTATGATTATTTAATTATTTAGGGGTCGTGTCAAATGTTTGACTGCAATTTAATTGACATTTTCAAATTTTAATAATAAGTTTTATTTTTTATTTTTACTTATTATTTTTATACACAAAGAAACAAAATGTTAACAAGGTGTTTACTTATGTATGTGAAAAAACCATAATTGATAAAGCATCTATATTTAACGTTATTACAACAACAACAGGTAACCATGCACAAAACAGTGGTTTCTACCGTAAATACACGTTTATTTTTCCTTGAGTTAAAAACAAAAGACTATTATGTACAGTCAACAAAAGAGATAAGTATGCAGGATCGTCGGTTATAGTTGAAGTTTAGTAAGAAACCGATGGATGTTCTCGAATAAAATTTAATGTTATTAATAGAAAACAAACAGCTCATTTATCAAATTAACTTTCAGTCGACAACATCCATCGGTTTCTTAGTAAACTTCAATTATAACCGACGATCCTGCATACTTATATCTTTTGTTGACTGTACATACTTTTCTATCTATCTACAAATTTTATATCTAAACATTAAAGTAGCTTCTCGTGTCTGTCTGTGTTACCGCGTTGTTCTACTAAACTACACAAAGGATTTTGATGCAGTTTACTTACACCATAATTTAGAGAATTTATTGCGGAAGGTTTATGTGTATAATACATTATTATTTAACTTACACATAATAAAGAAGTCTCGGTGTTTTATCAAGTCGTAAAACCGTGCGGTTACTGGTATCTAAATATTATACGAAAATAAAACTTTTTCTATAGAACATATTGTGCCGATTTCTGCCCAGGCACGTGCGACCAGGTAAACTTTGAAGATATGACATGAAGCAAAAAGGTTTTAATAAGACGATGACCTATTTCAAAATTTTGCACCTTTTGCCGAAAGAGTTCCCTTTGATAGAACACCTTGCTAACATATGTCGAACCCGCATGTCTTGTCAGATTTTTTGCTAAATCCAAGATTACATTTTGATGAAAACTAGAGCAGTGAAATGGAGTAGAGTTTACGAATAAATAGTGTAGATTTTAAAGTCTTTAGGTAAGGGAAATAAATGTTTCGGAATTATTGAACAACTAGCTGCGCCCCGCGGTTTCACCCACATAAGTGTCGATCCCGAGGGAATATCGGGATAAACAGTATCCTCTGTGTTAATCCAGGGTGTCAGCTACCTCCATACAAAATGTTATCAAAATTGGTCCAGCCGCATGAGCGTGAAGAAGTAACAAACATATAAACACACACACACACTCACAAACTTTCACCTTTATAATATTAGTGTGATTTCAGTTGATTTAGAATTGATGCACATATCGAAAAACTTAACCGATGACCAGGGGGCGTAAAAAGGCTACTTTGGAGAATCATAAAAGGATAACATTATGAATCATAATATAGCGAAGACAGTCCGTGTTTTTCTTTTTTTCGCTGCTTTACGTAGGTATAATCAAAAAGATTGGGATTGGATTTGGATTGGATTAATTGGTATTTTAGCACAGACAAAAAAAATAACTAAAAAATGCTTCACCAATGGTATTTAATACGATTCACTTAACAGTTAACTGTCCATTATGTTATCCTTTTATGATTCTGCCAAAGTGGCCTTTTTTGGCCCCCTGATAAGCTGCTTTACGGTAAATAAGAATTGCCCAGAACGTTTATTTTTTCTTGAAAACGTGAATTACATTTTTGACCACTTCGAAACAAAATTTGTAGGTACATTCCTAAAACAATAATCCAGCCAACAACAACAATTAAACTAACAAAATTCACAATGAATCGCGAAATAAAAAAAAAACTGCGCAAAAACTAATTCCTCCTTCCATTCACGTCCACATATTGTCTTTGGTCGGCGTTCTGCCGTCCACAGGTAATCAAAGGTGGACAACAAAGCCTACCTCTGGCTTTTTGAAAGCGTCCTTTGCTTCGTCGGCCTCTCGTTTCATTCATATCTCCGTAATTGGCTTTTGATTTATATTGACGTAGTTTTAAAAAAAACTGTCTGTTTGTACTTGTCTGTGGATTTACTTAAACGTACAGAGATTTAAAAAAACAAAGATTATTCTTATACGTACAGAATTCTAAAGTACAATCTTCCAGTCTTTAACAAATAAAATTATCAAAATCTATGTTTGAAATGTTTGCATACGGGAGAGATTTTAGTGCAGTTATGTGCGAGGTACGTTCGCATTGTGTAACAACTATTTTGTGCGAATTAAAGATGTTTTCAACTGTACATCATGAGGGAACTGCCAAAAACTAGTACTGCCTACTACGACAGATGCCCTTAGTCTGGTTCGAAAGAAAAATGGCGTAGCGCTTTAATTTCCTGGGCTAGTTTTGTAGGAAATGGCTACGGATCGTAGGCTCGTGGCCAGGCAAGGCTAGAAATACGGTAATCTGTGGTAGAGTCGAATTCTGCGTTTTGAAGCCGACGTGGTGACGTATGAGTACCGTGATTTCGGATCAGCGTAATCTCGTGATGTGTCTTTGATGTCTTGTTATTTGGAAAAGCCAACACACAAATTAAGAATTGATTAAAATGTAGATTACGATCGGTGTCTGTTAGAACAAGACAATATCTCAAACATGCATAATATTTTTATTCAATGTAAGTCTTACATACGCATGTAACAACGTGCGAAAACCTATTGTGTGTGTCTTAAAAGCTATTTTGCAAATATAAATGCAAGCATCAAATAATAAACACGCTTCGAACCATAATTGTAGGTAAGTACAACGCGTGCTTAGAGAAGACGCGTCAAAAATTTGAATTTAACCGCCGCGGCGCACGCGTCACACACAACGCCCCAGTCACAACCCCCGCGAAAGGTGCGTGCGCGCACAGCAACGAGGGGACTCGCCCCTATTATCTTTAAACATTTCCAAGTCTACAAGATAAAGCACAAGGGGAGCAGGGGGTGATTTTCTTTATTCTTCACCCGATTTTATTATTATTTTTTTAGTTATTATTACTGTGATTGTCGAGCCACGCGTCGTATGCGCACATGTCGATCGACCCCTGCTGTAAAGCGTAAAGCTCTTACTTGTTTGAGTATTGTTCGTGGATTATAAGGATACATTAGCGGTTCATAAGTTTTGTATTATTATTACGTTATTGATATTGAAACTCCAATAAAGAAAGAAATTTGTTTTGGCCCAAAAGTAACTAAGTACTTAGTAAGAAAGAAGAAAAGGACAAGGTACTAAATATAGGCCAAAATTAAAGGTCGATTCAAGGGTGCAAAGATGTTTTGCAATAATTGATAATATTATAAAGATTAAACTGCACCTTGTAGATCCATTGAATACAAATAGGGCGCACGCGCAAAAAAACTAAGATGCGTCATCCGGTATTGACAAGTAGACCACCTTCTAGCACCAATTCTTTAAAGACACCTTCGAAACTGTTAGAGAACCGTATTCTTTAAGGAATAAGAACGAATATTGTAAAGTTTTTGGCGATTCTAAAAGCAAAACCTTTTTGTCACTCCCAAGATTGACAAATCAACCAACAAGGCAAAAATCACCTTCGGTCTCAAAGGCAATGTTGAATTCCGTTTGGCAACCCCTTCTAAGGAAAAAACGTCTTTATAAGACCGACCAGCTGATTTTACGCCCGCACCTTACGATAAATATTTGGAGTAAAATCCTCACAATCAATTCAAAACTTTACCTTCCAGAAAATAAAGTCTCAAACTACTTGGGAAGGCCTAAACCTTGTAAGGTGGTTCATGTCTTCTCCTTAGAAATTACGTCAATGGAATTTTAACCTTCAGAAGGGTGAATAAGATTGGTTTTCGGTCTGGGTTTTGTACAAGGCACGTGTTAAAAAGATAGCATCGATGCACATGCTTGATCCGGCACTTAATGTGTTTTGTGGGCGTATCAAATATCTTTATGGTTACCGAACAACGGTGGCGCTTAAAACAATCTGAGTGACCAGGTGTGGGTTCATTCCCGGCTGTTATAGGTTCCGTATTTGTTTTGAAGAAAGTGATTTAGTCTGGATCTACTGTTACGTAGTATATCATATTGCAATTTTACTTATTCAAAAGTTATAGACTTTTGCATGACGCTAATCGGATGATTTTTGAAAAATCTATACTGAGATCAGTAGGTAGGTAGTTCCTAGATATTTGAAATGACATCTGCTCTTGTTGGACTGCTCACATACATTCAAGAAGACACCAATTTCTACTACCTATCAAATTGGATTGCCAAAATTCCGCATAGCATCTAAATTTTAGCATTTTTCTAAACCGCTAAATCGTCAATTTGTTAGTCGAGATACAATATGGCTATAATCCTACAGACAGCGTACTCAGCACCCACTACACTACAATAGCTGCTTACCCCTCGCACCTTTGACCCAGCGCCGGCGCAGCTGCCCGGGCGCCCAAGATGGCGGCGAGGGGAGCGCATCGCGATCGATAAAGTTCCGTGCGCGAATCTAAGCTTGGGTAGTTGGTTTTTGAGCATTTTTATGTCATTTTTTTTTTTTTTTTTTTTGAGTATTATTTTTTATTTTTGTAGGAGCTGTCTTAAAATATTGTGCCATTAAAAGTTCTGTCATGAATAAATCCAGTTATTAAAAAAAAGGAAAATACTTCAGAAGCTAATATGCATAGAAAAGAAAAAAAAACAGCATAATCAGCAAATAATGTGCCCACTGCTGAGACACAGGTCTGCTTTCTGTGACAGGGAGTGCCACCAAGCCGCACTGGGCCCGCGTGGTGAATGATAGAAACTAATAGGTACTTTAGGAAACATGGGCAAAGAAAAACAAAAAAAAAAATTAATTTGACGGCACGGTTGGCGCAGTGGTTAAGCGATTGACTGCTGCGCTGCGTGTCGCGGGTTTGATTCCCGCACGGAACAAATATTTGGATGACCTACAAGTAGTTGTTCCGGGTCTGGCTGTTTGTGTATGTGAGTTTCAATGTAAACCCACCCACGATACAGGAGAAATTCCTAGTGTGGGGGCAACGTTTTTTAAAAAAAAAAAAAAAAAAAAAATTACATGAGGCACCAAAAACAAAAGTAGCACCTTCACATCATCTGTCAATCAACCCACAAAAAAAAAAAACTTCGGCTCTTCGATTTTTTGCCGACAATCGATCGCGATCAACACATTGCAATCTTATCAAAAGATCATTAATTACCTATTCGGTTATTTCGCTACCAAAACAATCGAATCCCGAAACTCGATATGTTTTGCTCACACAATGGGAAGACATCCATCCATCATCCGCAAAACATCTTTTGCAACGCACGCGCCCCACAGATGCGCAAACGCATGTGCCGCTTACATCGCAATATCAATAAAATAAAGAAATTCAGCGAAATTGTGCGTACGCCCCTCTATTAAGAGATACTCGAATACAATAATGCAAATTCTCTGTAACGATTCCACATCTGTTTCAAAATTGAAATTCATCGATATTATTGATTTTTAAATCGAGTAATTTTACTTCTATACCTATTTATAACTAGCGGTTATACTAATGTTATTGTTACCAAGTTAAATACTCCGTTAGCAGCTCAAAGCATGACTTTGAAAAACTACTTTCTTATAGCACCTCTCCACATCGCATCTTTGAAGTTCTAAGTTTATATTCCAATGTTTTTTATAACTTCAGTTATTTAGTTTGTACGTTGTCTGTCAGTCATTTATAGAACTACTTTACTTATATTATAGACAAACTTCTGCCCGCGACTTCGTCCCCGTGAAATTTCTTAGTTTTAATAAACATACTATGGCAATACTGTGGCTTCCCATTAATGAAAGAATTTTCGAAGATCCATAAACATACAAACTCACTAATTTTACCTCTTTATAATATTGTATAGATAGATTGCAAACAGGTAAGTCTCTGATACAGTTAAGTCACAAGGTGTAAAGATGCACATTTGTTCCGCGGGATGACTCGTATCATACGCTTGTTCGCACCGGGCACGCGACATTTTCTACCGGAATAGCTAAAGGTGCAGGCGACCCCTTTCTCCTTTCCTCTATTATTACATGTCACAATCGATGAATCGACCCTAGAAACTGTGTATGAGGGTCTTAACAATCGATCGAATATAACAATTGACGGCATCCCTGGCTTTGAGGCTGTAATCTTTTACAATTTTAAGTTTATATGGCTATTGGGGTTGGCTTATTTGAAATTTAGAAGTTGTGCTTAAACTTTTCTAATACAAAAAGTTTTTTTTTATTTACCGCTGTTTAAGAAATAATTGAACGGAGAGTGATGCATTACTACTTAGTAATGAATTTATGACATTGACATAGATATAATTTCAGAAGTAGTTTCGTTTTTGAATTGAATAATTCCTTTTTGACAAAGCTAATTCACTAACGATTTATGTTTTTGATCATTTTATTTACTAACATTTGTGATTCAACAGAAATGAATATTAGGTACCAACTGACGTCATTTTACTCGTATAATATTCTACTCACTCACATTACTCCGACACCAATTCTTCTCATACAAATTACAGTGCCTTAACAAATGCCAAAAAATCTCAAATTTTCTTCATTAAACTTACTACTTACCTACATTCCCAATATGGATATTAACTATGAAACAATATACTTGCACATAATCGTCATAATGTCAGGACCAGAGAGTCAATGACTACAACTTCCGTGAAATAATATAATTACGAACGCAGCGGTCATCGTCACTTCCGTTACCTAGCCGTCGCCATTTTAGGAATCATTTGAAATTTCCTTCAATATGGCGTGTGAATTTTTGGCGCGATAGTGTTGCAGTTGTTTTTTTATTGTTGTATGCATGGAATTAGTATATACTATATGTTCGAAGTTAGTGCAAGTTTTTTCTTTTTTAGTCGAAGAGTTTAACTTTATTTCAGTTTATTGTAGTACGAACTTTCAAGCAACATACAACTGTACTATTTCCAATCAGAAAATTATAAGATTACTTTTTCCACAATTCCTATCTACCTATATAATTATTTATTTCATAATAACAAAAAAGAGCTACTAAGCCCGGAATATTTAATGCCTAAATAAAAACATAGGTAATTTACATATACCCATCTCACTATTTATTCTTTGCAGCGCATTGAGAATTTTCTTTTTGCGCCCATTAGCTGAAGGTACACTGTCCATTGAGTCGTGATAAAAAATGTGCTTACGGTAAAAAAGTGGCTTTACTTTGATGATACGTCCAGGCTTTTTTACATACAGGGTACTATAGTACTGTGAAATATGTAATGAGTGTGAGGAGAATTTTATAGGAGCCATTGACTGGTGAAACACTAGATAAATTAATAATTCTTGATGCGATTGTAATGAGTTTCAAAATAAAAGAGAAGATGAGCTCAAAAATTTACTCTCAAAACGAGTTTAAAAAAAACCATTTTTTATTTTTAGGTATTAGCCATTGTTGTCCAGTTGGTGGGCAAAAGTATCCCCATACTTTTGCAATTTTCTTTGTGTTTTCTTTTACGTAAGAATGACTGATCTTCAGTATATTTTAAAGCATAAAGAGCGTTGAATGCGAGAAGAATTTTACGAAAACAGTTAAAGTTAATTTTCATAAAGCGTTGCCTTGCTTTTTAAATACCCATTCAAATTCCCTTTCACGCAAACTGCCGCAGTCTTTTAACCCGAAACACCCAAAAACCTAAGAACTACAAACAAAGTAGGAATGCGGCAAAGCACTCGAAAAACCGCACAGTCGATCTCCTGGCCATTAATTAGTCGCTCCCGGTATCGGAGTCTTAATCAAGCATAAAATTAAAACTTGGCACACGCCGAGCCCACAGAAGTAAGGGTGTGTCCACACGTACCTTATGGCACGGCAATTTGTTCAAGACATCTGGCCTCACACCTGCCTGAGCGCCCGAGTTCACCCCTCGTACGCTCCATACCGATACTGCAGCTACAACTATAGTTGTTGAGACCCCATTCTTATTTTTAACGCGTTATCTAAATAGTATTAGAGTCTAAATTAACTTCATTGACAGCACAAACAACTTTGTCTGTGTATTATGGTTTTGGCACAGGGTCCAATGCCCCCGTCATTCATCGTAACATACACTATTAAAATTCGGAAATGACGAAACAGTTTTTTGACTCGTATCGTCGCAATTCAAGTGTGAATTTATGATGGAAAACTGGTATGTTTGCTCATTAGAAAGTTTTTTTGAAACTGGTTGTTGCCAATCCGGGATAACGGACGTGTTTCAATTAGTCGGGTCGAGTATGTTTGTCCACGTTAGTCGGCCGTCAGTCTCCATAGTCGGGTTGTCTACAATCTCGGCGTAAACACGACGTACGTTCATTCACCCACACATGCCTCTAAGACGTCGTTGCACAGGTGTGCGTGTGTGCGTGCCCATTCAAGACGTCGAGTCCTTACGTCGCGTCCGCTGACGTCACAAGTCTTCCAAATGGGCGTGTGAACGCACCCCAACGCGGAATGTGTTTTGACAATTCCGTTGACGAGATAAGTAAAGGGTTAAGGTTATGTAACATGTAATTTTGGTTTGACTTTCTTGGTTTAGTTGTGTTTGATTCGACTGACTTCGCGTCCGGTCGGGTGGCGTTTTTATTACCGTGATCTTTTATATGATAATTCGCAGCCAGTTGTCAATCAAAAAACCAGCCCTAACAATCCGCCTCATACGGGTATCGAGTTACAATTTTATTCTTCTGCCAATTTGCCGCATTATCACCGAATCTTTTGACACACCTCTTGTACAATACCTGGACCAAGAAAAAACGTTATTTATAACCTACAGTACAATAATGAAACTACTTCCTGCGTCAACTCTTGCAAAAAACCATTAAAATTTAATTTGTCTCTGCAGGGGTCTAAGGATGCGGGGCGATACTGGTAATTTGGTGTAAGTAGTCCAATATTGGCTTTGTGGGAATGTGGGCCAAGTAGGCCAATTCCTGGCCCATTGTGTGAGGGGCCAAGAATGGTTCCTTGAATGCGAGCCCGCATCCCGCAAATAAATATTAATGCTGGAGAGTCCTTGTCCTTGTGGAACGGTTGAGTTCTTTTTGGGTCTTGATTTAATAGTTGGCGATCTCGTGAGCGATTTAGAAGCATCACGGTTGAGGGACGGTTTTACTGGTTGATTCATTTCTATAAGGATCATTACCATAAAAGTAACAGAAACTAAACACCATGTCATAATATCGTCACCTATCGTTTGCGTAAAACTCGTTAAAAAGGTAAACATTTGAAGTAGGTATCAAAAAGACATTGGCTAGATTGGATTTCTCATGAGCAGAGTTCCTTATGACATCTACCAACCCGCGTGATGGATTACAGTCTGATGGAGGCCTGTGTCCCAGCAGTGGGAACATTATAGGCTGATTATGCTAGAGTTACTTATAATATTTACCTAAAAACAAAAGAATTATGACTATTGAAGAATAAAATCGTATAAAGTTAACAAATACCGCTTTATGTCTTATAGAAATGGAAACTGATACAAAAAAGACCATTCTTCAAGCTAACAAGAAGTCATATGTAACATCTGCGTGTTTTTGCCCAATTTGTGCAAAATATTGATCTTTTATAGAACTAATTTGGCACGTATGCTACCTTTGTGGAATTCAAGTGTCGTAAATCTGATAGACAGACGGTGTTGATACGATTAATAGAAACAGATGTTTTTGAGATTTATTCTGGTTCTTAAATTTGCACATTTCGAAAAGGTCATTCGGTAAAAAAATTAAGCAAGCAACGTTTCTTACCAGTAGCCAAAATAAAATACAAAAAAAATGAGATCAAAGAGAAAGAGGATTAGGTAATTGGTCATCTTGAAAACAAATACTTAGATGTAGAAAAAGATATTTCTGCAACAGACGATGAACTGTTTAGGTTGTAATAATAAGTTTACAAAAAGAAAGATAATGTCGAAATTACATACATACATAAACTCACACCTTATTCCCATGGGGCAGAAACTACAGAACGACATCGACTAGGATTCTTACATGCTCCTTTTGCACTGCAATTAAGCACTGTTGTTTCCAGCAATAGGTAGTTGTAGATGATGGCTATGATACATACGAAGTTACTTGTAATTCGACGTCTATCCGTCAGGAGCTGATAGGAGAGCCAAAATGCAACAAATTGACAAAATTCAATAGTTTTCGAGATATTTGAAACATTTTTGAAGCGTACCTATAATGAAAATATTGGTACTAGGTAAGATATTATTATTCTTAAATCGCTCATCAGTTTAATTATTTTGATGAATTAAGTAATTTTAATTATGTTCATAGCTTAATTGAAGTGCCAGCTACAATATCATATTTTAATGGTACCCATTCAATATGTAGTTTTTTTTATTTGGAATTATTTCGAAAATTCCTTAAAGTTTAATTATCTCGAAAACTATTGAATTTCGGCCATACATATGGCGGGTTCAATTTATTGCAGAGTAAAGGGCCTAATCGAGCGGGTTCGAACCTACGACCTACAACTCATAAGTCACGGCCGTTACCACTAAGCCATCACATATAATCCAAAAACAACAACAACACTTAAAAATTCGCAAAATCTTAAGTACAATATCACCAAATAAATCACCCATAACTCTTCAAGAGATACTATACTTAACAAAATAATTGCTTCCTGCACTACAGGGCTTCCTTCCTTTACCTGACAATTAGGCCCTTAAACTGTACCGAGCCCCTAATAGACCATACAACACCATGGCACCTGGTTTACATAAAGAAACATCTTTCGGTGCTTTTGAGTGTGAGTTATGGTATACTTTATTGTATTGATGTTTAAGAGCCTATACTACCTCAAATGTCTTAGCATGGTCCTCCGTTATGTCGAAAATTCCGCAGCATTAATTTTGAAATAAATATATGCTAAGGTTGAGGATTAATGTAAGGTCTTATGTTAGACGAAAACACGATTCCATAAAATTTTCTCGATAGAAAAAAAAACCAAAGTTACCTCCAAATCGAACAATAAACCGCTGGTATTAAAAAAATACTTCAAATTAGATCATGAAACTTTGCATACTAACTGAACTAACTATAAAGCAGGTCTTATGTTAGTTAGTTTTTTTGAATTACCTTTATTTTCACCGTAAAAAGCAAATACCTAAACTATTGGCGCTGCCTCCCGCCCAGCACCGCACTCTGTCTCGCTTTCACACAGTCCGCGAGCAGTATCGTGCGAGCGAGATAAAGAGTGAATTTTAGCTGAGGTAGTATAGGCTGTTAAGATGTTGAATTAAAAGAATAGAAAATAGGGTATCTATCGGCTGCTTGTACGAAGAAATTGCGCAAAGTAATTTGTGTTGTAGGTAAACTTTATGCGTTCCAAATCTCCGTGGTTCACGACTGTAAAAATGTGCGTCTTATGTGTACAGAATTAACATTTTTTTTCGTTGTTTCTTTCTGTCTACCAAATATTGGAAACTTGATTGCACGTCAAACACAGGACTTTGGCAATGTCTGTGAATAATTTTACTTAAAATCGAGAATGATTATGTCACATTTGCGCCATGGTGCTCAAAGTTTCAAAAACTGTATACTAAGATTCTGATCCTCATAGTTAATTAGATTTTTGTGAAAAAGAGTTAAAACAATAAAATTTATTTTTGTCCCCAAATCGTCAGATATTAAACATTGATACTATTTTATAAGTTTTTATAGGGGTAATTCACAAAAAGATTGGCTTTATCTACATTTATCGGAAGAAACAAAAAACCCCATAGATTTCCTACAGCCCTGCGCACGCGCTCACGCCGGGTGGTCGCGCACGTGGCCACCCCTATCTGATCCATATCGATAAGTAGTGTTGTACTTTCTTATCGATTCTCGGTAGACGGGTGAAAAAAAGAAATGTGTTAAAATTGGTTTTGACTGCTTCTGACCAGTCTTATCTGATGTTCTGGTCAATAAATTGACAACTATGCATTAAATTGAGGACTAACCAAACTTCTCTTGTCTTTGCAGATCAACCGCAGGCTACGGGCATATTTCGCAGCTGATAAGATTTCAAAATCATATTAATGGTAAGATAATCATCATAATACAAAGCGACACTAATATTTTACCTGTCTAATTACTAGCAACTTTCCAAAATAACTTTCCAACCAGACTTGCAAGTTTGCAGAAGCAAAATAATCATTTTCACCAATAATGATTTCGTATTTCAGGCTTAGAAAATATTTCATACAAGTCGATAAGCTAATCAAATTACCTCAGACACCACGAAACGAAAATAAAGTACATTCGAACAATAAAATCCAATTTCAATTTTCAATTCTGACTTGACCGGTCTTTTATAATTCCTTTGTAACGTACATACGCAGTTTTAGGCGGTATGAACTGCCTCGCACCGGTTTTCGGCGGCCGAACGCCGGAATAAAACCGGGTGAATTTCGTACATATACCCGTATTTTGTCTGCGGCCTGACAGGGGTGGACAGGGCATGAATTTTCGAATAATCAGACGTGCATATGTGCCGGGACACTTGCCACCATAGACATAAGTGACATGTACTTGTCGGGTGTGATAAAATTGAATTTGTTCCTTGGTACAGACTTCTTAAATATTCCTTTTTACATAATTGAAAAGCTTATTGAAAATTCCTTTTGGTTATTTTTTGTTAGATAGTATTTTTGCTATTAAAAGATATTATTTTAACTTAAAAAAGTATTTTTATCATTTAAATAATTATTCCGTATCTAGAACATAACAAACAGTGATGGACGTGACAAGGATAAGTAAATATATATGTTAAATGTTGTCGTTTCTTTTTGTCATTGCGTTTTCCCGTACATTATCCTGTATCTAATCTGCAACACCTAGAGTTTAAAAAAAACAATAGCTAGAACATATGTTTTTATGGATTGTTCTTTAGAATAGGCACTATAATATATGTAATACTAGCTGCGCCACGTGGTTTCACCCGCGTAAATGTCGATCCCGTGGGAATATCGGGGTAAAAAGTAGCCTATATGTTAATCCAGGGTGTCAGCTACCTCCATACAAAATTTTATCAAAATTGGACCAGCCGTTTGAGCGTGAAGAAGTAACAAACATATAAACACACCCCCACACACACACACACACACCCTCACAAACTTTCGCTTTTACCCACTGACGGTGTTGGCGGTAAAAATAATCGCATTATCTCACACATTAGTTACTTAGTAGACGAGGTGGACACGGCCGACAGTTTTTCCATCCCTACCCCCTTTCCCGTTCGGGAAATGTTGTGAATATTTGAAGGGAGTGAATTTTCATTGCTGACCGTACCTATCTCTGTTGACTTGTTACTACGGCCGCGGTTATAATGTTACGTCGTTTTGCTGACGGTCCCGACAGATACGTAATGTACCTTTTGGTTGTATAGTTTTAAAAGCTTGTCTAGTGATGGGTAGTTTAGGCTTTTTCGGTGAATCTGTGAAGTTTGGCATTTGGTTTGCGAGACTACCGAAATGGAATGACTGACATTGCTTTCGGGCTGAAATATAACGAGACACTTTATTCTTTGTTTTTATCAACACAAACCGTTGAATAAAATGACACAACAGTTCTCGTAATTTTAAAAACGTTCACAGTTTGATCTCAGTCTCGATCTGTCAAAAATACCTCTAATTTCCTTATATTTGTGACAAGTTTTTGCCGTTGATTGTCTTGATTTTGAACGTTTTTAATTAAAGCAATGGGCCTTCTGTTTTTAGATTGACACATTCTAAAATCACATTAAACAATAATATAACACAATTACTTAACTAACCATTTCCAAGAAATCCTAACAGGTAAACAACCGATATCTGTTCCTTAAAAAGCCATAATTAACAGTTGAAACCGATAAACCGAACATTAATCAGCAGTACAGTTTTGAGCATCGAAAACCCACGTTTTAAGCTATCGACGCCGTATCAGTGCGCAGTCATCGCGAATTCGAGGCGAGCTTGATGGGCTACTAAGATCGCGAGAAAGATTTCGAACAAGCGATTAGACTGGAAGAAAAAGAAATGTACTGTTTTTAAGTGAAAGGCGAGTGTAAAGTTTTTGATGACATTTGAGTTAAATCGTTTTAATAGGTTATCTAGTGATGGGTAGTTAAGGCTTTTTCGGTGAATCTGTTAAGTTTTTTTATTTAATTCCGATTAAAGTAGCATGAAAAACAAGGCTAATATAAAAGATTTTCAATCATTTTTCTTATTGGATTCTGCTTAATATGCGGAAGGGAAAGATACAGTCATTTCCTACCTGAATTATCCAAAAATATTGAACTTACAAGCAGTTAACACCACATCTTGTAAATTTTCTCCACGAACGCACTCTTTTCTGTACTTCAACAAAATAAGCCGAAACTTCTGCAATATCCATAACACTGACGTATCTAATGCCTAGTTTCAAGGCGTCTAATAAATGAGCCTAAACACACAACTAATTACGTCAAAGTAATCAACACCCACGTTTGTTTGTAGCACCGCCAATAGTAGAAATGAGTCACTGAAACGTACTCAATAGGCTTTGACCTGAAATATTTGACACTTGCACAACGCACTTGTCAAAGGTGAGTAGGGATTGAACAACAAATCGACTATTGATATCAGACTATACAGACATGATACATATAGAAGGAAAGAAAGAAAAGATGTTTATTTGCGGTAAACATAACGCAAAAATAACATAAACACAAAAAAAAAATAGAAAACGTTGGGGGAAACATGCGTCACATATACGCAAAACGGCATATCACAGGGCACGGCACGGCACGGCATATCACATACATTGCCTTGAAATCTCTGCTTGTTTTGGTATATCTATCTTGTTCTTAAACCAGCCATCTGGAAAACAAAACACATGACATAACATCACGCCTGTATTTCCCGAAGCGTTAGGCAGAGGAGTTCCAATAGTACACACTTATTTCGCCGGTATGTTTAAGTTCTATGTAATTGGAAACGAGCAAAAAAACATCCCCATCCAACCATACAAAAACATCAACTTTAAAAAAAAATCCATGTATTTTCTAAAAAGTTTACTTTGACAGAGGAATAAAAACAATAACCTAACTCAAGTCTTGTCTATAACAATCGCTCAATGGGTTTACAGCTTTGTTCATGATCGCACCTAACAAAAATAACACGAAAACCAGACACAACAGCTTTTCCTTTACCTAAACGCGTTCGGAAGCGGGTGACGGAAAACTACGGCGCATAAGCGCTTTCCCGCGGACTCTATGGCCGAACTTTTCGCCATAGATAAGACATGACGTGTCCGTTATGAGTTTCTGATCAGAACCTTGCGTTTGGAAACGCCCACAGACTATACAGAGCTTTTGAATCTGTTTAAAAAGAGAATTGGGGATTCGTGTTTCAAATATTTGGTTTTGTTTTTTATTTATGATCGAACTATTCGTAATTGTTTTGAAAAGGTTGTCAATGGTTTGTCAGATAATACATAATATGATATCGGAACCCTTACTACAATAATAACTATGTATAGTTTCATACATTACATTTCATACATTTCAGTACTTATGTATAGTTTCATAGATACATTTTGATTTTAAATATCATAAGCAATACCATACACATTATAAATAGAACAAAACTTACAGAATGAAGATTAAAACTTCGTATTTGCAGCAACATTAACAAAAAAAACATTTCATTGTAAGTCTTCGCTTTAATTGAAAACATACACAAAGGTAAAGCAGAAAAAGCTTTTTACATCATGTACCTATTAACATTTAAAGTTTACAAACTTAACTAGATTGAAACCACAACAGCGAAAGAAATCAACAGCATTTTGCTGGAAAATATTTGGTTCCAAATAAAAAAACTGCGCTTATCATGCACATACACGATACCATGCTAGAGGCCTAATCAATATAAGTAGGCACTACTCATTCAGACGCCATAATTCCGTTAATAAAAATACAGAGAGGAAGGCTCAAGGGGGCGGTGGGGCCGGAAGCGCAATGGGCTTCGGAAAATTCACCCGGTGAATGGGAAAGCGCGGCGATAGACAAACAACCGGGCTGACCCCCACCCGCCACCCTAAATCCCCCCCACCTAACCGTACATTTTGAAATAATGCCCCCAACGGCTCTGTTACCTACCCCACCACCATTTTCCAATTTTATCGTCCGACAAATATTGAATTTCAAACGTAATTCGAAAAATACAAACCCTAGTCTGACTAATAAAGCCTTCTGGCGTCACATACACGCATCTTACTAAAGTTAGCGGCACCGCACAGAGAGGTTATAAATCTCGTCGACACGAAATGGCTGACCAGCGCCATCCCCCTTCCACAGATGTACGTTGCTATAGCGGCTCGGATGCAAAAGTGTGCACCATAAATTTTATACAAGCACCAGTGTGCGGTAAAACTGAAATAGGCGGTTGTGTGTGTGCGAAAATTCGTGCTCGTCCCGTAAGAGGAGTGGACACTGTCCACTATTGCTTTGTGTATGCGTAGTGTACCTACGGAAATGGCATCGAGCCTACCAGAGATACGAGAATGTTACGGATTAATCAAAATAAATTTTATATTAGAAACACCGCGGTTCAGTGACGTGAGGTTAGTTAAACGTCCTTATAATGAAATAGACTCCGGGTTGACCGCATGCTGTGGTTGCACGTTCTACAAATACATTTTTGTTCTTCCATCCTTTAATATCTTTGACATTTGTCTATGAATTATTAATAAAAACTTTTCACGATTTCACGTTCCATATTCAATATTTGGAGGGAGCATCAGCAATGTCATTATTTAAATTTAGAATCGTTTAAAGAGTAATGCAGCTCGTAAAATTTTAACTGGGATGACGTTACAAAATTAATATCGGCAGGTACGTGAGGCTTACATCGGACAGTTTTGACAACAAATAGAGGAGCATAGGCGCCCGACTAACACGCCCCCGCACGGAGCCGACAGGCGTCTCCCAAGTTATCTAATATTACAGAACGTCACCCGAATTCCCGTTCGCTGAGCATTTTTCGCGCTCGTGTTACTCTTTTTCTTAGTAACGAAGTAACAGGCCTTTCATGTACTTTCCGTTCGGCCGCTTCGGAGCGCTGAAAGAAGTGTGAATCGGGCCGTGAGCATCGCCAGTCAGGTGTGGTTAACTCTCAGAGGACGTCGGACTTCCCCCGGGTCGAAGCCACTTAGTCTGCTGCTGTCACTAAAAATAACATCTCGTTTATTTTTTAAAAGCCTACCGTTCCGGCCGGCTGTACGCCATAGGGCCACCAGCCGCCAGTCGCCACCAAATCTGCAAACCTTTTAACTGGCCGCACCAGCAAACATACATTCTGTGTTTGTAAGTTGTTCCGCGCGCGTTGAATAAATGATTTTTGACTTTAGAATTAGATTTACAGCATTTATGCTCGCACTGCTCGTGAAAGGACGCTGGATAATGGATCTAGGATGATAGAATACTATGAAAGATTAAGCAGATTGGCCCGAGTGAAGCATCTGTTTGAATTCAGCACTATCTACAGCTCAAAATTGTTCGCTATTGGGAATTGGTTTTCTCTTGTTTACCTTGTATTTCAGTTATGTTATACTAATGGTGGTGTATTGTTGCATTTGTTCTCTGAATGACTAAAAGGGCGTGGAAACTAGTGAAAGGGAATTACCTGCTCACACAAATGTTTATCATAACAGTTCAGATAGTTATACAACGTCGGTGACAGCCCTATTGTGAAGAAAGTCTAGATGTCGCGTACACAGACAGGGATAATTGAGTCCAAAAGCGGGGAACTCACACTGACGTAGCCCGTATTAAGGACGTTATCGGTTACGCACTTATATTTACTCATAAACGTAGCTAAAGCGGAGAGTACTGCACAAAAACGCATCTTCCTCCCCCCTAGCGGGCGGACTCACCCCCCGGCGGCCGGCGGGCGAACGAATACATTCGACTAGCCCATTTGCAATATCGCATTGTGTGAGTGAGTGTACGCGGGAGGTGCGTGCGAGAGTGTGCCGCACACACACACGCCCACTTTGCTTAGCCCGTGCGTAGTTTTACCATGTACATACATGTACACACCGTATTGGTTTTCTGTACAACCGTTGGGCTTTAACAAATTTCAAATTCACAAAATCGTGATTGGTTGGTATTTTGTTTGTATAAGCGGACGCACTGTGCAGGCCTGGCTTAAAATTTGCTACCAGATAATTCGTTTAGGTATAAAATGATGAGTTTTATCGAATTTTGTTTACGATGCGCCGTGATTGTGATGCATCGATGGCGGATGACGATTGATATTGTTTGTTCCGCTGGTGGTTATTTATTAGGGACTGTATTAGGAAATAGATGAATAAATTTCAATCATCAGTAGAGCATAACACCTCAATGACATGAAAAAACTATATTGATCCCGCATTATGGGTACAAATGAAGCAATTAAGTGGCACGCGCCCTCCGCTAGAACCGGAAGACAGACGGTCTAATGACCATCTAAGATTCCAAATATCAATTTCTAATAAACCGTTGGAGCGCATCGACGGATCGACGTCATTTCCACAATTCGTATATAGAACGTGACAAGCCGGAAGTGCGCTTTGTGCTCCAGAAAAACTAACTAATCAAGCCAAGACTTCCGAATTCGAAATTGAAACTTGTCCACTCATGGTTCCTTCACCGCCTGCCGGTATCAATTTAAAACTTAAGACACGTTCCAATAGTTATTTGTTATTTTTTTATATCTTCCTGTGCCATAAAAAAATAAAAGTAACAGTTTGTTGTTTTTGTTGACCGAGAGTTTGTTAAGCGAAGAAAACTTTAATGACGCTGTCTAATTAAAGAATATTGTAATAAGAATAATGTTGAGCTTTCGAACGCACATTCTGTTTTCAAAATCTGCCTACAGAGTTACAGACCATTCACAGTTCAAAATCAGAATCTCTCATCTTGCATCAAAGTGTTGTTGCACACACATCATGTGGTCCAGTCGTATTGACCCCGACTTACGAGTTGAAGGTCGAGAGCTCAAACCAAGGCAAGCGCTTTATTTTGTGCTTTTGATTTCATCACCACTGTTCTCAAAACGGTGAAGGAACACATCGTGAGGAAACCGGCATGCCCTAGAACCACAAACTCGAAGACATGTGACATCCACCCGCCCGCAACCCGCGCGGTGGATTATGGCCCACTCCCTCTCACAGAGACGAGGCCTGTGTCCCAGCAGTGGGAACATCATAGACTGCTTATGCTTTGCATCACAGTGATCTTTATTCTCGTTACCATAAGCTTGACAACTTGCTGTCAGAGGTAAAACAACTACGAAAGGACTGCATCATCTGCCTAGCCTTTTCCCAACTATGTTTGGGTCGGCTTCCAGTCTAACCGGATGCAGCTGAATACCAGTATTTTACATGGAGCGACTGCCTCTCTGACCTCCACAACCCAGTTACTGGGTAATACGATACCCCTTTATAAGACCGGTTGTCAGACTTTCGGGCTTCTGACTACCCGTAACGACTGTCAAAGATCCACGAACAATGATTTCAAAAGTAAGGATACGCCCGTCTGAACATTTTACATAGAAGTTCTTCGTTCGAATTTCGAAGTTCGCGCGTACCACTGTCAACTGAGTCGCGTTGGCCCTAAAACCGTCATTTTAGGGCCAGCGCGTTGGTGCCATTTAGTCGCGCCGTTAGCCCGGTCCTTACGCTAGTAATATATATGTCAATGTCCACGAATGACAGCCGCGACCAACGGCTTAACGTGCTTTCCGAGGCACGGAGGGGTCACGGTATGTAAAGATGATCACCCATCCACAGACCCAACCGTGCAGGCACAGCTTAACCTGATCGATCGATCTGTGCGGCTGTTATTATTTAGCCACGGGCCCCTCTAACTACGAAAGGACTGTACTATCTATAATTGTGACCAGAAATAAATCAGCAAATTCGACGAAAGAAAGTACTCACTACCAACTTACATTAATTCACACATACATAAATTCACGCCTTTTATATGAGGACAGGCAGATACTACAGAACACCCTGCTACGATCCTCACAAGTACCCCTTTTGCTTCGTTTACGTTCATACATCGTCATTACGCACACCGATTGCGAGCACCTAATTTAATATAATTCATACAAAAACCCATTCACAAAATGTACACAAAGATATTTCTTAAGACTTTTGTTCTATCCTGTGTTACCCTTCTCCTATATCCTTCTTCGAAGACAAAGATCTTCATTCCACGTCTTTGTTCACCCGAAAAGGGCGTAAAATTAAAACTAATCAACCGTAAACCACACAAAACACTAGATTTTGACCCCTTTTGTAATGTAATAAGGATTCTTTTAAGTGTATTTATAAAGTTGTAAGGGTATTTTCTTGCAAGTCACTAAGGGCAAACGTAAAGCACATATGTTACGTTTAACATTTGAAATACTATGTAGATTAATTGGAGAATACAATTCTTTATAATTAACAAGTAACCCCAAGTTAAAAATTTAGCCAAATCATGTTTGAAAGAAATAAATGTGTGACGATGACGATTGAAGTTTTAACCCTTTTGATTTCACGAAGCTTTGTCAGACCGATATGTTATTTTTGATTCGGAATAATTTATGTGATTATTTGTTGATTATGATTGATTGAAAAAGTATACTTACACCTATTAGGTAAAGAATGCTTCAAATTGATTGGAAGACACAAGTTTCTCCTGATGACATAATAATATCATCAAATTCAACGCGTCTGTATCGCGAAAAACATTTACATAATTCTTGTTACCTGTCGCTACGAAGATGCTACGTATTGCTACGAAGGTGCTACGCTTTGCTACGTATATGCTACGTTGGTGCTACGTTTTCTTAGAATACATTCACGTGCATTTAAATCGATATATCATAAATGTTGTGTGCAATTTTTTTGGTTTGTCAAACCTTTGTCCAAGTTAAGCAATCTTTTGATCTAAACCAACGTCAAACTGGACAGTATAGGTAGTAGACGTGAATCAATAGCAGAAACTACACTAAAAAGACTTTTATTTATAAAAAGTTTAAAAAAACTACAAATAAACAATGACTTACTACCATAATAAAAACCAGTAAAACGTCAATTTAAATTCTTTTGTTTTTAAAATTTTTTAGTAATGATCCGTGTCATAGGGCTGAGTTCAGACGCGCGACAGATGCGCGGCGACCGGTACGCCACGCGACAGCTTGGCGGGCCGTTGCAGACGTAATTATGCGCTAAAAATGAAGGCGGACAGTTTCGATGTGGGAATGATTATTCGTGTGTGTTGTGTGAGACGTTTTATATTGTTAATGAGCTTGTAATAATAAATGAATGTTGGCTTGCATGAGTTTTAGTATCGTGAAAATGTTAGCGTTGCTTTGAATAGTAAGCAAGGTTTAACGCGTTATTAATATAACCTTTTCTCGACTTTCGTTTTCGGCAGTTAGTCTGCCAGTCATTTTTGGTGGAACGTATTGTTAAATATTTTATTAGCACTTTGTGGGGCACTAAACGCCTCCAGACGAAAGATTAAAACTTCTATTGTGTCTCGTTCGGTGTCCTTCAATGGATTAAACATCAGTTAACAGTTTGTAGTAACCTCGCCAAAATAGGTAGTATTCAACATTAATCATTGCTAAAAGATTGTTACTTGAACAATATTTTTTTGTAATTTAGTAGCCGTAAGCGCGGCGTCGCCTAGCCGTAGCCGAATCGACGTATCAGAGCTTCTGATCCGCTTTGGTCACGTGCTTACGTTAGGTTGACGCCTGTTTGACGGCGAGGCGAAAGGCGATACGGTGCCGATCCCTTTCCGATTTGATACGTGTGCTATGACCTTTAACCGTACCAACTTGATTTTAAATAGTCTCCGTAAACTAAACAAAATCAATAATTACAACTACTATTAATCTAACCATCTACTTACAACTCTCAGCCTTATTCTTTACACTACACAATATTCATTCATCCCCCAGTGCGCCACCCTCAAGATACGGCGCTGTAAGCGATCCACACAATATGACAGTGTGGACGCACCCTAATGACACTTCCACACGCGATGATCACAATCTTGAGACGGTTCCGTACGTAATTATTATGAAATTAAACGTCTGTTATGCTTTAAGTGAGATAGGTTTTTACTGATTAGGAAAGTGATATGTGTTATTCATTTTCACGATAGTATATCAGTTATAAGAAAGAAAAAACTAAATTCTATGGCCACCAACAAAGAAAGGAAATAAAATTCTTCTGGCGTATGCTTGAAAGTTCAGTTCCAATTCCATTTCTACGTATTTATCTCCAATACTCTCGTATTTTTTTTTAATCATTAATAATACGCGAATAAGCTCTGCTATTTTATTATGAAACTCAATATAGTAGCGAGGCAATTCTCATAATTTTAAGAACGTTCACAGTCTGATCTCAGTCTCAATCTGTTAAAAATACCTACCTCATTTTTTTTTTTACATTTTGGAAGTTTTCGACATTTGTTTGTCGCCGAGATGAGACTGCGACTAGATTTTGAACGTTTTTAGTGAGAGTTAGGCCTTAGTGAGTCTATTAATTGCTTTATTTCTCATATCGACAGATTTTAACAAAAAACACTACTTCCTCAAACACATCACTACAGGTCTTCAATATCACTTCGTCCAACCCTCCACGCCCATGGGACTAATAGCCTACTTAAACAATGTAACAAACCTGACCTGTTTGCCTGAGACGGGACCCGTGAGACCGGCCGCAGTGAAACAATGGGCTCCTTCACCGCGGCGACAAAAGGGTTAACTGCCAAGAAATAAGATGGAGCCAAATGCCGCGCTAAAAAGGAATACCGAAGGAGATTCCTCTGGTTTAAATGTTTTAAGATTTTATTCCTTTATGTTAGTAAAGTAAAGTTCTTTGAAATGCGAACAGGTTTTCTCGTCTTTAAGTAATTCGCGCAAGTAGAATCTCGTTTTAGTGTTACTCTCTCAAGACAAAGACGTTCTCATGACAGCCAGAGGGGAAATTCCCGTATTTTTTAAAACATTCGCTATTCCAATGTCTGTCTCAATCTGTCAAAAATACTTCGAATTTACCGACATTTTTGACAATTTTTTTGACATTGGCTCTCGCCGAGAAAAAATGGCGACTAGATTTTTAACGGTTTTTAATACGGAAATTGGCACTCAGTTATTCAATAAAATTATCCTATTCCCACTTTCCCTTCAATTTCACTCACAAAACCGACCTCCTTCAACACCTCCATCGCAAAAAAAGAACCACTTCATCCTCTATGCCTCGTTAAGAGCTAATCATCCAATAAGTGCGTCTCTAAAGAGTGAAGGACATCGCAGTATCCCGCACAAATCACTTCCTTCCTAAGTACAAGTAGTCGGATAGTAAGTAGCCGGATACTCCTAGGTTCTCACAATCAAAAAAAGATTTGTCACTTACGCCGAACGGAAGGCGCGGTTCCCAGCCGATGGGGCAGCTAACTATTATCACCCTTAACCACTGAATGACCCTTGAGGGCTATGATCGGGTACAAGGCTAAAATATTAAGTAGAAGAGATTTTTTGGTTTAAAAAAAAGTGTAATGAGTAATTAGAATTTTGATATTGGAAGGATGTGGATAAGATTTTTTGTTTTAAGAAGTAATGCAATCAAAAAGTTACGGTAATTACTTCCTACGTGACAAAATCACAAAATAGTATTTTATTAAAATAATGTCTTTGATTTTTATTTATCTCAAAGATTTCTCTAATTTTAACTAAATTTTTCATACGATTAATATATTTTTTTAAAGAAAGAGCAACACTGCTTTTCATATGTAAATTACATTTAAAAAAAAAACCTGTGTCCATCATAACACCACAGAGAAATACCATAACATATAATTACCTACACAAACAAAAATTATGATAATTTAATGACAGCACCAACCCTACCTACACTTGCTCAATGCTCAGACACAGGAAGGAAGCGTAAGGCGAGCGCGTGGGAACTGCGCCGGCGCCGTGCGACCCACAGGTGATCCTTGTGGTCTACCGCCGGAGGACTCTGTTACTACTGAAGCACTCTATTGATATTTATTTGTGGTTTTGTTAGGACGGATAGTGATCTTAGTGGGACTTGAAGAGGACTGCGGGTTTTAAGGGTTAGGTTTTTTTTTTTGTTTGCTTTTGTGTTTTGATCTGGAAGAGGTATACTTAAGAGCCTATACTACCTCAGCTAAAATTCACTCTTTATCTCGTTCGCACGATACTGCTCGCGGACTGTGTGAAAGCGAGACAGAGTGCGGTGCTGGGCGGGAGGCAGCGCCAATAGTTTAGGTATTTGCTTTTTGCGGTGAAAATAAAGGTAATTCAAAAAAACTAACTAACATAAGACCTGCTTTATAGTTAGTTCAGTTAGTATGCAAAGTTTCATGATCTAATTTGAAGTATTTTTTTAATACCAGCGGTTTATTGTTCGGTTTGGAGGTAACTTTGGAATTTTTTTCTATCGTAAAATTTTATGGAATCGTGTTTTCGTCTAACATAAGACCTTACATTAATCCTTAACTTTAGCATATATTTATTTCAAAATGAATGCTGCGGAATTTTCGACATAACGGAGGATCATGCTAAGCCATTTGAGGTAGTATAGGCTCTTAAGTCACTCGTATAGTATACTATTTTATAGCTCGTGTAACCTAAACCCGCAGTAAAGTCGCGCTTTTCTACATAAGTGACTTAAGTGCGGGATTAGATCACACAGTACTATAAAATTACTTATAGTATACGTCTGAAAACATGGCTATTTAATAGCTATCTCATAAGTTAACCTACAAAAGAAAAATTGGCACTGCAATGAACTTATCTTTTTCACTTGTTTTCTTCTTACAAAGTTAACGCTCAATCTAATAACTTAAGTCCCCACTCAAAAAAAAAACCTAATCATTATAAAACACAACAAAAGAACCCAACCCACAGGTCGCCTCACTTACAAACAGGTTCCTCTTTGCGAACTACATACAATATCAATTCCAAAGAGGTCACCTCATGCTTACATCCCGACATGACTCACTCTGTCGTTGTAGTCACAGTCCATGACAAGTAATAAAAAAAGATCACAGTCAATCGTTCCGTGCTGAAGATCGGAGCGACGACCTTATGTGTGGGGTAACGTATAAGCTGAAGCGGGTTCGGGAAATGCGGATAGCTTTTTAGGCCCTCCCGTAAACCTGCACCCTACATGCATAACACAATATCAATCTCAATCTGAATCATTTTGAAGGATATTGCTAATCCATTGCTTCATATGTTCGAAAAAGTGTCTGCTCAACAACGTAAGTAACGCATTGGATGTTGTTGCATTGTCAAAATGAAACCCATTGATAGTGTGTTACGCAATTATCCCGCTGCTATTCAACGTTTACAAAATAATGTTATCCGCATTTTTTTATTATAATGTACGAAAAGTTTAAATGTTGTCTTACAGTCTTTTGTAATTGCTATAAATAAATCAGCACAAAGCTCTAAATACAAAAGGCCGGGTTTGACAATAACAACACTGTTTTAAGAACAATTGTCAACAACGGTCAAGATTACACTTACACGTCTAATTACCAAAGGTGTTATTTCCTTATAAAATAAAAATAAACATCTAAAAACCATTAACAACACATAATTAACCCCACACCAAAAATCGTGCGTGGAAAATCGAGATATGGCTAATTGAACACCCTCACAAAGTTAATGGTTAACAATAATACACTCATTAGCTTTAATTGTAAAAATGTCAAAAGATCCGTTGAATGCGTGAGAAAACTTTGTCGCTCGGCGGATATTGTTGCACTACAGGAGACCTGGCTGCTTCCTCACGACTTGCCATTCCTGGGTGATATTGACGACGCTTTTTCATACGCGGGAAAGTCCGCTGTGGATACGTCTGAAGGAGTTCTGACTGGGAGGCCATATGGAGGAGTAGCTCTGCTGTGGAGAAAATCTGCATTCCCGTCGGTATCTGTAATACAGTGTCGTAGTGTACGTCTCGCGGCGATTAAGGTGAAACTTGACCATGAGCGCGCGATTCTAGTGTTTTCGGTATACATGCCTACAAACAAAAGTGAAAACCTGCCATTGTTTTCGGAGTGTCTCGGTGAAATATGTGCAATAATTGAAAGCAATAATGTGGAATCTGTATTTTTGCTTGGTGACTTCAACTCGCATCCTGGCGGTTTATTTTCGAAAGAATTATTAGACTTCTGTGCGGAACAATCGTGGTCGTGTGTAGATATGGAGTTGTTGCCGAATGACTCACATACGTTCGTGTGCCAGGTGAGCGGTACACAGTCGTGGCTAGACCACTGTATAATAACAAGCGCCGCGCGATCATCTATACTTAATGTGTCTGTCATATATGATACCTACTGGTCAGATCATTATCCTATATCAGTTCAATGTAATTTTAATGTTATTTTGCCTAAACGTATTAATCTTAGTAAAGTTTGTAGTCGGGTAAAGTGGGGGGAAAGGGATCAAACTCAGATAGAAACATATTTTGATTATTGTAATTCAAATCTTAGAGAGCTAGATTTTCCAACGGAATTTGTTAATTGTGCAGATACATTATGTAATGATCAGGACCATAAGTTGATATTAAACAAAATGTACCTTGATATCGTTAGGATATTATCTAGGGGCGCGGAACTAAGTTATAGTGTACCTAAACGGAAGTACAATACATATGTACCTGGCTGGAATAAATATGTGAGTAGTGCCCACAGGGAGGCTCGACTTTGTTTTCAGATGTGGCTATTACAGGGTAAACCTAAATCCGGACATTGTTATAATAAAATGTGTGAGTCTAGAAAATTATTTAAATCAAAATTAAAATACTGTCAAAACAATGAAGATCAGATCAGAATGGACATTATTGCAAAACATCACACTGATAAGAAATTCAATAAATTTTGGAAGTCAACAAATAAATTAAACCCAGGGTCGAGCCTTCCGGTGAGTGTAGGTGATGCTCATGAACCATGCGACATTGCTAGCCTTTTCCAGCGCCATTTCAAAGTGGAGTCGCCGCTTGGGCCGGCGGCGCAGGTGCTTGGTGCTGAGTGTCAGCAGCATGGAGACGTTAGTATCAGATTTACAGCCAAGGATGTAGCTGTCATTATTAAAAAGATGGTGAGAGGTAAGTCTCCAGGTCATGATGACCTTAGCATCGAGCACTTGAAGCACGCTGGTGTGCATCTCCCGAGGGTACTGGCAATGCTGTTTAGTCTGTGCATCAGCCATAATTACTTACCTGATGATCTCATGTACACGGTGGTAGTTCCGATCGTAAAAAACAAAACGGGTGATGTGTCGGATGTATCTAACTATAGGCCTATCTCGCTCGCTACTGTCATAGCCAAGGTGCTGGACAGGCTGCTTGACAGACAGCTGGAGAAGCATCTTCATATACATGACGCTCAGTTTGGATTCACGCCTGGTTTGTCGACTGAGAGTGCTATCCTCTGTCTCAAGCAGACTGTACAGTACTATACGGCTAGAAATACTCCTGTGTACGCTTGTTATCTAGACCTCTCGAAAGCGTTCGACTTGGTAAATTATGACATGCTGTGGAACAAGCTGCACAGTGAGACACAAGTGCCGAGTGAGATAGTGTCGATATTTAGGTATTGGTACAGTCACCAGCGGAATAGTGTGAAATGGGCGGGAGTATATTCCGACGTGTACGGGTTGGATTGCGGTGTGAGGCAGGGGGGGATAACCTCGCCCCGCTTGTTCAACCTGTACATGAACCAGCTGATCGGCGAGCTCAGCAGTGCTAATGCGGGTTGCTCAATAGGCGGAGTGCCTATTAATAACATCAGCTACGCGGATGATATGGTGCTGCTGAGCCCGTCGGTTGGGGGGTTGCGGAAACTCCTGCGCATTTGTGAGACATATGCTGGGACTCATGGGCTCAGGTACAACCCTAAAAAGAGTGAGTACATGATTTTCAAAGCTGGTACCAAATGTTTCTCTGTAATACCTCCGATCACTCTTTGTGGTGCTAGTCTGAACAGGGTTAACCATTTTAAGTACCTGGGCCACTGGGTCACAGATAACTTGTCTGACAATGAGGACATCGAGCGGGAACGTAGGGCGCTGTCGGTTCGCTGCAACATGTTGGCACGTAGGTTTGCGCGATGTACTGAACAGGTAAAGGTGACCTTATTTAAAGCCTATTGTCAGTCTTTTTATACGTGCAGCCTATGGGCCAACTATGTGCAGCGAGTATACAGTGCCATGCGCGTACAGTACAACAATGCGTTTAGGGTACTGCTGGGGCTGCCTCGGTTTTGCAGCGCTTCTTCGATGTTCGCGCAGGCGCAAACCGATGACTTTTTTGCTATCATTAGGAAGCGGAGCGCCTCGCTACTAAGTCGCTTCCGACGCAGCACTAACAGTATCCTGAGCGTATTGTCCGAGCGGTGGGACTCGGTGATGTTGGAGAGGTGGATGCACCTGCATGCCAGTTCGTCACCATTTATTAAGTGATGATTGTTTTCTGGAATTTCTTGTAATTGTCTATTTATTTCTGCATTTTCTTGTAATTGTCTTTTAATTTTTTCTATGTATTAAGTATTATTAATGAATTTCTGATTTTAATTGATATTAATTTGTGATTTAAATGTTTTGTGATTTAATTAATTCAATTTTTCAATTTAGTGTTATTTATTTAATTGATTTAGTTATAATAATATTATTGCGACATGTATTTTATTCCTTGGTTACTAACATAATTTTTAAGTGTACTTACTAACATAAATATGGATCTCTGTATCTGATTTAAATAAATTATTATTATTATTATTAAAACACTCAAAAAAAAAATTACAAAAAAAAACACGAAAAAAATATATATTTTAACTGTTTTACCTTAACACTCCTTTCTCTCATGCCTCACGCATTTACCGGCAAAGAGCCCATCGGGTCCACCGGAAGGAATCAGGGGCTGGGGCCACAATCTCGACGTCCGGCGGTACTTCCGGCCGAGCAAGGCGTGACGCGCGAGCCCCGTGTCCTGCGCACGCGTCGCTTTTGTTGTTAATTAGGTACGTGCACTGATTTCACAGACAAGTTGAAAAAATGCGCTTTCCGGTAGTAATTATGTTTTGACCAGCGAGATGGATCGGTGAATTTGAGGTACCTATTGTTATTCAAATTAGATGTTGTTGTCATAAGTGTCATTGTTTTTACTAAAGCATTTTTTTTATATTGTTTTTATAACAAGTTTTAAATAATAAAAAGTACAATTTAGGCACAGTCATTAACAAAAAAACAGCATTTATATCACTTACGTGGTTTTCCATCTTGCACATCTTTAAAATATTGTTGATTGTCTCAGAATCTTCAGGAGTTGAAGCAGGAATACCGTTCAGTTACGAATGCAATAAAAGATATTAAGTGACCACAATAATTTGACACTATGTCTTCAATCTGACTTGGTTCAAAAACCATTTTACCCTACGACTGCGCACCGATTGACCAAAAAATATTTTTTTATTTACAAACATTATTTTAAAATCTAATTACTCCTTAGATCTTACTTTCACAAAGTGCTAAGAAAAAGTGAATTCAATTTCATCTTCAAGTCGTTTATAAATCAAAGACTAATTTATTTCTGTTGCGTCACCCGCCACGATCCTTTTCTGTTATTCGCGGGAGTGTTTAGGTTTTAAATAGACGTAAACAAAGGTAAACGCATTGTTCAGCCTAACTATTTCTGTAACCAGGAGAGTTCTTTGTTTGATTGTTAGCTAGATTTATATTTAGATTTATTAATATAAAAGTCTGATTAAATATAATAAATTTATAGGTATCCTAAGATTTTAATATTAGATAGTATTGGTTTTTTTAATGACAGCGAAACCGATGGCGTAATTTATTATCAATAATTTGACAGACGTCATTAAATTTCTTTTTTTTTAATCTTTACATTACAGCCGTAATTGTATTCTGCCAAAATCTCACCGTGAAATTTTGATGAATTGGGCTTGAAGTGAGCTGTCAATAGTGTCAATCCGTAAGGTGGAATGACAGCTCAGGAACGATTTTTACGTATATCATGAGTAACTCGAAGTACCTAAAGCGATATTTTACCAAAATGTTCCAGAAACATAAAGAATCTTGTTACGTCATAACATCAATCTGTCCAGACAAGTACGCGTGTATGCATAGTTTTTCCCTAAACTATTTGCAAATCATGAGGAACAAACAGGGTGGCTGGCATAATTGCTTTCCTTACGTAATTATAATTGGCGCGAACAGTGTGCACATTAATTATTCATTAATGCTGCTCACCCTCATTTGGTGTCGACTTGAGAAACGCTAGTTAAACATGTGAGAGTCCCACTATTTTTCTAATGGGAGCTTATTTTTTAATTGCTGTTTATTTTTAAATTATTGGTATTTTGGTGGTGTTGGCGCGTAATTGATTGATTTCTTAATTAAGAAAGCGGTTGGTTGACTCATCACGTGACCAGAGGGCTGGCCTATTTTTAGCCCAAAGAATAAGCATTGCCATCCAACGTGGTAATGCTGCCAGCCTTTTGGGCACTTATGCCATTGACAGCGATGCGGACGAATTTTTTGATGCCCAATGAGCTCCTCTCTTTTTCTTTTCCCTTCTTTTTTTATATACTTGTATATAATATATAATATGTATATTTTAGAGTTAAATTGTAAAATAGTTAATTATATATAAATAAATATACTGCTACAAAAACATTTAAAAATATTAAAAAAAAATATTAATTAAAACTAATATATTGTTTGATTTATTTAAGAAATTACCAATACGTCGTCGAACGACTTTATAGTTACTTTATAAAGACGACAAACACTCATTAGGTAAACAGATTATTCAAATAGACTTAAAGCTACCAATATGTTTTAGAAAACAACATACAATAAAACGAATATAACAAAAACCATTTTTTTTTATTGTTAGTTTGTAACGCTGTAACTGTAGTTTGTAAGTGGTCTACATTATCGCATTAGGTGACAAACCTGTAAAGATAATTGTATGGTGGGAAATAAATAAATAATAATAATTTCAAATCAAATTCCATTTCAATGAAACAATGAAAGAAAACTATAGGCTAAATCCCACAAAAATAAAAATGCATACATAAGAAAAACCAGCGAAAAAAAAACCCCTATCGTTAACTATCTCCGAGATAGACGGGACTATATTAAAAATGCGATGTTGTTCTTGAGGCGATGAAGGGTTGCTGGGGTGGTCAAGTACACCCCCATCTTCCACCCTGCGTACCGGAGAATGCTAAATTATGAGGAAAATGTGAGAGCGATGCGACGGGTTAAGAAATATTGACTTTACATTTTTTTTTTCCTACATGTTTTTAATGGAGATGATTACAAATACGCGGAAAAAAATACAATAGTTTATGCATTTATTTGTGTGTTTAATGAGCTAAGTGCGTGTTACAAATAAAAGAAATAGATAAGAAACATTTAACAGAATAATTTTTTATATTTATTTTTACCTATATTCATTTTCTATCTAAATGATTAATGACCCATATGAATTCGTCATATCGTTTGTACGACTTATTACATTAAAGGACGATTCATCACTCCTCAAACAGTAAACATTAATTTAGGAAACTCCCTCAACTTCATTTTGCTTTTATAATTCTTACAAATATTTTAACCAAAACAGAATTTAAGCGTTTTACTAGAGAAGCATCTCTGAGACTGTCTAATGATGTGGTTTGCAATGAAAGAAAGGATCGCGTGAAAGTTTTCTTTAATACTTAAAAAGTATCGTCAAAGGACTGTTCGCATTTGAGGGTCGTTTTGTTGTGCCAATATTGTCCTTTTGAAGTTCTTGCCCAAATAAAAGTTACGATAAAATTCTGTAATTTAACGGTTTTTTTTTTGCCAAGAGGCGTACTTTTCAAAGCTAGATGAGAAATATTATGTCGAAAATATTTAAGAAAAAATCGCATTTTTCTTTTTAGGGTTCCGCGTACCCAAAGGTTGTCCGCTATCCATTCGACCGTCCGTCAGTCCGTCAACGGGCTGTATCTCATGAACCGTAATAGGTAGACTGTTGAAATTTTCTCAGAGTGTGCGTTTCTATTGCCGCTATAACAACAAATAATAAAAATAAAATAAATTTAAAAATTAAAGGGGGTCTCCATACAAGAAACTTGTTGTTTTCGGCGTTGTTTGCCTTGTCGTACGGAACCCTTCGTGTGCAAGTCCGACTCGCACTTGGCCGGTTTTTTCCAGTACTTTTTAAGTCAAACTTGATGCAATTGATTTACGGTTAAGGAAAACATCGTGAAGAAACCCTGAAATAACGTATAGATACGTTACGATGAATAATTAAGTTGTCAATGCGAACCTTTTTTTTAGGTATGTATCTATACTTGTCCAGTTGTTAAATAATTACTATTGAATTTGTCAAATTCCAGGTAGTTATTTAACTTTTGTAGAAAAAATAAAAACTGTGGTCAAGGAATGTAGAATTGTATCTACATAATAATATATTAAAAAATAATAATGAATATACCGTACCTACTTCGTCAATTATATGGGATTTCTATGTAAAGTATGAGAACTCTATATTTTCTTGGATTTTCCTTAAAATTGAAACGATGATTCAGTTTTGCACTTACGAAAGGCATAATAGAATTAGAATGGAATTCTGACAGAATTCTTGACATACCTACTTGAATTCTTAATTTTCCTTAGTTCATGAATTAATTCCTTGCGGTTATTTAGTACTATGAATAAAACAAATTAAAATAATTAACGAGTATGGTTGCCTGTTAGTTTATTTAAGCATTATTATGTAACAACAATAACTGTGTCAAGTAGAATCATAAAATAAAAATAAACAGTACTTCTTCTAAAAAAATAATGCACAAAAATGATTGAATTCCGTAATCAGCAGTTTTACCAACAAATTCCTAATATAATGGTCGTAATCATATCATAACACAATGAGCTTATCCAATCAAGATTTCAACCTTCAGAAAACAACAGCCTGTATTCGAAGTCACCACAGATTAATAAAATTAAACCAAAGTCACTTCACGTCAAAACGTCATCGTGTGCTTTTTCCCAACTAGGTATATTGAGGTCGGCTTCGAGTCTAACCGAATGCAGCTGAATACCAGTATTTTACATGGAGCGACTGCCCGTCTGACCCCCACAACCCAATTACTGGGTAATACGATACCCTTTGGTAAGATTGGTTTTCAGACTGTCGAACTTCTGACGAACTGTAACGACTGTTAAAGATCCACAAATGACAGCCAGGACCAACGGTTTGACGTGCACGGAAAGCATGGGTGACCATCTTTACCTCAGTATGTAAAGATGGTCACCCATCCACAGACCAAATGCGGCAAGCGTAGCTTAACCTGATCGATGGAGCAATGCGGCTGTCATTACTTCGCCACGAGGCCCTTTTCACGTTAAAAAGTAGGTATATAACAACTAAAAAAAAAAACAGTATAGAAGGTACTAGTCTAATATTGTCCACGGAATAGTCGTCAGACTAGTAAAATACTAAAAAGGTGTAAGCAAGAAAGCAAGACAATAGGCGTGGCGGTGGTGCCAGAGTGCGTGAAAAGGGCAGACAATGTCATGTATCAAGTTCACGAGCCTGCGGCCGCTGGTACAGTCAGACAGACCAACACTGTTCTTGGAAAAGTAAACGCGAATATTTCGAGCAAAAAGATAAACAATAAGACATATTATGCCAATTGACATGCCATTCGTCACACATGATGAACGCTAAGGGTTAAAAAACAAAAGAAAGAAAAGAACAGCAGTGGACGTCTTTTTGCTGAAATGATGATGATACCAACGCTATTGAAAAAAAAACAGAAACCAATCGATAAAAAATTATGCATAAATGCAAAACGATGCTCGTCTTCTATTTCACGTTTCTAGTTCTTACTGCAAAACGGTTTATGTATTAACCCTTTTAAATTATTTTGTAGTAAAAGTTTCACAATGACTTAACTTTGTTAGAATTATTAGGATTTCAATAAGCAGTCTGGACCGATGAGATTTATTAAGGACCGAACAGGACATTTAAATACTTGGAATTTGAAAGTAACTTTTGCAAATAATGTAATTTTCTTGGTCACTGCACCCATTTTCATATTATCTTTCAGAGTCATAGCAGTTGTATAAATTTCAATTTAAAATTAATCACACTAATATTATAAAGGCGAAAGTTTGTGAGTGTGTGTGTGTGTGTTTATATGTCTGTTACTTCTTCACGCTCAAACGGCTGGACCAATTTTGATAAAATTTTGTACGGAGGTAGCTGACACCCTGGATTAACATATAGGCTACGTTTTATTCCGACATTCCCACGGGATCAACACTTATGCGGGTGAAACCGCGGGGCGCAGCTAGTTGAATATAAATATTATAAGAAGTTAAGACAACATGCAACTGTTGTCGACAAGTAAAAGAGTAATAACTTTTGTATTCTAATGATTTATTACTTTGAGACCTTTGCCCAGCAGTGGGACAGTACAAGCCCACAAAATAGGAGTTTTTTTTTTTTTTTTTTTTCATATAAAGTCCATTACCTTTTTATTTTATTTATTCATGTTTAGCCTTTGCTGTCCCACTACAGGACAAAGGCCTCCCTTTCTCATTTCCACTCCTCTCTGTATCTCTTGAGCTAGTATGGACCAATCCTGTCTGTAATCGTCAAACTGGTGGGAATTCATTAAATTGAAACATAAAAATCACACAAACTCAATAATATGTTTCTACTATATAGGTACTCAAATAAAATAAAATTAAATTACATGTCACATGTCATTCAAATCGAATCAAATCTAAAAGACATAGAAATGTAATTCAAAACAATGTCTTTTATGATAAGGACAATGCAACCTAAATTAAACAAACAATACATATTTCTGCCACCAACTGTACTTTGAAATTGATTCCTTTCCGTATAAGATTTAGAAACGGCACAGTGTGGCGAAGGACAATGCTAGGGTAACACAATATCAGCCGCACTGTGGGACAATTAGAGCGTCGCGGCTTTCTCAGACTATTTGAGAACATTTTGAGACAATGAGTCTTTTGTTAACGGTTTAAGGACATGTTTTTAATGTGAGGTCATTTTTTTTTAACAAAGGTTTTGTTTGTTTGGAAATTTATAGGTTAGGTTTTGGTGGTAAAACCATTATGCTGGAAAAAATGTAGATAGACCATAGAGACTTCTTCTATGGTACGGAAAAGCAATAGAGCAGAGGTGGCCCAGTGTTAACGACGGCGACTTACGATTGGTAAGTCGTAGGTTTGAACCCAGGCAGGCACTTTACTCTGCGTAAATTGTTTCATCACTACTGCTCTCAAATCGGTATAGGAAACCTAGAACCAAAAACTTGAACACATGTCACATCTACCAACCCGCACTGGGCCCACGTGGTGGATTATGGCCCATTTCCTCTCACAGAAACGAGGCCTGTGTCCCAGCAGTGGAAACATAGGCTGATTATGAAGGAAAACCAATTGGAGGGCTTTTAGTAAAACAGTCTGATATTGGTTCTATACGTCTGCTATTTATTTTTTAATCAAAAATATACTTTCAAAAAAGCCGTATAGGTAATCATTCAGTGTCTTCTGTCTTCTATTTTTGTAGAATTTCTATTTCAGTTAACAACCCAATTAAACCAAGAAGCAAACAAATTCATTGCAAAGAAACAATAAGACTCGCTTTCGAATGAAACAATAATTATCACTTTACAATAACTATCAACAAAATGATCACAGACAACTTACCAAGAACACGAAAACATTGACGTAACAAATTTAAAAACCCTCCGATACTCAGTGAAACTAAAAATATGCGATGACGAAGTTAAAACCTCCGCCCGTCGAAGTCACCCCGGCGCGCATTATTTTTTCTTGCACTAAAGTCTGCCTAGACTTGGGGGTCTGTCTTACCCCTTTTGGGGGGTACTTGAGGCCCTTATCTGTTGTAAGTTTGTACAGCGTAGTGTATCGTAGGGGACCCCCTTTGGTGATGTATCTTGAGTCTCGTGTCGCGGGGCAAGGCAAGATTTGGGTGGACGTTTCGGGGTTTTTTTTAAGAATTTGATGTTAGTTGAAGTTTTATTTGGTTATATCTGACAATTTGAATGTGTTACTAACATGATAATTTTGAGATATGTGTAAATAAGACAGATGTTTAACACAAGTATTTTATTGACATTACAATGATTTTTCTAAATTTACTATTTTTGCTACTTGTATAATTTTGTTTAAAGACTTTTCCAAGAATAAAAAAAACATGCCCTTTTATTTTCATGGTAAGTTATAAATGTAACACAACAGACGACAATACTCACAATTTTCCTCTTACAAAATCTCTGAAAACGAAAACATCATTTTCCCGAAACGTCTAGCCAAAATATTTCGCACTTGCGCTACGACGTCCGCTACTTATGCGTGCGTTGAATTTTTTTTTTATTTCCTTCTCCCCTTGGCTTGTCTGGTCTTCCATTACGCTGAGACTTCAAACAGCCTCCACAATACCACTGATTAGTGCCCAGACGGCAACTTATAGCCTTTTTGGATTTTCACTTTGAAAAAATGACCGATGATTGTTTTTATCTATGGTGCGTAGACGTAGAGGATTTTTAACTGGGATTATGGTATGTTGTCTCTGGTTCTGTGCAGTTTTTGGGAATGTGGAATCTGTAAATGCTTTTTGAAATGTAGGTATAGACAATACAAAAAGGAAATGAAATATGCATACAGCAAAAATATAAAATAATAGCTACTACATACATTTATAGTTAACATAGCACATTAATCAACTATGCAAAAAAAAAATTCAAACAAGACTCGTTTTAACACATTTTCCGCGCCAGTGCACGCATTACGCACCAAACGAGGCACAGGCAAATAAGCTTCGAACAAAAAACATAATAAAAAACCTTCCTAATTTCAGAACGGTCAAAATTCACTCTTTAGAAACTATTCCGAAGCCCATCCAACTCGTAATCCCGCTCGAATCATCGATTCTCAGAAATTCTAGTCGAGTCCTATTAAAATCTCGATAGTGAAATAAAAAAATGTAGGTTCAGTACTGAACCCTGTAATACGGAGGCTTCCCGCCTTGTAGTTAAGATTGACAGACGGAAGGGTTGAGAAGGGGGTTGGGGGGCGATAGGGGGAGTGAATTGAAAGAGAGTGGAAAAAATTATACGTGGCAACCGACGCATCTTAACTTCCGAGGCGGGCTTCCGTGGTCCGTTTGCAGCGGCCAGTGCGCTCGGTACTGTCACTGTCTTGGTATAGTGATTTTGTGTGACGGGATTTTCATTTTACTTGTCAATTGCGGGGGTGATTGTGGACTTAGTAATTTGACATTGACTAAACTTAAGACCATATAATATACCAACATTATATGGTCTTGAGTTTAGTCAATGGTCTCATCACATTCTGCCACGTGTGGCATGTAAAATAGTTCAGTCATACAATTAAGTGTCATTATGCGATTGCCAGTTACTGTAAGACTTTTTTCATATTACACAGTATTGGAAACTAACATTAGTGATCTTATAACCCAAGTTATCAAAAAAAATATGTAAATACCTCACGGGAAGACACTGATAGAAATCATACAAGACCATGAAATATTCTATTTCACTTTTAAAGTAACATATTTTATTATTAGTAAAAAGGAGTAATTAGTGTTTAGGTCCAAAGGGAGTGCAAGTGAAAGGAGCACTGGTGCCCAGTAAGTAATCAATTGTGTACAAGTACTTGAATACTTGCAGCAGGCGGTTGTTCTACTCGTTTAAATGGTGCATAAGATATTTTAATTTGGCATGTCGTTAGAGACGACCAAACTTTTTAATGTAAGGTATTTTTACAAGCGATGACTTTTGCTGACTTCATTTTTATGTAGTTGAAGGAATAAACAAAAGTAAACTAAAGAAATAACAAAAATCAAACTGCATACGTGCAGTTTCCAACGATACGAGCAAGTTTGGGAAACGAAAGCAGAAAAAAAAACTTCTGAAATTCCCGACCAGCCTCACGCATAGGCATAAGAGAGAACTCGACGAAAAAGGCGAAAAAAAAAAAAAAACAAACAAAAATATTCCACCGAAAGCAAAACCTAACCTCATTGGCGACGCTATCGTAATTAAAACGAAAAAAAAATAAAAGTCCATGTCAACTCCTTGCACTTTCCTAAGTATGAATTATGCCGCTCGGTGTATTCGTTAAGGGGCGGATCCATTCATTCTTTTTGTCCGCTGCCAGCAGTTAAGGAGGTCCGTAGGAAGGGTAGGCACCCCCCCTCCCCCCACCCTGAACTTGCGACTCGAGAATATTTTTTTTTCTACACTACTCGAGTCGACGTCGTTGGAAATCGACACACTTGGCGGTAGTTTGTTCCGCTTGCTGCAACGATGATAGTTCGAGTGACTTTCGGCTTTTGAGAACGCCGGGATAGTAATTTCGTTGATTATTTTTGCTAGCTCGACATCAGACAAGCTGGTTTGTTGTTAGTCGAATGCTGTTCTTATCTTACTTGCTTTTGCATTGCGGATGTCATTTTAGGTGTACTGTTCAGCGATGACCTCATCGTCAAGTTTATGAACAATGTATCGAAATCCGGTGATTATTTCGTGCTATCAGAGCGTAAAACGGAATTGGCTAATATTAAGACATACCTACTAAAACAATGTTTTTATGATTAATTATATGACATAAGCGTCTAAGGGAAAATGAATGTTTTTGAAAGTAACATACTACAGACCACTCCAATTCTTAGCTCAATTCTACCACAAAATTTTCCAATCTACCACAACGTAATACCTAATACCTTGAACTTTAACCGTTATTCAATGCATTAGAAATGCATCCTTACGTGGACCTCTACTTCCTACTCTACAAATATAACACATTTCTATCGATAAAAATTAACATCATCAACACTGTCCCCTCCCTACACGATGCAAGGAGTTTGTAAGACGGTAATGAACTGAATTTCTTCGCTCTTTGAGTCTACCTCACGCCTCGTGCCTCTTGCCTTGCCTCATCTAGGCCTCTTGCCTTCCCTCGCCTTGTCAATTGACCTCACTTTCTTGAGATGCGCATCTTTATGAACGCTTTGTAAAGAGGTCATCTCGTTTACAATTTACATGTCAGTGTAATTAACGATTTGTGGGAAGAGAATTTTAAACTGCAGTTTTAAACGGGTAGGAGCCTTTAAGGTGATAGCTTGACTCTTTTACCAAGGAGTATCGTGTTACCCAGTTGTGGAGGTCCGATAGGCAGTCGCTCTATATAAAATACTGGTATTCAGCTGCATCCAGTCAGACTGGAAACCGACCCGGGAATGGGCTAGGCAGATGACGATGAACTTGACTGATGACGGTAGAGCAACTTTCCGTATCAAATATATTCGAGTATCGATAACGACTTAAAGCAAAATCGATACAACCTGTATAGGTATACAACCGATAGCCATCTCTTGATATAAGACTCTCTTCGTATTAAAACTAGCATTATCAACCTATAATGTTCCCACTGCTGGGACACAGGCCCTCATAGTGAGAGGGAGTGGGCCGTAATCCACCCAGAGCGGGTTGGTAGATGTCACATGTCTTCGAATTTTTGGTTCTAGAACATGTCGGTTTCCTCAGGAAGTTTTCCTTCACCGTATTAAAACTTCCCCAGTGAAAATTCCAACAAAAGACTTTCAGACTATTTGAAAACCTCTCAATTATTTTTCTTTAATGAAGACTTTCATCACGAAGAAGTCGTTAACGAACGCTATAAATAACCCTAAAAGCACTTGGAAGCTCCAGTCCAGACTAAATTCGCGTGGTTCTTATCTTTCGCACTTACTAAGTGCTGGTTTTGATCACTGATAGCACGAACTTTTGTTTTACATGCGTTTTGAACCAAACACTAAGCACTTTCAAGTACCACAAGTTAGGCTGTTTAGAAGTTTCGAATTTGTACTGCGAATTGCGTTTCTAATCGTTTAATTAACATTTTAGACTATTTGTGTGTTTGGGAATGCTAAAATTTTACGAAGGTAGAATAGAATTTATTGTTTCTTAATTTTTCTATTGTTTTTGAAGAATGAAGTTATGTATCTTATTTTTAATTAAGAACTAGCTGCGCCCCGCGGTTATAAATGTCGATCCCGTGGGAATATTAAATAAAAAGTAGCCTATATGTTAATCCAGAGTGTCAGCTACCTCCACACAAAATTTTGATAAGTACTACACGCATATACACACATCAAAAGTGTCTAGGGATCAACATATATTTTTGCAATAACTTTTCTCCTGATTGATATTAATTAAAATTTTCTTTAAGGATTCATCAAATAAAGTGTTTTCGTTTGTCACAGTAACGATAAACCAAGTCACCTTTGCATTAATAAAGAAATTTGCCATTTTCCTAATAAAGGGATTTTTGACATTTGAACCACTAACACAAAAGTTCGAAAAAAAGACTGAAATAACAGTTTTCTTTAAAATTTTATTGGGTAACTTAAACAATTAATAATCCGTGTTTCTACCGCGAACACTAACAACACAAGAACATCGGTTTGGCATACTCAAAATGAGTTCATCCAAATCACGCTGTGGAATGGCCGCCCATGTTCGTTGCAACAACAAAAAAAGGTCTTCTTGCGACTGGATACCCTCCATATTCGGCAGAGCTCTTCTCTGTAGCATATCCCATGCATGCTCAATCGGGTTCAAGTCTGGCGACTGAGCAGGCCAGGGCAGGACATTGATGTTAGCTGCGGCGAGAGTCTGTCTTACAACTCTTGCGGTGTGCGGTCGTGCATTATCATGCATTAACTGAAATAAGGGACCGATTTGCACTTGTAGAGGAACGATGACGTCTGATACAATCGTCTCAGCATAAATTTGAGCGTTGAGGTTGCCTCTGATCCAAATCAACTCAGTTCTTCCGCCGATCCAAATACCCGCCCATACCATGATGGTTCCACCACTATAAGGATGGACTTCCTGGCAGGATTTTAATCGCTGTTGGCGTCCAGGGGTTCTCCAGTGTCGTATACGTCTTGTATCTGGTCTCATACCAAAACGAGACTCATCAGAAAAGCACACGAAACGCCATTGTTCTTCTGCCCAATTTCTGTGTTCAAGAGCCCATTGATATCGAATCCTACGATTGTGCATTGCTATAGGTGGTACCCGTAGCGGTCTTCGGGAATGAAGGTTCACTTCATGCAAGCGGTTTCTGACTGTTTGGTCGCTAATTAAGTTCCCTGAAGAGTGATGAAGCCTCACGGCTAACATCATGGCGGTTATTGTTGGAGCTCTTCGAGTTAAGATTTGAATGTATCGGTCTTGTCTCCGTGTGGTGCAGCGATACCGTCCTCCATGGCGCTCAGCCACGGTACCAGTGCTTCGGTAACGTGTCCAAAGTCGACTGATAACACTCTGACTTGTATTCAGAGCTAAAGCCACAGTACGTTGCCGGGAACCAGCTTCTATCATTCCCACGGCTCTGAGCATTTCTTCCCTGCTTAAATGACGTCGCCGCTCCATAATAACGTTGGTTTTAATCAGTAGTAGGGAAACAGTAGCACTAATAATGTCTTCAATGCGTTGTATGTTTTTATAGGGAAAATATTGACAGCTGATTTTCATCTTTTACTCGAATTTGATTCACAGTTCCTGATTCAAATTATGAAATGCACCAAAAAGGATCCATATAAATTTATAAAATCATAAATTTATTACAAAGCCACATCTCAATCTCAAGAAATCCGCATAAAAATGCATGATCCCTAGACACTTTTGATGTGTGTAGTATACTACTACACGCTCAAACGACAGCGTGAAGAAGTAACAAACATATAAACACACACACACACACACCCCCACTCACATACTCACAAACTTTCGCTTGTATAATATTAGTGTGATAAGGTTAGAAGAGTAGACTTGAGGGACTTAGGTAATAACGTAGTCAGTAGGTAATGCGTAGTTATACGGACTGACTGAATGGATAGAAAGTCTGTCCTAATGTTATAAATGTCACAATGAAACAACTTGAAGACAACCACAGAAACCTTAGCAAACTTATAGAAACCGAAAATAGACGTTCCAAAAAAAACATACTAAGAAATCATTGATGAAGGAGCACCATAGCTTAGAAACAAAACATTCGATATTGCGTCAGTAAGAACAGAATGATATTGACAACTTACACAAATCCTATCGTGACATTAAAGTCCCTGACCTACCACAACAAGCCATTTCCCCAGCTGTTCCCGGGGCTTATCTTAACTGGAACTTACCTTTAACTTAGCGCAGTTAGGTAAAGCCCCGAGACAAGTTAGCTATAAGCTAAGTTACGGATTAAGACGGGAGATCGTTGTCTTGAACTAAGTTTCGTTGCTTACGTTTTGTTTGTATTGCTTAGGGTCTTTTTGACCTTGGAATGGGGTAATAATTAGGAGAATTGAAAGTTACTTTAATTCTCATATGACTTCAACTTAAAAATCAATGATAAGACACTGAAAAAAATCATTTCTTACTACAGCACACTGACTTTATACAGTAAGAAAAAAATGTTAGTAAAACTGAAGACAAAACAATAACTTTTAAATATAGAACACTACTTATCGAAAAAAACAACAACAAAAACGGAAACCACCATTACTATAATGTAAGTAAACAATGGTTTGATCGATATCACCAAATGAATAAAACAGTTAATTTTGTGACCTTTTAGCTACTTAGAACGTTAAAATTTACTGTCATATGATGCATTTTGCCTCAAGTTTTAACTGTTTTCGGATTGGTAAAAAATATTGTTTTGAACGTTATGCTCATGAAACTGTTTAAAGCATTTCAGATCAATGTTTTTTTTCATTTTTATTTACTGCTTATTTCTTTCAGAGCAGACTGAATGAAAAACAACTAGTTCAAGGAAACAGCTTCGTTAGTTAGGGAGGCACAAGAATTTTTCCTGGAAATATGTCAACAGTGAGCTAAAAAAGATTGTAAGTATAAAAACGTCTGAAAGAATGAAAGAAAACTATTTCATTTCAGGAAATAAGTACAAACAATGAAAAAGAACATAAAAGTAACATGAATATGCTACCTAAAAATATATTTAGAGCTACAGTAATTCCAAATTAAATATTAAAACAAGAAAAAAATACTTCAATACCCTTGTAGATTTTTGCAACTTTTCAGATCTTTGTGCCCAATTCTAATTGCTCTAAAACAACAAAATGCATTTCCTAATGCATCCCACTTAAACAAAGTGTCATCTACACGCCAAAGTGTCCACTAGATGAGCACCGTCCGTATAATCTTGCAGCTTAATCACTCATTAAGGATATATCCTTTTTACAAATTAATACGCGCGCTCAATTCACGCGAGTTAGTTTTGCGGATGCGCGTTCAGATATAGACCACGGGACGATGTTGTGGGGACACAGAGTAACAACATTGCTACTATATGTGTCAGTACCTACACTGTGTGTTGTTACATTTTAAGAAAGACGAAGAAGAAGAAAGACGTATTGTTACCTTGTGCAAAAGTGGCTTCACTGCAGACCTATTCCGGTTTCGGTTTAAAGAAACTTTATTCCCAATAAAGACATAAGTCACTTACTTGAGAAAAATACTAAAAATATAGATTACAATATGTTCGTCATCAGTATTACAATTTAATAGTTACCCATCCAATGCATTCATTTCTCCAGAAGTGATCGATCCGCAATTATGTGCTGGCTAAGTTGAGTTTTGAATGCATTGTAAGAGTGTACATTTCTTATACAGGACGGTAATTTGTTTTAATTTAACGGTGATATTCTGTCAAAATATCACCGTTAAATTAAAACTTAGGTGAGCTGTGAATTCTGTCAATCCCTAGCATCAGTTGGAATGGCAGCTCACTTGAAGCTCACATTACCCAAGTTTCCACCATGACATTTTTACAGAATACACCGGCTGGCCATGAAAACCAGTAAATACCAGTTTTTGACACTTACAAAATTAATACGTTTACAATTTACCAATAATAACATTAAGCTGTTAACAATCGAGTACAAGCGAACCGATTTACTCCTCTCTCTTTTAAAAATAAAAAGGTACATTTTTGTTTACATTATTTTCGACAACCAACAAAAAATGTTACCAGATCAACTCACAGCAATTACAGCCCTGTCTCTGCTATACTGTGGCATGCAAATTACAAACAACACCACATACGAACGACCACAGTCAATTAACACGCAGTATTTAAACAGGAAGCTCGCGAGGATGTGACGATATAGATTTAACCTTTGCCACATCCTATATCGTCTTGGTTTTGACGCAACGCCATCATTTGGGGCAAGGATTAATTGTTGACTCACTGAGATGATTGTGCTGTGGCGCCGACATTTCTTAAACAGGATTGCGTGACCCCTTTTGATATGGTTGATGTGGTGAATACAATCTCTCTAGTTCCAGTTACATTATATTGTCTTGTCTGCCTGGGCGAGCTAAATTAACGAATGAGTTGTCTTTCGAAGAAAAGTCTTTGGGAAATTCCCATTTATGGAATGGTCCGATAACATAAGTCATTCGTACACCCACAATGCATTGACGATTACGTCATCAGTCGGCGCGTATGTACCTACTTATAATGACACATCTCATAATTACTCTTCAAAAATAATCTCACATTAAAGAAGACACGTCATTTTCTACAAATATCTGTAATTTTATAAGAAGATACATTATGAGACATTGTCTGTGTGGTGTCGGACTTAAAGAATAGCACCACCCCATACTTCCCGTGGGTGTCGTAAAAGGCGACTAAGGGTCTAACCGGAGAATGGGCAGCAGCGTTCTCTATGCATTCCACCACCATACCATACTGCGATCGCCAACCCGCCTGCCAAGCGTGGCGATTATGGCAAACCCCCCCCTTTTGGGGGAGGCCTATGTCCAGCAGTGGACGTCTTTCGGCTGAAATGATGATGATGATGATGATGACATTATGAAATGCAAAAAAAAAATAAGATTCATCTTAACATAGTCTTCGCCATACGAACTGTATTTATAAATCTAATCTAATCAGCCCATAATGTTCCCACTGCTGGGACACAGGCCTCCTCTCTGTGAGAGGGACTGGAAAACATCTTGAGGAAACCGGCATGTCCTAGAACCAAAAATTCGAAGACATGTGACATCTGCCAACCCGCACTGGGCCTGCGTGGTGGATTACGGCCCAGTCCCTAAAAAATAATGACCAATAAAAAAACACACCGTATAAGGCCACACCACATACACATTAATAAAAGACTACAAATGGCCTTTAACCGTCCATGGTACAGTACAGTAGCAGGTTAGTAGATGTCCTAATTACGTGCGCGGGCGCTTCCGTCGCTAAAATAGAATAGGTGTTGCCGCATATATTTGCAAGATGCGCTCAATTCGCCCATATTATGTCTAATTGTACTCATTTAAACGTTTACATCAATTAGTTTCTTTTGTGATGTGGGTTTTTCGTCGGTTTATGAGCTAAAATGAGCGTTTATAAAGGTCAAAGTTTATTAATGGATGTTTTCTTCATTAGGTAAATGTCGTTGTTTTTCCCTTTGAAGGGGTGACGTAGGTAGAGTTTATATTGCTGAAGTGAAAACTTCTATATGCGCACTTGGCACTCTATCTGAGCAGTGTGCGAAACTGAACCGTCACGCTCGGGTCGGTAACGCTGAATCGGGTATACTCGGCTACAGTCGGTCGGTGACGCTAAATCGTGTATACTCGGCGCTGAATCGTGTGTACTCGGCTCCAGTCGTAAGTTTCCACTTCTATAATAGTGGAGTCATAATCATACACCCTCTTTTTTTATTTGATGCTTCTTCTTCTTTTTATTAACCTCTTTTTCTTTGGTACATGAGAGTGAGGAGTATTTCTAGATTCGGTGGAGAAATCAGTAAGTGAAGTTAATACCGGGACTGACTGAATTCTTGAATACATACATAAGTATGGTTACTCGTGTATACACACTTTTAATACACAGATATACGCTCATAATCCTGAAATGAACGTGAATTAAAGAGTGGTCTAGTTTTTATAATAGATAGGTTTGTGGAGGTCGGATAGCAGTTGTAATTTGTACACCTACCTTTGAACAAAAAGCGTTGCTAATAATTAAGTAGCAAGTACTTTACGAAAACAAAAGAACAACGAATAAGACCTAAGTGTGTACCTGAAAAGTCCTGGAGTAAGTGAAGTCCAGGAGTTTTACATCATCGGGGCAGGTCCCTTCCGTACCAAAGCCTCAAATTCCAAACAACTTAGCCAAGTCTTCCAACAATCCTGAACAGCTTTTTAGAAAATCCTCAAATAATTCCGGTTGGATACAGCCAGGGGCACTCGCGTACAGCGGTTATTACACATATTACACTTCCCAACAATCGCCATTAATGCTGGAAACTTGTCCCGGTACAGTTGCGTACGCAAGCGACTTGCCGGGTCATTCGTAACCCAAGTCTAAGTTAGTTATACGGACTTCTGGAACGGCTGACATGTTGGAATGAAGTGAACTTAGTTGTGAAGCTTCAGGTCTTTGTTGAACTGATAATGAAGAATGGAAGATAGATGCTATGTTCAGTGACAGAGTTGGTAACTTGATGCATGCGACACTTGGGTCATTCACAGACTTGGTGCGTCGTGAATGAATTAGAATCAGAATAATTTATTTGCAAACAAAGATGTAGTAGGTGACAAATAAAGATGTTCATCTGCACACGTGAGGACTTAATGGCTGAGTCAGAGAACGGTATTCACATTGCCGAATTTTGGGCAAAACGAATTTCAAAAATGACATATTTTTTGGTGTTATTTTTCCATCGACACGCTAAGTAGATTAGGAACCGGGTCTAGACTCAGGAACACAGTTCTGCCTTAGGTACAGTTTGACAGATTGTAGTAGCTTGATGTGCTGGCATCTGTACATGTCACAGTTTTAGAACATATTATTAACAAAACTTCTCTTGTCAATCCATAATCTTGTGAAGCCATAATTTAATCTCTATAATAACACATACTTGATCGTTGTTTCAAAAACCTGGATGCTTTGTGCCATGCTAAATTTTTTGCCTAAATATCCGTTTGCTAAACTTAACCCCCGTATGTCAGTCAAATATCTCTATTCAGAATACCCCAGTATACTTTGGAAGGTAGCCAGAAGTCTTTTTGGCCTCAAGATGTCGTTTGAACCAACTTCGGTAATACCGCAAGAGAATGTGTGTTTAGTGAGCCGTGGCGCAATCGACTGCAGTGTGCACCCGCTTTATTTCTAGATATAATGCACTTGAGTCCCAGCCTTTACTCCCAAAGTTTTTGCATTTACATATTATTCAGGAATTAGGACATACCTTGCTTTGAAACGGGAATTAGACGAGGAAAACTTGTATAGTTGTTGCCCAGCGAAATATACGCGGCTAGACACTTTGAAACTTAGGCTATAGACTGCCTAGCCTTTCCCAACTATGTTGGGGTCGGCTTCTAGTCTAACCGAATGCAGCTGAATACCAGTATTTTACATGGAGCGACTGCCTATCTGACCTCCACAACCCAGTTACTGCGTAACACGATACAACTGGGTAAGACTGGTTGTCAGAGTTTTGTACTTCTGACTTCGCAAAACGACTGTCAAAGATCTACGAATGACAGTAGTATATTATTCAAAACTACACTATGCATTGTACACTATGGAAATCATATCACTAGGTTTTATTAGGTTTTTATTTTTTATTTATCCTTTTGATAAATTCTTATTTTGTAAATGTGAGGATTTTGTAGGCCTTGTAGACTTTAGATCTGTAGACCATCTTTTATTTTATCAAGTATCTGATACTTGTTGACAGGCCTACGCTATCCTCCCATACCTACTGTCATTTGAAAATATTGTAAAAGCCAATTATTTTTAAAAAGAGTAACCGTGGAGTTTCTTGCCGGTTCTTCTCCATAGGAAACGACCAATTGGAACCGTGCACCTAGCTTCTGACGTTTCATAAGTGCCCATGTAGGCTTATGTGTAATAAAATATTTTGATTTTTGACACACAACGAAATATCGAGCTATACATTTCCAGTCATTTAATGTAGGATAGCTTGATATGTCATCGTGCGAACAGTAACGTATGTATAATAAAATGTTTCTTTGTAGGTACACACATAGCCAAATTCAAGTTATTTGCTTCTCAAGTTAAATTGTATAGTAATTGTGGTCAGTTTTTTTCCTACAATATGTAATTGTATCCAAACGACAAATTGTGGTTTTGGTAGGAACATTTAACTAAAGCTTTTTTACAGTACGTTCAACCTTGACTTCTATTCCGTAGGCATAAGGATGGCATTAAAACCAAAAAAGTGGTTACAATACCAACTGTTTACTGCAGCTGCCATTTGTCATGCCACCAACGCAATAGAAGCCAAAATCAATTGAACAGACTGTAAAAAAGTTTCATTTAAATGTCTAATCTTATTTCAAACGGAGTATAGATCAAACTCAAACTCAAAGCATTTATTTCAATTAAACCTTGTACAGGCACTTTGAATTGTCAAAATTAAATAGTCTGTTAGTTAGTCAGAAAGTTGAAGCTAGTTGCCCATTCCAAAACGTAGATCTAGAAATGTAGATCACATATAGAACGTATGAAATAATAACTTGACGTACAGTCAACAAAAGAGATAAGTATGCAGGATCGTCGGATATAGTTGAAGGTTAGTAAGAAACCGATGGATGTGGTCGATTGAAATTTAATTTGATAAATGAGCAGTTTGTTTTCTATTAATAAAATAAAATTTTATTCGAGAATTATATCCGACGATCCTGCATACTTATCTCTTTTGTTGACTGTACATAACGAGTGTCGAGTGGTCAAATTTAAGGTTGTGGTGCAGATCATCAAACTGAACAACTTTCTCCATGGGACCAATATCGTAATCACGAAAAAAATATCAACCCATAGAAAACTTCACCTACTCGACCCTAATGTATGAACGGCTGGTTATTTCTGGTCTGTACCACACCTTTAAATATCACCTCACATTTCTGATACACGCTGTATTATGTAACATAACAGCTGTATATTTTGTAATCTGCTTCGGCCTCTGCGTGTATAATTTTAATCCACAAAGTGCACTCCGAATTTCATTCAACAATACTATTGGTTTGTTATAATATAAAATGGCAATGGTATTGTTTAAAAATAAATATTGCAAAAAAAAAGGGCCGAACCACTCCTGTGACGTGAACCAACTCCTAATACAAATATATTTAGTTAGAGGAGTAACCAGCAATAATATATGCCACCAAAAAACTAAATCTGAAAATATATGCCACCAAAAAACTCTAAATCTGAAAAAAGACGCCCAACCCAACGGTCTCCTGTAAGAATTTAAGGCTTAAAAGAAGATATGTTGCATTTATTTTCTGTTATTTCACAAAAGCGTCATCTTCCCAACTATCTTGGGGTAGGCTTCCACTCTAACCCGATGCAGCTGAATACTAGTATTTTACATGGAGCGACTGCCTATCTGACCTCCACAACCCAGTTACTGGGTAATACGATACCCCTTGTTCAGACATAGGTGTCAGACTTTCGGGCTTCTGAATACCCGCAACGACTGTCAAAAATTCACGAATGACAGCCGGGACCAACGGCTTAACGTGCTTTCTGAGGCACGGAGGGGTCTCGGTATGTAAAGATGGTCACCCATCCACAGACCAACCGCGGCAAGCGTAGCTTAACCTGATCCATCGATCTGTGATCCATTGATCTGTATTATTTAGCCTCGAGCCACTCTCACAAAAAAGGGTCAATATAATATATTGACGTCATTAAAATATATTATTGCTATATCTTTACAAAATTAAGATAAACTTCATGACCTTGACAATCCTTTAGGAGGATAATACTGTGTGGGTACCGGATATGATTAGTTTCAGTATGATTACAGACGTAAGTTTAATAGTATTATTTATATCAGGGAATTGCCAACCGCTTAAACGCCCCCTGCGTTTAAAAGCGGTTGGTTTCCTGATAAAAACCTACTTACGAGTTAATAAAAAAATTTAGTCATACTGTGTCCATAACCATAATCAGTGTTGACACAATACGACTCCATTTTTTTTTACGAAATGACTTTTATATTCCTCTTCTCTTGTTTTGTAATCCATTGGATTTTATTTATTTGCTTAACTATTTAAGACTTTGACTGCCGAGAGATCACTCGGCACATTATTATCTTTATTTATTACCCCGTAAACTGAAAAAAAATGTTGACATCCTTAAAATTTATTAAGCTGATAAAAATTAGCATTTATTTATTAACCATTTTCTTGCCTTTGTTTTCATTACGTCTTCTAAGATTGTTTAAATATGTTATCTTGTAGTAGGAGCGCAGGCCGGATAGCACGGCACGCCAGCATTAATGACATCATCCGCCATGCTCTTGTCACCGCCGGGGTGCCAGCTGTTTTAGAACCCAACGGCCTGGCACGCGACGATGGGAAGAGACCAGACGGAATGACCATAATGCCCTGGTAGTTAGGCAGACCTTTGGTGTGGGATGCAACATGTGTCGACACCCTTGCGCCATCCCATCTTCCTAGCACGGTGGGCTGTGCTGGGGCGGCTGCTCCAGGTGCAGAAAACCTCAAACGGCGAAAATATTCCAACCTGATTGGGAGTTATATGTTCGAGCCGTTTGGGGTTGAAACACTAGGGCCATGGGGTCCGAGTGCCCACTTGGTTTTTCGAGATATCGCCAAGCGGTTAGTCGACTCTTCACGTGACCAGAGGGCTGGCCTATTTCTTGGCCAAAGAATTAGTATTGCCATACAACGTGGCAATGCTGCCAGCCTTTTGGGCACTGTTCCTGTTGACAGCGATGCGGACGAATTTTTTGATGCCCTATGATCATTTTGCTTTTTTTTTTCATATAAATGTACGTAAGTTAGTTAGTCATTTAATTTAGTATCTAATGTAAATATGTTGTCAGATTCTACTCTCTTTTGTTGACCATTTTTGTTGTCTTTTTTTTTGTTTTAGTTGTTTATTAGTAGAACCTTGTAATTTGTATTCAAATGCATATTGTTTATGAACAATGTTTATAATATCTGTAAGTTTCCCGAATAGAATAAAATACTTAAATAAATCGATATACGTCTCTGTCTTAGCCTATTTATAGTCTATTTATCTTTGATTGCTCTCTTCCGACCCCCATCAGCAAATCTGGTCTTCTAAAATCACAGCAGCCTAAAACACTGGACCTATTATCACAACCGACTCGACGGCGACGCGACAATCAAGGTTATAAACCTATGTTTTCTGTCTCGAAGTGAACCCAGGGTTTTTACCGTCTGTTTGTTACTCTCTGTTTCCTTAAAACGACTGATTTGTGCACTAACAAACACATAATTGTATCATTTGAAGGAACAGGTTACGTTTTTTGTAATTTTTGCACTTGATCCCAGAAAAAGGAAAATATTGTGATAGGGGTATGACGCTTTCCTGTCAACGACCTTTTCCAGCTGTGGAAAAAAAAATTATACTTTTTTATGAGACTCAATTGAATGAGACAATCTTACTTTATTTACACATAATGGCGAATTTACATAGTTTTTTACGTTTTCTATCTATCAGTTTGGTGCATGTTCCCCACTAAACTACTGAATCGATATGTATGAAATTGGGCTTAAAGCTCTAGAAAATGAATGCAGTAAATTCAACAGTTTTAAATCTATTGAACAATTTAATTTAATAATCTTCTAAAGTATCAACTCAACCTAATACTTTAATACCATACACAAAGACAGAACCAACAAATAATTTAAACGTACTTGAGAGCAATTGAACTATTGGAGTTGGGGTTCCGCGGGCAAGGAACGGAACCTCCGTTCAATTGCGAGCTAACGAGGAAACAATCTTGCACGCGCTCCGCTTGTGACGGAACTCCAGTCAATCTCAGCTGCGCGTGAGTGATGCATAACGGATGAACTGATAGGGCTACTTATTTCACAATAGAAAAACCAACATTTTGTCGGTTTCGTTTTTGGAAAAAATAGCAGAATATAAGGGATATGATTGAAAGATGACATACGTTTAGATCGCTTTGATATAATGTAATTTTTCAAACCTCGAGTGATAATAAAGCAGTTCAAAAGTATTAAGTACATCATAGTTGTATACTAACAATAAACCTAGGTATTATTCAGTATCAGCCCGATATACCCTGGGCCCAAACACCCATACAAATTGTTCCATCTCCTTTAATTTTAAACACCAATCTACTAGTACCAGCCCTACATCGACATGGGAGGAAGAGACAATTCCGATCGTAGTGGAAGTAGTGTCCTAAGTACAAGTGGTTATACAAGGTAATGGGTTGTGTTGTGACGGCCCGTCCGCGACGCTAGGATGTCTCTATTAGAGTAATTGATAGACCAGCCACTGTGTATATACTTTGTGTCATAATATTTGTCGAACAATGTTCTGTATGGGATTTGTTGGCTAGATTTTGTTTGTAGATGTTTCTTTTGGTAGATTCACATAATCAGCCTATATTGTTCCCACCGCTGGGACTCAGGCCTCCTCTCGGAGAAAGGAAGTGGGCCATAATCCACCACGTGGGCTCAGTACAGATCGGCGGATGTCACATGTGTTCGAATGTTTGGTTCTAAGACATGCCGGCTTCCTCACGATGTTTTCCTTCACCGTTTTTAGAGCTGTGGTGATGAACAAAAAGTAAACCTCATAAGTACTTACTTTTACTTTGGTAGATTGGGCCTGAGGAAATGATTAAGGTGCTAATAATGGCGGGATTTGAGTCTACGCTGAGTGATTGCCATTTGACTTCTGGGTCTCCAAGAAAAAAATGTCTCGTTTAGCAAAACGCACTTAATGCCCTAGGGAAGATATACGGTGGGCTTTTAAATATGTGTAATAAATTATCACCAAAGGACAACAAGATAACATTTTAAATCCTAAACAAACTACTGAATCGCCATCCTAATACAAACATGTTTATGATTATGACTTATTACGCCCCAAGAGACCGAAGCAAAAACAATGGAAGAATAATTAACCAACACTTTATCTGCAGGAAACATGAAAAAATAACTCTACAAGAAACATAAAATAAAACGTCATAATACCCGAATGACAGTATAAAAACTTAAGCACGGATGTATGAATAATGGTGCCAGAGCGATAAAATCCAATGTTTTCCTTCAAAACACAATAACTGGTGTTTCTGTTTGATAAGAAACCACCAGATGTGGTACTCAGTTATTGTCCACTGTCGGGCACGTGGAAGTTTAAGGCATGGGCAATAGGCGAATGGGGTAGCCGGAGGACAGCGATTTGGATGGCCAGGGCGTGTAAATCAATCCTTTCCTCCTGACCTCGATCACGCCTGATGGAAAGCGATCGATGAGGTCTATGATGGACAGAGCCTGCCTAGAAGTTGTCTGATCACTCTTGCTTTGAAGCCAGACGGAAGGGAAGATCTCGGCTGTCTTATGCGACACTTTACGCAAGTATACATGTACTCAATCTACTTCTTTCTCTTTACTCACGTACAAAAGCCCCTTTTTAGGACAAGAATTAACTAGCAAGAACACTGGAAAAGTTGTTCTGTTGCATTACATTCAAAATTGTTGCATAATCAGCCTATAATGTTCCCACTGCTGGGACACAGGCCTTATCTCTATGTCCCCGTATTGGACTGTAATCCACCACGTGGGCCCAGTGCGGGTTGGTGGGTGTCACATGTCTTCTAATTTTGTGCAAAGGAATGCCGCTGTAAAAATCTATGGACTATTCTAAACCAATTTGAAAATCTAGTTTTTAAATTGAAGCTGTTGAAGAATCTTCTTCAAAACTCGCTTCCACTCACAAATTGGACAGCATATTATTAAATTGTAACCAGATATGTTTTATCATTTTTCTGTGCAGGACAGACGGACGAAACGATAAGAAGTGTGTGTGAGGCATAGCATGTCGTGTTTCGCAATCTATTAATGTAACTGACAACACTGCACTGGGCAGGCGTAACCCATATTTTCATGAGTTTCAAATTACAAATGTTCGATATTCAATTGATAAAAATATGTTTAAAAAAAAACTTTAGCTTGATTGAGGGTCTGTGGCTAAGTAATAACCGCCGCACGGTTCGATCGATTAGGTAAAGCTACGCTTACCGCGTTTGGTCCGTGGATGGGTCGTCAGAAGCCCGAAAGTCTGACAACCAGTCTTACCAAGGGGTATTGTGTTACCCAGTAACTGGGTTGTGGAGGTCAGATAGGCAGTCGCTCCATGTAAAATACTGGTATTCAGCTGCAACCGGTCAAACTGGAAGCCGACACCAACATTGTTGAGAAAAGTCTAGGCAGATAATGACTTTAGCTTGATTGAGCTATTGATTAGGCGGGAAACGAAGCTAGTTTTTATTTTTTAATCGTTTGACTCACATAATTCTCATTAAGGAATATTATTTGATGAATTGGTAATAGTAACTTTAGTGAAACTCTTTTAGTGATGTTATTTATTTGCTACTTAAGTTTTACAACCAAATTTGATTTTCTCACTTTTTTCTTTCCCATTAAACAGGGAGAAAAATAAAGTAAATAGGTACATTTAGTTAGGCTGGGAAAATTAATTAGGTACTACATGATTACCTACCTAAAAGCGATTTATTAATAACCGATGAAGGTATACGTACAAAAACCCAGTCATACCTTTTTATTGTTATACACCTTCCGAGTATTACCTACTGATCATTATTATGTTTTATTTTAAACACTAGTTCAAGGAAAAATTTGCTATCCAACTTAGTACTTTTACATCAATCGAATTAATTTAAGTTCGTGGAATCAAGTACGTAAGGAGGTAAAGTATTGATACCTAACTGAGTCAATCTGCCTTTTAATTAGTCGTTCCTTTTTATCCGACTGCGTCAGAAGGAGGGTTATGTTTTTAATTACATGCTTGTGCACCTACCTATCACCTCCGTTGAACATATATTTTTTTCCTGAAAGAAAAAAATATATTCTATGACATAAAAACAAAACTTTCATTTTGTTTTTATGTCAAAAGTCATCAACACAACTCTCTAAGACCAAGTAATCCCACTGAATGACTATTTCATGAAATCTTGACATTTGGGGATTATACTAACTTAACAAGTAGTACTAATCCTAATGATTATAATTCTGTAAATAATATTTGTTACGGGCGCGAATCATATTTTAATCAACGTACAACTTAATACTGACCAGCAAATTGCAAAAAACTTAAGAAAATTTGAATTTCGCGGGCTACCTTAGCGCTTCCCCCTTAAACTGTCAAAATGAAACCCATTGCTATTGATAGTGTGTTACGCAATTACCTCTCAGAATAGCTTTATCCCATGACTCGACCGCTTACGTCTGTTTTAATTGTGTTAGAAACCACTTTATATCAGTTTACCTAATTAAAAAGTTAAACCTTTTCCTCAATGTACGAATATAGTAATTTTCCATTGACGCTGCTGTCAATGCAAAATTGTTTTTGGTAACAGGATGGCGACGAAATATCCTGCGATAATTCGTCATCATCCTGTTACTTATGACAACTGCAGGAGTTCATAAATTGTAGCCAAATTAATATTTTTCTTTATTTCTTTTCCTAAAGTACTGTATATTTCTTTATGGGGGAAACTCTTTGGATACCTGTGAAATGGAGAGGCTGAATAAAGATAGAAATATGGAAGGAAAGAATGTAAAATGGTTGTCTGTGACTTCTGCGTAAGCATGTTGATGTCATTTTTATAGAATAAATGTCTATTGTCATAAAATAAACCTAATTTAAGTAATGCCTAGAAATAAACTCAGGCTCTGATAATAAATGTGATCGTACGTATAAAGTGTGTCCATTACCTATACCTTGGCAAAAATGTTATTTCGTTCCAAAGCGTTCGAATTTTCAATCGACTTTTTGCCATACCTACAGTGGCGCCATGACAGCCCAAGATATACCAGGCACACTATACCATGTTCTGCAGTACAAATAAGTAATTAAAGCATATTTTCATACACATGGAAGTAGCGTGGCTCTCTCGCATGACCCGCCGCTCGTGTCCGATATTAGCCATATGTCACAGGCGATACCGCCGTAGATAATGACGGCTAATAAGTGCCTGTCTTCCAACACACCATGCTAGGGCGGGGAAAATATCGATAAGCTGCTATCTGGGACAGGGCTGTAGGGTTTGCTAAACGAAATTAGAATTGAGATTAGGTTGGATAGTAGAATTTGTCTGGTTAGACTTATTATGTTTAAAGACTTTAGACAAAAGCTACAAACAAAAGTTTTTTTTTTATATTTATTATTTATATGAACATACATTCACATACACCTACCTACTATCATTAAACCTAAAAGTAACTTAACAAAACTTACAGTCGCAAATGCTTAATTTTTATACATAATTATACTTTAAGTGCCTAGTATCGACAATTCGACATATTCAAATAGCCTACCCTTATACGACGACCTTACAAACTTATCGATACCACCGCTGCACCGCCCTCGGCGCGATCTTATCGCTCGGTTTTTATTCTCGTGATATCCACCGATAAGCTGAAATGTCCTTTTTCATAGAAGCACAGTAATGGGCTAGGAGGCACGCCATCCATGCTTATAACTTATGCATACTGATTGCTCTACTTCCACCCTTTACTGGACACGTTCTATCGTAGGTATTTTTTTGTCTTCCAATGTCGATATCTATCTTGACATCTCTAAAATTTATTTGAATTCAGAATGTAAGGCCTATGTTCTAGAATGGTAATCAAGAATGAATCGTAATTCAAAATGGCCGGATTCTGATTTTCAAATAGAATCACTTTTATTTTAAAAGTTAGTAACGGTATTTTTATTTCAAAAAGGAAATCAATCATTTGTAAGTACTTACTTAAATTGCTAGTTAGCTAGGTTGGTAGGTAGGCCTACATGTTTTATAATTATATCGTCACTACCTTTGGTAATAGGAAATTACGATGTTAAATATAATTACAAAATAATCTATTTTGGCCTTAGAACTTCTTTTTGGCGAGGGAAAACAGCCGTGCTATTCTGTCAAAATCTCACCGTGAAAACTTAGGTGAGGTGAGCGTGGAGTGAGCTGTGAATAGTGTCATTTCCTAGCAAAAACAAACTCACATCACCTCAGTTTTCACGGTGAGATTTTTACAGAATCGATTGGCTGTATTAATAATTCTCATACCTACTACCTACTTATTACAAATAGGTTACATTAACCATATACCTTACCCCCTTACTAATAAAATAGTTACACACCGATTTCTCTCTTTCAGTCGTTAGTAATTTGACTTTCGAAAGAAGAAGACAAAGCGTTGTGTAACTATACAGACGCTATACAACGTTTATTAGTAAGGGGGTAAGAGTCTGCCGGGTCAGCGGGATTGTCCGAAAGGGTTACCGCTGGCCCGGAACATAAAGGGCTAAGGAAGGAACACGGGTGGGTTTTATAAATATATTATTATTAAAATGAAACGACCTGTAGATACTTTTCCTGAAAAGTAAAAAAATAAAATGGCGGACACTAATAAAAAAGTTAATCGAGATAGACAAATCATAGACAGCCTGAGAAAGAGTTCGTACATCTTTAGAACCTAATTCGAAACAAAATGGCGTCCCAATTTTCCTTATCAGCCCATTAAATAAACAGATCATGTAGCTAAACAGCCGGGCGGACATTATACGTGTAATTATTAGTAAATACGGGTACAAATCACTGGACACACGCGAGCAGACGACCTATTTCATAAACCGTGCATGGCTTGTCAGTCGCAGCCTTCAAAACGTTTGCCACACTACCTATAATATAATTTAAAAATGTCGCAGTGGGTAATTATGATCGGAAAGATAATCTTTAGCTTTAATGCTTAAATCAAACTATGCGTCACCTCCTGCCCTCTGTGTCACGAAACATGCAGTCAAAGTGACCTCTGCGCTGCCACCGACGACGCCGTGGAAGTGACGAAGTTATGGGCCAACAAGATCTGAAATACTGTCGTGGCAGGACACGAAGAAGATGCTAAAATATTTAAATAAAATTAATACCGTTCAGGTTGTAGAGGGGCCCCTGGCTAAGTAATAACAGCCACAAGGGTCGATCGATCAGGTTAAGCAACACTTGTCTAGGTCGGTCCGTGGATGGGTCATTTTTAACATACCGAGACCCTTCGGACGGCTTAACGTAGGTACTTTATGCTATGCCGTTGGTACTGGCTGTCAATCGTTAATTTAAAAAAAACCTACTTACACCTTTTTCCGAGTAGGTCTTGTGGTTTTCCATATTTTTTTTTAGGTATTCAAGAGTACATCTTTACACAATTATTTTTAAACCTTATTAAAAGAATGATAAAAATTAAATAGAAAAGGAAAGACAAAAAAAAATGTTTATTCTGCACAAACAAAACGCACATTACAAATAAAAAAAGAGAGATAAAAAAAAAAAAAAAAAAAAAACCACCAGACCAACAAAACCACAACCACAAAACCAGAAAAATGACCAAATGAACGTCGAAGATGAAGATGATGTGGTTGTTGATAAAATGACCTGTAAAACCATACAAGTTAGGTAATCATTTTATTTAGGTTGCTATATAATAATGTAGGTACCTAATTTAATTTACCTACCTGTTCAGGTATTACGTAATAAATTCCTTGTAAAATCATACCCAAACTAATGACTGTCTAAGATAAAACTATATAAGGCATTCAGATACCACGACGTTTTGTTTTGAATTGTTAATTATGTCCTTAGGTAAGTTTTCGCGTAATTCACTGATATGGGCAGGTTGATTATATAATCTGTAGGTACCGCCCGTAGGTACCAAGTTTCATCACGCGCGGGGGGCAGGTTATCTGCGTCCCGTCGCGTGGCGCGTTGTGGTGTGTGATTTACCTTAGAGTTTAGATTATAGACAAATGCATATAAAATGACGGTTGTATAGTCGATCTCATAATTTGCTCACTTTTGGTTCTAAGGCAAATTAAACTTCAATAAGGTTGAAATTTCACAGAACTTTTGTATCTATCACATAGACAAAAAGATTCCCGTCTTTTGTTTAGAATGCAACCTTAGGGTGATAAAGCGATTACGATTGACTACCTATTTGTATTTGTAGGACACGTGATTCTGACTTTCTTCTCCATTCTTCTGTTTTCCTGGACGATATCGTCCCAGAAGAATGGAGTAAAAGATTGATAAACGCCTGCTAAGAGTGGTCAAGCAGAAGTTATTTGTGTATGTAAAGACATTTAAGTAATTTCAATGTCGATTTTGTAAGATCTTCATGTAGACAGAAAAATTCGCGAATCGTCAAAATCTTTCCTCAGACAAATTAACTTCATTAGAAAAATCGATTTGTTTAATCTCATGTTTCCCGTTACCTTAAAAGAAAAATTACAGGTAAAGCAGCAATAACAAAAGTCGTTAAAATAAAAATATGTTATTTCACACCTAAATGGGTACTCATGAAACGTCAGAAGCTAGGTGCACGGTTCCAATTGGTCGTTTCCTATGGAGAAGATCCGGCAAGAAACTCCACGTTACAAATGTAAAACACAACTTCAACATATGCACTAGGTAAATAGATATTATTACCAAAATTATCTTCTACTTACCGATTAAAATATCCTTGTCCCAACCACCACCATGGCGTGACCGTACCATATGGTCAAATGACCATAAGTCACCGTTGGAATAAGGTGAACAAAGACAGATACGTAATTATTGCAAGGGGTGGGCGAGTTTCCCACACATTCCCATACACCACCCCATGCAGTGTTGACCATATGGCCCTCGATCTTATCGGAAATTGTTTTAATACTTAGTTTATTTAGTGCGCAGTTCATGTGAATTAAGGAAAATATGTGTTTCTTGTTGATTCCTTATCAACAAGAACAAGCATTTAAATGTGTTATTTTAGGTTACTGTGACTAATTAAAACTTGTATTTTAACTAACGAAGAATTTAAGTTTATTGTTTGTTTAAAGTAACACGATCGTAGTTAAACATGCTTTTATTATTGAAATAAAGCTGTCTTTACTTTTACTACTTCATCATCATAGACTTCAATATCTCAGATATTTCATAACATATTAGGTACTGAATATATATAGTAAAAGAGCTTGATGTTCCGAAAAACTTTAGATTTCTAGGATAGCGAATATGCCGTCATACCTACTATAAAGGCCGTCGGGAAAATCTGTCATTTTCAGCAGTATTTGACATCAAAAGGTGTCAAAAAACGTTATTGTGTGATCGTTCGCCGCTTTCTTACGAAACCAAACAAAGTATTGAGTTTCAAAAACTCACATCTTCATTACTGCAGCTATACACTCTCTTTGTACCTACCTAGTAATTTTCTATATAATAGACTTATTCAGTTGGTATTCGCTCTCTCATCTAAAGTTTATATGTAAATAGTGTGCTTGATGTCGTGTTTTGTCAGTTAATAAATATACAATATGAATTGAAGACCTCCTCATCTTTAAGTTTTCCATCTTTACATGCATTCGCAGCTAATAATCTTCCCAGCCTATCTATTAGCATAGCATCGTCAGGCTATAATGTTCCCAATGGATAACGGCCATAGGATTACGGCCCACTCCTCTCAGTGAACGAGTGGGCCGTAATCCCCACGCCCAGTGCGGTGGGGCTGTCACATGTCATCGAATTTTAAGCCTACCTAGGCTATCACTTTGTACCAACTATTGGTACTTACTATTAAATCATATAAAGATCGTGGGTGCCAACACAGGCAGGCACTTTACTTTGTGTAAATAATAACAACACCACTGCTCTAAAAACGATGAAGGAAAACATCGTGAGGAAACCGGCATGTCCTAGAACCAAAAATTCGAAAACATGGGACATCTACCAACCCGCACTGGGCCCACTCCTTCTCACCGAGAGGAGGCCTGTGTCCCAGCAGTGGGAACATTATAGACTGAATATGCTAAATCATATAAAATCCTGCTTCGTTGTGTCAAGCGCTCGCTGCGGGTCGTTTTCTGCGAGTATGGGTGGGAAAAGAAATGTTTCCGTAAAAATTAGACGACGTCGGGTCACGCCAAATTAAGCACGCCCGGGTTGAGGGGCTAGTGTTGGGAAACTATCGATGTCTGTGGGAGAATGTCGGGTCACTTCCGTAGTGATTAGGCTGTGATGCGTGTGGTAAAGATTCTCACAAGCAAGATCCTCCATGGTATTTTTAAGTAATTTTGGCATTTTGTCGCTGTCTTAGAAATTACAAGGGTTTGTTTATCTTACCTGTACTTACTGTGTTTTACTGATCAGCTAGTAGTACAGTCACGGGCACTAATATGTCATCACTTGGCAACTTTCTATTGCGATTTTTTCGTGAAATGACGAATGCAACGTTGAAACACGACACTTTACATAAACCTATGGGCTCGAAAGTACTATGTTCGTAATAACATAAAATTTCATTAAAAAATAAAGGAGAAAATTGCCTTTGAATAAAGCCAAGTGTATACTTATGCTCGTGACTGTACAGACGCCAGCACATCCAGCTACTACAATCTGTCAAATTTCTTTAATAGATTTTCAACTTTATCGCTAAATCGAGGCAGAGGCTAAATGCGATACCAGTTTAGTACGCGCAATGCTGGAGTTTGCACAAAATGTTTGTAAACAAATGTGCTGGAGACTATTTTGGTGGAATCGTAACAAGGTTCAATGTTGATTGGGAAAATTTTACAGTTTGGGGTAGCTTGATGTACTGGCGTCTGTACCTACCTTTAAGGTTAGTTGTTTCTTACATAACGTGATGATATTGTTTTAGAATGTTTCACAGAACAATTTTCGTTTGGCTTTGACAATTTTTAACAACATCTGGAATTTTGTTCATTTTATACCAAATCAAACCATGCAAAATAACATTCATCTGTTTATCTTATCTCATCTCTCTCTCATCTTTTTTCTTTGTTTCTATCTCACCGCAATAATCTAATCCCAAATAATATTTCCCCTCTCCCCCGCCCTTCATATCACAAAAATTCCTGACACAACACATCGACACTCGACATTATCGACATTCCACCTGGACGTGCCTACGCCGCACCCCTGTTCTGCTGAAATCAACAGGTTCCCGTCAACAGGCCTGTCTCGTTCATATGCGACGACTAAGAAACACAGGCTTTAGCAAGACGAAAGGATATTGTAGAATGAGGTGGTTTTCTCCCGTTCTTGGGCTGGTTGTTTGTGTTCTGAGAAAATGGTTGAGTTGGAACTATAAATATAATATAAAAATAATATACAGATAAATAATTCCCATAAGTTTCAGTTCATTGTGGTATCAAGTTCACCGTTTTCTTTACAACAACCTCTAACTTCTTCTTACCAGTACCGATGGCATTGGTCCATATACCTAAACGAGGAGTCGCACTCGGTAAGCGCAACGCAACGTATTTGACGGCCCATTGCTTATTCATGAGGTTAATTACCGAAATTGTTTTATACGAGTGTGGAATCGGTTGGAATGTTATAGGGTGGTTGTCGTTTTTAGGGGCCTAACCGTCCTTGACTCTAGCTTATTTATAAATAAGTAAGTAAGCAAAAACACTTTTCACACAAGAAATACTTCTTGAAAAAATGTAAGTCAAAGTTTCAACATTTTAAAAGCTTTCGTAGCAAATATGTTCTTGGGCGTGTAAAACGCCAATGGCAACATCGGTAACCTTGTTAGGAGTGAGCTATTAAATCTCCGTAAAAAACTAGAAAATCTCACATCGTATAAAAAAGAGCATACGACAACAAACTAACTGACATTTTCCACAGCGCACTAGTCCGTAGCAACAAAAAAAAAATAACAAAAGAAAAATATTTTCACATTTTTTCGCTAAACAAAACCCGCTCATTTTATCTTCCCACAAAGTATATCGACCTCCTATAAACCATACAATGTAAAACAATTATAAAGAGCAGGAAGTACCGGAACAATTTCGAGATGGTCCAGCGAGTCACCGTTTACACCTTACCACATATTATTAGTAACACTTCAGGGGAAACTGACCTTTATTCCATAAAACACACAGTTCAAAATACCTCTAGACATCAGTGACAGGACTTGGATGGTTGACTGTATGACATCTCGCAATCTCTTGCATGGCAATCGTACTAAAATGGCCGCAAATTACGCAGCACAATGACCAAAAGAGTTCGTAATGATATGCGCAGGCGACTCGATCTAATGTTCGCAGATGAGGTTGCGATACAGGGTGTATTCGTTTGAAGTTCTAGAAAATTCTGCAATAAACTAAATGATAAAATGTACAAAATATTTAAAGAAATGGGAATCACAGATGAAGACACAATTGAAAGACTTGTAGGAAATATACCATGTCATATAAGAATACTTCCAGACATAGCAGAAAACTTTTGATAAAGCAAGTTGTCATGCCTTAACACTTATGAGTACTTATATAAAAAATGTAACCTAAAAACACTTAAATAAGAAACAAAAAGAAAAAGCCATATTATAGTATTGTTTATGAACAATTTCTCAACAACCGTTCCAATATAACCCACTATATACAATTTTCCTTTAATACCCATAATAGGTAAGCATAATTTTTCAAGTTCGTAAACAATTTCAGCCTCGAACATCGTCAACAAAGACTGCTGGCTCGCAAGTACTTTGTTTCATTATATGCCGCACAATACACGTTCTATCTATGGTCTAATTGGAAATGTTCTGAAACCGAATAGACAACACATGAAAAACATCCATGTGTGCAGATGTTGAGATGTACCGGTGTTGTAGGTGATGTAGAAATATGGGGAATATCTAGAAATATCTTGTTGGAAATATTGACGTAGGGATTTTTGTATAACTGGTGTGATAATGGTGTAGTTAGTTGTTATAGAATTTGTGTTGTTTAGGAGATTCAGTAAGATTGTTGTTGTTGTGATTGTTGTTGATTGTTTGTTGTTGTAACCTACATCAATATGTTCGGAAATATTGACAAAATCGGTTAAGAAAATTTAGCTTGAATATAAGAAACTTTAACTACAAAGAAAAAAAAGTAGGACGGAGAAATAAACTAATTAAATAAATTACACTGACGTTAGTCAACATACATTTTATCTCAGTAACACAATCACAACACAGTACTATATAATATTATCTCAATTACACAATCAGGAAAACTACAAATATTTCGTGATAAAATATCTTATCCAAATAATATCACAATCAATAATAATGATTAGGAAAGTGCTACATTTCCGACCCACAGTGAACTTTAATTAAAAGGCTTTTAACGCAGACTGTAATACTAGGCATTTTATCCACGGGGTAGGGTATTCCTCGAAACGCACCAACTTTGAAACGCACGAAAATATTCCTCGAAAAAAAAATTAATCAATATAAAAATATTATAATTTTATTTCTCGAAATGCATCAACGATGAACCATAGAGAAAAACATGAAGGATTCGTAATAAATGATATCTTCGAGACATTTAATTTGGTGCATTTCAAAGTTGATGCTCAAACTCAAAAACTCAAACTCAAATCATTTATTTCAATTAAACCTTGTACAGGCACTTTTGAATTGTCAAAATTAAATAGTCTGTCAGTTAGTCAGAAAGTTGAAGCTAGTTACCCATTCCAAAGCGTAGATCTCTATGGAGAAGAACGGGCAAGAAACTCCATGGACACTCTTTTAAATCAAGATATTACAAAATCCTGGGTACATTATTCTTGTTGCTTCTATATGTGAGAACAATGTAAAAAAGACAGAAATGAAGAAACAATTCAAGACATAAGATTAAAAATAAGCCTTGGCAGTTAAGAGATGACCAGTCTCAACCGACGGCGCCCGTTCACGAACATGACGCGTGGATCAGCACCATCCAGCGTTTCAAGGAATACCCCATAACCACCAATGCCATAGAAAAATTAAAAAATTGTATATTAGTGGGGCGTCCTTGCCGGTGTTAGGTTAAAAGGAGGCCCCAAACACTATCATCATTCTCTTGCCTTTATGACAAATTATTTAGGGTCAGTGCAACATAATTTTTTTTTTCGTTACTTCACAAGAGGCCTTAAGAGATTCACTTGTTAAAAATTATAGATTCATTTACTTCTAGTCTTCTAGTCATATTCTCCATATCCTCACGACACAGTTTGTCGGTGGCACAAGCAGGCCGCGAGCCGTGACGCCGGTCGCAAGTGGACGGTCACGCCACCATCGGAAGTCATCCGCTATTGATACCATCTCATTGTGAGCAGCAAATTGTTGCCGGATGTCCGAGACGACCAGGCTCCATACTCACTTATGTACTCTTTGGTAAACAAGAAAAAAAAAGAATACAAATAGCGCAAAAGAGTAAAATTTCCCAAAAATGGGAAACTGTTTAGAACTTTGCGGTGAAAAACGTAACCAAATCTTCAAGTCAGGTCAAGAAAAAAAAAATGGTAACAGAAATCTTCCAACGCATCAAAACACTTTTAACTAATAAGTACATAAAATACACTGAAGGAAACTAATAATATCTTGACATACAAAAAAAAACAACAAAAAAAAGTCTAAGTACTTGGTCATAAAGGATTAAGTAGATTTTTCTTTCAATAGTGCTAAGTATATAACTGACGGTTTATACGAAGAAGTAGCTAAGAAAAGAACTAAAGAAACTAAAAATCTCCAAGGATATAACTTTCTTATTGGAAAAGATAAAGACCTTTTTCTTCCTTTGAAAATTCTCATAAGACTCATTACTTATCGCATCTTACCATAAATATTCTCACTATGCTATTATATTATTATTGAAAAGGCATAAAAATACTTGTAATTACAATTATTTTCCTGAAAACTCGTATCGTATGAACAATGGACTCCCGGCAAAACGTGTCTCACAGAATTATTCCTGACATTTTTAGCTTCATTGTCATCTACACACGAAGTCACGCTCCAGGAGAAATTAATGCCATCACGTATGTCCACTGTTTATCATCGCTGGTAGTGGTACATAGGTACAGTTATAACTATACAGGCCGTAGCTTATTGTTATCTGTTAGGATTACGAATAGATCTTCAAGCTACACTTTGATGACTACCGTCGATAATAATGATAGATACGTTCTAACAAAACTTTGGTTTTCTAGTCGGATTTTTTCAGTCATTATATTCAATTGCTCATAGAAATTGAAACCAATTACGAGTGAGCTAGTAAATATCGTGGCTTTTTTATCTGCAACCCCATCGCACTCTCCTTATACTTTCCAATACCATGTGATTTTGTTTTACGACCAGTCATTACGAGAAATTATCCAGATGTTCGTATGATAGCTGGAAACTTTTTTTTTAGTTCAGTGTCCATGTCTAGCAGTGTCGGCTAATAGGCGATCGATTTCTTGATAACAATCTATGTACGAAACGAAAATTAAGTCTGGTTGGTTTGATTATTGTGTTGTACTGAATATAAGATAGAGATTGTAGTGATGTAGATAAGGCCCATATAACTATACTGTAAAAACTTTTTAAAAATAACTACCTAAATATAACTCAACTTGTACAAATATTTGGAAAATTGCTAGTAACTAAGTGAATGCATTTCTAAAAATTACGTCTCATAATACATCGCCTTGTAAGCGATGCACTGTGAGGCGCGCACGCGCCGGCCGGCGCGCAGGCAGGTGTGCTCTGATCGCTCCCCTCCTATTGCAGTGCGGGCGATGCGGCTCGAGTAGAGCGGTGGGGTGCTACCCGCCGCCCAGCCGGCCAATCGTGGCCCGTCTTGCCTATGATGTCATCGGAGGAGGAGGACTCGTACGCGGATCAACTGCTTAGGAAACAGAAGCGCGCCAGACAGCGCGTGGACGCCGGTGAGCCGCGCAATTCTTACTCGACTCTCACGACGAACGGACTCGCGCCCGCGCGCGCCGCACACATGAGCGGCGGACTTTACGGCGCCATCTTCGAGGGCCGCCAACACTTCGGCCTGTTCGGCCCGGGCTACCCTCCGGCCGAGATGATCAATGAACTACTTGGGCGGACGCCCAAGCAGGAGGACGCCGGTGACGAAACTTCCGGCGGCGACATCGCGCACCGAGTGCTGCGCGATATCCTGCAGAGCCGCAAGAAGGAACTCATGCGGCTCTCCCCGGACAATAACAATGTGCTCGCCAACAACAACAACGACGAGCCCAAACTCAAGATGTCTCCGGAGCGACCACAGTCCCGGGACTCGCGACCAGACCTGGACGACGCGCTGCTGGCGCTCGACAGCGCCGGCGACTCGCGCACGTCGCCGCCGCCCGCGCATCCCTCACAGGGATCCGAGCCCTTGCTCGCACCCAAGTCTGAACCCGAAGATCGTGATAGTGACGCTCAACGGTCCTCCCCGCGACCGCTAGATGTGAAACGTGCCCGTGTTGAGAACATAGTGTCGACGATGCGTTCTAGTCCCGCACCTCAGCCGCCGCAAGTGAACGGTTGCAAGAAACGGAAACTGTATCATCCGCAGCAGCACGACGGCGCACACGAGCGCTACGGCACCAGCCACGGCAGCAGTGCGCAGACAGTGTCGGACGACTCGGAGGACGACGGTGACAGACCACCGCCCATCGAAAGAAAGTTAGTAGAAAAAAATGCACTTAAATCACAACTTAGAACTATGCAAGAACAACTCGCAGAAATGCAAGAAAAATATATGCAATTATGCAACCGTATGGGACAAGAATCAGAGACGAACGATAATGATGGTGCTTCTAGTGATGTAGAACAGAATGACGACCCTGTGCCCAAGTCTGAGCCCGCCTCGCCGGCCAAAGAGGTGCCTCCCCCAATACCTAACAGTGTCGCGCCAAACATGCTCTCGCAAGTGATGAGCAAGATGATGTCGGCTAAGATGCACGCGCACGCTGTGGGTCACCCGCACCTGCCACCCGGCTTCAACGGTGCGCTGCCCATGATGCCGCACCTGCCTCCCGAGCACATGCACGCGCCGCATCCGCATCAACACCTCAACAACGCGGCCGCTATGTACCTGAACGTCAGCCAAAAGCTGTTCCTAGAGCAGGAGGCGCGCATGAAGGAAGCCGCTGAGCAGCAGCAGCAGCAGCAGCACCACCAACAACAACAACAAAATAAGCAGCAGCATAGGCCGCAGTCCAATCAACACTCGCCACAGCAGCGACAACTTGGACCGACGCCGAAACCGCCACTATCCTCAGAGCTTGCCGAGCGATTAGATGCGCTCCGCAGCAATGCGGGCTCCGTAGGCCCCGTCACTGGAGCAGACCTAGAAGGACTAGCCGAAGTGCTAAAAAGTGAAATCACGGCGTCACTCGCAAGTCTCATCGACTCTATTGTGACGCGCTTCATGCATCAGCGACGTGTCATGGGAAAGCAGTCGGAGGCGTCAGCAGCGGCTGCCGAGCAGCTCAACAAAGACATCATGATAGCGACGCAGATGCTAGAGAGAAAGTCGCCGCCGTCGAAGCCCCCGCAGAGGCCATCAGGGCAAATGTCAGGTAACCAACCCGTCCATCACCCGGGCGCGCCGAATGGCGTCCCGTCGTTTCTGACACATAACCCAATGATGATGAGCCAGATGAACGGTCCCCGCGCGCCGAACGGTGCAGCATTCTCGATGCACGCCGAGGCGAGCGGGCCAGGCCACGGTGCTCACATACGGCCTCCCACAGGCATGTTCCAGACGCCGCCGAAACCGCTCGGTCAGCTGTACATGAACGGACACTTCGACCGCGAACCTAACCCCGAGCAGAACGAGGCCCTGAGTCTAGTCGTCACGCCCAAGAAGAAGCGGCATAAGGTGACCGACACGAGAATCACGCCAAGAACTGTTAGTCGGATCTTGGGGGAAGGTGTAGGTCAATCGCCAGAGAGCAAGTTCCCGGAGTCGCCGTCGCCGCGGCCGTACCCGGGCGGCATGGCGGGGCTGCCGACGCCGGTGGCCATCCCCAACCCAGCACTACACGAGAGTCAGGTGTTCTCCCCGTACTCGCCGTTCTTCGGCGCGGGGGGCGGGCTGGCGCGGTCGCCCCCTGCGGCGCCGGAGCGCGAGTCTCCGCCACTGCCGCACGCGCCCGCGCTGCTGCACCCCGCGCTGCTAGCGCACCACGCCTCGCCCGACTACCTGCGCCACCACCACGCCAACTTGGCGCACCACGCCGGTCCGCAGCACCACCCGCTCATGGACGCGCAGGACCCGCACTCCGACTGCAACTCCACGGACCTGCCCTACGACGGAGTCCAGCCTACTATATCCTTTTCAATAGAATAACAAACTTTCCTTTCAGCAATCTGTAGTATCGAGGTCAACTTGCCGATGAAACCCGAGCCTAACCGACAGGGCACGAACCCCGCACGCCCACTCATATCTTATTTCTGTAGTGTTTAACCTTACGACTGCCGCCGCCTACTTCCTACTTACCGGTTAGGTATTACGACTGAGGAAACCCCACAAATGCTGCGGTTTCTACGTTTTCCACGATCGCAGGCCTACGGCGTACTTATTAAGTGTAGAATAGAAATATAAAAACATTAAGTTTTCCTTGAACTATGCAATCACATAGCAATGAGATGACTTAATAATCTTCTCAATACCAGAAGGAGAGCCAAGCCGAATTTTATAAATATCTCTCTCAAAAAATATCAATGTAAAACACTCTCATATAAACTGCCAAATTTTTTTCATCATTCCAAGTTCTAAAACAAGTATCCAATTCTATAAACAAACATAATCTGCCACATTCCAACGCATAACTACAAACGGCTAAGGCACGTTATAAGATTAGAAAATGCAAACGGATTAGTATTTGTGGTGCTTCGTAGCGCGCCCACGACAAGCCGGGGGATCTAATCAGATTTTATATATCTTTGAGGGACAATCCTAAGAGATATACTTGTTTAGAAATGATTGAATAGACTGCATATTCCATTTACTGTCTTCATTTATATTTTCTTAAGGAAATATCGTTAAGTTACATGGTTACGCCACAACTTTACTATGAGTTTTATTGTAAACAATATTACAACTACTTAGGTACATAGTTCACTCTATAAAACCCATACGATACACTTTATAGGCAGGAAGCAGTCGTAAGATTCTAATAATAACGTTTCAGTAATAATGACTTCAATACCTACCTATTATTACAAGTTGATCTCGATTTTCAATGCCTACGTCTTTTAGTTTTTAATGTCAAAGAAAAAACCAAAAAAAACAGTATTTAAAACGGTCTACAAAAATAATTTCATGAGCCGTTTATATAGAACAACGGCAAACTATAATTTTCAAACTTCGAACATACCATAACTTTTTTTTATAAATCGTACCGGCTGTAACGTACAAAACCTCTACCTGCATATTCATTCCAAGGAGGAACGTGCAATGGTACCATTTTTTTTTGTCATGCCATTTTTAAATCAATAAGCCTTTAACTCCTGTGTACTCCTCAACGCTAACGCCGATGCACCTCCGCAAGGCCAAGCTGATGTTCTTCTGGGTGCGGTACCCCAGTTCCGCAGTCCTCAAGATGTACTTCCCCGACATCAAGTTTAACAAGAACAACACGGCGCAACTTGTCAAGTGGTTCTCTAATTTCCGGTGAGTCCATAGATTTAGTTTTCTTTTTTCTTTTTTTTCAGCCTTCTCCGAGACAAAAAAGGATTTATTCAATTTTTTACAATAAATTCTAAATATGCAAAGTAGGTTAACAAACATACTTACCTACAACTATAGCACAGCAAAATAATTTAATTAAAATCTTATCTCTAAATTTCAATGTTAACTTGCGTTTAACAATATATATAATATATAATATACATATACTGAATATTAAATAAGCATAGCAAGTCCAAAATATCTTAATTATCCGTAAACGTTATATTAATAATATGATATCACTATCCTTCTAGATTATTGTTGGAATGTTTTCCGTTCCCTATTTTATTTAATCTTGTGGTTATATCATTTTAGTTTGAAGCTTGATTGACGATGAAAAATATTCCTGTAACTACATATATTATTGTCAAATGATTATTTATATAATATTTATAGCCACCTACAGTTTAATACAAATAGATTTTATTGTATACATTTATCCCTGTCCATCTGTTTATTTAAGAGAGTTAGTTACCTGTTATCTTGTTTTTAGAAGCACTGACTAATACAAATACCAGTAACTGGGTTGTGGTGGTCAAATAGGCAGTCGCTCCATGTAAAATACTGGTATTCAGCTGCATCCGGTTAGACTGGGCGCCGACCCCAGCATATTTGGGAAAAGGCTAGGCAGGTGATGATGACTAATACAAATACTTACCTACCTATCTATATATATTTTCTGCATCGTAGGTACCTAAGTATAGGTAAAAACCATCGATTATATTCATTTTTCCTCCAAAAACACTCGAAAGTAGAAGTTCCGTTTAGTAAACTCAATAGTACCATCGTAATTGGGTAAATCAATTGATTAATACCAATTCTGTCATCTTCCTTCACAGTAAAGGGTTTTGAATTCACTATTTCCTAATTATCAAATTCTCGGAAGGGGTGCGTCCCCCTAACTAAAATTTAAACGAGTTAGAGTAAACAAATGGGGAATTTAGTGGCATTTACTTTGAAATTTTAATGTTGAGTAATAGGTATTTGAAAAAGATTTCGCGCTACTTTATTACAACAAAAAAAACGTAATTATTGCTTTGTTTCAAAGGTATATAAACAAAGTAACCCTAATAATAGACTACGTTACCCAGACCTAATAGAATATAAAATGAAGAAATTGCAACAAATTACACAAGAACCACATGTTCAGTTCGAATACAAAGTAAAAAAGAACTGCGGTCTTTCATTATTAAACAATAATTCAAGACAACGTGTTTGCAATTTTTCAAGATAAACATGAACTAGCTTATTGTCATATTTATTTGCTAGGATATGTAAACTCACAGCTCTAAAATTTAAAAAATAAGTTTCTTATTCTGAAGAACGATATGAATGCGGCCTGCAATATATTTTCTCAATTTTCGTATTGAATAAAAACAAAAAATATATCTATACTAAAAACACCTAGTTTTGAAGAAAAATTATGAATATTTTAATGCGATAACACAAAAACATATTGAAACATGTTACAAGTAACGGAAAAATCCGCCCCAGTATTGATTTCTACTCGACTAATTTTTCGCGTTATCTAAGTCCTATGATAAGGGGCGTGCTCCTATGATAAACACCTTCCCCCCTTCTTTCACACTATCTGATTATTCTGATTCACTCGAGTCCGCATCGATTTTAACGCTTTCGCACTTACCTGCAACTCACACTATTATTGAAGAAAAAACCCTATAGCGATAGGTTTTTTCTCTTTCTTTTTCAACATAATACTCATGTTCTTAATCTTCATGGATTACGTACATACTAAATCAAGAATTTAAAAAAAATATTCTGAAGTTATTTAAATCTTAAAATTGAATTTTTATCACACTCTAATTTGACTTTTAATGAAAGCCAACTCGTAACAATAAACTATGTAAATAATTAAGATTTTAATCTTACAAGAGACTACGAAAACAATTATAAATCTATAAACATTTTTTTTCTTACCTAGACTAGGTAATTAATTTATTACTAGGTATTAAAGGTTAACATTATAGTCGAGCCTCGTCCTCGAAATTAATAATTAATATTGTATTTGTAGTTCCAAATAATGGGTTGGCCACTCATGCACTTAGTTTACCTTGATCTAGTTTTTTTTTAAGTTGCATGCCTTATTCTAGCTGTCAGTTTGCCGACAATACTTCTATTCACATTTTAGTGCTTCACCATTATTGCGTCCAAAAAGTTTCCTTTCCCCACGTTTTTCAATATCGTTGCGATACCGCGCACGTATCGCTATTAGGTATATCGCTCGTCAGAATATGCGCACTGTCGCGATGTGTGCCAAACACTTGACGTTGCTGATATATCGACTTTCATATTATTAAAGCTTTCTGCTGCTATCTCAAGCTTGTATTATCATTATCTAAGTTAGATAAACGATACTGTCAGTGAAAGCTTTGATAACGAACGTTTGTATAACATAGTTTTGTACGCACTAATATAATTTGTACCGAAAGGGGCATAGTTTTCCTTAACTTAACCGGGCATGCAAACAGTATGGTTTCAGATTTGACAGTTAATCTTAAAAGAAGAAATTCTTAAAAATAAAATAATAAGAATTTCTTGAAAAGTCATTCCCTATTTGAAGTCGATTTCTGCTCGATCAAACTTTAACCAATCAAACAAAACGACCGGTCAAGCATGACTCAGCTAAAAAAAACACCAATAAAAAAATAACTGTAAAATAAAAATCTAAATGGCGGCGCTACGCGGGAAAATCTTCCTTACACGACTTGGACAACTTAGTCCATTAGCATTGTCCCCTTAATGGTCGCATTGTGGACATCGGAAAACGACCATTTCCTTCGCGATAAACATCTCTGAAAGGGCTAAAGGGGTGAGGGTAGTTCTATAATCGCACGAAAGGTAATTACTAAGGTGTCTGACGAATGACGTTTTTCAACATCGATTAGGCTAAGTTTAAACTACTCTGTGGTCAATGGAAGTTTGAATATCGAACGTTTTATAAAGTCTGTATTACATTATTAGACGCAATCATTTATGAGGATATTTGGGATACAATAGAAATTGAGGGGAATTTTCCCAACAGCAAAAACTGGGTAGCATAGCTATTTAAATACCATAGGTAGGTACTTATTTCTTTTCAGATAAATTATTTATAATGAGGGATTTTAGTACGTCAACTTAGTAAACGTTTCAGTTTTGTAGTAGGTTATTTTTATTTTATAGATAACTTGATTGTATCCGCTTATTGTTAGAAGATCATCGTTGATTCATGCCGGTACCTATTAAAATTTTAATTATGACCTAAACATATTTTCAACCTCCCTACCTACGGAGGTATTCATATTTTCAAGATATCGAGATAAAATTATAATAAGCACATGTGGAAAAAAAAAATGGCGGTTTCAAAACTTTCTTTCTCGTTTATTTCTAAATTATTTTCTGATAACTTTAATTTATCGATAATTAATGCTTTGTTATTGTTATTATCGATTTCACATCATTATACTTATCTAAGGCTATCGTTAACTTTGACTTTACACTGATTAGAGTACCTACTTTTTTTTAATTAGACCTAATCAGTGTTACAGTAAGCGATTTGTGTTGTTATAATAGGATTTAACAAAACGGGGCTAAAAGTCAACGATAAACTTTGCGATAACATTATAATAAGCTAAACAAGGATTTGTTATTTTTTTTATATATGGGACAAGTTTTCCAAAATAGAGCAATAGACAATGACAAAATGGCTTATTTTTGTTTTACTTTTAAATTCAAACCGCCTTCCAATCTCAGAAATCTAATTTCAAAATATGAATTGCTGTCAATTTCTCAAAGCGTTCGACATTCGAAGACGTAAACCCTCGCACACACGACCGGCCACTTGTTGACGTGTAGGACACCTCGAGGGCTCTAGCCGCCGAGAGCTCTCCTTGTGTCTTTTAGACGCTTGGCTCGTATGAGCCGCCTTTATATTTGTTTTCTTTAATGTTTAGCCTTCAAACAAGCTTGTTTTGGTGGAGTAGCTAGGTCTGTTAGCGAGTGATTTTATACCTGCCTGAAATTACCGGCGTCAAGCACACGGATCTTGATATCCTAAATCCAAAGGCCTAAATCCTCTAGATTTTAGTAGCCAAGTAAAGAGGCAGTAGTAGAAAATGAATTTTCATTCGAGTCGTAGTACAAATAGGTACCTACAGTAATAAAAGAGCTGTTCATTTTAAAATATTAACTTTTGCAAATGTAAAGCAGAAAATAATATTAAAAACAATTACAATGCATCTTTTCTAAACGGGTCCACTGGCGATGTTTACGTCTTCAGCTCATTTAAAATTAACGCCGCAAAAGTTCAAACAAACACAAAAGTCTTCACAGAAACTCTCCCGGGAGGCAAAATATACATCCTTTACTCAAAGTCGATGCAAAGACAAATTCTTTTGGCGCGCGAACTCAAAGAAATGCGCGGGCTTGCAAACAAAGAGTCACTCGTAGAATTAGCCGACGCGACGATAGCACTAATTAGCAACGGTGACTCGTTTAAGTTATTTCGCTTAATTAAGTTGCGCAGAAGTGGTCTGCGGCCGGCCCGCCCCGAGAAGGCGTCGTAAATTGTTAGAAACACGGGCAACACTCCAATTAATCTTTTTACACATCCAACTAGTCGCATGAGGGTGTGCACTTAGACCAACCGAGGTAAAAACCTTTTAAGCGTTTACACACGGTCGTGTGCGGTCGCGGCTGCGAAATGTACATACATCAAGTGTGCGCTCACCCTACAGTAATCATAAGCTTATTAAATTATCAATACAAATTATTTTTGCTTTTGAAAATTGATTTAAAGCGAAAGTAATTGAAAATTATTATCAAATTAATACTACGAAATACGTTTAAAGTAATGAACTCAAGTTTTTAAATTCAGAACAGTAATATAAACAGAACTAACGACCGAAACATTTTATAGCGATTATCGGCAGCGAATATTTTAAACTGAGATTTAAATCTCTCATCTGTAAGGACTCTTACACTCGGATACGGAAATGTTGCCAACCTTACGTCGCAATTTCCACATGCCTTTTTAACTTACCGTGTTAACAGCCAGAGGCTTTACTTAGTTCAATATTTAATGTTGTAATTAAAAAACTTAAATGTACAATTTTATCGGTTCACTATATAACGTTAACATGCTTTGACATACTTGAAACGTTATCAAAGTATAAAGGAAAAAGAATTAACTAAACTCTAACGCATAACTAGGCGGGTGTAGTCAGCACATAAGGGAATGTAGGTATAGACGAGACTAGTTAGTGTCACTAATTCATCCCCCACCTTGCAATCTCCTCGCGCCGCATTGTATACAAAAACTGTAAAATTTAATTGGTTGGCTAATACACTGCACCCGTGTGGAGTCTAATTTACGTGTTAACATTTTTAATAAGGCCCGGCGAGGCTAGGGCGCCAAGTGGCCGGCCATTTATATCGCGCCACGCTCATACGAGCACCTCCAGTAATTAATACGACCCTTTCGAGGAAGCTTATGAGTAGTTTTCCTTCAAAAAACCTGCTAATTACACGTCAGAAGTTTTCTCTTCTGTGGAAAATGTCGCTAGGAGCGCGCCGGCCACTCAACGCCAATCCCATTAGCGGGCGAGTTTATTTAGCATAAGAATTCGACTAAAGTCCCATACGTGGGCCAAAAAGAACGTCACGCCTTAGTACTAAATTCTCGCTAACGTGTCTTTACTTCCGAATTAAAGTTCACACGCACGCAACGACGACGTACGTAATAGGTGAAGAGGGCGCGGCATTATATTTACATATCATTGCGATACGCTAGCCATTATAAAATATTAGTCTTTCGCCGGCCATCGTCGTTAATAATATAATTAAAACACGCGAAGGCGCGGTCTTACTTATCGCAGCGATCAAGGAGTGAGTCGTGTAGAAGGGGGTTTATGTTACATCCGAATTACTTGTCCTACTTTAAGTATCTATTTTTATATTTGAATGCTTCTTGTTTCGTTTTCTGAATTCAAAATCCAGAAAAAATTTAAAGTGTGCTCGTTTTCCCGTCTTGCTTCTCAATAGGATCAATCAAGGTAATTCACGTTGCGTCTATAGAAAAATCGGCCTTGCAATTGGCTCACAAGGCACGCCGCACGGTAACCGCAAACACAAGCAAACGGCCGATGTAACACACGCGATGTACCATCCATCAGCTAATGAGTGAGTAATTAGAAAAGTGGCGGTTTCTTCCGACGGCCGACCTTATCTTGTCTTCGATGCGGCATTAAGTTTTTTAATTACTCCACCCTTCGCCGAGCCTATGCGTCGTATTATGGACAAAAGGGTATTAGGAATTTACTGTTACGTCGCTTTAAATATCATGATTATCTGATGCATCACGTAAATAAAAGGTAACTAAAAATAGTTTTGTAAAAAAACGATAATTAAGAATTAGGAAGTTAGGTAGGTACCTATATAGGATAAAAATGGTTGCCTGTAAAGTCGGTTTTACGGGCGAAGATTTTACGTGACAACGACCGATCATCCGATCATAGTTGAGTGGGAGAGAGACGCAAGGCATTCGGCGGGCCTCTCTCTCGTTCGGTGACTCATCGTAACGTTACCGAGCGTTACACTTTTTCATAAGTGACTCCCAGTCGCAACCTAATTTAAGACGTTGTCACGTCAAAAAATAAACAAAACTGAAATACATTCAATTAGTCACGTAGGCTGTACAATTTGACGCCGCAAAACTTAAGGAAATATTACCTAAGTTCAGCCAAGTAATAAATAAACTGAGGAATGTTCACATGAATTTTTCACGTTATTCAAGCATATTTGAAGCTCGTGTTTCGTCATGCGAGGTCGGGCACGCCTTGTGGTTGGTCTCGAAGGAGCGGGTGCGTTCTTTTCATTAACCTCTACCTTACAACACCTTAGCCTGACAGTGACAGTTAATTTTGGGCGGGAACGTCACGCGACTTTTTTTTACGAGGGCATGATATGACACGGACTTTGAAATATTGTTTATAGTTTTGAAGTGTGTTAATGAGATTTAGTAAAATGTTGCTGGCCAGTTATTATAAAGTTACGAAAACAGTAGGTATTGTATTTTCAAGATTAAAAAATGCCTAATCAGGCGTTCGACTTTAATTGAGTTCTAATAATTACGTTATCATAAAACTTAAAACATCAAATTTCATAAAAATTAATTCCGTAAAATAAAGTTGTTACTTCGAAATGAATATTTCTTAGAATTGAAATATCTGTAATATTGTTTTGTCCTTATTCTATACTTACTGTAATGGCCACTATCGGTGGTAACGGAAGTTGACCACTGTTCTTATCTGGCGCTGCACTTGGCTATGGCTGTGAGGAGCGATTGTTTAAACGAATATTTTGTAATCGAATGCAAATTCTGCATCGATATTTTACCGCCAAGAAATTGTTCCAAGTATGAATTTCATAGATGGCCTAAGAAACAACAAAATATGAGATTTATTTTGTTATTTTGTGAGTTTAAACCTACATGGTGTTCTTTTAGTTTTTAACATTATTATTTTATAAAATCGCAATCTTTTTTTTTATTTCAATAACGTTCCCATTATTTCTGCAATAAATCGTTAGTAAGCAATAATATATCGATAAGGACATAATATCGACTTTTCACTGTTCACATTTTACAAAGAACTCTATCTATCAACCAGTTAGTGGAGACCCCTAAAACTTCGTTTTTCAGATGACATTCAATTGTTTTGTATAGTATCGAGAGATCTTCATATTTTGGTTTATAATTGCAGTCAATAAAGTTGTTCTAGTATGAAGGTTTAATATCTCAAAGTGGCCATTATAAACACATTATATGACATCATACTGATTAATTTGCAATTATGCTACTGTTAATTTTAACTTACTAAGCAATCTCAATTGTTTTAATGAGAGTAACATTTTTTTTTATCTGTATACATAGGTACCTACTAAATATCACACGAAATTCGAAATTCCCAAATTTAAAAGGTCAAGTACCTATTTCTAATTTGGGAAAGGCCACACGTTATTTACGTAAATAGGAAAACATTCTCTTATTAATAATACCTAACCAACTTTAGCATTTATACTACAACTAAAATATCAAATTGAGTTACACAAACTGATTGTGGTAAATCTAGCTTCCATCATAATTAACGATTGTATACCTACACCATGTATTATTTTATTGGTTTTAAGAAATCTACAGAAAATAATTAAAATTTTTGCCTGATAAAACATTTTAAAACCTTAGCCTTAGCCTTTTAACACATTTTATGATATTATGATACTGTGTCCGTTTTTCAGAGCTTAATTCACAGTTTCACACAACTTACATAATCAGCCTACAATGTTGACACTGCTGCGACACAGGCCTCCTCTCTTCAAATAATTCTCACTAATACCCACATAAAATTTAAATGAACCTCTGTTTGTTTGCTACGATCTAACTGCTGAACTACCGAACCAATTAGGTATGCCAAAATTTGACTTCTTGATAGGTTTTTTTTTTCCAATGTTAAAAGAAACACAGTAATATTAATTATTCTACGAGTTGTAGGTTCCGATAGTACTTATTTAAGCATCAAACAAAGCTAATAAACCATTAATATGATTTTATTATTATTATTTATAAGGCACGGACTTCATCTATGTAAACAAGAATATCGTGTCGTTAATTAATTAAGAACAATAATAAATCCTTGAGCAAACATATCATGCAACTGTGTCTCAAGGATAAAATAAATAAATACAAAATAGCTACTTCAACCGTCACGTCATTGATATTGTTAGACTGAATAAAAAATATTCAAGTGGGAAAATCTAAGAAAAGCAAAAAAAAATGGTTTTACATTTATTTAACTTATAAGAAAAATACACCTTGAAACCATCTTACATTACATCTATAAAATAACGCCCGATAGTTGAATCACCCTGTATATAAATTTTAATCAGTTCTTGCCATTTTCCATTTTGTTACGAAATTCATGATTTCTCATTTCTTAATGTATGTAAGTTTTACTAACAAAAACTTATCGTTCGTAAGGAATCATGCACGTTGAAGGCAAAAAGGTGTGGTAGGCTGTATCCACATGGGAAATTAGGGAAGTGCGACTTGTCGCAGACCCGCCCTAAGACATAATTAATTAATATGTATAACCTACCCTTACGTTTATGAGAATGTTATAGTTTTTTTAATTATAGTGTCGTATATCGTGCTTGCTATCCTGCCTTTTAATTTAATTTTAGGTGTCCGGTAGTGTCACTAATTTTTAATATCATAAAATATTAGTTAGATATATTTCATAGCTACACAATAGAGCCCTGTTCGCTTTACTTTTTAAAGTTTCAATATTTGACTGACTCTTTGACCATCCAAAAGTCATATAAAATGTGTAAAACGCTATTTATTTGTAAATCAAATTGACTTTTTTCGCAATGTGTGCGAGTGACGATCTAAGTTTCATAAATCTTCACGAAATCCGTAAAAATATCAATTTTCTATACTGCAAATATTTAAAAACACAAAGACTTCTATTGACAGATATTAAATAACTAGTAATAGTAAAATCTTGACGAGTGGCAATGATCACGTCCCTCGGGAAATAAACTTAAGTAGAGCCAGCAAGCAAGCTTATATCTAGTCGCATTAAAGTAATTATCGTTAGACACACCCTGTATATTAATACAGGATGGTGCGTAACTTATGAAAATTCTTTTTTGTTCAGAGTTCCGTGTGACGTTGGTTGGACCGTGATGTGCATTTATTTTTAGACATTGCATTAAGGTTTTATGCTCTCTTTTGTAACTTTCTGTTTATGGTTTTTGCACACCGCCAATTACTTGAAACGGAAAGCGAAATGAAGTTTCCTTTACGTTTTCGTGACGTTAACAAATTCCTGTTACCAAAATCATCAACCTCATTAAAATCAAAAATGTATATATGGACACAAACAAACCATGTCCGTATAATAACCACAACCACAGACTTCCGTCATAAAGCGGGACATACACAAACATACATTTCATAATAAAGTGACACTCGAAAAAACTGTTTTGAAACTGTCTCCCGACAGTAATTAACGAACTGATTCAACGATCAAGTAACCGTGAATGGTCAGCTTTATGTGGTCCTTAAAAGGCTACGCGTACGCTTAACCCTTTTTTTTTTCGAAAAAAATTTAATACCGAAGCGAGTAGTAGTTGGGGTAATAAAATCTCGGCAGCCACTCAAATGAGCTGAACTTTTGAAGCCTAGGGTACAAGACAGACGGGTCAGCGAGGAGGGAGACGGTTGACAGGGCCGGACTCAGGGCGAGGATTATGTAAGGAGGCTGATTATCAAAGTCATTACGTAAAGGTTTCATAAGTCGAGTCGTGGTAAAGTTAGGGTTAACCCTTACATAGTACAACAAGTCGCCGAAATTTTTGTACGCGCATTACTTCCGAATGACTGCACCAAATTGGATAATTATTTGTATTAAAGAAAATTTCGGAAATTCGAAAAAAAATTGCACCCGTACGACGCTGGGGCGGGCCGCTAGTAAGTTATAAATGAGAAAGAAAATGTTTTTAAAAGATTGAGAAAATAATGTTGTATTTAAAGTGATATAAACTTTATTCGTTACATATAAGATCAAGCTTCCTACAAAGATTAACATAAAAAACCAGGTGCCTGACTTGGTTTGTACTGCTTTTACTGTATACTGGTTTTATCCGTAATTTTAAAATAAACATAGGGACTAGGTATATTATATTAGGTACCCCGGGCGTTTTAAATTTCCTTATTATTCATATTAGGTTATCGTGACAAAAACAAGATAATAATAACCGTTTAACAGTCTGTTTAATACTAATTAACCAACACTAATGAAAATTCTGATCAAAATAACTTGAACTGATATTTTCCTTACTCTGTAATCGACTACTCTACTACTAATCGTCTACTTATTTGTTGACAGCGTAACCGGTTTTCCCCTAAGTTTTTGCATGATAACGTTTATTTTGCGAGAAAGTTGCTCATACACAAGCCGTTACCGTAGATATCTATCTGCAACCCGCATGTACCGAGACTTGGAAATATTTTTACATAAGTAAAAGTCGTAAAAATAGCAATAAAAGCAATGTCAGTCATTTTTATTTAACTTTAATAACAACAAGTCTATTTTAATATATATTAGCAGAAAATGATGTAGGAAAAACAAAATGTAAGTAGGTACCTACTTAACAAAATTGACGAATTGCTCATGAGTTTTAAATTCAATACATCTTCCTCATAATTAATAGATATCACACCACATGAAATAACAACTATTAGAAACTTTCTTGGCCAGCCAGCCAAGCGGCTCAAACAACTTAATATCTAAGACAAAATAATTGTCAAACTCAAATGCTGCTCTTCATACACGACATAACATCAAAGACAACACGTACATACTTCAAAACGTCACAACCGACAGCAAAAACAAAAACATTTTATTCTCAAACGTCCCGACACGGCATCGTTCTCATTATATCATAATTTGCACATTTTCCACCGTCTGATTACGGCCCTGTGTCGGACGGCGCAGTCTGAAAAAAAGTTTTTTCACTAACTGAAGCATTAATCCGGCCTGGTATTAGTTTACTCGCTTTTACTTGGCTGTGTGTGCGTTATGAGCATGTGTGCGAACCGCCGGCCAACTTTTTTGCATAGAGCACGCAAAATGCAGATGCGTCGTTTTTATTCACCTACAAAGTGATCTAAGATGATTCTGTAGATGAAGGAGACAGTTTTTGTATTCTTGAATCTTGGAATGGTCATGTAGAGAGCTGCAAAGAAAAAGTTTTAAGTTGTGAGGATTCCTTTTTGTTACCGCCAAATACGGACTGAGAAAAACAAAAATATAAGTTTTACCGGTAATTGTTGAAGTTCAAGTGCCTACACAAAGCATACGTCATTACACCACAATAATCGATAAGCAAAACAAAAACGAAAACACGTCATTGAATACCACAATTTTCGTAACAAAAAAGAAATATGCCGTCTCTGTTTAATCGCGGTGCTCTGTAAAATGCAGTCTGTCGGCTCATTCTCCCGTGCTCCTCGAAACCTGGACGCGGTCCACTCACACACACATAGGTAACACGCCCACATATACATAACTGATCTATGTATGCACAGTAATACCTGGCCTTTAGGTACGAGTATCACGTTTAATAACTATTGTATTTGGGAGCGATCGAAATGAGTGTGTTTGGTGAAGTCCGGCACGAAAAACTTCTGGAAACTATTTTTTTTCGCAAATTTCGTGCGTACAGCGGATTTTATGAGCTTTATGGCAGCTGTTGAAGTTTGTTTTACACTGGCCTGCGATGTTTTGAAGAGAGATATAGCTATACCTGTGGAAATCCAATGATGTGAATGCTATTTGTTGATAGCTCGCGTTTTAATTGATTGGCTTTATGATTCGCTGATTGGTTGAAAGCGAGGTTAGGTATTGTATGAATAGTGATACTAACTTGAACAAAAAGGATTTGCAGTTTATCATTTGCCTTAGAAATCATCACTACCTTCATTTCTTATTACCTTAATTTAAGTAAACAGCTGACAGAAGCAGGCTTACCTTTTCCTCTCCCTTTGACACAAAACCAAAGTCTCACCAATACTTTAATTAAAAATATACGCATATTATACCTAATCTTCCATTATATTTATAACCATTGTCTAGATACATACATATTTAAAACAATGAGCGTTCCAGTATTTCCCCAATACCTAGGTATGCAAGTAAATACAAAAGGAGTTACACGTTCCTAATTAAAATACTTAATAATCTTGCGTAGTATCACATTAAGGAAAAACATAGCAAATGAATAAAGCGCGCATATATAAATAATATTATTATCGCAAGTTCTTACAAGTAATATGGGACAGAGGAAGCTTGTGCCAGATCTTTAATTTAATATTGTATTACTGAAATTGAAATAATGAAAGTATGTGTCATTTTGTAAGAATCTATGGTTTTACATTTTAAGTAACTTGGGTTTTACGTTAAGAGAAATATTTACCTGTAGGTTGATACATTTGCTCAATAACGAAATCATACGGCTTTCAAATTCTGGCAAAATTTTCTGTAGAAAATATTAGATACAGTTTAGGTATTTACTTTGTCTAAAACTGACATCATAGTTTGTCATAGATAAAAAAAACTATAGATATGCTAAGACAAGCAAGAATCAGGAAAGGTCCAAATATACAACCTTGTGGAACGCCTCTGCAAAGAAACACCTTCTTACCGTTATGGTTGCTTGTTTTAGTGATTTACGATGATGTTAAAAAAACAGTTTTCTAGTTCCAGGAATAGCTAGACGGGAATAATCCACCATTTTTGTTTTCGCCAGACAATTACATAATTATTGTAAAGTAGATTGCAGATTTAGCAAAAGAAGCGGATTCCAAAGAAAAACCTTAGGTTTTTAATTAAAAACCCTCAAGTGTAGAGGTTCTTACCCCGTGTTATCGGTTAGCGGTATGCGTGTGCGCCCGCATCTGCAAGCACCGTAAGCTATGGAAATAAAGATGGACGATCGACTCTCATGCCCTACATACTTGTGTTGCTAATCAACTACAGTTCACTACTTTAATTTTCTTTAACATGGTGGTGAAAACAATGCGAAAAAAATATATTTGAGGAAGGTCACTTCCGTTTTGTAACGGTCTTAGATTCTCTTTTGTTTCTTGGTTTGCCTCCTTCTCTAAGAATTCCTTGTGTTGTTTTTTATTTAAAATAAAATAACAATATTGGGCACAATTGGGTTATACCTACTTAAGGTATAACCCAATTTAAGGAAATAACATAGGCCAACGGACATATCCACAATCACAACTACTTTTAAAACTGTATTATCCTCGTTTAAAGTCGAGTTTGAGTCGACACAAAAAATCCACGCGTTCGTAAGACCGAACAATATGAAGGGATGAAAATAAACCAGTAAAAAAACAATACGTGACCCCTGAGTAACGTCTTGGCTCCTTGGCCATAGAGTATAAAGTAAGACGAAACAACTTCTTAAATAAAAAAACCTTTTGTCACAATCGTGTGAAACCCTGAAAATAATAATACTTTACAACTAATATAAGGTCTATTCAAATTTACGTTTCCAATTGATGTTATTTTAAGTTAAACCAATATCAACTTTATTTTAGTGGTTATTAAGTTGATTTCAGAGTAACTAGCATTATTTAAAAAGTCTTAAACATTTTTGAAGAAGTAGCATAAACTGAACTTTAATAAGTAGGATTTAAAGTTATTTTTCCAATAACTCATATTTGTTTACATGTTTGGCAAGTAAATCGCGAACGCAGATTAGTTACGTTAGTAATATTCACACTTAACTGCCAACTTCGTGTACCTATACTTACTTACCTAATATTTTCAAGGAGGTATTTAGCGGTTACTTTTGGATTTACCTATTTATAAGTTTTGACTAATTAAATTAAGGAAAATTACGTGTTGACACAATCATGTAATAAATAACTTCTTAACTTCGTTGTATAAGAGGAAAAAAAGATCTTTAGCGTCAAAAATAACCTACCAAATTTTAATATCCAAATTTTAATACATAGGTAGTAGGTATAAAACAAAGTCGCCAAAATGCCTGTACACGCATATCTTCCGAATGACTGCACCAAATTGGATACTTTTTTTTTTGTTGTGTTCAGTATTGCCAGGACAAGGTTTTTATGAAAGAAAATTTCAGAAATTCGAAAAAAAAAATCAGAAATTCGAAAACAAAAATCACACGTGCGAAGCCGGGCCGGCTAGTAAAGTTTAAACTTACCTAGGTTTAAAAGAATACCGTCACGGAAATCTATAGGTAACCTATAGATTTATGTGACATAAACGGAAATAATAACAGTTCTGTCACTTCTCCGATACAATATTTTTATAATCTGTGGTCCTATGGAGGTTCACACGGGAATCGAATCGCTTTCTTGAGGGGTCCTGTCGCTCTTTGCTCAAGGAGCCCCGGTAATTTCTCTGACAATGTTTAGCCACCCTAATGGTGGTTTTAATGGTGTCAAAGCAAATAAAATACAGGGTTTAATGTCATGATTTTAGTTTTGACAAATATATTGGAAACACTATTGTGTTCGCCATGATTAAACTGAAACAGTGAGTGCGCAAAGATGCAATTCTGAAAGAGTTTTTTGGAATAAACAAGCAAGAAAGACTAAAGAAAAAACGGCATTTGTTAGGTACCTATTATGAAAACTATGTAGTGAGAATTTATTTAGGAGTATAAAATTACACTAGATAAACTTCTAATAATGATACTACACTGAAAGAAATAAGCAATAAATAAAAATGAAAAAACATTAATCTGAACTGCTCATATTATGAGCCTAACGTTCAAAACAGTATTTTTTACTGATCCGAAAACAGTTCAAGCTTGAGGCAAAATGTTACCGTCATGACAGTAAACTTTAACGTTTTAAGAAGCTAAAAGGTCACAAAATTAACTGTTTTATTCATTTGGTGATATCGATCAAACCCTTGAAATTTACTTACATTACAGTAATGGTGGTTTTCCTTTTATTTCTTGTTGTTTTTTTACAGTAAATAGTATGTTCAATCATTAAAAGTTGCTGTTTTGTCTTTTACTGTTTTTCTTACTGTATGAAGTCTTAATGTGCTGTAGAAAAAAAAATTTTTTCAGTGTAAGAAACTATTATGAAATTAATAATATAATATTCTAACTTAATATTATGAAAATTTACACAACACCGCTTACCTAGTTGATTTTCTTCATGTCACAATTATCTTTTAAAGATTTTTCCTAATGACGTCCGGATACTTCATTCTTTTGTTTCTATCTAAATTCAATTCAGACTCAGCGTAAAATAATATTGAAAGAGAATCTTCGATTGGAAACAAAATCATTATTTCGAAGACATCTTCCAACTTTCGATGCCGGTTCAATTGATGAAAAGGAACTTCTGCAAAAAATCCATCAAACAATAAGCCAAGACGATGCAGGGGTCCAGGTAGGCAAGATGCGAATCCTTAAGAAAACATAACAATAGCAGATACAAGCAAACTAATATCAACTTTATATTTTCCATGTTAAAGTTCAAAACTGAATTACATTAGCCGTTTTAAATTTTGACTATTGTAATTGCTGACTATTCAAGGAATATTGTACTTTAATTTATAAGTTTTAGACTTGATATTTCTTTGCAACTCTCTTCGCCAAAATATTCTTACAAGGGTAGGCTTGTGTGAACAATGCAACAGCTGATTCCCACAGTTAACGGTTTTATTTAAAATACTTGTTTTGTTACTAATTCTGCTTACGATGGCTTTTGTATTTATTAAGAAAGTGGCTTTAGTCAACTACATACTAATAATAAAAATGAAATAAAAAACAGACTTTTCACAAAAAAGTAGTACCTATTTTTACAGAATTTATTTAAAAATACACACAAATCTGTAGTTGCATCGCAATTCGACGTTTTCTTCCTGAAAACCTTTTACAAGTGGGTAATAAAAAAAACAAAAAGTAAGTAAAAGTTACGCAACGCACAGTGGGCAAACTGTTATCTATACCTGGAAAAAATAACAATTATTTAAGTTTTAAATTACTGTTATTCTTAAAACTAGGTTTATTTGATACTACTATCTTGTTTACGTAAAGGCAAAACTTTTTCTTTTTGCAATCGCTAGCCCGCATGCAATTAGCATAACCTGAGCGTTAGTACGTTCACCGCTTACTAATACGTCACATTTACGTCGATCGCTATCAAATACGTCGATATAATCTGTGACCTACAACAACGAGTAGTGTAGGAATTGAGAAGTTTCTAATTTTGTAAGTAATTTTTGGTTGTACCAAAAAGTCTAATTGCTAAAGATTTTTAAATGATTTTAGAAGCGTTGCTAAGAAATCCTAGAATATTTCTTGAAATAATCAAAACAATTTGAAAGGGTTGAACGGTGGGTATTCTCTATTCTCACAATTGTTTAGATGGCAACAGGCGTAAATAGTCTATATTAAGTTCTTTCTATAAGTAGTAGGTACTAGGATTAAAATCCAACTGAGTTTACTAAATCTAATTTCTGAATATGCTTTCGGGATATACATGGTATTTGGAAGCTGAGTGCAAAGCTTTAAAGGAGTGATAATTGACACCATTCACAGCATTTTGAGCCGTACATGTCTTAGACGAGGCATCTTTTTTTTTAACTGCAAACTTTTAGCCAAAAATAGTTTACCAACTATAACTGAGAAAAAAATAAAATACGTACTTCGTCTAAGACAAGTACGGCTGGCTCAAAATGCTCTAAATGGTGTCAACTATCACCCCCTTAAGGCTTTGTATCTAGCTTACAAACACCCTATACGTTCGGGATAACTTTTACAGAATAAACAATCAAAAATGTAACCTGATTCACACTTTCTCTTAACGCGCCTCCAAGTCCAAAAAACGCCTGTTCATCTATTAAAAGATATTAATTACTATCATTAATATATCACCCACTTATAAAACATGTGATGACACGCCACATGTCCCTAATGGTCGCCAACGAATATATCAAATGTGTCTCCCATTCGAACTTATCAATATTTTTAATATCGAATATGAGTAACTAATGAGTTACAGATATGAGTAATAAGTCTGTTAGTAACTGAAGCGTGGAACTTGTTAGTCATACAGTATTACTTTCCTCAGAAATAAGTGTACCTAAAAATAATTGTCTTTATAAGGATAATTTTAATTAAAGGTTTATCCCGTAACTCGTGTATAACCTAACGTCATCTAATTATTATTAAAATACTGAAGTTAACACTACCGTTTCACTTTGAAAGGGAATAATCCATCTCTGTTTTACCAAACCTAGTTACGCAGTACGGAAAACTTAATCAAAGAAAAATGAACGACTAATTACAGGCATTTCATTGAGCCTACTTAAAATTGCACAGTGGTTACACCGCCTCCCGCGCCAGCCAAAAAGACATCTAATTATTTAGATACTTCATTTACTTATTCAATTAGTAAGGCTGCGATATCGCGCGGAGTGCCAATTAAAAAATAATAGAAGCCCTCGGAGTGCGAGAGAGAGGAGTGTCACAAGAGGTTTAGAGATGATCCGTGCTCATTGACACATGAGTGTCGTGTTATTCGCTAATTTTGCTTGACTTGTAGATAAGAGGCGGATAAAAAAATAAGAAATATATGTCTTTTGACTTTTTTTCATGAGAGAAATAAGGTAATGCTTATTGATTGGCAGGAATATATTTGATTAAATTAAGCTTTTTTCGTGTAAATCAAACCCATGATCAAGTCCTTTATATAAGATTTGATATCAAAGAGTGTGTTAGGCTGTTTTCATAATTAAACCCAACTTTTTGCCAAACGAAACCCTAAAAAAGCTCATAAAATTACCCCCAGCAACTAGCTCGTCACTTGCAGGAACGTGAAAAACCGAATTAGCTTGTCTGAATGCGAACTCGTAAGTAATTAGCCTCGCGAGACTCTCGATTCGCTCAACTCGCTCTCGTAAGCGAACCGGAGCGAAGATAGCGGAGCGATGCGACGCCGAGAGAGCGAAAATGGCTAATCAAATCCTTTCCCGCTCTCGACGGTATTCGAGGGCTTTTTATTTTCATTGTGCCGTGAAGTGTCACAGTGTAGATACGTATAAAGTTTGTTATACATATAACTCGTTAGCCAAGCTTCATCAACATTTTATTTGTGGAGAACAGACTGATTTGTGCTTCCTTCCTTCTGTTTTTACATTTATCTAACTTAAGTTTTTTCTTCTTTACAGAGAATTCTACTACATCCAGATGGAGAAGTATGCACGACAGGCCATCAGCGAAGGTCTGAAGACAGCGGAGGACCTGCACGTCGCTGGTGACTCCGAGTTGTATAGGGTGCTCAACCTACACTACAACCGAAACAACCACATTGAGGTGAGCATGCAGCAGGTGATAAAACTTTTTAAATATTTTAGGTTATTTTTGAAAATGTCCTTTTGGTATCAATACACATTTTATAGTCCTCGAACAATCCCAAAACCTGATGCTTGAGCAAGTCGATATGGTTTCTAAGTATGTGCTTCCTACGATTCCAGGTGCCACCGAACTTCAGATATGTGGTTGAACAAACACTACGAGAGTTCTTCCGCGCCATCCAGGGCGGTAAGGACGCAGAACAGAGCTGGAAGAAGTCCATCTACAAAGTGATCTCGCGGCTCGACGACCCAGTGCCCGAGTATTTCAAGTCGCCGAACTTTCTCGAGCAGTTGGAGTAAGCGCCAAATCGACGCGACGCACATTGTTTCGGCAAAAAACTAAATTATATTTAAAAAAACAAATCATTGGACGATTGTTTCGCACACCAAAATTTTACGACACTCGCATTTAGGCCTTCAGATTCAAAATTATTGATAAAAAACGTTAAATTAAATTATTAAAAAGAAATTTTGGATTTGTACGTTGGACGTCGCGTGGCGCGGTAACCGCCGCGCCACAAACTGCGCTCTACTAGAAAATTCATTAGGATAAACGAGTAAGAGAAAATTTAAGTCACCTAGAAGTTTATTTCTGCACATAATATATTTCGCTATATATAATTATTATTATATTATTATTAAGTATTATCTTAAAATGGTTTTATAGTTGTGTATATCTTAAATCATTTATTGATTTATTCTTTAAGGAAAAAAACGATTAATATATTACTGCTTAAGTTTTGAATTTTTCGTTGTTTTTATTTTTGGTTTACCTTTGTTTCCTTGTCCTTTGGAGCATGCTAAGTTGTTTATCCCTGGTAGTTTTTACTTTGGAGGCTCGCCACGCGCGGCCGGAAATTGTCAACCTTTACCTCGTCATACTTATTTTAGGAGTAATTAATTAAAGTTAACCATAGACATTAGTACAATAGAGCAGGGTTATTTTTCGATCCACAAACAAAGAATTTAAAGATTATTTTTATACTGATAGCCGGTTTTATGTTCTTGCAGAGGATTTATCAATAGAATAACTATAAAGAAGACACAAAATTCGAAAAGATTACACATCTTATGTGAAGATTAATGTAAACATCCTGATTTGTATTTACAATATTTCGGCAATGTTCGGATCGCGAGTTCAGTTCGTCCGGAGTTCAGCTCCGGATTAGGGTTAAGTTTATTTGTTAGATAATACTACTTTCTGAAACTATGCGCAGGCATCACTGACACTACGCGAGTGCAGGCCGTCACTCCTTACACGTTAATCAAGGCATTATTTTATCTAATATTATCCATACTCATACACAATACACACCATATACCCGATAATAATAAGGCAAACTAATGTAACATTCTTCATTTTCTTTTAACAATAACAGTTATTTTTGACTACGACTTAGTTGAATTACCCCACAGTGACGGCCGTACTCGGCAGGCGAGCGCTTTGCGGCGGCTATCAAGCACATAGACATTTGACCCACATCCAAACAGCAGCAATAGTTGAAGGCAATACAATACAATAGATCGAAATCCCAAAAAAAATATCCAAATTCTCAAAATTACAGCTACATTATTTGGCATCCAACAATAGACCCTTTCGCACTGGGCCAACTCGTCCGAACAGAAGTGCCTTCAAAAAAAAATATTGATTTTTTACGAAAAAAAAAATAAGAAATTAAATACAAAAAGGGCCCTCAATAGACCTAATCGCCCAACCGGGGCCGCCGCAGAGCGCCCGCGACCCGCCTCCCGCGCATGCCCCAGTTCGCCCGTATCGAACGATCAGTATACATACACACTTACTATTATACTATAGAAGAATAATTAGTTTGATTCGTAGATATATGTAGCGCGATACGCTGGACTCTTGTTCCCTGACTGGTGGCAGACGAATATGACATGACTCGAGAAGTACAGACGGTTGAATGTAGCTTGGCAGGTCAGGGAGCAAGCTCCAGCAGCATGGCAATCTCGATGTATTTGTTATATCATGTAGTTGCTGGCCGCCAGCCCGCCACGCGGGAACACTTTCAGTTCACATCCTCAGTTTACAGAACAAACAGATATAATGATAATTTCGCTTCTCAAATAGATTATAACACGATAAGATAGATAGTTGTACAGAAATGTACAGCCATTTGTACATATAACGATAGTTTTAATACAGATGAGATAATATCAAGTAACTATCTTAGCGTTAATGGTATTTAATTAAGAGACAATAGACAAACGGGAAATATCTATTGTTTTGCAGAATGTACAAAATATTTAAGCCATCCTAATTTATATGTACGGAACCGCGCGAGAGGGCGGCCGGCCCTAGCTAAGCAAGTAAGCATATTTCATTTGATATTACACGTTTGTTATCGTTTCATTTGTAACCATTTTGAACTATTACGATAATATAAGAGTACCTCAGTTTAGGATGGACCAGGCGTCGACTGGTGTGCTTAGTAGCTCAGGTTAGGAGAGTTAGAGATACTGAAGTTTTTGAGACATCGACACATAGATTAACACGCAGCCTCCCCCTTTCGGAAGACCGGTTTTTATTTCTAAATTGTCCCCGCCGCGTCGGCCAGGCTGGCTGACGCGTCCCCACTCGCCACCACTCCCTCAGACAATAGCCCGGGTTCTGTTTCCACGATTCGCGCCAGTACGTCAGGTACTCAGTCGTCGCTGGGCTTATTCGAGATCGAGCAACGTTCCATGTTACGTTACTGATTGTATTTTGTTACAAGTTGTTTGTTTCTCCGTAACATAGGCACTGGCGTTTTAGAGCTGAGAAGTGTACAAGTATCTGAATTAGGGCTTTCAGTCTCGATGCATTACCGAGTCCCGGGAAAAAAAAACGAGACTCGATGTGGTCTCGAAATTCCCGGGAAAAACGAGACTTTTGAGACTATTTCAAAACTAGGTTTCTTACTTATAGGCTATGCAATTAGGCAGTCAAAACAAGATATTTTAATCAAGTACTTTATTAAACAAACGCAAATAAAAAAATAAAACCTTTTGTTGATTTTTTTTTTTCATTTTTGTAGTGGGCACGTAAGAAACAAAAGGCGTTTAATGTGGTTTCAGACAGAGAGTACCTAATTTTATTACAAAAGTAACCCGCGTTACAAAAAGCTCTCTCTGCTTCTGCTAGTGGGGGAATAGACATTAAATAATTCTAGCAATAATTTAGGTATTTCTCTCTGTCGCAAGAAACCAAAATTCTGGGTACATTATTCTTGTTACTTCTCTATGTGAGAACAATGTAAAACAAAACACTTAAACTAAGATACTTGTAACTTGCCTCAATCAGTCTATTTTCCTTAAGAAGGATGCGCAGTGGATTGGCGACTCTTACGCTCAAAAACCTTGTTGTAAGTCCAATTTCTTTAGGCAGAAATTTAGTGCAGTATCCGCTGTTAAAAGAGTAACGTCTTGTCTACACAGGGCTTCTAAGGTCACTTTCATAATACCTAGTGAATTTCAGATTGCTTCCAATGTAGCCTAGTATACTCTGATTCAGTGAACTCTGTAACCATAATTAAAAATGACTGTTGGTTTAGTAGATTATTTAATACTGTTATTATGTGACTCAAGTCTCAAAAGTCTCGTTATTCCCGAGACCGAAAATGTTAGTCTCGAGTCTCGAAAATACCAAAAAATCGTCGAGACTCTCGAAATTTTCGAGACCGAGATTCCCGGGATGAAAGCCTTAATCTGAATTGAGTAACGGAATTGATGACTAGTACGAATATTCCTAAGCAGTAGATTCGTTAAGATCACTAGTATGGTAGCATTGTTTAGGTAAGTATCACAGCCCACTTTTTAGCTCTAAACTGACATTTACCGATTAATTCCTTGTATAGTATGTAATGAATTCGTTATTCCGATCTCTCCATAGATTTCTTCTTATCTAATAGAACTGTTACGCAGGCTACACACACATATTACAATAGAAATGTATTGGTTTCCCATCAACAGTATTCAACCGACATGCCGTAATTTGCAGATACTTGGAGCCGTATTAAAATGTTTTAAGTACCTACAATAATATAGTTTCAAGGTCAAAACTCAGAATATGTACTTATCAATTTTTGTAATTTAATACAATTTTTGTCCGGATTTTATACTTGAGTGACTCACTGTGCAATATAACAAGACCACAATGGATATAACATGCGATCGAGCCGATTTTTTAAATTTATTCGATGTTCAATTATTTGTAAGTTATCGGTTGACAATTTTTCTAAATTTAATGAAAAAAAATTAAGACTCAAGTTTGAAACATCGAAATATTTAGTCCACAGTGATCATGGGGGCTAATCCCGCAGAAAAAGTACAAAATTCGGTGTTGACTTTAAATCTCATGTTTGTATCAATTTATAATATAATATGTATGTAGATTTATTGAAATTGCCCGTTTCGGCTTTCTCATTGTTTTCATATGCTTTATCTAGATGATAGTTTATTTATGTTTCACGGAAATGTACTTGACTAAAGTTTTTACTTTACACGTTTAGTATTTTGGAATCCGTCTACGAAAATGTTTGGATTGTCAATGTAAAATGAAATAAATATTGTATTTATTTTCAAAATTAACTATAAATAAAAAAAAACAATATATGTAGAAAGTATTCGGTTTCACGTTTGGGTATTATGGTTCCTAAATTTTCGAAATTGTAATAGACTCTATTATATGTAGCGTTTCATTTTTTGGAGGTTAGGACATTTAGATGTACCAAATAGCTGTATCAACTTTTCTATACGTGAAAAAATCAATAAGGAAAATTGCTGAAGTTTAGGTAGTTATGGAAATAAGTATCATTCTTAATAATATATATATATTATCTCATAAAAATGACAAAAATTGAGCACGGATATACTATTAGGATGTCTTGAAACAAATACTGCCGACGCTTATCAATAAAATTTAGTGAGATAAGCTCGAACGCCCAATTGTATAACTATGTGAACTTGTGAACGTAGCACAAGCCCCACAACACGGGACTAAGCGTTCATCATTTTATATTTGAGGTTAACCATACTGTAGTGGATTTCAAACAATATTTTAAATATCCTTGTGGTCTTCATTGGTAACAGCGATACACGTTCAGTTCTGTATTGTGTGTTCGTACATAATGTGTTAATTTTGTTACTTTGGTGAGCCACAGTCCATAATGTGGCGACATTTTTATAATATATTTGTAAACTATAGCGAGCGGACGCGGACGCCAGTGATAAAATTAGTGACAAAATTTAAAAAAAATACAAAATTATTTTTGATAGTGACGCAATGTTTTTTGTTCACATCACGACCCATTTCGGCCCTCTGTGGTCGTGCATTGGACAAAAGGCGATGTGCCATTAATGAAATTGAGATTTTGACTAGTGTTTAGGCGTCATTTCGGTATCCTCGCATTTCGGCTAAGTGTTAAGTGGCCGCGTCCGCTTGTTTTGATATATTTAGTACAAATTTCATGATGTTAAGGTTACGAGGCTCAAAGCTTTTCTTTTGAGGCGCCCGCGCACCCGCCCCCGGCACGCGCCTACGATATAATGAGTCGTGTATAAAATTTTATTCAAAAAGAGTATTTTTGTATTGAATATTTCTAAAGTTGGTGTAAAGGTCAAAATTCATAAATTATAGCGGTGACAAAATGGGACATTAGGTAAATTTAGAATGTCATGCGTTTTTTGTATTTAATTTTAAGAATAGCGTCGGATATAAAGCGTTTAGGAGCATTAACCATTTGTAAATAAAAAGTTGAGCGTCGCGGCTGAGGGGCGGCGGCGCGGCCGGCCGGTTATATAGGTAAAAAAATATATAAATAACTCAAAGATGTTTATATGGTTCTGGATGTAAAAAAGATAAATTTAAAAGCAATTTTAAGGTGAAAAAAATGTGGAAAAAATTGTAAACGATTCGTCGGTATTTGTGTTAGAATGGCTGCTAGCGGGTCACTATTGTAATCTGTGGGCCTCAGACACGTCATACCTAATGTCAGGAAACTAACCTAACCTAACTACGCATTAATTATTACGGTTCTTATTACTACAACAATACTTATACATTAATATAATATCACATTGTCATAATGCTTATAATTTACGAGCGTGTGTCTTTGTCCGTGAATGTTTTAGGATCTAACCACTGTTCGGTGTACTAGACATAAAGTGGATTATTGTGAATGAAAATGAAATTGTATCCAAATTGAGTGCGTCGGCCGTGTGGCCGGCGGCTCGTGCAAATTGCGTTCGTTTATTGGCAAACACATTGGCGGTTTCTAAAGTCTGTTGATCAAAATTTATCAAAATTATTGGATGGAAGAACGGTGAAACATAAAAGTCGTATCTCTACTAGCAATGTCAGCATGGAGACTTGTTGTACCAGTGAGGGATGTTTCTTCGTGAATATAACGAGTAATAAAGCTAAGCTTTTATTTGAATAGATGGTTTTTTATTTCTGTCTTACCTTTCCCTCCCACCTCATCATCAACATCATCATCTGCCTAGCCTTTTCCCAACCATGTTGGGGTCAACTTCCAGTCTAACCGGATGCAGCTGAATACCAGTATTTTACATGAAGCGACTGCCTATCTGACCTCCACAACCTAGTTACTGGGTAACACGATACCTACCCCTTGGTAAGACTGGTTGTCAGACTTTCGGGCTTCTGACTACACGCGTAACGACTGTCAAAGATCCACGAATGACAGCCGGGACCAACGGCTTAAAGTGCTTTCCGGGGCACGGAGGGGTCACAGTATGTAAAGATGGTGTCACTGACTCTGGCAGAGCCACCATCAGGGATTTTAATTTTGATGATTAATTCATATTTTGACATGTCGTCATAGTGACCGTTTATTGTATTTTGATACAAACTATTTTGTTAGGGATTTTGTATTAGTTCAGGAACATATGTTTCTACCCAAGAAAAGTCAACATGTATTGGCTACTTTGTTAGCTTACAATATACACGCAGTTATTGATAATTTAACTGAGACTAGGTTAAGTGACGAAACAGTATTATCTAGTACTTCTAATAATACTGTTATTCATTCTTTAAACTTTTAGAGTCGACAAAAGAGAAGCTTAATAAGAATATTTTACTATATCACCAAAATATAAATCGCTTTTCTGGCAAAATCCTAGACGTAGAAATGTTAATAGATAAATATCATATGGATATATTATGTTTTTGTGAAACATGGTTAAAACCGGATAGAATGTTGTTTAATGTAAATAATTTTTCAGTTGCCAGTGCGCACAACAGGTCCTCATTAGGGGGTGGTACTTTGATATTATTAGCCTCAAATTTGTCATCATTTTTAATCATAATGGAAGAAATACTTAGTAAACTTTTTAAAGATAGTAAATTTGTTTTTGTTTGTGGTGACCTAAATATTGATCTATTAGTTAATTCACCAGAAAAATGTAAGCTCATTTCATTGTTTAAATCATTTAATTTAAAATGTATATTTAATGAAGGAACTAGAATAACAGCAACTTCAGCTTCATGCATCGACAATGTATTCACTAATTGTAAACTACAAGACTCGTCTTTAATTAGTGGCGTCAGGTCTGACCATACTGGTCAACTTGTGTCATTTGACTTAGGTAAAAGATTACACATAGATAAATCAATTCAATTAAGACCTCTAACTAATAAAAAGTAATTTAAAAAAATTAAACCGACTTCAAAAAGAAATCAACTCAAAATTATGAAATAATTTTAATTTCGGAAGTCGGTGTCTTGGGATCTGTATTTTAGTTTTTTGCCACCGACTTCCGAAATTAAAATTATTTCATAATTTTGAGTTGATTTCTTTTTGAAGTCGGTTTAATTTTTTTAAATTACTTTTTATTTCGTAATTTTTAGTTTTTGCACTAGAATTTGACCAAGGTTTTGAGATGTTTTCCCTTTGACACTACACCCGTAGCTCGTATCAATACGCCAGGCCGTCACACTTACACGTATTAGTCCATATCTCGAAAATTACTGAACCGATTTTGATGAAACTTGCACTGTTCCCTAAGTTGAAGTAAATGTAAGCTAATAAAAAAGAATGGTCAAGATCCGATTAATAGTTACGGAGATATGCGTGGACAAACATACATACATACATACATACATACATACATACATACATACATACATACATACATACATACGTCTATGAAATTTTGTATATTTGTTTGGAAGCCTTAGTAGATTGTCATATGTGAATATAATGCAATTCCAATAATATTACATACATACGTATCGAATTGATAACCTCCTTTTTTTTGAAGTCGGTAAAAATAAATTGAAAATGTTTAATAATAATGTTCTTAGCAATCTTTCAACAGCAAGTTTTGATTCACAAGACCCCAACATAAACTATGGTACATTATTTTCTACAGTATGCCAAGAATTCAATAAAGCATGTCCTGTAAAAAAAGTTACTATCAATACTAAACCAAAATTTAGTGAATGGGCCACTGCTGGCATTAGAAAAAGCAGAGATATTTTATATAATCTGTATCACGAGAAATCATTAACCTCTGATCAAGCCCTTCATAATTATGTAAGAAATTATTCTAAAATATTCAAAAGAGTCTGCGCTGAGGCTAAATCTAAATTAATAAGTAACAAAATTAGTATGTCTAATAATAAAATAAAAGCTGTGTGGCAGGTAATTAACAAAGAAACTGGAAACACAAAACAGCGAGATCAGAATGAGTTGTCCCTAAAAATTGATAATGAAACCATTTCAGATAAGTTAAAAGTTGCTGAGACACTAGAAAATTTCTTTACCAACATCCCAATAGAGGTTACAAAGTCTCTCCCCTCATCACCTATATTAGCTGAAGCTCTTCTTAAAGAAAACTTTAATAAGGATATTCCAAGCTTTGAATTCCAGCCCATTTCTGTTGCCACAATTAAAAAAGCATTTAAAAGTCTTAACATAAAAAACACTGAAGACTTATGGGGGATTTCTGTTAAGGTTCTTGGAGATATTATTGACACAATTGCCCCTGCCCTAACCGGCATATTTAATCAATGTTTAGACAGCGGTACGTTTCCTGACTTAATGAAACATAGTAAAGTAGTACCAATTTTCAAATCGGGTAGTAAGTCTGATCCCTCTAATTATAGACCTATATCTGTGCTACCAGCTATGAGCAAAATCTATGAAAAAATCATGCTGGACCAGATGTTGTCACATTTTAATTCAAATAAGGAGTAAAACTCATCAGTCACATTTTGGAATCCTGGGAGAAGTCCCAGGATGCAATTGGCGTTTTCTGTGACCTCTCAAAAGCGTTTGACTGCGTTGACCATAATACACTGATCTGTAAATTATACCATTACGGAATTCGTGGACAAGCTGCTGATCTTGTTCTTTCCTATCTGTCAAAACGGCAGCAAAAAGTAAACGTTAATGGGGCGACGTCATCGGGGTCTTTAGTTAAGATGGGCGTGCCTCAAGGCTCAATTCTTGGCCCTTTCCTATTTCTAGTTTATATTAATGACCTTCCTTACATGATGGCTAACTTGTCGGATATCATTTTATTCGCGGATGACACTTCCCTTATTTTTCAAATAGATAGAAAAGATACGGATGTCTTACATGTTAACGAGAGTCTGGCTGTTCTTTCGAAATGGTTTGCAGCTAATAATCTTTTACTTAATGCGAACAAAACTAAATGTCTTAAGTTCTCATTACCAAATGTACCTCAAGTGGGTCTGAATTTAGAACTTGATGGCAAAAAACTAGACGCTGTTACGGAAACTGTATTTCTAGGTATTACTTTAGATTCAAAATTACAATGGGGCGCACACATTAGAGCTCTCTCAGGTAGATTAAGTTCAGCTGCATATGCAGTAAGAAAAATAAGGCAGTTGACAGATATAGCTACAGCTAGGTTAGTATACTTTGCTTATTTCCACAGCATTATGTCTTATGGTGTTCTGCTGTGGGGATCGGCAGCTGACGTAGATTCAATTTTCATTTTACAAAAGAGGGCAATCCGCGCAATCTATCAAATGGGTCCTCGCGAGTCTCTTAGAAACAAATTCAAAGAAATTGATATACTAACTCTGCCTTCTCTTTATATTTTAGAAAGTATTTTGTATGTTCGCAAAAACTTAGGACTCTTCAAAATAAGAAGCGATTTCCACAATATAAATACACGTAGTAAAAATGAAATTGTGTTACCTAAATTTAGATTAACTAAAACTAGCAAGTCATTTCTTGTAAACGGCGTCCGTTTCTATAACAAGTTGCCAAAGTCGGTTACAGAACTTAGCGATGGAAAATTCAAAACCTTCATCAAACGTGTCCTTATCAAAAAAGCATATTATAAGATTAAAGACTATGTTGAAGACAAGGTAGTTTGGCAATAATTCCTTCTGCACATGTGGCTTCCCTGGCGACTCATTAACGGCTTAACTATTTAAATGTCTATTAACTGCTCTCAAATTACGATGTTCATTTTTTATTTACTTTACTTTATTTACTTTTTTGACTTAATCTCTTTATTACTTGACATTATATACAAAAAATTCAAATTTTTTCTATCTCTTTATTAGTGGTTGTAATGGTAATCATATCACTAGGTTTTTATTTTTTATTTATCCTTTTGATAGATTCTTATTTTGTAAATGTGAGGACTTTGTAGGCCTTGTAGACTTTAGATCTGTAGACCATTTTTTATTTTATCAAGTACCTGATACTTGTTGACAGGCCTACGCTATCCTCCCATACCTACTGTAATTTGAAAATATTGTAAAAGCCAATTATTTTTAAAAAGAGTAACCGTGGAGTTTCTTGCCGGTTCTTCTCCATAGGAAACGACCAATTGGAACCGTGCACCTAGCTTCTGACGTTTCATAAGTGCCCATGTAGGCTTATGTGAAATAAAATATTTTGATTTTGATTTTGATAGCACAAAAAATTTGTCGCTAATTAGTAACAAATTTCGACTAATTGGCGACAAAATATGTGAGAAAACAGATCTTCGCTAGGTGCCCTAGTTTTTGAGATATAAATGTGGCCCTGCTGGGGAAACTCTCTCCAGATCGGCCACCTATAAACTTTTATATCTTTTGAACCAGTGACCGACAAATTCTGATATTTGGCGACTGATTCCGACTAATTGGCGACTAAATATGGGAGAAAACAGATCTTCGCTAGATGCCCTAGTTTTTGAGATATAAATGTGGCCCTGCTGGGGAAACTCTCTCCAGATCGGCCACCTATAAACCCTTATAACTTTTGAACCAGTGACCGACAAATTCTGATATTTGGCGACTGATTCCGACTAATTGGCGACTAAATATGGGAGAAAACAGATCTTCGCTAGATGCCCTAGTTTTTGAGATATAAATGTGGCCCTGCTGGGGAAACACTCTCCAGATCGGCCACCTATAAACCCTTATAACTTTTGAACCAGTGACCGACAAATTCTGATATTTGGCGACAAATTTCGACTAATTAGCGACTCATTTTTTGTGCTATCAAAATTTAAATCCCTGATGGTGGCTCTGCCAGGGTCAGTGACACGTAAAGATGGTCACTCATCCACAGACCAACCGCAGCAAGCGTAACTTAACCTGATCGATCGACCACTGCGGCTGTTATTATTTAGCCACGGGCCCTCAATGTTCATTTGTTTAAAGCCTAACATGTTTGCGCGAAAAGAGCACAACAATATCCAGATATATCCCAAGACCATAATATTTTAGTCTAAATGGATTTATAAATCCCAAATACGAAAGAATTTGATAAATATCCCAAAAAGGAAAGAATCATGAAAGGGAAGGTTTTCTGAATAAACTTACATAATTCAAGTTTAAACTCAAACAAAGACATAGCAGTAATTTATTTGGTCTTCTTTTTGCCAAAAAAGTAACCTAACCCCTCAAGTTTTAAAATGTTACACTGCTACAACATTGAATTCCTTACGAATAATCTAAAGAATACTTCAAAAAGAGTCCATTGTGTTGACTCGGATTCGAACCATTCGCATCACCGAACGTCGTCATACTCATACCGGCAGTTTGACGAACTAGCCAGCGAGCCCATATGAATTGCGATGAAATTGTTATCTACTATCGGCTGAGTCATTATATCTTTAGGTCCCTGTCTAATCGAAAGATGTTATAATTTGAGGGTATCCATTAATTTTACTTACTTACGTTGTCTTTATAAAATTAATCCATACCTTCAAGTTAGAACTTTGTATACGTTCACTTAAAACGGCGAAGAGTAAACGACTACTAATTTTATCAATTATTTTTTTAAATGATTTCTGATTTTATGAAAACTAAAATAGTTGTTCTGTTTGTTGTAAAATAAGATCATAGTTTTGTTAAATAATAGCAATAATAAATATTATTAAATGATTAATAAAGTATTTTATTTTTCTTGATTTTTTAATTCTTTATAAATAATTACTACTTAAAACAAAATAGAAATATATATTAAAATAATATAATGAACAAAAAGCACATTTCGTGCCTATATAGGATTTGAACTTCCAATCTTATGCACGGTAAGCGGTCTTAAAACCTCCAGTCTATTTAGACGATGAATAAGTTGTCGTAAATGTTAACCCTAATAATGTTGCTTGTCGTCGCAAAAGTATTGTTTTATTGAAAAAAACAATAATAAAAACAGAATAAAAAAAAAATACTTACTTAAACTTCTTTATTCACTAAAACAATACATTATTTAAAATAAAATGTTTTTGCAAAATACAAAAACCAACTTGGGCCTATCACGGATTTGAACGCACATGTCTTTTGGTGGGGTAACTACTTAAAGGAGCTGTGTGTACCTAGTGGTACTAATCTAAATACTTAGATGAAACTTTTTCCAAAGAAATCATCACATCACCCCACTGGGCGATATTATAATCTCCTCTATGGATTTTTTTGTTCTTCATACGAATATGATTTTCGGATTAAGCGAGCAATAATTATTAGTCTATGACACAGGGTTTTATAATAATACCTAATCTTGCAATCACACATGCTTAAATCATTAGTGTCATATTAGTATCTGCTGAACATGTAATACTTCGCTAGGAACAATATGAACGGTAATTTTTTGTGTGGCATATACATTACAAGAGAACCTCAGGCATTTTCTTCACTCGCATTTTCTTCTTTTTTCTTTCTTTCTTCAAACAGACAACCGGTCTTACCAAGGAGTATAGTGTTACACAGTAATTACTGGGTTGTGGAGGTCAGATAAAAAGTCGCTCCGACTGAATTACTGGTATTCAGCTGCATCCCTGTATCCGGTTAGACGGAAGCAGGAAGAAAGGTTAGGTAGATTGATTAGGCTTTTTTTTTTTTTTTTTTCAATACAGAAATGAATTCCATACGAGACTTAAGGGGCTTACCTACAGTACCTAAACGCAAAAAACGTAAATTTTAGAAACAATAAAAGTAGGTATATGATCGACTGCAGTAAACAAAATCAGAAAAATATATCTGGGGGCACGGGAGTGCCCCCGCCATGACGAGCCAAGCGAAGCGCAAGGGCACTACCTACCTTTTCTCGAAGCACTTCGTCGTATTTTTGAACCTTCTTAACTTGGGTTTGGATTATACCAGATAAACAAAATTTTCGGGATATGATGTCAGTGGTTGACTTATTAAACCTATAAAGTTTCAAGTGCATAGCTCTTATATTTTAGATTTTATTGATATCTAAAATACCCCGATTTCGTCACTGATTCAATAACTCACTGATGATCATCCATATTCTTAAGTTTCATTCTGAAGTCCTAGAAAGCTGAAATTTAGTATGTAAGCTAGTAATAGTACACAAACAAAAAAAAATCTAAAACTTGGAACTTTTACCCTCCAACCCCTTAAACTAGGGGATGGAAGTTTGTACGAGACCCGCAAATTTTGATGCTAGAGTTCTGAAAATTGATATAGGGACTCCTTGTTATAAATAATAAAATACATATTTCAGGATTTTTTGTAAAAAACCCCTAAAAATTTTTTTTTTATTTCATAAGCAACTTTCAAAAAGGTGTGAAATCCCACCAAAAACATTTTCATGTAAAATGTTTTTTTTTTTATTACTAAATGGGCCCGCTCTTGACCCCGATCACGCCTGATGGTAAGCGATAGATGAGGTATATGATGGAACGAGCGTGCCCAGAAGATGCCTGTTCACTCTTGCTTTGAAGGCCGACGGGTTAAATGTGGGAGGGAACACTTTGGCTGTGCGCATAATAAAAGTGGAGGAGAAGCGCTGAGTACGACTCGTGGGGATATCAACCAAGTGCGGATGGTACGCTGCAGTACGTCTGGTTGTCCGGTGGTAAAAGGGCGATGGTGGGATCAGGTCGTGGAGCTCCTGCGCACACTCTCCGAAGTACAGTCTGTAGAAGACCGACAGGCAAGCAACATTACGCCGATGAGCTAGGCTGTGAAGCGTAGCTACCAACGTCTCGTCGTCTATAAGCCTTTTAGCTCTGCGTTCCACCGAGTCAAGTGCAGCAAGCTGGTATTTTGCTGAGCCATCCCACAAGTGGCTGCAATACTCCATACTGGAACGGACCTGTGCTTTGTACAGACTTAAAAGCTGTCCTGATGTGAAGTATCGCTTCACCTTATTTAGGATGCCCAGCTTCTTGGCTGCAGTCTGAGCTTTTGATTCGATGGTTGAGCCGAAGTTGAGATCAGATGTCAACTCCATGCCCAAAAGCTGTAGGCGGTCGGTAACCGGTACAGATGCACCTCGGAAAGTAGGACATAACTGGAACTGGCTCCTTTTCGTAGTGAAAAGTCATGCCTGTGTTTTCTGAGCATTGAATTTGACCAGATTATCGTAGCCCCACTGGGAAACGAGATTTAATGTCAAATTCATTCGCTCTACCATGGCCTCTCTAAGAGTAGCTGTTTCCTCTCTGCTGGCTCTTACACTGGACAGGTATCATTCTGCGACTGTACTGTCATCTGCGTACGCAATTGCACCAAGCTGTAATAGGTCGTTGATTGATGTGCAGTAGAAATAAAGTCGCGGAAAGAACAGACCCCAGAGGAACACCGGCATCAATGGCCATATGTTCCGATGAGCAGCCATCTATGACCACTCTGATCGATCGATCGATAGAAAATGTTGCCAAGACGAGACCACATACGGCTCGCACTGCCAAAAAGTTATCAGATCTCATGTAGAGCCAAGCTTCTAACTCTACACGCCCTAACTTCACAAACTCTACACCTTAGTCAAAATATGTGGCTTGGCCGTTTCGCTACCATCACATGGGCGTAAGGTGAAAAATGTATTCACTGTTCATTACTTTTCTTTTATACAATAGTTCTTGTAGTAACGAAACGGCCAAGCCTCATATTTTGACTAAGGTAGCCTATGTCGTTCCCCAGAATGCCATCTATCTCCTTGCCAAATTTGATCGAGATCCGTTCAGTAGTTTAGGCGTGAAAATGTAACATACAGACAGACAGACAGACAAAGTTACTTTCGAATTTATAATGCTAGGTTTGCTCCCGTAGTAGAAAATGAAGAGGAAATCTTTTTAGGGTTCCGTAGGTAGGTACAGACGCCAGCACATCAAGTTACTACAATCTGTCAGATTTCTTTAATAGATTTTCGACTTTATTGCTAAAACATAAGGTTCAAGGTTGATTGGGAAAATCTGACAGTTTCGGGTAGGTTGACCTGCTGGCGTCCGTACTTCAAAAGGCAAAACGGAACCCTTATAAGATCACTTCGTAGTCCGTCTGCCTGTCAGTCTGTGAAGATCATTTTCTCAGGGACGCGTAGAGTTGTCAAATACTCAGGGCCGTGAAGCATTGAAAAAATCAAACTTTTAAGTTATCGCAATCAAAAGGTAGGTACGAGCGTTTATTTTTGACACTTGCAAGGGAATGAAAACCTATAGGGTACTTCCCGTTAACCTAGAAGCAAGAAGCAATGTCATGTAGCGCAAGTAAAGGGAAGGAACCCTCAGTGCGCGAGTCCGACTCGCACTAGACCAGCTTTTTTGTTTAGCTGGTTTTTTCACATTTAGCCCAAAAATTTATGGACGGTGAATGATGTCCTTTGAATTCCACGGGTCACACACACTGGCCCTTCGCCTTAACAGGGCAATCTTTACAGTCGCGTCCCGCGCGGGGTTTGTCTCTGTGTGACTCCAGCTTTTTAACAACAAACCGTATTCCTTCTATACCTTCGAGAGATGCTCAGACAGATGACATCTCCTGGAGCGGTCAAGGAAAGTGCATCATTGCTTCGGAAAAAGAGAGATGGAAATTTCCCCGCACCGCCATCTTTTTTTCCCAGTGGAACTATGATCACTTTGAACCCTAAACAAACACTGTTCGCAATTGTAAGTACCAGAATCGTGAACGAGAGCGATGCCATTGCTACTTTAGTACTACATATCGCCGCTAGATGTCACTGTGCAGTTTGTGATCTGAAAACTGTACTTAATAGGCATAGGTACTCTACGAAAATAATGATGGCCAAAACTGTGCATGATCGCTGAAGTTTTAAAAATGTAGATTCTACTGAAAAACCTGTATGTAGGTACTACTTACTGGCGTAAAACAAAATTTTCAGTAGTTTCTAGTGTGTAGTTAACACTGACCTGTATTATACTTGTATGATAGAGGTCAGTGGTGTAGATACACTGTCTTATAGCAAACTGCATTCCGTAAATCATATCCAATGCTAATTTTATTCAAGTAGTTTCCAACCAAATGGGTAATAATCAACCCCCGCATCTTGAGACTATCAAATATTCAAATTAACCCTAATTTGTCGCTAACCGCTTAGGGCAGCGAGTTTTGAGCTGATTACAGGCATTTAAGACCTTAGTAATAAGTCTGGAGTGGGCACTTGATTTATATTAGACTTTAATAAGTAGTTCTTAGGGGATACTGACTTTAAATTAAAACTCTCACTCGTTTAGCCCACTTCAAAAAGGAGGATTTCAATGTGACTGTTTTGTAGGGTTCCCTAGGTAAGTACTGGCTTATGAGATATTATTATTAACGAGAGCCGAGCTCATGATGACTACCTATTTGTCGCAAGCTGTTGAGCATGAGGTTCTGTGTTGACGCCGAATCAATACATTTGCGTGTTTGCATCGATGCAGAAGCGTTGCTGAATCGAAATGCGACAAACGGTCAAAAAAAAGAAGCAATACAGACGCGCGTGAACGAAACGCGCTACTGAATCGCTGCAAAAAACGCCCTTATATACTCAACGATGATGCGTCAGTCATACCCCCCCCCCCCCCCTCTCGACTTAGCAAGAGTATCATTTGATAACTAGGTATTTTACAAACTTAGACATTATTTTCATGGAGAAGAAATTAAATCCATGTTACAACAAACATATTTTTTTTATTAATTACAGTTATGAGAACCATTATTATACAATGTGCCCTCAGTGACAATAATTGAATACATTTCAGAAAGAAGGGTAGCCAATATTCAAAGCTGCACACCTGAATATGAATATGATTTGATTCTGATATAAATATAATTCTGTTTCACACAATATTTCCTAAAGTTTTGCCTATTAATTCTATTTTGATGGATAACCCGATACAACCTGCATTCAATTTTATAGCACTGTGTGACCCCTGCACTTAAGTCACGCCTTTCTGTGACTTAGTAGTCCATTTTTACACAGAATATATATTTTTACATATTGTGACTCACAACTTTCTTAGAACAAAGAACTACTATATTTAGTCCAAGCTTCAGCTTTGAATGAAAAAAAAATATGATATTAACTTTTAACTTTTAATGCCTTCAGAATGTTTTCAGTTTTACAAAGTGCCCTTTAAAGTAGGGTTTCCTATGAAAGTAGTAACCGGCCAAACAATAACGGCTATCCAAATAGTGTTTTTGTCACTTTAATTCCAATACTGGTAAAAAGGACAGATTTTCATGATGGCTATTATAATATGACAGAACTAGAAAACTGTAACTTAAAAATTAATCTTATATTTATAAACAATATGATTAACAATCTACTCTGGCACATTTCCCAATAACATTAGCCCTTAAAACACAATCAACTTCCCATCACAACTTTATCTTGTAACTCTCCGATACCAAACAACATTAATTTAATATGTGCCTTAGTCTCCGCTGCCTTCGTTTGTAGCTCTTCTGCTTTCGCCTCAAACGCCTTTATTCTTACATCCAAGTATCTATATGCTTCTTCTACTGTAAACTCTAAATGATGATTTAAACCCACGTTCATTAGCAGTTTTGATGTATCTGGAACTGAAGCTTCCATGAAGAAGTTACAACCGATGTTTACTTGAGTTTTGAAGCCATTCGGGTGAATTTCTTTGTCGGTGATAACTTTTAAAGTGTGTTTTTGTTGTATCAGGTCGGTTATCTCCGCGTTGACTTGTTCAAGTCGAAATTCTAGTTTGCGTAAGTCTTCCTTGAGTACTTCGTTGATGAAAGTCTCGTATTTTAGGATAGTCTCGTCAATGGAAGTGTTCGACATTGTAAATGATTCAAGATTTTTAAGTTATTCGCTGCAATAATACTTTGCTGTATTCACATACATAACCTCAAATGGTATTTTCACATTAGGTCGTAATATTTATGTAAATTCGATGAAACAATTATCACACTGTATAAACGTAGAAAAGCAACTCTCTGTTTTAAACTCTTTACATTTTACTTAGCTGGGCCGTTTAAAAACAAAATGTACAAATTTAAGATTTGACAGCAATAACAAATAAAACGTGTTTACAAAGACCGATCGAACTTTTATGTCTAGCAATATCAATATTTCTTACGAGATGCAACGGTTTATGCTTCCATTAAAATGCAACTAAAAGTTGCAAATATAGTATAGTTTATGTTTTATAAGTATTGAGGAGTAAATCAAGAAAAACATAAAATATAATTTTATTAATACAGAAACGCAATGTATAGCTGTCCCTAAAAAGGACTGTGTAGTTAGAAACAGCGCCATCTATGTTATTATACCCGTATCATTTGCACTGCCATCTAGCTAAAACTGTACAAACTAAGCAATCAGATGTAGCACCATCGGGCTTTCTGAGAAGCTCGCTTACCACTGAAGAATTTTCACAATGAACCAAAAGATGGCGCTATTTTATCTTTTTAGGGATAACCTCCTTAAACCTTGAAATTTACAATATAACTAGCGAAATGTGGGTGTTAACTACCCTGTCTGCCTCTTCGGGCAATACAGGCGTGATGTTATAATAAAAAAAAACAACCGACTTCCAAAAAACACTATAAAGTGAAAAATAACTTTAATTTCGGAAGTCGGTGTCTTTGGATTTGTATTTTTGTTTTTTGCCACCGACTTCCAAAATTAAAGTTATTTTTCACTAAGTGTTTTTTGGAAGTCGGTTGTTTTTTTTGTAAAAAAGTTTTTATTTTTTACTTTTTAGTGGGTCAGTTTGTAATTTATCTAAGTTACAATAGCCTAATGTCAACTGCTGATCACCTTTTACAAAATATTGCTTTTCCCGATGCAGGGACGTTAATTGTTGAGGGGTTCTCCTAGTATTCCACTCTCCTAGCTGATAATCCTGGCTGCAGCATCAGGCCAGACTTATGTCAACATTGCATTGAACTTAAAATTTAGTCCTGTTTAAAATGAGCCCAAACACGACTACGGTGCTGTAATTTCAAGGTTTGTAGGTACTTTTTCTGATGCTCCTGGCTTCAGCATCAGGTCTCTATGTACTTCGGTGTTCCTCATTAACAGTACGTTTATCCACACATGGAGCCCTTTTCAATGAGCCTAAACACGATATATCTGCTGTTAGTTGTCGAGGAGTTAAGTACTCTGCAGACTATCATGACTGCCCTATGCCCTATCAAACATCAAAACAATTTACTAAATAAAACAGTCCTTGCCTGTTCGAGTAACTTCTTACTGTTAAGGAGTTGTACCTTCCATCATCATCAGCCCAGGTCCTGAGATGGTGACAACCATACGCAAATACACAAGATACTTCATAAAATATGCGAAAAACAATAAGTGAGCCTATAAAATTTAAGGGTTGCCCTCGATTTCTCTAAGATCCCATCATCAGATCCTAACTTGGTGACAATGGGACCACCTCAGAACCATCTACTTTCGAACAAAAAAAGAATTTTGAAAATCCGTCGACAATTGGCGGAGTATTCGATGAACAAACATACAAAAAAAAAAAAACATACAAACAGCCGAACATAGTACCTCCTCCTTTTTGTGAAGTCGGTAAAAATGTCATCATCGTCGTCAAAGGCTCTCCTGCCAGCTCTGCTCTGCCTGGCCTGACCGAGGCATGGTCTGTTATTGAAATAGGCGTGTCACTGACTCTGGCAGAGCCACCATCGGGGATTTTAATTTTGATAGCACAAAAATTTAGTCGAAATTTGTCACCAAATATCAGAATTTGTCGGTCAATGGTTCAAAAGTTATAAGGGTTTACAGGTGGCCGATCTGGAGAGAGTTTCCCCAGCAGGGCCACATTTATATCTCAAAAACTAGGGCACCTAGCGAAGATCTGTTTTCTCGCATATTTAGTCGCCAATTAGTCTGAATCAGTCGCCAAATATCAGAATTTGTCGGTCACTGGTTCAAAAGATATTAAGGTTTATATGTATAGGTATAGTCCAAGAGCTAGATCGAACAGTTCACGAAAAAACTTCGACTAGCTCTTGGACTATACCTTACTAATTGAACTCATTATATCTCCTAAACTAAGACCCGATTAAATCTGTGACTTGGCGACTGATCCCGACTAATTGGCGACTAAATATGGGAGAAAACAGATCTTCGCTAGATGCCCTAGTTTTTGAGATATAAATGTGGCCCTGCTGGGGAAACTCTCTCCAGATCGGCCACCTATAAACCCTTATAACTTTTGAACCAGTAACCGACAAATTCTGATATTTGGCGACAAATTTCGACTAATTAGCGACTAATTTTTTGTGTTATCAAAATTAAAATCCCTGATGGTGGCTCTGCCAGAGTCAGTGACACGCAATTTTTACTTATCTCTATCTAGCTTCTGCCCGCGACTTCGTCCGCGTGAAAAATCTTGCTCAAACTTAACCCACACCGTCGCATCGCATCGTCTGCCAGCGCTATTACTTCGTTTCTGCTAAGCTTTCTCTCTGACTTTTTTTTTGCTGTTTTTGCTCGTGATCTTCCCCACAAGAATCGGTTTATCAAATGCAAAAAGTTTTTTTTTTATCCGACTGATAGTTCCAGAGATGCACGCTCAAACAAACTGTTCAGCATCATTAGTACTTATAGATTATTATTAGTACCTATTATAGATGGGCAATCCACCGGGTTTATTAAACACCCGACACCCGTAAACACCCAGAAAATTGGGATGGGCAATCCACCGGGTTCGACACCCGTAAACACCCAGAAAATTGAGTGTTTACGGGTGTCTAACGGGTGTTTGCCCATCTAAGTATAGCACCTACCTATAGATTCATAATAATTATGGTGTCTAATTAAATATCTATCTATTTAAGCAGGGAATCCTCGGGAATGGGTGAAACACAAATCAAACAATTTAAACACGATCATTGAAATCGTTTATTTGACAAGAAATAGTTTAAATATCACTTTTCACATTAGAAAACCAGCAAACTTGCAGAAATATTTTATATTTCAAAATTCAAAATGTATTTGATATTTATTTTTAAACATAAGATGACACAATACAGAAGGCGCTCTCAGTTCGAAATGCTCACTATGGCCCAACGTATTTTTTATGGCCCATAGTCTATGGGCCATAAAAGATATGTTCTCGAAAATACACAAAACCATTCCATAGATTTAAAAAATCTGTTACCAAAATATAATTGATAGAAGACTTCTAAAGAATCTCGGAAAGTATATTTATGTACTTAACAGAAACATTCAACTTTTTTTAATATTTTTTTCTCGTCCACACGACATATCAAGCTGTTTCCAGTTTTAGCTGATCTCGCATTGCTTTTCGTACAATGAGAAGACTACTGGAAATGTATAGCTCGATATGTCGCCGTGCGTTCTTCGAGCATTTCCAGACTGAGAGACTTTAAAAAATTATAATACGATAGAGATGTTTTCAGACAATTAAGTCAACCACTTAATAAATAATAATTATTGTACAAAAATGGGATTCTGAATCCAGTTCACACTCGCAGTTATTGTTACACAAACGGTTAGTTAAAAACATATTATTGGATGACAAAAGTTCACTGACCAAAAAATAATGTTTCACCATTTGTTACAGCCATTTTGAATTATTTTACCGATTTCAACAAAGGTTCACATTTCGACCCGTGGGTGTTTTTTTAGTTTCTTGACTTTCAGAGGGAAATAATATGAATAGTTTAAATTGGATAATATTTCAATAGCTGTTTCATGTACAGACGCCAGCACATCAAGCTACCCGAAACTGTCAAATTTTACCAATCAATTTTGAACCCTATAATTTAGCAATAAAGTTGAAAATCTATTAAAGAAATTTGACAGATTGTAGTAGCTTTATGTGCTGGCGTCTATGCGTCTGTACCTACTTAAAATATCTTAGACCACAATAGAGTTTAGTTTCGAAAACCAATCTAAGACAGGGATGTTTCTCACTTCACTGGTGTAGCTTGTCTCATAATAAAATTCAGCAAATTGGACTCAGTAGGGTTGCTGATGATCTTCTGACTGCATCAGAGAGCGGAGTTCACGCTGCTGACTTTTGGGCCAAAGATGTTTGAACTTTTTGCCATAGATACGCTAAGAAAAGATATGGTTGTTCTAAAAGTGGCAGATACCTTTTTTGATCAGTGTACTTTATTGGTTATTTCCGTGGTTATTTCAGTAAGTATTTATGTTTTATGTAGAACTGTCAGTAATTTAAGTCCTAAGTTTCTAACTGTACTGTAATGCTTATCATAACACGGAGTTTATTGTAATAAGGTGAGTAGTTCTTTTAATTTTAGTAACTGCAAATGTGAACTAGTTTTACAAAATTTTGCAAATCAGCCATTTATTTGAGAAAACAGGTTGATATTTAGATTTACATAAGTCTAATCTTACATCAAAATATTTCAGCCTGTAACCTTCCTTCTCTCGTTTATTCCCAAGTAAATGGCTGAAAAAAAATATGAAAAAATAAAATATTAACAAAAAAAATCCGCAATAGATGTCGCCACTACCGATCGACCCAAAACCACCTCTTTCTTACTTCAATATCCTTAAATCTATCTTAAATATTTAAATCGTTAATTTATTTTTTGTTAGCTAATCTACTGTGATGGACTGTCGCTTATTATAAGTGCTGTTACTGACTTCATACTACAATACAAAAGAGAAAAAATGTATATCGTAATTTTAGGAATATTGTGACATAAGCACCAGACATTACGGACGATTGTGGTAGGTACTAGTACTCATGCTCTTTGACAAATATCTCTTCAACGAAAGCAGCTAGACATTAAAGAACTTTGGCGATTTTAAATATGTTTGCGTAAAGTTAAAAAATCTACTTTAATTTGTCACTACTTACAATCTTAGTGGACTCACGAATTGGACAAAAGTTACAAAGAAGTTTTTTTTTCTACATTAAAATTTTTATTTTGAATATCACAAAAGTTGTGATGCCTCGATTCGATGGGCGGAAGTTTAACATCCAAATGTTAATCTAAATGTTACAACAATAATCATAAATAAGTAATGTCAACGTTAAATCTAGACTTAATAATTACAAGATCTTAAAAATTACTAGGATCCATTCACAAGTTATACCTATCTACAATTAGAATAGGGTACCATTATTTCAGTTCTTACTGTGCTATCAATAAAAACTTCACTGTTTTACTAATTAAACGAATATTCAGAGAATTTTATAACATTCTAGGTAACCACTCCGCATGCAGAGACTTCCGTACCTAATTAAAACTAAATAATATCCCGACTGTTAATCGACAATTTAATATATTTACAAAATATTTACATAGAATAATGACGTAGGTGCGATGTAATTAGATTCTTGACTAAATTCAAGTTGTCGTACATAGAAATATTAGGTACATAATATGTTTGTGTAGTTGAAAACGTACTACTATATGTATGTGACAACTTGTTTTCTTAATATTTGTGTGATAATAGACGGTTGTTGTTAAAAGGACGAAGTTTGGTTCGGTTGAATATACATTTCCATGGACGTACTAAGTTTATAATTATATTTGAATGAATAGAGCATGCTTTTAATCAAAATATAATCCACAAATTGGGTAAAAAGCTATTTTTAATTCATAGGCTTTTAATATTTTTGGGAAACCAAATAAATGAAATAAACCTATGCAGTACATTTGAAATGCCGTCTTAAGTTGTACGTTAAATTTTGAACTTATTAAAATCGGTTTAAAACAAAAACTTTAAAAAATATTCGAAAAGAAAAGGTTTTTTTAATTTAAATTTTATGTTCTCGTCTTGACTAGCAACAATTTAATATCAAAATACAACATTATGTATAATTTTTTTGTTTAAATTAATGAAAAGCCGCTAGAGAATCTACTTAAAATGTACCTAATTATAGGTTAATTACCTACAGTAGCCAAAAAGTTAATTCATTATTGTTTAAGTAGGTCTAGGAATCGTCTAAAATCCATTAAAATGTATAGTTTTTATTTATTCATAACAAAAATTATTTTCGTAAATTTGAAAAAATTACTTTACTGGCCACCAATACAACAATTTTTATTTTTTTAAAAATCGAATAATAAAAATTAACAGTTGAATTGAGATCGTAAACCAATTCATAATTTTGTAAATATCACATTTGACCAAACCTACGCGAATACAGTGTTTTTCAGGATGGAATGAATAAAGTTAAAATTACCACATGTACAGGTAGCGATAGAAATACACACCGTGTTATGTTTATAAAGGGTCAATTTAAATTAGCTAGGGAAACCAAACAGACGTGATGGGAATCGATATCTAAACACTATAAAATGAAAACAAAAACATAATTATGATGTTTTTTTTGGGTTCAACGACCGCTGGATATTTGGTACTTGAAGTATGAGTTGAGAAAATATGTTTTCTTTAGTTTGTCGTGTTGAGATACCGATACCGTTTGTAAAGTTTACACAATGAAAAACTGATTTTTAAACTGATATTTCAAGTGACTACACTAACTGCGGTCGGTGACCCCTCAAAAAAAGAACCGTCGATATAATTTATTTTTTATTTTATCGTGTTAAGATATCGATAGTACCCAATCACGTCTACGGAGTTTCGCTACCTAATTTAATTTGAACCTGTTTATGTGAAACGAGAATAAAAACAACACATTTCTGAATGTTACAATATTTTGGGCACGTATTATGATATTGTATTGAGATAACATCAAGAAAACGCAAGTTTCTGCCTCACAATTATTTTACTAAATTAAGTTATTTTGTAACTTAACACTGGGTTAACCCAGTCTGGGCTTAACTACGTGACATGACATCATAGTAATCATTTGACTAACACCATAAAGTTGCAATTTGTATGCACAAAATCATCCCGGCCTTGCCCTAATTTCGTAGAATTTTGCCCTTTTTTTTAATAGTAAATGAAGGACCACAAAATTGGGCAACATATCTATTTTCCATGTCTGCCCATTTTACGTATGTTGTGACTTGTAACCAGGGGCGGCGCTCCACATGCCCCGCCCGACGCCTGCGTACATCCCTAGCTGTGGCTAGCACATTAATATTGTTACGACTTAACGTCAATGGCTATTTTAATAGCTAGGTAACTAGCCAAGTGGCCGCTAGGCAAATATTATCACAGAAGCCAATACATTTTAGATGTAAGCCGTTTTTTTTTGCTTCGGGTCAGCGGGATTGTCCGAAAGGGAACGCTGGCCCGGAACATAAAGGGCTAAGGAAGGAACACGGGTGGGTTTTAGTCAGTAAGAGTCTGACACTCCCTTCCGCTCCACCCAGAGCGGGAGGGGTCATTTGATGATTTCCCATCCGGAAAAAAAAAGCTGTTTTTTGCTTAATCATAATATGATTTGCGACCGTAACAAATAAATTATATCTTACAGTATTATATAATAACTAGCTTCTGCTCGCGACTTCGTCCGCGTGAAATTTCTTGTACCCCCACCCCGTCGCGTCGCAACACTTCGTATTCGCTTACCGTTCACTCTGAGTTTTTTTCTTTTTGCTCGGCTCCTAAGGGTCATAGCGTGATGTTAAATAGCCTATAGCCTTCCTCAAGAATTGGGCTATCAAATGCAAAAAGAATTTTTTCAAATCTGACCGGTAGTTCCAGAGATTATCGCGTTCAAACAAACAAACTCTTCAGCTTTATTATTAGTATAGATAAAAAACTCTATGGCCCATAACTCCTTAATTAGGTACGGACGCCAGCAGGTCAACCTACCCGAAACTGTCAGATTTTCCCAATCAACCTTGAACCTTATGTTTTAGCAATAAAGTCGAAAATCTATTAAAGAAATCTGACAGATTGTAGTAACTTGATGTGCTGGCGTCTGTACCAACTCTTAACATCTTACACACGTGATAACTTTTAAACGAAATATCCGATTGAGATGAAACAAAAAGTATTTTACTTCTTCATAAATACTCTTGATAACATAATGCTTAATTTCGATAAAGATTAATATTACGATACATATTTAACGTAGTTTTTTTTTCTTCAGACGATTTAATAATTATTTTGAACACAAAATCGGTTATTGTGATTAAACCATGATAGCTAGATATATGTTCTCGCGGACTTTTTTGTAGGTCTTAATGGGCTCTACAAACCCGTAGTACATCATTTTGTTCTATTGTCAATAGTTTTTGCAGCGCACGCAAAAATAGGTTTTCGATTTTACACCTTGTGTTACAAAATAGCAATTTTATTACGGATCCCTAATTTTGAACAAAAAAAAATATAGCCTATAGCCTTCCACGATAAATGGACTACCCAACACTAAAAGAATCATTCAAATCGGACCAGTAGTTCCAGAGATTAGCGCGTTCAAACAAACAAACAAACAAACAAACTCTGCAGCTTTATAATATTAGTATAGATTAAAATCATGTATACAACTGTCTAAGTTCAAATTACCCTGTTGAATGACTATGTCACGTAATAATGACATTTGAGGTCAATTCTAACGAAGTCGATGAAGATTCTAATGATTATAATTCTGGGCTTAAATACATAATATTTGTTACGGTCGCGAATCATATTTTGATCCGCTCCGACCTCCGAATCAGAAGGTCTATAAGTGAAAATGTCATTGTTTGCAGAACGTCCACATTTTAAAACGTCTAGAGTGACAATGTCTAGAGTGGCAAAACGACTTGCAAGTAAAACGTCCAACATATAGCCTGATACAGACCTGCAAATTGCAAAACACGGAAGAAAATTTGGATTTCGCAGGCTAGCGTAGCGTATACCCCTTACGGGCGGATTATTTCATAATTTGGTCCTGTTTCCTCAGAAGGAACTGGGCTTGATTGTCATAGAATCACTTGAATTCGAAATTTGTCAACTCCGCGTAACACACTTTCAGTAACAATGGCTTTAATTTTGACAGTTCAACAATATTCATTGTGCTATTTACGTTGTTGAGCAGACAAATTTCTCGAACATATGAAGCAATGGATTGGCAATATCCTCCAAATTATTCAGGTGAGATTTATAGTGTGTTAGGTACGCAATTAGGGCTGTGGTGCTGGGCACATTCATTTCAACGTCAACTTTATTCGTATTCATTTTCTTAGTTCAAATGAAATTATAGATAAGGAGACCGGGACCAAAGGACCAATAAATTTCAACAAATAAAAGAAAGCGGATTGAAGGATCAAAAGTAAGTATATACAGACGTCAGCACATCAAGCTACCCGAAACTGTCAATTTTTCCCAATCAACTTTGAACCTTATACTATAGCGATAAAGTTGAGAATCTATTAAAGACATTTGACAGATTGTAGTAGCTTGATGTGCTGGCGTCTGTACGTTTGTGGCTAGGACTCCGGGGACTATTAAAACTCTGGTAGCAAGATTCGTTGCTTTTGTCCTTGACAATATTTAAGGTGATAAATGAAAACGAGCCAAAAATGTATGCTCGTTCAAAAGATAATGCACCTCTCTCTGTCCAGAATCAGATGTTAAAATTAAACATGTAAAAAATATCGAAGTAATGACATTAAATTAATTTCAATGCTCATTTTTGGACATGATAAATCGACGAATGTCCTTAAGCGCGAATAAATCAGAAACCCAAAGTGACCAGACAAAGTGGATACTGAATTTTACCATTGACAAAGTAGATACTGAATTTTACTTTTTCTTACTAAGACTTAACTGTGAATGTTTTAAGTGGTGAGATTACGTTCTACTGCAGTTATGAGTACTTAACTGAAGTGTCATTTTATTGACGAAAAATGCTGGTTTTTTTGGCTTGAGTCATGGTCAGCCTTAAAATTATTGCTGACAAAGTGGACTGGATGTCAGATAAATGTCATCGTATCGTGTTGTTTATCCTCTAAATAAGTCTTCCCTCGAAATAAAGATTTTGATTTAATTTATTCCAACTTCTAAAGGCGTAGGTATGCTGAAAAACTTTAAAGGTACTCGTACTTAACAACAATAAAAGCATAAAACTGAATCGTTTTTCTTTTAACCACAGACTAATTATTATTCAAACCACATTGTCACACTACCATTTTGACATTTGTGCCTACAAATTGCAGCCCTATAAAATAGACCATTGCTTCCAGTACAAAAGGACCATTATTTTCGACACTATCTGATTCCCAAGAATTGAAGGACCAGCTGATAAAAATGTTAGTGTTATACAAAGTAAAGCTCACACAGTTTAATGATAGGACAGACAACATTGATAACATCGTATGACTCCTAATTACAAGGTGTTGTAAAAAAATAAACATTTCTCTATGGATTGTGATCGTCAACGCACCGATATGTGAATGCAGCCTTGTTTTACTCTATAATTTTCGGAGCATAGTCAATAATATGTTTTTTAACCGTCATTGTTGAATGGCGATTCATGCTTCGAGATTTATTTCGTAATGAAAAGTTTTAAGTTATTCGAATTTGGAAAATTGATTTGACATTTATACAGGCAGATTTTGTATTCCCGAACATACCAAATTACGATGTTGAATTTACGAAAATAATCATTGGCCTAAGAACTATGGGTTTTGGTGGACTTATGGAGAATAGTTCACAACGTCCGAATGAACTATTAATTCCAAGATTTATTTCCATTTACCCCTTATTTTCAAGCCAGATCTCCAAAAGCATAAACTAAGTAGGAAGCCGCCAAGGCCTTATCACATGTCAGTGCGCAAAAAAAAAAAATACAAGTCTTATAACAACATAACATAAGGTACATTTTCGTGTGGGCGTAACTTAACAGATCTAGCACTAGGTGTCCTGGAAATATACACAGAGTCCCAACTTTGATGCTAGCTCCCTATGAGGTGCTGGCACCGTCACCAGCCGCTGACGTCGACGTGGACGTCGAAGCGGGGGCCTTGGGCTCCTGCGCCGCCTGTAAGAAGAAAGAAGGACATGTAAGTATCAGGTTGGGTTGGTCCTTAGTTTGGGTGGAGCGACGAAATTGCGGGGTGGCTGATAGCAGATGGATGAGAGTGGTCGAGGACCAAGTTGAACGCCGTGCGATTGGAGAAGCTATGGCCAACAGTGTTCTACTACATATGGGGTGACTGGTAATTAGTGACCGATACTTAAACACGTGATTTTACTCATCATTATGAACAACTTTTACTATGGGACCAAACCTGAAATCGTGAAAAAAAAAACAGCTGTTCTCTACATTTTGACGAGTTATACGAACATAAATGTAGGGAACAGCTGATTTTTTCATGTGGGGACATTGTAGGCTGATTGTGCTAGAACCGATTAGTGCCTAGTGAATCCTATAATGAAAATCGAATAAAAGTTTACGTCAAGAAACATATAAGTGCCTGATGGTTATAAGAATGGTAGAGAATGCCTAAGGCATTAAGTCCGCCTTTGTACCTTTTTGTGCGAAAAGTTTAAATAAATAAATAAATAAGAATAAACCGCTATCATCATCAGCCACAGCCCGATTTCAGCCAAATTGTGTAACACCATAAGCCTCTCTGACTCTGTCAGTCGCCACTCTCCTGCGCCAGTCTCATGGTTCGAACTGCGATGGCAATATTGTCGTCCGCCCTGTTGCCGCCGGACGGACGATTATAATATTACACTTTGAGGACTTCTGCTCATATTCTTCAGCAGTTGTACAATTTCTTGAAATGAAATTCAATGAACGGAAATAATACACAAATGAACATCAAAAATAATATACAATCGGCTCACAAAAGTCACAAAGATACGATAGGAAGCAGTTAACTTGTAGTAAGATTTATAGTTGATTTACTAATAATTGCCCGACAACTAGTAGGTATAGGTAATTTAGCTGGATTTATAGTCTTACTGTAAAACTGAGCGATGCTTCAATTGATTTACATCGGTCATCATTTTCTCGCCCTTATCCCGATTTATTCCAGGTTGGCACAGCAAGTCTTTATCTTCCATACTTCTCTATATTAGTCGTCATCTCGGTAGTCACTCCCTTTCTAGACATATCATCTTTTACACAGTCCATCCATCGTTTCTGTGGTCTTCCCTTAATTAGTTTACATCGGTCTAATGAAGAAATGGAAAATCAAGCCTTTTGGCGTAGTGTTGCCATGTCCTTTCTGTTTCTTCTGACTATTTCAATAAGTTTTCTAACAATCCTACTTGCCTCCTTGTAATTTTGATTCCTCGCGATAACAAAACTGGGAATACGAGTTACTAACATATTGATCCTGTCATAAACTCAAATTCCTTTTTACTATTGAAGAAAATGACCCTTTGGAGTTCAGCGCACAACCTGGTTTCGGTTTTTTAACAAGCTATTAGACGTACAAACTGCGGTGCTATTCAGTATAAAGATCACCGTGATAACTTAAGTGAAGTGACCTTAAAGTGAGTTGTCATTCCACCCGCAGGTGTAGCATGAGCGCCGTAGAAACGGGTTTTGTCGACGGAACAATCGACAAAATAACAGATTGTAGAAATATTTATACGCATTCTACGCGTCTAAGCATGGCAATGTGTCATTTTGTCTATTCTCCCGTCGACAAAACGTCGTCGTCATGCTACGCGTGCTGTAGTGGTATTCTTTATAAATTTCACCGTGATAAGTGGTGATAAGTTGGGTAAAGTAAGCTTAAAGTGAGCTGTCATTAGTATCAATCCCTAGATAACATCAGATGGAGTGATTTCTCACGGAATGAGCTAACTTCACCTAAGTTTTCACGGTGAGATTTTTACAGAATAGCATTACTGTTTTTGCAGTAGGTAACCATAATTCTCCTGTCCTTATTCCAAATTTTTATGGCGTCGGCGCCACATGTCTCTTTCATTCACACTTCTCTATTAGTCGTCATCTCGGTAGTCACCAGTTTTCTAGCTATATAGTCATTCACACAGTCCATCCATCGTTTCTATGGTCTTCCCCTATTGTCCACGATTCTTATAGCCATCTACATTCATACTCAAAACATTCCACACGACATTTTCCTCATTTCACACGCCCATACCATGACAACCGATTTCCACACAACATGTTACGATGCGTAATAAATGTAGATTTTAAACTTCAATGTTTTTACCATAAATAAGAAACACTAAACTGAAGACAGACAGACACAATCAACAGATCACTTATACATTATTCATACCTAATTTAGGATATAAATTATTAGCAATGTATTAAATATTCGAGATCTCCCAACCTCCCATGCACCATGGCCGGAAACATAATTCTGTGGTGCGAAGTAAAAACGATGATAGCAATGCTCGTCATTCATTTATTTTATTAGCCCAGTGGAAAATTATAGCTGACTAGTTGCGTCCCGCGGTTTCACCCGCATATGTTTCGATTCCGTGGGAATATCGGGAAAAAAAGTAGCCTATGTGTTAATCCAGGGTGTCAGCTACCTCCATACCAAATTTTATCAAAATAGGTCCAGCCGTTTGTGCGTAAAAAAGTAACAAACATACTCACAAACTTTCGCCTTTATAATATTAGTCTTCGCTTAGCGTTTTTTCTAACTTCATTTGCTCGGCTTCTAAAGGTCCTATCGTGATGTTAAATAGCCTTTTATAGATCCAGAGATTAGCGCTTTCGGTTCAAATAAACAAACTCTTCAGCTTTAATAATAGTATTGTCATAGCCACATAGACAGTCATAGCAAAAAAATAAAATAAAACAAACAATTGAGTTTGACAGTTCGAAATTTAAACCAAAGTGTAATGCCCCGTACCACACATAAGTGCAACATGTCAAGTCCTCAACAGTGGGTGAACGTAGCGATTATTTATAATACTCTTTGAACGCGTCTCGTTGTGTTAAGGTCGAGGTGACATTATACCAGCAACTGTCAGAAGAAAATATAGGTATATTTATAATTAGGAGAACGTAGCTGTGCAATATCGCTGGAAATGCATCTTAATACTTAAAAAAAATAATTAATGGTCTAACAGATAAAATTTATTATTTCTTGAAAAACGTACCTCATTCCTGACATTGTCAGATGGCCAGTCTTTTTATTGTCATTCGTAATAATTTTACTCCCACTTTCCGTGGCTTGTTCGAGATACAATTTAGTAAACATGTGTACGTATGGATATCGGATGAAAACGTGAATTAGTTTAAGCGAGCGTTTACGCCGAACGTCATTTCATAAAAAATTTCAAGCCCTTGTTTTCCGAAATGAACGAACCGATTTTAATGAAACTTCATACGCATAAGCAGGATACAAAGGTCTAAAAAGTTAGTAGAGAACATTTTCGAAAAATAGTGTTACAGCCAAATTAGACCGATTTTAAACTTTTCATAGAAACAGACATTTCCAGTTATCTTTTTTTAAATAAGACGTTTCGAAAATGTTCTCTACTAACTTTTTAGACCTTTGTATCCTGCTTATGCGTATGAAGTTTCATTATCATCGGTTCATTCATTTCGGAAAACAAGGGCTTGAAAGTTTGTATGAAATGCCGTTCGGCGTAAACGCTCTTAATTAAAAGAAACGTTATTTTTAATTTATTTATTTGTATTCATTACAGTGAAAATACTTGTTATACATCAAGAACCAACAAAAAAGACAATAATTTAATTATCATTCTTCTTTACTTATCCATAATAATATGATCGAATCGACCTTACTTTACGGCCAGTAGCTATCCTTTGCAAACACACACACACACATTTTCAATACACGTTTCCTCAGTTGCATCAAACTTACCATACTAGTCCCGCTCAGGGTTGGCCTAATTTTCAATATTTATTATTTTTGTAATTAATAGAATATTAAACAGGTGATAATTATTTCTATCGTAATTATATATATGTCAATGATCGTAATCATTGGTTTGTAGGGACTTTAAGTTACAGTGGATTGCGTAGGCTTGATTAAGTAGAAATTAGAAAATAAATTACTTTTAAATAAATACTACTTAATCAGAAGCTCTTAGGTAAAGTTTGAGAAATGCACCATCATCATCATAATCAGCCTATAATGTTCCCACTGCTGGGACACAGGCCAAAAGGAAATGATGAGGAAATGCATACTAATACCAAAAACACCAATTAATTTAATGAAGTACGTCACTTTCTGTGCTGGACTAAAATACATACGTCCTAATAGTAATAACCTATTCCTATCGAAATAAAACCTAACTGCTTGTACACACGAGCGACTCGCGTCAACAGCAGAGGTAACTGTAGCCGTCGACGGCGGGCGACGCGTCGTCGACGCGTGCAGTTGCCTCTTTTGCCGTTGACGCGTGCCTAAAAGTAAAACTAGGTATACTATATATACATTATCTTCTAACATCATTGACATAAAAAAATACAAGGACATGCAGTATTTCTAGAACGTAGAATACTGATAAGATAGGTAATACTATTCAAGCGTTTCAATAGAGATATGGGTTTATCCTTTAAAACGTCTTTACGCATTTCAAGTGTCCTACTTAAATACACGGTATCAATCAACAGTTGGTATGTATACCCCCCTAATTCCCATTTCCATTGGTCATTAGGACTTGGGTACTACGGTACCTAAACGAAAAAAACGCAAAAAATATATGATATTCTTCAGGATTATGCTAGTTAGATAGTGTGTTGAAAACATAATACAACTAATTGGATACGATAGAAAAAAATCATGAAGATACCTCTAAAAACTTTCTTTTTACAATAAAAACCATACTAATTAATATACTACATACAATCATTCTGATTTTTTGTCAGACTATTCTACAAGCAACATACTAAAGCACTAGTGTTTTAATTTTTTAGTATAAACAATAGATAATAATAATAAATAAAAAATTAAAAATGTTTATTGAAGAAAAGCCTAAGTAGGTACATTCCAAAACAATGTTATACAACTGAGTGGCTATGCTAAGCACAATACATTGAAACCCTGATCTCTAAACTAGGGGTGACCCTGTATCTTAGAGATCAGTGTCCCTCCGCAGCAAAGTCACCAGCCAATATTTGTAACTCAATGGCACTTAACAAAGTATTTCTTTACATATTTAAATAACAAGAGAAATAAAAAATAAAAAAAAATAAAATATAAAAAACAAAACAAAATAAAACTTGAAATAAAATAAATATATTATTCTCATTTATAATTTTGTGTGAGTGTGGAGTAAGTGTGTTGGGGTGGGGTGGTAGGTGTGTGTGTATGTATGCGCGTGTGTGCGTGTGCGTGAGTGGTGAGTGAGTGTGCGTGTGTAAGGGGGGAGTATGTGTAAGTGCAACTTGTATGAAAAATGTTTGAAGTGATAAGCATTAAATTTTATGGTAGATGGCCTAAAAGAAGATCCTCAGTTTCTTGATGAGTCAGTTTTGACAAGTATTTGTTTAACACGAGTTTACATTCATATTTTGTTTTTGAAAATAGTTTTAAATCCTTGTTTAAATAATTATACACTTTTATGCTGTTGATATAATACTGTCGCCTGGCAAAAGATGTTCTGTGAGGTTCTAGTGGGAAAATTTTATGCCTATGTAATGTTCTACCAGCTGGCTCAACGAGGGGGCAGGAAGAGTGTTTCCGGATTATCATATCGTACACATAAAGTTGCCTGACAGTCAACAGGTCACATTCAGCATAAAGCTGTAAAGTGGGATACCTGCGTGGACGGGACAGCATAACCTTTATGATAGATAAGATATTTTGTAAATAGATAATTGCTTCATATTTTGCAATAAATTACCAGCGTTGTGTCATCGCGCTTCTCTTTCTTTTCTATGCAGTCCGACGACAGTGACCGCGCTTTAGGTCATGTATTCCCCTTAAGTAAGGAGGGGCTCGAGGCTAAATAATACCAGTCACAAGGGTCGATTGAAGGTGAAGACTACGCTTACCGCAGTTCGTGGATGGGTGACCACCAATTACATATCTAGCGAGACCCCTCCGTGCCTCGTAAGCCGTTGGTCCCAGCTGTCAATCATAGATCTTTGACAGTCGTTACGGGTAGTCAGAGGCCACCAAAAGTCTAACAACGAGTCTTATCAAGGCGTATCGTGGTACCCAGTAACTGAGTTGTGGAAGTCAGATAGGCTGTCGCTCCATGTAAAATACTGGTATTCAGCTGCATCTATCTGGTAGGAATGGAAGCCGACCCCAATGTAGTTGGGAAAAGGCTAGGCAGATGACTTAGGAGTGTATTACGCAATGAAGTTACTGCCGGCGATTCTGTAAAAATCTCACCGTGAAAACTTAGGTGATGCGAGTTTGCTTGGAATTGACACTATTGACAGCTCACTCCACTCCACGCTCACTTCACCTAAGTTTTCACGGTGAGATGGTTACAGAATCGCACTGCTGCTTTTAATCTTAAAATGTATCGCCCAAATATATTATGTAGCTTGCATTTAAATAGCTAATAGCTAATATGGTAATCTTAAGTAAAAGGAAAAGCACTTGATCGTTTAAATCTATTTATTACACTCTGATTCTGATATAATTACGTTTTCACATTCGATTTATAGATTTATAACTTATTGCTATGTAATAGTACCCACTTAATTAATTTATATCAGCTTTTGCTACATATAACTATATATTATTGGGTAATTACTACTTTTCAACCCAAAAAATAACCTTAAAAACAAAAACAATTTTCGTCTAAAACAATATGTGTCAATAGGCCAACGTCCTACGCGCGTACAATACGGACCGGATCGCACAGTTGTTCGGATAAAAAAGCAATAAAACAATTACGTGTGCCGCCGCAACAAAGTTGCAAACCAGTCCCAGCACTGGGCCGGACTCGGCGTCGAGGAATAAACACAATAATTGCCACTTACACGGCGTTAAAATATCGTAAACTTACTATTTTTGTAAGTTAACCGACTGTTTATGGAAACAGGAATTATTAATAGTTCAATTTTTGTAAAATTACTTAGTATTTTTATAAGAATTGAGCGGACGAATTTATTTATATTGCCTATATAAGGGATTCGTAACCAAATCTTGAAAATGTTTAAGTAATAAAACTATTAACGTAGCAGACCGCACCAATAAGAACTAACTAATAAATAAACTCATTAACAATAATGCGTTTGGATTTCCGTCTACAAAAACTGATTTATTCATCCACTTCAAAAATAGCAACCAGCAGTTTGGTTTCAATTAACGTAAAATAGTACAGCATTTCGCGACATAGTTAATATAGACCATTATATTACGCGTCTAGTACTTACTATGACTCATTTGTCGGAATCAAAACATACTAGTATTAGTTTATTGTATTGTTAGTTATAAACGGCAAAGTCGGTCGATAGTTACCTGCTGCATTCAATAAAACATTCATCGGACGCGGCTGCCTATCACACGGTATTGTAATCCTGTGTTCAGTTGCCAAACGACCGAGCATTTATAGTTTTAACATTTAACAATTGTTTTATATCTGCACCCTAATTGCGTAACACATTTTCTATCACAATCCGATGGAAATTTCTAATCCATTGCTTAATAATATGAAAAATTCGTATGCTTGACAGTGTAAATAACGCAATGTTATTGAATTGTCAAAATGAAAGGTATTGTAATTGTAAGTGTGTTACACAATCGCTACGCAAGACTGTAGTCGGAACACTCATTTTTTTTAAATGTGTCTGAAAGAAGACAGGCAGTGATTGAGAAAGAAATTAGATATTATATTTCGCAGCGAAACTCGTAGAGATTGAACGTTTCCAGAGCCGGAGAAGCAGTTTATGCGAAAACATGCCTTTCGCTTACGGTGTGACAGAGCGAACAATTTCTTCGAACAGAAAACTCGGAGTGGGAGTGCGACACGTGTTCCCTTATTGATTCTGTGGAAGGGCACTGAAAATAAATTTGTATTTTCATTTTATTGCTTACTGAGAAATTGACAAATGTCCACGAGGCGGCCCATTCCGTTTAAGACGTCATTCTTGATAGCTATTTGGCATTGCTTAGAATAGGTAGAATTATTTAACTAATAATTCAATACATACATTGAAGCTTTCAAAGAAATTGCTGTAAAAGCAAACCGAATAGGCACTTTCTACGTTTGTAGCATTTTAAATTAAAAAACACGAGACGATTTTTTTAAAGTTATCGTTTCATTTTCATTGGACTTTTCTAAATTCGTCTCTGAAATAAAAGTTAACTGTTAAATAAACCTAGTTTTTTTTTCTATTCTCTATTTATGTCCCATTGCAACAACGTGTCTTTTAGGTCTATCATTACTTTTCCTAAGTGACACACGACAAAAAGGAGTATGAAAAAGAAACAGTCACATTCCGCGAGTGCCGACAGAAATGAAAACAAAACACAAAATGAATACTTTGACATCACTCACTGGAGTTATAAGACGATTAAAAAAATACCCACAAATGTCCACGAGGCGGCCCATTCCGTTTAAGACGGCATTCTTGATAGCTATTTGGCATTGCTTAGAATAGGTAGAATTATTTAACTAATAATTCAATACATACATTGAAGCTTTCAAAGAAATTGCTGTAAAAGCAAACCGAATAGGCACTTTCTACGTTTGTAGCATTTTAAATTAAAAAACACGAGACGATTTTTTTAAAGTTATCGTTTCATTTTCATTGGACTTTTCTAAATTCGTCTCTGAAATAAAAGTTAACTGTTAAATAAACCTAGTTTTTTTTTTCTATTCTCTATTTATGTCCCATTGCAACAACGTGTCTTTAAGGTCTATCATTACTTTTCCTAAGTGACACACGACAAAAAGGAGTATGAAAAAGAAACAGTCACATTCCGCGAGTGCCGACAGAAATGAAAACAAAACACAAAATGAATACTTTGACATCACTCACTGGCATATCGGATATACATTAAAACAGAGTACATCCCGAGGACAGCCGAACACATCCGAAACGGGTATTTTTTTAATCGTCTTATAAAAAAAACACGTGCGGTGTCGCTTACGGTAACAGTGGCGCGAGTTCAATGGTTTTTCCCATCTCAAAAAATGCCCAACGCACCTAAAAAAGTTTTCACTTCAAATATGTATTTTTCTAAAAATAATATCTATCTAATCTAACTAGCCTGTATTGTCCCAATGCTGGGCAAAAGCCACCCTCTCCCTTTTCCACACAATTCTGTCTTTAGCGAGTGCCGGGCCTGTCCCTACGGTAGTAGGAGTCAAGCTCGTCCCGTCAACTTCGTTATCCTTAATAATAATTTGATGAATTATGATTATACATATTTTTTTTTTTATATAAAAAAAAAAACAACCGATTCTTGATTCTTTGTAGAATGTTTCTCCTGATCTTAAAAGTTTATACTATAAGTAGCAGCGCTCCGCGGTTTCACCCGCAAAGTGTCAATCCCGTTCGAAAGACTCGTGGCGCCATCTATGATTATAATAACGTTACTGTTGTTATGTCCGTTTCTTTTTTATTGCCTATGTTCGTTTAAATTTTGCATAATTATACGTTGTCAGGTGTACAACCTGACAACGTATAATTATGCATAATTTCAGGATGATCGGTTCAGTGATTTAAGCGTGGACAAACAAACTTACTTTCGCATTTATAATATTAGTTAGTTAGATTTTAAAGTTACCCTAGCAACTTAAACATCTATTTTCTTGGAATTAATTTTAAATGTGCTTGTAAATTACAATATATTTTGTCCATAAAAGGAAGTAACTTATAAATACTAACTACTTTGGCCGCTTTTTCGATTTGCATAATTATTTAAATAAAATAATATTAATTATTTGACCTGCTTTGAACACTAACCTAACCTAACAATAAAGTGTGAAAAAGAACTTATTTTTCTGTTTTCTTATTAGCACATTATTTTTGTAAAATAAATTCCAATAAAGCAAATAAAAAACATAACTATATTCCCAAATATTTTGGCACACCCAAATTCGGCCCTGCATCAAAAAGCCATATTCAGGCATGTAAAAAATACTCAAAATCGGCAACACTACACTCGACCCCGCGACCGACTCACGCGCCGGTTAACCGATTGTTGATAAAAGCTGACAACATGCATCTTATGACGTAATGTATTAAACGTTAATAAGAAAACTCCATTTAATAAAGGTCTTTAAAAGCTTTTAATTTGTACAAGCATGAGTTTTAATTAGAGGTCTTATGGCTATGGGAATGTTTGGTACTTGATGAGAACTTAATTGAAAACTAAATCAATTAACTATAAGTACTATAAGTTAGCTTGTATATGGGGAAGACCCGCGGGGCAATCGCGTAACACATTTATCAATCGGAATCGGTTTCATTTTGACAGTTCAACAACATTCATTGCGTTATTTACGTGTTGAGCAGACAAATTTTTCGAACTTATAAAGCAATGGATTAGCAATTTGCTTCAAAACGATTCAGATAGTGTGTTACGCAATTAAGGTGCTGGATGGGGCTCGCACAGGCCAGTGAAGCTTGGCACAAAAGGAAGGAAGCCATTAGGGTAATTACTTTGCCGAAGGAGCCTCACTGCAATACCTCGCGGTCGTGGTTTAGCTCGCTACCTCGATGTAAAACAAATGCATGCTTGCACGCAGGCATATGCCGAAGGATACCTCACTGCAATACATCGATTTATTCCGGTCAGGGGGCCTAAAAGGCCACTTTGGCAGAATCATAAAAGGATAACATAATGGACAGTTAACTGTTAAGTTAATCGTATCAAATCCCATTGGTGAAACATTTTTCAGTTATTTTTTTTGTGTGTGCTAAAATACTAATCAATCTAATCCAAATCTCTTTGATTGTACCTACGTAGTGCAGGGAAAAAAGAAAAACACGGACTGTCTTCGCCACATTATAATTCATAATGTTATCCTTTTATGATTCTCCAAAGTGGCGTTTTTAGGCCCCCTGATCCCCTGATAAATACGGGACTAATCTAACGTAGTTTCTTATTTCAGACTTTTCGAAGTTTGCTGTAGTCCCAATGATCAAGTTTCGAGCAACTGCCTATCTGACCTCCACAACGCAGTTATAGCAGACTTTTGGGCTTAAACTACCAGGAACGACTGTCAAAGATTACAAATGACAGCCGGGACCAACGGCTCAACTTGCTCAAACTAGGCACGGAGACCGTCTTTATGGCTGTATGTACGATGTTCTTCCACATCGTTACGTTCTCAGATTCTCTCAGGGCGGTCGTAACAGAGAGTCCAGTGAGGGCGGTTCCGCTATGTAGATATTATTCTAGCCAGTGCCGGATACTTGATGCCCTAAGCAATCCACGCCTGTAGGCCCTCCTATCCACTAGTCGCCTCGTATTTTTCCAAAACATCGACGAGCGATTTGTAAAGATTGGCGCACATCTCTAGAGTGACTTTTGGGTCTTGTAATATCTTGCTGATAAACAGCCTTGCCATTCAAGTGCTAGCAAATACCGTTTCGGTGCTGGGTGCCCCCCGAGACGTGATGCCCTAAGCAAGTGCTTAATTTGCTTATGGGCTAATCCGGCACTACTACTACTACTACTAGCAGACGAGTCCTGGAGTGGAGACCGCGTATCGGCAAGCGTAGTGTGGGACGCCCCCCAGCTAGATGGACGGACGACCTAAAGAAGGTGGCTGGGGTAGACTGGATGCGGAAGGCGGAGGACAGGGTGCTGTGGCGCAGTCTGGGAGAGGCCTATGTCCAGCAGTGGACTGCGATAGGCTGAGTTGATAATCCGGCACTGATTCTAGCTAATCATCACTTTAATGTTTTAACAAGTTTCTGTCCAAGACTTCATCCGCGTGAAATTTGGAATTTTTTGTTCCCCCTACCAACCCCGTCGCATCGCATCGCCTCCCCACGCTATTACTTCGTTTTTTCTTAGCGTTCTTTCTGAGTTTTTTTTGTTTCTGCTCGGCTCCTAAGGGTCCTAGCGTGATGCTCAAGAATTGGGATGAGTATATGGAAAAATAACTTTAATGCCCACACAATAAAGTTCAGTTTACGCTACAACTTCAAACATTTTTATAATTTTTTAAATAACGTTAGTCACTCTTAATTACCACTAAAATAAAGTTGATGTTTGTTTAACTTGAAATAACAACAATTTGAAACATATAATATGTATATGAATAGACCTTAGTTAAAGATATTCTACTAGCTAATCGTCACTTTTATGTTTTAATACTTTTATTAAAACGGTGAGGTGTTCCATTAACATTTAGTAGCCATCACTTATGGATTTCTTTTATTAACGACATCACCTGTCCGCCATTTTTTTCTAACCCTCGGGGTCGGTTACTAGGCTAAATGGTCACGCCAGAATACCTTCGATCGATATCTGATCTAACCCGAGAATTACTGTATTACGAAGACACTCATGATTGTTTATTTATTTATTTACCCGACTACGGAGGGTAGGTATATGATTTATTAAAACTGGCCAAGTGAGAGTCGGATTTGCACACAAAGGGTAACACGTTTGTTGTATGGGAGCCCCCCTTAAATATTAATTTTGTTTTTAGTATTTGTTGTTATAGCGGCGACAGAAATACATAATTTGTGAAAATTTCAACTGCTAGCTATCGCGGTTCTTGAGATACAGCCTGGTGACAGACAGACGGTCTTAGTAATAGGGTCCCGTTTTTACCCTTTGGGTACGGAACCCTAAAAATTGAAATGTTATTAGAAGGTTAATAAGTTTTTAGAGGCTCAGTTCAATATTTTCCTTAAAATAAATATGGATTCCGGTGTAGGGCGATACGATGATCAATCGCGAGGCATTGTGATATCTCTATCCTGGTTAATATGTCTACCTACTCATTAGAATGGCTATAATGCAGGGTACGGAACCATTCGTGGGTGCACCCCAGCATGTGGGCAATTAACAATAATTACTTGCTATTTTAATATGCACCCACATTTTGCGGAAATTGTGTCCAATGGTGTATCATTTACAAATCGATAGTTATACAATACTATTGTAGATACTGCGTGGGAAAATTTATATACTAATAATAAAGCTGAAGGGTTTGTTTGTTTGAACGCGATAATCAACGGAACTACCAGTCGGATTTCAATAATTCTTTTTGCATTTGATAGCCCAATTCTTGAGGAAGGCTATTTAACATCACGAGGGTGCTAGCCTCAGGAGTTGAGCATAAAAGAACAAAAGCAAACACGAAGTAATAGAGCGGGCAGACGATGCGATGCGACGGGGTGAGTCGGGGAAAAAAGAAATTTAAGCGTTCCTGCACACGATGCTGTCACCGCGCCGTCGCCGCGCCGACGACGCCGCGCAATTACACTGTAGATAGTAGATACGAGTCGCGCGAAGCCCGCTACCGCGCCGCCTACGCGCCTCCGCGCGCGTTCCCTCTGTTTGATTCATTCCATTACCGGCCGCGTACGAACGTGCACGTGCGTAACTTTTTAAGAATGAATCAAACAGACAGGAAGGGGAACGCGCGCGGTGGCGGCGCGGCGGCGGCGCAGTGGCGGGCTTCGCGCGACCCGTATCTACAGTGTAATTGTGCGGCGTCGGCGCGGCGACGGCGCGGTGACGGCATCGTGTGCAGGAACGCTTACGCGGACGAAGTCGCGGGCAGAAGCTAGTTGTTTATAAAGTTAGACAGACCCGTGCACAGCACGGTTTCCTTACGGCACGGTGTATAAACCGCGCCGTAGAAAAAACTTGTCTGTCAACAAGCTTCCATAGTGATCCATATATAGATATCCGGATCCATACAACACTGACGATCATGCTTATACCTACACGGCGAATAAGGGTCAGGAACTCAGGACACATTGATCGACGGCCTTCGAATGTTTGTCCATACAAAAAAACCGGTCAAAAGCGAGTCGGAATCGCGCACCGAGGGTTCCGTACCATCATGTTGTTTGATACGATTAACTTAACAGTTAACTGTCCATTATGTAATCCTTTTATGATTCTGCCAAAGTGGCCTTTTTAGGCCCCCAGGTCCACAGTGAAAAAACCCAATAACACCTTGATCGACCTGGGAATCAAACCTAACACCGCGCGCTCCGGGGTCGCGCTTGCGGAACAACCAACTAATAGAATCTACGTACGTACCTACGTCCTGAAGTTACAGGAGAGATCCATAACGTTGCATTAGTTATAATTTACGACTGTCTTCTCGAACACAGACTTAAGTGCATAAGTTTTAACGCCATCACACTCTTTATGACCGCAGATCCGCCATTATTGGTATTCAATGAAACACGTTAAGAGGGGACCGGCCTGCGAGTAATTTGAAAAATAGGTATTTGAAGAAACTATTGCCGTCGCCTTACATCAAGTCTGCCCCCGTAGTGCAGCTGCAGCTCAGACCGAAATTATCACAACATTTTTGACGAGATCGACGACGTTTCGTATCCCTTTTTTTTTTCCTCGAAAACTGAGCCGATTCAATTATTTTTTACATTAACATTTTAAGAAAGAGTATGTTTAGGTTCCTGTCATTTTTTATGTTAAAAACTTTTCTAATTTGTCTGGTAGTCCTCTAATCACGGCGGTAAAAATAGGGCGTTTTTTATTGTAATTTTTAGAGGGTCATATTTTCTTTACTAATTAGTTGCTGAAAGAAAGAAAATGACAGGGACGTGTTTACAGCTGACCTTGATTTTATGAAAACAAATAGCACGCCCTGTTTCCTCTTAAGAAGATATTGGGTTCTTTGACATTCATTTTCATGGTACAATTTATGCTTTTTGGTTGGGGAAGTGACGAGATCAGAATTCGAAGAACCTTTTCCCTTGATTAAAGAAATACCTAATCATAACATAACATCTTATCTCATCTGTATTTTCCGGCAGATTATTGGACATATATTTCGCCAGTTATATTGGTCCCATGTAATAGAGTGTGAGCCTACAAAAAACAAAAAAAAAACAAAGAGGAGATGATTGATCAATCACATGATACCATTGAGCAGTGGTGGCCAAGTGGTAACGGCCGCGACTTACGAGTCGTAGGTTCGAAAATAGACAGGCGCTTTACTTTGTGTAAATTATTTCATCACCACTGCTCTCAAAACGGTGAAGGAAAACATCGTGAGGAAACCGAAATTTCTAGAAACAAATATTCGAAGACATGTGACATCTGCCAACCTGCACTAAAATAGGCCCGCGTGGTGGTTTACAACCCACTCCCTCTCACCGAGAGGAGGTCTGTGTCCCAGCAGTGGGAACATTATAGGCCGATTATGAAGATATCATTACTACCAGGGGTGGCCAACCGGTCTATCGCGACTATTAGTCCAGTCGATCGTGGCAAGGCAAAAAATATTTCCAACTACAAACCTGATTTTACTAATCTAGCGAAAGATGCTCAAACGCAATGTATAAATAAGTTAATTACTAAGAATAATTTTCAGTTTTATATTTTCCCTTCATTTAAGATTTCAAGAAGTATGTAGATCGTCGCACAGGCTGTCATCAGTGAACAGTAGATCTTGGGTCTAACCAAGTTACCCCTGCTATATACTATGCTTTACTAAACACAAACTCTCTGATACTAGATACCGTTAAAAAATTATAAGCCAATCAGCTGAAATATACAAAATATTAAACATAGCTCCATTTCCACGATCACCACATAAATTAAAGAGTTACCCGCAACAATAACACACACGTAACGCTAAACTTAAACCGGAGTAGTTCACAAGATCCCATTGTTTTACAATGTTCATAATAATCTTACAATAACATGCAATATAGCCCGATGTGGTTCCACCATTTTCTCCAACTGTCCTACGGGCTACGTTAGACGGTGTATCAAATATAACAGCATATGTTTAATAATATTAGTGACAGTAGATCGTCGATTTACATTAAACCCGGCAAATGTTTGAGTGGGACTGTAAACATACGGAGAATTACAACCGAATGTTTATAATTTGTATGATCTTGTTCTCCTACAAAATGAGGTTTCTCGTAATTATGTAACGGAGATGTTGTTTTAAAGAACTTGTGGATGTCTGAGAAAGTTGAGAGGGCGTTAGGTAAAATGTATTTCTTCATTAATACATGGTTTCTGTACGATGTAACTTTTTCATTACTTATATAAAATTAAACTAGCTGACCCGGTAAACGTTGTTTTGTCATATTCTAGCTGCCCGGCGCGGGCGGCGGCGGCGCGGCGCTACTTCGTTCGCGTGGTATCCTACCCTTAACCTACCCTACTTCGACACTACTCCCACCCTACTTCTACCCTCCTAACCTACTCCTACACTACTCCTACCCTATTCCTATAAGTAAATAAAAGTATTAAAAAAAAAGTATCCTATGTCCTTCTCCTGGTTCTAAGCTACCCCCCCCCCACCCACCAATTTTAAGCCAAATCGGTTCAGCCGTTCTTGAGTTATAAATAGTGTAACTAATACGACTTTCTTTTATCTAAATAAATGTTCTATTATTCAAAAAGGCGACCTGTGACAGGCACACTTTTAAGTAGATATGTGTAGGACTGTAGGTTAAGCTTAAACATAAACAAATGAAAAATTAAGATAACTACTAGTAACTTGTAGCGTGTTCTTTCTTTAGTCTGATTAAATACTTCGTAGTGTAAAGACGTTCCGTTTTATTTACTTTAGACCCCTGGATTTTGGAATAGACGACCTCTTCTTTATCTACTCTACTACATACACATTTTCATACGACACATAGACATATCTCATTTCGTCACCCTATATAGGATAGGGTGACTGGTAATTAGTGGCCGATACTTAAACACGTGATTTTACTCATCATTATGAACAACATTTACTACTATGGGACCAAACCTGAAATCGCGAAAATAAAATCAGCTGTTATCTACATTTTGACGAGTTAGACGAACATAAATTGTAGGGAACAGCTGATTTTATTTCGAGAAGCCTAAAGGAAAGGTTTTTTTTTTTGTAACTAATCACATACAGGAGATTGCAGCTGCCCATCCCTTGTCAAAGCACTTTCATCGATACAATAATTTGAAAGAAATAAGAGGTTGCAAAAAATTAAACAATAAACTTTCACGAGCATTTTTTATGAATCGGTTAAAATCAAGAACCTTATCGCGTTATCGAACAAATAACCCAATTGAGTCCCTTAACGAAGCAGTTTGAAATAAATAAAACATTAAATAAAAACTAATTTAAACACAAAACGGAGGCCGAAAGCCGAAAAGCTATCAATGTAACATTCTCAGAAACGTTATACATTGAATGTCATTTAAGAAGTAAGTTTTACGGGTTAAAATTACCTAAATTATAATTTTGAAGGCATTTAACGACCGGCCAGTGTGTATTATCTGAGATTATGACGTTTTTAAAAACATTCGGAACCGAGTATATTCTTTGTATTGTTATTTTTAAGGTCTTTGTGATAAATGAAAATTGTTGGAGTTTTACGAACCAATTTGGGACGTTTTTTTTTGTCAGGGAGCCAAAATATATGTCGTAATTCGCAGGATCTTCTGTTTTATGCGGATTTTAAATTAAATAGGGCTTTATCTTCCGATTTAAAGTTAGCTCCAAAGAAAACGATAGTGGACTACTTAGTACCCTTCGATCAAAGAACAAAAGCAGTGGTAGGCCAGTTGTATCAGCTCCGACTTACGAGTTTGTAGGTCGTGAGTTCGTACCCAGCCAGGCGCTTCACTTTGTGTAAATTATTTCATCACCACTGCCCTCAAAACGGTGAAGTACGTACGTACGGAAGTAAAACATCGTGAGGAAACCGACATGTCCTGGAACCAAAAAAAAAGGAAGACATGTGACATCCACCAACCCGCCGGGGCCTGCATGGTGGATTATGGCCCGCTCCCTCACAGAGGGGGCCTGTGTCCTAGCAGTGGGAACATTATAGGCTGATTATGTTGATCAAAGATCATAGCTGTATTCCCCGATGAGTTAGGCTCACATCCACATTTCGCCAGTTAACAAACTGTTAAAGAACATAATACCTAACTATTCAAATTCTACACATTGAGGTGCATGTAGCAGAATAATTGTCATGATAACAGGCGGTAAGCATCAACAGTGACTGTGGTTACAAAGGTCCCTTCTATGCTAAATACGAAGTCGACTGGTATAGTCATTTTGCTACTGCGAATTTGCAACCCAATTAGGGTGGTAGGTCTCCACAGTAATTATCAACAGCGTACGTGTCATCTGAACTCAGCTTAACCTGCCAACGCCGACACGCAATTGTCCCACTCTATCATTATCCTTGCCCATCAAAACGGCACAATTTAATTTATAATTAAACTAAGATCAACTTTTTCAATGATAAAACTTCATATCCAACCTCGTTAACCGGAGTAAAACCATGCGAGTGCCAATCACAACACTATGCGTCGTAAAACGGGATATAAACGGAGTATAAACTATTTTAAATTAATACAAGACGTGTATAAATAACTAGCTCACTAAAGAGGATCACCAGATTCAGTTGAAATTTAATTTAGTAAGATTATAAACGGCATATAGTTTAATCATGGTAACGCTGGGTATTGCCAACTTATACGAAGTCCCATAAAACGGGCTATAAACGCTGCATCCACTTACTTTTATTGCGAGCTACCAGTGTTGCCAGGAATAGGTTTTGCAGAAGTGCTGCTGATTTTTCGGAACGCCATCTGGATTCTAGAAAGGTTTTTAATTTGGAATAGAGGAAAATTAATGGAAACTGTCGTGGGATTACTTTCTCGAGTCGACAGAAAACGTTTTGCAATTAATTTGTTGGATTAAACTTGTCAAAGTGGTTCACAGCTTTACTTGGCCATAAAAAATAACGTGTGTTATTAATTTACGCAATCTCCTCTATTATTATTCACTTACTCAAATATACCTACTTTTAATTATTTCACCCCATAAAATAATAATTAGAAAAATATACAGCGTGTTTTATACTCACACATTTTATCAGTCGTGCAAAACATTATTTTCTAATCTGGCAACACTGAGCAGACTCCCGATATTTCTCCGAAAAGCCGGCTATTATAGCTCTATATGGAGAAACATAAACGTTACGGCTTATTGCTGGAGGATACCAAATAATATTGCAATGTTTACAATCAATAAATCATGTGTTTCGTACAAACTTTCCTAATATGAACCATTTGCTTAGAGAACTTTTTGTATCTGAATATTGAAATAACATTTTATGGTCCATTTCGAAGAATTAAGAAAGCAAAAGGCGTAATGAAAGATGGCATAGGACAATTTCACAAGTAAGGGGATTCCCTTACCTACTAATAAACGTTGTATAGCGACTGTATAGTTACACAACGCTTTGTCTTCTTCTTTCGAAAGTCAAATTACTGACGACTGAAAGAGAGTAATCGATGGGTTAGAAAAAATTAAAACAATATTGGTTTAGTATGTTGCTTGTAGAATAATCTGACAAAAAATCAGAATGATTGTATGTATGTATTAGTATGGTTTTTATTGTAAAAATAAAGTTTTTAGAGGTATCTTCATGATTTTTTTCTATCGTATCAAATTAGTTGTATTATGTTTTCAACGCACTATCTACCTAGCATATATCCTGAAAAGATCACATATTTTTCGGATTTTGTTTACTGTAGTCGATCATATACTTTTATTGCTTCTAAAACTTGCGTTTTTTGCGTTTAGGTCCTGTAATCCCCTTAATAATATATAGGTACTTCGTTAACCAAAGGAAATAAGAGTGAAAAGTCAAAAGATTTATTGACAAGCGTATCATACGATACCAAGTCCGTTCCGCGCGACTAATTCCATAATTTACGAACAACAGTGGACAGTTCTAAATTAATATCGAACTCGGTTTTACGAGCGATGACTAGTTTGAACATAAATTGTTGGAACACTAGATGTGGCAAGTTCTATAGGATGTGGTGACAATAGTTGTGAAAAAAACTGCCGCTGGAAATCTGTGCCTACTGAATTGTTTTGTCATCGGATCGAAATTCGAAATACCAGCCGCTAGGGCTCTCTTTCGCATGATCATTATGCTAAACGATGGTCGTTTTACGTGGATGTGACGCATATTTTCCCCCCAACTTGTTATTTTCCTAGTACTACTAACTTGTCCCACTAAACGCACGACGCCATCGCGGCAGGCCAAGATGAAGATGGCGGGACGAGCTTCACTCTTACCGTAGGGACAGAATTCTGTGGAAAAGGGAGAGGGTGGCCTTTGCCCTGAACTGGGACAATATAGGCTAGTTAGATAGACTGTACTTTTTATAATTCAACTTAATAGAATAAGAGGAAGTGGTCCATTCAAATGTGGTTTGCAAGATTTGTCCTAAAAATCTAACTCAAGCTATAGTTCGCGCGGAACTAGTTGGCCGCGCCTTAGGTATGTGAGCGGTGGGACGGAGGGGCGGGGACGCTTTGTCATTACTAGCAAAGCTTCTAATTTAAAGATGCCAAAGTTTTGCTACTCACAACTTCATCAACTGCCTAACCTTTTCCCAACAATGTTGGGGTCGGCTTCCAGAATTTTGGGCTTCTGACTACCCGTAACGACTGTCAAAGATCCACGAATGACAGCCGGGACCAACGGCTTACCGTGCTTTCCGAGGCAAGGAGGGGTATGTAAAGACGGTCACCCATCCACAGACCAACCGCGGCAAGCGTAGCTTAACCTGATCGATCCACCTGTGCGGCTGTTATTATTTAGCCACGGGCCCCTCAACTTGTTACTCACAACTTAAATGGTAAGGTTTATGATTTTATGGATTTTTATTAGGTTCCTGGATAATAATATTTTCATTAAAATTAGTTTGGTTTTTAATTAATCATAGCTGTGAATGTCGTGATTGCCCAGGATACGGGTTCACATCTGGGCAAGTACAAATGTGACGGACGCTTTCAACGTGCACGTCTTTCTATATCGTTCTCACATGTATAATTTCAACATGAATGATGTAACCAATATTTTGCAACAATTTTAAGATTTAAAAGAGTGTCCGTGGAGTTTCTTGCCCGTTCTTCTCCATAGGTACCTACTACGCTTTGGAATGGGCAACTAGCTTCATCTTTCTGACTGACCGACGACCCCTTGACAATTCAAAAATGTCTGTAATTGGTTTATTTGAACTATAGGTATGCTTTGAGTTTGCGTTTGGCTGTTTCAAGTCATAATGTACTTTTCAAAATAAATATTCATAACCTATTTCATATTTCCCCCACTTCGCACCCAAGACAATAAGTATTAAGATCATAAAAGGTTTGATTTGCAAATTATTTATTTAATTTTCTACTTAGGTAGGTACTGAATGACTTAACGACCAGTTAATTAACATTCTAGTGTAAATAGAACAGCTGCCAATTAGTGACTAGAAATGTTTTACCGTAATCCATAGTTTTTTTTTATTTTTTTTTTATTTATTGAAATTTTTGCTCGTTTGTGGCGCGTGAACGATGAAACGTAAGATTTGGACCCCAATGGTTCCGCATCAGAGCCGCACGCGCACGTAATATGCAGTGTGTCTAAAAGATCTTTATCTGATGCACAGTGCTTTCTGTCTAGCTTACAGTTATACTTTATTAGAAAAAAGATCATTTTCCTAGAACCAGATTTTACTGTTTGTAGTCTAGTAGACTAGTGGTGGCTAATATATCATATAGCAAAATAAAGCACCTTGCTTAATACACACATCATAAAGCAAACGCTATCGGGGCTCTCACAAGTTGCTATTTGCTTATTGCTTTTTTACATCGCACTCTGTCTCTGTCATCGCGCGAAACGCATTAAGCAATGAATATAATAATAAATCGTTATAAGCAAGCACCGCGTGCGATTTGTGATCTCGGGCGGCTCACGTAAATACGTAATATAATTAATGATATGCTATTTGGTTCGTGTTTTTTACTTTTGTGATTATTTTGCTTCGTACTTTTTTAGTGTAAATAAATAAATATATATTAATAAATATCGTATGAGGTATATGAGGATATGTATAAGTATGAAGGAAAGTTGATGTTGTTGTTGTTGAGTTGATGATGTTGTTGTTGTTGTTGATTTTGTTGTTGATGTTGTTGTTGAGTTGTTGTTGATGTTGTTGTTGTTGATGTTGTTGTTGAGTTGTTGTTGTTGATGCTGTTGTTGTTGTTGAGTTGTTGTTGTTCATTTTGTTGTTGATGTTGAGTTAATATTGTTGTTGATGCTGTTGTTGTTGTTGATGCTGTTGTTGTTGTTGATGTTGTTGTTGTTGTTGTTGTTGATTTTGTTGTTGATGTTGTTGTTGTTGAGTTGTTGTTGTTGAGTTGTTGTTGATTTTGTTGTTGATGTTGTTGTTGAGTTGTTGTTGTTGATTTTGTTGTTGAGTTGTTGTTGAGTTTGTTGTTGTTGATGTTGTTGTTGCTGTTGTTGTTGTTGAGTTGATGTTGTTGTTGTTGTTGAGTTGTTGTTGATTTTGTTGTTGATGTTGTTGTTGAGTTGTTGTTGTTGATTTTGTTGTTGAGTTGTTGTTGAGTTTGTTGTTGTTGATGTTGTTGATGTTGTTGTTGAGTTGTTGTTGTTGATGTTGTTGTTGTTGTTGAGTTGTTGTTGTTGTCGGTTGAGTTGATTGTATCTGTTTTATCGTAATTCATAAACGCAATGTAATATTCTTTAGCTTGCTGTCAGTCACCGCGCTTGCTTTATTCGCGCCCGCCCGTAACATAACAACCTACGCGTATAAAAAAAGCATGATTTAATAAAGCATATAAAAAATCATGATTAAAATATAAAGCATTAAGCATTAAGCAAGTGATTGCCTTATAGCAACTTTGAACACCACTATAGTAGACACGGTTAGTTTCTTTTTTAGTCTTTTTTAAATATTATTGGTTTTAAAGCTGATGCGTGTACGCACGGCTACACAACAAGCTTATACATTACCAATATAAGCTGACTTGTGATTGTACCAAAAAACTACAGCTACTAACTACCACGTGTTTACGTACAGACGCCAAGCACATCAAGCTACTACAAACTGTCAAATTTCTTTATTAGATTTTCAACTTTATCGCTAAAGCATAAGATTCAAAGTTGATTGGGAAAATTTTACAGTTTCGGGTAGCTTGCTTGTGCTGGCGTCTGTGCAAAGACGGTGAAAATAAACTCGTCAGGATAGCCCGCAAAATTCAAAATTCCTTAGGTTTTATGCAATTTGCAGGTTATGTTGATCTAAATATGATTCGCGGAGGTAAAAAATATTTATTTAAAGAATTAAATTCATAAAAATCATCAACATAACTCTGTAAATCCATATTATTGAATGACTTACCTACTATTTCATGAAATCTTGGCATTAGAGGCAGTGCCGGATTAAGAATACTTGATGCCCTAAGCAATCCACGCCTGTAGGTAGGCCTACCTATTCAGTATCCACTAGTCACCTAGCTCATATTTTTTCAAAACAACGACGAGTGATTTGTAAAGATTGGCGCACACCGCGCACATCTCTAGCTAGAGTGACTTTTGGGTCTTGTAATATCTTGCTGATAAACAGCCTTGCCTTTCATGTGCTAGCAAATACTGTGTCGGTGCTGTTTCTGCCTTATGGTGCCCCCCGAGACGTGATGCCCTAAGCAAGTGCTTAATTTGCTTATGGGCTAATCCGGTACTGATTAGAGGCCAATTGTAACTTAAGAATCAGCAATAAGTACAAATACAACTCATTGCCGATTCTAATGATTATAATTCTGTGGAGTCGTATTTGTTAGGGTCGTGAATCATACATATTTTAGTCAACATACAAAATGACAGAAACCTGCAAATTGCAACAAAAAAAACGTAAGAAAATTGAATTTACGCGGGCTACACGTAAGAAAAAATTAAATTTGCGCGGTCTACACGTCAGATAAAATGAATTTACGAGGGCTACACGTAAGAAAAAAATAATTTACGCGGGCTACACATAAGAAAATTTAATTTGCGCGGGCTACACATAAGAAAAATTTAATTTACGAGGGCTACACGTAAGAAAAAAATAATTTACGCTGGCTACACATAAGAAAATTTAATTTGCGCGGGCTACACGTAAGAAAATTGAATTTACGCGGGCTACACGTAAGAAAAATTTAATTCACGCGGGCTTTTCATCATGCATTCATGCAGCTACAATGACTTCGGCTTTGCACGTTGCTTGAAATAAATCAATTTTCCATTAACGTTTATTTCCTCAAGTTACTATTGTATTTTTAAGAATCATCATTCATCATCTATCATCAAATTCAACATGTTTGCAAAAATCCTGCCACTATAATATTATAAAAGCGAAAGTTAGTGTGTTTGTTATTTCTTCACGCTCAAACGGCTGGACTAATTTTGATAAAATTTGGTATGGAGGTAGCTGACAACCTGAATTAACACATAGACTAGTTTTTATCCCGATATTCCCACGGGATCGAGACTTATGCGGGTGAAAACGCGGGGCGCAGCTAGTTAGGAATAATTTGCAAATAGGACTGAATACCTACTATTATTTCATAGTCCGTCTTATCCTTGATGCGTTCGAGTATTGTCACCCTAAAAAACGGTTAACCTAATTTTATTTTATGCATTTCTGTCACTGCGGTGCCAACCAGTGTTACCAGCGTTTATAAATAAAGACATTGTAATCCCAACGGCTGATTGAGAGCATTGGACACCTAGTAACACAGTTTGTCACACAATACAATATATTAACATGGCATAATGACTTTTAGTGCTTGTGATTTAAGGCCTATAACGGCGTAGTGGTAATTTTATTGTGTACGAATATTATGAGGCATAAAATTTCTTCATGAGGTCGGAAACGCTTTTATTATTTTTTTAGTAATTAATTTGTATATGAGCAGTGGTGGTGGAAACGGCCGCGACTTACGGGTTGTAGGTTCGAACCCAGACAAGCGTTTTACTTTGTGTAAATTATTTCATTACTTACTGCTCTCAAACTGTGCAGGAAAACATTGTGAGAAAACCGGCATTTCACATCTACCAACCCGCACTGGGCCCGCGTGGTGTATTACGGCCCACTCACTCACCGAGAGGAGGCCTGAGTCCCAGCAGTGGGAACATTATAGGCTGATTCAGCATGATTATGCATGAGCAAAATATCGTAAGTTCTTTTCAAACATAAAAGGAAACTAGGGACGCCCGTCACAATCTTACTTTCCGCAAATTTTACATCCAACACATAAAAACTTCGGTCACAAATCTATGAAAGGAAAACATAAAATATTTGTCTACGCGCGGGAATTAACTGTCTGCAGACAGGAATCTTTGAAAGGGATTTCAGATTGTAGATTATTTCAGATATTATTGGCCTGTAAGCGTGGATTCAAGCAGACTAGTTCGAGGTGGCTCAGGTGGTGGCGAGGTGGTTCGAGGTGTCTACAACAACATTGCGATCAATGATGCATTTGCTAAGTGTGGCTAAAATGTATATAGTGTGGATATAATTTTGGAAATTTAGAAAGCCCATAGCTTTAATTAAAAAAAAAACCACGTCAGTTCTCACATTAGCTCATCATCATTAGGCCCGTCGTCCACCAACCACAACGCTACTCTAAAGTAACCCATTCATCTTCCTGCCCATATCCCATGTTACTTGGGGTCGGCGCAACACGTTTTCTTCTTCTATCCTCCCCTGTCAACCGTCATGCTATCATTCACTCCCTTCTCTTTCATATCATTCCTCACACAATCCATCCATCTTTTCTTCGGCCTTCCTCTCCCTCTCCATCCATCAACATGTATATTCATCACTCTTTTACTCACATGCGTTTCGTCCCTTCTCATCACATGCCCATACCAAGCCAAACGATTTCCTTTCAACTTTTCTGTCACTGGCGCCACTTTCAAACTTCCTCTTATATACTCATTTCTTACTTTATCCATTCTCGTTCTTACACATCCATCTCAACATTATCATCTCTGCTGCATGCAATCTTTTTTCATCCGTCTTCTTCACGGCCCAGCATTCAGACCCAGGCCACACACGACAGGCCTTATCTAAAGTAACCAATTAAAAACTCAAATCACCATTACGACACTTAACAATACGTTTGGAAGAGAGACATCTGACACAGAGACAGAGCTGAAAGGGATCTCCATGTATTCTCATCCATGGTCATATCGTTCCCGGTCCCCATAAAAATTGCTGACAAATCTGCCACCACCACCAAGTTACTATGTACTACATTAAGATATATAGGTGTCGTCACGTTTAAAGCCAATAATTTTGTTAGACAAGCCAGCAGTACTTTCTATCCTTTGAGTAAGAACAGTTAAGTGTCCGGCCGGGTCATATCACCAGCAAACTATGTGCTTATTGCTTTTAGTGGCGATTTCTAGTTTATGAGGCTGTATAGAGAAACTGTTTACCTCTTTGACCTTTTTAAAGGGTACTTATGGAACTAGATGGACATTGGAGAAGGTAACTGGTGTGTAGGTACTGAATATGAAAGATATATGGCAAGAAATGTTACTATTTTATTGGTGTTTCTTTGTTTTGTAATGTTATTACTTTGGGTGCATGAAAAGGCGACTTTTAGACATAGTTTGTCGAAGTGGGGGGTTCCTGACCCATCCAATACCCAGTGCGAATGCGGTGCTTCTAATCTGACCATGCTCCCCCACTTGCCGGTGTGCCCTAAGTGCCCGTTCACCTGACCTTGGATGACCTAAAGAATTGGTTTAGTGGTCGCAAGCGGTACTGGCCTCATGGCCTGGATTCGATTCCCGGGTCCAGCAAAGTGTTCCATCTGGAATTTCTCAACAGCAGCCCGGAGTCGAATTTAATGTCCGGTTGATGCCAATAGACTTTTTTTTTTGCGGATGGGAAATCATCAAATGACCCCCCTCCCGCTCTGGGTGGAGCGGAAGGGAGTGTCAGACTCTTACTAACTAAAACCCACCCGTGTTCCTTCCTTAGCCCTTTATGTTCCGGGCCCGCGGTAACAGGCAGGCTTCGGCCCTAAGGGGCCCCTTCTCTGCTGCTGACATCTCTTTGAGGCGCGCGTGGAACACGTACCAATAGTACGTACGTGCCAATATTCTCGCCCCTTATTTTAAGGGACTCAAACACAACTGGCGAAATGGGGGTGTTCTAATATCGTGCGCCTGTGCTTAACCTATACAGCTTAATACATACACACAAACGGTCTCCAACACACATCGACAACCATTCTATCCTATATCTATCTAGACACAAGATTTCAAGCAATTACCGCGTCGCAACACAAACTGACTGTCAGCACGTCGACTTATTTATTTTCAGTAGCCAATAAACTTCTATAGCACAGTCTTGGTATAAATTAACAACGAGCATTAGGTCGCATAAACACTGTATAATTATCCGATTCTGAATAGATATTTTGTAATATATACGACAGTAATAACCATTATTTTGCTTAGAGTGTTACATAAATCAATTTTGGTATGCAGCGGGTGTAATGTGCAACGTAGTTTGGGTCGTAGTTTCAAATGTTTCGTTTTTGTTGCTTTTTATGATTAGATGGATTAAATAAATAAATCTCTCAAAGTCAAAGTCAAATCATTTATTTCAAATAGGCAGATTAAAGGCATTTGAACGTCAAAAATTACAACTAAATAGAATTGATTCTAGTCGCCCATTCCAAAAGGTAGTTTTCGTATGGAGAAGAATGGGCAAGAAACTCCACCGTTACTCTCACTCTCTCGGTTACTCTTTTAAAATGTTTTACAAGGTCTTGTATACATAATATAATTATATGTGAACACGATGCACCCATAATAAAATTAGTCTACCACAAAAGGTAAAAAGAATTAAAAATTAAGCAAAGATATTTACAAATTATTTAAAAAATATATAAAAGTAGATGATTTTCCTTGAATTTTAATAAGTGTGTGAGCCACTGTAGTCACAGATAAAAAAATATATAAATTAAATTAGGAACAACTTCTAGGAATAAGTTCGTCTAAGTTCATAATCCATTGAATGACTATTTCATTAAATATCGAATCAATAGGATTATATTATGAGCTTCGTCGGTACCGAGACCGACTAAGCTCAGTTATCGAAGAGTTCAATAAACTTTATTATTTTGTAATTGATTTATGCAGTGGTTTTTTCATAAAACTCTATTTCAAGGCACTTTTCGAATTTTTTCACGCACCTTTCAGTTTGCAACGGTGTTTCTGTGCGTGAGAACTAGACGTTGTGCGTAGACTAGCGTCTAACTGCTTATCACTGATACCTACTACCTATGTGATATCTCTGTCGGATACGAAGCCAGGTGAGACAGCGTGGTTTTTGACCATGACCACCAGTGAGGTCGAACTCGCGACTAGTTCCACCTTAAGGCTTCGCCTCTAATGCACCAGGTTGTTGGTTCAAATCCGGGCAAACACCATTGTGCTTTTATCAATTCCTACGTACTTTCGGAGTTTATCTTGAACATTACTGACATCGGTGAAGGCAAACATCGTGAGGAAACGCGTGAAATTTCACCCTCCCCCCATTCACCTCTCAGGAGTGGAAATTCGAAAAACCCTTTCTTAGTTGACAGCTGATTAATTTCACAGAACTAAACTAAAATTTATCTTCTGTCCTTTTCTAAATGAAATAGAAAGAAAAAGATGCATTGAACTTATATTTAGCTTAGTTTGTGAACAACAGAATCGTCACCAATGTCTCACGGAAATCTACAACAAAATATGTTTAAAAAAACATTACAATACAATTAGCCCATACGCTAAAAACCCATAACCTGCTAAATAATTACAACTTATAAACGACCATCAATAAAAACAAAAAACCAAGTATCGATAAAAATAATCGCATGCGCATACCATCTGTTTCAAACCGCGCAATAAGAAGGCGTATAATCTTGTGCGAATGTATGACAAATAATTCGTTTTGTTGCTAAGGCGGGTACACACAGACGCGCGGGCGCTCACACCGCTTTGTTTACGTTAAAATCACGCGCGCGTGACCGGACCATGGCGTTTATTTCCAAAACAATCATGTAGAGCGCACCGGGACTCAGCTTTCGACCGGTTTTGTGCGCAGGACACATTATTCGCACCGAAAATTGTATTTGACAAATGGTCCTTTTATACTTAACGTGAGAGTCAGTTGTATGTTTTGTTTAGTGGATTTTTGGGACAATTATATGCAAATAAGATAAATTAAATTATGATCTACCGTTTTGTTGTTTTCGGTACCTACTCATATTACAAGGCAAGGCAAGCATGCCAGCAATTACCTACGCATTGGCCTGGGTTCGAACCCTACGACCAACAACTCTTAAGTCGCGGCCGTTACCACTGGACCACCACTGCTCTAACTCTAGGTTTTTTGGACACCAAAGAAAATTTAAGTCATCACATTTTAGGTGCAAGTTTTTAATTTATTTTTTTTCATTCATGCTCGAAAAAGCTTACGTCATAAAAAAACCGAATGCACAAATCGTGTACCCATACCCTAACGTGAGTCCTATAGTCGTTTTCCGTTGATTTAAAGTGGTGTTTGTTGGCTAACATCCGGAGCGAGCGCTTGCGATGTGTAGCGTATTTACGACGCTTTCATTGTAGCACTAGCTTTATTAATACCTTTTGAAAGGGTAAGAATGGACGGTAGTATCGTAATCGTTTCGATGTTATTGGTATCTTTGTTAACATTTCGGTCTCGGATGTGGCTACAGCGGTGCTATTCTGTAAAAATCTCACCGTGAAAACTTAGGTGAAGTGAGCGTGGAGTGAGCTGTCAATAGTGTCAATTCCTAGCAAAAACAAACTCACTTCACCTAAGTTTTCACGGTGAGATTTTTACAGAATCGACCGGCTCTACTGTAATTCCAATTTCCATTGGACAAGAGAACGGTAATTGTAATTTTGTATCAAAAATAGCTTGACGTCAAGTGTCAATACATAGGAATTTTATTTTTCTTCTTTCATAAATCTATGGTCAAAACCCAGCAGCTCATAAATAAACCGTAACCAGTGAAAACTCAGACATTTTACAAAATCACCAGAAATAATGTTGTGCATAGATTTATATTTTTATTAACCTGATGCTCTACCTCATAACACAACCCATTTAATCAACAATTATAACTAAACAATAACTATGAATCGTTTTACCACTAAATTGCCAACAGTAATTATCTTGAAGAATAGTTGGCGTCGCCCGAAGACAGTGTAGTAGCGAAGCCAACGACATATTGATGAGATCCTATAAGTTGTGGCGTAAAATTAGACAACACAAACTACTTATGCTGCGGATATAATAGGCTATTTGATAATGTAAAAAATAAGGTCATAATTATTGACACTCGTATAGATTATCGCTTTTAAAATCTATTTGCATTAATTTTACTACAAAACAATGTATTATTTATAAAAAAAACCCGAGAAAACTTCATCTTTTTAAATCTGGCGCCAAGTAATCGAAAACGGTCTGGATTGGCTGAACTTAAGATGACGTCATGATTTAGTAAATTTCTGTCTATCGTTGACAGAACAGATGACTTTTGTCTAGTATCTCGACCGTTTCAACGTTTGTTTACGTGAATCGTGACGTCACGACGCCATATTGTTAGAGATAGCGTTTTGGCGGCTTATTTAAACAGTACATTTTTATTTACTATTTTTTAAAAGAAATACAATTTGAAGTAATAGGTTTTTGTGGACTCGTTAGACACCATTAAATAATCTGAGATGTTTATCAGAAACCAGTCAAATAGCCTATTGTATTAGAAAGGGGATAAAACATCTAGCGCTGATTCAGGTTGAGATACATAGATAGAACTGCACCCTATAATTGCGTAACACACTTTCAATCTCAATCTAAACCATTCTGAAGGAATTGCTAATCCATTGCTTCACATGTTAAAAAAATTGGTCTGCTCAACAACGTAAATAACGCAATGAATGTTGTTAAACTGTCAAAATGAAAGCCATTGCTACTGTTTGTGCAGTATTACACAGCTGAAATGTACCATATAAATTCAATTAGACTTCGAAAGTTGTTTAGAATGCTTAAAACGGGCCAGCTAGGAAGTAGACAATTAAAAGCAAATTAATTTAAAACCTAAAAAAGTTAGGTAAGATAAATACAATTTGGAATGGAAAATTTTATTGATTCATGGACCATGGTGAAAAAATATGTATTTACTTTAGGAAAACGAAACTTATGACGAGAACAACACAATTCTGTCGGATTCATAAATTGGAAGATTAGAAAAATGTCAATGTTCACGATCTTACTGCGACACCTATTTGCAAAACGGATGGCATATAGGTGAATCACTAAGCACTAACTACTGCGAGTAATACAAAGGATGATAAATACCACTTTATGATTCGATGATATTGCCAAATTAGTCTCCGCACTAAAGTATTTCTAATTGACTAGTTAACTCTACTGGCGCAGCTTACACATGGCTTTCAGGTGACCACTGAAAATCAGCGGTGTGCTGTGCGTCTGTGGTTAATAATTTCATCACCACTGCTCTCAAAACGGTGAAGGAAAACATCGTGAGCAAATCGGCATGTCTTAGAACAAAAAATCGAAGACGTGACATTTACCAACCCGCACTAGGCCCGCTTGGTTGATTACAGCCCTGATGCTGGGACTCAGGCCTCCTCTATTCGAGAGGGATCTCGAATAGAGGAGGCCTGACTCCCAGCAGTGGGAACATTATAAGTCGATTATGCTGTGGGTTCCTCATAGCATCATGCTGAGTGGAAGCCTTCGTGCCACAGTCACGACCGCGACGTGCAGCTGCCTAAAGTACTGTTCTGTGCTCGTGATTAAGGTTATATTTATTGTTTTTTTTTTTTAATTAAGTATTTGAGTTAACTTATCTTTTTGAATGCAGGTGTTTCTGTTAGAATAGGGGTGTCAAAAGTTTAACGTGTGTTATGTGTATCAATGTGTCTATCTGCGGCATCGTAGCTCCCAAACGGCTGAACCAAATTTTTTTTGACTGTACAGTCACGAGCACCAATAACACTTGGCAACTTTAAATTGCGATTTTTTCACGAAATAACGAATGCAACATAGGTAAACAATAATACATATACCTATGGATTCGACAATACTATGTTCCTACTAATATAAAATTTCATTCAAAAATAAAGGAGAGAATCGCCTTTGAATAAACCCAAGTGTATACATACTTTGGCTCGTGACTGTACAGCATTTTCGATATATCTCGAAGAAGGTTGTCAAAATATTGCTCGAATTTCCTGTAATACCTGTAATTGTCCCACTGCAGGACAAAGGCCTCTGCTCATGACAGAAACGGACTGATCAATCACCATTCACCAAGCGTGTTAGCGCCTCGAGATAAACTTTTGAGGTACGTAATTATAGTAATAAAACAGTCACATTGGTATTTCCACGTCAGGACTTGAGTGCACCACTTGGTACTTCAAAAATGGGTGTAGAAGTTTCAATTCCAGATGTAGTACTTAAATAATTACGTTAACAATGCAAATGTCATATTGACATGTCCTTTCAAAATTTCAGTTGACAGCCTGATGCATCAGAAATGGGTGAAGAAACCTTTGGGCTACCACGACAATACTTGTGTGGCATACAGATCATTGTCTCGGGTCCCGCAGACCCGAAACACAAACCAGATGTTGTTTTGTTTTGTTTAGGGACCCGTGCGTGACACACGAAACATTTTTAATTGTGTACTGAAATGACCTAGAATGTTTTATTTCACAAACAATGACATTCCATTGAACATGAAATTTCCATTGGCTTCGTAAGGTACTTTTTTTTTTCAACAGTGGACGAAATCCGTGACGACTTTTTTCAAAAATTTAAATGGCGTTCTAGAACTAAAATGTCTGGATTCATATCTGAGGGGCATTTTGAGGCATTATGTGAGCAAGACATCGTGACGTACGTGCTCCAAAGGTTGAAGTACGCGCCGCGAGTACAGCTGCTGGAGTCGCATCGCAAGCGCAACGTCAACTTTAAGGCGTTTGTGGTGCGCATACCAACATGCTACCTGCACCTGGTGATGGAAGTAAGCTTTTGGCCGCAGGATGTGGTATTCCGCCGCTTTCGCCGACAAGTACCACCGGAACGCACAAAGACTTAGTGTAACTAAGTGATACTAACACAGTTATTAAGTTTTATTTAATAACAAAACTGTTAATAAATTATTGCATTATTATGTATACTTGGGTTAAGGGTCTTTGTTACCTGAAAATAAATGATTTTATTATTATATTAAATAAAAGAACGTTCATAGATTGATCTCAGTCTCAATCTGTCAAAAATAGAATCAATAAACATAAATTTTTTACAAGTTTTTGACTTTGTTTGTCGCCGAGAAGAGACTGCGGCTAGATTTTAGACGTTTTTAATTACGGGAATTGGCCTTCTGGGCTTTAAAAAACTGGCCAAGTGCGAGTCGGACTCGCACACGAAGGGTTCCGTACCACAAGGCAAAAACGCCGAAAAAAACACGTTTGTTGTATGGGAGCCACCCTTAAATATTTATTTTATTTTGTTTTTAGTATTTGTTGTTATCTCATGTATCTCAAGAACCGGGATAGCTAGACAGTTGAAATTTTCACAAATTATGTATATCTGTTGCCGCTATAACAACAAATACTAAAAACAAAATAAAGTAAATATTTGAGGGGGGCTCCCATACAACAGACGTGTTTTTTTTCGGCGTTTTTGACTTGTGGTACGGAACCCTTCGTGTGCGAGTCCGACTCGCACTTGGCCAGTTTTTCTAACTACGCAGATTTGATATCCTAATTACAGAATTTAAAAACAAATTCAGTCAGGATTGTCAGGGATAAAACAAGCGGGGGGGGGGGGGGGGGTCACGCACACATGAGCAACCGACACGAAACAAAACACAACACAATTTATCATTAACACACATACTTTGTAACATCGTCGCCCCACAGTCTCGAGTCTCGGTAGTGAGTGTGTAGTGTGTATCACTCACTACTTAATACTCGTGCCGTATTGTAGACATGTCTGGCTTACGAACGCACGTCAAATTATGCTGCAACAACTTGCAATCAGCCTATTAATTTAAATAAAACGCAATTAGATGTATCACAAATGTTGGGATTGTTAGTTAGTTGCCTTGTTGGTTGCGAGTCGTTCCCAAAGACGAATGGTGTAGCATAAACTTAGTCCATACTAATATTATAAATCGAAAGTAACTCTGTCTGTCTGTTATCTTTTCAAGCCTAAACCACTGAACGGATTTCGATAAAATTTGGCAGAGAGATAGATTGCATCCCGGGGAAGGACATAGGATCGTTTTTATCCCGATATTCCCACAGGATCGACACTTATTCGGGTAAAACCGCGGGGTGCTACTAGTCAGCCACTGCTGGGACACAGGCCTCCTCTCTGTGCGAGGGAGTGGGTCATAATTCACCACGCGGGCCTAGTGCGGTTTGGTGCACGTCTAGAACATGGCCGGTTTCCTCACGATCTTCTTCTTCACCGTTTTGTGAGCAGTGGTGATGAAATAATTTACAAAAAGTAAAGCGCCTGTCTGGGCTCGATCCTACGACCTACAACTCGTAAAGCGCTGCTCTAACCGGCTTGCCACTTAGTAAACAAAGGCAATCATTTTGTTTAGACGCGATTGTTCATAATTGACATCTCCAACGTGCTTCAAGTACGCCAAAGTATTTGACTTCCATGCTTCATAAAGGAGTCATCATGACGCGAATATTTAATGGCCGTACAAAATTTTCTCATTATGCGTTCGTGCAGATAATATCTTCATCACATAGCAATTACATAGTGCATACCTAGTAGCTAAAGAGATGTTAATTACTAATTATTGTATTTGTACAATTTGTTTCCCCTCGTTACATGAACACATCGATTATCTAGGAATGGTGTTTGTAGTTTACATCATCATGAAGTTCTTACTCTTAGTACCAGCCTATAATGTTCCCACTGCTGCCACTGACTGGATTCCGAATAACAGGAATCGGCGACGCGGTAGGCCCAGAAAGAAATGGCGGGACGCCTATTTAATGGATTGGCCAGATGTAGCAAGAGACAGGAAAAAATGGAAAGACGGAAGGGAGACCTTTGCCCTGCAGTGGGACATAACAGGCTCATAATAATAATAATGTTCCCACTGCTGGGACACATGTCTTCTCTCTTCGAGAGGGAGTAGGAGTGGGCTATAATCTACCACGCGGGCCAGCTGGGTAACTTTGTAACACGTTGATAGTAGTAATGGCTTTTATTTTGACAGTTCAACAACATTCATTGCGTTATTTACGTTGTTGAGCAGACAAAGTTTTCGAACATAAGAAGCAATGGATTAGCAATATTTTGACAACCTTCTTCGAGATATATCGAACATGCTGTACAGCCGACCTATTCTGTAAAGAATTCACCGTGATAACATGTAAGTACTGAGCTTAAAGTGAGCTGTCATTTCAGCTGATGTTAGGGATTGACACTATTGACCGCTCATTTCAACCTCACTTTACCTAAGTTTTCACGGTGAGATTTTTTACAGAATAGCACCGCTCTGGTTAAATACATGCGGAGCAGCGGAGAATCCACATCTGTCGTGTTTAGCAGCCGAATAAATTCCCATAAACACTTGAATTATTCAAATTTTGATTGATATTGTGTTAAGCAAATAGGGTGCAGTGCGGGTTGGTAGATGTCACATAATAATATCTTCGAAGTTTTGGTTCTTAGGACATGCCGGTTTCCTCACGATGTTTTCCTTCACCGTTTAGGAGCAGTGGTGGTCCAGCAGTAACGGCCCAGACTTACGAGTTTGCAATGAATGTCAGTTTGTTAAGAATCTATGTCACATTCTACCTTATTCATCTGCCTAGCCTTTTCCCAACTATGTTGGGGTCGGCTTCCAGTCTAACCGGATGCAGCTGAACATCAGTATTTTACATGGAGCGACTGCCTATCTGATCTCCACAACACAATTACTGGGTTATACGATACGCCTTAGTAAGACTGGTGTCAGACTTTCAGGCTTCTGACTACCCGTAACAACTGCCAAAGATCCACGAATGACAGCCGGGACCATTCCGAGGCACAGAGGGATCTTGGTATGAAAAGATGTTCACCCATCCACGAGGTAACCGTAGCATTCTACCACAATAATACGACTCGACGACTACGACTCGTACCGGCACGAACTATTAGAGAACAGCTTAAGCCGTCATAAAAATATTTGCAAATTTGCTGTTCAAAAATCCATACTAATAATATAAATTCGAAAGTAACTCTCTGTCTGACGGTCTGTTACCTTTTCACCTGTTACTTGCTGAACGGATTTCGATACAATATGCCACATAGTTAGACCATGACCTAAGACATATGACTTTTTATCGAGGTAGTACTTTTCTGAGATAGAAGGCGCGGACTAAAACTAGTATCCCATAAACGAGTACAACAGACCTAAATTCCAAGGCCAACACACATCCATCCATCCAGTGTAACTAATTAAAATTGATCGTCCAAACGATCTAATATCGACCGAGTTGCGCGTACGCAGTCGCCATGCGTTTAAGAACTAATTAATTTGCATGTCAACGTGCACTGCAAATAATTATGTGGTAATTTGTCTTTCAAAGATACATTGTTATATTTATGTTTTCTACTTGATTTGTGTGTGGTAGATTTAATAAAACAATACAAGATGTTATGATAGTTAAATTGGGTGAACAGTGTTTAAATGAGAGTCTAATTGCGTTTGATTTGCACGATCGCAATAGCTTTGACATTAGAACAATGTGAATTTCGTCGATGACAAATAGACAAAACGGATTAATTATTATTAATACCCTGCGCGGTAGTCATCATCATCAGCCTAGCCTTTTCCCCAACTATGTTGGGGTCAGCTTCCAGTCTAACCGGACGCAGCTGAATAGTACCAGTATTTTACATTTACAGAGCGACTGCCTATCTGACGTCCACAACCCAGTGATTGACACGATACCCCTTGGTAAGACTGGTTGTCAGACTGTCGGGCTTCTGACTACTCGTAACGACTGCCTAAGATCTCCAAATGACAGCCGAGACCAACGGTTTAACGTGCATAAAAACTATAAAAATTAAAAAGTTTAAAGGTAATTAATGTTTTCTTCTCGACCATATCTCTCATTAAACGTGATTCTTAATCAAACTAGCAGACCCGACAGACGTTCTCGTATCCTTCCAATATTTCATACAAAAATTGCAGTGAAAAATTACTTCCAGCTTTTCCCAAATTTTCCAATTCCAATATTACGAACATTCGAAACAAAAAAAAGTAATTTAAAAAAATTAAACCGACTTCAAAAAGAAATTAACTCAAAATTATGAAATAACTTTAATTTCGGAAGTCGGTGTCTTGGGATCTGTATTTTAGTTTTATGCCACCGACTTCCGAAATTAAAGTTATTTCATAATTTTGAGTTAATTTCTTTTTGAAGTCGGTTTAATTTTTTTAAATTACTTTTTATTTCGTAATTTTTAGTTTTTGCACTAGTATTTGACCAAGGTTTTGAGATGTTTTCCCTTTGACACTACACCCGTAGCTCTTATCAATAAGCCAGGCCGTCACACTTACACGTATTAGTCCATATCTTGAAAATTACTGAATCGATCTTGATGAAACTTGCACTGTTCCCTAAGTTGAAGAAAATGTAAGCCAATAAAAAAAAAATGGTCACGATCCGATTAATAGTTCCGGAGATATGCGTGGACAAACATACATACATACATACATACATACATACATACATACATACATACATACATACATACATACATACGTCTATGAAATTTTGTATATTTGTTTGGAAGCCCTAATAGATCATCATATGTGAATATAATGCAATTCCAATAATATTACATACATACGTATCGAATTGATAACCTCCTTTTTTTTTTGAAGTCGGTAAAAAAAATGCCAAATCGGTCCCGCCGTCTATCGCCAAGCATTTCAATTTTATTTGTATAGATAAATAGATACCTAAATCTCGGGGGCAAACATGACATTCGCAATGTTTACAACAATACGACTAATAACAAAATAAGGAACCTAGCAGTCTTGCGGTTGAAAACAATTTCATTAGAACATAAAAATATCACCACACAACCTAACTCGAACCTTATACTTCTCCAAACAGAGTTTATTATCGATAATACTAAGTCAGACCGCAGAGATAGATCTTAGAATGAAGTCACGAGACTGCATATATTAATTTTATCTCGACGAAGTAATAACTTATTTAGCTAATGGTTTTCTACTGCGAATAGATTTCGCTCTAATTTCATTGTAAGTGGAACCATTTCAGATATTTTACATATACCGACGTTTTGCACTGGACTACTTTTACATTACATACTTACATAAGCAGCCTATAATGTTCCCACTGCCGGGACACAGGCCAGCTCTTGTCCTTTGGGAGGGAGTGGGCTATATTCTATAATCCACCACGAGGACCCAGTGCGGGTTGGTAGCTGATGTCACATGTCTTCGAATGTTTGGTTCAAGAACATGCCGGTTTCCTCACGACGTGATACTTACAATATAATATATAATATAATTACTTATCATAAAATTTTAAAATAATTGCTTCGTTGGTTTAGTGGTTGCAAGCGCTACTGCGACAGCATGGGCTCCTGGGTACGATTCCCAGGTCGGACAAAGTGTTATTGGGTTTTTCCATCAGGAATTTCTCAGTAATAGCCCGGAGTCGGAATTTGGGGGTATTCCTCGAAATGCACCAACTTTGAAACGCACTAAAAGTATTCCTCGAAAAAAAAAAACAAAATAATAAATGTTAATAAAAATATTATACATTTATTCCTCGAAATGCAGCAAAGATGAAACATAGAGAAGAGCATGAAGGATTCGTAATAAATGACATCGATAGACGTTTCATTTGGTGCGTTTCAAAGTTGGTGCGTTTCGAGGAACACCCTGGAATTTGAGCCCGGTTGATGGCAATAGGCTCGCCCTATGATGGGACTTAACATAACTGGTAAAATGTAGGTGTACTATAGGTACACTTGGATTAGAAATATCCTTCAAAATAATTCAGGTTGTGATTGGTAGTGTGTTACAGAATTAGGATGCAGGAAAGGACTGAAATCGTTGAAGTTGAAAGGAATTACATAAGTGCCCAGCAGTTTGTAAATCTTAACTTCATCATCATCATCTGCCTAGCTTTTCCCAACTATGTTAGGGGTCGGCTTCTAGTCTAACCGAAAGCAGCTGAATACCAGTATTTTACACGGAGCGACTGAACCCGTTACTGGGTAATACGATCCCTCTTATTCTGACTACCCGTTTTTATGAAATCTTAACTTATTAAAATACTAACAGCGCCCTGCGGTTTCACTCGGATAAGTGTCAATCCCGTGGGAATATCGTCCTTTCCCGAAACGCAAACTCTCTATACTTAGTACTTACCAAATTTCATCTAAATCGGTTCAGCGGTTTAAGCGTGAAGAGGTTCAGACAGACAGACACACTTTGGCATTTATAATATTAGCAAGGATTACTCGTGGCGAAAACACCGTCATTATTTGTCCACCTAAAGTAAACTAGTACATTTATTTTTCAATTTTTATTAGTATGCGTATGTGGTCCGGCCACAAAGACTCGCCCATAAAAATTACGGCCGTTAACTTTTACGAGCAAACTACCAAAAGGGTGGACTCCAGACATATTTAAATAGAAAATAATTCACTAAATGTACGGCAAAGTTACGTGTTTAAATTATATTCTGCACTTATTTGCATGCTTTGAATGGCCAGTTACCAGTTTCAACTTTTTAAAGTAATAAAATAAAAGTGTGTGTGTTTGTTTGGGTGCTCAATTACTCGGAAAAGACTGGAGCTGTTTCTACGAAGGTGAATGTAAAACAATAAATCATAAATACATAAAGTACAAGATAATGTCCTTATTTCACTGAGGTGTTAAATTGGCTCAGAATTTAATGTTTTCTTTTGAGCTTTTAGTTTTCAGGAAGTGCAAGCACGAGCAGAGCAGGGGTGGCCCAGTGGTCACGGACACGACTTACGAGTGTAGGTCGTAGGTTCGAACCCAGACAGGCGCTTTACTTTGTGTAAATTATTTTATCACCACTGCTCTCAAAACGGTGAAGGAAAACATCGTGAGGAAACCGGCATGTCCTAGAACCAAAAATTCGAAGACATGTGACATCCACCAACCCGCACTGGGCCCACGTGGTGGATTACGGCCCATTCCTTCTCATTGAGAGGAGGCCTGTGTCCCAGCAGTGGGAACATTATAGGCTGATTATGGTATGGCAAGCACGTTAAAGGCTCCCCGCAGACAGGCGCGACGCGATGTGGTGCGATGCGACGCGATTCTGGTAAAACAATTTCCATGAAGTTTTTAAAGAAATTGTTCTACTAGAGTTGCGTCGCGTTGTCGCGTTGCGCTTGTCAGCGGCCTTAAGGCGAAAGCGCCAGGGTAGCCCGCGAAATTTTTTTTTTTTACGTTTTTTGCAATTTGCCGGTCAGTATTAAGTTGTACGTTGATTAAAATATGATTCGCGGCCGTAACAAATATGTATTTAGAGCAATGGATTAACAATTGGCTTCAAAATGATTCAGATTCCGATTGATAGTGTCTTACGAGGTGCTGGTCGCAGCAACTAAGCGTAGTTACTCCGACCACCTCTGAGAAAGCCCAAGAGGCTCAATAATTATTTATAAAAAGAGGAGGTTCATTAATTTTAAAAAGTGTTCATCACTTGAAGGTCAATAAGTTTTTAGAGGGTCAATTGAATATTTCATTTACCTACTTAAATAGTCGCCACTTTACCCAACGCGGGGTCTCTGGGACCCCTAGCCACGTCAGCCAATAACATTTGCATTGCTAACTTCAATAATTTATTTATTTAATTATCCTCCTACTGGTACGCCTTACAGCAATTACACCAGGCAGAGCGAAAAATTACTTCATGTGCTGCTTTAATATATAAGTCAATGGCTGCTTTCCATCCATCCTGTGCGCGGTGGACATCGAACGGGCGGCGATGGAACACGTATTTTATAATAACGCCAGCGAATGTCGAAGGTTCCAATTCGCGCGATTGTAAGCCGATATGATCTTTGGGTCCCCGTAAAAAGTAATTCGTTCCTCATCTTTATTATATTTACTGTATGTTTAACATCCCCTTCGAGTTCAGCGGTATCGAGTGAAATATGCGTAAAGAATTCGTCCCCTGTGCGATAAATCATGTCGAGCGTGGTTGTAACTTAATTACGAGTGGTTTTGAGAATAGGGATACGTTTATTGAATAGAATTTAGAAAGTTATACACTTCTTATTTCCATCCTTATGCTGACATGATCTTTCCCCTTGTTCATATAAACTGGAAATCAAATTAAAAGTCAGAGCCCTACAGGATCTGCGGGGTAATTACGTAACACACTAACAGTAGGAATGTCTTTCATTTTGTCATTGAGATTAATACAGTGTCATTTCAGATCACCGGGTTCCTAACGAGAATTTACCCATTACTGTCCTCAATGACCGGGGTAATTTCGTAACACAGTAACAGTAGCAATGGCTTTCATTTTGACAGTTCAACAAAATTAATTGCGTCATTTACGTCGTTGAGCAGACAATTTTTTCGAACGTAAGAAACAATGGATTAGCAATATCCTTCAAAATGATTCAGATTGTAATGATCTTTTTCCTCAACCATGACACTACTATCAAGATATTAAATCCTAAAAGAAAACACACTACAAACCCACTTCTAGACCATCGCCATTACCATAGACTCAATGTTAAACGATATTTTTACCGACTTCAAAAAAAAGGAGGTTATCAATTCGATACGTATGTATGTAATATTATTGGAATTGCATTATATTTACATATGACAATCTACTAAGGCTTCCAAACAAATATACAAAATTTCATAGACGTATGTATGTATGTTTGTCCACGCATTTCTCAGCAACTATTAATCGGATCGTGACCATTTTTTTTGTATAAGCTTACATTTACTTCAACTTAGGGAACAGTGCAAGTTTCATCAAAATCGGTTCAGTAATTTTCAAGATATGGACTAATACGTGTAAGCGTGACGGCCTGGCGTATTAATACGAGCTACGGGTGTAGTGTCAAAGGGAAAACATCAAAAACCTTGGTCAAATTCTAGTGCAAAAACTAAAAATTACGAAATAAAAAGTAATTTAAAAAAATTAAACCGACTTCAAAAAGAAATCAACTCAAAATTATGAAATAACTTTAATTGCGGAAGTCGGTGGCAAAAAACTAAAATACAGATCCCAAGACACCGACTTCCGAAATTAAAGTTATTTCATAATTTTGAGTTGATTTCTTTTTGAAGTCGGTTTAATTTTTTTATTAAATTACTTTTTTTCCAATACATTAGCGAGCGCTCCCACCGAACCGTGGACGCACCAGCGGGGTTCCCCGCAGGTGTAGTCATTGTAATGTCCGTCATTATACATTCATATTTTCCATATTCTACGGCCTTCGTCACCAGATATGGTGACACAGATACTAATGAGTGTTTCAACGACAGTCTGCGTGTCGTAGCCACGGATCCCTTCACAAAAGTTTGGCTGCACTATAACTTCGAACAAAATGGTAGACTTTGACATTATTACTGTAGCTATAGTTTTCAGTGTTTTGCTTTATAATAATATTATTGCTACTCGTATATGGAAACATAATATTGCTTATATATTCTATTCATATACAGGGTAACTTGAATCGATGTAGAAGGAATTGTAATCGGATGTTTATGTCTTGTTTTGAATGTTATATGGTTAAGTATTATTACTTAATTGAGACTAATTCTTATTCAAGAAGGTTGTATAAGAGTATTATAACTAAATCGTCGTTGGCGTCTTTTTTATGTAAGTTACTAATATAATTATTGGAAGAAAACCTTGACAAGAGTTAATATTTATATTAATAATGTCGTTAAAAATTTTAAAGTCGTTACGTTTGGATTCATCAATTTATTTAGCTTTTGAATACGAAATAGGGAAAGATGATACTTGAAATAATCTGACGTTTGTTTGATGGGGTAACTCGTGGTTGTCGTGGCGTGTTTGTTTACGAAATAAGTTATATAAAGAAAAACACAGTGTAGAACAAATAACTTTGCATAACAATTGTCAAAGTTTAACTGAAATTACTTTTACCTTTTTTAAGTACATCAACCCATTTCACCTAGATATGTAATGTTTCTTATCTACCTTGCATGGATGAATGGTTAATAAATGATAAATCAATCAATTGTGTGTCCAAAAATAGACTACACTAGGTTCTCTTAAGCCCAATTAAGGTGATGTATTGAAAAAAATGTAGTTTTTCTATTTCGTGCTAACTTGTTAAGTATGTGGAATAGGGATTCAACATTTTGGTATGTTTTTTGACTCTTTGGTCTAGTATCATGTAAACGGAATAAGTACTTACTTACACGATTCTATGAATATTTCTCGATACAAAAAAATTGCAAAGTTGTATCTATTTTTTTACTTTCTTCGACATCACGGCGTAACGCTTATGAGTTATTCAATGAAATTTACTATAAAATATAGAGAATTATTATATCAAAGTTTACTGAAAGTAGTTTTAAATTTAATTCATTTATTTTGTTAAAAAAGGAGTAAATTCGTTTTGGCACATACGTCGATTTGGAAATCATCGTCGATTTCAAAAGAAATGGCATCACTTTCGCTCGCTTAGTTGATCAGTCGCTAAGATTTATTTTCGAGGTAGCGCCTTTAAACAGACCTTAAAGGACCTGCACCCTAATTGCATAACACAATCTGAATCATTTAGAAGCATATTGCTAACACAATCTGAATCATTTAGAAGCATATTGCTAACACAATCTGAATCATTTAGAAGCATATTACTAACACAATCTGAATCATTTAGAAGCATATTGCATAACGCAATCTGAATCATTTAGAAGCAGATTGCATAACACAATCTGAATCATTTAGAAGCATATTGCATAACAAAATCTGAATCATTTAGAAGCATATTGCATAACACAATCTGAATCATTTAGAAGCATATTGCTAACACAATCTGAATCATTTAGAAGCACATTTCTAATCCATTGCTTTATATTATTTTCTAACAACTTGTCTGCTCAACAACATAAATAACGCAATGAATACTGTTGAACTGTCAAAATGAAAGCCATTGCTACTGATAGTGTGTTACGGAATTACCCCGCAGAAAGCCGATAGGTACAGTCAACAAAAGAGATAAGTATGCAGGACTGTCGGATATAGTTGAAGTTTAGTAAAAAACCAATGTATGTTGACGACTGAAATTAAATTTGATAAATGATCCGTTTGTTTTCTATTAATATAATTAAATTTTATTCGCGAACATCCATCGGTTTCTTACTAAACTTCAACTACATCCGACGATCCTGCAAGCTTATCTCTTTTGTTGACTGTACTAAACCTATTCTATATTTAATTATGGCAAGTAAAGCCGATGTCGACTATTCTGCCAATGTCGATGTACTAAACCTATCTAAAAACGAGCCAACCTATTCACCAAACGACGCAATAAAATAACAAGCTCCTAAACACGTATTTATTAACTCGCATTGTGTCAGGAGCGAGACGTAACGGATTGACGGCTGTAAAACATCCATCCATGTTGACGGGCAAACGGACACTCAAAAGAAACATTGTACATTTTATTACGATATTTAATACAGACGTAACAAGCGCGGCGATTGAGAACTTCGGCTGCGTTAAAAATATATTAAAAGTTACACTTTAACTGCTGAAGAACACGGCGCGAAGCCATTAACTTGCAGTTGGTCCCTTCAGGAATTAGTCTTGTATGACATGCGCGCTTGAGCAGGAAATAGTTACTAGTTCTCGTAAAATCTTGAGAATAGTCCTCTTAACTATGGTGGTCTTTATTGAAGGAAGCTTTATATGATTTGTAGTGTTAACTACTTGAGTTGATTTGAATTGATGGCCGGTTTCAAAGACATTAAAATTGCTATAAAGTTGCTGTGGGAGGTTTTTGTGTCTCAATCAGATGTGCCATAGTGTTACTGGCTTGTATAAGTCTATTGTACGCACGACATTTCAAGCTATACATTTCCAGTATACGCTGACTTCACATCGTACGAAAAGCCTATGCAATGCGAGGTCAGCTGAAACTGGATATGTGTAGCTTTATAAACTAGCTTCCGCCCGCGGCTTCGTCCGCGAGGTAAGTCGATAAAAACTATCCTATGTCCTTCCTCGGGATGCCATCTACCTCACTGCCAAATTTTATCGAAATCCGTTCAGTGGTTTGGGCGTGAAAAGGTCACATAGAGGCAGACAGAGTTACTTTCGAATTTATAATATTAGTATGGTTGGATATGTCGTCGTGTATACATTCATATTTAAAATTAAAAGCAGAGGAAATAAAGAAAAGCCAAAAAAACAAGCAATTTCGACTAAGCCAACCTAGGACTCAGTTAATAAAAAGCTCCGTTTTTTCTTTTGAGTTACGGAACTCTATGTATGAATAGAACCCATAAATATATATATATATATATTTAAGGGTTCTTCATATTAGCAACCTTGTGGTGGCAACCGTTTCGACAATACAGCAAATAAGCACCATTGATTACTGCATATGCTTCAAAAATTTGTCTGTTCGACAACTACAATACGAGCGACGTGACTTGGCGGGCCTGAACTTCGCGCAGAAGGCTGCGCACGAACGTTTTTCAGGAACCAAATGGTGGCATGAGGCGAGTGTAAGTGAGAGAACATGCGCGAAAGTTCGCAAAGGCTATACTCAGGGGGTCTACTCCGAAGCGGTTAACCACTGTATCGGCCGAATGTTCGGTCATTTTCTACTACCATTAATTTCCTATATTGACTATTGGTCCCGACCAAACTGTGCCAATCCGAAACTTTTTAGAACCCTTAACCCTTTTTTTACCTTTTTTTTTTTTAAATTCGTAGTAGGACAACAATATTCGAATCAGAAAATGACCGAACATTCGGCCGATACAGTGGTTAACCGCTTCGGAGTAGACCCCCAGGCCCGCCAATAGTTACGTCGGTCGTATTGTAACAGTAGATATGAAAACGAATGCAATTGGGAGATTGTTACTCAAATAGCCTGCCGAGTTGAAGTTTTCAATTAACTAAACAGATGATGAAATACACCCAGACTGGTAACAATTTATCATTTCCCATCAGCGCCCTAATTGCATAACACACACTGAATAATTTTGAAGGATGTTGCTAATCCATTGCTTTACATGTTCGAAGAATTTATCTGTCCAACAACGTAAATGACGCAATGAATGTTGTTGAACTGTCAAAATGAAAGCCATTGCTACTGTTAGAGTGTTACGCAATTGCCCCGCATAATGTCTTAATACAACTTGATCCGCAGAAATTAGCAGAGATGATGGAGAGTGAGCCGTCCGTCAGACTGGTTTCGGAGAAAAATACATAAATCATACACATGGTTCTGTAAATCTTTGTATTAACTAGATTGAAATACTTTGCTGCTGGGCTTAATTTATGTCTAGACTGAGGCTCTCTTAAGGGGCTTACATGACCTAAAGCGCGGTCACTGTCGGACTGCATAGAAAAGAAAGAGAAGCGCGATGACACAACGCTGGTAATTTTTTGCAAAATATGAAGCAATTATCTATTTACAAAATATCTATTGTTTGGACAAAACATTTCAAACATTAGTTTTTTAGTAAGTTGTTTGTAAAATAATCTGACAAAAGATCAGACTGATTGTATGTATATCAGTATGGTTTATATTGTAAAAAGAAAGTTTTTAGAGGTATCGTCGTGATTTTTTTCTATCGTATCAAATTATTAGTAGTTGTATTATGTTTTTAACACAGTAGGTACCTATCATCCTAGCTTAAATCCTAAAGAACATCATATATTTTTCTGATTTTGTTTACTGTAGTCGATCATATATGGGTAATTTTATTGTTTCTAAAACTTGCGTTTTTTGCGTTTAGGTCCTGTAAACCCCTTACCTGTGCTCATCACGTTTTTTAAACGCACCGTCGACGCGCGTTTTTAAAAGTGTGTCGACGGCGAGCTTTTATCCTACAGAAGGTCTACAGGCTGCGTCTGACTCGCGTGCGATCGCGTGATCGCGTCTGTATCGCTACAAAGGCGCGTCAACGGCGCCTTTAAGAAACGTGGTATGCATAGGCCCTTAAATGTTGTATTTTAGGAGAATTTGTAGATCACTTGGTTATTGGATGGTAGACGGAGGTGGTTTTGGTTTTGCTGTGGTTATTTTGAAATTCCCAGACAATGCTATTTTTGAACACGGTTAGCTACTTACTAACTTTACTATAGTTTCAGGTTCCTCGATTCAACAAATCCCACTATCAAAAGCAATAAAAAGGAAATTAGAAAGACATAATAAGACATTATACTTTCCAGATAAGATTCTTCTTTAATGCCTCTTCATGACTGAAGATCTTTACTGATTAGTAAAGATGGTACCAAAATGTGCAGATTTGGCACACTTACAAAAATAATCTTTCAATTTGGTTTGATACTGACGGAAATAGTTTATTGAAGCAGTCTTGGCACCCCAAATTACATAAGGAAGGTCATCTGAACAAATGAAAGACGAATTCCATAATTTCCGCAATACTATAGTGAACTGTTCATAGAACGAGGAGCGGCCGTTGATCCGATTAGTGAATGAATCAACCGTAAGCACGCACCTGTTGCTAATAACGCGACATTCTGACTTGGTGCTGGATGTGGTGCAAGTTACAAGCATATGGAAGTTTTTGGTAAAAATATTAGCAACCTATTCAGCAAAGGAGGTAGCGGGATGACCAGAATGTCATAATGTAACACACGTAACATAACAACACGCCTTGTTTCCCTGAAGGGTCGGGCAGAGGTGTACTATGAAGTACTGATGAGGCCTTCAAAGGAATCAAACAACGATACGATTTCTTTACATTTACATCGACTGAACGTCTTTATATATTGCCGACAAAACTGGCACTGTCTTTTCCTAAACAAAAAAACCTAATAAAATATTTGACATCCCGTTCTAAACTTGCTTGAATGTTCGAATGGAACCCGCTCTACTAAATTATAGCCAGCCCAGCCTGCACTACATAAGGTTGACTTTGGTGGACAACCTTCTCATCTTCTTGGGTCGTCTGGCACCCATGTGCTGGTTTGGTCTGGCTGGTTTACTCCCCAGAAAAGGGTCCGGTGACGGACAGCCGCGGCGGTTTCACGGATGAGTGCTAACGCGTGCCCGTGTTCCCGCCGTAAGCGGCAGAGGAGGACACCGTGGCGTTTTAATGGGTGAGAGTAGAGTCCCACATAACTGCACTATCTTCCCGTGGTACTGCAGAATGCATGAGCATTTCTCCACGATAAAAAAAAATGGTGGACAACAGTACACATAGTACATCCACATTTCGTCAGTTATGTTTAAGTCTCATGTAATAGGGGGCAAGGCTATTGCCATCATCGGGCACAAATTCCAGGCTCCGGGGTGCTACTGAGAAATTCCAGGTGGAAAAGGAAAATTTAACACTAAAAATGTTCTGGTACTTTTTCCCAAAACTTGCAGATATTGGGATATCTTTAGTAACGGCAAACCAGCCGGTCGATTCTGTTACAATCTCACCGTGAGAAGTTAGGTGAAGTGAACTGTCGAAGCTAGGGAATGACACTAATGACAGCTCATTTTAAGCTCACTTCACCAGTTCACCCAAGTTATCACGGTGAGATTTTTACAGAATAGCACTAAAGGATAGGAAATAAACTCTTAAGACACGACACTTTTACTTCTCAGCAAAAGAAAATAGCAACAGTAGTGACCCAGTAGTAACGGCTGTTTCATACGTGTGTTCGAACCCAAGCAGGCACTTTTACTTTGTGTAAATTCATCACCACTGCTCTCAAAACGGTGAGGGAAAACATCGTGCGGAAACCGTCCTAGAACCAAAAAATCGAAGACATGTGACATCTACCAACACCCACTGGACCCGCGTGGTGGATCATGGCCCACTCTCTCTCACAGAGAAGAGGCCTGTGTCCCATTAACGACACATTACACTGCTAACAGAAAACAAGATTGTATCTAAATTGCGTTCACGCAATAACGCATTTCCGAAATCATCTCAAACGTTGATTAATTGTATTTAATTTGAAGCCATTGTTTTGATCCGTTACTTACTGAATAAACCGATTGTAAAAACACCTGTTTATAATTAGTGACATTCAGGCTATTAATTACTATAATTAAGTGTTATGGTGTTGATCTAGGGAATAGGGCATGAGCTTGAACAAATGATTATTTTCGTCTCATAATTTATAAACATTATCATCATAATCATCATCATCATCTGCCTACCCTTTTCCCAACTATGTTAGGGGTCGACTTACAGTCTAACCGGGTGAAGCTACATATCATTATTTTACATGAAGCGGCTGCCTATCTGACCTCCACTTTTCAAATCACTAATTTAGAATAACGTTTGAACGAAAGGCTTCCAAATACCTTTCTTTTGGTGTAATTAGAGTTCTCCAGAGGGGTAACTGCGGAACACACTAACATTAGAAATGGCTTTCATTTTGACAGTTCAACAACATTCATTGCGTCATTTACGTTGTCGGGCTGACAAATTTTTCGAACATATGAAGCAATGGATTAGCAATATCCTGCAAAATGATTCAGATTGTGCTTGATAGTTTGTTACGCAATTAGGGTGCTGATTTAACACAACGTAATATCATACCTACATTCCCTGAAGAGTTAGGCAGAGGTGTAACTATGTGTACCACATTTCGCCAGTTATATTTCAATCCCATGTAAAGGGGCGAGCCTATTATAAAATTGAAACCTTCTAAATACAGATGAATATTTTACTAATTCTCTTTAGTGAGTGATAACGAAATAATTTATCCCGAACAGGTTTTGTTTACAATTTCATCACAAACTTTTGGAACAGATTATAGACATTTTCTTATTCAAACTCTTTTATTTCACTCCCAATCTGTGTATCTCCATTACCTATAAGAGTATACAGTGTGAGTCTTGATAATGTGCACATATCGAAATGAGGGTAACTAAGCTTAATTTTATCGACGGAAAAAATATTTTAAAAACTAACACACTGTTATGAAGACTCACACTCTATAGTCGACCAACCCCACCCTACCTAGTGATCTAAAATACCTACATAAAACATTGACAAAATGTCAAGATCATTTTCGTTGATACAGTTTATTAGTCATGAGTGTCATGACCGCAACTTTTGACATACTAATTAATCGCTACCCGTTTATGAATTAGCCTTGTTTACTTGCAACAATGTTGCGGAGACCTGACGCCCGAATACGGCGCGGAATGCCACCCGACACGATTATATTTTTAATCGCTATTTTTCGATATATCGAACGCAGCCTCGGATCGGACTGACGCGACGTCTCGATGCGATTTTGTTTTTTTTTTTTAGCAGTGACGTATAGATCATTGTGAGGAAAGGCTCAGAAGGCCCACTGAGTGGTAAAAGGAGAAATCGGAATGAAGACATGCACCCTAATTGCCTAACACATTGTCAATCTCAATCGGAATCATTTTGATAGATATTGCTAAACCATCCATCCATACTTATACTATAAATTCGAAAGTAACTCTGTCTGTCTGTCTGTTACCTTTTCACGCGTAAACCACTGAACGGATTTCATTAAAATTTGGCAGAGAGATAGATTGCATTCCGGGGAAGGACGTAGGATAGTTTTTATCAACATACCACACGGGCGAAGCCGCGGGCGGAGGCTAGTATTGCCATAAACCGGACACAAATCCAGACTCCAGGCTGCTACTGAGAAATTCCATATGAAAAACCCCAACTACTTTTTTCCTGACCTGGGAATCAAACCCAGGACCTCATGCTGAGCAGTAGCGCTTGCGACCATACACCAACGAGGCAATTACTTTGAGCAGTTACCTCGTTTGAATTAGTGGGCTGTTAAATTGTATTTTCTTAATAAGTACAGACATGACTAAAGACACTACATGATATAGAACTTTCTCTTTATTGGTCTTAACAAAACTCGATAAAATGTTTGGAAAGGGTGAAACTTCTGTCCTTTTCTGGTGTTTGGTGAGAGACAATATGGGCGCTTATCATTCTTTTAAAGAACTTTAGAAGACTTGTATTTTGCAGCTTTATCCTGAAAAATGTTTACTAAGTAATTGGAATAGGTTAAATAAAGATAATTATATTTAATGTTAACTAGCTGACCCGACAGACGTTGTCCTATCAAAATTGGACTGAATGTGCATACAAAAATCCAGTAGAAAAAAGTACTTTCAGTTTTACCCGAATTTGCGGGGCAACTTGTCCAATTTTTCTTTCCATAAAAACCTAACTCGGACTATTACGGAGATTTTAAAACAAAAAAAAAGCAATAACAAAATTACCTATGGGATGAACGCACCCATTCCTTCACAATGCCACTTCACTCTAATATGCCTTTAATATACATAATACCTACCTTTTAAACAAATTAAGGTTGCGTTCAGACTGTTTTATTTTCGTGTTACGTCAAGATTCGCCCGCAGCGACGTGATTCTCTTTAAACTGTGCATTTGATTCACACGAAAGGAAATGGCCTAAAGGTCATCGGTCCTTTTTCGTTACTGTGTATGACTAGCCTTGACGCCCCGTTGGTCTCGTCCAGCACCCCAAACCCCAAAAGCGATTTTAAAATATATTTATTTTACATTGAAATCGCTTTACAAGTATAATTAATTTTGCCATTTCATTGTTTATATAGCAACTAGAAAAATAATGTCCACTCTCCCTAAGGCCGTAATAACTTACTGACTTGTCTTTTTCTCTTGCGACTTTTTTGACGTAGCATATTAATTTATGCAAAGTGATTATTAATTTATTTTTGGATACATAAACGCTCAATTGCTATGCTTTTACCGCCCGTTGAATGCGTCACTTCTAGCAGAGAATCGATTACAGATTGAATTTTATAATTAAAATAAATGTTTTTACAAAGAATGTGAAGGACAAAAGAGTTTTTTTTTTTTTTTTTTTTGTCGAACCTTATTAATTGTGTACCTTCTTAAGTATTGTGGGCTACGTTCTCATTTTTCGGTAAAAAAAATAACAGGTATGCCATAATACACGCAAGTCATTTCATTCGATTTAAATATGTACCAATGTAAACATTAATGATTTTTTAATTTTTAATTCGAGTAAGAGATATTGAAGTTAACAATAATGATTTCTGTTTACCTGTTTCTGTTAAACGCTGTCGTAAAATAGCAAGTTAGTATGAAGCTTTAGTTTCCCGAAGTTATCGTCGCTAAAGTAAGCATTTTTAGTGTTTAGTGGTTATAAATCGGAATGACCGAGACTTTCAAGAAACCAACTTCCCGAGTTCGATTCTCGATAATAAAGACATTCTGTTCTACGTCAGCCATTTTGTTGTAAATGTAGGTAAATCTATACTTAATATAAAAAATACTTCATCTGTATCTGTAATAGTGAATGACGTTTCATAGAGTTTTAGAATGAAAAAAAAGGTATTTATGTAAATTTTAGGATTTTGAAACTCTCAGTAGGTTTAGCTTTCTGGCTTCGTCATGGGTTTACATGAGCCATATTTAATGGTTTTAAAATATTTCAATATCTTGCATGGAGGATCAGGATAAGTAATGAAACCTGTTTATTGTGGACCTATAACTAATCTAATAATAGTTTAGTTTTAATTAGATAATTAATTAATAAATAAAAAGTAACAGACAATTCTTCTCAAAAAACCATATGGATTGTACACGGTATGAACACTATTTTATTTTTTCATTGACCAGTCCCACTGCTGGGCAAAGGCCTCCCTTTTTTTCTTCCAAACCTCCCTGTCTTGTGCGATCTCTGGCCATATTGGCCCTGCAAATGTAACCACATCAACCAATGCTTAAAAAAAGTAAAAAAATAAAAATAAAATAATTTATCAAATAATATAGAACTTTATACAAGCACATGGTTACCACTCAGCGTAATATTAGCAGTTTGCAGTAAAAAGTAAACATATCATAAACTTTTCAAAAAACCTACTTTATCTTAACCGCTAGCAATAACTTTTACTGTTACATCTTCGCGGGACAATAAAAAGTATCTTGTTAATATTCTCAAGTCACAAACCCACAAAAGTTTACGTTTCGCTATGTTTTTCTCATGGCTAAAATACCAAGTTACCAAGTCAAATGCAAGAAGCAGTCGTTAATTATATCAATCAATTGTAAAACATAGTTAAGGGACATCAGGGAGGACCTAGGATTTTTTTTTTTGGGAGTTGCATCTCGCAGCTCAACCTATGAGGTTGTCGTCTGCTTAACCGGGCTTGCCTCTGGATGCCTCAATAAATTAAGGCCTCCAGCCAGGGTTTAAAAAAATTTAAAAACTAAGCGACTATACGCTAAGGGCACCCCCTGTGGGGTACGGACCTCGGCTTAGGGCGTCGTCGCTGGGAGAGGGCAGCAAGGGACAGGCTGGATCGGAATTAACTCACGCAAACCACAACTGCCTACCCTTATTAAGGAGCTGGGAAAAGAGTCCTAAGCATCGTGCAAAAAAAACAATAATTATACTTTTGTTGGGCTAAGAGAACCACCGATTGGGTCCCACTAAACGCACGACGCCATCGCGGCAGGCCAAGACGAAGATGGCGGGACAAGCTTGACTCCTACCGTAAGGACTGGCCGGCACTAGCAAGAGACAGAATTGTGTGGAAAAGGGAGAGGGAGGCCTTTGCCCTGCAGTGGGACAGTACAGGCTAGTTAGATTAGATAGATTATATACTTTTAACTCCTCCCGCTGCCTGATTCATGTGGAGATAGTATTGTTGTTTTCTCAGTAATTCGCTATGTAAATGTCGTACTGTGTGAGCAAAGCCTTTTTAGCTTACTATCGAAAAAAAAAATCATATAAAGGTACCTAATTCCTAATTGAATCACTATTTAATAAAGCTTGCTGTAGCAAGTAATAAGCACTAGACAATGCACAACAATATCATAATCGTTGATCTAATTTGTTGTCTTTAAGATCCACTATCGATACTGTTCAGTGGACTGGAATCGACATCATACGATATCTCGCACGCTTTGCTGCGCTGGGATATCGATTCTTATTATCATGTCGTAAGGAATTAGAGGAACCTTAATTAAATCAGTTTTAATGTGGCTATTTTTGGACTAATTTCTAAGAATTTTGTTTTAGCTCCAGTTGCAAAAGTCAACTAAAACGAACATGGAAGGAATTTAAACATTAGTTTTATATTTCTATTTGGCAGTTTAAAAAATGAGTATGGCCGTTAGTACCTACTATTAGTTATTCTGTGCTGTGGCTATCATAGTTTTTTTTTACCGATGCGTTAATAAGATGGCCAAGTGGTGGCCAAGTGGTAACGGCCGCGACTTACGAGTTGTAGGTCGTAGGTTCGAACCCAGACAGGCGCTTTACTTTGTGTAAATTATTTCATCACCACTGCTCTCAAAACGGTGAAGGAAAACATCGTGAGGAAACCGGCATGTCCTAGAACCAAAAATTCGAAGACATGTGACATCTGCCAATCCGCACTGGGCCCGCGTGGTGGATTACGGCCCACTCCCTCTCACCGAGAGGAGGCCAGTGTCCCAGCAGTGGGAACATTATAGGCTGATTATGGTATTATGGTAAATAAGATAAATAATATTTATGTTACCTATCTAATAAATATTTATTTGCTCAAACATGTGTACATAATGTACACCATGAATAAAAATGCATGCGGGAACATAAAAAACCGTTAAAGTGCGAGTCGGACTCGCGCACTGAGGGTTCCGTACAAATATGTAGGTATATAAATAGTTTATGACGGGTTTTTTTTTGTAATGTAACTACACGGTTTTCGGATTTTTTCCTTTTGGTACTTGTGCTACATGACATTGCTTTTTGCCAAGTTTCATGATAATCGGGAAGTACCCTATAGGTACGGGTCATATACGCTTGCGAGTGTCAAAATATGCAGCATAAACGGAACATAAACGCCCGGGTCTTCTGATTGTGTTGACTTAAAAGTTTGATTTTTTACTGCTTCAAGGGATTGCAGTCATGAGTTTTTGTTGATATTAATTTCAACTTGACAACTCCACACATTCCTGAGAAAAAGGGTCTTGACAGACGGCCGACGAAGTGGTCTTATAAGGGCCCCATTTTTCCTTTTGAGGTACGGAACCCTAAAAATGATACCTAAGGAACCCTAAGAAGGAAAGGACATGTTTGCCGCCTAGCCATACTAGGTGGCAAAGATGCCTGATCCTTTGCATGCAAATATTACGTACAATCCGAGTCACACTAAATCGAATCGAAACTGATTATTTCCCTAAATATAAGTAGTCCTCCAGACCGAATTTGGGCCACGGCGGCCAATTTAAGCGGAGACCTGCCATCGAAGCGGGACATATTATAGTGCACTCTCTTTGTCCTTACTCTTATAGTCCGATGGGACGGCAATCCGACACCACCGGATAGAAATCAGGCGCAGCCAGGGCCAGTGGCTTAACGTGCTTTCCGTGACACGGGGGTACCACACCACCAACGTCCAAACTCCGAGCTGCTACTGAGACATTTTTAATGGAAAGTCAAAACCATCCCTAAATCTAAACAAAACAAAAGTGCGGAAGCGTCAAAAGGCACAATAACTAACATTATTAGAACCTCATATTGTCTCATCCACATATCGTGTCTCTTTCATCGCAGATGGCTCAGGAGAATGGCCAAACTCATCCGACGTGGTTAATGGGCGATTAAAGTTACCAGTTTCTGTAACAGCGCAGAGATGTCGTCGTAAAAAGATGACAAATGCGCTGCGGATAAGCTGGGCTTACATGGCGATCTATAACACGTGGATTATGTGAGTAAAATAACGCCTGAACTGCGGGGTAATTGCGTAGCTCACTAAGTCCCGTATTTACAGAACGTCACTCAATACTCAGGCATTACTTCAAACTAGTTTCAACCAATCAAATGGCTTGAATCTAGTTTTAAGTAATGCTTGAATATTTAGTGACGTTCTGTAAAACGGACCTAACAGTAGAAATGGCTTTCATTTTGACAGGTAAACAACATTAATTGCGTTATTTACGTTGTTGAGCAGACCTAATTTTTAACCTAATTACAAAGCAATGGATTAGCAATATCCTTCAAAATGCTTCACATTGAGATTGATAGTGTTTCGTAATGGTGCTGGTTGGCTGCTTTTTGAGGCATCGATGAAAATTGGCATAGATTTTGTTTGGCATTTTTAAACTGATTACTTCTGCCGAAAATACTACGCAAGAACAAAAATAAAAAAATACCAGTTCTCTAACGCAGAGATGTCGTCGTAAAAAGATGAGAAATGTGCTGCGGATAAGCTGGGTTTACATGGCGAGCTGTCAGCACGTGGCTCATGGGAGTAAAATAACGACTGAACTTGTTGGCTGCTATTTGAGATATCAATGCAAAGGAGATGAATAACAGTCCCATTATCCATCTCCTTTGAATTTATGCTTCGAATAGCAGCCAACCAGTTCCAAGAGCCAAGCTTTTTAGGGTTCCGTACCCAAAGGGTGAAAACGGGACCCTTTTACTAAGACTTCACTGTCCAGACGGACAGTGAAGTCTTAGTAAAAGGGTCCCGTTTTTCACCAGGTCTGTCTGTCACCAGGCTGTATCTCATGAACCGTGATAGCTAGAGAGGTGAAATTTTCACAGATGATGTATTTCTTGTTGCCGCTTTATCAACAAATAATAAATAGATCCTTAACGTCAGAGCTAAACGGAATCACTGTGCCATCAAAGACAACCAGTGGCACCGTTAAACCATTCAGCCTCCTCAAGCTATGGAAGGACTTGGGTGTCATAATGTGGATAAGACAGAGATTAAAACAGAAGACGAACTTGCAGGGGATCGAGGAGGGCCGTTCAGGGGATCAGGCCGGAATAACTCGGAGAAAAAGATCACTCCAATTTTCTTAGTTGTATTCGTAAACGAAAGATGTTGCCTTATCTCAAAAAAAAATATTCCAATCTTCCAAGTTACATTTTTCAAAAGACATCGAATACGCTATGCCACCACAGATAGATAACTAGACTATATCTGTGTATGCCACAGTCATAGATTCGTTATTAAAGATGACAAGACCAGTCAAACATTCAAACTCCAATTTTCACACCATCTTCAATTTTATCATTTTGAACCCTTACAAAACCGGTGTCAGTTCTGGGTAGTCGAGTTCAGTACCTACGCAATAAACTGTAAACAAAATGTCCCCCACAAGTGATAGCCGAGCGTCCAGTAGTAAACCTGAACTACGGACCCATTCGACTTGTTTTACTGGGGTTCCGCAGGTTAAGCGCTCGGACCTTATCAGTACCTGGTCTGTTTCCTCAATTTTATGCTAAGGGTGAAGGAGGATATTAAAGTTGTTGTGCCTGAACAGCTTGTGTGTGTGTAAATATTGGGATTTACGGACTTGGTCTCCGGAAATCTAAACAGATAAAACGGTAAAGCTATTTCAACAGTACGTTTTAAAAGACGAGTCGATCTAACCTAGACCCATTAACTCCCAAGCTTACACTGGATTCAATTAAGGGGGCAGCGTCAGGGCAGCCATTGCAATTATCATCATATCGCACCTCCGCTAATAATAGCTAAATAATAGCGGAGGTAAAACATTAAAAAAATTTTTTTTTTAAGCTTTTTAAGCATGTATAATTTTGATCACATAATAATAATAGTGTAAGATTTTAGACTGATTAACAATCCCTGAGTTTATTTTCGCTTTTCTAAAAATCCAGGTTTTTCGAGTTTTAACCCTATTTTATCGGAGGTGCGATATTATCCTATTGAATGACTATTTCCATGAAATATCAATTATTAGGATTATACATATCTAACAATCAATAGGATTATATATTATGAACTTTGTGATTTTAGTGATTACCAGAACCATAATCAGCCTATAATATTCCCACTGCTGGGACACTGGCCTCCTCTCGATGATAGGGAGTGGGCCGTAATCCACCACGCGGGCGCAATGCGGATTGGCAGATGTTACATGTCTTCGAATTTTTGGTTCTAGGACATCCTCACGTTGTTTTCCTTCACCGTTTTGAGAACAGTGGTGATGAAATAATTTACACAAATAAAGCGCCTGTCTGGGTTCGAACCTACGACCTACAACTCGTAAGTCGCGGCCGTTACCACTTGGCCACCACTGCTCTCATTTTAGTGATTATATGGTGGTATTTATATGGTGTACATAATAAAAAGTATTCTATTCTATAATTCTGTAAATACATATCTACTTGTTACAGTTGCGAATCATATTTTTATCAACATATTTATAACCTTACCCTGACCTGCAAATTGCAAAAAACGTAAGAAAATTTGAATTTTGCCCCCTTAATAGAAAACGAGTGTAATTAAATTTGTCATCTTCCTCCCTCGAAACATACCACCAAAGGATGGGTAACAACAAATTCTTCGATGAAATAACCTTCAAATTCAAAGAACACCAATGTGTTTACCATTTCTTACAAAATAAAATTAAATAATAAAATTAAGAAATAAATTAAAAATCCGCGGCACCATGGAATGCTAAATCCGGAATCAAAGTCATTACGTGAACGACACGGCTGTAATGAGTAACTGCAGAACCTGCCTGTCATGTCAAAAAGTGCATTATTATTGCAAGAGAGGAGGAGTGTAAAAATATTTGTGTACTTAAAAGTATCTAACGATTATTTTTTGCATCAAAATAATACTTATTATTGTTTATTGCATTTTATTTGTGTAGCATGTAGGCATACATTTATGTTTTTATTTAGCAAAAAAAAAAATATATACGAAAAGTAAATTGTATTGTTAACTCGATTTCTGTCATTGTTTTGTTAAGTATCATTATGAATGCAACTGCTTAGTTGTTTAAGTACCAAAAACCGCTGAATGGAAGCAAAAACCGAAACCCATTATTACCCCGGGACTCGTAAAAATCGTCGGCGGAAGAGGGTTAATTTGGAACTAATTCAAATAATTGATACGCCTCGGTTAATTTTTTTAAGCCTGCGGGGCAATTGCGTAACAAACACATTATCAATCGGAATCGGTTTCATTTTGACTGTTCAACAACATTCATTGCGTTATTTACGTGTTGAACAGACAAAATTTTTCGAAGTTATGAAGCAATGGATTAGCAATTTGCTTCAAAATTATTTAAATTCCGGCTGTAGAAAGCGAGCTGTTGCAAATCAAGAATTAAGTGCGTTTTAGTTTTAACTAGCTTCTGCCCGCGAAATCGTCCGCTTGAAATCATAAAATAATTATATCCTATGACACTCGGCAAACTGTAGCTTCTCATTAGTGAAAGAATTTTCGAAATTAGTTCAGTAGTTCCGAAGATTACCACCTACGGCATCTACACACATACTCAAAAAGTCTTTATAATTTATTATAGACTAAAATACACAGAAATCCTTTCAACAACCATTTCAAAACAATATCCCTTTGTATCAAAACTATTATTTCCGTTCAATTAAACAAACAAGAAGCGTCACTCAACGTTCGCAAATCCGACACAAAGCTACCATTTCTACCATTTCCTTAATTTAATATCTATCACAGTGTGCCAATATCTTAACAATTCGCCCACGAGACGTTCCAATTTAACCTAGCTCACTATAGATAAATTTAAATACTCAGACAATATTTTATGGCTTATTTTAGGTACGGTTTACGACGGAAGACGGGACTCGGGGCCCGCTGGATGAATGTCTGGCTAGATTTTATGGTAGCTACATACAGGAATGTTCTAGAATCTAGACTCGTCGAGATAATGCTGTTGAGAATATTTGTTCAAGTATTTGATGACTGTTTTATTGTGGTTTACTGTGTGCGTCTGTTCGCGGTACAAGCATCTGTCAAAGTTGAGTGTTGCGCAGTGTGTACGTGCCCTTATAATTTTTAGGAATTTTAACGAATTGCTTGGAAACAGTAAGTACGACAGGCTACCCTAACTTATTTTGCACCAAAAAAAATCTGATATTTCATACAATTTCAACGAATTTTAAGGTAAGTCAACGAAATATTTTCATTTGTAGTAAATTTCAAAACAGCCAAACAAGTCCACAAACAATATTTTTTATTCGTTTGTAAGGTCATCGACCCCGCACCAGAAACACGTATACTATGTATATTAAAATTTTAGGAACAATATACCGGTAAGCAGTAAATCAATATGGTTACTAGACGGTCGCGGCACAAAGGGGCGCTGCGAAGCGCTGCATCTGCTAGCCAATGTCAACGGTGACGTTTACGCGCGAAAAGTTATACGATCCGCAGACGACGACACGTCAAACGAACAGTGATGTTATTAGTTGGTGTGACAATATGTCGATGCTTTTGTTGACTTGTAAGTATTGCTGAAACAGACATTAATTGTAGAAGCTGCTAATGTTTCCGCACACAAATTTCTGAACCGAAAACTGGAAAGCTATGAACTTTTCTTCTGGCTGGTGTCATAAAACCTGTTCACGCCAATCAGAATATGGTCACTTATATGCAAACACATAAGATAGTTTCATGAGAATGTTACATCAGATTGCATGAATATTTTAACAGTTTGACAAAACGAACCAACGACGCAGACGCTGATTCATTTTGAAACTCGATTACAAGACCTACACCAACCCGCTGTTTGTGAAGCACCACTGAAGATTATAATCATGTATTTGTAACGTAATACAGCGACACATGATATCTCCTTCTTCGTTTGATTCAAACCGCTTACAAATTAGCAAGTTGAGCACATATTTATGGTAATAAGCATCGATAAAATGACGGATTACCCTTAAACTGTACGCATTTGTGTTTCTATGGAATACGCATCTATTTTTTCATAGTAGGTAATAATTGTATAACACAGTAACATTTTCAAACAAATTACAGGAGAAATGAAATGAGAATTTTACAAAGTGTAATTGCATACATGCATATATGGGTAAAATGGTTAAGTAATTAAGTTGAATGATCAGAAATGGAGCTCATTTTCTTTTCATCGATACGGTGTATTGCGAATGTAGCACGTCACTCAAGACGATCATTTTACGACCGTCTCGTTCCCGTGTTCCATTTTTAAATGGGTCTGCTTGTGGTAGGTCATTGGATAAATAATAATAATTAATACGACCTGATATGGCGCTTTTGTTTTTAACTTTAACTTTATGTATTATTTTGAGGATAAGTCGGTGTTTAAGCATTCATTTTGGTGCATTTGACTTAAGTGCAGTTTAAAATCGATGCAGTTTTTTAAAATTTCCCCGACCCAACGTTAAGACTGCGTAATTTACGAGTGGCCGGTAATAAAAGTTTTTGTTGCGAAAAGCGACGGGGTGCTATAAAAGTTTGCTGTCCCTTTCCACAGTGAGTTTACGAGCGTGAAAACGCGAGATAGGTATACCGTACCGGTAGTTTTATTACCGGGGTATGCGAGCGATGTGAACTTATGTAGGAACTGGCGGTAGCTAGGAAGCTTGAGGGCAAAACACAATATGTCAAAACTGCTGATGTTTTTCGAACCGTTTTTAATTTAAATTTGGAACCCCGCTCAACATTTTCAAGCAGACAATGTGCACGCAGCCTTATGATTTGCCAATACGTCGATTAATGAAATTAAAGAAAGCAACTAAGCAAAAACCCTTCCATCTTAAATGGAATTTGTACGCATTGCGTATGGGTTGTGCATGTAATTGTCCGTCCATTAAAAAAGAACTGTGTCCGTCAATCATTATGCAAAACACCCATAACTAATTACGCATAATTACAAGAAAATTATACCAGATGATCGAAAAGAAAGAAATAACATGCAAGCGATACAAATCGAACGGAATTTATGGAAGTATAAATTGAATGTTAATCACAGCTCCGTTATTGCGGTGACATATCGATGAGACCAAAGAGCGTAAGGGACACCCCTTTTAATGTCACTTACGCTTTGACGTTCCGATTTTTTTATAAACAGCGTTGTGGAAAAGGTACCTAAGGTCTCTTACGTCCTTTTAGTTTTCAAGTTATGGATTGTTTTCGTAGTATTACATTTTATCGACGTAATTCGATGCATGAATATGGGAATAATTATCGAAATTGGATTAAAAAAGGGTGTGTGAGATTTATGATACTATAATGTATGTTTACTGGAGATCAGTTTTTGTCTTCTGTGCTAATGAGAATTAATTGAATGTTAATTATTTTAGTGATTGCACTGCGCTATTGTGGTTTGTTTACAGTTTTTGTGTACCTACAGGTTAATTAATTTGTGGAGTATGTAAATTGATCTTTGCTAAGTTAAGGAAAATAGCAGATTGGACATTCAATACATGAGCTCTTGGGTTTATTGTTAACTATTTATGTTTTGAATTCAATATTTTAAAGCTAATTGGACCTTATATACCTATTTGACGTTGACAGCTCTTTTGTTTTCTTAAACCGTTAATGTCAACTTTATTGCAATAGGCTCGCCCCATGTACAGTCAACAAAAGAGATAAGTATGCAGGATCATCTGTTATAGTTGAAGTTTAGTAAGAAACCGATGGGTGTACTTGAATTTTTTCATACTTTTTATTTCTGTTATTGTATTGTATTTTATTTTCTTTTTGTTTTTACTTCTTATAAAACAGTACTTTGTAGCACACATGTTTGAATGTGTATTCCTATCTTGACATTAGTACCTAAGCCAAATAAAATGTGAGAGGGCGCTGACTCCTGACATACAGGTACACCTAGTTCAGGAGTCAGAGGCTTCAAACAAGTTTCTGTAACCTATTATGTCAATAAAGAACTCTTATTATAACTGGCGAAATGTGGGTGAACTAACTACATCTCTGGCTAACCCTTTGGAAAATAAAGGCGTGCTGTTATGTTGCAGAATACATTCAACCATCACTGCAAAGAAATTGCACAAATTAGCGAGAAAAACCGTAAAAGAAAACCTATCAAGGAAATGTGTCATTTAAGGCTTTATGTCCGAAAAGTTTCATGACCTAGGTCTTAGAATCTATGTTTGCTGAACGTGACCCCGGTACACTTAGTTGGCTGCTCAGTTTTACACTGGCGTTAACAATTTTATGGCTAGTTGAGCCGTAGCGCTTGATATACTTCTACACTAAATATGTTTGGTAACGTCGGGAGGGGGACGCTCTAGGAGGACATAAAGTGACCTTATTGGTGATGTTCTTCAGAAAGGTCAGGTGCGTACACGCACGCTTGTTGTGAGTACCACAACAAGCGTTCGTGTATGACCATATCGCCCATTTTGGAGAAACATCGACGTAAATGTATTTTTTCCCAAAAGTTTGTTAAGGCGACAGCGCCAGGATAGCCCTCGAAATTCATTTGTTTTTACGTTTTTTGCAATTTGCTGGTCTGCATTAAGTTGTGCGTTGAATAAAATATGATTCGCGACCGTAACAAATGTGTATTTACAGAATTATTCTGAATTATAATCATTAAAGTCATCAACACAACTCTCTAAGACGAAGTAATCCTACTGAATGACTACCTATTTCATGAAATCTTGACATTTTAGGATTATACTAACTTAACAAGTTGTATTACTGATTGTACAATCAATACCCGCGAAATTCAAATTTTCTTACGTTCTTTGTAATTTGCCCTGGCGCCTCACCCTTAACTGACATATTTATTGAAAGTGACTTATCAAAACTGGCCTGAATTGTACGATGCCGCGAAAAGCAGTAAAATGTTCCCGTAGAAGTTTTAATGAGAGACAGTACGTATAAAACAATAACACAAATGAAATATGAATGAAGGAAAAAACACCTAACAATAAAAAACAAAAAATACGGCAACAGCAAAATGGTGTTGCAGATTTTTCATGTAATTAACTATCATAGATTTCCACAATTGTTTTTAATTCACACCCAGTTAATGATAAATAGTACTACTACTGTTATATGATACGGCCATTTTGTACGGTACAGTGAGCAAAGCAGTATGTCAATATATGTTACTAGCTTCTGCCCGCGACTTCGTCCGCGTGAAATTTCTTGTACCCCCACCCCGTCGCGTCGCAACACTTCGTATTCGCTTACCGTTCACTCTGAGTTTTTTTCTTTTTGCTCGGCTCCTAAGGGTCATAGCGTGATGTTAAATAGCCTATAGCCTTCCTCAAGAATTGGGCTATCAAATGCAAAAAGAATTCAAATCTGACCGGTAGTTAAAGAGATTATCGCGTTCAAACAAACAAACTCTTCAGCCTTATTATTAGTATAGATAAAAAACTCTATGGCCCATAACTCCTTAATAGGTACCAACTCTTAACATCTTACACACGTGATAACTTTTAAACGAAATATCCGATTGAGATGAAACAAAAAGTATTTTACTTCTTCATAAATACTCTTGATAACATAATGCTTAATTTCGATAAAGATTAATATTACGATACATATTTAACGTAGTTTTTTTTTCTTCAGACGATTTAATAATTATTTTGAACACAAAATCGGTTTTTGTGATTAAACCATGATAGCTAGACATATGTTCTCGCGGACTTTTTTGTAGGTCTTAATGGGCTCTACAAACCCGTAGTACATTATTTTGTTCTATTGTCAATAGTTTTTGCAGCGCACGCAAAAATAGGTTTTCGATTTTACACCTTGTGTTACAAAATAGCAATTTTATTACGGATCCCTAATTTTGAAGAAAAAAAATATAGCCTATAGCCTTCCTCGATAAATGGACTACCCAACACTAAAATAATAATTCAAATCGGACCAGTAGTTCCAGAGATTAGCGCGTTCAAACAAACAAACAAACAAACAAACTCTGCAGCTTTATAATATTAGTATAGATGATAGCTCATTATAATTATGCTGATGAGGAAATGTGGGTAAGCCCACGAACGCACGGTCAGATACGCAGTCGCTCCATGTAAAACACTGGTATTCAGCTGCATCCGGTTAGACTGGAAGCCGACCCCAACATAAGTTGGGAAAAGGCTAGGCAGATCATGATTCTCGATCGACGTAAAATCTTTATCTCAGTACGGTAATGAACAAATTGGAATGATGGACAAGAGTTTTATGAAACTCACGGCAATCATTCTAATGTATTGCATTGCAATACTACAATATGCAATGGCTAAGTCCTAATAGTTTTACGTCCTTCAAATTTGATCGTGAATACTTTTCCACAATTTCTTAGCATTTACATAGTAGCTAATGCATTCTATGCGATGACTTCTGCTGTCCAAGAATTTTCCGTCAAAAGCTTGGCACGCCACACCTCTCATATTTTAATTACTGCATTGCTTTCAGTGACGTCAGGAATTCCGGCTAAAAGCACCTCGTACATCTTTCAATGAAGAAATTGTAAGATGGATTGGAAAGATTAATATGAAAAGTGTGTTTTCACTAATAATTACAGAGCTTTACTTGGAAAACCCGCACTGGGCGCGCCTGGTGGATTACGGCCCACTCCCTCTCCGAGAAAAGCCCCGTGTCCCAGCAGTGGGAACATTTTAGGCTGATTAGACTTATGCTACTTAGAAAACAGTTAACTAGAGCTTTTGTACCAATTTAGCGAACTCATTCGAAGGGTTTAAGAATGTTGAAAGATTAAGGGCGAATTTCAACAATGAAACTAAACGCAATAAACCGCGTACACAAGCTGTCAGTGTCATCATTCGGGGTGTTGACACTGACAAGGACGCGGTTTGGATGTGCTGATCGCGTTATGTTTCATTGGTGAAATTCGCCGTCAGTCATGTTAATAAAGCATCCTAATTGCACAACGCGCTCGTTATTACAATAGCTTTCCATAAGAAAATTCAATCTTGTGGACCAGATTTTCCTATTGAATCGTCATGTAGGAAAATAGAGTTCAAAATCCACCTCACTTTCCTACTATTACTAATTACTTCACCCATGTGTAGACAAGCCAGTTTCAAGTTAATTAGCATACAGTCCCTGATACCTCAGTGGCCCATAGTGGGGGGTATGGCATGCTAATGGCCGCCGCACGAGTGCTGTGGTTGGTCTATGCGCCGGAGTGCGTGGTACGGCTCTGCGGGGCGCGTTTTATGGCTAACGGTAATAGCTCGACTATGTGATGTCTATTATATGGGTTTGGTTGTAACTAGACTCATAGACTTGCGTGTAATGCGTAGATAGGCGTAAATAAATGGTTCAGTTTCTTTTTTACTTTTTCTTGCTCAAGTACTTGGGTAGGTATAGGTGGTATTATTATTAGCTCAACGGTTAACAGGCTGTCAAAAGGAATCGTTTGCTTTTAGAACAGCTTCGTAATTCTGTAAAAACTAACCTAGGTAAGTAACTAAGGTAGGAGGTTTCCGATCGGTCTTTTAGAGATACAGTCCGATTCAAAGTTTATGGCGGTTCGGAACACGGGGCGAATCGCTGCGCAGTAACAAATTCACCTGTCAGCGGGGGTGAGGGGTGAGGTACTGCGCAACGAGTAGATAACGCACTTCGGAGCTGCCGTAAAGTTTGAATCAGGCTGTAACGGTGGCCCTTCCATGTGCAGATGGTGACCACCGAGGTGGTTTTTGTGTGGTTAAAATCCCACACACCTCGGTCTTATCCCCAAAGTCCGGGCGCCTTTTGAAGGTTTACGCCCAAAAAAGAAAAAGGTAGGTAAGTAAGTAACTAACCTACTATTGAAGTCAAGCACTTCTATGTTGGCAGGTAATCAAAATTCGGTATTCACTGCTACTGAAGGAGTGAGCAATACTTTCTTCAGTAGTGAACTTATAAAACGAAGAACAGCTCGACACAAGTAATTCAGTTAAGGTTTGATACGAATTTATTGGTGCATATGCTGAATTCTGAATCAGGAATCATGAATCTGAATCAGGGTCATAAGGAATAGCATAAGGTATAGGAAGCATAAGGTCTAAATGGCGGTGCTTGGGGGAGGCCTATATCCAGCAGTGCACGTTTTTCGCTGAAATGATGATGATGATGCTGAATTCTGGCTTAATTAACAGTTTCATTCATAATTTCTGATTATCGCCGAATTCATTAACACCGGACTCAGTTAAGGCTCCCGCAGACAGGTGCAACGCGACACCCCGGTACAAAAAAAACCATGAAGATTTACAGAAATTGTTCCACCAGAGTCGCGTCGCTCCAGTCTGCGGGAGTATTTACAAAGCCTGCTGGACCATATTTTATAAGTTACCAACAGGAACAACGTCCAATTTTCTAAAACACCATCCACATATTAGTGTCAAATGACGTCACCCAGCTTATTTTTAGTACAGCACACGAGCATTGTTTGTGGTTTATTGCCAATAACAGTGTCCAGGACAACATGCTTTATTTTACCGTTGACACAAGGTTTTACTGCCCATTCATGGGGTTTTGAAACTAGTGATGGGTAGTTAACGTGGCCCACTGTCGACTATGGGCTATTTATTACTAAAATATGGCCAGGAGTTCATTTAACACGTTTTAATGGGTGCTGTTTTAGAAATATGAGTGCGAGACGTAAAATTGTTAGTAGATAGTTAGCTAAGATATTTTATGAGCGCGCAGCTCCGTGAAGAAAGCGTATTAAGAGTTTTGCTTAATTACTTTCGTCTTAAAAAATCCATGAACAAATGTATACAGCATGCATCAGAAGGCCAATTTTCTTATTTTAAAACGTTCAAAATCGACGTATTCCACATTGAGCACCCGCTTAAATGGCACCTGAGTGAATGCACCTCACATACAGCAGCACATTCACTCAGGTGCCATTTAAGCGGGTGCCCAATGTGGAATAAGTCTCAAAATCTAGTCGCAGTCCCATCTTGGCTACAAACAAATGTCAAAAACTAGTCAAAAATTTAAGGAAATTGGAGGTATTTTTGACAGATTGAGAATGAGATCAGACTGTGAACGTTCTTAAAAGTATGAGAACTGTTGTGTCATTCTAATCAACGGTTTCTGTTGATAAAAACAAAGAATAAAGTGTCTTGTTTCAGCCCGAAAGCAATGTCAGTCATTCCATTTCGGTAGTCTCGCAAACCAAATACCAATTAAAGACTGAGATCAGGGTGCTTACTCTCGAGTTTAATTCCGATAGATCGACATTGGAATTGTGACGTTTCGTACTATTGAGTTCGATGCTAGCGCCAATTGATTTTTATATTGGGTGTCCATTTTGGGGAACTAAGTGGAATTGGGAACGGGCTTGGCGTGGCGTAAACGGTACTCTTGAGTGTATTTTGACAGCTGTGTATTGCGTCAATATTGCGTTGGGATAGTTTGTTGATAGTGATTTTTCCAATAACAAAAGTGTAACTTTTTAAAAAATATTTTGCGTTTTAAGTGGTTTTTTGTGGGTTCTATGAGTATAATATGGCACGATAGGCAGTAATATATAGTGTTTTACGTAATTCCCATAAAAAACAACTGAAACAAAGACGAGATGAGCGTCGGATGATGCGTTATACTTATGAACAAAGCGTTTTCTATGAATAAATACGAATTTAAAGCAAATTACGGAGTGAGCAAGGATTTTACTCCTCATTCGTATTACATAACAACATTTTTATCCCATCTCTATACAATAAAAACTTTCTAGAACATTAACTTAATAAAATCGGACTTCGGCATGTTTTCATTATACAAAATTCTTTCTATCTCTAAAACCCGTAGACCGATTTTCATAATTCAAACTAGAATATCAGTTTTGAACATAATCCTCTCATTTGAAACTAAAATCTCGCAAATATTCCCTTAAACAAAAATCCTCGTTTTCAAGTTACGTAATTATTCTATAATTTTTCTTCGTACATCAAAATTATCAAAAATTCTACATTAAATATTGATATCAGATTCTTATACGAAAACTAATAATAAAAACCAGTTAGAAAGCTAATTAGAGCAATACAAACACTTAAAATTTAGTTAATTAGAAAATCAAAATCTTACTCAGTAAAACAGTAGTAACACATATCGACTTCCACGCTAGATATTTTAGGGTCTTAATTATCCTATTCTAACTATCACTTTTACATATTCTAATATCACTTCACTGGTATCTCAGTAATGTTCACTATTCACATAAACACGTTCGGCGTTCGTTACAAAAACATTAAGTACTTTATGAAGCAGTTATTTATCTATTTACTTGGTATCATTTGTATAAAACTGTAATACTAATTAGTTAAGTAACTTAACGGACAGTAATTATTTCTTACTAAAAAGAAACAAACGCGAACAATATTGTCATAAACAAACAAAAAATATGTTTGAAATTGGAGAACTTACACGCAGTCTTTTTTTTAGAAGTGTATGCAACGATCCTACCGCATGCAGCCAAAGTCATGGTTAACCATGACTTTGGCTGCATGCGGTAGGATTTTTTATGATTTTAATCATTTTCTTACGCCCAAATGAATTAAATACTTTATAATTAATCAATTAAAGAACTATTTATATCATTTTTATTTATCAGCCTTGTTATTTAAAGGATAAAGATTTTAAAGCCCCATTACCGGTTTATCGTAATGAGTTGAACCACACTATTGCAGCCCGTTACGTAGCTAACTTCACGTGTAACAAAATAATGGCAGACCAATGTCAATTTAATTTCAATGGTAACAATATTGTTTTCAAGAGTACCGAATCACGTGACTGTAAAATTAACATCGGAATCGTATTGGCCTTTCATTAGAATTAAAATTAATTTGGAGAGTTAGCCCCCTGACTGTGAACGTTCTTAAAATTACGAGAATTGCTCCTACGAAAGGGGTGGTTTTAAATATGACCACACCTTTCAAAAAATATCATCTGTCCTATACAAAACTTCAATACCTACTCGACCCTAATGTATGGGACGGCTGAATATTTTTTTTGCGATTAAGTACGATGTTGTCGACGGCGCGGCGCGGCGGCGTGGCGGGCGGCGCCCGCGCCGCCGAGGCGGGCCCAGAAAGAGATGGCGGGACGATCTGGATGCGTACCATGATGGTGCGACGTGGCGCGGGAAAAGAGTTCCTGGAAGGATTTGGGGGAGGCCTTTGCCCAGCAAAGGGACAGTATAGGCTAACAAAAAAAAAAAAAAAAAAAACAAGACTAGACTAGGTCGCTCCGTATTTCGCTCTCTTTCTAACGCATTAGTGTCGTTTCACTTTCAACATCCTGAACCCATTTTAGAGTCCAAACAAAAACTAAAAAAGATGTTGGTCCCATGGAATAAATTGTTCAGTTTGATGGTCTTTAACTTTCTGTACGGAATTACTCAATATTCGCCTTTACATGTCTATGTTAAACGACCTGGATCAGTCATATAAAACTAGGGAAAAAAACGGTCGCTACATCCAGGTGATTTGCAAGATAATTAATTAGCGAATAAAATATTAATTAAGTACAAGACCAATATAAAAAGAACAGAAGTTGTCCACGCTAGTGTGGTCTAAGCTTAACTGATTAATTACCCTCTGAAAGATCTAATTATCGGCCACCCTTCGCTGCCCCACAATACGACAACCAATAAATCTTGACAGACGGCGAGATTGCGAACTAAACTCGCAAATATACTGACTTTGACGTTACGACCTTGCTACTAGCGCCACCTATAAACTGGTTAGTCCACAGACATCTGTTTTACTTGAATAATTTAAAAGTGATCTGATAAATAAAAATGTCTGACGAATGTTTAAACGTGATGTAGTATAAACTATCGTCATAAATAACTGTTTATTGCTTCCTTTGGTTAGGTATTTAAAGTACTTAAACTGTATTAAATAGCAATGAATACGACCTACTATCTACTATATTACGTCGTAACACGGCTACACATCAAGCTATACATAACCAGTACAAGCTGACTTCTGATTGTACGAAAAACCTATACAACGCGAGGTCCGCTAAAACTGGAAATAGTAGGTATAGCTTAATATGTCGCCGTGTGTACCTGCTGGATTATACAACTGAAATGAAATTAAATGTTTATTAGAGTTAAGATCTTTTAAGACACTTTTACACGTCAACATTCTGTTGGTCGATATTTTAAAACTAGATGGCGCCGGCATTTCATAGCTGACTGATCCTTGAGAAGAAAAGCCGAAACAAACTCAGAGGTTATGGTCTCTTGCAGCTCGCCGTCCGGTAAGGACCAGGCCCGGGTCGACGGCGCGTTGTGTTCCACGCGCGCCTCAAAGAGATGTCAGCACTAACTGACGGGGTCCGCTAGGGCCGATGCCTGCCAGGGTCGCGGGATGTTCGAAAGAAAAACCGTAGCCCCTGGTACAGGCAACTAAAGGAACACGAATGGGTTTTAGTCATTAAAAGTCTGACATGCCCTCATAATTTCCCATCCACAAAAATAAAAAGGTCATGGTCTCTTTTAAAGTCCAAACATTATATTATTAGGATTTTATGTGAGTCTAAGAATGCAGGCCCATGTCTGGAAAAGCCTTTTGAAGAAAGATCCATTGCAGCTTTGAGCTGACCTATCCCAACAGACGGCATGTATGCATCAGTCATCGTGTAGCTCAACGATCCGTCACACGAACACAACGCTATCCAATCTGCAGGACATTTACGGATTGTCCGAAAGGGTTACCGCTGGCCCGGAACATAAAGGGCTAAGGAAGGAACTCGCGTGGGTTTTAATCAGTAAGAGTCTGACACTCCCTTCCGCTCCACTCAGAGCAGGAGGGGTCATTTGAGGATTTCCAATCCTCAAAAAAAAAAGGACATTTACGTAGGCTATATTATACGAAATACTCAAAATCGCCAAATAAAGTCATGTATTCAATCTAGCTTGCATGGTACTCACATTCAAAGTCAGTCCTCTCTTTTTTGGTATTTTTTGTTGATGTATTTAGGAATTTTAGTTCAATAAGTACCTATACATAATCTTTTTGACATTTTATACAACTTGTAGGTACAAGATTTTATTGAAATTGAAGCTGATATAGCATGTCACAAAACTCAATTTTTGACAAAATATTTTTACAAATAGTGAAAAAGGTTGGTGTATTGATCGACTCTGGAGTGTGTCGTAAATCGTGAGCGTAGTTTATGGTTTACGCGGCTCTAGTTCAAATGGGATTTTTACGACATTTTAAGAGGAAATTGACAGATCTTGTTATAATTTATATACAGTGGCCCACAAATAGTTAGTTGACATTTTTACACTTGAACTGTGATGCCACCACAGATACAGTCACCTGCAAAAGTTCATGGGTACCCTAATGTCTATTTTCCTGTGAACATGTCTGTTTACTTTGAAGTTCAAGTGTGAATATCTACCTATTAATAAATGTATATTCAATTTTAACATAATAGGTTAATAATTAGGAACAATTTTCATTAAAGGAAACTATTAATTATAAATTGTATAAAGAGACAAAAAGAACACCGTCATTTTTTGATTCATAGGATTTTGAATCTGAACTGCCCATCCATTTTTGCAGCCGACCGTACCTACTTCTAAGGGAATAGGTACTCGATTATTTTTTATGATACCTAAGCTAAGTCATAGAAGTTGTATTAGTCAATAAAAAGTTATAGCAGTTAAAACTTTAGGATCACTAGATTTTTAAATCGTAATGTGAGAAAATAATAACAGCCGCACAGGTCAATCGATCAGGTTAAGCTATGCTTGCCGCGGTTAGTCTGTGGATGGGTTATCTTCATTATCTTTACATACCGAGACCCCTCCGTGTCTCGGAAGGTCGAGGCTGGCATTCGTGGATCTTTGACAGTCGTTACGGGTAGTCAGAAGCCCGAAAGTCTGACAATCAGTCTTACCAAGGGGTATCGTATTACCCAGTAACTGGGTTGTGGAGGTCAGATAAGCAGTCGCTCCGTGTAAAATACTGGTATTCAGTTGCATCCGGTTAGACTGGAAGCCGAACCCAACATAGTTGGGAAAAGGCTAGGCAGATAGATGATGATGATGATGACTGTGGCTGACTGGAGGGATTGCTGGTAACACTGGCCCAGTGACATTTGACTGCATATTTTTAAATTTGCAAAAATATAAATAAACACTTGAAATTGTATAAATAGTAGTGCGACAGACTGCAGTAACCATAATTTACATGTGATATTATTTGTGACTCTTTGTGATAAGTGTGGAAGTATTTAAGACAATAATCAATTAAATGTTCAGTTTTTGTGTGTTCAACGCTATCTTAAACAATTATTCTATAATCACAACAACACAATAACACTCAGTGACAAACAGTGACGATATCAATAAGTTTAAGGGAGTATTATACTTCTACAATGAAAAAACGTCTAATATAAAAACAGTTAAGAAAAATATTTCGAAATTTGGACTTTGATCTCTGCTACTATCCAACAACTAGCGCCATATTGTCCCCAAGCAGTGAATAGACGAACTAGTAAGTAGTACTACTAGTGCCATTACAGCCTCAAGCGGCAAGTAGAAGTACTAAAGTGTTACCATAACAAAAAATAAAAGCAGTACTACTAGCGCCATTACAGCCTCAAGTGGCAAGTAGAAGAACTAAAAGTGATACCACATAAAAAAAATCATTTGGATTTGGGAGAAATTGGGTAAATTTGCTGTAGTTGAAGATCATACAAAAACCAGGAAATTATTTCAAGACAAATAATCGAGGAACATGGCTTTGCTTTCTTAGATATTCATCAGATATTAGTTACTACTTAGTTGCTTAAAGTGAACTGTTAAGTATAGCCCTGTAAAATAAAAAGGGCCAAGATGAATTTTTTAGAAAATATTACGTTTCGCCGGACTCGGACCAAGTCAGACTCTATCCGTAACGTCAGCGATACTTCACAAACACCTAATGCAACGTGCAATAGTGCACCGGAATTGTCGGATGACGAAGATGATGAACTTGTTAAAAAATTGCGTGAACAAATTGTTAATCTTGAAATGGAATTGCAGAGTGCTCATTCAGAAATTGAAACCCTTTCATTAGAAAACCGTAACTTGAAGAGCGTGAATGAAACTCTAATGGAAAAAAATGATATTTACAAAAAAGTTACCAGTACTCCAGTTAAACGTAAATCAATATCTACTCCAAATAAGAATTTAAACAATAGTAAAAAACAGAACAAACAGACTCAAACCGAAAAGCAAGATAACAAAAATACCGCAAAAGCAAGTGGGACATCACCAACAACTCAAAGTATCAATCTACAAGAAAATGATGATGAGGAACGCAATAAAATTTGTATTTTAAGTACTGACAATAAGAAAAACATCCTACAAATTGCAGAAAACACATTGGCTAAGTCCGATATTTGCCATTATATCACACCACACGGAAATATGCGTTGTCAACTAAATGGAATAAAACTGAAACTCTTAAATTTCACATTAAAAGATTGCTGTATAATATTGCTGGGAGAGGAGGACTTCAAATTTACGAACAGATACTTAGACGACGTATTTCTAATTAGACAAGTTTTACAAGAAATAACCAACACAAACATTATTATCTGCACCCCAACGTACAAGTTCTTTAATAATAACTACCTCTTCAATTCAAGAGTGGAAACCTTCAGCAATCTACTATACCTAGACATACTCACTCACGAACACGCATACTTCTTGGACAGCAATAGAAATTTAAAATATGACGACTCGATGTTTGAAAGACGTACCGGAAAGGTAAATAGCTTTGGACTCCAATCTATATTTAAGGACATACACAAATTGATTAACTTCATAGGAACAAACTCAGGACAGTGTTCTGGAGCGAGTGAGAATAATTCGACACCAGACATAAATAAATGCATGGAAATAAATCAAGCAAACGTGATTAGTAATGACTCGGAGTTTTTTCTTCTATAATTATATGCATATTATGCACCAAAACATTGCTGGTTTTTTAAATAAATCAGATCAACTAACAGTGCATATTCAAGAATTATCGCAAAGTCAAATCAACATTGAAGTAATATGCCTAACAGAGCATTTTGTCATGTCTAGTCAAGAAAAATTTATAAAGATACCAAACTTTAAACTGGCAGCGTGTTACTCTAGACGGGAGCAACGGCGCGGAGGTTCGTGTATTTTGGTTAAGACTTATATCGAGTTCAAGGAAATAATGTGTTTTTCAATCACAGGAGTTTTCGAATGCTGTGCAATAGAATTAACCAAACATAAGTTAATAATAGTATGTATTTATAGGCCACCCTACATGTCTAACATTAATCTTTTTTACGATACTTTAGATGCTTTATTAAAAAAGTTGTGCAATAAAACAAATGTAAAGGTGGTATTATGCGGAGACTTTAACATAGACATTTTAAAACGTAATAGATGTACTTTGGACTTTGAATTTTTGCTCCTAAATTACAACCTTAAGTTGAAAATACGGCAGCCGACGAGACCAAGAAGCCGTACATGTTTGGATAATTTTGCTCTTAACCCAAACCAAAAATGCACTAGTGATGTTATGGATTTTGCCATATCTGATCACTCAGCCCAAATTCTCAAAATTCAAGTTAGTCGAACTTGCAAACTAAAGTATTGGCGGGTGCGGAAAAGGGACTTTTCAAAGGAAAATCTGGTTAAATTTAATAATCTTTTGAAAAGCTTATCTTTCTCAAACGTATACAGTGAGAGTAACCCCAATTATTCATATGACATGTTTATGGAAATCTTTAAACTCCTTTATGATCAATGTTTTCCTACTAAATGGATAAAAATTCGATCAGAAGATAAAATTAAATGGATTTCTAAAGGCATTAAACTCTGTAGTAGAAAGCAAAGAAGCTTACTGTGGAAATACAGATTCAGTCCCACAGGAGAAAATAGAAAAACATTCAAGACTTACTCCCAAAGGTTCAAAAAAGTCATCAGACTCACACAAAGGGCACAAAATAATAACTTTATTAATAAAGCCCAGAATAAATCTAAGGCTGCGTGGCAAATAATCAATTATAATAATAAAAATAAAAAAGAACCTATTTTAAAAATTATCAATGAAAATGTGACAATTGAGAATCCTAAGGAAATTGCAACATCATTTAACGACTTTTTTATTGACCAAGTACAAAGTGTAACTAATAAAACATATTGTAGGAAAATTGACATTGACAACAACGCGAATTCGATATTTATGTCACCGGTCGTCCCAGACGACATAATTAGAGTAATCAAAAGCCTAAAAAATACACAAAGTCATGGTTACGACGGTATAACTACCAGTGTAGTTAAATTTGTCAGCGATGTTATAGCTGGTCCTTTGAGTCACATTGTGAACGTTAGTATTGCCGCTGGTATATTCCCTAACAGCCTGAAAACAGTTGTAATCAAACCTCTACATAAAAAGAATAACAAAGAAGATATATCGAACTATAGGCCAATAGCATTGATTCCAATATTGTCCAAGGTATTTGAAAAGATTATTTACGAAGCACTGGAAAAATATCTGACTAAATATAATATACTGAGCAATGAACAAATGGGATTTAGAAAAAACAAAAATATAAATATGGCTATATATAATCTATTGACTAATATTATGACAAATATTGACAAGAAAGTTCCTGTATGTGCTATATTTACGGATATGACTAAGGCGTTCGACTACGTAAGTCACGACGTCCTTTTAAAAAAACTTTACTCCTACGGCATTAGGGGGAATGTCCTGGAGCTTATTACCTCTTACCTTAGCGGCCGAAAGCAATACACAGAAATATCTAGAATATGTTCTAAGACCAAACATGAGATTAAATATACATCAGTAAGTAGAGAAGTCAAATGTGGCGTACCACAGGGTAGCGTTCTGGGGCCACCATTGTTTTTGCTATATATTAACGATTTGCCACGGCATACGCAACATCCTATGGTGTTATTTGCGGATGATAGTACGGTCATAATAAAATGTAATAATATAAAAGACTATGAAGAAGAAATTAATATAACATTAAAGGGTATTATTAACTGGCTTGACATTAATAACTTAGTTATTAATCTTAAAAAAACAAAAGTAATGCACTTTTACCAACGTACATCGGCGCCTAATGTAGTGGTTAGTTATAACGGACAAAATGTGGACTCAACAAATGTTGCAAAATTCTTGGGTATCTTAGTTGACAGCAGTCTCACTTGGAAACCGCATGCTGTAGACGTTTGTAATAAGCTAAGCAAGTCAGCTTATGTGCTATATAACCTGTCGCATAAAGTAAGCAAAGATATACTCCTCACTGCTTACCACGAACTTGTTGCGCCAATATTAAGGTTCGGAGTGATATTTTGGGGCAATTGTAGTGACAGGGAGGAGATTTTTAAAGCCCAAAAACGGTGCATAAGATCTATGTCAAATCTTAAAACTACAGACACCTGTGAGCCTATGTTTAAGTCACTGAAAATACTAACCTTCCCGTCGTTGTATATATTAGAAGTGGCAATTTTTGTTAAAATGAATTTAAATTTATTTCCGTCACTAGCCGATATTAGGACTCGTTCAGGTCCTATGAGAACACAATATAAAAATTTATTACATACAGGCAATTACAAAACAGCACTACTTAGGAAAAGTATTATGGCAATGGGCCCTATAATATACAATAAAATTCCGCACAATTTTAAAGAACACCCTCTAAGAATATTTAAATCTAAGTTGACTGCATTATTATTAGAAAAATGTTATTATTGTATAAAAGACTTTTTAAATGATAAAAATATATAACATAAAAAAAATATGACATTATACGAGAATTTATATTAAATCAGAATTATGTAATTATTAATTGTTTATTTTAGATGAAAATTGTATCCTTAGTTTTTACGACTGCATGATTTATGAAAATTGTATGTTTTTAGTTTTTACGACTTTGCATGCCGTAAGGTAGAATGTAGCGGAAACATTTAGTGATGTACCATCTTATACCTGTACCTACATTGTTGGCAAATAAATAAATCTGAATCTGAATCTGAATCTGGTGTGTCACAGCTGAAGGGGATAAATGTCAACAAAAGGCTCCAAACAGGCGCCTCACGCGATCGACACAAAGGCAACGCTCGTTGCGCGACTTGTCGCGGTGCCTTTGAATCGCGCGCGATTTTATCGCGTGTCGCGCCTGTTTGAAGGAGCCATAACTTTTGGAGGTCACTATACTTACAAAAAAATTGTGGAAGTTTGTGAAGCATTTGGAAATAAACAAGTAAAGAAGACAACTGAAGTTATCGAAATAATTATTTACCAGAAGCTATTAGGTTCTTTAGATACTATTAAATTATTACACTGTCTATGTTACTTTTTATTTGTTTTTTTGTGAATCCGTAATTAACCTACAAATCAGATAAAAACCATGAATACCAAGGTTTAGTCAGTAAAAGTCCGACATTAACCCCCTGTCTGCTCTAGTGGAACATAGGCAATATATCAATGACCGTAAAATAGCAAATTGCCCCACAAAAAAAACACTACATAATTATAAAACAAACTCGGGGTAGGGACTTCTGTCTGTCTGTCTGTCTAACCGCGATAAACTCAAAAACTACCGAACGGATCTTCATACGGTTTTCAGCAATGGACGGAGTGCTTAATGAGGAAGGTTTAGGTGTATAATTCACTAAAGGTTGTGAGTAAATTGGCTGAAAAATATCGACGATTGTTGAAGATGTCGGAAAAAACATGTCGAGTCCGCTTTACTGGCGTGCGCCGCGTCAAACCATAACAGGTAAATGAAAACAATGTATTATGGAATTATTTCCCCTAAAAATATCTATTAAACGTAGTAGTACACACGGCTACACATCAAACAATAACCAGTATAAGCTGACTTCTGATTGTACGAAAAACCTTTACAACGCGAGGTCCGCTAAAACTGGAAATGGTTCGACGGGTTCGACGCGGGCGCAGCCGCAAGCAAAAGCTAGTTATTTATAAAATAAAACAACAGCTCGAAAGTAAACATGAAGACGTTAAAAATTATAATAACTTCACATTCAATGCAATGCCAACAAAGTAATTAATTTGACGTAAAAAAAATAGTTAATGATCCTTCAATTGTTTTTTTGTGGTATAAGTTGATCACATAGCGGGAGTCGCCAGTTGTTGGCAATTACAATACGACCGACGTAACTTGGGGGCCTGAACATAGGCACTAAGAACTTTCGCGCATGTTCTCTCACTCGCACTCGCCTCATGTCACCATTTGGTTCCTGAAAAATCTTACTGCGCAGCCTTCTGCGCAAAGTTCAGGCCGCCAAGTTACGTCGGTCGTATTGTACATACTGGGTGTTTTTTAACTGTATACGGGCAAATTAGCCTTCGTGACACCGTTTCTCGTTAAGCATCATTTATTTAAATTAGGCTAAGAGTCAGCGCTTTTTGTACGTCAAAATTGCTTAAGACAGTCCCTCAAAACGAACGCCCTTTACCACTTCCTAGTGCTTTAGCTGAGAAGTGGCGCAACCAACTCCTCAGCAGCACAGCTGTCTGGATCAGTTAGAAGAACTTGAAGAGCGAAGTTTTCTTTTTTTGCCTCTACCGTCAGAGGACAAGCTTTCTCGAAGATAATTGCTTGAATATTGATATCCTGAATTAGGGCCATAATCCGAGAGCGCATTTTTTTGTCGCGAAATTATACTTTTACTTATAGCGCATTTACACAAAGCTGCAATTGGAAGGCGTGAAGGTCGTCACGCTTACCAATATGCTCGCGATAAATAAGATGCATGAATATATGCATGTATTCATGCTATCGATATAAATATGGATGAGCATCACAGTGTAGCACTTGAAGGTCTACGATGGCAACGAAGACCGTCGTAATTAACAGGTTTCTGACATACCTATAATTATGTGGAATCGACCGAAAATATTATTTTATTGCAGCCGAAAACAAATTTCAGCCTGATGAAAACATTTTATTTGTTTGTCGATAGGGTACCTATCGCTTGGCAAAAGTAAAATAAATAATATTTAAATATTTTAAACATTTACACGAAAATTCTCAAAAACATGATTTTAAATGAACAATAAGATGAATATGATGATATATGCGAGAAAACGTTTTTTTCTGCATTTTCTTAGTAATTTTCGAAACTTTTTAATGTCGGCCCAAAACCGAAAACGAAATTTGTTCGGACACTAGAAATAAGTCTAATAAAAAAAATGAAAGCCTTACTTGATGCGGCGCATGTTCGCATCGCTACAAGTGCGCGGGCGGCGGCGAGGGTCGCTGCGTGGTGAGAGGCAGCGGCAGCAGATGCGGCGCGTACTCCGGCGCAAGCACGTACCGCGGCGAGCAGCACATGGAGTACGAGCCCTTGCGCGCCTGCAGCTCCAGCAGCGAGCAGAGCGACCGCTCGTACAGCCGCCATTGGTGGACCACCCAGTGGGCTGGAAGGGTAAGTAAGACAGATTAGGGTTTGTGCGGTGTGGTTGTGGCGCAACAAGCATTGTAGGACCATACCTTGGCGACTTATTAACTAATATCCGGTTTCTGAATTGATAACTTGAAGTTGAAAAGTTGTCAAAGTCTGCATTACCTACCTACTTTTTTTTTTTTTTGCTGTTGGGAAATCATCAAATAACCCCTCCCGCTCTGGGTGGAGCGGAAGGGAGTGTCAGACTCTTACTGACTAAAACCCACCCGTGTTCCTTCCTTAGCCCTTTATGTTCCGGGCCAGCGGTAACCCTTTCGGACAATCCCGCTGACTAATAAGGTTAAAGCTCGTAAAACTCAAAATAACTTAGCAAAAAAACGTAGAATTTGACAACTTCAAATTCTCATGCGCGCGGCGGCGGCGCTTTAATAAGAATGCAGGAAATTTTTCCAACGCCAGATAATTTCATCGGAGAAATAATTTTGAATTTTTGACAGTTTTTCCATACAAAATCTGTCAGACGTTAATTTTATTCTACGAATAAAAATTATCTGTCGATCGAAAAATCAGCCCTAAACTGAAGGAGAAGCTCGTTGAGCTGGTCCCGGTTGTCATTTGTACGAGTAGATCTAAGTACAATCTAAACTTTTTGATACAGTGACAATAAATGGAACAATTAGGATTAGGAATAACAATCAAGGTATGGTCCCACTGTAAAATGATAGCAAAGCGCTTTGCCGCCAGCACATCCTAGAGGACACTTGCTTACCTGAAAGTGATGCCCTCAAAAATATTTTGGCATTTCTTTTAGTACCTATGACACAGTTCATGCAAGCCATGCAACCGGAGGAACAAACCAGCTTACCGCCTTTATCTCCTTGTTCTCGGCTTTTATATCCACATAATGCGCGAGTTAAATTTTGGACGAAAAACGTGATATGTCGGTCCACAGAGGGCCTAGATCAGGCCTCATTCAAGGCCTCCCGGCCTCATTCAAGATATTGTGGTTACTAGCAGATCAGTCAGAGAAGCACTCCAACAGTTTTTTTGTTTCGCTTAAATCTTTAAACACTTAGCAGAATTCCTTAATAAGAACCTAAGAGAAACAAAACTCGTAAGCTAAGGTATGTACTAATGTCTTGAACAAATGTTGTTGTATAAGCAACTGTAGTTTAACCCGGGAAGTCTAAAAGATGATTTCCACCAAACGACTCGCACCCGGATCGGAACGGATTTTACAATCTTTAAACGATATTAAATCGTGTGCACAGTACTTATTTACCAAGCTGCGGTACAGCAGCTTGTCCGCGGGCCTCTTCCGCGACACGCGATCGTAGCCGAAAGTATGCTGCGACGCGCGTACGGCTCCGTACGCATGTCGTCGTATCCGATGGAATCCTTTCGGCTGTCGTCCAAATTTTTCTTTTCCTCTTCTGTTTTTTATGATTATTTTCTTCTTCTTCTAATGCAATAGCCAACCATACTTTTTTTTTTTTTTTTTGTTCCGGTGTGGAAAATCCTCATGGATGTCCGCCGCCCTGGGGTGGGCGGCGGGGTCTGTCAGACTCTTACTGACTAAAAACCACCCCGGTGTTCCGTCCCACACCTACGCCGGGGGTCGCGGGAACGTACGATCCTTCCGCAACCCCCGACTGGTGCCGGCCCGCCACTGCGGGCCTCGTCGGGTCAGGGGGGGGAGTGAGGTGTTTGACTCCCCCCATGACGTCTAAGAGGGGCGCGCGTGGAACACTACGCGCCGCCACCTCGGGTCCTGATGTGTGGGGGGCGACCGACGTCCCCGAGTCCGTCGCCCCTGGACCCATTTAGGGGGGCTGGAAGAGGGCGTTGTCCGCCCTCCGCCGACGCCCGGTGCGCCTGCTGCGGGCCGGGTGAGTGGACGAGATCTCCCTCTCCCTTTCCGCAGCCTCCTTCTGCTAGATGACCGTTTCGCAGAAGGAAACCACCGCGTCCCAGGACTCTTCGCTGCCGACCATCGACTCGACCACGGCCGGCAGCGACAGGTCACTGCCTACTTCTGAGATGAGGGCACGGCGCGGCTCCTCCCAAGCGGCACACTCTGCCAGCGTATGCCACGCCGTGCCCTCCCGGCAGTGGTGACACCGGGCGTCCGGCTCCCTGTTTATGCGACAAAGGTACCTACTTCCCGAAGCAACCATGCCCCGAGAGCACCTGAGCCAACCATACTACGTCAACATCAACCATTTTCAAATTAGAACAAGTCAACACGGTAGGAATGTCTATGCCGCAGAAACGGATACGTTCGCAAGCGACGTACGGAGCAGATGGTATGTGTCGACATCCTGCCGGACGCGATCGGCTGTCGCCGCATCCGTTCGTATCCTTTCCGATTCGATGCGATACGAGCCGTTTGGTGGAAATCATCCTTTAACCTAGACATTCATGGTAAAAGAATGACATAAAACCATTATTAAGTCATTGCAAAGTGACTTTTATTTGATTGTAATAAAGTATAAATTAGGATGATTGCCGATATCTAATCATTCAAATTTGTACCTTACTTTACCGAGATAAGACTTACATTGCAATGACTTAATTATGGTTTAACGTCGATGGTGACCTTAGTTTCTTACAAGACCTTAGGCTTTTGGCTTAGCTAAGTTTCTAAATAAAATCAAACAAAAATGATCGAACACACTTTTTTGTGAGCTACCATGTAGTTGCGGCCCAGTGATAACGGCCGCGACGAACCCTGACTGGAAGGGAAACTTCGTGAGGAAACCGGCATGTCCTAGAACTAAAAATTCAAAAACATGTGACGTCTACCAACCCGCACTGGGCCTGCGTGGTGGATTACGGCCCACTCCCTCTCACAGAGAGGAGGCTTGTGTCCCAGCAGTGGGAACATTATAGGCATCATCATACTCAGCCTACATACATTATAGCCTGATTATTATGCTTAGTTATGCTATGTAATTCTTGGTACAGACGCCAGCAAATCAAGCTACCCGAAACTGTCAAATTTTCCCAATCAACTTTGAACCTTACGCTTTAGCTATAAAGTTGAAAATCTATTATTAAAGAAATTTGACAGATTGTAGTAGCTTGATGTGCTGGCGTCTGTACATATGTACAAATATCCTCACAAATCCACGACCGACCACAACAACAGACGACAAAAAATATGTATATTACACTTCAAAAATTTACAAGGCGCCCTTGCAAACGCCGTTAAATGTCAAAAAACTTGGCATCATAAATTGTGATGAAAACCGCCACGGAGACATGTCACCTTGTTTTGTCATGACAGAATAAAGACGTTCTGACACGTCAATAAAAATGCGCATACGATTGACTTGCGATGGTATTGACGCTTGATTTTTTTGGTGGCAGTACGGTGTATCGTGTGTATTTGCTTTTTGTAGCAGATTATTTTTAGAAAGACAAGAGAAGTTTTCATATTTGGATGATGTCCGATGTTTGTTGCATCGTCTTCACTTAAAATTATATTATGTATACAAAACCTTGTAAAACATTTTATAAGAGTAACGGTGGAGTTTCTTGTCCTTCTCCATACGAAAACTACCTTTTGGAATGGGCGACTAGAATCAATTCTATTTTGTTGTCGTTTTTGAAGTTCAAAAGTGCCTTTAATGTGCCTATTTGAATTAAATGATTTGAAAAAACGGTGAAGGAAAACATCGTGAGGAAACCGGCATGTCCTAGAACCAAAAATTCGAAGACCTGTGACATCCACCAACCCGCACTGGGCCCGCGTGGTGGATTACGGCCCACTCCCTCTCATTGAGAGGAGGCCAGTGTCCCAGCAGTGGGAACATTAAAGGCTGATGATGATGATGATGATTTGACTTTGACGTTGTTTATGGTAGGTATATTCTACCTCGTAATTACTTTACCACTATTGACATCAATTTCCAGTATATTTAAATTTTATTAAGGTTGAAATTATCTGTCACATGAACAAATATACCAGCACCCTAGAACTTGCGTAACGCAACTTTCAATCACAGTCTGAATCATATTGAAGGATATTGCTAATTCATTGCGCTAAATGTTCGAAAATAAGTCTGCTCAACTAACGTAAATAACGCAATAAATGTTGTTGAACTGTCAAAATGAAAGCCATTGCTACTGTTAGTGCGTTACGCAATTACCCCCCTGGTTATTTATGACGTACATACATGTGACATTCTACCTTGGGGTGGTAACGCATTTTTATAGTCGCCTGTACACACTAAATCTTTCAAATTCTACAATACACCGCCTCATATTAATGAAATTCCCATCAATCACGTTTCAGGCCATTAAGCATGCGCATGCGCCTCATAATTCACAAGCTTCGTTTACACTGCGGCGCTAATCTGATACGTCTCATTAGGCATTACTCATACTCCTTTGACGTATGTACAATATTGTTATATTGTATTATATTCATAGCAACTGGGTCATGTTGCTTATATCACTTATATCACTGAATTGTTACAGGAACACACTGGTGTTTATCCAACTCTTGAACTCAGCCTATCGCAGTCCACAGCTGGACATAGGCCTCTCCCAGGCCTTTCACAACAGTCTGTCCTCCGCCTTCCGTATACAGTCTGTCCCAGCCACCTTCTTTAGGCCGTCGGTCCACACTACGCTTGCCGATACGCGATCTCCACTCCAAGACTCGTCTGCTCCACCGGCCTTCGATATCTAGCTACGCTATATTTAATAATTCCATGGCTGAGTATTTTCGAAATTGGGGACAAGAGTTTCCGGAGGGGCCCGTGGCTAAATAATAACAGCCGCACAGGTCGACAGGTTGGTCTGTGGATGGGTGACCATCTTTACATACCGAGACCCCTCCGTGCCTCGGAAAGCACGTTAAGCGGTTGGTCCCGGCTGTCATTCGTGTGTCTTTGACAAGCGTTATGGGTAGTCAGAAGCCCGAAAGTCTTACAACCAGTCTTACCAAGGGGTATCGTATTACCCAGTAACTGAGTTGTGGAGGTCAGATAGGCAGGCGCTCCATGTAAAATACTGGTATTCAGCTGCATCCGGTTAGACTGGAAGCCGACCCCAACATAGTTTGGGAAAAGGCTAGGCAGATGATGATGTTCCGATTTGGGGTCTCCCCTCTCTAAGAGTTGGCCGCGGAATGTGGGTCGGTGGTTGTCACATGTCTTCGAACCTTTGTTTCTAGGAAATGCTGTTTCTTTACGATGATATCTTTTATTGTTTTGAGTTTTTGAAACGATTTTAAGTAAGCTTATTTCTTGTATGATAAAAGTTGTAAAAGTTATATATTATCTTTACTACTTATTTAATAAATGTTGTAAAAGTTAATTTATATCAATTATACCAGAAACCAATAAATCTCAATACCGTTATACGCAAAATGTCAAGGCATCGCAGGTGCATTGCCGTCCCAGAGACAGCTCAAAATGTCTCATATACCTGTGATAACATCTTCAAACCGGAAAATCGTAATTCTGCTTGGTAGCAGAAATAGGTCTGTATTGCAATTAAGGGCTTACATGGCCTAAAGCGCGGTCACTGTCGGACTGCATAGAAAAGAAAGGGAAGCGCGATGACACAACGCTGACAAATTATTGCAAAATATGAAGCAATTATTTATCTAATTACAAAAAATCTATTGTTTGGACTAAAAAAATAAAACAATAGTGTTTTAGTATGTTGCTTGTAGAATAATCTGACAAAAAATCAGAATAGATTGTATGTATATTAGTATGGTTTTTATTGTAAAAACAAAAATTTTTAGAGGTATTTTCATGTTTTTTTCTATCGTATAGAATTAGTTGTATTATGTTTTCAAGACAGTATCTACCTAGCATATATTTTTCTGATTTTGTTTACTGTAGTCGATCATATACTTTTATTGTTTCTAAAACTTGCGTTTTTTGTGTTTAGGTCCTGTAAGCCCCTTAATTAAGTAACACACTTATTAGCACAGCCCGAAGGATTTTTAAAGAGAATTCATAATCCATTGTTGTCTCCATCATCTGCCTAGCCTTTTCCCAACTATGTTGTGGTCGGCTTCCAGTCTAACTGGATGCAGCTGAATACTAGTATTTTACATGGAGCGACGGCCTTTTTTTTTTTTTTTTCGCTGAGAAATGACGTTACGCATCTCCGCTCCTCGGGGGAAGAGACGGAGTATGTGGGACTCCCTGCCAGGGTGGCAGTATACCCACTAAAACTCAGCGGTGTTCCCTCATCGCCTTGATGGGAGGTCATGGGAATCCGGCTCAGCCTTTGCATCCACAACCCCCCCGGCGCATGCCCGCCTAGCTGGCGGGCCCCGCATGTCCGCCCGTCTGGGGGCTACGGGAATGGCCGGGAACACCTGGCCATTCCCGTCCGGCACTGGTGGAAGCCTGTGCAATACAGGCGAGGGTGCCCCCGCACCCGTCGCCTGCTGGCTTCCACCTGGGAGGAGTCGGAGATGACTGTCATACTGACGTCTTCTTCGACCCCTCCTCCGCCTTCGGAGCGGCGCCGCGATAGGGTCTTCCTCCCGCACGCGCTCCGCCGCCTCCTTCTGGGACATGACGTGTTCGCAGAAGGAGGCAACTGCCGCCCAGGACCCCTCATCCCCTAGCATGGCGTTGACCAAGCCGGGGAGCGAGAGGTCCGTTCCGATCGCCGCGGTGAGACTGCGGCGCGGCTCGGACCACGACGGGCACACCTCGAGAGTGTGCTGCACCGTGTCCTCCGCCGCGCCACAGTCGTGACACGACGGCGTCTCCTCCCGCCCGATACGGTGCAGGTACGATCCGAAGCAACCGTGTCCGGACAGCACCTGCACCAGACGGAAGGAGAGGAACCCGTGCGACCGCTCGAGCCAGTCTCGCAGGACCGGCCCAATCGCGTCGAGGGTTCGGCGGCCGAAGGCTGCGGCGGCGAGGTCCCGCCTCCAGTGGACGACTATGGCGTCCTTTGCCTCCCGCCGGACGGCCTCCCGCTCTTCCGGGGCTGGGCGTTCTCCTCTCGCCCTTCGCCCCGCCGTCCATTCATATACTCTGGCGAGCACCCACGCCTCGAGTTCCCAAGGCGGGGTGCCGGCCAGAGCACATGCCGCGGAGAAGCCGACCGTGCGGTAGGCCCTCGCCGCCCGCTGGACTATGACCCTTTGGGGGGCCCGCAATGCGGCGGCGTTCTCCCTCCTGTGGAAGGAGTCCTCCCAAATAGGGGCCCCGTAAAGGGCCATACTCCTCAAGATGCCGGCGTAGAGGTGCCGGCATCTCACGCTGGGCCCCCCCAAGTTGGGGAGCAGCCACGAGAGGGCGCCCGCAGTCTTCAGCAGGCGCGTCGATAGCCCGCTAAAATGCGGGCCGAAACGCCACCTGCTGTCGAGTACAAGGCCCAGATATTTCATCTGGGCCTTCACCTCGATTCGGACGCCCTCCACGAAGATGTGGGCGTCTGGTGGTTGGCGCTGCCGAGGCCCGTGGAAGAACACGGCCTCGGTCTTGTGCAGCGCCACCATCAATCCTAGGCGGCGAATCCTCCCTGCGACCAAGGATCCGCCCGCCGAGGCCAAGTTGGCCGCCTCCCTGAAACTCTCCCCCCCGGGCAGTGAGGAGAGTGACATCCGCGCAGCAGACGACACTCGTGCCTCGGAGGAGAGTTCCCCACAAGAGCCAGTCGTAGCCGACGTTCCAGAGGAGAGGTCCCACGACTGACCCCTATGGAACGCCGGCCTCGACTGCGTACCGCCGGACTTGGCCAGCCCTGTTCACGAGGACGATCGCCCGATCCTCCAGGTAGCTGGCCAGTAGACGCCGCATGTATAGAGGCACCCCGTGGAATCGGAGCGCCTCTAGGATGGTGCTGTGGGGAACAGAGTTGAAGGCGTTGGCTATGCAACAATCAACATGCACTGCCAACAATCCGTCCCCCACCTCCATCGCCTTCTTCACCTGGCCCTTAAGGCGGGCCAGCGCGTCCACTGTGGAACGCTCAGCCCGAAAACCAAACTGAGCGTCCGACAAATCCGGCCCCACATTTCGCAGGTGGCTGTTTAGGCGGGCAGCGATTATCCCCTCGAACATTTTGCCGACCTCATCGAGCAGGACGATGGGTCGGTATGCCGAGGGCGAGTCTGCAGGGCGGCCCTCCTTGCGAAGGAGGCACAACTGCCCCTCCTTCCACGGCTTCGGGAACCTCCCAGACGCAAGACATGCGCTAAAGAGGTCCCGAAACCGATCCTCCATTTGGGTGGCGGCAATTGCCACCACCCTCGCCGGGACACCGTCGGGGCCCGGAGCCGTCTTCTTGGCGCGGATGTGCACAATCGCCGCGCTGAGTTCCGACTCCGTGACAGGAGGGGCCTCCTCTTCCTCCTCAGCTGGCGGAGCCATTCCTCGCGAAGGGTCCATCACTGGTGGGGTGAAGTTGTCCCTGCACGGGAACAGGGACTGAACCACCCCATCCAGGAAAGAGGGCTCCAGGGTCTCGGCCACCGGGGGACCAAAGGGGCGCAGCTTGTTGCGCGCCACCCTGTATGGCCTCCCGTAGGGATCGTTGTCGAGACCCTCCAGCATCTCCGCTCTCGCCGAGTCCCTGGCGTCGGCGATGGCCCGCTCGAGGACCAGTTTTGCCTCTATGTACACCTCATAGAGGTGGTCCTCGTGGGCGTGGTCTCGACGACGCCGCCGCCGGCTCCGCGCGTAGGCCCTCCTGGCCCCCACGCACGCCGCTCGAAGCCCCTCCAGCTCCACCGACCACCAGTACACCGCCCGATTTGGCAGCGGCGGCCTGACCGAGGCATGCTAGAATTGCACACCTCGGTCAGAGACTCCCTCAGGTGTCCCGCCACAGTGTCCACGTCCAGGCCAGCGGAAGGCGGCGAAAGCCAGTCCTGAATAAACGCCGCCTCCGCCGCCGCCTCAATGTCCAGGCGGGTGAGAGCCCACCGTGGAAACGCTGACCGCCCCGAGGGGGGCCGCGTCTCTCCGGGGCCACCGGTGGAGATGTCGAACCGCACGTAGCGGTGGTCCGACATGGTCTCCACCAGATCCACCCGCCAGTTCAGCACGCGCGCGTCCAACGCAGGGGTGGCAAAAGTGACGTCCACTATCGAGCCACCCCGCCGCCGCACGCATGTCTGGACGTTCCCTCTGTTGAGGAGGGAGAGCCCAGAGAAGGCTGCCCACATCTCCACCGCCCGCCCGCGAGGGTCGGTGACCGGGTTGCCCCAGGTCACCGACTTGGCATTCAGGTCTCCCAATACGGAGGCCTGACGCGGCGCCGCCCTGCCGACCACTGCGGCCAGGACTCCGAGATAGTTCTCGAAGTCCTGGAGAGGGCGGTTTGGGGAGAAATAAACGCCCACGAGGGCTACCTCTCCCCACGCGGCGGCCACGTATCCCGGTCCCCTCTCTAATAGCGAGAGGGGAGGGGAGTCTGTGGAGGACCGCGCCGCTAGTGCCACCAAGCCGTCCTCGTCACCCAGCCAACTGCCGGGGATCGAGTAGGGCTCGGCGACCACCGCTACGTTCACCGACCACTCAGCCATGGCCTGCACCAGCAGGTCCTGGGCCGCTCTGCAGTGGTTGGTGTTCGCCTGGAGGATGCGATGATTGGAAACCATTATTCCGACATCGCACCCCCCTCCTCAGCTACCGCCGCTGGAGCTGGAGTTACAGCGGCGGCGACAACGGCGGTGGTGGCGACGGCGAACCTGCGCCGGCCCTATGCTAGACACCGTCTAGCATATTTTGGTGTTAAGTACGACTAGTTTCAGCGTGTATAAAATAAATATTGTTTCTGTGCTGCATCCTGCAACATGTACTTAACAAAACCGGTCAAGTGCGAGTCGGACTCGCGCACCGAGGGCTCCGTATACATTTTTAGATATGTACTTACATAGTTTTGTATTTTTTTTTTTGTAATTTACGGTTTTCAGATAGTTTCCTTTACTGGTGCTATATGACATTGCTTCTTGCCAAATTTCATGATTCTACGTCAAGGAAGTCGGGAAGTATCCTACAATAGGTTTTGATTTCGGAACATACAATAGGGCGTATTTTTTGATTGCGTTGACTTAGAAGTTTGATTTTCTCACTGCTTCAAGGGATTGCAGCCTTGAGTAATTGATTTTAATTTCAACTTGATAACTCTACGCATTCCTGAGAAAAAGAAAAAGGGTCTTGACTGACGGACAGATAGACGGACAACGAAATGATCTTATAAGGGTTCGGTTTTTCCTTTTGTTGTACGGAACCCTAAAAAAGAGAGATTACGAGAACCGTATAATGTGTAAGTACATACATAATATTTAAATTTTCTGACTAAAACATCGGCCAGTAAACATATAGGTATAGACTGAACAGTCAACCACACGTCTCTGTATACAATTTGATCTTGACTTGTTTTTAGCGAAATAACGTTATTAGTAACGCTATTTTATTACCGGTAAATATGTGTTGTTATAATAAATGTATGTTATAACGTTATTTTTAACGTTAAATATTTAACGTAGCAGAACGAAATGTTTTGGTAATTTTACCGGTATTTTTTTGGTAACGGTAACCGTCCAATCTAAATGGGCTCGGCCCAGAATTCGGCTACTTGTTTGGCGCCATCACACAGCGTCCACCAGTTCCTGTAACGTGCAGCTGAGAGGACACACAGGACACGATATTAAGTGTCCCACCGTTTGTGGAACAGCACCACATTTACACTCCAAGGCGGAGTCGTCTATGAATCTCCACCTGTTTTCCTTGCTTCGGCCAACCTGGGTCCGGAGCACGGTAACGCAGTGTTTGCTGCTCCCGGCGCGCGGCGTAAGCATACTATCCACCAAGTGCTCAAACGAGAACCAACTAAGGTGGCGGTCGTTGAAGCGTTTTGACGGCTGCAATTTGCCTCTGCTGTTGACGAGTGCTACTCGTGTGTATGCACACCTGCTTGAAATAAATTCAGACAAACTCCTCACAAGACACGGTACAAAAAAATTAAATTAAAAATTTAAAAAACCCCCGACAAAAATAAAATTAAGGAATCCCTACAAAAAGCATGAAATAAAAAAATAAATTTTAAATAATCTTATGGAAGTCGGGGGACCGTTCTGTTGAACACCTTCTCTTCTTCATTCTGCTTCTGAGGTCCCCCGACTTCCATAAGATTTTTTCAAATTTATTTTTTTATTACATGCTTTTTGTAGGGATTCCTTAATTTTATTTTTGTCGGGGGTTTTTTAAATTTTTTATTTCATGCTTTTTGTAGGGACTCCTTAATTTTTGTATTTCATTTCTTTTATTTTCTTCCGTTTTAAGATTCTGGTAATTTGGTGTTTAGTCAGATTTTTTATCCGTCAAAAAATATTGATTAATTTATAGTTGAAGAATATTTTTTAAGGCTAAACAGATTTTTTTGTTTTAACGAAATGAAAGCTAAAAACTTGAAAATATAAGTTTTTAGTTTTCATTTCGTTAGGTAGTTAATATTCCGCATTCCCTTTTAATATAGTGTAAATTATTCTACTTGTCAAGCCCTTGCATTAACGTAACAATACCTATATTGAAGGAGTTGTGAAAAAAAAATGTAATTCGCCATTTTGTGGTGGCGGCCATCTTGGATTTGAAATTTTTAATAGTGTATAGTATTCTACTAGTCAAGCCCTTTCATTTGATACCCATATTGAGGGAGTTGAGAAAACAAAATGTAATTCGCCACTTTGTTGTGGCGGCCATCTTGGATTCAAAATTTGTTATAGTGTATAGTATTCTACTATTGAAGCCCTTTCATTTGATACCCATATTGAGGGAATTGTGAAAAAATATGTTATCCGCCATTTTGTAGCGGCGGCCATCTTGGACCGATTTTCATCAAACATAGCTAAGAACACTCCCGACTAATACACCTTTCAAACAAAAAAAACTAAATCAAAATCGGTTCATCCGTTTGGGAGCTACGATGCCACAGACAGACACACACACACACACACCCCCACACAGACACGTCAAACTTATAACACCCCGTTGTTTTTGCGTCGGGGGTTAAAAATGAAATCAAATACCTTGACAACTACACACTATCTAGCCCTTTCTATTAGCACTTCACGCCTCCGCCGCCGATTGAAAGTAACTAATGTCATCTATTTTTAAAGTATTCTGGCATCTTCAGTCACCAGTTGAAAACAAAAGAATGTATAGAAGGCAAAACGATGGTGTTTTGTTTCGTCTCCATTGGTCGGTGACAGATGTAAATGCTGATATATTTAGAAAGTGGTTAAAATGTATAATTAGGCAGGTATCTATACATATTTAATTAGGGTTCGCTCCTGGCTAAGTAATAACTACCACACGGATCGATCAGGTGAAGCTACGCTTGTCGCGGTTGGTCCGTGGATGGGTGAACATCTTTACATATCAAGACCCCTCCGTGCGTCGGTCGTAAGCACGTTAAGCCGTTGGTCCCGGCAGTCGTTTGTGGATCTTTGACAGTCGTTACGGGTGGTGGGAAGCCCGAAAGTCTGGCAACGAGTCTACCAAGAGGTATCGTATTACCCAGTAACTGGGTTGTGAAAGTCCGATAGGCAGTCGCTCTGCATAAAATACTGGTATATATTCAGCTGCATCCAGTTTAGACTGGAAGCGGACCCCAAAAATAATTGGGAAAAGGCTAGCAGCAGATGGCAGATGATGATATTTTTATTTATTTATCGTATCCGTCTCTTCAACAGTTCAGAATTACAGGTCTTCCAGGAAATACCCACACGAATAAAAATATTTGAGTTACTGCAATGCAAAAACAAACGCGTCTTGTTTCCTAGCAACTAACCTTGATGAAATCACCAAGAAGACGTACGTTGTTTGTATTATAATTATGTAAGCATGTCTCTTACATAATTATAATACAAACAACGTAAATACGACATGGACATTTCAAACATTGGCGAGACAATGTAAGACAAATACAACTTATCAGACAATATTAAAACAAATCAGAAACTCCCAACAAAACTTATTAACAACCAAACGCGTATCGAAACTGAAAATAACTTAGAAACATTAGTACCAAAATAAGGAAGCTAAATGCCATAAAATGACCGATCAAATAGCAACAAGTACGCAACAATGTCGCGCCACGATGCAAATTTAAATCTCCTACGTAATGCCACTAGCAAACTACCTATATCTATTTTTATTACCTCACCCACATAGCTCAAGACCATTACCCACCACTCAAGTCTAAACTCTATCTCCTGTCTAATAAAATGCACTTTAACTTGCAGCAACGAGGCGTTCACACCGTTTCGTTTTATGCAGACCTCGAGTACGCGTGTGCTGGTGTCAATGATACAACTGCCAACTAATAAGTAGTCAGTGCGTACCTACCACGTGCCGTAGTATTTATACATGTAGACACGATGCAGAAGTACATTCCAGTATAATCTGAACCATTTGATTAGGATCTTTAACTGTCAATACTTCTAATGATGTACTCAGGAAGGGGGGGAGGGGAGTTCAACGTAGCTGGCCAGTTTTCTATACTGAGATAGAAAATGTTGCATGTGTCCGATACGGTTTTATTGTTCAATGATTAATTGTATAGTGATATTTCACATCCGTCTGTAGAATCAACTCGTTAAGTTGTAATTATTGTGACAATTTCCTGTTTAAATAATTATGTATTATGTGCAATTTTATTATATCAGTGCATGCTATTGTTAGAATCAGACGTAAAGGGAACTAAATTGAGAAACTGTGACGTAAAAAGATAAATCATTCTTCTTATTGAATTGTTTTGCATCGATTTTGTGATTGATTCAATTTTCTATGTGCAATAGACAATGAGACAGACAACCAATAACTCTTTTGAAGTATGCTTAAGATACTGTATAACCGAATCAGCCTATAATATTCCCACTGCTGGGACACAGGCCTCCTCTCGGTGAGAGGGAGTGGGCCGTAATCCACCACGCGAGCCCGGTGTGGGTTGCTAAGTGGTAGATGTCACATGTCTTCCAATTTTTTGGATCTAGGAAATGCCGGTTTCCTCATGATGTTTTCCTTCACCGTTTTACCCAAAGTAAACCGCCTGTCAGGGTTCGAACCTACGACCTACATCTCGTAAGTCGCGGCCGTTATGACTTTGAAACCACTGCTCTACTAAACTGATACTGTACATCTAGTTTGTAAATTGTACGAACACTTTACACGTTAACAGCACCAATGTTTACAAATAAGTATGAGTCTTTGGTCAACTGGACCCACTCGAACTGGACCCACGGGTCCAGTTGACGTAATCACATTTTGAATACGTCGACTGGACATACATATTTCACACAATAACATATGAATCGTCACCCCACCGATTGATTTATCATAGCCCTCCTTCTGGCTTTGCTGTATTTGGGTAGTCGCCTATACCTATTTGAAAGTTCAATCATGAAACTACAAATATGTTTAATTGTTTAATTAAACAAGATTTCAATGGATGAATCCATTGAAATCTTGTGAATGTTTGATCGGGAATTAAATTATCCGGAAAAGAACCGGAGTTACCCGCATAGCTTGCAGAGTAAGCAAATTGAATTGGCAGTGGGCTGGCCATAGTTGTATTTATGAAATATAATAGCGGGAAGCGATGAATGAAACTGCGATTCCCGAGTGACAACTGATTTATTTACACATACCCACATATATACTTATTAACATACCCTACACCTCCCCCTTTAAAACATTACTTTAAAAAAAATGGGGGCACTTAAATTACTGTACTAAAAACTAAAAATTACTGTACTAAAAACTAAAAAATGTATAATTCCGTTTGAAATAAAAATAAAAACACAAAGTATTGATGGTCTTTTACGATACATTTTAAGATAAGCGAGAGACAAGTACAAGTAGTTTTTAAATAAAATATACAATATAACCATCAAGTGCACCACTTTTATTTTATTTATTTTATTTATTAAACTTTATGCACAAGTAAAAACTGTACAAAGGCGGACTTAATGCCTTGGGCATTTTCTACCAGTCTACCTTAGGGTGATGCAGAGACAATACACAGTAGGTGCAATAACAGAAAACAGCTTAGAAAATAACTAGAATATAAAAATAAATACTTAGATACATACATACAACAAAAAAAAAAAAAAAAAAAGTTATGAGAGATAAATAAGAAAACCTGCAACAACTTAATTTTGAGACGAATCTGCCAACTTCTTGTGAATGTGTTCTCGAGCTTTCATTTTAAATGTGAACTGATTGGTTACCGTCCTGATATTCTGAGGGAGCGCATTCCAAAGGAAAACCGCCTGGACAAAGAAAGAAGACTTTATAAAACCAGAGCGATGAGAAGGACAACGAAGAAGACGATTATTCTCTGACCGAAGATTCTTGCTGTGTGCAGAGCATAAATATTGACACAGAGAAGTCAGATAAGAAGGAGAAGTGGGTTTGTGAAGGATAGAAAATAGGGTTGTCAAAGCCCTCAACGCTCTGCGCTGCCGGATAGGTAACCACTTTAAAAGCGATCGATGTGCGGATACATGATCATACTTGCGGAGATTGAAAACGAATCGAATGCAGCTATTAAGAAGTCGGTCAAGTTTATTGAGGAGATCTGCATTCAGGTCATAGTAGCACACATCGCCATAGTCAATTATGGGGAAGATAAGGGACTGTACAAGCAATGCCTTAATGTGTGATGGGAGAACATTTTTCAACCGATAGAGCGACCGCAACGTTCCAGTGACCTTCTTGCTCACAATCGCAACCTGCTTACGCCAGTCAAGGCAAGAGTCAACATGCAAACCCAGATCCTTGACATCAGAGCTAAACGGAATCACTGTGCCATCAAAGGTAACCGGTGGCACCGTTAAACCATTCAGCCTCCTCAAGCTATGGGGGCTCCCTACAATGATAGCCTGACACTTGGTTGGGTTAACCGCCACCCCAAAACGATCAGACCAGTTTTTTACAACTCGTAAATCCCGATTTAGCTCCTCGACCGCATCGGATAAGCTGTCAACTCCTGCCTGACAGTAGAGCTGTAAGTCGTCAGCGTAAAGATGATACGCACACTGAAGCAAAGAAGTTATGTGCCATGTAATTAATTACCTTACTTTATGTCACCTTATCTCTAGAGTACTGTATCGTATCTAATGTTACATTTTTTATTTAACCTATTATGTATTTTAGTTACTTTACGTATTTGCCTTGGTATATGCATTTACGTCTAAGTTTAACACTTTCTACATCAGAAATCGGAACTGGTTCTGCTGTCAAATTATTGGGGCTTACAGTCGTTTACAGATAGTAGAGCTGTAAGTCGTCAGCGTAAAGATGATACGCACACTGAAGCAAAGAACTTTTGTGCCATGTAATTAATTACCTTACTTTATGTCACCTTATCTCTAGAGTACTGTATCGTATCTAATGTTACATTTTTTATTTAACCTATTATGTATTTTAGTTACTTTACGTATTTGCCTTGGTATATGCATTTACGTCTAAGTTTAACACTTTCTACATCAGAAATCGGAACTGGTTCTGCTGTCAAATTATTGGGGCTTACAGTCGTTTACAGATAGTAGAGCTGTAAGTCGTCAGCGTAAAGATGATACGCACACTGAAGCAAAGAACTTTTGTGCCATGTAATTAATTACCTTACTTTATGTCACCTTATCTCTAGAGTACTGTATCGTATCTAATGTTACATTTTTTATTTAACCTATTATGTATTTTAGTTACTTTACGTATTTGCGTTGGTATATGCATTTACGTCTAAGTTTAACACTTTCTACATCAGAAATCGGAACTGGTTCTGCTGTCAAATTATTGGGGCTTACAGTCGTTTACAGATAGTAGAGCTGTAAGTCGTCAGCGTAAAGATGATACGCACACTGAAGCAAAGAACTTTTGTGCCATGTAATTAATTACCTTACTTTATGTCACCTTATCTCTAGAGTACTGTATCGTATCTAATGTTACATTTTTTATTTAACCTATTATGTATTTTAGTTACTTTACGTATTTGCCTTGGTATATGCATTTACGTCTAAGTTTAACACTTTCTACATCAGAAATCGGAACTGGTTCTGCTGTCAAATTATTGGGGCTTACAGTCGTTTACAGATAGTAGAGCTGTAAGTCGTCAGCGTAAAGATGATACGCACACTGAAGCAAAGAACTTTTGTGCCATGTAATTAATTACCTTACTTTATGTCACCTTATCTCTAGAGTACTGTATCGTATCTAATGTTAAATTTTTTATTTAACCTATTATGTATTTTAGTTACTTTACGTATTTGCGTTGGTATATGCATTTACGTCTAAGTTTAACACTTTCTACATCAGAAATCGGAACTGGTTCTGCTGTCAAATTATTGGGGCTTACAGTCGTTTACAGATAGTAGAGCTGTAAGTCGTCAGCGTAAAGATGATACGCACACTGAAGCAAAGAACTTTTGTGCCATGTAATTAATTACCTTACTTTATGTCACCTTATCTCTAGAGTACTGTATCGTATCTAATGTTACATTTTTTATTTAACCTATTATGTATTTTAGTTACTTTACGTATTTGCCTTGGTATATGCATTTACGTCTAAGTTTAACACTTTCTACATCAGAAATCGGAACTGGTTCTGCTGTCAAATTATTGGGGCTTACAGTCGTTTTTACGTCTAGTTGTTGTTGATCATCATCAGTTTCTTCTACACATGATGGTGTAGTGTTCTTTATTTGATTGTCATGATTAGATTCAGTAACATCAATCTCAGTTTCGGACTTATCTGCGCTACTCGTTATGGAATGTCTTAAATGTCGTTTTTTTAGTGGTAATAATTGATCGATATGACGCTTCCACTCCTGTCCATCAGACACGCGTACTTTGTATGTGAGTGGATCAGTCCGTGCAAGCACTGTTGCTGCTGCCCATTTGTCAGCGCGAGCACGGTAGTCCCGCGCCAGCACCTGCTCGCCGGGCTCCACGTGCCGCTCGGCGCCGCCCGGGCTGCGCGCGCCCCGCTCGCTCTGCTGACAACTCCACGGCACGCTCAGTGGACGGTTTTAGTACGTCCAAGCGACCTCGTAATCTCCTACCAAACATGGCTACCGCTGGTGCCACTCCGGTAGTGGCGTGCTCACAATTGCGATATTGAAAAAGAAATTTCGAAAGGGCCGCATCTACATCTTTGCCTTCATGTATTCGGTTTAAAGACATTTATTTCTCAAAAAAAGAACATAACGGTTCACTTACATAATGAGAAATGTATAGAAAATATATAAAAAAAGTAGATACAGTCTCTGTGATCACTGATCACATACAGATAAACAAAACAACATAATTAAAAAAAATTATTGGTGACATTCAGGTGTTAGGTGTCAGGGGTTGACTTCGTCCTTATGTATTCTTCTAGGGCTTTCTTATATGTATTGCCTTTTTCATTGCCCTTTTGACCAATTTTACTGCATTTTCAGCCGCCCCGTTACCGGCTGGTCGATATGGACTTGTGATTGTGTTTTTTTTTTTTTTTTTTTTTTAATAATTAGTTAATTCTAACGAGCTAAATGGGGGTCCCCCGTCACTAATTATGTGTGAAGGCAATCCAAAACGTGCAAAAAGTTCTCTTAACTTATTTATAGTGGAGTTTGCGTTAGTTCCTAACATTTTTTGAACTTCAATCCATTTACTGTGTGCATCTACCGTCACTAAATAATATTTACCTTGAAATATCGCAAAGTCAATATTTAAACGTTGCCAAGGTCGTGTGGGAAAAGCCCACGGATGCAACTGTGCACGCACCGGCGCATCGCGCTGTTGTAGGCATGCACTGCATTCTCGACACAATGTTTCAATTTCATTGTCCAATTGTGGCCAATAAACATAGTTTCGAGATAGATTTTTCACTACCCCTAGGTGTCCCTCATGTAATTCCTGTAGTATTTGCTGCCTAAGTACCTTAGGAATGACCACTCTGTGATTGTATAATATACACTGTCTGTCGATAGTCAGACTGTCCTTTCGATAGAAATAGGGTTTTTCTTCTTCTTTCTTAATAATATAATTATAGATATTTTTAAGAATCTCATCTTCCTGCGTTTTGTTTGAAACGTCTTTTGCTCTAATAGGAATCGATTGTTCTACGTAATTAATATATGACACCGTATCCTGCCCCGTTTCTATTTTACGTTCATACGGCAGTGGCAAGCGTGACAATGCGTCCATGTTATAATTATCTTTGGATTTAACAAATTCTATAGTGAAGTCATAGGCTGCTAGCTTTGTTGCATACCTTTGTAATCGGCTTGCTGCAGTCTGCGGCAAGCCGAACTTGGAACCAAAAATAAATGTCAAGGGTTTATGGTCGGTTTTAATTATAAAAGCACGACCATAAAGATATTGATACAAATTATTGCCAGCGCCTCTTTATCTAATTGACTATAAGCGCGTTCTGCCGAATTTAACGTTCGTGATGCAAAACATATTGGGCGTTCCTCGCCATTGAGGTATCTATGCGACAACACACTACCAATGCCGTAAGAACTACTATCCACTGCTAATACTAGTGGAAGTTCCGGGTTGTAATGTACTAATACTTTCCTACCTGAAATTGCCTTTTTAACCTTGTTAAAACTCTCGTCACAATCACACGACCAAATCCACTCTGTATTTTTCCGCAAAAGTTTTTGTAAGGGATACAATATTGTACTTAAGTTAGAAATAAACTTTGCATAGTAGTTCACCATACCCAAAAAAGACTTAAGCTGCGTCACGTCATTTGGCCTTGGTGCGTCCACGATTGCTTTAATTTTGTTCTCATCGGGATGCAAGCCATGTTTGTCTATAACAAACCCAACGTAAGTAATACTATCCTGCATAAATACGCACTTATCTAATTTGATCCTTAAGCCAACCTCACGCAACCGACTCAATAATGCTTTTAAATTATTAATATGTTCACCACGGGACGTCCCAGTACATGCTATATCGTCGATGAAAACAGCGACTCCTTTGAGTCCTTTAACCGTTTGTTCTATAAATTTCTGAAACTTTTCTGGAATACACGTAAGCCCAAATGGTGTGCGATTGTACACAAATGTTCCTTTAAGTGTCGTTATAGCGGTACATGCCTGAGATTCCTCCTCTAAAAATAATTGTTGATAAGCATGCGTGAGGTCAATTTTAGAAAACTGTTCACCCCCACTCAACGCCGCGAACAGCTCCTCTATTCGTGGTAGTGGGTAAGGTTCGCGCATGAGTTTCGGGTTAACCGTGACCTTGTAGTCACCACAGATTCTTATTTCTCCGTTCTTTTTTATTACTGGCACGATAGGCGTGCCATAATCTGAATACTCAACTTTTCGAATGGTACCCTCAGCCTCGAGTCGTTCTAACTCCCGCTCGACGGGTTTACGTAACGCCAACGGTAACGGCCTAGCTTTGATAAATACTGGATTTTTATCTACCAATTTTAAAGTAATTTTTTTTTATACATGTTCCAAGCCCCGAAGCAAATACAGTCGGAAATTCACGTTGTAATAGTTCTACTAAATTATTTTCATTTAACTTTAATAGGAATTCATCAATACTAATCTTATTTATTTTTAATTTAGTGAGCCACGACCGACCTAAAAGTGGTGGTCCACCATTTTGCGCCGACGCGTTTGCTGCGCCCGCGACGTTTGCACCGCTGGTCTGTGAGTGTCGCTCGGCCGCTTCCAATGCTAACGCCAATTCGACAGCTTTTTTGTATGTAATCGATGGTTCCGCGAAAATGCGTGATCTCATATCATCACTAGCCAAACCCGACACAAATTGATCACGTAAATTTTCCTCGAGTGTATTATTGAAATTACATGTACTGGCCAGGTGTTTGAGTGTTTGTAGATATTCTCTGAGCGATTCACCCATGTTCTGACGTCTTTGTCTGAAAACATGGCGTTCCGCAATTTCGGATCGTTTTGGTTCAAGATGATCACTCACTATTTGTACTAATTCACGTAAAGTTTTATTTTCTGGATGATTAGGTGCACATAAATCACACATTAAGTCATAAGTGGCCGCTCCGACCAACGTCACCAACGTTGCAACTTGTAATTCTGGTTTAATTTCATTTAAGGTTATGAATCACGCGTCTAATATAGGTACGCCGACCACTTTTTGCTTGATAGGTCAAATTCTTCAATTTTCCCGATAGGCATCTTGAAGTCCCACACTTAAACGATGTAAACCACACGAATTAATAAACAATTTTCCTCGCCGCCAGTTGTATTTATGAAATATAATAGCGGGAAGCGATAAATGAAACTGCGATTCCGAGTGACAACTGATTTATTTACACATGCCCACATATATACTTATTAACCTTTTAACCGCCTACGTCGGATTAATCCGACAAATATTTTCGGGCCCATTTCGCCAGAGTCGTATATTTACGACCAAAATATCACTGCTCGTTTAATCAGCTTTTTTATTTAATTACGCTGTATTCTATCAAAAATATGTTTATATTAGGTAAATAGTTAATAGTGCCGGGCGCTAGGGACACGCCAACTGTTCTGAAGTCGGGCGGTTAAAAGGTTAACATACCCTACAGCCATGTCTGTCAAAGGACCGATGGCCGGTGGAGCAGACGAGTCCTGGAGTGGAGACCGCGTATCGGCAAGCGTAGTGTGGGACGCCCCCAACTAGATGGACGGACGATCTAAAGAAGGTGGCTGGGACGGACTGGATGCGGATGGCAGAGGACAGGGTGTTATGGCGCAGCCTGGGAGAGGCCTATGTCCAGCAGTGGACTGCAAAAGGCTGAGTTGATTGAACCAACCAGCGCATAGTCACAAAATTCTCCATTCAAGTAGGTACGTAAAACCTGAGCAGGTATCCTAAAATAATGCTACATAAAAAAATCTGTTGCATGTATGTGAAAAGGCAATTTACACTTCACGCGTATTTTCACTCCAAAATCACTTGTTTCAGCACAAACGCAACATGTAAACGGCTCTCAGCACTAAACAAATTCTCAACTAAATCAATCAAACGGCCAGTTCTCGAAATATCTAGAAAAACTGCCAACTATCTATTCCGAGGTGGACAGTGATGGACAGTCCACTGAGGGTTAGTCCACAAAGGCTAATTGATAGTCCATTACTTATTAACTGGCTAGACTGACAGGCCACGAGTCCACGGCTAAGTTTCAGCCTAAGCGTTTAAATGTTTTAATTAGGAGATCTAAATTGTACGTATTTTCGGGAAACACTTTGGGAGCTGGACGGTAATGAATAGTATATATTTAGCGGTTTCAGTTTAATTTGGATTTACAAATTCTTATTTATATAATACTAGCAGCGCAGCGCCCTGCGGTTTCACCCGCATAAGTGGCGATCACGTGGGAATATCGGGATAAAAACTATCCTATGTCCTTCCCCGGGATACAATCTATATCTCTGCCAAATTTTATCGAAATCCGTTCAGTGGTTTAGACGTGAAAAGGTAACATACAGACAGACAGAGTTACTTTCGAATTTATAATGTTAGTATGGATACTTTATTGGACACCAGACAATTCAAAGGTAACAAAAAATAGTAGATTGTTGCATCGAGCGCAAAGTGAGTTATTAATGCACGAGCGTGATGTTAGTGCCCAAACGCATGCGAGGGCATTAAATTAACACAAGTGCATTAATTACTCACTTTAGCAAGGTGCGTAATCTACTTTTCTTTCAACTACCTATCTACCTACCGCTATAAAATATACCTACTCAAAATAAAAACTCAAGGTAATGAAAACAAAGTTTTCATAATTAAGCTTTTAATATTTATCCCGCCACTTTTGCGGCAAAACAATTTAATTTGCAGCTGTTTTTATACTTTCTGGAGTTGAATTCATATCGCTATCGCTGTCTATTTCCATTTTTAGGGTTCCATACCCAAAGGGTAAAAACGGAACCCTATTACTAAGACTTCGCTGTCCGTCCGTCCGTCCGTCCGTCTGTCTGTCTCAAGAATCGCGGTAGCTAGACAGTTGAAATTTTCACAGATGATGTATTTCTGTTGCCGCTATAACAACAAATACTAAAAACAAAATAAAATAAATATTTAAGGGGGGCTCCCATACAACAAACGTGTTTTTTTCGGCGTTTTTGCCTTGTGGTACGGAACCCTTCGTGTGCGAGTCCGACTCGCACTTGACCAGTTTTTTTTTAACTTTTCTTGCTAAATATGAAGTATCAAAGTTTTGCAATAGTACAAAATGCGCGCCATTTGTTTTTTTTTTTGACAACCAGTCTTACCAAGGGGTATCGTATTATCCGGTAACTGGGTTATAGAGGTCAGATAGTCGCTCCATGTATAATACTGGTATTCGCATCCGACCCCAACTATGTTTTTCCCAACTATGTGTTTCCCAACTATGTTGGGGTCGGCTTCCTGTCTAACCGGATGCAGCTGAATACCAGTATTTTACATGGAGCGACTGCCTATCTGACCTCCACAACCCACTGGGTAATACGATACCCCTTGGTAAGACTGGTTGTCAGACTTTCGGGCTTCTGACTACCCGTAACGACGGTCAAAGATCCACGAATGGCAGACGGGACCAACGGCTTAACGTGCTTTCCGAGGCACGGAGGGGTCACGGTATGTAAAGATGGTCACCCATCCACAGACCAACCGCGGCAAGCGTAGCTTACCCTGATCGATCGACCTGTCCGGCTGTTATTATTTAGCCACGGGCCCCTCTACATTTTGACGAGTATGCGAACATAAATGTAGGGAACAGCTGATTTTGTTTTCGCGATTTGTCGCATGATTTCAATTTCACCCTGTATGTGGTTCTAGGACATTTATTTCGTCACGATGTTTTCCTTCACCATTTTAAGAGCAGTGAGGATTATATAAATTACACAAGTACCTGTCTGGGTTAACACTCGCCGCTACCACTGAGCCACCACAGCTCAAAGAAAATTGTTGTTAGTGTAGAACTTCAAAAAACCTTCCATTTTTGCCTGAATAACCTGAAATCCTGAATTCCACATTTTTACAAAATGAAGGAAAGGAAGGCTTATATGGCATCATGGCATGGTAAATATGGCCAGACAGGGTTATAGTCTACTGAAGAACTAACCTAGAATCGTAGACAGAGTAAACTGCTGCATATCTTCTTTTTCATTCGCACAAGAAAAAGAGAAATATGTTAACGACACTAGCAAAGAAAAGAGACAGAGTAAGAATATTTCTGTCCCTTACTGCGTGTCGGCTAAGCACATTTGACGTTTATGAATGAAATAATAAAAATTATGAATGAAATAATAAAAACTACACCGCGATTAACCGGAAAAAAGTTCTTTTTCGTGCATAATTCAATAATAGTACATTTGCGCAACTGTGAAAATGGTAAGGTGCAGTGTAATAAGCTGTAAAAATGATAGTTCGATGAAGATTGCCGGAATTTTTTGTCCCTTTCGGTGACACGGATACCATGAATCTATAGATTACTCTGTCTACCCCTAGAATGGTCCCTTGAGTTTTATTGCGCCATCGCTCGTCGCATTCCAACAATCTAGTTTCCATTGTTGCTATACGATGCTTATTCGCACAATTATAATTACGTGCATCACAGTGTAGTGAGGTAATTATATCAATCAACAATCGTATTAAAATGTTGCCTCAATTGGTAGCTTGCACGCGTTGTGGTAATAATATGTTTAATATGAGTGAACTTAGTTGTAATTATGTCAGATTGTCAGATACACGTGCTCTGTATACGACTCATTGACAGTAATAACCTTGGCATTGACCTGTTGATTAAAAAAAAAAAAAAAATTGCATCCTCATGAAATTACACGAGTCTGGTTAATTAATTGCGGTTTTATGACTGTGACACGTTGTGATTTATTTGTAACTAGCTTATGCCCGCGACTTCTAGGGGTGGAATTTCGAAAAACCCTTTCTTAGTGGATACCTACTCTTCACAAAGAACACACCCTCCAAATTTCATGTCTCTAGGACCAGCGGTTTAGGCTGTGCGTCAGTCAGGTCTTTGAATTTTCTATATTTAGATAGGACTCTGTTATGGCTATGCTTGAAGTTTTTCTGCGTGATCGATTCAAAAAAGAGATCCGCTGGAGAACCAAGGTAACCGGCATAGTTCGAAAAATTGCAACCTCAAGTGGCAGTGGGCAAGCCTATAATGTTCCCACTGCTGGGACACAGGCCTCCTCTCGGTGAGAAGGAGTGGGTCGTAATCCACCACGGTGTCCAGTGCGGGTTGGTAGATGTCACAAGTCTTCGAATGTTTGGTTCTAGAACATGTCGGTTTCCTCACGATGTTTTCTTCACCGTTTTGAGAGCAGTGGTGATGAAATTATTTACACAAAGTAAAGCGCCTGCCTGGATTCGAACACACGACCTACAACTTGTAATGTCATGGCCGATACCACCTGGGCCACCACTGCTCTATAACAACATATCGCACACCCAGGACAACACTGCACTAAGTCTAAATGGCTCATTTTCAGAATCGACGAAAAACCGTTATATCATATTGATTGTGACAGTTATTGCGAATGTCCTGCACATTGCATGTAAAGAATCCAATGCGTCTCAGCATTATAAGTTCAGTTGATTGTAAACGTATTAATAATGCAAATTTCAACATAATACAGTGTTGCAAGATTTTTCGACATGGTTCTGGGTGTGCGATATTATGTCCTCTATCATTTGAGTTAGTTACAGAAAGAGGGCAAAGTCGTGGCCGAAGTTCTTTTTTAAAGACCATACATTAACAACATTGTATAAAACTGCTGATTTACAACTAACCTATTAACCTGAGACATTAATATCAAAGAGTCATTTCTTTATGTCCACGTCTAAAAGAACAACGTATCACTGTGCCTTATCACATGTCAGTAAACTGTTATTATAATACTAAAACAATTGAATCTTTGTGCGTTGATAACGCATATAGTTGCTTATAGTTTTAAAAAGTGATACATTGTTGAAAGGGACGCCGAAAGTCGGTTTTGTATTTGTTTGTACTTGAAATTGTACAAAAAAAGCTTTGATAGTTGAGAACAGTCGTGTGTTGTTTGGTAGTTAATGCGTCTTTCATTGTTTTAATCGTTTAATTTATGTGGGAACGTATTTTAGTAATTCTTTGTTAGATATTCTGGGTTTGATGACACTTCGTACAGCCGGTCGATTCTGTAAAAATCTCACCGTGAAAACTTGTGTTGTGTCAGCTGTCAGTGTCATCCCACTGATGCTAGGGATTGACCAAGCAAACATTTACAATCATAATCGAGATTTTAATAATATTTTTTTATGTTTATTCTTTTAGTCTTAAACGTCAATGTTTTATTTTAATAATTGTTCGTGCGCGACACGCTCGCGCCTCTGTTTATTTATTGACTAGGAAAAAAAAAAGAAAAAAAAACAACATTGTGATTCTGAGTAAGTTTGTTTTGCTATTTTATTTAAAAACTCCATAAAATAGTAATGTTTTAACAACTAAAATACTAGCTTCGCAATTATATAAAATTATCAATAGAATAAAATTAGCATAAAAAATATTATAAAATAAGTTTATAAAGTAAGACATAAAGTTTTATAGGTTCCTATTATTCTGTACCTAGGTGAAACCAATTTCCTCATCGTTTAAGATAGTCAAAGTTACTAACCAGTAAATTCCGACCGAATTTCATTTTCGTTTTTCGACAATTTTCGACAAAAATAAGGTATTAATTTTTAGTCGGACTCTAGTAACTACTGAGTTTACTATCAAGCATGTTATAAATTACCTTGTATATTATTTTAAAATGGTTTTTTCGTACGCGATTAGAAATATTATAATTTCGAAAAGCGACTTTATCCACTTGATATTAAGATCCCGATTTGATTAAATTCTATCTCGCGATGTGACACCTCGTCTAGACAAGGACTAAGCTGGCGCTGCTACAATGTTGCTGTTCCCACATAATTTTAAAATTCTTATTACCTACTCATTCACCTATAAAAACGTATGAAGAAACTTTTTACTCGTCAATTGCTGGCTGACAACAAGTTTTCTTCAGCTTTCGCCATTGAAAAAAAGCAATGTATGAGTAAGGGAAATAAAAAGTCGTGTTGTATTCCTATATGGTACTGGGGCTACCACAAGGTCGTGGTGGGGGACTGTGGTTGTGAAGAATGCGCGGTTTTGGGGTCAGACTGTAAGGTAAGAGATCGTGATATAAGGTATAGATATCTTTAATGGAAGATAGGGATATTTTGCTCAGTTTTTAGGGTTCCGTACCTCAAAAGAAAAAAACGGAACCCTTAGAAAATCACTATGTTGTCCGTCCGTTCGTCCGTCTGTCTGTCAAGACCCTTTATTTTATTTTACTCGATGTTTTTATTTACACTTGTTGGACAGAATTTTTTTTCGAACTTTTAGATCAACTGTGGCTAATGAAATGACATAACATACATAATACATAACATAATCAGCCTATAATGTTCCCACTGCTGGGACACAGGCCTCCTCTCGGTGAGAGGGAGTGGGCCGTAATCCACCACGCGGGCCCAGTGCGGGTTGGCAGATGTCACATGTCTTCGAATTTTTGGTTCTAGGACATGCCGGTTTCTTCACGATGTTTTCCTGCACCGTTTTGAGAGAAGTGGTGATGAAATAATTTACACAAAGTAAAGCGCCTGTCTGGGTTCGAACCTACGACCTACAGCTCGTAAGTCGCGGCCGTTACCACTTGGCCACCACTGCTCTCTGCTAATGAAATGAATGAGACACAATTGAATAAATCAAATTTTAATTTTTCAACAGTTGAGAGGTCCTTCAAAATCATTTAGACTGTGACTGAAATTGTGCTACGCAATTCTGCCGTCATAAAGAAAAAGAGCACAACTAACATTTTTTTCAAGGCGCTGACCAGTTTTTTTTACTCAATTTTGGAAAAAAATCGTTAGTTGTGCCCTTTTTCTTTATGACGGCAGAATTAGGGTGCTGATATTAAAGTGTTACTTTTTACGGTAATTATTAAGTTTTTAGAGGAACTATGGAACGGGCTATTCTTGGAGTCTCTCTGAGGGATCGAATCGTCAACGAGGTGATCCGGTAGAGAACCAAAGTTGTCGACATAGCTCACAGAATAAGCAAGCTGAAGTGGCAATGGGCCGGCCATATTAGCCGTAGAACCGATGACCGTGGGGTAGACGTATTCTTTAGTGGAGACCGCGAATCGGCAAACGTAAGGTGGGACGCCCTCAGGCTAGGTGGAGCGACGATCTTCGCAGGATGGCTGGTAACAGCTGGATGAGAGTTGCCGAAAATCGAGTTGAATGGCGTGCAATAGGAGAGGCCTATGTCCAGCAGTGGACTGCTATAGGGTGATGATGATGATGAAGTTTTTAGAGAAAAATCGTAAGTGTTATATCGAGAGCCGAGCCGTTACCAAGACGAGCCGTTAAAGCCGTAATATTCATCATAATTACAAAAACGAAAAGACACAAACCACCTGTTTCCATTAAAACCCAGCTGTTCTCTCAAACAGGTAGGTAATATATTACAGCGAAACAAATAATAGCAACAAATCATTGTATGTACATACAGTCAACAAAAGAGATAAGTATGCAGGTTCGTCGGATATAGTTGAAGTTTAATATGAAACCGATGAATGTTGTCGACTGGAATTTAATTTGATAAATGAGCTGTTTGTTTTCTATTAATAAAATTAAATTTTATTCAGGAACATCCATCGGTTTCTTACTAAACTTCAACTATATCCGAAGATCCTGCATACTTATCTCTTTTGTTGACTGTACACTTATAAATACGACAGACGATTATGCGAAAAATAATTTAATCGAGATATTCGTAGTTTCGAACGAAATTACCAGCGATTCCTACTTTGTACCACCTACGGAAGCAAAATATTAGTTTGGGGCCTGACCTAATAATGAATGAAACCACGATTTGACAGTTGTCCCTACCCAAAAATGTTAATGAAACTGGTTTATAGTTAAATCTCTCCAAAGTTTCGTACTACTTTCGTACCGAGCCCGTTTCTTCATCGACCGATTTTGGGAGTAAGCCGTCTGAACATAGGCTCTCCAAACTTTCGCGCATGTTCTCTCACTCACACTCACCTTGTCACCATTTGGTTCCTAAAAAATGTTATTGCGCAGCCTTCTGCGCAGAGTTCGGACCGGCCATGATTCATCGGTTGTATTGGAGCATTGGATAAAGAACCCGCAACATTGTAACACCCACCTTGACACAGTAAACTTGAGTTCATTATAAACGTTACATAATTGTCGCATCTGTTGCCGACTGCAGCAATACAAAATAAACAGATATTTGCTTTTACTAGCCACTTTTTAACTTGGCATCCTTTTTAGTGAGCATACACAGGAGCGGCATTTGAGTCCATACTAAAATAGTCGACAACGTACCGCTTGTGCATAGCGGCACGTTGTCGACGACAGCCGCCGACGCGTCGACGGCAAGCGGCGACGGGGGTCGGCAGCTGCAGTTGCCTCTGCTGTTGATGCGTACCGCTCGTGTATATGCACTTCCGACTTCGGCAGCACGCAGCAGTGCTTCAGCAGCACGCAGCAGTGCTGCCGCAGCACTACTGGTCCCCATATATTCTCTATGGGTTTATATGAGATTACATTCCGAGCACGGCAGCAATGCTGCGCGACATTACTGCTGCGTCACATTATAAAGCTATAGAAAATGTATGGCGACAAGGGGGCCTAAAAAGGCCACTTTTGCAGAATCATAAAAGGAATTCATCAAATCATTAGAAATCATAATAGACAGTTAACTGTTAAGTTAATCGTATCAAATCCCATTGGTGAAGGATTTTTCAGTTATTTTTTTTTTGTCTGTGCTTAAATACCAATCCAAATCCAATCCCAATCTCTTGCAACGAAAAAAAGCAAAATACGTTTATGATTCTGCCAAAGTGGCCTTTTTAGGCCCCCAGTAGTGACGCGGCAGTACTGCTGCGTGCAGCGTTGTACGGAATCATAACTTTATTATGGCTATATATACTGTCCGTCCATCTGTCACAGGGTTGTATCTTATGAACCGTAATAGGTAGACATTTAAATTTTTCACAGTGTGTGTATTACTATGGCCGCTTTAACAACAAATTAATAATAAAAATAACATTAAGTAAACAATTAAAGGGGGCCCATACAAGAAACTTTCGTTTTTCTTTTTCTCGATCTTAATGTAGGGTGGTACGGAACCGGGTGTACGAGTCCGACTTGCACTTGGCTGTTTTTATAATGACATGAAGTGCGTGGTGGGGTATGAAATTACCGTTTTAGAAAAAAATGGCGAGTGAATGGTTAAATCGATCGGTCGGTTGGTGTAATTGCGATCAAAGTATAATTACATCCTGTTATCGCGAGGCTGACTAACATATTTCTTAATGTTAGAATGGGTTTGGTATGGAGAAATATCAGCCAACTAAGTGAAAAGCGGAAAATTCTGTAAATTCCTCAACTCAAAAAGGGCTCCTATTCTTCCAAGTCTGACTGATTTATCAAGGGCAACCATGGTATATATTATGTCGCAGCCAACTGGTTTAATTAGTCGTTTAGTTAACCGCCTAGCTGTTTAACTAAACGGCGGCCGTTCAACTAACAACGGCTTAAATGCTATTCAATATTATAGTTTAGGTTGGAACTAAAACCAACCACGCGAGAGCCGAATTGGTCACAGTGACTAAGCCAGGGCACCCCGACCAAATGGGTTAGGTTAGGTTAGAACTGTGATCAACCACGTGCGAGCCGAGAGAGCGAAGCGAGGCGAGCACTACTTCCAAAGGCCGGTTAAGTAAACGGCTAATTTAACCAGTGGGCTGCGACATATACAAGAGCAGTGGTGGCCCAGAGTGGCCCTGACTTTACAGTCGCACTTCACTTTTTCATAATCACTGCTCTCAAAACTGTGAAGGAAAACAGTGAAGAATCATGTCCTAGAACCAAAAAATTCGAAAATATGTGACATCCACCAACCCGCACTGGGCCCTCGTGGTAGATTACACAGCCCACTCCCTCTGACAAAAAGGAGGCAATAGATTTTCAACTTTATCGCTAAAGCATAAGGTTCAAAGTTGATTGGGGAAATTTGACAGTTTGGGGTAGCTTGATGTGCTGGCGTCATTCAATACTCAAAGGTACTGGGAATATTTCTTAAAAGGCAAGAAGTAAAAAAATACTTCCAGCATACAAAATCAATCAGTTTATTCAAAACTCAAATCGCAAAACGGAACAAAACGGCGTCACTTAAACATTTCAATACAAATCGGCTTATTACACGCTACTCGAATAGTGTTAACATAAGCTAGCTACTGGCGCTAGTAGCTGTACCTACACGATTGTATGCAAAGTAAACAACGCATTTGCATCGCAGGGTCGGGATAAATTAGATTGTTGGTAGTACTCGGTACTCGTCCCCTAGACTAAACTCAAACTTTGTTTTTTTTTTTAATATGGCCTTGATTGGATTTCAATTTGATGAGTAGAAGTCAAATAAGAAAAAAAAAACATGACTGGCTGAATTTTGGTCTGAAACTTATTTAAAAAAAAACCGGTTTCATTTTGGCCGTGGCTGGACCCGCGTGTACGTCGAAAATGAACCCAAGGGGGAACGTAGGTACGAGTACTAACAGGATAAAAACTATAAAAAGTATCTTAAGGCCTAACCCAGGTCATGATGGCCTACCTACCTAGGTGCCAAATTTCAACAAATCCCTCGCAGCTATTAAAGAAAAGACACCAGACAGACAGAGTTTCTTTTGCATTCATAATTTATTATAAGTATTAGGTACATTAGTATGAAAGTATGGATAAGACAGCAGTTTTACTTAACAGAGTCTTGACATTGCGTTAACATACTTTCCTGATCTTACAATGAAGACAATTAAATTAACAGCCCTTTCGATAAACACAGATGTCAAAACGTGTCTGCGCAGATAAGCATCAAACAGCATTCCATATTTAAAATTAAACTGATGTCCGCGGGCCAAGGGTCGTTTGACAGAAACAACCTGTCAAACGTGCCCAAAAATACAAGAATGGTTTAAGTTTATTTGTAATTTTTCCAATTACAATACGCATGTTAATTTGGGATACTTTTTCCCAAGAAATACTTAGCCGTACAGTCAAATTAATAAGCAAAGACAGATGTCAAATGTGGAGCTATTTATTTAATTTCTAGGTTTTATCTACTTAGGTCCGTGGCTAAATAATAACAGCCGCACAGGTCGATCGATCAGGTTAAACGCGGTTGGTCTGTGGATGGGAGACCATCTTTACATACTAAAACCCTTGCCTCGAAAGCGCCGCTGGTCCCGGGTGTCATTCGTGGATCTTTGACAGTCGTTACGGGTAGTCAGTAGCCCGAAAGTCTGACAACCACGCATAACAAGGGGTATCGTAGATAGATAAATAGATAAACCATTTATTTGGCGCACACAAAAAGACAGCACAACACACAAAAGTACCCAGTATTACCCAGTAACTGGGTTGTGGAGGTCAGATAGGCAGTCGCTCCATGTAAGATGCTGGTATTCAGGTGCATTCGGTTAGACTGGAAGCCGACCTCAACATAGTTGGGAAAAGACTAGGCAGATGATGATCTACTCTTCCCTCCTTTCTTCCCAGGCGGTATGTTAAAGTAGATTTGAGGATTTCCCTATGAAAAATGGTTCCTACTTCAAAAATCCATTTTTCTAGGCCTATGCATAAACATATGACTGACCCTTGTTTATCAGGAATGAGGAGATCCACAGGAGAACCAAGGTAACCGACATGGCCTGAAGAATTGCCAAACTTAAGTGGCAATGGGCAGGGCACTTTGCTCGCAGAACAGATGGCCGATGGGGCCGAAAGGTTCTGGAGTGGCGACCGCGTGCCGGAAGACGTGGAGTTAGAAGGCCTCCCACAAGGTGGTCCGACGACCTTGTGAAGGCCGCAGGAACCCATTGGATGCGAGAAGCACAGAAGATGCTAGAAGCGCAATAGGGGGCTCTGCTTGCCACCTACTACATGGGACTTGAATCATAACTGGCGAAATGTGGGTGTGCTATATAGCTTCTGCCTAACTCTGGGAAATACGGGCGAGATGTTAAGTTATGTAAAATGATCTGTCTGCGAACTCAGACACAACTCAGACGGCTGAATCGAAACCCGACAACAAACAAACGCCCCGACCGACAGTCTCATTGAGTGTTACATCAACAGCGCAAGCGCAACATTGTCGTTCGCAACCTTGACCGTGATTCAGGAGCGACATTGTGGCCGGACATGCGACTTAATTTGAAGAATTCCGCACTTATGAAAACAAACAAGTTGGGTCTGTTGTTTACACGATGCGAGGCGAGCACGCGACGTTGATGGGTTATGGAACAGCGTCTGCTATTAAAATATAAGAAAAAAAGATGCGTTTATGGGCAAAAAACACCTTAAAACTATGAAAACCGAAAGAAAACAATGCCAGCAAGCAGTACGGAACGTGTGTCTACACGGAGCGATTTGTAGTCGATAGCATTAGGAAAGATATTTTATTGGAGGTGGACGGACGGATGATTAATATTGATTTTATTAACTTACACTCTTACTAAAACTGGCTGATAGTATTCATATTAATGAATCACCCAGGTGTTATTCGTGGATCTTTGACAGTCGTTACGGGTTCTCAGAAGCCCGAAAATCTTACCAAAAAATCTGATCAATCTGAAACCCCCTTGGTTTCAGATTGATCACATTTTTTGGTCAGATTATCGTATTACCCAGTAACTGGGTTGTGGAGGTCAGTTATGCAGTCGCTCCATTAAGTCTGGTAGATATTCAGCTGCATTCGGTTAGACTGGAAGCCGACACCAAAATTGTTGGGAAAAGGCCAGGCAGATAATGTAAATATGAAACCACAATCATCATGTGATTTTTTTAAACTAGGGATAGTTTTATGTGCAACGTAATGCTTAAACATTAACAATCTATAACAAAGGCATCGTTTCGCTCTCTAAGATAGTAGTCATAACAATAACATTATTAAGATTTAATAATAACCACCTTTTTTTTGTGTTGTCGGGGAGAAACCTTCAAAAGGCACCCGACCTCCGGAGAGGGAGGTCGGGGAGTGTGGGATTTTTACCTCACTAAAACCACCCCGGTGATCACCATCAGCACATAGAAGTGGTCCCGGTTCCTCTCTACGATTAGTATGACGTAACTGAAGACCATTGTAAGTCATACGGGTCATACTCATACGCCATTTTTTTATGGTTTAGTCCCATCTCTTCACCTATGCGTTTATACAAACAACGCATAGGGGAAGAGATGGGACTAAATCTTTTTTATATCCACGCAATCACTGTCCATTCCAAGGTTGCTTGGTAGAGATCGCAGAAAGCGATAAGGCCGCCCATTGTATGTTTTGTAGTGATAATCGTATTTTTTGTTATGTATTTTCTGGTGTACAATAAAGTATCCATACTAATATTATAAATTCGAAAGTAACTCTGTCTGTCTGTATGTTACCTTTTCACGCCTAAACCACTGAATGGATTTCGATAAAATTTGGCAGAGAGATAGATTGCATTCCGGGGAAGGACATAGGATAGTTTTTATCGACATACCTCGTGGGAGAAGCCACGGGTAGAAGCTAGTAAAATATAAATAAATAAGTATTATAATTTACTAGTTTGACATACTTTCCTATTGAAAGCAATCTAATAGAGATTATCAATCATGTTAGCATGATTAAAAAAGAAATCGATTTGAAATGACATCATAATTCGATAATAGAGCAATTTTAATCATTATAGATGTTCACTTGTAATTGTTGAGAAATTACTCAAATAAATATTCATAAAGTGATTATTTCCTGATAAGAATGACGCAAAACATGCAACAACGGTGTCAAAGGGAATCTGTCTGGAAACTTATGTCCTTAGCGAAGCACCCATGAAAATGACACCCATGACCACCCACCACCCATGACCATGACCCATGTTTTAATTACAATTTTAATGTAATTTTGTAGAATTAGCATAGTTATAAACGATTTGGTGTAAACTGTTAGCTTATATTTGATGAATAAATGAATATGACGAAAATGTTGAAAATGGCTGCCATCTTGAATTTTAATTACGACCTCAATTTCGGCTATAGCATTCCCGAAAACCAAGAAAATGATTGATTTTGTTGATCGTTAAAACGATCTTTTTTAACGATCAACTGCACTAAAACTCACGAGTCGAATAAAAAAAAAAGATAATTAGTACTGTGAGAGACAGAGTGTTAACCTTTCTTTTCCCTCATGTAACGAAATGTAGGTACACCGTACACGTGACGCGTCCTTGAAATTTCACTCTCAATTTCTCGTTCAATTATCGAATCACCGCCAAAGAAGTTTCACTTCAAAAAAAAACAAAGTCGTGTCGTGTAAACGGGCTTGCCAAGATGATCTCGCGAGGGCAACGAACTGCAACAATGTAGGGACACCTTGAAACTGATACTTGTAATGCGAATGCCTTTACTTTTCCACACTAACTAAGCTAGTTTACGTACGACCTATATTCCTAGGCATTATTTTATCTAGATCTTTTGGATTCTGGATTTAATCAATATGATAATTTGTGTTTAACAAATAATAGAGTTTTTAAGATTATATAATCTGTTATATCGACGATGAAGTGACAAGAACTCCTAAGTAGATAGTAACTCCTAACTAGATAAAGGTTCTTGTCACTTCATCGTCGATATTGATAGGTTTAATTTAATTATTAAGACTGCTTAAGTGATGTGTAGCTTTACTGGTGTAACTGTATTATTTTGCTTAATTAGATTAATTACATATTTTGATTTTTTTTGGGCCTTTGGTATGATTATGGACTTCAGAGCACAAGACCTTGTTTTATCGCTGTTAGATTTGAATCCTTTTCATTAAAAACGTCTGCAGGAAATCGGAATTCAGAATAAAAGTTTTTTTTTAAAGGGGTTACGTTTGAAGAAAAACATCGTGTTCGTGAAGAAACCTGGACTTGTGTTGTTAAGTCTGAAATTCGTGGTGATCAATGCTCGTGCATTCTTTGTATGAGAAGAGCCTGCAGTGGGACAATAATAGTCTGGTGGTATTATTTAAGAAGTCTTTGACATATCTCGTGACACTCCCCACTGCCAACTCGCTGGCACCAACCGACGATTATCCATGTAAGCACTATGCAAGTGCCCCTAATGACAACTCCCGGTTGGTACAGGGTGCAGGACTATTGCAGGATATGGAAACAAAGATATTGGAATGTGTGTTTGGATGGTAAAAGTGGACTGGTCACCTAGAACTATGGATGGAAGGACTATGGCCCCTGCCAATAGATGTTTTACGTATGATACACGGAAAAAATGGCAAGGGGTGACTTGCACACTCAATAATTGGCGCCCTGAAACTGTCGCTAGCACTTAGTGACAAGGGGCAACCACAGATATAGATATACCTAGATAACGCAAGTATCACGCTGATAACGCGAAGTAGTTGCTCTTGCGTTATCTAGGTGTTTCTATTTCTTTTTCTTTTTTTTTTTAAATAAAAATATCTGTGGGAGCAACATATCCTGAGGTGCTTCAGGAGTCGAGAAGTATTCCATGGCTATGCATTCCCAGCACTTATTGGAATACACCCTTCCTCCGAACACTGTTGCTATTGCGAATCTCCACTCAAGTCGGCCAATAAAGGCAAGATGGAGGAGGGAGCTCTGTTCCTCGTCAATGTTCACTCCAGCCGGCCAATAAAGGCAAACCAGAGGTGAAGAACAAGACTACTCCGGGATATATTATTTAAATACGTCTATGATAAGGTCGTTACTTTATCTATTTTCTGATATGGAACCTTGGCCGAACACGGTATTTTTGTTGTGTGAGCACAGGGTGTGGCATCATTCGAAAATGCACAACTAAAACAAAAGAGGGTAGAAATAAATTGTTTACACTAACACTAAACTCAAATAGCAATGCTGATCTTTATAAGTAAATTATCGTAAATAGTAGTATCGTAGTAAATAACGCTTACCTTCTTCTATTGCCATTTGTACCTACTTCATCTATTGATAAAGGTAGGTACTTCACTTTCTTCGAATGGCATTGAATTAACTATTTGTGAGTCATTTTATTTTTTTGTATTATTATTACGACTATTCATGCTTTTAGTCGAACAGCCCAGTTTTCTTATAACGTAGGTGTCCGTCGTGCTCGGCGGCCTGTTGCGCTTTGAGTGCATCGTGTACGGAGCATTATGTATTTGTCTCATCTAGATTTATCGCGAACAACAGGTTTTGATGAGACTTTGTTGTTTTTCGTTGTTCTTTTTTGTTTTTGTAATGATAATTATGTTCTGGATTACTATTTTATTTACTATTTTATTTATTTATTTATATGTATAAAAAGTATGTATTAGGTATGTTGAAACTGTGTGTACTCCCCGTCACTTTCCACAGGTTCATTAGAAAACCAGCGTCAGACATTAATGTCTGGCATTAATGCTGAAATGAACCTTTTTGGCGCAGCCGTGAGGCACACACTATCTTTTGTTGTTGAAACATAATCTTTTATTTTGTTAATTTTGTATTTTGTGTTTCACGAACTGTGGCCAAATAAACATTTTTCTTTCTTTCTTTCTTTCTTATATCGCACCACAAAATTAAGGCCACAACCTTGCACCCTCTACTACCTACTTCCTGAATGCACACTAGTGACACATATATTATGCATGCACTACATTAAAATGTGAGTACCTACCTACATAGTATATGCAATATGTAGATTATTTTCAAGGCGGATCAGAGATCATTCTATTACATACATACCTTAAGTACGTAAGCTAACGCTTGCATAATTCATTTACTGGCTTTGTAAAGAAATACATGCATTTTGAACTGGAAGATTACAGTGAGGAGGTACTTGTATACTAGTAAAAAAAGGACTAATTTACAAAGAATTGACATTTATAAAATCCTATGCAACACAGAACACATTTGAAGTTTGTGGCTTAGAGTTGAGTAATAAATTAGTAATTATTTGTGTGTACAGAACGCCTCAGTCTGATCCAAATCAGTTTCTAACAAAATTGGAAACACTTTTACACGATTTTCTTAAGAAATACAAATTTAAAATAAATATAGTTATAGCCGGAGATTTAAATATAAATACCCTCAAAGAAGGCAACATCACAAATGCGTTACAGGACTTGTGTAAAAATTATAATTTAAAAATTCACATCAAGGTCCCTACGCGCAAACTATCTTGTATTGACCACATATTGAGCAACATTGACAATGCAACTGCAACCGTACTACCTCTGCATCTTTCAGACCATGACACCGCACAAATGCTAAGCTTTCCTAGTAAACATCAACCATTGAAATCACCGGGATACTACATTTATAAAAGAGATTTCAACAGGGACAATATCCGGAAATTCAAAGAATGCTTGCAAAATCTCTCTTGGTCCGACATCTATGCAAACACCACTGATGCAAATGATGCATTCAATGCGTTTCATGAATTGTTCTGCCTATTTTACTATCTGTGTTTTCCTAAGGTAAGAGTCAAGGTCAATTGTAATAATAAGAACACACGAAAGTGGATAAGCAAAGGTTTAAAACAAAGTTGCCAAACTAAACGTAATCTGCGCTATCAGTATTATAAGAACAAAAACTTAACTAATAAAACTAAATATAAAAATTATTCAAACCAACTGAAAAAATGTATCTATAGCTCCAAAAAGAACGCGAATATAAGCTATATAAATAAGCATGATAACAAGTGTAAAGCGACATGGAGCGTCATACAAAACGAAATTAATAATACTAACCCTAAAACCAATATAGAAAGCATAAAGATAAACGATACTATGGTTAAAGACCCTGTAGAAATAGCGTCGGTATTTAACGACCATTACGTAAACCCACCGCCTTTACCTACACAAAAAAGTGTCGACCCAAGCTTTAGGAAAAATAAAAGAGTTAACGCAATGTTTCTGAAACCAATGTTGGAAAGTGAGGTGAGCCAGGAAATAATGTCACTACGCAACACCAAAGCGGAAGGCTACGATGAAATTAACACGAAAATCATAAAGGCTTGCTGTAATGAGCTGACTGGTGTTTTAACTCACTTAATTAACATGTCGTTTTTGATCGGAGTTTTTCCCGAAAAATTAAAATTATCAATAGTAAAGCCCTTATTCAAAAAGGGTGATAAACATGATATCAATAATTACCGTCCCATTACTTTAATACCTATATTATCAAAATTATACGAAAAATGAATGTTTAAAAGACTGATTGACTACTGCAACAAATTTCAAATTATAAGTAGTGATCAGTTTGGTTTCCAAAAAGATAAATCCACTACGTTGGCTGTTTATTCTCTTATGAAAATTATACTCACCAATATTAATAATAACTACCTGACTACAGCTCTATTCTTTGATATGTCTAAAGCTTTCGATCTCGTGTCACACGATATACTGCTTCAAAAGTTGGAAGCAATTGGGATTAGGGGACCTGCACTCGAGTGGATATTATCCTACTTAAGCAATAGGCAACAATGTGTTATTATCAGTAAAATGAACGAAACCAAAGACATCACATCATACTCATCGGAATATAGACATAATAAATATGGAGTCCCCCAAGGTAGCGTACTAGGCCCAATATTATTCCTTTTATATATAAACGATATCATAAAAATAACTAATCATAAATGCATCTTATTCGCTGACGATATATCCATAATTGTGACATCTGATAAAAAACAAAATACCGTTAAAGATCATGAGACTGACATTAATAATACTATTGACATACTACTACACTGGCTTGACATACACCATTTGAAATTAAATTTGGACAAATCCGTATACATACAATTTAATCAATCTAATAATAATAAGAATAATATCAAACTTAATATAAATAAAATTAAACAAGTACCACATACAAAATTTTTAGGGGTAATAATTGATCAAGATATAAACTGGAAGGAACACGTAAATAACGTCAGTGGTAGAATTAATAAATTCGTATATGCCTTGAAGCAAGTCAAAAATGTAACAAATATAAAAACTGCAATTATATCTTACCATGCATATGTTGAATCATTACTACGCTATGGTCTTATAATGTGGGGTAATAGCACTGATCTAAATAGAGCGTTCATCGCTCAAAAGAAGTGCCTAAGATCAATTTATGGACTTCAGCCGGACGATACATGTCGGCCAATATTTAAGAAACTTGGTTTGTTACCGCTTCCATCTCTCTATATCTACGAAATATGTGTGTTTGTGACCAAGAATAAACAATTATTTAAGACGGCAAGCGATGTATGTCCTCGGAGCAGACGTGATCCTTATGGACTGGTTTTAAATGATTTACCAAAGCTATCCAAATATAATAAAAGCTGTCTAGCGATGTGTGTGCGCATTTATAATAAAATACCAAACAATTTTAAACTATTAAATGTAAGATTATTTAAAAACAAATTGTACAAATGGCTAAATGAATGTAGCTTTTATAGTTTGAAAGAATTTATGGATAAAAAATATTGACATTATAATTTTATTGACATTAAATTTACATTGACATTAAATACCCTGTAACATTAAATTTTTGCATGCTATGTTCTATCTTAGCTAAACATGTTTGTTCCACTCTGACCTATGCTTAACACCATTGTATACCATGTTTTACGCAAATAAATTATTTTATTATTATTTATTATTATTATTAGTGGTAGTTACCTTCAAATCTATCTATCTATCTATCCATGGTGGCAGGGATAGCGAACATCGCAAAACCTGTCATCATGATTTCAGCACATGATTCTAGAAATTTTAGAAGGGCACTAAAAAATTGAAGACGTGGTACAACCACTAACCCGCATTGGGCCCGCGTGGTGGATTATTGTCCACACCCTCTCACAGAGAGGAGGCCTGTTTCCTGTCTGTGTCCCAGCAGTGGGAACAGTATAGGCTGATCATGCTTACGTCAAAAGTAGTCAGGGAAAAGTAAGAAAACACGTCAGATATTCGAGTTATTGCGAACCGGAATCCGGTCTGATCCCTTATGATGATGTCTTATCCATACTAACATTATAAATTCGAAAGTAACTCTGTCTGTCTGTATGTTACCTTTTCACGTCTAAACCACTGAACGGATTTCGATAAAATTTGGCAGAGATAGATTGCATCCCGGGGAAGGACATAGGATAGGTTTTTATCCCGATATTCTCACGGGATCGAAACTTACGCGGGTGAAACCGCGGGGCGCTGCTAGTCCAGTAAAAACTTTCTCGTTCCGGTCTGATCCCCTTATTCGCAATCTCCACGGTATAATGTACAAGTTAATTATTTTAATTTGGGCATAAGTGCAGTTTTGCATAATCTATGGATTGCAAATGTGCCTATGTTGAATTATTGAGTATTCGGTTGGTATGTGAGTGGGGTAGTCACACCACGACCTCGGGGATCAGAACTAGTTATAGTGGATAAGACAAAAATTAAAACATAAGACTATCTAGCAGGGGATCAGGGGGACTAAAAATGCCACTTTTGCAGAATCATAAAAGAATAACATTCGTATCAAATCCCATTGGTGAAGCATTTTTCAGTGTTTTTTTTTATCTGTGCTAAAATACCAATCAATCCAATCCAAATTCAATCCCAATCTTTGAATGTACCTACGTAGTGCAACGAAAAACAGAAAAACACGGACTGTCTTCGCCATATTACAATTCATAATGTTATCCTTTTATGATTCTCCAAAGAGGCCTTTTTGGGCCCCCAGATCAGGGAACCCGACCGGAATAAATCGAACTTATCATAACAATGTGATAAGGAAGAACCATCCCCCATCACATGTAATTCATTTCTATCTGATTCAAAAAGGTGAATACAATACATATAGAACTAGTTGTGCCCGTGGCTTCGTTCGCGTGCATGTCGGAAAACTTTGATTTCATGGCTTTTAATTTTTTTGCGCGAAACCCTAATTCTTTTTCAAAAATAAAAGCAGCTTACGTTACGGCTTATAATATCAGCTATCTGCCAGTGAAAGTCCCGTCAAAATCAGTTCTGCCGTTTCGGAGATTAGCCGAAACAAACAGACACACAATTTTTTTTTTGTTGTATTTTATTTTAGAAGCATGTAGTAAAAAGCTGTTATTTTGACATTACAAACAGGCACTTCAATTTTATTTATTTGTATAGATAGAATACAAAGAGTATATTATATTCTTGAGTATTTTATATTAGCCTATGTTGTCGCACTTCTACATTTATGTAATTTTTATGGTACATGATGGATAAAGCGTACTTCTTAGTATCTCGTTGCTCAAACTATTTGCAAATGGATTTTTGTTCTGCTTTATAGCATTTTAATATGACCTCCATAATATCAAACACAATAAAAGTAAAAATAATGATTTTAACAAAACCTCAAGCCGGCTTACGCAAGACAGAGGCAACACAATTAAACTTTTATACGAAAAAAGGACGTCCACGATTTCTCGGATAAATAGGATAAGTCCGATTTTAACGTCATTCGCAGTAAAATCGTAAAAGTAAGCGGTGAGATGACCTAGGTTTAAAAAACTCATATAATTATATTTATAACTCCTACAATGTTGCGGAGCGCAGGCCTATGTGAGTAAATTGCGATTTTTATGGTATAATTTAAATATGGTTATTTTCTCGTCTGTATGCAGTGTTGTTTTCAGTAAAACATGTATTTTAATTATGTTTGTTAGGAACATATTTAAATAGTAAACTTTTATGACAAAAACAGTTTAAGTAGTTTTCGAGGAAAATGTGCATACATACTATTGCGAAAGATTTTATAGTCTATTACTCGTGCAAATGAGTGTCTTGTTACTTATTTAAAATTCCTGGATTATTAACAAAATGAATTAACAGCTCATTAACGCTTTTAAACGAAGTACATGGTGTGAGCGACTCGTAGATATAAAACAGAATTCCTAAAATTTCAGTTTGTACAGTGTAAGGTTGCACGCAAGTCGACATGGTTCACCGTTTGGTCACGAACTAACTGCGGTTACTGCACTAACAAATACAAGGCCAGACCCTTTAAATAAATAAAATGTGGTCATACAATTGAATTTTAAAAGTTGAAAATTGAGGTGCAATAAAAGAATTTGTTTTGAGACGATAAAATACATATAAATCACATTTACATGTGATTTGCAGAAACAAAGGGTCGAGTGTGAACTTGAGCCAAGCTTTCGGATATCTCGGAGAAATAAAAAATAAAATGGATTACTCCTGTATACGGCTGTACAAAATTGTGTTGTACAACAAGCGTTTCCATAAGGCAACAATTTGCATAAAAGCTTAAGAAAGTTTTGACAAGCAAGTGTGAGAAAAGGTCGCAAGTTAAAAACAAGCTCGTCTATTTTAAACAAGTGCGAGTCGGACTCGCACAGGAAGGGTTCCGTACCACAAGGCAAAAACACCGAAAAAAAACACGTTTGTTGTATGGGAGCCCCCCTTAAATATTTATTTTTAGTATTTGTTGTTATAGCGGCAACAGAAATACATAATTTGTGAAAATTTCAACTGTCTAGCTAGCATCGCGGTTCTTGAGATACAGCCTGGTGACAGACAGACAGACGGACGGACGGACAGACGGACGGACAGACAGACAGCGAAGTCTTAGTAATAGGGTCCCGTTTTTACCCTTTGGGTACGGAACCCTAAAAAAGCGATCATCATTAGAAGGCCAATAAGTTTTGGAGGATCAGTTAAATATTTCCCTAAATTTAAAGCCGATGTATGCCAAATTCTCAAACTATCTATCGTCGTTTGTAGGCCATACTAAAGTTACTTGAACGGTAGTAAATAATACAGAACGATAGTTCAGTTCATCAGCTATCATTGTTAGTGACATTTATTTAACATAACAAGTTCTATTCATTGTAAATCACTTGTTTATTTCCGCTACAAGGAATGCTAAACTATCTTCATACTGGAGACGGCTTGGTAAAGCCTAAAGTACTTGGATTTAAAGGGTTATTTTAATTATAAATCTTATTATTTGTTAATGCTTTTATTATTTTATAGTTATTTAATTTAGTTATGAAACGAACGAAGTCCGGCGAATAATAAAAGTCGAAGCCAAATAAGGAGGACAATGTACAAAGTTTACTACAGCGTGTTTCTAGAAAACATGTCTAAAAGGCCATCCTGTATAAAAATTTAAGTTATTGCGAATTTTTAAATACTTTACAACAAAATTGACTTGACGTTTAAATTGGTGTAGTTGATGAGTGATACTTCGACATATTATATTATTTTTATGTAAATGTTAATTGTAAGAATGACGAAACATGTACAGACGCCAGCATATCAAGCTACCCGAAACTGTCAAATTTTCTCAATCAACTTTGAACCTTATGCTTTAGCGATAAAGTTGAAAATCTATTAAAGAAATTTGACAGATTGTAATAGCTTGATGTGCTGGCGACTGTACATAATTATGTAGCTTCAGCTACAGTCAACAAAGGAGTTAAGTATACAGGAGCGTCGGTTAAAGTTGAAGTTTACTAAGAAACCGATGGCTGTTCTGGACTGAAATTTAATTTAATAAATGAGCTGTTGGTTTTCTATTAATAAACTAAAATTTTATTCGAGAATATCCATCGGTTTCTTAGTAAACTTCAACAATATCCGACGCTCCTGTATACTTAACACCTTTGTTGACTGTACATACAGTTTTTGGTGAGGCATGAAAATCCACAGGCTGGTTTATAATAACTACAATTAAATAAAGATTTTACCAGACCCTGAACAAATTACCGCCCAAGAAGTCTGGGAGAATTTAATGTTGAGCTAAAGTACTAAGGTTTATCACTCGCGCAATGCTCTTCAAAAATCTATAATGTCTTCAGAAAAGCTATAATAATTATGTAAAGATATTTCGGAAGTCTGCTAATTAAATTTTGCAGCGCGAATTGTTTCCCTACAAGTTGCGAGTTAATATGAGATTGTATAATTTAAAACTAAACGCCCCACAAAAAGTTCTATACAACCATTTGAAATGATTAGGTATACAACAAGCAGTGGAGGGTCGTACAATTTTCGGTTTTAAGAAATGTATTTCTCAAAAAAAAACATACATACAAGTAGTTCACTTAAATATGAGACACTTAAAAAATATCTTAATTAATAAACATAATGGTCGGTTGATCAATCGACTACATACAATACAATTTTAAATTAGACTACTATGTATTTTCATAAGTTTAGACCTTTTTTTTCTTATTAAAGACAGTCATGTATTTATTAAAGTTTTATGATATTCATTAACATGTAATAGAGTCAATTACTATGATATTTCGTTGCCTGACCGTTTCCAATCAATAAAATAAAAATTAACTTTAATTTGTAAAGTATTAAATTACTAAAATTTTATATTTTTAAATAAATTGAAAGGTATAATTAAATTAGTAGCAAAGTAATTTCTTAATTAATGCTGATGTGACATGTGCATGTGTAAATAATTTGTTTGAATTGTTGCTATTGTATGACGCATTAATTAGTACAAGCATATTATTAACTTAATTTATGGAGTAACACTAAGGAAATATCGTGATAGTAAATCTTACAAGAACGTGCGGTTTTTTATGTCAGTATTTTTTCTTTTTACAATAAACCTTTTTCCTGTGTATTGTCAAAAAACTAATTAAAAAAACCGGTCAAGAGAGAGTCGGACTCGCGCACTGAGGGTTCCGTTCCATCATGTTTTTAATTTTTCATCAGCGAGGCCTATGCTTAAACATGGAACGATCGAATGTCAAGTAAAGATTTGTGTCAAACAGTATAGCATAGTTATGAGTATAAGAATTTTAAGACTGTGCACTGCGGTGCAGAATATTGCAGTTTTGTCAGCGCCATCTCTTGACCGATAATGGAACTAATGTAACTTTTGTTGATGATTTCTGAAAAAGTGTGCTAATTAGAGACTTCGTTTTATTTTTCCTGTAATCTGTACATAAATTTCTATCTCATAGAATAATGTCAGATTTTTCACTTTGCAAGCTTCGGAGATAAGGGGAACGGTATTTTTTTTACATTTTTCATCAAAAGTCGAAAAAAAAAGAAAAAATGTTTGAGAATGTGCAAACTGCGCTCTTTCATATTATGATATCCCACATGCCCTAGTAGCCCCACTTCGAATTTTTCAGACCCCTTTCAGTCTCTGTTGCATAAAATATACATATATTTTTATTTCTTTCTTATTTGCAAAATAGTTCGGCAAACGTCATCTAAAACTATTCAAAATTTCGAGTTGATAGCATTAGTAGTTCTTGAGATATCCAGCTGTGACAGACAGAGAGACAGACTCACCATAAGGGTTCCGTTTTGCCATTTTGGAACGGAACCCTAAAAATATAAATAACCTTTTTTACGAAAGGGCTTTGAAGGTCCGTGATTTGATCTTTTTATGTTATCTGTTTGCATTGATGTCAGCTCTCGATTAACCTACGATTTACGCGTGGCTGCCATTTTGGAAAAAAAAAATTGAGCGACATTATTTTTTTTTTTTCATAAAAAAAATACAATCCAGACATCCATATTTATTTTAAAAAATGTCCGTAAAATATCAAGAAATCAAGGTCACTCTACCGGCAATCAAATTGCATGTCTCCTATCGTTTTAGCACTACTGTTTTATTAAACATGCGATATTACTAAACGGAAACTTTGAAAGCATAACACGTAATTTAAAAATAATTCTTCGCATTTAATAATTCTGTAGTAAGCAGGGCTCGGAAACCGGTTGAAATTCTTAACCGGTTACGGTCATTGACCCCAAACCGAAATCGATTTAGGTTAAGGTTTGCACTTTACCGGTTTATGCAAGAAACCGGTTTTTCATTAATTTTGTTTTTGATAATGGAAATTAACCGGTTAAAACCAAGTTTGAACCCCCCCCCTTCCGGCCCCTGCCACTCGCGAGCATGGTCTGGACGTTGCGATATCATTTAGTTTCAAACTTTTATTACGGAATTAACCGGTTAATTTGCGTGTCAAAACCGTTTGTGCTTAAGCAACCGGTAACCTTTATCATTTGGGTTTCATAAGAACATTCACTTGTTTAACCGGTTTATGAAGGAACGACATATTTACCGGTACTTAATCGAAATTAACCGCTCTTTTTAAACCGGTTCAGAGCCCTGGTAGTAAGTATGGAAAAATGGCCCTTCTTTGTATGAGGAGAGGGCTAACCCTCAAGGGGACAATAATAAGGTGGCATTTTTATTATGTTTTGGTTTACGCCCTCTAATAATAAGCCTCCCAACCGATTTCGGCCACGGTGGCCAATCTCTACGGAGCTGCGGACATTAGCCAGGTACGCACGGGATATTATTATACTGCACAAGTGTGTGCGCAAACACAGGTGCACTCTCTGTGCCTTTACTCTCATAGTCCTATGGGACGGCATTCCGACAAGACCGGGGACGGATAAGGCACAGGACCAACAGCTTTACGTGCTTTCCGAGGCACCTTTCAAACTCCGGAGTATAACTAAGAAATTCCTAATAGAAAACCCAATAACACTTTGTCCGGCCCGGGAATCGAACCCAGGACCCCATGCTCAGCAGTCGCGCTTGTAACCACGAGACCAACGGGGCGTTCATCTTAGTTCTACGCCCAGACATAAACATCACCAGTATACTGTAATTATGTCACGAAATTCAGGGTCAAATATTAAACTGATTTTATCAATAAGTCTTAATTTGTGTGGATTATGAACAGCCACCAACAGCCGCACAGGTCGATAGATCAGGTTGCTGCGGTTGGTCTGTGGATGGGTGACGATCTCTACATACCGTTACCCTTCGGAAAGCACGTTGAGCCGTTGGTCCCGGCTGTCATTCGTGGATCTTTGACAGTCGTTACGGGTAGTCAGAAGCCCGAAAGTCTGACAACCAGTCTTATCAAGGGGTATCGTATTACCCAGTAACTGGGTTGTGGAGGTCAGATAGGCAGTCGCTCCATGTAAAATACTGGTATTCAGCTGCACCCGGTTAGACTGGAAGCCGACCCCAACATAGTTGGGAAAAGTCTAAGCAGATGATGACAATAAACATTTTGGTTATTTACCAAGCTATTTTAAACAGTACAGTATTGTTCCTTATCCAATTAAATACATTAGATACGTTGTGCATTTCATGTAGATCCCTTTGCAGCATATCATTAAAATGAATATCTTAGAGGAGAGGATATCAGATTTAAAAAGCCCCGGCAAAGCGGCTGGCGGGGCGGTACGAAGTTCGCCGCCGCCGCCGGGTCAGCTTTAAATAAACAATGTCAAGACATCTATCGATTCCATGAGTTGTTTTATACAAAGAGAGAGTTGTCAACTTGTCACCCACGTATGTACTCCTTATGTATATGGGAAAAGGGTTGACAACTCTTCATCAGGTCATATAGGCAGAAACCACGATACCACTAACAAAACCTCCAGAACTCATAAAAACTACCTCCACAAGAGCTATCAAATAATGTTGCAGAACTGCCTTTATATTCTGTAAAAATCACTAACCCTGAAAATTTAGAATTTAGAAAAAATAATTAGAAAAATTGGCCAAGTGCGAGTCGGACTCGCACACGAAGGGTTCTGTACCACAAGGCAAAAACGCCGAAAAAACACGTTTGTTGCATGAGTACCCCTCTTAGATATTTATTTTATTCTGTTTTTAGTATTTTTCGTTATAGCGGCAACTGAAATACATCATCTGTGAAAATTTCAACGGTCTAGCTATCGCGGTTCTTGAGATACAGCCTGGTGACAGACAGACGGACGGACAGACAGCGAAGTCTTAGTAATAGAGTCCCGTTTTTACCCTTTGGGTACGGAACCCTAAAAACTAAGGTGAAGTGAGCTTGAAGTGAGCTGTCATTCCACCATCTGCTATGGATTGACACTATTGACAGCTCACTTCACTTTAGATTTCACGGTGAGATTTTGACAGAACAGGCCATATGATTCTCCAAAGTGGCCTTTTTAGGCCCCCTGACCGGTTATTTCAATTCGGAATCCGTTAAATTCCGTTTTTCCGTTAGACAGTTTTGCCAAGAAAAATCTCCGAAAAAAACAAAACTTTCGTTTTGTAAATAATGGAAACATCGCCAACAATGTTGCAGCACAGTTTCAGTCAGCATCCGACCATCTATTTCTGACTCATCCGCTGATCTGTCGGTCAAGTTGCAACAGTGTATGTGCGTGCGCCGATCGTGTCGCTACTAGGGAACAAACATGCATTATACAGTGAATTAATTAATGTGTTGCTTGGCACTTCAAACTATTAATTGTCTTACACGTGGAGCGGTTATTATTATGTACGAGTATATACCTAGAGTAATGTTTTATATAAACTGGCGTCATGCGGATTCTATAGCGATAGAATCTAATAGAAATTGTACGGTTGCCAAATATTTGATAACTTTGTATTGAGGTGAATGGTTTATAGATTCGTGTATATTCGCCGATGGATGTTCTCGAATAAAATTTAATTTTATTAATATAAAACAAACAGCTGATTTATCAAATTAAATTTCAGTCGACAACATCCATCGGTTTCTTACTGAACTTCAACTATATCCGACGATCCTGCATACCAACTCTTTTGTTGACTGTACATAATTAAAGAGGTATTCCACTCAAAGCACTGATTTCAACCGCACTTGGACAACGCCACTTGAGCACTTCCACTACCCGCACTGAAACAACATTTTGTAACGTGCGGTTCGATGGAGCAATTTATCATTATTGTTATCGTTATTTTTTTGCCTTAGTCCGTCGCTACAATTAATGTTCGCGCCATTTCAAATGGTTAATGTTGGCCGCTCATTGTCGGCCATTACATGCCTCCAGCAGGTGGCTATGGATATTGATGAAAGGTTAGGTTCACACATAGAAAGTAACATGACTGTCACTTAGATCACACCAACATTGTTATTTATCTTTTCACCATCTGAGTAATTAATTTTATTTACTGCTTAGCTGACCCGGCGAACTTCGTGTCGCCTCAGAATCAATGATAACGAATGTATGAGAAAATTATTATTCTTCATTATTAAAAAAAAAATGTTCACAAGTTTTAATAGTTTTTCTGCTATTCGGGGCGGAGAAAAATCCAACAAATCATACCAATCTGTACTACAGCCGTACAAAATCAGCCTATAATGTTCCCACTGCTGGAACACAGGCCTCCTCTCTGTGAGAGGGAGTGGGCCGTAATCAACCACGCGGGCCCAGTGCGGGTTGGTAGATGTCACATGTCTTCGAATTTTTGGTTCTAGGACATGCCGGTTTCCTCACGATGTTTTCCTTCACCGTTTTGAGCAACAGCCGTAATTGAGTTAAAAATGATGTAACTAACCCGACTTCGTTTTATTTATATGTATAGGTTATCAGAGGGGTAATTCTCATAACTTTATGAACGTTCACAGTCTGATCTCAGTCTCAATCTGTCAAAAATGTCCATACATTTTGACAAGTTTTTGACATTTGTTTGTCGCCGAGATGAGACTGCGACTAGATTTTGAACGTTTTAAACTACGAGAATTGGCCTTCTGTTAAGTACATTTGTTTTCACTTCACAGGTCGGAACCAGTAGTGTTATTCTGTAAAAATCTCACCGTCGTATCTCGGGTGAAGTGAGCTTAAAGTGAGCTGTCATTAGTGTCATTCCCTAGCTTCAGGTAGAATGACAGCTCGCTTCACCTATCTTCTCACGGTGAGATTCTAACAGAATCGACTGGCTGATATAACGAAGTATTCACAAATTGCGACACTGAAGAGAGGTACCCGTTTAGAAAATCTGTTTTTTTTTTTTGTTTAGTTATCGACCCCCATAATGTCTGTGGAGTTTCGCTAGCTATTTTAATTCGACCCTTTATAATTTAATGAAGTGATAGTCGTGGCACTATCACTTACTATCACACACCGCCATTGTCCTGTAATCTTTCTATAACTTCACAATCAGCACAACTCGTCAACCTCCCACGTCAACAAACGGCTCGTTAACCCTAAGGGCCTGTGCACACCACGTTTTTTAAACGCGCCGTTGACGCGCGTTTTAGAAACGGGCGTGCGTGAAAATTTCTTCTTTTTGAATCGCTACAAACGCGCGTCAACGGCGCGTTTAAAAAACGTGGTGTGCACAGGCCCTAAAATGCGACGCAGTGGACACGTCAACTTGGCTCGCGATTATAAACTCGGATTAACAAATCGGCCGCGAGATGTTGAGAGCAACAATGTTTCAAAACAACTAACAACCGAGAATGGGTGGCCTAGTTATAGACTTCCGTTGAGCTTTGTTACGTTGCTAGGAATCGCTTTGACTTATTAGGTAGGTTTACCTACGTAGCTCGTATGAGCCTTCTCTCTAAACCGTCAATTAAGATACGGGCCCCTTCGAAAAAAGTTGGATACTTCAAAATGAGGGGCCCGTGGCTAAATAATAACAGCCGCACAGGTCGATCGATCAGGCTGGCCGCGGTTGATATGTGGATGGGTGACCATCTTTAAATACCGTGAAAGCACGTTAAGCCGTTGGTCCCGGCTGTCATTCGTGGATCTTTGACAGTCGTTACGGGTAGTCAGAAGCCCGAAAGTCTGACAACCTGTCTTATTGTATTACCCAGTAACTGGGTTGTGGAGGTCAGATAGGTAGTCGCTCCATGTAAAATACTGGTATTCAGCTGCACCCGGTTAGACTGGAAGCCGACCCCAACATAGTTGGGAAAAGGCTAGGCAGATGATGACTTCGAAATGAACCCTACTCTCGATTCATGAACTCTTTCGGACGGTCAAAAACACATTGGTAGCTGTGTTGGTAGTAAGGATAACTGTCAAATCGTGCTGTCATTCATTCTTAGTTAGTAATCTTATGTCCCATAAGTGATAAGAAGTAGCAAATGCCCGTAACATCGGCGAAACTACGGATTTCGTAGCTTTGGGTCAAGATGTAGAAGAACAACTTTAGCAAAAACCAAGGTTTCGCATTTTTGATTAATGATTTTGGCCAATAAGATTGTAGTTCACAAGATTGACGGTGGTCGACACAAAAAAATTATCAAAAACATTCGTGATTTAATATCTACCTAAACGAAAGAAAAGAGAGGAACAAAAGAAGAAAAGAATGAAAATAAAGAAAAAGTATTTATTGGTTTCTAGCAAAGGAAGAACAGACTAAATTTATATTTACCTATCATAATGATGCCAATTTGTGAATTGTCAGACAATCTCATAAAATGGTGTACCGGTAAAATGGGGTTACATTGATTAATTTTGAAATAAAACTGACTGTAACTTCTTCAGTTATTTATAAAAAAATACAAAAAAAATACTGTAATGGCGACTCATGGTTTTTTATTGATAAAATTATTTATTTAATTTTTACGCCCTGTAGGTTCCGAGAAAAAAAAACATTAAGTGGCTTATCATCTTTATACTTGATATGGGGTCGCTTTGATTGCCCCCGTTTTTTGTATGTAATAAGAAAGTAGCCCCTAACAGGAAATCATCATCATCTGCCTAGCCTTTTCCCAACCATGTTGGGGTCGGCTTCCAGTCTAACCGGATGCAGCTGAATACCAGTATTTTACATGGAGCGACTGCCTATCTTTCCCCTAACAGGAAATAAAAACAAAAATTAAAAAAATTGTTCACTCATGAGTTTTTGAATTAAAACACTCCATCAGTAATCATCAAAGACACCCCGCTATTCAAATGTCACCCCATTTTACGGTACTACTTATATTCTATACATCAGACACGCGTCCTGTACATATTTAAACTAATTACCAAGTGCGTTTAATTGTGCACAATTTAAGACAGTTTCAAAACGGTTAAGTAGTTGAAGCTAACACCTGCTTCTCAGTTGCTCGTAAACTAAGTCTTGAGCGAAATTGTGATGTACAGACGCCAGCACATAAAGGTACCCGAAACTGTCAAAATTTCCCACTCAACTTTGAACCTTATGTTTTAGCGATAAAGTTGAAAATCTATTGAAGAAATTTGACAGATTGTAGTAGCTTATGAGCGCCCAAGATTGTTGAAGTAAAAGCGGCTATTATAGGGTTATGAGAGGATGGCCTGCGGTTGTTCGTGGTCAATCGATTACCGTAAATTATGGCTTCCGAACGATATCATGATGATGAAATAATTATAATAAAAGAACGAGATTTCGGAATACTTATTACTTATCGTATTTTTTGGGATGTAACAGCGTCTCGCATTCTCGCCTGTATACTTATCGCGTTTAAATTTTCCGTCGGTTATTTATTAAAAATAACTTTGCTGTTCCATACATTTTGACCTCGTAGGTATTGCACATTTGTAGGAAACGGCAGATTTTTGTGGTCACAAGATAATTGGAAAAACCATTTTTTTTTGCGAAGACCTTTGAATTTTTGCAAAAAAAAACAATTTTTTAATTATTCTTCTAGTAACAAATATACACATAGACCTACATTTGGGCAGTTATGTTGAAGCCGTATGTAATAAGGATATTTTTTTTAATTAGGTACTACAAAGAGTTGCTTCCTTTTATTAAAAATCTACCATTTTATTCTCCGCGGTGTCTGGTGACAGCAATTAATGCACAACAATTAATATCGTCAACTTTAGGAATGTATTTTCCTAATTTAGTTTCATCAAAGTGTACAAGTATGAAACCAAAACAAGCAAGTTATCCTACTAAGTAATTATAAACGCGAAAGTTTGTATGGATGGATGTTTTTTACTCTTTCACGTAAAAACTACTGAACGGATTTGGATGAAATTTGGCACACAGATAGTTTATAACCAGGATTAACACATAGGATACTTTATCCCGATATTCCCACGGGGTCGAAACTTATGCGGGTGAAACCGCGGGGCGCCGCTAGTCATTAATAAAACCGTTGTATTACAGGTAACTCGGCCATGTACACTATATTACTTTAGTGAACTAATAAAACCAGCTATTTAACTAGGATGGCAACTAAACATCTTTACGAGCTAAGTAAAGCAACTTTGTACGTTAAAAAATACTGGAGTGCCTGAGTTTTCCATTCGTAAAAGAACGCAGAAGGCGCATTCCATACGACAGTGAAATCTCAGAAGTGGTTAAAGGGAACAGCCCCAAAAGAAGTTCCTACAGCGGCAGCAACACACTTTTGTTTTTTGTGAAAATGGATTCACCAAGATTTGCTGCTGAACATGATATCGCGTAAGGAATGAAAATCTTACAGAGTATAGTAATCCATTTGCCCAAAGCAGGCGTGTTATTATTGGCATCCGGCTTTGTCGGGCAGACGGATCCTGGTCCTGGACCTAAAATTAACTAAAAAAAAAAATGGTTGCCTGTAAAGTCGGTTTTACGGGCGAAGATTTTACGTGACAACGACCGATCATCCGATCATAGTTGAGTGGGAGAGAGACGCAAGGCATTCGGCGGGCCTCTCTCTCGTTCGGTGACTCATCGTAACGTTACCGAGCGTTACACTTTTTCATAAGTGACTCCCATTTTTTTTTTTTTTTTTTTTTTTACGTGGAGAAATGCTCATGCATACTGCACTACCACGGGGAGATAGTGCAGTTATGTGGGACTCTAACCCACTAAAACTCCACGGTGTCCTCCTCTGCCGCTTATGGCGGGAACACGGGCACGCGTTAGCACTCATCCGTGAACCCGCCGCGGCTGTCCGTCACCGGACCCTCCTCCGGGGAGTACTCCCCATCACCGGCGCACCAGAACACATAGCACGCCGTGACCACCCCAGGGACCAAACCAGCACATGGGCGCCAGACGACCCCGTCTCAGCCACCCTTGGTCCCCCTGCGACGGGTCAGGTCATTGGCCCCGCCGCCTGCCAATTTTCGGCCGCAGAGGATAGGGAGAGTGGCCAACGTCATACCAACACTCCTCTTCCCCTGCGGCCCCACCGCGTCCGCCATCGAACGGTGGCGACCCCGTCAAGGCCGCGGAAGGTAGGGAGAGCGGCGCACCGTAATACCGGCACTCCTCTCCCGCCGCGGCCTCCAACCCTCAGCCGCGATGCCTCCGGTACGACATCGCGGCCCGCCTCAGTTGCGATGTCGCCCAAGCGGCACCGCAACCTACATGTTGGCCGCTACGTCGTCGGCTTGTCGGCAAAAGCCCTGACGAGCGGCCCCTCCTCGGGTTCCTCTTCGCTTCACCGTGGGTGTCCAAGCCACGGCTACTGAGCCCCCCCGCCTCGACAATGCGGGAACCCACTGGGGGGGATAAGTGACTCCCAGCCGCAACCTAATTTAAGACGTTGTCACGTCAAAACGTGTAGTAAAAACTTGAGCAATTACGTGTGCATTTTTTTAATCGTCTTATAAACAAAACACGCGCGATTTCGGTTACGGTAACAGTGTCGAAACGTTACGTTTACAGTGACAAATATTGGTAAGTGCAGTAAAATTGTGCAGTGAATATTGAGGAATAAATATTTTAATAAATATGAATATAGGCATAAAACTAACCTAACCTTTTGATTTCATCTCTACAGTGTGCCATAAGGCTGTACACTTATTGATTCGTAACGAAACGGGCCAGACGTCAATTCCATCGGTTTATGACCTTCACAGTCCGGGCAGACGGCTGCTGAGCCCCATACAACCCGTGTAAACACATATACCTCCTTTTTATTCCGTTCAAGTCGGTATTTCATCGGTTTATATGAAATATTGTGCTGGGAATTGGAAGGAGTGAAGGAATGATTTAAGGGGACAGTCGTAAGGCGAGGCAGCCTGATTGATAGGCTTCTGTGAGTAAACTTGATGGTTTGTTATCAGTTTTTAAACTAAAACACTGTCAGTAGCAATGTCTTTCATTTTGACAGTTCATCAACATTCATTGCGTTATTTACGTTGTTGAGCAGACAAATTTTTCGAACATATGAAGCAATGGATTAGCAATATCCTTCAAGATTATTCAGATTATGGTTGATAGTGGGTTGCGCTAGTATGGTGCTGGTGGCAAATGGCTTCATAATGCGTAAGGCATGATGTTGTTATTATTATCATCATCTGCCTAGCCTTTTCCCAACTATGTTGGGATCGGCTTCCAGTCTTACTGGATGCAGCTGAGTATCAGTACTTTACATGGAGCGACTGGCCTTCACAACCCAGTTACTGGGTAATACAATACCTCTTGGTAAGGCTGGTTGTCAGACTTTCAGGCTTCTGACGACTCGTAACAGCTGTCAAAGATCCACGAATGACAACCGGGACCAACGGCTTAACGTGCTTTTTGAGGCACGGAGGGGTCTTAATATGTAAAGATGGCCACCGAACCACGGACCAATCACGGCAAGCGTAGCTTAACCTGATCGATCGACCTGTGCGGCTGTTATTACTTAGCCACCCCCCCGATAATATTGCTTTAACCACTCTTGTGTGAATCTTGGCCACCCAAGTAGTTCAAGCCCGATGCCTAATGAAGCAACGCATGATTTAATCGCATCGCAACGCAGAAGTGTGGTGATCAATGCCTCTTAGTAAGCTAATCAGCAAGATAATAGCTAATCTGTCTGCGCAGGGTATTTTAGGGTTCCCTACTCAATAGATGCCATCGGGACCCTATTACTAAGCCTCCGCTGTACCTGTATTGTAGAGTAATGTCCGTCTGGCTGTTTGTCAGCATGTGCTGTATCTCATGAACCGTAATAGGTAGACAGTTTAAATTTTCAGAGGGTGTATCTCTATTACCACTAAAATTACAAAAATAAAAAAATCGACGGGGGTATACAAGAAACGTGGTTTGTTTTAAATGGAAGCCATCGTGTGCTGTGAGTCTGACTCGCACTTGGTCAGTTTTTTAAGTATAACCAACCATTTGTACAGGCTAGTTTAAAAGATGATCCTCAAATAGGGCCCTTACAAAATATAATTGGTTTATCTGCATCGGCCGTCAAAGTATAGGTACGTTTTTAAACATCTTGACACTTGATGTATTGCGTGCGGCACTCGGTTTAACTCCCAGCTTCTCGAGTTACAATTTACTGGTAAGTAAGGTACTTGTTTTAAAGCTAGGCTAGGCTTCACTTACTTTTAAAACAGGTAGTTTTAAAAAGTAATTGGAGCTTAAACGGTGTGAGATTCTTTTTTTACGTATCCTGTGGTCCTTAGTAAATGGTAATAATCATATTATTAGGCCTAGAAACGCCCCTAATCATGGCTAAGTAATAGAGGTAGACCATTGCAAATAAACACTTCTTCGTCACGAAGTAGATAGAAATATGCAGCCTTTCAGCTATTAGCTAATCATCAATGAGTGATAATAGCAGAGGATAGTTAGAGAATATTGCCATAGTCAACGGTTTTACCCACAGGTATAGATAGACCTAGATAACGCATGTATTTTTTTTTTTTTTGCGGATGGGATATCATCAAATGACCCCTCCCGCTCTGGGTGGAGCGGAAGGGAGTGTCTGATTCTTACCGACTAAAACCCACCCGTGTTCCTTCCTTAGCCCTTTATGTTCCGGGCCAGCGGTAACCCTTTCGGACAATCCAGCTGACCCGGCAGGCTTCGGCCCTAAGGGCCCTCCTCGACGCTGACATCTCTTTGAGGCGCGCGTGGAACACGTACGCGCCGTTCGGCACGGGCCTGGTCCTGATCGGACGGTGAGCTACCCATTACTCTCAGCCCGCAGGCCCGCGCCTACGATGGCCGGGAGTCGTGACGCGGCCTGACGCGGCTCCCGGCGTCTCACGCGGCGGCTGGGACGGGAGGCTCTCTCCCTGAGCCGTCCCGTCACCTCCTTTGCTAGCATGACTGCTTCGCAGAAGATGGTGACTGCCTCCCACTCCCTCTCGCCCCCAGACCCTGGCTTGCACCAGGGCCGGACGCGAGAGGTCGCCGCATAACGCAAGTATCACGAACTGTATGAAAACCAAGCGTGCCATTTTTTTACTACATACTATTACGTCACAAGCTTGCGCTCTCGCTCCCGCTTACCCAGCCAGCAGTATACAGGCCTGAGCGCGAACGTGGCGGCTTACGATTTTTGAACGTAAGCTGGTGCGATTTTTGGCACGCGAAGTAGTTGCTCTTGCGTTATCTAGGTGTATCTATGTCTATGGTTTTACCCGCTCGACTGATTCCATTCGGTACAGAATAGAATAGAATAATTTTTGTCTGTATACCAAGTACCTTGGTACTTGGTATACAGACAAAAATTATTCTAGTTTTTACTGCTCTGCCATTACCAATATTGTTTTTTTTATTGTGAGCGTATTAACTCTTTAGGCTTCGTCTATACTGTCTGTTTGACCGCGTTGTTCTTCTGAACTACACAAAAGATTTTGATGCGGTTTTACCAACATCAAAAAAAAAATTATTCCGGATAGTTTATGTTAATAATAAATTAACATTAAACTTACTAAGTAATAAACAAATATCGATGTTTGTGTGTAGTCATAAAAACCTTGTGAAGCAAGGGTTGGTTGCTAGTTATACTATCAGTAGAGTATAAAAATCAGTAGATATTAATCATGTCAAATTAAACTCAGCGCAGTCAAAAAATTGCTTAAAAGTAGTAGCAAGTTAGCTGCTTTTATACTAAATAGCTTTTATTTATTTATATATATTTTTTTATTGTACACCAGAAAATACATAACAAAAAAAAATACGATTATTAATACAAAACATACACTGGGCGGCCTTATCGCTTCGCTTCGCTTTTTTTTCTGGACATGGGGTATATTTTAAAAACTTTAGCGACTGTTTCACCATACGACTTAACTTTAAACAACGTTTAAAAGTAAAGGGCGTATAATAATAAAACACCTAACACCTTGTTTCCATAACCCAGTTCGAAACTGCAAAAAGATGAAGACATTCATTCTCTTTTTATCCCCCTAAGTGATTTTAAATCAGCACAAAACCTTATTTTATAATGTGTTTTGAAGTTTTCTCTTCCATTAATCATCATAAGTTGCACGGTTGCGCGCGCGCAGAGCTTACGTCGAATAAAAAATAAAGAACGCCTGTTTGGACAGTAATTGAGACGATTCAATGGAACTTTTGAAGTTATTGCGGTGAAGTGATTTATACAGTTTATACTTGAATTGAATTGGTTCGATTTTGTTATAATTGGGTGAATTATGGTCTACAACAAATCTACACACCATAAATGGATAAAATAATTGAATGCCTGTACAAACGAGAGTAGGTACCTACTCGACAAGATTTAGTTCATAGTTGTATTACTAATAAACTTGTGACAGTGTAACAGCTGTCATGTCAGTATAGGATAGGTAGTTGGTTTTATCAACGTGTACCTATCTAAACTAATATTATAAAGAGACTAGTGTCAGCCCGCGATTTCGTCCGCGGGAACGTTTCTTGTTCCCCCGACCCACCCCGTCGCATCGCATCGCCTGCCGGCGCTATAACTTCGTTTTCTCTCTCTTTCTTACTTTTTTTTCTTTCTGCTTAGCTCCTAAGAGTCATACATAACGGATGTTAAAATAGAAGAAGAATGGGGCTATCAAATGCAAAAAAAAAAATATTCGTCTGGTACCTAGTTCCAGAGATTAGCGCGTTCAAACAAACAAACTCTTCAGCTTTATTATTTGAATAGAAAGTATTTTATTTTTTGTATGTTTGTTCGTAAGTACGCTTTTACGCTAAAACAGCTGAACGGATTTGGATGAAATTCTGCACATAGGCAGACCATGACTTGCTTTAGGACATAGGATTTTTATCGCGATATTCTTAACAGGATCGAGATTTGTGCGGGTGAAACCAAAGCTAGTGTCAAATAAGAAAAGAGTAATAGTAGAAAATAGGATTTACCTCTACCCAAATTGTGAACTTAGCCTTCACACCAAACTAAAATGGCTCTTTGTCTAGTTTATTTATTTATTTAGGACAACCAACAAAGCTTACTCCAAAAATACATGATAAAATACACAATAATAATATAACATTTTATAGTGTAGCCTTAATTAAAGGCTGCCACGGCATGCATTAAACATAGGAGTAGGAAATATAGTTACAAAGCATATTAAACTTATTTATATAGATTAATTAAATGAGAAAGACAATAGAAATTTAATTTTTAATTTTCTTTTCCTAAAGCAAAGTTATTGAGAATTAGTTTCTATATGGTATCTATACATCATTGTCTATATCTAAATAATCAACGCCCAACCGTTAATGCTAGTTATTCTGTGGCCCTACAACAAAGTAACGCCTACAAAGGAGGGTCGAGACTATGTTCTGCTGATCCATAAAACTTAATGGCCGCCTTCCCCGAACATGGAATCATGGGAATTAGGGAGATTCCCACCATGGACAGACTTTTCTATACGCATATAGTTACTAGGTACGTTACTTCCATGCTATATTCTGGCATTTGGAGATTTTTAAGAGGAAACTTTAGGAGAGCAGTGGTGGCCAAGTGGTGACGGCCGCGACTTACGAGTTGTAAGTCGTAGGTTCGAACCCAGACAGGCGCTTTACTTTGTGTAAATTATATCATCACCACTGCTCTCAAAACGGTGAAGGAAAACATCGTAAGGAAACCGGCATGTCCTAGAACCAAAATGTCGACGATATGTGACATCTACCAACCCGCATTGGTCCCGCGTGGTGGATTACGGCCCACTGCCTCTCACAGAGAGGAGGCCCGTGTCCCAGCAGTGGGAACATTATAGGCTGATTATGTATGTAGGTATGTATAAGAGTAGGGGAAGGCCAAAGAAATAATGGATGGACTGTGTGAAAGATCAAAAATGATATGGAAAGAAAGTGACTACTGAGATGACGACTTAGGGTCAGAATCAGAACACACCGCGACGCGACGCAACGCGGAATTTTCAAGATAGCAATACAATTATAGACCTTATCTACTACACAAAAAGGTACACAATGCAGTGAGGTGAGCCGCGCAGCGCCGCTCGTCGTAGCTCGACCTACTAGACACCACCTCACTGAATTGTGAATAATTGTATTGCTATCTTGAAAACTGCGCGCCGCGTCGCGTCGGTGTGTACTGACCCTAATAGAGAAGTATGGAAGAAGACTTGCTACGCCGACTCCAAATAGGTACAGTCAAAAAAAGAAATAAGCATGCAGGACCGTGGGATATAGTTGAAGTTTAGTAAGAAATCAATGGATGTTGTCGAATGAAATTTAATTTGATAAATGAGCTGTTTGTTTTGTAATAATTAAATTAAATTTTATTTGAGAACATCCACCGGTTTCTTAATAAACTTCAACTATTTCCGATGATCCTGCATACTTAACCTTTTTGTTGACTGTACATTGGGATAAGGACTACAGAATGATGATGATATTGAAGCTTTTGTAAGTAGGGACCAAATTTTTTTACCATAGTGTATTGATTCGGACTCCTATGCAGGGCACTAGACTTTACATTTAGCACAGTGTAGGAAGTAGGTGAGGCCGAACCATAGATTATAGCAACAGCTATGAAACTATTTTCTTCAAGAACTAACTAACTAAAACTGCCAAAAAGTCCAACTTTTACAAAATGGATATGGTGCATAAAATCTCGTGAAAATTACACCTCTTCTCTTAATCCCTTAGTTCTATATTCTGATAGATTGAAGACACTGCAATACAATCGACTCGATGACTTTGACCCTAATAAACAGACATTGTCCGCTGTTTTACAACACATCTACACTGAAATGGCACTTACTTTTAACTTCAGCATCAATTTACACTACAGTGCCAATACTTATTGTTATTGACTTCTATTTATGTCATGTACTCGCTCAGAAATACGCGTTTTGAATCAGAATCGAAGTCAAAAATTCATTTATTCAAATTAGACTGAGAATCAGCATTTTTTCGAACGTCGAAGGTTCCCCAAAACGCCCGCTCCCACTTACTTGTGCTTTTGCTGGGAAGAATTGGCGCAACAAAGTCCCCAGCAACACAGATGTCTGATTTTAGGGTTCCATGCCCAAAGGGTAAAAACGAGACCTTATTACTAAGACTCCATTATCCGTCTGTTGTCATCAGGCTGTATCTCATGAACCGTGATAGCTAGACTGATTAAATTTTCAAAGATGATGTATTTCTGTTGCCGCTTTAACAACAAATACTAAAAACAGAATAAAATAAATATTTAAGGGGGCTAACAACAAACGTGTTTTTTTTCGGCGTTTTTGCTTTGTCGTACAGAACCCTTCGTGTGCGAGTCCGACTCGCACTTGGCCAGTTTTTAATAAAGAACATTACAAAAAAGTCGGTTTTACGGGCGAAGATTTTACGTGACAACGACCGATCATCCGATCATAGTTGAGTGGGAGAGAGACGCAAGGCATTCGGCGGGCCTCTCTCTCGTTCGGTGACTCATCGTAACGTTACCGAGCGTTACACTTTTTCATAAGTGACTCCCAGTCGCAACCTAATTTAAGACGTTGTCACGTCAAAATTTTAAATTCTAATTGTGCTTTACAGGTATTGGCATCAACTACGTAAGTTAAGACTTTAGACAGCTACTAAAACCATAATTAACTATTGTTTTCAATATCGTCAAGTAGGATCTACTTTGTTTTTTCTTCCTACGATGAGAAAAGATAAACCAGACAGCATCGCATCATGGCTGGCAACAAAACCAAACGAAAGAAGTTTGCCCAGCACGCGTAGCATGACCAATCTGACAGATAGAATAGACAAAATGTCAGATTTCAAATCTGTCAACAATCTGTCATTTTGTCTATTCTTCCGTCGACAAAACCCGTTTCTATTGTGGTCATACTTTTCAGTCTATCAAAAAGTACTCTGTGGTCATACTGCGCGTGCAGGGAGCGCTGAACGTATGTTACTATTGTTACTTTTGAAGACTGTATTATTGCATTAATTGTGGCGAATCCACAGTTCTAAACAGCTCCAAGCTTTCCCCAATCAATCCTTTACCAACCACACAAAACGAAACACTACCACGAACAGCAGTTCGTTCAATTTCGCGAACTAATCAAAGTACGTTATTAGCTAAAAAGTCACGCGCCGAACTCAGCGCTCATAAACCTAGCTCTCTTTACTGCCATCGAATTCCGAAACGAGGCTGGTTTTAAAGGTTTTAAAAGGAAAACTTCTTTTATTACCTAGTGCAGTAAATGTGAGTTTACGAGCCCGAGTGGCGGGGTAATTAATAAGTTTTAATTGTCAGTAAGATGGTGTTAGTTTGTTATGCCGATGCCGTTCGATTTACGGACGGTTTTTGCGACTCTCTTTGATGGTGGTTCATTTGACAGGCGACGTTAGTGTTATGGTGTTGGCTATGGGTTCTGGAAGCAGTAACAACCTAAGTGCCTACCTATGGTTTGCTGTTAAAGTGACGTTTGAACATCAAGTGTGGCTTGTGAAGTTGTAAGTGATTGATAAAAGTTTTGGTGCTTTAAATTCATTAGATGGTGAGTCAAAGCACTTGAGATAAATGGACACACTGTTCAAGTTACCAGGTTAAGTACTGATCCAATAATAAGTGTGGTTTCATAACTTGAAATGCTACTTAAGATTCTCAAGACACATTAAGTGATGAATAATTAGTTTTTAAAGTTCTGTTCTTGCTTTTTTTCTCGCATTTCAACGCGTTGAAAAACCTTAGCTTCCTACTATGTAATTGGGTTAATTAGTCGATTCGCACGAATGTACTCGCCCGAAACGGGCGAATCGACACTTTTAAATAATAATTATAATATTTTCTGTAGGCGATTCCCACTAAGTTACCTTATTTGTGGGTGAATCGGCAACTCCTGAAATACGCACAGGGCAATTGGCACGTTTAAAATGAGTTATTATATTATGCAATGAAGTTAAACTAATTGTAGTCTCATCACCTCTTTATTAGCTACATTACTTGGCGAATGAGGTCCACTATATAATCAAACAGAAACAATGTCACAAAATACATAAAAGCATAGTTTAATTAGTTCATACCACACCAAAATGCACAAATAAGCCATCTGACGCGTATAAAAGACGTCACGAGCACTTTACGAGCATCGAGCATTGCCTGACATGGCCTGTGCTTGCCTGTATTGCTCGAGTAAGTTATGTGCCGTTAAAATGTGCTCATGGCTGTGAAAAGCTCGTGGCATTTGAAGGGTTGTGAACGTATGAGTGGAAAAGTTTTGTATGTGGGTTTTGAGAATTGGTCGGGGTTCAGTTTTGTTCAATAGGCCTTTTCAACAAAACCTTGTAATGACTCACACTTTGACTAGACTCATGCAAGGGTTTTTATATCAGGAATTTCTCAGAAGCAGGCTGGTGTGAGAATTTCTGCCCGGTTGATGGCAATAGGCTCGCCCCATTACATGGGACTTAAACGTAACTGGGGAAATGTGGGTGTGCCTATAGGTACCTTTGCCTACCCTTCAGGAAAAACAGGCTGTGCTGTCATGTTGTTATGATTGCTAAAACATGTTAATTTCTTTGCTATGAAAAGTTTCCCACTGCTACCTCGACTGCTTTCAGTCCAGTCGTTAAAACAGTAGATTTTAGGAAATCTTTGTCAGAACCCCTGAAGCCAAGAGGCTTGGAAGACTAGACTAGGTCTTTAGAAACATATCCTAGCAGATAACGCTGTCAAGCATTGAGAAGAAACTCCTTCCCTTCTCTGTATGTTTTTTTTTTAAATTTTATTTATCATCTATTCTATGCTAATATAATAAAGCTAAGGAGTTTTTTTAACGCTCTAATCTCTGGAACCAGTCAGATTTGAAAAATTCTTTTTGTATTTGATATCCCAATTTTTGAGAATAAAAAGCTATTTAACATCACGCACCCTTAGGAGCCGAGCAATTCTGGTGTCTTACGACTTCCATGCAAACGAAATCGCGGGCAGAACGAAGCTAATATTGTTTTTTTAAGAAGAAAGCTGTCTTATAACTTACTAGCTTCCGCCCGCTGCTTCGCCCGCGAGGTATATCGATAAAAACTAACCTATGTCCTTCCCGGGGATTCAATCTATCTCTCTGCCACATTTTATCAAAATCCGTTCAGTGGTTTAGGCGTGAAAAGGTAACATACAGACAGACAGAGAGTTACTTTCGAGTTTATGATATAAGTATGGATGAGAAAGAGATCCTTGCCAGGGCCAGTGAGACAATAAAAATGCTGACATTATTTATTTCTTGTTTCAGACCACCATTGAATAAGTGAATGGCCACTGAAGAAGTAAATTGGGCCATATAAAACATTATTGTCGTGTGTCGAAGGAGCTTCAATTATAGTACAAACGAATTCCATACGTGTCATTAACTCATTAAACGTGATCATCTCCTGCGTGCTAATATTAATTCCGATTATTTCCCGATTTCTTTTTCTTTAAACCTGACCCTGTGGTCCCAAAATAATAATCCGGAAATTAATTCGGGACTTTTAAATGATCATTGATACTGCTTTTTCCTTTACTGTATCTTAAACCAGGAAAAAAAACCGGCCAAGTGCGAGTCGGACTCGCACACGAAGGATTTCGGACCACAAGGCATAAAACGCCGAAAAAAACTTTGCTTTTACACCTTACACCCCTTTAAATTTTAACTTTATTTTATTTTTAGTACCTATTTGTTGATAAAGCGGCAACAGAAATACATCATCTGTGAAAATTTCAACTGTCTAGCTATCACGGTTCATGAGATACAGCCTGGTGACAGACAGACGGACAGTGGAGTCTTAGTAATAGGGTCCCGTTTTTACCCTTTGGGTACGGAACCCTAAAAATTAGCTCCACGAGTACTCAAAATAATACGTCCGACAGTACCCTGGAGTAAATTCTGCTAACATCCTTGCTGAATGCGTAGTAATATTACCAGGATAATATAAACTACGGTTTTACAACCCAAGAGAAGTTACGTTTTCCAAGGAAATTGTGTGCTAAGTGCATAATTATGTGTTCAATGAATTAAAGTTCTCACTTATAATATTGTACCTTTCAAAGTAACGGCACTGGAGAATCAGGGCTTCCTGCGCGACGTGTGGTCAAAAATGTAGCCTTTTATGACCAACTATTTTTGATCATTTAAAAGCCCCCCTATTATATGGGACTTAAACATAACTGGCGAAATGTGGGTGTACTATAGGTACAGTCAGCAAAAAAAGTCGATTAACACTTCAGTTTTTTTAATCTCAATTATTGAGCAAAATATTTGTTCAATATTGCGTTGTACTTCTGCTGCAATTTTGAACAAATATTTTGCTCAATAACAGAGATTAAAAAACTGAAGTGTTAATCGACTTTTGTTGCTGACCGTACATGTCTTGCCTAACCCTGCCGGGATTACAGGCGTGATGTTATGTGTAAAAGGAAATATTTGTTTAGAAATGAAAAGGAATGGAAGCTCATCATCTGCCTAGCCTTTTCCCAACTATGTTGGGGTCGGCTTCCAGTATAACCCGATGCAGCTGAATACCAGTATTTTACATGGAGCGACTGCCTATCTGACCTCCACAACCCAGTTACTGGGTAATACTGGTTGTCAGACTTTGGGACTTCTGACTACCCGTAACGACTGTCAAATGACAGCCGGGACCAACGGCTTAACGTGTTTTCTGAGGCACGAAGGGGTCTCGGTATGTAAAGATGGTCATCCATCCACAGACCAACCGTGGCAAGCGTAGCTTAACCTAATCGTTCGACCTGTGTGGCTTTTATGATTTAAAAACCTCTCAAAAAAAAAGAAAGAAAAGGAATTGATACTAAAAACCATAAATGTTATAGTAATGATTACAAAATGTAATCCATAAAACGAAACGTAATTATTACTAACACCGCAACCGACTGTCAAAAGGACATAACCACAAATCAACATTTTCCGTCAAACAAATAATTTATTACCAACATAATGAACGAATGGAGTGAACGCCTCAATTACTGCTTCGTTCAAATAATTGCTTCGGTCGCTACAGCACGTTGATTGTTAGACTCAACTTCGGTTACACTAAACTTCGGTTTAAAGCCAACTCACCACAAAACGCGGAGTTTATTAGACACTATCTGAGATACTCGTAAACTTGTATTTATGACATATTCGCGTCAATGTGTACTTTATCAATACTAATTGGTAACGACACAATACGTGTTTTATTTGAGAAAAACGACCAAAAAGGTGTAATGTCGTAAATTTTTACTGCTATCTGGTGTTTGATGGCTACGGACTGACGTTTCTTTGCAGCATTCTCTTTTATTATTGGCAACTAATATTTATTTTGTTCTTTCATTATTAAACTGTCGATACTGCTTAAACGTGCCTACAAGGAACTCACGCGTTTTAACTTCAGAAAAACCAGTTTACTTTAAAGTTCAGCACAAATAAAATCATAAACTGAAAATGACTTTCGAACTAAACCATAATAACGTGCCTTCATTCTCACGCGTTGAGAAGACGTAAAACTGAAGCGAGCGTCGGACGGTAGGAGAGACAAACGTAAAGTTTTCAATAGGCACATCTGTCACTACAAGATAAATTGCGCATTTCATACATAAGAGTTAACGCTGCCGCAGACATAACTACACATTTACCATAAACTAGTGGCTCGTAAAATTGCACATATGTTTACCGGAGAGAGGTGCAGTACCTTAAAAGCATTGGTAATATAACAAAACGTCTGAACCGAAATTGCCCATAAAAGTCCGACGGCGTTTTCTAACTAAAGCTATGAAACTGAAACGTTGGTGGAATTTACAATGGACGCCTTCGTCTACATTTAACGTTCATGACGTACACCTTAGTTTAATTAAATTGCTTCAACTTGAAACGCGGGTCGTTTCAGAGAAAATATTTTGACTAAACGCTGGCGTTATGTTAGTTTATGTTTGATACATCTTAATGTTGATGCTGATGGGAAAACCGAGTTTCAACACTAGATGCAATCTGATGTCAACTGTTTTTTTATTTGTTAGAATTTTATTCGATACTATAACTAGAAGGTTATCCATCATGCAAATAGTAGTCACTTCCGTGATCAATGAATCGAACATTTGTCATCATAAACTTAAATTTTTGAAGGTTTATTATTTAAGTTACTTTCAAATGAACAACTTCAAAAGTTAAAAGAAAACGATTAAATGAATATAGATTTTAGTAAACATAAGGATTACCTAACATATTATCATCAGTCTTGTTTTAATAAGTCCTAAAAGTAGCAAAAACGAAAACAAAATCAACGTTACATACATTTAATCAGTTTAACCCATCCATATAGCTTAATTCAAAAAGTCTGGCAAAACACACGGAACCAATATAATAGGTCCGCGTAAAGTTACGATGCTCGTTGTAAAAACCTTATAACCGAATACTCCCATTTTTATAGCGTGGAATATATTTACGAGAATACGCTTTCAGGAATTGCACGTAAATTCAGCGACTGCAGCATTTTTCATTACCCTGTACGTTAGCGATCCTAGATATTGTTCAATTTTAACTTTATAACCAACGAATGTATAAACTGGCGCAGGTATTGGTAAAGAAAAAGTTGGAGGTACTTTTAATGAGGTTCGAATTGTCTACTGTCCTTGTTTTTCATAACATTTTTAGCACGATACGTTTGGCTACTGAGGATAGTACATTTTATTGAAGCATAAGCCTAAAGAACAAGATTAAAGTTTCCTAACTTGACAGTGATTGCTAAAAGACCAAGCACAAAAATGCTAAGTAGTCCCTCTGAGAACGAAATTCTAACAAAATATCCGTCGCAACCGAGACGGAACTGGATAAAACCCCAGGTTATACCCAGAAACGGACGAACTAGTCTATATACCGAAAGACCTAGATATCCAGGGAGCTTTTCAATCCACGAGACGCAATAAAAATATGCGATGCTTCACAAGAAGCATAAAACTTGCAACGACAATGAATTCCTGAAAAAGATAATACTGTGCTAGCGTCATCTCTTTTTAACTGCGTTAGTGCGAGAGGGACAAAGGACGGGGACAATAAAAGTTTTGATAGGAACCGTCGGAATCCGCCGTATCGGACTTACGCCGGTTTACTACCGGGCTGCCGGATAGCCTGTATCGTCTTAGTTTTATGGGTGCGTTTTAAAATTTTTAGAGATTTTTATGACATTACCCTTTTACGGCGCAGGTCAGTAACGTCTGGCGATATTGCTACTTAATGCAAATATGGCCGCTTGTTAATTTTTTATGGTTGTTCTTAACGAGCGTAGGTGTTGTTGTAAAGGTGGTACAATTGATAAAGGAAATGAAAATAATTATAGGAAGTAACTTACGAAGAAAGATCTTAAGAACATAACTTTGAAGGAAGTATTTTTTTTTAAACGTTGCCCCACACTAGGAATTTCTCCTGTATTGTGGGTGCGTTTACAAACATTTAAATTCACGTACACAAACAGCCAGACCCGAAACAACTACTTGTAGTATGACCAGCTATCTACATTACTCCGCAATACGCCACATCTTAGTATATGAGGAAACACGGTCACGTGATCGGACACTCTATACTAACGTGTTTCTCTGTTTTCTCGCAATAATAATAATTTTAGAAAAACAAAATTGCTGCCGTAAAACAAAACATCCCCATAGCAGTGGTAGAGATACTTACATTAAATTGTAAAAAAAATATTTGGACTAGTAGATATCGTAACTAGAAAGAAAACAGAGGAATACGTACGTTAGTATACATAGAATGAAGGCAACGATTACATGACCGTATTTCCTCTTAAGTCCTGTATCACTGTATCAGAGACACGAAGTAACTAAACAAAACCAAATATAAAGTGACACGACTCAATTAGATCAAAACGAACGCACTTACTAACAAGATACAAACTTCCGAAACTAACAGATCTAACCACAAACGAAAGTTTCCACAATTAAACCACACCATTGATTGTTTTCCAAACGTGGTCCATTTGTGGTCGTACCCTTCCTAAACTTAAAACCACAGACTGCCCAAACCATGCAAAACGCTTCCCAAACTCCCAACCAAACTATTCTAAACCTTATCTCATTCTACCAAGATTGAAATTCTATTGTCGCTGTTGGAGGCTCCGAAAATTGCCGACAACTTCCGAACAGAGCCGAACGAAACCGCAGCAGGAACTTGTTCATAGGTAAACGATTGCAAACAACTGTTGCTTAAAGTTGTTGTTGGTTAACAATTGAACCGTTTTCCAGTTGGAGAGTTCAGCTTTGTGCACCAGTTCTAATAAAGACGGAGTGGAGGACAGTTGGTCTGTGACTGTGTCTAGTCTAGACACAATTTCAGTTATGAAAACTATGAAAAGTCGGATAGTCTGAATACATACAGTGTTTCGTTCTACGTAGACGTCATAACTTTAAAGGGAAAATTGGGTAATGTTTACTTGGATAGGTGTTGCGGAAGCGACGCATTTTTGACGTGACAACGTCTTAAATTAGGTTGCGGCTGGGAGTCACTTATGAAAAAGTGTAACGCTCGGTAACGTTACGTTCTTATTTTAAATTAGGTTGCGGCTGGGAGTCACTTATGAAAAAGTGTAACGCTCGGTAACGTTACGTTCTTATTTTCATTTAATTCCTTGTTCCTATTGTGCAATTTAATTATATTCATATCAATAAATATTCTACCGAGAAAAAGACGTTGTCACGTAAAATCTTCGCCCGTAAAACCGACTTTACAGGCAACCATTTTTTTTAAATTTATTAAAAGGACGGAATGTAGTAAAATACTTCGATAACAATTCAATACCTATATATAACGTTTTTCCATTAAAACTTAAATGCCCGTTTACACTCATCAGAGGTTGATCTACAAAAAAACTCTTTGTAAGTTCAAATACGCTCTATCTTCCAAATTGTATATCTCTATCTTCAGTGCATAATTGCATACGTATACATTTTAAAAAGAAACATTGAAAACCAATCACAACATTAATGGGATCCGAAACTTAACGACATCAATTAAAATCGAATGATCAATTTGTTGTTGACACATCGACACCTTTTACATTCGAGACATTGAACTAAAGTGGATGGATGTGACACGTAAGGGAGGATTTCACCAATGAAACTGAACGTGAACACTGATCAACATATCTAAACTGCGTTCTAGAGCTGTCAGTGTCAATATTACACAACAATGATGGCGCTGACAGCTCTTGAATGCGATGTAGACGTGCTGATCGCGTTTATTTTTATCGGTGAAATTGGCACTTAGTCCCAAAGGATTGTGGATCAGCCGGATGGAGTTAGGCGCCGTGCTTAAAATCAATATGATATTATGAATATAGGTACTGTACACTAGGTACTACAAATCTGAACTGGCCGTTTTCATCAGACCCTAGCTTTGGCTCTCCCAAAGTATAATTTAAGTACTTATACTACTATCTGGAAGAGGTCGCCCAAAATCAGTGTAAGAAAACAAAGAAACTGTTGATACCTGATGACCAGTGATCTTTAAACGGCAGTAGGTATTACTCTGAGGCCAATTCCTATTATATTCCTAAAATCACAAAAAAATATAAAACACTCAAGTTGTTTCCAGTACTCCTAAATCCAGGTACTGTACAATGCATTTGACACAAATGAACAAATTTGGCCGGACAGTCCGTCCGGACAGGAAGGACTTATAAATGAGATGGTCGAAGTAATTGAACACTTTTAATTGTCCGGTTTACACTGATCGGACACATGATTGTTTTGTAATTACGGAGTTGGAAACTAACTATGTCGGTGTGGTGAACACGGTAATAGGATGTTATATGCATTTGTTTGTCTTTTTTTTCCTCATTATTATTGAAAGTAATTTTTACTTTAGACCATCAGGTCTAAAATTAAGCATTTTAAAGAGAAAAGTGTTAAAATTCTAGGGGACTTGGGAAGTAGTTGCACCAGTGTGTTCTTCTTACATTGAAAAGCACTTAGTAATTGACGATATAAATACTTTGAAAGCATCAATTAGATTTTAAGAGTTTCAAAATACAGTTACACAAGGAACTGTCATGCTGACAGTTCCGTCAGTTATCCATTTTCAAATCTCAATATCTCTGGAAAGCCATCAAAGTCTGAAGGCCAATCCTCATAATTTAAAATATTCAAAATCTAGTCGCAGTCTCATCTCGGCGACAACAAATGTCAAAAACTTGCCAAAAATGTATGGAAATGAGAGCCATATTTTGACAATTTGAGACTGAGATCAGGGGGGGCCTAAAAAGGCCACTTCGGCAGAATCATAAAAGGATAACATTATGAATCATAATGAACAGTTAACTGTTAAGTTAATCTTATCAAATCCCATTGGTGAAGGATTATTCAGTTATTGTTTTTGCCTGTGCTAAAATACCAATCAATCCAATCCAAATCCAATCCCCTTTGATTACACCTACGTAGTGCAGCGAAAAAAAGAAAAACACGGACTGTCTTCGCCATATTATGATTCATAATGTTATCCTTTTATGATGCTGCCAGTGGCATTTTTAGGCCCCCAGACGGTGTGTTCTTAAAATTACGAGAATTGCCCCCCAGATCTACAAACATTGAAATTATTTAGTCTTCAGTATATTTTTTTTATTGATATGAAATGAAAATTAAATTTAATGAGATGAAATTAAATGAAACCTAACCTAACTCATTCAATTAAATCATTAAATCTGATATTGAAATAAATTAGCTTCTTTTTAGAAATATACGTATTTGTATGAATCACAAAAACTCTTTAGTAAAAACTTCATGGTTGGTTTTTCTTTTTAATAGACATTATTTTGACAGTTGGGAAAGAGAACGCACGAGTTCGGGAAAGGTAAAAAAAAGCACTATTATGTAATAGCCCACATCCCGAACGCTATACGTCCCTGCAATACACCAACAACATTTTTTAGCAACAGTATTAAAAATGTAATTTTCCATTGCAGTAGAACGACACAAATTCAATTTAACCGCTTAATCACCGCTATTGAGACACAATTGATTTTCTATTGTAAAGGACCGATATCGTATCACGCAGGGCTCGTGTGGTTAAAGACCCGGTTTACTTTCACGTACAATAAGTACGTCAATGCCCACATCTTGTAACACACATAGCAAAGAAAACCTACTCTGTAGTCATTTCTCGGATAAAAATCCGTATAGTTAACAAAACAAACTGAAACTACGTGTTTTCTTCGACCTAGAAGTTTCTAGTTTATGCAGTTATTGAACAGATTAAAAAGGTTTGCGTCAGATCCCATAAACCAGAATTTGATGGTGTACTCGTAAAATGAAATGATATAAAATTGTTTGTTTGTAAGTACCCTACTTTAATGTGGAAGAAGTCCTAAAGATATTAAATATTGGAAATCAAAGGAATAACTTTTGATTATATATCAGCCTATAATGTTCCTATTGCTGGGACACAGGCGAGAGGGAGAGGGAGTGGGCCGTAATCCACCACGCGGGCCCAGTGCGGGTTGGAAGATGTCACATGTCTTCGAATTTTTGGTTCTAGGACATGCCGCCGGTTTCCTCACGATGTTTTCCTTCACCGTTTTGAGAGCAGTGGTGATGAAATAATTTACACAAAGTAAAGCGCCTGTCTGGGCTCGAACCTACGCCCTACAACTCGTAAGTCGCGGCCTTTACCATTTGGCCACCACTGCTCTAACTTGTGATTGATAGCGAAGAATTCCTACGGAAGTTTTTTGAGCCCTTAAAAGTTAATAAATCCGAAGCTGAGTGATTGATTTCCATAATGAATCATATCAAGAGGAAGAGGCTAGGCGGCCTCTTCCTATGTTGAGGCCGGCTTGCAGTCTAACCAGATGCAGCTGAATACTGGAGCTACTACCTGTCTGACCTCCACAACCCAGTTACTGGGTAACACCGATACCGCGTTGACTGGTTGTCAGACTTTCGGGCTTCTGACGACCCGTAACTGTCAAACATCTACTGATGACACCGTAGGTACATTAACATGCTTTCCGAGGCACTAAGGGGTCTCAATATGAAATGGATAGTCACCCATCCACGAACCGACCGCGGCAAGCGTAGCCGAACCTTCGATCGACTCGTGCGGCTGTTATTATTTAGATACTAGCCCCTCATTGTACATTTCCTAAACGATTTGGTTATGAAAGGCAATGCAGGAATTAACTAAATAAATAAAACAAATAACTAAAAGCCCCATTGTCTTTCAATTGTTGATGTTACATATTATATCTAGATTGAAGGAAACATAATGATCAATTTATTACTTAGGTACTGTTCATACATAGATTGGCGACAGGTCCAGTTGACAACCAGCGTCAGGCACTAGTTGTCTGGAATTTTTGCTGAACTGGGCCTTTTTGGCGCAGCCGTGAGGCACACTTTACTGCCAATTTCTTAAATCGGACTTTAGAATTTTTAGAGGTTATTATCTGATGTATGTATCTGGTATAATGTGTCTTATAGTCTGTGCTAAATAAAATGTGTTTTCTTTCTTTCTTAAATTAATAATAATCTGCGGGGTAGGTAATTGCGTACTCATTGCGGTTTTTAACTCTTTGTACTGCCAAATGTATTCCAGTTTAGCCTTTGCTGTCATGAGCTTAATATAGCATGTATATTAAATGTAGGTGCATAAGGAACAGGAGCGCCCATTGGCAGTGGTTCAAATAACATGGTTAGTTTACTTTATTTCATCCGGCTGACAAAGCCCTCCCAAGGTTCCTGAGCTAATTCTGAAGAGTTACAGCTCGTTCAGCTTACCATAATGTTTATTAATATGTCTCTTATTCTTATATTGTACAAACGCCAGCACATCAAACTACTACAATCTGTCAAATTTCATTAATAGATTTTCAACTTTATCATAAGGTCCAAAGTTGATTGGGAAAATTTGACAGTTTCGGGTAGCTTGATGTGCTGGCGTCTGTACTTCATGACAAAATCTAGATGAGGAACTAGAAGGTCTCTTTCGTATAGAAGAGATGATTTGTCAACAGATGAGATGTCGCGTATTTTTTGCTAGCTGGTTACTTCAAAGTTTTGGCATATTCGGTCCTATGGTGTGCACCCTAATAATTGCGTTTGAAGGATATTGCTAATCCATTGCTTCATATATTCGGAAAATTGGTCTGCGTAACAACGTAAAGAACGCAATGAATGTTGTTGAACTGTCAAAATGAAAACCATTGTTAGCGTGTTACGCAATTACCCCAGTAACCTCTCAAAACGGTGAAGGAAAACATCGCGAGGAACAAAAAACTCGCAGATATGTGACATCTACCAACCCGCACTGGGCCCGCGTGGTAGATTACAGCCCACTCCCTCTCACAGAGAGAAGGCCTGTGTCCCAGCAGTGGGAAAATCATAGGCTGATTATGCTAATGCAATTACCCCGCAGACATCCTTAATTTAACAGCTGTCTATGTTTCAGCATTGAAATGATTCCAGCTTAAAGTGTAGTGCAGGCTGCAGCAATGACATTAGAAAAACCATTATTCCACACCTACAGGGACCCTGGGTAGTTTAAGAAGTAATTAAATAGCTATAACCGATTCGAGTTATCGATTTCCAGTTAAACCATTAATAGTAGGTATTATGATATAATGTTGCTTATCAAGCCTGAAGGCGTAATTTTAACAACTTGGAACTTACGCACGGGCGCGTTTTCCCGAGCGATTTTTTTTCGCGCACTTGATTTTCACCGCATTGCTTTAGCAACAAGAGTCGAAAATCCAACAGTGTTTTTTTGTCCCGCTGGGATGCGCTCTGTTGAATTCTCAATGCTGGGCTCAACACCGAGAGTTGGAAATCCAGTGCGCGATAAAATCCCGCCGCGATATCATTACGTCCGAGCGAACGTGGACTTAGGTTATAACCTGGCAACACTTTGTAGCTGTTTACGTGAGTAGCTAAGTTTTAAGTACTTGCCCTTTTAGATGATGCGGACCAATACCAGGAAAAGTATCAATAAACGACTTTAACACTGAATTTTTTAGAGCTTTTTGATCAAACTCATGAATTTTACAGCTGGAAAATTGCATCTTGTTCAGCAGGAGGCGTTTAAGAAAACATATTTTACCATAATATGGCAACACAAAAACATATAAAACTTCAGAAGTAATATAGAATTTCTCAGAATACCTATGTTCCTCGGCTGTTGGCATAAAATTAGTCACACAGCAAAATAAGCAATGAAAATTGTTTAAGCTCTTGGCTATACACGATCTAGTCGTAAAATTTTATCTCCGTCACTTTCGCGCTAAGGCGATAATTGTTATGGGGGAGCGAGAGGTGGATAGTTTTGCAACATTGTAACCGAATGTCGATACCGGAATAAGAGATGGCAATGTGCATTTTAATACGAATTATATGGTATAGTTAGGGCTGTAGGCGAATCAATTAGAAGACTGTTATTTTTTGATGAAGCATGAAATTTTTAAACAAGTTGGAAAGACACTGTATGTTCATTAAGGTGAATGGGTAGTTGAGACCACAAAATTCAAATTTTCTTACGTTTTTTGCAATTTGCAGGTCAGTGTCAGGTTTTATCTTGATCGAAATACGATTCGCGACAATAACAGGTACATATTTAGAGAATTATAACATACATCTTTCTAAGTTAGATTTCTACCATTAACACTTTTCCGTAAGAGATTGGTGGTAGAAATCTAGCTTAGAAAGATATATATACATATTTGTTACGGCGGCCGCGGATCATATTTTAATCAACGTACAACTTAATACTGACCAGCAAATTGCTAAAAACGTAAAAAAAATAATTTCGCGGACTACCCTGGCGCTTCCGCCTTAGGGCCTGTACACACCACGTTTTTTAAACGCGCCGTTGACGCGCGTTTTAAAACGTGCGTCGACGGCGCGCTTTTATCCTACAGAAGGTCTACAGGCTGCGTCTGACTCGCGTGCGTATCGCGTCTGTATCGCTACAAACGCGCGTCAACGGCGTGTTTAAAAAACGTGGTGTGCACAGGCCCTTAATAAAATTATTAAACACTCTAATTTAATGATTGCGCCTCTTCTTGCGAAACTCTTCCTATTTTGCGGTCTCAAATATACCAAATAGCCAAGTAAGAATTGCGACCAACTCGGACGTAGCGCTCGCAGGCTCCTGCCGCGGCAACGCGGTTCATTCATTTAAAAAATTGTTCATCATTAGACGATTAATATGTTTTTGATGATCAGATCATGTAAATATTTCCCTTAAAAGTAAAAGTGACTGTAGGTGACAACCCCAGAACAACAAACGCGAATAAACGTAGACTTCAAGCAACAATAATATTTCCTACATTAAGATATTTCGCGTTAAACTCAAGATAAGTAGGTATATTAAGTATCCTATCGTATATGATACTAGCTACGCGTTTATCTTTTATGTTGTTTGTAAAAAAGGTGTTTTATAATGAAAAAATACTGTAAAAGAGGTTTGCGAAAGGTGGATGGATGAAGAGCGTAGGTAGAGCGTTTTGATAAAAAAAAATTAAACAATCAACTAACTATTACTTTTTTTTTTTTCCTTTTTGGCAACTGAGCCGATGTCGACTATTCTGCCAGCGTCATGTAGTGACAGCAAGATGTAACTATTACTTATTTGTCAGTTATTTGCGACGTTGTCAACTTTCAGAATGCATAAGCCAAGTGAAAGATAGGTAATCAACACCGAAAAAACTGGCCAAGTACGATTCGGACAGGTTCGATCGATCAGGTTAAGCTACGCTTGCCGCGGTTGGTCCGTGGATGGGTGACCATCTTTACATACCAAGACCCCTCCGTGTCTCGGAAAGCACGCTAAGCCGTTGGTCCCGGCTATCATTCGTGGATCTTTGACAATTGTTACGGTTCGTCAGAAACCCGAAAATCTGACAACCAGTCTTACCAAGGGGTATCGTATTACCCAGTAACTGGTTTGTGGAGGTCAGATAGGCAGTCGCTCCATGTAAAATACTGGTATTCAGCTGCATCCGGTTAGACTGGAAGCCGACTGCAACATAGTTGGGAAAAGGCTAGGCCGATAATGATGAGTTTTGTATGAACGACGATGATGGGCGCATAATAGAGAGCTACTCTACAGTTTACCTAATTACTACGTTTATTGAAGAAACGTTTAGCTCCATTGACAGCACTCATCAACACAGCGTCAAATAATCATTTGAGCGCTAAAAACAATAATTAAGTACTACAAGCCAAGTTACACGCGACGGCTGACCGGTTCTCGTAATTATAACTATTATATTACCTACACATAACACTAGTCTATGTTATGATTATATGATATAAATCTGGTGAGTCATACCTAATGACCATTACTCGAGTGAAAGAAGAGTGCGATAAGTGGGTATTAGCCGACTGGCATGCAGATGACAGTATAATGAGAGGCCAAGACCTGCCAAGATGCCATTTAGTTTTATTTTTCGACGCTACTTTTTAATGACCAAGTTGCATTGGCGAAGGTTCCATACAACTTGATACCTACCGGCTTCCCTTTCAAAAATGGCACAGTCAGTATTCTATAGACAAATAATATAATCATATTAAAGACGTCTACTCCGACTTACCTCTTACAAAAATTTAGCCTTCGCTATTGCTAAGTTGGGACTAGAAAAAATTTCACTGCGGTTACCGATTTGCATGACTCAAAATCGAAGCATTTAGTGTTTACGATCGAAAAAAATGTTTGCCTCCTTTCTGCAACTGTTTCTATTGTTATACTCCTGCTAGTACACATAACCTAATCAATTTATATACAGTTGTATAGATAATTTAATGGAGATTATTTTCTGTACTTTCAAAAATTTATATAATGCAGTAGAAACGCAAAAAAAAATATTTCTAAAATTATACCCGTAAATCAAGTGCGAAACCTGAAAACATTGTAGCTTGCGAAAAAATCAATTAATTGAGTCAAACTTTTTTTTTATAGATTCGTTTCACCCTTTGGAGGAACCCTATTGAAAATGGATCTCTTTATTCAAAGTTGTTTAATTATAATTATTAAAAAACTAACTAATATAATATCTATGGTTTTAACGATCAAATGAGCATTATGACTGAGTTGTGCACTTTTGGATTTTCCATTTTTTTTTATCTCACGAAGCGACACGCGCTTTTCTTGTGGTGTGGACCACCACATTCACACACATTCACAGCGTGTTCGTACACCAGTACGAACACGCTGTGAGTGTGTGCGTGAAGACGAGTAGCGTGCCGACGCTACTCGTTTTCACGCACACATTCACAGCGTGTAACAACACACACACACTTCCGACTTCGCCATTGTCTCGGACGGTATCGAGAGCTTTTTTTTTTTTCTCTGCGGTTGGGAAATCATCAAATGACCCCTCCCGGTCTGGGTGGAGCGGAAGGGAGTGTCAGACTCTTACTGACTACAACCCACCTGTGTTCCTTCCTTAGCCCTTTATGTTCCGGACCTGCGGTAACCCTTTCGGACAATCCCGCTGACCGGCAGGCTTCGGCCCTCAGGAGGTCCCTCCTCGATGCTGACATCTCTTTGAGGCGAGCGTGGAACACGTACGCGCCGTCCGGCACGGGCCTGGTCCTGATCGGACGGTGAGCTACCCATTACTCTCCGCCCACAGGCCCGCGCCTACGGTCGGGAGTCGTCCCGTGGCTCCCGACGCCCGGAGCGTCTCCCGCGGCGGCTGGGACGGGAGGCTCTCTCCCTCATCCGTCCCGCCACCTCCTTCGCTAGCATGACTGCTGCTAAGTTGTAATGCGGCCCATAATGATTTGTGTTGCAAGCGAGCCAAAGTTACAAACACGTCTAGACCATAATTATTGGAAATATACTCCACAACAGAAAGTTGACTATGTAAGACAGTTTATCACAGGTCACACATTAAAAACGTCAGATTATTAATATGTTATTAAGTGCATTGATAAGTTCGTATACACGTGTCGACGGGGTCAGACTAAAATGTCAGAAGTCGCAAATATGTCCTCTATCGAAATACGCATATAAATTGTTATAAATTATTCGTTTAATTACTGTGTAAGTAATGTATTGAAGTCGTTTTTGTTGGAATGCCTGTTTCCAGTCATTTGTAATGGTAATTTCTGTAACGTTGTTAATAGATTTAGGGCGAATTTCAATAATGGAACTAAACGCGATCACCGCTGATGAACCGCGTAAAACAATGATGACGTTGACAGCTCTTGAACGCGGTTTTGATGTGCTGATTGCGTTCAGTTTTTTTTTTTTTTTCGCCCTTAGATGTTGAATTTGGACTTAATTTTAGTTGCCTTGCCTTCAAGTTTCTCAACTGAAAAAAATAATATCGTAAAGAATCATTGATTTGGAGTTTTTACGCAGGTATATGCATTTAACATTTGAATTGAATTGAGCAATTTATAGATAATAATTTCTATTGCATCCTTACAAATATAGCTCCTTTAAACAGAAGATAGAGTTAGGAAATTAATTAGAATCGAGTAAGATTCGAGTCAGAATCAATTTGACAATCATTCCAAACAAGTTTCTATTCTGGACTCGAAGTCTAGGAAAGCGGTTCCGTCATAGTATATCTAACGGCCGTCATAAAAACCTGTCAATTCACCAGTATTTGACATTAAGGTGTCAAAAATCTATCTGTATGTATTTGGACAGTCGTTATTGAGTGACCGTTCACCGCTTTAACGTTATACAGCACTGGCGTACATACCTCCTAGAGATTTCAAACTCGAAACTAAAACTCAAAGCATTTATTTCAACTAAACCATTTACAGGCACTTTAGAATTGTCAAGAAGTCGGTCAGTCAGAAAATATGAAGCTAGTTGCCCATTCCAAAGCGTAGGTACCTATGGAGAAGAACTTTTGTCTAGGGAGGGCCATCCAGGTGAACTAGTTAGTTCACCTGGATGGATTCAGTCATTTAATGAGAGATCATAAATATAACGCCTCGTAATCAATAATCCCACCAAAAATATTTCGTGTAAAGTAGGTTCAATCAACTCAGCCTATTGCAGTCCACTGCTGGACATCAAGCTATGTCGGTAACTCCGGTTCTTTTCAAGATAATTTAATTCCTGATTTTATCCTTTAAAGAGACTCCGAGCATAGCTCGCACCAACAAAAAAAAAAGGGAAAAAAAAGAAGAAAAAATATTTGTAAAGGTTGCCAAGACTCAAATAATGATTTCACTGTTAAAAAGATATCAGATCCAGTGTAGAGCCAAGCCCCTAACTCTACCAGGCCTAACTGTACATACAAACCTTACATCTTGGTCAAAATGTACAGCTCTAATAAAAAGCGATTAAACAGTAAGTAATTCTTTAATACTGTTGATTTTTCTAGGATGGGCAAAGAAGGCATTGCCCACCTCTGAATCCCAGCTACGCCCATGCGTTAGAGATATAAGCCTTTCAAGTCCCGTCACAGTCACAGCTCTTTGCAAAAAAATTCACACGATACATTTCTGATGCAATTTTGTAAGATAGACCTACCGCAGTCAACAAAAAAAGTGTCATCAATATTCCTATACCATTTCTAACGCATAGGGGATACGGGTAATCTGTTCTGTGGTTAAACAACCAACCAACCGGAATTATAATCTGCTGCAAAGTTGCTGCGCCGGTTTCTATTGGTTGATGCGTAGTTCGAAATATTTACGACCGTCGAAACGTAATTGAAAACGAACTTTCTTTGTTTTTTTTCTCGCTTTACTGGCTGGTTGTGTATTTAGATAGTTCTTTTTTTGTTGTGTTTGTGTTATTACTTTTTACAAAAAAAGAGGAAGTTAATACGTTTTTTACGACAAAATCAAGAGCTTTTAGTGTTATCTGTGCTGAGATTCTTGCTTGGTTAGCAGTGCGTGTCTTGATTGGCCAGCTTTCTGAACCAAACAATTGAGAAGTCACGAAAACTGGAAACATGGAAAGCTAAAGCTACTGTTCGCGAGAACAGCGGTGGCTGCCACATAGCGTCCGCAATTTACCGGCGAATGACGTCACTGAAACGTTATCTACACTAATATTATCATCATTTCAGCCGAAAGACGTCCACTGCTGGACATAGGCCTCCCCCAAGCACTTCCACTTCGACCGGTTCTGTGCTTCTCGCATCCAACGGGTTCCTGCGGCCTTCACAAGGTCGTCGGTCCACCTTGTGGGAGGCCTTCCAACGCTACGTCTTCCGGTACGTGGTCGCCACTCCAGAAACTTTCGGCCCCATCGGCCATCAGTTCTGCGAGCAATGTGCCCTGCCCACTGCCACTTAAGTTTGGCAATTCTTCGGGCTATGTCGGTTACCTTGGTTCTCCTGCGGATCTCCTCATTCCTGATTCGATCACGCAGGAAAACTCCAAGCATAGCCCTCTCCATTGCCCTTTGGGTGACTTTTAGCCTTCTTATAAGGCCCATTGTGAGCGACCACGTTTCAGTGCACTGAAACTAATATTATAAAGAGGTAAAATTTGTTTGTTTGTAAGTTTGTATGTAGGGGGTAATCTCCGGAACTAAGTACCAGTCGGATTACACATTTTATTTTTGCATTTGTTGGGAATCGAACCCAACACAGCGCGTTGCACGCGGTCTGCATGCGTAGGCAGCGTGATCAGCGCGTCATCGGCGAGTTGAGACGCGGCGCGGCGGCGACACGGCTCGGCCCGACGACCTCTCGCTTCCACGGACTCCACCGCGACGGACGATACTCCTCTCTAATACCTTATTGTTTGTCCGGGAAAGTTAAGATTGTAGATATTAGCGGCATTAAACCATTGCCTAAAATACAGTCCACTCTTTTCATTGCTCCCCGCGCTAACAGCATTTGATAGCCCAATTTTGGGGAAGGTTAGGGAAGGCTATTTAACATCACGCTACAACCCTAAGGAGCTAAGCAAAATGAAAAAAGTCAGAAAGAACGTTAAGCTCAAACGAAGTAGTAGCACGGGCGAGCGATGGGATGCGATGCGACGCCGAAATTTCACGCGGACAAAGTCGCGGGCAGAAACTAGTTATATATGAAACGAAGTTGTTAATGTTGTTATGTTTTCCTAGAGAGCGTTTATTGACACCGTAATGTCAAACCCCGGTGACATTTGACATTTTCATGACAGCTGTCACTGCTCTTCTAGGAAACTGTATCTTCAGGCGCGATCCAGTGATACTATGAAACTTTTGCAAGACTAACCCCACAACGTCAGGAAATCATTACAGATTTTCACATTTCCTTAATATGATAAGACTTCCATTAAATACCCGCAATTAAAACAAACCTTTTACTTAGTCCCTCAGCTACTGAATAAAACAATTAAAATATTGGTACCACAGACTGCCTGCCTTTTATTGGCGGCAACTAACCAAGCTAACAAGTACTGAACCACAGCTAGTATAACATAATTGCAAGATTTTATTGTTGTTTCTCGGTATAGTGAAATAAATACAAATTTTGCTTACACGCAACTCATTACAGACTGTGCCCCTTTTACAGCATTCGCCATTAAGGAATTCCATTTTACATTTTTACAATCCGTAATTGTAGATTATAAAAGTGTAAAGCGGTTGGCGGGTTAATCTGCAATGGCGGTTAGAAGAGTGATATTCTCTCTAACTGCGATATTTCATTAATAAATGACTGTTTTTCTAAGAAGATATCGTGTGTTTCGTCATTAAAATTGTTAATTTACACATCCGTAATGTAATATCTTAGTTTGTTCCATATTCGTTACTACTTTAATTATTTTTCTTCTACGTTATTCCACAAACAAATGGTTGTTTATGTTGATTTTTGAGTTGTTTTTTTTTTCTCTTTTGCAATGTTTTATAGAAAGAAAAGTGCCTATTATCTTCAGAAAATTGTATGTTTTGTAAATGTTTTCAACAAAAAGTTTAATTAACATTTCTAATTTCTCAATTTGTTTAGCGTTTGTTTTATTATCTGTGTTCATCAGAGATAAAACGGTGTATTCAGTGATTTATCGTCCGCTAATTGTAGCTTACATTTTATAGTCATAGCGGTCTATTGATGCTAATAACTATGTGTATAAGAGTAGGGGCAGACGAAAGAAACGATGGATGGATTATGTGAAAGATGATTATGGCTTGAAACGGTTTGACTACCGAGATGACGACTATGATGATGATGGGACTCCCTTTTCCGCACTTAGACTCTCATTCTGTCCGTTGTGCGTGGGGATTATGGCTAACAGAGCCAGCCTAGCTCCGCCCAAAAGCACAGAAGCTTCCTGGGAGCTTCGCAGGCTTCGCGGAGCGACCTCATTGTTCCGAGGATTTCTGCACGTTGAGAAGCCACGGCCTCGCATTCCAGGATGACGTGGGCGGCTGATTCCTCGGCGTCAAGGCAGCCCCTGCAAAGGGGGCTGTCTGTGGCGCCTATGTTGAAAATATGTTTGTTATGGAGGTTGAGAGAGATGACGACTAATAGAGAAGTGTAAAAGAAAAAGACATAATGCGCCGTCGGCGTCGTCGCCAAATATATTAGCAGAAGAATGAGGATGAACTGTCTACGCTTAGAATATAGTAAAATTAGATACCTTACGCTTAGAATATAGTAATATTAGGTATCATCAGTGAGGTTGGAAGAACTCATAGCAGTATTCATATTAAGTGTCAACGTGTTGAATACAAATAATCCATACTAATTTAATATTATAAATGCGAAAGTGTGTCTGTCTGACTGTTACCACGCTTAAACAGAAATATGAAAATAAAATTAATAATATGAAATTTGGTATAGAGATAGTTTGAGTCCCGGGAAAGGACATAGGATATGTGATAGGTTTTATCCCGATATTCCCACGGGATCGACACTTATGCGGGTGAAACCGCGAGGCGCTGCTATATTAATAATCATAAAAATTAAGTATATGAATAGTCAGAGTTAAATAATTTTATTTCAAGTAGACCATTAAAGGCACTTGAACGTCAACATTTACAAGAAAATAGAATTGATTCTAGGCGCCCCTTGCCAAAGGTAATTTTGTGTGGAGAAGAATGGGCAAGAAACTCTAAAAGACCTATTTTATAGTTATTATGACGGCTTACTTATTGGAAGAGCAAATTATAAAAGCTAATCTCCATTATGTTTCTATGCCTTTGGATCTCTTGAAGCTAAAATAAGCAGCAAAATTCGCTTTTGTAAACATTATCAGTTTGTAAACTCCAACTCGTTCCAAGATCCAACTTGGACGAGAATGGCCCTTTTGACGTAGGAACTTATTGCCAATTGAACCGTTCACAATTTCAAGTACAATAAATACCACTGCTGCACTGGAGACACTGTGATTTTCCTCAATAAACGGCAAATTAGAAATAAACAAAATAAGTGATGTGTTATTGTGTTGCACAAAATTGTACAGAATAAGTAAAAGTATCGATAATATCGATATCGATACCAAACCCTATTTGGTTGCGTAAAAAAATCTTAGAATAAAATGTTATGGTTGTTAAAGTTCTTAATTTACGCTTTGTTTTATTATTATGTATGCATAATACTATGCGAAAACGAATTAAGGTTAATATATTACTGTAGTAAATTATTTTTCGCCTCATACCTATAAAAACTGAGACAACTTTCAGGTTAAAACTAACAAGTAGTTTTATAGTGTAAGTAGTAAAACTTCGTAGTTACAATTTAAGCTTACAAGTTATAATGAATAAAAAATATTGTAATAACGTGAAATAAAGGCGGTAATCGCATACATTCCTCCGGTTCGTAAAAGCAATAAAAAAATACCATCGCAACGCAAATTGTCTTATTTCATAAATAGCCTTTTATTTTATGTGTAAGTTGTAAAATAAAATCCTACTTATGAATATGAGCAGTAAACAAGTACTTGGTGCAAACAGATTGAAACACACAAACGCTTTCAAGTTGCTATCTTTATGCGCGTCAAGGGAAATATCTTGATGTGACAATATAGCTATTTCATATCATAGTATAACTGTTAGCAAATATTTGCAGACAATTCAAAAGCGTTTGTGCAATTTTAAATAAAGACTCAACTCAATAGACATTTTGAAATAATTGAAATTCTTGAGTTCTGCTATGTCTATTGAATTGCTAATAACAATATATAAGTCAACTCACCGAAACACCGTAGGTAGCCACAATAAGTCCGTTGTCGTTCGCAACACAGCATCGCACAGCAAGCGTCCACACAAAACACGGCACTTGTAAAACAAAGTATCATTCGCAAAATAACTTCATGGACGACGATAGTACACCACTTATATTATTAATTTCCAGCGTTCTCCTACGAAAAAAGAAAATAATTCTAAATAAAAATGGTATCGACACTCAACACTAACACAGCACTATGATGGCCGTTAAATTCGAATTTTGGAATTGGAATGTCACAGGTTATATTTCGAATTTCGCCACCTTCGTCCGGTCACTGTAAAGTTGAAATCACGACTGGTTAGACCGTGTTTAATACAGCTGATTCTGACTTAACCACTTTATCGTGTGCAACAATTTTGTCGTGTCACTAGTGTGTGTGGAACGTGTAGCATGTAAGACGAAACTGAAGTTGCAATGTAGCACAATGTACGGTGATAGTATTGTGATGATTACATTGAGTACGTTACGAAATCGTGAATCATTTGATATAATTAATGATATGGTTGCTGGATTACGCATGTTGATTTTACAGCTTGGCTTAGTAACTAAAAAAAAACAAATTTACATTTATTTTTTATTATTTAACTGTATTGACCTCAAACTTGATGAATTTATAATCCCATTTTATTAAACTTGACATATTATGTATTGTATTTCCTATTTCAAAATATGTACTGAATTTCACCTTGACATGGTAAACTTATATTGATTTGATTTAATGTGTTAATAATACAAATGAGTCTTTATTATTATAGTTAAAACTGTTTGCATGCCTTAGGTACAGTCAACAAAGGAGTTAAGTATACAGGAGCGTCGGATATAGTTGAAGTTTACTAAGAAACCGTTGGATGTTCTGGACTGAAATTTAATTTAATAAATGAGCTGTTTGTTTTCTATTAATAAACTAAAATTTTATTCGAGAATATCCATCGGTTTCTTAGTAAACTTCAACAATATCCGACGCTCCTGTATACTTAACTCCTTTGTTGACTGTACATATATGGTAGTTAGTAGGTACTTTTAAAATTAACATCTGTAACTTGTACCTACCTACTTTCTGTGCAAATAAAGAATTATTATATTCTTAAATTCCGCCATAAACCGCATTGGCAGCATAAAAACACAAATACCCAACGAAATAAATTATATCATCATAATGGTAACCGCAAGTAACTTGTCTGTTACCGCTATTGTTAATATCGATAAACTGTAACTTGTCGGTTACCGCTATTGTTAATATCGATAAACTGACAGCCCATCGGACATCCTTATGCCTACACACGTCACTAAGGAGCGGAAATGTGAACGGAGGTGGCCACCAGAATAGCGGTGAAATATTTTTGTTGTTGAAACATTCTGAAAAAGTGGTCTCATCTAATTGAGAATACACTGGATATGAAGACTTGTCAGCGTTAAAATAGTCTGTGCGTGACACACTATCAATCACAATCTGAATCATTTTGAAGGACATTGCGAATCCCTTGCTTCATGTATTCTAAAAAAATTATCTGCTCAACAATGTAAATAACGCAATGAATGTTGTTGAACTGTCAAAATGAAAGCCATTGCTACTGTTAGTGTGTTACGCAATTTCTCCGCTGTTTTATTTTTATACCCGGCTTGTTTATCCTTATTTGTACTAATTTGGATCAATATTAGAAAGGACGTTTCGTGCATTTGTTTTCTTTTATCGAAGGTCATTAGCATTAAGTTAAAGAATACATAATAATATGCTGATTATATTTTAAGCACTCTTTAAATGGAATGATTTATTTTTTCTGAATGTCTTTGAGTTAAATTTCCTAAAACAGCTGGCCACAAGCCACTTCTTACACTTTAATCTATTATTCAGCATATTATTTCAACTGATACAAGTTTCGTGGCCCCAACTTATTAAAAAAATAAGTCTATTTTAATCATTCAATTGAAGGCCTGCATTATTAATTACAATTTTATTCAATTAAAAACAATAGCGGAATTGTAAAAACGAACCATTCATAGTTTTTCATATCAATTTCTATTATGTCAATAAATAATTGTTAATTGGAAGGTTTCTCAGTGTCATTATTAGCGGTTTTTTACATAAATAATGACACTATTGTGTCACCGCTATATATTATTATTTTCTATCTGTTATTTCAGTTATAATGACAAATGAAGTAATTTTTTTTTGTTTTTTTTTTTCAAAATGGCGAATTACCTTTAGCTGTACAATAAGATGAATTGTTTAGAGGTGGCGGTTTTTCTTTGAGGAAAAATAGTTACGTCAATATTATAGAAATAACGATGCTATTGATTTATTCAAATAATATTTTGTTTTTGGCCGTTCAAGCAAAACTCAGCGCTTCTCCACATTTATTATGCGCACACACAGCTAAAGTATGGTACTCTCTGCCAGTGTCTATGTTCCCTTCCACATTTAACCAGTCTGCCTTCAAAGCAAGACTGAACTATCTTCTGTGCACACTCAACCATCGCTTTCCATCAGACGTAATCTAGGTCTAGAACAGACCCATTTAGTAATAAAAAAAAGAACTCTACATACAGCTTTTATTGAACGAAAGTTATTTAATATAGCTACTCGATTCTCTACCTTAACAACAACTTACAAGTAACAAACAATTCACACAACGTTTTTCTTCATAATGATAATGAAAAAGTAAATGTGCAATTTGTACACGTTGGCGGGCGTCCAATCGCGATAAAGACGTCAAAGTGTAACAATAATTGTGCGCGGGCGCACTGCATTGCCTTTCTGAGAAGGTATGTCGTAAAATTCTTGCGAATGTCGCTTGTATTAGTCTAGTATTAAAATGTACGCTGTATAGTGATTACTTTTACGCTTTTTCCTCTAAAAGGTTTAAAAATCCTCACACTAATTGCGTAAGGGTGTATTCACATAGAGCTGGTAACCGGCGCCGCTATGCCAGCGTTTGTCGGCTAACTCAGACAGGAACCCGTTGTACCGTATATCGGCGACGATTTGCGCTGATTAGGCATGAAAACTGCCTGCACCGACCAGCACAATGGCGTCACACACTTTCATTAACAATCCGAGAGTTTTGAAGGATATTGGTATTTCATTCATTGCTTCTTAGGTTTCAAACATGACGTAAATAACGCAATGAATGTTGTTGATGAACGTGAACTGTCAAAATGAAACCCATTGCGAACAATTGTCATTGTTACGCAATTACCCCGCGGCTTTGCCTACCAGCCCTTGTCATGAAAAGCATTGCCATTATAAGTGTGTTACGCAATCACCCCGGGGTGGTTTGTTTGAATAACTTGTTCATTCAAATTCAAGTCATTTATTCTTGTAGGACTTTATCCTCAAATGTTTGGATAAGATATAGCAGCACCCATAAAACATCTTGTAATTTGTTAAAACCTAGTTGCTTGTGCCTTGCAAGTTAAGTCTTTCTTTTCAAGACATTTCAAGCTGATTCTAACCTAAGGGGACTATTCAATCTAACAAAATTATACTGTCCAGATAGCGGGGAACGTAAAAACAAACAAGATTGTACTTAATACTACTTTAACAACAGTCGATTTACTTACTTCTAAATTATCTCTAGCCGCAAGCGGTAAATGCAGATTAAAATGTGAACAATGTGTTTAAACATTTACAGTCAACAAATACTTAATAGATAACAAAATAAGACTACTAGCGCCGTTACTAGCGTGCGGACGTGTACTGAAACTATTGTAGTTTTGAAATAAATGTCAGTCTGTTGCAAACCCCTCCCCGACAGACGTTGTCCTGTCCAAATGTAAATAATTCATACAAAAATCCCATAGAAAGAAGCACGTTAAGTTTTTCCCCAATTTGAACATTTTACGGGAAACGGTCCAGACTTTCGTGATGCGCTGACTATACCTATTCCATGATCTATTTAATGACTAAGAGGTGAAAGAAAAATCATTGTAGCTACTAGTTAAATTTTTACATTACCTAGTTTCTTAATTGTGAATAGAAAAGACATCCATTCCGGTTGATAAAATCTAGACTAAGTGGGAAAATAGTGCATTTCAATATTTGTAAATATGTGAGCACCATGTATCATCATCTGCCTAGCCTTTTCCCAACTATGTTGGGGTCGGCTTCCAGTCTAATCGGATGCAGCTGAATATGTGAGCACCATGTATCTATCACATAATTGGTTTACCTGTCATTGCTTAATTTTTAATTCTTTTTGCCTTTTGTGGTAGACTAATTTTGTTCTAGATGCATCGTCTTCGCATATAATTATATTATGTATACAAGACCTTGTAAAACATTTTAAAAGAGTAACGGTGGAGTTTCTTGCCCATTCTTCTCCATACGAAAACTACCTTTTGGAATGGGCGACTAGAATCAATTCTATTTATTAGTTGTAATTTTTGACGTTCAAAAGTGCCATTAATGTGCCTATTTGAAATAAATGATTTGACTTTGACTATCCTTTTATGATTCTCCAAAGTGGCCTATTTAGGCCCCCTGGTAGTTACTTGAAAAATCTGTTTAAACCAGGCTTTAGTACAGCAACTATTCTTAATTAATTTATCTTTTATGCAAGAACATGATACTTATTGCAAATTCAGTTTCGTACGTAAATGTGTTCCTAAAAGTGTTGTTCTGTGATTCTGTTTCGAAAATCCGACATAGTCAACTTTCCATTGCGCTTTTACTGTGATAATGTGAAATATATCTCTGATATTTTTGAACAGGAACAGTAAATCAGTAATGGAATGCACACTGAAAATTTGAACGTCGTAATTTTGAAATGCATGTGTGGTTCTGTTTAGCATTGTAACTTCCAATATTATAAAATACTTTGGTTTACGAATAAAATAGAGTTAAGGCCTTTTGATTTTTTATTAATGTTTATTTAAAAAAATCTTCTAAATTAAAATCATTATTTTGTAATGTAGTAAGGTTTTAAATCAACATAAATGCTGCTTTAATGTTGTTAAACTTTATAGACATTTGATGAATCTAGGAATTCTTTAGTAATTTTTCAGCGACTTCTTTAATCAAATATTGCGTGAAGAAAAGTACATCTGTGCGTAACCCTTCGTGGATTACAGGCGTGATGTTGTGGCATGTTATTAAGATACTGCATGTAGCTAAAAATAATTAATTAAGCCGAAACTTCACCAAAATAATAACAAACAAACACTCCATATTTCATCCGTAAACCAGCTATATATTCAATACCTAAACCGGACAGTTACAACACTATCGTGATGAGAATGTATAAATTCTATAAAGTCATATCTAAACATACGACCTTACAGATCGGACGTCGTAAGTTGACATTAATGTTGTAACGTGTTGTAAAATTAGTGTATCTGTTACGCTGTGCCTATTTGTGTCGTAAGTGAAGTTTAGTGTTAGCTGAATGTATTGAAACGACGTTACGGTCAAGGTATAACTTTGATACAATACTGTGGGGTTTTGCATTAATAAATAGGCCTATTATTATATTCATAATGAAAGCTTGTTAAAATATTAGAGTCGACTAGGAAAACTTATGAAATTATCTCAATTACAAAACAATAATGACTTCTAAGTTTAGCAAATAAAAAAAAATAGCAGGAGAGTTATTGTTTGGCTATTTTAAGATTAAAGAAATGAATCAATTAAACATTATATTTGCTACCCCAAAAATCTTTCAAATCATAACGTCAAATTAGTTTCGGTTTTCGGTAGCTTTTCCAAACCTACTAACATTTTTAACATTGAATAGTTATTTTCGAGTCAAAAACCCAATATCCTCAAGGCTAATGTTACCGCGAATTACTGAAACTGTTAGTATAGGTACTAATATAAATAAGCTAACTATTGTTAGATAGGAATGTGAGCTTAGCACAGCAACGAAAGTTGTATGTCAACGACAGACATAATAGTCGCCTGCGCATCTTTGTAGCTGGGAAAGTCATTAGACTAGTAAATTATTTAGTTTTGTAGTCATTTTAGAGAGTTTTTATATAGAAAACATAATTTACGAAAAAATATAATATATACAAGAAACCTACATCTCTTTAAAATTATATCAACTTAATTTTTTTACAAAAAAAATATGGTTTCTTCCAGTTAAAATTATCGGACCCCATTTAAAAGTACATGAAAGCAAAAAGTCTATATATGTGTATTTATTTGTAAAAAATATAAACAATCGATGTACCTTTATTAAAATATTGTCGCTTCTATGAACATTCTATTAAGAGTAAAAGAATGTGAATGTGTGTCGGGGTGTGTGTGTGTGTTGTGTAGTGATACCTGTGTAGTATTGTAGAAGTGTGCCTAAGGCGTTGTGTGACTTTGTGACAGTTATTTGTACAACGTGACTGACGATATCCGTTAATAGCTTTGTAAATGACAGACTTATTTCTTGTTCTAAGCAATGTTGATTCTAGACAAAACAAGTATTATTAAAACGCTATTAATTCTGTAAATATCGTCGAGTGTTTTCTTCCGTACCTAATTCGGCATTTGGAAGAAAACACAAAACGAAAAAATATGTCATGGTCAATTTAAAGTAGGCTGAAGTTCCCGGCAATAAAGTTGAATAGGAGAAGGCGGGTAGTTGAGTAAAACCTTTTGAAAACAAGAACCAAGTTTGTCACAGACCTCTAAACCTGACAGTGTGTGTTGCACTGTTTCTGTGTTTGGGTAAAAACTATTTATTACTATTAAAGTCCGTACTGGCGTGTCGAGTTCCTCAGCTCTAGACCGTCGAAGATGTTCAGATTGTGCTTCCTCGCGTATTCGTTGATAATCATCTTTCCTGAGGACAAGAAGGCGCGGATTGGACAATCGCTTGGCGAAAGAGAGAAAAAAAACTGCATAAGAGTTGGCATAAAATCACATGTGTATACTTTCAATTGAAATATTAGAAAAATATTTTATTTATTTTATTTAATGTGGGAAAAAACAAGACTTCTTAATATGCAGTTTTTTTTTAATTAATAATTTAGGCACAATTAGTACAGTTGTGAAAATCGTTTGCTTTTTCTTAAAAAAGTACAATATGTATTATATATAAATCTTGTTAATGACCAATAAAACAGAGGGCTCTTAAAATGCAGAAGGAACAAAAATTTTAATAAAGAGATTTTAATGTATTTGATTATTATTTGATTGCAGAGTTCAAACGGGACGAGTTTCAATCTAGGGTACCTACATCTTTATCAACCCACGCAGACATTTATCTCTCAATCTTATCCTTGACCTCTCGTAATAGAAATCCTATTTATTTATTTTATTCTATTCGGGAAATTTACTTACAGCAAACAAAAAAAAAAACCTTATAAACAGTGCTCATAAACAATACGCATTTGAAGACCATTTACAAGTTTCCACTAATAAATACTTGAAACAAAAAGAAAACAAAAAAGGGTATGTGACCTTTTATTAACTATATATCAAACAAACAAAATAAACTGAACTGAAAAAAGAGATAACCAGATAGATTCATCTCTATTTTTTTTATTATTTGAAAACATCGTATTATGAAAGTCTTTATTCCCTAGAAAATGTAGTACCTCACAATATAAAAACAGTCAATAACAGCGTTAGCTATCTAAACAATTATAGATAAATGTACAGACGCCAGCAGGTCAACCTACCCGAAACTGTCAGATCAACCTTGAACCTTATGCTTTAGCAATAAAGTCGAAAATCTATTAAAGAAATCTGACAGATTGTAGTAACTTGATGTGTTGGCGTCTGTACACATTATTTTTATAATTTATCATAAACAACAAAAGATTTCCACTGTACAGTAAACTCGCATTGCAAGATCATAAAAGCTGTCAACTCAATAACGAGTGATTATATACGACATTATGGAGTTGTCCGCTTTTATAGATAAACATTACCTATCACGTCATTTACTACTACATCCTTTATGTTTATTGCCGACTCTACTTTAATGTGATTAAAATAGCACAGAAATATTCGTATCGTATCTTTTAAAGTATGTGAAATAAAAAATAAAAAGTCCTATGTGCATAACAGACTAAATAGAATTTTGTAAAAAAAGGAATACCATTTTTTTTGTTTTTTTTTTACAAAAAGAACAAAATTGTTTCTTAAATTCTACTAATTTTACACTATCACAAAGGTGATTAAAATTAAATATGTTTATTAATAAACATTGATCTTCGGCTCTAAGATTATCCAGAGAAAGCACAGTAAATAATCTTCTATCAGGGCCTAGACTATAATGACCGATTCCACGAATCTATTTATATGCCCAGTTTGGCAATTAAAAATGCTACCACTGGTAAGCAAAAGGATTCGTTTTTGTTTATACTTAGGAACCGAGCATATGTCAACAACTAGTCACAGGTACAGACGCCAGCACATCAAGCTACCCAAAACTGTCAAATTTTCCCAATCATCTTTGAACCTTATGCTTTAGTAATTTTACAGATTGTAGTAGATTGGTGTTCTGGCATCTGTACATTAGTTCTGATACTTTATTGAAATTGAGAAAAGTAAAAACAACAAAAGTAGGTAATATTTTATCCATTATAGATTGTCAAAAATAAAGTAATTTTATTTTGACTTTCATCTGTTAATTTTTTTGGTAAGAAAAATGTTTTTTAGCTTTCTTTCTTATTTCTGTTTCATTATAATCATATTTTAAGAAAATAAGACACTAAAAGACGTGTTAAGTTCCGTATAAAATTATCAGTGAGGGTAAATTTACCAAATTATTACAAATTGAACAAAACAGTTACAAAGACAACAATAGGATTAAGAATTCAAAGAAAATTTATTTGAGTTAAATTGACCCTTCCTCTATATTATGTGCTCTATGAAAGAAGGAGTGTTTCTTTACATTAACCAATGTCTTGAATGAAAAGTAAGTAAAGATTTAAGTTATTTCAGTTTACTCACGTATCTTTACAAAAAATCTATCTTTGTGATTAATACAATCCCTGTCTCCTAAATCGAACCACCGTCAATTTCCATGTACTTAAGGTATTAAAGCGTAAAACATCAAAATAATATTTTTTGACAGATTGAGACTGAGATCAGACTGTGAACGTTCTTAAAATACGAGAATTGCCCTCAGAATTCTTCTAAATAATTAAAAACCTAAAAAATATATCATAATTGGTTAATGTAAATGACACTCCCATTAAGAAAAGCAAATAACATCTTTATTACTCCATCATCTTTTACGCTAGCTTCAGATAATGTAGGTAATGTAATTGTAAATTTTAAACAATCACGTAAGTAATTGCAAGTGTTGCAACTTGCGCAAAATATAAACGGAGCAAAAGAGAAGTGCAAGCAAGACACACTGAAAGCTTTAGTTTTCGGCAACTTTCCGATGTAGAATATTAATGAAATTGATAACAATCATAATGTACAGACTCCAGCAAATCAAGCTACCCGAAACTGTCAAGTTTTCCCAATCAACTTCGAACCTTATGAGCGATAAAGTTGAAAATCTATTAAAGAAATTTGACAGATTGTAGTAGCTTGATGTGCTGGCGTCTGTACATTTATAACTATGTTGAGTTTTATATTAGAAAACAAGATAAAAAATCTTCCCTATTGCAAGACCTTTTCCGTATTTTTAAGTCGGTTAAAATTTTTTATCGGACTCTTTCGAGCTAAGTTTCCAGTGCGTTTTCGGTTGTAGCCAAAGGCTGATTCACGCCAGACTGTAGGGAGCCCGAATCGGTCCGAAATGGCCCGAGTTGAGTCGAGTACGAGGCAGAGGCACGTATTCAAATAACGAGCATTGCCGTAACGCCACTTGCGTCCATTCGTGCTTCGGAAGACATTCGGGCGTGTCCGGCTCGCTACATTGTAGCACGAAATAGGTCTGACTCGCACGAGTGAGAAAAGCTTTCTAATAGAACAATGTGCGTTCTTCATAAAATATAGCACTTTCTTTCACGATTTTATTTCTCTTTTTAGGGTTCCGTGCATCCAAATGAAAAACGAAACCCTTATAGGATCACTTGTGACTGTCTGTCTATGCCAGCCAATTTGCTCCGAATCTATTAGAAGTTGAAATTTGGTTTACATAATGAATTTCTGTGATCCAAACATGAATTTTGAATATGCGGGTCACTTTTGGGGACAAATTAGAAGATGATTATTTAGTAATCTTTATCCTATTAAAGGCATTTTGGCTAACATAGACAGTCCAGTAAACTATTAAGTATTATGCTCAAAAATAAAGACGCATTTTTATTTTACTAACACACGTTATGCAATCAGGCGTTACTTCGCTAAAATCCTCGTTAAAGACTTTTTAGCACTTCTGCAACTCAGACCTTTTATCTTAAAACAATCGCTTCGCAACACAATATAAATCTGTAATAATAATATAATCGGCTTGTTGTCCCTAAATAAATTAATCAAACAATTGCAACAGCAACTACAATATCTAAGACCTACCTTCGTCAATTTTCCGCGACGCCTCGTCCAGGTCGCTCCCCGCATAATTGAGGATCACCAGGACGAGGGGCATCATCTCCCACGAGTAGTGGAACTTCTCCAACAGCTTGTGACAGTTCTCCACTAAGGTTTCTAAGGATACCGCTGGGGAAGAAGAGAAAGAGAACGTTAGTCACTTGTTTCACATAACATAACATCACGCCTGTTATTCCCGAAGGGTTAGGCAAAGGTGACCTATGATGGGTACACCCTCATTTCGCGAGTTAAGTTTAATTTCCATGTAATAGGGGTGAACCTATTGCCATCAACCGTATACAAGTCCAGCCTCCGGACTGTTACTAAGACATTCCGAATGAAAAAGCTCAATAACACTTTGCCCAACCTAGGAATCGAACCCAGGGCCTCAGCAGCAGCACTTGCGACCACCAGACCAATGATGCAGTCGAGGTATCTAGTTTTCTATTTCCCTTTTAAAACACACTTGCGACCACTAGACCAGCTATGCAGTTGAGGTATCTAGTTTTCTATTACGCGTTTAAAAAATACTTGCAACCACTAGACCAACAAGGCAGTCGAGGTATCTAGTTTTCTATTACGCGTTTAAAAAACACCTGCGACCACTAGACCAGCGATGCAGTTGAGGTATCTAGTTTTCTATTAGGCGTTTAAAAAATACTTGCGACCACTAGACCAATGAGGCAGTCGAGGTATCTAGTTTTCTATTACGCGTTTAAAAAACACTTGCGACCACTAGACCAACGATGCAGTTGAGGTATCTAGTTATCTATTACGCGTTTAAAAAACACTTGCGACCACTTGACCAACGATGCAGTCGAGGTATCTAGTTTTCTATTACCTACGCGTTTAATAGTACATTATGATACATGTGTGCTAAGTTGATCATGATGCAGGCGAGAGCGATAAGAAAGCCGAGTGTATATTGATTAATGCACACGCGTTTCATACGACGTTTTTCAACACACTTGCGAGGAAAAAAAACAGACTTGTATGGGTAAATATTAACTTGTATGGAAAATGGCGCGCTGGTTTTGTTTTCCCGCGTGCCGTGCTAGCCAGCACTAGCGATGCGCGCGCAACATTGACTCATTTTAAATATATTAATCTATGGCACAGACAAAACGCCTAAACAGCCTATAGAAAAAATATAATAAACACAAACCTGAAAATTGCAAAAAACCTAAGAATTTCACGGTCTACCACTGCGCATTCACCTTAAATTGTCTGTGGTCCCCTGCGAGTTCATTTTACGACCAAGGACAATACAGACTATTTAAAATAAAAAAAAATATAGCCCGCGGATTTTTTCTTTCGGCATGAAGTCTCTTTGGGCGCTTTCCGAATTAGCTATAATCGCTCACATCATCTCCATGGACGTAATATTACGTCCATGCATCATTTCACATGCGTTCCGATTTAGATATTACTATTATGACTGCTGAGAGCTGGCAACAATTCGGAACACTCGTGAACGCGCTCACATGACAGTGCTTACACAATGTAAAAAAGATATTATTACAGTATTTCTTTGTATAATAATAATAATAATAATAAATTTATTTCAGATTAAAAATCCATAATAACAATAATAATAATAATAAGCTGTTAGTAAAAAATCTTAACCTAATGTTAGTAAAACACAAAATTGAAATGACTGACACTTACGTGTGCAGCCGAATCCAGTGAGCCAGCATGGGGCTGTCCCACCTATCACACAACACACTCAGAATGCTGTGGGAGCTAGCTCGCATTCTACCGAGTGTAGAAGCGCACCGTTTCCGTATAATGGCATGAAAACCATCAACCCTGGCCTCGGTGAACATCCCGGAAGCGCTACAAAATCGTGGTAGCCCCAACAGCATCCTGAACACATTGTTATACTGGACACGCAGGGCGTTGTATGCCCTCAGCGTATACCTGACCCACAGACTGCACGTGTAAAAAGACTGGCAGTATGCTCTGAAAAGGGTTATTTTGACTTGCGTCGTACAACGTGCAAATCTGCGGATCAGCATATTACCTCGGACAGCCATCGCCCTGCGCTCCCTCTCTATGTCCAGGTCATCATTCAGGTCATGAGTGACCCAGTGACCCAGGTACTTAAATTTTGTTACTCTAGTTAACGGAGTATTATTTATGGTCACAACTGGCACGTTAGAGTAACATTTGGTGCCAGCCTTGAATACCAATAATTCACATTTTTTTGCATTGTACCTGAGTCCCTGACTGACCGCATAGTCTTCACAGATCTTAACAAGACGCCTGAGTGCACTTATTGATGGACTCAGCAGCACCATGTCGTCAGCGTAACTTATATTGTTAACGCAAACTCCGTCTATGTGACAGCCTATACGGGTGCTGCTGAGTTCAACAATAAGCTGATTAATATAAAGGTTAAAAAGACGAGGCGAGGTAATACCCCCCTGCCTCACCCCGCACTTCAACCCATACACATCAGACAGAGTTCCACCCCACCTGACATAGTTCGTCTGATTCTCGTACCAAAACTTAAATAAAGAAATAACAGCACAGTCAACGCTGCTTTCCTTTCGTAGCTTATCCCACAAGATATCGTATGGCACCAGGTCAAATGCCCTCGATAAGTCCAGAAAACACGCATTGACCGGTGTTTTCCTGTCAGCATAATACTGAACAGTCTGCTTAAGACACATAATAGCAGTCTCCGTCGATAGCCCGGGTCTGAAACCGAATTGGGCATCGTGAATATTTATACGACTTGCCATATGTGTATCAAGCAAACCGTCCAGTATCTTAGCTGTAACAGTCGCCAAGGAGATAGGCCTATAGTTAGCGGGGTCAGAAATATCGCCCGTTCTGTTCTTTACTATAGGCACGACTATGGTCTTCATTAGCTTATCTGGCAAATACGAGTGACTTATACAAAGCGAATAAAATGTTGCTAACACCCTGGGTAAATGAACTCCCGCGTATCGCAAGTGCTCGACGCTGAACCACCACATTTCTTCTTCAGTTCTTCTTCTTTGGTTAGGTGGCGACTGTCAGCCAGAAGCACAATTTCAAAAATGCCACGTTAGTTTAATTTAAAGATGATGCAACTCAAAACAAAACACACACTGACACAACCTCATACACACTGTCATTTTTGACAGCGCTCACGGTGATATTATTCTAGGGCATGGTCGGCATTATCGCAAGATGGCGAATGTCATGACGTCATCTATGACGATTCACGGGACATCGTTATCGTTATCGCGCTCACGCTAATTCGGTTATTTCCCAATTCGGAACACATCGATTATTTCCCAATTCGGAACGCAGGGTTTGATGAGATTAAAAAAGCGCGCGTCTCCGACTAGTAAATAGTTATCTGTGGTATTACAGAACATGTGGATTAAAGTAAAGAAAAAGCACGCGTTCGTAATACACTCCATTATGGACCTAAAAGCGGTTCAATAAGAGCCACTTTACGAGCAAGTGTGTTGAAAAAAAACATATGAGATTATGCGATACAGAAATCACATGTAACTAGGCACAATAACCACACAGCACAGTCTAAATGATGTTTCATGACAAACTGCCTCACAAGTCGTAATAACAGCCCATCAATGCCCGTACCTCACATTAAGTTAGCGTTATATATGCTAGCTAATTATTACAAAGCAGCTAGCTGCTAATTAGAAGATGATTTGTTAACTCTGCACTCGCTGTTGGCATTGACATGCCAAAGTGGCACATTGTGTGCCTGTCATGAGTCGTGAGTTTTACAAAGGTTTCACTTTGAGTCTATACTCTAAAGAAAATACTTATAAAACCATCTAAACTATTAATATTCTTAAGCTGAAGAGTTTGTTTGAACGCGCTAATCTCTGGAACTGTCGGTTTTTAAGTTCTTTTTACATTTGATAGCTCAATTCTTGAGGAAGGTTATAGGCTATTTAACATTACGCTACGACCCTAAGGGGACTACATGAACTAAAGCCCGGTCACTGTCGGACTGCATAAAAAAGAAAGAGAAGCGCGATGATACAACACTGGTAATTTATTGCAATAAATGAAGCAATTATCTATTTACAAAAAATCTATTGTTTGGACAAAAACATTAAAACACTAGTGCTTTAGTATGCTGCTTGTAGAATAATCTGACAAAAAATCAGAATGATTGTATGTATATTGTATGTGTATTAGGTATGGTTTTTATTGTAAAAATAAAGTTTTTCTATAGTATAAAATTAGTTGTATTATGTTTTCAACACACTATCTAACTAGCATATATCTTGAAGAATATTATATATTTTTCTGATTTTGTTTATTCAGGCATTATAAAACTTGCGTTTTTTTTTTGCGTTTAGGGCCTGTAGTCGTAAAGAGCCAAGCAAAAAGAAAAAAAAACGTCAGAAAGAACGTTAAGCGAAAACGAAGTATAGTGCCACAAACTTATCTGGCCCGGTCATTGACATATATATTACTAGCGTAAGGACCGGGCTAACGGCGGCGCGACTAAATGGCACCAACGTGCTGGCCCTAAAATGACGGTTTTAGGGCCAACGCGACTCAGTTGACAGTGGTGCGCGCGAACTTCGAACGAACAACTTCTATGTAAAATGTTCAGACGGACGCATCCTTACTTTTGAAATCATTGGGCCCGGTGGCAAAAAGAGGAACTAACGACGCCATTTTGAAATGTCAATCTGCCTGCCTGCTGAAATGCCAAACAAATGCGATATCAGCGACTCCCTCACCGGGCCAGATAAGTTTGTGGGACTGTAATAGCACGGGTAGCCGATGTGATGCGACGGGGTGGGTCGGGGAAACAAAAAATTTCAAACGGACGAAGTTGCTGGATTAAACTAGCTTAAATAATAATACAATTTTCTTTAAATTAAACGGTGCGTGAAACCGCAGGGCACAGCTAGTTTGGTATAAATTCTTTCGATGTCTCCCTTCATCTTTCACCACCCACGTTATGAGGATGTGAGACCGTGAGACCAAGCTACTGATTTCTAAGTACTGACAATGTAAACAAGCGGCACTTTAGTGATAAGTGACACTTTGTTTATAGTGATTGTGACACATAACGTAAATAAACAGTGGAGACGACAGGAGACAGGACTGAAGTACCTACCGAAGAATTCAGAGAATGATGGACCTAGGCCAAGGACCACCTAGGCCAAGGACCACCTAGGCACTTTAACTAATTAATTAGCGTATTAAACAGATTTTAGACGTCAACAATTGTTTAATTCATAGAGGCTGCATAGTGGACATACCTACTGATACCTTGGACATTCGTTACGGACGACAGCGGGCAAAAGCCTGGCCCTGTAGGTTCCCACGACAGATGCGGTCAAAAACCACGCTTTTTAAAGCACTTCCCTGGACTCGAACACTATGGATCAGCTGTAATCTAATGCTTGCTTAACAATACAACACCGCTTTTTTTCAATGCTGCTGCTGTTGCGAGTGCCACATTCTTGCAGTGCATCTGCAATGTTTGCTCAAGCCAGAGAAGATAGCTTCTCAGCTGTCGCGCGGAAAAAGACATATTTTCTCACCAGATAGCGGGACAGTTTCAACAGCCTGTTAAATGTTATTGCTGATAGGCAAGACGAAGCCCCCATAGTGGGGCATCTTATAAACACTACCCAGTCTGTAGTAGAATTTAAGTTCTATCATAGCATAAGCATATAGGTTACAGTCTTTACTTACATCTAGAATTCTAAATATTTTTGTAATTGGGATCCAGTTATCTGATAAATATAAAAATTAGTACTTATTTATTTTTATGTTTTTACATAGGACCATGGGGTCCCGCACTCTAATTGCGTAACACACTATCAATCGGAATCAGAATCATTTTGAAGCAAATTGCTAATCCATTGCTGCATACGTTCAAAAAATGTGTTTGCTCAACACGTAAATAACGCAATGAATGTTGTTGAACTGTCAAAATGAAGCCGATTCCGATTGATAATGTGTTACGGAATTGCCCCGCAGGTCTTTGGAAGGCGTAAGGTACGAGCGAAGCCAACTCGCAGAGGCCCCTTAGGAAATTTTAATGAAATGAGGCAACAACCGACGATTATCCCTGTAAGCACTACGCTAATGCATCCAAGGACAACTCCCGGTTGGTGTAGGACTATTGTAGGATATGGAAAAATAAAAGTTGAACTATGGGTTTGTGAGTTTGGGTGGCTAAAGTGGCCTGGCTACAAAAAAAAAATTAAGTTTGTTTAATAGTACATTATGATACATGTGTGCTATGTTGATCATTATGCACGAGGCGATATTATCGCGCGAGCCGCAGGCGAGAGCGATAAGAAAGCCGAGTGTATATTGATTAATGCACACGCGTTTCATACGACGTACACAACACACTTGCGAGGAAAAAAAACAGACTTGTATTCTTAAATATTAACTTGTATGGAAAATGGCGCGCTGGTTTTGTTTTCCCGCGCGCCGTGCTAGCCAGCACTACCTATGCGCGCGCAACATTGACTCATTTTAAATATATTAATCTATGGCACAGACAAAACCGATACAGCCTATAGAAAAAATATAATAAACACAAACCTGACAATTGCAAAAAACCTAAGAATTTCGCGGTCTACCACTGCGCATTCACCTTAAATTGTCTGTGGTCCCCTGCGAGTTCATTTTGCGACCAAGGACAATACAGACTATTTAAAAAAAAATTGAAATATAGCCCGCGAATTTTTTCTTTCGGCGGAATTAGCTATAATCGCTCACATCACAGCGCTCACATCATCTCCATGGACGTAATATTACGTCCATGCATCATCTCACATGCGTTCCGATTTAGATATTACTATTATGACTGCTGAGAGCTGGCAACAATTCGGAAAACTCGTGAACGCGCTCACATGACAGTGCTTACACAATGTAAAAAAGATATTATTACAGTATTTCTTTGTATAAACACCACATTTCTTCTTCTTTGGTTAGGTGGCGACTGTCAGCCAGAAGCACAATTTCAAAAATGCCACGTTAGTTTAATTTAAAGATGATGCAACTCAAAACAAAACACACACTGACACAACCTCATACACACACTGTCATTTTTGACAGCGCTCACGGTGATATTATTCTAGGGCATGGTCGGCATTATCGCAAGATGGCGAATGTCATGACGTCATCTATGACGATTCACGGGACATCGTTATCGTTATCGCGCTCACGCTAATTCGGTTATTTCCCAATTCGGAACACATCGATTATTTCCCAATTCGGAACGCAGGGTTTGATGAGATTAAAAAAGCGCGCGTCTCCGACTAGTAAATAGTTATCTGTGGTGTTACAGAACATGTGGATTAAAGTAAAGAAAAAGCACGCATTCGTAATACACTCCATTATGGACCTAAAAGCGGTTCAATAAGAGCCACTTTACGAGCAAGTGTGTTGAAAAAATTATTATTATTAATGTAATCATAACGTTTCTTCTACGATTACTCGAAGATTAAAATGTAGGTATAGACTTAGGTGTCTTATCGTCCGATCAATTGATAAAGCCGTAAGAACCTCAAACGAAGACCCCTAGTAATGATAAAAATCGAAGACCTATCAAATATTCTTATTTTTTTTTACTATCGCTGTGACCTCATTTTGTAACTCAGCCTTTTAAAAAAAAAACAAGCGACCTTAAGTTGATTGAAGAAACCTTGTATGGCTTGGCGTCAATTTATTTAAATATAAAAATAGTATATATAAATAACTCAAAAGCATTTTCAATGCAGTAAAAAATATTAACAGCCATAAATCTAACAACCTTTCCCTATATAAAAACCATTATGTTTAAATGTAAATCTCGTCTAGATCAGAAGGTCGTATTTAAGAATTAGGTCAATGAGAAACATAAACTTCTTTACAATAAAATGTACTGCCAAAACATTTGCATAGTTTATGTGCCAATCGATGGGAGTAACATTCATTTGGCATTTTATTTGGGGTTCGTTACTAAAGTGCAGTACCAATATTATCGTGTTTGAAAAGTTGATTTTTCAATTTATTATTTCTTGCTAAGGTATCTTATAAGGGTAACAGGAAGAAGATGTGATACCTCACGATCGCGGTAAAGCTCGCTACCTCGATGTCACCTGTAAGTAATACAAATGCATGCTAATAGACACGCACGCACATGCCGTGTTTAAAAGTTGATTTTTCGCTTTATTATTTCTTGCTAAGGTATCGTATAAGGGTAACAGGAAGAAGATATGATACCTCACGATCGCGATAAAGCTGGCTACCTCGATTTCAACTCTATGTAAAACAAATGCATGCTAATAGACACGCACGCACATGCCAAGCATCGAGGTAAACCCCCAAGCAGCCCGCGATGTATCGCAGTGAGGTATCCTTCCTTACCCAGTAACTGGGTTGTGTAGGTCAGATAGGCAGTCGCTCCATGAAAAATACTGGTATTCAGATGCATCCGGTTAGACTGGAAGCTGACCCCAATATACTTGGGAAAAGTCTAGGTAGATTGATGGTGATGATGATGAAAATCTTCTTGCTGCCTAGGATTGAGAGCTAGTTAGCAAATATCAAATAAAAAAATTAATGGAAACTTTTCTATTGCAATGGAGTGAATGTCAACTAACTATCCTTTTAGAAGTGATCATTATTTGCATAAATCCTACTTAATACATATTATTATAAATGTGAAAGTTTGTATGTTTCGATGTTTCTTACACGCAAAAGCGGCTGAACGGATTTTGAATGAAATTTGGCACCCCGATAGTCTTTACCCTGGATTCAACAAACGTCAGACAGGATACTTTATATCCCGGTAGTACGATCCCGTGGGATAATTTACGACCTCCACAAAAGCTAGTCCTTTCATAAAAGTCACTCAAACTGATCAAACTTATAACCAGTCTGACAAGACATTAAACATATTCAAGAAGATTTAACAGCCTCACAAAGCACAGTCCAGTTACACCCCGGAACAAAGTACCACACAAAAAACAACAACGTATTTAATCTTTATCACCGAAACAAACTTAACAAAATCGCCAATCGACATGAATGAGACAATCGACTAAAACCATAAACAGGGATTAAGAATAATCGCAGCGGCACGTCACTAGCGACCATAAACTATATGTCAGAAGGTCGTGCATCATACAGACACTTCGGGTTTACGACTTCCCTTTGTGCTGACAGCTCCGTCGACTATAAAAAACCTATTCAAAGGTGGTAGAGACACTTGGACACACATCGTCATGCTTTTAACCTCCTCGGGAATCGTGATGTAATGTGTTCGTCGACGTGTAAAATAGTCGTATTGCTACTTACGACGTTATTCGCTGTTTTGTTCGATTGCTACTACGTTTCGCTATGGGTTTTAAATCGATTTGAAGGCTGTCGTGTGTGGTGATTCATTTGGCATTGAGTGGTGAACTTTCGTTTGCTTTTTTTGCACTAAACGAGTAGATCGACCTATTGTGAAATAACCGACTGTGGTAGCTTTTAAAAAAATATTAAAGTTTAGTATCTTGGGAGTTTGTCCTTCGTGATGAACAAAGTATTCGATTGTCTTCTCGAAAATACTACCCAGGCGGGGTAATTGCGTACATACTATTATTAGCTATGGATTTCATTTTGACAGTTCAACAATATTCATTGCGTTATTTACGTTGTTGATCAGATACATTTTTCGAACATTATGAAGCAATGGATTAGCAAAATCCGTCAAAATGATACAGATTGATGTTAGTGTTTTACACAATTAGGGTGCAGGCCTATGTCGAGCAATGGACTGCGATAATCCGAGTTGATTGATTGAAATACTCAAAGCAGTCAAAAATATTTGTATATAACATTATGCGTAATCACTGGTGAACCACCTCAACTCACAGGGTGAATGAATATTAGTCGATCGATCACTTCCTGATCAGCTGATCTACTCTCCAAGTCCGGCAGCGAAGTTATACGGGCCAATTATTATGAGAGTCAAAATGGCGGGTGTACCTTAACTAATCGAATCCTTCCATTTACCAAAAAAATGTACCTAAATTGTACTATTTACTACCTAGGTTTAAAAAAATTGTACCTTCTTCAGAACGAAATTATTTCGAAATAAAGGTACACCCGCCATATTGACGTCAAGATGGCAGGTGTTCTATAGTATTTTATTATTTAACCATTACTCATAAAATGTAATTACACCAAATAAATGTACCTACCTAAAATGTACTATTTAGTAGCTATATAGGTAGCCATATAGGTAGGCTGAACGTTCTGATGTACATCAATATGGCGGGTGTACCTTAATTTTAATACAATTTCGTTCTGAAGAAGGTACAATTGTTTTAAACCTAGATACTAAATAGTACATTTTAGGTACATTTTTTTGGTGTAATTATATTTTCTAGACTTCGTGCTTTAGAAGAGCCTCGGAACAAGGAACCTAGCTTCTTCAAGGAAGCTCTACAATATGTTTAGGTATTATAATATTTATATATGATCAGAAGGTACAGACGCCAGCACATAAACAATCTGTCAAATTTCTTTAATAGATTTTCAACTTTATCGCTAAATTATAAGGTTCAAAGTTGATTGGGAAAATTTGACAGTTTCGGGTAGCTTGATGTGCTGGCGTCTGTACATAAAATGCTATCGTCACTGTCGGAGGTATGTAAACTTCTTTTATGGGCCACTACAACCCTCATAACTTAGCTGACTGCAAAGTGCTGTTACAGATTACTAGGTACTATTATAAGAAATATGTATTTCCATCTCAACATTAACAATCTCAGAGAAAATCAAAGTTGTTTCAATCTATATCTTTACTAACTAGCTTCTGCCCGCGACTTCGTCCGCGTAAAATTTCACCCTCCCCCCTTCACCCTCTTAGGGGTGGAATTTCGAGAAACTAAAAAAAATTACTTACTCTTCACAAAGAACACAGCCTCCAAATGTCATGTCTCTAGGACCAGCGGTTTAGGCTGTACGTTGATATATCAGTCAGGACTTTGAATTTTACAGGGTGAAATTGAAAACATGCCACAAATCGAAATGGGAGATTGTACTCTTTGAAAAATATCATCACATTGGATTTGAAAAAATATTTTTCAAATCCGACAGGTTTTTGTATTTGATAGCCCAATTCTTTGAGAAGCCTATAGGCTAATCAACATCATGCTAAGACCCTTAGGAACCGAGCAAAAAGAAAGAAGTCAGAAAGAACGCTAAGGGAAAACGAAGTAATAGCGTGGGCAGGCGATGCGATGCGACGGAGTGGATCGTGGGAACAAGAAAGTTCACCCGGACACAAGCTAGTAAAATCATAACCGTCAATAATCATCTATTGCAGACAGATCGCTAGTAGGCAATATATGTATGTCAATGTGACAGATGGACTTGTGTAATGACAGCTTTATCTGACAGTTTCTACCAAGTCACAACACACGGGTTTCAGCGTTCCGAGTTTCTGACCATGGTTTTATGAGTTCCAGTAAAACCTATGCACTAAACTTGGGATAGATACAATTGCCGTAAGTTCAAGATGCAGCAGCGCCGCACTGCGGGCCCGGACGGTTTATGTCAACTTTACGAGCCGCCATTACGGACCCAATGCCGTTTGCCGCCAAGAGCTGATAAGTAACTGTATTCGAATTTCGATTCTAGTTGAGTAAGCAACTAGCTTCATAGTTCAGTTAAACGGATCACATTCGTCTGACATTTTCTTTGAAGTTTAGTTTCTTTGAAGGATAAAATCAGAAATATGATAAAAACAGAACCGGAGTTACAGACATAGCTTGCAGTTGGCAGAGGGCTGGCCATGTTTGTGAAAGGGCTGATGGCCGGTGGAGCAGACGAGTTCTGCAGTGGAGACCGCGTATCGGCAAGCGTAGTGTGGGACGTCCCCCAGCTAGATGGACGGACGACCTTAAGCTGGCTGGGACCAGCTGGGACAGACTGGATGCGGAAAGCGGAGAACAGGGTTAACACGGTAACGCGGCCTGGGAGAGGCCTATGTCCAGCAGTGGACTGCGATAGGCTGAGTAGATTGATTGAGTTGAAATTTAGTGAACGATTTCTTCTTAATTAATGTTTTTATCTTCTGCATGAGACAATAGTGTTTTAGTAACTCCGAGTCATACAGGTCAGGGTTTCTGTTTGTTTCAGTCTTATTTATCGTTTTCCAATCTATGATATGAATGACACAAAAGCCTTTGTCTTTGATGAAGTTCAATGGTCGAATCATGGAAATAGATCAATATTAAATAAGTATTATCCAAAAATGATATCACGTATTTTTTCAATACAACTTTGAGTACTTAATGACATTTACTTGTTTTCAGCTACTTACTTGGCTATGAGTACATACTATTATAACAAAAACTGGCCAAGTGCGAGTCGGACTCGCACACGAAGAGTTCCGTACCACAAGGCAAAAACGCCGAAAAAAACACGTTTGTTGTATGAGAGCCCCCCTTAAATATTTATTTTATTCTGTTTTTAGTATTTGTTGTTATAGCGGCAACAGAAAAACATCATCTGTGAAAATTTCAACTGTCTAGCTATCACGGTTCATGAGATAGGTAGGTACAGCGTGGTGACAGACAGACAGACGGATAGGACAGTGGAGTCTTAGTAATAGAGTCGTAGGAGTAGGTACGGAACCCTAAAAAATAAAGCGTAATACACAGACATAAAGCGGGCGCGGGTCGGGCGCGTTTCGGGACGGGAGTACGGCGGGTCTAGTTCATTGTATTTATATGAAAGACATCACACTGAAAGCGTGTGCGGGTCGTTCAGTGTGATGTCTTTCATATAAATACAAAGAACTAGACCCGCCGTACTCCCGTCCCGAAACGCGCCCAACCCGCGCCCGCTCTATGTGTGAATTACGCTTAAAAGTAAATCCTGTTCATTGAATATTTTTGAAAAAATAATTTCTACGAGGTGTGGGGAACGAGTCTGATGTACTTAGAAAATATAGTTTTTAGAATTCTTATCCGTTTGTCTGGATGTAGTAGGTATGTTATAGATGGCGCAAAAACGGCTCAACGGATTTGGATATGACACACATAGACATTTTATGACCTGGATAAACAAATAGGGTACTTTAAACGTCGGTAGAACGATCCCGTGGGATATTTCCCGACATCCACGCGAGCGAAGCCAGGCAAAAGCTAGTCTGTAATAAAGTTGTAACCAGACATAAAGATCTAAATGTTAGGCAGCTTCAAGCGATGCAATAACTTGGCTAAGTTAAAGCCGTTGATAAACATCAATAGCCTGTCAAATAAAAGCGGTGGCTAGCCGAGGTCGGCTATGACATCTTTATAGCCGATGTCAAAGGTACAGCACTATCATAACTTTATATTTCGCATTTTACGAGACGCTTTTTTAAGCAGATTGTTAAGTAATTTATGACACTCTAGTCTACTGCAATGTTTGCAAGCATTTTGGCATTACAAAAATAACTAATGCAGGGTACAGGTGGGTGAAATGTAACACAAATGAGCCGTTCTAATTGATGTAATGTGACACACAACTAGGCGTATTTTGTAACAAAGAGAAATAAAATAAAATTAGGTAATAAAGAGATGCCTACTTAATTACACTACACACACTGTTACACTACAAACCTGCTGCCCTGCAGTGTAAAAGCCTCATTACACTACGCGATATTCAGGCACCCTTTCCCTAAATCGGGATGGTGTAACTTATTGGTGGTTTTTTTAATAGGGATAGGAGGGATAGGGACTCATCCTCCCTTTATTAAGATAAAGGGAGGATGAGTGAGAGATCCTATTAAAAAAACACATCACCGGGCCCTAAATATCGTGTACCTAGTGTAAATAGGGGTTTAACCTGTGCTTACACTGTTTTACAATTAAAAACAGAACAAAGTAGACTAAATTCTCGTCGATTTTTGATACAATTCTGAAAGCAATATTGGATAGAAATTCAGGCTTCATTTTGTCAGTAAGTATATTTACAAATAATTATTGTTATTTGTGCATAAAATCATAAGAACGATAGTTTTCAAATAATAATAATCATCATCATCTGCCTAGCCTTTCCCAACTATGTCGGGGTCGGCTTCCAGTCTAACCGGATGCAGCTGAATACCAGTATTTTACATGGAGCGACTGCCTATCTGACCTCCACAACCCAGTTACTGGGTAATACGACACCCCTTGGTAAGACTGGTTGTTAGACTTTCAGGCTTCTGACTACCCGTAACGACTGTCAAAGATCCACAAATGACAGCCGGGACCAACGGCTTAACGTGCTTTCCGAGGCACGGAGAGGTCTTGATATGATATATATTTGTCTTAATAATCTATACATATAATAAAACAGTAACGAAAGAAAAACTGTACATTGAGATTTTTCGAGAAAAAATAAGTGGCTTTTGTTAGAAAAACGTAACTGATGACAAAAAGTGACTTTTTAGAGTTTTTGTCTGTTTGTCTGTTTGTCTGTTTGTCTGTGTGTATGGTAAGGCTTCACGCCAAAACTACTGGATAGATTGAATTGAAATTCAGCTAAAATGTTCTTTGTAAACCAAGGAAGGCTTTAGGCTACATATAATCACGCCGTATGTTATGGGAGGTAAGCAATATTGATTTTAAAAGGTTTTGGTTCGTAATTGAATGCACAAAATAATTGAATGCCCAAAATGACATGTTATTTATTTAGTTAATAAAAATTTAACCCTGGAAACATAACAATCACGCTATTTTTATAAAGGAGCGGAGCAGTAATATTATAAATTGCAAGGGAACAGCTATTTCAACCATATGTCAACAGGGAATTTAGCGGTAAGGTCAGGCGACCGTTTACCGCAATAGATGGTGCGAGTTCAAATCCCGGGTTATAAAAAAAAACTGTTATTGTTTTAAAAAATCGTAAAATTCTTTTTTTTTAGTTTTTGCATTTTTTATGTGCATTAGGAACGATACTGTTATGAAATCTGAGAACTTTACATGTCCTATCTACTTGTATGGGGAGTTTCACACCAATATTAATAAACAGATTGATTGGTGGTACAACAAGCTACACTATCATAAAGTCAAGTCAAACTTTTGGTTCTAAGTTATATCTTACCAAGCGCATTTGTTGTTTGTGGAGTGTCACGCAACAGTGACAAAGGGCGCGTGCTTAAAGATTGCTCTTTAACCGTGTGGGATGAATGCACTATGGCGAACAGAAAAGCAGTAGAGGCGGTAAACAGGACTTTGTAGGACATCCGCAGGAACCAGCAAATGATGGGTGGCGTTACAGTTCTGTTAAACGGCGATTTCCGACAAACGCTGCCTGTGGTGACGCGAGGAACTAGGGCTGATGAGGTGAATGCTTCGTTGAAATGCTCTTTCTTATGGCCACATATTCATAGGTTGCGCTTAACGATGAATATGAGAGCACAGCTTGGCGGGAATGTACACGCCCAAGAATTTTCTGATCTTTTCTTAAAATTGGGTGAGGGAACGCTACCAGTAGACGGTGGCCAGGTGGTTCTACCTGAGATACTTGGGAGAGTGGTGTCCACCTTAGATGATTTGATTCGCCTGGTACGGGGACATCAATAGGATACCGCACCAAGATAATTCTTGGGTGTGACGTGAACGAGTCATTTTAACACCCAGAAACGACCAACCTTCAGCGATCAATGAATGCATTCTCGCGGAAATTGAGGGATATGAAGTGACTTCAATAAACACTGTTGTCGACCAAGATGACGCCACTCAATACCCCGTAGAATTTCTCAATTCCCTCAGTGCAAGTGGACTACCAGCGCACACCATTAAGCTAAAGGTCGGTGTCCCAATTATGCTTCTTCGGAATCTCACTCCACCGAAACTGTGCAATGGGACCCGGCTCAAAGTCGTCTCGCTGCAGAGAAATATCATTGAGGCGGAAATTCTAACGGGTTGTGGTGTCGGCGAGACAGTGTTTATACCACGTATACCACTGATTCCCCACAATTACCCTTTTTTTTCGGATGGGAAATCATCAAATGACCCCTCCCGCTCTGGGTGGAGCGGAAGGGACTGTCTCTTACTGACTAAAACCCACCCGTGTTCCTTCCTTAGCCCTTTATGTTCGGGGCCAGCGGTAACCCTTTCGGACAATCCCGCTGACCCGGCAGGCTTCGGGCCCTCGATGCTGACATCTCTTTGAGGCGCGCGTGGAACACGTACGCGCCGTCCGGCACGGGCTTGGTCCTGATCGGACGGTGAGCTACCCATTACTCTCCGCCCGCAGGCCCGCGCCTACGGTGGCCGGGAGTCGTCCCGTGGCTCCCGACGCCCGGAGCGTCTCACGCGGCGGCTGGGACGGGAGGCTTTCTCCCTCATCCGTCCCGCCACCTCCTTCGCTAGCATGACTGCTTCGCAGAAGGAGGTGACTGCCTCCAACTCCCTCTCGCCCCGGACCATAGCTTGCACCAGGGCCGGACGCGCCTCTACGAGGACACGGTGGTACTCCGCCCAAGCGGGGCAGACCTCCACCGTGTGCTCCACCGTGTCCTCTGGGCGATCCTGGCAATAGTGACACCCGGCCACAATTACCCCTTTCAATTCAAGCACGTGCAGTTTCCTGTGAGCGTGTGCTTCGCCATGACAATAAATAACTCGCAGGGGCAGACACTGAAGGCTGCGGGTGTCGACCTCAGGACGAGCTGCATCGCATAGCAAAAAATATTCCACGTGAAGAGCATTTTCTGCTGTGAGAATAAATTTGAAGATCTGGAACACCTGTTGTGGAACTCCAAAGCCCAGCGACACTATAACATAATTATAGGAATGACGTCTTAGCAAAAGTTGTTTAGTCTGATGGGCATTTCCTGTTGACTTACAAAAATGAAAGATCTGGAACGTCTCGAATCGTCTCGCGCATCAAGCCGTTTTCCCGTCCCCGGGCTCTTAGAATTTGACATCAGACGTTTCAGATCTTCGATTTTGACGACCCCGTTGTCGCTGGCATTAGCAACAGAATCCGCGTACGAAGTCGCGGGCAGAAGCTAGTAAGACATAAAATAAATACTTAGGTAGGTATACTTTATTGTTAATCAGGCTATAATGTTCACTACTACTTCGGCTTCGTAATAAACCACGTTAATGTCTCAGCAGTAATTTTAATTACTTAAGTACACACATCAAAAGTGTCTAGGGATCAAGCATTTTTATGCGGATTTCTTGAGATTGAGATGTGGCTTTGTAATAAATTTATGATTTTATAAATTTATATGGATCCTTTTTGGTGCATTTCATAATTTGAATCAGGAACTGTGAATCAAATTCGAGTAAAAGATGAAAATCAGCTGTCAATATTTTCCCTATAAAAACATACAACGCATTGAAGACATTATTAGTGCTACTGTTTCCCTACTACTGATTAAAACCAACGTTATTATGGAGCGGCGACGTCATTTAAGCAGGGAAGAAATGCTCAGAGCCGTGGGAATGATAGAAGCTGGTTCCCGGCAACGTACTGTGGCTTTAGCTCTGAATACAAGTCAGAGTGTTATCAGTCGACTTTGGACACGTTACCGAAGCACTGGTACCGTGGCTGAGCGCCATGGAGGACGGTATCGCTGCACCACACGGAGACAAGACCGATACATTCAAATCTTAACTCGAAGAGCTCCAACAATAACCGCCATGATGTTAGCCGTGAGGCTTCATCACTCTTCAGGGAACTTAATTAGCGACCAAACAGTCAGAAACCGCTTGCATGAAGTGAACCTTCATTCCCGAAGACCGCTACGGGTACCACCTATAGCAATGCACAATCGTAGGATTCGATATCAATGGGCTCTTGAACACAGAAATTGGGCAGAAGAACAATGGCGTTTCGTGTGCTTTTCTGATGAGTCTCGTTTTGGTATGAGACCGGATACAAGACGTATACGACACTGGAGAACCCCTGGACGCCAACAGCGATTAAAATCCTGCCAGGAAGTCCATCCTTATAGTGGTGGAACCATCATGGTATGGGCGGGTATTTGGATCGGCGGAAGAACTGAGTTGATTTGGATCAGAGGCAACCTCAACGCTCAAATTTATGCTGAGACGATTGTATCAGACGTCATCGTTCCTCTACAAGTGCAAATCGGTCCCTTATTTCAGTTAATGCATGATAATGCACGACCGCACACCGCAAGAGTTGTAAGACAGACTCTCGCCGCAGCTAACATCAATGTCCTGCCCTGGCCTGCTCAGTCGCCAGACTTGAACCCGATTGAGCATGCATGGGATATGCTACAGAGAAGAGCTCTGCCGAATATGGAGGGTATCCAGTCGCAAGAAGACCTTTTTTTGTTGTTGCAACGAACATGGGCGGCCATTCCACAGCGTGATTTGGATGAACTCATTTTGAGTATGCCAAACCGATGTTCTTGTGTTGTTAGTGTTCGCGGTAGAAACACGGATTATTAATTGTTTAAGTTACCCAATAAAATTTTAAAGAAAACTGTTATTTCAGTCTTTTTTTCGAACTTTTGTGTTAGTGGTTCAAATGTCAAAAATCCCTTTATTAGGAAAATGGCAAATTTCTTTATTAATGCAAAGGTGACTTGGTTTATCGTTACTGTGACAAACGGAAACACTTTATTTGATGAATCCTTAAAGAAAATTTTAATTAATATCAATCAGGAGAAAAGTTATTGCAAAAATATATGTTGATCCCTAGACACTTTTGATGTGTGTATTAAGTGACTACCCACATAAAAGTTTGAATGTAATAATGGTCACTATTAATCATTATTATTTTCATACCTATTTATAATGATGTTAATTTGATTTATTTTGTTTGGCTAAAAGATTTTACAATTTTTTTTTTTAAAGGACCCCTTTATTTTTCTTTTATTTATTTAAAATCACTTGATAAGTACAGATTTTAGTCTTGATTAGATACCATTTTAATATACACACGTCTAGGTACATATGTAGGTAGGTACTTATCTAGACATGTGTGTGTACTTATAATTTTTTTATGATCAATGATAATAATAATATGGCCCCCAATATTTTTATTAAAAATCTTAAGTACATCAAGCCAAATTAAAAACGCGCACATTACGCGCCCCTTCACCGGCCACGCGTCCGCAACGCTAGAAGACCATCGACTAACGTCACTAACGTTATAATCGCGCGATCCATCAGTAATTCAGTACTAGGTGCGCCCGCCTCGCCAGCGGCCAATCGTAAGCCGCCGCCACGCCTACCGGCCACGCGATTGGCCGAACCACTAACTTTGAATATAGAACCGCTTTTTTTTCTCTAACGCCTACGCAAGCTCGGACAACTTGAAGATTTCGTTCACGTTGCATCAAACACAATAGCCGATTGCATTGCATTTATTTTAATTTTTAAGTTAAATATGGTGATGGCACTCAATTGCTTTCAATTGCCTCGTTTATAGGATAAACTGTGCTTCTACTATTTCTTAGTCACACGTTATTTTAAATTAGATTAGGTCACGCAAGACTAGAAATAACAAATAGCGGTGAGAGAAAATATCGTGCACAAACTGCATAAAACTTTATGTTAAAAATAATACTTAAAGGAATTTTCATATTTTCAAACAGCGTCAATAAATCCATTTCTCATTTGTCATAGTGCTCAGGTTTCGAATTTTCATATTTTGAGATAGTGTCAAAAATTAATTTTCTTAAGTTTACTACTAAGAGAAGTACAAACAAGCTTGTCCCGACTGGGGGATAATTAATCACAATTTAGCTGAAACAGCGGATGCTGATTATAAAACAGTTCCCATACTGCCTTAATTAAATTACTTTATAGCACCCTTGTATTGTATCCACAATCCACATTGAGCGAGGTCTCCATTCCCATCCCATCGACATACAGTTTCACAACGTAATTGAGATTAATTAATCATTGAGATTTTAGTTTAAATTCATTTATTTTGTTAATTAGAGAATCCATGGTATAGGTATTACACGCGCTGACTGGTTGAATTATCGGTTCGAGGTTTGTGTCAAAATAAAATATGTCATGTGGAAATGACTATCTTTCGAATCTTTCTTGTATTAAACAAAAATATTTTTTTTCCCCATCACAGATGTAGCAGATTTGAAGAGGTCGGTTTAAAAAAATATTCATAAAAAACACCTCTCTACAATTTATTATTGGTTCATACTTAGACCACTTCCTAAATAATTTCACCCAATGTCCTTTAAGACCAATAGAAAAACAGAAATTAAACAAAAAATTTTTTGCAAGATTTTAAGCAAATTAGCAACAAAGTAAGCTTTTTACAGTCTTTTAAAAATACTAAACATTCCTATAGTTTAATCAAAGGAAATAAATGGGAAATGTTATGGCTCTTAGTGCCCAAAGATCATTACTAAACGCTTCATAAACTCAAAAATGTCTAGGTATAAATGCAAAAATAATTATCAGTTACCTACTTATTAACACTCCTCCAGTATTAATTAATAGAGCAAGATATTCAAATGAAGACTACATTTTTAGATAATTGGTAGTCTTGATCTTGATGAAGATTGCTAAAGAGATAACCACAGAAGTAACATAGTCAGACATAACATTTTATATGGACGAATAATGTGGCCAAGTGGAACCGGTGACTGAAAAGTTAAGTGGAAATCGGTTGTCATGGTATGAGCATGTGATGCAGATAAATGCGGACAATGTCGTGAGGAAAGTTTTGAGTATTAATGTAGGGGAGCCGACCGCCAATAAATTGGTTTATGAGCAGCATGCGTAGCATGAGCACCGATTTGTCGACGGAAAAGTAGACAAAGATGACCACAGACTAAGAAAGAAGAGAAAGATGACGTTCCGTGTAGACAGTACGACGGCAGCAAAATAGAAAGAGTCAACTGCACTTTTTACGAAATTCACTCTTTTACATAATAATTCTTTGTTGTCATGGGATTTTTTTTTGTTTTTGATTCTATAGGTACTTTGTGGCCGTCGAGTACAAAGTTTTCTACTGCATTTTGTAGTCTGTGGCGATTACAAAATCTCTTAGATAACTGTCAGTTGTCAATGTGATTTTGACAGTTGGGATAGAAAACTTTCTTCTGAAATAGTCTACATATAAAAGGACCTAGACAAAGATCGTTTGAAACGAAAGACAAAATGACAGATTGTAGAAAGATTTCTAGGCGGTATGTCAAAAATGAAGAAAAGAAATGTCACTTTGTATAGAAAGCAATGTGTCTTCTCTTCGTAGAGATAGAAGTGTTCATGCTACGCGTGCAGGAAATTGAAAATGGAGGAATAATGTGCCCCTGTGCCTTTAAGGCGAAAGCGCCAGGGTAGCCCGCGAAAATCAATTTTTTTTACGTTTTTTGCAATTTGCTGGTAAGTATTAAGTTGTACGTTGATTAAAATATGATTCACGGCCGTAACAAATATGTATTTACAGAATTCTAATCATTAAAGTCATCAACACAACTCTCTAAGACCAAGTCCCCAAGAATGACTGTTTCATGAAATCTTGACATTTGGGGATTATACTAACTTAACAAGTTGTATTACTGATATACCTACCTACATTCTGTAAATAGATAGGTATTTGTTACGATCGCGAATCATATTTTAATCAACGTACAACTTAATACTGACCAGCAAATTGCAAAAAACGTAAGAAATTTTGAATTTTGCGGGCTACCTTAGCGCTTCCCCCTTAAGTTGTAATTTCAATGTAAACTGTGAACACATTGATGCCGGGATCAATATTCTAGTAAATTCTAGTTTAACTAGTGTGTAGCGAGCATCGAAACATCGTTTCATCCAGCACTTAAGCTTAAGCTGGAATATCGATTCCACACTAATATGTCGTTAAATAATAACAGCCGCAATTGTCGATCGAAGGTTAAGAGCTACGCTTGCCGCGGTCGATTCGTGGATGGTTCCATTACAACTGAGGCCTAATGCGACATACTTGTCAAGAAATTACAAAATTAACACATTTCCACGACAAGCTCTGTTTAACAGCTTGTAAAAATTACCAGTTGTCCTTTAGGTTTCAATAAAAAGGCTCAGTCGTCATAAAAATGATAGCAACGGGGTTCGATTTTACGACGTCATAAAACTTTTTACAAAAAAAAAAACTAACTTCAAAAAAAAAACACTATAAAGTGTAAAATAACTTCTACCTATCTCGGAAATCGGTGTCAACTGCTCTCAAAACGATGAAGGAAAACATCGTGAGGAAACCGGCATATCCTAGAATCAAAAATTCGAAGACATGTGACATCTACCAACCCGCACTGGGCCCGCGTGGTGGACTACATAACAGTCCACTCCCTCACAGAGGGAAGGCCTGTGTCTGTGTGTCAGCAGTGGGAACATTATAGGCTGATCATGGTATAAAAAAAAATGAAAATCTGTAATTCACCAGTATTTGACATCCAAAGTGTCAAAAAACTCTCTGTGTTTAGACAACCATTATTGTGTGACCCTTCACCACTATCTTGGGAAATCAAAGCTGCGTGCATATCACGTACCATAAGTAGGTACTTTTGTAACTCATAGTCATAAGTTAGAATAGAATATCATTTATTTCCGAGTTTATGGTACAGATTAGCACATCAAGCTTCTACAATCAGTCAAATTTCTTTAATAGGTTTTCAACTAAAGCATAAGGCTCAAAGTTGATTGGGAAAATTTGACAGTTTCGGGTAACTTGATCTGCTGGCGACTGTACATTAAGATATTAATTATATTAAACAGCCAATAAAATATTAAAATTAAAGGTTTCTAATCAGCAAATTTCTTATCAGCAATTAAGTTTACAGTCTAAGGTTAGGTTGAGTTTAGGTTTTTTTAAAATTAAATCTTGTTTTGTTTATAAGTTTGACATGACGACGGATCATTTTGTTTGTGATGTTTTCCAATTTTTTACAGCCAATACATATTGTACAAGTACAAAATGGTTAGGCTCATTTAGGTACATAGCTTGAGACCTGAATTTAAAACTGATTCTCAACTTTCCCAAATATTTCACAAGTATAGTAAACATTATTTGAAACTCCACTCTTCACATGCATCACTCTAACCATTATCTAGTTACCTATAGATAATCTATTCGTTACACACATGACCTTCCTTCCTCCATAATGTTATTTTCATGGCGCACATAATTCAAAGACATAATTGTTGAATACAATGTAACGTTACAGCCAACTGTACACGACTTTAGAAAGTTCTACCGACCAACCAGGGCGCAGCGCGCGATAATCGCTGATTTGTAATTGGTCAATAAATATTTACTAGGAACGTCTGTGAAATATATTTTGTTTTATGGCTAGTTTTTAGTGCTGAGTTGAGTTTAGAATAAGTAAGAAATTATGGTATTTCAGTATGTTATAACGCAGACAGAATGATGTAAGCACTAAACAACTATATGAAAACCGGAAAAACATCATACAAAAATTGAATATTAAGTGAAAATGCCGCAGCATTATTAAAAATTCTTCAGCACGCCGTAGCATGACCACCATGATAGAAACGATCTTTGTCGACGGAAGAATAGAAAAAAGACAAATTGTAGACGGATTTCTAAAGAAATCTGTCATTTTGTCTACGTTATCTGTCACTTTGTCTACCCTTCCGTCGACAAAAGCCGTTTCTATGTTGGTCATGCTACGCGTGCAGGTCAACTTTAGCAGCTGGGTTTTCCCACCAGGTGTTCCAAACCAGTAGGTACTTGAAATCTACAACACATTCCGTCATCAATCATTCCTTTGGACTAAAACGTCATTCCTCTGCCAAACGAGTTTTAAATTTAGAACCCTCGAACGCGACCTGCCAGTACTAAGCTTTGTTTACACCGACACAGAATGGGCACTAAGTGTGATATCGTTATCGGGCACCGTCCACTTCCTGCGTAGTTCTGCCTTTGGTCACGTAGCCCGGCTGTACTGGACAATGTAAACGCATTTAGTGTGTGCGCCGATTGTTTCGGCTCAATGGGCCGCTGTTAGCCTCGGCGATATCGCACCGGACGTGCGAAATGTCAGGCGATTAATTTTATTGTTTCTGAGTTTGTTTGTCGGGTGATGTTAGTAGATTAGATTTAGTTGTCATAGACATGAGGATTATTGTCTACTGCGTAGAAGAAGCTACGATGTAATGGCGACGTTGTCGTTGTCACATCTGGAAACTCGACTTTAGTTGCGTAACACAGGGATTGTTGTCGTGTCTGGAACAGCACATCTCCCAGACACAGTATCACAATTTGTGTCCCAGATAAATGCAATGTGATGAGTTTTGTTGTAGTGTCAAAAAGTTATTGCCAGTGTTATTTGACATTTTTACCTATCATTAGGAACTGGGAATCTGTGACCGTCGTTTCAGGCATTAGGTACTAGGCCATTATCGGCCTTGCCACTTAAATATTAGGGTAGGTTGTACAGCGGGGTGCGTAACACACTATCAGTAGCTATGGTTTTCATTTTGACAGTTCAACACCATTCATTGCGTTATTAATGTTGTTAAACAGACTAATTTTTCTAACATGTAAAGCAATTGTTTAGCAATATCCTTCAAAATGATTTACATTGTGATTGATAGTGTGAATGCAGGTGACAGTAGAATGTGGAGTTAGGTGTGATGTAAATTATCTTCTTTAACTATGTATAATTTGAAATTAATATCTACTTCGTTACGTACTTACAAGTAAACCCGCTTACATAAATCTATCTGTAGGTACTGTCAATAATGACACTGAACGACAGTCTTAAATCATTTCCCTGTTTATTTCGCAAGAAGTTAAGTTTTTCTTACAAACTCCGCTTTGTATGATTATAATATGATTTATTATTATTGCATCCATAAAACTTTGAAGGGTAGTGTAATAAAAAGGATCGTTTATGTGAGCCTAACCTAAACCCGACATTAATTTCGAAAATACTGCTTTAGAGAATTTATTTAAAGTAATAAATAAATATTTATTTAAATACATTCACAACACATTAACTAGGTACTAGTAAGTATTTAAAGAATCGCACATAAATATTACCTATTAATAATGTTAAACATAATAACCCTTTCAATGCTTTCATTTTAAAATTAATAGAGTTTTTATTCTATGTTTTTTTCTTTTAAACCAAATGACAGTGACATTTAAATGGTAATTGGTAACCCTATCAATCCTTGACAGATGTCAGTTGACAGTGATTGTTTTTATACTATGAATTAAAAGCTTTGTTTTTCAGACTGTTTAATTGAATGCTTTTGCTTTGCCTGAAGCTGTTATTATGTAGGTTCGATTAAATAGATGCCAAGGGAAATATTTATTTTAGGTAACTGATCTTCTAAAAAAATTTACGGACACATTTTTAAGTGAATGAAATTCTAAAAAAAAAAACGCACTTTCGATTTTTTTTTTTTAAATTAACGAATTTATATAAACATTTTGCGCTTCTAATGATGCACACTTTTTTAAATATTTGAGCCACTATTCGTCTATCTTTCCTTTTTCACACGTTTCACGTAATCACGTCGATCGCAGTAACGCTACACAGTAGACACACACATTCTATATTATTTCTTGTTTCAAAGTAGGTACACCTAATGACACCGCCCAAGATATCCGATATTCTTTACATCGAATGATTAATGTTGTGGCCACTAAATCAGCGGGAGGCCCTCGCATCAGAGGCCACGCCTTCAAACAGATTTATAGCGAGGGAATACTGTTTTTTTTATTTTATATTGATGCTTTATTGCTAAGTGGTATGTTTATAATATGGTTATCGGCATAACGCAGATATAAAAGGTTTTGTTTGGGTGTATACTGTAAGAATAGCCTAAAGCGTGGGTAGGAAACATATTTCATAATGATTTGCCGCTAACTATTAATTTATTTAATGATTTAAAAATGATTAACACCCGGTTTCTATTAAAAGACTTCCAGGTAACAGCCCCTGGACTCAGGTCATCATCATCATTTCAGCCAAAAGACGTCCACTGCTGGTCATAGGCCTCCCCCAAGCACTTCCACTTCGACCGGTTCTTTGCTTCTCGCATTCAACGGGTTCCTGCGGCCTTCACAAGGTCGTCGGTCCACCTTGTGGGAGGCCTTCCAACGCTACGTCTTCCGGTACGTGGTCGCCACTCCAGAACCTTTCGGCCCCATCGGCCATCTGTTCTGCGAGCAATGTGCCCTGCCCACTGCCACTTAAGTTTGGCAATTCTTCGGGCTATGTCGGTTACCTTGGTTCTCCTACGGATCTCCTCATTCCTGATTCGATCACGCAGGGAAACTCCAAGCATAGCCCTCTCCATTGCCCTTTGGGTGACTTTTAGCCTTCTTATAAGGCCCATTGTGAGCGACCACGTTTCAGTGCCATAAGTCATCACTGGCAACACGCACTGGTCAAAGACTTTCGTCTTGAGACACTGCTGTATGTGGGACGAGAAGATATTGCGTACGATTGACCTCTTTCTTTCTTAGATTGGACTCAGGTAGGCCGAAGCAAAGAAAACCTGCAGGGTTATTGCGTAACACTATCAGTAGCAATGGGTTTCATTTTGACAGTTCAACAACATTCATTGCGTTATTTGCGTTGTTAGGCAGACACATTTTTCGAACATATGGACCAATGGATTAGAAATATGCTTGAAAATTATTCAAATTGAGAGTAATAGTGTGTTACGCATATAGAGGTATGAGGAACAGGGTGTAAAGTTCACTCATACTCTATAGAAAAGGGAGGATCCTCCGACCAGACGGGTGTTGTGTCTGGCGGGCAACTGCCCGATGATTCATGTCGGGCCGTTGTATCTATGCTAATTGCGCGGTAAACTCTGCTTGCGCGATGCAGGATTTGCGTGACGTCAGTATGACGCGTTGTTCCCATGTGGCGTTGTAGATACCGCTACACGCAATTAAGGTGCAGCTCAGGTGGAGATTCACAGAAGACTCCGCCCTGCATTGTAAATGTGGTGCTGTCCCACAAACAATGGGGCACTAAATGTCGTGTCCTGTGTGTCCTGATGTCTGCACGCTACAGGAGCTGATCGACGCTACTGAAGGTGCCAAGCTCGTAGCCAACTTCTGGACTGACTTAAGAGCGTTTACGCCGAACGGCATTTCATAAAAACTTTCAAGCAATTGTTTCCCGAAATGAATGAACCGATTTTAATGAAACTTCATACGCATAAGCAGGATATAAAGGTCTAAAAAGTTATCGGAGAACATTTTCAAGATGTTTTATTTTAAAAAAGATAACTGGAATTCTCTGTTTCTATGAAAAGTTTAAAATCGGTCTAATTTGGCTGTAACACTATTTTTCGAAAATGTTCTCTGCTAACTTTTTAGACCTTTGTATCCTGCTTATGCGTATGAAGTTTCATTAAAATCGGTTCGTTCATTTCGGAAAACAAGGGCTTGAAAGTTTGTATGAAATGACGTTCGGCGTAAACGCTCTTAATATAGATTGCCATCGACCCGTTAAGAAGAAAACCCGGTTTCCAAATTGAGAATTTGATAACACTAAAGTACAATTTGAGAGGTTCTAAAAACAACCTGTCAAATTCTACTTTGGCATTACTTACTTAAGAGCGTTTACGCCGTACGGCATTTCATACAAACTTTCAAGCCCGTGTTTTTCGAAATGAATGAGCATTTTAATGAAACTTCATACGCATAAGCAGGATACAAAGGTCTAAAAAGTACCTACTTAAAGAACATTTTCGAAATGTCTTATTTAATAAAAGTCACTTCGACTTTAGGCCATTCGACTACATCTTGCTACATCTTGTACCTACCTACAGGTAAACTTGTAAAAATAAGTAGGTACCTACGTACATATATTCACGTTATTGCCCGAAGGGTTCCATAATCCATAATCAGCCTATAATGTTCCCACTGCTGGGACACAGGCCTCCTCTCGGTGAGAGGGAGTGGGCCGTAATCCACCTCGCGGGCCCAGTGCGGATTGGCAGATGTCACATGTCTTCGAATTTTTGGTTCTAGGACATGCCGGTTTCCTCACGATGTTTTCCTTCACCGTTTTGAGAGCAGTGGTGATGAAATAATTTACACAAAGTAAAGCGCCTGTCTGGGTTCGAACCTACGACCTACAACTCGTCAGTCGCGGCCGTTACCACTTGGCCACCACTGCTCTGGCCATATAGCCTTTTTTTTTTTTTTTTTTTTTTTTTTACGTGGAGAAATGCTCATGCATTCTGCACTACCACGGGGAGATAGTGCAGTTATGTGGGACTCTAACCCACTAAAACTCCACGGTGTCCTCCTCTGCCGCTTATGGCGGGAACACGGGCACGCGTTAGCACTCATCCGTGAACCCGCCGCGGCTGTCCGTCACCGGACCCTCCTCCGGGGAGTACTCCCCATCACCGGCGCACCAGAACACATAGCACGCCGTGACCACCCCAGGGACCAAACCAGCACATGGGCGCCAGACGACTTCGTCTCTGCCACCCTTGGTCCCCCTGCGACGGGTCAGGTCATTGGCCCCGCCGCCTGCCAATTTTCGGCCGCAGAGGATAGGGAGAGTGGCCAACGTCATACCAACACTCCTCTTCCCCTGCGGCCCCACCGCGTCCGCCATCGAACGGTGGCGACCCCGTCAAGGCCGCGGAAGGTAGGGAGAGCGGCGCACCGTAATACCGGCACTCCTCTCCCGCCGCGGCCTCCAACCCTCAGCCGCGATGCCTCCGATACGACATCGCGGCCCGCCTCAGTTGCGATGTCGCCCAAGCGGCACCGCAACCTACATTTTGGCCGCTACATCGTCGGCTTGTCGGCAAAAGCCCTGACGAGCGGCCCCTCCTCGGGTTCCTCTTCGCTTCACCGTGGGTGTCCAAGCCACGGCTACTGAGCCCCCCCGCCTCGACAAAGCGGGAACCCACCGGGGGGGTGGCCATATAGCCTAGCCTAACCCGAAGGGTTAGGCTAGGCTATATGTCTCCAGTTATGTTTGAGTCCCATGTAATAGGGGGCGAGCCTATTTGCCATCAACCGGACACCGGGTTGCTCACAGATATTGATAGACCTAAGATAACGCAAGTATCACGATCTGTATTTCCAATTCTGAAAACTTGATTCTTGATTCACTGATCTGTATTACCAAGCGTGCCATTTTTTGACTACCTATTATGACGTCACAAGTTTAGTGATGGGAAAATCAAATCGATTCAAAGACGCCGCCGCGTGCGACACCCGTCTCGTCCCACACTGGGGTCTAGCGCCAGCGCTCACGCTCACCCAGCCAGCAGTACCTACACAGGACGAGCGCGAAAGTGGCGGCGATTATATATATACATATATATGTATAGGTATATACGATTCTTGTACGTAAGCAACAAGGTCGTTCTTCAGTTAGTTTACCAACTTTATTTTTTAATAACACTTTATGCACAAGTTAAACTAATACCGTACAAAGGCGGTCTTAATGCTTGAGGCATTTTCTGCGAGTCAATCTTTTATGATGGTGCAGAGAAACTTCATTCTATACCTAAACTATGATAGTTAGTAAGCCCATAAATGTAAACTGATCATATCTTAAAGTATCTACTCTATATTTCAATAACAAATTCACCCATCAACATAGATAAAGAATTCGTTAAACAGCTGTAAAAAAGAGGCGTGACGGACGCTTCAAGATGGCGGCTGTAATTAAAAAATAAAAACGGAATATTAATTTTCCGTCACGTTTATACGGCAATAAAAATGCATAATGAGATTCTGAGGCATAAATTACGGCTCCTTCTGCATGTCCAATTGTTTATCTGTAGTGTTAAATTAAACAGTTTCAGCACGAAACCATAATGTCTTGGAATTACTTTTTTTTCTGTCACGCGAAAATGGCGAATGTCAGACGTCATGCTTTTCAAAGCACATACTAATTTAATTCCATGCGTTTTACTGACTGTATTCTGTTAGCAAATGTTGAAAATCAATGTTTGAATTGATTCAGTATTGAAGAGTTAACAAAATCTGTACTTACGTGAATAAAAGAAAAATATTCTACCTATAGGTCCCTACTCCCTAGGTAATTAATATAGCTAAAAAATATATTAGCTAAACTTACAATCACACTGCACACAAATGACACACATGAAAAACAAATGCTTGTGAAAATGAGAACTTATTATTGTATTTTTTCCCACCATCAGAAATGAAAAAATTAAAAACAAATTTAATATCTAATTATTAAACAACAAATGGCAGTATGTAACCACAGAGCTAATGATGTACCTAACCATAAACAAAAGCTAGCATACAAAGGCTGAATAATATAATACCTTTGCTAGGAGTCATTAATACCTGTCAAGTCGCCACGCTCCACCCGTTTGCGCAGTAACATTACCACGACCAAGTTAACTTTGCCGTTGTGACATGCAATTATAAACCTTAACACAATGCAGTAGAGTATACGGAACAGAATAGAGAGGCTTATTTTATGTTTGTTTGTCGATTCCCAACATAATCGTCCATGATGGGGACACGCCTTCGCGGGAAGTATCTACTGATAAATGGATGAGCAATGTTTTATTTTCTACGATATTTATTTAGCCTTGCGTGGAGTGAGCACGACAGTATATAAAGGTATTTAATAGCTTTTAGTATGGATATTGTTGTGTAGTTAGCGTTAATAGTGTTGGAAATGATTAGTACCTTTCATATTTCAAAACTAATATTATGTCTGTAGTGGTCATCACTCCAGTTCAAATATGTAGGAACACTATAACTGATTATTTTCTTTAGGTAATATAATTTATCATCATTCTCCTGCCTTTATGCCAATTTATGACGTATTCCACATTGGGCACCCGCTTAAATGGCACCTGAGTGAATGCACCTGACACACAGGCAGCGGCACGGCAGTGCCATTTAAGCGGGTGCCCAATGTGGAATACGTCCAATTTATTTGGGGTCGGTGCAACATGTCACGCGGTCTTTTCCTTCCATACTTCTCTATTAGTCGTCATCTCGGTAGTCACCCCCTGTCTAGCCATCTCATCTTTCACACAGTCCATCCATCGTTTATTTGGTCTCTCTTATAGCCATCGACATTCATACTCAAAACTTTCCTCGTGAAATTTTCCTCATTCCTCCGTAACACATTGCCCATACAAACGATTTCCACACAACTTTATACATACTTACCGGTGCCACTCTTAGAGTTTCTCTTATTTTGACAGGTGGTTTTATTCCGGTTTCAAAATTAAGTCCTTAAATAAAACTACCCTTTGGCCTCTTAATTTGACATTCCTACAGAACAAAGAAACGTCAAAACAAAACAACTAGATACTTTTGACAAAAAAATCCCAAAAAATATGGAAAGAGAAACAAGCCGATTTCTATTGTGATTTAAACAAAACTTAAATGAGTATGGACATAAACTGAGTGTACTTACCGAAAGTAAGACAGACCCTGGTGCAGTAAGTAATACCAAAAACACATTGCAACAATTTTAACTGTTAAATAATAATTTTGTCATTGTCATCTGCCCAGCCTTTTCCCAACTAGTATATAGGGGTCGGCTTCCAGTCCAACCGGATGCAGCTGAATACCAGTATTTTACAAGAAGCGACTGCCTATCTGACCTCCACAAACCAGTAACTGGGTAATACCATATAGGTACGATACCCCTTGTAAGACTTTCCGGTTTCTGAGGACCCGTAACGACTGTCAAGACCCACGAATGGCAGCCCGACCAACGGCTGAACGTGCTTTCCGAGACACGAAAGGGTTCTTGGTATGTAAAGATGGTCACCCATCCACGGGACAACCGCGGCAAGCGTAGCTTAATCTGAACGATCGGTCCGTGCAACTGTTATTACTTACCCACAACCCCTAAGTAATTATTAGGTAAGACATAAAAACTACATAGCTCAATGCATGAACAATAAGTAGGTACCTACTTACACAACTAAAATAAATTACTTAGTTAACAAATTGAACAAAAAAACTTAAAAATTGTACGCAATTAATCATTTTGCAATCTAATAACAACAAATATAACTAGTTAATTATGTCAGTTCTTGTAAAAATTAACTTAAAATATGGTTTATAAAGTTATACGCAATACAAGAAACAGAACAATGGAAATAAATTGCATTATATTTTATATTATTTATCTGCAATTATTACATATACACCGCTATTTATTGTCTACTGGTTTTTCGCAATTGTTTCTTTGAATTGGTTTCGTATGCAAATAGTTATAATAACGCAATAGAATACATGCGATTGTTTCTATTTCTAACTTGTTAAACGAATAATTATCGATGTCTTTTACTCAAAATGAACCATATAATACATTCATAAACTCACGCCCTTCGCCCTTCCCATGGGGACAGGCAGAAACTACAGAATGTCACCAGCTAAGATCCTTACACACCCATTTTGCTTCGTTTACGTTCATGAAGGCCAATTCCCGTAATTCAAAACGTTCAAAATCTAGTCGCAATCTCATCTCAGCGATCAAAGTCAAAAACTTGTAGAAAGTAAAGGGAAATTAGATGAATTTTTGACAGATTGAGACTGAGACAAAGACTGAACATTCTTGAAATTACAAGAATTGCCTCTGTGGTCAAACACGCACGACCGTTGCGAGTTCTATATTCATGCATTTCATCAAAATCTAAACACTCTTTCTCTCTTTCATCTACTATAGAATTTAGTTTTTTGTAGTTAACAAGATACACCACATTTATCTCTTGAAAACTTATGAAAAGACGAAGACAGTTAACTGCGTTGTTGCTTGTTGGTGTCTAAAATAAACCTCACTCGACATAACAAGCAACGATAAGTTTTGTCTCCTAATCTGAAACTGACGTAGTATACACTAGAATTGCAGATAATTTTGTACCAGACAAACAGTGAATAGCCGATCTATGCCGTTAATATGTCACCGTGAGAACATAGGTGAAGTGAGCTGTCAATAGTGGCAATCCTTAAAGCATCAGCATTGCGATTCTGTAACCATCTCACCGTGAAAACTTAGGTGAAGTGAGCGTGGAGTGAGCTGTCAATAGTGTCGATTCCTAGCAAAAACAAACTCACATCACCTAAGTTTTCACGGTGAGATTTTTACAGAATCGACCGGCAGGTGGAATGACACCTCACTTCAACCTCATTTCACCTTAGTTTTCACGGTGAGATCTTTACAGAATCGATCGGCTATTACTTGGGTGACAAGTTGTCACGGCCAATATTTACAGAATCGCTCCAAGCTCACTTCACCTATGTTCTCACGGTAGGGTTTTTACAGAATATAAAGAGAGGAGGTATACATAAATTAATGGCAACACGCGCTGTAGGTCTTAAATCGTAAATGCAATTTAAGTGAAACAGAAACAACTAAGTAAACTAAAAAACAGATAACTATAATATTAATTTAATTAAACGACCTATGTTTATGAAAAATAGTTATTAACAAGGCAATCAAATAAAAATAATATAATTTTTATTGCCATTTTAACACTGTAATGCAAGACCAACTTAATACCTACTTAACTTACGATTTACTTAACAACAAATTGATGTCACAACATTTCACGAATTAACATTTTCTTCGACTTTTACAACTTTAATTTAGTTTTCTTTTTTCGTAGAAATATGTGGATTTTGCAACACACCTGCATGTTTATACCGTTTGGTCATAAAACCGAGATAAACTTAAGTTTAACTTAAACCTCCGTCGGAGTTGACTGGGGCCAATGAAAACTTTTTATTGCCGCTATGAAAGTAGCTTTGCAAGCAGCCCCTACTACTTATCGTAATTATTGGTGTCTCATTTGAGGATTACAGAGTTTTTAAATCTGTAGGTATATTTTTTAGTTTGGTAATGCTGTATACGATAGCTTTATCCCATTTTCTGTTTGTAGAGTTTTTATGTGCGATTTGATAACATCTCTTACAATTTTATTTGATCTTAAAAAGGTATATTTTAATTCGTTGTTATTAAAAGTAGTATTTGCTTAACCCAATTTATTTTATCAGTTCTTAATTATTTTCTCACATTTCTGCAATGTGTCGATTTAATCAAAGAATTATCAGCACCTTAAAAGCCAATTTTAGGAGTTGGTACTACTTAACAAATTTCACCTGATTCAACCCAAAACACTATTATAGTCAACACAAATCACCATTACCAATTATCACAACAAAGCAGCCATCTTTCTTTAAATAACTGTAAATTTTCGAAAAAACTTCGAATTCTTTCCGAGAACGGTTAGTAGCGGCTGCGACACGTACGATATTGTGGTTAACCGTATGCATAGAGGCCACAGATTGTGCCAGCTTCCTAGTAAACACAGCCACTGTGTCAGAACCGCAAGAAACAACATATGACTAGAACTTGGGTGAAAACTTTTGAGTGCATACAAGAAAAACATTGAAATGTAGACTTTTTTAAAGCAAAATTAAAAAGTTTTTCCAAATTATACCAAAAGTTTCACCAACACAAAGTCGAATTTGTAAAAGTAAATAAGAAAGATGGACTCAAACGAGAGGACTACTTCTTAAGCACGAAATCCGTAGTTTTGGCTGAAGTAACTTAAGTACTTAAGTTTCTTACTCCGTAACACTTACGGACATAAGGTTAGTTCGAGGTGCGAACTATGTAATATTGAATGACAAAACGATTTGACGACTGTCCCTACACCCGATGTGTTTGCCAGTCCGAAAAATTGAATGTGTCCCTTGTTTTGACAGATCTACTAGTTTTGGACAGGCCCAATCTTCGTTTACGGATTTAGAGAGTATAACCCCAAGACTCAGTTACATCGATAAGATGAATTCAATAGACCAACATAATGTAGGAGCACGAGATAAGAAAGAAGAGACAAGAATAGATAGATTTCCTTTAGTTAACGCAACTAAAGGAAATCAATAGTAGGTTTCTTTATGTTACAACGAGGAAAGTAAAGTATCAACTCCTTTTAATTATGTCATGAATTGGCATGGATCTTAAAATTCTCAACTGTAACCTTACACTTAAGATTGTAAGTAATTTGATTGAACCATTTATTCTGCAGCCAACCGATATTACTGCAAATATTCATTTTTGCATTTCATATATTCATTCAACGGTTTACTACCAAACAAATGACAATCAACCACCGACGGCATATATTGACATAATATTTCAAGTATCAAGATTTTGTTGAAGTCATCTGTAGAATCATTCTAGAAAAAAATCCTACAGTGATTTACAACTCTCAAGAACCAAGCCTGGCACTAGTAGGTACTACTAGCACGTAAATCAGTACTAAAATTACAATAGCTCGGACAGCGGTATAGTAAATATTTACAAACACTCCAGCGATGTTTCAATGCTTATTGTGATTATGTTTTATCTTGAAACAATCAATGATGCAAACGATTACCTAACCACACACATTCTCAACAAAGGACTTTATTATTTGAATTTTGTTCAATTACCTTATTCATTGGTTTGTATAGGTTTTTTTTAACATATCCCTAACCATTTTTTTCTCTTTCGAGTGTCTTACCGCACAACAGTAGCAAAGGATCTATATCCACTTCATTCCTCGGTTTATTTTTCTAAGTTTATACATATATCTCGTTACATTGGAAGTTACAAGTATAAATGAATGTGTCTATTTCATTGTATTCATATATACATTTGTAATTAGTTTGTGACTTCCCTTCAACCAGCGTCTAATTGTGTAACACTATCAATCAATGAAAAATGTTGAAGGATATTGCTAATACATACATTGCTTCATATGTTCAAACAATTTATCTACTCAACAACGTAAATAACGCATTGAATGTTGTTGAACTGTCAAAATGAAAGCGATTCCCGCTGTTCTGCTCACAAATTTGCATTCTACCCTTCACAACAGAGCAATACTACTTCGCATGGATGTTCATAATATTAGATTGCATTTGAGACATTTCACTAGCTGTTGGGGCGGCAACTCATGCGCAAGCCCCTAGCTCTTGCAGGTGTCTATAAAGCAGCATGTTATCATTCATTATGTTTACATCAGATGGCCAGTTACTTCAATTGCCAATCTATAGTTGGCTTATAGGCATGTAATGAGTTTATTGAGGTTAGTTAGAAACAGGGTGCTACTGTATTTAATTATGGTGCAAAACCATAATTACTGTTCATTTATGGCAACATAAACTTACGGCAACGGTTCTGGGAACATTTGCGATATACAGGGTGGGCAAAAAGTCGTGGATCAAACGAAATAGGAAGATAAAGGAGGTCATTTCCAACAAAAAATCTTTCTACAGGATGGCCATAATTCAATTGCCCTAAAAGTTATATTAGGCGGTGCAGATTGTGCATTCTGGTGAGAGGCAGAAATTTTGAACATTTAATGTAAAAAGTTGATTGAATAAAAATTACTTACCTACTCATAATCGTTGTTCTTTTTATTATTTTTCTTCTTTTTATCTGAAATTACTATTACTTAGCAAAAATCTTAATTTTCTGTTAAATTTACCATTTTATCCACCTTGATATGAAAAAACTATCATAAAACCAGAATTAAGAAACAAAGAGAAATAAATTTTGGTACCTAACACTTCAAAATTTTCGGAAAAAAATTAAATGCTCTTGAAATATCTAAAATAGGATAAAAATCGTATTTTAGTAAAATTTGGTCAAGGCTAAAAATGTCGCTTACGATAAGTCGGGACTTTTTGACTTCTTCTTCTGAGTACTTTACGTCTTGTTTGTTTGTTATCACAGGTAACTATAGTAAATGCAGTTTGTTTCTTTTCCTAAGCAAGTTCTTTATTTTTTCTTTCCCACATACTTCTGATATAGGCCTGATGCATTTTTTCAGACGATTTTCAATACATGTTGCTTTTCCGTTCTTATAACATAATGTATTGTTTTCAAAGAGAGGAATCTCCCTTTTATCTTTTTTTTTATTGGTTGACAAACAGACTGAAAAGCAGCCTTTACTATAGACACTATTACCTTTGATATGTCGATAGGCTTTATTGTAAGTCTTGAGACTTAGGAGTAACATAGAGGCAATACAATAATGTTTTTAGCATACATAACATATACATATAGGCAAAGCTGAAGGAAGCCGACCCCATCAGTTGGGAAAAGGCTAGGCAGATGATGATGATGATGGTTAGGGAGAGCTGCACTCACATTTCGCCACTTTAAGTAACATGGGGCGAGTCTAATGACAAAAAACCAGTCAAGTGCGAGTCGGACTCACGCATCGAGGGAGAGTTCCGTACAAATTTGTAGGTATGCGACTACAAATTTTCGCATTTTTGCCTTTATTTTTGCTACATAACATTGCTTCTTGCCAAATTTCATGATTATAGGTCAACGGGAAGTACCCTATAGGTTTTGATTCCCTTGCGAGTGTCAAAATATGCGGCGTAAACTAATAAACACCCGTATCTTTTGATTGCGTTGACTTAGAAGTTTGATTTTTTCACAGCTTCAAGGGATTGCACAGCCCTGAGTATTTAATTTCAATTTCATAACTCCACGCGTTCCTACGAAAAAGGATCTTGAGTCTTGACAGACGGACAGACAAACGGACAACGAAGTGATCTTATAAGGGTTCAGTTTTTCCTTTTGAGTTACGGAATCCTAAAAACCAAGTAAAATATGCAGACTCCGGGCTGCTACTGAGAAATCCCAGATGGAAAAACCCAATAACAATTTGCCCGACTTGGGAATCGAACCCACGACCTCAAGCTCAGCAGTAGCACTTGCGACCACTAGACCAAAGAGGCAGTCAGAATAATGTTTTGGCGGTTTTATCGTCAAAAGCGAAACTTATCTATTAGACAATCTTTGGATATACAGGAAACTTGATAGACTTAGACTAACATTAAAAGTAACTAAGTTAATAATTAAATGTCATTCGAAGCTAATTTTACGGCATCATAATAACATTTAACTTTCATAGTACCTATGTATTAGAAAATAAACTTTAATCGGTAGCCATGTAATTTTAAATTGCATTGACCTCACAATTACGGATTCTCAGTAATACTATCTTGCGATTGGACGGCCGGCAATCAAAATTTACGATCGACCAATCCAAACACGTTAACTATTTTGATTATACGATTTAAACGTGAATTAGCAAATTAGTTCCTATTGCAAACCATAATAACGATTAATTTTGGATATTGGTTTCATTTGAGTTCGCAAATAATGATCATTAAGGATCGATTCATTCTCCTCTTCCATCATGTCGGCACGAGCTATGTGATAGCTCTAACCATAGTATAACGATAGCAAGTCAGCAAGGTTAATGAACACTGCAACTATGTTAGGTATACAGGGTTATTGGTAAAACATTAACAACCTCTTAAGAGGTCATTGTACTCATCATTATGTACTTACAACTAAAAAAATCAGCTGTTACCTACATTTTGACGAGTTATACGAACATAAATGTAGGGAACAGCTGATTATTTTTTCGCGATTTCAGGTTTGGTCCCATAGCAAAAGTTGTAATTCTTAAAGACACGAAAAGTGACTTTAATTTATAATATAGAAGATTACTCATTCAAACTACTAAAGAACCAGGAGAACCAAGGTAACCGACATAGCCCGAAGAATTGCCAAACTTAAGTGGCAGTGGGCAGGGCACATTGCTCGCAGAACAGATGGCCGATGGGGCCGAAAGGTTCTGGAGTGGCGACCGCGTACTGGAAGACGTAGCGTTGGAAGGCCTCCCCACAAGGTGGTCCGACGACGTTGTGAAGGCCGCATGAACCCGTTGGATGCGAGAAGCACAGAACCGGTCGAAGTGGAGGTGCTTGGGGGAGGCCTATGTCCAGCAGTGGATGATGATGACTCATTCAAACATAATGGACATATTATCTAGTCACATTATCATAATCGTCATCACTCGCCACCATTTTGTAGAGAAAGAATCTCTAGTCCTCTGCTGCTTACAATTCCACAATGAAAACACTTCAATCATTGTTTACCAATGATATTATAAGTGTAAAATTTACTTATAATATCATTGTTGTTTACAGTCGCAATATGTGCCAAAATCTTGCATTTGAAATCTTGTCAGAAGTCAGTATGTTAGTATTTATTACAATGACTACTGTAAACAATGGCAACTCGAGCAAATCGGACACTTTATTGCAGATTGATTTAGTTAGGATTAGATCATCAATGCAAACCATTGTTGGCAGTATACCAGAGTAATATAGGGCTTCAGATCATGTGATGCGCAGGAATGAAGAAATATTGTGAGGAATGTATAGAGTAGTAGTTGAGTATAAATGTTGATGGCTATAAGAGTAGGGAAAGACTAAAGAAACGATGGATGGACTCTGTGAAAGATGAGATGGCGAGAGAGGTGCTGACCACAGATATCGATACACCTAGTTATCGCAAGAGCAACTACTTACTTCACGTGCCAAAAATCGCACCAGCTTACGTACAAAAATCGTAAGCCGCCACTTTTGCGTTCATTCCTGTGTACAGTCATGCTATTCTGTAAAAATCTCACCGTGAAAACTTAGGTGAAGTGAGCTTGTCATTCCACGTGATGCTCGGGATTGACATTATTGACAGCTCACTTCTCATAAACACGGTGACATTTTTACAGAATAGCGCTGCAGAGATAAATGTTTCAACACTGATAAGACTAAGTATCATCTGTCCAGCCTATTCCCAACTATGTTGGGGTCGGCTTCCAGTCTAACCGGATGCAGCTGAATACCAGTATTTTACATGGAGCGACTGCCTATCTGACCTCCACAAACCAGTTACTGGGTAAACGATACCCCTTGGTAAGACTGGTTGTCAGGCTTTCAGGCTTCTGACTACCCATAACGACTGTCAAAGATCCACGAATGATAGGCGGGACCAACGGTTTAACGTGCTTTCTGAGGCACGGCCCCTCCGTGCCTCAGAAAGCACGTTGGTCTCGGTACGTAAAGATGGTCACCCATCCACAGATCAACCGCGGCAAGCGTAGTGTAACCTGATCGATCGACCTGTGCGGCTGTTATTATTTAGCCACGGGCCCCTCTACTGATAAGACTAAGACCTGCTATATTGTTGTGTAGTATTGTTCTAATACCAAATGCTTATACAAATTGAAGAATGCACATAGAGATAACGATCGACCGGCTTATAATTATTATGTGTAGGTACCACTCAAATTTCTACAGATATGTTTAACTCCCATGTTATAGGGGGGCGTGAAATAGTCTGCTGATCAACATAATATACAAATTCTACTCTTCCTTTCAAGCCAAAAACATAAAACCAACGATTTACAACAAAACGCACGTATACAAAACGACAAAGACACCTTCACACCATCCGGGCGTCCGATTATTCCACTAACACTCGAAACAAAGGGCTAAAGCCTAAACCAATTCTAAAAGAACAGGACAGGTGTCTGCGAAAAATTTCTCTGAATCGTTTAGCATGGTAATAGAGGCGCATGCGTGCATATACATACGCCTTGATCAGACTCACGCGCAGAATAAGAATAATTGTGTGACTGGAATTTATATGGCGATGCGGTAGGTAATGTATTGTCCTCTTTATTATATCTGTGGGGCTATTTTCGGTGATAGCGCGGCTTTTAACGAGCTGGGTGTCATCTTGCGAGATGGTAATGGAATGTGAGGGCTGGTTGATCTAGCAACAGTATATTTAAACGAGGAGAATACGGCCCACACCGCTGGAGGCGCGGCGGAGAGCAATTGAAGACAACAATTTAATATAAACCTTAACTACCTTTACATACGGTCAATATAAGAATAAATTCGCACGCGGTGCTCGGAGCGCCTTCAAGCTACTACAAGAGCATGCGCGCGACTGCTCCACAGTCGCCGCCGAAGACATGTGACATCTACCAACCAGCACTGGGCCTGCGTAGTAGATTACAGCCCTCTCTCTCTCTCTCTCGAAGACAGGAGGCCGGTGTCCCAGCAGTGGGAAGTGTGGGAACATTATAAGGTCAAAACAATGATTCCATAGAGTTATGCAAATCTATATACCTACGCACGTAGTTCTAGTGCCTATATTTGTATAGGTTTTTCTATCATGTTTGAGTTTTCAACAAGTGTTCACTATCACTCAATTACCTTTAACATATCTTTCAACAAAACGATCTGCTACTCCTCCATTATTTTTTTAGCTCAAACAATACGCTACAGGAAAAACTGGCCAAGTACGAGTCGGACTCGCACACGAAGGGTTCCGTACCACAAGGCAAAAACGCCTAAAAAAAAACGTTTGTTGTATGGGAGAGTTAAATGTTTATTTTATTGTGTTTTTAGTATTTTTTGTTATAGCGGCAACGAAAATACATCATCTGTGAAAATTTCAACTGTCTAGCTATCACGGTTCATGAGATACAGCCTGGTGACAGACAGACAGACAGACGGACAGTGAAGTCATAGTAATAGGGTCCCGTTTTTACCCTATGGGTACGGAACCCTAAAAATCAGTCATACTTTTTACATTTACGATTAAAGCCTCTAATAAGTACCTCCCTAAATGAGAACTTTTTAATGTATCTATACTAATAATAAAGCTGAAGAGTTTGTTTGAACGCGATAATCTCTAAAACTACCCGTCGGATTTGTAAAATTCTTTTTGCATTTGATACCCCAATTTTTGAGGAAGGCTATGGGCTATTTAACATCACACTATGACCCTAAGGAGACGAGCAAAAAGAAGAAGTCAGAAAGAACGCTAAGCGAAAATGAAGGGACACTGCGGGCAGGTGAGGCGTTGCGGGGTCGAGGTCCGTTTTTATAACAAGTTGCCAAAGTCGGTTACAGAACTTAGCGATGGAAAATTCAAAACCTTCATCAAACGTGTCCTTATCAAAAAAGCATATTATAAGATTAAAGACTATGTTGAAGACAAGGTAGTTTGGCAATAATTCCTTCTGCACATGTGGCTTCCCTGGCTACTCATTAACGGCTTAACTATTTAAATGTCTATTAACTGCTCTCAAATTACGATGTTCATTTTTTATTTACTTTACTTTATTTACTTTTTTGACATAATCTCTTTATTACTTGACATTATATACAGAAAATTCAAATTTTTTCCATCTCTTTATTAGTGGTTGTAATGGTAATCATATCACTAGGTTTTATTAGGTTTTTATTTTTTATTTATCCTTTTGATAGATTCTTGTTTTGTAAATGTGAGGACTTTGTAGGCCTTGTAGACTTTAGATCTGTAGACCATTTTTTATTTTATCAAGTACCTGATACTTGTTGACAGGCCTACGCTATCCTCCCATACCTACTGTAATTTGAAAATATTGTAAAAGCCAATTATTTTTAAAAAGAGTAACCGTGGAGTTTCTTGCCGGTTCTTCTCCATAGGAAACGACCAATTGGAACCGTGCACCTAGCTTCTGACGTTTCATAAGTGCCCATGTAGGCTTATGTGAAATAAAATATTTTGATTTTGATTTTTGATTTCGAGGGTACAGTCAGCAGCAAATTGCATTGTACTTCCGCTGCAATTTTGAACAAATGTTTTGCTCAATAAGTGAGATTTAAAAAACTGAAGTGTTAATCGACTTTTGTTGCTGACCGTACAAGAAATTTCACACAGACGAAGTCGTGGGCAGAAACTAGTACCTACTCAGATGTAGGTATCTCGAGTTGCTGGGAGGTCTACTTGGACCTCCCAGCAACTCGATCGCAGCCGATGGCACTATCGCACCAAATCGTTTCGCACATCTGACAGTCAAGTATTTGATGACGTTTGGGGCCGACGGCTTCAAGTGCGCCAGACTTGGATGGTCAATCTATAAACAGTTGATGGTCTGTTATTAATATTCGTGAAACCATCGATATTAATAGTTTTTTAAGTACTTCAGATTTATTTTATTTTATTAGGGAGAACAAACAATTGTACATTTTGTCTTACATCTAAGTATTATTATTATATTACTTATTATATTACAATAAAGTGGGTTAACATACAATCAACAACGTCTCCACATATTACTATAAGTATTAATTTACTTACATACAGTATGGAAGAAAGTTAGGGTTTATTTTAATATTAAGTATACTTAATTATTAGGTTTTAAGCGCATTAACTAATTCTTTTTTAAATACATTATGAGCTAACGTAAATATGTCTATTTTAACATTTTGTCGATTTGCCATAATTTGTGAGTCTCATGCCCCGAAACGGAAGAATTTCATTGTCATTATCCTGATACCCCTGCGAGGTAATCGCGTAGCATACATACAATAGCAATCGACGGAAACGTCTTAAAAAAAAAATGATTATTCGACATTGCGTTATTTACGTTGTAATTTAGAAAAAAAAATCAAACCTAAGAACTCTAAGAAGCAATGGATTATGAATTTCCATCAAAACGTTGGGATTTGGATTGAATGTATGTTACGCAATTAGGGTGCTGGAATATTTGACGATATTTATACAGGGTTATTGGTAAAACATTCATAAAACCTCTTAAGAGGTCATTGTACATCATAGGTGAGAAAATCGACTTTGAATAAAGCCAAGTGTATATATACTTTTTCTCGTGACTGTACACCTGTGCCTAACCATTTGGGATTACAGATGTGATGGTATGTCTGTTACAAAATATTGTACCAGTATTTAAACACAGACTTCAACACAAAAATCCTAAAATATGCATTCTATGTGGAAGAATGCAAAATGAATTCCAAAATCCACTCACCGATTCGATCGATTCTCAAAGGAAATAAGTCGATCGCTTCATCGAATTTATCAATGTAACACCCACACGGCTAAACCAGCTGTACAGGTTGAATTTATAACAAAGTGCGCCCGCGCCTCTGTCTGTGGGAAAAGTTGGCAGAAATTTAAGGAAAACGTTCGTACGCGCACTTTATGTAGGACACTTTCATCCAAATCCAGAAATTATTGAAATCATAATATTTTATTCAAAAGGAAAAATTTAGGTATGCATAGATAATGTCAGTGGGTGTAGGGTAGGTGTACTATAAGTACACCTCTGCCAGACCCTTAGGGAAAAACAGGCCTGATTGTAAAGTGATGTGTCAGTGGACAGTGTGAAACGGTTTTACTTCCCTCAGTCAGTGCGACTTCAGAAATTCGTACATGACATTGTTTTCCTATTTTAAACTGCCCCGCTGGTCTTGTGGTCGCTGATCGTGGGGTCCTGGGTTCGATTCCCGGGTCGGGCAAAGTGTTGTTGAGTTTTGCGATTAGAAATTTCTTAGTAACAGCCCGGAGTTTGGAAGTCGGCGGTGTGATACCCCCGTGTCTCGGAAAGCACGGTAAGCCGTTGGTCCTGCGCCTGATCTCTCTCCGGTCGTGTCGGATTGCCGTCCCATCGGACTATGAGAATCAGGGAAGAGGGAGTGCACCTGTGTCTACGCGCACACTTGTGTACTATAATATCTCCCGGGCCGAAGGCTAGTCTCCGTTGAGTTTGGCCGCCGCCGCGCGCCGTGGCCGAAATACGGTCTGGAGGACTTTATTTATTGGAAAAGTGTTCGACAATCATTTAGCATAATCAGCCTAAAATGCTCCCACTGTTGGGACACAGGCCTCTCTTTGAGAAGGAGTGGGGAAAAATGATATAGAGGTAGATTATAATCTACCACGCGGACACGGTGCGGGTTGGTAGATATAACAGGTATTCGATTTTTTTGTTCTAGGACATGCCGGTTTCCTCACGATATTTTTCTTCACTTCTTCAGTGGTGACGAAATTATTTACACAAAGTAAAGCGGCTGCCTGGATTCAAACCCACGACCCACGACTCGTAAGTCGAGGCCGTTGTCACTTGGCCACCACTGCTCACGATAATTTATCTCTATATCATTTTTAAATACTAAAAACTAACGTTACATACTAAACTTTCAATAAAAACAAACATACAAATACATAAACGCAAATAAATTCTAAAATAACTTATCAAGTATTCATAGTTAATATACATACATAGATCGAACTTCGAAGCTCATAAATTACTCCTAACAAATTCCCTCCATGTTGCAACAATAAATTCATCGAACCAATCCATACTTATATACTTATAATATTATAAATTCGAAAGCAACTCTGTCTGTCTGTCTGTATGTTACCTTTTCACGCATAAACCACTGAACGGATTTCGATAAAATTTGGCAGAGAGATAGATTACATCCCGGGGAAGGACATAGGATAGTTTTTATCCCGATACTCCCACGCGATCGACACTTATGCGGGTGAAACCGCGGGGCGCTGCTAGTACTTCTATAATCATATTCCTAACACATTTGTATGCGCCGCGACCCACCGTTGTAAGCCAATCAGAGTGGATCTTCTCAGAAACTATTACATGAATTTGACACCGGATGCGCAGAAGACGCACAACGGACGGACGGACTCACCGGCTGTGTATATTACGGTAGTATTAAGAGTCAAAACAATGCGACAATAACGTACTTAATGGGTAACTAATGAATGATTTTCATATCCTTGCGAGTTAGCATCCGCAGTTGTCTTGTTATTTGCACGTGGTTTGAATTAAACTGCTGTTAGTGTTAAGGTTTTAGCGGAATCGGTATCAATGTATGCTTGGGGATACGTTTTTGGCATTTGTAAAGGGATCGTCTAAATAGTCTTATTATGCTACTAAGACGTACAATGTCGTATGTCGTCAATGATCTATTAGATACTTCCTATTACTGTATCAGAGAGTGCACCTGTGTCTGCGCACACACTTGTGCAATTTTTTTTTTTTTTAACTTTATGCACAAGTAAAAGAAATACTGTACAAAGGCGGACTTAATACGAGTATCTTACGCGTCTCTGCTGAGATTCGCCGCCATGGCCGAAATTCGGTCCGGAGGACTTTTATGATTCCTGTATAAGTTTGAGTTCACTAATTAAATAGATAAATAATATAATTATTAGGTTATCCTATTGCTGAGATTGGTTCCATCGCAATTTATCATCTTACAACTACCCATTTTAGACATCATCTGTCATCTGCCTAGCCTTTTCCCAACTATGTTGGGGTCGGCTTCCAGTCTAACCGGACGCAGCTGAATAGCAGTATTTTACATGGAGCGACTGCCTATCGGACCTCCACAACCTAGTTATTGTGTAACCCCTTGGTAAGACTGTTTATCAGACTTTCGGGCTTCTAACTGACTACCCAATTAAGTATTCTTCACAATCTCCTGCACGCTTTGTTTAAGGGGGATGCGCTAAAGTTAGTCGACGAATTTAATTTCACAGGCTACCCTGAAGCTTTCGCCTTAAACAAAAAGTTGTGTGAAGAACGAAAAAAAGACGTCTTGAAAATGTTCCATTTAACCAGTTATTTCGAAAATTAACAGGATGTAAGTAATTACAGCCGTGACAATAAAAACAAAACAATTAAAAACACTGTTACTATCAACCAAATCATCCTATCGCAGTCCACAGGACATTCCTGCAACATTCAAGTACAGTCAGCCACATAAATATGCGGCAAACGGACAATTTCATTAAGTTTAGTTAGTAGGGCCAGCCGTGGCATTCTTGTCCTTGTTTAGTTCAACATATGATCGTGCGCAGGGCATTCTTTACTTAGTTTAGTACTTTAGTTGCACCAATTTATGAGGCGGATGGACTCAAAGGATTGCTTGCGCGACATACAGACATAAAGACAAGCAAACATTTTTTTTAGTGGAGAAAAAAAAACTGCGCGTTCAGTTCAGTCTTACTTCCAATCGCGTGTAGGTAGTATAGAAGTAACTCTTCTTAAAAACTAAAGAATAAGAGAGCTAGTGTGAGAAACCGAGAGAGTTGTTCATATCCATACTAATATTATAAATTCGAACTCTGTCTGACCTTTTCACGCCTAAACCATTGAACGGATTTCGATAAAATTTGGCAGAGAGATAGATTGCATCCCGAGGAAGGACATAGGATAGTTTTTATCGACATTTTTTGTGGATGGGAAATCATCAAATGACCGCTCCCGCTCTGGGTGCAGCGGAAGGGAGTGTCAGACTCTTACTGACTAAAACCCACCCATATTCCTTCCTTAGCCCTTTATGTTCCGGGCCAGCGGTAACCCTTTCGGACAATCCCGCTGACCCGGCAGGCTTCGGCCCTATGGGGCCCCTCCTCGATGCTGACATCTCTTTGAGGCGCGCGTGGAACACGTACGCGCCGTCCGGCACGGGCCTGGTCCTGATCGGACGGTGAGCTACCCATTACTCTCCGCCCGCAGGCCCGCGCCTACGGTGGCCGGGAGTCGTCGCGCGGCTCCCGACGCCCGGAGCGTCTCCCGCGGCGGCTGGGACGGGAGGCTCTCTCCCTGAGCCGTCCCGCCACCTCCTTCGCTAGCATGACTGCTTCGCAGAAGGAGGTGACTGCCTCCCACTCCCTCTCGCCCCGGACCATGGCTTGCACCAGGGCCGGGCGCGAGAGGTCGCCGTCGCTGCCGATCGCCTCTACGAGGACACGGCGGTGCTCCGCCCAAGCGGGGCAGACCTCCACCGAAGTGTATTCAGTCTTGGGTGCATTACCAGTCGACAGCGATGCGTTGCCATATTTTAGTTTGTTATGTAATAGTTTTAGCATTATATTTTAATTTTAAAAGTTTGTTAGTTTACTGAGTATTAGAAGTTTAGTCATCGTTGAAAAACCTAATAATAAATAAATATTCTTATATAAGTTATATCTTTCTTCTCATGTGCTAAAACGTGACGAGTCCTTGAATCTCAATTCTCGTCCAAATATATCGAATCGCCGCTTAAAGGGCTTACATGATCTAAAGCACGGTCACTGTCGGACTGCATAGAAAAGAAAGAGAAGCACGATGACACAACGCTGGTAATTTATCGCAAAATATGAAGCAATTATTTAATTAGGTACAAAAAATCTATTGTTTAGACTAAAAAATTAAAGCTTTAGTATGTTGCTTGTAGAATAAGCTGTCAAAAAATCAGAATGATTGTATGTATATTAGTATGGTTTTTATTCTAAAAATAATGATTTTAGAGGTATCATCATGATTTTTTCTATCGTATCAAATTAGTTGTATTAAGTTTTCAACACACTATCTAAATAGCATTTATCCTGAAGAATATCATATATTTTTCTGATTTTGTTTACTGTAGTCGATCATATACTTTTATTGTTTCTAAAACTTGCGTTTTTTGTGTTTAGGTCCTGTAAGCCCCTTATGAAGTGTCTTTTCATAAATGTATGAAATTAATGATGTCTAGTGTATGGTGTGCCTATTTTAATACGAGTAGGTTTAAAAACAACAATGACGTAAATGTAATATTTGTAATGTTGAGATCATTCTAAGTTAGTTCAACAAGATTGATGTAAGTCCCATGAAAGAAAAGTAACAATCACGGAAACGTTACATTCTCATAACAAAAAAGGAAAAAATGGCTCGTTATTATTAGATTTTTATAAAAACTTACAGTTTTATTAATATTACATGGTTTCTGAAACTGTAAACAATAAAATGTAGGTAATCCTAATGATCACACTGAGTTCTGAGACTAAACATTGGAACCTACTTATTTCTAGCTGCCATGATTTATTGATTACAATTGAATTACAGCAAAAACACTGTCGCTCTTCTTCTAAGCCGAGTTATTCGACTTCGCCCACGTTGTTGTCAACTATACTATAAAACATACCTTATGGCACTCGGCAATACGACGTATTTTCTTTCTTTCAATAATAGAGCTTTGCCGATGAAAGAATTTTCGAAATCGGACCAACACCCTAATTGTGTAACCCACTATCAATCATACTCTGAATCATTTTGAAGGATATTGCAAATCCATTGCTCCATATGTTCGAAAAATTTGTCTACTCAACAACATAAATAACGCAATGAATGTTGTTGAACTGTCAAAAGGAAAGGCATTCCTACTGATAATGTGCTACGCGATTAGCCCGCTGTATTACTTCCAGAGTTAACCTGCTACACCCAAAACTTCACCTCTTTATAATATTAGTAGAAGATATCTATGTGTTTTGACTAAAACTTTGCACCACTGCAACACTGACAGCCTTAGCAACGGCCTCGCACAAAAAGTATCTTGTTTCCCAACCAGTCCAGTCTATCCGTATGTCCCAGGTCATCTCAGTTTAAGGCATTCAAACTAATTACTAAGTTTACGATTTCATCTGCTGGCGTACATTGAGTTGTCTTACATTGTGAGTGATACGGCTGCTGTGAATGCCCACCTGACATTTTTATCACATGACGCCATCTTGGATTGCGCCTGAGTCTAATACAAGCGGGAATCAGAGGATACAAGCCGCCATCAACTCGCCGTGGGATTGATGAATGTGGAAATTGTTGGATAACTAAAGTTATATTGTAAACTAGCTGCGCTGCTGTGATTTCGTTCGCGAGCATGTCGGAAAACATATTGGATTTCATGGGTTTTTTATTTCCTTGCGTGGATCCCTAATTATTTTTATAAAATAAGTAAGTTACTCCTTATAACATCAGCTATCTGCAAGTGAAAGTCCCGTCAAAATCGGTCCAACCGTTTCAGAGATTAGCCGGAACAAATAGACAGGCAAAAAAAAAGTTATAGGTAGATACCGATACTTTCATATGCATTTAGTAAAAAGCTGATATTTTGACATTACAAACAAACACTTCAATTTTATTTGCTATCTGCCTAGCCCTTTCCCAAGTATGTTGGGGTCGGCTTCCAGTCTAACCGGATGCAGCTGAATACCACTATTGTACATGGAGCGACTGCCTATCTGACCTCCACAACCCAGTTACTGGGTAATACGATACCCCTTAGTAAGACTGGTTGTCAGACTTTCGGGCTTCTGACTACCCGTAACGACTGACAAAGATCCACGAATGACACTGCTTGACGTGCTTTCCGAGGCACGGAGGGGTCACGGTATGTAAAGATGATCACACATCCACAGACCAACCGCGGCAAGCGTAGCTTAACCTGATCGATCGATCTGTGCGGCTGTTATTATTTAGCCACGGGCTCCTCAAGAGCCTATTAAACATGTGGTCAACAAAATTCGGACACGAACAAAAACACGTTGGAAGGAAATCTAAAGGCTTCAAATCGGAGACCGTGCATCTACCTATAACCCAATAATGTAAGCGTCATTAAACCCAAAAATAAACAAAATAGGGTGGTTTTATTTACAAAGCCATAAGCTTTTTTACGACACTACCCTAAATGATATCCGAATGTCATCTAAAATCCATGTCTGCGCTATAAACTTGTAATTTCCCTCACCCGCTCCTACTGGGTGTCAATCAAACAGTCGTGAAACGCATTCAACCGACGCAAGACGCGTTTTCGCGTCCCATTTGGCGGCACCCTTAGCCCTTAATCATATCCAATCCCAGCTAGTTCGCCTTTACGTTAAATGACTCGGCAACTTTTTTGCTCAAACAGTTTTTATTTCACGCGATTTTTACGAGCAACAACAATATTTTACGACTTATGACTGTATCGCAATGAGTTGCATCGGTTTATAATACTTTAATTTCACCGCCAGAAAACCATAAAAATATGCAAATGCGACATAAAAGTCGTTCGTGAGGCGACAATAAAACGCATTAATCCGAGCGACAGGCAGATAAGTCGTGCCGTCTACTTATCGAATGGACACTGTTAAAATATAAATACTAAATATGTTTCTATGTATATTTGTTATAGGTACGATATTAATTAGTTTACTTATAAAGTTTTGTAATTAACGGTCATTACAAATCGTGCATTTGTCACATTTTAATAAGTGTTAAATTAAAAAGTATATAGCTGGGTCATTATTTTATATGTTTATGTATTTAAGAAGTTTCTCGTCGGCATGGTTTAGGTTCAACAACAAAAAACTCGAAATCCATTAATTTGTAGGGATGTCATCTTCAAAACCAACGACATACTTAAAATATTTCAATATCATCTATGGAATATTAGTACTTAAATAAAATGTGGTTTTAATAATCCGTCTATAAAATTACATTCGCTCTTTACATCACAAAACTATTTGCCCCTTTATTCAGTTTATGATTAAAGGGGCAAATGGTTTTGTGCTTCCGACTGTTTAACCATAAATTTTTAACGTTTAAATGTCACTTAAATCTGATTACCGTCTATAAACAAACCCTTTTATGTTTAGCCCATTTTTACTTCTAGATCTGTGAAAAAGTAAAAACGACATTGATATCAAATGGTTAAAAAAAGAACACGACATTTTTAATAACTATGAAAATATTAATAAGTATTATTATTAGTTCCCTGATTAAAAATTAGTTTATTTTCACACAAAATGACGTATTTTAGGTAAAATTTATGGGTCATAAAAATAAAATTGGACCTTCCGAGGCAGATACGGTTTTTACTTGTAATTGGGACCCACCGCAGATACGCGATTCCACTTTTTACAACAGATTAAGTGACAAGTAATTAAAATTATAGTTAGGATGCTCGTAAATTAACGTGTTTTTTAATGGGAACTTAATAAATGTCTTGACAACTTTGATATAAACAAGATTATGCAGACAGATAGGCATTAATATGTTTCGTCTATGTCTCGCTTCAAAGCGTTCCTAGTCTTTATGGTTTAGCATAGAACCTTTCATCACACAATAGTGCTTAATTTAAACAATTCGATCATTAAAGAAAAAACGTACACATACACACATTACTTTAGCAGTCTCGTAGCGTATCAATGGCAAATTGAGTCAGCCCATAATTAGCTAAGGGTAGATGCGCCAAGATAGATCAAGCAAATAAATTCATAAGCAGCATTTTTTTGTCCAAAATAATTCTCCAAATCATTCAACCGAGTCAGTGTGGTCTGGTAAAACTGGCTCTAAAGTAGTAAAGTAGTATAATAACAAAAGTGGGTGTAGATGCATAGACGACTCCACCTTGGAGTGTAAATGTGATGCTGTTCCACAAACGATAGGACACTTCATGTCCTGTCAGCTGCACATTGCAGGAACTGATGGACGCTAGAGATGCTAGATGGGGCCAAACATGTAGCAGAAGAGAAGAATAACAGAATGTAACTAATCCATACTAATATGCGAATGTAATTCTCCTCTGTGTCACTTTTTCAACGCCTTAACGGCTGAACAGATTTGGGTGATACTTGGCACATGAAGAGACCATGACCATGCGAGCGAAGCCGTGGGCAAAAGCTAATTTATTATGATACATGTTACTTAGCACTGGACAGTTACAAACACTGACCACCTACAAGCCATTCATGCAACAATGTATTTTACTATGCAAAACGAACCTAAAGCACTAAAACTGAAGACAATAACTTCTTTACAAACAAGGAAGAACCTTGGGAGCTTGTGACAACTGACAATTGTCAGAACTTTTGCATTGTGCAATGAAAATGCCGAGAGTCCAGACCTGTAATGATAAAGATTACACGGCAATATTCTGTAGCCGCAATCTCTCGGTAGTATGCATACGCAACGGTGTAACTCATGATCCAACCGATGACTGTAATGAATAATCCGCACCAGGGAGTCTCCTCTCTAAGTCCGTCAACGAAGATATGGACCCGTCAGAAAGTAAGTAGTTGAAAAGTGTTCATTTTAATTTTGAGACCGGGCAAAACCACATCGCTAGTAGCGACAACTGTCAAATCGTGCTGTCATTCATGTTTAGTTCGAACTTTGAACTAATCAGAGGGGCAATTCTCGTAACTTATAGTTGGGAAAAGGCTAGGCAGATGATGATGAGGTATAAGAATGTTCACAGTCTGATCTCAGTCTCAATCTGTCAACAAATACTTCTAATTTCCCTACATTTTGACATTTGTTTGTCGCCGAGATGAGACTGCGACTAGATTTTGAACGTTATAAATTACGAGAATTAGCCTTCTGCTGTCCGTATTTGGTAGGTAGTAGGAAGTGCCCGTAACTATGGATTACGAGATTACGGAGTAGACCCCAAGAACTGAATATCATCAGACCAAGAGGTTCACAATTTTTTTAAACCACTCACAATTCTTAATTCTCGTTCACAGACTTTAACAGACCTGCCAAGACGCAGTCATCAAGACGAATTACTGGTCAACCAATAAAATGGACAACAAGACGGAAAACGGGTAGCAATCACAAGGATTATTTATTGATCACTCCAAACTTACCTTGAAAACTACCTGACAATGATACAGTATCTCATTCCGTAGCTCGCGTCCTTGACCGAGAAACACGAAACCAAAAACAAACCATAACATCTCAGTCATAAAGTTGATAGTTGCTTGTTCTTAATAGCGTGTGCAATGGGATTTGCATGGGCAGTCCCACCACAATTATATCCAGTGACCCAATGTCGCCAGTAACCTATTTGGTGAGGAAATTGAGTTTGTCGAATTCCATCAAAATTGGATCTGTACTCTTGCATTGTAAAACACCTCGGTGCCACTTGCTCCGGCGCTCGCGGGTCTAGGGTTATAGAAGACTGACGTCACGTTATTTGTTTGTTGTTCGAAGTCATTAGACGAGAATCGACGGTCCTTTTTCTGTCTGAGTATGCTAAAAAGCCAAAATGTCTAAACAGTGTATGACTCAGTTTCGATAACCAAACAACAGACGACCTTGATTACGTCAGGAATGGTAAAAGCATGGAGACAAATGAGTTCTGACAGTAAGACATCCTTCTTTGAGAAGTCAATGCCAAAACAAATGAAACCCACCTGAACTTTGTGACTCATATCGGAGGACGTAGACCGATATAAATCCATTCTAGATTTTGAACCAACTAGAGCTTAAAGTATTTTGTCTGTAATTGACTGCGTGTACGAACACTACAAGGGCTACTTTACGACGGCCGAGAGTCGCCTGAGACCGCATAAGTCACGCCACAGTCACACCATACAAGACGATATTAGTAGGTACGTATGTGAAACATAATATATGTATAAAACTGGGTAGAAACGAAGAGGGATGCAAAGTCGGCAATGGTTCCATTTGAGCTGTCAATTTTCCTAAAGTTCATGTTCAGTTGCCAATGATTAATGATTCTAAAGTAATTATAATAATACTAGCTACTGCCCGCGCTACTACTTCGTTCCTTCTGCCAATTTTTCGTTTTACTCGGCTTCTAAGGGTCAAAGGGGGGGGGGGGGGTCTAAGGGTAATATCTTATCCTTTGATAGCTCAATTCTCAAGAATTGGGCTATAAAGGGAAAAAAAAAAAATTCAAATGCGACTGGAGTTCCAGAGATTAGCGCGTTAAAACAAACTAACTCTTCCGCAAGTATAGATTGTGAGCTATTCGTTATCTAATAGTGGAAAACGACATAAATTATACCAGATGTGTAAGTGTACCTAAGTCTTTATTTATTGCAATGGCAAGCATAATATCACTTGGTTTTAATTGGCTTTTATATTATATTTTTTAAGAGTAACCGTGGAGTTTCTTGCAGGCTCTTCTCAATAGGAAACGACCAATTGGAACAGTGCACCTAGCTTCTGATGTTTCATAAGTGCCCATGTAGGTTTATGTAAAATAAAATATTTTGATATTAAGCTCTTGCTCATTCAAACCAAAGACAAGAGGGAAAGTTAACATTTAAAACTGGTCCTAAAAGATAAAGCGAGGATATACATAGTTAGCCAGAGCAGTGTTGAATGAAAACATCAGTAAAAGGTTGGACCACCCAGACATTTAGTGCAATGACCACCATCTTGTTTTTACAGTACGAAATGGTGATCATTAGACCATTCTTATGAGAACAGTTAACAAGTTAACAACATGTTGGCCGCTTGTGCGGTTATAACAATGGAAGTAAGCTCCCTCACAGCTGCTTCTGAGCCTTCAGCGAAGCCCTTCAGGCATCACGAACAGGTTTTTAAAAGGCTATTTTTTGGAAGCCTTCATTGCAAGCAGGAGCTTCGTTTTGTGCGGTCAGTCATTGAAGGAACACCAACAATGCTGAAGAGGATAACAAAAGTTGCGTGTGAGTATTTTAATCTAGATTACTTTTACTTGACTTTGTTTATTAGATGTTTTCCGCGTACGACCCACACTATCATATAACTTATCGAAAAAAAATATCCTTTTTTTTTTTGCTGTTTCGTCCCACTATTCAATTGTTTTTTTTTTATTGCTGAATGGGCCTGCTGTTGACCTCAATCACGCCTGATGGAAAGCAATATGGATGAGGTCAATGATGGCAAGAGTGTGCCCAGAAGATTTAAATTGGTTGAAGGGTTAAACGTGGAATCCGGGAACAGACGCTCTGGCAGAGAGTTCCACACTTTGGTCGTGCGCATAAATGTGGAGGAGAAGCGCTAAGTACAGACGTCAATCAACTTTGAATCTTGTGCTTCAGCGACAAAGTTGAAAATCTATTAAAGAAATTTGACAGATTGTAGTAGCTTGATGTGCTCTGTACAATCAGTGAAATATGTGTTTATTCAGTATTTTGATACTGATGATGGTACAGTCAACAGCAAAAGTAGATGATCAAAATCAGAAATTCAATACTAATGAACGGAGTTCGCGTCAGAACTGTGGGGCGCCGAAGTACTACTACTTAGAATACTTACTACGTAGAATACTTTTGAATCACTTCGACGCCACACAATTCTGACGCGAACTCCGTTCATTAGTATTGAATTTCTAACTTTGATCATCTATTTTTGCTGTTCTATTCTATTTTTTTAGGTTCTGGCTCCATCGGTATACTTTTGCTGTTGACTGTACTATGGAATAATTCTATGTAGCTTTCACTTAAATTTTTCCGACAGCAAAACTTTTTTGCCATTTTTTGGATTCTATTGGTCATGCTAGCTCAAAATGAAATCTTGCGAAATAAGTTGCCAACACTTTATCTGTAGTGCTATTGTGCTAAACATCTCGCCGTGAAAACTTAGATAAAGTGGACTGTTAAACGTGTCAATCCCTAGCATCAGGGGGCCTAAAAAGGCCACTTTGGCAGAATCATAACAGGATAACATAATGGACAGTTAACCGTTAAGTTAATCGTATCAAATCCCATTGGTAAACCATTTTTCAGTTATTTTTTTTTTGTCTGTGCTAAAATATCAATCAATCCGATCCAAATCCAATCGCAATCTATTTGATTATACCTACGTAGTGCAGCGAAAAAAAGAAAAACACGGACTGTCTTCGCCATATTACGATTCATAATGTTATCCTTTTATGATTCTCCAAAGTGGCCTTTTTAGGCCCCCTGATGTGATGACAGTTCACTAGAAGCTCACTTTACCTAAGTTTTCACGGTGAGAATTTTACAGAATATATCGGCTGACCTAGAAACCAACACCAGGATGTCCTCAGGAATAACAGCCTCGACTGACGAACCGTATCACACTTTCATAAAATTAAAAATAAACCTATTAAATATGTATAAGCGGTGCCTTTTGAATTAACAAATGACTCAAACAGCTCCGGTTGTATGAATGAGAATCGCTGATTACACACGCTTCCCAAATATTTCATCCATCCCTCAAAGTAGGGAAGTTTTCTTTTGAAAAGCATGTACACAACCTACATTTTCGGACACCGTATGATTCTACAACAGACTGTTATCTGTTCCAGTAAGTTTTTTTTTTTTTCAACTCAATGTGCATTGAGTAAGAAAATCCGCCGGCCATCTGTCAAAATCGTGGGGCCATTGTGTGCAAGCTTACCCGTTTCCATTGTTGTAAAAGCTGGGAGCTGCGACTTTATTCTGAATGTTGGTCAATGTGCTGTTCTAGATGAAATTGAGGACATCAACATTTATTTTGCATGAATGGATGCCCAGATATGAATTCCCAAATTATTGCATCAATCACGCTCTTCGTGGGAGTAATTTGTGGTTTTGTTTAATCCAAGGAAAAGACGGATAAAAATTAGAAGTCTAATATTAGAATTAAAAAATAATAATAATAATTACAAGTCTATTATTACAAATAAAAGATCAGAAGTCTCTTAAAACACGATGTAAGCTCGGATCACGGATTAAAAACACAATAAAATAAATATTTAAGGGGGGCTCCCTATGCAACAAACGTGTTGTTTTCGGCGTTTTTGCCTTGTGGTACGGAACACTTCGTGTGCGAGTCCGACTCGCACTTGGCCAGTTAATTAATTCATATCTGACCCTAAATTAACAAAGTTCAAGCCTATAATCAAGTCCTTGCAGTAACCATATTGCCTGATATTGCAGAGATTTGTTTACAATTACATTGTAAATTAGGTTATCTTGTCAGCATGAATTATTTATGTACATGTTGCTCGTGTTGCTAGACCAGATTATTATTTTTGCGTGCAAAAACAATTCTGAGCTAATTAACGTTCATTTGTGATATTGTGACTTTGGTTTACGCAAAGGGATGCTTGTGTCCTTTTGCGCCATAATGAGAGCCCAAAACTACCATATAACCATAGTTCTGTGGCACTCGGTTAGTTAGTAACCTACCCGAACACAACAATCTTTCTTTGTCTAAAACCCAGAGAAAAAATAAAAAAACTGGCCAAGTGCGAGTCGGACTCGCACACGACGGGTTCCGTACCACAATGCAAAAACGCCGAAAAGTTTGTTGTATGGGAGTCTCCCTATTTATTTTATTGTTTTTTTAGTATTTGTTGTCATAGCGGCAACAGAAATACAGTCATCATCTGTGAAAATTTCAACTGTCTAGCTATCACGGTTCATGAGATACAGCCTGGTGACAGACAGTAATAGGGTCCCGTTTTTACCCTTTGGGTACGGGTACGGAACCCTAAAAACTGCCCAGTGGTCGCCACGTACAGGGCAAAGTACTTCGGTAACCCAGGTACCCTACGTGAGACGGTCAGTAACATCAAGGCGTTGCTGGCCTTCCTTGAGGAGCTGGGGTGGATCGAATAATCGATTTTCCCACCCGTACGCAAAATACGCGCATTGACGTGGCGTTGCGGTAATGTCTAAACCCAAGGTTTCGTAAGACAGCGTTGGCCGCGATATAGCGTCCGCAATTTACTCTCGAATGACGTCACTGAAACGTTTTTAATGAAAGTCAGTTGGTGTGTTTCCCTAGAGTGTTTTATAACACGGGTAAAGTCAAACCACGCTGCTATCACTTTATCTTTATATATTTTTTTTTCATAAAAGCCGTCACTGCGGACGTTATGTAGCGGCCACCGCTGTTCTAGGAAACTATAGTATAAGGCCGCCGCAAGCGCCAATAAGTTTAGTGACGAATTGGGAACACATAAGTCGGTTTTAAATTGAAGTGTCGTCTTTCGATACACTATAATTATTCTTGCAATAAGCACCTTAATTGAAAATTAAAGTTCACACCATCAATCTCAATCTGAATCATTTTGATAGATATTGTTAATCCATTGCTTCATATGTTCGAAAAATGTGTCAGCTCAACAACATACACAACGGAATGAATGTTGTTGAACTGTCAAAATGAAACCCATTGCTACTGATAGTGTGTTACGCAATTACTCAGCAGTAGATATAAAAGGACCCCTTAGAGAGATACAAGGATCACTCTGAAAGGCGTATTCCACATTGGGCACCCGAGTGAATGCACCTGACACACAGCGGCACATCTCCGGTGCCATTTAAGCGGGTGCCCAATGTGGAATACGTCCGCAACATGACCCGAGGGGCAAAACAATTATCTACTTTTGCGAAACGTTTAATTACATAATTTCTAGCCTCTTTAAGTTATTCTGTGGCCTTTTACAATAAGATAAGAAACAGAATTCTTCCAGAAATTAATTCATTTCTTCATTTAATTGAAATTATATTGTATAATAGCTGTGCCCGCGACTTCGTTCGCGTGGATGTCGGAAAACAATAATATGTCTGTTTACTAATTCATCATCTGCCTAGCCGTTTCCCAACTGTGTAGGGGCCGGCTTCCAGTCTAACCGGATGCAGCTGAGTACCAGTATCTTACATGGAGCGATTGCCTATCTGACATCTACAACCCAATTAATGGATAATACGAAACACCTTGGTAAGACTGGTTGTCAGACTTTCGGTCTCCTGAACACCCGTTACGACATCTCTTTACTAAATATTTTCCTAAAATAAAACTAAGTTACTCTTTATAACATCAGCTATCTGTGAATGAAAGCCCCGTCAAAATCGGTCCAGCTGTTTCTGAGATTAGCCGAAATAGATGGACAGACAAAAAAAAAATATTTTTGTTACAAGTATCGTCCTATAAACTTTCATAATTATGCATTTAAGTAGTAAAAAGCTGTTATTTTGACATGTACAAACAGATACATTAATTTTATTTTTTTGTACAGATAATTTCACAGTTATCTTGTAAGTGGTGTTGGTCATTGTATATGATCCCTAAGCCATATGTTTTGCAATAACATCTCCTTTCAACCGCAAGGTTCCGGAATCATTAATGGTCGGCCACATAATTTTAATGTTCACAACCATAATATCTTATTGCCAATAAATTGTTCGGAGGATAATGTGATGTTATAATAATATCAGTCTTTAATTATACCACTGCAGGCTAGATAGTAGAAGCTGAGCAACTGTTCTGCCTGTCATGGGACAGAGGTGGCTTCGCAGACCAGTGGCCTTCGTGTGAGTTTTTTCACTCACAATTTTGTTGGGAAAAAAGTTGTAACGCCACCTGGTGGTCACTAGGAGAAACCTTATTTCCCATACAAAATTCTAACGCACTCGCAATTGAATGTGAGTCGAAAAAATTCACACTAAGGCCACGGAAGACAAATTCCCGTAATTAAAAACGTTCATAATCTAGTCCAACGCTACGTCTTCCGGTACGCGGTCGCCACTCCAGAGCCTTTCGGCCCCATCGGTCATCTGTTCTGCGAGCAATGTGCCCTGCCCACTGCCACTTAAGTTTGGCAATTCTTCGGGCCTCCCACAAGGTGGACCGACGACCTTGTGAAGGCCGCAGGAACCCGTTTGATGCGAGAAGCACAGAACCGGTCGAAGTGGAAGTGCTTGGGGGAGGCCTATGTCCAGCAGTGGACGTCTTTCGGCTAAAATGATGATGATGTGATAATCTAGTCGCAGTCTCATCTCGGAGACAAAAAAAAGGTCAAAAACTTGTCACCATTAACACTTTTCCATAAGAGATTGGTGGTTGGTGGTAGAAATCTAACTTAGAAAGATATATTAATGATTATAATTCTCTAAATATGTACCTGTTATTGTCGCAAATCATATTTTGATCAAGATACAATCTGACACTGAACCTGCAAATTGCAAAAAATTTAAAAAAAATTGAATTTCGCGGTCTACCACTATCCATTCACCTAAAAAAAATACTGTTTGTTTTTTTTATCCCCAAAATAACCGCGTTATATCACCTCACGTCAATAGAGGGAGATAAGATAATATTATGCACTAATTTTATCAGGCCGCATTACCCACTGTTGCTAATCTGTAGGTCAAGCAAGAAGTGTAAATATGACTGATCCTCGTATCTACATATATTACTGTCAAGGCAAAGAATATCGTTTTATCAATTGAAATTGCCAACATCTCGGTCGATATTGATGCAAAGTGACATTTCTGAGGACATATTTTTTAAATGTAGTGTCTACATCTTTGCAGCTCACATTGTGCCTGCCCCTGAAATAGGTAGTTGATAGAAAGAACTGCTGATATAGAATATTAAGGGGCTTACATGACCTAAAGCGCGGTCACTGTCGGACTGCTGCAGAAGCGAGATGACACAACGCTGGTAATTTATTGCAAAATATGTAGCAATTATTTAATTACAAAAAATCTATTGTTTGGTCTAAAAAATTAAAACACTTGTATTTTACTATGTTGCTTGTAGAATAATCTGACAAAAAATCAGAATGATTGTATGTATTAGTATGGTTTTTATTGTAAAAAGAAAGTTTTTAGAGGCATCTTCATGATATTTTTCTATCGTATCAAATGAATTGTATTACTTATGTTTTAAACACAGTATCTACCTAGCATATATCCTGAAGAATATCATATATTTTTATGATTTTGGTTACTGTAGTCGATCATAATACTTTTATTGCTTCTAAAACTTGCGTTTTTTGCGTTTAGGTCCTGTAATCCCCTTAAAAGACTTCGACATTATCAGTCTACCAACAGGTGCCTTTGCCAGAATTTCTGTTGGTTATTTACTTAACATGACAGCCAAAACAATCTGAGAGTCACTGTATGGATTTTCGTTGGTGAAAATGATAGAATTTGAAGATCCTGTTAGACCACATTCGCACGGACGTTAAAATATCGCGGCGGGATTTTATCGCGCACTAGATTTTCATCTCTCCGTGTTGAGCCGAGCGTTGAGAATCCAACAGAGCGCATCCCAGCGCGTCAAAGAAACACATTGTAGGATTTTCGACTCTCGGTGTTAAGCTGTGGGTTGAAAATCCATTGCGCGATAAAATTCCGCCGCGATATTTGAACGTCCGTGCGAATGTGGTCTTAGTGAGCATACACAGCGGCATGCGTCAACTGCAACAGCCGACGACAAAGTGCCGCGTTGCCGTTGTTGACGCGTGCTGCTTGTGTGTATTTATTTATTGAGGATCTCCAACAAAGGATACACATAAACAATAGAAATTTACAATAATTAAAAAAGGTTCTTTTACGTGTGCTCCTTCAGTTACAGGAGACCACAGCATGCACATTTAACTAGGAGTAAACACGATAAAAATAGAGAAAATAAATTATGGATGATCAATACAAGTTAAAAAATCTGAAGGAAAAAAATTATAAAATTAGGCAGAGTAAAAATTGTGAAATAACATTGAATAAATTTGAGGAAAATAATAATTATTAAAAATTAACATGTCAATATTAGCAAATATTACAATTGTTTAGTTTAATTATAATTAATTCAGATTTCAGAGAGTTACATACTATATACTTACTAGTTACTACTACATGCATGTTTATACACTTACTAGTAAGTGTATAAACATGCACTTACTAGGAGTACCCAGTACTCCTCTATTCTATTCTTGATGGAGTGAGCATTCCCTCTATTTTAGGCGCAACTCTAACCATCTCCCCAGAAATCTGAAGCTTACAGTCCCATTATTACCTAAGAAAGAAACAGACCGATTTACACGAACCCTGCGCACGCGCATCCACTTTCACAACAACAACAGTTAAATTACATGACCGTTGTAATTCCAGCAATCGTAAAAGACCTAATCTCACCTTATAATGTAAACACGATACGATATTTTAATCAATGTTGTTGGGTATACCGTCACACGTCATTTGCCGCGAGACAGCATCAATCACCGTGTCCCATGCTAATTGCGTACACGATCGTAAAAAAATAATTAGTAAGTCCTTATCGTAAGTAAGGCTTAATGTTGCAAATGTAGCGTTAGTTGATTAATTAAATCTTGGGGCAATGTTATAGTTAGATGTGGTTTGTTTTTTTTATGGATTTTTAATGAGAATGCTTGATTGATTCTAGTAAGTCGAGCGTTTTTCGCCGAGCCCTTCCTTGAACGCCAAAAACGCTCGTCAAGGTTAGGGATACATCTGGATTTGTCGGGAGCCCTCCCATATCCAGATGTGTCCCCAAAACGATGCGTTTCCGTGCAAGTAAACATCTCTTGACATTTGCCGAAGGTCGTCAGTAGCCTGAAAAACGTCGAGAAATCCTAACCATGTTGTTATCTTTGATGTGCTTGCGTTACAGAGGTCAAATGTTAAACGCTTATTATCAGGAGCATCTGCACTAATTGCGTATCACTTATAAAAAAAAACTCGTTTTCATTGAGATAACAATTGCTTCAAGAACAATTTCATGCTCTACATTTCCAGTGAAGAAATCAGTATTATGTATTTAAGTCAATTTGACTGTTAAAAAACATATTTCATAATAAATTATGAGGTTCAAGTAACATTAGAGTGCAAAACTAATGTCATATTATATGAGCATTTAAAAAACAAACAAAAATATATCGAGTGCATGAAACACAATATCGTTGAGTCTCAAAAGGCTTTGTGCGTTAGCTTAGGCTGCGCAGGCGCAGGGAGTGAGCAAGGCGGCGCGGCCGCAGATTCCGCGAACAGCCGAGTTATGGCCCTACAAAACGTCAGGCGAATCATCAATGTTTAAATCGTAATATATTGAAGAATTTCGCAATTATCATATTTCATACTTATTTACGACGTCTAGGCTTCCAACTGACGTCTATCCAATGCGATCCTGGGAGGTCATAAAACGAATAAACCACACAGTAATAAACGTGCGTTTTATTTCTTGTATAATTATATATGAAGCTATTTGTTTTTGGACTTTTTTGGCCTCGCGTGTAGTGAGGGGCGTTTATGATCCTCTCTCGGATGTATTGAAACGGTTTTGGCGAGAAACGCATCGGTTTTATTAGGGATGGTTAACTTAAACTTGGCGACGTAAGTTCTGTAAGGACTTGCGAGGTTTTGAGTGACTTTTACTGTTCTAGTGAGTGGCGGCGATGAATTTAATGGATGAAGCCAAACACGTACAAAAGGAGAGCGTCGGCGTTAAAATGAGAACATTTTATCGTAAGATAAGTCACATTTATGCACCACGTAACTCATAAACTGCATGCAGACATATAATTACGTACACCGATACGCCATTGTTGTGGCGGGAAAAACAAATGGAGCACCGCAATGGCTCGCTGTTATAATGCACGTTTATGTTGTTAATTTTCCTGCAAAAACAGATACTGGTTTTTCTAATGACTTTATCGTCGTTAATCACTAAGACTTATTTTAGAATTGCAATCAAGACGTTAAGGGTGTGTTTTGTTGTATTCTTATTCAGTTTAAACCGCTTCCGAAAATGTTAAGTCCTTTTGAAGAAAACTTTTTAGGATTTGGGTATTGGATTAGTAGGTGTTTGTTTAGCGAGCAATTTTCCTAAACCCTAAACAAGGCATTTATTCCATTCAAGTAATTTGACGAATGTCAATAAAGACACTATTCGGATGACGAAATCATGGGAAAAAGAACAGAATAGAAGACTATGACAGAGACTGCATACCTATGCTGCTACTATTCATACTAATTATTATAAGTTCGAAAGTAACCCTGTCTGTCTGTATGTTACCTTTTCACGCCTAAACCACTGAACGGATTTCGATAAAATTTGGCAGAGAGATAGATTGCATCCCGGGGAAGGATATATGATAGTTTTTATCCCGATATTTCCACGGGATCGACACTTATGCGGGTGGAACCGCGGGGCGCTGCTAGTTACTGATAAAGGATAAAAGAAACACGAGAACACAGTAGCAGATTAGTACAGAGACCAAGCAGTGAGGATGTTTGGCAATAAGATAATGATGAAAAAGATGACAGGAACAAAAACGATGCAAACACAACCATCTTCCCTTCGATCAAAAATAGCACTAGATTAAGGATTAGAAACCAAAACACATTGCTCAAGTTGCTGCGACTGCATATAAATTGATTATAAACCTTAACTTTCAAACATAACGTTTATTATCGTTTGCAATATATTTACTACTTTCATTGAAATGTAAACGTATTTTTAGATAAGAACAAAATATGTATGGAAAAATAAAACATAACTTCAGAGCAATAAGGTTGAAAAAACTATGTTGCAAAATAAGACCACGACATAATTTTGTGGTCTCGTTTTTCCGGCCGTTTTTGATGCGCTCATCGGAAATCTAGTGCCATTGTTGATCGAAGCATCCCTTGAGCTCCTCAAGTTCTGAGTTGACCTACACGATTACTGACAAATGCTTGCACTGACTGGACTGGTCCAGTAAAATCTATGTGGTACTTTCCTCAACAGACCATTTCAGACATCAATCTACGTGGTCTTCACATGATCTGGCCAAGATTATGTCTGAACTTTAAAAGATACTGTGTCCTCTGAGGTTGCATCGGCCTTTCTTCTCAGACTAGTCAGATAGGAAACACCGACCTAATCTAGCGTATTTATTTTTGGGTAGGTACCGTACCCAAAGGGTAAAAACGGGACCCTATTACTAAGACTCCACTGTCCGTCTGTCTGTCACCAGGCTGTATCTCATGAACCGTGATAACTAAACAGTTGAAATTTTAATTTTTACAAATGATGATGTATTTCTGTTGCCGCTATAACAACAAATACTAAAAACAAAATAAAATACATATTTAAGGGGGGCTCCCATACAACAAACGGGGTCTTTTCGGCGTTTTTGCCTTGTGGTACGGAACCCTTCGTGTACGAGTCCGACTCGCATTTTGTCAGTTTTTATATTATGACGTGTAAAAGTGATTTCGACATCTTAAACAGAATAAATCATTTGATTTCTTTCAAAACAGAAGCTCAACAGTATTTGTTCAAATTTTCCACCCTTCGCACGACAATGATTAAACGTACATTTGTAGTCAGACATTTTTAATTACCAGCGTATACATCTATAAGTTTGCGGAGTGGTCGAAACCCTTTTAATTACCAGCGTATACATCTATAAGTTTGCGGAGTGGTCGAAACCCTTTTAATTACCAGCGTATACATCTATAAGTTTGCGGAGTGGTCGAAACCCTTTTAATTACCAGCGTATACATCTATAAGTTTGCGGAGTGGTCGAAACCCTTTTAATTACCAGCGTATACATCTATAAGTTTGCGGAGTGGTCGAAACCCTTTTAATTACCAGCGTATACATCTATAAGTTTGCGGAGTGGTCGAAACCCTTTTAATTACCAGCGTATACATCTATAAGTTTGCGGAGTGGTCGAAACCCTTTTAATTACCAGCGTATACATCTATAAGTTTGCGGAGTGGTCGAAACCCTTTTAGCCGGATGGGTATTATCCTGACAGTCGTAAACTCAGTTTATGGCCTATAAAAGCTAGTGGGGATACGTACAGGCTCGATGTGTGCATTTCGAATACTTGTTGCAGTTTTATAACCAATATATTTTGTTTGATTTGTAACTCCAGGACGATGCCAACTCGGGACTATTTTTTCGTGTGTTTTTGCTAGTGTGTTGTGGGCGTTTGTAAATCATATAAAGGAATGTATGGGAAAATTTTCATATTTTTTGTCGTAACATTTCGAGAGAAACAATACACCACGTAGTTTGTGTATTTAATAAAAAATAGAAATCTGATATTTTTATTGATTCTGGACACAAAATGTAAGTCTTGACTTCGTCAAAAATCGACTCTAGTTACATTTCCAGAGAGAGCTTTCATTTGATGTTAAGGGTAAAAGTTTCAAAGCTCCATTCGATAAATTTATAAATAACTTGTCCCTTCAGTCTGCTTCTCATTTTATACCTCGTAGGAAAACTGTACATATCACTAAAACCAACCGCTGATCTTAAACTTCAATGAAGGTATTGATAAAATTGAAAGTTTTCGTGCAGGAAGCTTGCATCTCGTCTCTTTTCTATTATACATATTATCCCCAAAGACAGTTGGATCTCCAAGATAAAGTATTATTTCTTCGAATCCCTGTATGAAAATTCATCGGATAAAAGTTTCCATCGACTGAAATATTGGAATTTCCAAATGATAGTACACACTTACCTATCCATAATTCAAAATGTATGGATGTATAGTATATTGGGAAAGTTTTGAAAAAAAAAATATAGTTTTACTCGAACGCCTTGAATTTGCAATGGTAGCACACAGAACAGTTAAAATAGGTTTTAACAGAAGGCTAATTCTCGTAATTTAAAACGTTTAAAATGTTGTCGCAGTCTCGGCCTTGTCCCAACTCTCACAGACCCCGACTCTACTCGATTTAAAATTCTCATCTCAGCGACAAACAAATGTCAAAAACTTGTCAAAATGTAGGGAAAATTAGAGGTATTTTTGACAGATTGAGAATTGAACGTTCTTGAAATTACGAGTAGGTACCTCTGTTCTGTGGTAGCACACATCCAACGCGACAGTCACGTGTTTTTCTATAGCCGTCCCTTGTAAGATGCTATCAAATCAAAAGGTGGAGTAAGGCAGTAACCGAGTGGCATCCAAGGACTAGAAGACGAAGTGTCGGTCGTCTGGCGGGCGGCAAGATGGGCAGACGATACTGTTGCCATCGCGGGTAGAACCTGGATGAGGCTGGCACACGAGCGTGGGGAGTGGCCCAAGAAAAGGGAGGCCTTATGGTCTAGATGATAATGATGATGATTAGGGATAAAAGAACATAACACACACTAATATTATAAAGGCGAAAGTTTACGAGTGTGTTTGTATGTTTGTTACTTCTTCACGCACAAACGGCTGGACCAATTTTGATAAAATTTGGTATGGAGGTAGCTGACACAAAGGATTAACATATAGGCTACTTTTTATTTCGATATTCAAACGGGATACAGACTTATGCGGGTGAAACCGCGGGGCGTAGCTAATGAGCGCATATACAGGAAACTTTTCAGGCAAATTATATCGTGGTAACAGCTTGCTTGTATGAATTAAAATAAATAGAACATACGTGGCTGTATTAAATCAAAATGTCTGACATTTATAGAATGGGGGCAGGTTCAGTTGTATTTATCTAGTCATAGGGGTGATATCATTAATAATGTTGTTACCTAAACGGTTATTGTATCGTAAATCTATTTGCCTGTATTACCTACTTTTTAATTTATTTGTATGGTGGGCTTATAAATAAGACTGTTATTAGACACATGCCTCTTATAAAAAAAGTTCATTCCCTACATAAACAGTAAAATATGTAATATGTTCTGTATAGCTTATTGGTACTTATTTGCAAATCTAATTTCTAGTTTTCTGCTTAGAACCTGTGACGACATAAAAGTTGACTGTACAAAACAAAGCTTTATGTATATTAATGCAAATATTTTAATTAGTTTTAAAGTCAAAGTTGCCAGACTTAAGAAAGTAAACAAAAACCATAACTAAAAAACCACAGACATTACAAAACACGATGTTTCGTTCCTTCATCAATCTAACAAAAACTTTATGGTCGTTCTGAACTCGAACGTCAACAATTAAAATGGTCGCTGCACATTTCGGGTTTCGCGGCGCTGCAGCCATTGTAATTTGGCACAGTTTCATTATTAAAACGATTAAACTCGAGCGCGATTAAAAAAGCATTGATTAAAAACATTTGAAAGCAGGCTCACATCTTTACGACCAATATTTTATGGGTTCCTTATACCAAATATTGGCTAACTTTTGATTTAGACTGAGCTCAAATTTTCGGGTAACGATTTAAAATATTGCAAACACTATGGGTTAAGAGCTCCGGTTTCCTAAAAGAGTGATAGCCGCCACTTAGCGACCGCATTGACGGCCGTCGTGAAAATGACGGCACCGGGACTGGGGTGTGTCAAAAACGTTCTTTAGGAAAACACACCAACCTACTTTCATAGATAACGTTTCAGTGACTTCATTCGACAGTAAATTGCGGACACTATGTGGCGGTCACCGCAATCTAGTAAACCTTGGCTTTTCACAGGTTGCATTGATAATTCTTACTTTTCCTAAGGCCCATCGTCCACGACGCTATTCAAACGCGTCGTGTGCGGACCGCCATTGAAATACTAGAGCTGTGAGTGACAAGACGAACACAAAATGGAAAAATTTGGTGAAAAATATGCGTCACATCCACGCAAAACGGCCATCGCTCAGCATAATGCTGTGATTCTATGCGAGACAGCCACAGCGCTTGTTTTCAGCGACAGCAGGTGTTTACGCGATGGCGTCAAAAAAGCAGAACCATTCAACGAATTACCGACTAATATCAAGAAAATCATAAATGATTTATTTGCCTATATAAAGTGGCAAATTACATTGAAGAATTAGAAGCAGTCTTAATTAGTAGCATTATAAGTAAATGATTGACAAGCAGTAAATCACATTTATCGACGGTATAGTTTATTAAGCTGGTCAAACGTCAATCAAAAACGTTTCTAATTACAGGTATAATGACTTAAGTAGTATGTACATTTTTTTTTAACCATTTTTGTTCACACATAGGTGCTCAAACGGGAATACTTCACATAAACAGATACCACAGGAGCGCTATTCTGCAAACACTATTGAGTTCACTTCTTTAATCGAATTTCAAACAGAGATCAAACAGCAATGCAATAAGAGAATAAGTTGCTACAAGATCTTCAAAATCATTAGCCTACAGCCGTCCACTGCTGGACATAGGCCTGTCCAATTGCAAGCCAATCAGCTCGATTCTCGGCAACTCTCATCCAGCTGCAACGAGCCAGTGAAGATCATCGCTCCACCTAGCTCGCCGAGGACGTACTACCCTACGTTTACCATTTCGTGGTCCCCACTCAAGAACACCTCTACCCCCAACGATCATCGGTTTTAGGGCTAATATGGCCGGCTCTTTGCCAGTTCAGCTTGCAAATTATGTGAGCTATGTCGACAGTTTTGATTCTCTGCCTTGTTCCGGATTCGAGTTTCTACAGGATAACCCAGTTTACATAGATCTAAAAAGGTCCAGCAGAACTAAATAGCAAATATCTTAGTGACATCAGTTTTTGTAACAACGATCCCCGAGTGTCCACTGGCTGGAAGCCAGTTCCAGTTTTTACTGCGAATCTGTTTGCCCAAGTTTAGTTCGGTAACAAGCAAGTTTTATGCACCTCCTGAGTGAATTCACTCCGTTCACTCTTTATTGACGCGCTGAGGAGGCAAATTGAATCGTTCCTTCCGATCCCTCTTCGGGTTTATTATGGGACATGGTATAAGTTAAGGTGTCCTAAGTTTCTCATGAATAAACTAACTTTGCCAATATCACAAATTATTTACAATTTTGTAATTAAGTAATTCACTTTAAAATTTAAAAAATGCAGCAAGAACTCTTGTTTACAACTTCATTGAAATAAGATAGCGCTTGTTTTTTTTTCTGTCATCTGTCAGGCATGACACCTCAATTTTTTTTTGTTTTATTTTTTCTATCTTGAAAAATTCATTGAGTTTCAAAAATTTGCAAAGAATGTGCGTTATGTGGAAGGAGTGATGGATGGGGGAGCTATGGAGAAATGTCTTGACGCTGCGTGTGAGCGTGCGTGATCCAGCGCCGCTTTGTCCACTGCGCACAGGATGGATGGAAAGCAGCACATGAATTTTTTTTTTTGCTCCGTTTTGTGTAAATTGCTGTATGGCGTTTCAGTGTGAGGGTAAATAAATAAATGAATTGCAATATTCAGTTTTCAGTCTTAGTTTTCAATACGTAAATGTTGATAATGGCGCCGATTCTGTTGTTCACAAACTAAACTAAATTTAAGTTCAGGCATCTTTTTCTTTCTATTTCATTAAGAAAAGGACAGAAGATAAATATTAGTTTAGTACTGTCAAATTAAGATACTCCATAGACAATTTAGACGAGATTAAAAAATTGCTTTTATTTGATATCTACTTGTTATCCCGATATTCCCACGGGATTTTACGGGATCGACACGGGTGAAACCGCGGGGCGCTGCTAGTAATATGTAAAGTAGAACTGATAAAATGTATCAATTTTAATCGCCATGTCTTTAATATTCATCACACTGATCATAAAGATAAAATTAAAGAGCTACTATTTTATTACATATTTGCATGTTAGAGATACGCTATATTACAGAAATATGGAAATTAGTTCGATTAAGATATAGATTTGAACATTTATTCCATTCAATAAATCATAATAGATATTCTTAGGGTTAATAAAGTATAGGTACCTGACTAGCTTCTGCCCGCGACTTCGTCCGCGTATTTTGTTGTGTAGTCCCCCGAACCCTGTCGCTTAGCATCGCCTGCCGGCTATTACTTCGTTCTTTGTCTTTTTTAGGGTTCCGTACCCAAAGGGTAAAAAGGGACTCTATTACTAAGACTTCGCTGTCTGTTCGTCCGTCCGTCTGTCTGTCACCAGGCTGTATCTCAAGAACCGCGATAGCTAGACAGTTGAAATTTTCACAAATTATGTATTTCTGTTACCGCTCTAACAACAAATACTAAAAACAAAATAAAATAAATATTTAAGGGGGGCTCCCATACAACAGACGTGTTTTTTTTCGGTGTTTCTGCCTTGTGGTACGGAGCCCTTCGTGTGCGAGTCTGACTCGCACTTGGCCAGTTTTTAATTTTGCTCGGCTGCTAAGAGTCCCAGTATGATGTTAAATAGCCTTCTTCAAGAAATGGGCTATCAAATGAAAGAATTTTTTTTTTAAATCGAACTGGTAGTTCCAGTTCTTCAGCATTATTATTTATTTTCCCAAATAAATAAAATAAAATTATTAGTATAGATAATCTCTGCACAAACTAAGCCTTTGGACTTCTAATATGAAATTTTAATAAAGCAATCGTGAGCAACAACTTTTCTCCCACGATAAAAATAATTGCTAAAACAGTTGCTATAGGTACTATGCTACGCTAAATGCTCATTGTTTTATGTACTTGTCGCATAAAAATAATACGTTGACATTACATAAAACCCTGTTCGACCCCAAGAACCATAAACGTCAATTTTATAATTTCATTAAATAAAAAAACAAATTAGATTACCCGATTTCATTTGCATAAGAACATTGTTTACTTCGGTACTAGGAAAATAGCACTGGGAAGTGGGATTTGGAGCCACCGAGTCGTGGGTTTGGTTCTAATTGAAGCAAATGAATTCTACGAAGTACCAGGGCTCCATCGACAGACAGAAGGCTTTAGATACGTGAACAACGGCAACATTGTTGAAAAAGGAACGAGGAAACGAGGGAATCATTTTTTAAATGTGCCAGTAACTTTTAAGTTTTATTTGATGTTCGGTTTTACTCCGGTAGCTTCAGTATGGATTTGCATTTTCTGAGGAAAGGACGTGTTTTTCAAGGCGTAAGAAAACAGAACGCCAATTCCCGTAATTAAAAACGTTCAATGTCAAAAACTTAGCGACAATCAATGTCAAAAATGTAGGGAAACTAGAGGTATTTTTGACAGATTGTGACTGAGATCGGACTATGAACGTTCCTAAAATTACGAGAATTGTTCCTCTGAACTACGTACAATTTTAGACTGAAGGGACGATTTAAAAAACCTCTGCATTGATTACCAAAATAAGACATTTAGCAATTTTAAGAACTGCCGGTCTATTCTGTAAGAATCTCACCGTGAAACCTTAGATGAAGTGAGTTTGTTTTTGCTAGGAATTGACACTATTGACAGCTCACTCCACGCTCACTACACCTAAGTTTTCACGGCCATTTCCTTAAGAAACTTCTTGGTCCATAGGAACCGACCAATTTGAACAGCTTCTAACGAACAGCTTCTAACGCTTCATAAGTGCTCATGTAAGTTTACGAGTTTTTACTGCTACTACGTTTTAAAAGTTATCGCACTTGCAAGCTTATTCAGGCCTATGACACAAGAATCCTGTGTTAAGAATGGCTACCCTAAAAGCGTTTGTCCACCGCCACCGTCCACGGGACGTCAACAAGAAACGACATTATTCGAACCGCACGTGACCACAATGTGACGTCCCGTTGACAGACGTGCGGTGGACACGCGGCCATAGTAAATGTATACAATGTGTTTCAGAGGGGTGTGTGTGACCAAACTTGGGGGTGTGGTACAGGACATCAATCTGAACAACTTTTTCCAGGGGACCAACATCGTAATCGTGAAAAAAACATCAGTCGTCCCATACAAAACTTCAATACCTACTTGACCAAATGTAAACAGCCGGTCGATTCTGTTAAAATCTCACCGTGAAATCTTAGGTGAAGCGAGTTAGTTTTTGCTAGGAATTGACACTATTGACAGCTCACTCCACGCTCACTTCACCTAAGTTATCACGGTGAGATTTTTACAGAATAGCACCGCAGTACGCGTTTTTTTTATCCACATTACTCTTTTTGACAGGTAGGTACAGTTAAAAGAAAATAAAAGTTTCATGTAGACGATCCCAGTGCGGGTTGGTAGATGTCACACATCGTCGAATTTTTAATTCTAGGACATGTACTTTCCGCGATGTATTCCTTCACCAGTTTGAGAGCAGTGGTGATAAAATAATTTACACAAAGTAAAGCACCTGTCTGGGTTCGAAGCGGTAAAATAAGCGCCGAGTTAAAAAAATATTTTGATCCCCTTTCTGTAACGTTGTAAACTATTGTTTTAGTTAATAAGCAAGCAATCGAAATCGTCAAGTCATTGTAATATAGTTCTAACCCGTTCACATCACTTAAGGCGCCTTTGTTTTGTCTCACTCGCTCACGATATTAGGAACACGTTAACTCCCCACTCCATACGACTTATGCGAGCCGCGAGCCGCGATCGGGGAGCAGGCTTGAGCACGGTCAGTTGAGGCGCGCGTTCACGCATACTATACTGGTGCGTGACGTCACACGTGCAGTCTCACTCTAAACTTCCTAAAGCTCAGATTTTGTGACAAAACTATATTTAATATTTATTATTAAAGTTTAAAGTTTAATACAAAAAATATAAACTGTGTTTTCCCCGTATTGGGTAAGTGTTTGCAAAGTTACGCATTGCTTTCTCATGTGACATGGTGGTGGTCAATGATTTGCAAAATTGTGTTTCATCATCTTTTTTTTTCTTGACACCCATTTCTTTTATTTTTTAATCATTTCATTTAACCATAAACCTTAGCTTGTCATTATTTGTGTTCTTAATAAAGTAAAAGTGCTTCACACTCTTTTCTTCACACTTTGTACACTCCGATTCTGAAGGTGACCTTAACACACATGCGCCTTAAGCGCAATAGTACTTCATCCGCCTTACGCTTATGCTTACGCCGCCGTGGTCACCGTCAGGAGAGGATTAGCAGAGAGCTCAGTTATTTATTTCCTGGACATAAATTCCAGGGTTTCAAGTTCCGGGTTCTTTTGCCCAAGAAAATCGCTGCCGTACTGCCGTGACATCCATCGGGCGGTCAACACACAAGGCTGACATCCGGCACCACTTCCATCAACCCTGCGGGTCCTCCACCATCCAGGGACAACTCCTCGGCTCCTGCGTCATCTTCAGCGTAAAGCCAGGATAGTACTTACGCGCCTACCTCCTTAGAACGGAATCATTTATGACGGGCCTTTTTACCTACGACCTAAAATAAATAATTATTGAAAGTGTCTAGTGAGTTTGTTTCTCTTATCTCTTTAAAAATAAGTTCCTAATAACTCACACGCTTCATTTCCGACGCAAGAAACACTCCCCACGTAAATCACACTAATATTATAAAGGCGAAAGTTTGTGTGTGTGTTTATATGTTGTTACTTCTTCAGGCTCAAACGGCTGGACCAATTTTGATAAAATTTTGTATGGAGGTAGCTGACACCCTGGATTAACATATAGGCTACTTTTTATCCCGATATTCCCACGGGATCGACATTTACGCGGGTGAAACCGCGGGGCGCAGCTAGTAAGCCACAAGACGAACCGGTACAATTATACCAATCGGACGTCTAGACGCGGCACGAGTATCCTTATCTGCCATTATCTGACTTATGTAATGTACAGTCACGAGCACTAATATGTCAACACTTGGCAACTTTCAATCGCAATTTTTTCGTGAAATAACGAATGCAACGTTGAAATACGACACTTTACACAAACCTATGGGTTCGAAAATACTTTGTCCGTAATAACATAAAATTTCATTCAAAACTAAAGGAGAAAATCGTCTTTGAATAAAGCCAAGTGTATACATACTTATGCTCGTGACTGTACTACTTAGATTAATAGACAATGCATAGATATACATAGATAGCTTTATTTAATAAAGTCATTGTTCAGTATCACTGTGGGGAATAAGTGTTATGTAATCTGCGTTCGCATATTCAGCAGCGTCCGGTTGACTGGAAGTCGATCGCAACATAGTTGGGAAAAGGCTAGTTGCCAAAAATTTAAACAAACATGAGCTTATGGAAAAATAACTTTTTCAGTAACTTTCAGTTCAGTTCACGCTACAACTTCAAACATTTTTATATTTTTTTCAATAGTGCTGAAAAGCACAATTGAAAAAAATATAGAAATGTTTATCAGGAAGATGAGATATTTTCTGAAGACAGAAAATGAACAAAAAAAAGTCGTAAGATGAAAATAGAGCTTTAATATACGACCCCCGACCTTGTACGAGAGCACTACTGCCCGAATTACAGGGGCACGTAACATTTTAACCCTTGCTCTAGGGCTGGCAAATAAATTATAATTGAACCTTAAAAAGTTAAAGTACAGTGAAATAACAACTGTCTTCTGGCATTGACTTAAAACTCCGATCAATTTGAATCAAAAGGTGGAATATGGCGCTTCCAACTTCGATCAGCGGGGTAACTGCGTAACACCCTAAGAGTAGGAATGGCTTTCATTTTGACAGTTCAACCATATTCATTGCGTTATTTGCTTTGTTGAACAGACAAATTTTTCGAACATATAAAAGTAATGGATTAGCAATATCCTTCAAATTGATTCACATTATGGTTGATAGTGTGTTACACAATTAGGGTGCAGGTTGAATATGGCGTAGGTACACACGGCGACACATCAAGCTATACTGTTTTAGCTGACCTCGCATTGTACTCATAGGTTTTTCGTACAATCATAAGTCATTTTATACTGGATAGGTATACCTTGATGTGTAGCCGTGCGTACAGCTGACTCATACTCTCACTAGAACCCTGAAATCGATTTGAATGAAAACGTCTTGTTTAACTGAATTATGTTTACTCAACTTATTAACATTCACGCAATCTCTCAATCTGCCTTTCTTCGAATCTTTGAAGGTAGCTAAGGAAGACTAGGAACCGAGTGTTTTGGTCTAGTTAGAAGAGGTCCATGTCCAGCATTAGACTATGAGTCTACAACAGGCTGACAGCTGTCAACTAATTACTGTGAATATTTTCACCAAATGTATAGGAAGTACGTACGGCTACACATCAACCTATACATAACCACTACTAGTATAAGCTGGCTTCTGATTATACGAAAAACCTATACAATGCAAGGTCAGCTAAAACTGGAAATGTATTAGCCGTGTGTACCTACCTATTTGCTCTATCAAAATATCTCCCAGAAAATGAAATGAAAGTAATTTTCCCGGAACAAAAGAAGTCAGAAGCAACACAAAGACGCAAGGTTCACTAGCTATGTGTATACTTTATTACGTCCCGACCTTGCCCGCCCGCGCCACTGCCCGAAATACGGGTGCACGTTAAATTTTAACCCTTGCCTTAGGGTTGACGACCACTGCTTCCCGGTAAAAAAAATATTAGTAGAAGTATTTTTTTGTTGTATAATGTGACTCTAGAGTCTTAGACCTCCTAGTTAGTAGTTTTTTTTTTTTATGACCGACGTATTATTTTAACGCAGGGGTGCCAGAATTTTGTACTGAATCTATGGTATCCATGGTAACGAAAGAAAGATAGCGTGTAGATGTCTTGCTACCCTGTATAAAGGTCGAATTTGAAAGGAAAGTAGATAGGTACAGACGTCAGCACATAAACCTATTACAATCTGTCAAATTTCTTTAATAGATTTTCAACTTTATCGCTAAAGCATAAGGTTCAAAGTATATTGGGAAAATTTTACAGTTTCGGGTAGCTTAATGTGGTGGCGTCTGTCCTATAAACTTAACATGGATTAAAAGCTTTTCAGTTGATGCGAAAGTACTAGTGAAATGATTTTCACATGCTTGTCTGGATAAGTTTTTAAATTATAACACAGGGATGTGTCATTAATTTTATTAAAATCTAACGCCTCTTTAGTTAGATAATATTCAAAAGAGTTTAATTCACAGAGAAAAAAAAGTTATTAAAAAAAAAACCTACAACACAAATAAAACAAACAAACAAACACAAATTAAAAAACAACAAAAAAAAACAAACAACAAAACACACAAATAAAAAAAAAAAAAAAAAATTAAATACCTAAAAGTTGGAAGCAGGCGGGACTCCCGCCTGCTTCCAACTTTTATTTAATTTAAAATGGGCTTGTTTTTAGCTTTTCAGTTTACCGCAGTCGGGTTTTTTTTTTTTAATAACTTTTTTCATTTCCAGCTTTTTAGTTTACAAATGTGAAAGATTTCGCTGACGATTTAGTTCTTGGTACGTATTTTTTACGATTTGTCACTTCGAATTACTTTTAACCATATAAGTTCTTGATATTTTTGTTACCATGTTTTAAAGCCCTTTATTTTGATACCCCACTCGAAAGGTTTTGAGAAAAATCATTTTTTTTTGAAGACATATAATTATACATACATACCTAGTAGTCGCCATATTTAATTTTCACTAACGTCATGTCTTTAGTGACACTCGCCGGACTAAGAGGAATCGATTGACGTGTGAATCATAAAAATCGGCCCCGGCGTTTGGTCTGTATAGTGCTTCAAAGGAACATACAAACATACATAGGCTGATTTATTTATTTATACTGATGAACACATTACCACTCCTTTGCGTCGCGCAGTCGGGTAAAAAGGGGCTAACTTGATTAAAAGACTCAACAACAACTAAACGTGGGTTTTGCGTAGGTCCTGGGTTTTATGATAGGTAGGTACGTTTAAACTTGATGATAGTTAATGGCTACAATGAAATGTGTCGCTCTTGAGATCATACTTGCTAACACACACAACTGCACACAGTGCCTTCAATATCCTTGCATTAAAATATTCATAAACGTACTTAACTCTTAAACACACGATTGAACCTCCCATTAAAACATACAGAATATCAAAATAATACTAAACATTTAATAGTCGCAAGAGCAAAAACATCTTGCAGGAACCTTTCAAGTATTCATCCACCCCAAGTTTGTGCCAGCCCTACAATATCCGTCCGAAATAGGGAAGTTTAATGACGAGCGGTGTGCTCGTAAAACATCAAACGCTTGCGTCAGGGGTGTCGACTACCTAATACTCTTTTTGCAAACTTTATTGCAAGTGAAAATAAATTAAATGTTAAGTAGTTACTGTGAAATGGATGACAAATATAGCTTTGTGTTAATGTCGCGTTTGTAGTGAAATGGGCATGATTTTATGTTGAGATGAAAGTAGAGTATTGTGGCTGTCTCCATATTCCAGATGTCTACAGTCTACTCTAGAACAATTTTAATCACAGTGAGTCGGAGTGGCCCGTGGCTAAATAATAACAGCCGCACAGGTCGATCGATCAGGTTAAGCTACCCTTGCCGCGTTTGGTCTGTGGATGGGTGACCATCTTTACATACCCAGACCCCTCCGTGGCTCGGAAAGTACGTTAAGCCGTTAGTACATAATCAGCTTATAATGTTCCCACTGCTGGGACACAGGCCTCCTCTCGGTGAGAGGGAGTGGGCCGTAATCCACCACGCGGGCCCAGTGCGGGTTGGCAGATAGCCGTTAGTCCCAGCTGTCATTAGTGGATCTTAGACAGTCGTTACGGGTAGTCAGAAGCCCAAAAGTCTGACAACCAGTCTTACCAAGGGGCATCGTCTTACCCAGTAACTGGGTTGTGGAGGTCAGATAGGCAGTCGCTCCATGTAAAATACTGGTATTCAGCAGCATCCGGTTAGGGTAGGTTACCAATTTTTTTTATAAATAGCAGCCATACCCTCTGACCTACACCCCTAGAGCAGAACGAAAACAAACCAGATATACCTATAGCACATCCCTAGACACACGTTTGAAGGAAATGCAACCTTGTTTGTGGAGCTTCACTTCAAATTCACCAAACTACGGTCAACCCCTCAGACTCAACCAACAGTAAAGCACAAATTCTGCGAATAAGGAAGCTTGGCTCCCTGATTTGTTTCTCAAGCACAACTTACGTAGGCCCCAAACAAAACCCTTTTCATGGGGTTTTACGGAATAGCAGCCCTACCCACTGACCTACAACCCTAGAGCCGAACAGAAGCAAACTAGATATCTAGCACATCCCTAGACACACGTAATGAAGGAAACGCAACCTTGTTTGTGGAGCTTCACTTCAAATTCACCAACTAAGCTCATTCCCTCAGACACATTTAACAATAGAGCATCGAATTCTACAAGAAAGGAAGCCTGAATTGTTTGAGCGGAGATTCAGTTGGTTACCAAGTACAGCTTACCAACACAGCCTTAGGTAACTGCCGCCAAAACGGAGCCTTAGTCCCGGAAAAATACAAAAAACACCATAAAAATAGAAAACAGACAACATTCCTCAAAAGGTTTTGAGTATAGCAGCCCTGAACTCTGACCTACACCCCTAGATCCGACTAACAACAAACTAGATACCTATGCAGACATCTAGCACATCCCTAGAAACACGTATTGAAGGAAACGCAACCTTGTTTGTGGAGCATCCCTACAAATTACTTCAAATTCACCAAACTAAGCTCATTCCTTCAGAAGTTCAGACTCATTCGGAGCTGCACAACAGAGTATCGAATTCTACGAAACGAATCTTCCAGAAGTTTGTCAAATCTAAGTTTTTGAAGAGTTCTAGCTATTCTTATTTTCTATTGATCGTTTTTTTTAGAGGAAATTGAATTTTCTGGATGGAGGGATTTGTTGAATGTCTTGGGCCCGCGTGGTGGATTACGGCGCACTCTCACGGAGCGGAGGCCTGTGTCCCAGCGGTGGGAACATTACAGGCATATGCATGTTCTATAAAAAAAAATGTTTACCTATTTTTCATTCCGTGTTTTCTTCGATTTCCAAAACTAAATTGTAAGTATGCAGTTTCTGGACCTAACAAAACTATCAGCGGGTTAATTGCGAAACACACTATAGAGGTATGACTGTATGAGAAACAGGGTGTAAAGTTCACTCATACTCTATAGAAAAGGGAGGATCCTCCGACCAGACGGATGTTGTGCCTGGCGGGCAACTACCCGATTCTTCATGTGGGGCCGTTGTATCTATGCTAGTTGCGCGGTAAACTCTGCTTGCGAGATGCAGGATTTTTCGTGACATCAGTAGAACGCGTTGTTCTCATGTGGCGTTGTAGATACCTACCGCTACAACACTAACAGTAGGAATGGCTTTAATTTTGACAAAATTTTTGAGGAGACAAATTTTTCGAACACGTGGATGGATGGATAAATGGATTAACAATATCCTTCAAAATGATTCAAATTGAGACTGATAGTGTGTTATGCAGTTAGGTGCTGGTTTAGAACGAAAAATAGCTAGCATTAAAACTGCTTACGTTATTTTCCATTAAATACCATCAAATCTAAAAAAAACCATAGAATATATTTTTAAGGAGTCATGGGAATTGACTTATCCATTACATTCAATTAAATTTATTTAAACTACCCCATTTGTAGACCACTCAGAATGGATGACTAGACAGGAAGCAACGCATGCGTTCTTTTTGCGTTACTAAACACATAAAACCGTTTACATAACCATAGGCCCGCCCCGCCCATAGGCTTAAGTTTTTATTGCCACCCCACCCCACCCCCATTCCACCCCACTTGTACGACCTATCGGAATGCTTCACCCCTCGGAATGGGGCACAAACTCAAGGAGCGAACGAGACAGACGCATAAACACTTATAAAAGAAAGAAACAACCAATGGGCGGTTACTTTACACATTTATCAAGAACCATATTGAATTTCATATTTATGTAAATAAATAATAATGATATTGTTAATATGTTTTGTTGTTGGTCACATTTCTTTATAATGAGAGCTGTCCAAGGTTGCAAGAATTGAAATATTTTATCGTCGTCATAATTTACAATGGTCATGTTTATCTAAAAATGCAACTGAGAACGTAAATAATGGCTAAGAAGTAGAATAATGTTGTCTATGGTTAACATGTGATTTTGAACATTTTTCTGATTTTGTTTACTGTAGTCGATCTTATGCCTTTATGGTTGCTAAAACTTGCGTTTAGATCCTGTAAGTCCTTAAAAATAATATATTGTAAGCCCAATTGTAAGCTAGTATTACTACACTATTGTATTAGGTAAGCCTGTGATGATAGTGTATGTGTTTTAAAATAAATAAAATGTCTACAGTTCCATGCTACAGCAGCATTTTTTAGGATTCCGTACCCAAAAGGTAAAAACGGGATCCTATTACTGAGACTCCACTGTCCGTCTGTCAACAGCCTGTAATGTATTTCATGAACCGTGATAGCTACCCAGTTGAAATTTTCACAGATTATGTATTTCTGTTGCCGCTATAACAACAAAAAATACTAAAAAGATAATTAAATAAGTTTGCGAGTGTGTGTGTGTTTTTATGTTTGTTACTTCTTCACACTCAAACAGCTGGACCAATTTTGATAAAATTTTATAAGGAGGTAGCTGACACCCTGGATTTAACATATACGCTACTTTTTATCCCGATATTCCCACGGGATCGACATTTACGCGGGTGAAACCGCAGGGCACAGCTAGTTATTCATAAAAATAGGTCCAGCATGTTCCATAGTATGCAGGGGTTACAATACAATCGTCTCCTTCATTCAATTATATTAACAGGCTGATTAAAAACGAACAAGCAACAATTTGAGTTCTCTCTTAAAGGTCACCTAGGTACTTGTAAACATAATTACCTACCTAGTAAGCATGAGTAGATACCTGCCGGTCGATTCTGTAAAAATCTCACCGTGAAAACTTAGGTGAAGTGAGTTTGTTTTTGCTAGGAATTGACACTATTGATAGCTCACTTCACGCTCACTTCACCTAAGTTTTCACGATGAGATTTTTACAGAATAGATCGGCTGTTGTTATCTGCACGTGTAATACTTTCAGACAAGTGTATAATTAATTAAAAAATAAAATATTTACAAAAAAAAATACAAATGTGCGTTGTTTAACAATAAAAAACTCGCTGCGCACAGTACCCCACCCCTCACCCCCGCTGACACCATGAATTCGTTACTGCGCAGCGACTCGCCTCTTGTTCCGAGCCGTCATAAAGTTTGAATCGGGCTGTAGGTACTTAGGTAATCTTAACTTTTTCTTGTCTAGTGTAAATGTTTCAGTATGTGTCTAAATGAGACGGTCTAAAAGTATTTCTGTCCCTATATTACATCGTAATTGTGAAAAGGACAACATGAGACTAAAGCTTGCGGATTATTCAGGATTTAGAGTTTCAGCCTAACGTATAAGAGTCGGATTAATAACGTAACACACTGTAACTAGCAATGGCTTTCATTTTTTTTAAATAACGCAATGAATGTTGTTACACTGTCAAAATTAAAGCCATCGCTACTGATAGTGTGTTACGCAATTACCCCGCAGCCGCAGATAACTATAGGTATTTAAAATTAAATTTACTTTAGTGTTCAAGCTTATTTTTTTATGCTCACTTTTCGCCTCCGCGGGCTAACTTAATTTTAGCTCAGCGTTATTTCTGACTTTTTTTTTGTTTTTCTCGGCCCCTAAGGGTCCTAGCGTGATGTTAAGCAGACTATATAGCAGGGGTGGCCAACTTGGTTAGACCCAAGATCTACTGTTCACTGACGACACCCTGTGCGGTCTACCAATAACATACTTCTTGAAATCTTATATCAACAGCATAGTTCAGTACACAATTATGTAGTATTTTTTTATTATTTTATTAAGAGGGAATGATACAAGATGATGCGTGCAGCAGTTAGTAATTAGGTACGTTGCGCAGTCTGTTCTACGTAGGTATTTATATTTTTTTCCTTGCCACGATCGACTGGACTAGTAATCGCGATCGACCGGTTGGCCACCCCTGCTATATAGCCTTCCTCAAGAATTGGGCTATCAAACGCAAAAATATTTTTTTCAAATCCGACTGGTTGTGGTTCTATGTTATGGGTTTGGTTTCCGCACTTAGTCCGTCAATGGACCATTGTGCGTGGCGATCCGACCTGGTATTTAAAGAGATTACCCCTTACATACAAACAAATACGTTAGTTATTATAGTATAGAAAAATCCGCTGGATGCGAAAAGCATATTGGAACCGGTCAATGTGCACGTTTGGTGAAGGCCTGGAGTCCAGCAGCGGATATCTTTCGGCTGAAATGATGACCCAAAAACTTGCGACAAATCAAAATCGAACAAGGTAAAGACTATCTTACATGTGCAGTCGAAATAATAATCACACTAATATTATAAAGGCGAAAGTTTGCGAGTGTGTGTGTTTTTATGTTTGTTACTCCTTCACGCTCAAACGGCTGGACAATTTTTGATAACATTTTGTATGGAGGTAGCTGACACCCTGGATTAACAAATAGGCTACTTTTTAATTCCGATATTCCCACGGGATCGACACTTATGCGGGTGAAACCGCGGGGCGGAGCCAGTCACACATAAATGCAATTTGATTAAATGTAAACATGCTAATGATAACATTATCACCTCTATTGACACAGCAACTCTTATCACTTGCAACTTTGATTACAGTCATGCAACGACCGTATCTCGATAACGTTATTTGAGTGTTATATACAATGCGTAACATAATGAACGCAAGACCTCATACACCCCAATTAGAGTATTGAGTTAAAAGCATAATACAATGATCAAAACAATTTTTTTAAAGCTATTTTTCTTAAGTAAATTGTGTTGACCCTATCATTATTTTATGCATTCAAAATTGAGTCTTATTGCCTTGACATAAGATTTAATTTTCTTTGGCTCAATCGGCGATCAGTATGGCAAAATACATAATTTAAAAAAAAATACCTATCTTAAATGTTACCGAAATTGATTCAGTAATCAATTATAAACAAACTACTTTTAGAACTTGCGTTTATTCTATTACACCTTGTATAAGACGTTGGGTAAACTTGAATAATTTTTGTTTGGCATTGACATTATGGTGTTTTTAGGGTTCCGTACCACAAGGGTAAAAACGGGACCCTATTGCTAAGACTCCACTGTCTGTCTGTCACCAGGCTGTACATCATGAAACGCGATAGCTAGACAGTTGCAATTTTCACAAATTATGTATTTCTGTTGCCGCTATAACAACAAATACTAAAAACAAAATAAAATAAATATTTAAGGGGGGCTACCATACAACAGACGAGTTTTTTTCGGCGTCTTTGCCTTGTGGTGCGGAACCCTTCGTGTGCGAGTCCGACTCGCACTTGGCCAGTTTTTTGTTTACTTGTAATGTTAGCCAACCACCAATCTCTTATGGAAAAGTGTTAATGGTAGAAATCTAACTTAGAAAGATGTATTAATGATTCTAATGATTATAATTCTCTAAATATGTACCTGTTATTGTCGCGAATCATATTTTGATCAAGATACAACCTGACACTGACCTGCAAATTGCATAAAACGTAAGAAAATTTGAATCTCGCGGTCTCAACTACCCATTCACCTTATAACAAATAATTTGTTACGGACGAAGTCACGGGCAGAAGCTAGCGTAAAATAAAAGACTGTACCTAAAAATTCTCCAATAAAATAACAGCCAACAGTGCAATAGGCTATTTGACTGGTTTCTGATAAACATCTCAGATTATTTAATGGTGTCTAACGAGCCCAAAAAAACCTATTACTTCAAATTGCATAATGTATTTCTTTTAAAAAATAGTAAATAAAAATGTACTGTTTAAATAAGCCGCCAAAACGCTATCTTTAACAATATGGCGTCGTGCCGTCACGATTCACGTAAACAAACGTTGAAACGGTCGAGATACTAGACAAAAGTCATCTGTGGCCTTAGTGTGAGTTTTTTCACTCACGTTCGATTGCGAGCGCGTTAGAATTTTATATGGAAAAAAGTTATAGCGCCATCTGGTGGTCACTACCAGAAACCTCATTTCCCATACAAAATTCTAACGCGCTCGCAATCGAACGTGAGTTTACGTGAGTCGAAAAAACTCACACTAAGGCCACTGTTCTGTCAACGATAGACAGAAATTTACTAAATCATGACGTCATCTTAAGTTCAGCCAATCCAGACCGTTTTCGATTACGTGGCGCCAGATTTAAAAAGATGAAGTTTTTTCGGGATTTTTTTAAAAAATAATACATTGTTTTGTATAAAATTAATGCAAATCGATTTTAAAAGCGATAAATCTATACGAGTGTCAATAATTATGACCTTATTTTTTACATTGTCAAATAGCCTATTTTCAATCGTCAATGACAAAAATGACAGTTGATGTTTGCGTGTATAATCTGCACCCCACAATGTCAATATAGGGTGAGTGGGTGAGGTTAATACTACCTTACCTTCCCCTAGTCTTATGGGAAAATGGTACTACGCTTATTGTAAATAAAGAGGAATATTGATCGGTTATTGTTTCGTTTCCTATACTAATAATAAAGTTGGGGGGCCCGTGGCTAAAAAATAACAGTCGCACAGGCCGATCGATCAGGTTAAGCTACGCTTGCCGCGGTTGGTCTGTGGTTACCCGTGGCCATCTTTACATACCGAGAGCTCTCGGAAAGCACGTTTTGGTCCCGGCTGTCATTCGTAGAACTTTGACAGTCGTTACGGGTACTCAGAAGCCCGAAAGTCTGACAACCAGTCTTACCAAAGGATATCGTTGGTATTACCCAGTAACTGGTTTGTGGAGGCAGATAGGCAGTCGCTCTATTTAAAAAATACTGGTATTAATGCTGCATGCGTTTAGACTGGAAGCCGACCCCAACATACCTAGGTGGGAAATGGGTAGGCAGATTTACGGATTATAATGTGCTTAACTATCTTCACAAGGTACAGACAGCAGCACATCAAGCTACCCGAAACTGTAAAATTTTCCCAATACGATATCCTTTGGAAAGACTAGCTGTCAGACTTTCGGACTTCTGACGACCTGTAACGACTGATTGGATAAAGTGAATACCTATCTTAATTTTTTAAGGAACAAAATACATTATAAAACCTCCGCTTTCCTGGCATTCCGTGGTAATTGCAATCAATACGATAAAATACTCTGACGCGACAGTATTCGGGAACTGTGCTCCAATATATTCAATAAAAGATCACCTACTTAACATATTAATAAATTATCAAAATCGATTGGACTTTCTTAGTCTCTGGATATGGAAAAACAAGTGGTTCCTATTGACTCTATACCAAAAATGGTTTATTTTATGTAATACTAGTTTTTTTTTTTCAGGATGGGAAATCATCAAATGACTCCCACTCCCTCTCGCTCCGGACCATAGCTTCCACCAGGGCCGGACGCGAGAGCTCGCCGGCGCTGCCGATCGCCTCTACGCGGACACGGCGGTGCTCCGCCCAAGCGGGGCAGACCTCCACCGTGTCCTCTCGCAGTGGTGACGCCCGGGCGTTAAACACTAGCTTCTGCCCGTGATTTCGTCCGCGTGAAATTTCTTGTTCCCCCGACCCACCCCGTCGCATGCGTTCTTTCTGACTTTTTTCTCAAGGGTTCTAGCGTGATGTTAGCAATTAGCATAATAGCCTTCCTCAAAAATTGGGCTATCAAATGCAAAAATTATGAACAAAACACGCGCGCTGTCGCTTATGGTAACAGTAGCGCGAGTTCAATAGTTTTTTCGCCATCTCAAAAAACGCCCAACGCGCCTGAAGATGTTTTCACTTCAAAAATAAAACCCGTGTACTTAATCCAATTTTTTTTCCGATATGCACGCGAACTAAGTCGCGGGCACAACTAGTAAAAAATAAACGGCTTTCGCAAATCGCTAGAATTTCTCCGAGACGACGAAAATCGACGCACGTTGTATCAATCAACCATTTCACATACATCAATGAAGGATGAAATTTTAGGGGCGCGTTTGCATTGGTAGAGTAACTTGACTACTATGTAGAAAGAAAAGTGTACTGAAATGCTCGATCATAAACGAAGCTTTGCAAATGTCTTGCTCTCTCAAGCGAGTTTCTAGATAATCGGTTATAAGATACAGCACCGTTTTTAGGGTTCCGTACCCAAAGGGTAAAAACGGGATTATCTCAGTTGTTTCAATACTAAATGAGCTGTAATTTTGCACACATATTCTTGGATGTATCAAGTTTAATGTACATATTTTTGATTTTGAAAATTCTGTTTATTAATTTATTTAAAAAATAAAACTTTAAAAAATACATGCATTCTATAAGAAAAAAAAACAATAAGTATTTGTCTTTTTTTTTGTAATTAACATAAAATGGAATAATAGAAACAAGCGAGAAAAAAAAAGTACAAAATTCAGGAAGCTCCTAAAGATTTTGTTGATAGCAAGAAGGGCATTGGCTTCATTTAAAAGTACTTTCGATATTGTTTCTGAGATATTTCTCAACTTGATATTATATGGAACAGAAGTGTACAATAAGGTATGGAACACGTCTTCATTGATAGCCGCTCTTGAACACTTTCTAGAATGATGAAGTCTAAACTTTTTGTAATCCTTATTTCGGGATTCTTGCGTGACTTCGGCCAACTATCCGATAGATAAAAATAGCATAGTCTCAACTCAATGATTTTTTCTCCGTGAATAAGTGTTTTATGCACGGAGGAAGGCATAAATAATACTAATTATAAATCTTTACGTACAGTCGGGCTGTACTATATGCGTATTCACCGAACTTTTTTGAATTAATAGCCATTCCAGATGACAACCGGAATAACTCGTAGTATTATGTACATTCGATTCAATTGAAATTCTCTTGTAAGTAGTCTTCTATATTATGCCCATTTATCAACAAATTGCACAAATCTCTTTTGTTACAAACAAATTCACCCATTTTTCAAATCAGTCAACTTTGCGAATTTTTGAAAATAGGTATTAGGTAACTGCTTTTTAGGGCAACTGAATGTTTGACCAACACCTGTGAATGTTTCAGGGCTCACCATCCTTTTATAGGCCTATGAAATAGTGCTATGTGCAAAAGATAAGATAGTAATAATTTGCATTCTTCCCATAACCAACGTTTTTATTTCGCCCTAATAGATACGTCTAAGTGACCTTATTTTATCAAGTAAGGTGGACAAACCTATATCAAAACCACAAAGAACTATTAATAATACTCATCACTGTAATGAACTTTGACCTTAATAGATAACAAATGATTTTAAGATAAATAAAAATAAATTTAAAAAAATGTTTTTTTTTTCTCGCGATATGTTTTGGCTCAGTGTCAGAAAAGGGGAAAGTATAGACAATTTCTTTTTTTGACCTTGCTTAAACTAATGTATAAAGATCTCAATACAATAAATATCTCGACAGCGGCAAGCAGCGGTAAAGGGTAAATGTCTCGTTAAAAAAAAATAACCCTAAAAACATACCATCTTAAACTTTAATGGTTAATTTTATTTTATCAAACCAATATATGTAATATTAATTATTAAACGTTATGAGGAGATTATAAGCATTCCAAAAATTTATAATACTTGTACATTTGTATTAAAAACTTTCGAGTAATGTGGAGTTGAATTGAAGTAACGTATTGCGTCAAAATTACGTTATTGAACATGAGTTCGTTTTGGTGCCTATTTATAATAACATTATGATAAACAAATATAGCTAATAGAAAGCTTATTTATTAGACTATATTACTTTATTATTTTTATTCCATAACAACGACTTTCACGTGAAACGGTTTTGAGACGGCTTTGTATGGCTTTCCCATGTGAATTATTTCATCACCACTGCTCTCAAAACGGTGAAGGAAAACATCGTGAGGAAACCGGCATGTCCTAGAACCAAAAATTCGAAGACATGTGACATCTACCAACCCGCACTGGGCCCGCGTGGTGGGTTACGGCCCACTCCGTCTCACCGAGAAGCGGCCTGTGTCCCAGCAGTGGGAACATTATAGGCTGTTTATGATGAAGTTGTTTGCGTGTTCGACAGTTAGTAGACTAGTAGTCTAGGTAAGTTATAAAATCCAAACGGAAGTTTTACGTCATTCTTGTTGTTGCATGTAAATAATTAACGGTTCTTAGCTGAGAAAGCCAATGATTATTGCCTAGTACATAATTATAGACATAAACATACAGCCGTCGGTTCATATAAGGTAGCATAATCAGCCTATAATGTTCCCACTGCTGGGACACAGGCCTCCTCTCAGTGAGAGGGAGTGGGCTATATATAATACGTCTTCGAATTTTTTCGTCTTTGAATTTTTGATTTGCCGGTTTCCTGATGTTGTTTTAGTTACGAGTAAGGGCTATATTTCACCGGGACACCATGGCGGCGCAACCAGTCGCCGCTACCAACAAAATGTATGGTTGGTTGCGCCTGGACGACCGCTTGGACGCCTGGTGAGATACCCACCATAAAGCTGTGTATATTTAGCTGGCAGCGTGACCGTGGTTGCGCCGCCATGGTGTCCCGGTGAAATATAGCCCTTAGAGTCAATTTATTTGAGATCGGCGCAACCGCAACATGTCTTAGTTTGATTAGATAATAATAAAAGATTAAGATTTCTTTTTTTAAATGGTATTAGAACTTATCGTACCTACCTACTTAGTAGTTAAATAGGCCTAGAGCTGAGAAAATAAAAATGTGATTCATGTCGAATATACGCGAAAAAATATTTTCAAAGAACGAAGACAGTAGGTAGGCCAGGCCAATTCTCGTGATTCATAAATAAAAACTTATTTACAAAAAAAAAACTACAAAGTGATAAACGACTTTAATTTCGGAAAACGGTGTCGTGCAGTCAGGATTCCGCATTTTCGTTTTTTGACACAGACTTCCGAGATTAAAGTTATTTATCGCTTTGTAGGGTTTGTTTTTGAAGTCGGTGGTTTTTTTTTGTACCTAAAAAGTTTTTATTTTTCACTTTTTAGTTGTTCCTACCCCACACAAATTTAATTAACACTAGTGCATTGAAGACACTAGGTACTACTAGACTAGAAGAATCATCAAAATTCGCATAGAAATGCCGGAGATGCAGTACATTTAAGCATATAACTTCGTACATAAGAATAATTACCTAATGCATATATACTAAAACCTTCCTGAAAGTATGTAGATCACAATAATGAAAGAGTTCATTAGTTGTTGAGAAAATCGCGGACATACAAACATACATTCGGGTCGAATACAGAACCTCCTTTTTTGAAGTCGGTTAAAAACGTTCAAAATGTAGTCACAGTCTCAACTCAGCGACAATCAATGTCAAAAATGTAGGAAAATTAGAGGTATTTTTGCAAGATTGAGATTGTTTACGTTCTAATTACGATAAATTCCCCTCAGCTCGATTTGTCACGTGATTTCAAGTAGGTACTTCTAATGCAGATCTTAAGCATATTAGGTACACATCGCACTTATCTATAACATCGCACCTAGTATGAAATCTTATTAGCAGCTACGTCAGTCAGTTACACGTGTAGTGCATTGTGGGCCTAAGGCCGGCCGGCAATCGAATCGTGAGGAAACCATAGTCATTTAAATTTTCGCAATAACATTCCGCTTTTAAAATGTTACTTCTGTAGTAATATTATGGCAATTTATTTAATTTTCGTCTAAAAATCATAGGTCATTTTTACCGACTTCAAAAAAAAAAAAGGAGGTTATCAATTCGATACGTATGTATGTAATATTATTGGAATTGCATTATATTCACATATGATGATCTATTAGGGCTTCCAAACAAATATACAAAATTTCATAGACGTATGTATGTATGTATGTATGTATGTATGTATGTATGTATGTATGTTTGTCCACGCATATCTCCGGAACGCAAGACGCCGACTTCCGAAATTAAAGTTATTTCATAATTTTGAGTTAATTTCTTTTTGAAGTCGGTTTAATTTTTTTAAATTACTTTTTTGTAAAGTTAGTTTGGCAATATATAAAAAAAATTGTATTTGTTTTTAGAACAGCTGTCAAAATGTGAGTAGGTACAGTCACGAGCACTAATATGTCAACACTTGGCAACTTTCAATAGCGTTTTTTCACGAAATAACGAATGCAACGTTAAAATACGACACTTTACATAAACCTATGGGTTCGAAAATACTATGTTCGTAATAATATAAAATTTCATTCAAAAATAAAGGAGAAAATCGCCTTTGAATAAAGCGAAGTGTATACATACTTATGCTCGTGACTGTACAGTCAGGATCAAAAATAAGTAACTGGTATAGGAGTTGAAAAAATGTTTCATGAATTAGAACTTTTCATGTTTTTTTTTTTTTAATAATGCCCAATGCACCTTATGCACCTACGGTCTAGTGAATATTTATAATTGTAAGTATTTAAATATCAGCATTATTAAAACAATATTAATTAATTAATAATTACTGATATCTTATCTAGGCCTCGTATGGATGGCCCATGATGACCACTTTCATGATTATTCAATAGTTATGTGATAAGATTCGAAAGTTTCTTCTTAGTGATAAATAGAAACAAGCTTCACTTCTTTTTCTTACAGCTTGTTAGAGAAAACCCTGGATTTTATGTGTAAATAACTTTGTTTTCGGACGAGACTCGAGGCGTTCAACAGAATTTTCACTTTGAAAAGCGATTGTTTGTAATATTTGGAAGTCACCTATCGTGTTCAATATTCATACCGATAGAAAGAAACAATCCTAAATAAAGGATAGAGCCGTTTATGCGCGTACGCATCCTCGAATTCTGACAGAAACTATGTCCTAAACTTCACTGTACAAAGAAATCCACTAACCCGGTTGTTGTGGCTGCAGCAGCGGCGGCATCGCCGGCGGCAGGGGCGCTGACGGCGGCGGCGGTGCGTACGGCGACACTCCCGGCGAGCCCGGCACAGAGTCGCAGCTGGCCGAGCCCAGCGAGCGCGGCGGCGGCACGGCCGGGCTGCGCGGCGCCTTCACGATGGGCGGCTCTGGCTGCTCAAGCTCTACTCCTGGAGGCTGCAGCCCCGACACCAGCGCCCGCGCACGCGCCTCGTCCTGCGCCTGAGCTCGCCGCAACGCAGTCTGTAGCGCCATCACTCGCTGCCGGTCTGCAGTCAGACGACACTTCTCGCAATTACAGTTGCGGTATTTGCAGTACCGCTTGTGGCCCTTCAGCTCTATCTTGAGCCGGTGGTTCCGGCAGCGCGCGCAGTTCGGCGGCGCACGCGGCACCCCCGAGCTGGAGGCGCCAGGTTCGGAACGTTCCTCGCAGTCGTCGGGCGTGCGGCGCCTCCACGCGCCCACAGACACCATGACTTGGCCCTCGTTTTCGGCCGTGTTCGCGGCGAATTCGATGGGCGCGAAACAAACGCACACGCGGTGCGGCGCGCGGTCACGATGCGACTGCTTGCCCGCCGCCGGCATGCTCTGCCCCGCCCCGCGCCCCACCCCGCCGCGCTACTGCATTTATTGCCGTGCCCCTATGCATCTATGCAATTCTTTCAACTCTTTGCACATCAATTACTATATCAAAAGGCATTCTGTCTTTCAGGAATCTGGGTACGTAATAGCAATACATTCACGGATTTGGATACAAACAATCTAATAAATATCAACACCATTTTATTCTCAGAATAGATTAAGTAATTTTAATAATTAATTTTAATCTTTCGTTCTGCGTTTGAAATAAAAATCATATTAAGGGGCTTACATGACCTAAAGCGCGGTCACTGTCGGACTGTATAGAAAAGAAAGAGAAAAGCGATGACACACCGCTGGTAATTTATTGCAAAATATGAAGCTATTTACAAAAAATCTATTGTTTAGACTAAAAAATTAAAACACTAGTGCTTTAGTATGTTGCTTGTAGAATAAACTGTCAAAAAATCAGAATGATTGTATGTATATTAGGATGGTTTTTATTGTAAAAAGAATGATTTTAGAGGTATCATCATGATTTTTTCTATCGTATCAAATTAGTTGTATTATGTTTTCAACACACTATCTACCTAGCATATATCCTGAAGAATATCATATATTTTTCTGATTTTCTTTACTGTAGTCGATCATAATTATACTTTTATTGTTTCTAAAACTTGTGTTTTTTACGTTTAGGTCCTGTAAGCCCCTTAACAATTGAAAATCCATGTCCTATTAGCTACTACTTATCGTGATAGTAATGAAATATAAGACACGTTTAGAAAGGAGGAGGAGGAGGAGCACATTATTTGCATTATCCGAAAGGTCAAATAGAGATGGGTTGTGCTCGTCTGCACGACACGTGTTAGTCAAGGATAAGGTATGGTATTGCATATATTCTTCATTTTTGTTTTCTCTAACCATGCCAAGGGTCGTCCCTCACTTCAGTGTAACTTACTCATAGTAACCTTAACCCTGTGTACGGTATACTGGTAGACTATGCAGTATATTGGACTTTACAAAGTAAGCTTGGCTTTATCTTTATTTAAGTATTACAGTGTCTTAAACAAATTAATAAATTGAGATAAGATGTGTGACTCATTTCCTCTGTTCTTTTAAAACGTATAACGAAACTGAACTTTGCAAATAATTTTGTTTAGGAAGGAACTGATAACAGTGAAACGAGTGAATTTTTTTTTCAAACAAAATAAATTAAATTTCCACAAGAAATTAACATTTATGATCCAACTAACAAATACTCATGTACAAAATAGCTGAATAAATTAAACAGAGTGAAATATAGAAATAAAAAGTAATTTAAAAAAATTAAACCGACTTCAAAAAGAAATTAACTCAAAATTATGAAATAACTTTAATTTCGGAAGTCGGTGTCTTGGGATCTGTATTTTAGTTTTATGCCACCGACTTCCGAAATTAAAGTTATTTCATAATTTTGAGTTAATTTCTTTTTGAAGTCGGTTTAATTTTTTTAAATTACTTTTTATTTCGTAATTTTTAGTTTTTGCACTAGTATTTGACCAAGGTTTTGAGATGTTTTCCCTTTGACACTACACCCGTAGCTCTTATCAATAAGCCAGGCCGTCACACTTACACGTATTAGTCCATATCTTGAAAATTACTGAATCGATCTTGATGAAACTTGCACTGTTCCCTAAGTTGAAGAAAATGTATGCCCATAAAAAAAAATGGTCACGATCCGATTAATAGTTCCGGAGATATGCGTGGACAAACATACATACATACATACATACATACATACATACATACATACATACGTCTATGAAATTTTGTATATTTGTTTGGAAGCCCTAACAGATCATCATATGTGAATATAATGCAATTCCAATAATATTACATACATACGTATCGAATTGATAACCTCCTTTTTTTTTTGAAGTCGGTAAAAAATACCAACGATTAATTTATAGCAGTTTTTATTATGCAAAAGTGCACACGAATAAATGGCCCGAACTGCGTGCGTGTGGCTGCAACTCCACGATCGCGTGCAACTACGTCCGCGCAAACATACACACTTATGTATGTACACCGCGAATTTTTGCGTGTGTGAGTTAGTAGTTACGATTGTGTGCACGTCGTCGTACGATTTTTACACGTGAAATGTTTTAAGTGTGCGTAACGTGTAATTACGTCACTGAAGTTTCGGAAATATGCATTTCATTCGCAAATAGACAATAAGACAATAATTGTCTTATTGTCTATTTGCGAATGAAATGCATATATAATTTCAGGTAAAGTTCAATGAGTGAAATTAAATATTAAATTAATACTTTACATAAGTAAGTACTTACTCATCTTTTTGACAAGGTTGATTTATCACTACCGACATTATACGTTATTACTGTTGTAGCTGACTGTACTTTACATTTAGGGCTGATTTTGAAATCGAAAGTTGCAACTGTATTAAAAGCAAGAAAATATAAGAAAAAAGTTTTTATTGTTTCCTACAGCACAAAATTGAAGCAGCCCCAGTAAATTAGAAGAATAATTTTGAATTAGGTATATAAGTAATATAGAGTTGTCACATTATAAGAAAACTTGTTGTCTTGTGGCTTAGTCATAACAGCCGCACGGGTCGTACGCTTGCCGTGGTTGGTCCGTGGATGGGTGGCCATCTTTACATAGACCGCTCCGTTCCTCAGAAAAGTTTTTATCTTCTTAGGATTATCAATAAGTAGGTAAATCGATTTTACAACAAACCTTGCCTACCGGGCGGCTGTCGAGTGTCGACGTCAGATATGCAAACAAAAAAAAAACCATAGAGAACGTGATGTCACCTTCATATATTAAAATTTTAATAGTTAAAAACTGTGTCTCGTACAATGCAAAAAGGAGGCTATTCAAATTTTACGACCGGCCATGTTGAATTTAATACTGTCAGTGCATGCGCATCACATGTCCCCTTTAAAGTGCCATCGATGGGCGAAGCACCCAATTTCTGGCCGTTATTTCATTTAACAATTAATTTGGCCTTTTAAAAAGAAAAACTTGATTATGCCTTTTTGCCTTTAATGAATGGTTGCCGAGAGACGGTAGAAGGAGCGTTGGCGGACCAACAACCAGCAGGGTAATTGCGTAACACACTATCAGTGGCAATGGGTTTGATTTTGACTGTTGAACAACATTCATTGCGTTATTTACGTTGTTGAGTAAACATATTTTTCGAAAATAAGGAGCAATAGATTAGCAATATGCTTCAAATTGAGTGTAATAATGTGTTACGCAATTAGGGTGCAGATGGGTGGACGACATTCAGAACATCGCGGGGTAATTGCGTAACACACTGACAGTAGGAATGGCTTTCATTTTGTAAGCTCAACAACATTCATTGCGTTATTTACGTTCTTGAGCAGACACATTTTTTCGAACATAGGAAGCAATAGATTAGCAATATTCTACAAAATGATTCAGATTGAGATTAATAGTGTGTTACAAAGTTTTTTCAGGTATTTTTTTATATTTTTAATTTGTATATTAATTCGTTATTTTAGGCAACTAAGTAATTTCACTATTTTGGTTTTCTAAGCAGTCATTAATTTTAAACAAATTTTCTAAATTCTACTTCAAAAGTAGGCTGAAGAGTTCAACATCTTTGCCGAAATTTTCGCATAACTGCATTATAATTATTAGGCTTCCAATCTAACCGGATGCAGCTGAATACCAGTATTTTATATGGAGCGACTACCTAACTGACCTCCAAAACCACAACCCAGTTACTGAGTAATACGATAAGTACCCCTTGGCTTACCAAGGGGTATCGTATCGGGTCTTCAGTAGCCCGAAAATCTGACAACCAGTCTTACCAAGAGGTATCGTATTACCCAGTAACTGAGTTGTGGAGGTCAGATAGGCAGTCGCTCCATGTAAAATACTGGTATAAACAGCTCCATCCGATTAGACTAGAAACCGACCCCAAAATAGTTGGGAAAAGGCTAGGCAGACAGATGATGATCGGCAGGTTTAGCGTGTCACTTTTCTATACTTTCGTTTGTAACAAGAGTGCATAGTTTATAAAAGAGGTATACCTAATACTAAGCAGCCATGAATATCAATCTCTGAAGATGTCTGTTGGTTAGTTATCACGGTGAGAATTTTACTGAATAGATTTTTTGTCGGCACCTTAATTGCGTAAAACATTTTCCAATTTTTTTGGGTTTATTAAAAAAAATTGTCTGCTCAACAAAGTGCCTAAATAACGCAATGAATGTTGTTGAAATGTCAAAGTCAAAGCCATTGCTACTGATAGTGTGTTACGGAATTACCCCGCAGGTTGTTTATAACAACAGCTTCATCTACTTATTCTACGAGGAGAGGATCAAGGTACCAACCAAATAGGACCCACTACAGGTAGGTACAGACGCAGCACATCAAGCTCCCCGAAACTGTCAAATTTTCGCAATCAACTTTGAACCTTATGCTCTAGCGATAAAGATGAAAATCTATTAAATTAAAGAAATTTGACAGATTGTAGTAGCTTGATGTGCTGGCGTCTGTACATAGGTACACAATGTAAAGGGTTAGGTAGATTGATGTCTACCTAATTTATTAGGTATGTACTAGTGGTCAGCGGGATTGTCCGAAAGGGTTACCGCTGGCCCGGAACATAAAGGGCTAAGGAAGGAACACGGGTGGGTTTTAGTCAGTAAGAGTCTGACACTCCCTTCCGCTCCACCCAGAGCGGGAGGGGTCATTTGATGATTTCCCATCCGCAAAAAAAAAAAATGGTATGGTAGGTACCTACTAGTTGCAGATGTTGGTATCCGGTAACATAGACTACTAAAATCAATTTGACTACTTCTACATATTCATATCTACAGTGTGAGTCTTTATAATGTGCACATAACGAAATGAGGGAAACATAGCTTAATTTTATCGACGGAAACAATATTTAAAAAAATATTTAAAAGGATCTTTACCTGCTAAAGTATGGTGATTGAAAGGCCTTTCTTAGGAAATGTTGTGATTGAGTTATAAACATGGTATTTTACGTTTAGAAATCTGATACGATGGAGAATAATCTAAAGCAATAAAAAAGAGTAGGTAATCGGGGCTTTTATTGAGTAATTTTATAATTATTGTAAAAATTTATGAAAAAATATCAGATTTTTGTTAAAAAAAAACCATAATTCTCAATTGAGGGGCGATTGTTTACACAGGGGTCACAGCAGCGAAAAAGAATTTAAAAAATGCTACAATTTTTTTTTTTAGATTTTTTAAAATATTTTTTCCGTCGATAAAATTAAGCTTTCATTTGATATGTGCACATTATGAAGACTCACACTGTATTATTAAACCATCGACAAGATACCAACAAATGCCTCTGCAACATAACATCGTTCGACATATTTTTTATGCGAATCTTCGATCGATAAATCGTGTAAACCACAATCGGTATTCGATTAACATCGGAAACAATCGATGTAGGTATCGATAAAAAGTGATCGACAATTTTGCACTGGGCAAGTTCCCGTCAAAGACTGCCGATATTTCTTATGCTGTACCATTTATAAAACCATTTCTGTTAATACGAAAATGGCGACAAGAGAGATCCCCTTGTCACAAAAAATATTGTAAGCGTTATTCGATTTGTAGGCTGACTGTGTTTATTTTAAAAGCTGGACAAAGATGGCTTATGTCTATTGGACTCTACATTCTCCCCGGGCCTTAACATGCGTTCAACAAAAGAGGTTCTTGTTCTGTAAAAATCTCACCGTGAAAACTTAGGTGAAGTGATTTTGAAGTGAGCTGTCATTCAACCTGATGCTAGGGATTGACACTATTGACAGCTTACTTCAAGCTCAATTCGCCTAAGTTTTCACGGTGTCAAAAAGTACTCTGTGGGGGATCGGCTGGATCTTCCCTCCTTGTGCTAGTGACTGCTTGTATGGTTTTATCCCACTTTAGTCCGGCCGTTTGAAGGTTTCCCGAAAACAATAACATACTCAACTCAGCCTATAATGTTCCCACTGCTGGGACACAGCAGAGCAGAGCTCTCTGTGAGAGGGAGTGGGCTGTAAGCCACCACGCGGGCCCAGTGCGGGTTGGTAGATGTTACAATGTCTTCGAATTTTTGGTTCGAGGACATGCCGGTTTCCTCACGATGAAAACAATAAGGTGCATTATAAAATGTTGGTTACCCCAGCATGTATTATTTTATTCCTTCAAAACGAAAGATGGTCTGTTTGTGTACAAAAACTACTATTCTCATGTTGACAAATTAACTGGTGAAATACGAATAAAAACAAACAAAGTTTTTTGACGAGTCTGAATTTTGATTTAACTCCTGTTTTTTATGCCGAGAGATATGTGGTTGAACTTTCTTTAGAAATACCTATCTCTGAACTTATGTTATTATTGAAAGAACTAGCTTTAGTCCGCGGCTTCGCCCGCGTAGATGTCGAAAAGTATCCGGTGCGTAAAACCGGATAAAAAAGTATCGTATCTTGTCCTAACCCAGGTCTACCTGTGTGCCAAATTTCATCAAAATCCGTTCGGCGATTGAGGCGTGAAAACGTGAAAAGGTAACAGGCAGACACACAGACAGACACAGTTACTTTCGCATTATAATATTGGACTTATGATTAAAGTGTGTCTTACGGCTAGGCTATGGGGGTGCGATGAAAATAATTAGCACAGACGCCAGCACATCATGCTACCTACCCGAAGCTGTCAAATTTTGCCCAATCAACCTTGAACCTTATGCTTTAGCGATAAAGTTGAAAATCTATTAAAGAAATTTGACAGATTGTAGTAACTGGATGTGTACTTAGAAGGAACTCGTATAGAGAAAAAAGACAGAGAGAGAGAGAGAGAGAAACTGTGAATTTATTAAATTCACAGTTTCTCTCTTTCTCTATCTAGTATATACTTTTTAGAAGCTCTCATAAAGTTGTCGCCATCTTGGTTTTATTTTGACCTCGCTATCGCCTTATGCACACTAGGAAACCATGAAAACGACACCCATAATGAAAAATTTGGAAATTTTCGCAGCCGCCATCTTGGATTTTCATTTTGACCTCACTATTAGGCTTCAGCACCCTCGAAAACCATGAAAACTGTCTCTTTCTGTCTGACAGGGAGAGAGAGAGAGTGAAAATCGCTTAGAGATATGAAGGCTTTTTCGTTACGTGACGATTTCTATATACCAGTTCAATCTTACCGCAAGCCGCGTTAAAGCATTTCGTTCCGAAAAAAAAAAGTTACCAGTGTCATGAGTAAATAAATTAATAAAGCGTACCTAGTCATATTATTAGAATTAATAGGTAAATTAACTCTTTAACGACTATCGGTATCAAAATCACAAATTGTGCAGCTAATATTATTAGCGCTGTACCTACTTATTAAAATATGTCATGTATTTAAATCACTAAAGACTAAGCTAATTGCTCTCTGACATGCAATGTGAATAGTGATGGTCTATGCATCAGCAGTGTCCCTGGAAATGCAGTGCAGACTTGTCTGTGGATACCTCAATAAATTAAGGCCTCCAGCCAGGGCTTAAAAAACTTAAAAACAAAGCGACTCCACGCTAAGGGCACCCCCTGTGGGATAAGGACCTCAGCTTAGGGCGTCGCCTGGATAGGGCAGCAAGGGACAGACTGGATCGGATTATATTAAAATTCCAGACTACTGATGTACTCTGTAATATACTTAGTTTCGCGGTAAACTCTGCTTGCGCGATGCAGGATTTTGCAAGACGTCAGTGTAATGCGTAGTTCGCATGTAGCGATGTAGATGCCGCCACAAGTTTGGGGTCTGAACTAAGAATGAATGACACAATTTGACAGTTGTCCCAACTACCGATACGTTTGACAGTTTTTTTGACGGGCCCGTATCTTCGTCGATGGACTTGCCTCGGCCACGAAAATAACGCCACGCTTGAGGCGTCAATTCGCTACAAGTGTCATTTCTTAGCGTCAAAAACAAGGCCACGAACTTCAAGTATTCGCCTGTAGCGTGGGGGGATGAATCAGTTCAGTACAGAAAAAGGTTACATGCTCTGTGAGTACAGAGTGAGCACGCGTCGACATTACAAGTGAAAATGTCGCTGTCAAATTTTCTCATACAATTGTTTTCGATGCTCATAAAAAACGCGGGTCCAATCATCCAACGCTCGTGCAAATTCGCTCGTAGCAAATTCCGCTGCTGCTTGCAGCGCTACTTCGTGGCCTTGTAGATTTAACAGTCATACATTTGTTTTTGACGCTCGACGCAAAGCAAATTCGCTTGGAGCGTCGCATTTCGTGGCCCTAGGGTAAGAGAGTAGACCTCCAGAAGTTACGAAACTATAAGTTAAAGATGATAGCGTAGAACTTACCTATATAATTATGTGGAATCTACACAACATGACATAATAATTTTAAACCGTTTTATTTTAACTTAAATGTCGACTCTGCAATTAACTTCAATTTATTTTAAATAACCACACACTACTGTTGACATTGACCATTACTAATCAATTATTCACATTCTTAAACACGAATGGCTGACGCACAACAGTCCTTTCATATTTAATTTACATCTGACAGCAAACCAAACAGCAACTATCAGCAACCAGAAAAAAATCACTGTAATTTTGACTGTGATGCATGGAAAATCAGAGGTAGAGCTTTGAAAGGACTGCATCTACCTACCTGACGTTACCATGCACTCAAAACCATGGTGGGACATGTACAGAAAAAGGAAGTACAAACCACGTAGTCGCCTTACCTTGGAAATGATTATAAGAAAGAGTTTTGTGGAGGCCGTTAAAGAATACGCTGCAGCCTCTTCGATCGCAGGAATGAGATACATTACTGCTCCGAATAATTCTGTATTGCAACGGTAAGTACCTTGAAATAATTGAGCTTTTACTCACAAATGTACTACATGGTCTGCGTACCACTAACAAGGGATAGGGTAGGGTTGCCCTACCGTTGATAAGCAAGCTGAAGGTTAGCCGTAGAACCGATTACCGTTGGGGTAACATTTTTATGAGTGAATATAATATTATAATCGTCGGTAGGGAGTGGTAGGATGCATTCAGGGTAGGTGATTGTAGGGTGGGAATCAATCTTCACGGAATGCTGGTGTGTAGGTTGTGAACGATTGGAGAGGTGTACTTCCAACTGTGGGCGGCTATAGGTTCAAGACATGTCACAAGGTCCATGTTTTTTATTCTGTTAACTGAACTGTAACAGCCAACAATGTATCAAAATTAAAAGCAACAGAAACTTCTGATTCTATAACAGGTTCACTTTGACCAATTTTAGCTAATTTAGCTTCATTCATTGTCTCATCGATTTTCTGGTTAGGTAGTCTTTGGTTTACGGGATTTGCGGTGTATAGGAATTGAATAAAACTAACTTGTTTATTCCTCAAAAAAAGGGTACCTTAAGGATCGGACAGAAAAAAAAACATGGACCTTGTGACATGTCTTGAACCTATAGCCATAGGTTCAAGACATGTCACAAGGTCCATGTTTTTTTTTCTGTTAGCTGTTCTGTAACAGCCAACAATGTATCAAAATTAAAAGCAACAGAAACTTCTGATTCTATAACAGGTTCACTTTGACCAATTTTAGCTAATTTAGCTTCATTCATTGTCTCATCGATTTTCTGGTTAGGTAGTCTTTGGTTTACGGGATTTGCGGTGTATAGGAATTGAATAAAACTAACTTGTTTATTCCTCAAAAAAAGGGTACCTTAAGGATCGGACAGAAAAAAAATGGTTGCCTGTAAAGTCGGTTTTACGGGCGAAGATTTTACGTGACAACGACCGATCATCCGATCATAGTTGAGTGGGAGAGAGACGCAAGGCATTCGGCGGGCCTCTCTCTCGTTCGGTGACTCATCGTAACGTTACCGAGCGTTACACTTTTTCATAAGTGACTCCCAGTCGCAACCTAATTTAAGACGTTGTCACGTCAAAAAACATGGACCTTGTGACATGTCTTGAACCTATAGCCATAGGTTCAAGACATGTCACAAGGTCCATGTTTTTTTTTCTGTTAACTGAACTGTAACAGCCAACAATGTATCAAAATTAAAAGCAACAGAAACTTCTGATTCTATAACAGGTTCACTTTGACCAATTTTAGCTAATTTAGCTTCATTCATTGTCTCATCGATTTTCTGGTTAGGTAGTCTTTGGTTTACGGGATTTGCGGTGTATAGGAATTGAATAAAACTAACTTGTTTATTCCTCAAAAAAAGGGTACCTTAAGGATCGGAGCAGATCTGACGAAATGCAGTGCAGCGCAGTTTTCACTGCCGAACTAATACGAACATTGCTATTATTAAAATAAAGTAGAAAATTAAATATTTTTCCTCAAACCCGCGATAGCATGAAGCGGAGAGATAACATTTTATTTGTTTAGAGTTTATTTTGAAAGACATAAGGTTGATATTTGTTTGCCAGTGAAAACCGCGCTACGCTGCGCTTCGCCAGGTCTGAGTCGGCCCTAAGTCTCGTTGTTCCAGATTGTTTTGGTTAGGATTACTACTTTCCTTCCTCGGCGTCGTGATCCACTTTCTGCTGTACACCTGGATGGCGACGCTGACGAAGCCGTTAGTGGTCAGCGACGAGTCTTTTACGTACCCGATCAAGGACATTGACTTCCCAGCAGTAGCCTTGTGTAACGTTAACAGGGTTAGCAAAAAAGCTCTGAAGAAACTGACTCTAGAAATGTAAGTAAAATAAAACCATAATTTTTTAGTTGAGGGATCAGAAAACCTAAACCTATCTACGTTTTTGATCCATTTGTTTACAATTTTATCAGATATTTTTGTTGGTTAGCTTTCTTCGGTCTGATGGCGAAAACGCAACAAACATTATACCACGTTTAATCTTAAATGTAATTAAACTTTCAGGTATCCGAAACTGGCAAAACTGAACACGACCCTCACAAATCTGGAGTTGTTCCTCCAGGACATGGGTAGGTTGATTGATTTCGATTACGAACAGTCTCGGGCCCATGTCAAGTTGACGGAATTATTTTCTTTGAGGCCGTACAATGATCAAACAGTGGAACTTATGAAAGCGGTACGTATATAATGTGTTTTCTTTTTTATCAGTTGCACACCAATGGGAGGCGCCTCCTCAAAAGGCTGTTGTCCAAAGTTGTGAGAGAGGGCAGCACCCAAATTGCGTAACACAGTTCCAATCTCAATCTGAATCATTTTGAAGGATATTGCTAATCTATTGCTTCATATGTACAAAAAATTAGTCAGCTCAACAACGTAAAATAACTCAACGAATTTAGCTGAACTGTCAAAATGGAAGCCATTCCTACTATTAGTGTGTTACGCAATTACCCCGCTGATATTGTGACACACAAATATTGTAGGTAATATACATAAATAAAAATATAGGTAGATAAGTAAAAATCTTTTTAATTGATCAAGTTTTTAATTAACTTAAGGTAGGTAAAAAATAAAACTTACGTTAACAACTTAACACAGAACTTAATATTTTCTTAAAAGCTTTACATAGGCGTGATCATCCTTCTTAATGTTCTTTGTAGGTCTACCAATGTACCTACAGTTTACTTTTGAGCCACCGCGCCCTTGGAACACACAGAACTTAATATTTTCTTAAAAGCTTTAAATAGGCGTGACCATCCTTCTTAATGTTCTTTAAATGTTCTTTGTAGGTCTACCAATGTACAGTTTACTTTTGAGCCACCGCGCCCTTGGGTCACTGCCCATGGTTTAGAGACTCAAACGCAGCAGTTAGTCTCAGTTAACTCAGCCTATCCCAGTCCACTGCTGGACATAGGCCTCTCACAGGCTGCGCCACAACACCCTGTCCTACGCCTTCCGCATCCAGTCTTTCCCAGACATTTTGTTAAGGTCGTCGGTCCATCTATGGCGTCACACACTACGCTTGCCGATACGCGGTCTCCACTCCAAGACTCGTCTGCTCCACCGGCCATCTACCACAGCCACTACAGTTGGCTTATTCTAGTTATTCTGCAAGCTACATCGGTAACTCCGGTTCTCTTCCGAATAAAATAATTAAGATATGACATGTGCTTTGTAACAGTTGGCACCAAGCTGCGAAGAGATGCTGGTCAAATGTATGTGGGCGGGCAAAATCGTGAATTGTACCAACATCTTCCGCGTACGAAGGACTATCCTCGGACACTGCTGTGCTTTCAACTACGTGCTGGATTACGATTCGGCAGACAGGTATGGTACACTTTTGGAGTCAGCTGGTCAGCTCGTGTCAGAAAGTTGAAGATGTCGAATATACTCGTGTCCCACAATAGTTTGAAAATGACAGAGACAGAATGTAAAAAGTAAAGTAAAAGTTAAAAGTTTATTATTACAAATGAGAGCATTAAATTCACAAGAATTTGGTAGTAGATACAGTATTTTTTTATTTTTGCGTTAGGTACTGAAACTGATACCCAAAACTAAGCCAGGGCTAGGGACGTGAATGTGGGTTTAAATAAAAAAATAAATTAAAAATTTAAAAACCCCCGACACAAAATAATAAAAAAATTAAGGTACCTATCCCTACAAAAAGCATGAAATAAAATTTTATTTAAATAGAAATTCGGAAGTCGGGGGACCTCTTAGAATAGAAGGTGTTCCACAGAACGGTCCCCCGACTTACATATGAATTTCTATTTAAATAAAATTTTATTTCATGCTTTTTGTAGGGATACCTTAATTTTTTTATTATTTTGTGTCGGGGGTTTTTAAATTTTTAATTTATTTTTTTATTTCATGCTTTTTGTAGGGATTCCTTAATTTTTTTATTACTTTGTGTCGGAGGTTTTTAAATTTTTAATTTTTGCACTAGAATTTATTTAATTTTCAAATTTTTAGTTTTCATTTCGTTAGTTAATATTCCTCATTACCTTTCAATAAAGTGTACATTATTTTACTTGTCAAGCCCTTTTATTTGATACCTATAATGAAGGAGTTGTGAAAAAAAAAATGTAATTCACCAAGTTGTGGTGGCGGCCATCTTGGATTTGAAATTTATCATAGTGTATAGGCACAGAGGTATAGTAGTCTACTAGTCAAGCCCTTTTATTTGATATCCATATTGAGGGAGTAGTGAAAATAAAATGTAATTCGCCATTTTGTGGTCGCGGCCATCTTGGATTTGAAATTTTTCATAGTGTATAGCATTCTACTAGTCGTGCCCTTTCATTTGATACCCATATCGAGGGTGTTGTGAAAAAATTTGCCATTTTGTGGCGGCGGCCATCTTGGACCGATTTTCATCAAACATAGCTAAGAACACTCCCAACGTATACACCTTTCAAACAAAAAAAAAGAAAATATCAAAATCGGTTCATCCGTTCGGGAGCTACGATGCCACAGACAGACACACACACACACACACACACAGACACGTCAAACTTATAACACCCCGTCGTTTTTGCGTCGGGGGTTAAAAATTACCGACTTCAAAAAAAACACTACAAAGTGGTAGGTAAATAATAAATGTTGACTGGTAGAAAATGCCTACACCGACCGCACAGTGGCGCCCTCATCGTTTGTTTGGTTATTTATTTTATTTTAGAATGAAAATGCAGAAAATAAGCACGTTAAGTTGTGCTCCACAAGATTACACGTCAATATTATTATAAACGGTAGTTTTACATTGTCTAGTTTTATTATAATCACTAAAACGGATAGTAATGGCCACTATTTTCCGTTTTAATGATTATAATAAAACTAAAGAATGTAAAACTACCGTTTATAATAATATTAACGTATAATCTTGTGGAGCACAACTTAACGTGCTTATTTTCTGCATTTTCATTCTAAAATAAAAGAAATAACCAAACAAACAATGAGGGCGCCACTGTGCGGTCGGTGTAGCCTTAAGTCCGCCTCTGTACATTTATGTGCTTCAAGCATTGAGCTAAATAACTAGAGAAGCAAACCTCATTAAAATGTGTCAAAAAAATGTAACCACTATTTAAACGCGACGACGTAGCTTTGAAACCACTACACATTTAAAAGTAAACATATATCTGTCTCACTTACACATTACACAAGTCGCAAGAATAATACCGTCGCTTAGATTAGACAAAGACCGCAATATAAACATGCAATGGCGGGAGGGTGTTGCCTAGCCATGCGAAATTTTACCCAACTTTTTAAGCCATAAAAAACGCAAAAAAAAACATTAAACGTTATGAACGTTATTTTTGAATTATGTATTTAAATATTTAAAAACAATTATTTTTATGTTACAATGTTATTTTTTTGATACACATTGTCACACATTTAGTTTTATAAAATATTTTAAATCACATACTCTATAAATTAAAAACTCCCACATAATGTGGGAAACTAAAACTAAGTTTTTTTAATGGCAACATTGAACCTAATTTAGAAAATTCTACATTTTATTTATTTTTATTGCGTTTTTACGTTGATATAAACACAGAAACAATAAACTTACCCGTGGAAAGTAATTCCGGTTAATTTATTGTTATTTTTGTGACCTCGAATCGCACTCTTTCACTACCTACGCATTTTCCCATTTTGGCGGTAATTTTCACTCGGCTAACTTCGGTTGGCGTCACACAGAGCACTGAACTGACATTAGCTACGATTGAGGCTGTGGCCTTGATCCCAGTGGCAACGCCTTGGCGCTGTAATTGCTAATCTAGTGTATGTATATCAATGGCTTCAAGTATTAAATAAATAAATAACTTTAATTTCGGAAAACAAAAACTAATCATATAGACGAGTAGTGTGGCAAGAAGTCAGCTAGTCAGTAAGTAGGTAGTCACAGAGCATTTAACAAAGTATCTAGTACATAGGTAGGTACCTACGGGGAAGGTTCGATATTTTGATGAAGAAAGATCAAAAATAATAATTTTAAGTCATATTTCATTTCACCTCTTGTGGCAAGGAATTATATAGATTTTCTCTTTTTTCTTTCTATTTCGGTTGTGAAGATATAAACCATCTTTTTCCAGGCCTCGTGGAACCATAGAGGAAGTGAGGAGACAAATAGTGCCCGGTTCAAACAACGGTTTAAACGTGATTATCAACTCTATGCTGGACGATTATGCGTACCCATTAGGTTACAGGAATGGATTTGAAGTAAGTTTAGTAATACTTATTTAGATTAACTTAAAAAGTCCTTTTAGATTAACTTATAAAGTAAAGCTTAATCATTAAATTATTTTAATTTCATCTTAATTTTGAATTTGTAATATTTGTATCCTTGCGCGCCACTTGTCAAAAATTACAGAATCCATCTTGAAATAGTGTGGTCCCAAATTTTAGCTTTGCATGTAGATAACAGGTTTTTTAATTCTTTTTTTTTTTCAATATTATAAACCTGTTACTCTTACTTACCTGACTTAAATCTTTTTCAGCTTCTTTTATTCGATCCGACCCATTTTGCTGATATGACTGGCGGGAGGTTGGTGCAGCGCATAGTTCAACCAAACCAAGCGGAATTCTTTCAAATAGCGTCCATTAAACAAGTTGCCTCAGCTGAAGTCCGCAAATATCCGATAAAAACGGTAGCGTCTAGATTAGAATTGAATGTATTTAAATAACTGATAATAAATATTTAATATTTATATACAGATAATATTTACATAATCTATGCTAATATTAAAAAAAATAATAATAATAATAATAATAATAATCGCGAGATATGCAGTCTCAGGGAATATTTTCTAGAAACCGACGTGGGGATGCATCGAGATGTAGTCGCCGTGGACAAGGGCCTCACCCCGCTCTCCTTGGCTAAAGAGAACTGGCGCAAGCCAGTAGTGCTTGACACTAATGATCGCATGGAGGTATGGCAGAGTAAGGAGCTTCACGGACGCTTTTTCCGGGCCCTACATGGGCCCGATGTTGATCTACTAGCGTCCGTAGCCTGGCTGCGTTTCGGTGACCTCTTTGGGGAAACCGAAGGTTTTGTCTGTGCAATTATGGACGAAGTTATGATGACGAACAATTACCGGAGATTTATTGTGAAAGACGGCACGGTTGACATCTGTCGGGCATGCCACCGGCCGGGAGAATCAATCAGACATATTATCTCCGGGTGTTCTCGTCTAGCTAACGAAGAGTACTTGCATAGACACAACCTTGTAGCCAGGATAATCCATCAGCAACTTGCTCTGAAATACAACCTTGTGGAATCGGAGGTGCCGTACTACAGGTATGTGCCCGACTCAGTTCTCGAAAATGGTAATATCACATTATATTGGGATCGATCCATCATCACTGACAGGACTATTGTTGCCAATAAGCCTGATATAGTGGTGGTGGATCGATCAGAGCGGCGCGCAATGATTGTTGACATAACCGTCCCGCATGATGGGAACCTCGTGAAAGCCGAGAAAGATAAACAAATCAAGTATCTTGACTTGGCTCACGAGGTTGTCGACATGTGGGATGTGGACTCAGCGATCATTGTGCCGATAGTCGTGACAGCCAATGGTCTAATAGCCAAGAGCCTCGACCAACACCTGAGGAGGCTCTCGTTGGGCAGCTGGATCAAGGGCTTGATCCAGAAAGCGGTACTTCTGGACACGGCCCGAATAGTTAGGAGGTTCCTCTCTCTGGAGCCCTGACCGCCGGTAGCTTGGACCCTGTTCCCGATACCGGTGGGCTACTATTTTTTATATTTTTAAATGTTTTTATATTTCTTTATACTAATATTTAAAAATATAATTTATAAGAATTTATTTGAATAAAGGAGATAATAATAATAATAATAACCAGCTGTCAACGTTTCGGCACAACGATTATCGGATCAGGTGCGTGTCATTCAGCGTAACCATATGTTGGATGACACTGTACTTGATCGCCTGCGAAGTGAAATGCAGAGTAGCCATGTCATCACTCCCCAGTCGCAGACTGCTGTACTACTACCGCAGTCTGATACAAGTCATGCTGACGAGGGGAGTAATGACAGGGCTACAAACGTAAGTACCCAATGTAATGAGGAATTGAGGAGTGCTTTGGAGGATGCGATTCAGGAATATCGCTTCATGTCACCCGAACTTAGGCCACGCTTACCTCGTTTGCCCATGCATAACAAAAATAGGGCGCTGGTGGCGGTTCTGGATTCGCAGTTGTCAAACTATTTTGATGGCTGCGAAGACCTCACCGATGCTCATTCGATTCTGTACTGCGCGGCTGCAGCGGCATGTCGTGTAGCTCACGTCAAATTTGCCAATGACTCTAGAGCTACACGACCGAAACCAGCCGTACCAGCTTGGCAGTGCAGAATTGAACGCCGTATTGGTGGGGCCAGAGCGCTCATTGGCAAACTAATCTGCTTCAGGGAGGGCAATACTCGCCCTAGAGTGATGCGCTTTGTGAGACGGGCATTCTTGGGGACTGATATCAGTCCTCAAGACTATATGTCTTGTGTCACGGAGCGCATCGACTTTCTGAAGCAGAAAGTGTATGCATGGGCGAACCGTATTCGTCGGTACAGGCGGCGAGTGGAGCGATACACTCAGAATCGCACATTCCAGAGTGATGAAAAGGTGTTACTGACACGTGCCTACCGGATGATGACGCCATGTGCTCGTTCTGGCGAAACATCTGGTCGGTGCCTGTCAGTCACACCGAGGGTGATTGGACTGGGAAGATTGAGCGAGCGTGCGATCTAATACCAGAAATGGGGGTACTTACCATCAGCCCCCAAGATGTTGCTCGTGCAGTCCGACCGTTGCCTAACTGGAAATCTCCAGGGCCGGACGGGCTGCACAACTTTTGGATAAAATGGTTCCAAGGGTCGCACGCCTGCTTGGCATCCCAGTTCCAGTCAGCCTTAGAGTCAGGGTCGCTGCCCCAGTTCCTAACGACAGGAATAACCCACCTGCTCCATAAATCAGGTAGTACCGCGGATCCCAAAAATTATAGACCGATCACTTGTTTACCGACGGTCTATAAAGTTCTTACATCCATTTTGAGAACTAAAATTAACAAACATATAGACACCAACTCCATCATGTCTGTCTCTCAAAATGGATGTAAGAACGGGTCCCGGGGTACTAAGGAGCTACTCCTCATTGATATGGCCATTAGCCAACAGGTTCGTCGTTCCCGAAAGGATCTGTCGACATGCTGGATAGATTATAAGAAGGCCTATGACTCGGTGCCACATACATGGCTCATGAGGGTGTTGGAGTTGTACAAAGTAGATGCAACTCTGCGCACCTTCCTGATGTCGTGTATGGGGCAATGGAGGACGGTCCTTCGATATCCAGGATGTCGAAATATTCAGAGGAATAGCGAACCGATAAGGATCGAGCGAGGCATATTTCAGGGTGATAGTTTGAGTCCGCTTTGGTTCTGCTTAGCCTTGAATCCTCTAAGCACGCTGCTGGAGGATTCAGGTCTAGGCTATCGGCTGAGGAGAGGTGGTCAGGTTATATCGCACCTCCTCTACATGGATGACCTAAAACTCTTTGCCCCCAACAATTTGCAACTGATGGAGCTACTGAAAGTAACTCAAACTTTCAGTAGCGCCATCAGGATGGAATTTGGTGTGGACAAATGTGCGGTCATGCATGTAAAGCGAGGGGAGATTGTTGAATCCGTGGGAACCCAACTCTCGGATTCCACAAACCTTAGAAACCTCTCCGCATCCGAAACCTATAAGTATTTGGGTATGTCGGAAGCGTTAGGCATCAATGTTACTGACATGAAGCAATCGTTGAAGGAGCGCTTCTTTGGCCGCCTGAAAAAAGTACTTAATAGTCTTCTATCAGGCGGAAACAAGGTGCGCGCCTTCAACGGTTGGGTCATGCCGGTTTTGATGTACTCTTTTGGCATACTCAAATGGACTCAGACCGAACTCGACGCCTTGGATAGGAGGGTCCGTACGTTGCTGACTGCAAATCGAATGCATCACCCACGGTCATCGGTAATGAGGCTGTATATCCCGCGAAAGTGTGGAGGTCGAGGGTTTTTAAACGCTAAGACCCTCCACAATCGCGAGATATGCAGTCTCAGGGAATATTTTCTAGAAACCAACGTGGGGATGCATCGAGATGTAGTCGCCGTGGACAAGGGCCTCACCCCGCTCTCCTTGGCTAAAGAGAACTGGCGCAAGCCAGTAGTGCTTGACACTAATGATCGCATGGAGGTATGGCAGAGTAAGGAGCTTCACGGACGCTTTTTCCGGGCCCTACATGGGCCCGATGTTGATCTACTAGCGTCCGTAGCCTGGCTGCGTTTCGGTGACCTCTTTGGGGAAACCGAAGGTTTTGTCTGTGCAATTATGGACGAAGTTATGATGACGAACAATTACCGGAGATTTATTGTGAAAGACGGCACGGTTGACATCTGTCGGGCATGCCACCGGCCGGGAGAATCAATCAGACATATTATCTCCGGGTGTTCTCGTCTAGCTAACGAAGAGTACTTGCATAGACACAACCTTGTAGCCAGGATAATCCATCAGCAACTTGCTCTGAAATACAACCTTGTGGAATCGGAGGTGCCGTACTACAGGTATGTGCCCGACTCAGTTCTCGAAAATGGTAATATCACATTATATTGGGATCGATCCATCATCACTGACAGGACTATTGTTGCCAATAAGCCTGATATAGTGGTGGTGGATCGATCAGAGCGGCGCGCAATGATTGTTGACATAACCGTCCCGCATGATGGGAACCTCGTGAAAGCCGAGAAAGATAAACAAATCAAGTATCTTGACTTGGCTCACGAGGTTGTCGACATGTGGGATGTGGACTCAGCGATCATTGTGCCGATAGTCGTGACAGCCAATGGTCTAATAGCCAAGAGCCTCGACCAACACCTGAGGAGGCTCTCGTTGGGCAGCTGGATCAAGGGCTTGATCCAGAAAGCGGTACTTCTGGACACGGCCCGAATAGTTAGGAGGTTCCTCTCTCTGGAGCCCTGACCGCCGGTAGCTTGGACCCTGTTCCCGATACCGGTGGGCTACTATTTTTTATATTTTTAAATGTTTTTATATTTCTTTATACTAATATTTAAAAATATAATTTATAAGACTTTATTTGAATAAAGGAGATAATAATAATAATAATAATTTATTGAATGTTACAAACCAATGTTACATGTATTGTCTTATAATTAACTTAACTTAACGGCGGTCTGTAACTCTTAGAGAATCGTCATTTGGATATTTACGGATATTTATATTTATTTATTTACGATTTTTTTATATTTTTTATATTTAATAATAATAATATGTACATTTATATTATGAAAAGATAAGCAAAATGATCATGGCATCAAAAAAAAAATTCGTCCGCATCGCTGTCAACAGGAACAGTGCCCAAAAGGCTGGCAGCATTGCCACGTTGTATCGCAATGCTAATTCTTTGGCCAAGAAATAGGCCAGCCCTCTGGTCACGTGAAGAGTCGACTATATTACCGCTTGGCGATATCTCGAAAAACCAAGTGGGCACTCGGACCCCATAGCCCTACTGATAATAATAACTGTTGAGACTGTACCTACTGTACACGTTAAGATTGGGCCTAGAATACCACGGCAGGTGAAGCAGCAGGATTTCCGTTACTTGCCTACTGCCCTTGCTAGTTGCTCTGCTACACAGAGCATGTAACACTTTACTCTGCTATGAACTACCAACAAACATCGTGCACAGGGGACGGGGGTTTGACACATAACAAAATGTCAAATTATAAATATATAGATGGAGGATTTACATAAGCTTAAATATAATTTATTTTCGTAACGAAATAATCATGTTTTTAACCGACTTCAAAAAAAGGAGGAGGTTTCTCAATTCGACCGTATAAATGTTTTTTTTATTTTTTTTTATTACAGAGACAATGCCTCTTCCGTGACGAATATGCTAAGGAGTTTAAGAACATGTATTCTTACAGCGCTTGCATTGTCAAGTGTCGGATCCAATCCGTACAGTCTTTATGCAAGTGTACGCCGTATTTTTTGCCCACTGGAATCTCTACACATACTAATATCTGCACTATAAAGAATTTAAAATGTCTCAATAAATACAAAGGTTCGTATCGTAGGTAGGTACTGAAACTGAAAACTGCAACTCAAGTATAATATTTCTCTAACAACATTTATATCAACTATACCTATATCATTGTGTTTTTTATAGAAAAACTGCAATATTTATACCCTATCGATACTGAAGATACAGAGGGATTGGAACAAGAGCTTACTGACTCATTGTTTTGCCCTCTATGTATGCCAGACTGTGAGTTTACACAGCACTTTACTAAATCCTTCAAAATACCGATTCATCTTGGACCAATGAAAGGAAGAGGATTTAGAAACGGTTTCATGTAGGTGATTTTATTAAATGATCTATCAAATAAAAATATCTCAATATCAAACCAATGTAATTATTGATTCGTAGAAACATGATAACATAATTACTTATTTATTCCCATGATGCATTGCAATTTGCAACACGAATGACGAGAGATAAAAATATGTACCTACCTGCTTTTTTAGTTTTTCGCATTGAGGTGCTGCTGTTGATAAATGATGAATGATATTATTATTTTTGTTTTTTTGGCAGTGAAGGCGTGAATCTCTCTGATAAATGCATTATCAGCATTTACCAGTCCACAAGCGAAGGAATTTTGCACCGTCTTGATGTTATTTCTTACTGGTTCGAGATATTAAGTGAGGAATCAGATGTTAAATGGATTATTATGAGATGACAAAATAAAAGAAGATTTTAAATACATTATTACGATTGTTTCAGGTAATATTGGTGGATTCTCAGGCATGTTGATGGGAATCGGCATCTACACCGCCGTTGAAGTTATTTATTTTCTTTTTATACGATTTGTGCAAATAATTCATTCTAATTACACAAAATATGGCTAAAATAAATGTCAACATTTAAGCAATAAAATAATATAAAAGATCATTTTTACGATATTTCGTCAAATCCACTTCACATCACTAGTATTTCTGTTACGTTTACGAAGTTAGTAAACGAGACCAACTGGAACTGAATATGCTCAACTCAATCCATGAGTGAGTGGTTATCCTACACATTTCGATGTTAATTTATCTTAGGGCAGATTTTTCCAACGCTAGATAATTTTATCCGAGGAAGAATTTTAAATTTTTGACAGTTCTTCCATACAAAATCTGTCAGCAGACGTCAACTTTATTCCACGAATAAAAATTAGCTGTCGATTTGTATCGACAGCTAATTTTCTTTTTTGACGTGACAACGTCTTAAATTAGGTTGCGGCTGGGAGTCACTTATGAAAAAGTGTAACGCTCGGTAACGTTACGTTCTTATTTTAAATTAGGTTGCGGCTGGGAGTCACTTATGAAAAAGTGTAACGCTCGGTAACGTTACGTTCTTATTTTCATTTAATTCCTTGTTCCTATTGTGCAATTTAATTATATTCATATCAATAAATATTCTACCGAGAAAAAGACGTTGTCACGTAAAATCTTCGCCCGTAAAACCGACTTTACAGGCAACCATTTTTTTTTTATATTTTTCTAAATCAGCCTAAAAATATTATTTAAGTTATAAATAGGCACTTGATTAGAAATGCACATCGAGCAAAGTACACGTTATTAATAACTATGCTATTTTAGTTATCCAATAACATTTCGTCACTATATCATTCGAACACTAGCTGTATTCGAGAATGCGCGTTCACTATCTGTCAAATAAACCGTGGCAAAAGTGGACAAAGGTTTCGAGTCGCAATTCCATTTATTTACGCAAAATGTCTGCAAATTCGCCGCCGGGAAAGAGTGATGGTGAGCTATTGTTCCATGTGGAACATTGTGGGATAAATATATGGTGTTATTATTAGAATATGTTGGTATGGTTTTAGGTGATGACCCTGTAGATAGGCCTGTGCCGAGCGTCCCACCCCTCCCGCCAAATCCTATGGAGAGCTTAAGAAATAGTTTAAGGGACTTTGATGTGGATTCAATTCGTCGGTATTTGGCTCAGTCTCTGGGATTATACGATCCGCCCGAGACCACAGCGGTAGCGGCTGCCACCCGAGTCCTTGAGACAGTTGACTTGGACGGCGTAGTGAAGTGGATAAATAGCGAACGGTGTAAAAACATTATCACTCTTGCCGGGGCTGGTATTTCGACATGTAAGTACAAAATAGAACAAAATTAAATTCATGAATGTTCCAACGAACAACAATTGAACAATATTATTGTTTATTAGTTATTTACTCATCATAATATCATATTCACACTAATACCAACATCAAAACACATTGGTTATTTTTCTTTCTTTTCTTTAGAACATGTCCTTTTTGCAATAAGTATCTCCGATACTGTTCTCCTGAGCTGAACACTTATAATTCGATTTTTATGCATTATTGATTTATTTACAACAGGTCACTGACTTGTTATTGTTTATTTATTAGTCCAGCTTGAATGATTCAGAAGCTTCAAGTCTTAGTTCATATCACTACTGCTACTACAGCACTTAATGCTATTTCAGCTTTATTGCCTATGTTTTTGTTACATATATTTTTTGTATGACTCACTTATAACATTATTATCTATCAATCTAATAATGAAATTATTTTGTCATTTTCAAAAATTTCAATAGTTCAATACCAAATCTATGTATGTGTATGTTAGTCGTAAAAAACTTCAAGTACCTATGGAATTTTTATCAATAAAAATGGTCAGTGGAAAATTAATATGTCATTGTTTACACCATCAAGGTCAGACGAGTCTAGTGTTTTGATAAAAACTTTACAGTCATTAGCTTAATACTGGTACATAAATTTTATACATTATAGTTAACTAGCAGCGCCCCGCAGTTTCACCCGCATAAGTGTTAACCCCGTTCGAAAGATACTTGGCGCTATCATCATAATAACGTTATTGTTGTTTTCCCCGGGAACAGCACCTTTTTCGGGATGAAAGATACCCTATGTCCATTTCTGTACACCTGACAATGTATATTATGCAAAATTTTAGGATGATTGGTTCAGTGGTTTAGGCGTGAAACAAACAAACTTACTGACGCATTTAACAAACAAACTTACTTTCACATTTATAATATTAGTTAGGATTGAAATAAGTTATAAATTCTGGATTATTTGGTAATAATGTAAACTAAAATGTGTACCTTATGAATCTTGTTGAGGAGTCATTGTTAGTGTCAAATGGCCAAATGATTGCCAAAAAAAGGTTCTCAAACATCCTCATCTGTGTTTCGTCATTGCTTTCATAAGTCAGATATTATTTGAAATTCTTCACAGTAAGTATAATAATTGTAAATTTTTTTCCAGCCGCTGGCATCCCTGATTTCCGTAGTCCTGAAACTGGTCTGTACCACAACCTGCAGAAATATAACCTTCCGGAACCACAAGCTATATTCGATATCGCCTTCTTCAGACAGAATCCAAAGCCATTCTTTATGCTAGCAAAGGAACTGTACCCTGGAAGATTCAAACCAACACTTTCACATTACTTTATCAGGCTTTTACATGAGAAAGGTATATTATTTTATTATAATAAGCCGTGCGCCCCATGGGATTCCCAATCGGCGAAATGTCGAAGTTCCATCATCACGTATTTAAACTTTTTATGTAATGAATTTTCAAACACAATGCAACGCACCCACAATACAGGAGAAATTCCTAGTGTGGGGCAATGTTTTGTATTAAAAAAAAAATCCTGGCTTAGTTTTCAACTTTGTTTCAAAAGAACTCTTGTGCAGAATTTCATGCTACTAGACGAAGCGGTTTAGGCTGTGCATTGTCTAGGGCAGAGCTGTCGAAACCAGATATGATCCCCGGCCAATATAAATTGCTAAATATATTGGAGGGCCGCAGAAACAAATACCTTAATTTTTTTAAGAAATGCATCTTTGCCATTTTAATGGAAGTGCTTTGACAACAAAGCACTTCCATTGAAATGGCAGATAATGATGAATAATATTTTTCAAACTCAAAGCATTTATTTCAATTAAACCAATTACAGGCACTTTTGAATTGTTAAGGGGTTGGTCAGTCAGAAAGATGAAGCTAGTTGCCCATTCCAAAGCGTAGGTACCTATGGAGAAGAACGGGCAAGAAACTCCATGGACAGTATGGACACTCTTTTAAATCAAAATAATATGGTTTTTTATATACGAACAAAGTGTTCCTGACTAGGTAGGTTATAGAATAAATAAATAACTACCTAGCTAAGGGAACACCACTTCTCATCATTATGTCAAAAACTTGTACAACTAACGAAAAAAAAATTAAAATAAACGTTTTGACAAACAGTGTAGAGAGAGCCATGTTTTGCCAGCATCAACAGAGTGCCAAATAATTCCTTTTATGTACAGTATTTCGCCGCTATGACGAAACACTGAGTTTCATCTCTTTCAAAAATTCGTCAACTGTTAACGTTTATATAAAAATAATGTTAATCTATATAAATAAAACAAAGTCCACTGTCCAAAGTTACACCATTTATAACTCAAGAACGGCTGGACCGATTTTTATGATGTTTAATATGTTGGATTTGTCTCCGCCCCGAATAGCTGAATAACTATTAAAATATGGGAAAAACTCACGAAAAAAAAACGAAGGTATTTCATATTCTGAGGCGGTACGAAGTTTGCCGGGTCAGCTAGTATATCTATATTTTCGGTATAGTTTTAACATTAATCTCGTTCAACAATAAATATGTATTTTTTTAAAGTTCAGTTACTAAATAAAAGTTATTTCCACCAGATTAACACACACAATCCTATACAGGGTTAAATTAAATTAGGTAGCGAAACTAAACACGATAAAATTAAAAAGAATTGATGTTTTTTTTAGGGGGCAAAGACCGCTGCTAGTGTTATTACTTATAAGTACTAAAAAGTTATATTACTTATTTAATTTTAATAGAATATTTTTAAAATTGCATAATGTTAATTTGTGTCCTAAAATTATAAGAATACATTTTATACTTTTTGCTGTGCCCTACAGGGTCCATAGTTGTACCTTAGTTTTAAGCCATTGTAACAACATTATGGAATGCAAATAAATATGTATATGAATATGAATACTTGAAGTATGAGTTAGAAAATATGTTTTATCATGTTATATCGATACTATTCACTTCTGTGATGAATACAAAAAAAAAAAAAATTAACTGATACTTCAAATGAATACACTAACTGCGGTCGATGACTCCACAAAAAAAAAAAAACATCAAATTAGTTTCTTTTTTGTTTTATTATGCTTAGTTAGACATCAAAACACATCACGTTTGCGAAGTGTCGCTAGCTAATTTAATTTCACCCTATATTTTTTTTATGTTGGTTGTTATAACTAAAAGCTATAACTACTAACGAGTTTTTTTTAATAATTTTTTGTTACTTAAATTAAATGTCTAAATTGTTAATATTCATCTCTAATTGTATCACATATCACCTAGGTCTTCTACTCCGCCACTACACCCAGAACATTGACACCCTGGAGCGAGGCGCCGACATTCCCGAGGAGAAGCTAGTGGAGGCCCACGGCACCTTCCACACCTCACACTGTCTGGACTGCCGGAAGGAATACGATCTTGAATATGTTAAAAGTAAGTAAATATTTTATTGAGCTTTCAAAAAGTTATTGTTCTTTGTTCTAAACTATAATTTAATTCCAGAGCGCATATTCGCGGATCAGATCCCAATCTGCACAGACTGCCCGGGCGTGGTGAAGCCCGACATCGTGTTCTTCGGCGAGAGCCTGCCCGACCGCTTCCAACAGTGCCTTCAGGAGGACTTCCAGCGGTGTGACATGCTCATCATTATGGGATCCTCGCTAGAAGTACAACCTTTCGCGTCGCTTATTGATATGTAGGTCCTATGAACATAATTAAAAAAGAATATCTAATAATATATTATCTTCATCTATACAAAATAGTCACGACTTAGAAGAAAAAACTCTTTAAAGTGATGAAAAGTGGGATAACTGATTTTAATTCATATAGGTATTTCTTCTGAGCCCCGGCCCTTTAATCTGGAAGAGCTCAGCCACAGATATAGATAGACCTAGATAACGCAAGTATCACGAACTGTATGAAAACCAAGCGTGCCATTTTTCGACTACCTACTTTGACGTCAAAAGCTCGCGCTCTCGCTCACGCTTACCCAGCCAGCGTACACAGGACTGAGCGCGAAAGTGGCGGCTTACGATTTCTTATCGTAAGCTGGTGCGATTTTTGGCACGCGAAGTAGTTGCTCTTGCGTTATCTAGGTGTATCTATATCTATGAGCTCAGCGCATTGGTCAGAGACTGGCCATTCTAAAAAAGTATCGGAGACTCTAGCTTCTTGATTAAAGCAAAGAAATCTTTTAATCCAAGAAATATGAATATCGTAACAGAGACAGAATTGCTTTCATTCTTTTCTGAAGATTAAGACTTTGTTTATTGTTCAGATATTCCTGGTTTATTGAAAGCAATGGTAGTACAAAAATATGATCCAAAATGGGCAGTGGCACAAGTTCAATGGTTCTTTTCCCATCTCAAAAATGCCCAACGCGCCTAAAGAATTAGTCATAATATTTCATTCAACAAACATTCCCTTGTGTTATAAATGGCATGACAGCTCTCTTTTGCAAAAGCCTGAAATCGCCAAGCCGTCTTAAGCTAGCGTGGTGATCATTACTCGTACCCTCTGTATGAAAAGAAAACTTTTGACTGCCCCGTTGGTCTCGTGGTCGCAAGCGCTGAGCGTGGGGTCCCGGGTTCGATTCCCGGGTCGGGCAAAGTGTTATTGAGTTTTTCCATTAGGAATTTCTTAGTATATAGCAGCCCGGAGTTTGGAAGTTGGCGGTGTGATACCCCCGTGTCTCGGAAAGCACGTTAAGCCGTTGGTCCTGCGCCTGATCTCTCTCCGGTCGTGTCGGATTGCCGTCCCATCGGACAATGAGAGTGAGGGAAGAGGGAGTGCACCTGTGTCTGCGCGCACACTTGTGCACTATAATATCTCCCGCGCCGAAGGCTAGTCTTCGTTGAGATTGGCCGCCGTGGCCGAAATACGGTCTGGAGGACTTTATTATGAAAAGAAGCCTTTGCTCTGCAGTAGCACAATAATAGGCTGGTATTATTTTTTATCTCCTCTTCCTAGGGTTCCCGACTGGTGTCCCCGTCTTCTAATAAACCGCGAGAAGGCAGGCATGCGGTCACCGCTGTTAAGTACATGGGGCATCATGTTCAGAGGCCTACAGTTGGATGAGGCTTCCGTCAGAGATGTAGCTCGTCTTGGTGACTGTGATGATGGATGCCAAGATCTCGCTGACAGACTTGGTTGGGGGGTAAGTAGCTTTTTGTAAAAGTAAATGTAGCATGAACATGCGGTTACCGCTGCTACGCCTGTGAGGCGTCATTTCCGGAGTTGTCTGGCTTACAGTTGGACGAGGAAGCTGTTAGGGATGTAGCACATCTCGGAGACTGATGAAGGCTGCCAGGATTTAAAGGCGGGTTTTTAGAGAGAATGTTCCATGTGTCCGTCTTCGTTTAATTTTCACAAAATTAAGATCATGATTCAAATGATACATATTTTACATGTACAGGGTGGCAGGGACATCGAGGCACAACCTGTTAGGATTCAGTACAAGATTCTGAATTTGAAATTGAAGTTTTTCGTCCATTATAAAAAAAAAAAATAGTTCCATACATTTCGAGATTTGCACTTTTGTAGAAAACAGCATTTTTTTTATATAACCGACGAATAATTTCAACTGAATCATTACTGAATCCATGGCAACACCAACAGGTAGCGCGTCGTTGTCCTGCCACCCTGTAGAAACACATTACTACATTCGCGATTTATTTGGCAAAAATGTAAACTATATGTGTTTAAGGAATAATAACTTTAAATCCTACACAATAAAGTTCAGTTTACGCTACAACTTCAAACATTTTTATAACTTTTTTAATAGTGCTAGTTACTCTGAAATTAACTTAATTACCATTAAAATAAAGATGATGTTTGTGTAACTTTAAATAATATTAATTTGAAACAAAGTTGGAATAGACTTTACATTCATTCTATTTCGCTGTGATTAAACTTCAAAATATTAGTGGGTTTTCTTAAGTTAAACCCCTCCGTAAAACTTGCACAGTATAAGGTTGCTTTTTGAAATATCAGCATTTAGAAGCCGATACTGATTGGGACTGTATATTAAAAGTGAATTTCTTTTTGTAGGACGAGCTCCGCGCGCTGCTGGCCAGCGAGCACGCGCGGCTGGAGGCGCGGCCCCCGCTGCCCCCGCTGCCCCCGCCGGCCCCGCCCGGCAGAGTGCTGCCCGCGGACCCCAAGCTATGAGTACTGCCTTATACTACACATAATTATTACGTTTAAAGAGGCCTGCTTCACTATAACCTACACTATAATTTGGGTTAAATGACTATGATTTGGATACAAAAATGTCAGGTAATTTCAAATGCAAAAATCTGTCTGTCTGTAATAATCCCACCATGAAAATATTGGTGGAGTGAGCTTGACGTGAGCAGTCAATAGTGTCAATCCCTAGCATTATGTGGAATGAAAAGTCATTGTGCAATAGTACATTATGATACATGTGTGCTATGTTGATCATTATGCACGAGGCGAAAGCCGAGTGTATATTGACTAATGCACACGCGTTTCATACGACGTTTTTCAACACACTTGCGAGGAAAAAAAACAGACTTGTATTGTTAAATATTAACTTGTATGGGAAATGGTTCGCTGGTTTTGTTTTCCCGCGCGCCGTGCTAGCCGGCACTAGCGATGCGCGCGCAACATTGACTCATTTTAAATATATTAATCTATGGCACAGACAAAACCGCAAACAGCCTATAGAAAAAATATAATAAACACAAACCTGAAAATTGCAAAAAACCTAAGAATTTCGCGGTCTACCACTGCGCATTCACCTTAAATTGTCTGTGGTCCCCTGCGAGTTCATTTTGCGACCAAGGACAATACAGACTATTTAAAAAAAAAATGAAATATAGCCCGCGGATTTTTTCTTTTGGCATGAAGTCTCTTTGGGCGCTTTCCGAATTAGCTATAATCGCTCACATCACAGCGCTCACATCATCTCCATGGACGTAATATTACGTCCATGCATCATCTCACATGCGTTCCGATTTAGATATTACTATTATGACTGCTGAGAGCTGGCAACAATTCGGACACTCGTGAACGCGCTCACATGACAGTGCCACGTTTGTTTAATTTAAAGATGATGCAACTCAAAACAAAACACACACTGACACAACCTCATACACACACTGTCATTTTTGACAGCGCTCACGGTGATATTATTCTAGGGCATGGTCGGCATTATCGCAAGATGGCGAATGTCATGACGTCATCTATGACGATTCGCGGGACATCGTTATCGTTATCGCGCTCACGCTAATTCGGTTATTTCCCAATTCGGAACACATCGATTATTTCCCAATTCGGAACGCAGGGTTTGATGAGATTAAAAAAGCGCGCGTCTCCGACTAGTAAATAGTTATCTGTGGTATTACAGAACATGTGGATTAAAGTAAAGAAAAAGCACGCGTTCGTAATACACTCCATTATGGACCTAAAAGCGGTTCAATAAGAGCCACTTTACGAGCAAGTGTGTTGAAAAAATATTTTTGCACAATAGACCGACAGAAGTGATACGAAGTTGCGAAAACCGCCCTTACTGCTACGAAATAAAGGTGCTGTCACAGTCAAATTGTTAGCATGTGCGATTGGCTGTACGAAAAGGGGAATGTAAGATGGCGAACGTTCCGTGTATGGAGAGATGTAAATAGCAGGCGTAGGGACATTATAGAGGTATGAGGAACAGGGTGTAAAGTTCATTCATCCTCCATAGAAAAGTGAGGATCCTCCGACCAGACGAGTGTCGTGTCTGGCGGGCAACTGCCCGATGATTCATGTCGGGCCGTTGTATATATGGTAGTTGCAACCTTTGCTTGCGAGATGTAGGATTTTGCGTGACGTCAGTATGACGCGTAGTTTGCATGTGGCTTTGTAGATACCACTACAACATCTGTCATCAAGTGTCTTAGATAAGTCGTCCCGAAATTCCGAAGAACATTTATTTGTTTTCTCCTGTAATCTGCAACATGGTTATGTGAAGCAGGCCGCCAGGGTATCTGGATTCTAGGGTCTTATCATCTATGGAATAAGCAGTCCAGTAGTAAAATCGAAGAGTATCGAAATGTCACTTCATCCGTACTGGCTATGAAGTTACATTTTAATACAATAGTTAAGCTATTTAAAATAATGGTTTCAGTCTGTTAGTATGGTTTAATGAAAAAATACTATATTTTATTTTCTCTGGAACAGAAATGAGAAAATATTGTGTGGGAAAAAATTTAAAACAGACTTTAAAATCTTAAAATATTATGCATCATGGATTTAGTTTCAAGATCCATGTAAAAATTGGTACTTATACCATAAAAATTGTGATTGAATTCTACTTAGCAATGACATTTTAAATTTATTGATAGTATTTATAATTACTGTATTCCATATTGATGCAAATTAACAAAGTTGGCAACAAGGCTGTATAGCTGTAACTTGTGCCTCTTTAAATTATTTTTATGAATTTTTAGTTATTTATTTTATTTATTGCGGTAATGTTGGGTTAATTTATGGTTTTATTTAAACTTTTTTGTTCATGGAATCAGCTACTTTTTATTTATTAACTTACATGTTGTCTAGTGTCGGCAAATTGGTTACCAGTAGGAATGGGGGTTCCCGACTTAGAGCCTGCCCAGACAAGGTGTTTTACGCACACACTAAGACGCTCCAAATATCTACTCGCGTGTTTTAAGCACGTAGTTACGCGACTTAAAATGCAAATGGTTGGGGGGAATGTAAACTCCTGCGGCCGTATTATGAAGTGCTAAAGCCATTGTTGTTCAGTTGCGAAAAAGAGATGGTGTTATTCGCCCTGTATAGCTCCATCTCTCTCTTTCAAAATGATGGCGTCCTCTAGTATTTCAACTGCGCCAAATTACGCACGTCGTTCGCCCTATTTGGACGGGCTTACCACACCCAAATTATAACGTATAATAATAGTCATTTCCTGAGTACTATGCATAGATCTCCTAAATTTTGTGTGGGGTAGGGAATTTATAATAAAGCGCGCGCAATTATTGACAGCAATACCTACCTACTTTTATTGAACATGCTTATTTATAGGAATAATAAATATACTTAATCAGCTTTTTATCAAGGTTGGGCAGAGAAATATAGCGTTTGCCGAGTTGTGGGGAAATATCCACTACGTTAATATTTTTACGACACTGAAATCGATAATAAAAACATTTGCGGTCGGGGAACCCCCTTTCAGATGAGAGAGAAAGTTGCAGTCGTCAGGAAAAAGCGTTATATGTTGTGTTATGTGTATGTTTAAGCGCTATGTCCGGGCCAGTCAACTCCTACCGCGAGTCGCTTTAGGGTCAGTTCACACCGAGACGCGACGCGACGCGCAGTTTTCAAGATAGAAATACGTAATCGTGTACCTTTTTGTGTAGTAGATAAGGTCTGTACCTAATTGTATTTCTATCTTGAAAACTGCGCGTCGCGTTGCGTCTCGGTGTGAACTGACCCCTAAGGAACTTGGTTCCAATATCATTACGAGGATTGACAAAAACTATTTTGTCTAATCAATGAATAAGGATATTTCATTTGTAAGTCGGGTGAGGCTTGGGGCATATTTTGTATTGACGGAAAAATATTAAAAATCTAATGCTACTGTTGTATTCTGCGTTATTAAAATTTTCTATTTCCTAAGGAAGGCTTGTTGATTTTATCGTTACTCGTTGGCCAGCCAGGGGTGGGCAAATGGATTACTATTAACACGTTGACTGCCAGACCACAGACACAATAGAAAATCTATTGTATCCGGTGACCGCGCTGGCAGTCAATGCATTAAAAGGATTCAAGGGTTAAACCACTCGAGTGCACATTTGCGCTGGGGTAGCGAACCTGTTAGCGACTATTTGATAATACCCCCGCGTTTTTCGAAGTTAAAATATTGTCGCATTTCTTATTACTTGGCTCCTTGATTTTTTTTTCTTAGCCTGGTCTGTCCCACTCTTGGGCAAAGGCGGCTCCAATCCTTCCATCTTTCGCAATCCCCAAGTTATCCCAAAGTTTAGCGGCAATTCGGCGGCAACGTATTCTGTAGAGCACACATTATACGCGACCGAAGTTCGGTTCGGTTGCCAAAGAAGATCCGGGGCGGGGAGCAGCGGGAGGCAGGCATACCCGCGCCCCGCGTTTGCGCAACTGAATTTCTGCCGCGTAAGTTCAGCCGAATACATTGGAACGTAAAATCAGCCGCGGAACTTCGGTCGCGTACTTTCGGCATAGTGTGTTTGGACACTTTATGTTCTGCATTGGTGAAGGATAAACAGAAGTCTGAAATCGCCAACCCGTCTTTAGCAAGCGTGGTGATCAAAGCTCGTGCTTTCTCTGTAGGAGGAGAGGCCTTGCCCTGCAGTAGGACAATAATACGCTGGTTTATAGCCTTTCTTTCATTATACAAGGTGAAACGTTAAATGCGCAAAACCTCTTAAGGGGTCATTGTACTCATCATTATGAACAACTTTTACTATGGGACCCAGGCTGAAATCGCGAAAAAAAATCTGTTGTTCCCTACATTTATGCTCGCATAACTCGTCAAAATGTACTAACTAGATGAATTTTTTTTTGCGATTTCAAGTTTGATCCCATAGTAAAAGTTGTTCATAATGATGAGTACAATGACCTCTTAAGAGCGTTTACGCCGAACGGCATTTCATACAAACTTTCAAGCCCTTGTTTTCCGAAATGAATGAACCGATTTTAATGAAACTTCATACGCATAAGCAGGATACAAAGGTCTCAAAAGTTAGTAGAGAACATTTTCGAAATGTCTTATTTAAAAAAAGATAACTGGAAATCTCTGTTTCTATGAAAAGTTTAAAATCGGTGTAATTTGGCTGTAACACAATTTTTCGAAAATGTTCTCTACTAACTTTTTAGATCGTTGTATCCTGCTTATGCGTATGAAGTTTCATGAAAATCGGTTCGTTAATTTCGGAAAACAAGGGCTTGAAAGTTTGTATGAAATGACGTTCGGCGTAAACGCTCTTAAGAGGTTTTGTGCATTTAACGTTACACGTTGTATACATATAATATTTTTAAACATAAAAACATTTAAAAATATAAAAAATAGTAGCTCACCGGTATCGGGAACAGGGTTCAAGCTACCGGCGGTCAGGGCTCCTGAGAGAGGAACCTTCTAAAAATTCGGGCCGCGTCCAGAAGTACCGTTTTCTAAATCAAGCCTTGATCCAGCTGCCAAACGAGAGCCTCCTCAGGTGTTGGTCGGATTTAATAAAACTGGATTAATAGCTAAGAAGCTTGTTTGCTTGAAATGCTTTGCATACTGGTTGGCCAATGAGAAGAGATTTATGGTTCATAGAAATGGAGAGTGAAATAATGTAAAGAGTAGTCATATACAGGTGGTCGACTAGTCAACATTGCGATTCATAAGTGATTTGCAATCCTTACAGTAGACCGATTCTTAACATAGATAATAGAAGTACAATACGACTGATGAATCATGTCCGGTCTGAACATAGTCTCTCCGAAATTTCGCGCATGTTTTCTCACTCACACTCGCCTCATTTGGTTCCTAAAAAGGGCATAGAAGATTTTTATTTGTGGCCTAGTTGGCATACCTACCTATTCACCTTTTTTTTGCAATATTGTCGCCATTTTGTAAAAAAGTCACAGATCTTCAAAGTCCTTTCATTGCAAAGTAGGCTTGCGTAGGTGCGCAAAGTTCGGACCGGCCGTGATTCACAATCCGTGTTGTAATTGCATGACCAATATTTTATTTAAAGTAAATTTTAAGCCCTTTTATTTTTATAATATTCGTTATGTGATCTAACTGTTGTCATTATTTATTTATCAGAAATATGCATTTTTTGGTTAAGAGTCCTGTCTTACAAAATCTTCCGTGTTTTGTTGGCTTGTAGAAAATTAAAATTCCTATAGCTGTAGTTGAATAGTAATAATAATAACTTGTCTTATGATACAGATATACATATATACAGCTGCTGCGGTGTGCTAATAAAATCAGTACATTATTATAGAAATTTTTCTTAGTGAAATAATGTTATTTTTTTAAGGGTGTGTATAATTATTTTTGCAGTGGAATTTGCGCAAGCGTCGGCACTTTAGACATAGCGTAACTTCTTATCGTGGCTCAACGGGAACTACGGGAGCGTTTTCGCAGCGTAAATGTGCGGAAGGTCGGGGGGTTAAGTGGGTGTAACTTGTGTGCCGAACTGCCGGTCTGCAACATGGGACGCGTAGGTGGGTGGATTTCACGAGACGAATTAATTTGACACTTTTCTTTCGCTATCTGCAAATACCCGTTTTATTGCTAACTGGCGGTCTATAACGTTTACTTTAATGAAGTTATGTACTCAAATGTAAAATCACGGTGCGTATCTACTTATAAGTGACAAAACATCAAGATCAAGGTAACACGAATGAGTTACCTGGGAAGACGAATGAAATTCTCATTACACGAATGAAGTCTGCATGACACTAATGATATTGGCTAACCAAACGACATAATTGATGATTGTGATATTAAGTTTTTTAATAATGCAAAAATCATCAATGATGCACAACTGCAAAAGAAATATTTATAAATGTAAGTAAATTTTAAGGTGAGAAGTGAGAACAAAAACAAGATTATGTACTTTTATTAAGCTTTTAATTAAACTTGGACATTATAAAAAATACAAAACAGATATAAAGAATAACACGATTAATGTAACAATTTTTTTATTGTGATCAACCAAATATGAGTATCAAACTTTTTTTTTTCATGTAAGTAATATAATATATTTCTCGTATAGTGTTTATAACTATGTACTTTTCCTTATTAAATCAGTCATTTTGGATAAGCGATCTCCTCATAATTACTAGTTAAATCTTTGTACGACCGCTTAACTGAGACCATTCCTGAGGCAGCTGCGCGGTGCGGGAAGGACGAGTGTTGTCACAAGTTGACGTATCAGTGAGCTCTCACGTTACGTCCCGCACTGCGCAGCTACCTCAGGAACGGTCTCAGATAAGCGGTCGGGCTATAGTTTTTGGTTTCTTATTCAATCTTATTGTTTATTAATTCTTTGATTATTTTCCTATATTAATTTAATAATCAGTCTTGATCATGTTTATAGTTTCAATCACTTTTTCTTCTCTTCTTTCATTTCTATTCTTATTCTGAATCCTCAAAAGACCGTTCATTAATAAAGCGGAGGAATGCCTCTTCATGCCCACCGGATACCTTCTGTTGAGTGTTTATAAATGTCTGATTTGTCCAGTCAAATTTTACATCTGCAAGTTTTTTTACATTTTCTTTCTTTCTCGGTTTTCTAATTTTGCATGTTCCGGATGTTGACGGATTATTGTTACGATTATAATACTGGACGGATACATCGCTCAACACTGTAATTCGTTTGCTTGGTGGAATAATTTTTATATTTTGGACAACTGATTCGACGACACTCTTATAGATTTTATGTAATTGCAAATGTTTATTCTCATGTTCGCAGATTTTATCGCTACACAGAAAGCAGCTTAGTTTTCTAAATTCAAGAAATTCGGATCCAGAATTCCAGATCACTTGGTGAACTAACATAGTTCCCTTGAAAGGCGAAATATCCTTAGGAAGAAGCAATTCTTTTTCCATAATTTCATGCTCCTCTACTACTCTTATCTCAACATTTTTAACATTTTCACGAACAACTGCAAGGAATGTTGAGAAATCCCCGACGTCACGCCCACATTTAACTTGAAGATCAGCTGTCCGCTTAACCACAGCGCCAATGCCGTCGGGGGCGCCTTTGCCATGACCACTTTCCTGGTAATTCCATGTAACTAACTTCAAAGACGGGAAGGTATCGCGGAGCCGAGTTATTACATAAAATATTTGTTTATTTCGGTATTGGCTTGTTGGACTATCTGTTAAAATGTGCGCGGTGGTTACAAAGGGACATTTTTCGAACACAAATTCTAACGCCTTCTGTAAGTGTGCCCAGACTGCAGGGGAATCATGTCGTGTGCATTCGCTGACCGTGCATAGGCAGTAGTGAACAGTCTCTCTTCCTTCCTTAAGATAAGCCACCACGGTATGGAGAGACACTTGTCCACGGCTACCCCCAAAATGTAGACTCTGCACCTCTTCAGCAAATTTGTAACTATAGTTTTCGGAAAAGTCCATATGGAGAATTGTTTCGTCATAATTAAGGGATTGTTTCAACAGAGTAACAGCTTGGTATTGATTGAGGATGTTCACAGTATGATTAAGGAATTTCGGCAGGAAATGCTCAAGTTTAAATATCAGGTCTTTAGGCTTTATTTTCCTTGTAAATTTTTTGACTATATTTATTTCTTTGAAGCCCACTTTCTTTTTGTCTCTACACCATTCATGGTACTCAATTTGTTCCTGATTATTAAATTCTTTGTACGGTATAACTCTGTTTTTACAAGTTTCACATTCTCTACCAACGCACTTCGTATTGTAGTTGTCGCAACAAAGAACGTGCAGCATGTCCTGATAATTCTTTATATCAACAATTTTATTTTTCTTTAAAGCGAAAATCATTAGATCTATATTTGTATGTGTCATACATGCACATGTTTCCCTGTCATCTCGTGGCAAATAGACCCAAAATGGGCGTAGTCTTGTAAACGTTACATAACTAATCAGTATATTAGGATTGTCTTCAAGAAATTTTTTATGCAAATTTTTAATAGAATCAAGCAGATACCGTTTTTGTTTCACTATTCCGTATTTTTTTACATATTGTTTCTTTCCTGCACCAATGCGACTGTTAATGTCATCTTCATAAAATTGTTTTATTAAATCTTGGACGCTGTCACTGCCTTGCTCAATCTTCTGCTGAAATCTGTCCTTTAGAATCTTTTTACGAAGCTCTAATCTAGGTTTGCATTTTATATTGCCAACGGGCTTTAAAATAACTTGTTTGGTTGATGTTTCTTTGGCAGCATCATGGCAACTCGATGTATCAATAGGCCTACTCAAGTCAGTAGGTAATGCAATCTTTTCTTCAAAACCAGTATTGGCCTGATTTTCTTTAATTTTATTTAATTTCTTTGTTAAAATTCTGCAGCGGTTTTGGTACTTCTTAATTAATAAGGTCATTTCTTTTTTTTCCATCGCATGTTTTAACTTTAAGGCTTTAATTTTACTTTGGAATGTTCTTTTCTTACTTTCGTTATCAATCTCTTTTTTTATTAAATTTTCTCCACACAATGGATCAGTTAACTCCTTATCATTCATTTTTCCGTGAGCTTCGAGCGCTTCAGAAATAGTTATTTCTTGTATCTTGCGTTCTTTTGCTTTCTTTTCCAGGTATCGCTTCGAATTTTCTCTCCAACGTTTTCTTTGTGCTCTTCGCTCTCTTGGAGACATTTGAATGATATTTTTTACTTTATTCTCGCTTTTCCTCTTTAAGTAAGCTTCCTTTTTTTTGGCTCTTTCAACGGCATATTTTTCGGGATCGTTTTTTATTCGTTTATATTTTTCCCTTCTTGCAATCCTTCTCCTTTCTAACTCATCTTCATTTTTCTTACATTTTTCTTTCGCCATTTTAAACCTAAAACAATTTACCGTATACATTTAATAATCTTAACAAAAAAAATCATAGTAAATACCATGGGAGATACATCAATGAGAGAAAACTCATGAACTTTGCAAATACAAGTAAGGTTTAAAACCAAATTTGACGACACTGAGGGCCAACGCTGCGTTAAGCGGGAGCCCGTGACGGGCACCCGTAGCGTGTGAACGCGCGGTAACACGTGCTGGGCTACGCGCGGGAACGCGAGTGGACACGCGAGCGGTCTCCGTGGGCACGCGACGGGCCCCGTCGCGGAAACCGGATTATTTTATTTACGCAGTGTATGATACACTTAATTTTACGTTCACCAGTCTGTACGCACCATATTACTTAATATAGTTTCGCATATATTGCTCTACTTAAACTAAAACAAGATCATTTATTTTCATCATCATCATGTCATACAAAAATGCCCCGTCGCGGGCCCCCTCGTGGGCGTCCGTCACACGGACGCGGGCATCGCAGCGCGGGCGCGGGGCCCACCTTCCCGCGACGGATGCCCGCGACGTGGCCCGTGACGGGGCCCGCGACGTAGCACTTTTGTATGGACCGCGCGGGCGCACGTTTAACGCAGTGTTGGCCCTTAATGTCGTCAAATTTGGTTTTAAACCTTAATTTTAAACCTAAAAACAAGTAAAGAATCGTAACCCTCCTTTTTCGTAGTGAAGTAATAAACCGCTTCATTCGTGTCGAATGGAATTTCATTAGTGTTACTCAAAAAACTTACACAAATGAAGTGACACAAATGAAATTTTCAACTAAAAATTTGATAAATTGCGTCGTAGAATATTCTAGGCGCTATTAGAAGGTCACAAAATGTCCCGCTTGTTTGTTACTAATCTACGTGCATGATAAAGAATTCATTGAAAAAAACACTTACTACCACACTATTATAAACACGAATGATTAAATTTTTGTATTAGGCACAGAAATAGAGTAAAATTGTGGTTTCTTACCAGAATAATAAAGCGCGCGTCTGCTCTTGCCGAACGTTTACGTGCCACTGGGGTCCCTTTACGCGGCGTAGAAGTGGGGATGGCGGTAACGCACAGGCGTTGTTAATAACGGAACTTTTATTTAGTCGACACAAATGATTGAAAAACTTGATCGCAAAATAAAACACAGAGAAATCGTGTTATATTTTAAATTAATTTAAAACTATTAACGTAACTTGAGGTTATAGTTATTAATGTGTAACCAAAATAAAAAAATATGCAATTTCGCAGAGTAATATTTTTTATAATTAAAGTTTTCTTGAAATATCAGGAAAATTACCGGTGACACAAATGAAAAAATAGATAGTTTCTTATAATTATCTTGAATATTAAATATGATAGTTCAATATTTTCAACTGTACAATATTAAATTGTAATGTAAGCATCGCATTAAATGGACATTACGTGTATTTCAACAAAATTATAGGAGTTATTTCATAAACCCATTTTTTACGGTCGGTTTGAAATCGACCCAGGTACGCGTCCCAAGCTGCAGTATGGCAGTAAAAAAAAAGAGAAATGTCAAAAGTTTTGACATTTCTCAGGCCCTGTCAAATGAATGAGCGATGAACCACTGTAAGTAGTTACGCTGTGCTTTACAGTTCAATAAGTACTTCCTTACACTAATAATCTTGCAGTGTGACGTGTTGTCAAATAATTAAAATAATACATTTATACTAATTGCGAAACTTCTTAACTAAGTACCTGTTAATTTATCTGCTATAAAGTAAATAAGTGTGCATTTAGAATCTTAGAAAAATATATATTCCAAATATTAAAAAAAAATGTATCCCTAAAAACTAGTATGACTTTATAAGTATATGATAGACTGTTTAAATGTAATACACCAATTAATTGAACTGAAATCATATAGGCCTTATTTTAAATCCACACAATGTAAATAGTATGTAACTGAGATACTGGTTATTTTAAAGGGACGACGCAAAGCATATTAATAATGATATACTCAAGCAATATAGCGAAGCCTTATATATAATATCAGCTATTTTGAATATCATAAACCAATTATAATGTTAAAGCCAAATGCAAATTTTATATAAATTGTAATTTAATTAAATCAACAATGTTTGGGCTTTAGTAGACATGCTAATTTTAGCATCGGCGATTTTGCGATTTTGTCGCAAACACAACGATCTGTCTGCAAACACTAGCCACAACATAACCACATTGCAACTACTAGCGACAACGCAACTACTTATATCAAAATTTTGTAGTTACCTCAACGCAACTGCAAGAAGCTGCAGCGACACTATTCACACGTAACCACTGCTTGTCCACATTTTGTCGCTGTGATGTGATGTGGTTTTGGTACGTGTGATCGGGCCGTTAGGTGCGTTTTCTGTCACCGCTGCATCGATTGGCAGTGAGGTCGGTCGTATTGTACGTCTGTTGGTCACCGTATCAAGCAAAAACCGCTGTTCGCCGATGCTAAAAGAAGCATGTCTGCTAAAGCCCTTTGTTATGATTAAGTTTCGGATAACCTAGTGTAATAGCAATAGTTTATTACCCAATCACGTATTTGAAGGTTATTTTAGCTGTGCAATTTATATAAATTGTTGTAAGCCATATTGAGAAAATAAAACGCATAATATTTATTATAGATGTGTTGTTTTATTGACTTCATATTAAACTAGCAGTAAGTCACAATTTCACATTACATGTCTTTACGACCCAAAGTAAAAACTATCATGAAATCGAGAAATACGAAGATTTGCTTTACGGAATGTTAGAAGTAGTGACTGTGAACCTTCTGCGAAACAGTCGTCTCGCAGAAGGAGGCTGCGGAAAGGGAGATCTCGTCCACTTAACCGCACCCCGCAGCAGGCGCACCGGGCGTCGGCGGAGGGCGACGCCCGTGACACACCTCTCCGACAAATAAGCCTCAATGATGGGTGGAGGTAGGGAGGCACCCGATGATACCGAAGTGTCTCCCCAATACAACTCCAGGGCAGGGTGTTGAAGGCGTTGGAGATGTCCAAGGACACCGCCAACATCACCCCGCCCCGGGAGTCCGGGACACCGCTTCCTCCGCCAGGACACCTGCGATATAGCGTGGTTGGTGGAGCGCCCTTTCCGAAAACCGAACTGGGTGTCGTCCAGGTCCGGCCTCTGCACAAGTGACCGACGAGGCGGGCTGCGATTATTTATTAACACTTTATGCACAAGTAAAAGAAATACTGTACAAAGGCGGACTTAATGCCTGAGGCATTTTCTACCAGTCAACCTTAGGGTGATGCAGAGACAAAACATGGCAGGTGCAACAAAAGGGATAAATAGCTAGGAAATGTCTATAAAATACAAGAATAAATACTAATACATAGATAGATACATACATACATATAAACAAAATCTTTGAGGAGAAACAAATTATTGGTAGAGGAGAAAACGAATCCAGCAAATCAGCGCTGAGATGTAACGGCCAACTTTTGACGGATATGTTCACGTGCCTTCACTTTAAAAGATAACCGACTGTTGCCATCCTGATGTTCAGAGGGAGCGCATTCCAAAGATTCCATTATCCGCTCAAAACTATTGCCGAACCTAACTTTTCGCACAGTCCGCCCGTCCTGAGGTGGGCGCGGTGTCTGTGTAACTCTTACTGATTAAAAACCACTTCGGTGTTCCTTTCCCACACTTGGACCGGGTATCATGGGAACTTGTGCGCATTCCACGATCCCCGGCTGGTGGCGGGCCACTCAAGTTAGTTTCTGAACTTACGTAATACCTACCGAACATTACTCAAACCAATGCCGATCCTGTATACGCAGCAGGACCCTATGTTTAATCCGATTGAAAGCTAAAGTTTAACGTGCGTAGTATTTAGTACCTTCCGAATCGTATAAGTAAAAAAATAGTACTGACGCCAGCAAATCAAGCTACCCGAAACTGTCAAATTTTCCCAATCAACTTTGAACCTTAGGCTTTAGCGATAAAGTTGAAAATCTATTAAAGAAATTTGACAGATTGTAGCAGCTTGATGTGCTGGCGTCTGTACCTTAATTGCTACAGCGAAATCTTAAATAATTTTCCAGCAGGACCCTCCGCTGTTTCAAGATCTTCTGACCAATCTTATATGGTCTCGTTTAGCGGTGTATTAATACCTTAAAAATACCTAAGTTTTATTTTAAAATCATTATTATATTTTATGAGGATTGCACCTGCAAAACTCTTATCATGCCAGCGGGACCCTATTTTTTTTTTTTTAAATGCGTTGCCCCACTAGGAATTTCTCCTGTATTGTGGGTGCGTTTACAAACATTTAAATTCACGTACACAAACAACCAGACCCGGAACATCTACTTGTAGGTCATACAAATATTTGTTCCGTGCGGGAATCGGACACGCAGCGCAGCAGTCAATCGCTTAACCACTGCGCCAACCGTGCCGTCAAATGATTGATGAGAAAATTTTCCATGATTGATTCAGAAAAAATAATTATATCGCGGTTGAGTCGCGAACCTGTTTATGGAACAATGGAGATGCAAGCTATAGTAATCGAACGCCACGACAGCGCTCGTGACACTGAATACACACAAAGTTGCCCAACTGAATTTTGCCGCGTAAGTTCGGCACGTATGGATATCGAACCGCAAAGGTGTCGTGTGAAGGTTAAATCAATCCCATAAATAAAATTACAATTAGTCATGATACATAATTATATATGTACTGAATTCGTGGTAACTTGTTGCACGTCGATCTCCCTTCACCGCGTATAAATGTTTTAGGCATGCCGTAGTCGACAAAATAAACGCAAATTATTTATTATAATGTTGTTTTATTTACTTCATACATATAATAGTGTTGATGATCACTTATTTACAATGAGATTAAATGTGAATCAAAGAAATAGAAACTTTACAGTCGACACAAAGAAATATTTTCAGTAATCTATACTAATATTATAAAGCTGCAGAGTTTGTTTGTTTGTTTGTTTGTTTGTTTGAACGCGCTAATCTCTGGAACTACTGGTCCGATTTGAATGATTATTTTAGTGTTGGGTAGTCCATTTATCGAGGAAGGCTATAGGCTATTTAACATCACGCTATGACCCTTAGGAGCCGAGCAAAAAGAAAAAAACTCAGAGTGAACGGTAAGCGAATACGAAGTGTTGCGACGCGACGGGGTGGGGGTACAAGAAATTTCACGCGGACGAAGTCGCGGGCAGAAGCTAGTAGATATTATATAATGCATTTCGGTAATATTCAGTATCCAAAAATCGGCGGGAGCACAAAATCAAGCTTTCATTACAAAATGGGTAATTGACACATTTTGAAGTCACAAAAAAACAAATTAAGGCTAAATTCAGATGAACGAACTGTCATCTGTCATCAACGATCATCTGAACTTAGCATAATACAGTGAACAATTAAAATATACTACAAGATTTTATGACAATGTGAAGCCTACCTATTCATTTATAAAACTTACATAGACATACATTTAGGTACCCAATGCTTAGACACTACGACATGCGGTTTTCAGAGCATAACAGATTTTTTTTGTATTCAATAATAACCCTTATTTTCAGTGTAATAAAGTGCTAACGAGACTGCACGTCGAAGCAGCCCCCAATGTTTGTTTCATGACCGCATCAATATTTGTTCAACTCTGAACTTTATGCGACTGATTATAAAGTGTTATAATAAAGTCTGTCTATTCCTTAGCATCAGTAATTCCCTCAGTACTGATAGCAAACATGGCTTCAGTTTCCGGCAAACAGGGACTGTCATAGATCTTGCACACTCTGTTGTCGCCCCTCCCCTTTCGTAGATAAAGGCGAGTTGTAGACGCGTGCGCAATGATGTGTCCGCCTATTGGCTTCTTGGTGTCTGCGTTGAATACGCCCACCGAGTCAACGTTTGCCACCACTTGGTTCGTTATAAGCACTGCTACGCCGAACTGAAATAAAATAAAGTTTTTTTAGTATCGCCTCTAGCCACCTTATTACGTAACACATTATCAATCACTATCTGAATATAATTAATCCACTGCTTCATAGTTCTAAAATCTGTCTGATCACCATCGTAAATAACGAAATGAATGTTTTTGGAACTGTCAAAATGAAAGCCATTCCTACTATTAGTGTGCTACAAAATTACCCCACTAAAAAGGTGAATAGATAACTTCAAAGCTTTGCCTGTGTTATTATGTGGCGACGTTCGTGCAGATTCGGAAACACGAAGATTACCGAAGCGCAAACTGTTCTTGGGTTATCTGTACGTTCTTTGGCGAGTTCATCCGTTCGAGCCTGTCCCTTGCTGCCCTCCCCCAGCGACGCTCTAAGCCGCGGTCCGTACCCCAAAGGAGTACAGGAGCCCTCAGCGAATACTAGCTTAGTTTATAACTTGTATGCCCTGGCTGGAGGCCTAATTTATTAAGGCATAAGCAGTCGTCAACCTCCTGGCTGACCTGCGTAACTCCATTCACAAAAAAAAAAGATGTTTCGCGAGTGCTTTAGTGCTATGAGTGCTATCATGTTAAAATTATGTTGATTAAAATGATTTGCGACAATAACAAATAAATGATTACAATGGAAATACATATTTGTTACAGTCGCGAATCATATTTTGATCAACACACACCTTGACACTGGGCTGCAAACTGCAAAAATATAAGAATGAATTTTTGCGCATCCCATAACACCTTGACTTTCGGGCTTCTGACGACCCGTAACGACTGCCAAATATCCACGAATAACAGCCGGGACCAATGGCTTAACGTGAAGGCACGTTAAGCCATTGGTCACGGTATGTAAAGATGGTCACCCATCCACAGACCAACCGCGGCAAAATTACCTTAATCTGATCGATCGACCTGTGCGGCTGTTATTATTTATCCACGGGCCCAGCCATTGCCTCTTACTAATAAGATTTATTATTTAAATGCTCTAGGAGGTTACAAACACTCATTTGGCGATTCGTAGTGGAAATATTAATAAAGTACGTACCTCATCCGCCAATCTTAGCAACATTCTCATGAATCGTCCCAGATGTAGCTGCCTCGAGTTCAGCTCACCTCGGCCTGAGTAATCCGTTCTATACAGAGCCGTTGCGCTGTCCACTATTATTAGAGAGTACCTGAAGAATAGAATAACATTCATCTCAGTGACCCTGACTAGTGTATTAAGTGTTCATCACCGCTGCTCTCAAAACGGTGAAGGAAATCATTGTGAGGAAACCGGCATGTCCTAGAACCAAAAATTTGAAGATATGTGACATGCCTTCTCTGGGCCCGTGTGGTGGGTTATGGTTACAGCCCATCTATCTCAAAGAGAGGAGGCCTGTGTCCCAGCAGTGGGAACATTATAGGCCGATTATGCAGTGTATTAATGCTACAAATAATTTGTTTTGTTTTTATGCTATAATGGCGATATCTACATGAAAGCCTACCTTAGCATATTTTTACAACGCGCAGTATGAATTATTTATTTCGAAACAGGTTGTGTTGATTCAAGAGAAGAAATTCTGCTTTCTTTTACAAAGGATCTGAGAAGGAGAAGGCTACGAAGAATCCATAGTGTTGCGCGCCACAATTAATGCCTGGTACATGGCGACATTAGTTACCACTAGCGCCATCTAGTATCGAGTAGCAGAACTAGTCGAGTCACGATCGTTCTAGAAAATTCGATACTAGAACTTTGTAGAACTTTCTCGAACTATCGTCACCTAGTCGGTCGGGGACGGTATGTACTCGAACATTCTAGATGTTTCTACAATGGAAGGTTCTCGAACTATCTGCGGCACTATACAGTGTGTTACGTAAAGGGTATGGACATATCAAACACACTGATTCTTTTTGTGATAATGAACTACATGGCAACATTTTTTAATACCTATACCTACATAATTAGAAAGTTAAAAAACATTTAACTAAAAATCCAAATGCTTCCAATTGAATTCTACACATCACTAGACCAAGTCAGCTGATCGGTGTCAATAAACTACACACAAAAGAACAACTCGGTAAAAGATTTGTTTCTCCTGGTACTATTTGCTAAATGGGTTCCGCATGTTAGTTTTATTCCACAAAATATTACACATTTGAACACAAATGAGTTACTTGTTTTTTAGTAAAAAAACGTGCTGCCTAGTATGTAACTACGTAATTATTAATACAGTATGAGTATTTTTTTTTCTTTCATAAAATCTTTTAAATATCAACTAAAACACTCCTAAAAGCTGTAGCCCAAATTTTCTATGAATTAAATGACTACATGCAGTCATCATCAGTTATCCAACTAAGTTCAATAAATTTTCTATGTCAGCAATAATAACAATTTTCTTGCAAATCTCCTTTAAGTTTAGCATAATCATCCTTTTTTGTTTTTTTGACATTGTAACTAACTGAGATGGCTGTCAAAAGTGTGTTAAAACTGCAATAATAGGAAACTACAAAACTACTCAATACAAAAAAAAAAAATTCGATAAAGTTGAAAATGAACCCTAGAAAACTTTCTTACGTAACTTATGTGTGTCCTGGTACAAATAATGCCAGAGGGTTCAGCACTTAATTTTATTTTTAGTAAATTTTTAAATTGAATATGTAGGTGTTATGGCTGTAGTTACTTCTTAACAACCGCTGACATCGCATACCGCTAATAATATCAAAAACAATTGAATTATTAAATGTATCCAAACACGTCACTTTGTTTACAGTTGTCCCGTTGTGTCTCCATCATATGCAAGAGAAGTTATTCACTTCATGAGTAACGGAAATTTTCACAGTAATAATACTGAACCCTAATTTCTGTACTTTTACAATCATGTAGGATAACAAAGGTTACCCACACAGTGATGTTTAGGGTCAATGAGGCAGTTTTCTGCTTTTTATGAAATTATTTTTTCATTTTGATTTACAGCAGCATTTTGCTTAATTATGTTTTATGTTCAAAACTTTTGTTTATTTCCTGATTATCCCCAATATCCATGTAAGCAAAGTTTAGCAACTAAAACTTACTTGTTCATTTCAAAATAAACTTTTAGTGAACAATAATTACAATGTTTGTAAGTATTGTTCATTTAATTAAGGTTAATTTTCAAATGGATTTATCATTTTCGTGTATTAACGCATGAAAGATGCTTCTTATGACGTGTTTCGTGTCGTAAGTCGGTCAATTTATTATGAAAGAAAAAAAAATTCGAAAGCAATAATTGGGTCAGTTACCCTTAGTACTAGGATAATAGGATATCCGACTTTTTTCGTGTGCTTTTTAGTCGCTCTCTGTCTGTATCGGTGTGAAGTTGTGATTAGCAGATCAGTGATCGTTGTAGAAATTTTCGTGAAAATGTCGTCACGCAGTAATAGCGAATACTATGAGATGATGATGTGTACGCAGTGGAGTGTGATACCGTGCTCGAAATGGAAGTGCGAATTAAAAACGCCTTCAGGAGTGTAACGCCGGATATGCTCCGCAATGTTAAGCGAAATCTGAACGAGCGTGCGGCTTTGTGCGTACAACGCCAAGGCCAGCACATTGAACCTCACCTTTAAAATGTAAGTTACTTTAAAAAATTTCATTTATCAACTTATTCTTAATTTTTTACATAATTATTACGTTTCCCGTAACATCGTAGGCAAAGAAAGGGGCCGCGCCGCGCGCGGTGCTCTTTTACGATTCGGGGATTTCCCGATCGCCGCGGCGCGGCGCCGCCGTGATGTGCGTGTGTGCTAGGCGCACAGACACGTAATGGATAATGTTAATGACCCTCGTAGTGCGGTGACACATTTGTTATGATTTCAATTTAATAAACTATCGAAATAAAAAAAATATTATACATTTTCAAAGTTATTGCTTTTGAGCTGAAACTTTGCACATAGATTCTGGACCAGATACACTCTTCAACCCGTTTGTATGGATATACCCTTTCCGTAACACGCTGTATAAGGCCGGGATGCGCGACGACCAACACAGATGACACCACCGTATTCATTCATGTACATGCGGGGTGTCAAAATCGAGGCTTGGCGGGGCAAACGAGGGCCCGCCCAGTGCCACCGGTGCCAGAAATTCCGGCACAGCTCACATCAGTGTCACCGGCCGCTCGCTTGCGTCCGATGCGGCGGGGAGCACGTGGCACGTGACTGCCCGCGCCCGCGGGAGGAGCCGGCCACCTGCGTCAACTGCGGTGGCCCGCACCCCGCGTGCAACAACAAGTGCCCCGTGTTCCAGGCGGAGACCCGGAACAAGCGAGCGGGGACCGCCGCCATTACCACCACCGCGCGCCGGCCCCCAGCGGCCACCGAAAGGCCGCAAATGGTGGAGCAAGAGGCCCAGAGCGCCACGCTAATGGCGGCGGCCAACGGGCCCACTGATAAAGGCCAAGCCCCCTCCTCGAAGCGGAGGAAGAAGAGGCGCGGGGGTAAAGGGAAGGGGAAGAACAAGGAGTCCCAACCCCCCCCTCCGGCGACACAGGAAGAGACTCCCAAGGCCGACCCTGCCGCAAGCGGGGCACAGGTCGTAAACAACGTCGAAGCTACAACTAGCGCCGGCGCAGCGCCGCGGCAGATCGCGGAACTAAAAGACAGACAGTTCGCTCAGAAGGCGAGCCGCGGCGCCTCCGGCGCAAACATCAACATTGCTACCAAGACCGAGACCCAAAAAGAGTTTACGACCTGTGCCATTAAATTATTGATGGACCTGATTAAGGCTATCAGGCAGGGTCAAAACGTAGAAACGGTCATCCTTGATGGCCTGGCCACGCTGCTTACCTTGTACCATGGCTAGGCCATTGAGGATGATACATTGGAATGCCCGCGGCCTTAAGGGAAAGGTCGCCCCCCTCCGCCATCTCCTGAGGGAACAAGACATCGACGTGGCGCTAATAAGTGAGACCCTACTAGGGCCCGAAGATAGGGTCAGGGTCCCAGGGTATCACTTATACAGGAAGGACGAAAGGTCGGCCGACACAAATGTCCGGTACCGTGGTCTGGCGGTACTAGTGAGGCGAAGAGTCGTCCATCAGGAACTCCCCTTGCCGTCGCTCAGGAGCTTCTACGCCCTGGGGGTGCAGCTACATGTAGCCGGCGAGGACATCAACATCTACGCCTGCTACAAGCCGCCCGCGGCTCCCTTGGACCTTACCGAGCTGCGGGCCCTGCTTGTAGGCACAACACGCGCCACCATCCTCGCCGGCGACTTAAATTGCAAGCACCCGGCGTGGAACTCCTACACATCGAATACCGAGGGGAGACGGCTCTTCGCGGACTCGGAAGCCCTCGGCTATACGGTGTCCGGCCCAGAGACGCCGACGCACTATCCGGACACCGTGCGTTACATGCCGGACGTGCTGGACATCGTAGTCCACCGGGGGCTAAGCTGCCAGATCACTCAACAAGTGATAGACGACGAGTTACAGTCGGACCACCAACCTGTACTCGTCGTCTTATCGGGAATGCCGACCCGACTGAAGCCCATAGCGCCACGTCGATCCACGGACTGGACAAAGTTCGTGGAGGAAGTAGAGACCACCACGCCGACTCGGCCTATCAATACCTCCGCGGACGTTGACAAGACCGCGGATGACGTCACTGCTTGCATACGGAGCGCCTTAGAAACGGCGACAAGCACGCAGCCGCAGGGGAGAGGGCTACTGCCGCCCCTGCCGGCGCATATAAGCGCAATGATCGCCGCGAAGAGGCGCATTCGCAAGCAGTGGCAACAACATAGATGCCCGACTCTAAAAAGAGAGCTCAACCGTCTCGCGGAGAAGGTCAAGGCCGAACTACAGGCGCTGACCACCGCGGGCTGGGAGGAGAGAATTGACGCCACGGCGGACAGCTGGCCGTCTCTACACAAGCTTTGCGGCCAGCTTACGAACACCCCAGCTCCGGTGCGTCCGCTGCTCAACAGCGACGGGGCGCTCAGATACGTAGCAGAGGACCGGGCGGAGGTCTTCGCCGAGCACCTGGAGCGTCAGTTTCGCCCGAACCCGACCAGCGACACCGACCATGTCGCAGCAGTCGAGAAACACCTGGGAGACTATTTCGCAACGCCGATAGCTCCCGATGAAGATGCCATCTTTTTCTCGCCGGGCGCAGTCAGACGCGCCATCCTAAGGACGAAGCCGAGGAAGGCCCCCGGTGCTGACGGTATCACCAACACAGTGCTGCGCCACCTGCCGTACCGTATGGTAGCGGCGCTGGCGCGCCTGTTTACGGGGATACTGCGCACGGGGGCCTTTCCCGCCTCGTGGAAGGAGGGGCGCGTCATCATGCTGCCCAAGGCGGGAAAAGATATTCTGAAGCCGGAGAGCTATCGGCCAATCACGTTGTTGCCGACAGTCTCCAAGGTGTTCGAAGCACTCCTGCTGCGACATCTCCAGCCCCACATCGCGCCGCGCCCGGAGCAGTTTGGGTTTCGGGCGGAGCATAGCACGACGCTCCAGCTGTCGAGGGTACTGCACCACCTCGCAGCCGCGCTTAACAAGAAGGAATACTCGGTGGCAGTATTCCTCGACATGGAGAAGGCCTTCGACCGTGTGTGGCACGACGGCCTGGTTTACAAGCTGGCCACCTCAGGCGCGCCCCGTCGCGTCGTCAAGGTGGTCTCTACTTTCCTCACTAACAGGACCTTTAGGGTGGTGGTCGACGGGGCGCTCTCTAGCGCCCGCCCGGTGCTCGCGGGTGTACCGCAGGGCAGCTGCGTGTCGCCGGCGTGTTACTCACGTTACACCGACGACATCCCCACTACCTCGGACGCCATGCTCGCGCTGTACGCCGACGACGCCGCGTACATCACTACATCGCTTAATGCGAAGTACGCGGCGGTCAAAATGCAGCGCGCGCTCGAGCTGCTTCCCGAATGGCTGTCCAGGTGGCGGCTTTCGGTTAACGTGGGTAAGACGCAGGCGATGGTCACCGGCTTTGCGCCCCTCCCACCACCCTTGAAGCTGCAGGGAGCCGACATCGCGTGGTCGCCCCGGGTCAAGTACCTAGGGGTCACCATCGATCGTCGGCTCACGATGGGGCCACACGTCCGCTCGGTCGCCGCTAAAGGTAGGGTCGCCCGCAACCTCCTTAAACCGGTGCTCTCGTCCCGAATACCGGCGCGCGTCAAGTTGGGCGTGTACAAGCTGTACGTGCGCCCAATCTTGACGTACGCCGCCCCGGCATGGTTCGCCCTCACGTGCGAGTCGAGCCGAAGGCAGCTCCGCGCGCAGCAACACCTTGCGCTGCGGACCATAATGGACGCTCCTCGCTACGTGAGGAACGATGTCCTGGAACGGGACCTCGGGATTGAGAGCCTGGACCAGTTTGTGCGGCGCCTCGCGAAGGGAATGTTCGCGCGTGCCGACGCATCCGCCTGGCCGCATGTTCAGGACATTGCGCCCTGGCACGCGCGCCCCCCCGACGCGAGACCCCTACCCCGCGACCTGGTAGCGGACGATGACCCCATCCACCACCGGATTTGACGCCTCGAGTGAACCGTACCCAGCCGTACCCACTACGTACCCTGGTTACACGCGGCTCACTCGACCCAATAGCACTCCACACTCATTACACACACACTCGTCGCGTGGCGTGTGCTAAGTTAATATAGGCACGTTACGCGGCGAACTCAGCCATTCACTACTACACAGGCGCCTAAACTCACACGCGTATGCGCAGCGCGGGCCGCGGTACGCGTTGACACTGGGCGGTGTTACACAATACAATACCGCTCACACATACATGACGCTCCTTAGCCCGGACCGTGGACGGCTAGCTCTGGAAGCGGGGCGGGCGGGAGCAATATCACCCAATTCTGTAGGAGCGTCGAGTCGGCACCTCCGTCGCTGGTCGTCCCCCGCCGGGCCTCCCCCAGGTAACTGGGGGTCTCACCTGGCGGGGACAGACCGCCGAGGTGTCGTGAAGAAAGCGGCGCTGTGAGACAGCGTCGTGGCGCGCCTACAGAAAAACAACATGCAATCACTCACATGGGCGCGCGCAATATACGTGCGCCCAACATTGCCGCAGGCCAATGTAGCCGACCTAGGGAGGGGCCTGTATTGGCAGGCCACCGCATGGCCTCCGCGGCCGGGGGGCGAAGCCCCGGCACCGCTCGCCACGCCCCCTGACGGGGGCGTCGCGATATCCACACGACCAACACAGTTTGGATAAAGCGACAAGAGCGAAAACATCTAAGCGATCTTCAAGTGCGAATTAAGAGTGATCAGTAGTGTGATTGTGTTCTTTTAATTAGTGTTTTGAGTTGTAATTAGTGTTGTAAAATAAATTGTTATTTTTGGTTATTAAATCGGCAGTTTTTATTGTCACGAACCCGAAGCTCGTAACAATTGGTGTCAGAAGTGGGATTATGCCGGTTTTACCCAAAGACGACACGGAGGGTATCCGTACCCGGAGTCAGCGCCAGCAGGAGACGGACCAGAGGCGATTTGGTGGAGCTACGCCACAGACTTCGGAGGGCCAGCTACCGACTACGGAGGCCGGCCCGTCCGCAGCAGCTCCAGCATCAGCAGCACCAGACTTTGCTGCTCTGATGATGATGCTGCAGGAGCATTCCCGTCGGTTGGAAGAACAGCTCCAGCGCGATAAGGAGGAACAGGCCCGCCGTCAGGAGGAGCAGGCCCGCCGTCAGGAGGAACAGGCTCGTCGGTTGGAAGAACAGCTCCAGCGCGATAAGGAGGAACAGGCCCGCCGTCAGGAAGAGCAAATGTTCCTCATGAAGGACCTTCACGCAACCTTCGGGAAAGACATGAAGGAGGTGAAGGAAAAGGTTGCCCAGCATGACAACCGCCTGTCTGAAGCTGAAACTCAGATCAGCAAGTTTAATGACGTCATTGCTGATGTGAAGCAGGAGTTGGGTAACCTTAAACTTGGGGATGGAATCGCAGCTCCCGTAGCTACAACACCTTCGCTACGTGGATTCAAAGTGCCACCGTTCGACGGAACTTCTTCCTGGTCGGCCTACAAAATCCAGTTTGAGGCTGTCATGAAGGCGAACGGGTGGAATAAAAATCAGGCCATGACTGCCCTCACCCTAGGCCTGCGCGACCAGGCCTTAACTGTTCTGGAAGCTCTCGGTAAGGAAGTGACTTACGAGCAGCTTCTTGAGGCATTGGAGGCTCGGTATGGCGACGCTCACCTGGAACACGTGTTTCGTGCGCAGCTCAAGGATCGCGTGCAACGCAGTAATGAAAACCTGCAGCAGTGGGCCCTTGAAGTGGCGAAGCTGGTTCGTAAAGCGTACCAGTCTGTACCTGCGCTTATTGATGGGAACCTGGTGCAGGCATTCATCGACGGCATCCGCGACCTTGAAGTTAGAGCTGCTGTGAGGCTCGGTCACCACGGGACGCTTAAGGACGCCTTGGCCCATGCACTGGAGGTGGAAGCTGTGCGGCAGGATCATCGTTCCCATCGCGTCAGGGAGGTTGCAGGGGCTACAGTTCGCGACCGCAATAAAGGATACAGCCCTAGGTGCTACGGCTGTGGGGAAAAGGGCCACCTTCGATCCAGTTGCCCTAAGCGAACTGCAGAAAGAGAAGACGGCCGATCTCCAGAGGGCAGTGCAGCTAACAGCACCGCCCAGCACCAGCAGCAGGGAAACGAGTAATAGCCAGGACTGCGGGGCGGGTGCTGGCTGATGTTCAAAGAGCCCCAAGGGTTTCTATCACACAAACCCATGACGGGAACAGCCTAATCATCAAGGGCGAGGTCAACGGAACGCCGTGTAAGCTGACCATAGACACTGGAGCTTCTCGCACGGTTGTCAGTTCCCAACTTACAAGTCGGTCCCTTGGGGACTCCGCATACAACCGAGAACGCATTAATTTGGTAACAGCCACCGGTCAGCGCATACCCGTCTATGGAGAGAAGAAGATGGAATTGAAGCTAGGCAACAGAATCTACCTGCATAATGTCATCGTGGCTGATATAATGGACGATTGTATCCTGGGCCTTGACTTTATGAGGAAGAATTGTTGCGAGATTGACGTCAAGCAAGGCGTTTTGAAATGTGGACAAGAGGAACTTTTCGTGGAAGGGGCGTTACCAGGGAATGTGTACAGCCTTAAGAAGATTGTTCTTCCGCCGAGATCAGAAACGATCGTGCCGGTTAGTCTTCCTCGGAATCCTGGGCAAACACATCGTTGTGTTCTCGTGGAAAGGGTAGACAATGACCTTCCATGGAAAGTGGCACGAACTTTGGTCAGAGCCACCGACATCTCTGGGGTACGTGTGCTGAACCTTTGTGATCAGCAACAGATTATAGAAAAAGGCACACTAGTCGGTACTTGCGAGGAAGTGGATTGGTTGCGTCGATGCCAATATCTATCGACTGGGACCCTCAGCAAGGATGCACAAACGAAAGTGACCACACTTTTAGAAGACTGCCACAGCGCTCTGTCCCAAAATGAAATGGTCAAGGCGAAGAAGATGTTACTCAAGTACGCCGATGTTTTCTCGTCAAACGATGCTGACATCGGGAAGACTGGTTTAGTTCAACACAAAATAAACACAGGAGAAGAATTGCCTATCCGTCAGCGGCCAAGGAGATTGCCGGTAGCACGTGAAAAGGAAGTGGAAACCATGATTGAGGGAATGGTGAAGGATGGTGTCATTGAACCTTCATCTAGTCCATGGTGTTCACCTGTAGTGCTGGTAAGAAAGAAGGACGGCAGCATGCGGTTTTGTGTTGACTATCGTCGTCTGAACGACGTTACAAAGAAGGACAGCTATCCTTTGCCAAGAATTGATGACACGCTGGACATGCTTACTGGAGTAAAGTGGTTCAGCACGCTGGACCTGAAAAGTGGCTACTGGCAAGTCGAAATTGACCCTAAGGACAAGGAGAAAACTGCATTCTCGACAGGAAAGGGTCTGTGGCAATTTAAAGTTATGCCGTTTGGATTGTGCAATGCTCCGGCAACTTTTGAAAGGTTGATGGAACTTGTACTTACTGGACTAATTGGCGATGCCTGTTTGGTCTACTTGGATGACATCATCATCGTAGGCCGCACGTTTGAAGAACATCTTCAAAACCTAGAACGCGTGCTCATGAAGATCCAGAGTGCCAACCTCAAGTTAAGTCCGAAGAAGTGTTCACTATTCAAACGACAGGTTAGCTTTTTGGGATATGTAGTGTCTGAAGAAGGTATCCGCACGGATCCAGAGAAAATCGCCGCTGTCAAGGATTGGCCAGTTCCAAAAGACAAGACGCAGGTCAGAGCATTTTTAGGTTTGTGCTCCTATTATCGGCGATTTGTCAAGAACTTTGCAGACATAGCCAAACCCCTGCATAAGCTAACCGAAGAGAAGCGACATTTCTGCTGGGATGAAAATTGCGACATCGCATTCCAGGAGCTAAAGGACCGTCTGTGCAAAACACCTATTTTGGGGTACCCTGATGCGGGCAAGGAATTTATAATTGACACAGACGCAAGTGACATAGGACTTGGCGGTGTGTTGTCTCAACGGAATGGTGATCAAGAGGTTGTGATAGCGTACTTCAGCAAGTCGCTGTCAAAGCCGGAAAAGAACTATTGTGTCACGAGACGGGAATTGCTTGCTGTGGTAAAGTCATTGCAGCATTTTAGCAAATATCTTCTGGGGCGGAGATTCCACGTACGAACTGACCATGCTGCACTGAAATGGCTATTGCAGTTCAAAAATCCAGAAGGACAAGTTGCGAGATGGATTGAGCTACTGCAGGAATACGACTTTGTGGTCGAACATCGCAGCGGGAAATCACATGGCAACGCAGATGCATTGTCAAGAAGACCTTGTCCTGAAGACTGCAAGCATTGTACTAGGCAAGAAAGTAAAGAAGTCGTACCTGTGAGGATGCTCAAGACAGACCTCAGCAACGAGTGGAAGGAAAGCCTACAACGTGCACAGCAGGAAGATTCGGACATCAAGCCGATTCTGGAGTGGATGAAGGCCAGAGCTCCTAAGCCCAGATGGAGTGACGTCTCAGCGATGAGTTCGATCACAAAAAGCTATTGGGCCCAATGGGACAGCTTGGTGATTCAGGATGGAGTCCTGTGCCGTAAATGGGAAAATGCTCGGGGAGACAGCTGTCATTTGCAAATGGTTGTCCCTAAAGCTCAAGTACCAGATGTTCTACAGCTGTACCATAATGGTTGTTCAGGAGGTCATCTGGGAGTAAAACGGACTCTACTGAAGATACGAGAACGGTTTTACTGGGTCCACTGTCGGGACGATGTCGAGGACTGGTGTCGCAAATGTACAAGTTGTGCAGCTGTAAAGGGACCTCAGACTCGCAGTAGAGGTGCATTGAAATTGTACAATGTTGGTGCACCATGGGAGAGGATAGCCCTTGACGTTGCGGGGCCGTTTCCGGAAAGTGAAAGTGGCAACAAGTATTTCATGGTTGTGATGGATTACTTCACCAAGTGGCCGGAAGTCTTCGCCATTCCAAATCAAGAAGCTTCGACAGTTGCAGATAAGTTAGTTCATGAAGTCTTCTGTCGTTTTGGAGTACCTTTAGAGATTCACAGTGATCAAGGAAGGAATTTTGAGTCACAAATATTCCAGGAAACTTGTCGAGTTATGGGTACTCATAAAACCAGAACAACTTCTTACCACCCACAGTCGGATGGAATGGTAGAACGATTTAATCAGACATTGGAGAGGTACCTAGCAAAAGTTGTGGAAAATCGGCAACGAGATTGGGACAAGCACATACAACCGTTTTTGTTGTCATATCGAAGCGCTGTTCACGAAAGTACATCGGTGACACCAGCTTTCGCAAACTTTGGAAGAGAATTACGGCTGCCTGCAGACCTGATCACCGGAATACCACCTGATGCCCCACGCAGTATAACCGATTATGCGAATGACTTGCGGAACAAAATGAATGACATTTATGAGCACGTCAGACAATCGGGCCAGCAAATGTCTGAAAAGATGAAAACCCGTTATGACCGCAAAATGAACAATAAAGGGTTCGACGAAGGTTCACTAGTGTGGTTGCACAATCCAGTCCGCAGCAAAGGGAAATCTCCTAAGCTTCAAGCTAAATGGGACGGACCGTACCGGATTGTGACAAAGATCAATGACGTAACCTACCGGATACAGAAAGGTGCAAGAGGTACTCCTAAGATCGTCCATGTGGATCGACTGGCGCGTTATTATGGGGCTGATAATGCTCGGGACGAGCATGTCTTAGGAGGGGGCAGTGTTGCGCGCCACAATTAATGCCTGGTACATGGCGACATTAGTTACCACTAGCGCCATCTAGTATCGAGTAGCAGAACTAGTCGAGTCACGATCGTTCTAGAAAATTCGATACTAGAACTTTGTAGAACTTTCTCGAACTATCGTCACCTAGTCGGTCGGGGACGGTATGTACTCGAACATTCTAGATGTTTCTACAATGGAAGGTTCTCGAACTATCTGCGGCACTATATAAGGCCGGGATGCGCGACGACCAACACAGTTTGGATAAAGCGACAAGAGCGAAAACATCTAAGCGATCTTCAAGTGCGAATTAAGAGTGATCAGTAGCACAGTATAAAGATCATACAGTATTGTAACTCGGCCGTAACCTTGAAATAAATGCCTACAGCCGCGCGGTACGTAAACATGCGATAGGGCTGCCCGCCTCCAGCATTTTAATTACATTTGCCTACTTTGTGTTTCCATTTAGTTTTGTTATTGTATTTTACTGTGTGTACATAAATATTAATAATAAAAACCACGTCTTTACTTTGAATTTTACAAACTAACAAAACAAAACACACATGCCTCGAGGTTTTAACACAAGCGTACCTACCGTATAATGATTCATGAACCGCCTATAACTACCTATTTCACTCGTGTCTATCACTTTCCTTTACTCTATTCACTTTATTTATTAATCCAGACATCTTTTTTTTCGGGAGATAAAAGGAAATACTTATCCATTAAAAAGACACACATTATGTACCTACCTACTAGTAAGTAAAATTATTTTATAGTCTTACCTTTCAGAGTTTCCAGGTAATCTAAAAAAAGTTATCTCTGGATGCGTTATTGACGAATTCATGCAACCAAAAACAGCACAATATATCCTACTCGTCATATTAAATATGTACTTCAATTTATTTTGCGCGGTTATTGTTAAAAAAAACAACACACCGTCCGTTCGTCACTGCGGCACAGTCGCGACTGTCTGCATGCCAAGCGCATGCCGAGGTCGAGGCGCGTAGGTATAGCTCGCGTTTCGTCCGTTTGTATGAAGTCGAAATACTGTATATCTTTATACTGTGTCAGTAGTGTGATTGTGTTCTTTTAATTAGTGTTTTGAGTTGTAATTAGTTTTGTAAAATAAATTGTTATTTTTGGTTATTAAATCGGCAGTTTTTATTGTCACGAACCCGAAGCTCGTAACAATAGTATTCTTAATGCATTTAAACATACTTCATTAAGTATTGAGACTATGGTCTTAATAGGGGGTTTACACTTGGTCGATTTTCGCCGTGCGGCTGGTTGCTTACCAAGTCGCCTCCATCGCCACCTCATTTACACAGGTCGATAAAAATCGCAGGTGGTGATTTTGCATCAAAATGTCGACCTTCATGCGGCGGGCGATTGCCTACGACTGAGCAGCAACTGTTATGAGGAAACCTACTACCGGGATAAAAAGTCTATGTGTGCCAAATTTCATCCAAATCCGTTCAGCCGTTTTTGCGTGATTGAGTAAAAAAAATCCAAACAACATTCAAACTTTCACATTTATAATATTAGAAGTCCAGCGGGGTAATTGCGTAACACACTAACAGTAGCAATGGCTTTCATTTTGACAGTAACGCAATGAATGTTGTTGCATTCATTGCGTTATTTACGTAATTGAACAGACACATTTTTCAACCAGTAGCGGCCCTAGGGCGGTGCAAGCGGTGCGACCTGGCGTTGGGAGAGGCGCTGAAATCAACCGACCGAAATGCGACCTCAGCGCCTCGACGATCGGATTTATAAAGCCGACCGGCCACAAGCAAGCAAGCAACTGCATATGCTTATATCACAGGAACATGGTACATAGAGGGGCGCCACGTTAAGATTTTGCACCACCTAAAAAAAATTACTAGGGCCGCCGCAGTTTTCAACATATGAAGCAATGGATTAGCAATATCCTTCAAAATATTTCAGATTGTGATTTATAGTGTGTTACGCAATAAGGGTGCAGGCATTGATGAGAAGGCTTCATAGCATACCTAGACTCCGCCATCATAGCGCAGGCCTGCACAAGCAGTTGTGTCTGATGGTCGGTGTTGTACGCCCGGGCGTACGCCACGTTGTCTAACACAGCGGCGCCCTCCATGCCGTACCGCTGAGCGACTGCCAGCAACCGCTCCGGGCGGAATGTGCCCTCCGTGTCGATGTACATGCATTTACCTTCGCCGCCGGATTGCTCTATCGGAAGCTAGAAAAAATATAAAACAACTGTTTTTATTGTCATCTTTACTCACAAAAATCAAGGATTAAGATAGTACCATTAATATTATATCAATATAGATTTTTTTACATTTAATTTAGTTAGTAACGTTTTCCTAGTTTTTGTATTAAGAATGTAACTGTGATTGAAATACAGTTCTTTATTAAATAATCACTCAATGGATTAAGTCTAGCAGCATTTAATTAGCTAATCTGGAGCTGTATTACGAAGTATTAATGCCATCATGATTCCAGTGCGAGAAAGCAATGGTGCTATCGGTAATGTATGTATAGCTCTGTCTCTTTCTTAAACTGGATGGAAAGAAATGAGTTTTACCTGACATGTGACAGCCAGAGTATGGCATATTTGAGTCTTTCCTGTTCTGAACTCTCCAAATATTTCAGTAATGGATCCAGTTTCTATACCTCCGCCGAGTAGCCTGTCAAGTTCTTTTGAGCCGGTTGTTAGTTGAATTATTTCAGATCTAGAGCAAAATAACAGTTTTAATTATGAATTAAATATTTTATGTATATTTCCAATGTCTATCCACTACTATAATTGAGATGAGTGGCCATATTTGAGGATCATGAGGAGTATCTAATAGAAAAATGGAATGAATTTGTTCTTAATTAAAGATTATGTTTAATCAGCCTATAATGTTCCCACTGCTGGGGCACAAGCCTCCTGTCTTCGAGAGGGGTATTCTACCATGCGGGCACAGTGCGATTTGGTAGATGTCACATTTATGTTACATTTATTTATGGGCGACTAGAATCATTTCTATTTAGTTTTTTTTTGACGTTCAAAAGTGCCTTTAATGCCTATTTGAAATAAATGATTTGACTTTGACTTTGAATTTTTGGTTCTAGGACATGCTGGTTTCCTCACGATGTTTTCCGTCACTGTTGTTGGATGACTGGATGTTTTGAAAGCAGCGGTGATAAAATTATTTACACAAAGTTAAGCGCCTGTCTGGGTTCGAACCCGCGACCTACATCCCTTAATTCGGGGCCATTACCTCTAGGCCACCACTGAAAAAGATTACAAATCTGTAAAACAAGAATAAAAAAAAAAATGGATCAGAAATTTATGTTGACTCCAATATCATTATTTCCTGCCCTTATTATGGGATGGTGCAACATTATCTTCTTTCATATATGTCAATTGGCATATCTCTCACACAATCAATTCATGTTTCTTTAGTTTTTCTCTATTATTATTATTATTTTGATCTTTCAAAGCATTTATTTCAATTAAACCAATTACAGGCACTTTTAAATTGTCAAAGAATCTATTGGTCAGAAAGATGAAGCTAGTTGCCCATTATGGAGAAGAATGGGCAAGAAACGCCATTGACACTCTTTTGAATTAAACTATTGTCTTCTGAAAAGAGGAATGAAATCTATACTAATAATAAAGTTGAGGAGTTTGTTTGTTTGAACGCACTAATCTCTGGAACTACCAGTTGGATTTGAAAAATTCTTTTTGCATTTGATAGCCCAATTCTTGAGGAATAGCTTGAAATAGCCTACTATATAGCGTATAGCCTATATAATAGTGCAGGCGAACAATGTGATGCAACGATAGATAGGAAACGCCAACTTCATCTAGTTTAAAAAAAAAAACATGATTGCCGTGTAAAAGTGTTTGTACAAACCTACTTACAAAAAATAAAATCATTTCATTTCATTTCAACGGGATGGAGAACAAAAAATGTCATGTGGATGAAGTTACGGGCAGAAGTTACTAACTTCATAAACCCTGAGAGGTTTTTGTTGTGTGGCTGAAAAGATAAATAAAACTGCCTTCTTACCTTTTCTGGTGGAACTCAGTAGCAGTAGTGAAGCCCATTGGCACTAATTTGGATGCTTCTGCCAGTATTTTGTCTGCTTTAGCTTCAGATATTCCTTTTATAGTAATCAGCCATTTTTTAGGAGCATAGGCAACTGACTCCACTGTATGATAACCAGCTTCCTCTAACTTTTTAATGTCTCCAGATGTAATGCCATTTCCCTGAAGAATATTTTAGAAATTATGTGAAAAAACGTGTTTTTATTCAAGGCACCAAATATCTTCACAAAGGCTGTAATTGTGTCATAAAATGTGAATATGAAATAGACAATAATGTAGCATAATCAGCCTACAATGTTCCCACTGTTGAGACGTAGGCAGCCTCTCTTCAAGAGGGAGTGGGCAGTAATCTACCACACAGGCCCAGTGCAGATTGGTAGATGTCACATGTCTTCGAATTTTTGGTTCTAAATAAGTGCCCCACATTGTTTTCCCGAATAACTAGGTAAGTTAGGGCCACCACTGCTGACAATAATTTAATATAGTACAATATTTACAATTTGCTGGTTGGCTTGTATAAATGGCACAGCAAACTGTATCATACGATCATAAAACGACATATTAGTGTGTTGTTTATCAAACAACACACTAATAAACAACAAACAACTGACTTTAACACAACAACTACTATTATAAAACAACAACGTCGAGTTGTTTTCGTATAACTTTGGAGTAGATAACCAATAATATAAATACCTCTAATTTAGTAATAAGTTGTGGCCCACATTCGTCTATGTCTTCATCAGCTACTGAAGCAGTTACTGCTGATGCGGTGGCTGTCATGATGTCCCCTCACAAATTTAGTACAACTATCACCGAAACATTTAAATCTCTAAATGAAATGTTTATGAAATTTCTGTCCTTTGTTTAGTGTTCATCTACGCCCGTTGTCACTTGCTGTTGTTAATGACCTGCAGCAGTATTTATTATTATTTCTCTACACAAACAGCCTACCAATTTGAACAAATTATGGAAACAAAGTTTCAACTTTCAACTTTCTATTCTTTTTTGTTTTCGAAAATGTCAATATTCAATAATGTCATTGTCACAATTCCCTCCAATTTTTTTTTTTATATATCTTACTGACGTTGGATACATAAAATCCCTACAAAGCATCCTATTCACGGAACTCAAGATCATGTGTATAATCATTGCACTAAGTTTGATGAGGATTCTTCTTCCTCATACTCATAAGGGTGTGTCACGTTTGATATACAAACAAAAGTTCTAACGATCATAAGACCTAATTTCGTTTGTTATAATTTTTATTTAATATAACGGTCAACGGTCATAATGAATTACTGATATAACTTCATTTTACCTAATTTCATATGGTATAATGAACATTTTACATAATTTCAAATGGTATAATGAACAGTTTATATAATGCACATTTGAAATAATATTCACATAATATAATATTCAGTTGCTATAATATACAAAATCTATAAGTAACGTTTAATATAATTTAGAAATATCTACTTTCCAAAAATTTATTCGATTTTAAATGCCTGCACAACACACACACATAGGATACAAGACACACACACACACACACGACATAGGATGCAAGAGCGAGCGAAGGGCACCCCGAGGTTCGGTTGTGTTAGGTTACTTTAAACCCTTTACACAGAAATAGGGGCCCCGCGAAGCGGGGCTCCGTCGACATAGGATGCAAGAGCGAGCGAAGGGCACCCCGAGGTTCGGTTGTGTTAGGTTACTTTAAACCCTTTACACAGAAATAGGGGCCCCGCGAAGCGGGGCTCCGTCGACATAGGATGCAAGAGCGAGAGAAGGGCACCCCGAGGTTCGGTTGTGTTAGGTTACTTTAAACCCTTTACACAGAAATAGGGGCCCCGCGAAGCGGGGCTCCGTCGACATAGGATGCAAGAGCGAGAGAAGGGCACCCCGAGGTTCGGTTGTGTTAGGTTACTTTAAACCCTTTACACAGAAATAGGGGCCCCGCGAAGCGGGGCTCCGTCGACATAGGATGCAAGAGCGAGCGAAGGGCACGCCGAGGTTCGGTTATTTTAAACCCTTCACTCAGAAATAGAACACACACACATAGAACACAAGAGCGATTCTTTACATAGAATGCTGGATCGAGCGAAGGGCAGAAAATTAGTTAATATGAATGTTAGGTCATATGAACGTTATATAAAAGGAGCATTATACAATATGAAAATTATATGAGATGAACGTTATACTAAATGAAATTAGAGAAAAAGAAAATTAGTTATTATGAATGTTAGGTCAAATGAACGTTATATAAAAGGAGCATTATACAAAATGAAAATTATATGAAATGAACGTTATACTAAATGAAATTAGAGAAAAAGAAAATTATATCAAATATAACATTCGATCATATGACATTAGGTTAAATGTTTTTATAGCATATGAAAATTATATCATATGAGAGTTATGTCAAACGAAATTAGACTATCTGTTGTTATACCAAACATTACACACCCTACTCATAATGCGGTAGTTCCTCATTTTGCGATTCCTCTTCCTCTTCCACATCCCCAAAGCTAGGTATGAAATATTCCGCTTCTTCGTTCATAAAGAAGAATTTATTGGGCCACTGTCATTATATTGACGTTTTTAACAAAATTTAAAGTCGCTCCGTCGCGCGTCGTCGTTTGCTAGCCACATTAAGCCGCATTTACACATTCGTGCGAATCGCGAGGCGAATAGCGAGGTGAATAACGTATTTAATAGTAATATATGTGAATAACGATTAACGAACAGGCATAGTAAACAATGCGCTCACTATTCGCCTCGTGGCTCGCCTCGCGATTCGAGCGCTCGCGTTGTGGCTGGCGTTGTAAAAATAATTATTCACCCCGCAAATATGTGAACAGTAGTTTGCGACGGCCCTCGTATACGAATGGTTCGTCGAGTGACGATCGAGGCGAATGGCGAACACGATTGTGTAAATGCGGTATCGATAATAATAAATAGTTACAGTGAAGTACCCTTTTTTTTTTTGGTGGGAGATCAGAAATCATCATTAATGACCCCTCCCGCTCTGGGCGGAGAGGAAGGGAGTGTCAGACTCTTACTGACTAAAACCCACCCGTGTTTCTTGTGTGTTTGTATTAGCATTATAATGTAGTCTCTGGTATTATAATAAGTCCATGGTACACATAAGCTGTTATTTTGACATTACAAACCATTGACATATCTATCTCTATGTTACAAACAGACACTTTAATTTTAATGTCATTCGCAAAAAGTATGTACTCTGTCGGGTATTTTTAGGGACAGATTTTTTTCGGGGTTATTTTTAGGGGCTTGCCAATGATATTTTAGTAAACAGAATTATGTTATGAGCGCGCAAATCGTGAAGACTAGAAAACGTCCTAATTGGGACGTATTGCCTTTAGTCTGACAATGACGAAATAAATGACGCAATTGACAACATCTAGCTGTCACTTTTTTTCTCATTGGTTTTATCAAGCTATCCTTTTTACTTGTAGTGAAATGTAAAATGAATGAAGAGTGTGTACGTGTGCTGCCTCTCGGCGCGGAACACTTTTTTCTGTTGTTTTGTAAGTGTATAACATATCTGTTTATTAGAATATCATTGGGGCTTGCTAAAAGTTTGGTGTGGCGCTATTGAAGCTGCCCGTATCCAACGCCTCCGTGGAACGTGCCTTTTCTATTTATGGCATTATTTAAAAATACTTAGGAATCGTTTATCCCTGAATATGCTTGAGAGCATAATGATTATAAGATTTTACCTGATCAGAGAATATGGGTCTTGCGATAAGTTTGAACCTACGTCAAATAAAGCCTTTAGCGTACGAATGTATGATTTCAAAAATACATCGACCTTGAACACTGGCGATGATGATGATACCGTTCTGGAACTGATCAACAATATTACAATTTAGTTAGTAGTTTAGCAATAGGTATTTAGGTAGGTACCTAGTCTTTTATTTTACAAACTATGTTGTTACCTATGCGTTTTATTTTGTGAGTTACGAACGACTTAGGGAGTTGGGCACTGCATCAAAGTTTACCTTATGTGAACCTATACTTAGGGTTGGATCATAGTTACCACAGAGTAACGATAGTTACTTTACTCTTTGTCAGTGATCTGACAGCACCAGCACTGACAGCAGCTGACTGAACGAAAACCGTTTCTTTCTTCCACTCACATCACATGTTATGTTTCACATCACACATTGACACAAGACACAATCATTGTTTTCCTTTTTCAATTCAAACAAACAAAATACACTTTACCAAAGATATTGGACTTTACTGTATCAGCAAGTGTTTTAGAAGTTTTATAATTAATGGAGGATCAACAAGAAGTTTCCCTACTAATAGAAGAGGAGATTTTTAAAATGAAAAAGGATATGCTTTGTGAATACAGTGATTATTTTCGCGCGATGTTTAGCGGAAATTATGTGGAAAAGAAGCAGCAAGAAATTCGCGTAGATGTATGTATTTAGTCATTTCCACTTTAATCTAATTAATCCTGTATTGTTTTCATGAATATTCATTTTTTAAATACCTACATACAAAAAGTTGTATAGTTTTTTATTTTTGTTTGCTAAGTTTTTTCTAAATTAGGACCTGATTATAAATACTTCAGTGGAAGAAAACAAATCCTATGCAATTGTACCTAGGTCATTAAAAAAAGAAAATGTACAGATACGAACTATGAAAAATAAAATAAAGAACTACCTCGAAACGGAATATAATAGAGCTATGTGATGTGTAAGAGCTAGCGCGCACTGCAAATTAAATAACTTGTAATAATGTGCCTAAGTATACCCAACGCGAAAAAAAAAAACATAAATTCACGACTTCTTCCCATGGGGACAGGCAGAAACCACAGAACACCACTTGATACAATCATTAGATAGATAGATAGAAATAATACTTTTTATTATTACACCATAAAAATTACAGATATAAAAGTAGAACTCTTACAGACAACCTTTGGAAGGATAAAAGGCAGGAGGAAAGACAATACTGCAGTCAGTTTAGTCAGTGGTGTACCATTTACATATTCAATAAATACATAAACTCACATTTTCTTATGATTCGGGTACCTAGGCAGAATCTATAGAACACCTCCTGCTACAATCCCTACACACTGCTTTAACTTCACGCATGCTGGTTGCGAGTACTATGCACCTTAAGTTTACATACTATACACATTTATAAGAGTGAGGATCCATAATATGTAATGACAATGTTTAAGGAGAGAGGAAGTATTTTTACACTTCTTTTGTTAGTTTACGTTCCTACATCTGCTCATACACGCACACCAGTTGTGAAAACTATGCACTAAGCAAATAATAATTGTTCCTAACTTGTCAATTTCCACATTGCAGGTGGTAGACGCGAATTCAATGAAAATCATTGTAAGATACATGGAATTAGGTTTGATTGATTTGTCAGATTACCCACTATCTACTGTCGGGGATCTTGCCTTTGCGGCTAATTTCTTACAAATCACAGAACTTATGAAGCAAATAAACTTCTGTTTAGAACAACAGTTGTCAATGGCCAACTGGATGGAAATTAAAGAAATAGCACAAAATGCACCCTCAGTAAAACTAGAGCAAGAGGCTGTAATATATGGTCTCTTTTCATTCAAATCCATGAATCCCAAGTTTGTTCCAACAATACATAAATTGTTTTGGTACCTATCACACCCATACTTAAATGCAGAATCAGAATTACATGTCTTTAAATTTGGTCTCCAGTGGATTGAACTTCAGGAGATGGGTGCTGACGCATTACTTATTATAATCTGTTGTTTGGATATGAGCAGGCTTACAAGCGAAGTGTTACAACAAATAAAGGTTCTCATAAAAGATTATGTTAACAGTTTAACAGAAAAAGTAGTAGACTGCTTATTGAAATTATCAACAGATTATGATTTGACACTTACTAGCATACAACTACACAAGCTGGTTCTATGTGAAATGTATACTGAGAAAGTTTATACTGAAGTGTTGAATTTAGTTAAAGGAAGTGTACAACGCAAGTTGAGGTTAATACCAGCAGTACCAATGTGGTCTAATAAAGTCATGAAAACAGAAAAAGCACAGAATTTTATGAATACCTTTACGGAAGAGGTTGGTTTTCAGCAGTGGGTAGAAATAACAGAAAAAAACCTTTGGGGTTGGAATATAACCAACTGGACTCCTACAAAGCTTGTGATGGTATGTGGTGAATATGGAAGGGGTACAGGGAACTTTATGAGGGACGTGAAAGTATATGATGTTCATAAAGAAGAATGGATACGACATGGAGTAGAGCTGCCAGTCCGAAGACACGCTGGTGTTGCGGTTGTTGAGGATACATTATTTATTCTCGGAGGTGTAGGTGCATTTAGGTAAGTTTAAAAATTAATTTAAGGCCCTAACAGAAGTTTGTGTAACCATCTTGACTGGTTAGTTTGGATTAGTTACACGGTTGTCTTGTCAGTGCCCGCCACTTTAGCGGCCTATATTTACCCAAAACAAACCCGCCAATGGCCGTAACAATTGGCGGGTTTTGGGTAGATATAGGACAAAAAAAATTGCAACGACGAAATCCTACCGACTCACGTCTGAGTCGGTGGGCTTTCGTCGTTGCAATTTTTTAAACTTTGTCGGCGGCAAGAGATACGTGACTTTTCCTATAGGTACAAAAAAAAACACTGGCACGTCAATACACTCAATAGTCAATACGACTTGAATATCGCCGGGCAATTGCATATAATTAGGTAGGTACATATTAAAGGGAACCGAGTGCGTACGCATTGGCGTATCTAGGCTTTTTTAACCTTTTTTTTATGATATGAAGTCCTCATAGAAACCCTCCATCTGGGATGAACGTAGGGTTATGTCGGACTCCTACCGACTAAAAGCCTACTGTTTCTTCTACTACCATAAGTCGGGGCCTGAGAGCCCCGAGAGGTACATGAGAGTCAAAATGGCGGGTGTACCTTAACTAATCGAATCCTTCCATTTACCAAAAAAATGTACCTAAATTGTACTATTTAGTACCTAGGTTTAAAAAAATTGTACCTTCTTCAGAACGAAATTATTTCCCTACCTCGGTAGGCTGAACGTTCTGATTTACATCAATATGGCGGGTGTACCTTAATTTTAATACAATTTCGTTCTGAAGAAGATACAATTATTTTAAACCTAGATACTAAATAGTACATTTTAGGTACATTTTTTTGATGTAATTATATTTTATGAGTAATGGTTATATAATAAAATACTATAGAACACCCGCCATCTTGACGTCAATATAGCGGGTGTACCTTAATTTCGAAATAATTTCGTTCTGAAGAAGGTACAATTTTTTTAAACCTAGGTACTAAATAGTACAATTTAGGTACATTTTTTTGGTAAATGGAAGGATTCGATTAGTTAAGGTACACCCGCCATTTTGACTCTCATGAGAGATACTTGTACATTCGCCGCACCCTCGACTGATATATCAGCCCGCCATGCCTAGCGGGCCACATCCAGTGGCGGATTTAGGTACACATTTGCCGCCAGTAAGCTATTAAATTAAATTATGATTCTACCACGGTTTAGTGCGTACAATCATAAGCGGTTGCATATTAAACTGGAAAAGCGGCTAGCCGCGCGGTTAGCCGCCCCCGCGGTTAACCGCTAGTGCGTAAGAGCGTTTAGTGCCTTTTCACAAGTCCCGGCAACCGGGTAGCCGGTGCCGGCTATCCGGTAACATTGCCAGGCAAACTACGTGTGAAAGCTAACGTACATGGCTATACACTTCGCCGCCGGGTACCCGGCACCGGCTACCCGGTTGTCGGGACGTGTGAAAAGCGCCTTAGAGCCTGTGTCGATTCAAGCGGCAGCATCCCCAAATCGGCACCTATTGAAATACGAACTCCGACGCTCCGCTTCCGGTGTGTCTGTTACGAATAGGGAAGTTGGACTCCCATACCCTCCTTTTCTTATCAATTTAAATAGATTTGTATAATCTAAGTCTAAGGCGATTAACACACGGCACCGCGTACCGCCGCGGTAGGCGGTGAAGCGGATCTCATGTCGCATTGGTCTCTAATAAATCCGTAGATGCCTACTAACACACGTACACCGCCTAGCCGCGCAGTCGAGCGGTGCTTTCACCGCCACCGCCCCTCCGCGCTGCCGTCCGCGCGGTGAGGCGGTGCCTCACACAAGTCACACACGGGGCGCCGCATAACCGCGCGGATTATCGTGGGTGCAGGACGTGTTGCAATTTAATAAATTAATCGTTTAAAAAACATTAGAAAAACACGCTTTTATAAATGCACGTAAAAACAAAAAAGAAACCTCATCGTGTTCAAAGTCCATTACGTGGCCTTTCTCACAAGTGCAAACACGACTATGATACGATATTCTATCATGGAATGCCATGCGGCTTCATCATCAGACCTTGAAACCTAATCGTGGTCAAAGTTCATTACAAGACTTTTCTAAGAAATCCAAAACAGCTATAATACGATTTTCCATCATGAAGTTCCAGTTCATATCTTCCGGCTCCATCATCAGATCAGTTCGACAGTACCATATTATTGTATTGTCATCAGAACTACATACAGCTGCCAATGTTCATTACGCTACGACCCTTGGAAGATGGTTAAATTAGTTACCTTAGAGTCCATTACATAGTTAGATACATCATATCTTCCGGCTCCATCATCAGATCAGTTCGACAGTACCATATTATTGTATTGTCATCAGAAGTAATCAGAACTACATACAGCTGCCAATTTTCATTACGCTACGACCCTTGGAAGATGGTTAAATTAGTTACCTTAGAGTCCATTACATAGTTAGTTACATACATCATATATTATCTTCCGGCTCCATCATCAGATCAGTTTGACAGTACCATATTATTGTATTGTCATCAGAACTACATACAGCTGCCAATTTTCATTACGCCACGACCCTTGGAAGATGGTTAAATTAGTTACCTTAGAATCCATTACATAGTTAGTTACATACAGGTCGACCTAATAAAAGCGTGTTAAAAATGGATTTCGATGTCGAAAAAATGGATGAACCCAATATCTTCTTATTTTTTTCTTTCTACTCCATAAAAGCCAGATTGCTGCCACCACTTCAGCGTCCATTCTTGCCAGTGTCTGTGATCAAACTGGTCAAAACCGTGTTAAATCCATCCGCGCGGACAGGCGCGTAAACCGCCTTACCGCACGGGGCACCGCTACGAAATTCGCTTTACCGCCACCGCCCACCGCGGCGCGGCGGTGCGCGGTGCCGTGTGTTAATCGCCTAAAGGTGTGTGGCGTGCGAAAGACAATATTATCGACATGGTGCTGGCAACCGAACGTACCCACTTTTTTTGCTAAAAATTAAAACTAATTTGCGTTGGCAAGGCTGGCAACGTTACCAATATTGTGCCAAATAAGTGTCAAACTAAAGTCACACAAAAACCCGAAATGGATTCAAAAAAATCCGCGAACATGTTTGTGTAATTTTTTGTAAACAATGTGAAATCATGTTCTATAAACCGGTAAAATTTCTCACAGTATTCAGTATTAAAAATGCTGATAAATAACTTAATTTTCATAAGCTAAAGCTACAAATTAAAAACTGGTTTTATCAATACCTAGTTTTGGGTCAACATAATTAGAGAATGATTGAAATCTATAATTGAATCAAAATGTCCTCGGCTACTGGCTTAAGCTGTGCCTTGCGTAACCTTCGTTTGAAAGGTCACTTGTTGGAAGAAGCTACTGAAAATCTTTTAAACGTTCTATATTATTCGTTACGCTTGACACAGGTAAGTTCAGTAAGTTATGTTATGGTTTTTCCTACCCCAGCTTTTAGGTTTTATTGTTGGATTGAACGTTTTATTGAATGCACAAACATAGAGTCATTGCAAGACTTTTTTTTGCTGTACAATCTTTAAGTTATAGAAAATAAAGGTAGGTAGGTATAAAAGTATGACTCCCAACTTACAGCAGAGTTAAAGAAATCACCCAAATGTAATTATGATTGTTTTTATAAAATGGTGCTTTCCGAGGGCAAATGCACGAGTTACTATAAAAATACCCAAATCGCTGTAGGTGTGCCTATAATATTTGAAGAGTTCCTTCGATTTCTCCAGGATCCCATCATCAGATCCTGACCTGATGACAATGGAACCAATCTGAAAGTATTTCCTTTTAGATAAAGAAAGAATTTTCCAAATCGGTTTATAAATTACGGCGTACTGAGGTAACAAACATAAAAAAAAATACAACCGAATTGAGAACCTCCTCCTTTTTTTGAAGTCGGTTGAAAATGTTCTTTCCCTAATCTGCACTGCACCGCAATTGCGTAACACTATTAATCACAATCTGCATCATTTTGAAGGACGTTGCTAATCCATTGCTTCATACCTAATTATGTTCGAAAAATTAACTAACGCAATTAATGTTTTTGAACTGTCAAAATGAAAGCCATTGTTACTGGTAGTGTGTTACGCAATTGCCCCGCTGGTACAATATATTCCTATTAAGAGAATATTCACAACTGCAGTGCAAAAAATAGGGTTTTCCTCGAAACGCACAAATTTTGAAACGCACCAAATGAAACGTCTATCGATATAGTTTATTACGAATCCTACATCTCTTCCGACATGCTGGTTTTCCTTGTGAGCGTCAAGATGACGGGATCATAAGTAATATAATTTTTTCGAGGTGCTTTTGGTGCGTTTCGAGGAATACCCCCAAAAGTTTTCTAGTTTTTGCCCATACAATTTGAGCTATCACTCGGTGAAGTCATTTAGCATCCTCGTAGGTCCTTTGTACACACACGTCTTTCATAGCGTGAAAAACTACGGTAAATTCGTCGTGTGAAGGCACGGTCGCCCGGTCGTATTGTATGGATCACTATGGAAGCTTGTTGACGAACACGTTTTTTCTACGGCGCAGTTTATACGCCGCCGCCGTACCGTTAAGAAACTGTGTCGTATACAAAGGTGAAATTCTACTATGCCCCAAATTGTTCTATGAATTTCTTAAAAAAAACGGCTTTTTTTTCTATGCACATCACTCTTTAAAATGTCCTAATATGTTTTAGTTCAAATATCACATCACAACGGCCACTGGTTCTTGGCTTGAAGCAAAGAAGAGAGTTGATATGTGTACCAAAAGCAATATATCTTCTGAATCCTTGAACAATGTTCAGAGAACTTCCCACACTGTCCAGGGAATTGATATGATTCCTACTCCTAGGCCAATGCCTAGACGAAGAGATGCACCTGAAATACCTGAACCGGGCAATCCCCTACCAGGCTTGCCAGTACCAGCTTTCCCTGATGTAACTATACCGATTGTGCCTGAGCTCCCCTTGCCGGAAGTACCTGAATTTCCCATGCCACTGGAGCCTGGTAAAGCACCAAAAACAGAACCCTTACCAGCGATATATCTCCCAGAATCTCAAGATCAAAAATGTTCTACACCAGATACAAAAGACACCCCCATAGACTTCTGTCATCTGTTGACTCCAAACAATCCATTAGGACAGAATAAAGGAGCAAAATCTAATTTAAAATCCTCTATGGAAGATATCATAACATCTAATTGTGATATAATATGTCAAAAATATAAAATTCCCGATGGTTTAATGATGCCGATAATGATTTCGGCGATGCTGATGAGAAATCGAAAAAACTACATGCCCCCGAGCGAAAGAGGCGGTGATGAATTGTTTTCCATACATTCTGAGATCACTCTTCCTCAAATAGACTATATTATAACTATACTGGAATATCAAAAACGGGCCCGCACCAAGATTAAAACCTTGTCTTATTGTGATCATGTTTTTGGAATGACTTATGAACAATTTAAACAATTATATAATTTTATATCCAAGTTGCGTGGACAAGTACAACATCCAGAAGTGTTAGTTAACCGGTTTAATAATATACTAAAAAAATATATTACTGAAAGCAAGACATGCTAAAATTTTGTAAAAAATAGTAGATAATTAACACTGTTGTAATGTAAACAAAATAATATGTAGATTAGGTATTGACATATACAAAATTGTAAGTAGCAGTGAATAATAAAATATCTAAAACAACTGCGCTTTATTATATACTTAGGTAAGTTAATCTATAATATCCATACTAATATTATAAATGCGAAAGTGTGTCTGTCTGTCTGTTACCTTATCACGCTTACCGCTGAACCGATTTAGATGAAATCTGAGTTCAAGTCCCGGAAATGGACATAGGATAGTTTTTATACCGATATTCCCACGGGATCGACACTTATGCGGGTGAATCCGCGGGGCGCTGCTAGTAATATTATAAATGCGAAAGTGTGTCTGTCTGTTACCTCTTCACGCTTAAACCGCCGAACCGATTTAGACTTAATTTGGTATACTTGGAGATAGTTTGAGTCCCGGGAAAGGACAGCATGGTTTTTATCCCGATATTCCCACGGGATCCAGATTTATGCGGGTGAAACCGCGGGGCGCTGCTAGTAAGTTCATAAGGGACAATCCATTAATTACGTCGCGATTGCAGTGTGATACTTCCTGGCCGCGCCACAGTGGAAAATTACAGAAACACGTTTCTAGATAAATTGTACCCTTAATGTACTTTAGGGTACATGTAGTGAAAAAAATTGTACCTCAACGAATAATGAAATATAATGAAGTTTTGGTGGCGCGGCCAGGAAGTATACTTCCCAGCCGCGCCACCAAGTTTTATTAGGCGTACCCGAACATAGTATACGCTAAAGAATTGTACCAAAATTGTTCTTATCCGTACGCTTTATAGAGATTGGAAAATTTTATTACTTTAGAAATTATAGCCTTGTGTTGGTGGCGCGGCCAGGAAGTATACTTCCCGGCCGCGCCACCAAGTTTTATTAGGCGTACCCGGACATAGTGTACGCTAAAGAATTGTACGCATTATGTACTACCTAAAAACATAATAATATTACGGAATACTGTAATATATTAAGAGAAAACATCAAAACAAACTTTAGCGCATCAGCAGGCTTGCTGATCTTTGTACCTACTAGATGTGGCCTCCAAATTAGAAGTAGCTACTGGAATTATCTCGGTGGGATGGTTGTATAACTTGCACAGAAGGACGAGAAATTAGCAAAACAATACGAATCGATATGCATAACAAGAAAAATAGACCATCAGGAACAAGATAAGAATTTGGTATGTAGGTACTTAGGTATTAGGGACGGTCAGCAACGAAAATCGTCAACACTGTTACTTTTACGTGTGTCAATAATTATGATTTCAAAAACTGAAACGTTGATTTGATTGATATAAATGATATTCCAAACAGTTGAACTTTACAGCAAAAAACATATGCTTTGGTATCAGTCATAGAGTATTTACCTAATATGCGCCACTACAGAGCACTGTGTAGGCGTAATGGCAGATGGGAATGCTACGATGACCTAAACAACACAGTAACAGTACTAAAACGTACACAAAATATAATGGTGCCTTGCACTAAGTAGGTACACAATAAATTAAAGACGTATGATGGCAGGCAGGACAAAAAAGGCCCTTTTCAGGGCCACCAAATGTTCATGTGATACATTCATGTTTCTTGAATTTGGTTAAAGTCAAAACTAGTATCATGCTGTTTCTATTAATTAGTTACCTAGTTGAAATTTTTCCACTTTAGCTGTGATGCCATGCCACACATTATGATTTAAAATACAAAATTAATCAGGTAATCCTGAGGGATTACTTGATTATTTTTTATGATAAGTCATAGGTTGAATTAGTAAACAAAAACGTTATAGTGTACAGTTCAAACATTTGGAACTAGAATTTTAAATCATAATGTGGTGTGTCACAGCTGCAGTGTAAAAATGCCAACTAGCTTTTTGGAGGCCAATGTATATAAAACAAGTTCAGACTTTTATCTAGCGCCACAATTTTTAACCGACTTCCAAAAAGGAGGAGGTTATATGTTCGACTTTATGTTTTTTTTTTATGTTCACCGAAAAGCAATTTATGCTCACCACAATGCGTATGGTGAGTGGTTGTTGAGGAGTTCTCCTGGTTAAGAACCAGGAGAACTCCTCAACAATTAACGTCCCAGCATCGGGAAAAGCAATATTTTGTAACATGTGATGACCAGCTGACAATATGCTATTGTAACTTAGATAAATTACAAACTGACCCACTAAAAATTGAAAAATAAAAACTTTTTACAAAAAAAACCACCGACTTCCAAAAAAAACACTATAAATTAAAAAATAACTTTAATTTCGGAAGTCGGTGTCAATAAACGAAAATGCGGTACCAAAGACACCGACTTCCGAAATTAAAGTTATTTTTTAATTTATAGTGTTTTTTTTGGAAGTCGGTTGTTTTTTTTGTAAAAAGTTTTTATTTTTGATTAACTTTTTGTAATGTAGGTAGGTATAATTAACGACGAAGTAGATCAACGTTTCAGTTTTTGAAAGCATAATTATTGACACGTAAAAGTAACAGTGTTGACGATTTTCGTTGCTGACCGTCCCTAATACCTAAGTACCTACCTACCAAATTCTTATCTTGTTCCTGATGGTCTATTTTTCTTGTTATGCATATCGATTCGTATTGTTTTGCTTATTTCTCGGCCTTTTGTGCAAGTTATACAACCATCCCACCGAGATAATTCCAGTAGCTACTTCTAATTTGGAGGCCACATCTAGTAGGTACAAAGATCAGCAAGTCTGCTGATGCGCTTAAGTTTGTTTTGATGTTTTCTCTTAATATATTACAGTATTCCGTAATATTATTATGTTTTTAGGTAGTACATAATGCGTACAATTCTTTAGCGTACACTATGTCCGGGTACGCCTAATAAAACTTGGTGGCGCGGCCGGGAAGTATACTTCCTGGCCGCGCCACCAACACAAGGCTATAATTTCTAAAGTAATAAAATTTTCCAATCTCTATAAAGCGTACGGATAAGAACAATTTTGGTACAATTCTTTAGCGTATACTATGTTCGGGTACGCCTAATAAAACTTGGTGGCGCGGCTGGGAAGTATACTTCCTGGCCGCGCCACCAACACAAGGCTATAATTTCTAAAGTAATAAAATTTTCCAATCTCTATAAAGCGTACGGATAAGAACAATTTTGGTACAATTCTTTAGCGTATACTATGTTCGGGTACGCCTAATAAAACTTGGTGGCGCGGCTGGGAAGTATACTTCCTGGCCGCGCCACCTACACAAGGCTATAATTTCTAAAGTAATAATTTTTTTGAATCTCTTTATAGCGTACGGAAAAGAACAATTTTGGTACAATTCTTTAGTGTACACTATGTCCGGGTACGCTTAATAGTTTACAAAAACCGTGGTGGCGCGGCCAGGAAGTATACTTCCCAGCCGCGCCACCAAAACTTCATTATATTTCATTATTCGTTGAGGTACAATTTTTTTCACTACATGTACCCTAAAGTACATTAAGGGTACAATTTATCTAGAAACGTGTTTCTGTAATTTTTCACTGTGGCGCGGCCAGGAAGTATCACACGCGATTGCAGGGGTTAAACAAAGTGTGGAAAGGCCAGGAGTGGGGGGCTATTCGTTTTTTTTTGGTTTTTAAACGAACTTGAAAAATATTTTATTTTTTATTTTTTACGTAATCTCTGAACATGCCGATTACCGTTACGCCGGTTATTGTTATAGTGAAGTCGCCCCCTAACAGCATAAGATAGCATTCAATGGAGAAGAAAATATTTCCACATAGTCGCGTATGTATTTATTTTATTACCATTGATCTCTATAGTACACTTGTATTATAGAGGTCAGTCTTAATTACATAAGACGGAGAAGGTATGGTGTGTCTCGTTATTATCAGCCATATTTTTACAACTTGTGGGCTACTGTGGGTATGTGTTGGATAATGCGCAATAGAAAAACCGTTTACAGTTCAAATCAGATTATAATTTTATGAACAGTTTAATCACACTAGCAAATTACACACTGTAGGCACACGACACAACCAGATACGGAACGCGGGACAGTTTCTGAGCACATGTTGTTCTTACGATGTCCAATGTCCAAGAGAGCTCCACATCGTTCTTGTTGCGCTGTCCTCGAGCGTTGACCCCCCACGAACTCAGGCTAGACTCTGTCAAGCGCCACCAGATGGCGCTGGCGTTCCGAATGGTCGTTGTCGTCACGGTTTATTCCGGGTCGTCCCCACAGCACGAATGGGAAAAAAAAGTTTCCGTGAAATCTCCAATCCCCATTATTGCATTTTGACTCTCGGTCTATAGCGGAACGAGTGGAAAATAAAAAGTTCCAATCGTCACCACTGGGAAGGAACGAAACTTTTTCTTCCCACTCGTGCCCAGTGGGGACGACGGGGCGGGGACGACGGGGCGGGGACGACCGGGAATAAACCGTCGTCACAGAGCTTCCGCCTCGTTGTCAAGCCAGCTTCCGTACTAATGATTTCTCCGACATATAATTATACAGGGTGGCAGGGAAATCGATGCGCAAGCTGTTACCATGGATTCAGAACATGATTTTCTGAACTTGCGTTGAAATTTTTAGTCAATAAAAAAAAATGCTTATTTGTGTGTACAGACGCCAGCACATCAAGCTACCCGAAACTGTCAAAGTATCCCAATCAACATTGAACCATAAGCTTTAGCGATAAAGTTGAAAATCTATTAAGGCTGCACCGACCGCGCAGTGGCGCCCTCATCGTTTGTTTGGTTATTTCTTTTATTTTAGAATGAAAATGCAGAAAATAAGCAGGCACGTTAAGTTGTGCTCCACAAGATTATACGTTAATATTATTATAAACGGTAGTTTTACATTGTTTAGTTTTATTATAATCACTAAAACGGATAATAGTGGCCACTATTTTCCGTTAAATAAATAAATACAATAAGAGAGCAGAAAAATCGTGCACCGATACTTTCGTGGAATCTGTAGGCAATGCAGAAGGAAAAAATGCGTTTAAAATGCCTCCTGTTTTATAAATACTACCCCTGGCTACCTGTGACTCAGAGACAGCGGACCGGTAGCGTCTATTTGATCAAACTACCGTCATAAGTATGATTTTTGGTATTGTGCCATCTAAAATGCAATAATTTGCTTATTGTGCAGTCATTCGGAAGTTAGGCGCGTACAGACATTTCAGCGACTTTAATTGTTATATCAACTAAGTAGGTATATATTTTCAACACACTTGTTTGAAAAGTGGCTTTTTTTGCACCTCTTTTATGTACTTTTAGCTTTACATTCCCTCACTAGTGCGAGAAAGAACGTCACAGATATAGAATACAGACAGATGTGTGATTTTTTAAATCTAAACAGTATTCTTAAAATTTTGTGAAAATATAAACTACTTAAGTCCCGCCCCGCACGACTCACGTCCTCCTCGACGTCATGGCTTTTAGTATGTTCACTCCCTAAGCACCCTGAACAAGTTTCTGAAGGAATCCCCTGCTCACGCACTCTACACCCCCTTTTGGGCCATTCGTTGACTGAACTATACTTACTTAAAAAAATGTTATTGCATCTGATTGTTTTCCAAATACATGTCAAACTAAACAAAACCTGTATATTTCAGGGTAGTGTTAGACTCTGCTATTACCTACAACTTAAAGCAGCGGACTTTTAGAAAAATTGCAAAGCTACCCGACGCATTACAGGCGCCCGCCGTATGCGCCCACGAAAACGAGGTTTATGTAGTTGGGCTCAAACACATTTACAAGTTTAAAGACACTGGAGAACATCAATGGTGGGAAAAGTTCGTAGACACCGAAATGACGCCGAGCTACTTGATCTCTTTCAAAGGTTACATATATGTGGCTCAGAACTACTTTTGTGATCTGTATAGATTCAGACCAGGAAAAGATACAGTTTTGCAACATATTGCCTGTTTTAATCATCCTCCTATGGCTATGTGCAGTTTAGGTGAGTAATACATACTTTATGTAATCGTTTCACTTAAGGCGAACATTTCCATGTAATGTAACGTTTTTACGAATGGTACAATACAGGTAAAAGCTCTTTTTCCAAAAGCATTTACATGTAATGTAGCGTTCCTGCGAATGCTCGACCCTGCGTTGGGCGTACCTAAAGGTGATACATAGCACACGTATCAAATCGGAAAGGGATCGGCATCGTATCGCCTCGCCGTCAAACAGGCGTCAACCTAACGTAAGCACGTAACCAAAGCGGATCAGAAGCTCCGATACGTCGACTCGGCTACGGCTAGGCGACGCCGCGCTGGTTGATTGTGCAGCAGGCAGGCCCGAGGGGTAAGAGGGGCAAGGGTGGACGAAGAGATGTAAGCTCGGCTACGGAGAGACGTAAGCGCGGGGACGACGAGGCGTAACGCACCGCACCGCGGTTCGTGAGCTTGTCCCGAGGCGAGGCGATTACGTTACGATTCCGACTAGTGTGCGTTGCAGTAGGGAGTTTCATACAAATCATACTGAACGGCTAGAGTTGATACGGTGCCGATCCCATTCCGGTTTGATACGTTTGCCTTTATGCTCACTGCTAGTAAGCATTTACTGATACGTTTACCTTTATGCTCACTGCTAGTAAGCATTTACTGATACGTTTACCTTTATGCTCACTGCTAGTAAGCATTTACTGATACGTTTACCTTTATGCTCACTGCTAGTAAGCATTTACTGATACGTTTACCTTTATGCTCACTGCTAGTAAGCATTTACTGATACGTTTACCTTTATGCTCACTGCTAGTAAGCATTTACTGATACGTTTACCTTTATGCTCACTGCTAGTAAGCATTTACTGATACGTTTACCTTTATGCTCACTGCTAGTAAGCATTTACTGATACGTTTACCTTTATGCTCACTGCTAGTAAGCATTTACTCGTAACATTTCTTGCTACCTTGCGTTCATTATTGCCGATTGATTGATTATAAGGTACTCCAATATGCTCGTTTTAAAATCAGGTTGTAACAAAACATCGAGGGTCGTGTTCGAAGTGTGGTTCGATAAAATTATAAAACGGCGAATGCTCAATGTTCTGTTGCAAGTACCTTTACGTTTTTTTCTGTTACAATTACCTTTACGTATTTGCATTTGGTAATGATATAATGACTGAGCAGTGGTGGCGGCGCGGCCGCGACTTACGAGTTGTAGGTGGTTCGAACCCCGACAGGCGCTTTACTTTACATCTACCACTTCTCTAAAAACTGCGAAAGAAACCGGGATGTCCATATACCAACTACTACAAAAAGAACTGAAAAAATTGTAGACATGTGACATCTACCAACCCGCACTGGGCTCGCCTGGTGGGTTACGTTACGGTTCAGTCCCTTTCACCGAGAAGGCCTGTGTCCCAGGAGTGGGAACATTATAGGCCGATTGTGCATAATGACTATGTTAAGTCAACCTTTGTTATTAACTGAGTAAACGACCCTGAAGGGCGAGATTACAGCATCTTAAAATTTGATCACTTCATTATTCTTTGTTGGTGAAAACGAATAAAACGAGACGCTACAGTCTAGTTTATTATGTTGCAGGATACACGCTGTTCGCTATCACAGGTACAGCTGAAGAGATGACAGATTTAATAAAAGTGGAAGAATTTCAGGATGCATGTGCTCCTGACCAGAATATAAAGGTTCTTTGGACACAGGCTGACTGGGTGTTTGGTATTAATCCTGCAGGATCTTGCGGAGTAGCGATGGTGACGCCTCCCGCGAACCCTGAAGTGTCGACCTTCCACCAACGATACCTCACGATGTACGGAACAGGGTAAACTTTAAAGCCCACACAAACACAAAAATGTTATTAATTTACATTTATTACGTCATTCATTTACAAACATACTCAAAATTATTAATTAAAGTACATACAATTTGTACAAGAACTCCACAATAAAATAAGGCAGATAATTGTTAATACTCATAATATTACTCTAATTACCATACTTATATAAAAGTGACAGCATTATATGCGATCTCAATGAGACTAGTCGACAACAATAATAAAATAATCTTTGCAATTAATAGGTATACAACATGAAGCCAAAATTTTTATCTAAAATTATCTTGTCACGGATATAAAATAACTTATATTAATGTGTCTGCAGGGTCAAATTAAACTAGCTAGAGAAACTCCACAGATGTGGGTATCGATATTTAAACACGTTAAAACAAAAAAATAAATAAATTTGACGATGTTTTTTTGTTGGGTCATCGACCGCAGGTAGTGTGGTACTTGAAATATTTATTTATTTATTTATTTTAGTAATAACACTACAAGCAGTCGTTGACCCAAGTAAAAAACATCGCCAGATTAATTTCTATTTCGTTTTATCGTGATCTCGATATCCATCACGTCTGCAGTTTCGCTAGTTAATTTAATTTGACGCTGTTTATTAACCGATGTTATTTACAATGAATACAGAAAAAAATACGATAAATCTCTAGTATGTTAAGGCCACTCAATGTTATGTATGAATACATACACTTGTTGAATGATACAGCACCAAATGGATCATGGTCACACATTCGAGGTGTTATTATGTCAAGTACACTACACAGAGGATCCAACATTACTATTTATTACATGAACATTAAAACTTACTTATCATATTTAAAAGCTCATATCCATCGCATGTTTCTTATAACTAGAATTAAATATAAACAATAAAGTGATGTATTAATGTACGGAAGCATTTCATTTATCAAGATTCTGTGTCAAAAAATGTTTTTGGCATTTACAAGATCGCTACATACGAAGTTATTGGAAGCACTACTTATAATATCTAAAGGCCTGTGCACACCACGTTTTTTAAACGTGCCGTTGACAAGCGTTTGTAGCGATACAGACGCGAGTCAGACGCAGCCTGTAGAACTTCTATAGGATAAAAGCGCGCCGTCGACTCACGTATCCAAAACGCGCGTCAACGGCGCGTTTAAAAAACGTGGTGTGCACAGGCCCTAAAGTAAATGTTTTGTGTAGAATAGACAATTATGAATGCATTCTCTTGGTACAAAAATATCAGCTATACACTATCAAAACTTTAGCACGTCATCAAGGCACGTTTATCCATTCGCCGTTACATTAAAATTAAATAATTATTACAATGTTGTACAGATAGTAAAAAATTCAAAATATAATTATTACTTGCCACTAGATTAAAAACTTGCACTATTTATTTGTTACGAACGCGTATAAACTATGTAGCATTCCGTAGTACCCATGATAGGGTTGTCAGTACAACCCGTTCGCGCTAAGTTTGACTCACCGTCAGCAAAACTAACAAATATCGAGATAACTGAAGAATACGCGATGACGTTGCTAACGGTACTGAGAGGGCGACACAAGTGTGCGGGAGGTGGTTGGGGGGAGGGAACACGCATTCCACGGGCCGGCAAACTTAGCGCGAATGGGTAGTAATAATAATTGTATGGCTTACTTACTAACACAATGGTGGAAGCATTTACGTCCATCCGCCCGTGAGCTTGTGGAATAGTTCTTCGTTGAGTGTCTGGTTGGCATCCTTTGAGCGCATCGAGAGGAATATGTAGCCTCCTATGAACTCGTGGACAACTTTGCAGTCAGCGGACTGAACTGAGAATATTATGTTGCCCTCTTCGAACTGTACCATCATGTGTTTTATCTCCCAGTTTACGTTCCATGCCTGAAATGAAGAGATAACTTTGTTAGCAAATATAGTTAACTCACAAAAAATCGACAAATTAATTTCTTTTTTGTTTTATCGCGTAATAAAAAACGTGACCTCGGCGTCATTCTGTCATGTAGTCGAACCGTAGCGTGCTGGGCACATTTTGGTTTGTCGTCTATACATGACTGTGGCGGTCAAAAGGTTAGATATCGATACCCACGTCTGCCGAATTTCGCTAGCTAATTTAATTTGACCCTGTAGAGCAGGGGTGGCGTATTACCCAGTAACAGGGTTGTGTAGGTCAGATAGGCAGTCGCTCCATGTAAAATACTGGTATTCAGCTGCATCCGGTTAGACTGGAAGCCGACCCCAACATAGTTGGGAAAAGGCTAGGCAGATGATAAGAGCAGGGGTGGCCAACCGGTCGATCGCGACTACTAGTCCAGTCGATCGTGGCAAGGAAAAAAATATAAATACGTAGAACAGACTGCGCAACGTACCTAATCACTAACTGCTGCACGCATCATCTTGTATCATTTTTCAATCGCCGTTCCGTCACGTTATTTATCCTCTCTTCTATGCAGTTTCTCTCTTTTGTTTTCGGTGCGCGATAACAATAAGCGGGAAGCGTGTGGGACGCGGGAGTGGGGCGCGGGCGGTTGTCAAGTCAGTCAGTTGACGACAAACTAGCGGATTTACGAGTTATATTTTCCCTCGTAATAAAATAAAAAGTACTACATAAGTGTGTACTGAACTCTGATGTAATTGGTAGATCGCACAGGGTGTCGTCAGTGAACAGTAGATCTTGAGTTGGGCACCCCTGCTATAGAGTATTCTTCTATCCATAACAAGAATTGTGAACAAAACCTCACTAACCTTCATAGTACTAAACCGCCACGTCTTGATATGGTCCCCGGTGTTGGGATCAAGTCGCATGATCCTATTATTGGCGATGCTGATGATCTCGTCCCGCTTGTGGCCCATGAACCGTACGACGAACATGGTCTGCCCGTAGTCGCGGAGATTCTGCCAAGTCTTGATGTATTGCAACTTGGCTTCGAGCAACGGAAGGTCTTTTACGTTGGCATGACTCTCTAGCACGCGTTGTGTGAACTGGAAAGATACAAAAGTTTTTTCATGATACTGAAGAAAACATAGAAAAGGTGGTGATTTAACGCAAAAAAATGGGCCTGAAAGAAATGACATTGAATAATAAACTTTATTGTTTGTGTTTTAAAGTGCAAGTTAGCTTGCGCTGCTTCGAGGGTTCGTGGACCTGACTGCCGCCAAGCAGAGCGTTGCTGATTCCGGTTTAAAGGGATAGGAGTCACATAATATGCCATTTAAGCTTTGTCATGTCAGATATCCAAAAACGACAATGCGTTTCAAAAATCGCGTAAAAAAATCGACCAAGGTCTCGTTTAGTATCTGCATCAATGTTAGAATTTTGAACTTTTATCGATTATAATAAGGGGTATTATCCAAAGTCATCAGAAAACTGTGTTCTTTGCAGAGCCTAATACCAAAAACTCACCTTCCCCTTAAGTTTTTTAAGGAACCGTGGCGCTAGGTAGTTATCAGGCTGCAGATGGTCTAGATGTGGCAGTGAATGCTGGTTGAGCGCGGCCGCGGGCTGCGGTCGCTGTAACGCGAGCAGAGACCGCACCGCAGCCGCCTCAGTCGCGAACGCTGCGTCCGCTAGCGATCGACCGCGCGATCCTAGACGACAGGCGGCGACCCATTCGGCATATTGGTCCTCCTAGGATATAATAAAGGATATTAAAAAAAAAAACGGAAATAGTTAAGTACTGAACTTTTCCCGGGACTCGAATCTGGTTTCGATTCCTGGGTCGTTTTTAGTTGAGCCCATTAGGAATTTCTCAGTAACAGCTCTCGGAGTCTAGATTTGCCCAGTTAATGGCAAAAGCCATAAATGGGCTTTATAACAAGCCATTTGTGAAATAACTTTTATGTCTACACATAAAGTTTAGTTTTCGCTGCAACTTTAATATATTTTTATGACCTTCGCATAGTACTAGTCATTCTGAAATCAACTTTACTTGCACAGTGGCAAGGTTGATATTTATTTCTACGAAAATAACAAGGGTTTTTACTTACATTCTCACACTTGAGCCACATCTCGTGCATGGCGTCTTCTGCCGGTATCTCCAGCTTGATGCTGTAGCGGCCCGTCGCGGGGTGAGCGTCGGGAGTCACCTGTGCAAGAACAAAATTAATACTGCTAAGGTCGTAATACAAAACAAGGTCTTTTTGTCATGATTGAAACCAGGGCTTTAAATAACGGTATGTTTGTTAACCAGTACCATTGGCCTTGGTGTGGTACCGATACCTGACGTAGTATCTCTATTATTGGTATTTCTAATCAGTATCGGTACTGTACAAACAAATATTTCCTTAAGTTAGAGTCAGAAAACAAATCTCGACCTTGAAGTTATTTAAAAAAAAAAACTTCATTTATTTGTGCTTACCTCAGCACCGCGCAGTTCAACAGCATACGAAGCAGTTTCTCCTTTTCCTGCAGCCTCGCGCGACGAGTGTATGCGCAGTACGCCGTCGCGGCATGACACCCAGCCACGTTTGTACGCCTTTAGAGTGAAGCGTTTCGGCCTGGGAAAGAACAATTTAATGTTATCGTAATGGAATAAAAATAGAAGAAAGATGTTACTAAAGAATTATTTTGATTATAAGCAACTATAGCATAATCAAAATAATTTAGTTTAAGTTTTTAAGCACTGGCCAAATTGAGGGGAATCTTCCAAATCATTAAACGATCGACGCTCGCAGTCGAGGCCCGCATCCCGCGCGGGATTCGTCTCAGTGTGGCCATAGCTATAAGCGGGAATACCAACATATCTAGTTCGTTATTTGGAGGCCACTTATAGGTACAATGGTACATGATACATTTTAACCAATAAGGGGGATGATAATAAGATAGCCCGTGAAATTCAAAACTTCTCATGTTTTTTGCAATTTGCAGGACAGTATCATGTTGTATGTTGAACAAAATATGATTCACGACCGTAACAAGTTAGTATGTATTAGCCAATTCAATTTAACCTTCTAAGTTCTTATAACCGTATTGATTGATATTTCATGAAATAGTCGTTCCATACGGTTATAAGGACGTTGACGAAATTTGAATTTCGCGGGCTTACCTGGTGAATCCCCAGCATAGGGCTATAGGGGATCGTAGTGGAACATTGAGTGCTGTGTAGTCCCCTGGGGGGACTGGTCTAGGGGATTTTAGTGGAACGGGCGGTGCTTCCCCCTCAAGGATATTTCGGAGACTTTAATATTATTTTTATCAGACTTTAAAAAATGAGGAGGTTTTACAGTTATTTTTATAGGTGCGCAATAGTAACAACAGATATTACAAAATACGGAAATATATAATTTACAGGTTAATAAATAGGTTTGTGTACAAACTAAATACATGTGTTTACAACAAGGTTGAAAAAATTAAGTTATTTTAGTGGTATGAGGGGGAATGACAAATATCTTACGCGAAAGCACAGTATTCGTTGTTACACTTGCTGGCCGGTCGACATGAGATGAAAGAAAGAAAATATTATGTAAATACAAAAAAAAATATAAATAAAATAATAAATACGACAAATTTTCAATCGATAATTTTTAAACGTGGAATAAAATTGACGTCTGACAGATTTTGTATGGAAGAACTGTCAAAAATTCTAAATTATAACTCGGATATAATTATCTGGCGTTGGAAAAATCGGCCCTAAGATGTAATACATATACATAATACATAAATATCAGTCACTGACGAAAAGTTACAACGCGAAACGGTCTGTAGTCAGTATGTATTTATTTGGGAAAACAGACGTATATAAAATAAACAGGTTTTTTTTTACTATATTTTGATCTACAATCAGTCTGTCAACTATGAGCAGATGTGGAGTAAATACGGCAAAAATAAACACGTAATGAAATAAAAAAAAATAACCTGGCAATGACATGAAATTAAAAAAAAAAACACGTCGTTGTTTGCCACAACACGCTCCATGATGAACTTCTGAATGGGCTGCTACTATCGTCATAACATCAACAACTTCCCGATATAAATATTTACTAAAAACTTCCCGATTCAATATGTATTGAGATCAATGCCATATCAACCAGGGCGTCAATTCATAACGAGTGGCTTGATTAATGAGTCTTCGGTAAACAATCGTAATAGTTGACATGCGGCTTACCAGCCCCAATTCCAGTCAATTAATTTGGATCACTCTCGCGTGTAGATACTTACTATTTTTTGAAGTGAAAACTTCTTTAGGCGCGCTGGGCATTTTTTGAGATGGGAAAAAACCATTGAACTCGGGACACTGTTACCGTAACCGACACCTCTGTTTTAAGTTTTGGCCATTATAAAGAAAGACATCAACGCGCCGTACATTTTTTTGGGAAGAATGACCTTCAAACATATTTAAGTATAAAATGACTATGCTTTTTCAAGGTTTCACTTCTGTTGGCACTCCTGGAGTGCCACTGTTTATTTTTTCTTCGGTTTTTACACGTAACACGTCTTTGAAGTTTCGTTAACTTTTTTTTATATTGCCAAATGGGGCCCTAAAAAAATTGATAATAAAAAAGTCTCTTGACCTTGATCACGTCTGATGGAAGGATGGATGAGGTCTACGATGGAACGAGTGTGCCCAGAAGATGCCTGCGTAACACACTAACAGTAGCAATGGCTTTCATTTTGACAGTTCAACAACATTCATTGCGTTATTTACGTTGTTGAGCAGAATTTTTTTTCGAACATATGAAGTAATGGATTAGCTAAACAATATCCTTCAAAATTATTCTGATTGTGGTTGAAGTGTGTTACGCAATTAGGGTGCTGTTCACTCTTGCTTTGAAGCCTGGCGGGTTATAGGTGGAAGGGAACTCAGATGCTGGCAGAGAATGAAGCTAACTGAAAAAGAGGCCCATTGAGAAAAGGTTCTTTCCTCGTATCTCTTTGTCGGACGCTGGTAACACTCACCTAAGATACTTGAGGTAAGACGCAAGCTCGGGCACATGCGTGATGTCATTATGCGGCGCGGGCCCACCCTCCAGCTGATTCTGAAGCGCTGACAGCGCTGCGTCGATCTCATCCTCGGGCGCGTTGGCTGGCGCTGCATTTGTACCGTCCGGTGCATCTAGGCTGCCCCCTGCTAGCGTTTGTAGTTCGATTTGCAGCTGGAAGATTGATAAGATCAGATTAATTCTGTAGCGAATAGGAAAAATGGTGCTAAATGGGCACGTACGTAGGTCTTGTCTGGCCGTGTGTTTCTTCGCGTGTTCTTGGCCTAATATAACTTGACCAATCTTCAAGACTGAGGAATATCCAAATACAGGAATGTCGCTAATTTGCTTGTCCGAGGGGATAGTCAAGCTTTTAAGGCAAAACATTCAGCTGCATTTCAATTGACAAAGGCTTTTCTCTGCTTCTGAGCTAGTAATTATATGTGTAGTAGTAATTAAAAATATACTGTAAGTATCATTGTAGTAATCGTCAGTTTTAAGATTTAAATGAAAAACTCGCCAGCACACGGATGAACCCGGAGTGGCTTTCGTTGTAGTTAAAACCAAATTGTAAAATAGGCGAAGTGTTACCTAGCCTCATTAGTTAGTAACAAAATTCTGGGCCGACTCAAATTATATTACCATCGACAAACTGAGAAGAAGAAATAAATACCTGTAACGCTGCAAACAGCAGCATCTCCTCCTCTGTACACTGGACCTCCTGGTTTAGGATCTGCCAGCGCGCCTGTTGGTACAGCTGGTTCAGTCGCGCAGCGTCCTGCGCACGCGCCGTCAGGTCAAAGAACGAATAGAACTTGAACCGCAGCTGTAGCGTGTTCCATTCACGAACGTATTGCTCCATTATGGAGAGGGATGAGTCGAGCCAACTGCGGGGAGAAGATTATCGTTACAATGTTTGTATGTATTTCAGGGCCCAGAAATCATTAAATTCGTTTAGGATTAAACATAATCTAAAAATCCTTCTGTCGCTTCAAACAAGTGACAGAAACAGAAAGAAGTTTTAAATTCGAGCGGTCTAAACGGGCTTTTGAAATGATAATTTTGTAAGTAATGTGTCGCAAAAATTAAAGATGTGCATAGGAAAGGAATTCATTGCAAAATATTATTGATGATGTAAATCTTGGTAAAACTACTCCGTGTTACCAAGATTCAGACATCATCAATAATTATTTATGCATCTAACATTCCAATCCAATACAATGACGGAGCACATGAACTCATTAAAAAAAAAAACTATGCGGTAAAGTGGTCATTAAAAAGACATTAACGTCATTTCTATACAAAAACTCCATTTTTGTGGTCAAATTAGATTACAACAACAAAGACAGGCAAACAAATAAATAGTTTATTATGGGTTTTAGAGCATGCTTTTTTCCTTGTTCTACTAGCAGGTTATCCCCAACAGATAAATACTTTCATAGCCTATAAAAACAAATACATACCCAACATTCATTCTGGCACGTTCCATGAGAGATTTGGGCGTTAGAAGGGACTCTCGTGATTGGCCGTCGGGTTCCATGGGAGAATCCGCTAGGGACAACTCTGCTAGGGAGTCGAGAGCGTCCAAGGAAGCGGCCCGGGGCGGGGTACCGCAGTACCCGCCGTCGCTTGAGCCATCGCTCTGTGTGCTATATACACCCCCATACCGACGGAGTGTGCCGTTCTGAGGAAAAGAAAATTGGGAGATTTATTGTATGATGATGTTACTATGATAATAGTTGACCGAACAAATCCTGGCATGAAAAAAGAAAGGGGTGGGTGATGTCATGGTTATTAAATCTCATAGTTTTTGTCGCACGTAGGATGAAACAACTTGAAATAGCATGTTTTACATACACGTTTAAATTTAAGTCGTTCTGGACCTCTTCAGGGGTCATTGTACTCATCATTATGAACAACTTTTACTATGGGACCAAACCTGAAATCGCGAAAAAAAAAACAGCTGTTCCCTTCATTTATGTTCGCATATCTCGTCAAAATGTAGGGAGCAGCTGATTTTTTTTTCGTGATTTCAGGTTTGGTCCCATAGTAAAAGTTGTTCATAATGATGAGTACAATGACCCCTTAAGAGGTCCAGAACGACTTAAATTTAACCTTGTATAAAATAACCATTTTGTTTAGTCTCCAAGTCAAAAGTTACGGCAAAAGCGATCAAAACCAGCTTAATTTATTATTAAACAAATTATGCTGGCTTTGCATGTAACATAAACAGTATATGATGTGAAACAGATGCATTTTCCTGCACCATTCTTGTTTAGCTGACGAATAAATGTTAAAAATAACCGCTGAATTATCTTTAACCAATGAATGAGCTCATAAGTCCGGATCATGTAACATATTCACCATTTTTGTTTCTTTTTACCAATTTCGAGAACTGCTGTTTTGCAGGTCGGAACCGATTAAGAACGATCACGTGCGATTTTTTATTTAAAACGATTGTGAATAAACTCAGTGGATTCCGCAAGGGTCATTATTGGGTCCAAGTATTTTCCATGTATGTATTGACTTCACTTGAACCAAAAGTTCCAAGACATGTGGATTATGTCCCTTTTACAGAGAGGAGGCCTGTGTCCGAGCAGTGGGAATGTTATAGACTGATCATGCTGTATTGATTTCAGTAAGCTTTCACTTCAACACATTTTATTTATATGAATGATAAATGATTTTGAAATTAACAAACATTATGCCACTTACTTGTTGTGCCACAGGAGTAGCAGAGAGCGACCTTGGAGGGGGTGGTGTCGCAGGACATGGCCCGTTAGGCCTGTCCAAACTATTTGATGAGCCTCTTGTGGCTGCTATAAAGGTGTTGGTGTCTGCGGGGTGTGAAGACTTTATCCTCTTAGCCTCCTTTAAGTTCTGGTAGTTCTGCTTGAGGTGGGACGGCTCTAAAGGATAGCAGAGCGATAGTTCTTCTGGGTGTCGTATACCTGCAAGAATTAGGAGACATGTAGTTGTAATGTTTTGATTGCTAGTCATATATTACGTGTAGTTCAAAGATACAGTAGAGTGGGCAGTTACATACATTTTGGTTACCATACCATAATCGGGTGCTTGTAGGAATCGAATTACAATTTTATTGTGTCTAAATATTATGGCAACAGTTCTATGACGCATGGCCTTGTCACGATATATATGTCTACGATAGGCACTATGCCTTATTTTCTAGTAGACAAAGCGTGCACTCAAACAGAAGAAGTCCTAGAAGCAAAAAATTCGAAGACATTTTTGTTGACACGGGTTGGTGGATGTCACATCCACCCGTGTCAACAAAAATGTCTTCGAATTGGATTGGTGGATGTCACATCCACCAACCCGCACTGGGCCCGCGTGGTGAATTACGGCCCACTCCCTCTCACAGAGAGGAGGCCTGTGTCCCATCAGTGAGAACATTGTAGGCTGATTATGCTAAGCCGACCCAAATATAGTTGGGAAAAGGCTAGGCAGATGATGATGCTAAATCGTGCACAATAATTACAGATTGCAAGTTTGCCAAACTACAAAGAATAAATACAGTAGCTAATTTCCCCATCTTCAAACACCAGGGGGCAATTGCTCCCATAAATAAGAACAAGAATATCAAATTGTGGTAATATTACGATAACAACACGCCCCATCGTATGTATGGGTCCTTCACAATAAACATTCAACTTTTACGAGTTGATCAACTTTACGAGCATTAACATTTGGACGAGATAAAATACATTTGATGTTGGACTTAGATCTTGTAATGCCGTATAAGGCATAAAAGTCAGATCGTAAATCGACAATCGTTACATACAAAGTGTTGAAACGTAGAAGTTTCGCTATAAAAATAAATATGACCTTTACGATCTTTTGCGCAAAGAAAGATAAAGGAAAACAAGATAACAATATTGGTGGTTTTATGTAGTTTTTGGGCGTAAATGCCTATCTAAATTGGGATCTTGTAATTTTATCCGCATTTTTACTGAGACTCCTTACAATTTATTATTTCGCTTTTGGCTGACCCAAAGCCCAAGGCCAGTAGGATTTCTTAGTGCTGTTAGCAAAATCTAGAACATCGTCATATCAAAAACTAATAGATATCAGCTCAAGCTACACTAATCAATTCAATCTACTAATCATTTTCTTAACCAAATTATACACAGTCAAGCAGATAAAAATAACAATTAAGTAAACTTACCAAGACTTTTGCAAAGCTGAACAACGGCGCTGAAGGTGTCAATAGAGAAGTCGATCTTGCAGTCAATGAATCTGAGGTCCGGGAGTTGGATTCTGATGGGTTTGTGCATAGGCGTGAAGTGGAGGGCGGCATCAGCGTGGACGCCATACTGGTCCAGCGTGTGCTTGGGTCGGGACAACCATTTGTTGCGAGTCGGCCACCACAGAGCGTGGTCTGACCAATCCTTTTTGAATTCTGGAAGAAGAAAATTATGATATTTTTATTTTAATCTTTCAAGTTAATCAATAATCACATAGGTACCCCTTTATTTATAAACGTTGCTAAAAGTTAAGTAGTGGTTACTGATTAGCGACTGTGTAACCATAAATTTTTGACGTTTGAACGTCACTAAACTTTAATCACCGTTTATAAATAAACCCCATAATCTTTAACTTTCGTTAAAAGAGTATATTGCGCACATAATATATACACGTTATATGCTTCATTAGAAAAGTATCTAGTAAAGATTAATGACTCGTTGTGAGAGTTAGCAAGTACTTCAACAAAATGACAAGTTTCTTCATTAAACATAGTGTTGACTCCAATAAAATAAAACACGGAGAAAGCGCTGTGAAACTAGCAGTAAAAATAACTAAGTATATACTTAAGAATAACCTTTTCACTGGTACGCAAGAAAATTAATGAATGGACGAACCAGACTTGAGTACTAACCCTGCACTCAAGTACACATGGCTGTCATTAGAGGTAAAATAAAAAGAAATCTCATCATCTGGCGTACGAACTCATGGACGAAAAAACGATCAGTGATCTGACGTCATGCCTGTAGTAGCGGATGAACTGTAAAACATTGTAGAGCTTCTTGAACCCCTTACACCGCAAGATGAAAGTGCAGGGGAGGTACACACATACTGGTTTTCGCTGTCGTGTAGATTTTGTTTCGCTTCCGTTGAACCGTGAGTCACGTTAGCTGGTCTGACGATAGACGAACAAACTATAACATCTAATTGCTATGAGTCATTGCTAGAAAAACCTTATAAATCGTTATATTTTTAAGGTGTGCTGTGATTGGAAGTTCATTGGACCAATTCATTTTGTTTTGTATTGAGTTTTTGGGTATGCATTGTTATTATATTAGGTAGGTACCTATGTCGAAGTTGCGTCTATTGGTAGTTTAGGTAGAGGAAATAAAAAAAAACCTACTAGTTTTTGTTCGTTAATTTAACCACAATACTAGCTGTAAAGGTAGGTAGGTACATGCAAAGTTTAAATACATTTTGTTAACTACCGTTAGTAGATTACGCTACATGATAGCAAAGTTTACTAATAAATAAATACGTGCCAGTTTACACGTAATCTTCAGCACAGTTAGGAAAAGGCTAGGCAGTCGATGACACTTAGTAGAGGCAATATTCAGATTCCAATCACTTCATTTACGCAAGGACTGGATATGCACAAGATGGAGCAGAATAACCTAAGCTAATAAGCTACTACGATGTAAACAACCAGCCTTTTTCAATAAACGCTAAAGAACATAAACCAGACCAGAAATATTATAAAAAAAATACGAGCACCAATGAACTCTCAACTCTTCCCATTCCCAACCGATTAGAATACGTTCATAGCTTTATAATGACCACTTTTACTGTCACTCGTAAAGTGTGTGAGGCCATCTTTGACTACCACCTATGGTGCCTGTTGAACTGTTCTATTTCAAAGCAACAGCAAATGCATCAACAACATTGTTCAGTATCTAGAACAGTTTATTTATAAACATGATGAATTGTGCTGCAGTTGCTATAAATAAAATTGCTGGGAAAGACAAGACGAGAATAAATTGGAAATATTGGTCAGTTCGTGTCAAGGTTTAAGTGCAGACGTGACGTCAGACAGTCAGACCCAGTGAGAACGAACACCAAATGTGGACAAAAGTTATAAACGAAACAGACAATAATGAGGCCTACACAAGGAGGTCAATGATTTCTGAATGTTTGAATGATTTCTTAGTAGACGCTAACGAAAAAGAGAGAAATCAAAATCTGTATGTTCAATTTGAAGCATGAAATATGGTACAGGGAAACTGATTCATACTATTATATTTTAGTTCTAGGAAAAACGTGACAGACGGTAATCACGTTTTACTATAATGACCCAATAGCGGTGACGTCACCCTATAGATCATTAAATTGTATGAGTTGAGTAGCTATATGGCCCGCATAACCCGTCCTCAGCGTGTGAGTCATAATGTCAAAATGTGCATCTGCTAAGTAAAGCGGTGCAAGTCAGCAATTATTTGTTTACTCGGCGTTTTTGTTTTCAATGCCGCTTGAACAAGAACCAAAGTTTTTCATAATTATCACCTCATGTTTATTGGACATCGATACAACGGGTTCGCTTCCAATTAGAATTTTAATTTATGCATTATTCAACGCATAGCATCAACTTATAAACATACTTCATCATTATCGTCGTGTAAACACATTGCTAGTAACAATGCACATAGATAGCAGGTTCGGCTCCTGCGGAGTCTATGACCATATTTGTTCGCGGATAAGTTGGATAGACGCGTTTGGCATACACCGCTTTCGCGATTTTACCACCCCGATCACGTCGCGTGATTTCTTGCCCAAGAAATACTTTGGGATTCTAAAATTCCTTTGTTGGAAACATGTTTCCTATACCGTGAAGAAGCATGGCTAAAATGTTGTTGTATCCATAAAGAGAGAACGTCAAGCATAAAGCCGAACTCAAATAAGGAGGATGTGCGCAAGTACCTACTACGCAAACTAGACTCTGATAATGTATTTGCAATTCCAATGCAATGTTTATAATTTGAGATAATGCTCGCAAAGATAAGAGTAACAGATAACTAAATGTACAAGGTGAAACGCTTAATGCAGAAGTTGAGATATCTTGTAATTATGTATTTCAAAATATTTTAACGATCACTTATTTAATCGTATTCATTCTCAAGGATCTTAAAGATCAATTAATTATTCCTGCGGTAACTCGCGTTGCTCCTTATAAGGGCGATTGTGGCCAATGTTGAGGCGCCGATGCAATACCTTTATAGTATACCCACCTTACTCGATATAGATCTTAAAGCGTATGACGATTGTAAATCGATTTTTTCCGATGCATCGATAAGAAAATACGTTCCAAGAACATGTGGATAACAGGATACTAAACGTCTTAAAGAGATTTCGCACGTTCAATGCTTTTTTTATCATTAGAGAAGAAACGAATAGATGATCCGATGAATAAAAATATAAGCTGTACGTACCTATGTGTAAAGGCAATGTTCACACAACAAAACGGGACTATGTATCTTTGTGTTTTGTAACATTTAACGCGGTTCTTTATGACCACACATTGTTTCGTAAGCTCCCCCTACTAATTGGTAAGTTATTCTCAGCGTTATCGACAGTTATGTGGGACAAGATAGTTTATTTCTGGTGGCAGACAGTTTCTGCGCCGCCGTCTCGACAGCGACAGTATAATGTGTTGACAGCTAAGCGTAACAAAATATTAATGTGTGTACCACGCGTACGAAGAAACGAGATAAGATAGTATTGAATTACACCAACATGGCAAAATCTGTTCAAGTGAAAGTAATTCAGTATCTGAAATGACTGATAAAACGATAAACATAATTGGAATCGTATATGAAATAGAGTATGTAGTTTAAAACTTCACAAGTTTTCTTCACATCACACGTGTTTGAAGCGGATGCATCAAGATTAGGTTGTCATAAAGCAATTGGTAACGGAACAACAAGTCATTAAAGCTAACATTTGGAAGTAAGTGAGGTTAACTCGGTGTTAAAAGATATTCGAGCAGGTGTTAAAATAGTAGATACGCCAAATGAAGATGTAGTCTAAAAACTGAACGGCGTCATTTAATGCCTCAATGGACTCGATCGTTTTGAAATGGATGGACTTGTTTGTAAAGTTCAATCTCTGTAATGAGCATGTACGCAATGCATTGTATACAATGTTAATTTAATAAATGGGTTAATGCGATCCAGAAACTGGAACGATCGCTTCTGCTAAATTTATGAATGTAGAACGTCTCGCCAATTTTATTGCTCTCATACTTAGCTTGACTTGCCTTACTAAATTCTTTGGAGCTTTGTGTACTGCAAATGGATTCACTGTTGCGTTTAATTTAGTAATATCCGAACTTTGTATTACGTATATCATCATACAAATTAAAACATTTTTAGGTAACAGGTGTTATATAATTTCGACTACGCCCTTACAAATACCTTAGGCATTACAATGTTGACAAGTGCTAACAAAATATGTAAACCCCTAGTTATATTCAATTGAATAAGTAGCTGCGAAGGTACAAATATGTGTAGGTTGAGCCATTTACAATAATTGGGTTCAAGCAAAGCTAACAGGAAGTTTGTGCACCCAATGAAACTGGGCCAATGGATGAACACACGACTGCGATAAAACCGCAAATGCAATATTACGCTGGCATTATCCGCACTAAAGTAACATCACGTACAAAGCAAGTTTAACCACGACTTAGCGAGTAGCTTAAGTTTACACAAAACAGCAAGTTGGATAAACATAAAACAGGCAAAGTAATTAAACTAACCGTTATCTTTACTAATAGTAAATAAATCTTGGAGTCTCGTAAAACAAATACGGAGTCAACACAAGCTCACGCGCAGACGAAGAACGCTTTGTTTATATTGAATGATTTACGTTGGTTTACCAATTTTAATGCGACAGCGTGTTTGCTAAATCAATGTTTATTTAGATATTGGGGAATTTCGCAGCTGTTATTTAGAAAGTAGTATAAAACCAAGCTGTTAGTTATTTGTCGTAACTTTTATATTCGTAATGACAAGTTTTAACATGATAATAAATTCTAAAACTGTCACGTTAGAAAGCATCGACTTCGAGTAGGTACATTACCAAGTTTTATGCGATTATAAAGTACACAACGATTCTTGTGTGTCTTTTGCCTTTTATCCACACACTAGATACCACACAATAGATGCACTATGCACATAAAGCCGCTGACATCAACGCAACGCAACGATTTAAAAAAAAAAAAAAAAAATATCCTAGTCAAGACGGTTCCATCAGTGAAGGTCCCGATTACACTCCTTGCGGTACACCTTATGTTATGATCTCAGCCCGGGTTTACACAAGACATACAGAGATCCGCTTTGAGATTATGGCAGTAACCGTAAACAGCTTACACATAAAACATCGTAAGTTTTGTAAGAGATTTTTGATTTTAAACCATATTTCTGTACCGAAAGGGTTCTGATTGACAATGGTGAAGGCTTGCTATAGGTCAAAAGATGTTTCTGTTGTTTGTTTACTAGACACCGCTAGTCCGCTACTGTTGCTTAATGGATGAAGCGCATATCCATTTGCTTGATGAATATAAATAGCTATTCGTATATTCCCCATGGTAAACACGTGCCCCTTATACTGTTGTCAGGTGCTATACCAGATTTTATTTGATGATTATTACGTAGTAAATCTTGAAAAACTGGGACCGAGATCAAATTAACGGCCATTAAAAATATTTCTGGATATTCGTGGAACGCATTATGTGAACTAACTGCGGCTTTAAACGTAAATAACCCGTAACAAGGTTTAACGTCTTTCTTAGAATAAGAATTCAAAATATGAGGAACTATTGGGCGATAAAATGTTAATTATAGGTGTGTTACTATAATAAGATGTCGTAGGATTCCGCACAGCTGTCCTTATATGATGAGAAGGTATAGGTGACATAATCAGAGCCGCAGCGGCGTAGGCGCACGCCCCGGTCGCCGCCCACCGCTTCCGTCGCGGAGGCGGTGTTACAGCACCTGATCATTATGTAGCAATCACAGGGTAAAGTTTATCCAGGTAGTTAAGATTATTGACAGTAAAACTAACGTTTCATTCTAACTTCAATCATCAATTCACCGACAATTTGATGCCAATAGCATACAAAAGAAACCGTTCCTATGACACGAACTATAGTGAACCCAAGTAATTAATCAAAGGATGATAGTCACAAGACCGGCGCTATAATTAAAATTCAAGGATAATTGTCGGAAGGGACCAATGTATAAAACTCGACGAAGACAATTGATACGGACATTGATTGCTAGTTTCTGATTGATTGATGAAACGGACAACGGCATGTGGGTGTTTACCATGAGCAGTTGAGTACAGACATCGCTAATGCGTTCTATTTCCACTTTTGTAATGAAATATCTTGCAACATCTCTCGGCGAGGAAGGCTCTTATTAGTTGAAAACCTGTCTGCGGTTATGACAGGAATTGAGGATGAAGTGATACTTTATGTTATAATCTCGGAACATTACACTGACGTTAGTTGTTATTACAATTGACGTAATGAGCTCTTGGCAACTATGTTTGCGTCAGCCACCATAGTTAATAGATGCACGCTTCGAATAGTTTCCATATTATAATCAGTGGGATTAGTCATTGTTGCCTTTAGATAAGCCTGATCGACCCTACCAGCTATTGCAATAATTTACAATTGTACAGTTCATTGCTAATGATTAATAAAAAGCTTGTAAAAATAAACTTGTTTGCCTTTTAAGGTTGTATTAGTTGTATGTCGATTTCCTCGTTTTCTAATCTATGTAAACGCATGAGGAAATGCTTGTTCGAACACTAATTTGCCAATCTAACAGACGATTCCATTTAAATTCCAATGTCAGTCTCGCGCGTGGCTGTGGTGACTACGAGTATGTCCAATTGTATTAAGGTTCACATCAGGAATAAAGTTTATAGCGTCTTCACATAGCTAGAAATCTAAACATTTATAGTTGTAATTAGTGTAAATTAAACCAATTTCGGCAAATATAAATGCACCGATTAAATATAAGACCTTGTAGAATCTATAGGAAACCGTATTGAAACGGCCCGAATGGCAATGTCAACAGCTTGCTACAAAAACAGAGAAGTAGGCGAGCCTACGCTGTCCTTACAATCGAGATAAGTAAAAATAAATAAAAGACAAATCGACAACCGAAATCAATAAACCACAATACAATTGAACAGTAATCACAGTATAAATAAATTATATTTATCGATAAATACATCTCTCGCACGAGCATGTGAGAAGAGATCTTATCTCTAGGAGGTTGAATTCATATTTGTTGATACGAACGGACAATCGTACTACTTACCTGAAATGGTAGTAATAAATTAGGGATTTTATAGCTCTGGCTTCAAGACTGAATGTCCGATGTCGGACTTAACGTTCCCAGCGAAGGTTGCAGCAGTTACCGGTCTGCACAGCCGCTATACCATTGTATACATATGTAGGCATCTACGCTCAGATCGTAATCGATTCAGTTTAATGGGTTAAATTGACCTGTTTCCAAAGTGACTTAACGTGGTCAATTTCGTCCCACGTCGAGTTCAATTAGCAGCACACGCAAAATAAGATAATGCAAGTAAATTATTGTTTGGAGAAATATAAACGACTCAAGAATTCGTTATGCGCTTATCCGCTGAGAACAGACAAGACAGTTTTTAGGAGAGAAAAAAAGCTCAAAATATGTCAACAAAGTCACGCATAAACAAACATGATTGTTCGATGACAGAGACGGAAGAAAGCGTGAAACGCAACAGTGAATTACGAAATCATGAGGAGCCGTGGAACAATGGAACACGTGCGGACGCACCGTTATCGTTAGCGAAACTACACCCGCATAGTAAATCTAGTCACTCATCTCTTGCAGGAAACATCTGAACTAACAACATAATCGTCAAAGCTTTGCGTGACATCTAACATTTTACATAACTACAAACTAAAATCGTGGGATACTCATTAAATAACGCAGCATAACGCAAGAATGACATGACATGCACACATCAAAATGGTAATGACGCTCAAACATGGCATTTAAAATAACATTATCGTAGCAAAACTACAATTTGATTAATGATGCAGGAATGATTATGAATTTAAGAAAGCCAAATAGGTGGAATTAATTCCACGCCCACACGGAATTAGAAATCAAAGGGCTAAGTGCGTCAGGTATGCGGATGCCCATTGATAAAAACATTTTTATTGACAAGACACCGCTGATAAAAGTAGCTCATACTAGTTTTCATTGAAACTGGATCGGTGCGGATTAGATAACTGTTTGTTTGGTTTATGGACGGGAAGAAGAATTCAAAAACATCTTTTTTCCAGTGCTGTTAGAATGTATGTTTTATTGAGAACTGTATATTAACTATCAACGAAAAAAATAATTTACATTAACATTAGTGGGAAAATTGCGGTCACCAAGCTCCGTGTCAGGTCTAGTTATGTGGCCCAAGTATGACATATTTATATACATATAAGAGCAGGGTTCGATATAACGGTCCATGGTGTAGGTCGATATTCGACCTCTACGACCTGCTATAATAATCCATACTAATATTATAAACTAGCAGCGCCCTGCGGTTTCACCCGCATAAGGTTGCTTTTCCACCAGAGAAGAGCGAGGTTGCGTAGCGAGGTAACGTAGCGAGGGATGTGTGGGAAACAAACCAATAACATCATTTTTATAGCTTGAACTAACTTAGCGTTGGTATTGGTTAGTTTTACACATCCCTTGTTACGCATCCTCGCTCATCTCTGGTGCCTGTCGATCCCGAGATATTTTGAGTCCCGGGAAAGGACATAGGACACTTTTTATCCCGATATTCCCACGGGATCGACACTTATGCGGGTGAAACCGCGGGGCGCTGCTAGTATTATGATTTCCAAGTTTTACTACAATGTTAAAATATGCGGCGTAGGCGGTTTATATTTAACGCAATTTAAATCGCGTGGGACGCGGAAGCTATCCAAGTGTCGATGTTGAAGCTTTCTTTTGTGCCAAACTGGTTCAAGAGGGCAACTGATATTATAAAGCTACAAACCAAAATGATTGTGAAGAAACATATCCAACAACATACAGAATGTTATCAGAAAGCTGTTGAAGAACGATGATTACTTAATAAGATAGGAAACGTTATACACGTCGGCTCAGCTCCGCGTATCGGATGCGATATTTCACGCATGAACTGGGAAAATTGTCTTGTTATTGTTACACTGGCCTTACTTTCACTCTCATTTACTCCTTCCCAGTAAAGTTCTCTCATAAAACTTAATAACCGCGATAAAATCTCCAGTAGTTACTTTTACGTCATTTTAATCAGTTGCATTCGCTTTGAAAATTAATTTGGTATTGTTAACAACGCCATTTAGAGCATGGAAATCAACCAGCCTTGTTATCTCACCAATGACTGGAACGATTAATGTTCCACCGAAATTGTGACTGCACTTACCTCCGATACCAACTTACGATAAGAACTCGAATGCTCACCTTTACCTGTAAACAGAAATAAACAAGTGTTAACAGTTTTATTAAACGATTTATTGTGACTATTAACACATCTAAAACATTATATTCAAGTGTCATCCAGATGAGTTGGATTAGCATATTGCTTTCCCTATCGCCCACTCCAGAAAAACTAGTGGGCGCTCAGTGAAAGTGGTCCTTCAGATGAATAGCCGTCATTACGCATTAGTAACTTGTGAAACGGTATTGTAATGCAGTTGCATAAAACCTACGCCTAAACTATTAGCCAATAATTCTTTGATTAAACAGCTACCATCAGCACGACTTTTGTTGCAACCATATGTTGTCAAACAGGAGACAAATTACACAACAATTACTTGGAGCGAAATCAACATGCAAAGTACGAAGATAAAATTCAAATGCTATGAATTTTAATAGGTTAAATGCACCACTTATCCGACGTTATAAATAGCAGGAACGAGTTAGGTAACTCCGGTACAACATCGTTGATAAATTCGAGCAAGAAAAACTGATAGCCAAGCCGAGCAGAATCCCTTAGCTGGGACTAGAAACAATCTGTCAGTGTGATACCCTATCATTATCTTTAGCTGTGTACACTGGCTACCGGTAACCATGTTTCAGTCAATAAATATCCCCATTAACGTGTCTGGGCAGGTCGGACCATGGCACGAATTAGATACCGACAGAGGAGAACCGCAATTAACATTACTGGAACAATTAGTGCGCTTCTAGATTCCGGCTCTGCCATTAGCGAACGATGGCTAAATAATTAAAGTATCGATCATATATGAACCGGCCAAATTGGCTTAAAAGCTTTCTACATTCGACCATCAATAAAATTGTGTTACACAAAAAAGGTTCAATGAACCGTGGATTTTGATTAGGAGATAATTTGTATGTTCAGTAATAAGCAGCTAATAAGAGCTATAGAAGAAATCTCGGTTACGTAAATATTTGACAGTTGATAAAATGCTTAGGACATCGCGATCGTAGCGTAGGTAGAACGTGGCACACCGTAACTTGTTAGTGCTGATAAAATGTATCTTATCTTCGCATTGCACTGATACAGTTTTTCTCACACTGACCCGTTTGTTCTTTCCAGATGTTGAACTTGAATCAAATTGCTCATAACTTATTCAATAAGAAGGTAGCAGATTTTCTTTGTTATAAATTCTTAGAAGCTATTTCAAAATAAACCATTGGACCTGTTACTAAAATGGGTTTAGCGAGCCGTCATCATCCACTTAGCACGTTCGCGAATCGCCATCTTGGCCAATCAAGTCGTTAACCCCTGACTGGACACTTGTTCAGAGTGCTGTAGACTCATCTAAAACTTTCAAGAGGCGTTAATACTCCCGTGAGACGCATCCCAAATGTATTCAAATATTTCGAGAATCATAATTATATTACAGTCACTGGATTTTCTCATCTAATGCTTACAACACAATGTTTTATAATTATGCGATATGCATTAACATGTGTCCAGCCTGTCACATGACTTATAAACATGCACTTTCAAAGTATTCTGACATTACTTACGTATATAAAATCCAATATGGCCACCAGCTGTTCAAACATCTGCCATTGTGATTCCCTGCGCTTGCGCAAATTAATTATGCGTGCAATGCAGGCGCCGACCAAATCAAGTGTGACTTTTACTTCAGTAATGTATTGAATGTTCTCTTCGACTGTCAATGGCCTGTAATTTACGACAATTGACCGATATAGCGAGACGGCGATTTACAAATACGAGTAGAGCTTTTAATGCATTACTTGCATACTCCGCAGAAAATGTTATAGTAGAGGTTGCGCATCGCAGCAATTAAATGAATAACGGCAATTAAAACGTCGATAACATGATTGCCATCGATGTTCACTCTCTCCATCTTAGTCCATATAAGCACATAAATGGTTCCGCGCCCTCGGGTATACCTAATGGGGAGTATAATTTTCAGTATGCTGTTAAATTAATCAGGTTTCTAGTCTAAGAACTTCATCGAATAAAATACAGCTATTTATAAAATGTCGAGCTCTCAGCTCTCTAATAAACACTGTGAGAAGATTGATGTGGCACGCACGCTACATAGTAATTGTGCATTTACCACGGGATGTAAACTTGACGACCCGAAGTCACGAACATGCTAAGAGCTGCGACCCCTATGAATGTATGGTGTATCTCGATAATCATACGTCAGCGGATGGTATTACCGAAGACAATTTCATTGAAAGCAAAACATCAATTGAACCGTATCTTTTGTGAAGACAACGAACGTATAATAAATCGATTTTTATTGTCATATGCAAAAGGGGCTGTTCCATGATCAATTATTAGGTTAAAGACGTTAAAGATCAAGCGGTTATACGTTATCAAACAGGACAAGAAGAGATGGAATTCCCCAGTTCATCTCTAAGATAGCGTATGTACCAATTTACGACTGTTGTGCCACTTAACCTTATCTCGGCTCAGAGTTATTAGTCTTTATAACTGTTCGCAGTGTACATGCCAATACAAACATTTAATCAAATGGGTTTACAGTACAAAATTGCGAAAATATGAGGCCAAAGGGCAGATGTTTCGTAACATAAGAAATATGGCATATCAATAAATATAAGATATATGAAGAAACCTACATAAAACTTCCACAGAATCTGATAACCGACTTCAGATGAATCCAACGATATCATAAGTAAGGAAGGAAAATCAACACTTAAGGCCAATTTTTATGTAGGGTACGAAATCAAACAAGGTTTGCGGGAAACCATGACCCACATCACGTTTTATTTGTAGACGCGAATCATGTGGACGTGACTAAACATTCATACGAAAATTAATAGGTACACAGATTTGATCATCTCTCTTCGTGAATTTGGCATTAAAACTTTAAACTGTTTACGTGTGTGTTCAAGACGTTCGAGTGTGTAATATATTAAGTTTCGCTGCAATAGTAAACTTCTTCACCTATCCAATTAACGAAGGTCATCTAGCAACTCGTTTGTCCGGCGTTTTAACAATTACACAATGTCATTAACCGGTCTCAGAATTTGTGTAATCAACTACGTTGCTATCATATTTATATTGTGAGGTTTTTTTTTGTATAAGTTTAATGTTGGACAGGTTTCATTTATTGACATGAAATCTCCACCTCCTTGGTAGCTCCATAGGTGTTATGGTTATGATGACATTCATAAAACTAAATTATCACTGATGAAAAATTTATTTTGCTGAATTTACATCAATAAAGCGAATACCAACAACACTTCAAACTCGTTAACTACCGACAATGTCATCATTTATTACCGCATCACAAATTAAAGCAGATGGAATGAATTTTTCGAGCAATTTATAAATAGCAACAACAGATAGCATCACCTTAGTTACATCACTGGCTGGGTGCGACCTGTTTGTGTACATTCTGCCATAACAGTTGGTAACATAAACATATCACCTTGAGATACAACATTTTACATTGGCAGCGGAACTTCGGCCTTAAAAGGCTCACGCGAGGAGACTTGATGCGATCAACTATTACTTTAGAAGTATAACTAGACGGAGTTTACACATCTTGCATTAAGCCGTGAATCGGCGTCCTTTCACATCACAATGTCCCTCCCACCCCTTTTTATCGCCATTTTGCTTCATGATTGATGAGCTATTACCGGTTTCGTTGAAAGCTTCTTGATTTATTGGCGTCGTTTACCTATTTTCAAAAGATAACTTATTGATAGGTGTTTTTGGTTGTTGACGGCGGAATATTCACGCGGTGTGTCGAACGTGCGGATACGGCGGTGCGCGTGCGCTGGGCGGATACGCGGCTCGTATAAATAGCTGCCATCTATTTTGGTCGGGACACAGAACCCAGGCGCCCGCCATGTGCCTGACGCCGTCGTCTGGGACTCCACGTTGAAATTAATTAAATTCTTAACACATTGAATCATACTCGAAAAGGGCTGGTAAATTCACACTCCAAAGTACACGATGAGTCAGTTGGAAAAATATTGTCAATTGATGATACAGCCTGGTTGAGCCCACCTACGAAGTTTTTTTACAATGTATAAAGTGTTTTACAAGCTTTATAAAAACTTTGAAGATGTCAGAGGACGCAAACGACTTTAATTTGGCAATACTCGTATATTTATTTGTGTGTATAAACAAAACACTCGCTCAACGTTGATAAAAACAATAATTCGTAACGTTTACACAATCTCTATTCTTTGCCAAGGTCAGGGAGCCGAGTGCTAAGTGTAGTATACAAATATTTATCTCCCAACTCGCCACCAATGAGCAGTTTTCGCGTGGGAACATACTCCTTCGAAACACGAATGCTAATGAAGAAATAAAAATCGTTTACCAACTCCCTTATTCCAGAGCATTAAAGTTCAGAATTTAACGAACTTAAAATACTGCATCAGTAAAGACGGAGGCATGTCAGGCTGATTTCCGAGAGTCGAATTTTAGCACGTCTGCCACAAGTGGTCCGACAACTTTCCTTTTCGAGGAATCCCAGTAAGTGTTAGAAATAAAATGTCTAGTGACTTGGGAAAACATAAACTGGCTTTGTCTCAGGCTGTGAATGGAAAATGACGAGACCACCCATAAAGAGAAGAGTAAACGGCATGCATCATTTGCTTCAAGCTCTTCCAATATTTGACGGGAAGAAAAACAGCCCACAAGTCACGAGTAATTAATAGAATGAAGTTAAATTGTGAGTGACTGGGTATTCTAAAGCTAAGTTTAGTAATGCATATAGATCATTGTAACAATCGGTACTCGGACGCATGCGGGTGGTCTCATAATAGGGTTAATCTTGATTCAATTTCGACAATGAAGCCCTAAGTCACAGTGGAATGACTCGCGCTTTTAGTTCCATTAAAAATTTATCTTGCGTCATGTCCAGCCACAGAACGACTAGCCTTTACGAAGTCATGTTTCAAAACTAATTAAATAAAAAAAAAATTGGTATGAATGGTAAGTGGTAACATAACCAGTAAACAATTTTCTATTTTGTTATAAATGGTTGCATTTTTCTTGAATTTGAAGTGATCTAGGAAAAAGTTCATCAGCATGGATATACCTATTTGCCAAAGCAAAGGTAATCAACTCAGCCTATCGCAATCCACTGCTGGACATAGGCCTCTCCCAGACTGCGCCACAGCACCCTGTCCTCCGCCTTCCGCATCCAGTCTACCCCAGCCACCTTCTTCAAAATCAGGAATGAAATTATCCGGAAAAGAACCGGAGTTACCGACATAGCTTGCAGAGTAAGCAAACTGAAGTGGCAGTGGGCTGGCTATGTCTGTCGAAGGACCGATGGCCGGTGGAGCAGACGAGTCCTGGAGTGGAGACCGCGTATCGGCAAGCGTAGTGTGGGACGCCCCCCAGCTAGATGGACGGACGACCTAAGCAAAGGTAAACTGAGTAGAAAAGGAAGTAATAGAACCCGTAGCCGATAGTCTACGTCCGTTATTTGCACCATTATGATTACAAGATATAGTGTTACGATATAATATTAGCAACGCGATACTTGACTAGAAAAGTTTGTATCAATACTATGTATATTGATACAAACTTTTGTCGCTGAAGCTTTCATATCGACGTTTTTCACTATACAATATATTTGCAGAATAAAAATCGCAATAGATGTCGATTTAGGTACAGCTCTCTAGTACACTGCTTAGACAAAACAGAAACCAGTACCGTACTGGTTGATTTCAATATCAGCAAATACAAACGCATATACCGTCTCCGTACCGTCGCGGGTAAAAAATAAAAGCATGAATTAGATTCAAGCATCACAATTCAAGAATTACAACTTAAATCGATACTTAGTAAAGTAAAAATCGGCTTAACAAGACCTGTATCGATCGTTCAACACCTGTGGTATGCCGATCCGACTGCCAACGACCTCTGAGAGGGGACCGGAGGTCATCATCGCGGATTAAAAGAACAAATGGGTGTAATGTAGTGCCCTTAGACCAAGAAGTTCAATACGTTATCGAATATAACGTTAATGGGTTTAAGGCAGCAAATTAATGATCTTAGAAGAGGATGTCACAAGTGGTGTTAAACTTCCTCTTAGAAGAGTTCTTTCAAAGAAGAATATGAGTATTTTCAAAATAAATTATTATATCCTAACCTCGCGTCGGTGAATAATTCCTCCGCATCGCTGTCGGCTGGTAATGTGCCCAAGAGACTGAAGGCATTGCCACGCTGTATGGCAATACTTAGCCTCTGGTCAAGGTACAAGCCAGCCTTTGGTGATATAATAGTTTTAAGGTTCAAACTAAATTAATAAATTGGTGATCACATTATTCATCTTATCATATCAATTTCAAATAATTTTTTAAAGTACCTAAATAGCAAGCGACTTTCGGAAGAGACTCAACCAAATTGTAAATAACCGTTCTAAAATATAGTCTCTACAATTCGGTATTTGTCCTCATTCCAATAGCTGCCGATTTATGAATCAAAATTCGGAATGTTAAGAAGAACTGTAAAATATCTCATAGCCATTGGTAAATCAGATCAGATCAGTGAGTAATGTATATAGGAATCCAGACTATTATAGAGATAAATATTTTTGTCCATAGCAATAGCAACGCAAACAGATCAATTTATTGCTCCAATGATTATGAACGTAAGATATGGTGTCTGGTCAGGGCGGGCGGCGCCTTTGATATCGCCCTTTGGATGCCGACGCCCTTTTAAACCGTCTGCAGCAAAAGGGTATGCATGGAAAATTGTAACTTTGTTGCAAATGCTGACACCGATTAACGAGCTAAGTTGTTGTTAAGTCCTTCAATGCACGGGTCATGAACAATAATGTGTACTAATAGGTCACCATGGTTATAGTTTCTCAACAAGATGATACAAAAACAGACTTTGAATTAGATATGCACTTCGAATAAGAGATGCATTTCAGTGAGCAAACACGTAGTTACGCCCGAGCTGGAACGACCAAACAAACAATTTGCTGTGATGTAAAATATACAGTATGAAACAGTTACAGCTTACAGCCACTTCACTACAATAAAACCAGATAACAAAGGCTGTTTCTAGTCTAGTACATCTGAAAATAGTTGTTCAACAGTAACATAAACTGACTCGGCTCCTGATTTAATTATACTTGCAAACAATAATATACAAGATGGATGTTTGCATTCAATATGTGCCTACATCGTAGTTCGCGAATAAACAATCGGCAATGGCAGGATATGAGAAGGAAAACACGAAATCGACAGAAATAACATTAATGTAAAATCTAGGTTAAAATTTGCTATTAGTAAGTGATTTAAATCATAACACTGTTAAGGTAGGGAACGACAGCAAATATTTTCCTGCTTAGAAAAGCAACGATCACACAAAAGTTTACCAAAAAGATGGAAACAAAATCGACGCTTATTCTAAATTCAGAGGACTATATCGTCATGATATATTAACTTATATGTCTTTTGGCTAGATTTCAATCGATTTTGAAAGAGACATTCCACCTAAACGGACCGTAACTTGATAGGTGTGACCATTAGCGTCCGTAAATATTTCGGTTACTGCCGCCTACAACCAATGAGTAACATCTGGAAACTGGGAACCATTGCACAATGTTCCCGTTTCATTTTGAGACTATAATTCGTTCAGCTCGATAAGTTTTGGCTGTTTTGCTGAAATTAAATTTTATTTGTTTCTACGGTTTACTGGAAGAAATAGCATCTTGTGATTTTAGAATGGGAATATTACTGACTAGCGACAGTCGTACGGCTTTTATGAGAGGATTAACATCGAGATTTATTTGTTATATGTAAGTCCAATTTAAATGTATTATACACACAAACCTTCCTTTTCGGTAACAATCGCATCAAAATCCGTTGCTATTTTAGAAGAATAACGTGATCACACACAAAGATAATATAGACAAGAAAACATACTTTTATGTGTATTTCATGCAGCTCTGAGGTTTGGTTGTGAACTTGCTATTCATCACTATACCAGGTTCTTCCAAAATCTTTCGATAGATTTCGTATAAAACTAGATCCAGCAGTTTTTATTTTTCTCTATAATTCCTTGAGTACTTATTGTCGGTTTTGGAATAATTTTGTACATATGAGAATGTTGCACAATGCGAAATCTTACTACCGACATCGGAGTTTTGTTCGATGAATGGTTTTGCCTATCGCCTTATAACTGGCATCGTGAATTGTCCAAGAGTATTGAAAATATCTTACATCTACACTCAATTTATTTTCAGGTGGAAGCATTCCATCACTTGAATTTATCTGCAGATTGGTATTGGTAGTTTAATATTAGTTTTTATATCAGCGTTAAATAGTTATTCTCATGTCAAATCGCTTCGAATAAAATCCATGAGAATTGTCGAGGTTCTCCGAGTAAACAACAAATATCACAATTTAAAATGAAGTTTTCCAAAAACAAGGATGTTCAATGTGTTCAATGACCATATTCAGAAAATTGCTCACGTCTCTAACTTTATATTTATTGCTATTTCCAAATATGGATTTTACTATAACAAAAGAGTTTTAAAGGAATGGTTATTGACTCCAAGACTCCAACGCACTTGACAATTTCGGTAAACTGGTTGTTATATACTAATAGAGGTTATTTAAATAATAACGTGTCCCTTAATTATACATACTATACAGTTATTAATATAATAAACGAGAAATCAAACTCGTGTTACTATAAGCTAGTGGTTTTGATTGCTAATAATACTATAATAACAACGAAAATATAAATTTAAACCTTAAATCAAATAACATTGTCAACATTATTATACAAATATGGTTTTGAACAGAAAACTAGACAGACCTAGCATCCTTTAAAAATATTTGTGGTTTTCCTTAAAACTGGTGATTAAGTGGACAAACAGGACAAATTCTCGTCTAACATGGAATATACGTCAAATACAGACGTACGTATATTATCTGTGAATAAACCCTTTTTCATGTTTAATACTACGTGTCTCATAGTGATGGTGACACACGATTGGTCTTCGGAAGCGTTGAGAAGCTCCAAGAAATTAAAATACGGAGTTACGGATTCGGGGTTTCTTAATTTTTTGTGATCGAAGAAGACTTTTTTAAAGTTTTAAATAGTTACCATTAAAAAGTTAACGATTCTAGACGACATAACTGTATTAAAATGATTCAAAATGAAGCTAAAGTTTTGCTAGAATATAAAAAATACACTTTAACAAAATAAACCTTTATTTATCTGCAGCGGTGCTATTCTGTAAAAATCTCACCGTGAAAACTTAGGTGAAGTGAGCGTGGAGTGAGCTGTCAATAGTGTCAATTCCTAGCAAAAACAAACTCACTTCACCTAAGTTTTCACGTTGAGATTTTTACAGAATTGACCGGCTGTTAGCCTTTTTAAAAAGATATAAACCATACGAACTTAAAAAGAAAAACAAAATGCTAAAGCAAACACTGGCAAGGAAATTAACTCAGACAAAGAGACCATCGGTCATTTCTGCAAATGGTCTCTTTTTTTCAAAGGAAATGTCAGCTCAACGTTTGTAAAGGCCAAGCGAACGTCCCTTATAAAAATATCGATTTGTTATAATAAATAGATTGTCTCAACCAAATATAGTTATTAGCCGAGAAGGCCATCCATTCTTCACTGCTCTAAAATATTTTGTTTATTAAAATATTATTGTGTATCAGAAATATTAAAAAAACAGTTTTGATGAGTTACACAATCTGGCAGCAAACTGTTCATCAAAATAAACACAGTCGTTTTGGAGATTGATTCGCTAATTATTACAACTGACGACCCACCAGCAGCGTGACAGTTATGCTATATTATTGTAACCTTGGCACAGAACTGCTAATGTTCAACACGATATGATGCCACGTTTATTATAATGGATTACGTAGAATATTGTTATTAAGAGACACCGCATGAGCCGATGACGTCACTTACTGCAGTAAACGAGGAAAGTCCAAATAAAATGATACAAGTAAATATATATTTACATGACATGGGCACAAAATTAACAAGTCTATCGTCGTAAGTAAATTATTTAACGATAAGATACCACAAGTATGTGTAAACGAATGTTTAGATGTTGCTACAAATGCCTTGCGAACAGGCTTTGATGGCTATGGTGTGTCGACACCAAACAACTCTGTTAGCGAAGTACATTTCACATCCCCATTAATGAACACAGATGTACTGAAATCCTCAGAGGCTGCGAACAAGCCAGACAAAACTGTCGAGGGCATAAAACTTAAAATAAAAACAAAGAACAAAGCAGTAGAGTGAGCATTTGCGTTTAATGGATGTGTAAATAAAGGCGCGGTGTCACACCCGGCAGGAGACCTTGGCCTAAAGAGAAAACAACAACTAGAACACGACTTATAGGACAATTTGATTAACATCTGCTAAAACTTTACTCACGAAGTTTTTAATGAACCACATGCAAATGTTAGGGTTGTCTATGAGCTAGCTTCAGACGATGAAAAAAACTACGGAGAAGCCGATTTAAACAAGGACCGGCCCTAACAGCTTTATAATGTGTGTGTAACAATACCTCTTTCAGATAGGTTGACCTGAATAAGTCTGGAGATCTAATGCTACAGTCGCGATAAGAAATTGTTTATATGAAGGGTTTCGTAACGAAGATATTAAAAGATAAATTATGGACTGCAAACCAAACATAAAATATAATTAATTTTAATATCGCTGCGCTGTGCCAGTTTATAGACTAGTTATAGAGAGAAATACAACCAGTGCAGCAGTGGTGCAACAGGGAAGATTGCACGGCTGAAGAACACGATAGGTACTATGAATCTAACAAGTACCATTGTTCAACACAAAGCACCAAAATGATGCATAATGTAACTCATTCATTACAATCATTACCTGTGACGATTATTTATGACCATTTGGCAAGATCTCTATGGTTCATAGTGCGTAGACGCATCGAACAGTGCGTATTATATTTCTTAAACGAACCTCATTTCGTATGAAGTCAGACGTTTATAAATAGAGAATTGAAACGAGTATTGGAGTATAATTTTTACGCCTCGATTCACGAATTATTGCCAACAAGCTCCAAATACAAAAAGTACAAGAGAAATCGGCCCGTTGTGGAATGAAAAGAACAATAAAGTTACCACAAATTGAAATCTGTTAACAAAATCGATTGTTTATCGTCGGCCAATGTGTGGGAATAAAATTTTAATATTTAACTATTCAGTTTTTCTAAATAACCAAGTATTTTCCTTGCCTACTTACTGGTAATGTGGATAAATTCATTTGCACTTTGTGCCCTCGAGTTACTAACTAATGAGCAGCTATATCCTAGATAAACACAAACACAGGCAAAAATTTATTACATCTGCAAACTTTCTTAGGCGTCAACTTAAATTAATATAGGGGCCATTTAGAAATGTTTATCGTCATTCACATCTTCTTGTTGTCAAAGCGTTTCTGTTACGACCGCTTCAGAAACTGATATTTTATAAATTTCCAAGAACACATTAAGAAATTAAGCAGCTCTTTCATTTGGCTTTTTGCCTTATAAGTATCGGTTGTTCTCAGTGTCTCGAGGTGACGTCAGGAGGCAACGCTGCAGAAAAACCGGTCGGAATCATGCATGACCGCTGCGGAGTCATCCGCTATCTTGAATCACGTTGGCTATGTTGCGGTTTGTCGTGTATGTCATATTCCATTGCGCTTGGGCAACCGTATTGCTTCAACTTTAATGACAGTACTTAAATTAATATTTTGGCATACTCCAAAAGTTCAGCAGAAACTTTGCCTTAAGGAAAGCTTTCTTTGTCTGCAGCTTGCTCAGAATTCAGAAGGCGTAGTGAATGGTTTATATTATGTGTCATATTCAATTGACGAGTAAACTACCGAGCGCGTGTCAGCTTTGCATAACAATCGTGAACAATGCGTCCCCTGTTCCGTTTCGCGAGTGCGTATGACGGAAAACCTCTATGTATTGCGGAATTGATAAAAAAGAAAACAGAAATTTACCTGTATGGATGACTTACGACTTCTTGAGAACTATTTAGAATAAACAAAAATGGAATCACAGCAAACCTCTGAGGACTTGCTAGTCGAGTTTTTCTGCCGTTTATAGTCATCAATCACAAGTTACATGGTCATCTTGATCGCAATATTCGCAATCCTATCTTGGAAGACAAAAATATCGTCTTACGTTTACGAGTTCAATTCCAAGTGGAGTCTGGCTATAATAGTCATAGTCGGTGTTTATTGCTAATAGCTTGTTGCGACATACATTACGTGCAAGTCGATGACTGTTCATTAATAACTGACCAATGGCACGTCTGAAATACATCGCCCAACGATACCAGTAACTTGAAATGAATGAAATAATTATTTGTAAAACAACAGCTGCATAGAGCTGCTCGCATGAATTTATTATGCCTATTTAGCTACGCTCATTGAATATAATTTATGCCAGTTATTTTAAATTGCAAATAAGCAAACGAGCTGTGTGAAGCAATACGTGGTAAATCTTACATGACAATTACGAGCCCAGCTAATGATTATAGTAATTTTATTTAGGACAGATCCTTTAAAGGGAAATTGACTACCATAGATAGAGAGGCTGTAAAGAGGACTTGGGGATGTGCTGTGTTAATGGCACCTGCTTTTCCTGAAGTGTTCGTGTGTTATTTGCAACCAATATTTTCCCATTAATAATGAAATAATTAAGTTAAATTAAATACAGAACACCTGCTGTCTTAACTTTCCAAGGTTTTGAGGGATCCAGGTGTTGCATGGCTTCATACTCTTATTTGTCTAACCAGAAATCATATAGCAAGCGTTATTGAGAAACAAAGTTGGAGGATACTTTGTGAATTCTGCAGTGACTAACTAGTTAATATTTAAAAGGACTGAATGCATATCAAATTCGCATAGTGTCGTTGTAAGATCACGGCAATTAGCCATCGGACTGTGGGATTCAAGAATGCGCGTGACCGTTAGCGTCCGCCTGTGCCATAGTTGGCACTCCCAGGAACAACCAGCGTCGTATGGACTGACGACTGCCTTTATAATCCTCTGCAAAACACATCAATAATGTGGGCGAGGCTGTTATCATTCGAATAGTGACGTTACGTCATGCTTTTGTTATTTTTAAATGTTTGTTATGATGAATATGATGTAACTGGTCAGTTGCCATCTTTTTTCGTGTTGTGCACTTTGCATATTTTCTAGTTCTTTATGGTTAGTTTCGGGCAAGTTACGGATGACACCACAGTCGTCCCTATGACAGACATAAAGACGGGAAAACGTGCGTCTCCATTTCATAACTTTTTAATACAAAATAATGATTGTTCACCAATTATCACAAAAATACGTGAAAACGACTTTTTTATGCACAGCCGCTTGAATTAAGTTGTGCTGCCTATCAATGTCAGGGCTTGTTGACACAAGGCTCTCATTGTTACAGCTAGGATGTCGCACTTATCACCCCACGGTAGATAGCCCACGTTCCCGTGTCCCCACACATCGACACATCCCGATAAAAATAATAAGTATAAAGCTCTTCGGTAATAATGAGTCAGTGTGGAATTTACCCAGGATGTACACTACAAATACTCCTAGATAAGAATTAATACAATGGAATTAGTTTCCTGATTCGTTTTAAAACAATGGCTGTAGATTTTCCAAATTAGTAAACATACTATTTTAGAACAGATTTAAGCTTTGCCTTTTCTGCTTAAAGGACGCTTGGGTCAAAGCGGGGAAGACTTAAACTTGGAGAAAAACGCTGATGTTTAGCTAACTGACCATTGCTCATTTTGACTATTGCTCTTTTGCATGGTCCACATGCAAAAGAGTAGTTTGTTTATTCTGCCAAGAGTGCACATTTCGGCTTGAGCATTGACTTCATGTTGTTGCCATATATCGTGGGGCCCTTCAAAATATTTACTTGGCACGCTAAAAATATCAAGCAAGTCAACGCCCTGCGCTACTGTGCGATTGGTCAAGTACCTCATCAGCATGGAGGAACAATGAGCGGATGATAACGCGTTATCTACGCCAGCCGAGGAGGGGGGACGGAGGCGCCGGAAATACAACGACTCAACATGGCGGCTTCTCGGAACGTGCGTACACGCATCCGTCTCGAAAGTGAAGAAAACTACGTTATAGTCCGATGACCTAATACGATTTTGCAATGGTATCAATTGGTAATTGTTCTCACTTTGAGGCGTATTGTTGTTATTGATCGCGATATGTTTCAGCTTTATGTAAACGATATTGACAATCTTATCGCTTTGAGTACGGTATGTGTAGACAAGCCAGATTATGCAGACAACGTAACAGTGTTATCTATAGTGAAATAATTTGCATGACATTCATTACACCGGGGGCTGATTTGTTAACGCAAGACCGTTATTAGTTAATACTTACCTAATTCAAGGCAAGATTACGGAACATTTCAAAGATAATAATAAAACAGAAGCTGATAATTATTTGAAGTTATTTAAGGTGTGGATTGGAACTAATATACCTAATAGAAGAATTGGGTAATGGTATAATCAAATGCAGCCTTGAATGACTCCAAATTATAGCTTGCTAGCTATGAATACAGAGTTCTAAATCGAAGATTCGAAATAGAAATCGAGCTTGTTTTGTCAGAGAAAATGTTTACACATTTTATGAGAAGATAGCATTATCTTTTCGAGGTTTGGTACACTCTCGAACAAAATCTTCTTGAACATTTCACTCCGGCGTTATTTTCCTTTTATCTTTACAGGAAAGGTGACTTTCTTCACAAAGGGGTATTCTTATCCCATATCTGTGCGGGCCTGTGTTCCATTCACGTCTGTCTGTTGGCGACTGACTAATGATACTCTATTGGTGTCAGCCGGCGTCATTTTGTTTCCTTTTGGCGTACATTCATTATATTCTTTATCTACCGATGCAGTCTGTATTAGTGCCCTCACTTTGTTGACTGACACTAAGTGGTGATTGATTTGAACCTTAGTTCGCCTTTCTTATAAATTGGGCTTCAACGAACTCGTCCGCGTAGATATTCAGAATACTGTTAAACAAAATAAATCGCGCCTCAAGAGTCCCGCTCTGTCCCCTGTGGCGATGGCGACTAGACGTACCCTTTTAGTTGCTGTATACTTACTGATAATTCGGTAATTTTACTCTAACTAAACCAAAGGGTTTTCTTATGATCTCAGAGGGGTCCAACTTCATCATCTGACTGCTCTTTAGGTTAATGCTCGCATAAAGTTTCCGAAGATTTATGTTTGGGATATATTCCGATTTCAGTAGCATGCTGAAGCGATTGATTTGACTGGATATAACTAATTTACTAACATTGTCGTTTATGACGTTACACGAAAAGGCATAACAAGCAACGTAGAATGTTTTTGGTTGTAAATTCTCGCTTATGCTGACACCATGTTCTTGGAAATGACAGCGATCATTGGTGCCATTATGAATTAGGTGACTGGTTAGCTGTGCAATCATGTTGCAGTGGTTAAACTGGATTTGCACAAAGTTGCATGCGTTACTCAGTTCTCTTCTCTTTATTTGAACGATGGACAGAATTCTCATGATTTACAACTTGTACATAGTAGTTTTCTACCTCTCAATAGCTGCTATATTTGTATGTTTACAATTGCGCTGCTCTATGCAGATGATATTTTACAGTGGCCTCCAAAAGTTAGTTGTAATTTTTCCACTTTAGCTGTGATGCCACATTTTGGTACTCCTAAGGGATTACTTGATTATGATAAGTCATCGGTAGTTGAATTAGTCAATAAAAACGTTATAGCTGTTCATACCTACATTTGGATCACTAGAATTTTAAGAAGTGGAAAATTTTCAACTAACTTTTGTAGTTTCGACCGAAATATTTCCACTGTTTTGTCAGAGGTTCCTTAATCGATTCGGGTCGTTGGTATTTGTCCAAGATTATTAAGTTGTCCGAAGCAAACGACTGTTAGTACTGTCCCTAAATCATCGTTATTACTTCGGTAACGAAGCAATTGTCTTGGAGTAAACAATTTAAGTAACTATTTGAACAACATAGTTGTCTTATTACAACGCAATATATACAGGGGCAAGATAGGTTTGAATAATAATTCGAGTTTTGGAGTCAAGTGGGCGAATAGCCGCCATTTTGAAAGTTATCAGAGCTATTTGGCGTAGGTGAGAATTTTAAATTGTTTACGCGCCTAGTTATTTAATGTTTGCCTATTTTGTTTGACGCTGCAGTTAGTGAGGACCTCAGTGAGAAAATAGTCATGAGAACTAGGTAACTAATGTTCTAGAGATATGATAATTTTTGAGCCAACGAGGAAAATAAATGTACTTATTCATATCCAGTTGCTTGCTCATGGATTGTATAGTTTTTAATATTTTCCTGTAAACCTGTTTTAAATGGGTAGATTTTTGCCTTGTTTCTAAAACAATAGTAGGTAGGTAGGTACCTATTATGTGTAGATTTTATTTTTTCCGTCCGTATTCGTCTCCACAGGACGCTCGCCTAAAACCACTTCATTTTCAAAATCCTCTTAACACATAACTGCTCGGTAGTTCACCTGCACACTTGTGTGGGCAAAAAACACGGTCCACACGACATAATCGGCCGCGAAGGACGCGTGCTTGCGTACGCGCATCTTCCGTCTCTCTCCCACGTATAGCTCTATCTCGCTCATTCTGCTCTTTAATCAGACAGGTATTGCTTTTATTACTATCTGGACCAGTCAGCAAACCAAACTGGCTTCTGAAGAATGATGAATATTATGAATATTAACTAGATGATAATTTCGCCAGTTACGTGTTCATTGCTCTGTGAGTATGAGGAATAAATGTAAATTTCAAAATGTATGATTCATAAAATGCAATGTATGATAAAGCTGGCAGAAATAGTACATCCAAGGCACTGTATGAAATATTCAGAACCAATCATAGAAATAGAATATTAAATTATGTTATTCTGCTCTCAATGTCACATTGGTTGTCTGAGTAAGCCCTGCATTATAATATTTATGGTAATTATGTCTAGATGGGATAATGTTTTATTCACTATGTATAAGTCTGTACCTACATAGTCTAAGCATGTTGGTCACATTTTAAGTTCTTTTTCATCATTTGTATGCAAGATGTACGGGTTTTATTATTTAAATAAACCGTCTCCACACAAAATAATAGTTAGTTATCATCTAAAATTAACTAATTTAGTTTAGCCGTAGTCTGCCTTAGTTTACGAAAGTCTTCTTCCAAGTTGTAGTAAGTTTTTTCCTGTAAGAAAATGGTATGTTAAATTTTTTTCCCCCTTTTGGCAATTGAGGAGATGTCGACTATTCTGCCAGTATGTACAAAATGTTTGAAGACAATTCAATTAGTCTAAAGAGTATCTTGTTTCATCTTTTCTAGTACAGGGGTGGTACAATCTACAATCAAATGAGTTATATACTTTGAAATTTTGATATGTTTTGAAAATGCCTGCAAGTAGCAAACAATTTATTGATTGATCAAACCCTATTATTACATTATTTAGCTGGCTGGAGTTAATGAATAGAAGAAAATTAAATGGAAGCAGTAAGTACTATTTGTACAGTAACTAATACAAGTACTTAATGCAATAGTAATAAATAACATAAGTTGCATTCATGCAGGATACTTCACCAAGAAATCATAGCAGAGGTAGGGATGCAATAGGCTTCAATATTTCAAAAATAATAGTCTTATTTATTGTTGTCCCAAGAAACAAATGAATACCTACATATTTCAAGCATGCTCTTCTGTTTTATATCAATATATCTCAAGTGTAGCAACACTTGTCAACACACCTTTTATATCAATTTGTTAAGTTTTCTGTTTTGAAGACATGCAATTAAAATAATTATTATTATTGCCAAAGTTCAAGACTGTTTTTGTAGCTAAATACATAATTTGGAAAAGAAACAAAAAAGTTGTAAGTATAATTCTTTTTTTTTGTTAGTTACGAAGATAAACAAACCGTCCTTTGAATGTACCGCCGAAACTCAAGCAAGGCCGCCTCAAAATACAGATGAGTCAACATTTAAAACACTACGTAAAAATAGTTTCGTAGTCTATTCGAATATTAAATGTAGGTATGTTAAGAAAGGTTAGTACAGGCAAGTAGTTTATTGTTTTTATAAACAATCTGTGTACTAACCGAAGCTCTCTGTCAGTTTTAGCATAACCCCTCCAATGTGCATGTCTCCCTTCACGACCATGGTCCGCTTCTCGTTCAGGTCTGTGACGTAGATCGTGAGGTTCCACGACCCATCACCAACGACTTCACCGTCCGCTAACATGTTTCACAAGTTCTTTTACACTTCACAATAAAATAATGTCACTTCCGAAGGAGCATCGCGAGTTGCGACCACAAAGTTAAAATATATCGAAGCACGTCCAACAAACTCGCCAGACTTCAATCAACTGAATCGGTGTTGCCACTTGCCGTACTTGCCCGCTTGGCGATGCCGAACAAACGAACACTAAAGAAATCGGTACCAATAAAATTGGTAGAAATTACCAGATTTCGCCAACTGATGTAAAAAAATAAATAAAAGTATATTTTAAGTATATTTTTAACCAGTTTTGAATATAAAATAACTGAGCATAATCAAAAAACATGGATCGTAAGCTAAACTTTTGGGTTTGTTTCAGTATGTATTTTTGTTTTACTAGAGCAGTCCCTTTGAAATAATACAGAATTACAGATAAGGCGTGCTCCATGGTATTATTATTTAAATAAACATTTAAAATAAATAAATAAACATTTAAATAAACATTGCCCCACACTAGGAATTTCTCCTTGGGTACGTTTACAAACATTTTAACTCACATACACAGCTAGACCCTCAGGTATGATTCGGCACCTCTAAAAATTTTGACCCATACATGCAATGTTCACTTACTTTCTTTTGTTTGTAAGACGTAGCATAAATTGAATATCACGTACAGGTTCATAAACACAGAAATACTAAAAAACTCATAGGTTAGGCAACACTGACTTGACATTATCGTTTAGTAAATAGTGTGTGTAGCATTTTGAGGAAATATTACTTGTATTAGTCGCGTCGATCGAAATCGCGGACTCGTTAGCGATGTCGCCAACGTCGTGTCTGATGTGCTAGTGCTATCCTGCTGTAGTACTTACAGTACAGCTGATTAAGCAATGGGAAATATCTTATATTTTTATTCTAATGCGCTTGCACAAGCATATATATCTCCATATAATGCTTGTGCAAGCGCGAGAAAAGAATGTAGAAATTGAGATATCGTTTCTAACTAATATTCTTATAATCAGTACCTAAAACCTTTAATGATCCCTTTTCATTTTACTCGACTGCGTTTATTTAATATTTTGGGCATAGTTTACCAGTGCTACTAATTTCTTAACTTTGGTACATTTTAGTCGATTGAATTGGTATTAGATGAACATAATAGTGATTGCATCACTAAATGAAATGTCATTGACGATTGACGACGCAACTCGCAAGCAAGAACATCAAATCAAGTTGTCAATGTCAAGTCACTGTCAATGTCAAGCCGTGTTGTCAAGTGTGAAGTGGTCCCGGGTCCCGTTGCGTTATTATTTTATTCGGATTCAAATTTATGTAATATTGCATGCAATTACATATGAATATCAATATTGCATTCATTGCCAAGACTTCAAGCTATCCTTATGAACAACAAAGATAACAGATACTCAAACGAAATGGTTGCTACGAAGCATAAAAATAAAGGTAAGTTCTATTTACTTATGCATTTTGTGTGTTTATTTAAAGATAATATCACATTTTGGCGTTTTCATGATACCTAGTTATACATCAAAACCACTGAATTCTAGGCAGGCGTTTATTGTTCTTTTATTTAAAAAATTCAACGCTTTCAGTAATATCCTGTTCAACACCTGAGCATCGGGCAGAATCACCATCTCGGGACAGTGACTCCATCTGCGACTCGGAAGCCGCTAGCCCGGTTCCCTTTTATTGTACACAGGATGGGGCAGAAGGAGAAACAGATGTTGTTTGGAACTTCTACACGCCAAAATCAGACAATGCAGCAAAATCTCGTATCAAAAATTCAACGCCAGTGAGCCGAAGATCAAAAAGAACAATAAAGCCTAAAATAACTGAAAGGCTACCTCCAAAACGAAGAGCTCTTAAACAAACTTCACACAAAAAGACTGAATTATTTCAAGAACTGAAAGAACTTAATCAAAATTTAATTGAGTTGATGTCTAAGAAACCCCAAAACACAGTATGTACAGAAAAAGTGAATTCAGGAAGTGAAGATGACTTCATGACTGAGTCACCAGAGTTCTCTCCTAAAAGTAGAGTGAGAAGTAATTCCCGATGTTTACGAAGAAATGTGTTGAGCTCTAACTTTGTGAAACCAGATCCAGAAACAGCATTGGAATCAGACGATTCTATGAATGAGTGCCTTATAAAAGCCAGTCAGGTTGTAGAAGAAAATATCCTCAATGAAGCACCGGTTCTAAAAAGGCCCTGTCATGAAACAAATATAAAAAAAAAAGTTATAATGCCGGATCTACATTCAAACTTCAAAATGGATCAAGATTCCATGGATGCCATACTGAACAGTATCAAATTAGATTCACCAATTGTTAAGAAAGTACAGAAATGTGCTTCCCCACAGTTGAATAATGATTCATTTGATAGCTTGGTTGGTAACTTAAATGATAGTGCACTGGACCGGCTAACACAGATGCCAGTGAAAATGGACACATCAAAAAGAAAAAATAATTTAAATAGTTCAAAAGATGGAAACAGTTGGACAATAAAGGAATTAATTGTTCATGAGAGTAGTCCGTCTTCAAAATCTATATTTAGTCGTCATAATTCGCTGCCGGTATCTCCAACAGTGACCAATATAAATAAACCATCGACAAGTGGAATAGTTTTTGGGAGATATAACTCAATGCCTTTTGGCAACGACGCAGAAGACACAACAGGTACTTATAATTTATTTGATTTCAGAATACTTATAAAATTCTTACATTGATAACAGCCATATTTGGCCAAGATAATAGATGCAAATTACAGTACAATACAAGGTGGCTGGGACATCAATGCACAACCTGTTACTACGAATTCAGTACAATGCTTCTGGACCCCTGGAAAATAAAAATCTATTGTTTCATAGAAATCTGCAATCCCTACACGGTCAAAATGAATGGAACGGCTAATTATTTTCATTAAATCTTGTTTCAGCTCTAGGAGATTCTCCTATAAGGTGCACTCCAGAGGAAATAAAAAAGAAGCATCAGCTTGCAAGAGAAAGATTGTTAGCTAAGAGGCTTCTACCATTTACATCATCACAGAAAATTACCCAATCCCTCCCGAGTGCACAAATGAGTCAACAATCCAGGCCAAAAACAAATGAAGAAGTCGGTGGCATTCCTAAAAAGTTATCAGAAACAATTATTCCAAAAAAGGTTCAATTTCAACCTAAAATTGCGAGTAATGTAGTAAATGTCCAGAATAAAAATGAAGTAAATTTCCAGAATAAATCTATTCAAAGTTGTCAACAAAAAGCTAGTAATAGTGCTTCAGACCTAAAGTCAATAATCGAGAAGAAAAGACAAGAAGCTTTGATGAAATTAAGACGCCGACAAATACAAAGCAAATGATTTAATTAACTAAGTTTAATATTTTTTAGTGTAATTAAAATTATGATTCTGTTTGATTTATATTTTTAAATAAGACGGTCGAAGTGGAGGTGCTTGGGGGGAAGGCCTATGTCCAGCAGTGGACGTCTTTTGCATTGGTCGAAATGATGATGATGTGCCTAATTAGTGATTTTTTAATATTGCCACGTGATAAATACCATTAAAAATTATTAATCAACCGTTTTAGTTCTCATTTATTAAATCCACCAAAAGCTGACCAAAATGCTTTTTCGGTACCATCTGTTAAGGTTCCGTAAACCTTAATTTCATGAATATATTATAGTAGATTGATAAACAAGGGTTGAAAGGAATCAATTCCCATACGAGGTAATTAGACGCCCTCGCTATGCTCGGGTGGCTATAGTCCGAGTAGGAATTGATGACTCAACCCGTGTTATACACTCTACTTTTCATTTCGAATATATGGATGTAAGGAAAGTAAAAAACAGTAGGTAGTTTTTCTAAAATATTTATTTTATTTTCTTGTCTGCTCGCCATTTCATCAAAAGATACGGTACGGAAGCGTATCCAGTGGTTGTGATTAATAAAAGAAAATAAGGCCTTTTTAATTTCTGGTGGTTTACGGTAGCGCTTACCACTGTAGTTTGCCAACGAAATACAATGGTATGCTATGATTCCACAAATGTGGCTCGTTGCTAAGTAATATCAGCTGCACAGGTTGACAGGTCGCTCGATCAGGTTAAGCTACGCTTACCGCGGTCGGTCCGTAGATGGGTGATCATCTTTACATATCAGCCATCATACCTACCACGGCTACCACCATACTTTTCGTTTCCTTACCCAGTAGCTGCATCCGGTTAGACCAGATTTCCAATATTATAATACTAGCTGCGCCCCGCGGTTTTACCCGCGTAAAGGTCGATCCCGCGGGAATATCGGGATAAAAAGTAGCCTATATGTTAATCCAGGATGTCAGCTACCTCCATACAAAATTTCATCGAAATTGGTCGAGCTGTTTGAGCGTGAAGAAGTAACAAACATATAAACACACACACACACACACTCACAAACTTTCGCCTTTATAATAGTAGTGTGATGAAAATCCATGGTATCAGAGCTGGTGTACGAATTTTGGAAAAACCAACGAAATTGTCATTGTCACGTCACGTTCACGTCATGTCTTAATGTCATTGTTATTTGTCAATGTCAAAATAATATTTTTGTAGGTTGTGAAGTAAAAGTAAATTGAATTTAATTTCTCGTCATTTATCTAATACTTACTTGCTATAGATAAATTTAGATTACATAGATGCATATTTAAAGAAAAAAACGACTTTACATAAAATATAGGTAGTACCCTACTAACGAATCGAATTATAGCCAAAAAAAATGGCACTGAATTACGTTCGAAAAATCGCACAAGCTGCGTGCTTGATTGGGAGTAGATCTAGTAATATCCAGAGACTGATAAGCACCAGTCAACCTCTGAAGATCGGTATGATACCGATAGTTGTGGAGCAAACAGGTAGAGGTGAGCGTGCATACGATATTTATTCCAGACTTCTTCGCGAACGAATCATTTGTCTCATGGGACCTATAAACGACGACATAAGTTCACTGATCGTTGCCCAGCTACTTTTTCTGCAGTCAGAATCTAGTAAAAAGCCCGTACATCTATACATAAACTCTCCTGGGGGAAACGTAACTGCTGGGCTGGGAATATACGACACAATGCAGTATATAACGCCACCAGTAGCTACGTGGTGCGTTGGGCAGGCTTGCAGCATGGCGTCATTACTTCTGGCGGCTGGAGCACCTGGCATGAGACATGCACTTCCCAACTCCCGTATCATGATCCACCAGCCTTCTGGTGGGGTGAGAGGACAAGCTACAGACATACAGATTCAAGCAGAAGAGATATTGAAGCTAAAGGCACAGATAAATACATTGTATGTCAGACATACTGGATTAGCCCTGGAGAAAGTCCAGACTTCTATGGAACGTGACCACTTTATGTCTCCAGTTGAAGCAAAGGGTTTCGGGCTAATTGACAATGTTCTGGAGCATCCTCCTTCACATGCTATGGAACAGCAGGTTGCAGCGGGTGTTGCAGCGAGTGCTGCAGTAACCCCAGCATCAGCGCCCCTGAATCCCGCTCCAGATATATAAGGACTTTACACCTCGGCATCTGCAGCTGTACTAATAATGTTGGTGAATTCAGTGCTAGACTCTCGTGAAATGAAACAAAACTTACTCATTGTTAGAATTATATAGTAAATTGTATTTTGTTTTATTACGATAATTTAATTTTCAATTATTCATTCTTTTATTTCTATTTGCATAGAACTACATAATAGTTTGGAGTTCTATGAACTCCAAAATATTAACTAGTATGTATGATTTGAAAAAGTCGGATTTGAAAAATTATTTTTGCATTTATTATCCCAATTCTTGAGGAAGGCTTATAAGCTATTAAAACATCATGCTAGGACTTAGGAACCGTATAATAAGAAGAAAAAAAAAGAAAGAATGCTAAGGGAAAACAAATTATAGTGCTGGCAGGTGATGCTATGCAAATGTGGGTCAGGGGAACAAGAAATTTCATGCGGACGAAGTCGCAGGCAGAAGTTGGTTTTAATGATGCATAAGTAGTTGTATGGATGGTTTAGCTAGTGATTTTGTAGGTAATAACGAAAATAATTTGGTTTGTTATGGTACAATTCTGACTCCTGGGGCTGGACAATTCAGAATTCAGGTAATATCATAGATGACATAGTTCTGTTAAGATATATCAAGTTTTCTTGACAGACATTTTTTTGAAATAACCTATCCTGTCCTATTGCTGGGCTTTTGTGCCTTCTCCGGCCAATCAGTCAGGAACGAGTCCAAATCATAATTACAAAGAAAGACATAATTTACTTCATAGTGAAATTATATTTTACTACCTAACTTTATTGTAAGGTATTTCTGGTCTGGTATATGGATGTCTTTCATATATCTGGCAGTACAGCCTTCCCGCGTTATATTTGATCCATTTATAATAGTAGGAGATGTTAGTGTACACCATCAGAGCTGGCAATCTTCTGGATCTAAAGGAAACCAGTCCCAGTTCTGTGTAGTCCTTAGTGACCAGAGCACTTCCAGAATCACCACTGTAAAAAAGAAACAGACATGTCATTGTGAATAATGAATCAACAGCCTTTTGTTCCCACAACGAGTTATTCCGTTTATCCACGGATCCACCCCATAAAATCCACCCTAAGGTGGATACGAGGAAACGTATGTCCAAGAATCCATCCTAGGCCTAGTTGGATAAACGGAATTTGTTTTTGTTTTTTAAAAAAACATTGCCCTACACTAGGAATTTCTCCTGTATTGTGGGTTGTGGGTGCGTTTACAAACATTTAAAAACTCACATACACAAACAGCCAGACCCGGAACAACTACTTGTAGGTCATACAAATATTTGTTCCGTGCGGGAATCGAACCCGCGACACGCAGCGCAGCAGTCAATCGCTCAATTAATAAGCTTGTCAATTCAATCAATCAATTCAGTCAATTTATAAGCTTGAGGTGGATTCTCGGACATGAGTTTCCGCGTACCCACCTTAGAGTGGATTTTTTGGGGTGGATAAACGGAATGACTGTAACCGCCCACAGTCGCGATACACGCCTCCTCTCTGACAGGGATTGAGCCATAGTTTAATACGTCACATGCCTTTGAATTTTTTGCTTTTAGGATTTATGCTGGTTTCCGCACAATGTTTTTCTTTCATCGTTTTGAGAGCAGTGGTGATTTATTTATTTATAGTTAATTAAAACGGTAAAACACCAGTTAAATTAATTAACATAGAGACAATAATTACGTTCACAATAATATAATTTAAAACTAACATGGAACAGTGGACTTCCTTGCATACTTTCTCTCACAAAACTCCAGACATATACGCATAATTTGAATCCATTCATCCGCAAACACATCACATTCAGGGTTGGCAACCAGAATTTAAGGGCATTCATTCGTTCAATTAAATACACAAAGTGAATAGCCTGGCTAGGCTCAAACCGATACAATACGCGCCACGACTTTAGTAAATATTGTTAAGAATTTTAATCTAAATGTCATCGATAATTATACCTGAATGAGCTCGTCAAGTCTCATCTTTCGTGGCGCGTATTATACCACCGCTGCAATCACGGAATAGATAAATTATCTATTCCGTGGCTGCAATAATGATTCTAGAGTATTGTTAAACAGATCATGACTTGTGTAAGCAACTAGGTACCTAAGTAGGTACCTACAGATCTTGGGTCCTAGGTGAGCGGTCGATAGTCAATCGTAAGGACAAAGCCCAATACACTTCGACTTTTTAAGAGCGTCTTATACGAATATGAACATTTGTAGAACATTAAAGTTCATATTCGTATAAATCGCTGTTGTGAAAGTGTTGTCTGTGAATCTCGTCCTTACTGTAGAATCTATATGCCTAACGTTTAAAAGATTTGATCCACAATGCACCATCACATCATTAGGCTAGCTCCCTATTACGCCATAGAATTAAAACAAAATTGACGAAATGTGGATGTAGGTAATATATACGCGTGCCTACACGTCTGGCTACCCCTTTGATGATAAGAGGCGTGAGTTTATATTATACCACCAGCTTCCTCCCGCGGCTTCGCCCGCGTGGTTATCGATAAAAAGTAGTCCTTCCCTTTTTTTTGTTATAAGTACCGTGCTATATACTTTCGTATGCATTTAGTAAAAAGCTGTTACTTTGACATTATAAACGGACACTTAAATTTTTTTTATTTGTAAGATTATTAAAACTTACTCTGCTGGATGGTGTGCATCTTCCTTCGTGCTTCCAGCGCAAAACATGCCAGTTTCTAATTTTCCGACCAGTGAGCACACTCGTGCTGACCTTATTTTTTGTGGCACAGACTTTAGGATTGTCCCTGTATCTGCTCTTTCTTCCTACAAAAAAGAAATGTCAAAAGTTTAAAGGTGCTTCTCCGCCAACTCGATCAGCCCTGCTCGGCTTGTCCGGTCGTTAAAATATGCTGATAACGTTCTGAATCTCAGATGTTCTACGGCCGAATTGTTGGTGGAGCAGTACCCTTATGATGTAGAGTAGTAGGAGGTAGGAGGTAATTTATGCGTTAGTAGGCCTTAGGTCTAGAGGTACCTACTTAATCGATTTTCCACTACCCAGTAGGTACCTACCTGCTGGTGGTAGTGGCTGAAGTCATTGCGCGATGGAAGTCATTGCGCGATGAAATACATTTTCTTCGCGTCACTTCGGCTGGTGTATCACTCCCCTACGAGTTACAGCGGTGTTGTTATGTAAAAATCTCACCGTGAAAACTTAGGTGAAGTGAGCGTGGAGTGAGCTGTCAATAGGTAGTGTCATTTCCTAGCAAAAACAAACTCACATCACCTCAGTTTTCACGGTGAGATTTTTACAGAATCGACCGACACAATTATGGTGTACATAATATTCTATTCTATTCAATGTTGCATTCGTTATTTCATGAAAAAATCGCAATTGAAAGTTTCCAAGTGTTGACATATTAGTGCTCGTGACTGTACCTACCTACTTAATGAATCTAAACTTTTTAAGGAGGTGTAAACTTACATCTACAATTCCCCAACCAGCCACTTCACCTATCTGCACGTTCGGAAACTGTGGACTGATGAAAATCCTCTTGATGTTGTGTCCTAAGTACAAACTCCTTTTGAGCCCGACCAGCGCTATGTCGTTAGCAGCTGTCTGTTCGTCATATTCTTCATGGACTTTTATTACACCAGCTTCTCTTTTAGATTTAACCTGAAGAAAAGAAAATTTAAATGTTATGAACTGTAAAAGTTGATTCACAGCCTGGCTGCTTAAATTAATAAAGCTTATTTCTACAACATCCTTGTTCGGTATATAAATATTATCTACTTGTCACTGTATTGTAAGTTATATAAAAATGGATAGGTACAGTAATTTATCTTTTTCAATAACATGATAATAACTGGCAGTTACATCACATGAAGGTACAGATTGGTACCTATGGCTGACTTTTTTTACCGTCTGGACAAAAAAAGGGTTTAAAAGGTGCGCGGAGTAGAAGCCCATGGCATAGAAATTTGAATGTCGGCCTTTAAATTGAATTTTATATCTATTATTTGTCGATATAATAAATGTATATAAAAAAAGTCAGCCGGTATACCTACCTAGCACGTACCTACAGTCAACAGCAAAAGTAGATGATCAAAGTCAGAAATTATTATATTAATAAGTGATTCAAAAGTATTCTACGTACCTAGTAAGTATTTTAAGTAGTAGTACTTCGACGCCACACAGTTCTGACGCGAACTCCGTTCATTAGTATTGAATTTCTGATTTTGATCATCTAATTTTGCTGTTGACTGTACCTACCTAATCAGCTGTTTGTTACGCGCCATCAGATTATAGGATTCTGAACCGTTATAGTTAATAGAGCTCTATTATGCCATGCATTGAAGCCATTTGAATCGGTAGTCTAGATAAAACCTTCCACCTTTTGTAAGTTTTCATGTCCTGCGAAAGCCTCTATCAAATGGTCAGGGTTCATCGTGTCACAACCGTTCACACAATGTGCCGCCGTGATGAGAATGTTCTGATTCAGGACTGAAGCTCCGCAGATCCAGGGAGTAGAGCAGTCTATAGCCAAGTAGATACAATGTGGAAAGTCCCCTATAGTCGTATACACACCACCCACCACAAAAGGCTCCATTTTGGAGTTACAACACTTAGCTAAAAGTGAAAATACGATGCGAAACTTGGCTAAAAAAACCATTATGATTCTTATGACTTCATGTAGGCTAGGTTATTAAACTTTATCGTTTTTAATTAACATTTACGATCGTTACAGGCTGACGTCTGCTTATTAATGGGATACCTATCAAAATTGCGCGATTGGATTGGTTTTTATTGCTGGTTTTTTTTCAAGGCTTCAATGCGCGGTAAACACGTTCATGTCTCGGGGGATTAAGGACACTCGCGCCTTTAGAATTATAGAGACCTAATTCGAAATTGTAAAAATTGAATTGTATTGTAATTGTTGTTGTTTTGGAATTGTTTTTTTTTTCGCTTGTGTATTTATTTTTATGCGTCATGTTTGCCGCAAATAAACGTATTTTCTTTCTTTCTTTCTAAATTTGTCATAAAATTACCTTACACGACCATCTTCATCGAATCTTATAGACAACTCTGACATATGTATGTGGATATGTATATGGATGTACCCAGCATCTATTGCGGTTTTTCGCCAGTTACATGCAAGGCAGACAGCAGTATGTGGACTGCAACGGATGTGAATCCGACTTATATTACACTTGGTCAGGTGTAAGTCAGGGCACCAACTTGGGGCCTTTAGAATTCATAATTATGATAAACAATTTGCCGGAAGTCGTAAGACATGGCGCTTGTTTATTATTTGCTGATGACCTCAAGTTGCTGCTAGAGATTAGGTCCGTGTCTGATTGCAGGCGCCTACAGGAAGACATCGATCGAATAGTACAATGGAGCCATGAAAACAAACTGTACTTCAACGTATCAAAGTGCTCGTTGATGAGTTTCACCCGTGCTCGTACACCTCTGCTCTATGAGTACGAGATGGACGCGGCACCAATGCAACGAGTCACGGAGGTGCGAGACTTGGGTGTTTTCATGACCCCCGATCTGACATTTCGTGAGCATGTAACCAGGATCTGTAAGAAGGCCTACAGAAACTTGGGATTTGTTCTGAGACAGACACAAAGCTTCACAAACATTACAGCAGTTAGGGTCCTGTATGATGCACTAGTCAGGAGTCATCTGGAACATAGTGCAGTCATATGGGCTCCACATGAAGCTAAGTACTCTGTAATGTTGGAGCGTGTTCAGAACAAGTTCACGCGCCATTTGTACAGGAAATTATATGGGGTATATCCGTTTTACCCACTGATGTATCCCACTCTGTTTGTCCTGGGCATGGTTGGTTATAATCAATTGCATGTCCGACGGGAATTTACGCTGGTTGCCTACATGGTGAAGGTGCTTCGTGGAGTGGAGAGTAACCCGGGAGTATTGCAGCGCTTGAGTCTGTGTGTGCCTGACCGCTACGTTTGGAGGCGGCGCAGCCCGCCACTGCTACTGGTACCTACAGCCAGAACTAACCTGCTTGCCAAGGCACCCCTTACCAGAGCTATTCGTACCATCAACGACCTTCAAACTCAGATTGATGTGTTTACATGTTGTGTGAGTGAATTCGCAAGGGTATTACTATTTATATTATGCTACAAGCAAAATAATACTTAATTTTTTCTTCAAACTGTAAAGTATGTTTGTGTTTATATGTATGTGTATACTATGTTTTTGTGACTTTAATGGTGTAATAATTTAATAATGTTGTTAGTTTTAATTTTTTATAATTTAATTATTGTAAGTATGTAGCTTAGTTTATTAGTTTAAGTTCTTAACTGTCGCATTAGGGTAAAACCCTGTAATGGTAGCTTAAGATGTTATAAATAAATAAATAAATAAATAAATATCTGACAAGACTGACATATTACCTAAATCTCTGTTTAATAGGCTATTTGACTGGTTTCTGATAAACATCTCAGATTATTTAATGGTGTCTAACGAGCCCACAAAAACCTATTACTTCAAATTGCATAATGTATTTCTTTTAAAAAATAGTAAATAAAAATGTACTGTTTAAATAAGCCGCCAAAACGCTATCTTTAACAATATGGCGTCGTGACGTCACGATTCACGTAAACAAACGTTGAAACGGTCGAGATACTAGACAAAAGTCATCTGTTCTGTCAACGATAGACAGAAATTTACTAAATCATGACGTCATTTTAAGTTCAGCCAATCCAGACCGTTTTCGATTACGTGGCGCCAGATTTAAAAAGATGAAGTTTTTTCGGGATTTTTTTTATAAATAATACATTGTTTGTAGTAAAATTAATGCAAATCGATTTTAAAAGCGATAATCTATACGAGTGTCAATAATTATGACCTTATTTTTTACATTGTCAAATAGCCTATTCTAAAGGTCTTGTATAGAGGCAGTAGGTAAGTTGGGAAACGATTTTAGATAAGATTTTTTTCTAAATTTTGGCCTGAAGCCGATATGCCTGAAGGCCTGATAGGCCTGAAGCTCCTTATCGCACATTATATTCTGCACACTTTGCGAATGAGAGGTAGACCGAAAAAAGTGTATCCTTTTGACCGTCATGACACTTTTGTTCTGTTACAAAAGTCAAGTGTGCTTCGTTCGGCACCTTAATTGCGTAACACACTATCACTCAGAATCCGAATCATTTTGAAGGTCGAAGGATATTGCTTATCAATTATATATAAATTAGAAAAACAGCTGTGGGTAGATCATGCTTTTAGGAAGCCCTACAAATCCACAAAGGCTGAGCTTTCTGGTCCCAAAACTTTCGTTGTTAGTACTTATAAAGTAATTTCTTAAAAGTTTGTCAGTGAACGAGTCTTGAAGCGTTAACCACAGACTCACGAGTCACGATCTCATAACTGACTGTCCATCAACGTAATTAACTGACGAGTCCCTCCAACCGAGATTAGAAAAGTTCAATTCAACTTTGCAAAGTCGAAGTTTCCCATGGGTATAAGATAAATGAAGTATCTATCATGTTTATCTCGAAATATCGATATCAAAATAATGTCAAGTAGGTATAGGCACTCAAACATCTCAACCTCTTTTCTCTACAAGCGATTTCAACGCAAAGCTTTTAGGACACTTACCGCTTCAGACGGCCACTAATGTAAATTATGGTTCGAAACCTTATTACCGTGAACAAGGTCGCCATCAAGATGGGGTCGCGCTAAACGGACCAGCACGAATCTAGGTTGTTTCATCCAAAACAATGGTAGTGGTGGCGCGAGCCATCCTTTCATAATCTGTGAAAAGGCTGGACGTCGGCGAGGGGAGCGTGAATGGTCGGGTTGGCGCATGCGCGGGCGGCTGGTCGATATGTGGTGACGTCAGTGACGGTAGGGCCACAGTCAGCCGCCGTCGGCCACAGCGCGAACATGTGGTTGCAATGCTTGGCTGCTACGTTGCTCATCGGTGCTGCCGCGTCCCGAGAGGTCTTCACCAACACTTTCCTGGTGCGCTTCAAGCGCTCGGTGCAACACGACGAGGCTCACCAACTAGCGCTGCGCCACGGCTTCGACAGCCTCGGACCGGTGAGTGGTGACCACGTGATTATACGTAAACATAGCCATAGGCACTCATATTTGCGTCAGTATAACTTGATTTATATCCCCGGAATCTCCCCAAGCCTCCTAAATCGCTGGAATTTTATAGCGGCGAGGTTCTTCGTAAATTGATGATGTTTAATAACTGTGATGTGGTTGTTAGACGTTGTGTTGATTATGACGGCTTCGGGCATTGTTGGTTGGTTAATTTGCGAAGTTAAGACATTTATTTATGTCCTGTCGTTACTTTTGATCGTCGTATTAGAAAAAGAACGTGCTTTTTCAGGAAAGGAGCATGGATCTTATAGATTCGCGCGTTATTCTCGTAGCGTAGGAATTATTTAGATATAATATCGTTGCGTTGACGTATCGTTAACTGGTTGCTAATTCGTTGGTCAAACAACTATGTAGTTGGCACTAACAGTAATAAAGCTAGGTTTGATAGTGCCGGCGGCGCGCGCGAATCGCTCAGAACTACTGAATGTAAACATTGTTACCGCTGCTTTTGAAATGAGTTTCCGGATAATAGACAATTGAATTGGGTTCAGCGCATCAATAATGTTCTATGAAACAGTTTGGTAGGTAAGTACAGTATAATCTGTATTATGTTCAAGGTCTGAATTCTAACAGGTCTTCAATAATGTATCTGCAGGGATAAATGTGACGTATTCCGTCAATCACCTAACTTTTCTTTGCAGGAGTTTTTTGCAAAACTGTAGGTAAACTTATTTCCAACGATAAAAGGAGGAAGATCGCAAGTACCTAATAGCGTATATTTTTATACAAAATTATTTTTAGTTCAGAGAAAAGACGAAACACCGATAAAAGATTTTCATTAAAAGAGCCCATGTAAAAGAAACCAAATACGAAACGAAATACTAAATGAAAATTGACCAAGTTATATCCCCGCGCCATCAAATTAAATGTATCATTTGGTATTTGGCATTATCTAAAGAAGTTTTTAAAACTACTGAAATCGATAACATTATCTACAGATAGGCCTATCTGTACAATCTGTCAAATTTCTTTAATAGAATTTCAACTTTATCGCCAAAACATAAGGTTCAAAGTTGATTGGGAAAATTTGACAGATTCGGGTAGCTTGATGTGCTGGCGTCTGTACCTAACAAACTACGTTTAGGTTTACACCGATATAGAGTTTAGATTGAGAACAATGACGCAAATAAAGTCACACAAAGTTCTTCGACGTGAACTATTTTAAAAGTTTATTTTATTCACAACTTTAAAACACTAGGTACTACACAATTTCTACCTTATTTACCTTAAACATGACCACATGACAAACAAATTGTCTTTTTTTGCTTTTACTGAAGAAGCTGTTCTAGATTAGGAATTTAGAGATCTCTGTCTGAATTTATCTATGTTCGTAATCTGCCTTTAAAACTCCCTGATTGATAAATGATTTTATTTTTGTAAGTAGGTTTGCACAAACACTTTTACACGTCAATCATATTTTTTTTAAATTAGATGAGGTCGGCGTTTCCTATCTGACTACTCTGAGAAGAAAGGCCGAAACAAACTCAGAGGTGACAGTCTCTTATAAAGTCCAGACATATTCTTGGTCAGGTTATATGAAGACCATGTAGATCGATGTCTGAGATGGTCTTTTGAGGAAAGAACCACATCACAGGTTGAGAGGACCTGTCCAGTCAGTGCACTAATTTGTCAGAAATCGTGCAGCTCACTCAAGATTGATAAAGGAGTAGGTATTATAGAGGCTGTAACTTGACATGGTTGTAGCATGCAACCTCCGTGAGTCCTTTATATTGTATATCGCACAAATAAGAGAGAAACATTAATTTGTAACACTAGTCAGATAACCTGACAAGCGTATGACACAAGATGAAAATTATATTTATTTTTTAATTAAAACGTATAACGGTTTTCTAGTACCTAATCATTATCGAAACTATACGACAAACCTTTGTGTAATTGATTCCTCCCGGTATTGAGAGCTCGTAAAGAGCTCACAGTATCTCCTTGTGCAAACATGCCAATAAATATTTCGACAGTAGTAGGAACGTTTTTTTAAATTGTTGAATGGGCCCGCTCTTGACCTCGATCACGCCTGATGGAAAGCGATGGATGAGGTCTATGATGGAACGAGCGTGCCCAGAAGATGCCTAAGGCACTGAAACTCCCATGTATCGACGAAACACAGCAGGCTGCTTGACGCCGGACTCCGGTGGGAGGGTGGTCGCAAACCAGGCGGGTATTAGCCCTACCACCGCAAGGGAAGAATTGGCCAGTCAAATAAGGTGTTGGGTGCGACTGTCCAGGATGCGCCGAGCGCTCGATTCAGTTAAGTAACTGGCGGAACAGACTGCGCTACACGAGGAGGCTTCTTCATGCATCCTAAAAGGTATAGGAAGATATAGTTAATAGAAAAACGATGGTTAAAGCCATTACCCTGCAGTTAGCCATTAAAATCTAAAAAAGCCCATAAAGATGACTTACTCACAACCACCCTTAGTTGTTACACTGGCCCATATACCCGGCCACTATAACTAATGTAAGGCAAGTCATGTCACGTCAGCATTGTCCCTATTCTTAGCACAGCGTATCTTAGATAAACGAGGTCATTTCCCGGCTCCACATTAAGCATTCAGTTTGAATTGCCCAGTAACAGACTTGTACGACATTGCTGTATTGTTATGGGAGAAATGCTGGCGCCACTGTCGCTACTTGGGACAGGGACACATGCACATTGCATTTCGATGCTTGGGGGATAACTTGTAGCAGGGTTTCTCATAACTATATGGGTGTGTTAGGGTAAGTTTACTAACATAGTTGTTAAGAAATATTGTTAGTAACATATTTGGGTCCATTGTTACTTGTATCCATACTAATATTATAAATTCGAAAGTAACTTTGTCTGTCTGTATGTAACCTTTTCACGCCTAAACCACTGAACGGATTTCGATAAAATCTGGCAGAGAGATAGATTGCATCCCGGGGAAGGACATAGGGGTTGTAGGGGTTTTTATCGACATAACTTGCGGGCGAAGCCGCGGGCGGAAGCTACTATTAAGTATAAATAAAATAAAATTACATAAATGGTGTAACCAAAAAGGGGCGAGAACTTGTATCCAGTAAGACATACGCTGGTAACATGCCGCAAAAGAATAAATACCGTATCATCACAATGAAACAATACATTATATTCTTATTCTTTGGAACCTTTTTAACCCTGAAACGAGATGTATCTATGGCACATACATATTTTATATGTCACATACCTACTTTATAATATTAGATTTTCCGAATATCATTCGTACCGCAGCAGCGCCGAATTTTTTCGCACAACAAATGAGACAGCTCTACCGTTATGATCGCACCATATGTTATTTTCCGTACCTAATACCGGAGTCTGTTTTTGTTATAAAACAATGGTTATATTAGCTACGCATTTAAAGCCTGCTTCACAAAGTCAGCTTTTAATTAATGATCCTGAAATTCTTTGGAGTATTCAAGTTCTATCTAAATCTAATGTCTAGAAAACTGCGGATTCACTTTTATAAGGATTTAAGTCGGTACAAGACCGGTCGTAGAAGTAATTACATGAAGCCTTTTTATATCTTGCGAAACTAGTAGGTACCTTCTTCGCACGAGTATTAAGATCGTAATAAAAATAGTGCTATCACCCATCCGACAACGCTTAAAACTAGTTCTAAAAAGAGCTAGGTAACTAAATTCCTAATGAATGACACTAGAAGAATTTTCTGAAAGAAGAAAAGAAAGAAAATACATTTATTTAGCAGAGACTAAAAGACACAATACACCAGATACCTACCTACATACATCAGATAAAAACAAATAAAAATTCAAATAAAAATTTAAAAAGTCCGATGTAAGACATTAGCAGGAAAATGTGCCTCGCGGCTGCGCCACATGAGTAGACAAACGGCTGCGCCAAAAATGTCCACTTTAGCAAAAATGCCAGACAACAGACTAGTGCCTGATGTAGATGGTTTTCAACTGGTCCTGGACATACATACTATTTTGGATAATTTTAATTTGTAATTAAAATATTAATTCAACCTTTTCAAAAATGGGTCGAGACTGACAAGAGACAGAAAAATCACTGACAAGTGTATCGTACCGAAATACCGCGACACAGAATTTTGCTTTAAAAACAAATTTGAAACGCAAATTAAGACGAACGTTTCAAATTAAAACCATCTGCGCGCCGAGCACTGAATAATAAAATGAATAAAATTGCTGAAGCAATGAAACACTTCAAATGTAAAAAGTGAAATAAAACGCTATGTAATCTGAAAGAGTTTTATTCTATTTGGAGAAAACATTAGTCTACCCAAGTCTACCGCGTTTTTATGAAGTTCGCCTCGTCTCGTGGCGCTACACGCTACGCTTAGCCTTGAACTTGGAACACGCTTGTAGGTTTTCAGGGAGCAGCTGAAATACATACTTCCATACTTTAAATATATTAAACTCGAAACCTTTTCAAGTTTAAACCACTGAACGAATTTCGATAAAGGAGATAGGTGGCATCCTAGGGAAGGACATTTTTCGTCCCGGTATCACGTTTCCGTAGGTTGATTTCCGACATCCACGCGGTCGAAGCTGCTGGCAGATGCTAGTACATTTATAGTTTAAATGACCTTCAGTTTCTGGAAACCTATTTGACATTTCTGATTTACTGATCACGCTTTGTGCGTTTTGTAAGTGGAGTCTTGGGTAGGTAGGCGTCGTAAAGGGCAACACATGGTGAGGCAATAATCAGGCTGTTACATTTCGTCAAGGTTTCGAATAGATTCTAAAGAATGGAAGGCATTGTTGCTTCATTGCGGATTAATTTTATAATGGCAATCAACTGGAACCCTAGAGGGCCAAGACAATGTGGCATTCTATCAGGGAAAACGGTGATAGGAACGTCAAAAATGTATTGTTTTCACATGCTACCTAATTCTTTGTTTAAATTTTTCTTTATGTGTCAGTTTTTTTTTTAATTTTCCTGTTTTAAGTCGTTGTAGACATACGAAACGTTTTATACAATTGTCTAGGCTCAGAAGATCTATTCTCGGAATTAAAAACGTACAAAATCTAGTCGCAATCTCTTCTCAGCGACAATCAATGTCAAAAAAATGTCACACTAATATTATAAAGGCGAAAGTTTGTGAGTATGTGAGTGTGTATGTGTGTATATGTTTGTTACTTCTTCACGCTCAAACGACTGGACCAATTTTGATAAAATTTGGTATGGAGGTAGCTGACACCCTGAATTAACATATAGGTTAATTTTTATCCCGATATTTCCACGGGATCGAAACTTATGCGGGTGAAACCGAAAAATGTAAGGAAATTAGAGGTACTTATTGACATATTGAGACTGAAATTGGACTGTGAATGTGAATTACGAGAATTTTTCCTTTTTTTAGGTTTTTTCAGCGTATTTTTCAGGTTTGTTCAAAGCAAGGTCATGCTCCAGACATTAATCAATCGCTGCAGGATCGCGTGTGAGCCTAAAGCCCGTAATGTATTGCTATGTGGGTTGTGGGTGTTCACAAGCAAACCATCAAACTGAGCTCCGCTATTTACTAATGTGTTTGTTCATATTTGATGGGTAGTTTGAAGAGAGTACTTGTTGGTCAGTGTGTCCGAGTGTCAAGTGAGGTGAAGTGGCTTTTTATTAAGCCGAAAATTAGGCGTCAATTGCTTTTTTCATTATCTTCCATTTAAATTAATCCTACAGTATTTATTTGTTACAAGTAAAAAGGTTCATTAGAAAGACAGCGTCAGACAGCATCTGTCTGTCATGCTGAAATGAACCTTGTTGGCGTAGCCGTGAGGCACACACATTAAACAAAAAAAAAAAAAAACACTATTTCCACATTTCTATTTGTATTTTGCATTCTGTATTCAAATAAACGTTATTCTGTATTTCTTTTCTTTCTTTACATCTTTAGTCTTGGTTAGACAGGAAGCCGACACATTTACACGTCAATTAATTTAATAGATTCTAGCTCATTTTCCTAACGTAATCTTTTACAATCCAATAAAATAAGAAAGTTAAGAGACGGATTTATTTATCTTTTGTCAGTTCCCAAAAGAATCGACATCAATGTCGAGGTTTTAAAACAGTGTTAAGTTTATGCGTCGCAGTTGACCGATTAAACTGGAGATAGTTATCACATAACGTTATGCGGGCGAGTTCAATGTGCCAGGAGAATATACAACGCATTGTTTTGCTGTTTCAAATGACATCGAGTTATGGGCAGGCAAATCTAATATCCAAATAATTAATTCAGAAAGTTTTCAGATGCCGTGTTAGCTATACTTGAGATACGTTAACCAAAATACTCCTCACCATTCTCCGGCCATTATCCCAATTTATTTTTGGGTCACCGCAACATGTCTTTTTCTTCCATACTTCTCTATTAGTCGTCATCTTGGTTGACCAAATACTCGTATAGTTTGAACTAAGTAAAAACAACGTCAGTTAACTTAGGGCTGATTTCTTCAACGCCAGATAATTTTGTCCCAGGAATAATTTTGAATTTTTGACAGTTGTTCATACAAAATCTGTCAGACGTCAAGTATATTCCACGAATAAAAATTATCTGTCTATTGAAAAATCAGCCCCTAGATAAGAATTAAAACAGCTTAACGAAGTTAGCATAAAAATTATGAAAAGATTAATTAAGTTAGTGTAGTAATTGAGTAGAATTTTTATTTAAAAATTGATATCTTAATCTCCAAGTTGGATCGTAAAAAAAAAACATCTTCATGCAAACGATGTACAGTAATTCGCGTTTTTGTAGTAACAAAATAATTAAAAAATCCTTCGCATTGCGAAGCAAAAACGGCGATTTAATTTAACAATAATTCATAACTCATACGCAATTGTAACGAAACATCACAACGTTCCAATCTTTATTACAAAATTTCTTTTGTGAGTGTTATTTAGGGACGCAATGATATCATCCCTAAAGATAGCAATGTCTATAAGACAAATAAGGGTCGTCTACACAACGTACCTATTTGGGGTAGCGTACAGAGCGTAGACAGTTGCTACGGGCTACGCGCTACGGGCGTAGCAGTACAGGTCTATTGTAAGACGATTGTCTGAAATGAATATGTTAGCATAAAAATAGGGTTGGGACACAATATAATGTAATTTTGATGTTATAAAATGAACATAACTGAGACATGGGACTTTAACTTAATTGGCGAAATGTGGGGTGTACTACAGGTACCTACACCTCAGTGTAACCTTTCGGGGTACAAGCGTGATGTTTTGTTCTAAGGTATGTTTAAAAGAGTTTTGTGGTCTAAAAGTGTTACTATAATAAAATTCAGTACCTTCTATTAAGCCTTCGTCTCTCTCTTCGTAAGAAGATTTTCATAAATACTGATATTACAATATTTCTTTCTCGATAACGATGTTGTTTCCTTTGTAATTTGCCTCAATTATGCCTATTCTAATTAGTCGGAGTACCCAATTGAGGGATTTTCGAATTATAATGGACGTGTTTTTTTTCTTTGATGATAAGTATAATTATTTATCTTTCTATTCGTATTTATTTATTAAATAATAAAAAATCAAAGGCTCTTTCTTATTTTGGTGGATTTGTTATTCTTGTATGTAAGTAGCCTTTGGCTTACCTTTCTCATAAAACATTTACTTAAATTACATTATAAAGAGGTATGCGACTTCGCGGCTTCGTTAACGTATAATTTAACGTAAAACAAAGAAAAGAAAATTCGTTCATTTACTGCTAGGTAATTATAAAATTTTTGTTTAATGTAGTGGTTTGCTTTAGATTACAATTATGTCTTAGAAAATTACTCTGTTTACTACCTAGAGCAAAGAGCCTTTTGGTATTTGACATTTTCGGGGCATTACTTTGGTAAGTTTCTACAAAAAATTATGCGACGTCCATTTTAGTGAGCGTCACGTTCAGCCGCTTACAGATGCTTTTCAGTTTCAGACTTTGAGGACTTTAGTCTGGAGTTTTAGCAGAAAATATTTGGATTGAAGCTTTAACGAGTCTCAGGCAAGATTGGGTACCATCTGCTACCCAGAAGGTAAATTCTCGTAATTAAAAACGTCAATCTCATCTCAGCGACGATCAATATCAAACACTTGTCCAAAATGTAGGGAACACAGAGGTTTTTTGACAGATTGAGACTGAGATCAGACTGTGAACGTTCTTAAAATACTAGAATTGCTCCTCTGATCAGAGAGAGCTGAGAATTGTAGATTATTTTAGAACAATGCAAAAAAGGACTGCCAGTAAAAAAAAAAAATAGTCGCAAACGTGATAGGATAATTTCTGATTTGACGATTTATGCTAGCGGTAGTTAAGAAGTCCATCTCCTCGTTTACTCCAAGGTATAAAACAATTAAGTCAATATAATTTGCGATTTTCCAGTTTCTAGACTAACAAAAAAAAAAACTTTTAATTTTATCGGTTCTGCCTTTACCTTTGCCATTTCATAAATTTAGATTACATAATAATGTGAGTTTAACCGTTTTGTAAATTAATATGTCCTATCAAAGAGAGCCGGGTGATCTGTAACTCAGGACCTTAACATCCAGTGCCTGTAAATGATATTAGATAAATAAAAATTAATGATTATGATTATTAATAATTCTACAAATAACAAGTTGTAAAAGACTTGTTGTATACAAAGCTTTTTAAAAAGACTTAATGAGATGACACACACATGTACAGTTTCTTTCTGCTTTTTTTGGACGTGTCTCATTAATAAGTTTCCCCTAAAGAGAATTTGATTATTAGTACAGGCGCCAGCACATCAAACTACCCGAAACTGTCAAATTTTCCCAGTCAACTTTGAACCTTATGCTTTAGCGATAAAGTTGAAAATCTATTAAAGAAATTTGACAGATTGTAGTAGCTTGATGTGCTGGCGTCTGTACATTTTCGATTCCTGTGGTAAAATGGGCTTCCAAATTAGATTTCTTTACAAATTGTCGGGTTGACGCGTGTGTTTTATTACATTACGTCTTTCAGAGCCACGTGATGGATGGGTGGCCTCGGCTTCTTTACCTAGTCATTACTTATGTACTGTACGTACGTTCACCAAAGGAGAGAAGTAACCAGGGTACTAGGTAACTACCAAAATTCATAAAATCTTGTAGGCTGTGATTCTGTAAGCATATTATTCTTTTATTGAATATTTAGAAGAAAAATAAAATCCGTAATGCTCAGATTTATAAATTTTTACCTACATAACTTAGTTAAACTTATTTACTAAGTTAAGTATGTACTTAGTAAATAAGTTTAACTAGCTCTATTAATTGTTACCTTCATTTATATTGTTCTGTTAATATTTGTTTTATTCCTAAATATTTAAAATGGTTAGTTAGCATTTCTTGATAGGTTACCTGTACAACTATTACAGTGCATAATTGTCCGCCTTGCAAGGCAGCGCATAGTGATACAACACTTATCTTATTTTATAACATATTGTAGGCCACAATATTTAACCTATGTGGCAAAAATAAATAATTTAGAATTTCAATTAGAAAAAAATGTATACGTATTTTCAGTATCACACTTTTTACGAGCAACTTACAGCATGTTTAATCACAAAGGAAGTACTTTGGGATATTTTCGCTAGAGGTATCAAACATTCAAATTAGTTTTGCGCGAGCCGGACCCAAGATGGCCGAATACTTTAAAAGAAGCTCTCCAATTCCGTCTACCGTCGAATTAGGCTCAGCCGTATGATTACAAAGGTAATCTAAATGCTTTTGTTCTTGGTTTAAGTGTCTTTTAACGCTTCATTACGAGCCATTTTGAGATTAAATTGAGGATAAAAAGTCTAAAATGTTAGTCCGACGTTATTAAAATCTTAGTCCGTCGTCTGTTTTTCATTAGGTAATTATATCCTGAAAATATAGGATACAATTTATATTTAAAGTTATTTTGTGTTGAGATTTTCGATTGATCCAGATCGTGCCATATACGTAGGTAAAAATATGAAAAAATAATGACGCAATATGAAATGTTAATGTCTATTTGCATTCTACATATGTCATACTCGACCCACGGAAAAATACAGGGTGGGTTTCCAAACAAGACTAACGAAAAAAAACCATCCTCAGAGCAGAAATGACGTAAACACAGTAGGTGTTTCATCAAAAATAGAAACAATAGAAGTCTAATTTCGCCTTACACTTGCCCACGACCATCACAGGTGCCCTCGAAATTAACCAAGTGTAAATATGGGTGACGCTCACACCCTATAAAGCCATTCATGGTGATTTTAATAGAACATGTGGGAGGCACATCCCATCTCATTGATTAGTAAACAACTTGTCACTTAATATCATGCTAACCTAACCACGTGACGTCACACACTTGGCATTGAACTACCCACAATTTAATCAATTATTAATAGCACGTTTAAGTACATATTATGTTAATATATTGATGAAGTTGATTGTTATTCAATCGAGAGTAAATAATATAATGTAGATTCTGTATATAAAGGTCTTGGGCGTCAGTCACGTGTACACAAGTATTTCAAAGACAATGTGGTTTACGAAATGGAAAACTAGTTAATGTTTGAAATTATATTACATACTAGATGACCCGGCAAACGTTGTTTTGCCATATAAATTATTTCTAGCTGCCCGGCCACTTCGTTTGCGTGGTGTCCTAGGCAGGCAGGCATATCCTAGAACAAAAAATTCGAAGACATGAGACATCTATCAACCCGCACTGGCTGGCTGGCACTGGGGTGTCCCATCAGTGGGAACGTTATAGGCTGATTATGCTGCATAAGACGAAGTCTGAAAGTGGCACCGGTGACTGAAAATCAGTTGTCATGTGAGCATATGATACGGAGGAATGAGGAAAATGTCGTGAGAAAAGTTTTGAGTATGAATGTCGAAGGCGATAACAATAGGGTAAGACCAAAGAAACGATGGATGGACTATGTGATGATAACGCTAGAAAGGGAGTGACTACCGAGATGACGATTAATAGATTAATATGAAAGAAAGGGACATGTTGCACCGACCCCAAATAAATTGGTATAAGTGCAGGAGAATTTTGATGTTGATTGTGTCATTTTATCGAGGTACAGACCCCAGCATATCAAGCTACTACATTCTGTCAAATGTCTTTAATTGATTTTCAACTGTATCGCTAAAGCATAAGGTTTAAAGTTGACTGGGTAAATTTGACAGTTTCGGGTAGGTTGATGTGCTAGCGTCTGTACGTTGTCTGCGACATCGCCTGCGAGTATTTTGTATTTCATCATTATTTAATACCAGAACCAGGATGGAACGTAGCCTATATCCTCCTCCAGGTCCCAAGCTACCTGCTATCAAATTTTAAAACGATTGGTTCAGTGGTTTAAACGCGAAAAGATAACAAAGAGATACTCAGATAGAGCTACTTTCGCGTTCGTAATATTAGTATGGGATTCATTAGATACCGCATATTTTGCGCAGATGATAAAAATTAATCACCCCAGATATTTTGTTTAAAATTGTTAGTTCCCTTTCGGTATAAACTAATATTTACACAATACATACAATGAATAATCAATCATTGAAAAGCTCCCCTGAGTCCTCACTCAGATGAACCAACTTACAACTTAGAATAAAACTTTCTTGAGAACCGCCTCTTGAGAAAGTAAAGTACCTACTCGACCGATAATACAACCACCACTCCTATTTCTGCCACCAAGCATCATTATTATATTCCTGACAATGACATTTTAAAGAAGCTGCCCTAAAGTAGCCCGCAAAAACCAATTTTCTTACGTTTTTTGCAATTTGCAGGTCAGTACCAGATGGTATGTTGATTAGAATATGATTTGCGACAGTAACAAATATGGCTTTATAGAATTATAATCAGCACTACAACTCCGTAGGTTTGAATCGGCCTCAAATGTCATGATTTCAATAGAGATTTTCCAAAACGGCACAATAACGGACTCACAAAATATCGTAATATTGTATTGTGACACCGGCACGACATATTAAAATGTACTCTGTGATACTAACATCAGCCGATCTATTCCGTGAGAACTTAAGTGAAGTGAGCTGTCAATAATGTCAATCTCTAGAACTAGGTGGAACGACAGCTCATATTATGAGCGTTTAGGACGTACAACATTTCATACAAAGTTTCAAACCCTTGTCTTTCGAAATTAATGAACCGATTTTAATTAAACTTCATACACATTAGCAGGATACAAAGGTCTGAAAAGTTACTTAAGAACATTTTGTGCTTTTTACTTATACTACTATATCAATGACCACCCTTAATTCTGCCATCAACATAATCAGCCAATAATGTTCCCACTGCTGGGACACAGGCCTCCTCTCGGTGAGAGGGAGTGGGCCGTAATCCACCACGCGGGCCCAGTGCGGGTTGGCAGATTCTGCCATCATTAGCCTATAATGTTCCCACTGCTGGGACACCGGCCTCCTCTCGATGAGAGATACAACTCGTAAGTCGGGGCCGTTGCAACTGGGCCTCTACTGCACTTTTATGTACTTTATTATTATTTTATCCATATATTTCTGTCAACAAAATGGCACAATCAACAAATAACATAGCAAAAACAACGAGTCATCACTACTAAAGAAATCAGTTATTTTTGCAGTTCCGCGGTCTGCCCTACATTCGAGCCCCACTTAATGTTTGACATGCAGCGATTCATTGTATTTAAGTCGCAGTTTCCATCCCCCTCTTTGATAGTCTTCTCAAGCTATTCTTTTTAATTGGTTTAATATGGACACTTTAAGGGACATATCGATAATAATAAAGATGGATCGAATAGCACAAATTAATTCCCTCAAGCCCATTCCATCATCGGGTGACCGGGGGGGGTCTACTCCGAAGCGGTTAACCACCGTATCGGCCGAATGTTCGGTCATTTTCTACTACCTTTCATTTCCTATATTGCCTATAGGTCTCGACCAAACTGTGCCAATCCGAACCTTTTTAGAACCCTTACCCTTTTTTTACCTTTTTTTTTTAATTCTTCGTAGGACAACAATATTCGAATCAGAAAATGACCGAACATTCGGCCGACACGACAATCAACCACTTCGGAGTAGAGCCTCTGACTTTCGACATGTGGTGTTTGTACTATATTTGCTACAGCCAAAAATCTTCTTCTTCGTGTCGCTGACAAAATTTCAAACCAAGTTGGCCCTTCAAAAGCATCGCCACTTCCACGACGTCATAGACTACAATATAATGCTGCACGACGTCGTTGGTGGCAGCGCAGAGGTCACTTTGACTGCGTTTTAAGACACAAAGGGCAGGATATATGAGTTGCAGCATACTTTGCCACACAACTCCACCCACACCCTACTCATCATCATAATCAGCCTATAATGTTCACACTGCACACCCTACTGCCACAATCAAATTAATATTTTTAGTGAAAAAGTTTCAACTAAGTACTTTGAATTTGGTTTCTCTCTCCAATTAAACCTTGACCCTTAATTGAAGTGAACTGAACTGTAACAATTAGATAATTTAACTGAATTTAGTTAATCAGGAAAGATTTAAGTTAATGGTATTAGATCCTCTGTGTATTCGAGATTTACTTAAGCTTGTCGTCAAGTGAAAATACGACTCAAAATGATTTACTTATTTTTGTTACTATGCGCGTGTACCTAGGCAATTTTATTGATAGGTATGATAGGGTGATTATTAGAATCAGAAGTTACCGTTGCTGATTGGCAACATACATGACATGTATACTGTATAGAGAAGGAAAATTCTTTATTCTTTAGTTGTAATTGTATGTATAAATGTTAATTTTATCACAAGATTTCTTAGTTTTCGCCTGTATGTTGTTCTTCTTCGTTAATTTATGCTAAAATAGAACATAATTGTCTATTGAAGACCGATCTTGTAATAAACATGAGTACAGGGAGTGAGAGAGAGGGTAAAATTTTCCATAATAATACATACACGAGTTCTCAATCCGATTACTTTAAGCCGGCTGATGAGACAGTCTTATATTATTATCTCTGTGATGCTGCCAATGTTCGAACATTCACGTTGGTATTAATATTACATAAGCTTACGTAGTTTCTTCTCAAATAATGAAGTATGTGCGTAGCCGTTCTACGAATGCTACGCGGCTACGGCGTAGCAGGGACTGTGCTACGAATTACTTTTAGCTAGGTTTTTTGTTCATTAGAATTGGTAGATTAAAATTAAAAGCATGAAAAGAGCTTTTACAAATTGCTATAATTAAATACGTCTGGCACACAAAGGCAGCCCGTTATATGGGATGATACCGAATGAATTGATACTATAATTACTATGAATTAATACTATTGATATTGATGGTGAAAAGGTTCGCAAACAACAAACTTATTCATGACTAACTTTGTTGCTTGGCGAACCTTTTCACCACTGTATCAATTATTCTATTAAAGCTCGTACCAATTTGGGAGAATACCTTCTTCCACCTTTTCGTCAATCAATAGAGTTGCTAAGTAACCTAACAGTTACCCACAAACTTCTCATCTTAGCCAAAGAAAGCTTATACGTAGTTCATTATGGCTAAGTAACCGTATGAGGTGTGAATAGATATTCCTAACTATGCTAGTACAAGACACTTTTAAGTGGTAGTTTAGGTAAGTGTGATAATGAACTATATAAAGTCTCACTTTGAGAGTAGATACATAATCTGATTATTATGTGACGTGGGAAAACTAGGGTTGAACGGAAAGTTTTGTGTTACAGTTTTTGAGTGCTACGATACCTTTGGAATTGGCAACTAGAATCAATTCAATTTTCTTGTTAATTTTGAGTTGAAATGATTTGACGTTCACTGAATGATTTTCACATTCGTGTTATATTGTAAAAAAAAAGTTATAAAAAAAATAAAAAACCCGACTGCGGTAAAAAACTTAATTTAAAAGAACTGAAAAGCTAAAAACAAGCCCATTTTAAATTAAATAAAAGTTGGAAGCAGGCGGGACCCATTTGAATTTGAAAATATAATAAAAATGGTATGGGTCCCGCCTGCTTCCAACTTTTATTTAATTTAAAATGGGCTTGTTTTTAGCTTTTCAGTTCTTTTATTTATACCCGACTGCGCGACGCAAAGGAGTGGTAATGTGTTCATCAGCCTATGTATGTATGTATGTTCCTTTGAAGCACTATACAGACCAAACGCCTGGGCCGATTTTTGTGATTCACAAGTCAATCGATTCCTCTTAGTCCGTGTCACTAAAGACATGACGTTAGTGAAAATTCAAAATGGCGGTTTTCAAAAAAAATTTTTTTTCTTAAAACCTATCGAGTGGGGTATCAAAATAAAGGGCTTTTACCAGCTAGATATTTTGATGCTCGGTATTTTGAACCAGTTTTATTTTCGTTTCGGCATCCCTACTATGGCCAATATCGCGCCGAATCATTTTGTATTCATATATGTGCATATTTGATGAATTTCATTATTCAGTAACTGAGGAGCTTTTGGGTGAAAATGCTCTGTTTCAAAAGCGGATTATTTTATGTAGAATTATCATTTATTAGACGAACGATCTTAAACTTGAGACAACGCAAATGAAGAGTTTCTTAAAAAACAACAACTAATATGAATTCATTTTGAGAATTCTTTTGAAGTTTTCTTTTAGTTTCAAGACTTTGAGTCCTTGGCTTAGTTCAAAGTTTGAACATTATGTTTTAATTTTCAGGTGTAAAAACATTATTTTTTAAAAGCTTTGACATTATACCTACGTATTTTCGTAGAGCGACATCGAAAAAATGGCTTTTAACTAATTTTATTCTTTTAAGGCGGTTTTCACTTAACTTTAATACCTCCTAGTCTTATCCTGATATTAAATTTTGAATTTTTGACAGTTTTTCCATACTGGAACTGTCAAACGCCAATTTTATCCCACGGATAAAAGATATCTGACTTTGGTAAAATGTGCATTATTGAAAATGATGCTAAAAATGCTTATTACAATGTTTAATAATAAATCTTAGCACCTGAGTGTCAGATGGCGACTTTCTCAGGTCGTGCGTGTGAATAGAATGTATCATGGACGTGCTCTTCAAGGTTGAGGACGTAATTTAATATTAAGGGTGATGTCATAACGACTTGATGTGGGAACGACCATCTGCTCGCTTTCCTAAGGCATCTGTCCCACCGCCGCCGCCGATAATTAACGAGATACGAGTAGAGAGCACTAAACATGATTTGGCGAGCAACGAGCTGCGAAAGCGATGAGCGATTACTCGCTGGTATGCGTATGTACAGACGCAAGCACATCAAGGTACCCGAAACTGTAAAATTTTCCCAATCAACTTTGAACCTTATGCTTTAGCGAGAAAATCTATTATGGAAATTTGACAGATTGTAGTAGCTTGATGTGCTGGCGTCTGTAGGTACCATGCGTGAGTCTCTTAGCCAGTGTTCTGTTCGCCAAGCGAGGGTCGCTGCGTGAATACTCTCTTTGGTAGCTCTTGTCGCTGCACCAATTTTTTTAATTTTTTTTTTACATTCGAGTACCCTCTCGGCGGTGTGAACAGGCGGTGTCAGCGGCCAACTGTTAATATAATATGTATTTCTGTTACTTACACAGGACCTAAACTATTTTATACGTTTCTTGAGCGAGCAAATAGTTGATAGCTAGTCGCTTCCTCGTCGGCGATGAGACAAGTGCTTTAGGAAGGTACCTACTGCGTGAATGTGCAGTTCTCAATGATAATGTTATATCCCGTTAACAAATGATCTGTAGAACGGCCGTGTAAGATTTGCGTGTCTTTTTTGAAATTCGAATATATGACTCCCACCGCCTGCACTAGGCCCGCGTGGCAGATTATCGCCCACACCACACGGATAGGAGGGCTGTCCCAGCAGTGAGAAGGTTATAGGCTGATTTTGCTTCTGCTTGATAGGTATAATGATGAAAGTCTTATAACTTTATTTAACCACTCAATGCCAGCGTGGTACGATATTGGCCCATTACAATAGAAAATCAATTGTGTCTCATGCGGTTAAGTCGTGCTATGCAAGAATACCTCTTTTTGGCGGCTTTGCTTTTAAAATACTAAAAGTCTATTCTCGTCCTTTGGCAAGCGTTTCTAGAAAATCCAGATTATTGTTTTAACAAGTTTTTAAATTGCTCGCAATACAATATTAGTATTTAATATTACGACCTTAACTTTATGTTTCGTTTGACTTTTGGTCCCTTAGAAATTATAGCAAAAATTGTCATTAACTTTATAATAAACTTTACCTACTTTGATCCGCTGAGCTGTATCTTTAAAAAAATATGTTATTTAAGAAAAGAAAAAGAGGTAAAATATAATTTATTACTAGTAACTTCATAATAAACTGTACATAAAGCCAACTTAGAGACAATTTACAGTAACTTATAACTTCATTACTCTTGTTTACCAAAAATATCCAACAAAGTTATCTTAGTTTAAATCCTATTGCCTAAGTAGCTTCATTATAAAGCTCTTACAACTAATTTATGAAGACAAGTTAGGTATTTACCCAATTAACTACTGTCACCACGTTAAAGTGTGTGTGTGTGTGAGTGTGGGTTAAGGTCTAGTTTGTACTTGAATTGTTAATAATTTAACAAAGATGTAAGGGGAAATATACACTGCTGGGACACAGGACACAGGCTCTGCGAGAACGAGTTTCACATGTCTTCTAATTTTGGGTTTTAGGTTTTCCGGTTTCCCCACGATGTTTGCCTTCACCATTTTGAGAGCAGTAGTGATAATAGTACATTATGATACATGTGTGCTAAGTTGATCATTATGCACGAGGCGATATTATTCGCGCGAGCCGCAGGCGAGAGCGATAAGAAAGCCGAGTGTATATTGATTAATGCACACGCGTTTCATACGACATTTTTCAACACACTTGCGAGGAAAAAAAACAGACTTGTATTGTTAAATATTAACTTGTATGGAAAATGGCGCGCTGGTTTTGTTTTCCCGCGCGCCGTGCTAGCCAGCACTAGCGATGCGCGCGCAACATTGACTCATTTTAAATATATTAATCTATGGCACAGACAACCGCTAAACAGCCTATAGAAAAAATATAATAAACACAAACTAGCTAATGTTTAGACTGATTGTAGTGTTGTACGTCAAATTGTAGTTTTATTTATGGAATTAGAAAGTACTATAAATTGGCATAGAGAAATATACATTCGTTCAGTGAGAATCCGCAATAATAGAACGCCAGTCAGGGTCTTTTCCGTTTGGTTTCGGAAGGAACCCCGGTCAATTTAAGGTATTCACCTTATTATATATCAGGTTGTATCTTGATCAAATATGATTCGCGACTACCTATAATGTATATGTATTTACAGAATTATAGTCATTAGAATTTAATCCTTAAGTTAGATTTGTTCCTTAAGAACTTTTCCTTAAGAGATTTTTTCATAGGGAACAAATCTAACTTAGAAAGATGTATTAATGTTTCTAATGATTATAATCCTGTAAAGAGGTACCTGTTATAGCCGCAAATCATATTTTGATCAAGATACAACCTGACACCGACCTGAAAATTGCAAAAAACCTAAGAATTTCGCGGTCTACCACTGCGCATTCACCTTAAATTGTCTGTGGTCCCCTGCGAGTTCATTTTGCGACCAAGGACAATACAGACTATTTAAAAAAAATTGAAATATAGCCCGCGGATTTTTTCTTTTGGCATGAAGTCTCTTTGGGCGCTTTCCGAATTAGCTATAATCGCTCACATCACAGCGCTCACATCATCTCCATGGACGTAATATTACGTCCATGCATCATCTCACATGCGTTCCGATTTAGATATTACTATTATGACTGCTGAGAGCTGGCAACAATTCGGAACACTCGTGAACGCGCTCACATGACAGTGCTTACACAATGTAAAAAAGATGTTATTACAGTATTTCTTTGTATAAACACCACATTTCTTCTTCAGTTCTTCTTCTTTGGTTAGGTGGCGACTGTCAGCCAGAAGCACAATTTCAAAAATGCCACGTTAGTTTAATTTAAAGATGATGCAACTCAAAACAAAACACACACTGACACAACCTCATACACACACTGTCATTTTTGACAGCGCTCACGGTGATATTATTCTAGGGCATGGTCGGCATTAACGCAAGATGGCGAATGTCATGACGTCATCTATGACGATTCACGGGACATCGTTATCGTTATCGCGCTCACGCTAATTCGGTTATTTCCCAATTCGGAACACATCGATTATTTCCCAATTCGGAACGCAGGGTTTGATGAGATTAAAAAAGCGCGCGTCTCCGACTAGTAAATAGTTATCTGTGGTATTACAGCACATGTGGATTAAAGTAAAGAAAAAGCACGCGTTCGTAATACACTCCATTATGGACCTTAAAGCGGTTCAATAAGAGCCACTTTACGAGCAAGTGTGTTGAAATAGTACATTATGATACATGTGTGCTATGTTGATCATTATGCACGAGGCGATATTATCGCGCGAGCCGCAGGCGAGAGCGATAAGAAAGCCGAGTGTATATTGATTAATGCACACGCGTTTCATACGACGTTTTTCAACACACTTGCGAGGAAAAAAAACAGACTTGTATTGTTAAATATTAACTTGTATGGAAAATGGCGCGCTGGTTTTGTTTTCCCGCGCGCCGTGCTAGCCAGCACTAGCTATGCGCGCGCAACATTGACTCATTTTAAATATATTAATCTATGGCACAGACAAAACCGATACAGCCTATAGAAAAAATATAATAAACACAAACCTCAAAATTGCAAAAAACCTAAGAATTTCGCGGTCTACCACTGCGCATTCACCTTAAATTGTCTGTGGTCCCCTGCGAGTTCATTTTGCGACCAAGGACAATACAGACTATTTAAAAAAAAATTGAAATATAGCCCGCGGATTTTTTCTTTCGGCATGAAGTCTCTTTGGGCGCTTTCCGAATTAGCTATAATCGCTCACATCACAGCGCTCACATCATCTCCATGGACGTAATATTACGTCCATGCATCATCTCACATGCGTTCCGATTTAGATATTACTATTATGACTGCTGAGAGCTGGCAACAATTCGGAACACTCGTGAACGCGCTCACATGACAGTGCTTACACAATGTAAAAAAGATATTATTACAGTATTTCTTTGTATAAACACCACATTTCTTCTTCAGTTCTTCTTCTTTGGTTAGGTGGCGACTGTCAGCCAGAAGCACAATTTCAAAAATGCCACGTTAGTTTAATTTAAAGATGATGCAACTCAAAACAAAACACACACTGACACAACCTCATACACACACTGTCATTTTTGACACCGCTCACGGTGATATTATTCTAGGGCATGGTCGGCATTATCGCAAGATGGCGAATGTCATGACGTCATCTATGACGATTCACGGGACATCGTTATCGTTATCGCGCTCACGCTAATTCGGTTATTTCCCAATTCGGAACACATCGATTATTTCCCAATTTGGAACGCAGGGTTTGATGAGATTAAAAAAGCGCGCGTCTCCGACTAGTAAATAGTTATCTGTGGTATTACAGAACATGTGGATTAAAGTAAAGAAAAAGCACGCGTTCGTAATACACTCCATTAAGGACCTTAAAGCGGTTCAATAAGAGCCACTTTACGAGCAAGTGTGTTGAAAAATCATTTACACAAAGTAAAGCGCCTATCTGGGTTCGAACCTACAACTAAACTACTTCAAAGTAGGTACGCCAAAGCTAATTAGCACTTTTTAACGTCAACGTTAAAACTAGCCACCAAATCTCCTATAAATGACATGTAAGCTGAGAAGTCGGACAACCCTAATCAAAGTACGATTCAATCGTGGTATTATAATAATAAATAAATAATAATAATAATCCATTTATTTCAGGCATCGCAGGCCCATAGATACCTAAACATACATATTTAAAAAAAAAAAATGGTTGCCTGTAAAGTCGGTTTTACGGGCGAAGATTTTACGTGACAACGACCGATCATCCGATCATAGTTGAGTGGGAGAGAGACGCAAGGCATTCGGCGGGCCTCTCTCTCGTTCGGTGACTCATCGTAACGTTACCGAGCGTTACACTTTTTCATAAGTGACTCCCAGTCGCAACCTAATTTAAGACGTTGTCACGTCAAAAACTAACTTTGTGCACGAAGTGATGACTGTGTTGGCGTCGTGTTGCGCTGCGTGATGTCGCGTAACCTTCCACGAAAACGCTTTTGATTTGAAAGTTACTGAATATAAAAATATTGATGAAACACTATTAAAAAAAAATCGCAACATCGATAGCACCAAAATTTAAAATTCATACCACCGCATCATTAAATCATAGATAATTTTGAGCGACCATTGTTTAAACATAGTGTTGTAAACAAAATTTTATATATTCAATTCTAAAACCCAACATTTCCCAACAAGATCACATTTACATCTGCCACGAATTTATCTGACAGACCCTACTCCAAATCGCTCGAAAGGTCAAACGGTAACATTAAAACAACGTTACGCGGTGCGCAATGTTGCCCAAGGTTGGCCAACCTTGCAGAGTCTGGGCAATCTTGCCGAGGCTGAGCCTTTACCCAACATTGTTAACTTAACCATCAAACCTCTTAGTTATAACGAAGTTTGTCTATAACTTTGTGATTGGTTTACTGGTGTAACATGAATACACTAGTTATGGCTATTAAAATGTATGCTGGGTTCTCGATATGGATAGCTTATCATGCGAGAGGGTTATGAACGAGGTTGTTATCGAGTATGTACTAGAATTATGGGCGGTACAATGTAGTGTACAGACAGTGAGTGATTTGTTCGACAAAATTGCTGAGACACTAGCTGAAATTTCTTGTTTCCCCGACCCACCCTGTGGGATCGCATCGCCTGCCCGCGCTATAACTTTTTTAGCTGTTCTTTCTGGCTTTTTTTCTTTATGCTCGGGTCTTAAGGGTCCCGGCGTGATGGTAAGTAGCCTTCCTCAAGAATTGCGCTATCAAATGCAAAAGATTTTTCAAATTCGACTGGTAGTTCCAGAGATTAGCGTGTTCAAATAAACAAACAAACTCTTCAGCTTTAATATATTATTAGTTCGAACTAACTGTTTTAATGTGATCAGAGGCGTCTCTAGCCCATGTTGCGCCCGTGTGCAAATATTACCCAAGCGCCCCCTAGTAAGCGCGCGGTCAAAATGGATGGGTATATGGGTGCCCCAATTCGAAAAATCCCCAAGTCCTACTTAGGGATTTTTTAAACTAGTAACACAGGTTGATCGGCCGTTTTTTCTCTATCGATACGTCCAACAATTTTTTTGTTATGATATCCCTAAGTGGGTTTTTGAAAACTATAAAAATTAAAATTGACGATACTTTCAGTTCCGAAAATCCCTAAGTCCTATAAATCCCTTAGTCCGTAAGTTTTTACCGAAAAAGGACTAAATTAAAATCAAAATGAATATAAAAATACAAAAGAATATAATACAATAATAAAATAAATATAATAATAATAATTAGTAATATATCATTAATATATAATATAATACAATAGGAAGACAAAAATATGAACAAAAACAAATTATCTATTTGCTTTGATTTTCAAAAGAATCTGCCATTGCGTCACTAATGTAACTGATGAATATTATCTCAGGCAATTATGGCTTCATAATTTTGGTATACATAACTTAAATTTCTGATTCAATGACTGGCGATAACTTTAAAGATTTTTTTTTATATAGAGTAGGTATATCTAGATATCTTCGAGATGTTCCTGCTGATTGTTATCAAGATGCTATTAAAATTAAAGAAGCTAAAATTAATGACATTAAAAAACTTATTCGATTTGTACCACAAGAAAAAAGAAAATTCTATGAAACTTTGATTATGGAACAGGCTAAATTAAATGAAAGTCAAATTGTTGAGGAATTGGATGACGAAATAGAGTAACTAGCCTTATTTTTAAAGGCTAATAGTTATTACTCATTTTTGATTAATAGAATACTGTTAAAGATGCTAATTTTGTTTTGTTAAATTCCTTAGTCCTTAAAAAGAGGGAAAGATAACCCTAAGTCCTGTTGATTTATGATAAGTCCAAAACTATTTTTTTTAAATTAAAGTTATTATGAATTCTTTTTATGTTTTGTTTTATATACTAAAATAAAGAGTATATTGTGTACTATAACTGAATGGTATTTTAATTTCAACATATCCTGTGGTTTGTTTTCAAAAAAATTTAATATGTTTATTTTTTTTATTACCAAAAACTGAAAAAGTGGACTTAGCCATTTCTCGATTTGGAGCACCCATATAGTACAAGTAACAGCAAATCAAGTTACCACAAACTGTCAAATTTCCCCAATGGATAATAAACTCTATTGCTTGGAGATGAAGAAGAAATTCGTCGGTTTTGGTGCTGTTGAATGTATTTAGAATTATACAGGGTGTTCTGGTGTTTACCCTAACAAGCCAAAACGTACCCATGTTAACATGTCTATTTATAGATGTTATGTTACACCCAAATTTTGAAATTTCTTCATTCTAATTACGACCTCATATCAAACAAAGTTCAATATCAATTGGGAACATTTGACAAATTTGGGAAGCTCACTGCGAGCGAGGCTCACTGTACACGGGTAAAAAGTATTTTTTTAGGAAGGAAAGAGTGACAAGAAAAACAAAGCACACGTTTATGTTTTTTTTTTATGTTTTCTGTTTTCAGACTTATTTGGTAGCAATTTTTGACGAGTGCTCCGACGCGGTCGAAATTCGCAACAGTTGTGCTTGTGGCAGACTGGCAACTAATTCAGCTAATATCAAAATTAAATATTACTTATTAGGTCAATTTCAATCAAAAGAAAAGCCGCAAATATGAAGTAAAGATATTTACATGTTTACTCAAATATAAAACTTAATCCATTGCGCCAAGGCTTATTTCGCAAAATTACGTGTAGCGAGCGGTAGAACACAAAGTGCGGCACGCGCCACGCTTTTTTTTTCTGATTGGAAATCATCGTTCCGGGCCAGCGATAACCCTTTCGGACAATCTCGCTGACCCGGCAGGCTTCGGCCCTATGGGGCCCCTCCTCGATGCTGACATCTTTTTGAGGCGCGCGTGGAACACCTACGCGCCGTCCAGCACGGGCCTGGTCCTGATCGGACGGTGAGTTACCCATTACTCTCCGCCCGCAGGCCCGCACCTACGGTGGCCGGGAGTCGTCTCGTGGCTCCCGACGCCCGGAGCGTCTCCCGCGGCGGCTGGGACGGGAGGCTCTCTCCCTCATCCGTCCCGCCACCTCTTTCGCTAGCATGACTGCTTCGCAGAAGGAGGTGGCTGCCTCCCACTCCCTCTCGCCCCGGACCATGGCTTGCACCAGGGCCGGACGCGAGAGGTCGCCGCCGCTGCCGATCGCCTCAACGAGGACACGGCGGTGCTCCGCCCAAGCCGGGCAGACCTCCACCGTGTGCTCCACCGTGTCCTCTGGGCGATCCTGGCAATGGTGATACCCGGGCGTTTCCTCCCGCCTGATGATGTGCAGGGACCTCCCGAAACTTCCGTGTCCGGTGAGGACCTGCGTAAGGCGGTAGGTGAGGGCGCCGTGGCGCCTCTAGCCACTCCTCAAAGAGGGGTCTTATCGCCGCTTTCGCGGCGTGCCCTGCGCTGGGTTGCGACAGTCGCTCCTTCCATGCCGCTATGAGATGGCGCCGGAGATCCGTCCGCTCCACAGCGATTTTCCGCGGAAGCGGAACTTCCCTCCGGCGGCGTAGTGCCTCCACGCACCACTCATATACGCGCGCGAGGACTATCGCCTCCAGATCCCATGGCGGCAGTCCGGCAATGAGGCTTGCCGCCTCGCCCGAGATCGTGCGGTAGCCCCGGATGAGCTTTATGGCTACCACCTTCTGGGGCGCTTACTCACGCTTTTGAGAAATGCCGCGCGCTTCGTCCATGGTAATTAGTAGTTTATTTTCTATCCCAAAACTGTTGAATTCGCATTATTCGCAATATGATTGTCGGCGTGTTTTCAAACCAATCATTGAAACAGGTGCCGCCGAGCGATGCGACACTCGCTACTACACCAAATATAATCGTTAATAATGTTCATTTCATGTTGAAAAAAAAGTTAATATTGTAAAAGCCGCTCGCGCGCTCGTGGCGCGACTTGCTTTGGTGTAACTCGACAAATATAAGAAGAGCTCCAGATGCTATACAAAATGTATGCAAAGCGGAACTCTTTTTACGCGAGTGGGGCTCCGTAGCGAGCGGCGCTCGGCGCCCCCTAGGACCGCTGCGCCCGTGTGCAACGCACACCCTGCACAATAGGTAAAGACGGCCCTGAATGTGATATTTGGTTTTGAATGTTTCTCTGCAAAAAACTAAATTAAAAGAAATAATTTACTCTTTAAGTGTAACACCCAATAAATTCTTATAACCTTACTATTCATTATTCTACTTTTCTGAGGGGGCAAGTGGAACAGATTTAATTTTTAAGATTACGTCGTTTACATCTCCGTTTTTCTTTCAGTATTTTTCTATCCTGTAATCATTGAATAATCTAATCTTTTCTCTACCATTCCTTCCCACTCAGCAAACTTGTCATCCAAGTTAGAAATTAACAAAGTTTGTGGCGACACAAGCTGTGCATGTAAAGTGGTCTCACTATCGTTGAGCAAAGTTGACTCAGCCATCGTTGGGCAAATTTGCCGTTTTGTTGGCAGAACATAATTTATTTCCTTTGTTTACTTACGCAGATCAATCACAGTTAAACTGTAAGAAGATTGGACTTTAATCTTCTGGTTGTTTTTATAGGACTATCGAGCTTTTCGGGTGTTGATTTACCATCATAAGATGATCGCATCGCATCTGAAACCTTTTACAAAAACATTTATAGAGGTATGAGGAACAGGGTGTAAAGTTCACTCATCCTCCATAGAAAAGGGAGGATCCTCCGACCAGACGGGTGTTGTGTCTGGCGGGCAACTTCCCGATGATTCATGTCGGGCCGTTGTATCTATGCTAGTTGCGCGGTAAACTCTACTTGCGAGATGCAGGATTTTGCGTGACGTCAGTATGAATGAATGGCTTTCATTTTGTCAGTTCAACAACATTCATTGTGTTATTTACGATGTTGGGCAGACACTTTTTTCAAACTTCTGAAGCAGTGGGGTAGCATTATTCTTCAAAATAATTCACATTGTGGTTGATAGTGTGTTACGCAATTAAGGTTGCTAGTGAATGATTAAATAAAGTTTAGCACCATCTGCTTAGCATTTCCACCATCTGCTTAGTCGGTTTCTAATGTAACCCGATGCAGCTGAATACCAGTATTTTATTATATGGACCGACTGCCTATCTGAACTTCAAAACCCAGTTACTGGGTAATACGATACCCCTTGGTTAGACTGCTTGTCAGACTTTCGGCGACTACCCGTAACGATTGTCAAAGATGCACGAATGACAGCCGGGACTAACGGCTTAGCTTGCTTAACTATTGTGCACGATAAGCTGTCTCGGTATGCATCCATTCACGGACCGACCATGGCAAGCGTATTACTTAGCCACCAGCCGCTCGAGTAAATAAACGTACCTAATCTCATTCACTTGCAAGTCTTTGATGTTTTCTCCTACGAGTTCTAGTGGGTAATTGTCTCATTTATTATGCAGGGTGAAGCAAAGAGTCTCTTTATAAAAGTCGCTTTCAAAATCCTCTTGAATATTATGTCTGCATAAAATTCCTTTGGCATCTAAGTAACATGTTTTTAAGAGCAGCGTTATAACGCGATCTAAAAAGACATTTTGAATTTAATTTTAGGGAAATTCAGTGTTAATATGAGGAAGTTATGTTAGTTGAGTTTCATTAAGTAAATGGGTTTCTAGAACAATTTGTAACGTATAATATTTTAAGAATACAAATTCCCATGTTCCTACCAAAGTTGTGGCTCGTAGGAAAATGTTGAGCTGTAATCATACACTCACAATTTGCCAATTATTTTGCAGTATTGGGTCGCTATTGGTCCCATGTGTAAAAGAGATTGATCGCCTTTAGACGTGCTCATAAATATGAGCATGTCTAAAAGCAATCAATCCCTTTAATACTCTGCTACAAATGTAGCAGAGTATTTTGTTTGTTTTTATGATTTATTCCAAGTAGGTACAGCGCGACAAGGATCTTTTGGGGCCTGAATGACACTGACAGGGGGGCGCTGCACGCTGTTGGTAAACATTTGTGAAATTGTCACAGAAAAAACAAGATGGCAGCGTTAGTTCCGATTTGGGCCACGCGCCGAAAAAACCTTGTACCTTTGTAAGTTGGTTTGACTAGGTATTGCCTATGTTTTGCTTAAGTTGCCTGTTGATTCTTTAGGTGATTGCTATGGACTTTTGTGAAATTTACTCAAGCAGCCCTATTCTTACTTCGGATTAACAGGCTGGCAAACAGGCATTAGCTTCCGCGACTCATTTTTATAAAAAGTGATTAGGTATCGTTTGTACAGACGCACATCAAGTTACTACAATCTGTCAGATTTCTTTAATAGATTTTCGACTTTATTGCTAAAGTATAAGAGGTTCAAGGTTGATTGGGAAAATCTGACAGTTTCGGGTAGGTTGACCTGCTGGCGTCTGTACCAAGGAGTCCATCCCAAACTTGAAGACGAAGTTAAAAGATCTCACTAAACCGCACTAGGCCCGCGTGGTGCATTGTGCCCACTCCTTCTTACAGAGAGAAGGGGGCCTAAAAAGGCCACTTTGGCAGAATCATAAAAGGATAACATTATGAATCATAATGGACAGTTAACTGTTAAGTTAATCGTATCAAATCCCATTGGTGAAGGATTATTCAGATGTTTTTTTTTGTCTGTGCTAAAATACCAATCAATCCAATCCAAATCCAATCCCAATCTCTTTGATTATGTACCTACGTAGTGCAGCGAAAAAAAAAACAAGGACTGTTTTCGCCTTATTATGATTCACAATGTTACCCTTTTATGATTCTGCCAAAGTGGCCTTTTTAGGCCCCCTGGCCTGTGTCCCGGCAGTAGGAACGTTATACGTTCTACTAATCCTACTACTTATACTTATATGTATGCTTATTAATGTTATAAACGCGAAAGTTTGTGAGAATGGATGGATGTTTGTTACTCTTTCATGTAAAAACTACTGCACGGATTTTGATGAAACTACAGAAATTATTTCTTTACACCTTATATACATCAGAAAAACACTTAAGATACTTATTACTTACTTACATATCCCGATATTCCCACGGGATCGACACTTATGCGGGTGAAACCGCGGGGCGCTTCTAGTTGATATTGTACCCGCAATTTAACTTTGTGCGTAGTCATGGTAGTCATACTTTAATAATAGATCTTTCTTCTAAGTATACGTCCTTATTTTCCACGACAGTGCGAATAACATCTTAATATATGACGTAATACGTAATGTTATCTCTTTTGGGAAGCTGCGAGGTCGGTTCACACGTCTCTCAACATTGTAATTACGAAGCTATCTCAAGGGAAAAGAGGAATTATTTCCATTACCCATTGAGCCTAATATTAGCTGATTTTGACGTAGAGTAGAATATATATTTGAAGCAAAAGATGAGGATGGTTACCTTTATATGTCTTGGATTTACTTGAATAAATGAGGTAAGAATAAATGTGGAATGTATTAAAGATGTTTTCTTTGATGTCGTATTATTTTAGGGATGTAGGATAATCTGTGATATTTCAACCAAATTTTTAGATCAACAGAAGGTCGTCTAGGAGAAATGGTTAGATATCTACTTAGGATTAAGGACATTTATCAGGACGTATTTTCTCTGTCTGTATGGATTTATCTACCGGTCCAAGTTTCTTTATATTATAAATTACGTTCTCAAACTCAAAACCAAAGCAATTAAACTCTGCTTGTTTGTTTGCTAGACTGTAATAACAAGGTGCGATCGACCTTTTTGTGTAAACATGACATTATTTAGTATATATTAACTGTCATTTTGGTCTGTAAGATTACAAATCAGCATTGACTTATAGTCAATAATGTATAATACTACTACTACTAATATATTATATTACTAGCGTATTCCGAGTTTATTTCAATTAAACCATTGACAGGCACTGACAAGGAGTCGTACAGTTAGAACGATGAACCTCGTTGTCCATTCCAAAGCGTAGTAGGTTCCTATGGAGAAGAAAGGGCAAGAAACTCCACGGACACTCTTCTAAATGAAAATATTGATACGAATACATTAGTCGCTTTTCGTTCGGCTTAACGTGCTTTCCGAGGCACGGGGGTATCACACCACCAAAGTCCAAATCCGGATCCTGAACCTGAACCTGTGATCCCTCTCCGGGCGGATTGCCGTCCCATCGGACTATGAGAGTCCGGACAGAGAGAGCGCACCTGTGTCCGCACAAATTTGCAATGTGCACTATAATATCTTCCGCGCCAAAGGCTAGTCGCTGTTGTAAATGACCACTATGGTCGAAATATGGTCTGGAGGACTAAGTATATAACATAACACATGCCCTAGTCACACTAATATTATAAAGGCAAAAGTTTGTGAGTGTGTGTGTGTTTATATATTATTTTAGATATTTCTTCACGCTCAAACGGCTGGACCAATTTTGATAAAAATTTGTACGGAGGTAGCTGACACCCTGGATTAACATATAGGCTACTTTTTATCCCGATATTCCCACGGGATTGAAACTTATGCGGGTAAAACCGTGGGGCGCAGCTAGTAATATATAAGTCAGTGCACATGCCAATCAAATTAAGTGTATTCCAATTTCAATCACGACAGACAATCCTAATAATACCAAAATCGGTAAATAATCGTGTCCATTCGTTGCACGTAGAGTTGCGGTTACACATCTATCTACATGTCTGTTGGTCTGTATGTACAGTCAACTGTTTATATCTACGTTGGAAGTGCATGATTGTGGTCGGAACCGTGCCTGATGCGATCGCAGTTAGCCTATTGAAATGGGTTGTATGTAGCGGTTGAGCCCACACAAATAGATCGATCGTTAGAATCATGTTCGTGTTTTCGTTTTGAAGTAGAAACTAATCACTTTACAGGTGTTGGTAGTCTGATATATCTACACGGTGTTATCATGATTGTGTGAGGGATTATTTGTCTATGAAATTGAATATTCTGAATTGTAATAACGTAATATAACGCCTGTATTTCCTGAAGAGTTAGGCAGATGTATATCAATATAACCCCCACATTTCGCCAGTTTTGTTGAAGTCTCGTGTAATAGAGCGAGCCTGTTGCCATCATCATCATCATCATTTCAGCCGAAAGACGTCCACTGCTGGACATAGGCCTCCCCTAAGCACCTCCACTTCGACCGGTTCTGTGCTTCTCGCATCCAACGGGAACCGCGTACAGGTACCCGCGTACCGCGTACACACACACACACACACATTCACAAACTTTCGCTTTTATAATATTAGTGTGATTCAAATACAGAGTTATTGGTTTAATATTTCAAAATACGAAAGGACATCATTCATTTCGTACCCAATAATTTAAGTCCAGGAAAAAAAAGTACTACCTTCTTAATGGAAATGACCTCTTGAGCATTTTTTACAATTATAACACAGTCCATTAATCCCCCGGCTGCTTGAGATTGAAAATCCCAAAAATCATATTTGAATAACAAGTTTATAGTTATAAACATGTTCAGCATGTTAAATTCAATTAAAAGTTGGTATTTTATTAATGTTATTTTTTTTTTTTTTGTGGATGGGAAATCATCAGTAACATCAAAAAGCGGTAACCCTTTCGGACAATCCCGCTGACCCGGCAGGCTTCGGCCCTATGGGGCCCCTCCTCGATGCTGACATCTCTTTGAGGCACGCGTGGAACACGTACGCGCCGTCCGGCACGGGCCTGGTCCTGAGCGGACGGTGAGCTACCCATTACTCTCCGCCCGCAGGCCCGCGCCTCCGGTGGCCGGGAGTCGTCCCGTGGCTTTAATGTTATGCATAGAACACTTTAAAAAAATATGATTTTTGGCATTTGCAATCTCAAATAGCAGCCGGGGGGTTAATTTTAGACTTTCACTGTAATAATAAAAAATGCTCAAGATGATATTTCCCATAAGAAAATAGTACGTTTATTTTTCTGGGTGACTTTAATTTTTGGGTAGATATAAAATATGTTCGACACTTGAATGATGTCCATTTCTCAATACAATACGACCGACGACGTAACTTGGCGGGCCTCATAGGCACTAAGAACTTTCGCGCATGTTCTCTCACTCGTACTCGCCTCATGTCATCATTTGGTACCTAAAAAATCTTACTGCGCAGCCTTCTGCGCAAAGTTTAACTTAGCGCAAAGGTAAACTTTCAACTTTCAGCTAAGTTTCTCAACAATTTAAAAGGCCCTGATCAAAAACGTGTTTGCTCAAATTTTTCACCTCGTGTAACTTTGGATACCAAGGTTACCTTGCGTAACCATTTATAATTAAATAGTGATCAGAAGAAAATAAAACTCAAAATAAATCAAAAAAGTTTTACTTTGATTTTACCTGTTGCATCACTTTTTGTGACTAATAACATAATATCACGCTTTTAACACTTTGCGGGACACTGACCGAGACACAATAGAAGTTTTATTGTGATTACGTCGAGAGGCGTTAAGTGTCCCGCAAGCCGGTGGAACTTCGTCGAGCATTTCCGACGTTTGGCCCCCAAACTGGAACGGGCCGGGGCCGCCATCAAGCGGCTCTTGCCCAACCTGAGGGGGCCAAACGCCTCCTGCCGGAGGCTTAACGCGGGGGTCGTGCGGTCCATGGCCCTATACGGGGCCCCGGTGTGGGCGCGTTCACTGCGGCGGCAAGCCGCCCACTACCTGAACGCGCCCCAAAAGGCGGTTGCCGTAAGGATCATCCGGGGCTACCGCACGATCTCGGGCGAGGCGGCAAGCCTCATTGCCGGACTGCCGCCATGGGATCTGGAGGCGATAGTCCTCGCGCGCCTATATGAGTGGCGCGCGGGGGCACTACGCCGGGGGGAAGTTCCGCTTCCGCGGCAAATTGCTGCGGAGCGGACGGATTTCCGGCGTGATCTCATGGCGACATGGAAGGAGCGACTGTCGCAACCCAGCGCAGGGCACGCCTCGACAGCGGCGATAAGATCCCTCTTTGAGGAGTGGCTAGAGAGGCGCCACGGCGGTTCCTGCACATCATCAGGCGGGAGGAAACGCCCGGGTGTCACCATTGCCAGGATCGCCCAGAGGACACGGTGGAGCACACGGTGGAGGTCCGCCCCATCCCAGCCGCCGCGGGAGACGCTCCGGGCGTCGGGAGCCGCGTGACGACTCCCGGCCACCGTAGGCGCGGGCCTGCGGGCGGAGAGTAATGGGTAGCTCACCGTCCGATCAGGACCAGGCCCGTGCCGGACGGCGCGTACGTGTTCCACGCGCGCCTCAAAGAGATGAGGGGCATCCATCCATCGAGGAGGGGCCCCATAGGGCAGAAGCCTGCCGGGTCAGCGGGATTGTCCGAAAGGGTTACAGCTGGCCCGGAACATAAAGGGCTAAGGAAGGAACACGGGTGGGTTTTAGTCAGTAAGAGTCTGACACTCCCTTCCGCTCCACCCAGAGCGGGAGGGGTCATTTGATGATTTCCCATCCGGAAAAAAAAAGAAAAAAAAATGTGTCCCGCAAAGTTTTAATAACCGGATTGATAAGGAGAGGTGTACTCTATTGTACAGACGCCAGTACATCAAGCTACTACAATCTGTCAAATTTATTTAACAGATTTTCAACTTTATCGCTAAAGCATAAGGTTCAACGTTGATTGGGAAAATTTGACAGTTTCGGGTAGCTTGATGTGCTGGCGTCTGTACCTAATTGAATTAAAATTACAATACAGCTAACAGTAGTGAATCCCTACTACCTAAAATAACTTATTATCAACTAGCTGTCGCGCGCATCTTCGTCTGAATTACTATCTCATATATGTAGAGCAAATAAATGATTTGATTTGAATTCGTTACCCGACTGCGCCAGAAGGAGGATTATGTTTTTCGAGTGTAGGTATGTATGTATTTTATATTAATAGTATGGATTTGCCTACACAGATTTTCGTGAAATACCAAAGAATATAATAAAAGTATTGTAAGATGAAAACGAAATTCCTTTCCTTTTTCCCTCATGACGCTTGTGTTAGCGACTTTGACGGCGTCAAAAGCAAGAGGTACCTACTCGTATAGGTAAATGTACAAAGCGATTCTATATGATTTGTGGTTGTATTTACTCATGCATAGACGGAAAACGTTCTTCGATATTATTTAATGGTTTTCGAGGAAACGTATGAAAATGAAAAACAAGCTTCGGAAGTATTCCGGAAAATATTTACCTACCTTTGGCAAAAACATATTTTTTGTTAGTAATGTTCGTATTTTGTTGAGTAATGAATTATATAATTGAAGTTATAAAACACTTTGTAACTTAATATCCTCCTGAGACTAGCTTTTATATTTAGAAACCATTTTACTTATTTAAGATAACTAGGTAGGTACCTATGTAACTAATTCCTCTTTATAAAATTACTTAAAAACCAGACAGTATCTATATTACACATCATTATCTGCTTGCCTTTTCCCAACTACGGATGCAGCTGAATACCAGTATTTTACATGGAGCGACTGCCTATCTGACCTCCACAACCCATTACTGGGTAATACGATACTCCTTGGCAAGACTGGCTGTCAGACTTTCGGGTTTGTGACGATCCGTAACGGCTGTCAAAGATGCGCGAATGACAGCCACAATATTATCCATAATACACAGTGGCCCAAAAATTCAAGCTTGCCTTAAAAGCGTCGTTTATCACACCTTGGGGATAAAAGGATTTGTATATATGATAAGAGAGTGTTATTTTATTGCATCCATATAATACTTAGCTTTGATAAAATGAGAGCACTGACGTCACCCGTGACATCACTTTTAATCAGAATGTATCTCTCGTATGACGCACGCGACAACATAAAAAGAACATTTTGATAAGTAGAGTTTTTTTGTATTTGTTTTATCTTTTCTTGTGACCTTTGTCCGCGTCAACCCTCATACTTGGTGCGTTTTTTCAAGTCCATCAGCTTCGGATTATTTGTCGAGGAATGTGGATCAGGATTGTAAGTTTCTAATCCTCCTTTGAAAAGGGATGATTCTCCGACCAGACGGGAGTTGTGTCTACTGGGCTATTGCCCGATTTCGGTTCAAGTCAGGATGTTGTATGCTAATCGCGTGGATAATTCTGCTTGCGCGATGTAGGATTTCCGTGACGTCAGGTGAGATACGTAGTTCGCAAGTGATTTAGGTGCCGCCACTTCTTCATTGGCTTCGTTCAACCATGAACAAACAGAAATTACACGCGCCAGCAACAGCATCGCAGCAGCGTCAGCATCAGAGCAAAATTCGTTTCACATACAAGCACACCGTCAGCGCTAAGAAGTGACCTACTGAGATCTTCGCTTCATCGGCTCAATACACACACAACACACATGTAAATAGGTATCAATGTGTATTGAGCACTAAAATTGTATATAATTAAGTTAATTACTGTAATAAATTAGTCATCAAGCTGGAGTCGAGTTTGACTCACCTTCCATAACTCCTCTCACTGTGGCCAAGACACCTTTAGCCATCATCGGTCCTATGAGTCTGTGGGATCGGCAGTGAGAAAACCATTTCCTGTGTACATTGCACGACGTACACAAACCCTATTTCCTACCCAAATTCCGTCTGTGCCCGTAGGTCTCTTGGTAACAGACTTCCCTCACGTAAACCAACGTAACTCACGTTTGGTGTGGTTTGTATGATAGGGTAGGGCGTTAGGGTGCGAGGTAGTTGCTGTAGGGCTAGGTTTCTATTCAGTAGGGTCTTAGGTGCTCATAGGTACCAGGCTCCATTGTTTTAAACTTAGCCACACTGTACGCAATTGGGATAACGGCCGTACTAAGCTGTGAAGCCCAGTGCGTAAAGCTCTCAATATTTCACCGTTTCTGATATCCAACCAAAGCCCTATGAAGTGAAAACTTCTTTATGCGCGTTGGGAATTTTTTGAGATGGGAAAAAAAACGTTGAACTTGCGACACTGTTACCGACACCGCGCTACATTCAGGTGTGTTCGGCTGTCCTCGGGATGTACTCGGTTTTAAATCCAATATGTCAGTGAGTGATGGCAAAGTATTCTGTTTTCACTTCTGCCGGCACTCCCGGAGTACCACTGTTTTTTTTTACAACCATATCCCGCGAGGATTTGGTTACAGAAAATGGACCACTAGAGGACGTTGACGGTCATTTCCGACTGCTTTATTCTCTCAACCACGAGACGAAAAGTTCAACTATAGACCACTCGAGAATTTTCTTCCAATTTTTTTCTAACGCCACCGTGTTTTGCTGGCACTTACTTTCTTATCACTATAAGTAGCAAGACCTTTGTGCCTAGGCTAGTAGATATAATATTCACTATCGATAATGTAGTTCACAAATGACCGAGTTGACACGTTGACATTTGTCCGGACTTTTTTTAATTAGTGTGGAGCTCGTAGCTATTTAATAACAGCCGCACGGGTCGATTGAAGGTTTAGCTACGCTTGCCGCGGTTGGTTCGTGGATGGGTGACCATCCGTGCTTCGTGTCATTCGTAGATCTTTGATAGCCGTTATGGGTACGCAGTAGCCCAAAAGTCTGACAACAATTCCAAGGGGTATTGTGTTATCCAGTAACTGGGTTGTGGAGGTCAGATAGGCAGTCGCTCCATGTAAAATACTGGCATCCAGTTAGAGTAGTAGCCGGCCCCAACTATTTCGGAAAAGGCTGGGCAGATTAGTTAGTGAAAAACGAAAGATTAAAAAGTGAAATGTCCGGACGTTTTTTGCAAACGTCAGATTTATGTCAGAACTTTTAAAGTTTCAAAATGGTAACGTAATCCCGATGTCTTCTTTTTCAAGGTTCTCAATAGAGCCAGTATAATTTATTGTAATTTTCATCAAAACACCGGCAGTCCTTGTTTTGGATGTTAAATTATTTTGGTCGTCTACATACATAACCCGGCTTGGGCGGAGACCGTCGCGTCCTCACGTGGTGATCGGCGGCAGCGATCTCTCGCGTCCGGCCCTGGTCCAGGCTATGGTATGGAGCCAGAGTGCATGGAAAGCCGTCACCTCCTTCTGCGAAGCAGTAATGCTCGCGAAGGAGGAGGCGCAGCGCGTGAGGGAGAGGCAATCTTTGCGCCCTCACGCCCCTAGTCACCGCAGAAGACGCCCTGGGTGTCGTGAATCGGCCACAGTAGGCGCGGGCTGGCGGACGGTGAGCAATGGGTAGCTCGCCGTCCGGTAAGGACCAGGCCCGGGTCGACGGCGCGTTGTGTTCCACGCGCGCCTCAAAGAGATGTTAGCACTAACTGATGGGGTTCGCTAGGGCCGATGCCTGCCAGGGTCGCGGGTTGTACGAAAGAGTTATCGTTGTCCCTGGCACAGGCAACTGAAGGAACACGGGCGGGTTTTAGTCAGGAAAAGTCTGACATGTCCCATTCTCTCGCTCCTCCCAGAGCGGGAGAAGTTATTTGATAATTTCCCACCCAAAAATAAGCAGTCTAAAATATTAATATTAAATTATTTTAGTACTAAAATAGATTTTCCTTAAGATTTCCGGGGCTTATTAATTTAGTCTCGGACGGAAGGAGGCCTGTCCTGTCACATCTAATATTTCAAAGTCAGTGGCTATATTTTAAGGTCCCCAAAGGTAGTATACACTAGACCATTTTCTCGAGCATTTCTATGTAAAGTAACGTTCTTATGAATGATACAATACAAGAAAAAGCTCAATTTAACAAAATATTTCGTGTAATGTATTGTTCCTGCGATTGCTCGACACGGTGTTCAAACTACTGCTCACGGTGAGTGAAACATTGCTTTCTATAATGCGTTTACTCTTCATTGAAATGTCACATCGCACGTTTTGCCCGTGCTCGTGTCTTTGTTTCATGTAATGGTTACACAAATTCGCTCGTTAGTTTGCAATTCAGGTTGTAACAAAGCGTCGAGTGTCGTGCTCATTTTCGGTTCGAGAAAGGGTGACACATTCGAGCGGCTTGATGTTTGGTTACAAGTAAATGCTCTAGTCTATACTCACCTTAAGAACCTCTAGAATAAGCTCTAATACCTTGGATATTAGAAACTTTATTTTGATCTGGTACCTACTTGTTTTATTAAAATGGCTTGTTGGAAATGTCACTAGGCTTAGGGGAATTTCATAATTGCCGTTGTTTTGTTATGGTAAATAAAGCTTCATTGAAGCTTTTGACGTGACAACGTCTTAAATTAGGTTGCGACTGGGAGTCACTTATGAAAAAGTGTAACGCTCGGTAACGTTACGATGAGTCACCGAACGAGAGAGAGGCCCGCCGAATGCCTTGCGTCTCTCTCCCACTCAACTATGATCGGATGATCGGTCGTTGTCACGTAAAATCTTCGCCCGTAAAACCGACTTTACAGGCAACCATTTTTTTCTGTAAAACTAAGAGTTATTCCGATCTGATCCCCTGAACCTCCCCTCCACCCCCCCACCTCGATCCCCTGCTTGATCGTCTTCTGTTTTAATCTTTGTCTTATCCACATTTTATGTAAGTTTAGACAGATAAGTACAGTCAAAAGAAATTAAAAGTTTCATGATTTACAAAATTAAATAAAGATTTTTTTTAAATGTCTCATGCGTGTTCGAATTCATTTTGGAAAATCTTTAAAAATCCTGATAATTTATTTATTTAAACTTTTCGCACACAAAAAGGTACAAAGGCGGACTTCATGACTATGATCGTAATGCAGTTTCATCGTAATCATTATAATTATATTATTATGCCAGATTTCTTCATCACAATAACATTATAAAGGCTTTCGCCTTTGTGAGTGTGTGTGATCATATGTTTGTTTCTTCTTCACGCACAAACGAGTGAACGGATTTGGATGAAATTTGACACACAGATAGTTTTTTTAAGGATTAACACATAGGCTACTTTTTATCCCGATATTCCCAAGGGATCGACACTTACGCGGGTGAAACCGCGGGGCGCAGCTAGTTACAGATAAGGCCAGTTTACTCTTTATAATAATACCAGTCTATTATTGTCCCACTGCTGGGCAAACGCCTCTTCTCATACACAGAAGGCACGAGCATTGATGAACACGCTTGCTCAAGACGGGTTAGCGATTTCAGACATATTTATATACAGGGTAGTCCAAATAGTGACGTCAATAAAAACATTAGATTCCTCATACCTAGGGGTATCCGAAAATACCCCATGTATGATCCGCGATTTTCGATAGTTTAGGAGATGTTTTTTTTTTTTGGGAAAATTCTTCGAGGATATCTTTAAAAAATTATAGCTTTTTTTCGACAAGATCTTTTTATGATTTGTTTTTGCGATGGGACTATCATGAAATACCCTTGTTCCTAACATTAGTGAATGATACAATTTTTTTTATCGAAAGTGAGATTCTTACGATTGAAAGTTGATTTTCGTTTTCAATTTTAAAAATGCTCACAGATGTTTCAGGTTCTACTATTCTACTCAAACTTTTAATCGATCTTTTACTTTTAAAATTAAAATCAACTTTTAATCGTAAGAATGTAAGCTTAAGAGGACAAATCCAAAAAATCAAAGATCATAAAAATCAGTCCAGCTGTTCTTGACTTATAAATAGTGTAACTAACCCGACTTTGTTTTATTTATATAGTTATTCACTATTTTTACGTTAATAATAAAAAGGCCTTACATCCAAAGCGAGGTTATTTCATAGCCTGTTTCTGATAAGCCCTCTAGACGCTTGAACAAAGACTTGTCGACCAAACACAGAGAAAACTCATTGTTTTCAACAAAGAACTAAGCCTCTCTTTACAAAAGGATTCTTATTTTATATACGTCGAGATCTTTTAGATTAGAACCTTCGTTAAGTAGCTACTCTCAAACTTTTTGAAAAGGCCGCTGTAAGTACTTTAGACTTGAAATGTCAAGCGGTCACGTGGTGACCGCTTGACGGAGGACTTGCGGGAGGGGTCATGTGATGATTTAACATCCGCAAAAAAAAAAGCGGTTACGTGGTCATGTGGCTGGCTGAAGGTCATAAGAGGAAATGCGGTCGAAGAGACTTTTAAATAAAAAGTAATTTTAAAAAATTAAACCGACTTCAAAAAGAAATTAACTCAAAATTATGAAATAACTTTAATTTCGGAAGTCGGTGTCTTGGGATCTGTATTTTAGTTTTATGCCACCGACTTCCGAAATTAAAGTTATTTCATAATTTTGAGTTAATTTCTTTTTGAAGTCGGTTTAATTTTTTAAAATTACTTTTTATTTCGTAATTTTTAGTTTTTGCACTAGTATTTGATCAAGGTTTTGAGATGTTTTCCCTTTGACACTACACCCGTAGCTCTTATCAATAAGCCAGGCCGTCACACTTACACGTATTAGTCCATATCTTGAAAATTACTGAATCGATCTTGATGAAACTTGCACTGTTCCCTAAGTTGAAGAAAGTGTAAGCCAATAAAAAAAAAATGGTCACGATCCGATTAATAGTTCCGGAGATATGCGTGGACAAACATACATACATACATACATACGTCTATGAAATTTTGTATATTTGTTTGGAAGCCCTAATAGATCATCATATGTGAATATAATGCAATTCCAATAATATTACATACATACGTATCGAATTGATAACCTCCTTTTTTTTGAAGTCGGTAAAAAGCCCAAGTAAAAAGTCATAATTAGAGGTTTGGCTCTCGCCTATTTCCTCCTCCAATAATGGAACAATTTAAAAGATATTCCATAAACTGATTAGGAAGGATATATACCGTGTCCTTATGTTTTTCTTTTTTCATTAATAGTTGTCAAATTTGTACACTCGGCCTCTGTTGGCAGAGGTTTAAATCGGCATTTTTTGAGGTTTTTAGTGCTTATTTATAAAAATAATTTATCATCAAAAAGGAAAACACAGGGACATAAGTACAAGTAATTAATATTTATTATTCTGTAAAAAATCATTGCTCTATGGTCTTTACAACAAACAATCATCCATACATCGTCACAAACTATTTGACATTTATAATATTAGTAGGATATAAATAAATAAGGTTCCGAAAAAAAAAAATTAAAACCCTAGAAATCCAATTTCCAACATGGCACCTATAGTCCAACTAATTTGGCACCGCTAGTATTATATACGGAAGCTGATGGTGTACCTATCCTACTTTAATATTATAAATGTTTGTATGTTTGTTACTCAATCCCCCAAAAACGGCCCAACGGATTTGGATGAAATTTGGCACTCAGATAGTTGTTTATAACCTGGATTAACGTAGATACATATGATACTTTTTAACCTGATAGTACGTTCCTGTGGGATATCCGACATCTACGTAAGCGAAGCCGCGGGCAAAAGCTAGTAAATAAATAAATAAATGCCGTTAGCTTGAGGCCTCCCTGTTAGTAGCCTACGGCCTTAACCTCGAGGACAAATCAAATAACAAATACACGTGCCTGTGTGATGAGATGTATCCGAAAAGATATTCAAGGATAATAAATAGACGCGTACCGCAAGGGTTGGATCGAGGTGGTGCTAGAAAAGGACGGAAGGGTTTGGGGGAGGCCTTTGCTCAGCAGTGGGACAGTGTGGGCATAAAAAAAACGAGGTACTTATTGATGATTTTTAGGGTTCCGTACCTCGAAAGGAAAAATGGAATCCTTCCAAGATCACTTCGTTGTCCGTCTGTCAAGACCCTTTTTCTCAGGAACGCGTAGAGTTATCAAGTTGAAATTAATATCAAATACTCAAGGCTGGAATCCCTTGAAGCAGTGTAAAAACTATTCTTCTAAGTCAACGAAATCAAAAGATACGGGCGTTTATGTTCCGGAATCAAAACCTATAGGGTACTTCCCGTTGACCTAGAAACGTGTAATTTGGCAAGAAGTAATGTCATGTAGCACAAGTAAAGGAAAAAATCCGAAACCCGTAAATTTCTTAACAGATTTTCTTTTCCCGTGATAAACTATTTACATAACTACAATCCCTCGGTTCGCGAGTCCGACTCGCATTTGACCGGTTTTTTATGATTATAATACTGTAAATAAATATTTGTTACGGCCGCGAATCAACTTGCAATTTGCAAATAACGCATGACAATTTGTATTTCTCAGGCTACACTGACGCTATTACCTTAAGTTGATTGGGTTGCAGTAGGTAGTCTATTTGCTAAGTGCGATGATTAGATTGGCTAATGCAATTTCGCGCTATACAAACACAGAATTACATCGCTTACATAAAAGGGAGTGTAAATGTCACAACGTAGGAAATAATCAGCACTCAATAGAGAGATGCATAAATATACGGACAATAAAATGGGGTATTCCTCGAAACCCACTGCTCTCAAAACGGTGAAGGAAAACATCGTGAGGAAACCGGCATGTCCTAGAACCAAAAATTCGAAGACATGTGACATTCACCAACCCGCACTGGGCCCGCGTGGTGGATTACGGCCCACTCCCTCTCACTGAGAGGAGGCCTGTGACCCAGCAGTGGGAACATTAGAGGCTGATTATGATGACGATTCCTCGAAACGCACCAACTTGAAACGCACCAAATTAAATATTAATAAAAACAAAAATATTATAACTTTATTCCTCGAAATGCATTAACGATAAAACATAGAGAAGAGAGCATGAAGGATTCGTAATAATAAATGATACTGATAGACGTTTCATTTGGTGCGTTTCAAAGTCGGTGCGTTTCGAGGAAATACCCCATAAAAATAGCCTTCCAACTTTTATACCGAAGAAGACAGACAAGCTGTGACTGATTGTAAAGTTTTTTCTTTGACTTGAAGGTTGCCCGAAGAGTCCTTGTGAATACATTAGTTTTTTTTTGCATTAAACTTTATTTGAGTAAAGACTCATTTACACGGAAAGAGCTTCTCTCCTCATCTCTTCATGGCCTGATACCAATTAGAACGAAAGAGAGTTTCTCGCCCGTATAGCGAGAATCAGGTGATCATAGATAGATAGATAGAATGTTTATTCAGTGCAACAAAAGACACAATACAGGTATCAAAAAACATTAAAAAAAACAATGATTAAAAAGATAAATTGATCCATAGACACCTAGCTCATATACATCTATAATGGTCGATCACTACTGGGCGGTGTGTGTCTCATAGTTGCACCAAATGAGTCCAGCTCAGCATATGCCAGGTACAATACCTGACGCTGGTATTCTGCTGCATCCCGTTAGTGACACACGGATGTCGAGAAGACACATTTGAGCTTCAACAAAATTGTACCTACATAGTGCGGCGCGGCGTTTAAGCAAGAAGAGGTAAGAGAAACAGATAGATACACTTTCGCATTTATAATATTAGTATGTAGGTATATGGATTGGTGGATTGGTGGTTGGTGGCTGGGGTAGACTGGATGCGGAAGGCGAAGGACAGGGTGCTGTGGCGCAGTCTGAGAGAGGCCTATGTCCAGCAGTGGACTGCGATAGGCTGAGTTGATTGATATGGATTGGTATGGCTAGAGGAATAAATCCTTCCAGTCCTTTAACAAGTTCTAGAGCTAACTTGTTTTCAGACACTAAGTATGAATTTCTCTTGAAACGCCTTTCTTACAACTTTTCTCAAAAATAAGCCCATTCCTCACTATAAAACACAACTCACATTTTACAAATGAACAAAACAGTAACCACTCATAAATAAGATACATTGCACAATAAAAACTTAAGACATGACTAGAAACTAAGTGGCTAATAACAAATGGGCAAAGTTGGCGAGGGTTGCATGAATAATTTGGGGGACTCGGGACCGGTGAATTTCCATCGGCTGACACAGGATAGTGTGGCTGGCTAACATAGATATCCATGCAGAAACGAGGACCGATGGGATTCTTAAGTTTTTTTGCGCTATCCAAAACAGTGGATAGACGAATGGTACCAGGCAGTTAGTCAGTCCAACGGGTATACACGCAGTGTGTCTTGGGCCGACCGACGGATAGCAACCAACAAGAACATACCTTCAACACACTTTGCTATTATTAACAGGGCTGATAGACAGATAACAAACTGGTTAGGTTTTATAGATTGTCAACGAAAATGAAAGTCCAATTAATTCTATCACAGCGGCTATCAGAATACTAATATACCAGCGCTGCGACACTTTATTTATAAATACTTTTTTGTCATCATGCTGAGATAGTAGCCTTTTGGCCTCGTACAGAAATCTCTGTTTTTTTTCTTTCTTTTATATAATTTTGTTTTTTATATTTTTACTAGCAGCGCCCTGCGGCTTCACCCGCGTAAGTTTCCATCCCGTGGGAATATCGGGACAAAAACTATCCCATGTCCTTTCCCGGGACTCAGACTATCTATACTATACCAAATTTCATCTAAATCGGTTCAGCGGTTTAAGCGTGAAGAGGTAACAGACAGACACACTTTCGCATTTATAATATTAGTATGGATGGATGTTTGTGTTTAGTTTAGTTTGTGATATCCCATGTGCGAGTCACAATAAATACTTTTTTCTATATTTCTTAATTTTCACTCAGTATCTACGTAAGTAGTAGAGCATTTTGCAAAGGAGGTCTTCCAGGAAGGTACACCTACAACCAGCAGCCTTATTTCTGCCTCCAAGCAATGTTTTTGTGTTCCTGTTTGAAGAGTATCGACGCTGGCGTTGGCACTTGAGATAGTTCTGCACTAGAAATCAGATGGCATGTCATCTGCGACGCCTCTGGTATGTGCCTAGTGTACCTATAGAGCAGTGGGTTTTTTATACTTATTTTTATATTTTAAGAAATATTTAAAAATGTAATAAAATAAGATAAAGAATAAATAAATGAAATAATAATAAAATACGTTTAATAAATACTTCATTGACAAGCTGTATACTCATCATCATCTGCCAAGCCTTTTCCCAACTATGTTGGGGTCGGCATCCAGTCTAACCGGATGCAGCTGCATACCAGTATTTTACATAAAGCAACTGCCTATCTGACCTCCATACTGGGTAATACGATATCCTAAGCTGCATACTCAAGACAATAATGTAGTATTGTAAAATAAATAACAGATGATATTAGACTGTGAAAGGTTTTTAACTCCATCCGTTGCGCGTTACAGCTATAAAACACAGGTAGTCCATTTTCATCAGCCGGCTTTCTAATCCGACATTGGAAAGAGTAATAGATTTTTTTTTCGTTCGGAATGGAATACAGGAATTAAATAGGCTTGGTGATTGGCTCTCGCTACCAATATCGTTCGGCTTTTGTTTAGGTAAATTGAAACCGATAGAATACCTAATGTGTTAACCTAACCTAACCGGATGCAGCTGAATACCAGTATTTTACATGGAGCGACGGCCTATCTGACCTCCACAACCCAGTCACTGGGTAATACGATACCCCTTGGTAAGGCTGGTTGTCAGATTTTCGGACTTCTGACTACCCGTAACGACTGTCAAAAATCCACGAATGACAGCCGGAACCAACGGCTTAACGTGCTTTCCGAGGCACGGAGGGGTCACGGTATGTAAAGATGTTCACCCATCCAGAGACCAACCGCGGCAAGCGTAGCTTAACCTGATCGATCGACACGGGCCCCTGTGCTAACTCAATATGAAGCAATATGTTGGAGGCTGTACTCATTATGTAATGTAATATAATGCAATTTCGGTTTGGGTTTTATCGTGCTAGTAAAGTGAGGTTTCGTGCGGTTGTATTGGTATTGTAGCATAATCAGCCTGTAATGTTCCTACTGCTGAGACACAGGCCTCCTCTCTTCCAGTGGGAGTGCGCTGTAATCCACCATGCGGGCCCAGTGCGGGTTGGTAGATGTTACATGTCTTCGATTTTTTGGTTCTAGATCATGCGCGTTTCCTCACGATGTTTTCCTTCACCGTTTTGAGAGCAGTGGTGATGAAATTATTTATACAAAGTACAGCGCCTGTCTGGGTTCAAACCTACGCCTACCTAGAACTCGTAAGCCGGGGCCGTTACCACTGGACCACCAGGTATTGTATTTAAATGATAAATTTCTATCTGAAAATTCTGAATAGGTACTGAATATTCAAATAGTTTTAATGAATTAAACTTACTGAAACACGGTACGTCAATCGGAAGAAATTTTAATAATTTATTTATTATGCACAAAATTACAGAATTGAATCCTAAGGCGTTGTACAGAGCAATTTACAAACTAAAATCTGACACATACATACTTAAAGTAGCTTGAGTAAAATACAATTAAAAACCAATAAAAAGTAATACAGAGAACGAAGATGGTTTCTTTACCTACAGTAGGCACAAATTATTAATATCTCGAAGTCTTATTATTAAGAAACCTTCGGCAAAAAAGATATAATATTTCATTCTCTCCCGAAAGAATCTATAGGCCGACCGCTTAACTGAGACGTTGCCTGAGGTAGCAGCGGGGTGCGGTAGGGGTGTAGTGACGTGATGCGAGAGCTCAGTGATTCGTCAACTTGTGACAACTATCACCCCTCCCGCACCGCGCAGCTACCTTAGTCAACGTCTCAGTTAAGCGGTCGGCCTATAGTCGAGTCGAGATAAACCTTTTAGAGGCCTTTAAAACCTTTTTAGTGAGGTTTCTTTACGTTGGCTTAAGTATAAGATTTTCTTCTTAATACCCCAGAGAATAACGTTTCTACAAATAATGAGTGGGGAACATTTGTATTAATTAGAGCCTCCATGAGTAACGATCCATTACAAAGCTCCATTTGCTGTAACCAGCCTAGTACCTACTTTGGTTTTGCCCGGGCTAACAAGAACACGACGAAGAGATCGTAATAAAATTACATCACGCCTTGGAAGGGTTGGGCAGACGTGTACGTATGTTGTTTCATAGAGAAGTGCAATACCTACGCGGTCAAATTTGTTTTTTTTTAAATAATCGACGATAAATCTAAACCCAGTCGGGTTCAGAATCATCCATTTGAGGTTGTGCGTCGATGTCATGCCACCGTATACAACGTGTTTTTTTTATATCCCATAACTCTAGGGTTATATTCTATAAGTAAAAATAATACAAAAACTCCTAGAATATGTGGTCCAAAAATGCAAAGTTTCGAACATATCATGTATCTAAGTTTCATTGAAAAATACGCATAATTCAAACTAATCATTCATATGTAAAGCTGAGAAAATGCGACGTTGTCATATTTCACTTAGGGGTATTTTACATTAATAATCGTGACTTTGTCTCAAAACGGTGAACAAAAATACCGTGAGGAAACCGGAATGTCCTAGAACCAAAAATTCGAAGACATGTGACATCTACATACCCGCACTGGGCCCACGTGGTTGATTACGGCCTACTCCCTCTCACAGAGAGGAGGCATGGGTCCCAGTTGTGGGAACATTATAGGCTGCTTATGCAATAATAAACTTCGAGTATCGAACACATAATTAAAAACCCTTGACATTTACGAAGAAACCCTTCAATTAAAATCTTCAGTTATTCGATATTAACTGCGTTTAACTTTCTCAAGCACAATATAAATCTCGTTACAGTTAACAACCGTTCGTAGAATGTTAAACAATGGTTTAAAATGAAGGTTACATAAGGGCACGACTGATTGGTTCAAGGACCCGCCGTCTACGAATTTATTGGCAATTTTGAACGATTTTTGTTCATAAATATGTACATCATATTTTTACAGCTTTGTGTTTGCCAATTTTATCCCATTGTAGGGTTTATAAAGGCCTGGTGTTATTAAACTGCATAATAGCTGTTACGTACAGAAAACATTTTAATAAAAATAAATCAGTAATTGAGACCTTGCCACTGCAACCTTACGCATGTTAACATTTTTCTTTCAAAATAAATAAGTACAGCAATAAAAAATATGTGAGATAACGACGCGACGTCTTGTTTGTTACCACACCAAAAGCCATAGAGCGCACATTTGCTTGTCAAAAGTTTCACCCGCGGTTGCGCGTGTGCTCCGACGGCAGTTCGTCTTCAGTACTCGCATCACAGAGTTACATAGCTCGCACGCCGATCACACACTCCCGCTGCGAGGCCTCACGCTTTTAACATAATATCTAATTAACTGTTTCATTTACCTAACCAACTAATCGCGTACCTGCGTGCTGTACGCAACAATAGCTTTAGGAATGTAAACATTGAAGACCGAATGAGCGATGTATCGATGAGGTTGTTACCGACAACCAATAATAGAGTATTGATGTAGGTACTTATGTAGAAAATAATGTAGGAAGCCGACTTCTAGGCCGAGTCCACTTAGATTGCCATCGACACGTTAAGAAGAAGAATAGATAGGTACATTCTGAATCCCGCAGCTGTAGGAAAAGCGATTTCAGTGATCGAATGTAGCATTATACAAATGGTTTACGTATTACGCTCCAGCAAAATGGAGACTAAATGTGGTCACCGAACGTGATCTCGCTACAATAGAACTGGAATACAGTCCGAACGTGCGCCATTTATGAAACCATTGTTAAAACATAGTCGTGTCAATTGTATACTAATTACTTACAAACAGAATCTTGCAAATACAGACTGTGCTTATAACGTTGTTTATTGTTTATATGTATGGCAATTTGGAGTTCTAGTAGAGAAATTATTTCATTACCAGTGCTCTCAAAACGGGGAATTGTTCTTCGTAGATACACTTGTAGAGACACTTTTGGAGATCAATCACTTGTGCTCCTGTCAGATACACTTTTTAAAATCCAGTTATAGGGAAACGTCGTCGTGAGGAAACCAACATGTCTCGAACCCAAAAGTTTGAAGACATGTGTCATCCGCACACCTGCTCCGGGCCGTGTTAGTGGATTACAGCCTCCCATAGAGAGAAGGAGAAGGCAGTGGTGGCCAAGTGGTAACGGCCGCGACTTACGATTTGTAGGTCGTAGGTTCGAACCCAGACAGGCGCTTTACTTTGTGTAAATTATTTCATCACCACTGCTCTCAAAACGGTGAAGGAAAACATCGTGAGGAAACCGGCATGTCCTAGAACCAAAAATTCGAAGACATGTGACATCCACCAATCCGCACTGGGCCCGCGTGGTGGATTACGGCCCACTCCCTCTCACAGAGAGGAGGCCTGTGTCCCAGCAGTGGGAACATTATAGGCTGATTATGTATAGAGAGAAGGCACGTGTCCCAGCTGTGGGAAAGTTATAGGATGATTATGTATGTTATGTTTATGTATGTTACTCATACTTGGCAGTCAGCCCTTTCATACTGGGCATCAGCCCCTCATCATCTTGATGACTGGCTTAACTTTTTGTCACGACAACATGACTATATTATGCAATCCATAGAAGATTAACAATTATATAATCAAAATTTTAAATTCACGAATTCACTGAGAGGTAACGAATTAGAACGAACTGCCTAAGCCGCTGGATCTAGAAGCGTGAAATTTTATTTATAAAGAAGGTGAGCACTAAAGAAGAATTTTTGAATACTCATTCCCTAAAGGGGGTTAAATAGGACATGAAAGTATGTATGAAAGTTTGTCATTTTTGCCGACGAGAATACCATTGGGCACATTACTTCTTATATGATAAAAAACCTGTAAAACGAGAAAACAAAAGACACTATACCCAATAAACTGAATAAAAACCCACTTGAACAGTCATCTTCTATCCTCCTCCCGAGACGAAAGTTGCTGAATCTTGAAGGCCACACTACTCATACGATACAAACTTGTACAGTTGTACAGTTCAGGTTCACTTGGAAACTTTACAGTTTGAAGACGTGTTCTAAGTTACTTATACGGAATGTTCAATCTTTGTGACTGTTTAGCAAGATGTTTGTGTTTACTGAAGGGCAAAGGGAAAGGGTTTATTTACGAATTCTACATCCAATTATTCAAACAATTCTTCGGCTTTTGGCTTAGAAAAGTTTTCAGTCTCCTGCCTCAATTAAACGTCACAACTTTTGAAGGTTTAATCCTACACAGAACCAGAATTAAAAAAAAAAAATAGTAAATTGTTGAAAGTGGTAGGTCATTCATTATATTTTTCTGTGGAACCATTTTGATAATACGTTTGTTATAGGTATCGTTGCGAATGAATTGAACAGGAAAAGCTAACCAGCTTACTATTGACATAGTGTCGTGTTAGTATATCTGTATACGCAGAGCTGATATGATAACACCGATATGTACAAATGAGTTGATATCAGATACAACTACCCACAACTAAACTATTGTTCTTATGCGACATACAATATTATCACCTTATCTGCATTTTTATAGAGCATTTTTTGTAACATTGCAAATAGATACTTCCTAGCTCATTGTGTTTTGAAGGATGTGCCAAACATAACGTAGACCATATAAAATTGTTATTATTAGCTACGCCGTAGCAGCTGCTACGGCGTAGCTGATGCAAAGGTGGGTTGGTGACGTCAACAGAACGGACGAATCGTTTCATCCATCTACGTCACGGTAAAGAATTTAAGGTTAGCTTCACAGCGCAAACATCGAGTCACTATAGAACATAATATATACGAACAGATAATTATAAATGTTATTTTTAGTGACTTTGTGAAACAACACCTGCACCATGAAAAACCCTTGCCTGGCCAATGTTAACGCTGTCAATATGACTGCGTTCAGAAGGCTAATTCCCGTAATTAAAATCGTTCAAATTCTAGTCACGATCTCATTTAGCGCCAATCAATGTCAAAAACTTGGCAAAAATGTACGGAAATTAGAGGTATTTTTGACAGATTGGGACTGAGATCACACTGTAAACGTTCTTAAAATTACGAGAGTTACCCCCCTGGTCGATACTTATACACATATGTGGAATCACGACGAAGGAGATGTATGTTGTTTTATTATAAGTACAGACATTTCAATTAATTCGTGAGATCTGTTCGCAGCAGTAAACGTTGAGCTGCGGTATCTTCAAACGGATGCCGACGTCAAATGCCAAGCGTTCGTGGCAGACATTGTGTAGATAACAACGTCTTTGATTATTCCAGAGAGTAAGGGAAGTTATGTCAAGATTAAGATATCAAATTGTGCTTACAATATCAGACAGAAAGCCTCTTTAGTTCTTAACATAATCCATACTAATATTATATTTATGCGAAAGTCTGTTACCTATTCACGCTTAAACCGCTGAACCGATTTAGATGAAATTTGGTATGGAGATAGTTCGAGTCCCAAGAAAGGACATAGTATAGTTTTATCCCGATATTCTCACGGGATCGACACTTATGCGGGTGAATCCGCGAGGCGCTGCTAGTCAGCCTATAATGTTCTCACTGCTGGGACACAGGCCTCCTCTCGGTGATAGGGACTATAGTTTTTAAAGCAGTGCTTATTTAAAACAATTTTCTGAGACAACAAGTGAACAAGTGTTTTAATAAAAATAGTGAAATAATTTTCATTTTTTTCTGGTTAGACTGGAAGCCGACCCCAACATGGTTGGGAAAAGGCTAGGCAGATGATGATGCTGAGTGAAATAATTTTCATGAGAAGAGTCACAAAATGTTAGCAGACACATACTTCATAAAAGAAGTTTAGTCAAATAAAAAATCTATGTAAAACAACTTGGTAATAAACCGTGACAATATATTTTATCTATATATATAAAATTCTAAGTCCTGACTGACTGATATATCAACGCACAGCTTAAACCGCTGGTCCTGGATACATGAAATTTGGAGGTTGTGTTCTTTGTGAAAAGTAGGTCGGTATAAACTAAGAAACGGTTTTTCGAAATTCCACCCCTAAGAGGGTGAATGGGGGAGGGGAAGGGTGAAATTTCACGCGGCCGAAGTCGCGGACAGAAGCTAGTGGTTAACTACAGTTTTGAGCCGTCTGGGGTCGAAACGCTCGGGTCATGGGGCCCGAAGTAGGTACACGTCTCCAGGAAATTTCTCGCTGACTGATCGACACTTCACGTGACTAGAAGGCTGGTTATTCTTTGGCAAAGAATTAGCATTGCCATTAAACGTGGCAATGCTGCCAGTCTTCTAGGCACGTTTCCGAATGCCAGCGATTATACTTCGACGCCTAAGTGTCCTTTTGTTATTGTATTTATTTGTATAGTTAATTGGTGAGTCATTTAATTTAGTACCTAGTTTAAATACCTAGTTAGTTGTGATTAATATTGTAAAAGTTTTTTTTTTTTTTTCTAAATTTAATTGTGCTCTATTCTCCAATAGAGCACAATTAAATTTAGAAAAAAAATACATCTTAAAAAATGGGTCATTAAAAGAAAATTCTTCATTTAAAGGCACCAGTTTATTACATTATTCACTAATAAGCACTTTCAACTGCGGGATTGTAAAAGTACAAAGCCTTATTGGAAGTGCATAGAACCTGTTAGCTGAGTGCAAGGCAACCTGCTCTAATTAGCAATTACTCTCCCATTAAAGTTAATGGAATGAGAATGCAGTCAGCCGAGTCAAAGCTACCTATTGTGTGGGGTAAGGTCATTTAAAAAAGTAAAACATTGTTCTTTGAAAAAAAAAATCTTTAAGATGACTGGGCTTACACAGCGTTTTCTTTTATTTTTCAAATGATTTCCGACTGTTTCCAATGAGTCACACTCAACGCCGGATTAAGACTAGTTGATGCCCTAAGCAATCCACGCCTGTAGGCCCTCCTTATCCACTAGTCACCTCGTATTTTTCCAAAATATCGACGACCGATTTGTGATGGATGAAGTCTGTGATGGAGCGAGCGTGCTCAGACGAATTGGCGCACATCTCTAGCTAGAGTGACTTTTGGGTCTTGTAATACCTTGTTGATAAACAGCCTTGCCTTTCATGTAGCTAGCAAATACTGTTTCGGTGCTGTTTCTTGCCTTATGGTGTCCCCGAGACGTGATGCCCTAAGCAATTGCTTAATATGCTTATGGGCTAATCCGGCACTGGTCACACTGTAACATGTCACAGTGTGACTCGTTGGGAAAAGTTGATTTTTCTATATAATCTAGTCGTTTCTGGCACTCGCCAGCCGCTGCCGCGACCAACGAATAAAGCGTAGCAAACAAATAAATTAAAGTAACAAATGACTTGCATCGTCTAAACACTGTTTAGTCGGTGCAACTTTCGTTGTTGCTTCAAGTTACGGTAAGTTATACCACAGGCAGTTAAATCGCACTGTGTAATCTGGGGGCCTAAAAAGGCCACTTTGGCAGAATCATAAAAGGATAACAGACAGTTAACTGTTAAGTGAATCGTATTAAATCCCATTGGTGAAGCATTTTTACCGACTTCACAAAAAGGAGGAGACCGTACTATGTTCGGGTGTTTGTGTTTTTTTTTTTTTTTTTTTTTGTATGTTTGTTCATCGAATACTCCGCCAATTGTCGACGGATTTTCAAAATTCTTTTTTTGTTCGAAAGTAGATAGTTTTGAGGTGGTCCCATTGTCACCAAGTTAGGATCTGATGATGGAATCTTAGAGAAATCGAGGGCAACCCTCAAATTTTATAGGCTCACTTATTGTTTTTCGCATATTTTATGAAGTATCTTGTGTATTTGTGTATGGTTGTCACCATCTCAGGTAGCTGGGCTGATGATGGAAGGTACAACTCCTTAACAGTAAGAAGTTACTCGAACAGGCAAGGACTGTTTGTGTAGTAAATTGTTTTGATGTTTGATAGGGCATTTGCCACATTTGGTCTCATGATCATCAAGTCATGACCTGATGCTGCAGTCAGGATAGTCTGCAGAGTACCTAAGTCCTCGACAACTAACAGCAGATATATCGTGTTTAGGCTCATAGAAAAGGGCTCGATGTGTGGATAAACGTACTGTTACTGAGGAACACCGAAGACCTGATGCTGAAGCCAGGAGCATCAGAAAAAGTACAAACCTTGAAATTACAGCACCGTAGTCGTGTTTGGGCTCATTTTAAACAGGACTAATTTTAAGTTCAATGCAATGTTGACATAAGTCTGGCCTGATGCTGCAGCCAGGATTATCAGCATCTAATCTAAAAACTAATAAAAGGAGAACTCCTCAACAATTAACGTCCCTGCATCGAGAAAAGGAATATTTTATAAAAAGGCGATGGGCAAGTTGACATTAGGCTATTGTAACTTAGATAAATTATAAACAGACCCACTAAAAAGCGAGAAATAAAAACTTTTTAACAAAAAAAAAACCGACTTCCAAAAAAAACACTACAAACTGAAAAATAACTTTCATTTCGGAAGTCGGTGGCAAAAACTAAAATACTGATCCCTAAGACACCGACTTCCGAAATTAAAGTTATTTTTCAGTTTGTAGTGTTTTTTTTGGAAGTCGGTTTTTTTTTTGTTAAAAAGTTTTTTCAGTTATTTTTTTGTCTGTGCTAAAATACCAATCAATCCAATCCAAATCCAATCCTAATATCTTTGATTGTACCTACGTGGTGCAGTGAAAAAATGAAAAACACTGACTGTCTTCGCCATAAAATGATAAATTATTTATTTTCTGTAAGTAGGTTTGTACAAACACTTTTACACGTAAAATCAATAATAATAATTTGTTATCCTTTTATGATTCTCCAAAGTGGCCTTTTTAGGCCCCCAGGTTTAACATTGGACTAGCCTTCGGCGCGGGAGATATTATAGTGCACAATTGTGTGTGCAGACACAGGTGAGGTGCGGTCTCTTTTCCCTCACTTTCATGGTCCGATGGGATGGCAATCCGACACGACCGGAGAGAGATCAGGCGCAGGACCAACGGCTGAACGTGCTTTCCGAGTCACAGGGGTATCACAACGTCAATTTCCAAACTACGGGCTGTTACTAGGAAATTCCTAATGGAAAAACCCAATAATACTTTATCCGACAGGTGGTATTATGCTATGTATAGTATAGTTAAAACATTCGACAGAAAACGCTCTATAAGATCCATCTAAATTGACAAAGTGCAAACTCTTCAAACCCTATCTCGCTGTACGATCGAATTGTCTCGCTAAATGGATTGTCACAGGGTGCACAGCACAATGGTGCGCAAATTAGATTTTTTCATCACAGCTCAGCTGAACAGAAGAGCAATTTACACACGAGCAGTTTCATTCAATTTGTGCTATCCTGTGTGAATGGACTTTTATGGATTAACGGAGTGTATGGCTTTAAATGGAAGGTCCTTCATCATTTTTAGGGTTTTGTACCAAAATGGTAAAAAGGAACTCTTATGGTGAGACTCAGTCTGTCTGTCTATCCGTCTGTCACAGCTGAATATCTCAAGAACTACAAATGCTATCAATTTGTAATTTAGAATAGTCTTAGATGACATTTGACCAACTATTTTGCAAATAAGAAAGAAATATATATATATAAATATATATACACACCACACCCACACTCTACATTCACACACTTCTTTCACACTACATTTTCAATACCCAAGTACTTACTATCTCTATTGTAATTTCTGCATGCTTTAAAAATCTTAGTTGGTATAAAAATAAATAAAATATCATGTAATGATTTGGGAGAAGGCGCTGAAATCTGACATACAGGTTTTTACCTAGTTTGGGTTTCAGAGGCTTCATAGGTTTTTGTAACACGAATTTATTTCAATAAAGATTTATTATTATTATTATTATATATATTTTTTTTGCAACGGACTGAGAAGTTTTCTTAAAAATTTGAAGTGTAGTAAAATAAAATAAAATATAAAAAATGTAAATACTAGGGTATGTGGGGTATCATATGAAAGAGCGCTGTTTGCACTTTCTCAAATATTTTTTTTTTTAGGCCGCTTAGTTTAACTTGACGAAAAATGTAAAAAAAAATACCGTTCTCCCCCCTTATATCCGAAGTTTGCATAGAGAAAAATCTGAAATTATTCTATGTGATAGAGGTTTATGTAAAGATTACAGGACACTCACTCACACTTTTTCAGAAATCAACAAAAACTACATTAGCTCCACTATCCGTTAGGAGATGGCGCTGACCTAAAACTACAATATTCTATACCGTAGTGTTAAAATTCTCTGACGAATATAGGCCTCGCAGATGAAAATTTAAAAACATTTTACGTTTCACAATACGGAACCCTCGGTGCGCGAGTCCGACTCCATATGTTTTTTGGTGCTAACACGAGCTGTTGGCCATCCAATTTAAACTGTGTTAATGAAATGTCCTGTTTATTTCAAACTTGCCTTTTCAGGATGAAAAGTACAGCAAATACAGAGAAACTGAACCGTGTAGAAGTTTAATTAATTTAAATGTTGTTGAAACAGTTCCTGATTGCCTTGTTCATAATTATGTAAATAGGTATTTTGTATGTTACGTGTTTACTCTGTATATTATGTGCCTATGTACACCGGCTCTCATGCCACATAAAAGCCATTTATAATTTTATTAAATGCCAGTCACAGGCATTCATGGCCTAGTTTTAGAGGTATAATCCTAACTATTATATTTGCGAAAGTAAGTTTGTTTGTTACCTTTTCACGCCTAAACCACTGAACCGATCATCTTGAAATTTTGCATATACGTTGTCAGGTGTACAGAAACGGACATAGGGTACCTTTCATCCCGAAAAAAGTGCTGTTCCTGAGGAAAACAACAATAACGTTATTATGATAATAGATGGCGCCACGTGTGTTTCGAATCAAAATAGGACAACGTCTGTCGGGTCAACTCTTGAAATACTTACCTAAAGAAAAAGAAAGAAAAAGTATTTATTGCGACTCGTACAGGAAGATCACAAACTAAACTAAACACAGAAAAGAAAGACTAAAGACATTTATTCGTTGGATATGGTAGGTACTAAGTTAAGTGGGTATATATGGATAAGTTCAGGACACATCTGCCGCTAATAGGATACCTACGAATATTATTATATACCAATAGGTTACTTTGTGTAATTGAGTAGGTACTGTGTTGGTAGTATCACCAATTCGAATAAAGTCTATTCAAAGTTATGTTTCAACTTAATATTATTTCAAGTTAAATAAATATCAACTTTATTTTAATGTTCCTTAAGTTGATTTCAGAGTGACTAGGACTATTGAGAAAGTTATAAAAATGTTTGAAGTTGTAGCGTAAACTGAACTTTATTGTGTAGGATTTAAAGTTATTTTTCCATAAATATTTGTTTATATTTTTGGCAAATTAATCGTGAAAGTAGATTAGGTATTAGATATGATGGACTGCCTCGTTGCTCTAGTGATCGCAAGCGCTACTGGGTCCTGGGTTCGATTCCCGGGCTGGGCAAAGTGTTATTGGGTTTTTCTATCTGGAATTTCTCAGTAGCAGCCCGAACTCCGGTTTTATGCCCGGTTGATGGCAATAGGCTCACCCTAGGGGGGTGAGCCTATATCCAGTTATATAGCATAACTGGCGAAATGTGGGGGTACTATTGGTACACTTCTGCCTTACCCTTCGGGGTAACAAGGCGTGATGATATGTTATGTTAGATATGATTTGTATAGGTACACACGCCAGAACATGCAGCTACTACAATCTGTCAAATTTCTTTAATAGATTTTCAACTTTACCGCTAAAGCGTTAGGTTCAAAGTTGATTGGGAAAATTTGACGAGGTAGCTTGATGTGCTGGCGTCTGTACGTACATATTTATGTATAGAAGCTCCAACATGACGAACAATTTCGTGACTGATAAGGACAGAAAATAGGAACTCGAAGTTTTATTTCTCGAAAAGATTTTCGTCATTGATCCCCCTAGGGGTGAAATAGTGTAGTGTAGTGTGTTAACAAGTGATGAAAAATCATATTCAATTGAAATGTTACCTACATTTATTTGTAGTAGTGTGGGTTTTTTGTAACGGATCTGGGTATGGGTGCAACGGAGTGTTGAACTTGGCAGGCATAGGAAAAGTAACTGGTAATTTCATGTCCAAAATCTACGCAGACAAAGTCATGGAAAATTTTTGTCAAATAAAAATTTGTAGCACGAATTAAGCTTGAGTTGTTATAACGGGTTGAAACAATTTTTGTGAGGAAGATTGATTGAACATAATATGTACAACATTATCCATTACGTGCCGGAGGGATTACTCGAGATTTCATATTATCTATGACCTTGTTCGTTCAGCAGATTTATTATCTGTGGGAGGGATTTTATTATCTGTTTTTGTTGCTAAATTATGAAAAATAACTGCTTGGCGGATTGGTTAGTTTTAAAAATAAATATAGAAAACAAGAAGATTCTCTTTTTTGTATTCACTGAAACCAATCTATTTCTCATTTCCAAGATGATTGAACAAAAATAATAAGTAACTGCTGGATGCGGAAAATTCCCGATTGTTAAAAAAAGTAATCGTTGCAAAGAAAATGAAACACCTTCTCCCACAAAGAACTAAAATAAATATTAAACGGAAAAGGTGTGTTCTATTTACTGTTGAAATGTCCACAGGCGGTTGCAGTATTTAATTTATTTATTTAATTTATATAATCTTTAATTAAAACGGTTTACAACCAATTACAGGAATTAAAGACAATTTACACATACACATAAAACATTGAATATAAAAACAAGTAAAAAGTTAACAACACTTTCATACATCCCTCTCACAGTACTCCTGAGTTCCTGACATGCCGACAAAATCTTATCCGTATACATGTTCGAAACTGTTTGTTAGTTCAAAAATAAAAGCAACGCGGTTATTTTTAAATAATAACAGCCGCACAGGTCGATCGATCAGGTTAGGCTACGCTTGCCGCGGTTGGTCTGTGGATGGGTGACCATCTTTACATACCGTGACCCTTCCGTGCCTCGGAAAGCACGTTAAGCCGTTGGTCCCGGCTGTCATTCGTGGATCTTTGACAGTCGTTACAGGTAGTCAGAAGCCTGAAAGTCTGACAACCAGTCTTACCAAGGGGTATCATATTACCCAGTAACTGGGTTGTGGGGGTCAGATAGGCAGTCGCTCCATGTAAAATACTGGTATTCAGCTGCATTCGGTTAGACTGGAAGCCGACCCCAACATAGTTGGGAGAAGGCAGATGATGATGTATGTTTATGGAATGGTTTAAAAAAAGTTGAAATAACGTTAGCACATTGTATATTTGTTGCTCTTTTAAACTTTTTATTAGCCGTTAACGTTGTACCAGCTTTGTTATATGCAGCATGTTACTATGTAGGTACTTTGTTTCATTGTTTCTAGTGGGTAGGAAAACTTTTAAGAGCTAGGTACTAAACTAGTTTATATGAAACCACTTTTGTTCAAAGACTTTGACCCTGTGTCCTAACAAAATGCGATCGTCGCACGAATACGCGACTACGCGATCGTTTACGTGTATTATGACGTAGGTAATACACGACTTGATTGATCGTGCGACTATGTCATCTACAAGTGTAGATATAGTAAAGAAGTCAAAACTGTAGGTACATAAAATATCATTTTAAAACAAATGATGGTCAGTCCATTCTCTATATCTACAGGCGCGGATACAGGGGGGGGGGGAAACGGGTGCAGTTGCCCCCCCTTGGGCTTCGACCAAACTGTGTCTAAAACGTTAAATTAGACGCAAACAGTTTTATAACCTGTATTTTTATTTTCTGAACAGATAAGATAAATATATTGTCATCCTCGAAAAGGATGCTCATCAGTTTACGGAAAATAGGTGCGGTGCTAAAGGATTTTATAAAGGGGCTTTCACAGCCTGAGAAATTATTTGCGTCCCCCTTGAGCGAAAACCTAGATCCGCGCCTGTTTATGTAATGGGCAAAACGGAACTAAGGCCGCCATCTTGTTTTTTCAATACAATTTTACACAAATGTTTACCAACAACGCCCCCCCAGTCAACGTCATTCAAGTGAAAAGGTCCTTGTACCTAGCACTATGCCTTGCCTCAAAGAGATGTCAGCATCGAGGAGGGGCCCCATAGGGCCGAAGCCTGCCGGGTCAGCGGGATTGTCCGAAAGGGTTACCGCTGGCCCGGAACATAAAGGGCTAAGGAAGGAACACGGGTGGGTTTTTAGTCAGTAAGAGTCTGACACTCCCTTCCGCTCCACCCAGAGCGGGAGGGGTCATTTGATGATTTCCCATCCAAAAAAAAAAGAGCACTATGCCTTGGAAGTAGTGACGTAATGACAAAAGCCGAGTAGTGGATGTAAAGGTCAAAATTCTAATCAGTGAGCTAGTAGGTCATGCTACGTACGGTTTGATTGGCTGTCTTGTCATGTGATGCCACGGGTGATGCACATATATCTATTGCTGATTGGTCGCTTTTCGAAGCATGGATAAAACAGTCATTAAAAAGTTCCTAATCTCTAAAGAGAAAAAACCCTTAATTGCTTTCTAATAATGGTGGTATTTAACGAATTGGAAATGCAGAGAACTTTTTATATTAATATCAAACATGGACTTAATTATTTGAAGAATCCTCGACTAATCGACTAGTTAAGGATTCTTCAAATAATTAAGTCCATTGGCAGTAATTACGCATCGCCGCATATTTCGCCAAGCTTCACTTATTTTCTGAATATAATGAAAAGACTCAATTTAAGTTATTAAAGAACCGCAATAAATGACCGCCTTGTGAGACTGTTTAATAATAGGGGTTCTTCTTTAATTTATGTTTATGAAATAGTATATTAAAATATAGGTTATTAAGCCATCATCCGATACCAGTAGACCGTTATATTTTCCGAAGTTAATCGTGTAAAATTGTCAAAATAGCAGAGACATTCTTTGTTTAAGGACTACAGGACCTAAACGTAAAAAAAGCAACTTTTATAATGCCTAAAACTATATGATCGACTACAGTAAAGAAAATCAGAAAAATAGGTATACCTACGATATTCTTCAGGATATATCCTAGGTAGATAGTGTGTTGAAAACATAATTTATTCTATTCCGTGGTTGGCACCCTTACGGTACGGAGCCCTAAAAGACTGAGAAAAATGATTATAAATGTTTCTATAGAGAACGTAGACATACTACATTTAATTAATTCTACGTATTTTTTTTTTGACGAAAGTCCCCGTTAGGGCGAAAGCCTGCCGGGTCAGCGGTATTGTCCGAAAGGGTTACCGCTGGCCCGGAACATAAAGAGCTAAGGAAGGAACATGGGTGGGTATAAGTCAGTAAGAGTCTGACACTCCCTTCCGCTCCACCCAGAGCGGGATCATTCGATGATTTCCCACCAAAAAAAAAAAAGAAAAACAGAGTGATTATGTTTCTATAGAGAACGTAGACATCATCATCATCTTCCTGCCCTTATCCCATGTTACCTGGGGTCGGCGCAACACGTTTTTTTCTTCCATTCTCCCCTGTCAACCGTCACGCTATCATGCACTCCCTTCTCTTTCATATCATTCCTCACACAATCCATCCATCTTTTCTTCGGCCTTCCTCTCCCTCTCCATCCATCAACATGTATATTCATCACTCTTTTACTCACATGCGTTTCGTCCCTTCTCATCACATGCCTATAGAGAACGTAGACATACTACATTTAATTAATTCTACGTTTTTAACTGAGACTTAATTATGTTTACGTGTATGAATGAAGCCGAATCATTAATTAAAGGCATTACTTTCGTCTTTCCAAGAATATCACACAAATAAGTCGTATCGTGTTTCTCTTCCAAGTGCTAAGAAAATGTTCGTCAAGTTAAAGCTCTAAATACAGCTAACAAATTAGAGGTTTCAGTAATATGTACTCGAGGTTTTTAGGTTGAAGGTTTCTATCGCTCTAATGAGTACAAGAAATAAGGCGTTTGTTAACAAATGATCTTTGCCTTTGAGCTCTCTTACAGCCGTAAAGTATAGGGTTACTTGATCAATGTTGGTTGTCTTTTAGGGTATTAACCATGTACTCGTATGTTCCTTTCTAATGCTTTTTGTCGACAAATTTGGAATCGGTACTTAAAACTGACTGGACTAGTCTAGTACTTTTGCGCTTTCGGATAAAGAAATTTTCGGAACGTAGTTTCCAGTTTGCCTTTAGCCTCCTTTTGTCTTTTGTTAGGGTTCCAAACGGGACCCTATTACTAAGACTCCACTGTCCGTCTGACCGTCTGTCACCAGGCGGTATCTCATGAACCCCGATAGCTAGACAGTTGACATTTTCACAGATGATGTATTTCTGTTGCCGCTATAACAACAAATACTAAAAACAGAATAAAATAAATATTTAACGGGGGCTCCCATACAACAAACTTTTTTTTTCGGCGTTTTTGCCTTGTGGCACGGAACCCTTCGAGTGCGACTCCGACTCGCACTTGGCCAGTTTTTATTTTAACCATGAGTTCAGCACACAATTCTAGACCCCTAGTGTAGAAAATTTTCGTCGGTTATAAAAAATAAATCAGCCGTTTCATAGAATAGTGCAATGCCTACGCGGTCTAAATGTATGGAACAGCATTTTTTTTTAGTAACACGAATTTCAACGCATGATGTTTCACAATCCGGTAACCCATCGATGTCTCTGCCACCTTGTATAGAGAGGAGAGAGAGAGAAAGAGATAGTTATAATGCCCTTTCTCTTTTGTGCCGAAAACACATACTATACCAGCACCCGAATTGCGTAACACACTATCAATCGGAATCTAAATCATTTTGAAGTAAATTGTTATTCCATTGCTTCATAAGTTTGAAAAATTTTTCTGCTCAACACGTCAATAACGCAATGAATGTTGTTGAACTGTCAAAATGAAACCGATTCCAATTGATAATGTGTTATGCAATTGCCCCACTGGTCTGTGTATTGTAAACATGCAAACACGAGAGGAAATACCAATCAGCAAATGTCAGGATGCACAATTTGTTTCTGACACAAAGCCGATTATTTTCCAGCTTTTCGTGACGTTCGTTCATTATAAAAGTTTCTGTAGTTGCATCACTATAAGACTATAAGCCAGCTTTTTTATAGAACTTTCTGGTGGCATTTGCCACTTACAGGTGGTTTATATTCTAAAGACGTAAGTGTTGTCCAACATAAAATATTCAATCAATCAAAGAGAAGGTCTGCGTTGTTCCATATTACTTAAGAAATTGTTGTTTTCTCAACAGCGGAGGTGTTTTATAAAAGTTTTTACTCGACTGCATCAGGAGGGTTAAAAATAAAGTTGGAAGCAGGTGGGACCCATATAATTTTTATTATATTTTCAAATTCAAATGGGTCCCGCCTGCTTCCAACTTTTATTAAATTTAAAATGGGCTTGATTTTAGCTTTTCAGTTTTTTAACTTAAGTTTTTTACCGCAGTCGGGGTTTTTTTATTTTTTCTAAATTACTTTTTTTACAGTTAATTTGCTTTTGATTTTAAAGAAAGTTGGTCTGACAGAGGGTCGGGCAATACTCGTAATTTTAAGAAAGTTCACAGTATAATTTCAGTCTCAATCTGATTTCCCTTACATTTTTGATAAGTTCTTGACATTGATTGACGCTACGATGAGATTGCGACCAGATTTTTAAAGTTTTTAACTAGGAGAATTGGCCTTCAGAAGTTAGCTACTCCTAAACAGAATGTGACAGCTCAACGGATCGGAATTTTGAGATTTTTACTTACCTGAAAGTATAAAATGCTTTGTAACAGTTAGGTATAATCAAATCAATAAAGCTTTTATGAATTAAAAGCGTCACTTATAAACTGTTTTATATTAAAACATTCACAAACACAAACTTTTATAAGTTAATCAACACATAACACCTGTAATCGTCGAAGGGTTAAACACAGGTGTGTGTAGGTGTGTGTGTGTGGGGGTGTGTGTGTGTGTGTAGTATATAATATATATATATACATCCCATGCCGATTTCGGCTACGGTGACTGCTATTGTTTCCGACAACTATAAGGTACGGGCGAGTGCTCTGATGTGGTTAACGTAACCTATCTTCACTGTAAAGGTACATGCACAGTGCGGACACGTTAGAATGCCATTGTGGTCAGGATATTGTATGTTGGAAGGTGGCTTACTCTTGAGATGATCTCGCCTGCTGTCGAGATCTCTCCTCCGCTGGTCTTCAAAGTCATAAACACTCTGTTTTACCAAACGCCGCTTACCTATAAGTAGTATTTAGAGTAACAATAGTACCAGCTTATTAGTGTCCCACTGCTGGGCAAAAGCCTCTTCTGATACAGAGAAGGCACGACCATTGATCACCACGCTTGCTCAAGATGGGTTGGCGATTCCTGCCTTACTTATATTAACTATGTATAAGTCCAGGTTTCCTCACGATGTTTGTCCTTCATAATGTCAGTAATGTCCAAGACAATCTCACAAAGTACATATAAATTGAAAGTCACATTGTTACTGGCCCGGATTTGAACTAATAGACACTTATAACCACAGATATAGATACACCTAGACAACGAAAGAGCAATCAACTTCGCGTGCCAAAAATTGCACCAGCTTACGTACAAAAATCGTAAGCCGTCACTTTCGCGCTCAGTCCTGTGTACTGCTGGCTGGGTGAGCGTGAGCGCTGGTGCTAGGCCCCGGGGGTGCCGCACGAGGCGGCGTCTTTGATTCGATTTGATTTTCCCATCTCTAAATAGTGCTTGTGACGTCATAGCAGGTAGTCAAAAAATGGCATGATTGGTTTTCATACAGATCGTGATACTTGCATTATCTAGGTTTATCTATATCTGTGCCTATAACCATCTGCATCGGCCCCTTGCTGCAGGTCAGGCAGACTGGCCTATTGCTAAAGGGTGTCAGGTCACAGTACCTACATATACAGGTCCTCTACTTATTACCTAATCGAAAGCCACCGAGTTAATTGCTTAAGTGTTGGTTAATGTACATGGTTAATGAAGTTATAACTAGTTTTGAGGTTGAAGTGACGTCTTTAGGTAATGTGTGTATTTTGGTGGAGTGGTTGAGTTTGCGAGTGTGACGTCATAAAGTCTCTTTTGCGAGTGTTAAGGAACGGGTAGCTAATTTGTTACGAATGTCGATAGAGGATACGAGTTAGGTAATGTTGTAGAAGTGGAAACTTCTTTAGGCGCACTTTTTTCGAACAGTGAACGAAACTGAAGGGTCACGCTTGGGTCGTGATCGCGAATACTCGGCTCCAGTCGAAAGTTTAATCTTTTGACCGCTTATGTCGCATATATGCGACAGAGAACATGCATGATTTTTTCGTTCTATTCAACGATTGCTCCTCCTTATAATTATTGTAGGTATTATTTTATCGATTTGTAGCCGCGCGCTATGGGGCAAAGCAAATCATATTTAGCTAAGCGCTTAAAAGGAAAAAAAGGATTAGACAGTAGGTTACATGTAGGCCCACGTTAGGCTGCATTTCATGTAATGTTATCTTTCAAGACAAGTCATATCTACTTATAAGTTTAATATTATATCTGAGTTTGTTTCGGCCTTTCTTCTCAGAGTAGTCAGATAGGAAACGCCGTCGTCGTCTAGTTTTAAAATAATGATTGACGTGTAACGGTGGTTGTACAAACCTACTTACACAAATAAAATCATCATTTATCGGTGTTAAACTGGGACCGAGAGTTTAAATTGGCCCAGAATTTGTAAACAGCTTATGGTTTCATTTCAAAATAATCATAACCAACAATTGATCTTTATAAACATCTTTCAAATCTCCAATACTTCCCACGCTCTGTAAATAATACAACCGCCGCTTCTAATCACTCAAATGACCTCTAAATTGAAGCCCTAATGAAACAAAAACAATATGGGTACATAGAAAAACTCCGACGTCACTTCCTATACAGACCGGAAGTAGGTGTTTAAAACAGTACAGTTTCCTGGAACCGTTTATAAATAACTGGGCACCTAAGTTTTTTATTGTTAAACTTTGTGTGATGACTTTTTTGACTTTTTCTTATTTTGTTGAGCTTCCAGTCTTACCAAATGCGAAAGGATTTTCATATTTTTCATGAAACAACTACCAACAGGTTTGATTTGCTTTTTGGCTGTTATGTTGTAGTCTTCTTTGAAACTGAGTTATAACTACGCAGAAAGTCTGACAGCCTAAAGTTAGATTAGTTTACTTGTCAGTAATTCAAAGATAATTATGTGACAAATACCAACTCGCACTGAGCCCGCGTTGTAGATCCTCACAGAGGAGGCCTGTGTCCTGGCAGTGGGAACATTATAAGCTAATCATGCTTGTTAGAAATTCTGCCGTCATAAAGAAAAACTAATATTTTTTCAAAATTGAGTTATATACATATTTGGAATCAGAGAAAAAGGCGCATATAATGCCAGTTCTTATTACTCAATTTTGGAAAAAATGTTAGTTGTGCCCTTTTTCTTTATGACAGCAGAATTGGGGTTCTGAATTTTCGTATCTTCTGTCTTAGATATTTCTATAAGATCCAGAATGGACAGACGTCGGAAAGAGACCATGCCATTCTTATTAAACCACAAACCCCTCACGAGTTTGTATCCGTAATAATTCATCTGCTTTCAAACAAACATGGAATTTTCATATTTAAGCCGAAACAAATCTACAAGTTAGCTTTCCGAATTTGCAAAGTAAATGAACTGGAGTTACGAAAATCCACACAAAGGCGATATCTCGATATTTATCTTCGTCAGAACAAACATAAGTTATTAAAACGTTTATCCTTTATCGTTATCCAGGATGTACCTATTTACTTTTAAATCTATATGGGTTATAATGTTATAAAGCTGAAGAGTTTGTTTGTTTGTTTTAACGCGCTAATCTCAGGAACATCCGGTCGAATACGTAAACATAATGCGTGTACTATAGGTACACATCTGCCTTACCCTTCGCGCATTACAGGCGTGATGGTATGTTGTTATGTGTAAAAACAACGAATATTTTACTGCGAAGTGGAAATGTGTTTTGTTATCTTTTTTGTCAAAAAATAGAAGACTGGATTATGGCCCGCTCCCTCTCACAGAGAGGAGGCCTGTGTCCCAGCAGTGGGAACTTTATAGGCTGACTAGCTGCGCCCCGCGGTTTCACCCGCGGAAAAGGCGATCCCGTGGGAATATCGGGATAGAAAGTAGCCTATATGTTAATCCAGGGTGTCTGCCACCTCCATACATTTATTTTAAATTGGATCAGCCGTTTGAGCGTGAAGAAGTAACAAACATACACATACACTCACAAACTTTCGCCTTTATAATATTAGTGTGATTATACTACCTCTTTTTAACCGACTTCAAAAAGGAGGAGGTTCTCAATTCGTCGGAACCTTTTTTTTTTATTTATTTTTTTATGTATGTTCCCCGATTACTCGGAGACGGCTGAACCGATTTCAAAAATTATTTTTTTGTTTGAAAGGGTATACTTTCCAGGTGGTCCCATTGTCATCAGGTCAGGATCTGACGATGGGATCCTGGAGAAATCGAAGGAACTCTTCAAGTATTATAGGCACACCTATAGCGATTTGGGTATTTTTTATAGTAACTCGTGCATTTGCTCTCGGAAAGCATCATTTGGTGAAATGGAACTGATGATGAAAACCACAGATGGCCACCCGAACTACTCAATAATAAGTATTTACCGGTTTGCGATTCGATTACTTACTTTAATATGGTTACTAAGCAAGTTATGCTCGTCACAATGCGAATGGTGAAACGGAGCTGATGGTGGAATACCAGGAGAACTCCTCAACAATTAACGTCCCTGCATCGGGAAAAGCAATATTTTGTAAAAGGCGATGAGCAAGTTGGCATTAGGCTATTGTAACTTAGATACATTATAAACAGACACACTAAAAAGCGAGAAATAAAAACTTTTTAACAAAAAAAAAACCGACTTCCAAAAAAAACACTACAAAGTGAAAAATAACTTTTATTTCGGAAGTCGGTGGCAAAACACTAAAATACAGATCCAAAGACACCGACTTCCGAAATAAAAGTTATTTTTCACTTTGTAGTGTTTTTTTTGGAAGTCGGTTTTGCTAACTGTAGAACTAAGTACTCTACGTCTTTAATATGGTACTTGACTATAGAATGTCGCGTGCCATTTCATAAGTATTTACTAAGAAGGTGCATTGAACGCTTCCAAGTTCGTCTAAAAGGACTTAGGTACAGGATTAAAAGGACGGCATAGCGTATCTAGCAGGTACGGGTGGGATTACCTAAAAGGTACAAGAAGGATTATGTCGTACCTTTTGAGCTTGTGGACTCGGAACCTCAATTCCGGGTTGATTCTTTAAGGTATTTGGGATGATTCATGTTTTAAGTACAAATTGATAGCATAATCTTCACTGAATCAATTATGATACCCATTCAATGCATTTAGTTAGTAGGTTTATAGGTTATTTACTACAATAGTGTGTTAGTTATAACATAATCTATCTCATAAAATATTAAGTTAGAGTTAAATGGCTTTTTAGTCTTTTAGGCTAGATTGTAGTCAATTACTTAGAACTTTACTTAGGTAGTTCTTACTAATACAGAAAAAAAAAAGTTTTTTTTTCCCTTTAGGACGATGCGCCAGGGCGACGCTACTCTAGTAGAAAAATTTCTATGAAAACTTAATGGAAATTGTTCTACCCCTAATTGCGTAACACAATTTCGATCACGATCTAAATCATTAGGTATGAAGAATATTGCTAATCCATTGCTTCAGTTCGAAAAATAATTGTCTGCGCAACAACGTAAATAACGCAATGAATGTTGTTGACCTGTCAAAGTGAAAGCCATTGCTACTGAGTGTGTTACGGAATTACGTCGCAGAATCGCGTCGCACCGTCGCTCCTACCTCTGCGGGAGCCAGCTGCGTTCCTCGTTATTTTTCCAAACATTTCGTTCTGCAACCGCAATTTTTTGCAGCCCGTGGCCCATGTTGTGGACTCACGATGTAACACTACATACGCGTGTTGTAATGATTATAATTCTGTAAACACATATTTCTTACGACCGCGAATCATATTTTAATCAACGCACAACTTAATACTGACCAGCAAATTGCAAAAACCGTAAGAAGAATTTGAATTTCGCGGGCTACCTTAGCGCTTCTCCCTTAATGTCTAATCTGTTTAAATAATTATCTTCGAAAATCTATATTTTGTCATAGTTCAGTATCGCTATTCGATAACAGGTGGCGTAGTGCCGTGACGTCACTTTTGTAGATCGCGGTGTTAAGATTTTCTTGCAAGGTATGACGTCCGTGATTACGTTATGTGTTAAAGTTTTGTTTTACTTTGGACGCCCTTGTTGTTATTATAACCATTAACTCCTAATATCTTTACTATTACATAGATTCAGAATAAAAAACAACAGAATCGTATTATATTGTGATAACGGGCTACTACGGAACCCTACACTGTGCGTGGCCCGACACGCACTTGGCCGGTTTTTAAAAACAACGTGACATTAGCTAAATGCACAAATAGTGCGGAGCCAAAAGAAAAAAAAACATTAGATACAAAAGGAAAAAGAAAAATATACCTACACATGACCTACGTTGTGAACAAAGGCATTCAACCATGAAGTTAAAGGTCACGTTTGATATTTGTATTCAGAGTGGAGTGGAAGAAAGTATTTACATACATAATCAAGACGCGTTTCCGTACAAAAAGGCGCAGACTTTTCGCAACATCTGTTGTTGATGAATTTGTGATGTTACGTCAGCATTGTGGTGTTTTGAAACCTCAGACCATTTTGTTGGTCTGAGTTTGACACAAACAAATTTTGAAATTCGAATATTATGTTCTTTTAATTTTTTAATAAATGTGTTTTTGCGCTATAATGTTTAAGTTTTTGTTTTTATTGCTTTAGGAAACGACTATCGTTTATGTAAGATATCGTTATCAATGTAGTAGAATTTATGAAGCAATTTATTTTACATCCAAATATATAATAATGCCCGCTTTCTAATAATTTATTTTATGTACTTTGAAGCGAAACTTTGATCAAATATTCATACGATTGGGTCCAGTTTGTAGGTACACTGTTAACCATACATAAATTAGTGAAGAGTCACTGATTCAACAACGCCTCTGTTAATAATGGCATTTTCGGCCAATCTGATATTAATATTCGCTTGGTTTCCGGAAATTAATTCGCAGCACGGCCCTGTGAAGCCATAATCCGGATTTGGCGCGTCAGATCTTTTGAATTTAGAAGGCTGCGTTCTCCGATAAAGTATGGCTGTGGAGTACTCTCGATCGAGTCTTATCTTTTGGTATTCAGATACGCTTGTTTGCCCCGGGGAGCGAAGAACTTTTTAACAAGTCTCTGGGAATAACAACACAGTTTATGTATAAAGTTATGCGAAAGTGACCTCTTTTTTTTTTTAAATCTTCATTTATTAAAGGAGGTTTGTTCATATTTGAACATGTCACCCCCGTAAGAAATAAACATGAAAATAAGTGACCTCATTATTGATGTATTTTGTTCTTCTGTACACTATGCGAATGAAATACAAAGCAGGGTTAGGGAAGATAATTTGGTCCCGTGCCTAATTTATTGTAGTAGATCAGATAAGGTAAGGTAAGGTATGTTAGCAATAATTAAAATTAGAATTGGTATCCCAACATTTATGCTAATCGTAGTTTTGAAGGTTCGGGACAAATTGAAAACCTACCTATATTTATTTAATTAAACTGGTTCTAGACATGGAATTTCTAGGTCTGGAATATCGATAGGTACGCCCGTTCCATGTTTCAATTGAACCGTTTAATTTAAAAAGAGAACGAATACCTAAATGTCTGCCTAGTGCACAAACCGTGCGTAGAAAAAATAAAAAAATGATTGCCTCCAAATAAATATGAAACTGTTTTATTGTCTACTTAGCCATATTAATATCAAATATCAATATCAAAAGTAGGTAATTTATTTAAATTAGGCTGAGAATCAGCACTTTTCGAACGTCCAATTACAAAAGACAGTCCCCCAAAACGCCCGCCCTTCACCACTTCTTAGTGCTTTCTCTGGGAAGAAGAAGTGGCGCAACAACCTACCCAAAGTACCACAAATTATAAAAAAAAAGTATATATTTATTCCATACATTACTTAAACTCTTGAAGTTTCAAAGTCACGAACATGAAAGCAATTCTCTTCAGTCGTTTACTTGTAGTGTTGCGTAATTAATATTCGGTAAAGTTGGTATTCAAGCTTGTAGGTTACAAACAATGTATCGAGACCGTGTGAGGTAAGTAAGATGGCGTCTAATATCTAGACTAGAACTACTTACGTATTCAACCCCATGCCGGCTAGAGGCGCATTAACTTGTTACCCTTGGTTAACTTTTATTACGTGAGCGAAAATGTAGGCAGAAAATATACTTTGTTGTGCCTATCTTTGGGCCTAACACGAGCGCGCGGAGTAAAGGTACCTACCGTAAATTTGAACGAAAGTAGGTATCTCACCATGCACTTATGAGCTCAACTGTCACTATTGAGACGCAATTACTTTTTATATTGTTACGGAACTTTTAAACTTGCCTAACAGACGAGGAGATGATATTTACTCAGTTTTAAGACTTTATTCATATCTATAACTCTGACGACTTTTAATTAATATTGTCCTTAAAACCACTGTTTTCACTTGAGTTAAGGTAATTTTACTCGTTCATTTCGTTTTATTTCTGTTTCTGACGCCATTATTGTTTGTTGTTACGACACACAGAGCCACGAGCGACAAAATTTAGAACTAAAATCTACAATCTGACATTTAATTTCACGCAGTTTTACAAAACCGCTAATCGTCGTTAAATGCAAAACGTTTACGCAATTCTGCGTGGTCAAGTTTAGTAATTATGGAAAACCGCTGAACGTTGTTCAGTTGTTTTACATAACGGAGTTGTTTTGTAAAACAGCGATTCATCAAACCATCAGAATGGAAGGTCCTAACAGTTCGCCAACTCTTTGCGCTCAGATCTATTCTCAGGAAGCACCAAAGCGTACCTACAATTACCCAACACCAATAGACGCAGCAAAATGCCTGTGTGCCCTAATGTTACACCTCTAATACAAGGTCATAAGTAGTAAGCTATGCAACACCATAGGCAATTATCTCAACATTAGGTACTTATTTGTCGTAGCAGACACAAACTCAAAAGTAAAGTCTCTGAATGGCTTTAACTAATAAACTATCAGAAGACGGAAGATCTACTGGCATATATTGCGTAACATATATCACACAATGCTTCTAAATAAATTGTCACATACACACACTCACACCAAACACACACCCTCACACAGATCTGTTAAACTTAAATAAAATTAAAAATTAGATTATAGAATAAGAATTACCGAAAACTATCCTAGAAGAATATTGAAGTCTACTGCAGCGACGTTCAAACCAATATTCGTATTTTATTATGTGATACTTCCTGCGGCTGAGCACTGTTTCCCGTAATACAAGTTCAAGCTTAGCTTGGGAATCAGTAGCAGTACCTTTTGTATTTACGTAGATACACATTTAGTGATGTGACAGGCATTGCATGTGATGGTTTATATCATTATACCTACGTCGCATGTCATGGACAACATGTGTAGATTTCCTCACGTTTTTCTTTCTCAGACTGGAGAAAGGACAGGTGTGCCCAGGAACAGGAATTTTTATAACGGGCACAATAAATAAACCTATCTAAACTCTTTCACATGTAGTCTAAAATTCAACATTTTCTAGGCTAGGCGTGTTTGTAACCGTTAAGTGCTCGAGCCGAGCTACTATAATACCAATTAACCTTTTTGCCTCAATAATAATAAAAAATAAAAAAAAATCTTTATTGATACAAAAACCTTTGACATTGCTTAAGACTAGGATACATAAGTTGGTTAACTAAAGTTCATACAGATAATGTAAACCCTGACTCCTAAACTAGGTGATCCTGTGACTTAGGAGTCAGTGTTCTGCTGTCACTGTGATACCAGAAACCATTTGTGTTGTGCTCTAAGATTACAAAAAAAAATAGTCATTCATTGACAATGCAGGTTAACAAAGTGTGTATGTATCTATAATAAAATCAACAACGAAGGAATAACGGATATTGGAAATGACTTTTACGGTGTATATTTGTGTGTATGTTAGAGTGAGGGTGTGTATGTCATTTACTTATTACCAATTACGCTTACACGTGAAATCAACGCACAATTGGCGGCGTATTGGCAATAAAACGTTATAGCCACTTGGCCTTTATTCTCCAAGCAGTAAAGCTGGTTTTCATTTTCGCCTCAGTTGATAGGCGTTAAGGCATTTGCGTCACTAATAAATCCAGGCAAATTACTTCGATGTACATTATAAGAAATCGTTATCATAAATTCAGCAAGGGCGACATAAACCGAAATTGTTTTCGACGAACCTATTTTATTAGAAACTGTAACTGTGTACTTTTAAACCAACGACGTTGAATCGAACAAACCTTTCTTCTGAATAAAGGATTCCAAATTCGAATTTGATAAGATGGTGATTTAACCATTCTTTTTAATTGGAACTTTTTTTCTTAGGCAATGTTTGTCTTTGCTAATTTTTTTTTAAATTGCTTTCTTATTATGTTACGAAAAGAAAACTGCTGAAGAAAAAAAATCAGATAACATACAAAACAGTGTTCAATTAGTTGAACACTAGCAATAAAGAAAAAAGGACTCGAAACTATCTATGTTACTATGGTTCTACTTCGGAAGGTATCATTGTTTGCAGTCGGTAGAAGTTGTTCCAACTTTAATTAAGTGTGGTAACACAAATGATTGGCGCGTAAACCAGAGTGAACAGTGCAGCTTGAAAGAAAACTGAGTTTTAAACTTGGGAGCGACGTCCATAATCCGCGTAATTAAAACTCGTTTTCTCTGGGTAAACTAGAATTATATTTTAAAAATGATGAAAAGTTCAGCGAAAGTAGAGTTTTGCTAACTGTACTGTATAGAAAGTCGAGAAAGCAAATTTATTTTAAGTTGATATCTACTTAAACCATTGAAAAGAAAAGTATTTACCGTACTATCTAAATATATTTTCATAAACTGCCAAAAATCGTCTTGCAGTAAACTTGTAAGTATTGAATTCATTTTACATGTGTGCCTTACTTTTGTACTACCTTTTGATATTTCCATTGAGAACGAATTTTTCCATACAATACTAAGGTACACTTTAAAAATCTGCCAAAAGTCGTAATATATTCAAATTGTAAGCATTGAAATTATTTTACATGTCATAACTTCAGTTTTCTACTAGATAATCAGTCAGTCAGCTATTGATTTTTCCAAAGAAAACGTGTTCGTCATAATACCAAACAAGTAGCTCATACAATAGGTTGAAGAAGACGTACTACACGTGTAGTGCCTTTGCCTTTGTGTACCAGGTGGTACGCAAAAACCTATAGGCTAGGACTAGGATAATAAGTAAAGGTTCATAAAGGTTATTGTAATGAAAAAAGGCACTTACAGTCATACAAGTTCCAAATAGATTGCTTTTTTATCAAAAGGAAAAGGAAATTGAATAGAGTCTACAAATCGCATTAGATCTAAATTGGCTTCTTATAGAGTCTCTGGAAGACTGCTTTTCTTATTTCAGGTTTTCCAAAATATTTATTTGTTAGCTTTGCCTTCGATTTCGCTCGCGCGGGTGTCGGCAAATATTCCCCGTGAACGTACTACCGGGGTCCTGGTGTGCCAAATTTCACCCAAAGCCGTTTTTGCGCCAATCCGGAACATACATCCAGATAAACAGACAAACGGACAAAAATTCAAAGTTACTATTTTAGGGTTAGGTTCTGGCACACATTACACGGAGTAGGAACAGTAGTGGAAAAGTTGGCCGAATGCGTGGGCCAGAATATCATGGGAAAAAGTATCGTAGTTAAATCGACCCATTGGGATTTAATTTTACGTATCATAGTAATCTATACTAATAACTAGCTTCTGACCGAGACTTCGTCCGCGTGAAATTTCACCCTCCCCCCATTCACCCTCTTAGGGGTGGAATTTTGAAAAACCCTTTCTTAGTCCAAATTTCTTGTCTCTAGGACCAGCGGTTTAGGCTGTGCGTTGATATATCAGTCAGTCAGGACTTTGAATTTTATTTATGTAGATAGATAAAGATGAAGAGTTTGTTTATTTGAACGCGTTAATCTCCGGAACTACCAGTCAGATAAAAAAAAAATACTTCATTATGATAGCCTAATTCTTGGAGCATTCCTTCCTAGGCCTTTTAATATCACGCTAGACCACTTAGGAGCCGAGCAAAACTAATGCTAACCGAAAACGAAATAATAGCGTGGGCAGACGATACGATGCGGGCAGAGGCTATAGATATAGAGAAATATATGTAGATCCGTTTTGTTATAACTTTTTGTATTACATAAATAATACTGTACATTATTATTATATTGTGCTCTGGTCCTATTCCCGTCGAGATTAAATATAAATGAAGAATGAGGATATTAACTTTCTGTCCCTTAATACCCACGCACATATTTTATGTGCAATGTATCAAAATGTTATGAGGAAAACATTCTTTGTTTATTTCTGAGGGTACCTATTTATTATGTATGGTAAATCTAATTGGACAACGTTCAGTATTTTTTTTTTCTAGTTAACTAAAATTATTTTTCAATTTCCCTCTTTTGAAACTACCGAAAAACTTGTTCTGTAGTTTTTGTTCCAAAATGGATCATTAACACCAATACCTCAAAGAATATTTAAGGCAACGATGACGCGGTATCTTCAACGACTTCCGTTTTTCAAATTTCAAATATTTTTTGTCAATCTGTTTTTCGTCGCATAAAAATCCCTTGTCATGCCGTGCCGCCAGTGGGTGCAAGTCCAAGTCCTAACTTTGGAGCAAGTAATTTCTACAAAACTATTTGCTCTTCATGGCCAATTTATTTTCTACTAGCAGCGCCCCGCTTTTTCAACCGCAAAGTGTCGATCCCGTGGGAATAACGGGATAAAAATCCTATGTATTAATTCTGGTTATAAACTATCTGCGTGCCAAATTTCATCAAGATCCGTTCAGTCGTTTTTGCATGAAAGAGTAACAAACATCCATTAATCCATCCTCCCAAATTTTCGCGTTTATAATATAAGTAGGACTGAATAGGAATAGGGCGACTTCCAAATCCCACAAACATTTTACAACATAAAACGAACGCATCCAATGTTAGAATTCCGCCAATACAACATAATTTTCTTCACCGCCCGATGTCGCGTCGGAATGTAAACGTTCGTTCGATTCGCGCCATATTTGCGCTCGGTTCCTCCGCCATTTTGGTTTTATTGCTCCGTATATAAATCCAGGGTAAAGATCGCGGGATTTGCTTTACTACCTCCATTCCGAACTGTTGACTCACACGTTCCAGTAACGTAAATGCTTTGCAATATTGAAATGTTCGGAAAATAGTGTTTCGAGAAAAACAAATGACAGAGGTTGCTTTTCTGTCTTTGATAATGTTGTTGTCTAAAGAAGTTAGTTTCATGAAAGGCGACTTATTGTATTTAAAAGTTAGAAAAGAACAATAAAAGGACCTTAGCCATTGTTGATCTTTAATTAAAACAGTTTCATTGGTGTTAATGACACTTGAGCTGTAGCGAAGTTAATTGTTTATTTCGAGTAAACAATTGGAATAGGTACTTAATATAGAGGAATTGGAAAAACACAATTATAGGGATTTCTAGGAAATTACGTGTCAATATTTATTTGATTCTGGCTTCCGCAGTCAAGCAATTTTCCGGGTAAACGGACTAACCTAATTTAAGTCGCCCACATCATAGACTATATACTTACTTATAAACTGAGAACCCACATCGCTCCTTGCGTCGTTTTGAGTATACCTACGATCCCATTCATAGTATTTACATCTATCTTCTTCTTTTTTCTGAAACGCACTGTAATATAAATAATCCCCTTTGGCCTTTATTCTATTTGTGAATGTTTTGAGGTCATTACAACATAGTAATTAAAGAAAAACAAAGTCACTTTTCGTGTGTCTGTGTGACGGTTTAAATATTTATTGCCATCAAGTGGTAAAGAAATTATTAAAGTAGGTATTAAGGATGCAGCGGGGTGATTGCATATCACACTACTTAACAGTAACAGTGGCTTTCATTTTGACAGTTCAACAACATTCATTGCGTTAATTACGTTGTTGAACAGCACATTTTTTGAATATATGAAGCAATGGGTTACCAGTATCCTTCAAAATGATTCAGATCGTGATTGATAGTTTGTTACGCAATTGGGTGCACCTGACAGGAACCCTGTACAGTATTTTTTACAATATTATTACTATTGGATTTTGATATGGTTTACACCAAGATAACAATATTATACAAATATTGTATGTCCCTAATAAAGCATACAAGTTCTAAGTAATAAAATAATTATGTTTTTTCACAGGTACTAGGCTCTGACACAGAATGGCACTTCGCGCACCGGGGCCTGCCCCACGCGCGCCCACGCCGCTCCATCGCACACACGCGACTGCTCAAGCAACACCCACTTGTGAGTACCCTGCTTATTTCTTTACTTGTCATAACTGCTTCGGTCCTTGTGCACGACACGTGTTTTTCTCATTCCGAAAAGAAACGAAGACTGCGTCTTGTGTTGAATGCAAGACGACAAATGTTGGTTTAAACTTTTCAAGTCATAGTAGTAGCATAATTAGCCTATAATGTTCCCACTGCTGGGACACAGGCCTCCTCTCTTCAAGAGGGAATGGGCTATACTCTACCACGCGGGCCCAGTGCGGGTTGGTAGTTGGAAGACATGTGACATCACATGTGTCTTCGAATTTTTGGTTCTAGGACATGCCGGTTTCCTCACACCACACCGTAAAGCGCCTGTCTGGGTTCGAACCCATGACACTTCAACTCGTATGTCCGGGCCGTTACCACTGGGCCACGACAGCTCTCTCATTATTTAGACCAATGTATAAATTACATTTTTTTTACCTGGTAAGTAGATATTTTTCATCATCATCAAGACGTACTTTTCCGCTATTAGTAAATATTTAATCACTAAAGCCTTATTATTTCCTGTCCGGTCCTGTATGTAATTAAGCGTTTAAGGGGCCTCCCTTAAACGCTTAATTATCTCTAGTCATGCCAACAAATAATATAAACTGTAAAATTCAAATATTAATAATTAAGCATCGCTATTCGAAAACCAGCTTTATTTATAGCGCCTCGTGGAAATGATTAAAACGGTCCTAATTTACTGCGAAGCGGTGAGCGGTGTCTGATCTCATTTACCGAAGCGCGAACGCATCGACCGAGCCGTAATTATTATCGCTATACTACAAATTACCTGACAGTCGATTGGACAACTACGTGGTTCACTAGCCAGCGATACGTTTTGTAGTAAACTAGAATTCAGGTAGAATGAAAATACTATTACTACAATAGTAGTGGGGGTTGGAGAACTTATTACGTAAGTATGGTTTGAACTTTCATTCCGAAGCTCGATGAATGCTTTACGTAAAAGTGAATCATGAATTGGGTGGGAGTGAGTGTGCGCTTTTTAGGGTTCCATAGCCTGGCAAAAACGGAACCCTTATGGATTCGTCATGTCTGTCTGTCTGTCCGTCTGTCCGTCCGTATGTCACAGCCACTTTTTTCCGAAACTATAAGAACTACACTGTTGAAACTTGGTAAGAAGATGTATTCTGTGAACCGCATTAAGATTTTCACATAAAAATAGAAAAAAAAAAAAAAATGGTTGCCTGTAAAGTCGGTTTTACGGGCGAAGATTTTACGTGACAACGACCGATCATCCGATCATAGTTGAGTGGGAGAGAGACGCAAGGCATTCGGCGGGCCTCTCTCTCGTTCGGTGACTCATCGTAACGTTACCGAGCGTTACACTTTTTCATAAGTGACTCCCAGTCGCAACCTAATTTAAGACGTTGTCACGTCAAAACAATAAATTATGGGGTTCCCCATACTTAGAACTGAAACTAAAAAAAAAAAAATTCCCTTACAAAAAAGTGAGACAATACTGCAGGTGTACCAATAAATAAGTAGTTTCAAGTTTTCATGTTTAAACTCAACGCTTTTCTAGTTAAACGACAAAATGACGGCACAAACAGGACATTTCATTACTACTGACTAGATATTGATGATATTAGGTCTGGTTTGGTCTAGATATTGTCTATGAATAATGTCTATTCATGATAAGTTCTTCTAAAAAACCGAGAACTTTAACTTACTATTAAGTTAATAGTTCTCTGTTTTAAAGACGTTCTTATTACTGGCATAGACCGGAAAGGTAACAGGTTTCGAAAAATAATAAGAACGTCTTTAAAACAGCATCGGCTTAATGACGTAATCCGGTCAGCCATATTATTTGCACTTCATTACCCCTGATAAGGCTTAAAAAGTCTTAAGGAAGTGGTTTTTCTTAATAACGAATTATGGCCCATTCCCAGCAGTGGAAACGTTTTAGGCTTTTTTTTTTTTTTTTTTTTCGGATGGAAATCATCAAATGACCCCTCCCGCCGCGGGTGGAGCGGAAGGGAGTGTCAGACTCTTACTGACTAAAACCCACCCGTGTTCCTTCCTTAGCCCTTTATGTTCCGGGCCAGCGGTAACCCTTTCGGACAATCCCGCTGACCCGGCAGGCTTCGGCCCTATGGGGCCCCTCCTCGATGCTGACATCTCTTTGAGGCGCGCGTGGAACACGTACGCGCCGTCCGGCACGGGCCTGGTCCTGATCGGACGGTGAGCTACCCATTACTCTCCGCCCGCAGGCCCGCGCCTACGGTGGCCGGGAGTCGTCGCGCGGCTCCCGACGCCCGGAGCGTCTCCCGCGGCGGCTGGGACGGGAGGCTCTCTCCCTGAGCCGTCCCGCCACCTCCTTCGCTAGCATGACTGCTTCGCAGAAGGAGGTGATTGCCTCCCACTCCCTCTCACCCCGGACCATGGCTTGCACCAGGGCCGGGCGCGAGAGGACACGGCGGTGCTCCGCCCAAGCGGGGCAGACCTCCACCGTGTGCTCCACCGTGTCCTCTGGGCGATCCTGGCAATGGTGACACCCGGGTGTTTCCTCCCGCCTGATGATGTGCAGGAACCTCCCGAAACTTCCGTGTCCGGTGAGGACCTGCGTCAGGCGGTAGGTGAGGGCGCCGTGGCGCCTCTCTAGCCACTCCTCAAAGAGGGGTCTTATCGCCGCTATCGCGGCGTGCCCTGCGCTGGGTTGCGACAGTCGTTCCTTCCATGTCGCCATGAGATCGTGCCGGAGCTTAGTCCGCTCCGCAGCGATTTGCCGCGGAAGCGGAACTTCTCCCCGGCGTAGTGCCTCCGCGCGCCAATCATATACGCGCGCGAGGACTATCGCCTCCAGATCCCATGGCGGCAGTCCGGCAATGAGGCTTGCCGCCTCGCCTGAGATCGTGCGGTAGCCCCGGATAAGCCTTATGGCTACCACCTTCTGGGAACGTTTTAGGCTTAAGAATGCTTCTTGATGCAATGGTTTCGAGGCTGTTCACGTTTCAGCAGAGTACAATATGAACATTGGTCCCTTCCGTACCCAAGTACCCGGCAAAATATACGCATACAAAAATAGGTACTTTTACTCAAGATACGAGACGTTTTCTTTTGTGCAAATGGAGTGGGGCATTTACTTTTCTATATGGTTATATATTGTTCTCTTACGTTTTCCGATGAATGGAGTTATTTTTAGCGAAAAATATATGCGGAGTTGGATTGAGGCTCAATCCTCTATTGGAGCTTTGTACCGTTTCAGAATATGTAGATCCCCATTTTCTTATATGACTTTATGTATACTGGGGCTTTTTCTTTTAATGGTATGTTCATAATAAATCGCAATCTGCGTAGCTATTCACAACAAACGGTGGAGATTCTATTCGGTGGAGCAAATGAGTCCTAGAGTGGAGACCGCGTATCGGCAAGCGTAGTGTGGGACGCCCCCCAGCTAGATGGACGGACGACCTAAGGAGGCTGGGACGGACTGGATGCGAAAGGCGGAGGACAGGGTGTTTGTGGCGCACTGTGAGAGGCCTATGTCCAGCAGTGAACACAACCATTCGACAGGCTTCCAAATAAAAAATGAAAAATTTTCGGATACTTGATTTGCCCGACAACAAATAGATAGCTGTCGGAAGAATAGCGTTCGTTTATTTAGTTTAAACTATCAACATTTTCGGGTATGGCATTTGTGAAGAGTGTTTAGAGGATTCCTTGGATAACATTGATTTATGTTCGACTAGCTACGCCCCACGGTTTCACCCGCATAAGTGTCGATCCCTTGGGAATATTGGGATAAAAAGTAGCTTATATGTTAATCCAGGGTCACAGCTACCTTCATACAAAATTTTATCAAAATTGGTCTAGCTGTTTAAGCGTGAAGAAGTAACAAACATATAGATACACACACAAACTTTCGCCTTTATAATATTAGCACAGAGTGTGATTCGGCACAGAAGCGTATTGAATATTTGTGAGTCTGTAGATGTTTTATTCTGCAATGTCTTTTTTAACAGACAGCTGACAGGTCTTCTAACTTAACAAACAGCTGAGTGGCTGGGAGTTTGTTGCGCCATTTCTTCCAGCTAAAGCACTAGGAAGTGATGAAGGGCGCGTGTTTCGGGGACTATCTTATGTAATTTTGACGTTCAGTGCTCATTCTCGGGCTGAGAAAAAAGATCTGCTGTATTCTGCAAAAGTGCAATACATACGCGGTCAAAATGTATGGAACAGTCAATTATTTTTTTAATAACCGACGAATTTCAACATAGGCATCTAGAATCATGTACAGACGCCAGCACATCAAGCTACTACAATCTGTCAAATTTATTTAATAGATTTTCAACTTTATCGCTAAAGCATAAGGTTCAAAGTTGATTGGGAAAATTTGACAGTTTCGGGTAGCTTGATGTGCTGGTTTCTGTACCTACTGGATCCATGGTCACAGGTTGCGCGTCCATGTCCGTCACCCTGTATAATATCGAACAGAACCCTTGCTAAAGCCAGATTTACATTACGAAAGTCGATGCGCAAACTTAGTAATTCATTGATAGTTTCACGTATAAATAGATAATTATTTACACGTGAAACAATCAATGAACAACCAAGTTTGTGCAACTAGTTTCGTAATGATTGTTGGAATCTCTTGTTACCATTGAGGCTCAGGTGCTCAGTTTTAGGACTTTAAAACGTTTAACGATCAAAACACGTTCAGATACAATTAATTAAATTACAGAGAGGTGTAATAGAAATACCACTTCGACAGAAAGGTAATTAAGTCATGTTTATTACCAATTACTTTCGTTTGCCGTTGTAAAACAAAGAGAATTGTTAATCCTTTGTAAGCCGAGCTGTTAAAGCACCTCTTGGCGTAAAATAACTATTACTTAATAGCTGAGGTAGTTTTATGAATGTAGTTAGTTATTCATTAGTTTTCTTTTTCTAACGGCTTTGCAACATAGTTTCTTTTTTTAAATAAAACCACTTTTCGTGTATCTGTCTATATGAACATGTTGTTTTTCTAAACTACGCTACGGATTTTGAAGTAGTTTTCGGTATCATTTAGGGCTTTATTCCGGCAGGTCTATGTGTAGAATGTATGAACATTCATCATCATCATAATTTCAGCCACGATTAATAATTACCAGCATGAATATTAAACTTTAATAATTATAATAAAGAAATCTTGATCTTTTGCCAATACTAAAACGGTCCCACGGCTAGAATATTAATTATTTAAATGTGTATGTTTAAAATACGTAATGTAGAATACGTGGTTTGTAATAATGTGATAACCTAATCGCCACAGACAACAAAACAACACAACAATACAATACAACACACACACAGTACAATTATTAAAGATAATACAAATTATTATTTATAATACCTATTCAATATAATATAAGTAGGTGGTATTGAATAGGTATCTTAAATAACTCCGATAAACAAGCTTCTCGCCCATTCAATACCCATTCTTCTAAATGAGACACTCTGACAGCTCTAAACATTATTAGTCCAATACTGAGAAAACTCCCTGGGGTCGATCCGGGGATATATCTTTACACTACAGGCGTGGGGGGTTCCTGGTACTGGTTCATTCTGTGTTAGATTTTATTTTGTAAGGTCTTTTTTTTTGCGGATGGGAAATCATCAAATGACCCCCTCCCGCTCTGGGTGGAGCGGAAGGGAATGTCAGACTCTTACTGACTAAAACCCACCCGTGTTCCTTCCTTAGCCCTTTATGTTCCGGGCCAGCGGTAACCCTTTCGGACAATCCCGCTGACCTGGCAGGCTTCAGCCCTAAGGGGCTCGATGCTGACAACTCCTTGAGGCGCGCATGGAACCCAGGACCTTACAAAGTGACGGCGCGTACGTCGCCGTCACTTTGTATGGTCTTGGGTGATTGTTTTTCCCAAAAGTAAGTTAACACTGGATATAATAGGTATCTACTGAAAGAATCAAGCTACTCGTAGAATAGCGCTATGTGTTTATTAGTTAAGGGGCTTACATGACCCAAAGCGCGGTCACTGTCGGACTGCATAGAAAAGAAAGAGAAGCGCGATGACACAACGCTGGTAATTTATTGCAAAATATGAAGCAATTATCTATTTACTAAAAATCTATTGTTGGGACTAAAAAATTAAAACACTGCTTTAGTATGTTGCTTGTAGAATAATCTGACAAAAAATCAGAATTATTGTATGTACATACATTAGTATGATTTTTATTGTAAAAATAAAGTTCTTAGAGGTATCTCATGATTTTTTTCTATCGTATCAAATTAGTTCTATTATGTTTTCAACAAACTATCTACCTAGGATATATCCTGAAGAATATCATATATTTTTCTTTGATTTTGTTTACTGTTGTCGACCATATACTTTCAATCATTATAAAACTTGCGTTTTTTTGCGTTTAGGTCCTGTAGTCCCCTTAAAGGTTTAATTAAATATGTATGAAGGTTGTAACTTTGTTGTATTTTATGCGAGGTGCAAGCTTTGGTTTATAAATGCGTTTGCTCTTTGTAAGTTTCATACTATTCTTTAGGTAGGTACCTATATTGTAACGTAACGAAACATCACGCTTGTTTTCCGCGTTGGGTTTAGCTGAAGTTTACCTATAGGTAGTAGCTACACCTACATTTCACCAGTTATGTTTAAGTCCCATGTAATAGAGGGTGAGTCTATTGCCATCAACCAGGCACAACCATCTACTGGGTCCTTCTATTAATCTCTATTGCTTTTCATAATACCTCATGTTAAAAACATTTTAGGATTATTAAATATAAGTACCTAGTTTTTAGAAACGTAGGTACCCAAAAAGATAGCATTATAAACAATTGCATAAGGTCATAATTTTATTCTGACCTTTATAACTCGATATTATTTTATTTTAACCCACAAACAGCGGCAGTGCTAAAGCCGCAGTTTCATGTAATGAAGTGTATTTTATATTCACTACGTACGGCAACTTTTTGACCTTTTCTCTTTTACTGGTCGAGGCTCAGAAATATACGCAAACAGAGACTCGACAAATTTTGGCAAACATTAAAAAAATACTTTAAATAACGTTTTAAATAACGAGAAATTGAGATCCCTAAATTTCAGGTTGTTTGGACTTTCAGGCTAGCTTCAAATCAGCTTTTATGCCATGAAAAATGTTAGTACCTACATTTTATCCTAGCTAATCGCTCCGCTTCCTCGTACAAGTGTGTTAAAATTAGTCTTATTAAACTGTCTTGTGATGGCTATAAAAGTCCTTAATTCGACCTTTGTAGGTACAAAATGCTCAACAGTATGAGATTTTATTACCCTTCAAATGCGACGTGAATTCCTAGTGACATCTTGAAGTAAAAGGAATAAGGAATTGTCTAGATTCCTAGTCAATTCACGTCATGACCGTCATCCATCATTTTGACAATCCCTTCGCAGATTGCTGCGACATCTGTCGACAGTCAGCGTTAGATTTATTGTTCAAAAGGATTATGCAATCTAAGGCTAGAACACATTTGGGCGGGCCGCGCTGTTACGTAATTCATTGCAAAAATCTTCATACACGATACATAACTTTCGTATATTTTATAGGTCTCGTGGTCGCAAGCGCGATTGCTGAGCGTGGGATTCTGGGTTCGATTCCCAGGTCGGGCAAACTGTTATTGGATTTTTCCATTGAGAATTTCTTACGTTAAGCCGTTGGTCCTGCACCTGATCTCTCTCCGGCTGTCTCGGATCGCTGTCCCATTGATCTATGCGAGTGAGCGAAGAGAGAGTGCACCTGCGTCTGCGCACACACTTGTGCAGTACAATATCTCCTGCGCCGAAGGCTGGTCACCTTTGAGATTGGTCGCCATGGCTGGAATTCGGTCTGGAGTACTTTATATAAACGATTGCACACTACAGGCGGGTCGAACTGAACATTCTTCACAATTAATCGCAATGGAATGTGCTGCGGAAGACGGGTTGGACATGGACAACATTTAGGGGTTCAACATGGTCGGGGGTAAAAATTGTGGGGTTGAACATGGACTAAACCGGCCCAATGCTGCTTAAAGGCAAAAGCGCCCGGGTAGCCCGCGAAATTCAATTTTTTTTACGTTTTTTGGCAATTTGCTTATCAGTATTAAGTTGTACGTTGATTAAAATATGATTCGTGACCGTAACAAATATGTATTTACTTGAGTTGAGCTGCAAGATTTTTGACAAATGCGTGCACTGACTGGACAGGTCCTCTCAATCTGTGTGGTTCTTTCCTCAAAAGACCACCTCAGACATCGATCTACATGGTCTTCATATAACCTGACCAAGATTATGTCTGCACTTTAAAAGAGACTGACCTCTGAGTTTGTTTCGGCCTTTCTTCTCAGAGTAGTCAGATAGGAAACGCCGACTTCATCTAGTTTAAAAAAAAAACATGATTGACGTGTAAAAGTGTTTGTACAAACCTACTTACAAAAAAAAAAAAATCGTTTCATTTCAAATCAACTCTCTAAGACCAAGTAATCCCCAAGAATGACTATTTCATGAAATCTTGACATTTGGTGATTAAACTAACTTAACAAGTTGTATTACTGATTTTTAACCCGATATTCCCACGGGATCAAAACATAAGCGGGTGAAACCACGGGACGCTGCTAGTGAAGAATATATTATAGTAAACTGTAGTTTATGTTTATTAAAACGATGCCCGAAATAACCTGATCTTAAACTGACGGGAATAATATTATGACGACATTTTGAAGGGCCATAAATAAATCATAATTCCCAGTAGCCTTGCGACATTTCCCGCTAGCCAGTAACTTAATACAAAGATTAATATTGATAGATGTCGTCTTTTGGAATCTAGTTTGCATTTCATCGCGATAGCTGCCAAGCCTACCTAATTGGCAGGATCTGCCAATCCGAATAAATTACAGGAATAGAACCCAGGCGAATAATATTTGAGTAACTTTTCCCACAAAATCCGACATTGCGGGAAACTTTCAGCATTCATTTCCGCGTGGAACTGTTTTTAGGGTTCCGTACCAAAATGGTAAAAACGGAACCCTTATGGTGAGACTAATTCTGTCTGTCTGTCTGTCCGTCACAGCTGGATATCTCAAGAACTACTAATGCTATCAACTTGAAATTTGGAATAATTTTAGATGACATTCGCCCAACTATTTTGCAAATAAGAAAGAAATTAAAATATATATGTATATTTTTTGCAACAGGGACTGAAAGGGGGTCTGAAAAATTCGAAATGGGGCTACTAGCCCTAGTAGCCCCATTTCGAATTTTTCAGACCCCCTTTGATGTGGGGTATCATATTATATGAAAGAGCGCAGTTTGCACATTCTCAAACATTTTTTCTTTTTTTTTAGGCCGCATAGTTTTTGACTTTTGATGAATAATGTAAAAAAAAATACCGTTCCCCCTTATCTCCGAAGTTCCCCCACCTTATCTCAGAAAGCATCAACAAAAGTTAAGTACATTAGTTCCACTATCGGTCAAGAGATGGCGCTGACATAAAACGCTGCAATATTCTACACCGCAGTGCACAGTGTTAAAATTCTCTGATGAATATAGGCCTCGCCGATAAAAATTTAAAATCATATGATGGTACGGAACCCTCGGTGCGCGAGTCCGACTCGCTCTTGCCCGGTTTTTTTTTTGGTATTCACTCGTAACATCTCTCGTCTCGAACTCGGAGAGGTCCGCAAATACATTGGAACTCATTCTTTGGGAATTCCGGGGGTGTAAAAGATGGAATGTAATCTTACAAATGTATAAAATTAGGCAAAAGCAGTGGTGACCCAGTGGCCGACCGACTAACAAGTTGTAGGTCGGTTCGAACCTAGACTGGCGCTTTACTTTGTGTAAATTATTTCATCTCTCAAAATGGCGAAGGAAAACATCGTTTGGAAACCGATTTGTTCTAGAACCAAAAATTTAAATACATGAGACTTCTACCAACCTGCACTAGGCCCGCGTGGTGGCTTACAGCCCACTCCCTCTCACCGAGAGGAAGCCTGTGTCCCGGCAGTAGGTAGGTATAATAGAGGCTGATTTTATGCTATACATGAAATAAGTCAATAACCTAGAATTTGTTATTCATTTCGAATGAAATTAGATGATACTACGACTGCGCCTTCAAGCATTTTAAAAAGCAAGAACTACTGACAGTGACCTAAGTGACCAAGTTTTATAAAAAGCTCTCAGGAAAATTAAAAACACCTGCAATCAACCTAATTGCTCCACTTAGCAAAAGCCAGCTCTAACCGAGAACTACACTAATGTGCACACTAACCTACATTACACTGCCAGCCAGATTTATTAGGAAAGTTATTTATTCAGAACTTGTTAAATTAACAATGTTTAAAGCTCCAACACCACTAAAGAAACAGTAAAAAGTAAACGTGTTACGCTCCCTCCGAGATAAGACAATGGAATTACCTCCAATCTGGTTCAATTACGAAAAGTGGGGAGCACCTTCATGTTTTATTTCACTTCTGTAAGATTGTTCAAGTACACGGAAAATGCTTTTAAAAATATTACGAGCCGAGATATTTTTTTTACATTAATGAGATTTTTCTGACTGGCAACACGATTTCAAAAGTCTTCTTAAGAAATTAAGAATCGGGTACCTATAAGGTCCCTCGGTTCTCATCCGGTTTGCACAGCGTGAGCTCATTTATTTTTATACAGAGCCAAAGTCAATTTACTCCCGAATCTTTACAAACGTAGCGGATATCGCTATCAAAAATAATGATAAAACGAAAAATAATTTTGTCATATTTTTTTTTTACGTTTGTAAAATGTTTACGTTTATATATTTAGGTAGGTACATACATTAAAAAACCGGACTCGCACGCGAAGGGTTCTGTACCACAAGGCATAAAACGCCGAAGAAAACGTTTCTTTTATACCCCTTTAATTTTTAACTTTATTTTATTTTTATTATTGGTTGTTATAGCGGAACAACAGAAATACATCATCTGTGAAAATTTCAACTGTCTGGCTATCACGGTTCATGAGATACAGCCTGGTGACAGACAGACAGACAGACAATAATAGGGTCCCGTTTTTACCGTTTGGGTACGGAACCCTAATAAAGGGTATTCTATTTTAAAAGGGAAAACGAATATAACAGAATCAGTAAATACACAGAACAAAACAACACATATGTGTGTTTACTAAAGTTCTCAACAGTTCTCGATATGACAAAAGTGGAATTCATCGTACATTACGCAACGATTGTGTGCGAAGTGTTCACGTGGGGAGTTTAAATGGGGTTCGGATTTAGGGCACCTCCATACCGAGCGTATGTCAGTCGCAGACTGGGATATTGTGTATATGCTGGAAAATTTGGATATGGAATTTTCCGAGAGTTTAAGAATTTAACTTGTTTTTAGATTATGATTGTTTTGATGATGACTTTGATGATACGTCCTTGAGTGTGTGTTTATTGTATTCTTTAATCTATACAAATAAATAAACTTGAAGTTTCTGTTTTATTGTTACATTAACAGCTTTTTTCTGAATGCATATGACAGTATATACGGTACTATAACAAAAACTGGACCGATTTTGACGGGACTAGGCTTTTATTTTAGAGAAAAAAAACAGTCTTTCGCCCAAAAAAATAAAACAAAAGAGAAAAAAGATTCTTCCTTTTCAATGAAATAATGGTACCTACACTCTAAGCTACACATTAATACCCGACATCCACACGATCAAAGTCCCGGGCACAGCTAGTTGATGTATAAAATATTATAACCAGGGACCAATTTTGACCTCGATCTCGATTGATTAAAAGCGATAGATACCGAGGTATAATGTGGATGAAGAACATTACTTTAATATTTACCAGGTTATTGGTGTAACGTCTCAGACAATTTCAACGTTCGACGGCTCATCTTGCTGTCACTACATGACGCTGGCAGAATAGTCGACAACGGCTCAGTTGCCAAAAAGGAAAAAAAAAGTTTTACCGTTTAGCTGTGTGCATATAATAAAGGTGGCATACTGTCGAACCTGTCTAAGATTTAGAATACTCTTTATTATGTACAGTCAACAAAGGAGTTAAGTATACAGGAGCGTCGGATATTGTTGAAGTTTACTAAGAAACCGATGGATATTCTCGAATAAAATTTTAGTTTATTAATAGAAAACAAACAGCTCATTTATTAAATTAAATTTCAGTCCAGAACATCCATCGGTTTCTTAGTAAACTTCAACTATATCCGACGCTCCTGTATACTTAACTCCTTTGTTGACTATACATCATCTGACTAGCCTGTCCCAACTATGTTTGGGTAGCTTTCAGTCTAAACGGATGCAGCTGAATACCAGTATTTTACATGGAGCGACTGCCTATCTGACCTCCACAACCCAGTTACTGGGTAATACGATACCCCTTGGTAAGACTGGTTTTCGGATTTTCGGGCTTCTGACGACCCGTAACGACTGTCAAAGATCCACGAATGTCAGCCGGGACCGAGACACGGAGGGGTCTTGGTATGTAAAGACGGTCACCCATCCACGGACCAACCGCGGCAAGCGTAGCTTAATCTGATCGATCGACCCGTGCGGCTGTTATTACTTAGCCATTGTGTCCCTCGTCTACTTTTTATTATATACCTACATCATATAAATTACAGATATAAATGTAGAAATTTAACAAAGGGTGATACAATGGGCGGTCTTATAGCTGAAAGCGCTCTTATAAAGACAACCTTTGGATGGATTATATAAAACGGGGAAGAAGAGACAATACTGTAGGTCGTCTTTGGTGTTCCATTTACATTATACAATAAATACATATCTACATAAATCAAATACAGGGTGAATTTTCCAAGCGGGCGTGGATGGCCAAATCCGAAACTATGAGGAATAGCGAAAAGTACTCAAAGGAGTCGCGGACTCGATTTTGATGAAGACTAAAACTGCATCATTTGATTTTTGAAAAATCAATATATCTAGCCAGGAATCGAACCTGTTGATTTTGAAAAAAAAGCACACACTGTATTATTACACTATTCGATAGTGTCGCTGTTATGGATTGAATTCTGGGAAGTAATGACATACGGCAAACTTAAGGAAAATGTTGGATTTTAATAAACTACTTCTTAATTTAAAGTATTTATACCGATATTACCTGTACCTTGTTCGAAATGATGTTCACGATGTTTTTGTTTTCCAAACTACATGGAAAATATTCCCCGCGCGGGTGAAGAGGGGAAGGGTTGTTTCATTTTCAATCGCCACGCGCACCGCACATTTTAAAAGCAAAATCTTTGTGTTGCAAAACCTATGACAGTTGGATTAATTCCAACTGACACAGGTTTTGAGGTTATATTGTCTTGTGAATAGTTGACACTAATCTAAAAATATTTTAAAACACAGGAGTCAGCTTGTTTATAAAAACAAATGTTTATGTGTAATGTTTCGAAAAAACCCGCGCAGGAGACACGGCTTTATCGACACAACCTGTCGAATTCACACGGACCAAAATAAATGAAAATCACTAGACGAAAATAACCTGGCGCTTGATCCAAACACGCCCTTAGTTCGTCACGTACTTAATAGGTACCTACTCAGACGTTCTGTGCCAAACATTTGTACACAAAGGACACTTCACAAGTTCGTTTATACGATTAATGTAGAGGGATTCTATTTATTTCGAGAATTTATTTCGTACTATACCTTTTTTATAGTTAATGGCATATGTCACTCATCGACACATACGTAAGTAGTTTTCATGTGAAAAACAATAAATAAAATTCACAAAAAAATCCAGCGTTAGCTTGTCCAGTCTACTTTTCCCAGCTGTGGGAAGCGATAATCCTACGGCAGAAACTCGGAAAGGGTTAGGTATAGGCGTACAGCCACATTTTTTTCATTTAAGTCCAACCAATGTAATAGGGCGTGAGCCTATTGCCATCAACTGGGCAGAAATCCAGACTTCGGCCCGCTACTGAAGAAAATCCTGTTGAAAAAACACAATAACATTACATAATTTTTCTGACTTTGGAACTGAACCCGGAACCTCATGCTGCAGCAGTAGTAGCTTGCGACCACTTGACTAACGCTGAAATATAATCACACTAATATCATAAAGGCGAAAGTTTGTGTGTGTGTGGGGGGTGTGTGTGTTTATATGTTTGTTATGTTACTTCTCCACGCTTAAACGGCTTGACCAATTTTGATAAAATTTTGTATGTAGGTAGCTGACACCCTGGATTAACATATAGGCTACTTTTTATCCCGATATTCCCACGGGATCGACACGCGGGTGAAACCGCGGGGCGCAGCTAGTTTAAAATAAAAATAAAATATTCTCAGTTGGCTCAGACTCTCTGAGAAAATATCTTCCATATTTTTCTTTCTCGAAGAAACGTAAAAAATACAAAGCGAATAACATGAAAATTCATGAAATAACTAGGAGAATGCAGTAAAGAAAACTAACGGGCGTTGTGATAAATATTTAAATTGAGAGGGTAGATTTTTTTTTATTTTAATTTTTTTATTTTCTTTCCTGACTGGTTAGAGGGGTACGATGACAGTGGTTTATTATCTATAATAGTAAAACAAATAGTCCATTTATGAAGAACTAGCATAATATCATCAGTTCTGAAGTGTATCCTACAGATCCAGGGGTCCAGGAGGATAGCTTTTGCATAATATTCTGGACTCAGCTATTCAATGCATTATTTATTTATTCAGGATCTCCAACAAAAGATGTACACAATAACATGACACATAAAATAAAGGGCAACATCAGAAGGTCAATTCTCGTAATTTAAAACGTTCAACATCTAGTCCCAGTCTCAACTTGGCGACAAACAAATGTCAAAATGAAGGGAAATTAGAATAGAATAGAAATACTCTTTATCTCTTTTCTCACTCTCTCTCTCTCTCTTTTTTTTCTCTCTCTTTAATTAGAGGTATTTTTAACAGATTGAGACTGAGATTAGACTGTGAGCGTTCTTAAAATTACGAGAATTGCCTCAGATATTAAATAGGTGTACTCCTTCACACAAAGGAGACCACAGCATGCGCAATAAAATTAACAACTAAGCTAACAAACTATAATGTTAAAATATTAATAATAGGTAACATTTGAAAAAGTTACTAAATTATTAAAGGACTTAAAGAAAAGTAAATCTAATATGTAGAAATACTTTAATTAAATTAAATCAATTAATTAAAAAAAAAATATTTTTAATAATATATTGGGTAAGACTTTTCGAAAACTCCTTGTGTAAAGAGCGTTTTAATTATACAGGTATTTGTGTGCGATTCACATTATGTGTAAGCAGTTATTTTTTATGTAAAGTCGGTGCATTATTATGAAAAGAATCTATTACCCTTTAAAGCAGACTTCAGCCATAAAGAAAACAAGATAATTTGATTAAACTTCCAATACTAAAAACCCGCTTAGATACAGTTATCAAGTACAGCATAAACCGAATACATCACAAAGAAGCCGTTATTTACAAGCCATAACACATGTTTTATGATTTTATTCATGGCGGTATCGCCTTGGAATATCAACGAGGTGATTTTGAAACGCAAAGTTGTGAACGTTGACAATTTTCTGACGTCGTCGTTTATAAGGCTCAATGGAACGCGTTGAGGCGAAGACTTTTCTTGTCCGCCAGTGGAACGGAGCGACGACGGTTTTTGATAAAATATCGAGTAGGTATGAGATTTTTCGAGGAATTTCGTTGTAGTGAATATTGAATGGTTGGTGAGCGGTTAGTTGAATGTTTGATAGATAGAATACGCATATTTTCTTATTAGGTATGTATACCATACGAATTACAGATAATATACATACAGGGTGAATTTTCCAAGTGGGCGTGGATGACCAAATCCGAAACTATGAGGAATAGCGAAAAGTACTCAATGGAGTCGCGGGCTCGATTTTGATGAAAAGTAAAACTGCATCATTGGATCTTTGAAAAATTAATATTTCTAGCCAGGAATCGAACCCGTTGATTTTGAAAAAAAAAAACACACTTTATTATTACACCACTCGATAGTGTCCCTAATATGGATCGAATACTGGGAAGTAATGACATACGGCAAACTAAAGAAAAGAGCTAATTTTTAACAAAATACTTTTTTTATTTTCATCGGCTCTTTCTAAGAAAAGTTTTTTTAAATAACTGACGAAAAATTTCAACGCAAGGGGGCACAGAATCATGTACTGATGGTATGGTAACAGGTTTTACATCGGTGTCCCTGCCATCTTGTATTTTGATAGATAACATCCTTATGTCCTTGCAGGAATAAAAACCCTGTATACTTTACTTCAGCCTTCAGTTTCAACTAAAAGGTATTTTGATGCGATTGTCGACATTTTAACAGTTAAAACGCGAGACCACTGTACGTGATGACTTTTCAACCATTTTATTTTAAAGTCAGACGACATTACCTCTGACATATTCGAAACTTTAAAGCTTTCATAAAATTAATGAATATCAAAAGTTCCTTTATATGAACCGGTATAAGGTTAATTAAGTTTAGAAAATATACGAGCCATTTTCTCAGTATTGTAAAGTTCGTGAATTGCTTTCATAAACTTTCATGTGAAAATGTATCGTTTTAAATTGAATTTCATATAAAGTTTACTGCCTGAAGTTAGGTGCGAAGTTTTCATAGTAAGTTGGAAATGATTTAGTTAATAAAGCATTTACAAAAGATTAAATGTTGCGTAAGTTTGTAACTTTAGTTACAAACGACTAAGTATTTTACTTCGAAACTGGCTCCGATTCTGAAGTTCCATTACTTAACGAACTTCATGGCAAAGTTTATGTATTCACATGGCATTTGAGTGAATTTGCAAGGACATTGTTATTTATTTTGTTAATAAAGTACATAGGTAATGTCTTATTGTGTTATGTTAATTTTGAGAGTTATTGTGACAGTCAAGTTTGTTAATTTTGGTAATGCTCGTGTAGTGGCAACCTCTGACCTTCTATATATGTCCTATCTGCGCATAATGCAGTGGACTGCAACATTACTACCTAAACTTTTGTTAACCTTATGTATTATATATGTTGTAGTTGTTTATAATCCATTTTTATTTTTTTGTGGATAGGAAATCATCAAATGACCCCTTCCGCTCTGGGTGGAGCGGAAGGGAGTGTCAGACTCTTAATGACTAAAACCCATCCATGTTCCTTCCTTAGCCCTTTATGTTCCGGGGCAGCGGTAACCCTTTCGGACAATCCCGCTAACCCGGCAGGCTTAGGCCCTAATGGGCCCCTTCTTTGTTGCTGACATCTCTTTGAGGCGCGCATGGAACACGTAACTACGCGCTGTCCGGCACGGGCATGGTCCTGGTCGGACGGTCAGCTACCCAATTCCGTTCGACCCGCCTGTAGTGTGCAATCGTTCATAAAGTACCTACTCCAGACTGAATTTCGGCCATGGCGACTAATCTCAGCGGAGACAACTATTTTATTTATTATGTTTATTATCCCTTAACCATAATCAGCCTATAATGTTCCCACTGCTGGGACACAGGCCTCCTCTCAATGAGAGGGAGTGGGCCGTAATCCACCACGCGGGCCCAGTGCGGGTTGGTCGATTTTGTTTATTATCCCTTAATAAATAAAATAGTCGTAAAGGAGACTTTAATAAATAAAAATTCAAACTTCAAACAGGAATAATATTATGTTTTTTGGTTTAAAAGGATTACATTGGTAAAATTGCGGCTGGCATTAACTATTACCTAACCAAACTTCCGCCGTCGCACCGACCTATTTATCAACCTATTACATAAAGGAAGTTGTTTAAAAAACTTATTTAACGCTAACAGCGCCCCGCGGTTTCACCCGCTTAAGTGTCGATCCCGTGGGAATATCGGGATAAAAATGATTCTATCCTTCCCCGGGATGCAATTTATCTCTCTGCAAAATTTTATCGAAATCCGTTCAGTGGGTTAGGCGTGAAAGTTAGTAGTTCAGGCAGACAGACAGAGTTACTTTCGAATTTATAATATTAGTATGGGTAATAATAAATCTATTTCAGAAAAAAACACATTTACAATTCACCAAAAAAAGCCAAGTAAAAATAGAACATTCCAGAAAGAAGTATCTTTTGTGTCTAAGAATAGGTACTAATGAAAAAAATATTGTGTCACAAACACCAGCGCCTTCCAAACTAGGTGAAATTAACACATATATAACATGAAATCACGCTTGAGTTCCCAGAAGGGTCGGGCACTGTGGGCAGAGGTGTAAAATAGTAACACACACATTTCGCCAGTTATGGTAAGGCGGATACAGACATTGCGAGGCATGCGCAGCGCACGGCGCTCATGTGCTTCCACGTGCTTCAACATGCCTCACCACGAATATGAACGTCCACACATTGCGAATCATGCGATGAACGCCGTGCACTGCGCATGCCTCGCAATATCTGTATCCGCCTTTAGGTCCCACGACTCGCACGTAATAGAAGGCGAGCCTGTCTACTATTAGTTTAACAGCAGAAATAGATACCAACCTTCATCTGCCTAGCCTTTCCTCAAATATGTTGGGGTCGACTTCCAGTCTAACCGGATGCAACTGAATACCGGTATTTTACATGGAGCGACTGCCTATCTGACCCCCACAACCCAGTTACTGGCTAATACGATATCAGTTGGTAAGACTGATTGTCGGACTTTCGGGCTTCTGACTACCCGTAACGACTGATAAAGATCCAACCAACGCAATGGCTTGACGTGCTTTCCGAGGCTCGGAGGGGTCTCGGTATGTAAAGATGGTCACCCATCCACAGACCAACCGCGGCAAGCATAGCTTGACCTGAGCGACTGTTATTAGTTAGCCACGCTCTCGGGCCCCACTGGTTGGCATCTATCAAAAATAGAAACCAACAAAAAGTTATTAATTCCTTACAATGATATCAATGAATTCTAAATCAGGAAAAGTAAATGGACGAAAAAAAGTGTCTCAAGGATCGATTGTATCGTTATGATAACAATATATTCGAAGGCACGTGCCTGTTAAACATTCAGGCCATGTGTAAGAGCGCATTAATCAGTTTTTCGGAAACCCATTTATCCCTAGTTGGTGCCGCCTGACGGAATACTAATTTATACGGATCTTTAGGGAGCCGTGACGGTTTAGAAAACCAAAGTAGTTGCGAGAAAGGCGGTTCGGGTTTTTGGAATAGATGTTTTTGGTTTCTGACTGTTTTATTCGTCAAGTGTTTGCAAACGAGAGTACTGATGGCTAATTCTCGTAATTAAAAACGTTAAAAATCTTGTCGCAATGTCATCTCAGTGACAATCAGTGTCAACAATGAATGTAGGGAAAATACCAGGCATTTCTTTACAAATTAAGACTTACCTACTTTTGGGCACGTTTCCTGTTGACAGCGATGCGGATGAATTTTTTGATGCCCTTTGATTCTTTCCTTTCCTTTTTATATACTTGTACATATTCTTATTATTATTTTAATACTGTACATAAAGTAATGATCTAATAAATAAAAAGCTAATCTTGTTCATTCAATAAGAAGAAGACTTACCTATGAATGACAATATTTTGGTTTTAGAACCTCGAGTCGCAAAAAGTGTAATTGTTTATTTCCATTAAGAAATCATTCATAGCCTTGTGTCTAGAGTTGTACCCGGAGTACGGCAACAGGCTCGGCCTTTATGCGCGGGTTTCTACAGTACATTGTAGCGGTATCTACAACGCCACATGCGAACAACGCGTCATACTGACGTCACACAAAATCAGACGTCAGCATAGATACAACGGCCCGACATGGATCATCGGGCAGTTGCCCGCCAGACACAACACACGTCTGGTCGGAGGATCCTCCCTTGTCTATGGAGGATGAGTGAACTTTACTCCCTGTTCCCCTACTCAATCCGCCGAGGAATACAAGCGTGATGTTACGTTATATTCCGTTGTAATCTTTGCCATAGGATTCTGACCTTTAAAACGTGCGGGCGTGACTCTGTCGCGTGAACTCGCTGAATAATCTAATCTTGCATAAGGCGTTGTTGACTTGTTTTTATTTAAGTATGTAAATCTTTCTTTCAAGTCTTTAAAAATCTTTCTTTTTTGACTTTGCTAAACCTTTAGCTTTGTTTGGCAGCCGTATTATGACGTTTTAATGCCATCATGACTGAAGTGCGAGAGGGATGGATCACCAACCCTTTTTAGGACTGGAATCATGATGTTATTAAAACTTCATAACATAGCCCCTGAATTGATCGTAATAAATTGTCTACGAGTATTAAACATAGACTTCCGTAGACTCGCTCGTAGCACCCGTAGACCTTAGCGTTCGTAGCTCGTAGCATCCGTAGCCCGTAGCGTTCGTAGCAACCAAACAGGATATTAATTATTGTTGTTGCAAAAATATATGTACGTGAGTTTTTTTACGATGTTAAGGCTGGAATTTCACAGGGAGATAGTTATCTTCTAAAGCTGTGGTTTTTACTTGAAAAAGGCGAGTTTTAACTCGACATTTTCACAAAGTGCCTGAAAGTCAACATTCTACGAGTTATGTAGGCACACATAACACAAAAACTCACAGGGTCATAAAGACCCTTATGTTCCCTACAATAGACTTAAATCGTCCACCTGGGTAAAAACAGTACAAAGTTCATTCACGATAACTACAGAATCTCCAAACAAGCACTTTTGGACTTTTTGCCTCACTATCTCGTTGTAAAGTGGGGGATTTTCCGCTTTGAACATTTTTAAGCTCCTGGGAATTTTTATTGCGTGCAGTGAACCACTAACTACCCTACTTTTATTAATATCGGGTTAGGGAGCTGTTTAAAAACGATTATGGAGGAATTTTAAATTCTCTCTTTGTATTCGGAAGTTGCACGTTCTTTGTTACTTGTAGGAAGTTGAAGGTCAGTTAAATTAGTATGATTATGTTGTCCGTTTGCTTCAAGGAGTTACGCTAACTTACACAAAGACGAAGGAGTTCTGTTATAAATTCATCCAGAGAGCTATGACAAGTGACAATCGCTTTCAAGCGTTTTGTTTTTCTACAACGACTTTCAACTGGACTGTCACAAGCTTTTCGGTAGTTTACGTCAATCTTATTCATGTTTGACTTTCCCATCGTCGTTATCGCGTATAGAATGTCACTGTGTGTAGGCCCTCAGCTCGTTACTCGAAAGAAATCATCTACAACTTTAACATATTCGAAATATCTTATTTAAAAAAAGATAACTAGAAATTTCTATTTTTATGGAAAATTTAAAATTGGTCTTATTTGGCTATAACACTATTTTTCGAAAATGTTCTTAAGTAACTTTTAAGACCTTTACATCCTGTTTATGCGTATGAAGTTTCATTAAAATCGGTTCATTCATTTCGAAAACTAAGGGCTTGAAAGTTTGTATGAAATGCCGTACGGCGTAAACGCTCATAAAGGCGGGACTTTAGCTGATAAGTGATAACTCTTTCATAAAAAACCTGTAATGTGTACCTACCTATGATCCACAATAAAGAATATGATTGATTGACTGATCGCTTACCATCAGGTGAGACAGTGGTCAACAATGTATTAAATAACATAAAATAAAACTATTCCTAAAAATACTATACATCTTTCAATTGAATTCGTCTCTAATCACATACCTCCTCTATTGTCTCCAGGTACACACAGCAGTCCAACAAACCGGCTTTAAAAGAGTGAAGAGGGGATTCCGTCCCCTCAGGCTACCGGAGCTTGAGCCGGCGCCGGCGGCAGAGCCGCGCGATCCCTACTTCCCCCTGCAATGGTACTTGAAGAACACGGGACAGAATGGGGGGAAACCCAAGCTGGACTTGAATGTGGAGGCAGCGTGGGCTCTGGGGTATACCGGGATCAATGTTACGACAGCTATCATGGATGACGGTTAGTACCTACCTTATGACAGTGATCCATAGTCATCATTCTCCTGCAGTTGTCCGATTTATTTGGGGTCGACGCAACATGTCCTATTCTTCCATACACTGAAAGAAATAAGCAGTAAATAAAAATGAAAAATCATTAATCTGAACTGCTTTAAACAGTTCCAAAAAGCCTAACGTTCAAAACAGTATATTTACTTATCCGAAAACAGTTAAAGATTGAGGAAAAATGTTACCGTCATGACAGTAAACTTTAACGTTTCAAGAAGCTAAAAGGTCACGAAATTAACTGTTTTATTCATTTGGTGATATTGTTCAAACCATTGAAATTTACTTACATTACAGTAATGGTGGTTTTCTTTTCTTTTTTTCAGTAAATGGTATGTTCAATCATTAAAAGTTACTGTGTTTTAAAAACATTTCTTCTTACTGTATAAAGTCAGTAAGTCTTAATGAAATCGCTTTAATGTGGTGTAGTAACAATTTTTTTTTGTACTTCTGTTTCAGTCGTCATCTCGGTAGTCACCCCCTTTCTAACCATATCATCATTCACGCAGTCCATCTATCGTTTCTATGGTCTTCCCCTAGGCCATCATACAGTGATTATTTTATTAATATTGTCTCTAAAGCCAAAAGTTAACTGACTATCAACTAAAATTTCCCGTATATTCAAATCACAATTGTCCTTCTTAGACCAGTTGTGTGAAAAGGCTCTAAAAAGGCAAATTACGTTTAGTGTCAATTTGATAAACAAATAATTGCTCTGACTTTACATCCCTTTTCACGAACATCTTGTAATTGTAATTGCGCTATGTGAGTATTTTGGAAGTAATGTTTTTTGGAATGGCAGAAGAGAAACACGTTACTATAACTTTACGTACCTACCCGTATTAATAGCCGTGCCAGGAGTATGAACATTAGTGCTGTTCCCTTTACATAGTTTTCACTGACATTTATTTATATAGTCACAAAGTGTCATGAATAGGAGTATATAGATATAAAATGAAAATGTTAATTATGTTTTACAAATAAAGATTTGACTTTGACTGATATAGAAGCTTCCCCCTTTACCCTTTATTCATAAACCTTGCTTAAAGTTAATTAGTGATTAGCGAGTAGTGATTATCGTTTATAAATAAACCCCTTTATGTCAGACTAAACATAGCCAAACGAAAAGGCGAAAGCACGAACAGATATGCAAAAAATACACAATAAAAAGTAATTTAAAAAAATTAAACCGACTTCAAAAAGAAATTAACTCAAAATTATGAAATAACTTTAATTTCGGAAGTCGGTGTCTTGGGATCTGTATTTTAGTTTTATGCCACCGACTTCCGAAATTAAAGTTATTTCATAATTTTGAGTTAATTTCTTTTTGAAGTCGGTTTAATTTTTTTAAATTACTTTTTATTTCGTAATTTTTAGTTTTTGCACTAGTATTTGACCAAGGTTTTGAGATGTTTTCCCTTTGACACTACACCCGTAGCTCTTATCAATAAGCCAGGCCGTCACACTTACACGTATTAGTCCATATCTTGAAAATTACTGAATCGATCTTGATGAAACTTGCACTGTTCCCTAAGTTGAAGAAAATGTAAGCCAATAAAAAAAAAATGGTCACGATCCGATTAATAGTTCCGGAGATATGCGTGGACAAACATACATACATACATACATACATACATACATACATACATACATACGTCTATGAAATTTTGTATATTTGTTTGGAAGCCCTAATAGATCATCATATGTGAATATAATGCAATTCCAATAATATTACATACATACGTATCGAATTGATAACCTCCTTTTTTTTTTGAAGTCGGTAATAAATAACTATTTGTCCTTGTACCTGAATTGCTTTGTAATCTTCACACGAAAAGTAAACAATTTAATACAATTTTAATACAATCTATTACAACAGACACAGTCTCCAATTAAAAAAGGTTTCTTCTCTCGCAAAACATTGTGCGGAACGTGCTACTTTTCTAATGAATATTAATTAGGAAAACATAATTACGTCGTATGAGAGGATAATAATGAATATTACTTCAAAATTAAATAAAAACTTGTAGCGGTATCTACAACGCCACATGCGAGCAACGCGTCATACTGACGTCATGCAAATCCTGCATCGCGCAAGCAGAGTTTACCGCGCAACTAGCATAGATACAACGGCCTGACATGAATCATTGGGCAGTTGCCCGCCAGACACAACACCAGTCTGGTCGGAGGATCTTCCCTTTTCTATAGAGTATGAGTGAGCTTTACACCCTGTTCCTCATACCTCTATAAACTCTCATATGATGCGTTTTTTTGTAATAAAAATACTCTAGAGATTAATATGACCTTTGGCAATAATATGATATTAGGGAAAAATAAAATTGTTTTTTCATAGAGCTCATCCTTCTTATTTGTTTTATAATAATTTGTCTGGTACGAGTTTTTGTGGAAAATATTTTCTTTTTAGTAAGGTTTGATTGCTTTCTTGGTTATTTTTTAACGTAAAATGGTACTACAAAAATTAATTGAAGATTCATTTCATTCTGTTACAGGTGTCGACTACATGCATCCGGACTTGAAGTACAACTATGTAAGTACATATTGACGATAGAATAGTTATTTGATATAAAATTCAATCAAAGCCCTCGAGCCCTCTTTAAAAGAAACCAAAAATCGCAGGCTCTAATCAAACTCAAACTCTTTATTGCATTCATGACAACCAAAAAACAAACACATTCAAAAAAGTATCTTACAACAGTTATTTAAAAACCTCAACATTTAACTTAAAAAAAAGCCTTCCCTAATTCAAAGTACACTTTGAATTAAACAATGATTCGTTTATCCGCAATAAAAAAGTGAAGCGCTTTATTACCCTGTTCCACGAAATGAGTGAGATTTGTTCCACGGTTGAATTTTAAATGAATACGTGCACGGCCCATCTGAACATCTTTAAATATTTAAAACCAGGCGCGAAATAATACTTTCGTGTAAATAGGCGCTTTTCTTTGGTAATGAGCGGGATCTGTCGCGTTTTGTTAACAAAGACGGTGGGATATAATTTTAATTTGGAATGGATATAGAGATTTTTATTCATTAATTGCTGTTTTTTCAATAGTCAGATAACTTTTATCCTATCTAATCCATACTAATATTATAAATTCGAAAGTAACTCTGTCAGTCTGTCTGTCAGTCTGTATGTATGTTACTTTTTCACGCTACCACTGAACGGATTTCGATAAAATTTGGCAGAGATATAGATTGCATCCCGGGAAAGGACATAGAACAGTTTTTATTGACATACCTCGCGGGCAAAGCCGCGGGCGGAAGCTAGTATTATATATGCAAAAGTAAGTTTGTTGGTTTGTTACGTTTTCACGCCTTATCCACTGAACCGATCATCCTTAAATTTTACATATTGCAGTATTAGTAATTACTGCATATTATGTTTTCAACATTCCATCCTTCTTTAAGATTTTAGGCAACCTTTTTCGGTCATTTTTCTGATTTAAAAAATCAAACTTTTGAATATTGAACTGCTTCTGTCAAGTGAATTTTCTCTTGAAGTTTGGGACTTGTTTTTTTTGGTGATCGCTGCTGACGGCTGAAGTTATTTATTTTTCTCTGCTTATAATCGTAAAATATGATGAATATATGTTAATAATCAACTAATTTGGATTCGAGAGATAAGAGTTATATAACTTTTTTGATCTTATCAGGTATGTGTATTTCTACTCGTTACCTATTTTTTGGTAAAAGTGGTTCAGCTTGTTACAGCATTCTTAATGTGCGTTATTTTGTCTAGGATACGCCTGAAGATATAAGACTAACAAGCCGAGTTTTCGGCCCTATCCTACCCTATCCTACCCTACCCCTACCTATCACCTTCGTACTATTCTGTTCCCGGATTTTGATTGAGTTGAGGAGTGAAGATTCGTTGGAGCAGTTTCAAAATTACCGACCAGATGACTTAAGGAATACAAGAAACCTACCGAAATGATCTAGGACTTATCAGATATTATTTTCTTTTATTAATTCTTTTGACTTGTATTATTGTTGTGTTATTGTTTTATAATTGTTTCGTGTACCTACTAACTTTAATTGCAGAATACTACAGGTTTTATATCTTTCGTTCGTGATTAGTGCTACGCGATCGTAGGGAAATTTCAGTTGCAACTGCAGTTAAACTCGACGCGTAATCTATCTAATTTTGAAATTTAATCAAAGTACAAAAAAACCTTAAGTATTATTTCCGTTTCTTTTATACATTTTAATATCAGCCGCCAGAAGTATCGACACAAGTTTTTACCTTTTTTATATATATCAGTTTTTATTATATTTTTTGTTACATTTGGTTATTTTTTATACAAAATTATACGTTTTTAAGTGGCGATGAAGTCGTTTTCTTTTTATATCGCTACAATATATACGTTGTCAGGGGTATAGAAAAAAACTATTCCCGAGGAAAAGAACAATAACTTTTAACAGTCACAATTGCTTTAGGACGCTAGAAGGCGCTACGTGTCTTTCGAATCAAGATTGGAATAATAACATGAGCCGATTTTCGGAGCAGTATTCTAACAAAAAGTGGCTTGCATGAATCCACGATAGTATTTCAATAATTAGTATTATGTTTTTAATAAGATTTGGATGAAATTTGGCACACAGATAGCTTATTATAACCTGGATTAACACCTAAGATACTTTTTATCCCGGTACTCGTAATACGTTTCCGTGGGATAATTCCCGGACTCCTCGCGGGCGAAGTCGCGGGCAAAAGCTAGTTCGAAGAATAATTGTGACATATATATAATATTCTATACAAAAACTGTCAAACGGCAATATTTATTTCGATAAACGTTATCTGCAGTGGTATTCTGGAAAAATCTCACCGTGAAAACTTAGGTGAAGAGAGCGTGGAGTGAGCTGTCAATAATGTAAATTCCTAACAAAAACAAACTCACTTCACCTAAGTTTTCACGGTGAGATTTTTATAGAATCGACCGGCTGAATATGAAAACTTCAAATAATCAAATTATATACATGTTGCAATACAAGAAAAGAATATCTGAATTCCGAATTTTCCACTAGGCCATCGTGAATACGTGGTGAATATATAAACACATTTTCATGTGATAAAGATAACTAGCTGCGCCCAGCGGTTTCACCCGCATAAGTTTCGATCCCGTGGGAGTATCGGGATAAAAGTAGCCTATATGTTAATCCAGGGTGTCAGCTACCTCCATACAAGATTTTATCAAAATTGGTCCAGCCGTTTCAGCGTGAAGAAGTGATAAACATATAAACACACCCCCACACACTTACAAATTTTCGCCTTTATAATATTAGTGATAGCACATAACCGGTCGAAGTGGAGGCGCTTGGGGGAGGCCTATGTCCAGCAGTGGACGTGGTCGCCTTTCGGCTGACATGATAATGATATAGATAATAAATATTCTACAATGGTTTAGCTGAACAAAGAAGAATCCATATCCTATTAGCTACTGCTTATAGTTATGGTAATGAAATATAAGGCACGTTTAGAAAGGAGTCTAAGCCATTATGAACCTTATTTCTTTTCCCCGTGATTTAAAATTTTAATATTTTCTTAACAATTTAGCATCCATGTTCCATTAGCTACTATTGTAATAAAAACAAAATATATGCTTCATTTACAAAAGGTGTCAGAGACATTTTGAACCTTATTGCTTTCTCAGGAGATTTATAATTTTATAAATATTTTCGTCTGTCTGCATGAGTTGTAAAAATTAATGCTACCCGGTTATGAAGGCACGCAGATACAGGGTGTCCGGTGGCAATTTTCACATTTCAAAGGTTGATAATAAAATAAATACAAAAGTTTCCTGAATTATTTTTATTATTATTTACGGTACATTAATGTGAGTTTCATTTTTTAAAAATCCTTCTTGACGCAAGCACTCTTCCCATCTCACACGCATATTTTCAAAAACACGTTTGCAGAGATCGCTGGAAATCCTCGAAACTTCGGTCCGGATATTTTCTTTCAGTTGAGCAGTGGTGGTCGGCTGGTTTCGGTAAACGATGCTCTTTAAGTAGCCCCATAAAAAAAAGTCACATGGGCTCAAATCGGGCGATCGTGCTGGCCAGGGGATGTCACCGTGCCGAGAGATAATTTTTCCTGGGAAAAATTGCTTGTTAAGAATGCCTCGATCACGAAAGCACGCTCCTCTCCTGACCAACGCGGCATGGCGACTAAAAAACTCACGACGCTGACGAAGCTAACCCCCCACCTCGCGCCCCTCTAGCTATTCGCGTTCTTAAGTAACAAAACTTTCAAATGTGAAAATTGCCACCGGACACCCTGTACAAGTTTCCTGATGATATTGTTTACTTAATTTAAAATGATGACTGCTTAAATGTGTAGGCGGTAATGTTCCTGAAATGTTTATTATTATACCTACCTCGTACGCAAAATACGCGCATTGACGTAGAGTTGCGGAAACCAGCCCGTTTTACCTATATAAAAAAATGTAAATAAAAAATATACCTACCTTACTAAGCACGAACAATATTGTATTTAGACTATTTGCGTCTTCCTTCTTGGCTGAAGTCGGTGGCAACAACAAAAATACAAAACCAAAGATACCGACTTCCGAAATGAGAGTTATTTTTCATTTTGTAATGTTTTTTGTGGAAGTCAATTGGATTTTTTTGTAAAAAAAGTTTTTATTTATCACTTTTTGGTTGTGGTACCTACCCCACAAAAATTCATATACCTTCACCTGCTAAGTAAATAACAGTGTCAGGAAGTAATTATAACATCAACATACACCAAGTGATAAAAATACGTATTATTAAAGCTACTCGTAGCTGAAAAACGACTCATCAGAAGTTGACAAAATTATACCCTTTCAAACAAAAAATAATTTCCAAATCGGTTTATAAATGACGGAATTCTGACGATGTTATAATAACTTCCTGTCACTGATATTTACATAGCAAGTAGTGTACAACTTACAAGTAAGACATAAAAACTTTATTTCAAAAAAAAAACCGACTTCCAAAAAAGACCGTACAAAGTGAAAAATAACTTTAGTTTCGGAAGCCGGTGGCAAACAACGAAAATGCGAACACAACGACACCGACTTCCGAAATTAAAGTTATTTTTTACTTTGTAGTGTCTTTTGGAAGCCGGTTTTTTTTTTGTAAACAATTTTTTCTTTGCAATCGATATGTCAACGATTTTATGATTATGTTCTCTAGCTCTTAGAGATTTATATTAAAGAAAAAAAAAACGATGTTCAAAATCTAGTCTATTTCCATAAAAGAGTTTTCGTATCGTACTTATTAAGAAATTTTCACTCAAAATTCAATTTTGAAACAAAGGACGAAACCCTTGTTCCATGTTGTTCCTGTACTTATATTTTACTTTACTCAGAGATTCGATTAGATCTAAAAACGTCGGCCCTTGATAAAGTTAGCGTATTTCATGAACTTAAAATTGAAATTGAATTTCGGACTTATTTCACGATATTTTTCCCCTTGTCGTAAAAGTTTTTAAGGAACTTTTGGAATTGAATTTCATTTAAAATAGGTAATTAAATTATAGCCCAACATTTTTTTCGCCGTTGTTTAAGTTTAGCTCGCGATCTTGCCACGTGCTATCTGGTTCTGGTATTAAAAAGTTCCAAATAAGGAAAGCTTAGGATATTGGCTTTTATTGACGGGAATTTCCATTTACTTTCTAAAAAACTTCTTTGTTTTTCGTTTCGACGGTACACCTGCGTTACTTATATCGAAAACATAAATAAACAGGCAGTAAGCAAGCCTTCACAGATAAAATAATTGGTAGATGGTAATTGATGGGGCAAGTAACTAATTAAGAACACAAGTCAAGAGTTCGCAAGAGTAAATATAAAGAGGTATTCCACTCGGAGACCTCTAAAACAATAATCCCTCGGAGCAGAACGAGTGTGGAACCTAAGATAGAATCACGCTTGTACGAAACGACTACATACAGAAAGCACAGCTAATAGAAATCTCTATTCCTAGACAGCACGTTTCGCCGAAAACTTTGTTGATAGAAAACATTGTTCTTAAGTATCTTGGTTCATAGGAAGCACTGTTGACAGAGATCTCTGTTCATAGATAGCACTTCTTGCCAGAAACTTTGTTCATAGAAACCACTGTTTAACAGAAAGCGCCTTTGGTTCACGGACACCAATAGATCATTATTTTTTTAGGTAAGCTGTATTCCCATTCGCTCGCTCTTGCATCCTATGTCGACGGAGCCCCACTTCGCGGGGCCCCTATTTCTGTGTAAAGGGTTTAAAGTAACCTAACACAACCGAACCTCGGGGTGCCCTTCGCTCGCTCTTGCATCCTACGTTGCGCTTTTTTAACCAAGGTTTCTGGAGACACTGGTTTCTATGAACAAAGTTTACGGCAAGAAATGCTATCTATGGACAGATATCTGTCAACATTCCTTCCTATGAACCGAGATATCTACAAACAATGTTGTCTATCAACAAACTTTTCAGCGAAACGTGCTGTCTAGGAATAGAGATTTCTATTAGCTGTGCTTTCTGTATGTAGTCGTATCGTACAAGCGTGTTTCTATCTTACGTTCCACACCGGAGCAGAACGATCTACGTCCCAGTTATTATAGACATACAACATTTTTCTAAAATAAAAGTAGCATAGGTACTCCTTATCATAATCATCATCTGCTGGGGATTGTATGTTGGGGTCGGTTTCCAGTCTAACCGGATGCAGCTGAATACCAGTATTTTACATGGAGCGACTGCCTATCTGACCTCCACAACCCAGTTACTGGGTAATACGATACCCCTTGGTAAGACTGGTTGTCAGACTTTCGGGTTTCTGACTACCCGTAACGACTGTTAAAGATCCACGAATGACAGCCGGGACCAACGGCGTAACGTACTTTCCGAGGCACGGAGGGGTCTCGGTATGTAAAGATGGTCACCCATCCACAGACCAACCGCGGCAAGAGTAGCTCAACCTGATCGATCGACCTGTGTGGCTGTTATTATTTAGCCACGGACCCCTCCTTATAACATCGGTTATTAGTGTAAGTCCCGTCAAAATCGGTCCCGTCGTTTCGGATGTTAACCGGAACAAACGGACAGACAATATTTTTTTTTTTTTTGTTAGAGATACCGTATATTGTACATTTTGATCACTGAAACAGAAAAGTTTATCAATTAGCAAAGAGTTTACTGTATCGCCTTGAATCTGTTTTCGGTAATTACTGAGGTAATTAATCTTTATTTTGGCTTAATGCTGAGCTTTAATGTTCGCGCAAATTCATTAGGTTTATTCGTACAATTACATTAGTTGCTCAATTTGCTTAGACTCTGAGGTCGAGGTTCTATTAAGCAAAATTTTTCGTATGGTTTAGTGGAGTCATTATGGCAATCACACTAATATTATAAAGACGAAAGTTAGTGAGTGTGTGTGTGTATGTGTGTTTATATGTTTGTTACTTCTTCACGCTCAAACGGCTGGACCAATTTTGATAAAATTTTGTATGGAGGTAGCTGACATCCTGGATTAACATATAGCGCGGTTTCACCCGCGTAAATGTCGATCCCGGGGGAATATCGGGCTAAAAATAGATAGCCTATATGTTAATCCAGGGTGTCAGCTACCTCCACACAAAATTTTATCAAAATTGGTCCAGCCGTTTGAGCGTGGAGAAGTAACAAACATATAAACACAAACACATACACTAACACACTCATAAACTTTCGCCTTTATAATATTAATGTGATAGTGTGATTAAACGTCGTCACGAAATAATAATAGAAAAACAATGTTACTCGTGTATTGTTCACAGTGGCAAGAATACACGCACACACATTCTAAATACCTATTAAACAGTAACTGTATTGTTTATTACTTTACTTGCTCAACTACATTCTGTAAACACAATTATTTAAACCACGTAAATTTTATCGCAAAAATTTGCAAAAACATGACATAGATTTATCGTCGATGAGCCCCACCGAGTGGAAGAGTGATGACATTACTTTTTATAGGCAAAAGAAGGGATGGCGATAATATGTGTGTGCACAGAATGAACCTACGTACCTATTGCCAAAACGAATCGACGTCTTTTCTAAATCATCATCTGCCTAGCCTTTTCTCAACTATGTTGGGGTCGGCTTCCAGTCTAACCGGATGCAGCTGAATACCAGTATTTTACATGGAGCGACTGCCTATCTGACGCCTTTTTTTTTTTTTCTAAATAAAAAGTATTATTAAAACTAAAGAGCTTTTCTTAAGCTTCGCCACTATTATTCTTCACATTTTAAACTCTATTGAATAACTTATAAGCGTTACGCCTTGATACCCAAAAAAAAACAAAAAATAGATGAAGTTTGCAATTATTTCGTATCGAGAAAATTTTATTGTATCGTGCCCTTACCGTACGCCGTACCCTATTCCATATACTTAAAAAGGTACACTATAAAGAATAAGCACATTTTTTTTGCATTATAAGCCAGCTCTTGACCTCGATCTCGCCCGGTGGAAAAGGGTGGATGAGGTCTATATACCTATCACCCTAAGGTCGAAATTCGCTATTACTCAATCGGGTTCAGATAATATTGGTCACAGATTGTACGTCTGGCACACCCGAGGCTGTAGGCAAGCCCCGACTACTGACCTTGATGGATATCTTTTAATCATGAAAGCTTGTCCGTATACGAGAGTAGAAATAAACCATCAAGTAATCTTTAATTTTACAGGTCAATAAATATTTAATTTAAAAGGATTTTGCTGAAATTGGGGTGTTCAATTTCAGCAAAATCCTTTTAAATTAAATATTTATTGACCATTTCGTCTCACACTCTGCCCTGGTTGTAACAATAATATCCGACGAAAGTATCAAATGCTCTGTTTATATGAATGTGAAACGTTTTCTATATAACGAGCTGGTTTTTATTAACTGCTTTACAAATATTACCGTATTATTGTTCTCGTATTGTTTGGCCGGCACAATTAAATGTTTGAACAAACATTTGCGAGCCCTGATAGCTGTGGAAATTTAAGGGTTTATTGTGAATATGGTAACAAAAGATAAAAGTTACTGTTAATATGCTACTTTTAAAAAGTTTATTCCCATGGTAAGTAGAAATAATAGGCTATTTGACTGGTTTCTGATAAACATCTCAGATTATTTAATGGTGACTAACGAGTCCACAAAAATCTATTACTTTAAATTGCATAATGTATTTCTTTTAAAAAATAGTAAATAAAAATGTACTGTTTAAATAAGCCGCCAAAACGCTATCTTTAACAATATGGCGTCGTGACGTCACGATTCACGTAAACAAACGTTGAAACGGTCGAGATACTAGACAAAAGTCGTCTGTTCTGTCAACGATAGACAGAAATTTAATAAATCATGACGTCATCTTAAGCTCAGCCAATCCAGACCGTTTTCGATTGCGCCAGATTTAAAAAGATGAAGTTTTTTCGGGTTTTTTTTAAATAAATAATATATTGTTTTGTAGTAAAATTAATGCAAATCGATTTTAAAAGCGATAATCTATACGAGTGTCAATAATTATGACCTTATTTTTTACATTGTCAAATAGCCTATTGTAAGCAAATTGACTTCCAAGTTGTGGTCCAAATCACAACTGTAATTCTTGGACAGTAATGGATAGTTCTATGAAATGGCTTTAGCATAAGCATAATAAGCCTATAATGTTCCCACTGCTGGGACACAGGCCTCCTCTCTGTGAGAGGGAGTGGGCCGTAATCCACCTCGTGGGACCAGTGCGGGTTGGCAGATGTCACATCCCGTACCGTATCATCTTCGAATTTTTGGTTCTAGTATATTTATGCCGGTTTCTTTACGATGTTTTCCGTCACCGTTTTATGGCTGGCTATTTGAATTATTAACAATTTTTTTGTAATTTGTTTGTCGTAGAATGCGGAGGCTTCGTATGACTTCAGCAGCAATGACCCGTTTCCTTACCCAAGATATACAGACGACTGGTTTAACAGGTATGTAAATAAACATTCTGTACGCTCTATGGATTATTTTTCTTTACGGTTGGGTGTCACAAAACTAGTGTAAAAAGTCGCTTAACATATGAATCTTTATGATCCAAACAGACATTGGGGTCACAGAGATTCATATGTGTACCAAATTTGAACATAATCGGTCCATTAGATTCGGAGCAAATTGGTTGTGACAGACGGACGAACAGACACACGAGTGATCCTATAAGGGTTCCGTTTTTCCCTTTTGAGGTACGGAACCCTAAAAAAACCAGCAGCACCCCGCGGTTTCACTCGCACAAGTGTCGATCCCGAGAGAATATCGGGATATAAAATATCTTATGTGTTATCCTAATGTATATAAGCTATATTGCTATAGAGTTTCATTAAAATCCGTTTAGTAGTTTTTGCGTAAAAGAGTAACAAACAACCATCCATCCATCCACAAAAACTTTCGTGGTTATAATATTAGTAGGAACTTACGGAGGTAACTTTAGTACAATAGTTCCTACCTTTCTAACAAATTATTTTCAAATCCAAAGCAAGCAAGGTTGTTTGCGACATTACAATAGAATCTCTATTATAAATTAATATTTCATTTTCATGGAAAGGGTATAATTACTTAAGACTTAGGCACTGTAAGCCTATATTAATTAATTCCACTAAGTACCTCGCTATATAATAAACATAATGTATATTTAATAGTGGTTAGTTTAGGCACCTGACTATATGAACACCTATAGATTTGTGAGGGATAAAAGTTTAATTTTAGTGTAACTTCTGATAGACTGGAATTAAATGTAAATTCGGAATGTTTGTATATGTTACCGGAAATGTATGAAACCTAGGAATTTTACACAGTTCCTAGGAAATATATGCAATTCCGAGCCTACTTAGGAAACGTGTAAAATAATCTTTCAAAGATTCTTTAATATACACATTTCCTGTGAAATGTATAAGTTACCCAAGTTCCCCTAAGTTGAAGTAAATGTAAGTCAATAAAAATGGTCACGATCCGATTAATAGTTGCTGAGATATGCGTGGACAAACATACATACATGCGTCTATAAAATTTTGTATATTTGTTTGGAAGCCCTAATAGTTTGACATATTATGTGAATATAATGCAATTCCAATAATATTACATACATACGTGTCGAATTTTAATTGTTATTAATTATTTGAATTAGGCATGATTAAAATGCGTAACGTAGAATACGTGGTTTCAATTAATGTTATAATTGAAACCACGCGTCGCCTTTTTGCCCACGCACAGGTTTTCTTTTTTTATGTACCTTTGTTAATTTTAAATGCTCCTTTTTTACAATTTTAATTTTCCTGTGTCCCAAATAAAATATTTTTCTTCCTTTTCACACTGTTTATTGTGTTCAAGTACAATTTCTACTTAAAACATAGTATTACACAAAAACTATTCACTGAATTAAGTTAAGTATGTTTCTACGCAATTTATATAACAGACACATACTGCCGTCTCCACACCTAAATTACATTTTCCTAAGCATTTTGTCAGCTGTCGAACAATATACGACTTCGTGCGACTTTTCCACTTAAGCAGCTGTCTTTGATGAGTTAAAGTTGTCAAGTTGAAGCCTTCGCACTTCGAGGGAGGTTGTTCTGAAACCTTGTGGAAGTATATATTGAGAAGATGAAGTTTTGGACAGTTGTTAGGTCTTGATCAGTGAATTTGGTGAGCGGTGTTGGTTGAAATTGGTAGGAAGATGTAGTGGTATGACCCACCGCCGATACTTACGAGCGAGAAGCGAGTAGAGCTAGCAACTAGAAACGAGTTGGCGAGTATAGAGCAGCGAGCTGTAGTTCGGATAGTTTTGACGCTGGGCTATGAGTGAGTACACGAAGGCATACGAGTACGACATGCGATTATGCAACGAGTAGAATTACTGCCCTATTACTTGCTGGTAGGCGTATGTACCATGCGAGATCTCTCAGCAAGTGATTTGCCCGCCAAGGAACTGTCACCTCTTTAAAGAGATGTCAGCATCAGTGAAGGAGCCCGTTAGGGCCGAAGCCTGCCCGTTCGGAAGCGGAATTTTCCGAAAGGGTTACCGCTGCCCCGGAACATAACGGGCTACGGAAGGAACACGGGTGGGTTTTAGTCAGTAAGAGTCTGACGCTCTCTTCCGCTCCACCCAGAGCGGGAGGGGCCATTTGGTGATAAGCCATCATAAAAAAAAAAAACAAGTGTCACTGAGCGAGTATTTTCATTGAGAGCTCTCGTCGCTGCGACAAACTAGTGGAGACAAAGTTCTCGCCTTCAATGTGAACAGTCAGGGATCAACTATTGATATATACTGACATGGGACCTATATCTATCAATTGTACGTTTCTTGAGCGAGATAATAGTCGATAGCTAGTCGCTTCCTCTTAGGCGGTGGCACAAGTGACTTAAACTTAGAGAAAATTATATTTTGGCTGTGTAGGAGGAATCGGGCAATATATTTTTTTATGACAGGAGATTATTTCGTGAAAATAGTACCAGCTTCTTACATTACAATTACTTTTGGTACTTACATAATTACAACCTAACTTTTGAGAATTTATAAAAAGTAATAGGTAGATATTTTCTCAATTTAACTTCTATGCTAATAAAATGTAAATTTCAATCATATTTTCTAGATATTTACTTAGATCTTCTAAAATATCTGAGCGTCTTTGTTAACGTTGACATGGTTTCGAAAATGAATCTCTAATCTACATTATCTTTAGCGAAGCTTTCGATAAATTCATATTTAGTGAGTACTTTACCATTTTTATGAGCACAAAAATTATGTGGAATACAGTTATTTGCATAAAACCCATTTTGTTAATGAAATTAGGTTTTTTTATGAGCCTAGATACCGACTAGACTAACAACTAATTTGAAAAACGTACATAAATAGGTTCGCAGCTGACGTAAAGCTCTTCGTAGGGCTTAACATTTTAATTAAAACCAATCAGTGTAAAGACTTTCGAAACCACAACTTACTGTCTAACTAGACTTTCGGATTTACTAGATAGTTAAAATCCCAGGGATGTGCCTTACAGGCGTTGCACGGGTGGGTTCCGGAATTGGTCTTTTAAGAGGAACCGGGACCACCCCTATGTGCTGATGGTGATCACAGGGGTGGCTTTAGTGAGGTAAAAATCCCGCACTCCCCGGAGGCCAGGTGCCTTTTGAAGGTTTCCCCCCGATCACAAAAAAGGTAGTTAAAATCGTAACTATTAGTCTAATCTAAGGCCAATTCCCATAATTTAAAAAAAATCCAAAATCTAGTCGTTATCTCATCTCAGCCACAATCAATGTCATAAACTTAAATAGGTAAATTATGGGTATTTTTGACAGTTTCAGACAGATTAGAATGCGAACGTTCTTAGGGTATTTACCCTCCGAAGATGCCTCACTGCGATTCTATTGTCAAATCGGTTCAACTTGTTCTTCTGGAATTGGCAACACAAAAACATGACTGAGCAACTGAGCTGTCATGTCCCACTGAACCGAATTGTCCGCACCGAAATCCATGTAGAAATAGCGAATATCGACATTGAGGTATCAAGATAGCGACCGCGAGCATCTTCGGCATGTCCCCCGAATTGAATTGAAGAAAATTGGATGATTAAGGAGATTTGGAGATTGGATTGAATTGATTGAAGTGTGAATTGGGGTCGGAAATTATAGAGGAGTGTCTGTTCAAATGGAGATATTTCCTCCATACCAAAAAATTTATTCATGAAAATAATGTCTAATTAATTCATCTTAGATATTTTTAAAAATATTTTTTCAGTAAAATATTGACGAAAGGTTATTCACTTGAATGGCGATTTTTGTTTCTTTTTTAAGTTAATAATTAAATTTGTGATAGTTAATAAAGTTTGGAAATAAACCACTTTTGAATGAGATTTTAAAAAATAACTCCTGTTTGGGATAATTTGAAAATAACCCTATTTGTTTAGTACAATTTAGGAAATTAGTGCTACTCATTTTTGCAACAACAATAACGAGAACGTTATCTCTCCGAAACTGTTTACCGCTGCACTGGAGGATGTCTTCAAGGTTCTGGACTGGAAAGGGGCTGGCATCAACATCAACGGCGATTACATAACTCACCTTCGGTTTGCCGACGATATCGTAGTCATGGCTGAGACTATGGAGGACCTCAGTACAATGCTCGATGACCTCAGTAGAGCCTCCGAAACAGTGGGTCTTAAAATGAACATGGACAAAACGAAGGTCATGTCAAATGCCCATGTAACACCCACTCCCATAAAGATCGGAGACGCTACACTCGAAGTCGTGGACGAGTATGTTTACCTCGGACAAACTGTCCAGTTAGGTAGGTCTAACTTCGAGAAAGAGGTCAATCGTCGAATCCGACTCGGCTGGGCAGCGTTCGGGAAGCTACGCAATATCTTCTCGTCCCACATACCGCAGTGTCTCAAGACGAAAGTCTTTGACCAGTGCGTGTTGCCAGTGATGACTTATGGCACTGAAACGTGGTCGCTCACAATGGGCCTTATAAGAAGGCTAAAAGTCACCCAAAGGGCAATGGAGAGGGCTATGCTTGGAGTTTCCCTGCGTGATCGAATCAGGAATGAGGAGATCCGCAGGAGAACCAAGGTAACCGACATAGCCCGCAGAATTGCCAAACTTAAGTGGCAGTGGGCAGGGCACATTGCTCGCCGAACAGATGGCCGATGGGGCCGAAAGGTTCTGGAGTGGCGACCACGTACCGGAAGACGTAGCGTTGGAAGGCCTCCCACAAGGTGGACCGACGACCTTGTGAAGGCCGCAGGAACCCGTTGGATGCGAGAAGCACAGAACCGGTCGAAGTGGAAGTGCTTGGGGGAGGCCTATGTCCAGCAGTAGACGTCTTTTGGCTGAAATGATGATGATGAATAACGAGAAAGGAAATGTCAGTTTTTGTTTCTATTTGGAATAACGCTTTCTGACGCAAGTATACAAAGCACAGACGATGTAAACCAACCCAGCCTACAGATTATAAACAAAAAACTATGGAATGTGGGAATAATTCGAAATATCTCCCTTTGAACAGACACTCCTGCAGTAGTTGTAATATTTGTTCTCTAGATTGGATCTTTATCTTTTATGTGAAAATACATTAAAATAATGATTGTCTTTTGTCGTTTAGCCACGGCACCCGCTGTGCGGGAGAGGTGGCCGCAGCGAGGGACAACGGCGTCTGCGGCGTGGGGGTGGCGTATCACTCCAAAGTTGCTGGTAAGTTGTCACTTTACTATATTTTGCACTTCAGTTTTTTGTTGTGGAGAATAAAGATGAAGATGTTGTTTTTGTGATCCATACTAAAAAGATTAGTGATTCGTGTATATATTCATGGTCAAGTAAGCATTTAAAAAAAATTGTGCACTACAATATCTCCCTCGCCGAAGGCTAGTCTCCGTTGAGATGCCGCCATGGCCGAAATTCGGTCTGGAGGACTGTATTCTTGTATTACTGTTCTTCATTTCGTAATCTCGAAAATAATTAGTGGACAAAGACCATGTTTTGCTGGCACTTTCATCTTCAATTCGACGCAATAACCATCCATACTAATATTATTGTGGAAATGTAATTGTAAACTCAAACAGATAGTATAACAACGTTTATTGCTCGGTAAGTCATAGACCAGTGACATGACAGTTTTTAACATCTATAGACAATCTAAATGTTTTCGTAAACTGTAAGAAGTATTTCCATCAATTAGTAATTTCCATCAATTATAAATGCGAAATTGTGTCTGTCTGTCTGTCCGACTGTTACCTCTTCACGCTTAAACGCTGAACCGAATTAGATGTAATTTGGTAAAGAGATAGTTTGAGTCCCGGGAAAGGACATAGGATAGTTTTTATCGCGATATTTCACGGGATTGATACTTATGCGGGTGAAACCGTGGGCCGCTGCTAGTTTACTATAAAACTGTAGGTATTAAAATAAGTTTCTCTATGTAATGAACTGCCGTTTTATACAAAACATTAAATTCAATAGTCCTTTATTCTCTTAACCCATCATTTGAAATCGATGACAATAATAAAAATACCTATTTAAACCCATAAACACGGTACATCGAAGAAAATAACTGCAGAAATAAAAATCGTAGCAATATCGGCTACGATGGCGTAGCGGCGTAGCTACTGTAGTAGTGACGTCACGTACTTCGTAACGGTTGCGTAGTCATTTTATTTACTTTATAAAAACTCGTAAGCTTGTCATATCGGACTGTGACCTACATAAGATCTTTCACGGAGTTCTATAAAGAAAATTTTCTAGAGGGTAGATAGGTGATCGGAATGCGTAATTCTCTTTGAAATAAATCTAGGGATATCTTTTACCGAGAAGAAGAGGATTGTCGTTTTTAAAAGTTCACTAAATTATTTTTCGTCCTTACTTTATCGTTAATGGGAGCAGGCAGAATCGAGCGAATAATCGGCAGAATCGAATGGAGCGACTGCCTATCTGACCTCCAGAACCCAGTTACTGGGTAATACGATACCCCTTGGTAAGACTGGTTGTCAGACTTTCGGGCTTCTGACTACCCGTAACGACTGTCAAAGATCCACGAATGACAACCGGGACCAACGCCTTAACGTGGTGGTCTCAGTATGTAAAGATGGTCACCCATCCACAGACCAACCGCGGCAAGCGTAGCTTAACCTGATCGATCGACCTGTGCGGCTGTTATTATTTTGCCACGGGCCCTTGCCACTCTGTTTATCCCATATAATTTCTGCGTAAGTCCTACAAACATGTGAGTTTTGTTACATACAATGTCTAAAAGAGTTTGCCATGAGGAGATCTATTTACAAATCTAAAAGTCGTTTCCAGAACAAAGAATTATAGGTATGAAAATGGTCATAGGTACTTCTTATGGCGGTCGTTAAGGGCCGTCAAAGTCCAAAAGTCTGACAACCAGTCTTACCATGGGGTATCGTGTTACCCTATAACTTGTTTGTGGAGGTCAGATAGGCAGTCGCTCCATGTAAAATACTGGTATTCAGGTGCATCCGGTTAGACTGGAAGCCGACCCCAACATAGTTTAGTAAAGTCTTGGCAGATTAATTGAGGTGCTTGTTAGACACTAATACAGATAGTAGGAAAAACATCCCAACATGTATAATTAAAAGCGTATCTATAATTATATCGATAGCCATCCGGGTCATACTACAGAATGAAATTATTAGTTTCCGTCCCCCTACCCCGTCCCCCAGATATATGAGGTCATCTAATTTGTAACCACAAACCAGTCCGTATCGATAACTCCACTCAATTGGCGATAATTATCAGTATCCAATGGCTAGTAGCTTTTGTTTATGAAAGATAATAATATGAGGAATATGATTGGGTGATAGTGTTTTGTTTGGTCCTCGTTTGTTCATTGTATGTGTTGACAAGCACTATACTACGACTACCGAAAAGGATGAAACAAAAAAGTACCGTCCCGTGGTCACATGCTATAAGTATGTTAGTACAGCTGCATGCGACCACGGAAAGGTACTTTCTTGTTTCATCGTTTACAGTAGTCGGGTTTTAGTTTTTAAACTTATTTTTATGACCTTGGAGAGCAGTGGTGGCCAAGTGGTAACGGCCGCGACTTACGAATTGTAGGTCGTAGGTTCGAACCCAGACAGGCGCTTTACTTTGTGTAAATTATTTCATCACCACTGCTCTCAAAACGGTGAAGGAAAACATCGTGAGGAAACCGGCATGTCCTAGAACCAAAAATTCGAAGACATGTGGCATCTGCCAATCCGCACTGGGCCCGAGTGGTGGATTACGGCCCACTCCCTCTCACCGAGAGGAGGCCTGTGTCCCAGCAGTGGGAAAATTATAGGCTGATTATGGTTATGACCTTTCATTCAATACAATCATGCCAACAAAACTACATTATTCTCTCAAGCAATTCACAGCCCAGCTCTTACATTTGCATCAGCTTAATTAACTCACCAGAGCTATCTATAGCGAGCTTTATGAGTTCATATTGCCTCCATTAACTGCCAGCCATTGCTCGTCCGTCACCCGAGCGCGTTGCAAGGGCACACTGACAGTTATATAGATTATACAAGAGAAAAAAAGGTTGTGGGTGAATATTTTTATGTTTATAAATCTAGATTTCAAGAGCAATGTGAGGTGCGCTACAAGTTTGTTCGGCTCGGCATGATTTCACACAGCCGGGCGGCAAAATCGGATATGTATTTTGCTTCCCGGCTGTGCCGAATCATGCCGACCTGAACAAGTGTTGCACGCCTTAAATTAGAATCAAAACTCATGCCTGTATGCTATTCCCCATTGGCATATTATTCTTTTCCCAACTATGTTGGGGTCGGCTTCCAGTAGTTCCAGTCTAACCGGATGCAGCAGAATACCAGTATTTTACACGGAGTGACTGCCTATCTGACCTCCACAACCTAGTTATTGGGTAATACGATAAGTACCCCCTGGTAAGACTGGTTGTCAGACTTTGGCACGAGGGATCTTGGTATGTAAACCCACCACTGACCGACCGCGGCAAGCGTAGCTTAACCTGATCGATCGACCCGTGTGACTTGTATTACTTAGCCACGAGCTCCTCCTTTCTGATTTTAAAATAATTCATAGATAGGATAGATTAGATTGTGTTGACTCACGCATTCGCTATCATATCGACAACTGCAGCCGTCGACACATGTCACGTGCCTCTCGTGTGTATTCACACCAATCTAGTCTACTAACTTGTCAAAATTGTAAGAAAATTAGAGGCAGATTATTAGAGACAGTTCAGACAGATTAGAATACAAACTTTATTAAAAAAACGTGTATTGTAGCTCTGCCTACAACATTGTGGAATACACTTCAAAAGAAACGGTTTACTTTCATAACAAAAAAGTAATTAATCTGTAACAGTTGACCTGACAATCCCTAGACGATGTACCCAGCAGTATATATGACGTGGTCGGTACGTTGTGTCCCTCCCAGACATTAGTCGCGCTCCGCCGGACCGCGTGATTACGCGTTTCGAAGCCCGGTTCTTTCAGCCCACCCTTCAACGTGCTGGCTGCTATCTGTTCGAGATTTTTTTTAAAGCTGGACTAGATTTTGGCTTGGAACGCTATTTAAAATGTGACCAGTCACGTCGGGTGTGTATTTAGGTGATAATAATTTTTAATTAAAACCAAAAGTTAATATCCTGAGCCGTAAGCCTATTAATATTTAAAATTTCACCCCGTTTATGTTGGCAAAATGTGGGTGCGATATGTTGATGATTTAAAACAGGAAGGTTATGTACCTATGTATATACGAACGCGGCAAAACGACCATTGCTTTTAGATTTCTCGACGAAGCTCGAAACATTGTGTAATTTGTTTCGCGAGTTATTTTCAATATTTCTTAACTAGCTTGCTGGTAGGTAATTAAGTTGCCATGTCGTAACAAGTTGAAATTTTAAGGAATTTTCATCAAAGTAATAGCTGAACGAGTTATTAATTCTACAATGTATAATTGTTAACTTTCATTACATAGTAGAACCTGTGTTTACACAAATTATAAAGGAATGTGTGTAAAATATTGTAGACTAGCTGCGCCCCGGTTTCACCCGCATAATTTCGATCCTGTGAGGTAATCGGGATAAAAACGTATCCTATTTTCTAATCCAGGTGTAACAAACAAACATTCAAAGTCAAAGTCAAAGCATTTATTTCAAATAGGCACTTTTGAACGTCAAAAATTACGATAAAATAGTTTAGTTAGATTTTAGTCGCCCATTCCAAAGGGTAGTTTTCGTATGGAGAAGAACGGGCAAGAAACTCCACCGTTACTCTTTTAAAAAGTTTTACAATATTTTGCATACATTAATTATATAATAATAATATGTAAAGACGATGCACCTAAAATAAAATTACTATACCACAATAGGTAAAAGAATTAAAAATTAAACCATGACATATAAATTAATTAATTATCTGATAGATACATGGTGCTCAAATATTTACAAACATGGTAAAAGTAAACGATTTTCATTTAAAATAATAAACAAAAAAAAAAATTCAACTTGTCATTCAAAAATCAAATCTTTCCTCTGTATCATATCAGTATTGTAGATGTTTAAAGGAGCACGTACCTATTCATATTTAGTAATGCATATGTAAAAAAAATGCATACTATTCTACCAAAATACTGTTACAAAGGAATTGTGAGTTATTTTCAAACTCTACAGCAGTCCGAAAAATACCAGGAATATTTTCACTTGATATTTTTTCTTATCCACGTTCGAGATATTTACAAACTTTCTCAGCATTTCAACGCTTTTAATGTTTGTTTAAGAATAGTGCACTTTACTCTTCCATTGAGGAACGTAAAATATCCAAAGAATTCTTTGAGTGGGTAAGAAGCATTGTTCACTAACTCATATTTTTTCCAATATTTCTTCTTACTAGAATTTTAATGTCAATCGTCACTCTCAAGTATCAAGTACTCTCAAGACGGTGAAGGAAAAGATCGTGAGGACACCGGCATGTCCTAGAACCAAAAATGCGAAGACGTACTTTCCGAGGCACGGAGGAGTCTCGATATATAATGGATGGCCGGGTGGCCATCCACGAACCGACCTCGGCAAGCGTAGCTCAACCTTCGATCGACCGTGCGGCTGTTATTATTTAGCCAGGACCCCATACCACATAGACATATTTTCAAGTTGAATTATATAATCTTGAAATACATATTTGAGCGTGAAATAAAACTGTCTATTAGTATTTTCTGGAAATCAAAATTACCATAACCATAATCAGCCTATAATGTTCCCACTGCTGGGGCACAGGCCTCCTCTCTGTGAGAGGGAGTGGGCCGTAATCCACCACGCGGGCCCGGGCAGATGCCACAAGTCTTCGAATTTTTGGTTCTAGGACATGCCGGTTTCCTCACGATGTTTTCCTTCACCGTTTTGAGAGCAGTGGTGATGAAATAATTTACACAAAGTAAAGGGCCTGTCTGGGTTCGAACCTACGACCTACAACCACTGGCGACCACTGGGCCACCACTGCTCTCCAAATCAATATTAAATAACTATAATTTAGGTAGATAATCAAAATATTTGTTCCAATAGTGACTCAAAACATGACCTACCCTACCCCGACAATTTACATCTCACAAAAAATCCTTGTAACACAAGTCGAGTTCTCAATAACAAAAGAGTAACATTTTGCGAACATCTCGCGTTACACACAAGAAAAATCGACGAAGCGGAAAATTAAGCCCCTTTTCAATTTAGTTCTCGAATTCTCGCTTCTGTTTTGTTTTATTTACATCTATTAATTATAGGCTTATTTCATGTTTGTGCCCTTATATAACCGGTTCAATGGCGGGATGAGCTGGACTCCTTTGATAAAGATTGGTCCTTGGCAGCTCTGGACTGACTACAGTACCTAACTCACACACTTGTTAAAATTCTAGGAAAATCATCTACTTTTACAATATTTGTAAATATAATCAGGTTAAGCTACGCTTACCGCGGTTGGTCTGTGGATGGGTGACCATCTTTACATACCGAGACCACTCCGTGTCTCGGAAAGCACGTTGGTCACGGCTGTCATTCGTGGATCTTTGACAGTCGTTACGGGTAGTCAGAAGCCCGAAAGTCTGACAACCAGTCTTACCAAGGGCCGAGGGGTATCGTATTACCCAGTAACTGGGTTGTGGAGGTCAGATAGGCAGTCGCTCCATGTAAAATACTGGTATTCAGCTGCATCTGGTTAGACTGGAAGCCGACCCCAACATAGTTGGGAAAAGGCTAGGCAGATGATGATGATGATGTGAACACCATGTATCTATCACATAACTTATTTACCTGTCATTGCTTCATTTTTAATTCTTTTTACTTTTTGTGTTACCTGTTTGTTATGGAGCTTTTGATACATTAAACGCAAATTCATAGGACTTGATCACAAACAAGGAGCTTATAAATAACAAAATGAGAGTGTATTTACCAGATACCTCTGCCTTTTCCTTAGCGGAGTATATGAGTAATGTAATTATATGTTATAGATAGATAAATAAATCATTTATTTGGCGCACACAAAAAGACAGCACAACACACAAAAGTACAATATTAGGTGATAACCAAACTACCCACATGATTTTAAAATAAAAAAAAGGTTCCGCTAAAAAAATAATTAAAAACTAAATGAAAAACACATACATACATTATATCGAAATAAAAGTGACACTATGACGAGTAAAATATTATCCCGATATTCCTACGGGATCAAAATTATGCGGGTGAAACCGCAGAGCGCAGCTAGTTTTAAATAATTGAGTAGGTCATCATTTCGAAAGCATTTATTTTATTTTTTTTTTCATTATTCATTCATTCGCATTTTTTTTCATTATGTTTTTTTTTTATCGTATTGCAAAGTAATTGGGAGGTGGAGGTCTGATAGGTATTTTTGTGGTGTACAATAAAGTATATATAAATAAATAATATAAAATATATATATAATATAAGTAAAAAGTATAGATAATACTATAATACTTTGTAATCTCAAGTATTTCTTTTTTCAAACAGTCTAATGACCAAATAATTATTCAGGTCATACTTAGCCCTGAACCGAATCTAAGCCAGCCACACGAGTAATAAATTAGTATTAGATTACATAAGGCCTTGTGTATGCACTGGCTGTGTTATAACGTGTCCTAAGTCCCCAAGGCCCTTCTCGAGATTAGGACCCGTGCTTATTAAGTTTGCTTAAGTGGATAAGAAAATAATCTAAAAGGGAAACTGGGCTACCTACTCTGATTGAGTGACGATTAAAAGCTTAACTTAGCCCACACAACAGCTGTCGTCGCCTCGTAATTTCAAGTCTTATGTTCTTTTGCGTAATAAAAGTGACGTAAAGACACGGATGTAATGTCAAAGTATGTTTAAAAAGGAGGTTATTAATAAAAAAAAACATATTATTGCTTGAGAATGAGAAGGCAATCTTTAATACAAAAAAATCTCTAAGGCATCGTTGATCATAATAGCGACTGAAAAACCTTGTTTCGTTTTCAGTTCGACGATTTAAACGGTGAACATACTTTGAAACGTTTGGAATAACCCATTGAACATTCCAATACAGTAATGCTATTCTGTAAAAATCTCACCGTGAAAACATAGGTGATGTGAGTTTGTTTTTGCTAGGAATTGACACTATTGACAGCTCACTCCATGCTCACTTCACCTAAGTTTTGCGACATATGCACACTTACCGGATGCAGCTGAATACCAGTATTTTACATGGAGAGATTACCTATTATATCTGACCTCCACAACCCAGTTATTGGGTAACCCGATACCCCTTGGTAAGATTGGTTGTTAGTTTTTTTATACTTGTGACTACCCGTAATGAATACGTACCTACAGGCGAGAAAAAAGGTTAAGAACGACATAGGTGCCTACTGAACTTACTGCATTATGAATTACAATGACAGTTCGAAAAGGTGACAGTGACAGTTGCTGCCCAGAAAAGTAATCTATGTTTTTAAAAAATAGGAGATTGTCTAACTTCTTCATTTCTCGACACTACATACCCTACCTACTTTGAAAGTCGTTGTTCGATTAACTTGTAGTTTTAAATAATTAGACCGTAAATAATGTTCTTAGCTTTTTTTTTATTACTAAATGGGGTCCGCTCTTGACCCCGATCACGCCTGATGGTAAGCGATAACTGTTTTCAGTTCATACTTAATCGATTTTTTACCGACTTCAAAAAAAAAAGGAGGTTATCAATTCGATACGTATGTATGTAATATTATTGGAATTGCATTATATTCACATATGATGATCTATTAGGGCTTCCAAACAAATATACAAAATTTCATAGACGTATGTATGTATGTATGTATGTATGTATGTATGTATGTATGTATGTTTGTCCACGCATATCTCCGGAACTATTAATCGGATCGTGACCATTTTTTTTTTATTGGCTTACATTTTCTTCAACTTAGGGAACAGTGCAAGTTTCATCAAGATCGATTCAGTAATTTTCAAGATATGGACTAATACGTGTAAGTGTGACGGCCTGGCTTATTGATAAGAGCTACGGGTGTAGTGTCAAAGGGAAAACATCTCAAAACCTTGGTCAAATACTAGTGCAAAAACTAAAAATTACGAAATAAAAAGTAATTTAAAAAAATTAAACCGACTTCAAAAAGAAATTAACTCAAAATTATGAAATAACTTTAATTTCGGAAGTCGGTGGCATAAAACTAAAATACAGATCCCAAGACACCGACTTCCGAAATTAAAGTTATTTCATAATTTTGAGTTAATTTCTTTTTGAAGTCGGTTTAATTTTTTTAAATTACTTTTTATGTTATTACTTAATTGAAACTGTGTTTGTTTGAAATAACTGAGTGTTTCTTTCTGAATGGATAAACATTAAAATGAATGGAAACGAGAATTAAGTACCTACAATGTATTGTGTTCTGTAATAATGTTTACCTAAACGTTTTTCATTGGTATATAGGATAATGGAAGAAATCACTTCAGTATTGCAAATAAATAAACGTAAATAAAATTGTTCCTCTGCTTTTACAAAGGAAACCTTAAAAGAAAACTCAAGTTGAATAAAAATTGCCAAGCACTTCGTATAGAAAGAAATCAGAATTTAAATAGAAAGGCGACAACATAGCGACTCCATTTTGTATCTAAATACATATTTGCCGGCGCGGCTTCAACCATTTGCAAAAGCTAATATAACATTTATGGCTGTGCTTATAGCCGCTTTTAAGTAATGTGGCCTTAGTGTGAGTTTTTTCACTCACGTTCGATTGCGATCGTGTTAGAATTTTATATGGAAAAAAGTTATAGCGCCACCTGGTGGTCACTAGGAGAAACCTAATTTCCCATACAAAATTCTAACGCGCTCGCAATCGAACTTTATCGAACGTGAGTCGCAATAATTCCAAAAGTAAGGATACGCCCGTCTGAACATTTTACATAGAAGTTCTTCATTCGAAGTTCGAAGTTCGCGCGCACCACTGTCAACTGAATCGCGTTGGCCCTAAAACCGTCATTTTAGGGCCAGCGCGTTGGTGCCATTTAGTCGCGCCGTTAGCCCGGTCCACAGTGTTTTATGAAGCCCGATTTTCGGACATCCCATTTTTATTGAAAAACTTGACAGAAATAATCATTTGAATGCAAGATTTCGTATTCCCATTTAGCTACCAAGTCTAGTTTCGGAGTTATAATTTTTTGAAAATCGACCAAATTATATCTCGATATTCAGAAAAAAAATAATTACATTTAAACTACGCGTGATAGAAATATTGATGCTAAGTACATTGATGGTGTATTTTATGCCGAGTATTTTAGTGCACAAATGAACCTCGTAACTTTGCTAGATCCAGAAATATACGACTTTTTCAGTTTTTAGTTTTTCTTAATTTTCTCGAAAATTCCGCCATTTCGGGAAAAGTTATTGTTTGGAGATGAATGAAAATCTTCTTCGATAGTATTAATGCGTATAATCAATAATTACAAGTTTGGGTAATATTTTTAAACGTATTCGTGTGCGCGTTTGTCGAGCGATTATTAGAATGACCGAGGCGCCGCGCGTAGAGTATTTCGGAACTACAGTCGTGACGTCCAGTGGTAGTGGGTTCATTCATACACGATGACGATGCGTAGACATGCCGCCCGCCTTGGAGTAACAACCTCCAACGAAGAAGAATGTAGAAGTTGAGAGAAGTTAAGGTTCTTCCTCCTTTAGCAGCGGACATAATCTGGGGTATGATCTTCGTATCATTCCGTTAGCTGTTTTGATGTCAGCTACACGTGCTAGTCCATCCTTCCCAGGTGAAGTGCTTATGACTCGTCCAAGACGCCATTTTAAAGGTGGCAGGTTGTCTTCTTTAATGAGCACCAAGGTATTGGGTGCTATTGTGTCGGTGTTGGATTGCCATTTACTTCTTGTCTGCAGCTCCGAAACGTACTCCTGCGACCAGCGTTTCCAGAAGCTCTGCCTCATCTGTTCGATGCGCTCGTAGCGGACCAAGCGTGACGTGTTTGCAGCTGTGAGGTCTTCGTAGGTAGGTGCAACGAGCGGCCGGCCAATCAGGAAGTGGGCTGGTGTAAGAGGGAGTAGGTCGTTTGGGTCTGAAGACATGGGATACATAGGTCTGGAGTTTAGGAGACCTTCTATTTGTGTTAACAGGGTGGAAAATTCCTCATACGTGAGGTTAACGTTTCCTACACGCCGGAGATGATATTTAAAGGATTTGACCCCTGCCTCCCACAGACCTCCAAAATGTGGTGAGTACGGAGGAATAAAGCTAAACTTAATATTTTCGCCTGCAGCGAAGTTTAAAATATCGTTTTCACTAGCATTTAAAAAATGAGAGAATTCCTTTAGTGCGCCTACAAATGTTTTCCCGTTGTCGGAAAATATTTGTGCGGGTTTTCCACGACGAGATAAAAACCTTCTTAAAGCCAATAAGTATGCATCAGAAGTTAAACTTGTGACTAATTCTAAGTGTATCGCACGAGTAGTAAAGCATATAAATAGGCAAACATAACATTTTTCAAGTTTTGAACCCCTTCCCTTGCGGTTCAATATGAACATAGGTCCCGCATAATCCACACCGCAGCGCAAGAAAGGATACCCCGGCTCCAATCTTTCAGGCGGCAAGTTACCCATTTTTACTGACAGTGCCTTCCCTTTCTGGCGAGTACATGTAATGCACTTATGTACTGTCTGCTTGGCTAAATCACGACCCTTGAGTGGCCACCAACTTTCTCTGATAGTAGCCAAGAGCAATTGTGGACCCGCATGGAGTAAACGTTTATGTTCAAATTGAAAAAGAAGTCGCGTGAAAATATGTTTCGAACATAATAATATAGGATGTTTTTTACCATAGGAAAAGGTGTGTGAATTTACTAGTCTGCCTCCTACTCTTATAACGCGATCAGAATCTAGGAACACATCAAGGCTAGATATGTTTCTCATCGACTTAACAGGTAAGTTTTTTATTAATGCAGTATAAATGTCTGGAAGTGATGTTTGTTGTGCTAAGCGTACTAGAACTAAAGTTGATTTATTTAACTCATCAGACGTAAGCGGACCAGTGCTACGTTCTGTTTTGACTTTGATTCGTGCATTATGAATGAATCGTAACAAATAAGCGGTTGCACGCCTCATGCGATTAAAATTTGAAAATCGTTCAAAGGTAAAAATGCTAGTAAAAGTTGATTGTGTAAATAAAGAATTAACATTTGATTTCATTTCCGGTAAATCGTGTGATATAATCATTTCATCGTGATTATCTTTTTTAAAATTGGTGTTAATTTCGGTTAAAAATGCTGGCCCGTGCCACCAAATATCTGAATTTTGAAGCGCGTCGAGCGTGAGCCCGCGAGACAAAAGATCAGCCGGGTTGTTTTTACCAGCAACATGTAACCACGGCAACTCACCAGTCAATTCATTGATTTGTACTACTCTGTTCTGGACAAATGATTTTAACAAGTTAGGTGAAATTTTAATCCAATTTATGACAATCGTGGAGTCAGACCAAAAGTATATGTTATCAAAAGTTAATCTCCATGACTGAATTATTTTTTGATATAACTTGGCACCAACTAAAGCTCCGCACAGCTCAAGTCGCGGTATTGTAACTGGTTTAATTGGTGCGACTTTGGTCTTAGCACAAAGCAGCCCAACAGTGACCGGTGAATTGTCGTTGTATGTTCTTATGTATGCGCATGCACCATATGCATCCTGTGATGCATCCGTGAAAATATGTAAATCTGTGTATTTTGCATTTACTTGTCTGACATGACGAGGAATCTTTATGTTTTGTAAGTGTTGAAGCGTGTCAATAAAATTCTTCCACATAAACAAAATATCGTTAGGTACTGGATCGTCCCAACTTAACTTACAAAGCCATAATTTTTGTAAAAGTATTTTTGCAATTATAATTGAGGCTGATAATAAGCCTAATGGGTCGTACACCTGTGAGACAACAGACAAGATAACCCGCTTAGTCACATGAGTGAAGGTTTGATCAATCTTCGTAGTAAAATATAATAAATCTAAATAATTCAACCAACCAAGACCGAGAGTTTTAGTTAAACAATTTTCGCCTAAAGTTAATTCCTTTGGTTGATCTGTTGTAGAAGTCTCCGAATTAAACAACCATTTACGTAAATGGAAGCAACCAGATTTTAAAACATCATTTACTTTGTTACAAATATCTAATAAACATTGTTTATCATCATGACCAGTAATTAAGTCGTCTACAAACAGATCTTCGTCTATTACTTGTTTTATAACGTCATCCTTACACTCAGATGCCAGCTGTTTGATGCATCGAATACTGAGATAAGGAGCGGACGCGGTACCATATGTTACGGTATTAAGCTGGTACACACCGAGTTCGTCCGATTTATTTTCACGCCAAAGAATTAACTGAAGATTTCTTTGATCTGGTTGAATATTAATTTGTCGATACATTTTTTCGACGTCAGCGCATGCAACAAATCTAAATTGTCGAAAGCGTAACAAAATTGAAAAAACGTCATTATGTAAACTAGGGCCAATATACTGAATATCATTAAGTGATTTGCCCGATGTTGATTTTGCACTTCCATCAAAAACCACCCTAAGTTTGGTAGTACTACTATGAACTCTTAAAACACCGTGATGCGGTAGAAAATAATTTGGTGATGGGTAATGATTGACTCGACTCATGTGTCCTAAACTCAAATACTCATTCATAAAATCGCAATATAATTTTTTATATTCAGGTGTAGATTTATCTAATTTACGTTCAAGTGCGTGAAAGCGATTTAGCGCGAGTGTATACGTATCTCCTAGTGTGTCACTAGACTCGGCTAATGGAATGCGCACAAAAAACCGACCCGTGTTATCGCGGTACGTAGTTTGCACAAACAAGTTTTCACATAAAGACTCGTCATTAGTTAATTTATTTTGCGGAACTATTTCTTCTAATTCCCAGAATTTCCTAAGTTGAGCGTCTAATGATTGTGAGTAATTGCATTGAACTCGATTATTGCGTGAAGTTTTATTATTCAACAATGAGCCAGATATTACCCATCCCAACTTAGTATTCTGAAGATATGGACCACTACTTAGTCGAATTAGTCCGTCATTTAAAAGTTCCCAGAATTTGTCTGCCCCAATTAATAATTCGATTCCTGATGGCGAATAAAATTTGGGATCTGCTAACTGTATATGATCAGGGATATTTATGTGTGATGTTATACCTAAAGATGGCAACTGAGCTGTTATTTGATTTAAAACTAAACATTTAAAGCGTGTGTTATATTGTGTAGTTTTAGACCTCAAGTTAACTTCGCATGATTGTGTGGAATTAGTCACCGAGTTACCTACTCCGGAGACTTGCACAGTGGACTGTATTAAATTAAGATTAAGTCGTTTGCATAAAGATTCTGCAATAAAGCAATGCTGACTACCATTATCTAATAAAGCGCGTGTAGTGTGATAATTATTGCTTTTATCTGCGACCTCAACTAAAGCTGTAGACAGCAGTACAGTCTCTAATAATGAATGAGTAGTACTTTGATGTGTTGTGTGAGATGCAGAATGTAATGTGGTAGTATTTGAAGACGTACCACTAGTTGTTTCCTGCGACGATGCCTGTGAATTAAGCGCAACCGCTGACGATGTGGATGCACTCACACCATCGTCACATTTATCATGAATTAGGTTGTTGTGTTTCTTGTTGCATTGCTTACAAGGACCGAACCAACACTCATCTACCGAATGATTAGCGCGTAAACAATTACAACATAATTTCTTTTCATTAATGAATTTAATTTTATCGTTAACAGTTAATTTTAAGAATGAATCGCAAGAATAAAGCGGATGATTAGCTTGACACATAGTGCAAATACGAGAACGTTTGGAATTTTTATTATTAGATTGTTTATTTTGTGTTGATGAGTAACTATGTGATTTGTTTGGTTGTTGTGATTGTGATGGTTTCTTTGCGTTATTGTCTGTAGAAGATCTACTATGTGCTAAATAAATAGTTTCTAGTACGTCAGCCCTATTTTTAAGAAAAGTAATCAAATAATCAAGAGATGTACGTGAATTTGACTGATTATGACTATTTATAATTGAACTTTTATGAGTCTCCCATTCTCTTTCGGTAACTGAATCAAGTTTAGATGTAATTAAGTAAATAATCAACGTGTCCCAAGACTCGGTCGGTTCTCCGAGGTTTTTGAGGGAACGTAGATTTTTGAGAACGGTATCTATAAGTTTACGAATTTGATTAGATGATTCCTTATTAAGTGACGCAATAGAAAATAAAGCCTTGACATGGTTTTGCACAAGTAAACGGTTATTATTGAATCTGTTTTCCAATAACTCCCATGCTATGTTGTAATTCTCAGAGGAGAATTCTAATGACTTAATAACCGATAATGCACTGCCAGTAAGAGAAGACCGTAAATAATGGAATTTTTGCACATTATCTATTTCTTTAGAGTTATGGACGAGAGATAGGTAAGTATCGCGGTACTCCAACCAATGATCATAAGAGCCATCAAAGGAAGGAAGTGAAATTGTAGGCAATTGAACTTTACTAAAAACTTTAGAACAATTTTGAGCATTATCTACGTTAATTATACACTTAGCCTTAGTCACATAAGTATAATAGTTTGTTTCAAAGGATTCCCTCTCAGATAATTCCTTTTCGATTTGACTATCAGGTATTTTTAAGTCTATTTCATCTTGAATGTCTGAAAACTCCTGTAACAATAAGTCTGCCTTTTGTAAACGCGTTTGTAATTCTGTTTTTATGATTTCAGTAATAGGCCTTACTTCTACAGAGTCTACATGCTTCATGAATAGTCGAAATTTACCGCGAACAACACCTCTTTTTTTATTTAATTCTCGAAATATATCCTCACCACCGCTACGACTTTCTTTTGATGGAGTTTTAGTCATTTTGGAGTTTGTGGAAGACAGTGGAAAATAGTTTTTTAAATGATTAGCAAAAGATTTTTATTATTTTATTTTTAAGTTGAGGGTAGCGACAAAACGAAAATCTTTACGCGTTTTTAACTATTTAACGGGAATAAAACACTAGGATTTCACACAATATTAACACAAATGAAGCACTGAATAAGAAAAGGGGATAAGATAAAGAATGATGATTGACCTGACCGTTTTATGCTGGTACCGTGGATGACTTTGCTGATGGTCTCGTGCGTCCGATTTATGCTGGTCGCGACGATTTCTTCTGCTGTATCCGGCGTTGAAGGTCCAAAATATGTTTGGAGATGAATGAAAATCTTCTTCGATAGTATTAATGCGTATAATCAATAATTACAAGTTTGGGTAATATTTTTAAACGTATTCGTGTGCGCGTTTGTCGAGCGATTATTAGAATGACCGAGGCGCCGCGCGTAGAGTATTTCGGAACTACAGTCGTGACGTCCAGTGGTAGTGGGTTCATTCATACACGATGACGATGCGTAGACAGTTATTTATACTGAAATGATCTAAATAACTTTTTCTACACACCACATAAATTTCACATCCCAATTCCATGGAACTTAGAAACCACAACGATTTTAAGTTTTATCCGGATTTTACGTCGTCAGGGTTGTCAAAATCTCAGATAATTATTTATATCCGGATTTTATATAACTTTGTCAAAAAATGTATCTACCTTGTAGTAAAATCGGTGGTTTGGATTATCTGACGTGAAGACGCCAGGATACCAGCTTGGTACCTAAATACAATATTGTTTACCGATGTATGTTAAATGGCAGATTCAGGCATTTTGTGTTATTTAAGTATTTTTGTAGTACGTACCAAATACTTTTTTCTTAACAATATTGTTCATATGTATCTACGTATTTATCAATATATGTATATACAGGGTGATTTTTTCAAGTGGGCGTGGATTGCCAAATCCGAAGGATTGCCAAATCCGAAACTATGAGGAATAGCTAAAAGTGCTTAAAGGAGTCGCGGGTTCGATTTTGATGAAAACTAAAACTGCATCATTGGATTTTTGAAAAATCAATATTTTTAGCCAGGAATCGAAATTGCATCCGCCATGTTGTTTCTGGACCACCCTAAGGTCAACTGTTAGAAAATGCCTAATGCATTAAGTCCGCCTTTGTACAATGTTTTTTACTTGTGCATAGAGTTTTTAGTAAATAATAATAAATAAATAAATATTTTTGAAAGGCCTCAGTAGGATACTAGTAAACTGGTGCACGTTCTTTTTCTCATTCTGACTACGAAACTTTTACTTTTGCGAAAAATTTGATTCACAAAATAAGGATAAAAAAATTGACAACCCTAACAAAAATAGTTAAATTGGAATAACTTCTGAGTTCCATGGATTCGGGATGTAATAATTTTGTGGTGTATTGGGGACGTAAATAGAATTATTTCTGTATAAATAACTTTTCCCGAAAGGGCGGAATTTTCGAGAAAATGAAGAAAAACTAAAAACCGAAATACTCGCATAAATCTGGATCTAACAATGGTGCGAGGTTCATTTATGGACTAAAATACTCTGCATAAGATACGCCATCAATGTACCTAACATAATTTTTTCGTATCACGCTTAGTTTAAGCTTAATTAATTTTTTTCTTAATATCCGGATGGAAAAATTACGATTTTCAAAAAATTATATCTCCGAAACTAGACTTGGCAGCTAAATGGGGATACGAAATCTTGCATTTAAATGATTATTTCTGTCAGGTTTGTCAATAAAAATGGGATGTCCGAAAATCGGGCTTCATAAAACACTGTGCGGTCCTTACGCTAGTAATATATATGTCAATGGTGAGTCGAAAAAACTCACACTAAGGTTACTGAAATCAGATCTGAAAGAGACTTCATCTAGTTTAAAAAAAAACATGACGTGTAAAAGTGTTTGTACAAACCTACTTACAAAAAATAAAATCATTTCATTTCATTTCAGATAAAAACGGGTGAATTACCGTAATCGGTTCGGCTCCGTGGAATAACGAAGTGTAGCGTAGCATTACGGAAGCATTACCACACTTTTGACGCATATACCTACTGGGGATTTGCGGCTTCGCAGGATTTACCTCCCCTTGTAAACTATATTAAGGGGAATGCGCTAAGAGAGCCCGAAAGCCCTGAAATTCCAACTTTCTTAGGTTTTTTGCATATTTGCAGGTCAGTGTCAGGTTGTATGTTGACTAAAATATGATTCGGAACCGTACACCGTTCGGGACTTTTATACAGAACTAGCAGCGCCCCGCGGTTTCACCCGCATAAGTGTCGATCCCGTGAGAATATCGGAATAAAAACTATCATATGTCCTTTCGCGGGACTCAAACTATCTCTATACCAAATTTCATCTAAATCGGTTCAGCGGTTTAAGCGTGAAGAGGTAACAGACAGACAGACACACTTTCGCATTTATATTATTGGGGATTATAATAATTAAAATCATCAATACAACCCTCTAACTTCAAATCCTATTGAGTGATGTTTGTTGAAATAGTCATCATCATCGAGTCGCGAATCATATTTTGTTCAACATACAACCTGACATTGATGCAAATTGCAAAAAACGAAAGAAAATTTGAATTTCCCGGGCTACCCTGGTGCTTCCCCCTTAAGGAAACCTGTACCATCACATTTTATTGATTTTTAGATTCCCACTCTCAGATCATTGAATTTGAATTCGCGTTCCAAATGAAACCATTCAGATTCAGACTGCGACAAAGCGACTTACTGAAGTAGAAGCCATTTTGAAAATTTGAATTTAGAGCAATTTCAAATAGACGGGTTGTCTATATTTCCATTTTATAAAATGTCTTTGTCGATACGTTCTTTGTCTGATCATTAGGGTTGTTTTGAACATCTTCGTCGGTACAAAACTTTTCTTTTAGTTTAACGAGTTTTGTTCCTTTGTTCGACTCAGATAGTTATTTTTCTTTTTACAAATAAAATAGTACAACTTCATTGAACTTTCAGCAAAGCATTGTCGAGGGTTAAGACTAATAATTTAGTTTTAAAAGTTTATTATTCTTTACTTAGCAAGATTTAATTGTGATAAATGGCCATCTTTCACTATAATTAACTCTTTTTTAATGAATTTTATGATCAGAATTAAAATATTCTATAGTACCTACCTATCTTCTGCATCTATCCATAAGTAAAGTTAGTTGAAAATTAATTGTTAGGCAAATTGACAACCAACGTCTCAGCAAGAGTTTACTTGAGACTACGCTTGGATGATGTAAGTGCGCGATATTGAGGCGACGATGGCGAGAGCAGTAACAACGTGGGGGTTAAGAGGAGCCGCTCGGGTCCCAAGTTCTCTTGCGGGTTTTACTTTCATTCATTCAGTTGTTAGAAATGCGCACACAAATTGACGTAGGGATGTCAATTTCCTTGATTGTAATTATTTAACTGCTCCATTTCTTCCCCAGGCCTCTTTCTCTTCCACAAAATAACCTACCCCTTTTTCGCCCACAGGTATAAGAATGTTAGACCAGCCTTACATGACGGATCTGATTGAGGCGAACTCGATGGGCCACGAGCCTCACAAGATCCACATCTACAGCGCATCGTGGGGGCCAACAGATGACGGCGAGACCGTCGATGGGCCACGCAATGCCACCATGAGGGCCATCGTCCGGGGTGTTAATGAGGTAAGAGTGATTTTGACTCGCACAGAAACCCTGTTCTATACACATAAGGTAACGTTTTGTTTCCCCTATGGGTTAGACAGAGTTGAATCTAAGGTACACCCACGTTTCGCCAATTATGTGTAAGTCCCTTATAATAGAGGGCGATCCTGCAGTGTGCGTTGCTGATGGCTGCTACTGAGAAATTCCAGATCGAAAAAACCCAATAACACTTTGAACGATCTGGGAATCGAACCCAGGATCTCGTGCTTAGCAGCAGAGCCTGTGATCACTGACCAGCGAGACAGACAGAGACAGTTAAAGGGAGGAGACCTATACTCAGTTGTAGTGGGCGAAATAATACCTACTAACAAAGCTGCTAATAATGATGAAGTTGATTGATAAACCTCTCCGTTCCGACTCCGTTAGGCTGGCCATACACGGACTGTTCCAGCAGTAAGCCAGTGATCAACATACACGGACTGCTCGTGCAGTCAAATTGAACCGCGATTAATTGGCGCTGCACTGAAGTTCATAAGTTTTCATTGATATGGGTACGTTCCACCAATGTCAGCGGTGACCATCGGTCGAGCACTAAATTCAACCTAAGCTCGAAGCTTCGGTTCGAAATTAAGCACTGATTTTTATTTTCTATAACCATGTCTTGGATAAACACTTTGTACTTAGTAAAAAACACTTAAACACTAGTACTTTCTACCGATATAGGTGAATGAGGTCTCCTAGGGATTCCAAGTACGTCACTCGTGCTTAAAATAATGTTGCTCCCGAGGTGGACACTCTACTCTTTATCACCTTCTATGAAAAAATAAGTATATGCAACTTATGAATAAGAATAGTACGTTTACATACAATTTTGAGTAAACAATTACTAACGAAAGCAGAATGCTTTTCGCGCGCTTTTTATTTTATTACAAATTATATTTGGCTCGTGCGCGTTTTTCTTTATCATACAGCCTGTTACTTGCTTATAAAATGTTGACTAGGTGATGCTTACAGAATGCAAAATCAAGGTCATTTTGAACCTTATGCGAAGTGAGAGTGATTATTATCGAAGTGAGATGCGAGTTGTCATTTGAATTTTACAGAATCGACGTGCTGGGGGCCTAAAAAGGCCACTTTGGCAGAATCATAAACGTATTTTGCTTTTTTTCGTTGCAAGAGATTGGGATTGGATTTGGATTGGTATTTAAGCACAGACAAAAAAAAAATAACTGAAAAATCCTTCACCAATGGGATTTGATACGATTAACTTAACAGTTAACTGTCTATTATGATTTATAATGATTTGATGAATTCCTTTTATGATTCTGCAAAAGTGGCCTTTTTAGGCCCCCTGGTCTCAAATACCTTTATTTCTTCAAAAAGGTGTCACGATACTCTTTAAAACTTGGATAAATACCTATAGCGAGCAGTCAGTAAATAAATTCGGCCATTGATAGACTTTCAGAAATTCAATCCTACTGTCCGGAAATAGAAACTGTCATGTATATTTTAACCCCGAACTGGACAGGTTGGAAATAGAAAATACACGGCACGTGTAGCCTGTGAAATGTTATTTTTGGACGTGTATTCGTAGGTAGGGCTTGATGAATCCGTAGGTTCTACAAACAAGATGTATTTTTATATGTGTAACGGATCTTCGTTACTTATACAGAAATACCTCGGTTTTTTAGGGTTCCGTACCCAAAGGGTAAAAACGGGACCCTATTACTAAGACTTCACTGTCTTTCCGTCCGTCTGTCTGTCACCAGGCTGTATCTCAAGAACCGTGATAGCTAGATAGTTGAAATTTTCACAAATTATGTATTTCTGTTGCCGCTATAACAACAAATACTAAAAACTAAATAAATAAATATTTATTCCCATACAACAAACGTGTTTTTTTCGGCGTTTTTGTCTTGTGGTACAGAACCCTTCGTGTGCGAATCCGACTTGCACTTGGCCAGTTTTTTACCTATCAACTTTTAGCATCTTTCCAGCTATTAAAAGAGATAAAAAATAGCTGGAAAGGTGCTAAAAGTTCACTCCACTATAATCCCATAATATAATTTTCTGCCTAGGATCCGAATTCAGCCGGTCGATTCTGTAAAAATCTCACCGTGAAATCTTAGGTGAAGTGAGTTTGTTTTTGCTAGGAATTGACACTAATGACAGCTCACTCCACGCTCACTTCACCTAAGTTTTCACGGTGAGATTTTTCCAGAATAGCACCGTGAACGACCAAGAGTAACTACACTATTTGGTACTGAGGTAAAAAGAAACGAAAGAAAACCTAGTCTAATCAAAAGAAAACATTGTTCAGAAGTAACAATTTCTTAACGTTTCTTTCTTAGGGAACGTTTTTCAACAGTAAACATTGGAAAGTTTTTGTTCTGTGTTGCCGTTAGTTTCAAACTTTCATGATATGCAAACAAGCACTCACTATGCTTACTTTAGCTGAAAAGAGAACAATAAAGCCTTACTTTTCTTATATTTTATTATCACTTAGAAGATACTTGCATACATAAACTTACCCTTCTCACAGAGGTAGGTAGAAACTACATAATGCCACCTGCCACGATTCTTACATACTCCTTCTCTCTCACACTATCAGTAGCAATGGCTTTCATTTTGACATTTCAACAACATACATTGCGTTATTGTTGTTGTTGAGCGGACAAATTTTTCGAACATATGAAGCAATGGATTAGCAATATTCTTCAAAATTATTGAGATTGTGATTGAAACAGTGTTATGCAATTGGGGTGCTGGTTATACACACACGCCGGTTACAAGATATTTAATGTTTATTCACACAGGAATATAAATAGGTACAAGTGTACATCAGAAAAAACAAATAAAAACAGTGAAAAATCCAATTAATAGGAAAATTTGCCTCACGACTGCGCAAAAAAGGCCCAGTTCAGCAAAACTACCAGACAACTGATGCCTGACGTTGGTTTTCAACTAGACGTAAATAAATTTTATACTTCTTTATCGGTTTCGTTTAAATAGTGCCATAAAACTTTAGTAGCAGAGCGATAGATTCTTTTGAAGTGAAAATAAAGTTATCTATCAAGTCTTTTTACGGTACACTCCATCTATTTTATGTCAGTTTCAAACGATAACTCTTGTTTTACTCCAGCTTATGGCAATATAACACGGTTCATAAAAGGTGGCAAGGAAATCGACGTGCAAACTGTAACCATGAATTCAGCACATTATTCTAGACCACGAAGCGTAGACACTGCCTCGGTTCTCAAAAAAAAATCAGCTGTTCCCTACATTTTGACGAGTTATACGAACATAAATGTAGGGAACAGCTGTTTTTTTTTTCGCGATTTCAGGTTTGGTCCCATAATAAAAGTAGTTCATAATGATGAGTACAATGACCTCTTAAGAGGTTGTTAATGTTTTACCAATAACCCTGTATAGATCGGATCGTGACTCGGAAAGCACGTTAAGCAGTTAGACCCGGCTGACCAAACCCGGCTGTGACAAAGATCAATTAACGTTGATCTTTGGCAGTCGTTACCGGTAGCCAGAAGTCTGAAAGTTTTACCGAGGGGTATCGTATTACCCAGTAACAGGGTTGTGGAGGTCAGATAGGCAGCTGCTTCTTGTAAAATACTGGTATTCATCTGCATCCGATTAGACTGGATGCCGACTCCAACATAATTTAGTTGGGAAGAGGCAGATGATGATGAATCAAAGATACATAGCTACACCATTTTAAATTACAGTTGAACTTTTGAGTTTTGAGAGTTACAAAGTCACAATGGAAGGTCATATCGCTAAATGTGATATTTTACTGTCAACCTCTAAAAGAACTTGACGGAGACAGAAAATGAAACTGCAGGTAGTCTATCCAAAATTGAAGGCATAAGTGAACCGTCTAACATTAGCATTACCTACGGTTAGAACCACTCGAAAAGCAATCTAGACACTAAATAGGTACTAGCTTACAAACTCCATTAAGTCAGACATTAAAAGCTCTTAGGGAGGGATTAGTTTCAACCCAGGTGGTCGAAAGGGGTGGTCGGTAGGGGTACGTCACCTAAACAAATACATCCCTCCCGTCGGATTTGATATTCTTTCTGTCGCTTTTCTTAATGATAATTGCTTTTGACTGAATGTAATGTGTCCAAATAAAAGATTCAAACTGGAACTCAAAGCATTTATTTCAATTAAACCATGTACAGGCACTTTTTTTTTTTTTTTTTAAACGTTGCCCCTCACTAGGAATTTCTCCTGTGTTGTGGGTGCGTTTACAAACATTTAAACTCACATACACGAACAGCCAGACCCGGAACAACTACTTGTAGGTCGTACAAATATTTGTTCCGTGCGGGAAACGAACCCGCGACACGCAGCGCAGCAGTCAATCTCTTAACCACTGCGCCAACCGTGCCGTTAATTGAATTGAATTTGAATTGTCAATATTAAATAGTCTATCAGTTAGTCAGAAAGTTGAAGCTAGTTGCCCATTCCAAAACGTAGAGTAGAAATCTATGGAGAAGAACGGGCAAGAAACTCCTTGGACACTCTTTTAAATCAAGATATTACAAAATCTTGGGTACATTATTCTTTATGTGACAACAATTAAAAAAAACACAAATGAAGAAACAATTCAAAATATAAGATTAAAAATAAGCCTTGGCAGTTAAGGGATGACTAGTCTCAACCGACGGCGCCCGTTCACGAACATGACGCGTGGATCAGCACCATCCAGCTCAACCATTTTGTAGGGAACCGAATGATCCAACACACGCGCCACCATCAGTGAGACATTTAGGTGAGCATGACACATTATCAACAGCCATGCTCTTTCAAGTCAACATCAAAAAATCATAATAAACGAATCCATGGTTCTTACATTTACAAAATTTAAAAAAATGCTTCTAAATTGTACAACTATTTAAATAGATAGATAGATAAATATAGTTTTATCTATCTATCTATTTAAATAGAAGAAAATAAACTTGGTTTGGCTTCGTATTAATGACTTATAGGTACAGAATGGCGAATAGATTATCACATTAATTAGGTAATAGTACAGCGGTTATTACAAGTTGATATCAGTGTGTCAAAATAATAAAATTATACTAAAATAGAAAACTGAAGTTTTTAAACAAAATAAATAGGTAGCTTAAAAATTGGCACGAAATAAACCACCCTTGATAATTAGGCACTAGACACGCACGATTGTATCAACAATTCAACAAAAACTTTATGGTATTGTTACCAAATAATCACAAATTAAGTTTAATGTTGTTAAATACTAAAACGAAAAAAGGTGTCACGGCTAGAATGTTAATTGTTATTAATTATTTTGATAGTGTAGGTTTAAAATACATAAATAATGTAGAATACCTACGTGGTTTAAATTAATGTTGGTAGTGGATAAGCTGGATCATGGATTAGGATTTATGTCGGATCGGCTTATGTGTGACCGAAACAAAATCCTAGGAATCTGATTTGTTAAAATGGTTATGCACTATTGACGTAGCTAAAAGCCTATGATCTCTCAAGTTTCGCTAATGATACACCAATTGCGCGTGCGGTGCGCGGCGGTGATAGTTGTCACAAGTTGACGGATCACTGAGCTCAGATCTGGCACACAGCACAGCTGGCATCACGTCACCACACCCCTCCCGCACCGTGCTGCTACCTCAGACAACGTCTCAGTTAAGCAGTCGGCCTATACCGTTAATAGCTACTTCATTTCCCCCGACGTTCGCCGTCATTTCCGCTGCTGGGAGCTGAAGGTGGAACGTTTGTAAAAGGAACACGGCTACACTTCCGGTATTTAACTAGAAGGGAATGGGAGCTATTTGAGATAAAATGAGTTTAATCTTCTAGATCTATGTAGTTAGATCTATGTAGCGAAAGAGCGCAAGCGGTTTCATTGAAAGTTGAAAAGTTTCAAGTTGTGCGATATTGATGTTGAAAGCTGTAGTTTTTTAAGTTTTTAATGAAAATAAATAATATTGTATATACCTACCTAGAATCCTAGATATTTAACATTAAATTTTAATTGTTATTGAAATCAAAATAAATTGTTCCACAATTTTAATAAGATTTAGAAGCAATTTACAGTTCTATCAACACGACAAAATAATATTATCATTTACAATTTAAAACCATTTTTATTTAGAATATATTTAAAACAAGAAACGAACCACTTAGGTACAACAACAACTTACATAAACGTAGACACTTAATTTCAACACCTTTTCAAAACATAAAACCATTAGGGCCTACTCCTACTCTCCACGCACAACCTCATCCACATTTAATTTACCCACACAAACACAATAGTAACACCATAACATCACGTATGTATTTCTTGAAGGGTTAGGTAGAGGTGTAGGTACCTACAGTACCTACACCCACATTTCGCTAGTTATGTTTAAGTCCTATAATAAAAGAGGGCGAGCCTATGGTTGAAATTGCCATTGTAGCGGCATCTACATCGTGACATGCAAACTACGCAACATACTGACGTCACACAAAATCCTGCATTGCGCAAGCAGAGTTTACCGCGCAACTAGCTTCTATACAACGTCACGACATCAATCGTTGGGTAATTCGAATCCAGCCTGTCCCTTTTTGCCCTCTCCCAGCGACGCCCTAAGCCGAAGTCCGTACCCCACAGGGGGTGCCCTTAGCGTGTAGTCGCTTAATTTTTATGTTTTTTAAGCACTGGATGGAGGCCTTAATTTGTTGAGGCACCCACAGGCAAGTCCGGTTAAGCAGACGACACCCTCCTAAGTTGAACTAAGAGATGCCATTAAAAAAAAATTACAATCGGATGATGATGTCGGGCAGTAGCCCACCAGACACACAATACTGTTAGGGTTAGTGGATGAACACCAAAGGAAAGACCGTTCTAAGGATTTCAATAATACGTTTGTTAATCCTTATATTTATATATTGGAAGGTGTGTTTACTATCCCTCTGGTCGGAAGATCTCTCCTTTATTATGGAGGATGAACTTTACACCCTGTTCCTCATACCTCGATACCATCAACAGTGCAGAAATCCAGACTCCGGGTGGTTGCCACTACTGAGAAATTGCTGGTATAAAAACTCAATAACACTTTGTCCGACCAACGAGGAAGCACAATCGTAAAAGCAGTATAATAAATAGTTTTACAGACATCTCCATCGCTTTCAATTCCAATTCCACATTATGCCCCTCCTTTTATTTCATCGCTAAAATGGCTGCCATTTTATTTACCTTTATATCCACAAGATAATCGATTCAGGGTTCCGTCAGAAAGAAGGTATTATTCCAGCCTACACAAGCGATTTTTGATAAACGAAGAATGGGCGCTCACTGATCTAAATTGTGTTCCTTCGATATTTTTATTTCTTTTCAGAAGGTTTTTAGGCAAAAATTCTTGCTTCTAACTTTGTGAAAGAGAGTAATTATTACGAAATAAATGTTTATTTAATTTTCAAGATTATTTTTTTTTAAAGCGAATGGTAGTAGGATCAAAAGAGCTCATAAGAATTTTGATATTGAATTCCTGCTTGTGATGCCGATCTGGGAGCCTAAAAAGGCCACTTTGGCAGAATCATAAAAGGATAACATTATGAATCATAATGGACAGTTCACTGTTAAGTTAATCGTATCAAATCCCATTGGTGAAGGATTTCACGACACGACGACGTAGATACTTCATTTTGCATTTCCATATGTCTTTGAATTAAACCTTGAAAATTGTCACAGGTGGTTAAAAGGCGCCTTATTAACATATTGCTGACATTAACATAGTATCAAAGACTTAACTTGCCGTATTTACAGAATGTCGGCTCCTAATTCCAGCCACATATGGTGATGAGGCTCAAAGTCACAAAGTTGATGTGTTGCGGGAATTTTGGTAATGAAATGAGACGTAGGTAGGTACAGTCAGCAACAAAAGTCGATTAACACTTCAGTTTTTTTAATCTCAGTTATTGAGCAAAATATTTGTTCAAAATTGCATTGTACATTTGTTGCAATTTTGAACGCTTACTTTGGCGCTACGGTAATTATCAATTCGACTTTAGTTATTGTATTTTATATTTACTCTAAAATTAATAATCAGTTGTGTAGTTACGCTTGCCGATTTTATCCGTGAAATAAAATTGACGTCTTTGTATGGAAAACAAAATCGTAAGTCGTTTTTCCGGTTATGACTTGTGCTAGGTATAAAAGTTTAGAATTCGCCTTAAAAGTATTAAATTATACTTAGAATAATTTGAATTAAAGTTTGATTAAGGGGGAAGCGCTAAGGTAGCCCGCGAAATTCAAATTTTCATACTTTTTTTACAATTTGCTGGTCAGTATTAAGTTGTAGGTACGTTGATTAAAATATAACGTAGCAAATATGTATTTACAGAATTATAATCATTAGGATCAGTAATACTGTTAAGTTAGTATAATTGTAAAATGTTTAAGATTTCATGAAATAGTAATTCAGTGGGATTACTTGGTCTTAGAGAGTTGTGTTGATGACTTTAATGATTCCGACTTCCTTGGAAAACTGTTTCAAATTAAATTACTCATTTCCTTCAATCGGAATCTACATATTGACATCCCACGATATTTTACTGATCACAGGATTGGGTAATTAAATTACCATTAAATTCTTTACTTCCAAAAATATCATCACATTATCTAATTGAAAAAGATTAGAGACTGCCACAAAAAAAAAAACAATTCTTTGTTTATTTATTTCATTCCAAAGGCAAAGAAATTAATTGTTCATCAAAGTGAATTTTCCGTGTTGTTAGGCATTTTATACAACTGCCAAAGAAGGACCATTGTGATTTGAATATACAAATAATTTGAGTCCAAACAAATAAACTCTTAAGCTTTATATAGATATATTATTATTAGTATAGATTTTGACGATATAAATATTTCGATGCCTCCCACGCATATGGTCGTATGGCTAAAAAAACATTAATATCAGGAGAGCATTTTTTTATAAGTTAACGTAAAAAAAAAGTTCTCCTGGTATTAATGTTTTTTCATCGTTTTTCGTGTTTTTAAGGTCGTAAGGCTAAAAAACATTAATATCAGGAGAGCATTTTTTTTATAAGTTAACGTCAAAAAAAAGCTCTCCTGATATTAATGTTTTTTTAGCCTTACGACCTTATGCGTGGGAGGCATCGATTTTATCATTATTTTCTCAGGGACGAAACGGTTTGGGCAACATCTACGTGTGGGCGAGTGGTGACGGCGGTGAAGACGATGACTGCAACTGTGACGGGTACGCAGCCTCCATGTGGACCGTCTCCATCAACAGGTGGGTGCACTCAGATATAAGTAATACGAAGTAGGACATATTTAGTGCAGACACAATAATAGTTTTCCAATTTAGATGCTCAATCTTAGATGAGATGATCGGTCAGATTTTTTAAGAGGTCTTAATCTCTCACTCTTTGTGGTGCTGTCCCACAAACAATGGGGCACTTAGTATCGTATCCAGCGTGGTCTGTTGTCTGCACGCTACAGAAGTTGATGGAAGTTGATGCCCGTAGCCAAATTCTAGGCCGACTGTATATAGATTGGCATCGACACATTAAGAAGAATAAAAGAAACCATGACCTCTAACTCTAACCTCTAGTTATATTTTTCATCTCATTGACAGTTAGGAAATGCTAGCCCCATCTGGTTTTGGAAAGATCTTTTAAAATTTCAACCCGCACTAAAACGTGTCCGCGTGGTAGATTACTGTATCCCAGCAACCAACCCGCACTAAAGCGTGTCCGCGTGGTAGATTACCTACTGTATCCCAGCAACCAACTCGCACTAAAATGTGTCCGCGTGGTAGATTACTGTATCCCAGCAGTGGAAACATGCTGAGTATGCTCTTTCTCCCAGATATTCACAAGAAAATTGATAAAGATTGTGTTTATTTTAGGGTTTAAACAAGTTAGATAACTTGCAACGTCGTCGTCCCGTCCGGTGATCATTTGTCAGGCTTGACCCACTTAAAAACTTTTAAATACTCTTTAGGCCATTTTCTATTTCACTTCAAAATGGCAGAAAATTAAATTAATAATAACAAAATAATGCAGTAGATACTTGTACGATATATTATAAGTTACTGGGTTATTTTATTTGTATTATATTATAATACGATATATTATATATATACGATATATTATATATATATATACGATATATTATATATATACGATATATTATTAAGTTTTATTTTATTTTATTTTTTTAGGTTATTTTATTTTATTTGTATTATTATTTTATTTTTATGTGTAAGATAAGCAATTTTTTGTGGTCAAAATTAAATATTCCGAAATGATTTTAAATAAAAGTAGTACCTAAGTAATACTTACCTGTTTTAAGTTCAAATAATCGAGTTACATCATTTTCTTTATTAAATTATCTATGAACTGAATCTAATTATTAGGCTTCGATACTCCGAAACCTTAGTATACAATTATAATTTGCCAGAATCTCTCGAAATAACTTTAAAACCCGACAAGACCTAACCGTATGTATTGCACTTTTCTATGAAAGAGCAGATTTTTTTGAAAGGTAACCCTCAAATAAATCTACTCTAGGGAGCCAAAATCATGTGCTGAATTTATGGTAACAGTTAGCGGCAATGTCCTAGCCAGTCTGTATTTCTCGTACCTATTTCTCAAAAAGTAAACTTTGTAGTTTTCTTTTCGTCTGAAAAATGGTAGGCTTTTAGCTTCCTCTAAGCAGTGCGTCAGTTCTAATCCAAAATGTATAGTGCTAGGCAATGTTAAAGTACCTTTTAAGAGCGCCATTTATTTTAGGATCTTTTCTTTACTTTATAAGGAGCTGTATCTATTGATTTTTATACACAATCCCCGTTTACGAAAATTAATAGCAAAGATTCTACGACTTCTGATTTCTGATTTAAATGGCTTTCATTTTAGATAATTACCAATTTTCGAATAAAAAACGTTCAAATTCAAGACGCAATCTCATCTCAGCGACAATCAATGTCATTTGTCGGTGGGGATTTCTGTAATAAACCTCGAAATCTTAAAAAAAAAAAAAAATAAGTTATGAGGTTTTTGAGAGACTGAAATGCGATCGTTCTTAGAAATATGGGAATTGTCCCTCTGAGATTTCTATACCTACTTAATTTGCTTCAATAGCATTCTAGGTCATTCACATAACCTATTGGAAACTGGTGTTTTGCCCTAGATAGTTTAATGTGTTGACACGTGCGAGAGTAATGAAACCCGTATGAGTAACGCCCACGGTTTTGTGGTAGCTTGATCAGAAGGTATATCTCTTGAGTATTAATGTTCTGTGAGTCATTTAAAACGTTCAAAATCTAGTCGCAGTCCCATCTCGGCGAAAACAAATGTCAAAAATGTAGGGTTAAAGGCTAAACAGAGTAAACTATAGACTGCTGCATATCTCCTTTTTCATTCGCACAAGAAAAAGAGATATATATTAACGTCACTAGCAAAGAAAAGAGACAGAGTAAGAATAATTCTGTCTCTTACTGCATGTCGGCTAAGCACATTAATGTGCACAACAAGTTTGACGTTTATGAAGGAATAATAAAATAATACACCGCGATTAAACGGAAAATAAGTATAATAGTACATTTGCGCAACTGTGAAAATGGTAAGGTGCAGTGTAATAAGCTGTAAAAATGATAGTATGATGAAGATTTTTGTCCCTTTCGGTGACACGGATACCATGAGTCTATAGATTACTCTGTCTACGGTTTGAGGTATCTTTGACAGATTGAGACTGAGATCAGACTGTGAACGTTCTTAAAATTACGAGAATTGCCCCTCTAGTGTTATCAGTGTCAGCTGAAATTAATGTTTGATCCAAAGACTACAATATGATGCTGTATAAGTTTGATCTAAACGAGAAAGAACCAAGTAAAATGTTTTGGAAGACATAGAAACCGGCACTCCAATTGTATAACACACTTTCAATCGTAATCTAAAGGATTTTGAAGGAAATTGCGTATCCATTGCTTCATATATGTTTGAAAAATTCGTCTACTCGACAACGTAAATGAGGCAATGAAAATTTTTGAATTAAAAAAATGAAAAGCATTGCCATTGTAAATGTGTTACGCAATCAAAAGTTTATATTCAAAGTTGCAAAAGCAACAGCAAAAGACGACGTTGGGCTCCTCAAAAAGATAGGTATGGCGTGACGACTCACTCTCCATTCCTATTACCACCAGGCTAATTACCTACCTAATAAAACCAACCTCAAAGATCATACGAAGCAGTATAGGTTTTAAGTAATAGCCAATAATAACTACAAAAACCATTTTCCAGTGCAATAAACGACGGTCAAAACGCACACTACGACGAGTCTTGTTCATCAACCCTTGCGAGTACGTTCAGCAATGGCGCTCGAGACCCCAGCACTGGCGTAGCAACTACCGACCTGTATGGGAAGTGCACTGCCACGCATTCGGGAACATCGGCCGCTGCACCTGAGGCTGCGGGAGTGTTTGCACTGGCTTTGCATGCCAAGTAAGTTTCTTCTTGCCTGAATCTGTCCTGTCATTGTCCAAGGTCTTGTCTTCTTGAGCTATGGTCGGGTCTACAGCACCGGTGTATGTATGTGTACTGCAACGTATTGAGGGACATCGGCTACTGCACCTAAGGCTGCGGGAGTGTTTGCACTGATTTTGCATGCCAAGTAAGTTGCTTGTTCCGTTTGTCTACCAAAATGATGTTGGACAACTGCACTGCAACGAACTTAGAAGTTGAGCGCAACATAAATAAGAGTATTGCTCTTATAGCCAATCCAAACACGCCCCAATTTGTGTTCATGTAAGTTATTATATTGTACAATTTGAAACGTGGCATTTTGATTTTTTTCCGCGTATGTGTACCGAAGCAAATCGCTGCCATATCACTTTCGTTAAAAAAACTCACGCGCCAAGTAAGCTAAAAGAAAATACTTGGCGTTATAATAAGTTTGACCTACAAAACGATGTTATTTTTCTTCTTTTAAATGACTCTTTGTTCACAGCCCCAGCTTAACGTGGCGAGACATCCAACACTTGACTGTGTTGACTTCAAAGAGAAACTCGCTTTACGATGCTAAGGTATGCATTATATAAAATGTTTTTCAAATGAAGATGATAAATACAAGGTCTAGTTTTATTAAATTCCACATGTTTCTCCGTTAAAACAAAAAATCTCGTATTATTGATGTCGTAAAAGTCGATTGAGAGTTCATTTGCAAGCTGCTGTGACATTTTGTTTTTAAAAAAAAAGCGATATCGTCTCGTTGGCCAAGCGTAACTTGCGGGGTTTCATGGCAACATGTAGTAGAAAAACCGGATATTAAACTTTGTATTAGTTTTGTCTAGACTTATAAGTCCATTTATTACAAAATTAGAAAATAGTAATCGTTATCAGCCTTTCGTTATTTCAATATGAATGTATAGGAACTCCGTTATTTCACGATAAATACAAAGCAATACCACCATTTACATTAAAAAAAAATACTCTAAACCCTAAAGTGCAGTAATTTCAGCAATATTACACATTAACTGTCGTTATTTTACCGTTATTTTTCTACTGCTATAATAAATGGTACATGAAAACATAAACAATGTTAAAATTACTAGATGATGTTATACGTCAAAGCGTTAAGCCTCAGGCTTCAGTATATGAACTTTTGTCTTCAAGTTTAAATGTCAAGGTAAAGATACTCAATAGTCAAGATTTTGCCAAGTTTACTGTTTAATTTTGTTTTATTGCTCTTCCCTCTTTGGTTGGTTTCGAATTGTGCTTTTGTTAACAAGATCGTGGGTGAATATTTCTCTAGATAAATTAAATTTTTATTCGAATATTATTCAACGAACCGAAAACTTGGTCGTTTCTCTTTGGCAGAAATTTCTGGAGATTTTTAGGGATTTGTTTTTGAAGTCGTTGTTTTAATTATTTACAATTGATTCGAAGCGGTTGGTATAATTATTATGGTACACCCCAGATTTTGTATTCGCCTGCTAAAAGAAAAACTTTCGAGATTTTCCCTAAAGGGAGTGTCAAAAATAGAAATGTTTCTTTACGAAACTCATTACTTGGTTTTTTATTTAAAATTTTCTTTGTTTCGTGTAAAATTTTGCCCTCTCCATTTGCCTCCATAAGGAGGTGAAATCTGCCTCTTGTATAACTATACAACGTGCCGCTACAATGGCGACATTAATTTAACACACGTGTAGGGCTAGTGGTCAGTAAACATAAAAAAAAAAAAATGATTACAACATTAAATAACCGTAATTTGAAAATCACCGCCTGCGCCCCTCGCCGACACAGGGCTCTCTCCTTCAAATCGCCTACTCTGTGTACGGCACGTCATTCGTTTTCCTTTCATTGATGCGATGTTATGATCCGTGGCTTCGGCAAATTACCCTACGCTACTAGTTTGCTCCAAGATGCTATTTTCGAAAATTGAAAATAAATTATAACGTTTAATGAAATTAAAATCACACTAATATTATAAAGGCGAAAGTTTGTGAGTGTGTGTTTATATGTTTGTTACTTCTTCACGCTCAAATGGCTGGACCAATTTTGATAAAATTTTGTATGGAGGTAGCTGACATCCTGGATTAACATATAGGCTATCCCGATATTCCCACGGGATCGACATTTTTTTCACGGGGTGAAACCGCGGGGCGCAGCTAGTATGTTGATAAAATGAAAACCCGAAACCGTGCACATTTGCCATTAAAGCGGCACGCTCTATACATACTTCCTATTCAGTTTCTTCTGTCGCCGACGCGGGTCACTCGTGTGAATGAGCATTGACATGAAGTATTGTATTGTTAAAATGTTTTATATCCATAGGGTCGTTTCCACTGGACAATGAACGGCGTGGGACTGGAGTTCAATCACCTGTTCGGTTTCGGCGTGTTGGATGCGGGTGCTATGACGGCGCTCGCAGCCAACTGGCGCTCAGTACCACCTCGGTATCACTGTGAAGCTGGGTCTGTCAATACACATACGTGAGTACCTTTCAAACTATACTGGCAATATAAAAAACCACTTGCAAAGTGCCTAAAGAAATCTAAATTTAGTTTCGTGAAGTAAAAAAACTTTTAAACAGTATTATATTGTACATAAAAACCTTATTACGTACTGGCTGGTACTGGTACTGGCGTACTGGCTTATTTGGCACTGCTCTCAAAACGGTGAAGGAAAACATCGTGAGGTAACCGGCATGTCATAGAACCAAAAATTCGAAGACATGTGACACCTGCCAACCCGAACTGGGCCCGCGTGGTGGATTACGGCCCACTCCCTCTCACCGAGAAGAGGCCTGTGTCCCAGCAGTGGGAACATTATAGGCTGATTATGTGTATGTGTTACGTACTGGCCTAGTTGCGTTATCCAACTTTAAGAGTTGTTTTTTGTCCAAAATGGCCCTATTTTTTCCACTTTTTTTTTGTTTCAATTTGGTGTTTTTTTATGCGTTATTAAATACATATTTTGAATGTTGCTTTTCACTTCAAGAAGCTATTTTGCGTGGTTTCGGAATATTTCATGATAAGTTAGTGGCTTTTTTATATTGCTCGTCAGTGCATATAGGATATTGCGTGTGAACATGGTGTCAATATGGTATGGCACGTAGATATTAATTGTATTTTGCCTCCATGATTAGCGCCTCCTTAGGGTCTTCCAAATGTCTCTAAACTCTCCGTTGGTCTCGTGGTTGCAAGCGCGACTGCTGAGCGTGGGGTCCTGGGTTCGATTCCCAGGTCGGGCAAAGAGATATTGGATTTTTCAATTAGGAACTTCTTAGTAACAGCCAGGAGTTTCGAAGTTGGCGGTGTGATTCCCTGTGCTCGAAAAGCACGTTAAGCCGTTGGTCCGCGCCTGAGTTCTTTCCGGTCGTGTCGGATTGCCGTCCTATCGGATTATGAGAGTAAGGGACGAGAAATCATGTTAATATGACCAAGATTATGTCTGAACTTTAAAAGAGACTGTGACCTCTGTGGTTTTTTTTGGACTTTCTTCTCAGAGTAGTCAGATAGGAAACGCCGACACCATATAGTTTTTAAAATATGATTGACGTGTAGTAAAAGTGACCGTGTGCTTGTGCAAACCTACTTCTAATCTAATATAATCTAACTAGCCTGTACTGTCCCACTGCAGGGCAAAGGCCTCCCTCTCCCTCGCGGGACGAACTTGACTCCTACCGTAAGGACTGGCCGGCACTAGCAAGAGACAGAATTGTGTGGAAACCTACTTACAGAAATAAAATCATTTATCTTTTTTTTTTTTTGAAAGTGAAGGAAGTGATAGTGCACCTGCGCACACACTTGTGCATTATAATATCTCTCGCGCCGAAGGCACCCGAAGGCTAGTCTCTGTTAAGATTGGACGAAATACGGTCTGGACTATACATATAATAGTCTCTATGTGATCTCTTTGCCGTTTTTTTAAACAAAAAAGTGGAAAATTAATAGGGTTGGCATTAATTGTGTTCCGTGTAGTTTCTAGTGGAATGAAACCTTACAATTTTCTTAAGCCGATAGTGTTTGCGCTCAAGCTCAATTCCTCGGAAGTCGTAACCGTTTAAAGCCAGATTATAATAACGACATATTATATAGCCCATTAGTATACTATTATATACCTTGTTAGGAATGAAAATAGCCTACCTATGTATTAAGTTTAATAAGCTTATTCATCAAAAAGTAAAACTACAATGTGGCTCTAATTACATCAATAAACTTAATTATTATGAAGTAGAAGATATTATAGAACCTATTATAACATAGTTTAAATACAGGGTGGCAACTGGCAGGAACTCCGACGCACAACCTGTTGCTATGGATTACATGATTCTGAAGCAACCTGCGTTTTTTTTTCGTCGGTTATTAAAAAAAATGCTGTTCAGTACATTTTGACGCGCAGGTTAGGTTAGGTAGGTATTGCACTTTTAGAAAAAGCTGTTTTTTTTATTAAAAAAAATGCTGTTCAGTACATTTTGACGCGCAGGTTAGGTTAGGTAGGTATTGCACTTTTTTAAGAAAAAGCTGTTTTTTTTTATAACCGACGAAATTTCCTACGCTAGTAACTATGAGTTACTTTATTTATTTTATTATAGTTACAGTTTGCGCGTCAATGTAGCTGTTAGCTTGTAGGTATAGTAACATTTTACTTAAACCACTACAGACTCTTAAATAAGACCTATAGGTACTGTTAGAGGTCCGGACGGGACCCCTACAGTACACCTATGTGTGGTGTATAATTTAAAGGCCTTTGACTTGGAACTATTATATTTTTAAGGGAACAATACAGCTTCACGATAATTCTAGCACTCCTATATATTAAAATAAAACACCATATTATTCAATTATTTCACACTCGTTTGAACGTTCGAATGGAACACGTATACAATTATATCCAGCCAGAGACTTTTGTTAAAGGCAGGATCACACAGACTCTACAGTACCTACCTATTCACTGTCTGGATAGATCTTCTCAGAATTATCTGCCAGACAGGTTATTAAGAGGCAATGCAACCGACCACTTTAGTATTTTCATTAACATACATATCTTTTGCGTGTTTTCAGTGAAATCCAATCCGAAGGAATGCTCACAATGAAGATCGAGACCACAGCATGTGCCGGCACGCCCAGCGAGGTGCGCTACCTGGAGCACGTGCAGGCGGTGGTTAGTGCCAACGCCAGCAGGCGCGGAGACCTCGAGCTGTTCCTCACAAGTCCTATGGGCACCAGGTATGAGAGCATTCCGATGAGGAAGGAAAATTCCTTTTCTTCTATGGAGATGAGAAATTGGAACCATTCACCGACTCTTCCAAATTGTAGCTTGAGGCAACAATTCATCATCGCCTTTCGCAAAGATTTCACTGATTTTAGTTTTTACTTCAACAATAGATTATCAAAGAGCTCAAAAAAGAACTTTATCGACCTGTGTAAATTTTATCGACCTGTGTAAATTTTATCGACCTGTGTAAATTTGGTAAGCGACCAGCCGTACGGCGAAAATCGACCTAGTGTAAATCCCCCATTATGTACAGTCAACAGCAAAAGTAGATGATCAAAATCAGAAATTCAATACTAATGAACAGCTCAACAACAACAACAGCAACAGCTCTGCCACACAGTTCTGACGCGAATTCCGTTAATTAGTATTGAATTTCTGATTTTGATCATCTACTTTTGCTGTTGACTGTACCCAAAATCGGTGGAAAAGTGTTTTATGATTCTCCAACCACTTGTTGATGCTCGGAGATACTTGATTTTTTTTCACTATTACCTATTATATGTCTATCAATTCCAGATCAATGATTCTGAGCAGGCGTCCCAAGGATGATGACTCCCGCGACGGCTTCACCAAATGGCCTTTCATGACCACTCACACATGGGGAGAGTACCCGCAGGGCACGTGGATACTAGAGGTAAATTAGTCTTACCTTACTAGCCTCTATAGTATAAACTTAGTGATGGAAACATAACAACTGGACTCCCCAAACGTCAACCTCACATGCGTGCGGTTGCCCTGCCACTGACAGACGATGCGCTGGCGACCGACCGAATGGCGGCATAACCATCCCACAAACCAACCTAAATCCTCCAGAACGATGACAGGCAGCAGCGTCATCACTGCGAAAGGCTTGGCTCTGCGGTCATGATAAAAGTGCATTTTATTAATTTAGTGTCTCCCGCAGGCGCGCTACAACGGCGACGCGGGCGCCTGGCGGGGCTACGTGCGCGGCTGGTCGCTGGTGCTGCACGGCACGCGCGCGCCGCCCTACGCGCAGCTGCAGCCGCAGGACCCGCACTCCAAGCTCGCCGTCGTCAAGAAGGCACACGAAGACAACCTGACCAACTAATAGACCAACAACTCCAGGTTTTATAAACTGACCAAGGTTGGTTTGAAAAGAGCAGATTTTTTAACAGTATTATGAGTATTCAGCGATGTTTTGTAAAAGTTTCTGGTAATTGGTAGAGATATACAATGTTACAAAATGCGTGGAAAGTTAGTTTGGAGGGTAATATTACCGTAATAATGATGGTGCATATTACCCTTAAGTAAGTTGATGATTGTTACCCTAACATGAGTAGATGGTTATTACCCTAATAGTATCATGAGTATTGAGTGCAAAAAAGTACCATTAAAGATGTAATTTTAAATGAAGTTTTGTCGCTTCAACTCATGAACATTTTTAAACAAAAAACTACAAAGTGAACAAGAAACTAGGAGAGTTTATGTACTCCACCAGCCATGATCAGCGAAATAAAACCTGGATTTAATAATGTAGGCGTAACATAGACAACAAAGTGACGACAAAGGATTCATTGTACTTAGCTTTTATAATAATATCCTCTACCTATCTTCCATTACATATTTTCTTCTAAATCTGTTAATAAACTCCTGAGTCGTGGCCCGTTGCTCGTGTTATCGTGTTATGCCTGCTGAGTTCTAGCGTCTGTAAAAACGTATGTATTATTGTACATATAGCTTTCACAGAAGCCATAGGCATTCTTCTTAAATTATTGTTATTAATTTTGTTTCTCTTTTTAATAAACGGTAACTGCACAATTTTTTGTCATTATTTTTAGATTCATATTTTTTTGAACTACTATATATTTTAAAATGTAAATTTTAAATTATTCGTTTTATTTTGATTATTATCGTTTGCTGTTACCGTTTGTTATAAATTATGAAAGTAAAAATAAAAATGGCGGTAATATTTGTTTTTTTTTTTATAAAAATGGGAATTGATAGGGTTGGATTGATTCCTTGGGTATGTTTATTTTGGCTTAATTGTTGCTGTATTATTATATTTTTCCTACCGAATCGCTGCCATTTTTATTAAAAACGGTCAAAGAAGGATAATTAGTTCTACTTTATGTTTAACTTCCTTTCAAACACTATTTTTCTTTGACTGTCTTCCGAATTATTTTTTAATCTTTTTCCTATTGAACTAGTCATGATTTTAAAAATGTTGTTTATTTTGAAAAAATATTCTAGTGTTTAAATATTATTTATTGAATCTTGATTTTTATATTATTGGTATTTGTAATACCTTTTTATTAAAATGTGTAATCAATAAATTTTAAATGAAATAAATACCTTTGAATGCCGAATGGAAAAAAAAAGAATAATGTACGCGGGAGAAAAAAGCGGTGAAAAGTGAAGAGAATATAAAAATATTTTTCCTTGGAATTGGAACGACATTATTTTTGTAACAAACTTCGCTGTAGAATAGAAATGTATTTATTTTCTATGAATTTTGTTCATCTTCTTTATGATTTTATAAGTTACATAGACAGACGGACATATCAGGTAGCGTCGTAATGTGGCGAACTTTACATACCTACACAAATATCTACTAAAACTCGAAGTTGAACAAGATTTATTGTGATGTTCTTTTTTCGGCATTTATTTATTTTGAATATGATTAAGTTGGCAACATTATTTGTAGATTGGATAGTTCGATTTCAGTTTATTGTTCCTTCAAATTGTTATGTTCGTTAGGTTTTATTAATTCAAATGGCCTTGATTTAACCCAGCTAAATCAAATTCATTTGAATACTTTTGTGTTTAGTAATACTATGTGTCGAAAGATACGTATATTAGAGTATTTACAAAGAATATATTAGAAAATTATCGTTATCGAGTAAGATATAATAAAGCTATTTATATGACAACATGATTAAACTTCCTTTTGGGGCCCACTAACACTGAATATGGGTATTTATCAACAGCCTCTTTGCGTCTATTTTCTTAAAGAATAAAATTTATTATTAAAATAAAGTTTCAAGCATTTTCACTTCCATATTAACCGAGTAACATTATGTATTTTACATCTATGGGCGTAACCGTAGGTTTATTACAAAGTCGTTAGGATAATGGTTAAGAAGTTTAAAACATATAAAGAAAAAATATATTATGTACTACTATTATAGAAAATATAATGTGATTTGGTGTTGTATTTGAATTAAATGACGTTTTTGTAATTGCTACTCCTTTCCCTTTTTATAGTGTTTATGTGAGGGTTTCTCAATACATAATCAGCCTATAATGTGCCCACTGCTGGGACACAGGCCTCTCCTCCATTAGAGGGATAGGCTGTAATCCACCACACCAGCCCAGTGCTTGTTAGTAGATGTCACATGTCTTCGAATTTTTGGTTCTAGAACATGCCGGTTTCCTCACGATGTTTTCATTCACTGTTTTGAGAGAAATGATAATGAAGGGTTTCTCAATGGTTTTCTGCAACCTAAATCTTAGCTTAGCACACTTATACTCGTTATTATTCATTGTTGTCTTTTACAAAAAAAGTACGTAGGTGCAATGAAATCTAATGTCTTGTTTGCCCTGTTGGTATGCTCCTTATGTTTTCCTTATGAGGCTTAACAACAAAAAATGGGGTTATAGATCGATTAAACCTCAGCATCAAGCTATTTAGTGTTCTAATTATATATTAATAAATCAAATTAAACAAAAACATTCTGCAGTATATTTTAACATTTAATTGTCATTAACAAATGTAGGTATTGGGCAGTTTGTTTATCTTACAATAGTAATTACTATACACAAGTGTAGTGGAATTAAGTATAAAACTATTTATAACGCTATTTACAATTTTATTATGGAATATATCTTAGTCTTGCCAAGCCGTCGTCATACAGAGTACATAACTAAGTCGCATTTAAAAAAATGTGTATGTAGAAGGCCGGCCTCAAAGATACCTAGCTGTTCTTCATAAACAAATTGCATTGCATATCTCAAATAAAATCTTGTTACCCTTCTTTTTATGAATAAGGGTAAGGGTAATAAACATATATTTTTACCACACTTCACATTTGAACTATTATGATCATACTTTTCGGTTTAAAACTCAAGACCGACGGATTAGCTTTATACATAAAATACAGGTAATGTATCGGTACAGGTTGGAATCTGAAAATGTATATATACAAAAATGTATAAGAAAGGATAGGTACAATGACAGTTATTCAAATTAAACATTGATCTAAATACAATAATTTAAAAAGCAACAAGTGACATAGCTTATCTTTTTAATGGATATCACATCAGGTAGGTATTTATTTAAAATATATTTTTAATATTTACTGAAAATAACTAACCTAATGCATTTTAATGTTTGGAAACTGTTATGATACGTGTTTTCAACTTTACATTAATCATTGAATTGTAAGAGGTATCAACGTTAACTCATTGATACCGCTTAAATTCAATACGTACTTATAATAAATCCCATGCAAATGTCTATCAATCTCTAGCGATATCGTATTATGCCATTTTTAAGATTCGTGTACGGTAGACCTTACTTTAGGATTAAATTAAGCTACAGAACACTTAAACTAAAGTAAAAAATACAAATACATACACTAACGTTTGTCACCGTTTCACTCTTATTCACAGTTTATTTTGGTACAGTCACACTCATTGTATAGTCTCATACAGTTTTATTTGTCTTGTATGACTTTTTCACTGGCCATACAATTCATACTGTACCGGCTTCTGGTTGCATTATATGGTGTAATTTGCAATTGTATGAGTGTTGTATGGTTTTCATACACCCATTTTTTAAAGTTCATGTATATGATGATTTTAGATGATTATGAAAACGGATTTACTAATGAGATCCGTTTGGTTGGCTGTATGGGCTCACACACCCATCTCGTTGTATGGCCTGCCGTTGTGCATGTCTACATCAACGCCGCGCTCCGAGATCCCGTTGAGCCCATTAGCGTGCCCACGGGAACTTAACTGTCAGAGATCTGTGAACAATAAAGGTAAGCTATGATGGTAAGAGCGTATACAAGAGACAGTAAAAAGAACGCCTGGCACTCCTAGGCATTTCCTGGCAGCCTGTCCAGCTACAAACATTGTTGACTTGTTAACTTGTTCACTACGGTATTTACCTAGCTTTTGTCGACACAAAAAACTCGTTCAGACTGTGTGTCAAGTGTCTACAGAATCCAAAATATAAAAAACTCGTAGATCTGTTTTTTTTTACTTAGGGTAAAAGTCGTATACTCAAAAAAATCTTAGGGTAAAACTTGTAAACTCTTAAACGATCTTGGCTTAGGGTAAAACCCGTAGTTCTCAAAAAATTTTAGCTGAGGGTAAAACTCGTATATTCTAAAAAAATTACTTATGGTTCTGGTACTTACCCATGGTTTCCTGCTGTAACTCTAGTTTGTACGCCGGGTTATCATACGGCGGGAGAGAAGACTCTCGGGGAGCGGATGGCACTGCTGTTAACAAGAAAATATATGGTTAACATGGTGGTGGTGGTCGTGGTGTTAGTGGTCTATGGTTATGGTAATTTTTATGGAAAGAATAGAATAGAAATCTCTTTATGTACAGTCACGAGAAAAAGTATGTATACATTTGGCTTTATTCAAAGTCGATTTTCTCCTTTATTTTTGAATGAAATTTTATATTAATAAAGGAATATACCTAGTATTTTCGAACCCATAGGTATATGTAAAGTGTCGTATTTCAACGTTGCATTCGTTATTTCGTGAAAAAATCGCAATTTAAAGTTGCCAAGTGTTGACATATTGGTGCTTTCCTTTTATAAATTTGTGTTCTGATACTAGTTCCAAATAAACTTTTATTATTATTATTTTCTCCTTTAATTCACTTTAAACATATAAAATTATATTTTTAAATATTAGAATATAAAAATAAAAAAAAACATTTAAAAAAATAGTAGCCCACCGGTATCGGGAACAGGGTCCAAGCTACCGGCGGTCAGGGCTCCAGAGAGAGGGACCTCCTAACAATGAGGGCCGTGTCCAGAAGTACTGCTCTCTGAATCAATCTATGGTTATGATACATACTGCTAGTGATGGGCACGGATCTGGGCCGGTGCCGGCGCAGCAGCACGAGCAGCAGCAGCAGCGACGTGAGCGCGCCCAGCGCCGCCACCGCGCCCACCCCCACCAGCGCCGAGTAGTAGTCGCCGCGGTGCGCGCCCGCTACTGACGACGCTTCTATCTCATCTGCAGGGAAGAATTATGGTTTAGTTATTATTATTATGTGGTCTAAACTACAATCAGGTTATGGTATGTTGTAATAGAGATATTAGGAAAATAACAAAAATGGAGAAACAGAAGAGTAAAGAAAAAAAAAAGTAAAAAAGAGAAAGCAAAAAAAAAGTAAGGAAGTGTGTCTTAGTAGTAGTCTGGCGGGCAACTGCCCGATGATTCATGTCGGGCAGTTGTATCTATGCTAGTTGCGCGGTAAACTCTGCTAATTAAAAAATATTTTGGAAAGCTAAAAGTGATCCGAATTGTAAGGAGAACTCACGACTAGGGAATGCAATCTCGAAGGTAGGCGAGATCTCGCCTGATTGCAACGGCGACATCTTGAATGGTTAATCTTGACACTCTAGCACGCGAGATCTTGAGTTGTCAATCTCGACTCGAGATTGCATTCCCTACTCACGACGTGATTCCTAAGAACTTTCTCTTCGATTGTTAAAACTGACAGATCTCAACGAATCAAATGCAGTCTTTCCACAGACACTTTCTGTTTATAGAAATAATCAATTCGAGAATTGTTATTGGTGAAGAAACTCATTCAAGAAGTCTTTTGAAATAACTACCACATTCCTAATACAGGAATGTGGTAGTTATTTCAAAAGACTGAAAAAAAATTGGTAGCTTTTTGTTAAAATAAAAAGTACTGGGTCTGAATACTCACTGTCGATCGGTTCTGGAGAGTCTTCCGATTTTGTATTGATTTCTAATACATTGCTAGTCTTCACTTTTCCATTGGTCAGGAACATTTCAAGCCAGACTCGACATCTGTTGAAAAAATAAACGTAGGTAAGTATTAGTCCGATCTGGTGTAAACTCGCATACAAAGGTGGCGACGGACCGGGCGTCTTAGTGCTCGAAGAACGAAATCACATGGCCACTACACAGCGCAGCGGCAGTAATCCAGAAGATAGACAGATAACTTAATGAAGGTCTTGGAAATCCGCTGGATTTGGGCGGCACAGCACTTGGTTGATATGATAACATAAAGTTCAGCCAATAAAGTGGTCCCTTCTGGGACACAGGTCTTTGTGCGAGAGCGAGTGGGCCGCACTTTAACTGCGTGGTGGACGATACCACACAGGCTCCAGTGCGGGTTTGTGGATGTCACATTCTGTCTTTGAATTTTTGGTTCTAGGACATGCCGTATGCCTCATAGTTTTTGTTTAGGCTGAGTAAAATTTGTCAAGCTAATGGTGTACATACTTGGTATTCGGCTGTAGGCCTGTGAGCGTGATAGCAGGCGGCAGGTCTCTAGTAGCAAGTCGGAAGGCGTCCTTCTCCCGCTTGGCGCCGCACGCATGCGCGCCGCGGTACACGCGCACCCAGCGCTCGGCCGGGGGGGGGATGCCGCGCCACCACACCTCGGCCGCCTCTGAACCTACTGCGCGAGCCTCGATTGTTACTGTCCAGTTGTATGGGTCTGTGGAGGAAAAAAATTGGTTTAAGAACTGAAAGTTGGTCTAAAACTATCACAAACGCAATATTCGACCCGATCCCGATGCCCGATCTAGGCACAGTTTTATTGGATTCAGTAGCAGCTCGATTTGTGGCTTTAGCCTCTCCTCCTATTACGTGGGACTTCAATTATTTACGATACCTTTACCTTCGAAGAACACAGGCATGATGTTATGTAAATATGTAGAGGTATGAGGATGTGTAAAGATCACTCATTCTCCATAGAAAAGGGAGGATCCTCCGACCAGACGGGTGTTGTGTCTGGTGAGCTACTCCCGACTATTGATATTGGAAATTTGAATATAATTATGCTAGTCGCGCGGTAAACTCTGCTTGTGCGATGTAGGATTTTGCGTGACGTCAGTATGACGCGTAATTCGCATGTGGCGATGTAGATGTCGCCACCTTAAATTAGTGTTCATTCGTGATACGAGAAGAACAGTACCAGTCGCTATGGTGATGATTATGGGAAATAGAGAAAAGAGTAAACTGTTATTTTCTGCAATGTTACACCTAATAGCTACAGTAGTAAGCGACCTACTCGTACATACCAGAAACAAAAGATTTAAGCATTTGTAGGCCGCCCTCTAGAGGCTCTGATTTCAGCTTAAACCCTTAATTCCTAGGAGACATAAAATGTCTAATATAGTAGTTTTTTTCCTCAAAATGGCACGGGAGTGCATACTTCGAAGACACAAAAATCGCAGGCGTCAGTGCGCCATCTTCGTCGACTAATGTCTATAATGTGACGTGTGAATGTAATGTAATGTCTATTGTCTAATGGTCGACATCTATCAACTGAATGATGATGTTAATTCACTTACCAACATACGGAGCAGTATTGAACTCGATCCTGCCAGGATCTGTCAGCTCGGTGCTAGCCTTAGGCGGCGGCACGAGCACGAGCGAAGCCTCGTACCGGCTGCCGGGCCGCAGCTCGTGCAGTTCGGCGGACGAGCGGCTGTGGTGCAGCAGCTCCGTCATGCTGTAGATAGGAGTACCCACTGGGCGGTATCTGGGGGTAGATGGTCAGTAGGTTAATCAACCAGTATAATCTCCAGATTTAAGTTTCCTAACTTGACTTCGCATTCATTTATAAGGAGATAGACGTTTAGAGACGTCTAGATGGAGGGACGACCTAAAGAAGGTGGCTGGGACAGACTGGATGCGGAGGGCGGAGGACAGGGTGTTGTGGCGCAGCCTTTGAGAGGCCTATGTCCAGCAGTGGACTGCAATAGGCTGAGTTGATGAGACGTTTAGAGATGTACTGAGACTATGTTTCGATTTTTAGCAGTTGGAACGAATTTAGCTAAGCTCAAAACAAACAAATAGGGCTCAACAGTGACTACATTGGGTTTGTTAACAGCATGTTGAGGTTTTCATTGAAACTTATCGATGCCAGGAGTATTTAGCTGATCCCACTGTTGCATTACAAAAACGAAACATTACCGCTACATTAGTTGTTACTTCATGTTTGGAGTTATGTTAGCAGGAAAATACAATGACTGGTTCTGAATGGCTTACCTGACTTGTATAGCATCGATGAACTGCAGCTCATCTTCACCAAACCGTCTCCACGTGACGTGTGCCGTGGTGTCGTTTACGTCCATTACCGTCAGACGACTGTCGATCTCTTTACGTTTCTCTTCTGTTGTAGGAGTCGCCTGCATAAAAATAAATAGTAAATTGAATTCAAGAAATCAGGATAAACGAGCTGAATTAACTATAACTTCGAAAGGACCTACCGGTGCCGTGTGGGCTTTTTTTATTTATAGCACAAATAAGGCTTTAACGTTTCCACAAAGGCTAACTAATATGGGAGATATGACTAAATATGGAGCACAATCGCATATTGTAAAATTGGATCGCAAATTGAAGTATGCTGTGTCAGGATAACTCGTTAGCGACCCTTTGGAATATACTTAATTAAAAATCAATGAACCCATTTTCAGCGTAAAACACACAGACATTTCTAAGCCTGCACGCATAGCATGACCACCATAGAAACGAAAATTTTGTCGACGGAAGAATAGACAAAATGACAGATTGGTTCATTTAGTCTATTCTATCTGTCATTTTGTCTGTTCTTCCGTCGACAAATCCCGTTTCTATGGTGGTCATTCTACGCGGCCTAGACAAAACAGACTACATTTTATTATATCTAGACAAAGAGACATTTTATTAGAGATACATTTTATAGAGATATAAGTCAAAAATGTATGGAACATAATTTATCGTAAAAAAACGCTTTGAATGCGATTGCCACTTGCCCAGGCCCTCTGATCAACCAACCCAATAAACAGCTCTGTTTCTGAACATACCGTCTTTGTTTCCAGGGTCCGTACAGTATAGATCTCACTCTCTGGTTCGACAGGCAGGTTGTGAAGGTACAGCTTGCCCCTGATCTTGTATGTGGTGGCTGGTGTGAGGCCAGTCAGCCGGAACTCCAGGCGAGGAGTAGTTAGCACCTCGTCTGCTGGCGCGAATACTTGCGAGTACCAGTGGGAGACGTCCTCGTCACTGAAATAGATGGAGAAGGGCGTTAATTTAATTTTTTTCGAAACACACATCACAGATCAAAAATCGTGGCTAAAAAAATAGAACTGAAAAAGTGTTAAGGGTCCGTTGGCGTAACTACATATTGTAACTAAGTAATGTTTTCACTAAAATAAGTCTTATTTGTAAAGAGTAGTTGACTGTTGAGGCTAATGTTAATTAATACCAGTAATACCTGAGTTCTAAATAAAACAAAATTGTATTCTTAGCTCAGATTCAACTGTCCTATTGTGTCAATCGTATTGATGGAAGAACGATCAACATGGTCGCGGTCGTGGTCGTCAACATAATTGGGAAAAGGCGAGCCAGATGATGACATCTGCCTAGCCTTTCCCAACTATGTTGGGGTTGGCTTCCAGTCTAACCGAATGCAACTGAATACCAGTACTCCCTATCTGACCTCCACAAACCAGCTACTGGGTAATACGATACCCCTTGTAAGACTGGTTGTCAGACTTTCAGGCTTCTGACCCGCAACGACTTTCGATGATCCAAGAATGAAAGCTGGGACAAACGGCTTAAGATGCTTTCCGAGGCACGGGGGGGCCTCGGTATGTAAAGATGGTCACCAATCCACGGACCGACCGCAGCAAGCGTAGCTTAACCTGATCGATTGACCTCGTACGGTTGTTATTACTTCGCCACGAGCCCCTTTATTAAGTCCAAAATATTAATTAAGAACGATCTATGAAGTCCAAAATATTATTCAATACTTACGCCTTATCAGTGTATCTCAAATCAACGCTACCCCTCAATCCGACCAGCACTGGCGGAAGACCAAACAGCATCTTCACACTGGTAGGCGAATCCGCTTGTAACGAGATCACAGACAGTTTCTTATTCATGTCCCCATATGCTGGAGGCAAGGTCAACCCTGGAGGTAAACCCTGCAGTGCAGGCTGGTCCGCACTGTGCGGCGGCCGATGGATATTGTTCTGGTCGTAATCAGGAATATTCTCGTCCTGGGGGAAGTGGATCTCAGGGGGAATAGTGGGTAGGAACGACTGCTGGGGAGGCTCGGCTGATGTTGATTGACCTGGAAAATTAAGAATCATTTGACTGACGAAATTAGGATGAAATCAGGAGGCATTTTCAAACAGGAACATACTAGTGAACGGGAACAGCTAAATTATCCTTTTTGTTAAGAGCCTCGTATTAGAAAATGTCTCCTGCAGATCCAAATAAACATTTTTGTTTGTAACTATTGTGGGTTAGTACAATGAGGTGACAGAGATAACGTTATAATTGATGATCGATTGTGTTATTTATGATAGGAATAAAATGACGAGTAGAATGACATATAAGAGTACATTTGCTGCATCTGTCCAACATATTTCTGTAGTTTACAAAGAGCCACGTTTCATCCTAAACTTGTTGCAAAAATCAAAAGCTAACTAGGACAGAAAAAAGATCAGAAAAGTCAGTCAAAGTTGGGTGTCAGTCGTTAATACATCAAGGAGACACATGAAGCTAACAGCAAGGCGAGGCAACAAACCTGCCACGTCACCAGGATCTTTGTCTGCGGACCGTCCCAGGTTCTTATTTACTACAGACTCCACTTCCATCTGATTGAGCAAATGCTCCAGATCCATTGCTGACATATGTGTCGACCTTGGACTCTGCGTGTACGTTGATGGGGCATCAGGTTTAGGGTTAGGTACAGGTCTTAGTAGCACAGTCTCGTAAGGGTTAGGTTCTTTAGTCAACACATGATGCGCTTTCGAATCGTCCTGCCACAATTCTCTATGGTACATCTCAGTCGGCTTCGGGCTCTTCATGTCCGTAGTTCTTAGTATAGTCACGTGTTTCCTAGACTGGGAAAGGTCTCGGGAACTGCTCTGGGGAAGGATATCTCTAGGGGCATGGTAGTCTACGGATTGGTTCTTTATAGAAGGCTCGAACAAATTCTTCTCCTGTTTCGGGAACTCTGGTATTGCTCTAAAGGATTTAGGTTTACTGCGACTGTTGGTAAAAGAAGATTCAGAGAAAGGTCTCCTTTCGAGTGAAGGTAAAAAGTAATATAGGTTATCAACTTTTGACATCGGTATTTTCTTGACCTTCTCATAAACCGATTTCACTGGTATCTTCCGAGATTCCATTGACTGTGTTAGGGGCTTCTGAGTATGAGTTGGTAGATTATTTAAGTAGTCGTGAAGTTTGTTATCTGCGTTTACAAGATTAATGTGTTCAGCGTGCATATGCGAAGGTCGATTGTAAGCCGTTTGCGTTTTCCTGAAAGTGTCTATTATCTGTGGCGGGTCTTGTTTGTGGGGCTGTAGGTGCCAGTTATCATGAGAACCAACTAAAGGTGGTTCAGGATGTATTGTTTTGAATGGTGAATCGATATCCTCTAAGGTGAAAACCGTGATATTTTCTCCATGGGCAAAAGTGGATTTGACGGGTGCTTCCGTTGGGTACTGCGGTTCCGCTGTGATTGGGACAGGGAAAATAGTTTTCAGGAATTTAGGGTAGGATTTGACAGGGCTTAAGTGTCTGTAGAAGTCTATAGAGTCAGTAGGGAGGGGAGGTGTGGGTATGACAGGTGCTGATGTCGGTTCGTCAGGTGCCAGAGGCGTCACATAGTTCATGCTTTTACCGAGAACCGGCATGCTGAAATGCGGAAAAGACGATCCATTTGTAGCTGCAAGCAATAATGTGTATGAGTGACAAGCATGTGGTATTGTGAGATGAACAATGATGAAGCTGATTAATGATTTAATATGTTAAGTAAGAATTAGATTATTTAAAGAATTAATGACGAATGATTTTATTTTTTCAGTAAATGAATGTGTCTGTTGGAAATGTAAAATATTATCATGAATTATCGCACAAAGTTATTCATTATGTTAAGTCTAGTTATGCTTTTAAATCAGCATCCTATATTTAAAGCTGTTTCTTACCTTTATTGGGCACACATCCCCAATGCTTGCAACAGTCCTCATCCGATATATTGACGGGAGCCGGCCGGTGTCCGAGGGGACAGCGCAACGTCTGAGGAGGTAAGGCGGGGAGGGGGGAGCAGACCTCCTGACAGTCCAGTTCACCATTCTCACAGAAACAACGTTGTTCGCATCCAGTTAGGGCAATTGGTACTTCACTCCAGTTTGGCACTCTGGAAATCACAGAATATTTCAACACTTAAAATTTTACAGCTTCCGTCAGGAATTGACATAATTATGGCTAAGTAATAAGAATAAAGAAAATGTTTTTATCTGTTCAAGGTCTAGGCTTCCGTGGTTCGCTAGCACTTATACTAGCGGTCTAAGCACCTTTTCACCAGGGTCAAACTAAATTAGCTAGTACGACAAAAGTATTAAGTATTATGGAGTTTATCAAGGTTTGCTATATTCAATAATAATACTTTCAACAGAACACGATTTTCTTTACTCACAATTTACCAGTAACTACACTACCAACGGTCGTTACTTGAAATTATGAGTTTAGAAAATCTACTTTTTTTATCGTCATTAGATCCCATCGCGTCTGTGAAGTTTTGGCAGCTAATTTAATTTGAAGCTGTAGATAAATAAAAGGTAGTACGTGTTATTCAATATTTTGTACTTACGCAACTCCCTTATAGTGGCAGGTCCCGTCACTAAGACACCTTGCAGACCTGGGGCAGCAGTTGGGCGGTAAAGCTGGAGGGGAGGGGGCCCAGCGCACGCAGCCCTTGGACACCAGCTCCAGTCCCACGTGCGAGGGACATACGAGAGCAGCACATTCGTGTTCGTCCGGACCAGTACACTCACAGAGCTCCGTGCAACCGATGTGGAACTCCGCACCTGGGTGGAGACAAATATTGGACTTTGATTTAAGGGGGCTACATGAGAGGTTCTTGCACATCATCAGGCGGGAGGAAACGCCCGGGTGTCACCATTGCCAGGATCGCCCAGAGGACACGGTGGAGCACACGGTGGAAGTCTGCCCCGCTTGGGCGGAGCACCGCCGTGTCCTCGTAGAGGCGATCGGCAGCGGCGGCGACCTCTCGCGCCCGGCCCTGGTGCAAGCCATGGTCCGGGGCGAGAGGGAGTGGGAGGCAGTCACCTCCTTCTGCGAAGCAGTCATGCTAGCGAAGGAGGTGGCGGGACGGCTCAGGGAGAGAGCCGCCGCGGGAGACGCTCCGGGCGTCGGGAGCCGCGCGACGACTCCCGGCCACCGTAGGCGCGGGCCTGCGGGCGGAGAGTAATGGGTAGCTCACCGTCCGATCAGGACCAGGCCCGTGCCGGACGGCGCGTACGTGTTCCACGCGCGCCTCAAAGAGATGTCAGCATCGAGGAGGGGCCCCATAGGGCCGAAGCCTGCCGGGTCAGCGGGATTGTAGTTCAATGAATGTGAAGAAAAAAATAGCACAAATTGCCTATGAAAAAGTCAGTAACGTTTTAAAATTCACAGGAGCATTTGTCATTTACTGATTTGTGATAAATTATTCATGAGTGAACTAGGATGCTCAGCGGTAGGTACTATCGTTTATATGTCCAAATACATCTATTACGTCTTGATTGAATACGCAACCAGTAGATATTAAAATCGCTAAAAAATTACAAATTTAAATACGGCTGAATTGAGCAAAAATAGTAGATTTTTTGCCAAGAGAGCAAACAACTATTTTGAAGACGAGAATGTTTCTTTGAATCCAGAGCGGAGCGAAGGATTCTAGAGTAGAATCCCGAGCGCAGCGAGGGGTTTTAAAGTAGAATCCTGAGCGCAGCGAGAGATTCAAAGTACGTCACTCGAGCTTAAAATAGTGTTGCTCACTTGCTCCTGAGGTGGACACTACTTTTCATCACCCTTTATGAAAAAATAAGTAAGTGTAATGAATAAGAATAGTAAGTTTATTTATTTAAATACAATTAAGAGCAATACATAGAAATAATTATAGGCTAATGTTTATATCTGAACAATTATGGAAGTGCATCTTACATTTTTTTTTTTATTTGGCTTGCGCGCGTTTTACTTTATCATACAGCCTGTTACTTGTTCATGCAATGTTCCTGATTGATCTCTTTGGTGATTGGAACTCTTACTAACAATATCCACATTCCAAATTCAAATCACTTTTAGTCCCTAAGGATTAAAGAGCTATTTTAGTCCCTGTTTACGAAGAATAAACTAGCTCTTTTTGAATAGATGTGATACTTTTGGAAATTAAAGAAAAACTCTACTAAAATCGCTAACAGAAATCCCATTTACTTAACAATTTTTATGGCAGCAGCTACTTTAACATATTATCCCAAAAAACACTCACCAATATCATAAAAGTGTCCATCGTGGTAGCATCCGACCTTCGAAACGTTCTGTACATCCTCATTCGAAACCTCATTGTTTCCAATTACATTGTCCGAAGTCGTTATAGTAAAGTTGAACTTCGTTCCTGTTTCCTTAGTCTTCAGGATATAGTCTCTTCCACCTTCAAGGTTTAATATCAAGTTGGAGTATTTCAATTCTACATCGCTAAAGGACTTTCCTCCATCGTTGCTTAGGAGAAGGTGGATAGGATCTTCGCTTTGGTTCAACTGCATCAAGTTCACTTGGACCGAGTTGTTCTGTAGTACCTTCACGGAGCCTATGGGTTCGGTCAGTACTAGAGGTCTCGTTTGAATATTTTCATCTGGTTCGTCGTAGTCTTCGAAGCCTTTTATCATCTGTTGAGGAAACTAAGTGTATAAATAATAAATTGCCCTAGGAATTATTTAGTACATGATTTGGTACATAGAAAGAATACTCTTTAGTATATTCGCCAAAAAGTTACAGATATAAATGTATAAATTTTACCACAACACAATGGGCAGTCTTATCGATAAAAGCGTTATTTTAACGACAAAGTTTAGATAGATTAAGGGAGAAGAAGAGACATAGCTGCAGGTAGTCTGTGATGTACAGTCAACAGCAAAAGTAGATAATCAAAATCAGAAATTCAGTACTAATGAACGGAGTTCGCGTCAGAACTGTGTGGCGTCGAAGTACTACTACTTAGAATACTTACTACGTAGAATACTTTTGAATCACTTCGACGCCACACAGTTCTGATGCGAACTCCGTTCATTAGTATTGAATTTCTGACTTTGATCATCTACTTTTGCTGTTGACTGTACCATTTATATTTATACAATAAATACATACGTGCATAAAACATAATTATTATACTTATCTATAAAAATATATGCAATAATAATGTAACAAATGCAATTCAAACAAAAAAATGTTTAAGGAGAATGATAGTGTTTTTTATCATATTTTTAAAAATGGCCAAAGATCGAGCACAATGGCTGTTCACAGGGGGTGCTCCTTCGATCGACACGGGTTATGCATACTAGTCTCTAATACACTCCTACCCTAAAAATATGTTCTTACACAGACATGGCTTTGTTTCACCAATATTGGTATAAAACTTTTTATTCTTTTTTTACATTGAACTTTGCAGTCAAACAAAAGTATTAAAAAGACTGTGGATACCTTCGCCAATATAAGTCAAAATAACACGGCATACGGCGGAATCTAATCGCTCCGACACCAAATAATTTAGGATAAGAACAGGAGAATGATGAATGTTTGAAATATAAATAAATAATAGTATATTTATAGTAATAGTATTTTTTAGTGTATTTTTTGTTATAAATATACTCTGAAAGTTTAAAATAATCAAACATGTATGCAACGAGATATATGCAAGTTAAAAAATATGGATGTCACGTAATCTACTTTGAACGGAAATTAATGTCAGCTATTATCGGTTTATATAATTAAGTTTAATGTGTGGCCATAATTTTGAAGAAAAAAAAGAAAATGGCGCAACGGTAACTGTGCCACGGATCTTCAAACCCCTTTCACTCTCAATTGTCGTCCAATTATCGAAACGCCGTCTTTTTCACTACTTAAAAATTAATAACAATCATTTATATTCTACCAAGGACTGATTTTAACAAAGTCAGATAACTTTTATCCGTGGAATAAAATTGACATCTGACAGTTCTAGTATGAAAAAATTGTAAAATTCAAAAAAAAATCTCAGTTTAAGTTTTTTCTGTTTTAAAATTTGGTGGAACGCGACCTAACTAGTAATACATACCTCAGTAGTCGTCGTAGTGGTAGTGGAGGTGGTAGAGTTCTCCGGTTCTTCATGTACATCATGGCTGACGTCACAGACTTGCACCTCGCAGCAGGCGTCGTTGGGATCCTGCACGTTGATGCATTTGTCCGATGCCGGCAGGGGATTGCATCTGATGGACCAAGCAAGTAGGTAATTTTTTTTTGTCCATAGAACAAAAGAAGAATAATTTAATATGTAACATGTATACGTATATTCCATGGTAAACTGTGTTTGAATTTGAGATATTGTAAGAAATTAAACTGTTTACCACAAAATCATGTTTTAAGTTTTGGAATAAACAGGGCCTGAAGACCATTTTTGTGACATGGTTTCAAAATATTTGAAGCAAGATCCGTAGTATTTCGTGCAACATGCACTCAATATTACGTTGTTGTCTTTCATGGATGTTAAAGACTTACAGAAATATGAAATCTTAACTAACCTGGGTTTACAAGTCACAATTGACTTAGGTTCACAAGAGCAGGTCTGCTCACAGCCGATGTGCCACTTGCTGCCGACTGGATGTGTCTCGTTCCCGTATCTACACATTTCTACCTTCGATATCTTCGGATCTGCAATAATTAAGCGAAATTAGTACCTCTGGACTTATTGAAATAACTTCTACCAGGCTAATTAGACCTGCTATGTTGATGCGTAATATGGGGTCGTAAGTTCGTTTATTGGTTATGTCGTTATATAACTTTGATTTTTTCGTTTGGTTCCATTTCTCTTATTTGGGCATAATGTTTAAATGTTAGATTCTGCTTTCAATGATTTTTTATACTTGTGTGCATTTTATTAGCCTCCAGTGGCATACAGTTTAAATTAATATCCAACACATCTTGGCAATCAGCTTCGCTGCCGCCTTGTTAATTTACTAAACATAAACCGTAACGAAAGAAGATTTAGAAATTTTTCCTTACCTGCATTGTTTGTAGCGCAGGCTATAATAGAGCAGCACTCATCAACAGGCGACTCAAAGCATAGAGGATCGTTCAGTCTTCTGCCACGACGGATGTAAGGATGCTTGCAGCGAGGAGAGCATTCGAAGATCCCGCCGGTGCTGCACTCGCACGTCTCTTCACACCCCCGATCCAAGCGCTCGCCGAGCTGGTGAATATGCCAAATATTATTAAGTGAAATAGAAAGTACATAGACGGAAATTAATTAATACCCTACATTTTGCCGTCAATAGCCATTTCATCCAACTGTCAAAGAATTACAGTTGTGATTTGAACATACGCACAATTTGAGTTGGTAGTCAATTTGCTTGAGAATTTATTTCTCTGACTTTACCTACTTAATTATGTGTTTAAAGAGTATCGTAAATTATAGAGCCCTAAACGTCTTTAACACTTACATAGATTTATCTCTATAGGGCGCCGTAAACTTTCTAACATATTACCAGCGAAATAATTAGTTTATTTTTTTAACCATTTATGTACACACTTATTATAAACACATAATATGAAAAGAACAGAAAAATATGTACAAAGATTATTGATAGGCTGACGTACGTTTTTGACCGACTGTCGTCGTTTTTATTTTTCTCTCAAGTATCTAATATTTAGTAAGGAGTAATAGACATTTAATCATTTTTACTAACCTTATAAGCAATTTCGTTTTCCTTACACTCGACCTCCTCAGAACCTGTCCTATCGACCGTCATCAACGGATGGAAAGGAGCCTGCAGGTTAGCATAAAACTTCTCGGGTATCTCCTTATGTTTATGCTCTACTGGTATCATTCTCGGCTCATCATCATCATCCACATCTAAATTGACGTCACTTAAATCTGCCAGATGTTTCTTTTGACTCTTTGCGTTAGTATCATTATGTAGTGCGATAGCAAAGTTTTGTAGTTCATCTACATTTAAGTTTAGTAGTCTCGCCCTTGGCTTTAATGTTTCTTGGGTTGGCAGAACTGTTTCTGTTACTTCTGATGTGGTTGTTTCTTCTTCTACTTTGCGTTCTGTCGTTTGTTCTGTGGTTGTAGTTGATGTCGTCGTTGTTGGGGTGGTTGTTCGAGGTTGCGGTGCTTCTGTTGGTTGTAGGGTTCTTATTGGTGAGTTCTGTGATCGCACATCTTCTTCTTCACCTGTAATTTTGCCTGGAAAAGAGGATTGGCTACTTTTAGTGTTTGTGACGCAAAAAATCAGTAGCGCGCAAAATTTTTATAAAAAAACTGTCTGAAATTAAAGACGACTATTTAATACGAACTTTGTTATACATATATGAATATTTGCATTATTTGTAGGTATTTGTGTGACTGTGTGTGTTTTGTACTTTGATTATAGATAAAGGAACAAGAAACAGATTCTAAATAACGGGCTTTAATTCAAACCGCATGGAAACCGTTTACTAAGCCTATCTTCATAATAACGTTATCAAAAATAATTTCATGATGAACGGAGGTTAATCTCAAGCAGGAAGCATTTGTCTCAGCAAAAACGTAAACTGGTCTGAAAACTGGGGCAGGGTCAGTAGGCGATACTGGTCATGTACCATTAGACTCACTCTGTTCTCGATGCACAATTATAAATCTTACTGCAAAGAGAAAAGGTCTATAACTAAAGGAGCTAGATATAAAATCTGAACCACCCGTAAACGACCTGTCGATCGAAATCAATGTAACTGTCAACCAACATCGATTACGATAAAGCAATTTATGGTGCACCAAACTCTGTCAAGGTATTGTCGGCCTTAAGTCTCTAAACATAAGACTTGTATTAACTGTTCGCTTTACCAAGAAAAATGTGTGATGAATTTAGGACGATACGGAACATAAGACAATGATTCTTGAACGTGAGAAAGTTAGCCGTGATTGGCATTAAAACAAATGATTATTGTGTTCGGTTCCAATAAATGACTAAAGGCGAAACGCGACTCGTAATATTGGAAACCACAGCTGACCTTGACTTCACACGTTTGATATTGATGGGTCTCATCTTTCCATTGTGGACCAACTCAGTACTTTGGTTGAACTTTTCTCAAAGAAGTAAAAGTAATTTTCTAAACATTATGGCTATCGTTGCCGATCAACGTGTTTATTGCTTTCTGTACATAGGTAATTTGGAAAATCTCAAAATTATGGTTGAGCTGCTTTCCCATAGCGTTCATCCCAAAATAAAAGCTATCATTAAACGAAAATAAAGTTTTTATAAAAGTTAATATCAAACACAATTCAAATCGGTATCGGTCTTGAAGGTATCCAAAAGTTTCTAGAAACCTCTGACTCTGGTTGTCTCAAAAATTTTGACGTATAAACAATTTCGTCAATACTGTAATTATCCAAATTCGGTATCGTAGCAATGATTGATGCTCTTATTTATTTATAAATAGGTACTTAATTGTATGTACACAGGTACACCACAAAATCACATAACAAAAAACAAAAATTATCGAACAAAAAAAAATCTTGCAAATCCCTTTCAGTAAATTTTGGAAGTTTCTAGTACACTTAACCTGTTTAACCAACGAAAAAAGGGAAGAGGTTCTCAAGTCGACGCGTATATTTTTTTTTTTTATGTATGACAACGCATAACTTTTTACAGAATAGTCCGATTTTGATAATTATTTTTTGTAATAATCTACATTAACGTGCATTTAACCGTATTTTTTTGAATTACCTATTTTATTTTAAACTAGTTTTACTACTAGGTAAGTATGCAGCTTCTGTCCAAAGTCCTTTTAGGATTCCGTACCTCAAAAGGAAAAACGGAACCTTTATAAGATCACTTAGTTGTCCGTCGGTCAGGACCCTTTTTCTCAGGAACTCATGAAGTAATCAAGTTGAAATTAATATCAAATACTCAGGGCTGCAATCTATTAAAGCAGTTAAAAAATCAAACTTCTAAATCAACGCAATGAAAAGATACGGGCGTTTATGTTCCGGAATCAAAACCTATAGGGTACTTCCCGTTGACCTAGAATCATGAAATTTCGTAAGAAGCGATTTCATGTAGCACAAGTAAAGGAAAAATCTGAAAACCGTAAATTTGTAGTTACATTACAAAAAAAAGAACCCGTGATAAACTATTTAAATTTACATAGTTGCCTACAAATTTGTACGAAACCCCCTCTGTGCGCGAGTCTGACTCGCGCTTGACCTAAAAATACAGTAAAAAGCTAAAGTAATACCTAAATTCTGTTTTAAGCTGGATTTGAATTAATTTCATACCCAAGAGATTAGATTGTTCAACGTGTCATTACTCTACAAAATGTCAAACAGTAAATAAATGACGTGTAATATGAAGATAATGACTTCGTGTGCACCTGCGGGCTACATTAGCATACTGCTTGCTGTTTATGGCCCAACATATGTATACATAGCTATATGTATCAATCATTTGTGTAGCTCTACTCTGTGCATTATGCTAGATTGCTCTTAAGTGTATGATTTTAAGTTAGTGCCTGCGTGTGCGACTTTTAACGTGCGTTTTTGCTAATAGCCTTCCTTTCATTTTCTCTTAGCTTTCGCCTATTTTCCGTAAGAGGTTTGGTCATTAGTAGAGATCGGATATTCGGATGCATATTTACCTAAAGTAAATATATAGCTATGAAAGTATGGAAGCGGCTTCTTAAAATATTTTTTCTGTAAAAAAATCCCGGTATGCCAGGAACACCGGGAATGCAGTCGGGTGTATAGTCTGGAAAGAAGGAACTATATAAACAAAATTATTCTAAATGTCCGTCCGTTATCTTATCTTGACGTTGTTTGCTATTGCAGTCTGGTATCTACCTATCTACTTTACAATATTAGATAGGTAGATATGCATCCGATTCTATAGTAAAAAAAAAACAAAATTCTGGAATCACGGGATTTTTACGATCGATACAAAAGCGCATTCCGTATTAGTCAAAATCTCAACTTTAGGTGAATATACATCTGAATATCCGATCTCTAGTCATTAGTTATCCCCTATTGCTTATCTAATGTTAAGATTTCCTGGAAGTTTATTTCTACGCCATGGTTTTCGCTCTCTCTCTATAGCTTCCAAAAATTTAAATTGTGTTTTTAAGATGCGGGATAATTGCGTAACACAATAACTGAAGGAATGGCTTCCATTTGACAATTCAACAACATTCATTGTATTATTGACGTTGTTGAGCTGACAAATGTTTCGAACATATGAAGCAATGGATTGGCAATATACTTGAAAACGATTCATATTGTGATTTATAGTGTGTTACGCAATTAAACCCTAATAAAGTTGAAGAAAGGTTATGAAAACAGTCCATTCTTAAATTATAAAACCATATACTCACAACTTATACTCTCATAGCTCCAAAAACCGTCAAGGCTCAATACTGTGCCCTCTAAAAATCCGCAATCAATGCTCACAACATTACAAAATCTATTAATCTAGTCTCCAATCGATTCTGGATATCCTTATGTAAGTGAATGATGGCCTCAAGCCGACCTCAGCTGGATGTAGGTTAGTCAAAGGACGCGGGTGGCGGAGCGCCGGACCGGTTACACCTATACTGCGCTCCCGATTTAATTTCCAAACATGTAAATAGATATGTGTTTATAGAAAGACAACTTTAAAACCCGCACATAGTGCTCAGTTTGCGCTATAACTTCAAACATTTTTAAGACTTCTACAATAGTAGGTACTATCCATTCTTAAATAAACTTAATTGGCACTAAAACAAAGTTGATATTCCTTTAAACGGAAATAACATCAATTGGAAACAAAAGTTTGAATAGACTTTATGCGCGTGCGCCTGACGCGAAGCTGTCTGTTGATCGTTGTTTATATACGTTCATTGGGAGTCGAAGGCTAATGTAGTTTTAAATGTCGTAATTGTATCAGTTGAGCTGATTAAATTAATAATCCTATTCTAGTTAAAGTTATAAATACAAAAGTGTGTTTATTGATTTGTCCTTAATTCACGCAGCAACAAAGCAACAGATCAAAGTTAGTGTGTGATGCACCTAATCTGAATTCGCGATTTATTTGCCAAAAATATAAACAAATATGAGTATGGAAAAATAACTTTAATTCCTACACAATTAAGTTCAGTTTACGCTACAACTTCAAACATTTTATAACTTTTTCAATAGTGCCAGTCATTTTGACATCAACTTAATAGCCATTAAAATAAAGTTGATATTTGTTTAATTTGAAATAACATCAATTTGAAACATAAGTTTGAATCGACTTTAAGTATTATTTCTAATTATTCTCTTTTGCCATCACTTTTTATGGTGGTATTATACTGCAAGGTAATATCATCTAACGGTGAAGGCAGAGGACAGTATTTGGGTCATATTCAAAATAATTGTAAGTTACGGATAGGAAACAGATATGAATATTATTTGATTGTAACAGAAAAATAACAGAAAGGAATTATTAGGGCAAGTTTAAATAGCACACGTTTATAACAGGCTACGAGTGCGAAGTCGGTGTGGGTCGCTAGGTGGGTACATAATGAAATAACATTTTGGTGATCGTATTTTAGTTGGTATAATTGCCATAAATTCATCATCATCATTGCCATAATGCCTTACCTCCGAAACTACCGAGCCTAAAATTTTGATATTAATATTAAGGCAAAAGGATTCTAATGATTAGAATTATGTATAGCCATATTTGTTACGGCCGTGAATCATATTTTAATCAACATACAACTTTACACTGACCTGTAAATTGCAAAAAACCTGAGTCAATTTGAATTTCGCGGGCTACCTTGGCGCATCCCCCTAACTGATACTGAGACGGCCGACGAGAGGCTGGGTACGCCTCGGCGAGGCTGCGCGGTTAGTATAAAAGGCTCAAGCAGTGAGGACTGAGGATACGCAGTAAAACATGCACACACAGACAATACATGTCACAGCAATGCAATACATGGCACAATATACGCAAACTTTACATACTTCAAATAAATTTAAGTAAGTAAAAAAAAATGTTTTGGCTAACCTGCGGTGCACTAAGTACCTATTAATATTTTATTTTCATTAATTCATACATGAGACAATGTGAATAACGCCTAATGATTCATATCTGTTACGTAACGGAAAAAAGTGACAGATAAAATAACGTATATGAATTAATTGCACGTGTCTATCCTACAAATCTATTTATTTCCATACCAATTCACATGATTATACGAATATTTTATAGTTATAACAAATATCACAATACAGCCCTTTCCTAGTATGAGTAATAAAACAGTAAGTACTTACCGCTACTGTAAACGACTCACATTGAATATTTACTTTTAAAAGTCTAATTTTCTTCGACCACGAAACGAGCTGAAAAACTATATTGAACAAAATGGCAAAGCGTTTATTCTTACGCGTCGTGTAGTAACAGCTAGTGAACTAATTTTGCCAGTATTTCAAATTTCTTTATTGCCATGGAAATAATGTTAAAATAGCATAACAGAGAAGAATAACAGATATGTGCAAAATCAGGACACTCATTAATAAATTAAATTTGGAGTACACTAAATAGTATTTTATATTTTGTTTAGTAAAGTGTTGAAAGTTTAAACAATATTCTCTGAATATATTTTTTTTTTTAACTTTTGTTGAATGGTTAATAATTAAATTATTTTTTTTAGTTTACCGTTAAAGACGTGGACATAGAATACTTGTATGAAACGGATCCTACGCAATGTCTGGTTTAATTTTTTTAAATGAATTGTTTAAGTTTACCAAATGTTTCGTTGTTTTTTATTAAGCTCAAATAAATATTTTATCTGTTTGTTTATGAAATTCTAGTCAGTTGCATCTCGTTATGAAAATAATTGGGTTGGACATTAAGACAGTAGTAAATATACAATTATTTTGAATATGACCCATTTACAAGCAGTTATTTCTGATATAGGTAATTCCGTTGTTGGTTCATTTATTTAGAACTAGCTTCCGCCCGCGGCTTTGCCCGCGAGGTATATCGATAAAAACTATCCCATGTCCTTCCCCGGGATGCAATCTATCTCTCTGCTAAATTTTATCGAAACCCGTTGAGTGGTTTAGGCGTGAAAAGGTAACATACAGACAGACAGAGTTACTAATAATAATAATAATATAATAATATTCCACAACTATCACACAACGCCGTCTAGTCTCAAGCTAAGCAGAGCTTGTGTTATGAGTACTAGACAACTGATAAACATACTTATATATTTCTAAATACATACATATATAGATAAATTACACCCAGACACAGAACAAATGATCATGCTCATCACACAAACATTTGTCCTGGGTGGGAATCGAACCCACGACCTCCGGCATAGCAGTCATAGTCACTGACCACTAGACCAACAGGCCAGTCATATACTTTCGAATTTGTAATATTAGTATGGATTCCAGAAGAGATGTAGCTAGTAGGACTTAGCATAAGCGTAATAAGCCTATAATGTTCCCACTGCTGGGACACAGGCCTCCTCTCTGTGAGAGGGAGTGGGCCGTAATCCAGTACGCGGGCCCAGTGCGGGTCCCAAAAAAAATTCGAAGACATGGTGACATCCACATGTCACCATGTCTTCGAATTTTTGGTTCTAGGACATGCCGATTTTCTCACGATGTCATCCTTTACAGTTTTGAGAGCAGTGTTAATTAAATAATTAACACAAAGTAAAGCGCCTGTCTAGGTTTCGAACCTACGACCTACAACTCGTTACCACTGGGCCACCACTACTCTCACGCACCTATGTATTATTTCTAATTATTCTCTTTTGCCATCACTTCTTATGGTAGTGTAGCGGTATCTACAACGCCACATGCGAACAACGCGTCATACTGACCTGACAATCCTGCATCTCGCAAGCGGAGTTTACCGCGCAACTAGCATATACATATACAACGGCCAGACACGACACCCGTCTGATGATCCTCCCTTTTCTATGGAGGATGAGTGACCTTTACACCTTACACCCTGTTCACCAAACCTCTATATTAGTATGATGGTATAATAGTGCAAGGTAATATCATCTAACGGTGAAGGCAGAAGACGGTATTTACAAACAGTTATTTCTACTGCTACCGTAACGCAGATTACGCAGATCATTCCGTTGTTAGACCATTTACTTAGAATTCCAAAAGAGATGTAGGTACCTAGTAGAACTTGTTTTTAAGAATAAGTATATACTGTGAATAACTAAACGGTAGAGTTTTAAAGACTGTTGGAATACTTAAATTACTTAAGGGGCATGCGTAGTTCATACAAACGTAATACCAAAATAGTTTGTAAATCAAACATATTCTTAGGTAGTGTGTATTTATTCCGATTGGATTACAGAATATCAAGGTTCCCAAATATATATTTTGAAAGGACACTGATATAAAGACGAGATATGAGGAATTTCAAATTTCTTTAGAAAACTTATTTTTCCTTAAATGTCCTATCTTTGTTTATGTAGGTACCTAAAATATAAAATACATCTTTCTAGCTACATGCCCGAGGGTACCTACATGTGCAGCCAGCAAAATCATCGATTGATTTATAAGCTCCTACAATGTCTAGACTATACATGGCTATTTATCCATAATACATGAGACCGAATGAGGCACAACCAGGCAGTCACACCCACTAGTCACTACCAAAGCTGCCTGACCTTAATAGTAGAGAGAAATAGCTATACAACTTAGTTTAAAACCTATGATATTTTATATCTAAGTCTATATTAGGTATCGTTCACAAATACATATTTGAAGTTATGTGTTGTGGCCTTATTGTTTGTTTTCTTAGAAGTTGTTTTGCAAAGCTTATTACTGTATAGAGCTAGTACAGTCAGCAGTCAGTAGTATAAGTACCCATTGTGTATGTTTATGTGTGTGTGTAAAGTCTGACAACCAGTCTCCGGATTAGACCATAAGCAAATTAAGCAATTGCTTCGGGCATCACGTCACGGGGGTGCCATAAACAGCACCGAAAAAATATTAGCTAGCACATGAAAGGCTGTTTGAAAACCCGCGCGTTTTGTCGGCAGGAGATGTCGTTACTTTGACGATGGAAAGGCTCGCTCGATGCTTTATCAATATTATATCTGCCTGTTTATTTTAATATACCTACAGAGACAGATATGGTTTTGTTTTTTTTTTTTGTTTGTTTTTTTTATTGGCAGTTATACTAAAAACGTAGACCATAAAAACTATTGTCCGCGAATTTAGTGCCCATAAAAAATAAAAATGCTTTGGTTATTATAATACCTACTCCACGTATCTCTTTCGTCTTTCGTATATATTTTAAGGTATCATCTCGTTGTACGCAGTAAATACGTTTCTTTTTAAAGATCGATACTAGTTTATGAGTAGATAGGGCGTGGATTGCTTAGGGCATCAAGTAGTTTTAATCCGGTACTTTTATTACTCAGTAACGTAGTAGTAGAGGGTTTGTTGTGGGGGTCAGATAGTCAGTCGCTCCATATAAAATAATGGAATTTAGCTGAATCCGCTTAGACTGGAAGCTGACCTCAACATAGGAAAAGGCAGGCAGATGATGTTAAAGGAACTATGGTAAAACTATGACCCCTGCCTGATCAATGCTTTATATATACACAGATAAAATAGCAGGGGGTGACTTGCACACTCAATAATGATGATGTTGTGTATGTTTATGTCAATTTGTTTTGTGGCTACACATTGATACAATATTAAGGAACAAAGATTGAAGTCTGTTGTTAATGTATAGGTACCTACACCTTTTGAGGCTGACTGTACCTACCTATTTTTACTCTACTCTAGCACATCAACATTATTTATATTATAATTGTTTTAGCTTTCGTTATAGCAAAAAGATGCAGTCAAGGTTTTTGGCTTTTGACGTTATGGGTTTTAACTGCCCCGTTGGTCAGTGTTCGAAGTGCGATTGCAAAGTGTTAGATCCTGGGTTCGATTCCTAGGTCAGGCAAAGTGTTACTAACGCCCGGGTGTCACCATTGCCAGGATCGCCCAGAGGACACGGTGGAGCACACGGTGGAGGTCTGCCCCGCTTGGGCGGAGCACCGCCGTGTCCTCGTAGAGGCGATCGGCAGCGGCGGCGACCTCTCGCGCCCGGCCCTGGTGCAAGCCATGGTCCGGGGCGAGAGGGAGTGGGAGGCAGTCACCTCCTTCTGCGAAGCAGTCATGCTAGCGAAGGAGGTGGCGGGACGCCTCAGGGAGAGAGCCTCCCGTCCCAGCCGCCGCGGGAGACGCTCCGGGCGTCGGGAGCCGCGCGACGACTCCCGGCCACCGTAGGCGCGGGCCTGCGGGCGGAGAGTAATGGGTAGCTCACCGTCCGATCAGGACCAGGCCCGTGCCGGACGGCGCGTACGTGTTCCACGCGCGCCTCAAAGAGATGTCAGCATCGAGGAGGGGCCCCATAGGGCCGAAGCCTGCCGGGTCAGCGGGATTGTCCGAAAGCGTTACCGCTGGCCCGGAACATAAAGGGCTAAGGAAGGAACACGGGTGGGTTTTAGTCAGTAAGAGTCTGACACTCCCTTCCGCTCCACCCAGAGCGGGAGGGGTCATTCGATGATTTCCCATCCGCAAAAAAAAAAAAAAGGCAAAGTGTTACTGGGTTTTTCCATTGGGGGTTTCTTAGTCACACCCAGAGTTTGGCAGATGGCAGTGTGATACCCTCATACCTCGGAAAGCACGTTAAGACGTTGGTTTTGCGCCTGATTACTCTCCGGTCGTGTCGCACTGCTTGCCGTCCCATTGGACTTTGGAGAGTGAAGGAAGAGAGAGTGCACCAGTGTCTGCGCACACCACGGAATGGCGCACACATTTTGTGCACTATAGTATCTCCCGCGCGAAAGCTAGTCTACTTTGGGATTGACCGCCATAGGCGAAATACGGCCTGGAGGACTATTATTTACAGGAACGAACTTAGCTATACAGCTACAACATACCTATTTACTATAGTCCGACTTTTAATTAGCTGCAGTAAAATGACACTTTTTAATAACTCATTTCGGACTGAGTTTAGATATGTATGTCAAACAAGTTTCGTTTCTTACACTAAGTATTCTATACTAGAAAAACAAGATTTCGTTGATGGCCGCGAAAAAACAAAAAGACGCCAATTTCAGTCATTTAAGTAACACATAAGCTGTAATTTTACTGCAGCTAACTAAAAGTCCGACTATAGTTGAATGTTTTACACATGTACAACACAATAAAGTGCATGGTTACAAATAGTAGTGCATTTATTGCATTCCATTCCGTCATTTTATACATAAAATGTGGCTGAGTAGTGAGTTTCCTTATGAATCATAATATTGCATCGGGAACCACCACACGAAAGTAGGCTATGTATAAGTATTGTATAATCTAAATACAATAATTAAATTGATAAACCTTTGCTTAATTAAGCAAAGAGATTGTATTTGCATTTTATTTATCTGGTGATTAGCCCCACGGGCCAAACAATTTGCCCATGATGGTACCACTTTGTCCCCCTTGGGGGTTCCACCGGTAAAAATATTCGTTCGTGGTACCCCGAGGGGGACTAGACTGGGGACTACGGGCAAGCACCGAAATTTTCACCTACATATTCCAGTAGTCACATCAATTATTAACACTAATTAGTAATCCTAATTAAGATGTCCGTGTAGTAACGAATAAATCGTATGTTTCACATTATTTTCACTTTGTTGTGTTCTCTTTCTTATTATTAGTTCTCATGGGAAGCGCTTTCTTTGTAGGTACACTGTGTAGGTAGTTAATTGAAGTATCTCGTTAACCAAATTAAGGTTAATTGTATTTTAAATTAGATATCCAGCGGGGCAATTGCGTAACACACTATCAGTAGCAATGGGTTTCGTTTTGACAGTTCAACAGCATTCATTGCGTTATTTACGTTGCTGAGCAGATACATTTTTCGAACACATGAAGCAATGGATTAGCAATATCTTTCAAAATGATTCAAATTGAGATTGATAGTGCGCTACGCAATTAGGGTGCAGGTATGAATTACCTTTGCAATGTTGAAATGTTGGTTATTTCGGGCACAGCTGACAGATTTCATTTTTAGATGACATCTAGCCGGTCGATTCTGTAAAAATCTCACCGTGAAAACTTAGGTGAAGTGAGTTTGTTTTTGCTAGGAATTGACACTGTTGACAGCTCACTCCACGCTCACTTCACCTAAGTTTTCACGGTGAGATGGTTACAGAATCGCACTGCTTCCTACTATAATATTATAAACGCGAAAGTTTGTGACGATGGATGGATGGATGATTGTTACTCTTTCACGCAAAAACTGCTGCACGGATTTGGATGAAATTTGACACACAGACTGTTTGAATTATTTCGGTATAACGAGGATTAACACATAAGTAGGATAGGTACTTTTTATCCCGATAATCCCACGGGATCGAAACTTACACGGGTGAAACCACGGGGTGCTGCTAGTACCCAATAAAGTAAAACAACCTCCTACCGTTATCATCTTGAACCTGTACGAAAATTCGCTTACGGTTACCAGGAAAGTGGGCCACGCTCACCACGCATACCAAAAATGCACCTCACGAAATTCCAGTGACTAAGTAGCCGCGCAAGTGTGGCCCATAACTGATACATGTTGCGTAAATCGCGTCGAGCATCCGCCTCGTAAGGGCGACGACACATTGACGCGGCAAGATTACGCGAGTGTGAGACAATGTCACGAACGCCGCCGCCGCGCTGCGACTGTTAATGACGCGACGGATCTACAATTTAGGATCTACTTATCATAACATCACACACGCCTGTATGAAAGAGACATTTTGCCAGTTATTTGTCTTATGTAACAGGGGGCGAACCTGATGCCATCAATCAGGCACAAATACAGAGTTCCAGACTCCGGGCTGCTGCTGAGAAATTCCAGATGGAAAAAAACCAGACAAAAGTGAGTTCAGTACCATTATATGTTTTTAAATTTTGCTAACTTCGGAGATAAGTGGGGGGGAACGGTGTTTTTTTTACATTTTTCATCAAAAGTCGACCCTACTTCGAATTTTTCAGACCCCCTTTCAGTCCCTGTTGTAAAAAATACCTATACATATATTATTATTTACTATTCCAAATTTCAAGTTGATAGCCTGGTCTCCCTGTGAGCGTGGACGGTGCGAGTGATAGCGGGAATATAGCTGAACTATTTAGAGAACACTTTGCTGTGAAATCACCACTAGGTCCGTCATCTGGAGATCCTGGGTCTACCATGACTGGTGACTTGTATAATGTTTCAGCCAAACAAGTACGTCAAATTGTTAGTGGGATGTCTAGGGGCAAGTCACCAGGTCATGATGGACTCAGTATCGAGCATTTGAAATACGCTGGCGTCCATCTGCCGCGTGTGCTCGCGATGTTCTTCACTTTATGCTTGAATCACTCGTACCTGCCCATGGACCTTATGAAAACGATTGTTGTACCGATTGTTAAAAACAAAACTGGCGATTTGTCCGATAAGAACAACTACCGGCCAATCTCCTTAGCAACAATCGTGGCTAAAGTTTTGGACAGTGTGCTTGACTCAGAACTAGATAAACACCTTAATATTCATGACGCTCAGTTCGGTTTTCGCGCTGGACTTTCTACTGAAAGCGCAATTCTGAGTCTCAAGCACACTGTACAATAAATACTATACGGAAAGGAGTACACCTGTGTATGCATGCTTCCTTGACCTATCCAAAGCATTTGACCTAGTGTCTTATGACGTACTATGGGAAAAACTCAAGAGGACAGGCGTGCCTACACAGGTGCAACGGATTTTTCATTTCTGGTATCAAAATCAGATAAACTCTGTAAGGTGGGCGAACAGCTTCTCCGACGCGTACAGGTTGGAGTGCGGGGTGAGACAAGGTGGTTTGAGTTCTCCCAAGCTCTTCAACTTGTACGTGAATGAGCTTATAGTTGGGCTCAGCAGCACTCGAGTAGGATGCTGGGTTGACAATGTATGCATGAACAACTTTAGTTATGCTGATGACATGGTGCTGCTGACCCCAACTGTAAGCGCATTGAGACGGTTGCTAGCCATCTGTGAAACATACAGCCTTAAGCATGGATTAGTGTATAACTGTAAGAAAAGTGAGTACATGGTTTTCAGGGCCGCCGGTAAGTGTCCGTCATATGTACCTGCGATAAAGCTGAATGGTAGTGAACTGAAGAGGGTACATCAATTCAAATACCTCGGACACTATGTTACTGAGGGCCTTGATGACCAAACTGATATAGAAAGGGAACGTAGGGCATTGGCGGTCAGGGGCAATATGCTGGCCCGCAGGTTTGCGCGTTGTAGTGAACAAGTTAAGGTGACACTATTTAGAGCCTACTGTCAGACATTCTACACGTGCAGCCTGTGGTTCAGGTATACGCAGAGGACGATCAATGCCCTACGTGTCCAATACAATAACGGATTTAGGATGTTGTTAGGGTTGCCCCGCTTTTGTAGTGCCTCTGGTATGTTTGCTGAGGCACGGGTAGATGGCTTCCATGCCATTGTGCGCAAGCGGCTCGCGTCGTTACTGAGCAGAGTCCGGAGTAGCACTAACAGCATCCTAAAGGTCATTGCTCATAAACAGGACTCAAATATCCTGAAAGAATTTATTCGTGTGCAAATTTTATAACTCTCTGTATTATTATAATAGCTATGTGACTTAGTCTGAAATAAAGATTTTATTATTATTATTATTATTATTAGTAGTTCCTGAGATATCCAGCTGTGACAGACAGACAGACAGACTGAGTCTCACCATAAGGGTTCCGTCTAAAACCAAATAACACTTCCCAGGAATCGAAGGCCAACGAGGCAGTCTCAATTTAGGATAGCATCATCGAATATGTATTAGCCAACAATATATTCAGCATTAAGTTTAATATACTAGTGACTAGATTTTAACCTCTTGTCACGTTCTTTACTACAGTAAGCCTACCATGTACTTTGTCAAGGCCGTTAGTTTAAAATAATATAACTACTTTAAGATATTCCCGATCAAAGAACCTCACGATTCGCCTTAAGGTTCAACGGATATGATGGTTTTGCTCACGACTTGGCTCGTCACTGCATGTTGCTTACTGAATGAAGGGCAGCATCTGTCACGACTGTAGGTGTAACAGCGTATTGGGTCGTGTTAAAGTACCGCATTTAGAAATAAGTAGGTATGTATTTATTAAGCCTACAAACCCGTGTCATCAACAGCGAAAAAATCGATAAATAAGCTGCCGAGCCGTTTTATGCTCGGCTTCCAGTCTAACCGGATTCAGCTGAATACGAGTATTTCACATGAAACGACTGCCTATCTGGAAAGAACCCTTAATCTCGTGGAAGTTAAAGCAATAGGTACAGTCAACAGAAAAGTAGATGATCAAAATCAGAAATTCAATAGGAGCCAAAACTGATCACGAAAATATGGCAGCTGTACTAGTAGTAAATGTTTGGTATAATTTACAATCACATACTTTTGAATCACTTCGACGCCACACAGTTCCGACGCGAACTCCGTTCATTAGTATTGAATTTCTGATTTTGATCATCTACTTTTGCTGTTGACTGTACCCATAATTTACTCTCTAACATTAAATAAATATTTTTAATTTGCTAACTTTGCGACAACTGGCGATAAACAATTAGCCAACAAGATTTCCATCTTTATATGACACTAGCTTCGGCCCGCGGCTTCGCCCGCGAGGTATGTCGTTAAAAACTATCATAATATGTCCTTCCCCGGGATGCAATCTATCTCTCTGCCAAATTTTATCGAAATCCGTTCCGTGAAAAGGTGACATACACACAGACAGACAGAGTTACTTTCGAATTTATAATGTATGGATAATTTTTCATTCAAAAAAGCTTGCACAACAAATCATGCCAAATATTTAACGCGGCAATGTGTCTTAGCCCTAAACGCACGCGACCAAGCGGATATTTTGTTTATCCGCTCAATGAATCCATTCTCAAGGAAGTCCGACATTCTCTCGCTTGATTGGGATCACCTGTTGTACCACACCGATTATGTATCGGAACTGTTTTATAACATCCTCTTTTCAAGTTCATTTAACAACATTATTTGTTCAACAACATGTTTAGTTAATTTGATTAGGATGTGAACAAGTAGGTAGCTTGTAAGTTGTAACTTGGATGATGCTTGGTTTCCGTACAGTACGTAGAGCGATTAAGATAAGTTTATGTAAATGTTATCTAAGCATTTATTATATGGAATTTCCAAATCGATGAGGATGTACTAAATGACTTTCTAAATTTTCACTCCTTTCATTTTGCATATGTAATCTTGAACCATACACTACAAAAGGGTGGTGTGCTTGGTCGCCCATATAGAAATGGTGATGGTATTTACTTGCCTACCAAATATTATACAAGGAAGTCGACCAAGGAGGTCGACGTAAACCAAAATAGACATGAAAATTAAGTGAAAAATGTTTGTGCGATATTCAGGGAGGTCTACAAATCAATTTTGGCTATGTCCTCAAACAAAAGGAAGAGAATGGAAGCCATGTTGTTGTCGTTAACAAAATCAAAGGTGAACTAGATGCATTCAATGCTCTGCGGAATCGTGAAGGTCGATCAAACTTCAAAAGCCTAAAGCTGATGTTTAAGGCCGATCTATATTTGAGACACTCTTATATTCTGCTGTTAGTGGTACTTGAGGTCAAGTAGAAGACGCTGGTAGTCCATGTAAAACATACTAGTATTCTGCTCTATCTGGTTAGACGGAAGGCTTCAACATAATTGGGAAAAGGCTAGGCAGAAGACGAAAAAGCGCTATCGGCTGCATCACTTAAAAAACTATTTTGTGAGGTTGTTAGCTATAAGAGCAGAGGAAGACCACAAAACCGATGAATGGATTGTGTAAAAGACGATATGGTTGGAAAGGGGGAATAGGTACTGAGATGAAGGTAGATATTATATGGACGAAGACATGCTGCGTTGACCTCTAAAACATTGGGAGAAGGGCAGCAAGATGGGTGGTGCTCAAGAAGGTGCAATAAATGCCATCCTTAAATATAAAATAAGGTTACCATAACTCAAGTAGCGGATGTTGGAGAAAAAACAGCAGGGCTGAAGTGGGAGTGAGCCGGACACGTCTCCAAATGAACCCGGTGAGATGGGCAAAGATCTCACTCTCTGGACGCCTGAGGGAGGACAGTAACTTCACTGTTAGTTCACTGAACAATAATGAACAGATGGCTACTCAGCCAAACTGGAAAAGCTGGCTTGTAAAGTTGTAACGGATTTGTTGTTACTGTAAACAAATTCTAAGTGCAAGGTCGTTCAGAAACTAGTCTTAATCTGTGCCGGATTCGGTGTTAATTGTGCAGTCACTGCATTACCAGTAGGTAATACTGGTATTTTAAAAGGAGTAAGTAGCAATCATTAAATGATACTTTATATGTTATAGGTAGCTAGAGGATTTTACATAGCAAAAAACACGACGTTAATCTTAAGACCTAGAAATCATTATGCTACCTTATACAGGCTGGCAGGTACATACAGATGCCAGCACATCAAGCTACTACAATCTGTCAAATTTCTTTAATAGATTTTCAACTTTATTGCTAAAGCATAAGATTCAAAGTTGAAAAAAGAGTTGGGAAAATTTTACAGTTTCGGGTAGCTCGGTGTGCTGGCGTCTGTACATCGACGCGCATCCTTTTAATCTGGAAAATATAACTTGAAACAAACCGCTTACTTATTCCCAAATGAATAATCATCCTAAGGGCTGATTTTTCCAACGTCAGATAATTTTATCAGAGGAATAATTTTGAATTTTTGACAGTTCTTCCATACAAAAACTGTCAGACGTCAATTTTATTCCACGAATAAAAAATATCTGTATGAAAAATCAGACCCTAAATAATTTGTTTTTATTTTAGATTTAACATGGTTTCACATTCTCTCCGCACCGTAAACTTATCTCAATGGCGGATACAACAGGTGTTGGTCACATCATAAAGTCGGACATCCTCTTTCAATCAATGCGTGTTTATGTGTAATTGGAAATCGTCAGCAATGTGTCATCTTTCACGGTCGAACACTTTCACTACGTCTCCTGCTTACGTACCTATGCATGTAGGTATGATGGTAAATAACTGGGACAAGGTCGGTAAAACAATAGATATTCAATCATTTATTATGGCCTACTGATTAGTGGAGACACATTAACCAAGATTGAAGATAACGTTATTTTTTGTTTGTAACTTTTCTTTGATTAATCGTAAAACTGTGTGTTAGTTTGATTTGATATTAAAAGATGTAAGGGATACCTACAAGAATGGTCTACCAAACCAAACCAATGAAAAGTCAAAGAGGTATATCAGCAAGGTTGGCCGACAAATTGTTTTTTGAGTTGCTTTCTGATTTTGGGTTTTGTATAGTCTTTCAGTTGGAAATGCAGGCAGTTAGGGGTTCTGTGCTCATGTTTCAGAGATAGAATTTTCCTCGATGAAGTAGAGGTATACTTATTTATTCATTTTATAACCTGCTTCAGAGCTACATATTGATATTAAGGCTTTGTACAAGTAGGAATGTTGTTTAGTTCTGTGATTAGCTATGCTTGTATTTGAAACACCATTAAATTGGTGAAAACCAAATGTACCTACTACAGAAAAATATGTGTCACATTCATATGTAAATGAGACGTTTTAAAAACACTAGTTGACAGCGTTCAGAAGGCCAATTCTCGTAATTTAAAACGTTCAAAATTTAGTCGCAGTCTCATTTCGGCGACAAACAAATGTCAAACAAACTTGTCAAAATTTAGGGAAATTAGAGGTATTTTTGACAGATTGACATTGAGTTCAGACTGAACGTTCTTAAAATTACGAGAATTGCCCCACTGGTGTGCTATTTATACGTAATTAGGAATGTTATTTGAAGGTATTATAGGTACCCAGAGTTGGTAGGTATACGTTTTCGTGGCTAAATAAGAACAGCCGCACGGGTCAGTCAAAGTCGGTTCGTAGACGGGTCACCATCTATTACATATCGAGACCCCTCCATTCCTCGGAAAGCACGTAAAGCCGTTGGTCTCGGCTAACATTCGTAGATCTTTAACACTCGTTGCGGATAGTCAGAAGCCGTCTGACACCCAGTCTTACCAAGAGGGGTCTTACCAGTCTTACCCAGGGAGGTCAGATAAGCAATCGTTCCATACAAAATACTGGTATTCGGCTGCATGCGGTTAGACTGGAAGCTAACCCCATGTAGGCAGATTGATAAATTGATGGAGCAACACAGCGTCCTATTCCGAAATCTTTCACTAATAATGCAACTAACTACCAGAGAGACAGTCACCAAAAAAGGCCACACCAACTAGAACAACAATTTCGCAAACCAGCAGACAAACCCGTAGACATTTCTAAGGCTCTCTAAACAGCTTTTTGTTAATCTGACACAAATATTGCATCACGCAAAAATTATCACACAATATGACAAGACAACTCAATTACTACCACCTCTATTGTTTCAGGAATAAGGTTGAGATTCGCGTGTTACTGTTTCGGGCAGACTTTCCCGCGCAGAACAATGCCGCACGGGCGCATGCGGTCGCGCATGACAGAAGCGTGTTATGTCAACGTTACGTGTCTTCCGATACACTGCCGTCTTGGTTATTGACTATAGATTGTAGTCTTCATTGCTTTTGTAGGTTTCTATTATAAATAAAATTGCTTGTGTTAATAAGTTGGGTAGTGTATCATCAGAAGTTTTCTTAGCTGCTCACTTTTCAGTGGTTTTCTGTCAATCATCTTGCCCGTACCAGAGGGGCCCGTGGCTAAGTAATAACTCCCGCACAGGTCGATCTATCAGGTTAAGCTACGCTTGCCGCGCTTGGTCCGTGGATAGGTGACCATCTTTACCGAGATCCCTCCGTGCCTCGGAAAGCACGTTAAGAATCGGCTTAACGTGCTTTCCGAGGCACGGAAATCTTAGCTAAGTATACTAAGTGATTTTTTTTTATCCTCATTTTCACAGGAGTCTCGGTAGCGATTTGTTGGCAGCATTGACAATATCCTTGTCAAGTTAGTGTCACTAGGGAACAAGAACGTCTCTAAATCTCAAAAGAAAACAGTGGAAAGTTATTGTCTTTTATCGAAATGTACCTAATTGTTTTATTACCATCATAAACAACAGCATTCCACCAACATTTCCATTAAACGCTAAGATTTTTATTCAATTTAATTTTATTGAAACACAAACTGCGCACAATTAGCGTCTTCAATTTACGACGCCATTACGGTAGGTGTAAAAACCAATTTCGTCCCTTTTATGGGTTTTCTTATGGGGTGGCAGAATTATTTTATTTTATTTTATTTTATTTATTTGGGACAAAAAACAGTTATGCAATACAATATTAATAGTTAGCTTAAGTATAATAATAAACAAACGCATAACCCACACTATTGTCCACGGAATCATATCGATTTTAAAAGAAATAAGGAAACGGACGTATATAGAAAGGTACAGTAGGAAAAAAAACAAACCAACTCAAGACAGCGCTCGCCGTCCAGACTTAGTCCGCAGTTACCAATCAGATCACACCATAACATCATCAAGAAGCAGCCATCGTTAAGGATGACCAGAAAGTAAACCAATAGCCATTTTTCTAAATTTGTTCGGATTAAGAGCGAAAATATCTAAATTTATAAAATGTGAGTTGTAAGTTTCTAATAATCGGCGGAGAGGAGCTCTCTCCCCAGCATTTGTTCTACACATCTCTGTGTAGAACAAACGTGTTGCTCGCACTTCCCGCCTACTAACAGTCCTAGGTACTACATAACATAGTTTATTTGAAAGTTCCATACAATTAAACCTATTGTTGCATATGCCAAACAGCATCATAACCATCAGCAGTGTACGCCTGTGCTCCAAGCTTAATATGTTGTACTGTTTCATCAGATCCGCATAGGAAATCTTGGTATGGTAACACTTATAATGCGTAGTGCGAAGAAATTTTTTTTGAACCATTTCTAGTCTGTGCTTATATTTTTCGTAAAATGGGCTCCAAATGGGCACCGCGTATTCCAACTGGGAACGGACCAAAGTTTTATACAAGAAGAGGAAAGTAGAAGTATTTTTAAATTCTTTACAAGACCGCATTATAAAACCATACATCTGAAAGGCTCTATTGATAATGTTGTCAATATGGATGTCAAAATGTAATTTACTATCAAGTAGTACTCCAAGATCACGCGTGCAATCAGTTTTATTCAGATTTATGTCATTTGGTGTGTAAGGAAATTTAATACTTGTTTTATTTTTGGTGAAAGTAATATAATGACATTTCGGCAAATTGAGATGAAGTTTATTCTCAAGACAATATTGCGTAAGTCTGCATAGATCGTCTTGTAATAGCAAACAGTCCTGCATACTCGTGCAAGACTTAAAAATTTTAATGTCATCGGCATACATGAGGAATTTAGAGTTAACCATACAGGACTTTATGTCGTTAATGAACAAGATAAACAATAAAGGACCCAAGACTGAACCTTGGGGCACACCGGATTCCACAACCGTGTATTCAGACTCGTATCCATTGATGACAACTTTCTGTGTTCTGTGGAATATGTACGACACAAACCATCTGAGCAGATTCCCTCTAATGCCGTTGAAGGCAATTTTGTCTAAAAGCAGTTTGTGGTCCACCTTGTCGAAAGCCTTCCGAAAATCAGTATACACAGCATCAACCTGCGTGCCTTTATCCATATTTTCAAATAAAAACTGTGTAAAAATCATTAAGTTTGTACAGGTAGATCGCGACTGAACAAAGCCATGCTGTTCGGGAATGATGAGATGTCTCAGGAGTGGAAACAAATTACTGTGCACTAAATTCTCGAAAAGCTTAGACAAGGTGGATAGAATAGAAATAGGTCGATAATTTTCAACATTGGCTTTATCTCCACTTTTGTAGATGGGAGTAACAAAGGCTCTTTTCCATGTGCATGGAAATACCCCTTCACTTAAACATTTGTTGAACAGGATATGAAGCGGAATACAGATTTGCTGTGCCGTATGCTTAAAGAATGTAGGTGGGAGACCATCTGGACCAGGCCCTTTATTTGGATCCAAGGACAACAATGACTTAAGCACGTCACACTTTTTGAGAAAAATATGGGGAATACATGGTGACTTCTCATCAAGGATATCGGGAGGTACCCAGCTCTTAGGGTCGAAGGTTGAAGGCTCGTACACAGAGTTAAAGAATGTGGAAAACAGTAAACTTATCTCGCCAGGGCAATTAGTTGATATATTTTTGTAGTACATGTTAGCTGGAAGACCGGAACTTCGCCTGTGGTTGGAGATGTACGACCAAAAGTGCCTGACATTAAGCGGAATGCTGTCCTCGACCGACTTCATGTACTTAGTGTAACACTGATCCGACAGTTGTTTAAACTGTTTACGATAAACAGAGAACTTTTCATAATCAGAAAGGTTTTGCTGTTTTTTCCACCTTATCCATGCTCGCTCTTTGTTTTTGAAGATTTTAATAAGTGGAGCGTTAAACCAAACGGGAAAGCTAGATGTCTTAGGTCTTTTGAGTGGGACGTGTGCACGTATTATGCCATATAGGTACTCATAAAAAACATCCACTGCTTTTTCACTGGAGAGATTTAAAAAAAGCTCATCCCAGTTCGTCTTGTCTAGTTCAACATTAATTTCTTGATAGTTAGCTTTATAATAATTATATTTTTTAGTGGACTGGCGCCTCATTGGTGTATAATTTGTTTCAAGTAAAGTCAAAACAGAGAATGGGGGATGGTGACTATCAGGCGGGAGCAGTGTGATGTCAGCCTGTATTTGACATTCTGTATTACTAATGAGTAGGTCCAAGACACGACCCAAGTTGTTCTTAATATGGTTAAATTGTGAAGCATTCGTGATAGAAATCAAATCAAATAAACCCCGGGTAACGTTGTTTTGCGGCCGAGTAGACAAATAATCACCGGAGACAGGCCATTCAATATCGGGTAGATTATAATCACCCGCTAGGTAAAATGATTCAGTGCATGGATCAGTGAGAATATTTTCTAATACTCGTAAATGAGACAAGTATGTGTCATCCTGCGTGCGAGGAGGTATGTAGGCAGCGCTAATTATATGGTGTATATCGGAGCGCGATGCAGGCAATTTTATAACAACATGCTCGATGCCAGTGAGAGGACGTGTCAACATTCGTATCGGCCGGAGCTCGCGCAGAACGGCTATCAGAACCCCTCCGCCCTCGCGCTTGTTTGAAGCGGCCCGGTCCCGATCGTCTCTAAACACTAAGTAGCGGTCATCTATAAATTCACTGTCCATTATATTGGGTGTTAGCCATGTCTCAGTTAATATAATTACATCAAACGACAAGGAAAGAATATTAGTGTAAAGAGTGTGTAATTTGGTGCGAATTCCTCTGCAGTTCTGATAGAAAAAAGATAAACTGTTTTTATGCATTGTGTCTAGTCGGGTTATAAAAGAGTAAACAACGAATAAAGTAGGCAATATTGGTTACGGTTGTATTTGAAAGCGTGGAGACAGATCGAAACGGCTCATGGTATGAATTATAATCAAAAACATTGTTATAACTAATTGTAACAGGACTTATGTGTGGTTTTGACAACAAACAGATTGAGCAAAGTACGGAATGGTGTGACATAAAAATATAGTATACTTCTTCAACATGCAGTCTTATAGCAGTACTATAATAATAATAATGGTAATGAGATTTGAAATACAATGGTTTGTGAGACATTCTTGCGACATTGACAGGTATTAAGTAAAAATAACATGAGGTATATCTATTACAGGTAATAATTTGTGCATACATTTTTTTATTGCAAAATGATAACCTGCCTAGGTACGTACATGCATAACAAAATAATAGGCTATTCATTCTGTTTACATTGGGCAATTTTACTGATATCATTTTGGCAACGTACAGCAAATGTTTTAGATGTATCAGTTGCTTTAATAAGAATAGTGGCATTTTTAATCCACACATATTTGACATTACACTTGCTAGCCATCTCACGACATTCACGAAATAAGTTTTTGTTATATAAAGTGAGATGCTCATTAATATAGATTTTATGGGATGTACCTGATATACCAATTTGGTTAGATGACACATTTTTCGTCAAACGATAAGCACTTAATACGTTGTTACGGAGATCTCGTGAGGACAATTTAACAATAACATTCTTTGGTCGGTTACTTTCCTGAGTACGAGCATGGGGTACACGGTGAATGGCTAGGATATCCTGGCGTGGGATTGAACACTTAATGGCAGCACCGATACTTTGTATGAGCCCAGACAGGTCTTCATCCCGTTTCTCAGGCAGGTTACAAATTTCGATGTTGTTGAGACGGGCTTGTTGTTCCAGTGATTCAATTTTCTGCTCGAGACTGAAAAGCTTATCGTTGATGTTGTGAAATGAAGACGTCCGAGTGGTAATCTCTGTGACTTGCTTCTTCAGATCATCGACTTCACTGGTGTGAAATTGGAGTGAATGTTCGAATTGGGATATTTGCGCCTTGAAGGACGAGTGTTCTGTGCGCAATGCATTAATGTCTTGTTTGATCTCAAGTGATGTAGTTCTGAGATCATTAAGCTCAGCTTTGATGGTCTTTATAATGTCCTTATTGATTTGAGATAGCTTGTCGTCTAACTCACAGCGAAAATCCTTAAGCGCGTTAGCGATTTCACGAGCCACAGCCGATGAATTTAAATTGCAGGTAGAAATAACGCAGTCGCACTCTGGTCTCTGCTTTCTTTTTCGTAGCGTAATACAAGATCCTTTCGATTCATCAGGACACGACATATCAGGAGTGGAGTTCGCTTTGTTATTAGGGGAAAGCATAATTGCAGATTTTGCTTAAGTTTTCGGTGACTACCGAGAAACAAATCACTGCACACGATAGTAGACCGACCGCGTATTAATATAGGGTTTACTTTCCACTGGGAACGTTGCACTAGTTTTGTTAAACGGTATGGTCTCTGACACCAACACGACACGTCCGTCACCTTACGCTTCGCGAGAGTGTAATGTTATATGCCTACAATGGACAGTTCTTAGCACCTACGCGATTTTCTAGACGTTAATCAGGGTTGGTCGAAGACAATGGTTTGGTTAGACAGTAAGTGCATATTGGCTTAAATATATTTACCTAAAGATGTACTTTCTTCATTCTATTTACATTATTATGATTGTGGCTGTATAGAAAGGAGGTCTACTTAATACGACGACTAATAGCGAAGTAGGTATGATAGAATAAAGGCTCCCACAGCCAGGCGCGACGCGATTCTGCAGAACAATTTCCATAAAGTTTTCATAGAAACTGTTCCACCAGGATCGCATCCAAAAAAAATTGGATAATGACAAGAACATGATGATGGATGATACTTTAACCTTGTAGATACATAAATACATAATTGTCATGTACTCAGCCTATAATGTTCCCACTGCTGGGACACAGGCCTCCTCTCTGTGAGAGGGAGTGGGCCGTAATCTGCCACGCGGGCCCAGTGAGGGTTGGTAGATGTCACATGTCTTCGAATTTATTGGTTCTAGGACATGCCGGTTTCCTCACGATGTTTTCCTTCACCGATTTGTGAGCAGTGGTGATGATATAATTTACACGGGTCTCCCTTGTTTTGCCGAAAAGATTTTGCCAAATTATCACTTCCCAAACAATTTTCCGCATAATTTCATTTGCCAAATTATTACTTAGCAAAAAATCTCTTCACAAATAATTGTAACCCAAACCTAATGTTTGGCAAGTGAACGTTTAAACAATAACTTGTTTACCAACTAGTACTTTTACCAATTTTTATTTAGTCAAATATTTAATTTGGAATAACTCATTTTACGCAAAATTACATTTGCCAAATATTTAGTATCGTCAGTTTTCGCAGTTTTAAGGCAGCCATTTCAAGCATAAGATCTAACTTTGAAGACGTTTTATTACAAGGGTGTTTTTTCCACTTGGGGACAAATTCTAAACAGGTAATAATAATATTAAGTATACTGGTAGTATTTTTTTAAATAATTAATCTCGTCTAACTAGTTCAGTTTCGGGTAGACTTTTTTTCAATTTTTTTTTTCTATATAATCTAGTCGTTTCTGGCACTCGCCGGCCGCTGCCGCGGCACCGCTCGCTCCGCTCGCTCGGCTCGTGCGTAGGAGGTCACAGTTTTAACCTAACCTAACCTAAGCATTTTTTTTTAATAATTAACCTCGTCTAACTAATTCGGTTCTCGATAGCCTGTTAAAAATAATCTCTTTTTTCCATATTTTTTTTCTATATAATTTAGTCGTTTCTGGCACTCGCCGGCCGCTGCCGCGGCACCGCTCGCTTCGCTCGCTCGGCTCGTGCGTAGGAGGTCACAGTTTTAACCTAACCTAACCTAAGCATTTTTTTTTAAATAATTAACCTCGTAACTAATTCGGTTCTCGATAATGTCCATTGCAAAAAAATTAAAATAGTAAGTTACAAATATTTTGTATTAAATAAATGATTATTTTAAAATAAAATTGCATTTTTTAATTATTTAATTCCCAAAAAAATAATTCTCAAAAAATCTTATTTATACCTTTATATTTTTTGTCATAACAAATCGTTTGACCAAACGTTTATTGTCTAAAGATTTTTTGCCGTAATAAATCATTTGATTAAAGACCAAATGCCTAAATGACATTATCCTTAATAATATTCTGCCAAGTAAAAATTCGACCAAATGAAAATGTGCATACTAAAATTATTCCAAACATTGCATTGGTATAATAAAAGGTTGCGAAAATTTGTTTGGGTAGTGAAATTTTGGCAAAATCTTTTCGGCAAAACGGCAGGCACCCAATTTACACAAAGTAAAGCGCCTAACTGCTATGTTATCATTACAATAACATGACAATTGTTTCAGGACTGCAGGGTTTTCTACGGAAACTATGTGGGTACTTTACATAAAAATCTCCTCCTTTAAGAAAAGTTTACAATAGAAGGCTTTACTTTATTATTATTTTAGTTTAATATCAATTATTTTCGAGATTAATGAACCTTCGAAACCTTGGTGGTCAAAAATACTCATGATTAAAATGTTGTTTTCTGCCGGAAGTCCGGTCAACATCAATCAAATTATAAATAACACGTGTAGGTCGAAATAAATAATAGCTTTGAATACTCGATTTATTGACCTCAGCTAAAATATCAACAGAAGTTTATTATTTTTGATGTTTATTAATATTTTTAGCAGAGACCAACGTGTTCATTAATAAAATTGTAAAGAATAGGTTTACTGTATCTATTTATGATTTTATAACTGTGTGTTTTTTCTGACTATTTTTGTTGTTGCTCGGCTCTTAAGGGTCTTAGCGTGATGTTAAGTACTTATAGCCTTCCTCGAGAATTCGGCTATCAAATTCAGTTTTTTTTTTTCAAACCCGACTGGTATTTCCAGAGATCAGGGCGTTGAAACAAACAAACAAATAAACTCTTCAGCTTTATATTAGTATATAGATATACATAGATAGGTCCTAATAATAGTCTTAACTAAAATAATTACTACCAGAAATAATTTACAAATTGTACCTAGGTACTGTAGAACTCTGACAATAATTTATCATGCCGCAACAAAAATAAAGATAGATACCATCCATTTAATGGCTTAAATCTCTAATAATAACGTAACCAAAACGAATTATTCACCACGATTTGACAAAACAAGAATATTATAACAAAAACATGATTGTTACATTTTATAACAACGTTCTTTTGTTTCATCTCGCTGGATGCCGAGAACCAGCGCCCGCGCAGCCCGGTGTTTCTTTTATTTATCTTACAACACTACTTTAGTCTTTAATTCGTATATTTCACAAAAGGAGCCGATTAGTCAAAACTCAAAATACAAAAAATATTATTTAGGCAATCGCCTTTTTTTGACTTTCAAGTTCTTGAGATCAATGACTCAGGAAACCTACAACATGGAGTTTTAAGAATTTAAATAAGTAAAACATATAAGGAAATGTTAAGTTAGGAACAGACTTTATTTTAGTTTAAGTGAAACTCATGTTAAATTCACGCATCAAGGGTTTTACAAGTCGACTAAGTAGACTAAGTTGTTAGCATAAATTAGAGCGTCAACACTTTAGACATGCCAAAAAAGCAGTTTATACCAGCCAGAACAAGAGGGGCAATTCTCGGAATTTTAAGAACGTTCTCAGTCTGTTCTCAGTCTCAATATGTCAAAAATACCTCTAATTTCCCTACATTTTTGACATTGATTGTCACTGAGACGAGATTGCGGCTAGATTTTGAACGTTTTTAATTACAAGAATTGGCCTTTAGAACCAAAACTGTTCCTTGAGGTTGCAAATAACATAATTAGCCTAAAATATTCCTACTACAGGGACGTAGGCCGCCATCCTGTGAGAGGAAGTCGCGTGGTAGGCCAAGCTTAAGATGGGCCAAGCAAAAACCCGGTGAAATTCATTCAATCGCTTATAAAAACTACTACAAAAAGACAATTGATCGCTCAACTACCGAATTGGCACTAAAAACACGGCGTCAGTCGTCACTGGCACCTGATATGAAGTCCGTTGACATCGAATCTGTACAATCATCCCACAAACCGAGCCAGATTAGAAAAAGAGCAAGAGGCAGAGAATGCGTCGGTAGGGAGGCGAAAGTTTCGATATCCTGTGGTAGTATCGATAGTTCTGTTACGATTGAGAGCTTTCAATTCAATTGTCTTATAAGGACTTAAGAAGTTAAGAGTTAAAGGTCTTGACGTAACGAAAGATACTCGAATAAGTATCGATGGGTTATTTGATTCTGGATACCACTAAAAATTTTCCTGTGATATCAGTGCCTTCAGGGTCGCTACACTGGTTTAAGAGTAAAAAAAAATTGTGTAGTTAATGAGACATTAGGAAATATAGAGAACTAACTTTTGCCCACGGCTTCGACTGCGTGGAGGTCTCGGAAGTATTACCGGGATAAAAGTATCCAAAATTCTTCGAAATCTGTTCAGCCGTTAAAACGTGAAAACGTAAAACGTCAAAGTTATTTTCGAATTTTAATATATAATATTGAAATGCGAAAATAACTTTGACTGTCTATCTGTGTGTGGATGGATACAGATACTTTTATTCCGATTCTAGAACATATTTTTATCGATTCTATTGATAAGATACCACATCCCTACGCGTCGGTCTCCGAAAAAGGCGTTCGAAGTCACGACTATCCACAGCCGCCATACTTTAAAATGAGCGTTACCAATTGGGAGGACATGCCTCGAGGCCTAACTAATAGCCAACTGACTCATAAATGGTTGAAATATTTGGGATTCGGCGACTAAGGGCAGTTTAATGGTTTCTATTTAGGAGTTTAAATGGGTGGGAATGATGGTATGAAGTTTTGTTTTAAAAATATTTTAAACTATCCAGTCTCAATTTGGAGTGAATGAAGTTTGATCCGTTGGATGCGAGAACCACAGAACCGGTCGAAGTGGCGATAATTGGGGGAGGCTTATGTCCATCAGTGGACGTCTTTCGGGTGAAATGATGATGAAGTTTTATATGAACGATATTTTTATTATGATGAATACGAATTATTTCATTAAATGTGTGTGTTTAATTAATGTCTGATTATTATGCAATGATTGAAACAACTAGCAAACCCGAGTGCGCGTCCCCTTTTTAATTAAGGAAATTTCTCGCCGGCTGGTCGACACTTCACGTGACCAGGGGGCTGGGTCGTTCTTTGGCCAAAGAATTAGCATACCTAGTCAACGTGGCAATGCTGCCAGTCTTCTGGGCACGTTTCCGGATGACAGCGATGCGGACGTGTACTTCGACGCCTAAGTGTCCTATTGTTTTTGTATTTATTTGTATAGTTAGTTAATCATTTAAACTAACAAACCTATGCCCCCCGATTTGAATTTCCTCAAAGTCAAACTCATAATTTACAAAACGTGCAAAATAAAATAAGGTCCTTAGAAATCTTCAGACAGTCTTATAAAACAGATATTTCTTGTTATTTATGAGTCAGCGTAATAATAAATATGTTAATTGCAATGATTTATCTGTTTATTGTGTTGAAACATCGCGTAATGGACAAAAACTGGTCGTTCTTATTAGTTTTATATCCGTAAAGGCTGTGGGACCTCAGATAGGTAATTTCGGTATTAACCGTGACGCTGTTATTACGCAAATATTTAATTGAACAGGTTTTTGTGTAAATGAAGAAATTTTAATTATAAGATTTTATTGACGTAAAAGATCCGCAAAAACTTTGTCAAGTTAATTGAATTGCCTAAGAAGATTTCTAAGTTGAGATTGCTAATTCAGCTATAAAAGTAATAAATTTATATTTCACTTGTAACATCATCATCTGCATCTGCCTAGCCTTATCCCAACTATGTTAGGGTCGGCTTCCAGTCTAACCAAATGCAGCTGAATCATCATCATCATCATCGTCATTTCAGCCGAAAGACGTCCACTGCTGAACATAGGCCTCCCCCAAGCACCTCCACTTCGACCGGTTCTGCATCCAACGGGTTCCAATCGGTTCCTGCGGCCTTCACAAGATCGTCGGACCACCTTGTGGGAGGCCTTCCAACGCTACGTCTTCCGGTATACAGCTGAATACCATATTTTAAATGGAGCGACTGTCTATATGACCTCCACAACCCAGTTACTGGGTACGATACCCCTTTGGCAAGGCTGGTTGTCAGACTTTCGAACTTCTGGCCGCCCGTAACAAGATCCACCTGTCAAAGATCCACGAATGACAGCCGGAATCAACCGCTTAACGTGCTTTCCGACGCACGGAGGGGCGTTGGTGTTCAGTATGTTATGGATCCACGGACTGACCTCCGTAAGCTTAGCCTTGAAGATCGACCCGTGTGGCTTTTATTGAAATGAAAACTTCTTTAGGCGCGTGGGGCATTTTTTGAGATGGGAAAAACCATTGAACTCGTGCCACTGTTACCGTAACCGACACCTCTGTTTTAATTTTTGGCCATTATTAAGACATCAACGCGCGGTACGTTTTCTTTGGGAACAATGACCTTCAAACATATTTATAAAATCACTATGCTTTTTCAAGTTTTCACTTCTGTCGGCATTCCTGGAGTGCCACTGTTTTTTTAATTTAGCCACGAGCCCCCATGAGACACTGGTGGGTAACAATAAAAAGAAACAATCAATGTAGGTAACACGTAATAATGTTCAGACTGAAATTGCAATGAAGAACATCCATGTTAACCAAACGTTCGCAGTTTCTAAAGCATGTTCTAATAACATGATTATCTTGAAGAATCATCGACCAAAAATGTTCCAGCCAAGGCTGTTAAAATGTATAACAAATATTATACAAAAAGAAATATGTTAGTTAATCTGAACATTCATATTTTTTGCTAGCTTCTTTAGACATTTTTTGTGCTAATAAATATAGCTATGAAGTTCTTCATTTGGTTGTCTGTTGAATTGTAAAGTTTTGTTCGTTACCTATCCTAATTGTGGTTATAAAAAAATTTAATACTTCTATGAATGTGTGAATAGGTACGAATAAAATTGTACCTCCGGGAGCCATTTGATGTATGGAAATACGTGCACGTTTTATCGTTTTCGTGGTTATCTAAAAACACTTACTCATCACCTCTGCGGAGTTTCGCTACTTAATTTATATACAGTGTGAGTCTTCATAATGTGCACATAACGAAATGAGGGAAACATAGCTTAATTTTATTGACGGAAAAAATATTTGAAAAAATAAAAAAATATTTAAAAGGATCTTTACCTGCTAAAGTATGGTGATTGCAAGGCCTTTCTTTAACAGTTGATAGAAATCTGATACCTACGATGGAGAATAATTTAAAGTAATAAAAAAGAGTAGGTAATCGGGGCTTTTATTGAGTAATTTTAACCTAACATCCTGTATAGTCAAACCACAGACCTCAAATTATATATTTAACGACATAAGATGATCTAAGGACTCTTAACAGAATCTATCTAATAGAAACACAGGTATCTTATCTACAATCTAAAAGTATTCTACATGTACAGTCACGAGCACTAATATGTCAACCCTTGGCAACTTCCAATTGCGATTTTTTCACGAAATAACGAATGCAAAGTTGAAATACGACACTTTACATAAACCTATAGGTTCGGAAATACTATTTTCGTAATAACATAAAATTTCATTCAAAAATAAAGGAGAAAATCGCCTTTGAATAAAGCCAAGTGTATACATACTTATGCTCGTGACTGTACCTGAGATGTGAGTTGAGCAATCTACACCTGAGAATCATACAATTAGGTGTGTTTACATTTTTATCACGTTTATGTTAAATTACATGTTATTAATACATGTGTATAAAACTCATTAGTATGTACGGCGATGACCTCTCGCGTCATCTCGCTACTCTGATATTTGACACCAGCGACTAAGCAGATAGTGTTGTCACGAATATGATATATACGCTACCGTTATAACTAATTTATTAACCGCTAAATACATGACATGAGTATTTGTATTTTTTACAGATGGACTGATGGATGGCTTGTAATTTGATATTGACAGTGTCCAGTTGGTTGTACATATAGTTTTTTGTATCTAAACATCTGAATCTGAAATATATAGTGAATATTTAGCGAAATATTAAGGCAGACATTTTTCTAATTATTCGTGACTTCCCATCTAAGGCTAAAGCGCCAATTCTTCTCCCCAGCGAAATCACTAGGAACTGGTGAAGTCTTTTGTCTGTCTTTTGTAATTTTGACGACTGTCTTTTGTAATTTTGACGTTCGAAAAGTGCTGATTCTCAGCCTAGTTTGAATAATTGACTTTGATTTTGATTTTGAAAGCATAGTTTATTCCTTTCTTTGCTAATTATATTTCTTCGCTTCATTCTTCAGATATATTACTTTTAATCAGGTAGTCCTTTTAATCTACAGGATAACTAGCGACTCATATATGTAATTTATGGATTAAATTTCGCTTGTGAAGTTCATTTGATCATATTATAAAATAATAAATTACCAATCACAGTCTACATTGGTAGGTCACGCATTATATTTTTATGACTCTGTTTTTTAAGACATGTTTGCATAATTTAAATAAATAAATAAAAATAAACAAATTTTTGCTTCTACTTTTCCTGAAATCCTTGCACTAAATTCAAAATAAACATGAAAATAACTTTAAAATGTTACCTTGATAAATGAAGATATTAAGATAACTTAAAGCTGGTTTATTTACATGCATATTTAATTAATCAATGACACTGTTTATGGCGACAATGTAAACAAGTGATAACTTTGACACTGCCATAAAAAAGCTTTTAAGTTAAGGCTTTTGTGAGCTTAAGTTGCCGCCTAAGTTAATACCGATAAAAGTCCATAGGTACTAATATTATAAATGCGAAAGTGTGTCTGTGTCCCTGTCTGTAACTTCTTGACGCTTAAACCGCTAATCCGATTTAGATGAAACTTGGTATAGATATAGTTTGAGTCCCGGGAAAGGACAGAGGATAGTTTTTATCCCGATATTCCCACAGGATCGACACTTATGCGGGTGAAACCGCAGGGCGCTGCTAGTAAGAAATATTCGACAAAAAATCCAGAATTTGCTTGCATGTGATTTGTAAAGTGTCAATGTGATTTGTAACAATTTTTTATGCAAATATTTTGCCATAGGTAAATTGTGTATCGGTGTGTTGATTGAAATATGAAAATACTTGCAAGTAATAAAACTGATGTATATAAATAACATCACGCCTGTAATTTTCGAAGGGTAAGGCACCGTGTACCTATGATTTATTCCCGTCTGATCCCCTGAACCCCCCTCCACCCCCTTCCTAGTTCGTCTTCTGTTTTAATCTCTGTCTTATCTACTTTAACTAGTTTACTCTTTTTGACAGGTAAGTACAGTCAAGAGAAAATAAACGTTTCATGATTTACAAAATTAAATAATATAAGACCGGAATAACTCGTACCTATAAGTATACCCACATCTCGCCAGTTATGTTTAAGTCCTAAGTAACAGGGGGTGAGTCTGTTGCCATCAACTGGGCACAAATCCAGACTACGAGCTGCTACTAAGAAATTCTTAATGAAAAAACACAATGACACTTTGACCGAACTGGTAACCGATCCCAGGACTTCATGCTCAAAAACTGATGGCAGCTTGAGGCAGTCAAAACTGATCTATTATTACTTAATAAATTCTTAACTAGTTGACGAATAACATCAATAAAAGTTAGCCGCAATGTTCAAGTACTGTTATAGATTCAATACTCTGATAATACGTGGTTCGACTATAATTTTGCTGGCCTGTTGGTCTAGTGGTCAGTGACTATGACTGCTATGCCACAGGTCGTGGGTTCGATTCCCACCCAGGACAAATGTTTGTGTGATGAGCATGATCATTTGTTCTGTGTCTGGGTGTAATTTATCTATATATGTATGTATTTAGAAATATATAAGTATGTTTATCAGTTGTCTAGTACTCATAACACAAGCTCTGCTTAGCTTGAGACTAGACGGCGTTGTGTGATAGTTGTGGAATATTATTATTATTATTATTATTATTAATTAATTAAACAGACTTTATTATCAGACAGACGCGTTTGGATAAGTTCAATGACTTTTAAATTAATGTATATGTATGGACACATCACATAACATCGCGTCTATAATCTTCAATGGATAAGGCAGAGATTAATTTTTAGTACCTACAGCAATTCAATTAAACAGAGGTGTGGTGATACTTTTCTTGAAGAAGGGCGACAATGCCCTTCTTAAGAATTATAGGCCCATCTCACTTCTGAGCCATGTCTACAAGCTGTTTTCGAGAGTCATCACGGACCATCTCGCGCGCAGGTTAGACGACTTCCAGCCTCCCGAACAAGCCGGATTCCGTAAAGGCTTTAGCACCGTAGACCACATACAGGTTATACAGAAGACCGAAGAGTATAACCTGCCTCTCTGCTTGGCGTTTGTGGACTACAAGAAACCCTTTGATTCGATCGATACATAGGCTGTAGGTACTGCACTCTCTTTCAACGGTGCCAGATTGACTATCGGTACATCGAGGTGCTGAAGTGTCTGTACGAAAACGCCACTATGTCAGTTCGACTCCAGGATCAGACCTCGAAACCTATCCTTCTGCAGCGAGGTGTGAGACAGGGAAACGTTATCTGTCCGAAACTGTTCACCGCTGCACTGGAGGATGTCTTCAAGGTTCTGGACTGGAAAGGGGCTGGCATTAATATCAATGGCGAGTACATAACTCACCTTCGGTTTGCCGATGATATCGATATGGCTGAGACTATGGAAGACTTCAGTATACAATGCTCGATGACCTCAGTAGAGCTTCCGAAAGAGTAGGTCTTAAAATGAACATGGACAATCGTCGTACACGACTTATCTGCGCAAGCTCCCACTACTGAGCTCGTCAAGTCTCATATTTCGTGGTGCGTATTCTACAACATTTCATTATTTTAAATTTTAGCTTAGATTATGTAAATATTATCTTGATTAATAAAATTAACTGTATGATGATACAACGTTGCAATCACATGTGGTCCCTCTTTTGTTTAGGTAGCCGCTCGATAGCTTGTTCGTACATTATGAAGACCGGTTGTGACGTCATAGGTTAGACCTAAGGTCACGATCTGCGACGCCTTCTAGGAACCCTGGTGAGTCACTTTTCGTTTTAAATCGTGTGTAATAAATGAGTTAGGAGGTATCTAGCGCCGATAAACGTGTTGATAATATTATTTTTTTTCTACTACTAAACAAAAGGTGGTGCCCAAAGACAATTAAATAGTACCTCACATGATGCAAAAACAAAAAGATTATGTTAGATAGTGGCTGTCATCTAGACTTAGTACTATTAGTTATTCTGTGTCTAGACACAAAATAATAAAAAAAAAATCCCAAGCCCAACTCAAGGGACACTTATTTATATTCACGCATATTACTCTCAAACATCGTGAGGAAACCGGCATGTCATCAAGATATGACATCTACCAACCCGCACTGGGCCCGCGTAGTGGATAACAGAGAGGAGTGTATCCCAGCAGTGGGAACTGTAAAGGCTGATTATGCATGCTGCTTTTATCGCAAAGCGGAGCTATCAGCATAACGACTGCAAAAAAGCTCGTACTTTTTTGGAATGCACCAGCGAGGTTAGATGGACTGAGATTTAAATAAGAAGAGCTGCTTCGTTGGTAAAGTGGTCGTAAGCGCGGCTGCTATGATCCTGGCTTCCTGGATTCTATTTCCAGACCAGTCTGAGTTATCCGCTAACCCTAGCCGAGCCGTGCCTTAACGAGATTTTTAGTAGCAGCCCAGATTTTGGCACAGCGACCAGTATATGGCAAAACCCATAAGACAAATAATGACATATGACATATAATTCATTTTGGGGAAAATGCTATAAAAAAAAGAGAATAACTCACTCAGTTCAGTATCACAGTCAGTATACTCGTGGTTGCAGTCGACGGTGTAGGCGGCGGCGCGCGCGCTCACCGCGACCACCAGCGCGCACCACAGCGCCACTGCGCGGGCGCTCATCGTAGGTCACCGTAGCGCCATCTGAGGAGAAATAGGTTTAAGATAACTTTTAAAATAGATACACCAACAAAATTGGAAATGGTGGTCGATTTCAAGATTTATAAAAAAAAAGTTTTTAGCCTGCCTGAAAGGTCCCTGAGATACATAAATCTGCGGTACAATATAATAGATATAAAATTTACAATTAGATTGGATGTTCGAATAACAACGGTTACAGTCTATAAAATCCATAGGTACCTAACAGGATCTGGGGAACGGGCGCATGATTCGCTCTGAGCCTCATGATCTTTTAACCAGAGTTGCATAAAGGCATTAAATTGTGCAGCGGTCTGAACTAATACTGCAATAAAGCTTACGCCTGCACTCTTGTGTTGATTATGTCATTCTTAATTAATAATATCTTTGCATGTAGGCGAGTATCAAAGAAGGCACGCGTTCAAGCCATATTTAGCAGACAATTTTACAATAATTTGTTTTTTTACTTATACCTACCTAATTCTCCGAAGAGGAACAATATTAAACGGTATTATCATTAGGTGAGTCAGCAGCAAAGTAGATTAACAGCTGTGTATGGATCAAATACAGCAGTGACATTAAGGCCGCGACCGCATTGGCGCGGGAACGACCATCACGAGAACGTATGAATTTTACAACACGCGTTTTCTTAGCCGCGATCGAGGTGACCGCTACAGACCGCTACTAGGTATTGGCGGTTTTCTTTCCATTGGTGCGAGCACCTGGACAGTGTAAATGAGGCCTTAGGAGAATGATTTTCACGGTATTAGTGATAATTTAATGTCGTCTAATCATCGTCAATGTCAAGTCATGGGTCTACCTACTTAAGTGTTGAAGTTGTAGCTGTATCTACAACGCCATATGCGTACAACGCGTCATGCTGACGTCACGCAAAATCCTGCATCTCGCAAGCAGAGTTTACCGCGCAACTAGCATAGATACTACGGCCCGACATGAATCATCGGGCAGTTTCCCGCCAGACAACACCCTTGGTCGAAGGATCCTCCCTTTTCTAATAGAGTATGAATGAAATTTACACCCTGTTCTTCACACCTCTATAAAGTAAAACTTTACTATTGATCACAGCCAAAAAATATGAACTTAGGTACCTACTGGCCCTATACTTAGTAGTAACTGGTATTCAGCTGCATCCGATTAGACTGGAAACCGACCCCAAAACAGTTAAAAGTTAAACATCATTGAATCGAAACAAATGCCGATAAAAGTCTTAAGATTCCTTTCAATGGAAACGGTTGGCTTAGAAAAAATTGCGGTAATTACCTACAAAGTATCTTTAGGTAATTCTTTTAGTCGAGGTCTTCAAAGCTCCATTGTTAAGTAATCTGATCTTTAGTTAGTGTGTATTGTATTGTACTGTACAGTTATTTGAAACCGAGTCCGCACCTGTATCGAATGATGACCGAAGTCGGCGCAAACGCGAGTTGTGGTCGCAATTGCGGTTGAAATTAGGTGAGAAATATATTTATTTATGGTCTTATTATTTTATGTCTGGTGGCCCAGTGGTAAAGGCTCCGACTTACGAATTGTAGGTCGTGGGTTCGAACCCAGGCAGGCGCTTTACTTTGTGTAAATTATTTCATCAACACTGCTCTCAAAACGGTGAAGGAAAACATCGTGAGGAAACTGGCATGTCCTAGAACCAAAAACTCGAGACATGTGACATCTACCAATCCGCACTGGGCCCGCGTGGTCGATTACAGCCGACTCCCTCTTGCAGAGAGGAGGCCTGTGTGCCCTTTTTTCCCATTGAAACATCTGCCGTAAAAACTGCATTAATGCCAATGGACTAAAATGTTAATCAATTCGGCAGACAACTGTTACTAATCTATAAACAAGACTTATATTTACCTAATTATGACGACATAATGATTCACGGACACCCACACCCTTTAAAAAGAACACCATTGTTCGGGTGTCGTGGTGTTAAATAATATTGTATTACAATTAGTTTTCGCTTTCGCACGAGGCCGGAACACAAAAAAAAAATAGGGCAGCGATCGGAATCAAGGTGTCATCATCATTGTTGTCCTTATGTGAAGGTCGAAAGAATAAACAAGAATCATTATGGTTAGGTCAAAGTATTATTTTATTTGGCTAGGTACATAATCAGCCTTTAATACCTATAAGCCTATAACTCGGATATCTATGTTTCCACTGCTGGGACACGGGCCTCTTCTCTGTAAGAGATAATGGGCCGTAATCTACCACGCGGGCACAGTGCGGGTTTGTAGATGTCACATGTCTTCGAATTTTTGGTTCTAAGACATGCCGGTTTCCTCACGATGTTTTCCTTCACCGTTTTTAAGAGCAGGTGATGAAATAATTTACACAAAGTAAAGCGCCTGTCTGGGTACGAACTACGAACTGCAACTCGTAAGTCGCTGCCGTTACCACTTGGCCACCACTACTCATGTGGCTTGGTATCTATCTACATTATATCAGCATATAATAGGTACGTTCACTGTTGAACATGAGAACTTTTAGCGGACCTACAGGCTAGCATAACATACCTGTATGAAGATGTAAGAGCTATGCTGTCCCAGAAACAATGGGGCACTTTATATCGTGTCCAGCGTGTCCTGTTGCCTGCTTTACAGGAACAGCTGATGCATGATACTAAAGGTGCTAAATTTTGAGCTGACTCTATTTAGATTGCCACCAAACCAAACGAAGAGCTATCGGCAAGTCAGCCTGAACTCCTGACATCATAGTGAGTCATTAATAAAATGGAGTGGAGTTGGTGAGTCCACTGCTGTATCTTTTAGCATTCAAATAACGTTGATGCGCTGTTGGTAAAATTTAATGCAATTGTTTTGTGAAATGTCACTTCAAACATATAATGAAAAAAAAATAGCGGCGTTAGTTCCGATTTTGGTCACGCGTCAAAATAAACTTGTAGCAAGGGTAGGGAGTAGTTGCTTTCACGGCTTCTTTACCGTGCAGCAAATACAATACAACAAAGGCACTTCATCTTTAAACTCAATTTAGACCATCTAAAGAAACGTTAAGGCATTGTATATTTTGTAATGTTCAATGTATTTTTATCTTATGTATTTTTGTGGTGTACAATAACGTATAAATAAGTAAATAAGGAAATTGAGATGCTAATGCGACCTAGTATTTGCAATCGAAAACCCATTATTTTCTTGAGTCTTTAAAAAAAACATAGGTAGGTAGAAATTATTAACATTCTCTCAATTCATTCAAGAAAGACAAGTGTAACTAAACCATTCAACGCAAACACATCTACAATAACCACATAATATATTTACATAATAAAAATATATTCATTCATTATTTACTTATGTAAATACAGCACAAATACATATTTAGCTCGATTTGCAGTGCGGTTGTAATAAGGCCACTTTCTTCAATGCTCGGTGCTGAGGTACAAGATGACACTTCAATAACGGTGTTTTATTTATATTACAGTTGTTTTAAGGGGCTTACAGGACCTAAACACAAAAACGCAAGTTTTAGAAACAATAAAAGTATATCGATTACAGTAAACAAAATCAGAAAAATATAAATGATATTCTTCAGGATATATGCAAGGTAAATAGTGTGTTGAAAACCTAACACAACTAATTTGATACGATAGAAAAAAATCATGAAGATACCTCTAAAAACTTTCTTTTTACAATAACAACCATACAATAACAATAATATAGGTACATACAATCATTCTGATTTTTTGCAACATACTAAATTACTTGTTTTAATTTTTTAGTCCAAACAATGGATTTTTTGTAATAAAATAATTGCTTCATATTTTGCAATAAATTACCAGCGTTGTGTCATCGCGCTTCTCTTTCTTTTCTATGCAGTCCGACAGTGACCGCGCTTTAGGTCTTGTAAGCCCCTTAAGATGATAATTAGACATGGTTACTTGGATTTAACTTAACATAACTTGATAAGTGAGGCCTTAAAATCAAAGTGCTGATGGAGCAGATAAGAAATACAAAATAACGCCTTGTTTTTTAATTCCCATGGATTCAGTGTTGGTGGAATGTTAAGAAAATGTCACGCCACGGGGTCTACTCACTAAGATCGTCAACGTAGATACGGACCCGTCCGAAAGTAGCTGATCCGTCAATACACATGACATTTTTATTTTTTGGAAGGGCAAAACCGCCTCGGTAGTAGGGACAACTGTCAAAACGTGTTGTAACTCATTCCTTGTTCGGGCCTCGAACTAATCTTTTACTCGTAAGTCATACGGAGTAGGAAACGTCCGTAACTTCGGCTGAAACTACGGATGCGATTAGGTAGTAGCTCCACTGTATTCCCTGAAGGGGATAGCTGTGAGGTGTAGGTACCTCTGTGTGTAACTGTGTACAAATTACACCACATTTTAAACTATATGGCAGAATGTGGTGGTTTCTAACCATATTTGGCGGATAGAATGTTAAATGTTAAGTCCCAAAATATAGGGGGCGAACCTATGGCACAGATCCAGAATCCTGCCTGATGTTGAGAATTTTCCGACAGGAAAACCCACTTTGCCCGACTATATATTTTAAAAACATCCTCTGTAGCCTGTAAGACACAAGACGAAAACTACGATTAGTAACCAGGAAAATAATTACAACTATTCTCATTTCTATTGTATACAGTATTTTGTATGTCAAAACCACTGTAGACGAAAGAAAGAAAGGAAATAAAAACAAACTCTCCCGTTATGTGCTTGTACAAACGCCAGCACATCAAGCTACCCGAAACTGTAAAATTTTCCCAATAAACATTGAACCTTATGCTTTAGCGATAAAGTTGAAAATCCATTAAAGAAATTTGACAGATTGTAGTAGCTTGATGTGCTGGCCCAGTCTGTACATTAGCGCATTGTGCTTGGTTGCAGTGCAGCCCCATTGGAATTGTGAAGAAACTCATAATAATGCTATTAAGGTGAAAGAAAGTAAGCTTTAAGATGTAGAAATGCATATTTCATGTCTGTAACGTTAGGGCTAGGAAAAAGGAGAAACATGGAAAAATAAATGTTTACTTAAAGTTTGTTTAAACAACGGTGGGGCCGTGGGACAAAGAACAAATGGCCAACCTATGACCTTAGAAAACTAAACAAAACAAAGACGGTCAAAGACATTCTGAGTTTTGTTATATACACAACATTTCAAATATTTAATGTCTGGATTTTAAAAGAGACTTTGACCTCTGAGTTTGTTGCGCCATTTCTTCCCAGGTGTCAGATAGAAAAAGTCGACTCCATCAAGCTATTTTTATTGTTTTAAATATGACGTGTAAAAGTGATTTCGATATCCTATTTACAGAATAATCTAGTATTTCATTTGTCATTAAGGTTTTGAGGGAACGGTTCCCATTAGATTAACACGAATTAATAGCCTTCATCATCGTCATCATCATCATTTCACCCGAATGATGTCCTGGCCTACTGCTGGAAATCGGCCTTCTCGCATCCAGCGGATTCCTGCGGCCTTCACCAGGGCATCAATCCTTCTTCTGGGAAAAAGAAGAATAGCCTTCATTGCGACCTAAAATAAACCAATAGATATTGACAGAACTAAAACTTCTTCCAGAATGAATGCATTTCATTTTACCGCCTTACAAGATTTTCCTGACCTTACAACAAACTCAAAAGTAGTATGGAAAAAAAAAACGAAACGCTACCATTAACATCACCGCCAATTTTGAAGCCCACTTCCAAAATTTAAAGGTCACACACATTTTACATACCTATTTTAGAAGTGTCTGCAAAAACGACTTTTTTTGAAAGATTTTTATCGTTTTCTCACAAAATCATAATCATCGACATCGGTGGGAGAGAGGAGAGCCGGTCGATTCTGTAAAAATCTCACCGTAAAAACTTAAGTGAAGTGAGTTTGTTTTTGCTAGGAATTGACACTATTGACAGCTCACTCCATGCTCACTTCACCTAAGTTTTCACGGTGAGATATTAGCACCGCTGCGGTCTTAACCTGTTTGTCACAGTGCAGTGTGATAAACTTAGATTTATCCTTCCTGCTTCATAAACTAGTGCATTCATCCAACTGGGGTATTACGCGAAGAAAGGAATTTTGATTGAGGAAACCACATTTTCATCTAGTAAATACAGTAGACCGCACATAAGTGCCAAATCCTGTTTTAAGCTGCCCTCTCATGAATAGAGGCTACGTGTAAAAAGGAAACTGATCTGTCAAATCCAAAACAATAGTGGCTATAATCGATTAACTTTTTTTTTTTCTATGCTAGTTAAAATATAGTTAAGGAGTAAGGAGGATAACTGCACCCTATTGCGTAGCACACTTTCAGTCACAATCCGGTGGATTTTTTAGGTAATGCTAATCCATTGCTTCATATGTTTGAAAAATTAATATAAAGCAGTGTTAATAATCTCAGATAGTTTACATTCCATCTGCACTAAATCAATTATCTACTTTAGGGCAATTTTTTTAAAGCGACAGGTAATTTTTATTCGTAGAATAAAATTGACGTCTGACAGTTTTTGTATGGAAGAACTGTCAAAAATTCAAAATTATTCGTACGATCAAATTATCTGGCGTTGGAAAAATCAGCCTTAGTGAAATGTATCTTAAGTTGATTTTTGAGTGACCATTTGTAACAAAAAGGTCCTAATAAGTTTTTGGCTGCCATTGAGTTTAAACTTTGTGAAGTGTGACATTAAGTTTGTTGTTCCATAATTTGAAAAGTACCTATCTCAAATTCTTAATTCAAATATACTCAACAAAATTAGCGTAATGAATGTTGTGGAACTGTCAAAATGAAAGGCTTACCGGTCACCCAATTTAAAAGATGAGTTAGATCCTAAATAGGTACATACATATACCCATTGACATATATATTACTAGCGTAAGGACCGGGCTAACGGCGCGACTAAATGGCACCAGCGCGATGGCCCTAAAATGACGGTTTTAGGGCCAACGCGACTCAGTTGACAGTGGTGCGCGCGAACTTCGAATTTCGAACGAAGAACTTCTATGTAAAATGTTCAGACGGGCGCATCCTTACTTTTGTAATCATTGCATATACCTCCATAAAAGTACAACAAAACCAAATAAATCTGAAACACCTGTCACTAAACCGAAATTTCGATAACAATAACAACCAACCAACCAAAAATCAACAGCATCATTCACAAGTACAATACGCCCGACGTAACTTGGCGGCCCTGAACATAGGCACTAAGAACTTTCGCGCATGTTCTCTCACTCGCACTCGCCTCATGTCACCATTTGGTTCCTAAAAAATCTTACTGCGCAGCCTTCTGCGCAAAGTTCAGGCCCGCCAGTTACGTCGGTGGTATTGTAACTTCCACAAACATTATCATTGCTCTCCAATAAAAAGAAATATTTACATTGCAATACACATCAATATTGCAACCGGCATGACACCGTGGGTAGATCGCGAGGTGATGGTATATCTCAGTTGCGCTTGCGTCATATTCAGGTCACAGTGTGGCGCATCGCACTCGCACCGCTTGCACACTTTAATTTACTTGAGAACACGTTGGTAGAGTTATGTACTTGTGAAGATATTTGTTATAATACAACGTACGTATAATCTGTTTCAAAAGTATCTCATGAAAATACAGTACGGTATCTCATGAAATGGATCAGAAAAAGTATCTGTGGATAATGCCAATTTGTAGGGTTAGTGATGATTCCTCCCGTTCTTGTTTCCCTTATTTAATTTGATCAGTGATGATTTCGTTCCTCTAATTGTAATTTTACTATGATAAATAATTATTTTTTTAATTGTGATTTCACTTCTGTCGTAACAGTACAATAATTTGATCTGGTATAAACATACTTATTAATAATCGCTTAGCACTTCTATCTTTGACTGTACCAGCTCAATTTCGTCTGATAAAACGGGATTATAAAGTATACATATAATTTTTCGGGTGGAAACCAGAGGAATCAGTACTAACACAACTTGCAGTTTCGTTTTTTTTTTAGATTTTCAACTTTATCGCTAAGTCATAAGGTTCAAAGTTGATTGGGAAATTTTTGACAGTTTCGGGTAGCTTGATGTGCTGCCGTCTGTACAACTAACTCTTTTACTGAAGAAAAGAGTTAAACGCGTAAAAAGAACCGAGAATTGTAACTTTAATTGTTACTTTATATTCTTACTGGGTGAGTGACTACGGCATTTATATACCTAATCCATCTGTATTTGTTGATTCACTATCAATTCATCCATATTAGTCTGAAAATATTTCATAGTTCCTTCTTTAGAGATGTATACAATTGATAACATTTTCTTATTCAACCAATAGCGGCTTCGCCCGCAAAATTATCCCATTGGAACGTACCTACTACCAGGATAATAACCATGGTCAATATGTGGCCTAAACTTCATCGAAATCCGTTCAGCCGTTTAGGCGAGAAAGGAAACAGATAGGGTTACTTTCACATTTATAATATATTACTTATAGTATAGTACTTATGGACAATTAGGCACAAACTTGAACCTAGCTTGCAAACCCATTCATTACCAATAGTCTACAAAGGGCCAACTAACTGCGCCAACATTGTTATCAAAAAAGAAAAACTGAAATGCTTTATCGCCAATCATTGTTAGTATAGATCTACTTTCCACGTGTGATCTCGTGAAAAGGCGCAGGCCGATTTCTTCACAAACGTCTTCCCATAGACTACATAGAGGCGTGACACACGAAACTGTGCCATTGTCTGCCATAGACATTTACAAAGTGCCAATAAGCACTGACGTGAAGCGACAAGATTTATCGAGAGCATTAAGTAAATAAATTGTTACAAACTTACATATTGTTTTATATATTTGGACTTTTTATTCGGAAGAAATATTTATGTAATTAAAAACCTGTTCAACTCGTCTAATTAGCTTTTAATTCTTAATCAGCGAGAGAAATCTTAAATCTTTAAAAAATCAATTTGTCTTACAAAGACAATAATTATAAACGTTTTAATACACAATGTCTTAAAGTCCCACCGTTTGCGTCCACGTTATTTGGCTAAAGTTAACGTTTAAGTTAAGCACATAATTACAAGTCGGTGCAATAGAAGTTAATAAGGAATTCGTTTGCTAACAGTAATCATGAACCGCTGTGTAATTTGTAAAGATTAGGGCACCTTCACATGTTGACGTATTCCACATTGGGCACCCGCTTAAATGGCACCTGAGTGAATGCACCTGACACACAGCGGCACATTCACTCAGGTGCCATTGCCAAGCGGGTGCCCAATGTGGAATACGTCCACATGTTAGGTACAATATAGAGTCTAAAGACAACAGGGCGATTCAGGCGAAATCCAATGTGTCAGGTAGGTACTGCTTTAAGAAATAAGAATCTATCCAAGTTATCAATTCGAAAAAGGCTAATAACAAGAACCCTAGAGTTTGGAAACTATATTATCACCTATCGTCTTAAACATCTCGATTTAAGGTTACGTTGGCTTGAAATATAATTGTAGCTAATTCTTCCTACAATTTTCCGATGGTTTTCTTTATACCGCTAGACACGTTTACTTGCTTTCTTGCTAATTAACAACGGTAAATTGACGTGTAATATGATCTCTCAGTACTCAATACCTAACATTTAGTTCAAATGGACTAAATACTACTATTTGATCATCATGTTAAAAAAGACTACCCTCAAAAAGGTAGACCATTCACTAATTTCGTAGGATCCTACATACTTGTAGTGGTATCTACAACGCCACATGCGAACAACGCGTCATACTGACGTCACGTAAATCCTACATCGCGCAAGCAGAGTTTACCGCGCAAGTAGCATAGATACAACGGCCCGACATGAATCATTGGGTAGTTGCCCGCCAGACACAACACCCGTCTGGTCGGAAGATCCTCCTTTTTCTATGGAGGTTGAGTGAACTTTACACCCTGTTCCTCATACCTCTATATACTCTTTCCTCATAAGGGGCGTACTTACATGACCTAAAGCGCGGTCAATGTCGGACTGCATAGAAAAAAAAGAGAAGCGCGATGACACAACGCTGTTAATTTATTGCAAAATATGAAGCAATTATTTAATTACAAAAAATCTATTGTTTGGACAAAAAAATTAAAACACTAGTATTTTAGTATGTTGCTTGTAGAATAAACTGACAAAAAATCAGAATGATTGTATGTATATTAGTATGGTTTTTATTGTAAAAAGCAAGTATTTAGAGGTATCTTCATGACTTTTTCTATCATATCAAATTAGTTGTATTATGTTTTCAAGACACTATCTACCTAGCATATATCCTGAAGAATATCATATATTTTTCTGATTTTGTTTACTGTAGTCGATCATAAACTTTTATTGTTTCTAAAACTTGCGTTTTTTGCGTTTAGATCCTATAAGCCCCTTAACGCTACCTACCATAATACATAGACGTGCCTATAGTACTTAAGCAAGCTCTAACGGATGTCCCAGCTCTGCCATAATTACTATCATTTAGTCTCCTGTCACTACTCTGTCATTACCATTTCTCAAAGACCGATAACTATAAAATAAATATTTCTCCAGTAGTCGGACAGCTCTCGTTTTGAAGAATATGTTAGATCTGGTACGGCAGCCTGCATGTACAGTCAGTTACAGCAATTAACTGACCCACCTTTTGCATAAATGGTTGAGATTTTTTAGAATACGATTCGATAGAATGTTATAATTCTTTTATATTTTATTTATTTGAGCAAAGTAAATAAAATATAAAAGAATTATTACACAATTGCAATGCCTCTCTTTTTCGACAGACCAATAACATTCATTGCTTTATTTATATTGTGGAGCAGATGAATTTCTCAAACATATGAAGCAACGAATTAGCAAGTTCCTTCAAAATCTTTTGGATTGTGACTGAAAGTGTGCAACCTTGCTTTAGAAGTTGAAACAGCATTTCCTCTTTTAGGTAGCCATATGATTGGCCTCAGAAACACAATCCCAGGCACCAAATAGCCTGATTGCGTGCACAACCGTCACTCTAACTGCACCCTTACATACATTGCCACACGCTGTATTCCCACGTGCGATAGAACAATAGTTTCACTACACCCGCGGTTTTTCTCGCCTAATCGGCCACTGGTTTCGTAACTTATTGTATGCATACGTAAGTTTTCTTGTAATAAAACTGCATTGTTTAATCACAAACGTTGGCAATGTACGTATGGCGAGTTAGTACCGAATAGTAACTAAAATAACGCTCTCACAATACATAGCGATGAACTCATCGCTATGTAGGTATTGTGAGAGCGCTAATTAATATTCGGAATGATTGTTTTGAAGGTCCGTTGTTGTTTATTTAAACATGCTGTACTGAGTGACTATCGAATAGATTACGTTAGGTTTCTTACCTATAGAAATCTATAGTGCTCTTGGTACGAATTTTAATGTTTTCGGTGACCGCTAGGGGCGCTGTACAATATTTCAGACATATTATTTACGTAGACGCTAGCGAGTTTTGGCAGTGCAAACTCATGGTAGAGCTACTGTTGGCGACGCCGCCGCCGTCTGCGGAGCTACAACGTTGTGAACGGACATTCAGTGCTAAAAAACAGACTAAAGTGAAAGTGCAACAAGTGACTCATAATAGAGACTTTATTGTGCGCGACCAGTGTTAACTTCTCTTTTCTGCCCCTTGGCACCGTCATCAGAGAGAATTCCAACTCCGTTTAGAGTTAAAGGTACCTATTTATCTCTTATATATACCTTATAAACGGTAACGTAAAGTAAATAAGTGTCATTGTGCGTATGTGCTAGCGTATCAGTTTAGTATCGTAAGTCTCTATACATATGTATGTTTAGATACGATCGTGCTCCACTCTCGACAGGTTTGAACTTGTCCAGACTTAAACGACGGCAAAACTGCTGTGATTGGCGGATCGAGAGTTGGGCACGAACAAAGATTATTGTAATTGGCGTTTCAAATATAAGAAAGCGCACCACCGTCACTACTTGCGCTTATGTAAAATTGTATAAGGTCGAGCGTTTTTTGCAATGTAAAGTTAGTTTTTAATCAGCAAGTCGTCGGCCAACATGTAAACAAGGAACAATAAATGGAGTAAGTTGTCTCGAATTGTATTACTGTGTCGTGTTTTCATTCAAGAATCCCCAACAATACATGGTCCTTCGTGAGCCGGATTCAAGCCTGAAGCCAGAAGAAATGCAGTTTCGCCGCCATTGAAGAATTGAAGAACTCCGCCGCTGTATTTTGAAGACAAGTGCTATCGTCTGGTCAGTGAAACGTGTGGTTTAGGGTTAGGTAGCAGTGTCGCGATACGTGTGGTCTGTTCTTTAACAGAATTGGTCAAAACATACAGAATTCGTCAAAAACGTTACAGAATTAGTCAAAACGTTACAGAAATAGTCAAAACGTTACAGAAACAGTCAAAAACGTACAGAATCGTCAAAACGTTACAGAATTAGTCAAAAACAAAGGGACCACACACGTATAGCTCGCATTAAGGACCACGACCGCACACGACCAGACAAATCGCTGCGTCCATCATCTCATCGGAACCTACGTCGAATCCACGCTCGAGCACGACATTAGGATAAGGTACTTTGCGTCGACTAAGGTAGCGGACCCACCACTACTTGCGCTAAGAAGAAAAAGTACCTTAGGGAGTCGCGACTTGGAAGCAGGAAGATTTCCTATTGAAGATTCGTCGGGATTTGCTGGGAAGAGCTAAGAAGACGCTCTTCTCGAAGCCAGAGATGATGACGCGAAGCCGCAAAGGAGATAGCACGAAGTCGACAACGGAGGAAGAAACCAGCGGCGGCGACACAACTGCGACTGAAACTACGTCAGGCGCCACGTCGGAAACGGTGACCGACAGCGCCGCGACGGCCGAAGACACGACCATGATCGAAGACGCCGACGCCACCATTGTGGAGAAAAGCAAGAAGCAGCCCAAGTCGGTTTCCAAGAAGAATCCTAACAAGAAAAAGGAATTAGAAGCACGTTTGGAGCTCGAAAAGCTGCAGCTAGAAGAAATAAGAATCAAGACGAAACTCGCTAGCACCAAGTTGGAACTGGCGCGCGCAGAAGATGATACGGACCTGAGTGACCAAGAAGAAGAAGAAGACGCTAAAGTCGAAGCCGCCGCAGCCGAAGCGACTGCGGCATGGGTGAAGACGACGAAGAGTGTGGAGCGCAACGAGGGGGAGCCGCCAAATGGGCTGCCCGCCCCAGAGACCGCGATCGCCGCACCGAGTCACACCAACCAGCTGGCCGAAGCTATTCTTCAAGCAGTCAAGTCCGCGTCGGAAAGTAAGACGTCATCGTTCGTGCAACGCGCACCGAAGTACGTTAGCGAGTTACACCAGTTTGAAGGCGACGCCTGCGATTGGATGGCTTTCAAGGCAACATACGAAGATACCCGTGCGCTCTTCTCGGACATAGAGAACATGGGAAGGCTAAGAAGAGCCATCAAGGGCAAGGCAAAGGAAGCCGTGAAATCGCTATTGTTCACGCAAATCGACCCGCAAGAAGTAATGACAGCATTGGAACGCCGCTTCGGACGTCCGACTTATCTCATTAGAAGCGAGATAGAAAACATAGAGAAGCTTCCCCCCATGTCAGAAGACGCAAGAGAGTTGGTGCGCTACGCCGGGGCAGTAGCCAACACCGTTAGCATCGTGAGACTAATGAAGAAACAAAGTTACCTGCATTCAAGCGATATCTCAAGTAGAATCATCGAGAAGATGTGTACGCTGGTACGTTTCAAGTGGTACGAGTATCGAGCGAAGAAAGAAGAAGAAGATGAGCCAATACTCCTGAGCCTCATGCATTTCTTCAACAACATGGTGGATCAATTCGAGATGCACGAGTGTGTAGGATCCAGAGTGAAGAAAGAAGGCACGAAGTTCCGGACGCGTACTGGGGGCTCCCGCGGCGTGCACACCACTCGAGCAGCGAAGAAGCAAGAAGCCGACACATCAGAAGAAGACTCTGAAGGCGAACGCGAATGCAAGACAAAGTCAGCTAAGGTGTGTTCCTGCAAAGAAGATAACAAGAAGGAACATGAGAAGAGCTCCTGCCCGCTGTGCAAAAGCGAACACACTCTTCTGAAATGCAGCAAGTTCAACGAAGCGTCAATCAAAGAAAAATGGGATCAAGCAAAGAAGTCCGGGCTGTGCTACAAGTGTCTAGAAGGAAGACATCGAGGCTTCAGATGCAAAGCGAAGCCATGCAGCAAATGCAAGAAGGGTCATCACACGATACTGCACTATGAAGAAACAGCGAAGCCGCCGACGCAAGAAACAACGGCTCTGATAAGCTCCGCGGTCAACGCAGCGGGCACAGTATCAAGAGCCTATTTGAAGATTGTTCATGTGGAATTAATGGGGCCAGAAGGGAACGCCAGCGTCTACACTCTCATGGACGAAGGCTCTACGGTCACATTAATTGAAGACTCCGTCATCAAGCAAATCGGGGCACAGGGACCAGAAGAAGAGCTGCGAATAGAAGGCGTGGGCGGCCACCGTATGGATCAAAAGTCTAAGAAAATTGAAATCAAGATCCGCGGTATGTTCGGCCGTAACATAGAAAAGCTAACCGGGTACACTGTGAAGAACCTGCACCTGTCGCCTCAAGAAATCAACGAGAAGGACCTGGAAGGCTGCGAACATCTAGAAGAGATACGAGACCAGCTGAAGTACCCCAACGCGAAGCCAACGGTGCTCATCGGTCAAGATAACTGGAATCTAATCGTCTCACAAGAAGTCAAGCATGGTCACCGCAGCAAGCCAGTCGCCTCAAAAACGCAGCTGGGATGGGTGCTACACGGAGTGCGGTTCAGCAGCAACACTCCAGTCAGAGTCGTGAATCATCTCGTCACACAACCCGACGCCAAGGACGATCACTTAGAGAAGCTCATAAGGGATCACTTCGCCATCGAAGCGCTGGGAATCTCCAACAAGAAGCCAGCCAACGACATAGATCAACGAGCGCTACAAGTCCTGGACGCCACTACGAAGAGATTGACCGACGGGAGATTCAGCACAGGGCTCATCTGGAAGACAGAAGACGAGCGGCTACCCGAAAGCAAGACAACAGCTGCGCAACGCCTGAAAGGAATACAGAAGAGATTCACAAAAGACAGCGAGTTTCAGAAGAAATATGAAGAGCAGATCAACAACTTGATCATCAGCGAGTATGCAGAGGAAGCCAGAGAAGAACCTACCTCCGCAAGGACTTGGTACTTGCCACACTTCGCAGTCGTCCACCCGCAGAAGAAGAAAATGAGATTGGTCTTCGACGCCGCGGCTAAGTCGAATGGAAGATCACTCAACGACGCGCTACTAGCCGGACCCGACCTGTTACAATCATTGTTCGGAGTATTGCTACGGTTTCGTCAAAGTGCAGTAGCAGTGGTGGCAGACATTAAAGAAATGTTCCTGCGCGTGAAAATCAACGAGGAAGACAGAGATAGTCTACGATTCCTGTGGCAAGACAAGGAATACAGGATGACGTCATTGATATTCGGGGCTGCGTCATCTCCGTGTACGGCGATATACGTCAAGAACAAGAACGCCAGCGAGTTCGAGGCACAACATCCAGAGGCTGCGAGAGCAATCACACGCAACCATTACATGGACGACTACTTGGCAAGCTATCCAGACGCGGCGACAGCAAGAAGAATCGCCAGCGAAGTCGACTCGGTGCACAAGAAAGGAGGGTTCGTCCTACGAGGCTGGGCGAGCAATCATCCAGAAGTCACAGAAGGGCTCCTAGCCGAGGACACCACGGGCACGATTCGACTGGGTGAGCAAAAGGACCAGGTGGAGAAGACACTCGGGCTCAACTGGAACGTGAAAGAAGATAGTCTACACTTCACGCTGACGTTAAGAAACACGCCAGAAGAAGCAATCGACGGCAGGCGCGCTCCCACGAAGAGAGAAGCAACGAGCGCGGTCATGACAGTATTCGACCCGCTCGGTTTAGCCGCTCCCATCACGATCCAGGGCAAGATCATGCTGCAAAACCTCTGGAGAAGCGGCGTGGAGTGGGACGAGCGAGTACCTCCTGCAAGAGAAGAAGAATGGTCCAGGTGGCTGCAAGACCTCAAGAAGTTAGAGAACCTGGGTATCCCGCGCTGTTTAACAAGAAACACCGACGAGGGGGAGCTCCACACGTTCTGCGACGCCAGCGAGAAGGCCTACGCGTGCGCGGTGTACTGGCGCACGCAACGTACCAACGGTCAAGTGGAAGTAAAACTCCTGGCGGCGAAAGCAAGAGTGACACCGCTGAAACCCACCTCGATTCCCAGACTCGAGCTGCAAGCCTGTCTCCTGGGCAGTCGTCTCGCCACGAACGCGCAACAAGAAATGGACCTGCACGTCATAGGAAGATACTTCTGGTCAGATTCAAGGACGGCGCTAGCATGGATCAAGGCTGACCCCAGAAGATACAAGCCATTCGTCGCGCATCGACTCGCCGAGATCGAAGAATTAACCAGACATAAAGAGTGGCGATGGGTACCCACCAAGCACAACGTCGCAGACGATGCCACGCGAGACGCGCCTAAGGACTTCAATAAAGAACATCGGTGGTTCACGGGGCCGTCATTCCTCTACAAGGGCCAAGAAGAGTGGCCACAGGAAGATAAAGAACCCCTCAAGAACACTGGAGAAGAAAAGCCGAACGCCGTCACGTTGAGCGTGAGAAAAGTCGCGCCCACCATCGTTCCAGAGCCAGGGAGGTTCTCACGGTGGACTAGACTGCTGCACGCGACAGCGAGGTTCCTGCAAGTTGTGGACGCTTTCAAACGAAGCATTGCCCACAAAACCCTCAGCACCAGAAGAATCACCAAGAAAGAAGTCGATCCAGCCTGGAAGAGAGCTCAGAAGAAAGACAAGAAGCCGCTCGTCTTGAAGAAAAGAAGCGAAGAATTGAACCTTCGCCAGAAGTCTGCATTGTACGTAGAAAAGGCCGAGCGACTCTTAATTCAACGAGTTCAAGAAGATAGCTACCCAGAAGAGTTGGCCGCCTTAAGAAGACAGAGCGACCAAGTCCACAAGCTCAAGAACTTCGCCATCAAGTTTGAAGACGGCATGATGAGGTTATCGACCCGTGTAGGCGCGGCTAAGTACCTAACGGCCGCCTACAAAAGTCCCATAGTGTTGGACGGACGCCACGAGATCACTCGACTATTAGTGAAACATGTACACGAGCGTCTGAACCATGGGAATCATCAGACAGTTATGAACGAGCTGCGGCAACGATACTGGATTCCTGGCCTGCGAAACATCGTCAAAGCAACAGCAAGAGACTGCGGGTGGTGCAAACTAAGGAAGAAGGCACCACAACTGGCACCCCAGGGCGACTTACCTCAAGAAAGATTGTCAAGAACAAGCCCTCCCTTCACCTGCGTGGGCGTGGACTACTTCGGCCCACTACTGGTCACCGTGGGACGGCGCGTCGAGAAAAGATGGGGCGCCCTATTTACGTGCATGACAACACGCGCAGTTCACCTGGAGCTGGCCGCATCACTGACGACCGACTCCATGATGCTGGCCCTAAGGCGAATGATTGCCAGAAGAGGCACTCCCAAAGTCATCATGAGCGACAACGGCACCAACTTCATAGGTGCAAGTCGCGAGCTGCAAGAGGCCATTCAAACGGCTACCAACAAGATCGGCATAGCGTGGAGGTTCATTCCCCCGGGAGCCCCAAACATGGGCGGCTCTTGGGAACGGCTGGTGCGCACCGTCAAGACCGCACTAGCAGCAACGCTCCACGAAAGAAGACCGAAAGAAGAAGTCCTGCACACCCTGCTGCTTGAAGCAGAGCATGTGGTCAATTCACGGCCACTATTTACCGTGGACACTGACCCCAATGAAGAAGAAGCACTGACCCCCAACCACTTCCTTATCGGGAGGTCCAGCGGAGCCCACATATTTGGTTCATTCGACGACGCCGAGCTCATCGGTTCTCCCTCCTGGAGAACGTCCCAGCGCCTGGTTGACCACTTCTGGGCCAGATGGGTGCGAGAGTACCTACCTACGCTCTCGCCCCGTTACTTCCAGGGTCCCCATTACCGGGATCCCACCGTCGGCGACCTCGTCCTGCTGGTGGACCACACCCTGCCACGCTGCTCGTGGCCACGCGGCGAGATCAGCGCGACCTACCCCGGGCCAGATGGAAGAACCAGGATCGTCGACGTCCGCACCTCGGCGGGCGTACTGCGGCGGCCAGCATCCCGGCTGGTCGTAATAGTGCCAGCGACGTCGCCCCTGCAAGCTGAGGTGCAAGGCACCGAGGGGGAGACTGTTGGCGACGCCGCCGCCGTCTGCGGAGCTACAACGTTGTGAACGGACATTCAGTGCTAAAAAACAGACTAAAGTGAAAGTGCAACAAGTGACTCATAATAGAGACTTTATTGTGCGCGACCAGTGTTAACTTCTCTTTTCTGCCCCTTGGCACCGTCATCAGAGAGAATTCCAACTCCGTTTAGAGTTAAAGGTACCTATTTATCTCTTATATATACCTTATAAACGGTAACGTAAAGTAAATAAGTGTCATTGTGCGTATGTGCTAGCGTATCAGTTTAGTATCGTAAGTCTCTATACATATGTATGTTTAGATACGATCGTGCTCCACTCTCGACAGGTTTGAACTTGTCCAGACTTAAACGACGGCAAAACTGCTGTGATTGGCGGATCGAGAGTTGGGCACGAACAAAGATTATTGTAATTGGCGTTTCAAATATAAGAAAGCGCACCACCGTCACTACTTGCGCTTATGTAAAATTGTATAAGGTCGAGCGTTTTTTGCAATGTAAAGTCCAAAACCGATCACCATGTTTGGCAAGCCGATCCCTTGGGAGAAGCAAGCCAAATACTTGGGGGTCATCCTAGACCGACGCCTGACCTTTGGGGAGCACATAAGGACGGTGCGCTCGCGCGCCGCCTTCGCTCTCGGCAGGCTCCACTCCATGTTGAATGCACGCAGCAAATTGTCACTAAAGTGCAAATTGCGTACCTACACCGCGTGCATTCGACCCATCCTGACATACGCGTGCCCCGTGTTCGCGCATGCCAAGCCACACCACCTCCACAGGATGCAGACACTCCAAAACCGATTTCTCCGAAGAGCCACGGGAGCCCCGTGGTTCGTTAGGAATAACCAACTCCATGTTGATCTCAAGATTCCCACTATCCAACAGTGCATGAAACGCCTAACTAGGAGTTTCTTTGACAGGGCTGAGAAACACCCCAACCCCCTCATTTCCTCAGCCACTCAATATGCCCCCTCTAATATCTCAAAAATTCGCCGTCCTAGGCATACTCTCATCACACCCGACGACCCCATCACCATACTCCAAGAGAGTTGTAGGGAAACCAGTACCAGACGTAAAAACAAATACAAACCGCGTATCCGGCCCCGCCGCCGAGGCCCTCCGCGACGTCCCTGTAACATCACAGCCCGACCCTTGCTCGACGAGCCAGCCCGCGTAGCTGAGCAAGTAGCTTTAAATTCCCCAAATAATAATCAGACCCAGCCTGACCATTGCTGTCCTCCCCCCAATGACGCACTAAGCCGAGGCCCGAACCCCACAGGGGGTGCCCTTAGTGTCGGTTCATTTAATAAAACATCCTAGTTTGTAAGCCCTGGCTGGGGGCCTTAAAGTAATTTTGGCCACCACAGGATAGTCCGGTTAAGCAGAAAGGCAACCGTCTAGAGTTGCATCTGCGAGTGGTCATATCTAAAAAAAAAAAAAAAAAAAAAAAAAAAAACAATGTAAAGTTAGTTTTTAATCAGCAAGTCGTCGGCCAACATGTAAACAAGGAACAATAAATGGAGTAAGTTGTCTCGAATTGTATTACTGTGTCGTGTTTTCATTCAAGAATCCCCAACAGCTACTGATAATAATCATAAGAGCTCAACTGTCACTAATGAAGTAATGAGACACAATTACTTTTTTTGTTGTTACCGAACTTAATAAGCTTGCCTAACAGCATAATCTGCCTATAATGTTCCCACTGTTGGACACAGGCCTTCTCTCTTCGAGTGGGAGTGGGCTGCACACGCGGGCCCAGTGCGGGTTGGTAGATAGTTGTCTAGGAAGTTGAAAAGAATTTGCACATGGCGCCGCAACGGCAGCGTTTTTCGCCGCCGCAGTATCAAGATTCATCAAAACTCGCCGCAGCGCCATGTGTGAGGAAGCCATGGTCCGGGGCGAGAGGGAGTGGGAGGCAGTCACCTCCTTCTGCGAAGCAGTCATGCTAGCGAAGGAGGTGGCGGGACGGCTCAGGGAGAGAGCCTCCCGTCCCAGCCGCCGCGGGAGACGCTCCGGGCGTCGGGAGCCGCGCGACGACTCCCGGCCACCGTAGGCGCGGGCCTGCGGGCGGAGAGTAATGGGTAGCTCACCGTCCGATCAGGACCAGGCCCGTGCCGGACGGCGCGTACGTGTTCCACGCGCGCCTCAAAGAGATGTCAGCATCGAGGAGGGGCCCCATAGGGCCGAAGCCTGCCGGGTCAGCGGGATTGTCCGAAAGGGTTACCGCTGGCCCGGAACATAAAGGGCTAAGGAAGGAACACGGGTGGGTTTTAGTCAGTAAGAGTCTGACACTCCCTTCCGCTCCACCCAGAGCGGGAGGGGTCATTTGATGATTTCCCATCCGCAAAAAAAAAAAAAAAAAAAAAAAAAAAGGGTAAGGCCGTTTACACATTATGAACCCATACACATGGCGCCACTGCGGGGGCGGTGTCGCTGCAGCTGCGGCATAATGTGTAAACGGCCTTACAGACGAGGGGATAATGAAGTCATAGTCATGAGGGGATAGTATATGGATAAACCTATATATCTTATTTCTGTGTACCTATTGTTACTAGTTTTAAGTTAAGAGCGGTGATACGGTCGGCAACAAAACTCCATCAACACTGGCATTTTTAAATGTGAGGTACTTATTAAATTGACTACATTTTTTTTTCAATAAACTGCTTTTTAGATTTTCACATAATAGCAAAGAGTTTATATTCTAAAAATTGTACTTCTGCTGCAATTTTGAACAAATATTTTGCTCAATAACTACGATTAAAAAAACTGAAGTGTTAACGTACTTTTGTTGCTGACTGTACGAGACCAGTGGTGGTCCAGTGGTAACGGCCGTGACTTAAGAGTTGTAGGTCATAGGTTCGAACACTTCGAACCCAGACAGGAGCTTTAGCTTCACTTTTGTATATATTTCATCAGCACTGCTCTCAAAACATCGTGAGGAAACCGGCATGTCCTAGAACCAAAAATTCGAAGACATGTGACATCTACCAAATCGCGCTGTGCCCACCTGGTGGATTACGACCCACTCCCTCTCACGGAGAGGAGGCCTTTATCCCAACAGTGTGAACATTATAGACTGATTATGCTAATGCTTACGTGAAGGCGTCCTCGCAAAAATCCTGAAAATTATTTAAAAAAATCAGTTGTTTTCAGATCTGTAGCTTTTGAAATAAATATCTAAGAGGATGACACCGACATCCTTAACAGAATGAAAGTCAAGAGATGATAGTCGAAGTATTGTCAGACCCAGAAGACTGCAGAGTGGCACGTACACTGAGAAGGTACGCAGGACACGGAAAATGGAAGAGATGCTTGAAAGGAAGGCTTATGTACAAACGCCAGCACATCAAGCTACTACAATCTGTCAAAATTATTCAATAGATTTTCAACTTTATCGCTACAGCATAAGGTTCAAGGTTGATTGGGAAAATTTGACAGTTTCGAGTAGCTTGATGTGCTGGCGTCTATACATACATAGCTTGCTTACGATATTTATGTTCTTAACACTTCGTATGAAATTCAATCATATTCTATTAGAAATGTTATGACACAGTATCGCGTTTGCACAGTCCATCAAAATCCCGCATGACGTCAGAGAAAGTGTTCTGCACCTTCCAAAAAACCATTGCGACAGTATGACGTGCATACCCTTCTTATTGAGTTGATGGCCAACTTTAAGTAGTAGAATATATATAAGTATATAGAATGTATTGATCGATAGAACGTCTACTTATAACATTACCATATTGAAAATAGAAAACGTATAATTTGACCACTAGACGCCACAAGTAGCTCTTCGTTTTAGCCTTTGGCTTTTCCAATAAAGTATATTATAAACTTTTAAGTTATAATATGGACGGCTCGAAGGAAGTTATAAATAATAAAAAATATGGTAGCTTTCAATATTTTTCCGATTGAATTTTAATCATAATTCAACATCCATCATAATACCACAGCAGTGGAACTCCTTGGTAGCCTGGAGGAGGACTTCGCGCATATTTCCATAATTTCCCCATTCAATGAAAATTACTTTACTTATACCTAAATCAGCCTCCATCTTACATCATAACGGTAAATATCTTTTAATAAATAACTACAGTTAAATAATCACTCTTCGTGTTAATTGCTCCAACAATCACGCTAACACACCGCTATGTTTGAGCAGGGAGCAATTATTATCTTAGCTGCTATAATTATTTTACTTATTTCATTCGCCTTTTATGGTTGATCCATTTATGGCGTAAGTATTTATGACAAATTATCGATAAACTACTTGTTTCCTTGTGGCTTCTTGTTGATAAACCGAAAGTTTGATTTGAAATAGGTAAGTTCAGCACAGAACCGGTCGAAGTGGAAGTGCTTGGGGGAGGCCTATGTCCAGCAGTGGATGTCTTTCGGCTGAAATGATGATGATGATGATGAGGTAAGTTCTATAGGCCGACCCCGTAACTGAGACTTTGCCTGAGGTAGCAGCGCGGTGCGGTAGGGGTATAGTGACATGGTGCGAGAGCTCAGTGATTCGTCAACTTGTGACAACTATCACCCCTCCCACACCGTGCAGTTACCTCAGGCAACGTCTCAGTTAAGTGGTCGGCCTATAGTCGATAGCATCCAACAAAAAAAGGGACATAGAATGAGTACTGACGTTCTATTCTGTAAACATCTTGCCGTGAAAACTTAGGTGAAGTGAACTGCCATTACGCGTGATGTTAGGGATTTACACTACTAGCTTCCGCTCGCGGCTTCGCCCGCGAGGTATGTCTACTAAATTCTACTATTTTTATTTTGCGAAATAACAGTATGGTCCCTCAGTTCACACGCACATGATAAAAACTAATGTAATCTATCTCTCTGCCAAATTTTATCGAAATCCGTTCAGTGATTTAGGCGTGAATAGGTAACATACAGACAGACAGAGTTACTTTCGAATGTACAATAATTAAAGTATTCGACAGAAATTAGTCGCTTATAGTTTATGAAACTAAAGCTGGCTTCTGTTGGTTTCACCCACACCTTGTTTCTGGCCCTTCCTTAATAGGTAGAAGCACCGTTGACAGGAAGAGGATCTATCCTTATTCTTAACGAGAATCACGTAGGTATCTACAGCACTACCAATCCATAAAGATAACGACAGTTAAGTAGTCAAGCATACCTTATATTGACATCTTTAATTCCTTTTCATGCAGTAGGAAGAAACACACAGTCGACATTACCATACCATACCATAATCAGCCTATAATGTTCCCACTGCTGGGACACAGGCCTCCTCTCAATGAGAGGAAGTGGGCCGTAATCCACCACGCGGGCCCAGTGCGGGTTGGTGGATGTCACATGTCTTCGAATTTTTGGTTCTAGGACATGCCGGTTTCCTCACAATGTTTTCCTTCACCGTTTTGAGAGCAGTGGTGATGAAATAATTTACACAAAGTAAAGCGCCTGTCTGGGTTCGAACCTACGACCTACAACTCGTAAGTCGTGTCCGTGACCACTGGGCCACCACAGCTCTCAGTCGACATTACATTAAAAAAAACACACTACCTAAAAGTCATTAAATAAATAAATAAAAAAAAATAAAATAGCCTTTTATTTCTTGCTGAATTAAAAATATAAATTTTGCATGCAATCTTAATTATACATTTCAATTCATAATAATAATAATTATAAAGTTGTTTTCATTTTTACATTACAATACTATCTTTTAATTTTCACAATAAAAGTAAATAAATTAAATTAAATAATTATTTAGAGATTATTTTATAGATTAAAATTGTTTAATTGATTGGTAAATTACATTTTATAAATAAAAGTCATTAGTATAAAGAAAATATTTTTAAAAATATTAAAAATTCAGCACAGTCTACCACAAATCACCATTGTTTCTCACATTCGCGCCAAAAAAACCTTCGGCTATATTTTTACTAGAGCATACATCCAAGCAAAGGTATGCACATAATGCCAGAGATGTCAAAAACGTCAAGATCCCTTATCTTTGAAGCGAGGGAGGATAAACGGAGCGCAACCAGTTCTCCGCTATTTGCGAAATCATCTTATCGCTGAGTGGAATTCTCCTTTTGAGGCTTATTCTTTTTTCCATTTTATCAAGTGTGCTCGAGCCTTTATTTGAAATGCACTGAATCATTGCACTGTGGGGCAACAATAACTTAAAATCTTTTCATACGTATCATAGTGTTGTTTTTATCATAGTGCATTGCCCCTGAGGAATTGACTGGTCCTTTCAAGCCTTTGAGCTGCTCCTAGGGAAATTTTTGAGTAGGTATGAGCTACCCGAGCAGGAAAACATAAAAGTCCAACACGCAGATCTCAAAAGCCGTTATGGGAATTTGATCTACTTAACAATAAAATCACACCGGGGCGGCGGCGACTGGGGATTCTCCATGACCAGACCACAGCTGCATATTAATGACATGACACCAATAGCCCTTGTAGTACTTATTTAGTTAGCATACAAACGTGTTTAGAAATCAATGAGTTTATTTGAAAACCACGCTAAAGGTCAACCCTCCCGCTAAGTAAGATATTACAATGATCATTCCCGCTTTAAAACATCGGAACTACAATCATTTAAAGAATTATTATTAGGTAGCATTACATTCCCGATTTATCAAAGCAGTTGTTCTGTGAATTATAATTGAATGGTCGATTATACAAACGTTCCCGTCGTGTTACTTGCGCAAGTTGACCTTGTGGACTGAGGCTTCGAGTCGCACGCGGGGTCATGTTCACAGCTTGGGAGCCTTTGGCGGGTCATTAAGGTAAATACTCGGGTCTCGGTATTGGAACGTGTTTTATAAAAAAAAGAACGCGTTTTATACTCCTTTAGGCAGTTGAAACACTTTCTGTATAAACATACGATCGTATTTTATAGTTTCTCTTGTACTTAGGCCAGTACACGCAAAAAATAACTGATAATTTGTACATTTCCTCTGATTACTGTTTAGCAACGATAATTCTAAAATTATGGTAGTTCTGTCAATGATTTATTTTCCGAAATCCCGTTTTTACAACCTGTATCTGTATTTAATCAGCATTTTAGAATTTAATGGACGATTTCGACATGTTCCTCGTGCCAAAGCATCGTTTATATGCAAAGTGAAAGCATTTCGACCATTTTTATGACAGACAATTTGGTACAATTTAAGTGAGTTAAACTTGACATAAAATCATACAATTTACGTTTTCATTGTGGAAATGTGACCAAAAGAGAAAGCATTTTTATAGCGCTATTGTTTTTACTATTTATAAGGAATTAATTAGGTTTATCAATGAAATTGTGAAACCAACAACTTCATCGTGCCTTATTATGCAATAGATAACTTTAAGGGGTTTTAACTATCAATCATGTTACACTAGACTACTCTTATTTCTCTCCCTTTATGCTCGATTAGCTTCCGCCCGCGGCTTCGCCCGCGATGTATGTCGATAAAAACTATCCTATGTCCTTCCCCGGGATACAATCTATCTTTCTGCCAAATTTGATCGAAATCCGTTCAGTGGTTTAGGCGTGAAAAGGTAACATACAGACAGAGTTACTTTCGAATTTATAATATTACTAGCTGACCCGGCAAACGTTGTTTTGCTCCTACACTACTCCTACCCAACTCCTACCCTACTCCCACACTACTCCTACCCTACTCCTACACTACTCCTACCCTACTTCTACCCTACTCCTACCCTACTCCTACCCTACTCCTACACTACTCCTACCCTACTCCTACACTACTCCTACACTACTCCTACACTACTCCTACCCTACTTCTACCCTACCCCTACCCTACCCTACTCCTACCCTACTCCTACACTACTCCTACCCTACTCCTACACTACTCCTACCCTACTCCTACACTACTCCTACACTACTCCTACCCTACTTCTACCCTACTCCTACCCTACTCCTACTACAAAAAAAAAAAAAAGTATCCTATGTCCGTATCCTGGCTCTAAGCTACCTCCCTACAAATTTTCAGCCAAATCGGTTCAGCCGTTCTTGAGTTATAAGTGGTGTAACTAACAGACTTTCTTTTATATATATAGATATTATTATTAGTATGGATTCCTAAGTAATTTTACCTGTGATAGCTACATCCATATGGGAGGGTCTACTATGCAAAGCTATGAGGTCTTTGCTTCATTATTAGTAAAGATACAAGTCTTAATTTTAACCAATAAAGGTCCGTAAATTTTAGGAATCGGCCGATATTGTTTTTCATTTATTAGTAAGGGACAAAAATAGTTTTAGTTCAGTTTAGATGATAGCCAAAAGAATTGAGAATTCGAGATCAATATTGGAATGGACACAATGTTGGGACATGTGACATATCGTCGCTCGCATGAATAAAAGTCCTATATCATGTCCAATATGTCCATAGTCATGTTTTGACTGATTTGGGTTGGGACAGCTACATTTTTGTATTCGTGATTCTTTACACTTTTCACTAATCGTCGTACCTCTATGTTATTTGGCTCTCAAAATATAACTATTTTGAAAGGCAACTAAATGAAGTATCACGATTGGAAGAGTGTAGTGGCCCTTACTCAAATCGGCTAAAAATGAGATAGGACTTTTAGTCATGCGAGCGACGATACATTTGTTACAGCCAAAGTAATAAATCCGGATATTATATAAGTATATATATTATCTAGACATTATTTATAATGTCTACTCAATTTAGGTAAAGTGATAATTGACACAGAATTAATCAAATTATTTATTAGCGAAGCGGGGCTACGTCGACATAGGATGCTAGAGCGAGCGAAGGGCACCCCGAGGTTCGGTTTAGTTAGGTTACTTGAAACCCTTTATACAGAAATAAGAGCCCCGCGAAGCGGGGCTACGTCGACATAAGATGCAAGAGCGAGCGTAGGGCACCCCGAGGTTCGGTTTGGTTAGGTTACTTTAATTATAATGACCAGTCATTATGTATAATAGCTATTCAATCACTATGACTGTAACATATCCACCAACACGCACTGGACCCGCGTGGCATGGCAGGTATGGCCCACTCCCTCTCACAGAAAGGAGGCCTGTATCCCAGCAGTGGGAAAATAATAGGCAGATTATGGTTATGCTTAGACGATTGAAAAAAAAATCATTTGTGAAGGTACAGACTCCAGCACAACAAGCTACCCGAAACTGTAAAATTTTCCCAATAAACTTTGAACCTTATGTTTTAACGATAAAGTTGAAAATCTATTAAAGAAATTTGACAGAATGTAGTAACTTAATATGCCTATCTGTACCTACAGTCAGATTTCCATTTTACATTGTCTTGTATTTTCAAAGAATTCTTTATAAACAATACGTTAACGTTTAATTAACACAGAAATATCAATTAGTTGGTTACAACTTGATGCTAGAGTACCGTTTCGGAGAAAACTGCGAAACTAGAGCGTCCTGAATGCGGTCGGTTGTAATAACATTTGCTTGTTATTTCAGTTGGTACCTAGGTAGCCAAGTTTTTCCAAGGCAAGTTTCGCTAAGACAGTTTATTTTAATAATAAGAGGGGCCTCTGGCTAAATAATCACAGCCGCACAGGTCGATCGCTTGCCGCGCTTGGTCTGTGGATGGGTGACCATCTTTACATACCGAGACCCCTCCGTGGCCTCGGAAAGCACGTTAAGCCGTTGGTCCCGACTGTCAATCGTGGATCTTTGACACTCGTTACGGGTAGTCAGAAGCTCAAAAGTCTGACAACCAGTCTTACCAAGGGGTTGGTATCGTATTACCCAGTAACTGGGTTGTAGAGGTCAGATAGGCAGTCGCTCCATGTCAAATACTGGTATTTAGCTCCATCCGGTTAGACTGGAAGCCAAACCCAACATCTTTGGGAAAAAGGCTAGGCAGATGATGAGTTTATTTTATTAATGATTAGCTTTGATCGGAATGATCAGAAATTGACCCTCGGTAACATATCATAGATAAAAAGTATCATTTATGGCCTTACCCAGGATAAGAGTCATCCTGCATCGAAATTCGGCGTGAAAAGGTAACAGACAGACATAATTACTTTCGCATTTATACCGGGTAGTTACCTGGGTAGTTTGGTATTAGTACGCATGGATATTTGAAGTAAGTTAATTCAAAAATTCAAAAAATCATCGTGAGGAAACCGACATGTCCTGGAACGAAACATTCGAAGACTGTGACATCCTCCAACCCGACCTGGGCCCGCGTGGTGGATTACAGCACACTCGCTCTCACCGAGAGAGGCCTGTGTCTCAGCAGTGGGACCATTATAAACTGACTATGCTGCTTAAACACAACATGACTTTACATGACAGAGTTTCCACCACATACATAATAAAAAAAGCCGTAGGTCGACGTGACCAACATCATGTCACCTATTTAACCTAATAAAGTTAAGCCTACTTTAGTTGACCGGTTTAGAAAAATCTTCGAGTAAATGCCCACACCATTCTAACAGTAAAAAAAATGCTGTTTTTAAATGGAAATGTTCGAAGAAAACTATTCGATGTCGTAAACAAGCCTTATTAAAAACAACAATTAAAGACCACATAGAAAAAGAGACCGGATTTTAAAACAAAGACTGTTTATGGTAAAAAAATCCTACCTGAGTTATTATGGCCTTTCGACCCTTTAGGCCACATAGCCTTAACCTTGTCAGGGCAAGCAGACGTGTGGTCGGCCATCGAAAGTGACCGGCTATTTTTGATGGCCATATAAAGTAGTTACGTAAGAATTGTTACCTACTAACCAATTGGCACATAAATATGGCTAAAATCATATTTATGTCATCATCATCATCATCATCAGCCTATAGCAGTCCACTGCTGGACATAGGCCTCCCCTAATGAGCGCCATAGCGCCCTGTCTTCAGCTTGACGCATCCAGCATCTGCCTGCAGTCTTTCGCAGATCGTCATCCCACCTGGCCGGAGGGCGTCCCACACTACGTTTGCCGAGTCGAGGTCTCCACTCAAGAACTCGTTTACCCCAGCGGTTGTCGGTTCTATATTTATGTGCCAACCGATTATCTTAATCATTTATTTTTTAAATAAAAAAAATGCCGAGTTATGTGGTTTTTTTTTTTTTTTAAACAAGTAGGTAACGCTAGTAACCTAGTGACGTATTATCGAGTAATTAATTTTAAGCACATGTTGTCATGTTGACAGAGAGCAGTGCTGGCCCAGTAGTCACGGACACGACTTGCGAGTTATAGGTCGTACTAGGTTCGAACCCAGACAGGCGCTTTACTTTGTGTAAATGATTTCATCACCACTACTCTCAAAACGGTGAAGGAAAACATCGTGAGGAAACCGGCATGTCCTAGAACCAAAAAGTCGAAGACATGTGACATCCACCAACCCGCACTGGGCCCGCGTGGTGGATTACGGCCAGTCCCTCTCACTGAGAGGAGGCCTGTGTCCCAGCAGTGGGAACATTATAGGCTGATTATGACATGTTGACTTTGTAACGACTTTTACTAGGAGGGAAAAAACTTACCTAATCATGCCGTGAAGAGGAAATCACAAAAATTACTAGAAACTTACTTATAATATAGGTAGTATATATATAATAGTTGTCGGAAGATTTCAATTCCTATTATGTTGCGGTTGACCTCAATTTTATACCTAGTTTTTTTATACGAATTCTAAACTACTAAGATTTCCTTTATTGGCGAAATCTTGAGATCGAGTTTTTCACGAAATACTAAACACGGTTTTAATGCTTAAACTCGTTGTTTGCTTACCTATTTAAATTGTCTGTAGAAAAATATTGCACGTAAGAATGTAAAGTAGGTAGCAGTACCTATTTGTATTCTGCAGGGTAATTGCATAATGTAACATACAAACTGACAGTTGATCACAATGGGAGTTATTTTGACAGTTCACACACGTTCATTGCGTTCTTCACGTTGTTGAACAGACGAATTTTTCAAACAATGAAGCAATGAAGATTAGCAATTTCCTTGGCTAGTAACCACGAAACCTTATTCAATTTGTAGTTCGTTAGTAGTTTCGCACTCAACGGCGAATTATGAAAAAAAAGAAAGAAACATATGTATTTAATTTGGAACACATAGGAAATACAAAATAGTATCTAAAAACCGGTCAAGTACGAGTCGGACTCGCGCACCGAGGGTTCCGTACAAATTTCTAGGTATGTAACTACAAATTTACGGTTTTCGGATTTTTTCCTTTACTTGTGCTACATGACATTGCTTCTTGCCAAATAACATGATTCTAGGTCAACGGGAAGTACCCTATAGGTTTTGATTCCTTTGCGAATATCAAAATATGCGGCGTAAACGGTATCTTTTGATTGCGTTGACTTAGAAGTTTGATTTTTTCACTGCTTCAAGGGATTGCAGCCTTGAGTACCTACCTATATTTTGATATTAATTTCAACTTGATAACTACACGCGTTCCTGAGGAAAAGGGTCTTGACAGACGGACAACGAAGTGTTTTCCTTTTGAGGTAAGGAACCCTAAAAAGGAGCAATTAAAAAACTAACAAAGTCACATTAAAAACAACCAAAAAAAGACCTGTGCGAGGCCAAAAAGGCTACTATCTGAGCATAATATTTAAAAATAAATACCGCAACGCTGGTATTCTGGTGAGTTACCCTGTTTTCGCGGTCCGAAAGCAGACCTAATCAGATACGGTTGACACCGCTCAGTATGTATAACTTCAACACGTTACGTCAAACAGGACCACTTGGTCCTTCGAGTCGTAATATGTTCGTATTAGACGCAATTTCGCGCCCACCACATTTGCATGTAAATTCGACGCAAGCGCAAGGCGAGGAACCGTCGTCGCATGCTAGTGGAATATTGATGTAATGGACTGAAGTAGGGCTGACGAGTGACTGGTGTTTTGGACAAAAAAATGGTGGAAGATGATTTGGTGAAAGAATTATATTGGTTAAGTTTTGAATAGGAAGGTGGTTAATGTCCATAATCCACCACGCGGGACCAGTGCGGGATGGTTGATGTCACATGTCTTCGATTTTTTTTTTTTCAAACGATGCTTTCCTTCACGGTTTTGGGAGCAGTGGTATATGAAATTAAACACACAAAGTAAAGTGCCTGCCTGGTTTCTAACTCACGATCCAACTCGTCTGTCCGGGCCGATACCACTGAGCTACCACTGCTCTAATTGAAGACCATTTCTACTAAAATATATTATTTAAACTAAATATAAGCCAGCTTTAGAAAAACAGTGTTTTAAGTGTTCTGGCTTCTACTTCCTCCTCTGTGAGTCGAGCAGTACCTACCTTCTATTACACCAAATGCTTGGTAACACATTTCTTAGTAAATCTCATAATATCTACACACATAACCACAGATTACATAAACCCCGTGCCAACCCTACCGTGCCAATCGACCGGTACATTTAACGCGATAGCATTTCTCCCACGTTGCGCAGGCGCCACTATACGGTCACTTGTAAAATAATCCCACTTCTACTATACACCTATACTTAGGGCAAAAGTGCAAGATAGCCCGCGAAATTCAAAGTTTCTTACGTTTTTTGCAATTTGCAGCAGGTCAGTATCAGATTGTGTATTGATCAAAATATGATGCGTGATCGTAACAAATTTGTACTTGCTGAGTTAAAATCTTCAATACAATTCTCAATTTCAAATTGCCTTATCGAATGACTATTTCATGAAATCTTTGAGGCGAATTTGTAAGTGAATTTTGCGGGCTACTTTAGCGTATCTCTCTGTCTCATTTTTCCAACTTTGTAATGAGAATGCCGTACATAGGTACCTACTTGGTTTAACTGCTGAACACGGGTCTCCGAATATACCTTTACAATGAGCGGTAGAATAGAATAAAAACCATTTGCATAGCAAAAATGAAAAAGGTTTGAACAAAACAATGAAATGTAGAAATTGGTAGTGTTATCGCTCTAGGAAATCTCTTACAAAAAGCCTTTGTATGGACTGGAACGGTTGTGTAGTTATTTAGAAATGACTTAATCGCTCCTATTTTTATTAGTCTACCCATGTTGCAGTGTCAAAAGTGTCCATACACTTGGCACTCCGGGAGTGCCGATAGAAGTGAAAACAAAACAAAAACAGAATACTTTGCCATCACTCAATGACATATCGGATATACTTACATTAAAACCGAGTACATCCCGAGGACAGCCGAACACATCCGAAGCGGGTATTTTTTTAATCGTCTTATAAACAAAAGAATCAAGAGTCTTTATTTGTGGAAACATGAGTATACATACAGAGCATGCAAGTTATCACAATACAATAATAGATCAGTCATGTTTGGCCTTAGTGGCGTACAAATATTTAAATGTCAGCGAATAACATAATAATTGGATAAATTAATAAATTGAAACAAAATAGTAAAATGACAATTTTTAAAAGAAATAGTCAAATACAATTACAATTATAAAATGCCAATGAAATTATTAGTTATATCATTAATATGTTGGTTTATTATTATGATTATTTATGTCAAAGATGCATTGATAATATATTTTGTTACATGTTATTAAATGTTGTCGTTAAGAAATTCTAGAATACTGTAATATGCTTTCTCTTGAAGGAGTATCTTTAATTTATTTTTTAATAGACAGAAATTAAGCTTCTTTCAACTACTTGGGAGTTTATTGAAAATTTTAGGGGCCATACAGAAAACACTTTTGTGCATTAGTGTTGTTTTCGATCGATGTAGACAGAGAACACTGTCATCGCGTCTGCTATGACTGCGATCGACAAAACACGTGCGGTGTCGCTTACGGTAACAGTGGCGCGAGTTCAATGGTTTATTCCTATCCAAAATATGCCCAACGCGTCTAAAGAAGTTTTCACTTCAAAAACGCCTCTGATGCCGCGATTGGTGTACCCAGCTCCTGGGGCCAACTCATGTAACATAATAAAATATTTTTACATTTGCCATCGACTTCGAAAAAAAAAAGAAGTATGTACAGACGCCAGCACATCAAGCTACCCGAAACTGTAAAAATTTTCCAATCAACTTTGAACCTTATGCTTTAGCGTTAAAGTTGAAAATCTATTAAAGAAGTTTGACAGATTGTAGTAGCTTGATGTGTTGGCGTCTGTACGTACAGTCAACAAAGGAGTTAAGTATACAGGAGCGTCGGATATTGTTGAAGTTTACTAACAAACCGATGGATATTCTCGAATAAACTTTTAGTTTATTGATAGAAAACAAACAGCTCATTTATTAAATTAAATTTCAGTCCAGAACATCCATCGGTTTCTTAGTAAACTTCGACTATATCCGACGCTCCTGTATACTTAACTCCTTTGTTGACACATTACCCGCGGAAGATGTGGCGACGGCGACGTCTGAATGAGGCCTATATCCAGCACTGGACGTCTTTGAATTGAAATGCACTTGGAATGATGAAGATGACAGAAGATTCCGCCATGAAGTTTTAGTCCCTTGATGAAGCCCTGACCCTCAACTGACACTGACTACGTCTCGGTGACAAGTGACAACCGAGATGACGACTAATGACCGATTCCTATAATTTAATTAATTAAAATTAAATCTCTCGTATAATGACCTCATAGCTTTGCACAGTAGTCCCTCCCTTATGGAAAAAGCTATGACACGTAAAATTAGCTTACGTATCGATCGTAATTATATGTCCAGCTTGTCATTACAAAATGCTACCATTGGTTTGCAAAATGATTCGTTTTTGTTTAAAGGAACTCAGCGTAATAGAGAGGTATAGAAGAAAGAGACAAGTTACGCTTACCCCGAATAAATTAGGATAATGGCGGGAGAATGATGATGACAGCTTTATCTCAGTAACCTATTCGGATTCCCGTTGAATAATCCATGTAGTGAGCAGTGGTGGCCCAGAGGTAACGGCCGCGACTTACGAGTTGTAGGTCGTAGGTTCGAACCCAGACAGGCGCTTTACTTTGTGTAAATTATTTCATCACCACTGCTCTCAAAACGGTGAAGGAAAACATCGTGAGGAAACCGGCATGTCCTAGAACCAAAAATTCGAAGACATGTGGCATCTGCCAACCCGCACAGGGCCCGCGTGGTGGATTACGGCCCACTCCCTCTCACCGAGAGGAGGCCTGTGTCCCAGCAGTGGGAACATTATAGGCTGATTATGATGAATCCATGTAGTTACATCTACATAATGTTTCTAGCACGTTATGTAAACGCCCCTCTCGTAAAAACGGTTCGTGTTAATAGATTCGCAGGTTAATGCACCTTAATAGGAAATGAGAAAAAATAATGCATTGTGTGTGCAATGCGGTTATCGGAGTCGACAGTGTTGTTATTCCCAACATTTAGTGGTAGCTTTCGCTTTTTGCTGGTTATAATCAAGTAGGTTAACTGTTGCTGTGATTTTTGTAATAGAATATTTTCTGTGAAGACAGTTTTTCTTCGATAGACGCTCTCGTTGATGTCTATTGTATGGAGGATTGGAGAAAAATAGCGTTCTCTATTTCTGAAGGAAAATGAGGATGAATTCACCCGAATTCATCCTCATTTTTCTTCAGAAATTTTTATTTTTGATGACCAAAATAATTTGGGTTTATGCTATAGGGTATACCTAGGTAAGTATGATTTACATTTTTAATGTTTACAGAAACCAGCCAAGTGCGTGTCGGGCCACGCACAGTGTAGGGTTCCGTAGTAGCCCGTTATCACAGTATAGTACGATTCTGTTGTTCTTTATTCTGAATATAAGTAATGGTAAAGATAACCCGAACCCGTAACCCGTTGGTACAGCGCCATTTAGCGGCAGTATTGTGAAACTTAAGATTTTTTTTTTGTTTTTTTTTTTCATATTTTGTTTTTCAATGCAAGTCTTTACCCGTTATAAACAAGCAACTACTTCGTCTTAGGATTAATGCTAATGATTTTGTATTTGGTACAAAATTATCCAACACCCAAGTTCAACGACTATTACTAAGTTATCTTAACCGCTATAATTTTTCTTTAAAGTTCATGAAATGCACTATCATCTTGAATTTTTCCAGATTTTTCAAGTCAGCAGTTTAGCTTTTAGAGGGGGGGACGCCCTACTGGAACAAAAATTTGCACTTTAAAGTTTAATATTTCGTAAATGGAGCATTAAATCGAAAAATAATTTTAGCAACCCCCCAGTCATTTTAAATATCTATTCAACGATACCCCACACGATGAGATAGACGACGAAAAAAATATTCATCCCCACTACACATGTAGGGGAGCTACCCTAAAAAAAATATTATCTAAAATTTTATTTTACCAGTTTGTTGGCGTAATTGATATACACATTCCTACAAAATAACAGCTTTCTAGTACTAACGGTCTCTTAGCAAAACCTCGGACAGACAGACAGACAGACGGACTTGACGAAACTATAAGGGTTCATTGTCAGACTACGGAACCCTAAAAACTGACAAATCATCGTTTCAAAAGCTCATTAGATTCCGCAGTATTGCTGACCGCTACAAGATTGCCCACAATTTCTTAGGAAGTGGAAAGTTTCTTGTGTTTGTAACCATTTGTAAACGCTTAAACACAGAGATGCGGCAGAGAGAGGCTTCGTCCCAAATTCGGTCCGTAATGCCGTTGACGGCGATGCGTCCCTAAATAATACCGCTATTATACGCTTAAAACTTCAAACAACATACCGGTGGACTATAGAAAAACACTCCTGGCAGGTAGGAACACTTTCTAACAAAAAAAATTATAACAGTCCGTTCACATTCACTGGCACAACACTGGGTTAAAAAACTGAGGAGAATATGTAGTTCGAAGTTTTGTGAAGGGTTTGTATAGAATGTTTGTATGTTGATGACACGAGATGCTACTATTGCGCGTGCGCACTAGCGCGTGCGTGGTGGAGTGTCGACGCGGTGCGCGGGACTGACGCGATGCGCGGCCGCAGCCGACCGGTCGAGATTTCTCCCCGTAAACAACGAAAGCGAGCCTCCAAGCCTTTCTTCGACTCGTGGCGAAACGTGAAAGATCCCTTACTAGCGGTTCTCGAACACTCGAAGATGCGAGAGCGTTCCCATCCATTTGCCTTTTAGGGATATTCTAGAAATTAAATTGGTATTGTGTTACCGTTTTGTCTTTTATCCTTTTGAAAATTGGTCAGGAATTATAGTTTAACTCACTTAAATTTTCCAGGATTTCCCAAATGAAACGCGAAAATTCCTATTCAGAGGAGGTCAATAGTTTAGGTTGCTGCCTCGGATGCGTATACCATCTTCGATGTAGCGCCGTTAGGTACGACTTCAGAACCATGTTGGTGGAATTTTGAAGATCTGTTGAACCAACCAATCTGTATAATTTATACTCTAAAATCTATATACTATGTATCTATTAAAATTCAAAAGACAGGTTTAATTTTATTTGCGTCCTCTTCACCATGGTCAGCGATGACGCTGCGGTTTATCCAAAAAGCGTCACTTACACTACGTGCTTATGAAATGTTAAGATCCTACTCGTTTTGCCGGACCTTCCCATACCCAAACAAGTAGTAGAGGTCACGCCGGCTTTCATTTAAGTCGTCTTTGAGTCACAACATTCAATGACGCGAGACTTGCAGTCAGGATCCACATTCGGTCAAGGTGTGGACGACACATGACTAAAAATATGTAAATTTTATATATTACCACACCACCTACACTAACCGAAGTTTTTAATATTTTACGAATCAAGTTTCCGAGATGTAAAAGATAAAACTGAGTGTTTATTAAATCATTGGAAATGACATTTTAAGAGGCTCTCTGGAATAATTTTGCGAATGTCGATACATTCTCGAAAGGATGGTTTCGAGGTCCATCTCGAATCCGGCTCGAAGGACCAATTTTGTGGACCGTGCAGGCGGTCAACAACTAATAAAGGTGTCGTCATTACGTGTTTAGGTATGCTGAATAAAATATGATTTAATTTATCTAAGTACCTACCAAAAATTCGAAAACATGTGACATCTACCAACCCGCTCTGGGCCCGCGTGGTACATTATTAGCCCACTCCCTCTCGAAGAGAGGAGGCCATCGTGGAACGCGAAACACTAAAAAAATAACAAAACAATAAAATAAAGTAATTAAACAACAGTAACAAGTATAGATAAAGAAGAAAAGTTCAAAAGATCGTCTAGAAATAGGTCACAAAGTCACTGTTTTCGCTACGAGCTGCTCTAACCGACATTTATAACTGTCTAGCTAGTTAAGTAGTAATCTAGTAGTACTTACTGTTTATTGTAATTGACTTGATCGATCGGTCTGCCACTGACCTTAATGTAAACATAATACATCGGTATGTATACCTACACTATGTATAATTTAGCTACGCCAAACGAGGTTTGAAGTTCATTCATTCAGTTTTATGATTTATACCTCGACATGTCTTACTGACCGTTATCGGCTATCAGTCTTCGTCAATATTGGAGCAAACTTATCTTACTTTAGCATCAGCTTCGGCTTAGGGACCCTTCTGTCTATAGGTAAGAGTTTAAAGGTAAAATTGGTCACATCATCATTTCAGCCGAAAGACATCCACTGCTGGACATAGGCCTCCCCCAAGTACCTCCACTTCGACCGGTTCTGTGTTTCTCGCATCCAACGGGTTCCTGAGGCCTTCACAAGGTCGTCAATCCACCTTGTGGGAGGCCTTCCAACGCTACGTCTTCCGGTACGCGGTTTCCACTCTAGAACCTTTCGGCCCCATCGGCCATCTTTTCTGCGAGCATAGCGAGTGCGAGTGTTCTGGTCACCTAAAATCATGTAAAAAAAGCAACAATTTGGAATTCCAACTTTAATGCTGGTTAAACATTTACATCCATTTTAGATCGAATAGGATTTTCAAGATCTTGATTTAAAAGAGTGTCTATGGAGTTTCTACCGCATTGTTATCCGCGTTTTGGAAAAGGCAACTAACTTCAACTTTCTGACTAACTGACCAACTCTTTGAAAATAGAATAGTGCCTGTTAATACTTAGTTTACTTGAAATAAATACTTTGAATTTTGATCTTAGCCACTCGGAACTTAGGTCTGAGGGTTAGGGGCAAAGTGAGAGGTCGTTAACATGACAATAACGCTTACGTTTTTGCAAAGCTTTGGACTTGTTAATATACCTGTTAAAATGATAACCGGTATTCAAGTCTGCGCTAATACACTAGTTATTCAATTTTATAACGCATAACTTTCTAAACTTTCGAGTTAAATCTCGACTAGCTAATAGGTATAAATTTGACGAACGGACAGACGTCGGCAGTTCATTGACCCAGTCACGACAGCTTATGCAGACAAGACATAAAACGATAAGCTTGTCTCTAGAAAAGGGTAGGTCTGTGGTATCACTCATAGTCCATTATCACTAATGAATTAGGTAATTAGGCTAACCTACCGTCTGACTGTTTTGATACAGTGGCGTCTAAGGAGTGCCGAGGAAGTGTCGAGGAAGTGCCCAGGAAGTGTCGGTCATCCGGCGGCGAAAATGTTTCCATTGGGGGTGGAACTTGGATGAAACTGGTACAGGAGCGTGTAAATTGTCAGTTTGACATCAAAGAGAGACCGATGATGACAAACGTTTGGCTGTTGCGGACCCTAAGACTAGACAAGGTCTGGTGAACAATAAATAAAGAAGGAATAAAGTTTCTAACTCAATAACGAAGATGAGAGAACGCATGGAAGGTACAAAAAAGCTGACGACAGCGTGCAGTGCTAACTGGTTCGCAAGCACGTTAACGTAGGTACTTTATTACTTAGTAGATATTTGATTTTGGTAGTTGTATGTAGGTATGTGGGACGAACAGTGGTGGCCCAGTGTCAATGGCCCCGACTTACCGAGTTGTAGGTCGTGGGTTCGAACCCAAGCAGGCGATTTATTTTATGTTAATAACTTCATGACCAATGGCTCTCTAAACGGTGTAGGAAAACATCGTGAGGAAACCGGCATGTCCTAGAACTAAAAATTCGAAGACACGTAACATCTACCAAACCACACTGGGCCCGCTTGGTGGATTACGGCCTACTCCCTCTCACTGAGAGGAGGCCTGTGTCCCAGCAGTGGGAACATTATACGCTGATTATGCTCATGCTATGTATGTGGTACTTTGGGGGGCGTTCAGAGGCTACAATAACAAAGATGGGCCCAGGTCGTGAAAACCTGGACCCCCAAAAGTAAAAATAAAAGAAAGGCAGACCTTTCAAAAAGAGGACGGGGTTTTTTTTATTTTTATTTAAGTAGGTACCTATTTGAACACGGTTGAGTTGACCAAACCCACGATTAAAAGGTTGCTTGCCTTGGCTATGACTCGGAAAAACCATAACTAAAAAATACACAAATACACGCATACCTAAAATCAAAAGTCATTTATTCAAATTAGGTTGAGAGTCAGTACTTTTCGAACGCCAAAATTACATAACGACAGTCCCCCAAAACCCCCGTCAATCTTCCTAGTTCTTTAGCTGGGAAATGGAAGTGGGGCAACAAATTCCTTTTTTTTGGGAATGGCATCTCGTCTCGCAGTTCAACCTAGGAGGTTGTCTTGCCTGTGGCTGTCTCAATAAATTAAGGCCAGGGCTTAAAAAACTTAGAAACTAAGCGACTACACGCTAAGGGCACCCCTTGTGGGGTGTGGACCTCGGCCTGGCAACAAACTTGCCAGCAGCACAATATACATAATATATGCCGTCACCTGTGCACTTGATGATTTTATGACTGCGTCAGTGAGCGGAGTTCCCGCAGCTGAATTTTGGGCGAAAAATATTTTAAGTATTTGCCATCGATACAAGAAGACATACATAAACGAACAGCTGTTAGTCAGCAATCATCTCCAAAAGTAGGTATGTTACACTTAATAACAAACCAACATATTATGTCATTCACAACAAGACTATTGTCAATGTTCTTTCATACACAACGGAATTCTTTCCAAACAATAGTCGGAAATAATCAAAATCCCATCATTCCGAGAAATCAAATAAAACTGTTTACAAACATGTTTTTTTGTAAACAATTTTCGTTGATGGACAAAACAATGATTGTAGAGATGTAAAAAGACAAAGTAAAGCAGTGTTCCTAAGCAGTCACCCATCTAGGTACTGACGGCGCGCTACGTTGCTTAACTTCGGTGGTCGGACGAGAATTGGTGTAGAGTTACAATAGGATTCAACAAAGAATAGGAACGTCAATGACCTCGATCTGTCAACTGTAACTTGAAAAGTACGGATTGCTAAGATTTGTTGTTATCCGTTTTTTGTTAAATTTGTGTAAATTACTTTAGACATATCTCACTGCATAATCAGCCTATAACGTTCCCACTGCTGGGACACAAGCCTCCTCTTTGTGAGTAGGGAGTGGGCTGCGTAATCAACCACGCGGGCCCAGTGCGGGTTGGTAATGTACTAATGTACCTACACATGTCTTCGAATTTTTGGTTTTAAGTCATGCCGGTTTCCTCACGATGTTTTCCTTCCTTCCACCGAATTGAGGAGCAGTCGGAACCGTTACCACTGGGCCGCCACTACTCTCCAAAATGAGTAAACGGAAGTGCTGTTTTGCTAAAAATGGCGCAAGGTCGTTCCTATTCTTAGTTAAATCTCATTTTAAGTACTATAGATGTAGGCGATTGATTTTGCGGAGAGGTATAAGATATGTATGTATATGTCGCAGCCAACTGGTTAAATTAGCCGTTTAGTTAACCGCCAGGCCTTTGGAAGTACCTAGTGCTCGCCTCGATTCGCTCTCTCGGCTCGCACGCGGTTGCTCACAGTTCTAACCTAACCCCTTCTTTGGTCGGGGTGCCCTAGGCTGGCTTAGTTACTGCGACCAATTCGGCTCGCGCGTGATTGGTTACAGACGATTCAGACGAATATCTTTCAGGCCGTTAGTTAACGGCCGCCATTTAGTTAAAAGGCTAGGCGGTTAACTAAACGGCTAATTAAACCAGTTGGCTGCGACATAATTATACGCACTTCATCCCTGCTTAATTTTGTCCCTCCATAATCGGGAGCCCCTTGTTCCTAGGGGTCTTTGCTCGGGCCGACTAATGCCCGATCCTTCGAAACTTTTACCAGTTTTGTCGCCACGTCCATTAATTTAATTATGAACGTAATAGAAGTCTCCCATCCAGCATGTTTTCAGAGGTGTCAATGAAGAAGTCGCTTACTGTATGTTACAGCCAATGATATTATAAGTGTAAAATTTACTTTTAATATCATTGGTTACAGCAATAATATTTGCAGTAATGTGTACTTACTTAATTGAATGAATGGAGAGCAGTGGTGGCCAAGTGCTGATGGCCGCGACTTACGAGTTGTAGGTCGTAGGTTCGAACCCAGACCGGCGCTTTACTTTGTGTAAATTATATCATCACCACTGCTCTCAAAACGGTAAAGGAAAACATCGTGAGGAAACCGGCATGTCCTAGAACCAAAAATTCAAAGAGATGTGACATCTACCAACCCGCACTGGGCCCGCGTGGTGGATTACTGCCCACTCCCTCTCACAGAGAGGAGGCCCGTGTCCCAGCAGTGGGAACATTATAGGCTGATTATGTTATGTGTGCGCTTTTCTAACTTCTAACGTGACGACATTATCGTGGACGGTCACGGCATCACGACACAGGGAAGTTAAATGTATGGATACACCCATGTTATTTTTAGGGTTCCGTACCCAATGGGTAAAAACGGGACCCTATTACTAAGACTCCAGTGTCCGTCTGTCTGTCTGTCACCAGGCTGTATCTCATGAACCGTGATAACTAGACCGTTGAAATTTTCACAGATAATGTATTTCTGTTGCCGCTATAACAACAAATACTAAAACAGAATAAAATAAATATTTAAAGGGGCTCCCATACACAAACGTGATTTTTTTGCCTTGTGCCGGAACCCTTTGTGTGTACGAGTCCGACTCGCACTTGACCGGTTTTTTTTATCGTGCATGTTTTTCCACGATGATATTGTCACGTCAGAAATTTTAAAAGCATAAATTGGCTGGTGTAATGGCTGCTGATAAAAGTATTTACTTACGTACATACTAGTTGTGGCTTTATTTTAATTGAAGGAAAAGTTTGTTTATTTCGAAAAGGATGTTATCAGGAGGAAAAGAGGGAGAAGCAGCACGAATAAAAATACAAAGTATGCATTTAATAAATATTTATTCGGAGCTCTACTCCATCAATTTATAAAACAAAATGTTATCATTAGACTGGATTACATTCACGCACAATTTTAATGGCGACTTTACAAATCCAGTCTTAGTAAAATAATAATTTTAAATTACATGTCAATACAATTTTACACCCAATTTAGTTTACAATAAAGATTGAGAATAATGAGTTATGACATTATTAATAATAATATATGAGGCACTTTAATTTCGCATTATTGTATGTACTAAAATTAAAATTTCATAATTATTTAGTTATTTTTTATAAGTCCAGGAATGTTTATCAGTCTGAAAATAAAATAAAAAATTATATTAGTTCATTGTTTATATTCTAGAAACTAATAAATGATTAGGAACATTAAGGGGCTTACATGACCTAAAGCGCGGTCACTGTCGGACTGCATAGAAAAGAAAGAGAAGCGCGATGACACAACGCTGGTAATTTATTGCAAAGAAGCAATTATTTAATTACAAAAAATCTATTGTTTGGACTAAAAAATTAAAACACTAGTATTTTAGTATGTTGCTTGTAGAATAATTTGATAAAAAATCAGAATGATTGTATGCATATTAGTATGGTTTTTATTGTAAAAAAAAGAAAGTTTTTAGAGGTATCTTCATGATTTTTTTCTATCTCACATTTCCTTACTGTGCCTTCTCCGTCCAGTCGGTTAGGTACGAGTCTAAATCGTCAAGCCAGTGTTTCTACCTAAAAATTTAGAACCTAATATCGATCACAAATCCGATGTTCAAACGTAAGTTATTACGGTGTAAAAGAATAATTTTACATTACTGTACTTTGTTATACAGAAAAAAGTTCTAAGGAAAGCAAAGTTCAGCAGTGACATTATACTTTGTTTTGTGAATGAAGAATACCTGTAAAACATATAACCCTTCCTTTTGGCTTTGCCGTCGTCGGGTAAAAAGTACAAAAAAAATGCTATAAAAATACCTTCAATTGCCTTCAGGTCGCCATTTCCCTGATCATGCGGGAAAAAGTAACTTTTCTTCTTCTTAACGTACGTAGCATCAAGGTGTCCTCTGCAAATAAATTAATAAGTAGTTAATTAGTAAACCAATACAGGCTAACGAACACGAAGTCTTAACTTGATTAATGGTTTGTATTGAATGGGCGTTAAATTGCTCATTTATAGATATAAATAATGGATCATTTGCAGTCAACGTGCTTAAAAACTTGTGGATGACGAGACTACAATTTTACATTGGTAATAAGTTAGTTTCCCCTCTAAATAAAGCAGTATTTACTTCAAGTACATAGTTCTGCAAGATTAAAAAAAAACAGCTACGTTAAATCGCTAAAACAATAGTTAAGTACCATGTTTTCTAGATACCCAAAAAAGCATTCAAAACTACAAATTTCATACAAAACTGGAAAAATGAACAAACCATGATATCTATTGTGTTTCAAAATATCTATGCAACAACTATCTACGCATTGCAGAACTATGCACTTACATGGAAAGCCTTGTTTAAAGCGTATCCCTCCTCTTAAAAATTCCAGAAATGTTTTTAAAAAACGAATACTTCTTTGTGGGCCTTAGGGAACAATAAAAGAGTTTGTTAAAGTATTTATAACTTCTTCGTAAAGTTTCTTTGTAAGAGCATAGTCCGCAAATTTATGATTGAGGCTTTTTACGTAGATACTATGACCTGGCGTATTGGTGGTTTTTTTTAGAATAGCATTATTAAATTAGGTAAATAAATGGGCGCTTCTATCAGTCGATTACGGGACAAGCAATCAGATGTTTTCTTTACTTTATCATACAATTATGTGAATTCATAATCGGAAGGTGATATATCTTTAGAAGCACTGGTCACTGCAACCTCTGCTATATTGTGACAGTGCTTGCAATATTCATGCATACCTAATTATCTCCTACCTCTTGACTTGATGAGGGGCAGTCAGCATTGAGTAAGTCAGTACGCAGTCTACGTTTCGTAGCTATTTTGTAATTTATACTATTATTATAAAACTGAAGAGTTTGTTTGTTTGGTTGAAAGCGCTAATCTCAGGAACTACTGGTTCGAATTGAAAAAAATCTTTCTGTGTTGGATAGCCCATTTATCGAGGAAGGCTATTGGCTATATAACATCACGCTACGACCAATAGGAGCGGAGCATCAATGAAAAATGTTGCAAAAACGGGAATAAATTATTCCTTTGAGAGCTTCCGTTGCGTAAATGGTTAAAGTTACGCAAAAATCATGTATGATGGAATTGTTCCCCTTCAAAAGTTCTAAAACAAAGTCCGCGACAGCATATGCGTATCTTTTAAGGTTGACTCACTATAACCTTTTTTCAAATTTGTTCTATAATAATGCATTATTTGCGAAGATGTTTGTATAAACATGATATAAATCCTTATCCAAATAATTACGTTATTCATCACAAGTACTTAATTTTGAACAAAATTGCTATTGACATCATTTGATTTAAATGAATATCTTAGGAATTGTCAAAGTTTCAAAATAACTCCGCAAGGTGGCCGGTCATCATAAGTAATAATCTTAAAGTAATGGAATATACTTTAGTAGGTTTTTTCCCTCAAATTAACACGAGTGAAATCTTAGTAGCATTATATTTGGAATTCTGAGCAACAGCCAATGTAGACAAACCAAATTGTCATTTTCGTTTAATTTATCACAAAGTTTTCTAGCTAGTTCGTTAATCGACTAATAGAACAAACACCATTTTTAGAACTCGAAACTAAATAAAAGAACACGCCACGCCACAATCCAATCAAGTGAACAAGTAACCTCTCTCATCAGGTACTTGAAGATGTTAGATATCACGTTATACTTTGCGACATCCATGCCGTACTGCAGAATATTGTTCGCACAGTACTCAGACATCGGTGCAACACAACTATTGTATACCAGTAGCACATACATCCATTTCTGAGTTGAATTGCTGGTTATAGGCCGCAAAGGACGAGCTACTCGAGATGGTGCGATCTTTGTTGATGATTCAGGGAGTTTAGGGTCTGTTGTATGCCGGTGAACAGTTTCTGATGTTGGATGGTTAAGTTCTTCTGATGCTGAATTGTTTAGTTCTTCTGATGTTTCGAATCTGAAGAAGGATGGGTTTTAGAAAGGATAGGGTTTCGTAGGTAGGGATGCGTGTGGGGGACTTACCGTTTGTCGAAATATGATGGCGGCGTCGTGTCGAGTGATAACTCCGTGCTTGATGGCTGTGGAACAAATGATAAATTATAAATCTTTGTCAATCATATTTTTTACAGTCCCTTTGTCACTGTCCTTCCTATAATGGGAGACAAAACTTGCAAATGTATCCAAAAGCAAGTAACTTATTTTGATGCGAATCCAATAAGGCCAGTTTCACCACCTTAGGATAAATTCTGGTTAACATATCAAGCAGACAATTTCACACTGATCCTGTTCCAGGTTTAATTCTGAATTTGTAGTAGATAGTGTATTTCCGAACACTGAAACAGGCCTCTAATTAAGGGCTTTGTAGGTCCGTGCCATACCTATCAGTCCGCCATTTTGTTTCTTTTTTCAATTATTATCTAGGTTTCATAAATGGCCGCCATTTTGAAAAAAAAAAAACAAAATGGCGCGGCATTAGATATGTCTGGCTCCACATAAAAATCTTCAATCACATTTGTTGGAGAATTTGCATGAAACGTTCTTGACCAAACTAAATAGGCACCCTACAACCACGAATGCAGCTCAACTCACGTTATTCTCCTTGTTATCCTCACTATCAGACGACAACCTTCTGTTCTTGCACAGCTCGGGCGGACACCGACACGTGCTGCCGCAGCCCTTGTCTGACTTCTGACAGCCGCAGATCTTGGTGGAGCAACTTCCCTTGCACATGCAGTGTGCGGAGCCGTCGGAACCGCGTTTCACTGCACGAGCTGAAGATTCGGGGATGGATACGTCCGCTTGGGTGAAGTTCATTGTGAGGCGGGAGCGTTGCGCCTGAGGGGGGAAAACACTAGTTTATTATGATGCATTAAAAATGTTACAATCACTTTTTTTTGTATTGGGCCATTAAGTTCGCTAATGGTGCGACCAGATAAAACGATGAACAGAGTTTTGAGTAAGGCTACACAGTCTTTTATCACGTTGACTGCCAGACCACAGACACAATAGAAAATCTATTGTTCGCGGTCACCGGTGACCGCGCTAGCAGTCAATGCATTAATTTACCTATCTATCACCAGTTTTGACATACTGCGGTGCTATTGTGTATTGCTGGATCTAGAAAAACCTATCTATTTCAGTCTATATCAGTAGCTATCTAGATAATTATATTAAACTGGCAGTTATGATTGTACTGGCTGCTACCATCAGTAGCGATGTGTCTTTAACTGAAAACAGGTTATTGGGTTCAGCCGTAAGTTGTGTCACAGCAACCCATCTTTCGTCCTCTCTAATTACGTATCAAACGGCTGTGGCAAGTCCGGTTAGTAGAAACGGCCAGCGTGTACTGACTGAGATATTATTATGAACGATACCAATGTTCAGCAGTGGACGTTTCTCGACACGATTCTCTCGTGTCGGCTATGAAAAGCTTATGGTTATAAGTTTCTTTTTTCAATATTGTTAGTATCGTCAAATATTTTTGGAACGAAATTCTCTAAGGCGGCTTTGTAAGAAATAGTCACTCTGAAAAAAGCGTTTTAGAAGCCCCCTCCATGCGATTTTCTCTTTCGTCTCTTTTTAATGTGTGTATACGATTGTGTGTGTGCGTGTGAGTATCGCGTCGTTACGCGACATCAGGAACGAAGATCCTTATCTTCGTTCCTGATGTTGCGTTCCTGATGCGAGCTAACTAGGCTAATTTGTTTCAGCGTGTTCCATTTCACGAAGATAAAGATCTTCGTTCCTGATGGAGGTCTCCTGACTGCACATTTTTTTATTATTACTAATAGGTATTGTGATAGCTCACCTGTATACGTTTAAAAAGCGGCGTGGCCCTCCAGTCAGGATCCTTGTTCCTGTCTTCAAAATCGTCGTCTTCCTCATCAGTAGGCTCCACATACTCTAGTTTGGGCTCCACTTTGGGTTCCCCTTCCTCCTTCTTTGGCTTCCTCTTTGTTTTCTTGCCTGCTGATGCTGAACGGAGTTGGTCCAGCTCGTCAACTAACTTTTTCTGTGAAAGACGAGGATTTTATAGATATCTTTTTAGAACTTTTGAGTTAATATCTAACGTAAAGTTGAAAATATTACTATTTATTATGTGTGTGGCTTTCAAAATATTGTGTGAGCTAATCAAGTTTTAATTCATGATTAAAAATGCGCCAATTGTAATCATTGTCATCTAAATTGATATTTAATTACTGTTTATAAGGTTCACAATCGAGTAACCCAGACTAATTTATCTTATGTCTTCGCCCTACATAATCTAACTACGACATAAAACGCTCATGTCGACATCAAAACTGTTCTTTAATGTAAAGCAATAAGGTTCACAATCATACATTTTCCTCCTCGACTTGTTCCAGCTTCTCCTGCTGGTACTGTATCACGTTTTGCAGATGTTTGCACGCTTCACTTTTATCGCCTCTGCCGACCACGCCGCGTTGGAGTGCTACTAGGGCTGATAACTGTAAGTATAGAAAATCATTTTATTGAAACCGTTTAGAAATTAAGGTCACACAGCAAGGTCTTCTGACTTCTGATACATTCAGAAGACCTTTTGTGTAAGTATCAAGCTAGCTTCCCTAAAAACACCAAAATGGCTACTCAAGTAGCAAGTTTGACGCGAAAACCAGACTTGTATTCAACTACCTTCTAGTCAATAGTCACCATGGGCAAAGTCAAACACAGTGAATATCAGACTGTAAGATTTGTCTTGTGATGAACCATATGCACTTGAAAACGATTTAAAACAAGGCACAAAGGCAGTTGGAAGTCAAAATATTTGATGAGTAAGATCAATTATGTGTAAAGCATCGTTATAGAGATTGTAAATAGATTAGACGCAATAATATCGGAAAAGGCTGAATGTAATGGAAATACCTTTATAAAATCAGAATGTCAAATCTCGTAATTTAAAACGTTCAAAGTCTAGTTGCAGTCTCATCTCAGCGACAAACAAATGTCAGACTTGTCAAAAATGTAGGGAAATTAAGAGGTATTTTTGACAGATTGAGACTGAGATCAGGCTGTGAACATTCTTAAAATTGCGAGAATTGTTTAAATATTTTTCTTACCTTCTGTTCACTCTGCAGCTTCACCATAGACAACTGCCTTTCGAACTCAACTTTGCTATTCTCAAAGTCCATAGCAAGCCTATCGTGAGCCTCCTTGATCTCCTCATATCTCGCTTGGAAGCCTTTCTCGCTCTGATTGGTCAAGTCTCTCTTAGCGTCCACTAGTAACTCGAACAGACATTTCAGGGCTACTTTAGCTTCTAGCATTGATTGTATGTTGTCCCATTGGGTACGGGACTTGTTTTCTGTGGAAACAAAATTTACATATTTTATACAGCTTGGGCACACTACCAAAATATAACCACACTGGCAGTGCTTTTTTATAGAATAGGGAAGGAAGGTAAAATGTTGTAATTCTGTTTCTACGTAGCTTTACCTTTCAGTTCAACCTATGACCTCTCAAGTTCCGCTAATGAAATAAGACACAATTGATTTTCTATCGTCTCTTACTACATCGGGTTAAATTAGAATATTATCATGATTTCCGAATATATGCTATCAACTCAGCCTATCATAGTCCACTGCTGGACATAGGCCTCTCCCAGACTGCGCCACAGCACCCTGTCCTCCGCCTTCCGCATCCAGTCTACCCCAGCCACCTTCTTTAGGTCGTCCGTCCATCTAGCTGGGGGGCGTCCCACACTACGCTTGTCTCCACTCTCTCACTCTCTCGGTCTGGTCTCCAATTTATGCTAGTGCCGCTAAAATTACAGACATGAAAACGTCACACTTTCCCTCTGTATGATAAGCTCATGAGTCTCGGAAGACATCTTGACATCTTTGTATATTGGATTCTACAGTATTATTACAAATCATCATCTGCCTAGCCTTTTCCCAACTATGTTGTGATCGGCTTCCAATCTACTGGATGCAGCTAAATACCAAGCATTTCACATGGAGCGACTGCCTATATGACGTCGACAACACAGTCACTGGGTAATATAATACCCCTTGGTACGACTGGTTGTCAGACTTTCGTGCTTCTGACGAGTGTAACGACTATCAAAGTTCCCCAAATGATAGCCTGGACCAACAGCTTAACGTGCTTTCCGAGGCACGGAGGGGTTTTGGTATGTAAAGATGGTCACACATCCACGGACCAACCGCGGCAAGCGTTGCTTAACCTGATCGATAGACCCGTGCGGCTGTTATTACTTAGCCACAAGCCCTGCAACAGTATTATTAGCTATATTTTTTCTACATTAACATTATTTCGAGTGCGAACACCGTTTTTATTTATCGGGAATCCACCCCCACAAAAAAACTAGGTCTTTTAAACACTGTTGGATGATGGTATTATTTGTAAATTAAATTAACCTTGATCAGCCGTCAATATCTTCTGCTGCAGGTCAGATATCTGCGCCTTACGCAGCGCGAGGTCATCTTCTAGCTCTGCTATCTTCTTCCTATTCGCCTCTTCGTCTGTGCTATTACGTAGATTCTCTATTTGCTCGGTTATCCACGCCCTGTGGAAAAGAGAAGTGAGTAGAAATCATCCTTATGATAGGTATATCTTATATTTTGCTTATACACCTGGTCAAAAGATTTGAGTTACAAATGAATGTCATAGCTATTAGAATCAGCATACCAAGTCTATATTATCAAAAAGTAAAATTAATATGTTTTCATCATGCATGTGTAAAATTTTGTACCTTTGTAAAAAAATGGTTGCCTGTAAAGTCGGTTTTACGGGCGAAGATTTTACGTGACAACGATCGATCATCCGATCATAGTTGAGTGGGAGAGAGACGCAAGGCATTCGGCGGGCCTCTCTCTCGTTCGGTGACTCATCGTAACGTTACCGAGCGTTACACTTTTTCATAAGTGACTCCCAGTCGCAACCTAATTTAAGACGTTGTCACGTCAAAATTTGAGCTTCAATACTTTTGGTAATAAATAAACCATTAATTTCGGCTGAGATATGTAATCATAAACAATTCCTGTTGACCACAGGAATCTTTAGACCTGCACCTCCGCATGTAGAAACTATCCATGTCAACCTCGCGACTATCGCGTTAATCTCTTGAACTGCCCGTGGGATTTGAATAAATATTTTGTATTTGATGGCCCAATTCTTGAGGAAGGCTATAGGCTACTTAAAATCACGCTATGACACTTAAGAGCCGAGCAAAAACGAATAACGTCAGAAAGATCGCTAAGCGAAAACACAGTAATAGTGGTAATAGCGAGGGCATGCAATGCAATGGGGTGGGTCTAACGCGGACGAAGTCGCGGGCAGAAGCTAGTATGCAATACGACCCGTCGCGGAGATGAGAATATAAGCATGACGCAAAAAAACTGGCTAAAAAGGGTTCCGTACCACAAGCAAAAACGCACAAAAACCAAGTTTATTGTATGGGAGCCGCAATTAAATATTTATTTTATTCTGTTTTTAGTATTTGTTGTTATAGCGGCAACAGAAATACATCATCGGTGAAAATTTCAACTATCTAGCTATCATGGTTCATGAGATACAGCCTGGTGACAGACAGATAGACGGAAAGTGGAGACTTAGTAATAGGGTCCCGTTTTTACCCTCTGGGTACGGAACCCTAAAAAAGGTTTACGTCCGTAAGTTTAATGCTGTCAATAATTTCGTATATCCTATTTAAGCAACTTGGGATCTTACCTATACTCCATCAACTCTTCAAGTGACTTCTCCGCCTCCACAATACTCAGATGTACTTCCAACTCCTGCTCGATATATTGCTGTACCGCGCCTGCTTTCACACTGCCCTTAGCGTTACGCTTCATTTGAGTCGACTTCTGGCGTTCTAGGGCTTCCTGAAGAGGGGAAACCAGAAAGAAATGCTTTTAAATCATCTTGTAACATTACAATAGTCAGCCAAATACATGACATAGAAATAAAAATTATTCATGTATCAGTATCATGGGACAAGCAAAATATTCATGTATCAGCTTGTGTTTGTGTAAACAGCCTTCCAATTATAAAGGTATCATTCTTCTACCTGAAAACAGAGCTAGATCCGAATAAGTACCAAGTGTTACCAGTAAATACGCAGTCAAGTCGCAAGATCGATGCAGTGATTTTAAAAACACCATCAAAATCAAAATATTTTATTTCACATAAGCCTACATGGGCACTTATGAAACGTCAGAAGCTAGGTGCATGGTTCCAATTGGTTGTTTCCTATGGAGAAGACCCGGCAAGAAACTCCACAGTTACTCTTTATCCCATCCCTAAAGGAGATTGGAGATTTTTGTAAGGAGCTTGGTATGACCTGGAACTAACTCCATCAGCAGTTGGGTCAAACTTAAGGCTTTTACAGAGGACTTAAAATCAGGGCTTGGAACGGGTACCAAAAGTATCTGTACCTGTACTTAGCATTTCTTTGCCATTTCGGTACCTGGGTACCGATTCCAGAGGAAGCCCTGCTTAAAAAAAAAACAATTATAACAAACCTTGAGCCTCTTGTTTACAGCAACAGCCTCCTCCATCTTGCGCTTGAGTACGTTCTGCTGCTTGGCGTGAAGGTTCTCCATCTTGGCCATAGCGGTGGCGCGCTTGCGGTCCTCGTTGCGCAGGCGCAGCATCGCTCGCTCGTTGTCCGCCTTCCATTTGCGGAACTTCTCGCTTTCTTCGCGCATTTGTTTTATTATTTTAACCTGGAATGTTATTTTTTTATCATCAGTTTGGGACGTATTGACGTGTATGTTGGATTGGGTGGTGACATTTTGTTGCGGAAGGATCGTACGTTCCAGCGACCCCCGGCGTAGGTGTGGGACGGAACACCGGAGTGGTTTTTAGTCAGTAAGAGTCTGACAGACCCCGTCGCCCACCCCAAGGCGGCGGACATCCATGAGGATTTTCCACCCCGGAACAAAAAAAAAAAAAAGGGTGGTGACATTTTCTTGATAATTTACATTTTTTTAAGATAAGAGTGGCAGCATAAAAGCATACCGACATTTAAGCTAAATAATCTCGAGGTTGACAAAAAAATTATAATAATTTTGTTGTGATTTCAATATTGTCTAGAATTGCCCATTACAGGAAAAGATTCTTCGAACATTTATAATCAAATTCTGAGTAAACATTATACCATAAGCATGACATACCTTAGTAGCCTTCATGGCCTGTAACTCAGCATTAAGTGACGCAATCTTGGCTTCGTTCTTCTCCTTAGTCTTGATAATGTGTGCCTGTTGTTGGCAGGTCTTCTTAAGGTCTGAAATCTCGTGTTCCAAGCTCGAAACCTTAGTGCGGCGCTCCTCGTGAGATGGGTCTTTGCTCTGTTGAGAAAAGATTATTTAAAAATGGAAGGAGAAAGATCACACTTAAGTTAGAGGACGATTTTTTCATTGTTGTGGAACCTGTGGCGCGGAATCTCCATCACCACATGCAAACTATGCATCACACTGACGTCACGCAAAATCCTGCATCGCGCAAACAGTTTACCTGATCCTCCCTTTTCTATAGGGGATGAGTGAACTTTATACCCTGTTTCTCATAGCATAGCCCTCGTACAACTACTTTAGCGTGACGTCATAAGCCTAACAGTAAATTATTTTAATATTATGGTGTAGGCGGGTATAAAACACGGCGTGACTAATATTGGTCACAATCCCGTGAAAGGGTTGTAGGATAAGTTGTGTACTTTACCTAACTATGCCACACATTTTGTTGTGGTTTTCAACATCATTTAGAGCAGGGATTCCCAAAGTGGTCGATATCGACCCCTTGGGGTCGGTATCGGTTTCCTAGGGGTCGACATAAACGAAAACTGATTTTGGGGGTCGACGAGGTCTAAAAATCGACCCCTATTAAATTAATACAAGTTCTTATTTAAAACTTTCAAGATAGGTAGGTAGGTACTGTATTGTTTATGTTGTGTTACGTGTACTAAGAATAATTAATATTTTTGTAGGAAATAGCATTGTTGTAGTAATGTAATGTCTCAAGTTCGTACAAGATGAAAAACTCGGCAAGTCAGTGTGGACAAGTTTGTGCAAGATAATGAGTTCGAGCGTAGGTAATTTGGCCATGGGGGTCTGAGGTAACAGTTCATTTTGGAAAAGGGGTCACTTGTCCAAAATCGTTTGGGGATCCCTGATTTAGAGTATTGCTAGGTAAGTAATAAATGTGAAAGTAATCCATCAATCTGTTTGTCTGTTACCTATTCATGCCTAAACCACCGAATCGATTCAGTGGTATTGCCATGAAAAGGTATGTTATGGTATGTTATGAAATTTGACAGATAGGTAGTCTGGGACCTGAAGAAGGGCAGGCAACATTTTTTTTCATTCTGGATTTTGTACTAAACGTGACCAATTAAATGAATTTATCTCACCTTAGTCTGCTTCAGCTGCTGTAACAATTCATCTCTCTCCTTCTCTAGATGTGCGATCTTCTCCTCATTGTCTCGTAGGTTCTTGTGGCCCTCCAGCATATCTTTATTGTTGGCTAGTATTGCTTGTACTACAGATGCCTTAATCGCCATCGCTCGGTTAAGTTCTTGCAGCTCTTGGTTTAGGGCCACCTGGTAATAAGAATGTTTTGAATAGATAATTATAAATTTTTAGGGTTCCGTACCGAAAGGGTAAAAACGGGACCCTATTACTAAGACTTCGCTGTCTGTCCGTCCGTCCGTCTGTCTGTCAGCAGGCTGTATCTCAAGAACCGCGATAGCTAGACAGTTCAAATTTTCACAAATTATGTATTTCTGTTGCCGCTATAACAACAAATACTAATCTTTAGCGCATAGAAGTCCCACATATAATGTTCGAGCTGTTGAAAGCATGGAAAATGGAAATAATCAATTTCCTAAAGAATCCTAAAAAAGGTTGATCGGAATAAAGGTTGGTTAGTAAGCAAAAAGTTTGACTTTGTCACATATTTTTACATAAAGGTTCATTTCCAATTTTATGGGATGATTCCCTGCTTTTGAATATGTAGTTGCTACATACTTTCTAAGCTCTCTTTGCAGCACCACATTGTGTGGTGCTGCAAAGAGAGCAGGAAGAAGGATAATTATGTAAAGTCGTGTTAGTTACACTATTTATAACTCAAGAATGGCTGAACAGATTTGGCTGAAAATTGGTGGGGAGGTAGCTGAGAACCAGGAGACGGACATGGGATACTTTTTTTTTTAGGTAGGTTAGGGGTAGGGCAGGAGAAGGGTAGGGGTAAGGTAGGAATAGGGTAGGGGTAGAGTAGGGGTAGGGTAGGGTAGGAGTAGGGTAGGGGTAGGGTAGGAGTAGGGTAGGTGTAGGGTAGGAGTAGGGTAGGGGTAGGGTAGGGTAAAGGGTAGGACACCACGGGAACGAAGTCGCGCCGGGCAGCTAGTAATTAGATAACAAATACATTCTAAATGCGTTTTTTTTTTTGTTTAAAGTAATTAAAATACACTTCACCTGTCCCATAGCTCTCTTCTCCTCTTCCAACACAGCCTGGTCCTCATTCAAGGGCATCTCATCATCCCTTTTCTCATGATCACCATCATTAACAAATGACAACTTAATCTCATGATCTATCAACTCCTCATTACTCTTCAAGTTAACCGACTGTAGATCTTCCAGTCTTATTTTAATTTCTTTCAAATAGTCCACAACTGTTGTCTTTTGATGCTCATCATCTTTGTCTGTAGTGTTCAAATTCTCTATGGTTTGGTTACATTGTTCTGTCAGTTCGTTTAGCTTCCGTTCTATTTTATCTTTGGCTGCTTCAGCGAGTAAAGCCTTCTCACATAGGTTTGTGTTTTCGATCAACATGTTGCTCAAATGCTCAGTGACTTGTTTGTGTTTTTTTAATAATTCGGCGTATCGACCTCTTTCTCTTTCTAGATCTTCTTGGAGCTGTTCGTTGTTTTGTTCGGAGTCGGTAGGCATTTTGCCGATGAGTTGTAGCCTTAGTTCATTTACTAAGTTGTTCAACCTAAATGGAAATGAAAGTTAAATAGTATGAATTTAAAAAAAGAAAAAAAATATGTTTTCTATACTATCCTCGACAATTCAAGAGTACCTGTAATTGGTAAGTATAATTGAAGTAATTTATTTGAGTTTGAGTTTATCAATCGTCGCGCCGCAGAAGTACTGATTGACCAACCTATTTACCGTCTATTTACCTAGAAAGCGAAGTATGCAAAATCTACCACGCGCGCCCAGTGTGGGTTGGTAGATGTCACATGACTTCGAATTTTTGACATGCCGGTTTCCCCACGACGTTTTCCTTCACCGTTTTGAGAACAGTGGTGATGAAATAAATAATTCACAAAAAACAACAGACTTCCAAAAAAAAACACTACAAATTGAAAAATAACTTTAATTTGTAGTGTTTTTTTTTTTGGAAGTCGGTTGTTTTTTTTTTTTTGTGAAAAGTTTTCATTTTTCACTTTTTAGTGGGTCAGTTTGTAATTTATCTAAGTTACAATAGCCTAATGGCAACTGCTCATCACATGTTACAAAATATTGCTTTTCCCGATGCTGGGACGTTAATTGTTGAGGAGTTCTCCTGGTAAGAACCAGGAGAACTCCTCAATAACTACTCACCATACGCATTGTGACGAGCATAAATTGCTTAGCAAACAATATTAAAGTAATCGAATCGCAACCCGTGAAATATTTGTCATTGAGTAGTTCCGATGGCCATCTGTGGTCTTCATCATCAGCTCCACTTTACCAAATGATGATTTCCGAGAGCAAATGCTCAAGTTACTTTAAAAAATACCCAAATCGCAATAGGTTTGCCTATAAAATTTGAGGGTTGCCCTCGATTTCCATGGGATCCTCTCATCAGATTCCAACTTGATGATAATGGGACCACCTCGAGAGTATAGGTACCCTTTCAAACAACAAAAGCGTTTTTGGAATCGGTCCACCCTTCTTCGAGTAATCAATGAACATACATAAAATAAAATAAATAAAACATATATAAAGTCGAACATATAACCTCCTCCTTTTGGAAGTCGGTTAAAAAGTAATGCACATGTCTGGTCTCGAACCTACAACTCGTAAGCGAAGCGTCAGATATAGTAACAACCTGGATAACGCAAGAGCAACTACTTCGCGTGCCCAGCTTACCTACAAAAATCGTAAGCCGCCACTTTCGCGCTCAATCCTGTGTACTTCTGGCTGGGTGAGCGTGAGCACTGGCGCTAGGCCCCGGGGGTGGGGCGAGACGTCTTTGAATCGATTTGATTTTCCCATCACTAATTAGTGCTTGTGATGTCATAGTAGGCAAAATGGCACGTTTGGTTTTCATACACATCGTGATAATTGCATTATCTAGGTCTATCTATATGACTGTTTCGTCAAAGTAGTAGTCAGCCGGGCTTACACACGCCACCATCAGTGTCAGAGAGAATATTATCATTATATGACTGAACTCACCTAACGATCTCAGCAGCCTTAGCGTCCTGGTTAATGATAGGTTTGTTGCGTATCCTCCGCGCACGGTCTGCGTACCGCAGCGTAGAAACGGTCTCGTCCAAGTTGTAGTCAGCTGGGCTTACACACGCAACCATCAGAGTTAGGGAGTTGCCGCCTAAACTGTCTGGAAGGAGAGAAAAGTTTGTGTAAGTACTGTAGTCAGGAATAATAATTTATTTTAACATAACAATTTTTATTCATAAGTTCACATAAGTATAAATTACATAGAAGTTACATCATTACAAAGTTACATATTAATATTATGAGGAAAATATTAAACTATGCCTAAAATAAATCTAGTGTATAACTTATATATTGGTTAAAAGCCTACTGAATTCAATAGCGACCTGCCTGATGTAGGTAGTCAGGAATGTATTGCAGTAATGAAAAATGCTGCTGTTTGGGACCCATTGTGTGATAACTCTAGCCCATAGCTCCTACGGCATGCGACAGATGTGACCAGCCCAGTTCCATTTTAGCTTGGCAGCCGTGTGACCTACATCAGCAATTTGAGTTTTTTGCGGCAGGCCCAGAATGAGGTGGCGGGACGAGCTCGACTCTTTCCAGAAGGATTGGCGTTTGACAGCACTGGATAGGGATAAGTGGAAGGAGGGAAGGGAGGCCTTTGCCCTGCAGTGGGACAGAAATGGCTGATAATATTAATGGAAAATGCTTCCCTTCGTACATATTTGAAAACCGTCACGATTAGTGTACACTCCGGAATAAGCGCAATCAGAAGTTTTGTAATCACAAAAACTATTGCAAAACTTTAGGAAGCCTTATCAATTCTTTCCAAAACTGCAATCGGACATTACACTGCCGAATTTAGGTCTAAATAGATTCGTCTTTCAATAAAAATCTACATAATTATAATCTGTTCTTACCTTGCAGCAGTCTAGTTAGCTTGCTATCTCTATAACTGATAAAACTCCTGTTAGTGCCATCTCCTAATGCTGAGATCACATTGCCAAGCGCCAGTAGACCTTGGTTAATCTTGACGCCTTCCCTCAGACGCTCACCGCTCGCCTTCGTCTTTTTTATACGCTCAGACCCTGCTAAGTCCACCAGGTGGAACTTGGAAGTTGTGGCTATGTTTCTGTGGAAATAATAATAATATTCCACAACTATCACACAACGCCGTCTAGTCTCAAGCTAAGCAGAGCTTGTGTTATGAGTACTAGACAACTGATAAATAATAGTAATATGTGTTGAAGGAAATTTTAAATGAATAAAACTCAAATATTGGTAAGTTTGTTTGGACTATTAATGAATATGGCCTTGGCTAGGCCAGTGGCTGCTGGATTGATAAGTAATTAAGTCATCATCACACATTTCAGCCGACAGACGTCCACTACTGGACATAGGCCTCCCCCAAGCACCTACACTTCGACCGGTGCTGTGCCAAGTAATTAAGTAGTTAATATGAAAGCCTTATGCGGTTGCTATCACCAAGAGTTTACTGGATTTATTTGGTTGCTCAATAAAAAGGAATGCTTGAAAATGGCCACTATAAATACATATACTTTTTGATAACATTGAACACACTTGTCAGTCCTACTCTCCTCCGCCAGGGTCGCGGGTTGTTCGAAAGAGATACCGTGGCCCCTGGCACAGGCAACTGAAGGAACACGGGTGGGTTTTAGTCAGTAAGAGTCTGACACTCCCTTCCGCTCCGCCCAGAGCGGGAGGGGTCACTTGATGATTTCCCACCCAAAAAAAAAACTATGGTGAAGACTCTGCTGTGACTGGAGGCCCAGTTCATGGCTGTGGAGCCTGTCACTCGACCAGAATACCCTTGCTGTAGCACCATCCTTACTTACATCACACTAATATTATAAAGGCGAAAAGTTTGTGTGTGTGTGTTTATATGTTTGTTACTTCTTCACGCTGAAACGGCTGGACCAATTTTGATAACATTTTGTATGGAGGTAGCTGACACCCTGGATAAATTTACAGGCTACTTTTTATCCGGATATTCCCACGGGATCGACAGTTATGCGGGGCGCAGCTAGTAATATTATAAATGCGAAAGTAAGTTTGTTTGTTACGCTTTCACGCTAAAACGGCTGAACTGATTTGGATGAAATTTGTCACATGGGTAGACCATGACCTGAGATGAGAAGGACATAGGGTACTTTTCATCCTGGATCGCAGACGGAGTCGCGGGCAACCGCTGGTCCTGAATAAATGGTACAATACTCACTTGTCACTCCTACTCTCTTTATAAATAATAATGGTGAAGACAGCGTGACTGCGACTAGAGGCCTGATTCATGGCTGTGGAGCCTGTCACTCGACCTGAGGACCCTCGCTCTAGCACCATCATTGTCTCCATTGTTGAAGACACTGGTAGCTCTGTTATACCTGGAAACAAAGAAGATAAGATTTTTGGTCTGTTACTAATTTTCGATCCGAAGTAGCTTTCTAGTTGAATAAATTTTTATTCCAGTGTATATTTCATCAAACCATGACTTACAAGTTTGAAAGGAGTAGTGTCATCCTCATCAGGTAAATACTGAGTGGTTCCGTACAAATGTCAGAGCAGACCAGTTATTTTAAGCTACAACTGCTACAAGATAGGTATTTTAGATAATTAAATAGAGAATATGATAAAACACATTACAACACATAACAGGAAAGAGGATAGAGTAACATTATCCTGCCTGAATAAGAATAAATGTACATAAATTAGCCAGTTCAGGAGTAAACCAACAAAGTATGTATGTAAGATAAGAAAGCCACATACTCTTAGACAGCATGGCTGTTCTACAAGCGCTGAACAGTCATACAGTTGACTCTGGGCCAAAATACGAGTGTCACCAGCAGCGCCTCAACCAGGTGGGTAACCTCAATAGTATATCCATTCAATGGATCAAAGGACACAGCGGCATCGGTTTGCTAGTCAACGATGCAGCTGACGAGCTTGCCTATCGCGCCACTCCCCTTCGGGCATATATGCACTCTGGTACGGAAACGCACAAGAGACCAACATAACAAACCATGGACGGACCAAGGCGAATGCAGGCAGGCTAGGGAAGCACTTCCCGCATAGGATGGCCGCCTCATGAAACAGGTTATCTGTCTAACTAAATAAAAGCTGCGTATAGTTACTGCAGCTTTAACTGCCACAGGTCATTCAATAAACACCTCTTTGTCATAGGAGTAACAGACAGTCCACTGTGCAGGGCCTGCATGTAGGACGACGAGACAGCGGCACATGTGCTTCTAAAATGCCCGGTGGTCGCCACGTACAGGGCAAAGTACTTCGGTAACCCAGGAGATAGTCAATACATGAGACAGTCAATAACTTCAAGGCGTTGCTGGCCTTCCTCGAGGAGCTGGGGTGGATCGAATAATCGATTTTCCCACCCGTACACAAAATACGCGCACTGACGTGGAGTTGCGGACACCAGCACGTATTACCTATTACCTAAGCTATGAAAGACTTATCACAATAGCAGTCCAATTTGGCTGATAAGTGAAATCATTTACCTGGTAGAATAACTCCTTTATTAATATCCTCTCTAATCTCTATAATACTGTGTCCCCTCTCCTTGCCAGAGAGGAGGTCGTAGCACTGCTCCTGATACAGCTCCATGAAGGAAACATTCACTTTAAAGATGAACTTGTCCTCATGCATCTCTATGAAGTCAAATATGTCTGCCACTGCCTGGGGTATTACACCTGGAAAATATATGTTTTTGTTTGTTACACTTTCACTCTAAAAAAAAATTAAATGAACTGATTTGGATGAAACTTGGCACACAGATAAACCATGACCTGAGCAAGGACATAGACTTCTTTGCATCCTGGATTGCAGACAATGTTGTGGGCAACAATGCGTTTTTAATAAATGTTTCTCATATGAAAGAAGAAATAAAACTTCATTGTTAAAGTTTGGATTTGACTTTGAATAAGTGTTGCAATCTACATTCCAGCAGTTGATACAAATTTCCTTTGGTCTATCCTAACTAATATTATAAATGCGAAAGTAAGTTTGTTACTTTGTTTGTTACCTTTTCATGCCTAAACCACTGAACCGATCATCCTGAAATTTTGCATATACATTGTCAGGTGTACAGAAACAGACATAACTACCTTTCATCCCAAAAAAAGTGCTGTTCCCGAGGAAAACCACCATAACGTTTTTATGATAATAGATAGATGGCGCCACGTGTCTTTCGAATCAAAAACAGGACGTCAGTCGGGTCAGCTAGTTATCAATAAATGCATCAGAAACATTAACAGACTAGCAGAAATGCTGTAGGTATACCTAAATGGTATTAAACTTTCTTTTGCCCGTGTGGTATGTTGATAAAAAGTATCCTATTCAAAGGACATAGGATAATTTTTATCGATATAAAAAAAAACAGCTGTTCCCTACATTTATGTTCGAATAACTCGTCAAAATGTAGGTAACTGCTGATTCTTTTTTTGCGATTTCAGGTTTGGTCCCAATTTAATAGTTGTTAACAATGATAAGTACAATGACCCCTGAAGAGGTTATCCATTAATTTTATTACCGGACACCCTGTATATCGGGCATTAGCGGGTGGCGCATTGAGGTACACCCACACGGCGCGCCACTATACATACCCAGTTTTGTGGAGTCACCGTCAGATCCAGAATAGTTGGTGCCCATAGTGTAAGTCTTGCCAGATCCGGTCTGGCCATATGCTAATATTGTTACATTGTATCCTGGCAAAAAAATTAAAACTTTAAAATTCTATCTTTACTTTTAAGAGTGATTTAGAGTTAAAAATACTGGAGAATAGGCTTCAAGTTTTACTACTGAAAAGAAAAAGTTTTCTAGACAAATTGTTTCTAGACTCCTGGGAGCCTTTAGTTGTTGTGTTTACTTATTACACAGTGTAATCATTTTATATCTAAGAGATGAGGTGATCTATAGATCACCTAATCTCTTAGATCAGACTCAGGCCCCTCCTCCCTCAGAAACTTTTCTCTTTTTAAGATTGTGAATTTTTCCATTCACCAGTGCCATTTATGATGACGAGATAAATAAAGATTTATAAATGTTATATCTTAGGAACAAACCTTGAAATAGTCTCCCAATTAGACTTTTAACAGCAGTATCATAAAACTCTTGTTGATTAATGTGCTGCGGGAACACATGATTATATGTAAACGCCAGGTCTTTTATCTGGACCTGGGGCGACCCTGGCACCACGTCAATGCACTCGTCACATCCTCTATCGGTCTCCAGTTGCATCAACGGCCTAATCCGAAGTGCAACTTGCACTGTGTCAATAGTACCTCTAGTGTCAGACTCAACCATTTTGATATATGTATTTTTTTTCCGATAAAAAACACCTCTCCTCTCCTATATCAACAACAAATCTCGCATGTCCCTCGTTTTCTTGCTTTTCTGGATGACCAGGGAACTGTCAGTTGACAGGTTTTTTATTTTAAGTCCAGATTGTGGCTTCCAGTTTCATCAGGCCTGACATTGGTGTCAATTTCTGTAAGGAGGTTTGTTTATCACTTGAATATTATCGTTAATCGGGGAAAAGGTGATAATTAGAATGCTGGAATGCGCGACTGGCGAATATGGCTTTTAAACGATTTTTTTATGTCCTATCAACAGATACAAAGCTGTTTCTTGAGGGCGGCGAAAACTGTTAAATAAATGGCCTATCTAAACGATAACTTACCGTTAAACTAAACAAAGACAAACACCAGAAAAATCAAATATCGTGATACACAGAACGGTTGTTTATAATTATGACTTTAATTAACTCTAGACTTTCAAACAGCACAAATCACGACAATAAACGTTTAAAAATACAACGGTTCAGTATCAACGACATATTCAAATTTAGGGTTACCACACACAAATTTTTGTTTTTTTGTATTATTTTAATGGCCTGGTTGACCACACACAAAAATCAAACATTCCACACCACTGACCTCTATCGGAATTGTGATACGTCATGATCCGCAACACGCAGCGGCGGCCCTAGAAATATTTTATAGGTGGTGCGAAATCTTAAAGTGGCGCGCGCCCCTCTATGTATGTACCATGTTCCTATGTTAAGCATATGCAGTTGCTTATACACGGATTAATCGGATATTAGAATAGCTGTGCCCGCGACTTCGTCGGTCGTCCGCGTGGACTTACTCAGATCTATAACAGCCTGTAATAAAACGCAACGTAACTTTAGTTTGTCTGTTCGTAATTATGACTATAAACAAATTATCGGATTATACATAGGTTTTAAAATAATTATATAACAAATTAAGGCACGCGTTAAAAAAAATTTGCCCATTCCATGTGCGTAGTGCACACGGAATGGGCTCTGTCGCGTTCGACAATGCCACTGTGCTTGCTCTCTTGCCCTGCTGAGGTAACAAGTAGTAAAGATGAGAAATACTAACAATCAGTAATTTAGTTTGATAACTTTTGTTTACACAGCAAACCCTTGATGGCAACATTTCTAGCTTTGGCGCTAGTATATTTTTCTGAATGAATTCAGAATAATTTAGGTTTTGGGCAATTGTATTTTCTATGGACAAGATTGCAAGGTCTTTCCTGACACACCGTGGAACGCAATGTAAGTTTATAAAAGTTTTAGTTTACTGAAACTTCGTTCCCCTATAACAACAGTTAGAGGTTTAGGCAGCAAGATACGGTGCTGGCCATACATTTGGAAATATGTCCAGCCAATCCTTATTTTTTATAAGTCGCAGCACTTTTGGGGGCTCTGCTGATTGAGCTCTGCTGATTGAAAATCTTTTAATTATGGTTTTATGCTCATTTCCTCAACCAATTTACAATCAGACGCAACTGATTTGCAAATCAGCACAAGCTTTTTCCATTATGGACTTTTCGGGAATTAGATATTTTCATACTGTATAAAATATATTACCACGACGTAACATCAAATTTTGAAGGCAGAAACACACTTGTAACACTCGACGCCATCCCAAGCTTACTCATTGGCCACATTTTCATCTCGTTGAGCTATTTTCGTCATTAGGCCAATAAGTAAGCGTGGGATGGTGCGGGATGGCGTCGCGTTTTAATAATGTGTTTCCGCCTTGACAGTGGTTGAAATCGAGTGACCAATGATCGCGTGCCCAAATCTTAGAGCATTTAACGGGTAGTTGAGACCGCGAAATTAAAATTTTCTTACGTTTTTTGCAATTTGCAGGTCAGTGTCAGATTGTATCTTGATCAAAATATGATTCGCGTTAATAACAGGTACATATTTAGTGAATTAGAATCATTAATACATCTTTCTAAGTTAGATTTCTACCCTTAACACTTTTCCCTAAGAGATTGGTGGTTGGTGGTGTCACAATCAGTAATACAACTTGTTAAGTTAGTGTAATCCCCAAATGTCAAGATTTCATGAAATTAATAGTCATTCTTGGGGATTACTTTGGTCTGAGAGAGTTGTGTTGATGACTTTAGTGATTATAATTCTGTAAATACATATTTGTTACGGCCGCGAATCATATTTTAATCAACGTACAACTTTGCAAACGTTATACAAAACGAGTTCGAAAAGTTATAAGTACGGACGCCAGCAGGTCAACCTACCCGAAACTGTCAGATTTTCCCAATCAACCTTGAACCTTATGTTTTAGCAATAAAGTCGAAAATCTATTAAAGAAATCTGACAGATTGTAGTAACTTGATGTGCTGGCGTCTGTACATATCAAAGCGTTTCCTTACACAAAATTTCTCCTAATGTATGTCATGTATTATATCATATAAGCAAATAGCAAAAAACGTAACAAAAATTGAATTTCGCGGGCTACCCTGGCGCTTTCGCCTTAAATGCTCTGTGTTCGAATGTGCTCTGCATTATAAATATTGTAGTCTGTAAATGTGCTGGACGTGCTGGTCACCGTGAGTGAATGACCTCCGCTACCGCTAGGACTGCTAGGAGTAATAGTGGTCTGTGGTGAATGACACACGGTCGTGTCGCGCGCATAGAGATAGGTCCTCTCTACACGTTCGGATATAAAGCATTACCGCGCGCGTCACTAGTGCAGCAAGATATGTTGTTTAGTAACCTAGGACGTCCCCAATATTATTACGTCTGTGGTTTGACTTGACAATTAATTAATTGTTGTCATTTTATTAATTTGTTGGAAGTTGGAAGTAACGATACAACGCAAAATGGTTACAAAGAATCTGTCAAATATGTTACTGAGAAGTAAGAAAACTTCACAGGAAAGTGAAAAGGACATCTATGAATTCACATTTGACCCAGATGAAGAACCCAAACCTCAGAAAAAGAAACGTAAAAGAACTGTTACTAAGAAACCTACTCCTGCTAAGCCTAAAAAGGTATATAAAAGCAGTTACGATCAGAACATATCTAAAGCGTTAGCAGCATTAAAGAGTGCTGTCAAACCTGGTAAAGCTACCAAAGCTGCTAAACTAACTCAAATAACAGAAAATAGCCATGAAGAAGAAGAGAATGTTGTGCAAAAGAATGTAGCTAATAATGTAAATAAGGTACAAACAACAGCTAATGATCTAAGAGAAAATAATATAGCTTTTAATGACACAGGCAAAAACTCAGTAAATGAATGTAACTATCCTTCAATAAGAGTGGAAGATATAGCAGCAGACATAGAACCAAGCACAGATCACCATGATGATATAAACTATTCACCTGTTAACTCACCCAGGCCTAATGGGTTAAAAACTCCTAATGCCCATGAATCTGTGAATCATAGAGCAACTCCAGAAAGATCTGTTTACAATAATGACCCTCTCAATTTGCTAGAAGACTTCAGTTTTTTTGATGAGCAGCCTGTTGCCAGTAGTAGTATGAGAATGTCGGTTAGAGACCCCTTGGCCAGTCCTTGGAGGGTAGAATTTGGTAGCTTACCCATAAAATGGCCTAACAATGCGTATTTAAAGGCTAACATGACACCAGCAGTTGAGACTTCATTCATCAACACTGAGGATTCAATTAATAAAAAGAAGCATGTTTACACTAACATGCTGCCTCAAGCAAATGAAATTTTCACAGATAATGTAGATAATACACCTAATCTTAAGCAGACTAGTATAATATCATTTATTAAAGAAATGGCGGAGAAGAGTGCTAAAAAGAAACGAGGGAGATCTGTTTATGGTGATGTAAATGGAGCAGCAAATAAAAATAAGAAACCAACAAAGAATGGAACTGAGAATAAATCAGCCCCACCTTCTAATAATACTTCTGAAGAGGTTTCAAGTAGTGGCAATGATGCTTCTATTGACAAAGAGACCTCAAAGGAAGAAAGAAGACCAAGAAAACGTAAAAATGATGAAAACATTTGCAATCTACCTGTGAAATCTCCTCGAAAACAGAAAGACAAGGATTGCACTTTCTTTGGCTTTGATGAAAGTGAGAATCAGGAGAATGAGAATGTATCTCCCATTAAAGTAAATAATAATCCTATAAGAGGAAGATCATTAAGGAATAGGTCTAAAACTGTGCTTCAAGAAATCAATGGACCAACAAGAGCAGTGTTGAAAGTTGCTCCAAAAACTAAGATAGCTATAAGTTCTGAGGCAGTTAACAAGGTATATGAGGAGTTGAAGTCATCTGCTGATGCACCAGTTTTCCCTGAAAATAATGTTGAAGACAATTCAACTAATGTTGAGGATCTAGATATCAATGATGATTCACAGTCTGTGCATTTGTTTGAGGATATTGAAGTTGTACATCATTTGAAGGTAACTTATATGTTATTATTCTGTCTTTTCATAATTTCAGTTCTTTGTGGAGAAATAAATTCAACCCGCACCCTAATGGCGTAACACACTTTCGATCTTAATCATTCATAGGTTTGAAAAATTTGTCTGCTCAACGACGTAAATAGCACAATGAACATGACAAAATGAAACCCATTGCGATCAATTGTCATTTTATATAGTTATCTAATCATTGTCCTTCCACATTTTCAGCCAACCCGTAAAAGCTATGGGAAAGCCAAGAAGGTCACATTCCGGCAACATTCCACGTCAGACAGTGACACTCAAGAACCCATTGTGGCAGATCAGAATGATGAAAGTGACTATGATGATTTAGGTGACCTGACCTTCAAATTCCCTGATGTTAAGGAAAATAAAGTCATTAGGAAGAAAAAGTCTAAGAAGTTGAGGACTAAAAAAGAGGTAAATGTTTGTAAGGTTGGACTGTGCATGTTGTACTGTTTTACTGCTTGACAAAATAATATGTGATGATTGCACTTCTAGAAAACACAGTCATGATATTGTGCCCTATCTGTATGGCATAATAGTACTAGTAATTGAATAGTAATAATAAATAGGTAATTATGAAAACTGAGAAAGAAAAACAAATCAAATATCTTGACTTAGCACACAAAGTTGTTGACATGTGGAATATGAGCTCGACTGTCATTGTGCCGATTGTCGTATCGGCCAATGGCTTGATGGCGGAAAGCCTCGATCAACATCTATCGAGGCTCTCGTTCGGCGGTTGGATCAAGGGCCTGATTCAGAAGGCAGTACTAGATACGGCTCGCATTATGGTTCCTGTCTCTGGAGCCCTAACCACCGATAGCTTGGACCCTGCTCCCACACCGGAAGATCACAATTTTTTTATATTTTGTTTTTTTTTTTATATCTACTTAATTTTTATATTTTAAGAAATATTAAAAAATGTGATAAAATATGATAACTAAATGAATAAACGAAAAATAGGTGAAACGGCCTGGTGGCAGCAACTCCATGTCAATGTGCTTATTTTGCGCACAGGTGAGAAAATCGATTATTTGATCCACCCCAGCTACTCAAGGAAGGTCTAGCAAGCAACACCTTGGTGACACTGATAATCTCACGAGGAGAACCTGGGTTACCAAAGTACTTTGCCCTGTATGTGGCGACCACCGGGCAGTTTAGAAGCTCATGAGCTGCTGTCATCGTCCTCCATGCAGGCCTTGCACAGCGGACTATTTGTAATTCTTATGACAAAGATCTATGGCATAGGAAAAGATGTTCAATAGAGTAGTCTACTCGTATTAATCTTAATATTATTTGTTGTGTTGCGGTATTAGTGATCAACCGTTCCCCCCGTGGTACGCCCCGGGGTTTTAGCTTTTGTAGTTCGCGACCTGGAGTACTCAGTTTAGTTTAGAGCTCCTAAGCGAACTAAGTCATTCTTTTATTTAATTGTTTTTTTTACCGACTTTACAAAAAGGAGGAGGTACTATGTACGGATGTTTGTGTTTTTTTTTTGTATGTTTGTTCATCGAATACTCCGCCAATTATCGACGGAATTTCAAAATTCTTTTTTTGTTCGAAAGTAGATAGTTCTGAGGTGGTCCCACTGTCACCAAGTTAGGATCTGATGATGGAATCTTAGAGAAATCGAGGGCAACCCTCAAATTTTATAGCAGGTAGCTGGGCTGATGATGGAAGGTACAACTCCTTAACAGTAAGAAGTTACTCGAACAGGCATGTGTGAGGCCATAGCAGGATCTGTGTGGCTTGCTAGTATTGCAGTGTCGTCAGCAAATGTTGCTGTAGTAACTTCATTAGCCTGCGGGAGATCTGCAGTGTATACAGTGTACAACACCGGACCCAGAACCGACCCTTGCGGTACTCCAGCAGTTATATTGCAGAATGGTGACGTCACATCTGCTTCTTTCACTTGAAATATACTGAGGAGCAGTATAGCTTTTCTTCTAGGCTTATCCTTATCTTGTCGTAGACTCGATGGACTTGTTCAGTAGTAGAATGCTCCTGTCTGAAGCCAAATTGGTGGTCGGGAATAATTTTCTCGTTATTTAGGATTGGTAATATTCTGTACATCAATAGCTTCTCAAAGACTGGAGAGAATTGGCAGAAGGCTTATGGTTTACCTATCTTGTGTATCATTATGATTTGGGACACCTTCCACACCAGTGGAAAGTACTGGATTTTCAGAATGGCATTAGAGTGATGTAAGAAACACAATGGCTTTTCTGGGCAGCTGTTTGAGTATTGCCTTGGTGAGGAGATCGTACCTGGGAGCTTTCTTGTCTTGAAGCTTTGCTATAAGCCGCCAGACTTCGCGTACTGTAATAGGGCGCGGGGGTGGCGACATTTGGAAATCTTGTTGCAGGACGCTATCAATTAGTTCCTCATTTGCCAAGTCTATGGCTGGATTTGGTGTAAAGACTTTTTCGAGGTGCCATGCAAATGAGTCTACCTTTTCCTGGACACATCAATATAACCAAAAAAATTTTAGAGCGCGTTATATCAAATCCATTTTTTAAATTAATTCTCACTAGTTATGGAAGTTTGATTTTCGGCTGAATGTTTAATAATTTTATAAATAACATACTTTATTTTAATTTCAGGAAAAAGAGGCAGAAGTGTGGGCAGCAAAGTTCAACTCAATGTGTGAAGCTATAGAGGATTTCCCCCTAGTTGTTGAGTAAAATCATGTATTTACTAATCATAACAATATTAACTCTCAAAATTATTTTAATTTGGTAATTATGTAAAATAATCGTAACTTTTACAATAGGTACTCATTCTATGAAAAAATGCATTTTTATGCAGACAAAAAGATATCACAAAAAGAAAAATTGGGCTCACAAAATATTTTTACAATGTAATTATAAATTCTTTGTATTTGTAAATAATCTGACATTAATTTATAACATAGGTTAAAGTTAATTATGGTGTAAGTGTACCTCAAAAATGTACAACTTTTTAATCAAGAGTCATATGTGGAGGTTAGAGTTAATTCTGGTTAATTATGGTGTAAGTGTACATCAAAAAAGTACAACTCTTCAAGAGTCATATGTGGCCATGTGTATTTGCCATTTTAGTTTAGCAAAATGTGACTATTACATGACATTTTAAGTAGAAATTAAGTTTAATTCGAATAATGATTTAAATTTATACACATTAATTATGACTTTGTTGAAAACATTGATGCATACAGCCCAATTCAAAATTTATGGCTGCTCACCCAGGCTAAGGCTCTAGACAGACGGACCGCATTTAAAATGCAACCGCATCCGAACTGCAATTGAACTGCAATCGGACTACACGTTTGGTTTGCAGTCGTGTCAACTGCATTCAAACTGCATCCAAACTGCAAATTTGCGGTTGGATTGCAGTTGAAATGCGGTCCGTCTGTCTAGAGCCTAAGCGGTGAATTTGTTTTTGCACAGCGACTCGCTTCATGTTCTGAGCCGCCATAAAGTTTGAATCGTAGTATAGTACTTAATGTTTGAACTAGATACTAATAAAAATACTGTCGAGTTTGTCATAGTGATCTTCACAAAAGCGTAATTATTGATAGTCAACAGTGGCAATTTTAATTAGCTGTAGGAATTACTGTGTGTTAGTCTCTCTCTCTTAATCTTAAGATTTTGTACCTCAATTTAATATTAAAACCTTATTGTGATGGGACTTTAGGAAAAATAAGAGACGGATCTATGATTTTATAATGTAATCTGATAAGAATTCTCAAACTTGCATTTAAGCTTTTTAATTATGATTTTAATTTTGGGTTTTCATCTTGTGGGCATGTTATTTTAATGTTAATATTATTCAAAAAACAAATACTTTAATTTTCGTCGTTTTGTGTTGTTCAGATTTTCGTTTTATTTTCCCGAGACGTCGAGACGTAATGCTGGTTTTTGGCGTCTCTGATTTTGTGTTTGCCACAGACACTAAGTTTTAATAAAAATAAGCGTTTCTAACATTTCTTGTTTTTTTTTTGGATGATTGATTTTGATGTGTTCGACGCTAGACAAATTAAAAACAATTATTTTATTTATTCTGGCAACTCTACGGTGGTGATTCTTGGTACTACTAGTTTCAAGCAATTCAGTATAGATGGTGTGGTTTGTCAACTTGGACAGGAGCGTGGCAGTGTTATTTGAGAACACTAGATGGCGCTAGCACTACCTTTGCTCAAATACTGAATTGGGTTGGTAGAGGATTCGAGAACTCTCACTTGTGATATTTTACTCATTATTGTAGATCAACTACTCGGACTATTTTTCTGTGGCTAGTTGGTTTTGAACCTTATCATGGTTCAATTGATGTTCCTTTGTTAACTTCATGTCGTGTTCCAGGCCTACCAAGCTTGCATTTTTTATTGTGTTGTCTACTTTCTTCGCTTAGAACCTTTAACCATTGTCCATTAGGGTCCTATTCTCATATCTTTATGTGTTTATCCTGACTAGAAATTTGGGCTACACATGGCCATGGGCAAATTCGATAAATGTTGCTTACACACTCACATTACTTATTGAAAGTGATGGTGCTGTCTATTTTTCTGCTTGAGTCAAAAATGGTCCCTTATAAAAATATTTCTACCTTACCTAACCTAGTAATTAGGGTTATACATATATGTTACCGGCCAAAACCCGATTTTAGGATGAACTAGTTTCGCCTAGGTCAAACCAGTTCTCCCTAGCTCTTGCATCCAAGCGGGGCTCCAATTTCTATGTATATATATAAATATATAGTAACCAAACCTAATCTCGGGGTGCCATTCGCCTATCGACCGACCGCAGCCATGCAACCCGAGTAGGGAGAACTGGTTTGGCCTAGGCGAAACTAGTTCATCCTAAAATCGGGTTTGGCTGGTAACATGTAATTATTACGACTCCCTGTTCTCTCGCTCAATTCAAAGTTTTTTTTAGCAGCCCAAGTTCATCCCGTAATCCTGGAGTAGGTAAACGGCAATTATTTTTTACGTCTCTAGCTACTTATTATTCACTGAGATTAGGAGAAAAAGCCAGTAGGCCAATTGGCTCATCCTCCTAGACCCTAGTCTATCAGTAGGTATCTATTCAGATACTCGAGTATGCATATGCAGCAATCGGGGAATCTTTTAGAGGGGCACTTTGTGGTTCATATTCATATCTTTGTTGGCATTCCATAATATTTAAAGTTCAAGTTGTTGTAGTAGTAGTAGTTTTTGGTTATTCCGAAACGCACTAAGTAAGTCTATTAATGAATCCTATTCCCTGCAAACGTCTAGTCATAACGACAATATAGCTAAAGCAAAGAAAACATCCCAAACCGTACTTAATTAAAATTTTAAAATTAATTAATTCAACAAAGTAAGTATCCACTCAGCCCTAATGTGATGCCTGACGATATTAAAATGATTGCTCTTTGGCAAATATGGCGGCCGGTTGAATTATACAGCGGAAGCAAATATTACCCTCGCAAACATACGTCCCGAGAGAGCGAGCTAGTTCGCGCACTCAAAATTAAAAGCACACAATGAAAATACAGTACCGAGAGCCCCTACTCGGATACCTATGTCGCGAAAAGTAAGTGCGTACTCCAACCATAGCTCTTAACACTACGCGTGGAGTGTCCCACGCATTGTTGTCAATGAAAACAGTCGCCGCCAGAGTGTTTTTTTGTTTATAGACTCTTCGATGTTGCCACTCGAAAATAAATAGCTGCGCGGTAACGAGCAATATGGGCCTAACAAGCTGTAACGATGTTTTGTCTTTACAATCGATTCGCGATTGTTTGTTATTGTTCCATCTCGCCTCAATAACAACTGAGTTTCGCTTTGAATCGCGAGCCAATTGGAAAACAACGAAGTTATTGGATCGTTAATGAATAAAGCGATGATGAATCTGGTGGGTAGTTGTTTTACGGGATAAGTGGGTAGTTAAGTGATAGATATCAGTGGCGCAATCTCGTAATTTTATTTTAAGAACATTCACAGTCTTATCGCAGTCTCAATCTGTCAAAAATACCTCTAATTTCCCTACATTTTTGACAAGTTTTTGTAATTGATTGTCGCCGAGATGAGATTGGGACTAGATTTTGAACGTTTTTAATCACGGGAATTAGCCTTCGGAGTTCTTTGAGCTTTAGATATGAGTGCTACTCTTTACAATCTTTTTTTTATCCTAGGTACTATAGTAGTAGGACAGAACCCGACGAATCAATATAACCTATACCTAACTATCTCAGTAATTGGGGAGCATTAAGTACCTGGACATGCTTATTTAATTTCTATTTCTTGTCATCAAAATTGACTGAGCTTCGGTACGGTTAAAGTAGGTACGACGTTCTAGAATAACCCAACCAATCACGCCATAGTAACAATTAATAATTGAACACCTAATAATATCCACCCCGAGAGTAGACTTAATAAATTAACAATTGGACTATTTCAGTCATTTAATTAAAGGGTGGCCGCGCACACCCAGGTTGTTCGGGTCGGGAATATTAACCGCAATTCTCGGTCAACATTCACAAAATTGACACGTCAAATATTTGTAACTTCGTCCTGGGACCACGTTAGACGGCAAACAGAATCGTGTCTGGTCCTCCCTTAATTTCCGATGTTTCTACACCATCGGGCCTTTGTTCCAATATGATTCTAAGTGGTCTGTTCTTACGGTTAAGTTTGGTGTGCCGCGTTCGTCGAGATAGCCGCTTGTCAAAACAAAATGGCGCTGACTGTGTTTGAATTGGGCCGTATCAGTCGCTAGCGGAGATTCATTTTGTCGCGTTGCTTAAGATCGTAGTAGAGTCTCCTACATATTGTCTCAGTACACAAGGTGAGTGTGTGCCCGCGTGTTAGGCTTGCATTTAAAGCTAGCTACAAATTTGTTGTTTCAGTACAAATACTACGATGATATTGTTTGCAGTTTGACTTTGCGTTCGATCGAGGAGTTTGTTTGGCAGCCTAGTGCCGACGTCGTAATAAGTCAACACTTGTATATTGATTATGATGATCGGTGTGCTACTGTCCACTTTTGACGTTGGTAGCTGCTCAATTAGGTATGTGTCTCTGTTTCAGAGATTTAGTACCTACTTACTTAGTTGGAGAGGTTTTAAAAAAACCAAGCTTTGGGGTAGGTAATTACGTATCGCACTATTAGTAGCAAAGTAATGGATCAGCAATCATCATCATCATCTGATGATGATGATTGCTGATCCATTACTTTCTACCTAGCCTTTTCCCAACTATGTTGGGGTCGGCTTCCAGTCTAACCTGATGCAGCTGAGTAGGTACCTATTTTACATAGAGCGACTGCCTATCTGACCTTCACAACCCAGTTACTGGGTAATACGAAAGCCCTTGGTAAGACTGGTTGTCAGACTTTCGGGCTTCTGACGACCCGTAACGACTGTCAAAGATCCACGAATGAAGGCAGGGACCGAGGCTCGGGGGGGAGCAATGGATCAGCAATATCCTTCAAAATGATTCAGATTGTGATCGACAGTGTGTTACGCAATTAACATTTGGTGCTGAATTCTTATTAAAATGGAAAATACCCATTTTCCATTTTAATAAGAATCAAAAATTAAAAATATGATCATCAATTTTATTAAGACTACCCAGTCTTAATAATATTGATGACCATATTTTTCGGTCGTCTAATAAGATTCATATCCTGTTGAATAAGTAGTAAAAATACCTTCTTTAAATAGAACTTCACGCCCGTATTCCCCGAAGGGTAAGTTGTGTGTTCTTTAAACATGTCAAAAAGATTATCTTACAAAAACTGGGTTAAATATAAATAAATACAACTGTGTGCCAACTGCTTAGAATCCAATAAGCGAAAGCGAACCAACAATTAAATCTCACCCATGTTTAGTCTTCAAATTTACCTATGATTAAAAACCACATGTAAGGAGCAAACACTAACTTTCAAAAGAGGAGCATACTTAACAAATATTATATTGTAAGCTTTACATTGGCATGGTAAATATTAAATAATATGTGTACAGGTAAATAATATTGTCGCTAGCCGAGTCTACCTGCTCTCAGTGTTGTCATTATCATAAACCAAACACGTCAATATTTACCCACACAAACAAGGGCGTAATTTTTAAATAAATTGTGGCATTTCGCGAAATTGCTTCCGCAAATAGAATTGTGGACAAGAGCCGGCGTGAATGTGTGCGAAACTTTTTTCGGCCCGTTATTCGACCATGAGCTTTGTCGCTTTAATGGGACGTTCAACGTGATTTTGGAAGCTGTAAAACATAATTATCCTTCAACGAAGCTTTATCTATAAACAGATAGGATCTAAAATATAATGATAATAAGATACATTTTTGTGCTTGATGCTCCTATCTTCGTAGTCAATATTGTTGTGTATTCAAAGATAGATGGCGCTACTTGCATTGTTTTATTTGAGGCAATTTTGTTACCCAAGGGAGAGTCGTATAAACACTTATTAATTTGGTTGTATTTTACGTTAGGTACTTTCTTATTTATACACATCGAATAGTAAAAGGCACGTTTTTTCTGTCAATTTTATAAATGAGAACTTTAAATAATGTACCAAGTTAGGTGTAGGCAGACGAATGTGATAGGTACCTACCTAAACTAAGTCTCTAAGGTAGAATTTACCCAGAAAATTCACGATTATTCTGAACCTATATTTACTTAGGTATACCTACGCACACATGCATGTTCCTTATCCACCGTTTATTCCTCGGCCGTTTTAAGATAATTAAAGACCATTAAAGCAGGGCTAAGTGTATTAATGAAAGCAATATCTTAAACGAGCGGGGTCCGTCGGCCATCTTGTCTCGGATTTCCCGCCATTACACTAGGGTAGCGTTCGGAGTTTCGGAGCAAGAAAGATTATCCTTGGATTGGTCAGGCTAAATGCGGACCAACGAGGGGTGGAGATGGTACGGATCCAATTTCGTACTGCCACTTACGTACGGGACTTGAATTGGACATTATTCAGTTGTAGATGGAAGGTGGTGAATTGTTGGGCACTAGGCTATGAATTATTATTCGTAGGCACTAAGTTTTGAACTTTGCGATGCGACGGGGTGGGCGGGGGCCGAGATTTTACGCGGACGAAGTAGTGGGCAGAAGTTAGTTTATTAAACAGCCGGTCGATTCTGTTAAAATCTCACCGTGAAAACTTAGGTGAAGTAAGTTTGTTTTTGCTAGGAATCGACATTATTGACAGCTCACTCCACGCTCACTTCACCTAAGTTTTCACGGTGAGATTTTTACAGAATCGCACCGCTGGTAACCTTCCGGAATAAATTCTATAAATGATGTTGAAGACGGCATCAAAATCAATTGCGTAGTTTAGCACAACAACGCGGTCACTCAGACTCGTATGAAAAGCGACTTTAATTTATAATATCTAAGTACCTAAGTAGGTAGGTATATGTTACTGATTTCTAATGACCGAGCCAATTTAATCCATTAATCGCTGAACAGCTACATAGCAGCATAGCATTAGCACTAGCATTTATATGTTGTACATAATAAAGAGTATTCTATTCTATTCTATTCTAACAGCTATTATAAGATTTTATAGCAGATTTATCTACTGATCAATAAAGCTTTCAGAAATCAAAATCGTATTGCCTATGTAGTAAGTAGGTAAACCCGGGATGGTGAACAAAGATACCTTTAGGTACTAAGTAGGTAAATAATTCATAGTAGGTACCTAGTAAGTAAACAATTAATTAAATTTAAACTTTATTTTGATAAACTTCTATTACAATATACAACAACCTAACACTAAATATATAAGTACATTATGTAGTAAAGGGAAGAGCTCATTAGGCATTAAAAATTCGTCTGCATCGTCGTCAATGGGATAAGCGCACAAGAGGCTGGCAGCATTAATTAAATTGACTTTACATAAAATCAAAGGAATACTTTTATGCCCTTTCATAACCATCTTCCTTCGAAAATCGGGTGTCCCTACTACCTACCTATATCTACGTCTGCGTAAGTCCGACGGCAGACGGAGACGGCAGGCTCGGAAAATAAAGCAATGCGCGATTACTGAAAACCACTTGACTAAGTTACCTAATATATACCAACGTAGGTAGGTACCTACTATGGTACTTTAGGTAGGTAGTGATTTTCAGATGTTTTAGTGTCGTGAGTTCCGACACTAAAACATCTGAAAATCACTTGGCATGCAACAATTTGCCAATGTTGTTTTTTTTTTATTCTTTTTCTCTTGGCTACCAATGTTGTTCAGTCTCTATAATAATTATTATGTACAGTCAACAAAGAGATAAGTAAGTATGCAGGATTGTCGGATATAGTTGAAGTTTAGTAAGAAACCGATGGATGTTGTCGACTGAACTTTAATTTGATAAAATGAGCTGTTTGTTTTCTAATAATAAAATAAAATTTCGAGAACATCCATCGGGTTCTTACTAAACTTCAACTATATCCGACGATCCTACATACTTATCTCTTTTGTTGACTATACCTTCAATCTGAAATTATATTTACACTTTGGTACAGACGCCAGCACACCAAGCTACCCGAAACTGTCAAATTTTCCCAATCAACTTTGAACCTTATACTTTAGCGATAAAGTTGAAAATCTATTAAAGAAATTCGACAGATTGTAGTAGCTTGATGTGCTGGCGTCTGTACATACACATTCCTACACATACATAAACTCACGCTTTATATTCTTTCAATGAGGGTAGGCAGAAACAGAACGCCAGACGGTCCTTACGCATACTCCTTTTGCCTCGTTCACGTTCATACATCTGGTCATACACGCACGCGGTTGCTACGCACCTGACCTTTCCGGAGAAAATAACCAATAAGAAATAAAAAAAAATAAAAAAAATCTTTAATACTTAATTACCATGAAATCGCACGCAGATATGTGTTTGAAAGTCTTAATCGATGTGAACTGCGACATCGACTGCATTTTCCTTTAGTATTGCAATAGTTATCATGTAGGTACTTACCTAAGTAGATACTTACTCAATATTGATCTGCAAACAGAAAAAAAACAAAGAAAATTGTTACCAAGGAAAGTTCCTTGGTAACAATTTTCTCTATATAAGGTTGATTCTTCAAATTAAATAAAGCCTAATAGATCAAGCTTCGTAGAAAGAAATTCTAAGAATTTATACTTAAGTATACTTATTATAAATTCGAAAGGAACTCTGTCTGTATGTTGCCGGGCCTCCACGCCTAAACCACTGAATGGATTTCGATAAAATTTGGTAATGAGATAGATGGCATCCTGGGAAAGGACATAGACTTCTTTTTGTCCCGGTAGCACGTCCCCGTGGTATAATTTTCGACGGAAGCTAGTTCTTGATATTTCTTATCAGCTTTATGCCAGCAACACAGCTTAGCTTTTTCATGGTTATTATAATGTTTCTATAGCTTTGACCCCAGATAGCACTGTATTAAGCTCAGCTATAGATGGAACGAGTACCTACACTGAAAAGTGGTTTTTAACCATCTCAAAACACTGCGTAAGAATTTCACCAAAATACGATAGAGCACAGAAATATCTATCAAGAACGTTTCTGCCGTAGCAACAGTCAACTCTGTTCGATAGATTATGTAGGGGCCGCATAGAGGCAGATGCGTTCAAGTTTCTATATTTACTTAGGCTGGCCCGCTTTATCAGAGCTATGCATGTCTGGGGGCCCTCGTTTGATCGTACACGCCTGACAGAATAATTGAAAGCTCGATGCGCACCTAAATATATTGATGGGACGTCATAAATAACGGAATTTAAGGATTATAGTTTGCTTGCTTGTTAGCGGATTTTTGTAGTTGTAATTTTCGGTGTAGTTGTTAGTTTTAATCTTATAAATACGTTTTACAAGGGTGTTTTAAAGTACCTATCTGCTAATGTACTTACCTACTCTATCTGTTTATAGGTAAGCAAATAACTAATAGATTACATTAGAAAACATCACAATTAGGTAGGTATTTCCTACAGTCCTGCTTTCGAGAGAATGTGTTCCTGACACCTGTGTCAGTTCGACAATTCTAGTAGATACCTAACGAATAAAGATCAAATTCGCAAAACAGGTATTCGTTTAGGTACAGGCCGTAGGTAGGTACTGTAGCTACCCTATTACCCAGTACATTTTCTACTCGAATAACAAGCAAGCTTCTTATCAGACCCTATTTATTCGTCTATAGATATTTATCAAGAAAGCACAATTTACAACATTACAAAACAAAATTCTAAGTGAACAAATTCTGATTTATTACATTACTTAGGTTCCAAGTAAGTAGGTACATCTGAGCCTGCACGATTTCATTAATTTTCGAAACTTAAGTAAGTCGGCCTTAAGCGCCGAATCTACAATTTATGTAAAACGGGCCCGCCGATGTGCAAACACACTACTCGGTAATACTTGGTAACTGTTCGCTGTACTAAGTAGATTAAGTATGTAAGTAGGTACTTACTTTGGTTGCCGACTTTGTAACACCTAGGTATTCCTGTTTTGTAGTTTTCAGTATCTGAGATTTTACGGCGACGATGCCGGAATCGGAAAAAGTCCTTGCTTTGTAGGTACTTTGTTCGAATACGACTTTAAAACATTATAATTATTCGGTTTTAAAGCCTGCCCTGCGTTTTTTTACAACGAATGGGAACCTGTTTAATGAACTCTATACACACATGACTTCTAAAATCCATGAAAGAATATTTGCCATAAGCAAAATACGTAGAAACGATCCTTATTCCCCAAAATCCCCATAATTTCTAATCAACATCAAATACGGTTAAAAGAAAAATTGCAGCTAATGCTCAGCAGTATTAAACCAGCGAATTAATTCCCTAGCGTTCCCACCGGCTATAAATAAAGGCCTCGCTTCTGCAAACACACGGAAAGTGCGCAAACAACATAAAACACGGAATGATTGCAATTAAAAACGCATTGCGGGGTCACGTGACCCGTCGGCCATCTTGCGAACCGCGCGTACGATGCTTCGACCGTTAATTATGAATTAGGCACGGGTGGAAAGTAGACAGTTTATTGTTTGTTGATCAGGTGAGGGCTGTGTTAGTTGTAGGTTGTTCTGCAAATAATGGAGGATTAGTAATATTTGAAGTTGAGAACAATAAAGATATAAAGGCGTTTAATTTAATGTTTTAGTGTTACAGAAGAAATGGCGAAACGTTTATTCAAATTAGCTGGCCGATTGGTTGAAAGGTACCTACTTCTTCCGCCCAGACTAGGTAACACTGAAAAATGAGTGCCATAACATGATCATAACAAAAAATAGCAGTAAAAAATGGCTTAAATTCTAATGCAACATAACAAAAGACACCTTTTTATAGCGAAACATTAATTGCAAATCAAAGACCCGCCAAAAAAATTGGAAACTAGACCGGATATCTGGGATTTGCCTGCGAGCGGTGTTTGCGAATGAACTAGCGATTAAAGTAAATATAGAGATGAAAAGCATCGAATGTCTGTTGGCCTGTCGAGGAGTGATGCCAATAGATTTCATATAGTCGTACCTACTGCACGAGTAGGTCGAGCTGAAACTTTTTGACCCAGAATTCTGGCGTTGGTAAATCTCTTTTTTTTTTTAGTTTAGATAGATTTCAATTTGGAGGCTGTTTGTCCTAGATACATTGCATGCTTTATAGCTTACCCTCAAGCGATTTATAAGTATTTACCTGCATACTGATTGAAATACTTAAGCGTGTTTTTTGTTTTGTATCTACCACGTCATATAGCAAATAAATGAGTTTAACTTTAAGAGCGTTTACGCCGTACGGCATTTCATACAAACTTTCAAGCCCTTGTTTTTCGAAATTAATGAACGGAACTTCATACGCATAGGCAGGATACAAAAGTCTAAAAAGTTACTTAAGAACATTTACGAAATGACTTATTTATAAAAAGATAACTGGAAATCTGTTTCTATGGAAAATTTAAAATCGGTCTAATTTGGCTGTAACACTATTATTCGAAAATGTTCTTAAGTTAGGTACTTTTTAGACCTTTGTATCTTGCTTATGCGTATTAAAATCGGTTCATTCATTTCGAAAAACAAGGGCTTGAAAGTTTGTATGAAATGCCGTACGGCGCGTAAACGCTCTTAAATACCTATCACAGTTGCTGTAAATTTGCTAATTAGGTGCCTCTGGCCTTTCTTCTGCCGATACAGTCTCTCCCCAGCTATTCTACGACGATGTCACCCATCCCCTGGCTAGCTGTCTGCCTTGCAGACGCCTTGCCTTCCGAATTATCAGCTTTGTTCAACCCAGTGCCGAATAGATATAGGCATCCTCTCTTTACTGCCGTCTTCGTATGCCTCATCACCATACTAATGCCTCATCACCATATCATATAACCACATTGTAGGTACCAAAGAAAGAGCATATTCAAAGGTAAAATATTTCATGTTCTTTCTGAGTTAGGTACACATGCACATTATCTATGTAAAAAGATGCCAACAATAATTTATAACCAAAGCCCCTATGTATAGGAAGTTCCATTCAAAACATCCCTTCAAATTGCAAAAGCAAAAATAAAAAATCCTGGGACATATAAATACCGGAACCCACCCTACGGAATGTAATAAGTATTTTTTTATTTATAGGCCCTTATAGCCGGCGGTGCTAATATCGGCCAAGATCGCGGATCATCCCAAGTAAGGGAGCGGCGCCGGGGGGCTAAACGAGCGATTTCATGCACCACGTCACATATACGAGTTTTATGTTTTAAAACAAACTGTTGTCTTTGTTGCGTTTTTAATATGTTTCGCTTGCATATTTATTAAGGTAGGAACAAAGAGATATTGAAATTAGATTTATTTTGTGTTTTTCTACCTTTTTATGGTTTAAACTAGCGACCCGTCCCTGCTGTTTTCATGATTTAGAAAATGTTTGACTCGAATAAGTTCCCCAAATTATAATGAAAACCGCATCAAAATTAATTGCGTACTTTAGAAGAACAACGCGGTCAGACAGACACATAACAAACGAATAGCGATTTTAATTTGTAATATGTATACTTAGATATTGCAGGTTGCAGGTCTACCTCAATCTAAAAATGTATCACAGAAAATATTCTAGGCAAATAAAAAACCTAGGCATTGGATTTTTTGCACACCAAAGCGTGAAAATACTCGTAGGTACAATTTATGGGTTATAAAATGAAAACTGTAGGTAACGGTCTTTTAAAACTGTAGTCGGTCTACTTATGGGAAAATATGAAATATTCTGCTGATATTTTTTTGATTATGTTATTAATCGAACGTAAGAATGTGTAATCCAACGCTTTTATAATGACAGCAGAGGCAGAAGAACGAATGCAGTTCTTTGATTGCCGCCTAAAAACGATTCCTCAAAATGGCGGGCAACGAACATTTTTAAATTCCTTTCGAAAGGTTGAAAATAATAAATCGTGGGTAAGTTCCCCGAGTTTTTTTTAATACTTATCTGAGTTCTAAGAATTTCTTACGTTAGTCGAGGTGTATGGAAATATTTTAAGATACAGCGAGCGAAGTTTGTTCAGTGAGATAAGCGATGTAGCGGATGCCGGCTTGTTTGCATTCTTGTATAGTTAGGTACATACACGGGCACGGCTGTTGCGTGGAGTATGCTTTAGTATATAATAGAATAATAATATATTACCTAGTACAATACTTATGTTCAATTTCTTTATTATAAAGTCTTTCGCATTTTTTTGGCTCATCTTGCCGCTCAATTCTGTTAAAATCTCAACGTGAAAACTTAGGTGAAGTGAACTTGAAGGTAGCTGTCATTCCACCTGATCCCTAGCATCAGGTGGAATGACAGCTTTTGACAGCTCACTTCACATAAGTTTTCATGGTGAGGTTTTTACAGAATTGATCGGCTGCTGTTGATGGATGTAACTATGTATGTAGGCGTTTATAATGTACTCGTACAGAGGCCAGCACATCAACCTACCCGAAACTGTCAAATTTTCTCAATCAACCTTGAACCTTATGCATTGGCGATAAAGTTGAAAATCTATCAAAGACATTTGACAGATTGTAGTAGCTTGATGTGCTGGTGTTTGTGGTGTTTGTACAAAACGTCTCTACTTACCTAATTATTGAAGCTGTAGCTCCATTTTTGGAAAAGGCTTTAGAGCCAACTTTATGTGATCCCTGTAGCTTCTTATAAAGATTGGATTAATAACAAGGTTGCTACTAAATGTTAAGATCTTCAGTTGTTGCCACGTCTCTCTGAATCATGTCCGTGACTACCGCCGGACCACCTTCAAAGTCGATTTTCTCGAAAACTCCTAAGGTACCAATTTTGTGGTTCGAGTACTAATTAGTACCAATTGAGTACTAATTATTTACCAAATATGGAAGTGATTGGCGTTGGTGGGGCGGCGGTAGTCACGGACATCTCTGAATCGGGATAAGCTTTAGGTAATCTCGAATAAAACAGTGAAGGAAAACATTGTGAGGAAATCGGCATGTCCTAGAACCAAAAATTCGAAGACATGTGACATTCACCATCCCGCACTGGGCTCGTGGGGTAAATTACAGCCCACTCCCGCTCACAGACAGTAGGCCTGTGCTCCAGCAGTGGGAACATTATAGGCTGATTATGTAATCTCGATTCAGAGAGTAGGTACCTTATTTAAATCTTGTATAGGGCTGTTATTTACCAAAACCAAAATCTTGATGTTTGTTTATGTAATCGACATGAAACGCTCGAAATCATAGACAGTAGCAGATTTTTTTATCAAAATGTCAGCTAATATAGTAAAACCCAGATTATAATCAAAGTCATCAAAATACCTAAACCTATTATCTCACCATCAGAACTGACCAATCACCTCTCTCCCTTGAATTTGTACACAGTGTGAGTCTTCATAATGTGCACATATCGAAATGAGGGTAACTAAGCGTAATTTTATCGACGGAAAAAATGTTTAAAAAAATCTAAAAAAAAAAAAAATTGTAGAATTTTTGTTAAAATTCTTGTTCGCTGCTGTGACCCCTGTGTAAACAATCGCCCTCAATTGAGAATTATGTTTTTTTTTTCTAACAAAAATATAATATTTTTTCATCAATTTTTACAATAATTGTAAAATTACTCAATAAAAGCCCCGATTACCTACTCTTTTTTATTACTTTAAATTATTCTCCATCGTATCAGATTTCTAAACGTAAAATACCATGTTTATAACTCAATCACAACATTTCCTATCAACTGTTAAAGAAAGGCCTTGCAATCACCATACTTTAGCAGGTAAAGATCCTTTTAAATATTTTTTTATTTTTTCAAATATTTTTCCGTTGATAAAATTAAGCTGTTTCCCTCATTTCGTTATGTGCACATTATGAAGACTTACACTGTATAATAACATATTATAGTACCCAAATAGTATGTATGTGTTTTATAGGTTTATAACCTATTTATGTATTTGTATACCTATTTTATCTATAATTCAATAGTTTTTATCATTGTTCGTCTCAACTCTCAACCAAATCACCTGCCATCTAATCTCTTCACCACCCTTGGTTGACTGGTAGAGAATGCCTAAAGCATTAAGTCCGTCTTTGTACCTTTATTGTGTGTTAAAAGTTAAAAAAAAAGCAACAGCAAGAAACATTTTCGATTTCCTCAAACGTCTATAAAATCAGACTAAGTCTAAACATCCCAACAGCACACTACATACTGCGACATGTAACATGAATTATGTATGGCAATGTGTTTGTAAGCATACACTAAGTGCTACTGATGGCTTGTTTTCTGTTCTCATATTTGAGGCGTGGTGCAGTCATCTACTATACCTACGTGAATTTCAATTAGAATTGCTGGTTTGCCTTCAAAGTTTTAGAATTGCTGGTGTGTATTTTGAAATGGTTTTTATGAGACGTGTTGTTGATTTTTGGCCGTGTAGGTTCGCACCTATAAAAGGTATCTAAGCTATGGTGAGTCTTTGGCAACTGGACCCACTCGACCTGGACCCACTCGACCTGGACCCACGGGATCACTCAACCTATTCATATTTTGAATAGGTCGACTGGCTGGACTCACTGCCCAATTTCATCATTAGTACGTACAGTCACAGGGTAAAGCCGAATCTTTTAGTTTTATTTCTATGACTTAAAATATACTAATATTATTCAATTAGGTGTATAGCTTCGAGCAGTTCTAGGCCGTAGGTTCGAACCTACACAGGCGCTTTACTTTGTGTAAATTATTTTATCACCACTGCTCTGAAAACGGTGAAGGAAAACATCGTGAGGAAACCGCCATGTCCTACAACCAAAAATTCGATGACATGTGACTTCTACCAACCCGCACTGGGCCCGCGTGGTGGATTACGGCCCACTCCCTCTCACAGAGAGGAGGCCTGTGTCCCAGCAGTGGGAACATTGTAGGTTGATTATGAGGTAAATAGCTACGTAGATAGGAGACTTTATAGAATTTCTATGAATCTCTTATGGTGTAAAAACAAGGACGACCCTTGTTTTTACACCATAAGTTTATTATTTTAGCGGTGCTTGTTTTATTAAATAATGTGTAGGTGCCTTTAAGAACACCATATTCCTGCAAGCGATTAGGTACTACAACGGTGTAGACCTTGTAGGCTTTATCGTAGAAGGCTTCAATGAAAGTTCAGGATGAAAATTTTCCACAATCACCACGCTATGTAAACTTATCTACTGGAGTACATTCAGACAAGTCTAAAAAAAATTGGTATTCTGTTCCTCAACATCTTGACTGTTATCTTTACCACCTTTACCCACAACCCATAAAGCAGGATTACATCTAGTGGTTGCAGTGGCTTAATATCCTACCTTCTACTTTACTTTATAGGCACAGTCAATCAATATAAACTAGTGTTATAACCAAATACTGAGAAATCTAGTATGGCTTTGTTAGTATGTACACATAGCTTGATGCCCTTTGACGTTCGCGTCATGCGTGTATTTCAGTTACAGAAATGAACTAGTAGAATTCGTGTACTTTTGATCTTAGAGGATTCCATCACACCACAAACGTTGACTATTATACATGAATGATTTATTTGACAATATCGATAGACCTTTGTTCAGCAGTGGGACAGAGTAGGCTAATTAAAAAATATATATATATATTTCTGAGTATATGGCACATTAAGATCTTAATATTAAACAGCTTCACATATTTTACTGTTGCCGGAAATTTGTATATATTCTGCACTTACCTTTTTGCCACAGGTAGGTAATAAAGGTACCTACACCTACATGATGAGAACAAATAAACGTTTGGGAGTTGAGATAATTTTTATTTCAGCAAAGACAAGATATTACTGTGAAACTGCCAACAGATGAACGTTTCTAGTTACCTAATAGGTATGATAAACCTTATAGGGCCTTATAGCCAAAGAGTTGATTGAAATCATTTACACACATACATAATCAGCCTATAATGTTCCCACTGCTGGGACACAGGCCTCCTCTCGGTGAGAGGGAGCGGGCCGTAATCCACCACGCGGGCCCAGTGCGGGTTGGAAGATGCCACATGTCTTCGAATTTTTGGTTCTAGGACATGCCGGTTTCCTCACGATGCATGTTTTCCTTTACCGTTATAATCATTTAGTCTTCAAAAATTTAGTTCTCAAAGCTAACTTAATCCTTTACGCCCCTTATTGATTTAAGCAAGACCAAGTCTTGTTTCAAAATATTTAATCACTAAATTCCACGGTTTTTATAACTCGTCCTTCAACCCTCAATCAGTTGACAACTTTTGAAGTTTCGTAAAAGACGTTTTGAGTTGATCGGCCGCACTGAGTGGCCAGACAAGCCAGAGTCAACATACAGGGAATTAGTCCAAATTATGTGCGCCTAGCCTCCCTCTCCCCTCCTGAAAACCCGGCGTACACCCGCTCACACCCTCCTTCGAATCAATATTTGTTGTCCGTACTCTTCTGCCTTAATACACGCACAATGCTCACACACATAACCCCATTTAGAAACCAACCTTGGGACTTGCTGCTACAGTTCAATTTTCGTCTTCGTCGTCTTGTGTACTTATGACTTGTTGAATGCCAAAGCTGTGGACTCATCCCCAGTTGTTGCTTTCTCTTCAAACGCAATGTGGTCTCTTTCCAACGCAGTTTTCCAGTGGGTGCGTGGAGCATCGATATGTGGATTTGGTTGTACAAATCATACATAATGTACCATTTTCTTATCGGAAAAATGGATTATGGAAACGAGACTTATTATAATGTGTTTTGTCTGAGATAGTTTGCGGGTACGGAAGTACCTACGTGAACTTTGGTTAGGATGTTGGTTACTTGGGTCTACGATTTCGAGTTTCTTTGTGTCGTAAATGTTACATTATTGTAGAACTTCAATGGTGGCATGATGGCTTTCCTATGTTGAGTTAAAAATTTCAACAGTTGAGTAGAAAACTGCCAAGAAAAGGCAATATGGATACGAAAATATGTTAGCTATATTTAAAATTACGGACATTTTAAAACATCAACAAAATATTAATTCACAATAAAATGTGGTAACGCGTCCAATGTTAACATACAGAAGTGGCCCACAAAATCCGTTTTCGTGTAAGTTACACATCAATTAATATAAAAACTCGCATCTCGACTCTTGTTGAATATTCATAAAGAGCTGTTAATTGCACAAGTCGGCAAATACTAGGAGAGAGCGACCCACGGTTCCTGGTAAGGCACGTCTCTTCTCCCCCCTTCGTTACTCCCTCCCCCTCGTCGCAAAAGGCCAACCCTACGCACACACATACGAGCTCACTCACACACACACAAGGGGCGCGCGCAACCGGGAAAACTACGGCCTTTTACGTACGTATTGTGTACAAGAACGCGATTGTAGTATATTGAAGGAAAATATGATTAATATCCAAGGTTTTTCAGGTATTAATATTTTTTGTAACAGCAGTTTTCTTTGAAAAACGGATTTTGATTATTGCTACATCTGAAATTCATGGTTGATTGTTACTTCGTAGAGTATAGTGCAGACAGAAGCGATGTTTCAATGCTCAGAGTGGTCTGTTAAAATAATTAATCATTAGGTACTTACCTATTAATAAATGCAAGACTCCTTCCTCTTCTTCACTGTAAACGTATTTAAACAGCTTTCGATAAGATACACAACAAGTAACTTACAAAATGTAATTAAGGTCACAAAACTTTCATTTCCCGGCGCATATTTATCTGTTTTCCTTACATATACTGCGCAGAAAACGCGTGTTGGGTGTGTGCGCATCTATTTACGCGACGAGTAAATATGTACCCTCACCGTTTGTGGAGGCAGCATTAATAATTCAATTGGTTGGCCCGTTCAGGTAGCATTTAAACGATTTTTAACTTCCCATCAAACGGATTAATCGAAGCCGGAAGACGGAACCTTCGGAAATGTTTGAATTTTATATTTAATTGACTCCGAATACTTTTTTAATTATCGTAATTTGATTGTTTTTTTTTTTTCCGTTTTTTACTTGTTCTTGATCTTTCGGGATCATTATGGGCTTTAGGGATTAACTGTTACGTAATGGCTGAGGTGAATAATTTGTAGATTTTCTTTTGTTTTTCATTCTTTGTCGATTTTATCGCCTCCGAGAAATGTCAACAGTTTGTCCCTGGCCCAGGTAATGAGGAGTTCTTTCTTGTTTATTTAAGCCATCAAGTTCTGACACCTCCTCGCCTATTTTGCATACCGCAGCCAAACAAAACCGTGGTTGAGTGTCAGGATAATATAGTTGGTCGTGCTAACAGCTCGATCGGGGTCGTGTCGTACAAACAGACGGACAAACGGCCGGCCGGCCGCGGCTTGATTTCTTTGCCAAACACTAATATTTGAAAACCAAGCTCGTCGCGATTACAGTGTGATCTTCATGGGTGGATTGCACATGTACCTACGATGCTAGAAAGTAACTAGAGATACCTATACTGCAATGATATTGGTCTTGGTTGTGTTTTAAAATGTTTATGGTTAGGTCTGAGACCATGGGCTACTTGTTGAATAATGAGGATCAATATTCCTTACGAACTCTAAATAGACTGTATGTTTACATTTTTGTTGGATTAAAAGAAGAAAAAAACATCATTATGTGGTCCTTATTCACCTACATCTGTAATACTTACCCGGATTTACACGTAGATTCACGTAGGCTTCGATTCTAGTAGGGTATCTAGCTTCTTTTCTACAATAAACAAATTTTTCTTATTGTCTAAAAATTTAATCTAGCCCTCGACTGGTTCCAGGACCAACGACTTGTGACGAATTGTGACGAATGAGTGACCTGATTTACATTTCCATTGGTTATGTAGCGATCATAGGTAGTTCCTTGACGTCTATAGGTACGTGACATTCACGAAAACTGTGCAATTCACAATGAAAAACTGTCACTTTTGACACTACTTACTTCCTACTTGAACTTTAGTCACTACTCACTAGAAAGATTCGTAATGATAGAGGGAAATAAAAGCGACGCGACGGGATGTTACTATGCGCAATGCCTACACCTCGTATAGGCATTGCGCATAGTAACATCTATCGACACATACCTATGTTACAACTTAATATCTACCTGAAGGGCAATTGCGTAACACACTATCAGAAGATAGCTTTCATTTTGACAGTTCAACAACATTCATTGCGTTATTTACGTTGTTCAGCAGGCAATTTTTTCGAACTTGTGAATAAAGCAATGGATTAACAATATCCTTCAAAATCATTCAGATTGTGATTGACAGTGTGTTACGCAATTAGGGTGCTGATCTTACCGCTTATCAGAAGGACAATTCCCGTAATTAAAAACGTTCAAAATCTAGTCGCAATCTCATCTCAGCGACAATCAATGTCAAAAACTTGTCAAAAATGTAGAGAAATTAGGTTTTTTTGACAGATTGAGATCAGACTGAACGCTCTTAAAATTACGAGAACCGTCCTTCTGGTGTTATCTAATGCGAGTTCCAGCATTTTACCTATAGGGAAAACTGTCATTTTACTTTCTAAAATTCTTCAGTGGCAGCAGTCTGAAAAAATTATAAAGCTTCCGCCCGCAACTTCGTCCGCGTGAAATTTCACCCTCCCCCCATTCACCCTCTTAGGGGTGGAATTTCAAAAAATCCTTTCTTAGCGGATGCCTACGTCCTAACATCTAACTGCATGCCAAATTTCAGCCCGATCCCTCCAGTGGTTTGGGCTGTGCGTTGATAGATCACTATGTCAGTCAGTCAGACCTTTGAGTTTTATATATTTATAGAAGAAGAAGATGAAATATTTCAGGGTTTCAGGCAGCTCAAAAACAACGATATCTTCTAGAATTTTCCCGATATTCAAATAATGATGCCTTGTGCGTTATTTCACTCGTTCATATATTTCACTCGTTCAAGATACCTACATGATCATATGATATCACCCGCAGACTTGAAAGCATGTGTGCAAACATCGAGCGTTCGTCGGTGCTCGGTAGTAAATTGGATCTATTGTGCATGGGATGAAATTATTATTATTTCAATTGTACGGATAATAATAATTAATAAACTATGGAAATAATTGAATACCTACAGAAGGTGATGAAAGATGAAACAATGGGGACATCTTGCATGTCATTTATTTATCTTCTTTTGTGAAGCATGTAAGTTAGTCTTGCATGATAATATTTTCACAAACATTATCTTCTTTTCATTTATCTTTAAAGATCCTTGCTCATGATAGGTTGTTTAGTTCTCTCTCCTCCTTTCCGATGTCACTTATCTTAAGAAAGAGCGGTGTAATTGCGTAACACACTAACAGTAGCATTGGCTTCATTTTGACAGTTCAACAACATTCATTGCGCTATTTACGTTGTTGAGCAGACAAATTTTTCGAACATATGAAGCAATGCCCTTCAAAATGATTCAGATTCTGATTGATAGTGTGTTACGCAATTAGGGTGCCGGTCTTTGCTAAGTTTTTTTCGTCTTCCGTTCCGATGTCACTACTCCTATAAACAGTTCTGAACTGAACTCTGAACTGAGATTCCTGGACACTGCTACTCGATACCTGGAGTCCATTGCCACTCCCAGTACAATCTCCTTGGAGTAAACAAATTAAATTACTTATTAATAATTCTATTCCAATTTATCCTAATTCTGTAATAATTGTGTATTCTGTTTTAATTTGTTTAATTTTATTTAATATTATCTAATTTTTATCTAATGTTGACCAACTTTGTTACATTTAATTTAATTTCATCTTTTGTCCAGTTTTTTATTATGTGATTTAGCCTATTTTTATGATTGTATGACATGTGGAATTACTAATATTGACTAATAACTTGTATGTGTGGTGCAAACTGTTAATATAAGTTGGTTATTAATAAATAAATAAATAAGTTCTGTTATTGTCTTTATGATAACGCATAGTCTGTCCTGTCTATACCAATGATGACTAAACAGTGGAAGCAAATTAATATACTACTTATTCCTTGAAGCATGTAGAGCGAGATATCTAGTTATGATGTCAGTATCCTATTATTTCTACTTATAATAATATATCTTGGAGCATGTAGAGGTGCACCAGGGTTTTGGAAAGCCCGCCTCCGAGCGGGTAAGTTTTGTTTACGAAATTGCCGTCAACAGTAAATTCCTCATTAATGCTTATACTGTAGGTAAATATTGCATTCTTAACGTTTTCAGATAATTATATTTAAGTACCTACCATTGGACCGTTTACCTTTTCGCAAAAATAACAAGACATCATCATTCCGAAATTTCACAAAAGTGTGACGCGCAAAGCGTGCTTCTGAGAAATCTTAACAGCAATGCTGCGTTAAACTACTTGAGTCATAATCGCAATTAAAACAGTCGTATATAATTATTATGACGCGCAGTTCTAAGCCGTGTGTGCACTGGGATAGTCAAAGTTGAGTTGAGCGCCCCCTGTATCTTTGTTGAAATATTTGCAGTGTAAGCGGTGACTCTGGGTTAGGGCACGACTACATGGTATGATTTGGGGGGAACTAGGGTGTTCAATCGAATTTTACAAGGGAACGGTACTTTTATTTTTGAGTAGAAAGGAGTTCTCATGGTTTAACAAGAGCTGTACTAAATGCTAAAGGTCTACCAAATCATGTTTGGTATCTAAGATATGTTAGAATGGCCAAGTTAAATGTAGACAGGCCCATTTTTTTTTGTGCCTGACAAGTTTATCTTTGCCACAAGGCTTTTTAAATCCTTAGTCAGAAAATTTGTGCCACAAGTAGGTACCTAAAAGGCTTTTTAAATCCTTAGTCAGAAAATTTGGCGAAAAGAAGTAAGTAAAAAGTAGTGAAAGTAGTGTGTAGTAGTGTTTATATATGTGTGTACATAAATGGTTAAATAAATAAATAAAACATAGGTAAATTATTCATGAGGAGGTGCCTAATTGAACGTGTATTTTAAAAATAGTAATTTTTTTTATTCTTCTTCGTGTCGCTGACACGAGAAGAAGAAGAAAAAAATTGGTAACAAAATTTTTTGGCCCAATACTTCGCCAATCCCACGGCGTTATCGGCAGCGCAGAGGTAACTTTAGCTACATGTTGCGAACAAATAATAAATTCATAATCCTAATGCCCTAGGATTCCTCAGAGATTTCCCCATCGTCACATATCGCACTAGGCTCAAGATCACTACCCTTAAACGAGCGACGCAAGTCTTCGCGAGATATGCTCGCACCCATAAGGGCCGTCTCCTCGAGCGAGAGAATCGCGGCGGTATTTCTATACACTCTTAGTACGGGTCTCCACACGGCGATATCATCGCGGCGAAAATTTGATGGCACGGCGAGACTATCGCCGCGATTCTCTCGCTCGTGGAGACGGCCCCTTACTCATACGTACCGATGCGATGTTAGGTGTCCGCTGATTGTTGGCACAGTAAATTTGTTCTCTTCTCTCCCCGCCTGGATTAGCCTGTTTTTATACTAAACACAACAGTTTTATCTCGGGGAATGTTAATTGTGCATGTTTGTCTTGCGAAATTGATGCGCTGACGCATGGTGCAGTGTTGATGCGTTTCTGTATTTGCGTTGCTAATTATTGTTGGGTGACTGGTGGCTGAGCTGAGATGCATGTACAGAACTACATTGCAAGTATAGTTGAATTTTCTATTGAATAAATAGGTACTAAATAACATTAGGTAAAGAAAATTACGTGGAAGAGACCTTATATTATTATATTAATATTTCAGCAAATTATAAAACTAAGCAGGAAAGGGGTGAGCAAAACCGACTGGTTACCTACTTAATTATGTTTTATTTTATAAGAATTTCAACCAACCCCAGGCTTCTCAGATGGTAGTAATCTTTGTCGAATCAGCTAACATTCGACAAAGATTACTACCATCTGAGAAGCCTGGGGTTGGTTGAACCTACTCGTGTGTGTTCCTACCTATTGTTTTTGCCACTCATCAGCTAACATGAGTGGCAAAAACAATAGGTAGGAACACACACGAGTAGGTACCTGATAGATTATTGGTAAGAAAATAAGAATATAAGTATTATAAGCTCAGAGTAGACACAGGCAGACATCAGTTTTACAGGGAATGACAAGCAAGTGTGACAGGTGTCTTCTATGACACATAGGTACACATAGAGACGTTGTCGCTTAGTTTACAACTTACAACACTAGGTAAGCCAACTTCTCAGTAATTCTCATGTTACTGTGTAGTTTATATTATTCATCTTCTAAATCCCACGTTTAGGTAATCTAGTCTTTTCCCATCTCAGTTAACAACCAATAAAAACATAAAATTATACACCCAATAAAGCTTACCTACTAAGCAAGTTAAAACGGTAGTAATAAAATAATAATTTTAAATTCCAGTGCGTGTAACCTCGATAAAACCAAGATGGCGTCGGTTATCGCGGCCATATTGTTTGCTAAGCGACCGGCGCGCGCGGCGCAAGAGTTTGCTCTTTGGAGACCTGTTTTACAAAGACCTTTATAATAAATTATTCTAGAATATTAATGAGGACACTGGGAGTATTTTATTTGCGTATTTTTTTTTATATATTTGTTTAAAGCTCCGTGTTTGTAGGGTCAGTTTGGAGGTGACAGGCAGAAGGCGTTACGTTTGAAAACAAATATTATATTGGATGGGTGGTACCTACTTTGAATTTTAATTGCTTGCGGTTTTGTAGCTAATTTTTAGAGGGAGGTACTACTGATACGACAGTTTTGGCAATTTAAATTAAATACTTAGATATTGGGATGAATACTTCCTTTATAATACCTTTTTCCAGTAATAGTATAAGTTTGACCATGTGTGTTAGATTATGAACCAACCACTTGAACGTTTGGTGGTACTATAAAGTTTGGAACCAGCCGGTCGATTCTGTAAAAATCTCACCGTGAAAACTTAGGTGAAGTGAGTTTCTTTTTGCTAGGAATTGACACTATTCTCAGCTCACTCCACGCTCACTTCACCTAAGTTTTCACGGTGAGATTTTTACATAACAGCACCGCAGATCTTATTGAGATGAGAGTTTGAAAAAGAGTTTTATTTGCTTCTAGACAACTATGTATCATAACCTTATCCACTACCAAACAATATGAATTGCTTGCACTCCTCATTTCATCAGGTGCCATGCAACATTACACAACAAGGTAAACTCATAGCCAATTTAAAAATAATTTGCTCAAAAGTTACAAAGCAAACCAAGTTTTCTCTGTCGCATGAGGCCAAGGGGGCTTCGTATTGGGCCCAGCTAAATATGTGCTCTACACACAAACACACACACAATATGTACACAGCACACACACCGCTTGCACGGAAAATATTTGGTAACACAGCCAATGTAATCCAAGGAGTTTACCTTGATAAATTAAATATACCTAGAGATAATTTCGATTGTTGCGAACCTATTAGAGTTTGAATTGGTTTTCTTTGCGAATCTTTTAAATATTTGGCTAGTAAGACGGTCTAAATCAGTAGGTACGTGTGTGTACCTTCTGGGTACGTTGTTTTGCGTCTAGTGTGAGTAGGACGTCGATGACAGTAGGTAATCGAGTTTTTCTTTGTTCGGAATGAAAATCTTGAGTGAGATACAGGTTTATTCCTAGTTCAGGTAGAAATAAATTATTTCTTACCTACCTCTAGTATAAGGCCTAATTTTGTAAATATTTGTGTAGGTATATCAATTATTTCAATAAACAATTTCAAAATGACTGCACTTAGGTATGTGCTTATTTTTGTAAGTCATATCAGTATTCTTTTGCAGATATCAAAATAGTAACCACTGAGAGCTCATTCATTAACTCATGTTTTCATATCAGAAAAACGTGTTGTGTTGAAATGTTTTCTGTTGCAATTTTCATTTTGTCGATAAACGTACAGTGATCAATAGTCACTTATCAAGTCAAAGAAGTATTTGCAACCTATCAAACTTGAAAATCTGTTAACTTGTTTCTACCTCCAAGCAAAAAGCACCTAAGTTAATCCCAAAATAAAGTCCTAACGAGCATAATTCGCCTGTACATCCCAAAAACGCAAACCAATTTATTTCAGAGGTGTAAACTCGTAGAAATCACATCAAAATATTGACAGTGTAAATGTAAACCATGTGACCTTGACCGTGACCTTGGCAGGCGGGTTCACCCGCGGACGATAACTAGAGTTAATATTGGCACCGTACACTGAACTGTTTGACAAACGCTCTACTCTATCAATATATAAACATAATATTTATATATGAAGCGCTTTTGGTTCGCTTAGTGTGAGCACTTGTGTAATTTGTCTCTGGAACTGATAATCTGTGTGCCTATGTATATTTGTGACGTCATAGTTTGTTTGTGGCTGGGTTTAGGTTTTATTTGGGGTAGGGTAATGAAGAGGTTTTCCTTTACGTTATGTTTAGTCCTGCGAACAATTTTTTACAGAATGGCATTATTATACATAATAAAGAACTGTTTTTATTAAGAATTCATTCGTTCGTCGGCTATGGTCAGCCATCTGAAAACTACGACTACCCACTTAGAGGGGCAAGTTAAGTTACAAGTCAACATTGTTGCAAATAATCAGTAATATGTATCTATGGGAGCAGTACTGGTGGCCCAGTGGCAACGACCCCGACTTACGAGTTGTAGGTCGTGGGTTCGAACCCAAACAGGCGCTTTACATTGTGTAAATAATTTCATCACCACTGCTCTCAGAAGGGTGAAGGAAAACATCGTGAGGAAATCGGCATGTCCTAGAACCAAAAGTTCAAAGACATGTGACATCTAGCAGTCTACAGTCTCTTTAATGCATATTAGAAAAATATGTTTTACCTCCATGACATTATTTTTTTCTTGGTCAAATGAATTATTAATAAATCGTAAATGCTCTTGTGATTTCAGGGTTATTCACGTACTCAAGTATGTTGATGTTTTCATGACATTGTAGTGTAAAGTTCGATGAACGATTTCGTTGTCCTTTGTGTCCGGGATTTTACTTAATACTTAATAATAGGTATATTTTGCTTGTATTGAACTTGATTGCAGCTGGTATTTTCGACTATTTAGGTGCTATTGTTTCATAAATATGTATATATTTCTGATTATTATAGTTTTGCTGTGATTCGTATTCCTGAAATAATTTTTAGGGTTCTGTACTCAAAGGAGGCCAATGGATCCCTTTTACTAAGGCTCCGCCATCCGTCTGTCTGTCACAGGGCTGTATCTTTTGAACCGTAATAGGTTCTATACTTGAAATTTTCACAGAGTGTGTATAGCCGCTATAACAAGAAAAATATTCAAAATAAAATAATGTAAAAATCCCAGTTTTTAATAAATTTTTAATAAATTATTTAACATAAATATGTAGGTCGTGTTACTGGTCGAAGTGGCAGTGCTTGGGGGAGGGCTATGTCCAGCAGTGGACGTCTTTCGCCTGAATTGATGATGATATTGATAATGTAATGTAATTTTAAGTGTTAGTTATTGTACGGTTGTTGTAATCCTTCGTGTGCGTTTTCAAGAAAACGTAGTAAACATAAACCTTCATTTATTTAGTACATAAAAACTTCTTTCAAGATTAGCCGTAGTCTACTACCGCCCGGTACAGTAATGACGATAGGTAACTTTCAATAAGTCCGTAGCACTCATTGCTACGAGGCTACGAGCGTAGCAACGAATGTCAATTTTGTAGCAGGTCTAAAAATGATGTATTTGTTTCGTTAAACGAGGGGCTTATGGCTAAGTAATAACACCCGCACGGTTCGATCGATAAGGTTAAGCTACACTTGTCGCGATTGGTCTCTGGATGGGTGACCATCTTTACACATTATTTCTACCCGTAATGACTGCCAAATATCCAACTGCTTAACGTATGTTCTTTCCGAGGCACAGAGGGGCCTTGGTGTGATATTGAATGGTCACCCATCCACGGACCGACCTCGGCAGGCGTCAGTCTCTGACTACCGTCTATTGAAATGACACTATATTCCCCAGTTATATAACAGAGCGAGCGTTGGACTGAGGTCCGTTTCACAGACGTTATAGCATCTCGTACGCAGCTCGGGTGTTAATGAGATGAGCGTCGGGTCCAGACTGCACAAATTATCGGACACACTGTAATGTGACCCTCTCGTACCCTTTTACGTGCTGTGCTTCGTTTAGTAGTAGTGTTGGAGAGAGTAGAGTAGAACGGTAGAACCTGGATGTGGGTGGCACAGGGGCGTGGAGATTGGCACATGAAAAGAGAATTAGTGGATGAAGTCGGAATGTGGATGAAGAAGATAATGAGTAGAGTGCTGCCATTTAATGAATACTGCAGGCAACAACCATAACGACCATATTTTACCGACGTGTTGTAGGTGCTTCGTTGAGAAGTGACTCGAAGATAGTGCAGTGAATGTAAGTTATTTTAAAATTGTAGGCTGTTCCGAGACTTAATTATTATTTGATATGATGAGGGGGAGATTCGAAGTAAGTTTAACTAATGATAGTGTAAGTATAAATGTCTCAAAGAGATTTAATGCTTCACACAGTTACTATTTTTTTTAGAAAATTACAAGTTCCCTAGCACCAGTCTTAAAAAAAAACATACTTAAAAAAAATAAAGTAGTTTTGCTATTTTACCTGTAAGGATCTTAAACAGCTTTTTTCCAATATTACTTCACCATTTTGACAAACAATCAGCATCTCAAACGGACCTCTAACTAATGCCTACTCCAGTCACTTGCCTTACAAAGCCATGTAAACGCAGCACCAGCTCCAAAAACGCAAGTCCAGTAAAATTGTTTGCAGTAACAATTCTGACGCGTACAGATTCGTATAGCTAACGCGTATTTATTTAGCGATACACATGTAATTGATGGCTTCGGCCGAATGTCAAGCAACCATGTTAATTTCCTACTTTAGTCATGTTACGTTGTACACAAAAATATCTTGGTTTTGTGTTGGTGTCACTCAACTTAAGGAGTTTATTCGGTCATGGATCTTTTGTAAAAAAGGTTTTGTGGTTCGGAACCCGGATGTTAATAGGGGACACGTACAGACGCCAGCACATCAAGCTACACAAAACTGTAAAATTTCCCCAATCAACTTTGAACCTTATGATTTAGCGATAAAGTTAAAATTCTATTAAAGAAATTTGACAGATTGTAGTAGGTTGATGTGCTGGCGTCTGTACCTACAGGGCTTTAGAATAAAAAAAAAAAAACAACATCTATGCATGCAAGTACTAAGTCTTGAAAATCAATTCATTCCGAAAGTCTGACTACCAGTCTTACCAAGAGTGAACGTCTTACCCAGTACCTAACTGGGTTGTGGAGGTAAGGTAAGCAGTCGCTTCATGTAAAATATTGGTTTTGAGCAGCATCCGGTTAGACTGGAAGCTGATACCACCAGCTTTGGGAAAAGGCTAGGCAGATGGTGATGAACTATAGAGCTTTAGAGCGATCTACAAACCCAAATGTAATTGATTTCATGAGCCATTTTACGGCCGGGTTAAGGATACAGCAAATGGTTTGATTACCTATATTTGTCTGAATTCATAATATTCATCCAAGTTTCTAGATTAATATGTAGTTAATAATTTTTAATACAAATAGGCGCCATCTAGATAATTACAGTAGCTACGCCTTCAATCGATCAGTCAAATTAATATTCTACCTACAAAGAAATAAGACTTTAAAACGCAGATTAAAAGATTATCATAGCATCTGCCACCATTATGTAGACGACAACATGAAGAATTTACAAGAAAAATAACAGATACCTAAACATTAAAATAAATATAAACATCTAATTACACAAGTACTAAGCGTTGAAAAACATTGAAAATCAATTCATTTTATACTAAATAGCTGGGACAATATGAAAATTGTAACCAAGAGTCGTGTTAGCCAATAAGCAAGATCAAATAGTAGTGAGCGTGCGACTTCCGATAATTATGTTTGCTGAAATCGTTAGAGCCGCCAGCGACCGCCATCTTGGACGGCTCACGGACAAAACGCTATGGAAAATCACAGACAAATCAAATACGTAATATATAAATAGGTACCACTAGTTTGTACCCGGGACTTTGAGTAGAACCCTTTTTGTGCCTAGTTAGGAAATGGGTGTTTTCTAGTTTTGGGTCCATAGATGTCTGTTTAAATCTCAAAATAACAGGTTTCTACTAAATAGGTAAATGAAAGTTTAAACGGTACTTAAACATTTTTTTTTGTCTCTGTCTGTTGTTCTAGCTTATCTCCGAAACGGCTGGATCGATTTTGACGGGACCGTTACTGGCAGATAGCTGATGTTATAAGGAGTAATTTAAGCTATTTTTTATCTTAGATTAAGAATTAGAATTATTTCGAACATCTACGCAAGCGATGCTTCGGTTAGAAGCTAGTTTGAAATAAATTTAGATTTAAATGTGACTACCTAACTTACCTGAATAGCATTTTATTTATTTATTTATTCATTCATTTATTTCAGGCGACGCAGGCCCATAGATAAATACCTGACGTTGACGTTGCGGTACGATTCCAGTAACTGTACCCTCGGCATTAAGATCACTTCTTGTGTTGGACAGGCAAACGGGGACAATAAAAAAACACTAGGTACTCATGTGTTGTCGATTGGTTCGAGTCGTTGAGCTCCTCAAGTTCTGAGTTGAGCTACATGATTACTGACAAATGCTTTCACTCACTGGACTGGTCCACTCAAATCTGTGTGGTACTTTTAAAACAATTTCAGACATCAATCTACATGATCTGACCAAGTTTATGTCTGGACTTTAAAAGACTGACCTCTGAGTTTGTTTCGGCCTTTCTTCGCAGAGTATTCAGATAGGAAACGTCGACCTCATCTAGCAAATGATTAGAACATGACTTTACTCGTGGTTGCAACGTTACCATTTTGACATGCAACTATACAGGGATGTCAGGATTCGGGGTAAACGCTCTGTGCATTTGTTATCCTTTATTCTGATTTTAGGTACACAACACATTGTTGCTCATGTATAGAAATACAGAAATCTAGCTTATATTATATATTTTTAATAATATGACGTGTAAAAGTGATTCCGATATCAGATTTAAAGAATAGATAAACATTTCAAATCATTAATCAAATTCAGTATTCAGTCATGTCAAACGGGTTTTGAATTTAAATCATAATTAGAGTCAAAATCATAATGTTTTTTACAGTCTTTTTGCGTCTCTGTCTGTAGTGGCTGTTTTTCAGGCTCTTTCGGGAACATTTTCATCCATGATTTTGCCTTCAACAGCGTTAGCACTCCCTCAGTCATGGACCGTCTTATGTATCACACTAATATTACAAAGGCGAAAGTTTGTGAGTGTGTGTGTGTGTTTATATGTTTGTTACTTCTTCACGCTCAAACGGATGGACCAATTTTGATGAAATTTTGTATGGAGGTAGCTGACACCCTGGATTAATATATAGGCTACTGTTTATCCCGATATTCCCACGGGTTCGACATTTACGCGGGTAAAACCGCGGGGTGCAGCTAGTATTATACGAGTATATACTATATAGATAGTTCGTTCTTAGTATATGCTGAAAACTACAAACATAATTTAAATAAATAACTGAAACATGGAATGCTTCGATGTGTGCTCACACACCACTTACACACGCCACTTTGCGACGTTTTTATTATTTGATGATTTTACTTATTGATTAGTGGCAAATAAGCCTCCCCAACAACCACTCTATAGTTTTAGAAAACAAAGTCAAAGCATGTAACGTATTCCTCATGTACCTACCACACGTTGCAGGAGGCGTGTATAAAGACAAATACAATAAAACATTTGTATCTACATAATTTATGTCAATCTGCTTTATTATACCTTGTAAACTAAACGATGTAAGATAGGCAAGATACCAACAGAAACAAGACAGATGAATTTTTTCAAGAGTTTTTTTTTTAGACTATTAAAACTTGTTTTAGATTCTAGGAACTGTTTTTAGAGTCTGAAAACCGTTTTAGATTCTTGGAACCGTTTTTGGACTCTAGAAATCGTTTTTTGATTTTAGAAATCGTATTAGAATTCTAAGAGCCGTTTTTAGAGTCTAAAAACCATTTTTAGATTTTAGAAGCCGTTTTTAGATATCAGAAATCGTTTTTAGACTCTAGATACCTTTTGCTTTCCACGATTTTTCAAAACCTAACACGGAGCTTCTGTTTAAATGACCGTTCAATTAGTAAAATACGTTTTCTTTGTTTGTAATACGCCAATCAAACTCATAGTCAACGCTATGACAATAGCACTGCAAACATTAAATATTTGTATCAACTAATATTATCACTCTACTGTGTTCGCTTTAATTATCTGTGCTCAATTCTGGCAACATTATAAATTAATTTGTCTTCAGAGACTAAGGAATTATTTTGCCTGTAAACATTGAGTCCTCGTTTATTGGTGTAAATATTTATTATTTGATCCGTGTAATGTCTCTTTATTAGGAATATTTTGACGCTTTTTTAGAAATTGACTGATAAGTTTGGGCAAATATTTGGGGGACTAAAATAGTTTTATTACGCGATGTACAGCACCAGTGTGCAGTGGTGTCAGTCCCTGCTTACCAGTGGTGAAGGTACCATACAACTCGATTTCAACGGCTTCCCTTCGACAATTCAGAATGATGATGAATTGACTACCTATAGGTATAGTCAATTCATCATTGAAATATAATCATATCATACTGTAGGTATTTAATCTACGAATGACAGCCGGGACCAACGGCTTAACGTGCTTTCCGAGGCACGGAGGGGTCACGGTATGTAAAGATGGTCACTCATCCACGGAACAACCGCGGCAACCATAGCTTAACCTGATCGATCGACCTGTACGGCTGTTATTGTTTAGCCACGGGCTCCTCCAACTCACTGTATATAGCATGATTTATACTTGAATTCTCTAGAAATATTAAGTAAGTATATTTTGTCCAAATACGAACAGAAATGATTGAATAAATAACTGAGACAGAAAACCGGATTTTCTTTTCGAGAAATCGATACGTTGCAAACAGGTAGATCACGAACACACGTCGCCAGCACATCAAGCTACTACAATCTGTCAAATTTCTTTAATAAATTTTCAACTTTAACGCTATAATAGCATAAGGTTCAAAGTTGATTGAGAAAAATTGACAGTTTCGGGTAGCTTAATGTGCTGGCGTCTGTATCTAAGGTATTTCCATATTTGTTTCTTTGTCTTTTTAACCGACTTCAAAAAAGGAGGAGGTTCTCAATTCGACGGTATGTTTTTTTTTTTTTTTGTGTTTGTTTCGCGATTACTCCGCCAATTGTGGACCGATTTTCAAAATTCTTTTTTTTTTCGAAAGGGTATACTCTCGAGGTGGTCCCATTATCATCAAGTTGGAATCTGATGAGAGGATCCCATGGAAATCGAGGGAAACCCTCAAATTTTATAGGCAAAGCTATAGCGATTTGGGTATTTTTTAAAGTAACTTGAGCATTTGCTCTCGGAAATCATCATTTGGTAAGTGGAGCTGATGATGAAGACCACAGATGGCCATCGGAACTACTCAATGACAAATATTTCATAGGTTGCGATTCGATTACTTTAATATGGTTGCTAAACGATTTATGCTCGTCGCAATGCGTATGGTGAGTGGTTGTTGAGGAGTTCTCCTGGTTCTTACTAGGAGAACTCCTCAACAATTAACGTCCCAGCATCGGGAATAGCAATATTTTGTAAAAGGTGATGAGCAGTTGACATTAGGCTATTGTAACTTAGATAAATTACAAACTGACCCACTAAAAAGTGAAAATAAAAACTTTTTTACAAAAAAAACAACCGACTTCCAAAAAACACTTTAAAGTGAAAAATAACTTTAATTTCGGAAGTCGGTGGCAAAAAACTAAAATACAAATCCAAATCCGTCCGACGACGTCCGACGTCTTCGGAAGTCGGTTGTTTTTTTTGTAAAAAAGTTTTTTTCATAGTTTTTTTTTAAACAGCCGCGTTGGTATTGTGGTCGCAAGCGCTATTGCTGAGAATGAGGTCCTGAGTTCAATACTTGGGTCAGACAAAGTGTTATTGGGTTTTTGCATTTAGAATTTTTCAGTAGCAGCCCGGACTCAGGGTTTGTGACCAGTTGATGGCTATGGGCTTGCCCCCTGTCATGTGGGTGTAAGTACTATAGGTACACTTCTGCCTGGCTCTCGGGGACTACAGGCTCGATGTTATGTATTTTTACACCAACTTTTTTTTTTTACCAGCCTTATTTTGTTTTCGGGGGGAAAAGTTCCAAAAGGCACCCGACCTCCGGGGAGGGTCGGTCGAGGAGGACGGTCGGGGAGTGTGGAATTTTTACCTGACTAAAACAACCCCGGTGATCACCATCAGCACATAGGGGTGGTCCCGTTTCCTCTTAAAAGATCAATTCCGGAACCCCCCGTTTTGTACCAGCCTGCATAATTTTCAATTGTGCATTCTAAACGGCCTACAAATTTTTCTAAAGTATTAAAAATAACCACGGTAACCGACATAGCCCGAAGAATTGCCAAACTTTTAAGTGGCAGTGGATAGCATTGCTCGCAGAACAGATAGCCGAAAGGTTCTGGAGCGGCGACCGCGTACCGCAAGACGTAGCGTTTTAAGGTTTCCCACAAGGTAAACCGACAACCTTGTGAAGGCCGCAGGAACCAGTTGGATGCAAGAAGTACAAACCCGTCGAAGTGGAGGTGCTTGGGGGAGGCCTATGTCCAGCAGTGGACGTCTTTCAGTTGAAATGACGATGATGATTAGGTATAATTGATATTACATCATTGTGCAGTCAAATTCTGTCAAACTTTTCGACATCAATGCATCACTATTTTTTATCAGACAGTTTCCATGCTGCAACCCTCATATTTACCCAGATCTTTGACTTATCTAGACGCGACAGATGGCTCATGTGAATGAGTAATTAAAAGAAAATTTTCCACGAACACATCAGCATCATGCTACGATAAGAAATAGATACAGTCAGCCTCATAAAGATATAAATAAGTACGAATGTCTTATATGCTTTGTGGGATGGTCTGTGGATGGGTGACCATCTTTACATACAGAGACCCCTCCGTGCTTCGGAAAGCACGTTAAGCCGTTGGTCCCGGCTATCATTCGTGGATCTTTGACAGTCGTTACGGATAGTCAGGAGCCCGAAAGTCTGACAACCAGTCTTACCAAGGGGTATCGTATTATCCAGTAACTGAGTAGCTCCATCTAAAATACTGGTATCCAGCTGCATCTGGTTAGGTTGGAAGCTGACCCCAACATAGCTGGGAAAAGGCTAAAGGCAGATGATGACTTTTGGAACAGACCATAGCCAATGAAATGAATTATTCATCTTTTTGAGGAGAGCAGTGGTGGCCCAGTGGTAACGACCGCGGCTTACGAGATGTACTTTACTTTGTGTTAATTATTTCATCACCACTGCTCTCAAAACGGTGAACGAAAACATCGTAAGGAAACCGGCATCTTCTAGAAACAAAAATTCGAAGACATGTGACATCTACTAACCCGCATTGGGACCGCGTGGTGGATTAGGGGCCCTTGTCCCAGTAGTGGGAACATTAGGGGCTGATTATGCATCTTTTTGAGACTGACAGTACCTGTCAGTGTGTATTTATCTTGATGACTGACGGAGCAGTAAATTCTTTGTTTCTTATGATTCCTGATAAGTAGTGATTTCCTCTGTTTGCATAGTAAGAGAGGTAGAAGATTAAACAAATGACAGTTTATAGTGTTTGGCTCATTACTATTAATAGAACTTTTGTATAAAGTATTAAGGGTGTGTTCACCTTTATTTTTCAGGTCTTGCGACATAGTGATAAGGTATAGCTATTAGGAAAATTATCTCACTAAACAGTATGGTTGCAAAATCGAATTCTATGTTACTTTGAAGAATGAAAAACTCGGAAAAACAAATGAAAATCTATAAACAGTACCTAATCTTGCTACTAAAACAAGTGACGCTTACCAGCTGTTCCATGTATTTAAACGTATCGAAGTTATGAACAAAGAAGCCTCAACCACCAAATACACAGTAACCACACACACAGCACACACAGTAATCTTCAATTTTCTTTTTCTCTTGTATCGACACGAATAGCTGATGCTGTGGTAATTATTATTCAGTATACAAGGTGCGGCAGGGACTGCCCCGGATGCTCCAGATATACATTTCAGAATATGGATAGCAACGCACAGCGACATATCAAGCTATACATTTCCAGTATAAGCTGACTTCTCGTTGTAAAATGCAACATCACCTACTATAAAATGTGTACTATAAAATGTTCAATGTTTTCCTCAGTTCTAAAGGTCGAATTCTCGCCAAACCTTAACAAACTGTTCCTCACAGACTTCCCACCCACAGAGAGGTATCGTACAAATTCCACATTAGTACACACCAAATGCTAGTTTAAATCCAAAGAGGACATTATTTGATTAACACTAATTAGTCAAACCGGCTTTGCCTCATCCGCCGGCGATGTAAAGAAAGCGCCGAGCTCACACAAATATATAAAGACACTCTTTCAACGGTCTTGTGGCCCTGAAAATAAAAGTCAGAATACATTTTCAAAAATGCACAATTATGTTGGTTTAGTAAACCCAATTTGTGTGATGGAGAAAGTAACTTTCTACAAGTCCGTAGTTTGTCATAATTTTAATTTATTGCAGAGAAATATTGGCTGCTTTCGATTCGGTTTCCTGTTGATTGTTTCAAGTTTATTTTAATAAATGACTAGTAGACACTTCTTTTATTTTGGTTGTGGGCAGTCAGCTTCCTCTCCGACAGAACTTTTTTCTAGTAAATATTTTAACCATGGCTTCAGCTATTCTTGTTGCATCATTACAATTTGATTTGATATGGTAGTATTTCGGGAAGGTGTATTCTTCCACGGAACGACTTTCCCGGGGTTTTATAATCTACCTTAGTTCTTCCAGAGTTACCTATCCAATAATAAGTTATTGGATAGGTCCTAGGTCTATCTTTTCGACTAAACATCTTACGTAACATGTAGCAGTAGATACTTACGTAACTCAAGTTTAATACAATTCTAACAACACCTTTATCATTCCGAAACAGATGACAAATTCAATACAATCGAATAACAAACCCCGCCCCTGTAATTAGTAAAATCATCAAACATTTAGAAAGACGATTCCCACCGTTCATTGAATCCATACATCTCGACCGATTTCACGGACAATTCCGCATAAAAGGTACAAGTCAAATGGTCACAAAGCCCATTCATTTTAAACGGGACCCCTAACAACATTATACCGATGTAATACATATTTCATTATTAATTTCCACCTTTTATGATGCTTAATTTTATTGCTGTGGCAACCCCGGACGTATTTTTTTATAAGGCCACGGAACGATGCTACAATGCCAGTCCGTTTGACAATAGAGGGCGTTGTATTGTTGTACAATGTTTTTTTTTATTGTTGATAGACAGTTTTATAATCATGTGGTACGGTTAGGCGAACAATTTTAGAGATATTTACACTGACTTTAGTAGGTTTTCAGTGACAATATTTTCAGTGCTTTCAAATGATGGGTACTATTTTTTCATAGAAACCTCACCATTTACAGTTTTCAAGGAGGATCGTCTTTTTGCCAAGCCGTATGAAAAACTCCTGACTAAAACACAGAGAAACTACAATCAGAAAAATGGTCAAAACGACAAACATTCAACTCGACTCCAAAAGTTATCTAAAACTGGCCATTCTTTTGCCGACTGTACGTGATCTGACGTATCCACATCGTCCAACAGTTCCTGAACGTTCAGACTCGTCCCATTCATAAGGAGACACCGGCATTCACTTCCGGTTGCCCTTTCATTGTAGCAAGTCAACGCGCGCCGCCGGCCATGCCAACAAAAGACCGATTCAAAAATCGAATTCGCGATTCAAAAGCGCATCGTTGAGGTTTATTGGCTTATCGCTTGATTGATTGTGCGAACGCCGACGCAATTTTTTTTTCTTTCAATGTTGCCAGTTTTTATTATGGAATAACTCGATAATATATTTTGATTTGGGCGTGTCGAATGCGCGATTCCCTTTGTCGGTTACAGGAAGTTTTAGCAACGTCTATGTCCTGTAACAGGTACATTTGTATGAAATGTATGGAGTTTAGTACACTTGTGTTTGCGTTACGCCTATTAGGGCTTCCATTTGAAGTAAAGAGGCACGCATTGTAGACATTAACTGTGCTGAAATGGTTAATATTTGTAAATAAATTATGTTCAATGTCGATTCGTTTCTGTTGCTGGTTTCTTTGCATACTTATAACTCTTCAATGGTTATTTAAAGTAGAATTGCAAAGCAATGAAAGGTTGGTTCTCAAAGCTTACCTATCTATTTTTTTTAACAATGAAATTAGTAGAAATTACACAAAGGAAGTAAGTATCACCTAGTAGGTACTGACTGAAAATTGTCGAAACATCTTCATACGTTTATTTCATCAGCAGAGAATGTAATTTTTTTCAACGATGTTGAAGTAAAATATGAACTTGCTGGATAGAAAATGATTGTTTTAACTTAGGAATATCTTTCGAATACACCCATCTGACCGAGTGCCTTTATATTCTCACAATAGGAACAGAAAAAAAATAAAAAGGACGGTTATAAATAGGTATGATTGCAGTTGTAATATTTATTTAATATGTCCTCAACCTTCTGAAAAACCAGACTCTCATTCTCATAACATTTCAGTAGGCACACAACTATTGAGCCACACAAATGTTGCCAAAATAGATTCATTTCATTGGTTCACGCAAATCCTAGCGTAAATTAGCCACGTCTTATTAGTCACAACATGGGCATTCATAAACGGATCTTTTCATCCTTGAAACGATGAAACAACGTACACTACCCAAAAACTGTCTTAGTCAGTGGGGTTTTCCATTAAAAATATATTTTATTATGACAAAGTATATTAGCATAAGCGTCCAAAAGACAATACATTCAATTTCAAGTTTTCAACTCACGCGCAGTGTTCCTATTGGGCAACGAAGTCTCCAGATCCGTGAACAGAGTGCCACAACCTTTATTTTGCGTCCCAAAAAACGGTTCAATGCACTTCTGTCTTTCAAAATAAGGTGCATTATCCAATGCAATTGTTGTTGGCTGTGTGTATGGGTAATGTTGTCGGTCAAAGTACCGTGACGTATTTGTGCTACCGTGGATAAACGGACAGACAGACAACACGTTGAATATGCACAGCGATAAAATACACAATCAGACGAAAACTGCTTTTTTTTTTCTCTTTTTCTGTTGCCCCACTTTATTGTGAGCCTGTATTGTCAACGTGATGAATAATAACTAATTAAAAGAGGTTTGTTTTTTTTTGTTTAAACTGGTCATCTGAATAGTTTAAACTATTAGTTTACTATATAAGTTACTAGTAATTCTGTAATTAAGTAAAATAAAAAGCAGGTATTGGTCTAATCACTAATAGTAATAGTCTAATAAAAAATATTAGGCGGGCTTGGCTGAATACACATAATACCAATGCCTCTTTACTTATTAAAAAAAATACGGAAAAGATCCCGCCACTTTTGGATTCGTTTGATTTTGTCTTTTGCACACTGGCGGTAAAAGCGGATTGTTTAAATTAAATTTACCATGGATCTAAAGCTAATCGTTTTGAGAAAGAAGTAAAGTACATTCTGTTTAGGGGTTTCTCAAACGTTTTATTAATATTTCGTAAGTGTTTCTGGATAAAAAGACTCGACAACGACGGCGAATTATTATTGTATCTCCTTCACTGTCGAAAGTGTCCGAATCTGACCACATTTTATAAAATTTGTTTGGTAAGTAATAATATTAATATTTTGTATAATTTTGGCTTATCTTTTTTACAAGCTTTCTGAGACTAATATCTTTATCAGTGTAATTTACAAGAGTATTTAATAACACATTTTTTTATGAAACCAAAACTCAGGTAATTTTAGCTAATATTTATGAGATGCAACTAGTAACTAATATTTTACTACTGTAGCTTCGAGAAACGCACACTAGCAAACTTGTAAAAAATATTCGTTTATGGACTCATATTATTAGTCTAATAAGTTTCGAGAAATAGGGCCTGCCTAGCCTTTTTCCCAATTATGTTGGGGTCGGCTTCCAGTCTAACCGGATGCAGCTGAATACCAGTATTGTATGTACAATTGTACATAGAGCTGATAGAGCGACTGCCTATCTGACCTCTACAAAATTAGTTACTGGCTAACACGATACCCCTTGGTAAGACTATTTGTCAGACTTTTGGATTTCTGACGACCCGTAACGATAATTTGCAATTTAAGTACCTAGTTTAAATACAGTGCAATATACAGGGTTATTTGTAAAACACCAGTAACCTCTTAAGAGGTCATTGTACTCATCATTATGAACAACTTTTACTATGGGACCAAACCCGAAATCGCGAAAAAAAAAACAGCTGTTCCCTACATTTATGTTCGTATAACTCGTCAAAATGTAGGGAACAGCTGATTTTTTTTTCGCGATTTCAGGTTTGGTCCCATAGTAAAAGTTGTTCATAATGATGAGTACAATGACCTCTTAAGAGGTTACTGGTGTTTTACAAATAACCCTGTATAAAAACAATAAAATAAAATCTATGTAGGTACTGTGAAGATCTAACAGGATCTCCACATTTATAAATAAAAGAGTCGTAGACTTTGGACTCTATATATTGGTTTAGATAATCTTACTCAACATGGATAATATAAAAATTACTTCTATTCTATTCCATCGTCATATTGGATCTGACATTACGTCTTAACTTTTTAATCTACACCCAACAGTAAATATTATCAGCCAGTGCTACTTTAAGGTTAGCATACATAACAAATCTCTACAGTACCTACATATTTAACGATCACGCAGCCCACGAAAGTGTTCCACGGACAAACTGTCCATTCATCAAAAAGACCATTAGATAACCATTATGAATGTTATTTTACGTATGACAACACTCAACAATAGTATTTACATTCGATGTCAGTTTGTTTTACATCCGAAATACACATTGAATAAACGCGTAACATATTTCTTCCAACATTCTCAGTTCTTTTATGCTTTGAAGATAATGTCACGCATTATAAGAGGGCCATAGTTCCGTGGACCGGTCTTTGTCCGCACAAAGAAAGGTGAATGAAGAACTGAATAATAATAACACATGTTGGCCGGTAGGAATTGAGAATTAAAAAAAAAAGTTCTGAGATATGACAACACCGCCACGTGTTTAGAACACAATAGGATTTCAAATGTTGAAAAACGTATTCTTTTGACGTTTATTTTTTTTTCTAATGTCATTAATACTTGCCATATATAAAAATGAAAAGTAAAGGCTATATATAGTAGGTGCGCGTAATTCGCGTGTTATCGTAGACGATATATCAAAAGGGCTGTGTTTTTAAGCGCGCGTGACATGTGATAATTTACGTATAATATGTACGTATGTGCTCAGTGGGCTCATAAATTCGCAAGCCCGTGATTTATATGGGGATTAGAGCGCGTTATCATTACATAACTGTGCGGTGGCTTAAAGTTACATATTACAGGTATATGAGTATTATCATTCATTATTATGATATGGCCGTAAACCTCTAATGGTTTGGTTAGGCTATAATTTACTTACAACATTAATTATGTCAAATGGTCGTAGATACCTACATTTAATAAACATACCTAATTTAAGAAATAGTTGAAGAACTGCAACTGGTATTCACAGTGACACTAAATTCTGTCATCGTACCACGTTACCAACGTGTACGATGGAAAAAGGAAACAAGTGCGAGTCGGACTCGCACACGAAGGGTTCCGTACCACAAGGCAAAAACGCCGAAAAAAACACGTTTGTTGTATGGGAGCCCCCCTTACATATTTATTTTATTCTGTTTTTAAGTAGTATTTGTTGTTATAGCGGCAACAGAAATTTATCATCTGTGAAAATTTCAACTGTCTAGCTATCACGGTTCATGAGATACAGCCTGGTGACAGGTCCCGTTTTACCCTTGGGTACGGAACCCTGAAATGAGTGCTAAATATCAATACTAACCAAACAAATGTTAAATTATAGTACCTATGTACAATGATTATGGGGTGTGGTATATATTTACCTACATTCATATTTATGAATTATAAAAGAATACCAACTCACCCTACAAAAATGTCAGCTAGTAACACATCCTATGAAAATAAATATACAAAAACATGCATTTCACATTCTCAGGCACAATCACTCGATGTCTTTGCCATGTCATGTGTTGCCAGCATTAAGGGCCCTTGAAAATGGCGCGCAAACTGACGGCTCCTAGCTAAATTAACAAACAAAATGGCGGGAGATTATACCATAACCGCTTTTATTAAGTGTTCCCGCAATTTCAAGTAGGGATTTTTATTTGCGTTGATTCTATTCATGTGACAATATCATATTTTGCGAATTGTAAGGATTAAGTACCTAGTGCCATTTTTTTTGGCAAAAGCAAGGGAATGTTTTCTGTTGCACAGCGCAAAATGAATTTCTCAGAATTATTTAATGAGTTATTTTAAGATTATTCTTAGATTTTTTCGCGGAAAATAACCAATTAACTTCTTACACGAATTGCTTAGAAACCGCAAAAACATATTGAAAACTACACGTGGAAATTCTTCGAACCACCCAGAGGGTAAAATACTTACAAAGAACTCCACACGTACCTATCCAACGCCTCAAAGGAATTTACGAAAAATAAATCTTAAACAAGTAAGTACCTATCAAATTGAAATTACCTACTCACGACAAAATCACAAAACTTTCCTCGTTCTAACTCCCGCTAAAATTCCGCCAGCAATATTTCTACGAAGCAATTTAATTAATTAACGAACAAGAAAGTTCCGCCGGCCGGCCTTCGGAAAACGTTAATCTTGCAGCCAGTGTAAAATTCACAAAAACTTTAAGCCGGCTGCGCGAGCCAGTAGTTTGAGTAGGGAACTTGTAATAGGTTTAAACTCTGAATATTTAAATTGTCTACAGTGTAATTTTGAAATCACAATCCGTCCACGGGTTATTAATGTTTGTGTTCCTTTTGTTTTAATTGAACGGCTGCAGACGTTTACTTTGTGCTGCGTGGGAGTATCTAATCGGGATATTAATTTTATTGGGTTTAAATGTTGGAATAATAAAGAAAAGAAAGAAAGAAAGAAAAAAAAATTGTTTTAGGTAGGTACTTACTTAATTAATCGTTGCTTGGCTTTTAATTACTAGTTTGATTCTGACTGGTGATTAAATAATCATTTGAAAAGGAGGCATCTTTTTGGGAACGAATATCTACGACCATCACCACTCTTCAAGTGGTTTTATTGTACATAAGAATTACCTACCTATCTACTACCTACTAACGCAGTTATATGTATAAATATCCATCTATAAACTACATATTTTAAGCTGAAAAGTTTGTTTGTTTAGACCGGTCGGATTTGAAAAAAATTTGCATTTTGCATTTGATAGCCCATTTCTTGAGGAAGGCTATAGGCTATTTAACATCACGTTAGGACTCATAGGAGCCGAGCAAAATGAAATAAAGTCAGAAAGAACACTTAGCCAAAACGAAGTAATAGCGCGGGCAAGCTATGCGATGCGACGGGATGGGTCGCGGGATCAAGAAATTTCACGTGAATCAAATAAAAATCGAATGTCAAAACTGCAATTTATTTTTTCATCATCATCATGAAGGTCCTTTTGTTTCTCTGCTACCTTTTGCTGCTCCAACAAACCTTTTTGTCTATATTTCCTTGCCTACGCTTTTCCTTGTACCTACTAGTATTGTGCTTATTACAAGTTCTTTAACACACTAATATTATAAAGGCGAAAGTTTGCGTGTGTGTTTATATGTTTGTTACTTCTTCACGCTCAAACGGCTGGACCAATTTAGATTACATTTTGTATGGAGGTAGCTGACACCCTGGATTAACATATAGGGTACTTTTTATCCCGATATTCCCACGGGATCGACATTTACGCGGGTGAAACCGCGGGGCGCTGCTAGTCCTAAATAAATGCAAAATTCATCCATTAGTTAGTAATACTTAGATACTTACAGAAAAACCTAACCCAGTCTTACCTAGTACTTCAACAATAACCTATTTGTAAACTCTACGTTGTTGTCCTAAACATTCTTCTCGAGTAGTAAGACAGTGTGGGGTGGGGAGATAAATATTTACAGTATTTTCCGTGTGGCAACACCGGGGCGGCTGTAAACAATATTTTTAATCGACTCGGCAAACTGTGTCGCTTACACTTAGCACAACTCGACGCGAAATAAAAACAGACTAAGACAACCTGTAGCGAATAAGTCGTTTGCTGAAAATGTTAGCAAATAATACCTAATTATTAATATCTACATAACATTATACAAAACATAAACACATTATCAGCCTATAATTTTCCCACTGCTGGGATTACGGCACCCTCCGTGTAAGGAAGTAGACTGTAGGTAATGTAAACACTATCAATCCCAATCTGAATGATTTTGAAGGATAGGTATTGCTAACCCATTGCTTCATATGTTCGAAAAATTTGACAGCTCAAAATTATAATAATTTGCTTAAAAAACGCAATGAATGATGTTGAACTGTCAAAATGAAAGCCATTATTGCTGTTGATAGTATGGTACGCCATTGCTCCGTAGGTGCTGGTTGGACACATTTACTCACATAATTAATTAATTTACTACCCGAGAGGGGCCCGTGGCTAAATAATAACAGCCGCACAGGTCGATCGATCAGGTTAAGCTACGCTTGCCACGGTTGGTCTGTAGATGGGTGACAATTTTTACATACCGTGACCCCTCCGTGCCTTGGTCCCGGCTGTAATTCGTGGATCTTTGACAGTCGTTTTTGGTAGTCATTGCAGAAGCCCGAAAGTCTGACAACCAGTCTTACCAAGGGGTATCGTATTACCCCAACAAAGTTGGTAAAAGACTAGGTAGATGATGATGATGATGAATTTATTAATTTACTCACGGCTGGTTGACACTTCCCGTGACCCAAGGGCTTTTACCTTGGCCAGAGGCTAAGCATCGCCATATAACGTGGTAATAAGTACCGCCAGTCGACAGCGATGCGGATGAAATTTTCGACGCTATATTTTAGTTTGTCTATAGTTTTAGTTAGGTTAGGATTTAATTTTGTTATTATTTACATAGGTATGATGATCATATTGGTTCACCGATCTCAAGGAAACCTTCCAAAAAAACCATGTTTTGCGGACAAATTGTTGATGGACCATTGCACAAGTCAGGACTACTCTTAACAGACGGCAGAAAAAGAAGAGTAGACAGAAAGAACAGTATTGTTCACCCTTTTGATCCCTTAGTCACCTTTCACGACAAACAAACAATTTACGAAAAAAAAAAAAAGAAATGGTTGTGTATCAAAAATACATAAAGTAATTAATCTTTTTATGAAATACTGTCAAAGATTATTAAACCATCTCTTTAGGGTAAAGTCTCTGTTGACAGTACCTAAGGCCACACACACACACAGGCCTCCTCTCAGTGAGAGGGAGTGGGCCGTAATCCACCACGCGGGCCCAGTGCGGGTTGGTAGATGTTACGTGTCTTCGAATTTTTGGTTCTAGGACATGCCGGTTTCCTCACGATGTTTTCCTTCACCGTTTTGAGAGCAGTGGTGATGGAATAATTTACACAAAGTAAAGCGCCTGTCTGGGTTCGAACCTACGACCTACAACTTGTAAGTCGCGGCTGTTACCACTGGGCCACCACTGCTCACAAATATACCTACTAAGGTACAAATGAGACTAAATCCCAGTAATATAAGTAACATTTCATTTAATAATTTCCCAAAAGCAATGCCGTACTTAGACGTTTGCACAGTGTTTTAATTAAAATAATTTAAAATATAATCCCTTTAAAGCTGGTGTTCGTAACAAGGGAAGTTGGGAGTTTCCGAAACGGAGTAACAAGACAAAATAATAAAATATTAATAAACGCCCGTAGACGGTGGAAAAGTTTCATCGGCGGCAAATATTTGTGTTTCAAATAAAGCGCGCTTGCGATACGATGGGGTTACCCGCGCGGACTCGAACCCGCTATCCTTGTAGTCGGCACATTCAGTTTTGCTTACAGTACTTTTATGTTGTATTTTATTAGTAGGTTCTGATCGTTATTTTGCTGCTTATGAGGGTTTCAAAATGGCGTCCTCGCACATTTGGAAGTATATTGTTGGGTGCTTAGTTTTACATAAAACGAAAAATAAAACCCTTTACCTCGATGTAGTTCTAACTGAAATAAACTAAATTGCCAACGAAACAATAGATGCAATAACAAATATATAAAAGCGAATCCAATATTAATTTCAGGATACAACAAACAGAGTCGGCATTCGCTAAAACGTGGGTACATAACGAACTCGATTCAATATTTCACGTCGGCTGGAACAAAAGCATTTAGCAAAATTGAACTGTTCAAAAACTCAAAAGTCAAATTGTGAGTGGTGGAGCTAACTACAATAAAAACCTCACATTGAAAGCTATTAGAGGGAGTGCCTAGTTGTAATATAATATTAAAATAGTTGGGCGCATGCCCCGGGCGAGCGCTGGGAAAATAAATCAAATAGAACTATGATTCTATGACTAACTGGTTAAAACATTGTCTATACGGTGGTCGATTGTGGAAACGCCATTTCATATGCAGCGGCATTGGATGTGTTTCTGTGTATTGCCGTCGATTGTCTGCGGGTTTGGATCTATTTTCAGGTTTTGTTCGTGGAATTGGGTTGTCTGCTTGAAGGCTTGAAGTTGGTAAAGGCCAACTGAGATTCAATTGGGAAGTGAAGATAGCAGTAAAAGTAGACAATTTCAGATAAAAATTGTTATGTTGTTCCCAATACCTACATGAGCTTAGAATATGTAAAACAAGATTAAAATTAGCTAATACAAAACTCAGACCAAATAAATATTTGGTCTGATACAAAGTTTATTGAACTAAATTGTAGGTTGATTCGATATTATTATAAACACAATTTCTCTAAGCTGAATAGCTTTAACGTGTAACAGATTCGCATAACAATGCGTTTTATAAAAAGCAGGTAGTTCCGCATCCTACTAGTTGGCAGTTGGCTATGTGTGTGAATATGCAAAGGACTCGTAAGTAGATATCCGACAATCAGTGAACTGAGTGATTGGCGGGCTGCCCGGCTGGCGGGATGGCGCGTACGTGTGGCTTATCACGGATGTGACAATAAATGGAAGACATTTACATTGACCACTTTTATTGACATCCACATCTATAACGATAATGAGGTGCTCGTGACTAAATAATAACCGCCGCACGGGTCGATCACAGGTTAAGCTACACTTGCCGAGGTCGGTCCGTGGATGGGTGACCATCCATTACGTATCGAGACCCCCCGTGCAGTTGCTCCAGGTTGTCATTAGTAGACCTTTGACAGTCGTTACGGGAAGTTAGAAGCCCGAAAGTCTGACAACCAGTCTTACCAAGGGTTATCGTATTATCCAGTAACAGGGTTGTGGAAGTCGGATCAGGCAGTCGTTCCATTTAAAATACTGGTGTTCAGCTGCATACCGGTGCTGGTTAGACCGGAAGCCGACCCATGATGACAGATGATGATATACCAGGACCTGATTTGTACCAACAACTGAAATAAAACTGATACTTCTTCTAAGCGTGTCGATGACAAATTTTAATATCGTAAGAAAAGAGGCTAAGAGGTTTTCTTAACTGAAAATATGTTCAATAGACTAAATGGAACCCTTCTTATATAAGTGCTTTTTAAAATTAGTCTCGGAACTTTTGATTTCTCTGCGTGGGTGGACCACTTTGACTGTTAAAAAGCACTTTTACTGAAATGAAGAAGGAAAAATTTGGATTAAAGGTAGGAAAGAATAGGATTGACCTGAAGGCAGATGATGTTTCGTCACCGCTATAATCTATTTTTACTAGGAAACAAATCAGATCTCTGAATCTTGACAAGATTAATTTTCGATTTTACATCCAAACCAGCATAAGCATAACCAACCAGCCTATATAATGTTCTCCCTGCTGGGAGACAATCCACCACGCGGGCTCAATGCGGGTTGGTCGGATGTCACATAACTTCGAATTTTTTGGTTCTAGGACATGTCGGTTTCCTCACGATGTTTTCCTTCACCGTTTTGAGTGCAGTGGTGATGAAATTAAATACACAAAGTAGGTTAACGTAGTGGGTTCGAACTTAAAACCATAGACAGTGTACTCGTCAGTCGGTGCCGATGTCACTGGACTACCACTGCTGCATCAGAAATCCGGACCAAAACCTTCAGCAAATCCGTATCACAAGGAGCACAATCACGGCGTCATTATTGAAAGTCTCTATATCCATGTGTCCGCTGTATTGGACGGCGAGGCGGGGTGTGTAATTGAATGTAAACAAGGCTTTGTTGCTGCCCGTATCAATCAGGGATGAACGGCCTGATAGTTTTCTGTGAATCAAACATTAGGGGGACGTGTCTGTGGAGAGATGCTTTTTTGTTTTTGGTTCAGTATTTACAGTTGGATTACCTGGATTTGGTTGATAAAAATAGATAGAGAAATATGTACATTGCGATAGGTACTGGAATAATATTTGTGTGAATGATGATATGGTTAGAAAGGGGGCGACTACCGAGATGACGACTAATTAATAGAGAAGTATGGAAGAAAAAGACATGTTGCGCTGACCCCAAATTAATTGGGATAAGCGGTGCTATTCTGTAAAAATCTCACCGTGAAAACTTAGGTGAAGTGAGCGTGGAGTGAGCTGTCAATAGTGTCAATTCCTAGCAAAAACAAACTCACTTCACCAAAGTTTTCACGGTGAGATTTTTACAGAATCGACCGGAAGGGCCGGAGAATGATGATGAGTTTGGTTGTATTTGGATAGTTGTACAACTTTTACAAATTGTCGAGGTATGATTTTCTATTCGGAACAAAATAGCGACCGATTTTTTCAGTTCAGTTACCTTCTAACGAGACTTCCATCAAATATACAACGTAAGTGACGCACAGAAACGAATTAACACATTCATAGTTACAAATGTTTCAAAATACCGTAGTAAAGGCAGACTTATCCCTTACAAAATCCATTCAAAACTCAAATTCCAAATTAACAATAAGCTATACGACATAATAAACTCGTCAGACCAAAAACCGAAGCGAAATGAGCAAACGATTTCCACAATACAATGGTGTGATATCCACCCTCATTACTGGGGTTAGTTGAAATTAGTGTTGGTCCTAACCCTCGAAGGAACGCGTGCGAAACGCGTGCGGACCGCGTGCCGCAAACACCAACGCGTGTGCACGCAACGCGTACCGATATTAAAACGAATATGTTAATATGTGATAGAGAGTGTTTCGGTAAAGATAGTAAAGGGAAATTGTTGGGAAAGCGGATTTTTTTAAATGTTTTATTTCAGACTAACGAGTAAAGAATTCTCCATCTGTTCTCGAACTTACGTTCCACATGTTATAATGCACCAATCTTCCGTGTAATAAATATAATGCATCATTTTCTTTGGATTTTAGTACACGTTGTTTTAATAGTGAAAAATACACGGAAATAGGTACCTGTTTTATCTGTCCTAACAGTACAAGGACGAATAAAATCTGCATATAATTACCTATCTATAATTATAAATTAATTGGAGCATTTGGGCTTGAGTCACTAGCGAGATCAGTTAGATTTTTAAATCCTACCTTACCTATGATATTTTCTACACACCACCCTGTACACAACTCCTCGAGTCCTCAATCCCGCGGCTGCCTGCACCAGATATACTCCACATTGTTATTCGTGTAACATTGAAGTACTTAACGTCACCCAACAGTCGTCATCCACCCTTCCATGGTATGAAACTGTCGCCATGACCAGTCAAGAACAAATCACCCTTCAACAAGTTGCAATTATTTATTTTTTGTCCAAAAAAAAGGTAGATTAAGGACCAAGTTTCGTGAGGAAGAAAGCTGCTTGAAGTAAGCGACTGAAAAGCTTGATAAGGCTCGAGTGAAATAGGTCAGAAAAAGAAAAGCATGAGTCTTATGAAGACCGGGCTGCTTGTAGGCTTTATCAGATGGTGTAACTGAGAAGATGAAAAATAAGGTTGTTTACGTTAAATTGTTAACATTGAACATTTGGACAGCTGCTATAAAAGGACTATAAGTCTTCATGAAGATTACACATGTCCTTTACAGATCATCGCTTCATACGCTGCACTAAAAAAATAAGTTTTATTTACAACAAAAAAAATACACATTAGGATTTTAGAAGACACCATAATTTCGAAATACCTACCGCCTTGTACCTACCTAAATTCCAAGTACCTACCTACCTACCTACCTACTACAGCCCATTATAAATTAGAGATGTCCCGATATCTTGGGAGCGTCACGCTCTTATAAAGTTGAGTTCTTGGTGCTGGGGTCCGGGCTCTAATCCGTCCGCTGGGCGGGTCGGCACGGCTGCGCTATCGCCGGCACGCAGCCGCATCTTGCTAGATATAAGCCTACATATACGTGTATTTGGTTATGTAGGAGCGAATTGGGAAGAGAGTGGTTTCGTAGCTGCGCAGTTTTTGCTACGCGGCCGGGAAGTGCTACGGCGTAGACGCTGGATGTCTTCAAATCTTGATCGAAAATAGGTAGAATTAAAGCGAATCTATTTAAAGTTATTAATATTATACGGAGGTAAAATTTGTGAGTTTGTATGTAGGGGGAATCTTCGGAACTACTGATACGATTCTGAAATTTCTTTCACTAATGGGAAGCTGCAGCTTGCCGAGTGTCATAGGATGTATTTTATGTTAAACTAGCTTCGCCCCGCGGTTTCATCCGCATAAGTTTCGATCCCGTGGGAATATCGGGATAAAAAGTAGCCTATACCTATGTTAATCCAGGGTGTCAGCTACCTCCATACAAATTTTATCAGAATTGGTTTAGCCGTTTGAGCGTGAAGAAGTAACAAACATATAAACACACACACACACACTCTCACAAACTTTCGCCTTTATAATAGTAGTGTGATTTCATGCTGACGAAGTCACGGCCAGAAGCTAGTATAATTAGGAAAGTAAAGATTCTGTTTAAGGTATATTCAGTCCGAAATAATGTTGTCTTTCAGTAGGTTTCTAATAAAACAAATAACTGGAAATGTTTTTAGATGAACAGTTCGTCGCATGTCAGGAATTGTAGTCGAAGAACGTATTTTTACAGAGTCACTAGCAAATTACTTTATTCTTCCGATTTATGTTTAGGGATTTTACAGTGAAGCTTACTTAAACCGTTTACTTGAAATTAAATAATTGCGAATTTGCTTCTTGCTACTTCACTGCGACAGGCTAACTTTTTATTATTTTCGGGAAACTTACAGCTAATTTATACAGTGTTCTTAAACAATATGAAATTGTAGGCCATTTACAAGTTTCCACACATCATCATCTGCCTAGCCTTTTCCCAACTATGTTGGAGTCGGCTTCCAGTCTAACCGGATGCAGCTGAACATCAGAATTTTCCATGGAGCGATTGCCTATCTGACCTCCACAACCCAGTTACTGGGTAATACGACCATTTTTTTCCTGTCTGTTTTTGTGACCCTTTAGTTAAGATTGGTTGTCAGACTTTCGGGCTTCTGACGACCCGTAATGACTGCTAGAAGTTTCCACTGATAAAAACAAGAAAAAGGTCGGTACAAAAATTGCATTGTGGTGAAATTATTTATGGTTATAAAGATAACCATTAATAATTGCAACCATATTTTTTCCGTGTACATATTGACACTTTTTAAACAAATATGTTACTTGCAGACGATGTACAGGTGACAACTGTACCAATAGGAAACTGTATGTAGCACAATGGATGCAATTTAATGTTGACCATTTATTTTACACTAGCAGCGCCCTGCAGTTTTACCAGCGTAAGTTTCCATCCCGTGGGAATATCGGAATAAAAAGCATCCTATGTGTTAATCCAGGAAATGGTCTATCTATGTGCCAACTTTCATCCAAATTTGTTCAACGGTTTACGCGTGATTGAGTAACAAACATCCAAACATCTTCACAAACTTTCACATTTAGGTAAGTATAATATTAGTAGGATTTTATCGCTTCCGGGTTGTTATGCAGTTTACTCAAATTAAGGCTTCTGAATATAGGACAATAAACTTAAGTATAAAAACCTATTTACCTACATATTGATTGTGGTCTTCTTACAAATAAAACTGCGAGTGAGTTAACAAAGATCTCGATCGATTTGACTTATTGCAAAGTTGATTTATATTTATGCTAGCTGCGCCCCGCGGTTTCACTAGTATCATACGTATTAAGCCTGGTTATAAACTATCTTTGTGCCAAATTTCATCCAAATTCATTCAGTTCAAGTTTCATCATAATTGAACCGGTAGTTTTTGCGTGATGCCTGAACAAACAGACAGACAAAAAAAAATTTAATCACATTTTTGGGTTCGGTGTCGGTCTAGTAACACCCTGCCATTTATTTTTTTTATATTTTCAATGTACAGAATTTTCATTTCTACAGATTTATTATAAGTATAGATGACAAACAACGATTCAGTAAAATATTCTGGACAAACAACTTTCATAGATTTATTCTTCGTTTGTCCTGAAGTTTTGTCCCACATTCCAAAAATTCCTGGGTCGTCCCAAACAGTATGCTTCCTTCGTCCCCAATGTGCTTTAATTCAGTTAGGCTCAAAGGTCACTTCAGCCGCATGAAAGATTACCACTATAGTCGGACTTTTAATTAGCTGCAGTAAAATGACAGCCTATGTGTTACTTAAATGACTGGAATTGGCGTCTTTTTGTTTTTTCGCGGCCATCTACCAAATCTTGTTTTTCTAGTACAGAATAGTAGGTATAACAAACGAAACTTATTTGACATGCATATCTCTAAACTCAGTCAGAAATGAGTTACTAAGAAGTGTCATTTTACTGCAGCTAATTAAAAGTCGGACTATAGGCAAAAGTCTCCATACAATGGGTGCCTGAAAATGGACGGCACTGCCGAGGTCGGTCCAGATTTATGAATTGATGATACATGATGCGACGGGATGGGTCGGGGAACAAGAAATATCACGCGAACGAAGTCGCAGCAGAAGCTATAATTTCATAAAACACAACAAAATTCTATATTCAGCGCCCAACAACATACAATTCCGTTAATAATTTATTTGTTTGCCCTTCCTTAGAAAGAGGGTAATGAAAAAATATAATTACCGTCCAAGTATTTGCCAAGAGCGAGTCGTAATTATGCGAGGACTCTTTGCCAACAGCGACATCTACTGGGCGGGAGATAGCGTTTAATTTCCCTCGCTGTTTTATTAGTGAAATTAACCCGTTTTTAGTTAGGAAGGGGTGGTATGATAATAATTAGGGGTGGAAGTGACGCGATTGTTATGTAACTGTGAGATTAGTATGAAAATGAGAATATTAATATTTTACGTGCTATTTAAGTAGGTAGGTATATCGATTCAAATTAGGGAGGTGACTACTTACTACACTACGTACTTCATATTACCTACTAGGCTGAATAAAGGGGATCCATAAGAAATAAAGGTGCCTACGGTCAACTGCACGTAACACGGACGATTTGACACGACGATATTGCGAAAACCGCCTGCTGTTACGATTACGTCTAAAGGCGCTGTCAATGGCCGTTTTCACACTGTGATGATAACGTCACCAACACGTCTATATCGTATCGTCAGCTTGGACGACAACGATATCGTGACGATATCGGTATGTGACACGATGTAACCAACAGCTTATGCGGTATGCCATAGCAGTCTCGAATAGACACGTTGCGCCAGCAAAAGCTTACTTCGCCGCGCGGTGTTAAAAGTATTATAGTGTATTTGAGGTAATAATAATAATAAATAAATCATTTATTTCGGACTCTCACACATCCATATTATTGTTAGTAGCACAAAAATACTTAAATAAACTATGTTAGTATACAGATCAAAAAAAAAATTCGGACAATAACAATTTTCGGACAATCCGACACCAGTAAATCTGTTTACTTGACTGCATGCAGTCGTTTCCAGCGCTCAAGCATCGGAGAGTCCCATCGATCTGACAATATGCGCACGATGCTGTTAGAACTAGCACGCATGCGCGTTAGGATGGAGGTGCAATGCTTGCGCATAATTGTTGTAAAGCTATCTACGTTAGCCTCAGTAAACATGCCGGAGGCGCTGCAAAACCGCGGTAGTCCCATCAGCATCCTGAACGCATTGTTGTACTGCACTCGCCGGTCACTGTATGCCCTCTGCAAGTAGCTAACCCACACGCAACGCAATAATGGCAGCACTACCCTGTTTAAAACGAAATGTGTTACTGCCCCCGCGATCTGCTTCATCCCGCCGTACTTTGTCGTCTGGCGATATCGGCACGACAATTAATGTCAGCGATGGTCGGCGACGATACTGTTGACTACAGCGACAAACTGTAAAAGAGTTTATAGTAGTAATTGTACGTAACTACCAGTCCGACACGATATCGTGTAGTTATCGTAATCGTCCAATATTATTATGGTTGACTACACCGATATTTTTTTAACTAACGGACAATACTTTTTAACTTTATCTTCAGCAAACAAGAGCTATGGTTGAGTTACCAACCATAGCTTCCACGTTTTTACGACTTCCCAAAACATCGAGATTTCTTTATTATTTGTTAGTTTAATAACAACGTTTTTTACACATAAACCTTCCGGAAGAAAGCCTCAAAATGATGGTGCAAGCACATCAAAATCCGTTGCATGTTGTTTTAAGGTTCCTTCAAACAGGCGCGACACGCGATAAAATCGCGAGCGACACGAAGGCACCGCAAGTCGCGCAACGAGCGGTGCCTTTGTGTCGCGCGCGATTCGCGTCGCGTGTGTACGAGCTTCGATCCGGTGCGCTAGTTTAGATGAACAACGCGGTCACACAGGCGGACAGGAAGAGCGACTTGAATTATAATACGTATAGATAAACGTATAAACATAGATATTTCCACATACCATAAAGGTTTCCTTACATAAAACTATATAGTCATCATCATCTGCCTAGCCTTTTCCCAACTATGTTGGGGTCGGCTTCCAGTCTAATCGGATGCAGCTGAATACCAGTATTTTACATGGACCTATGGACCTCCACAACCGATAATACGATACCCCTTGGTAAGACTGGTTGTCAGACTTTCGAACTTCTGACTATCCGTAACGACTGTCAAAGATCCACGAAAACTATAAAGAATAAAACACCTATAACTTATAGTACAACAATAATATAGATACACATAAACCGGAACAACAATTATAATTAGGCGGCTGGGCGTGCGGGCGGGCGGTTTCCGCCCAGCGTCAGTAATTGCAGCCGCATCAAGGCTGTAGCGACCGCACGCACACACACATATACCCTGTTTATTTACTGACGTGGTTCAATGAAAATACTGTAATTAGCATGATAATTAATTTTGTTAAAATAATTAATTTGCAGTTCGGTGAAGCAAAACATCGCGAGGAAGCTTGCGGGGTAATTGCGTATTACAGTAACAATTCCAATGTCTTTCACTTTGACAGTACAGCAACATTCGATAATCTAGTTCTCTTGTCGAGCAGACGAATTTTTCAATCATATGAAGCAACTAGCTGCGTACCGCGGTTTCACCCGCATAAGTTTCGATCCCGTAAGAATATCGTGATAAAAAGTAGCCTATACCTATATAATTTTCATCGGCGAGGCCTATATTCATCAGAGAATTTTAACACTGTGCACTGTGGTGTCGAATATTGCAATTTTATGTCAACGCCATCTCTTGACCCATATTGGAGCTAATGTAACTTTTGTTGATGATTTCTGAAAAAGTGTGCTATTTATAGACTTTGTTTTATTTTTCCTGTAATCTTTACATAAACTTCTATCACATAGAATTATTTCAGATTTTTCTCTTTGCAAACTGCGGAGATAAGGGGGAACGGTTTTTTTTTATATTTTTCATCAAAAGTCGAAAACTTGCAAACTACGCTCTTTCATATGATACCCCACATAGATATCCGATACCCCACGTGCCCTAGTAGCCCCACTTCGAATTTTTCAGACCCCCTTTCAGTCCCTGTTGCAAAAAATATACATATATTTTTATTTCTTTCTTATTAGCAAAATAGTTGGGCAAACGTCATCTAAAACTATTCTAAATTTCAATGCATTAGTAGTTCTCGAGATATCCTGCTGTGACAGACAGACAGACAGACTTAGTCTCACCATAAAGGTTCCGTTTTTACCATTTTGGTACGGAACCCTAAAAAGCAAGGTAAGTACCTACATAAATGTGTATGTGATTTTTAGGGTTACGTACCCGAAGGGTAAAAAGGGGACCCTATTACTAAGGCTCCACTGTCCGTCTGTCCGTCTGTCACCATCACCACTCACCAGGCTGTATCTCATGAACCGTGACAGCTAGACAGTTGAAATTTTCACAGATGATGTATTTCTGTTGCCGCTATAACAACAAATACTAAAAACAGAATAAAAAAAAATATTAAGGGGGGCTCCCATACAACAAACGTGTATTTTTCGGCGTTTTTCCCTTGTGGTACGGAACCCTCGGACTCGCACAGATTTTTTTTTCTTCATTCTGAAAGCTGTTTTTATTCATCTATCATTCTTAGTACTATACGTATCATAATCATTTATAGCCGTGCAACTAACAGCCACTTTGAGTGAGGCTACTAAAGTGCTTTTTACAATTTCTTCTCCTCAGGTGTGCTACCAAATTTTCCACGACATACCATCCAACAACCCGCACTGGACCCGCGTGGTGGATTACACCCCACTCCCTCTCGCAGAGAGGTGGCTTGTGTCCCAGCAGTGGGAACATTATAGGCTGATTATGCTCACCACGGCTTACTATAGTCTGACTTTTAATTAGCTGCACTAAAATGACAGCTTATGTGTTACTTAAATGACTGAAATTGGCCTTTGTTTCCTTCAACCTTGACATAGGCAGAATCATCGATAAAACGATGGAGCCATTATTATAAAAATTGGAATTGGACTGAAATTGGCGTCTTTTTGTTTTTTCGCGGCCATCAACCAAATCTTGTTTTTCTAGTACAAAATAGTGTAACAAACGAAACTTATTTGACATGCATATCTCTAAACTCAGTCCGAAATAAGTTATTAAGAAGTGTCATTTTACTGCAGCTAATTAAAAGTCAGACTATAGTTATGGTTTTCCAGTATAACGTTCGCGATGACATTAGAAAAAGTTTATATGTGTACATTTTTAGTTAACGTTGTAAAAGGCGTGGCTTTGTTAATTTATTCATTAACCAGCAACCATTTGGTATAATGGCGCCACTCGTAAATACCCGTGTAATATACGTACGTTTGCAGTTACAGTCAACAAAGAGATAGGTAAGTTTTGTCAACTGAAATTTAATTTGATAAATGAGCTGTTTATTTTATATTAATAAAATAAAATTTTGTTCGAGAACATCCAACGGCTTCTTACTAAACTTCAACTATATCCGACGATCCTGCATACTTATCTCTTTTGTTGACTGTACTACGGTCTGAAGGCCAACTCGAAAGGTAATGCGTAGTTGAAAATATAGGTACGAGTTTCAAGTATATTATGTACTCCCAGGAGTAACGTAACAATGGATTATTAAGTCGAAATTAAAACTTACTTAAAACTAGCTGTGCTCGCGACTTCGTAAAAAATTAAAACAGTAGTGTTTTAGTATGTTGCTTGTAGAAGAATCTGCCAAAAAAATCAAAATGATTGTTGTATGTATATTAGTATGGTTTTTATTGTAAAAAGAAAGTTTTTAGAGGTATCTTCATGATTTTTTTTCTATCGTATCAAATTAGTTGCGTTATGTTTTCAACACACTATCTTCCTAGCATATATCCTGAAGAATATCAAATATTTTTCTGATTTTGTTTACTATAAGCGATCATATTTTGTTTTGCCACTTTTTGTTCTAACGATGGACGGCCGGATTGGTCACCGATGTGCACTGGTTAGTTTTAGCTAATAGTTCGCTTATACCCGATAAAGATTTTTTTTTTGTTGTTACTCTTTGTCTAAGTACCTACTTAAGTGGTTATTATTATCTAAATTATGTAGTCGATGATTTTTGTGCACGGTAAAACTCTAATGAGTTTATGTTGGCACCAACTTAAATGTATAAAATGTATGTGTACTACTGATTAAATAAATAAATAAATAATAATATACTTTTATTGTTTCTAAAACTTGCATTTTTTGTGTTTAGGTCCTGTAAGCTTAAGTAGGTTTCCCCTTTCTACGCTCAGGCGCAAATTTCCCGCTGTGCAATAAAGGATGTATCGTAATGTACATTTTTTTTGTAAGTATACCGTATATACTTTCATATGCATTTAGTAAAAAGCTGTTGTGTTGCCATTACAAACGGATACTTACTATTATATTATTTTAGTATCTAGTACAAATAGTTAGTTACATTTTCTCTAAATAAATATTAACAGATACTTAAATTTTATGTATATATAGATGGCTTACGTCGCCTGAATCAGCACAGACAGTTGCTCTGTGCTACACTAGTTGCTTGCCCTGATTTATATTTCTAAAAGAAAACTCCACGTTTCACAATTTAACAATGAAACAACACATGTATCACATGCACAGCTGATTCACACTCCTACACTGCAATAAATTAAAATGACCCAGTGATTAACACCCCAACATATTTGTAACTTTAAATCGACACATTAGGATCAAACAGCTTGTCAAAAGAGCGCAACATGCGTACTACGTACTTTTATCCGCCATCACAATTCATGTTGTAAATTTTTAGTTTTACACTGTCGGGGGTCAAAAGGGCAATGTTGGAGACACGTGCTAAGCTTTTATGACGTTTTGGTATCGTGTTGATGACATTTGAAGGCTATTTGGTAGGGTTACCATTATGGAGTAAATATCTTTGGGATAAAATCCGTGGAAGAGAACGACTGTATTAATATTTAATATTCTACTGCCTGGATTCTTTCTATCATTCATCATTTCAGTCGAAAGACGTCCACTGCTGGACATAGGCCTTCTCCAAGCACCTCCACTTCGACCGGTTTTGTGCTTTCTGCATCCAGCGGATTCTTGCGGCCTTCACATGGTCATTGGTCCACCTTGTGGGGGAGGCCTTCCAACGCTACGTCTTTCGGTGCCCGGTCGCTCCTTCAGATCCTTTTGACCACATGTGTGATTTATTTTTTATTTTATTTTTGAAAAAACATTGCCCCACACTAGGAATTTCTCCTGTATTGTGGGTGCGTTTACAAACATTTAATCTCACATACACAAACAGCTAGACCCGTAACAACTACTTGTAGGTCATACAAATATTTGTTCCGTGCGGGAATCGAACCCGCGACACGCAGTGCAGCAGTCAATCGCTTAACCACTGCGCCAACCGTGTCGTCAATATTTCTTAGCAGTAAAAGATTATTTATTAAAGAAAAGTGGACCTAAGAACGTTTTTGCTCGTCGAGGCCTCTTTTAAGACAAAGCTTCCTGGCAATAGCCAGGAATTGCCTTACTTCGGCTTACAAGGCTTAATTTGTTATCATCTATTTGTGTTTTCTTTTGTGTGCACTGAATAAATGGTTTATCTATCTATTTATTATCTACTAGCAGCGCTCCGCGGTTTCACCCGCATAAGTGTCGATCACGTGGGAATATCGGGATTAAAAATATCCTTTGTGTTATTCTGATGTATAAAGCTATATTACAGTAAAGTTAAATCAAAATCCGTTATGTAGTTTTTGTGTGAAAGAGAGAAACATTCATCTATCTATCCACACAAACTTTCGCGTTTATAATATTAATAGGATTTATTCGTATCCCATCTGATCGTAACCTATGGATGCGGTTGGCGATGGTACATAAAACTAGTAGGAATTTTCTGTTTAGTCTCGTAGAATCATGTTCCCATATCCACCCTACTCTCATCCCGCCTGTTAATCTTTATTAAGGGGTATTATATGTGCATTCGTCGATCCTCCGCGATTCGCCTCCCGGGATTGGTACCGAGATTTATGTGCGTGGTACCATTCGTACCGGTTCGTGATACCGATTTATTGGCCAGTCATCGTTTTGGCGATAACGGCTGTTTGAGGTGATTATTGCGATTGTCATTGTTAGTTTCAAATTGATGTTTCGGAAAAGGTTTAACGTGTTATTTGTTTAATTGAGATTAATTTAGGAGACTGCGACGATATATTTTCTCAACCTCATTATGAAGTCCCAGCATTAGGAAAAGGCCTCTTCCATAGCCTTTTATTGTCACTTTTCACTCTTTGGGTGCCTATTCTGTTCAATCTGTCAGAAATATTTTCGACTTGTATGTGGATCATGCCAGCTGTATCCTGGAAATCTTCTTGCCTGCCAGTCTTAGTTAATAAATGATAACTAAATACCTATCAAGACTTTTTTTCTCTACCTACTGCAAAATGAAATAACTTTTAGCAAAATCTTACTTCTATACAAAGACCTCTAAGTATCAACATTTTACTACGGTATTGTACTTTGATTTCACTAGAAAAACCACCCACCACCCTAACCTCAAACGAAATGGTACCTTAATTTAAGTTCCCTACATTTAAAATACCCTTAATCATCATTTCCCATGCATTGCAATGTGAAAATCGTAACAATCAAAGAAATAGTTAGGGGCTATGGGTTTATTTATTTTTTATGGTCGAACAAATTCGTGCAGGCTTAGGGGAGAGTCGGCGTAGGCGGCATCTTAATGAGATGCGGCGTAAACATTACCTACTATTCCATAGGGTAAACCGGTACACACCCTCTTTTTGGTTCTGATTATTTACACACTAACTTATCATTGTTATTTGTTTATAGGATAGTGAAAAACAGTTTTATCTGCCAAATGATCTTCTTAGGCCTGATTTTTCAATCGACAGATATTTTTTATTCGTGGAATAAAATTGACGTCTGACAGATTTTGTATGGAAGAACTGTCAAAAATTCAAAATTATTCCTTGAATAAAATTATCTGGGGTTGGAAAAACCAGCCCTTATGAAAACAACTGAAAACAGTGCAACACTGGTTTTTTTTTACTGTGCATTTAAATTTGCCGTTTGCTAAAGTTACGGCGAAAGCTTTTGAATTCCCAATTAGTTAAATAATAAATAAAAATCTTCAAATGCATAAAAAGTTCGCAAATAAGTACGTAGTTATATAGTTAGAAAGCTTAGTTTAGTAAAGTGTGCCTTTTTTAGGCATGTATCTACTTACCTATTAACTATAATGTTTGGAACCTAGTAGGTGCTAGTAGTGAGCTCCTTGTGATAGTTCGTCGGGAGAAGTGTATACCTACTACAATCATTTAACTCATGAAGCGACACGCGCTTTACTTGTGGTAACTAAGTGTACAAACACGCTGTAAATATGTGCGAGAAGGTGCGCACATAACACACACACACACTTCTGACTTCGCCATTCACAGCGTGATTGTACACTTGGTAAAACACAAGTAAATCACGCGTCGCTACATGAGATAAAAGTACTACCATACCTATTCCAGTCGAAAAGCGTAGCTGCGGTGGTATTCTCTAAAAATCTCACCGTGAAAACATAGGTGAAGTGTGCGTGGAGTGAGCTGTCAATAGTGTCAATTCCTAGCAAAAACAAACTCACTTCACCTAAGTTTTTACGGTGAGTTTTTTACAGAATCGACCGGCTGTTCCGGTTTGGAAACAAATGAGTAGCGGTGTCATTTCAGGCATATTAGACATCTCAGTTTTGCCTTAGTGTAATTGCAAAACACCTGTAATGCCTCTAATGTTGTAGATGAACATAAACAAGATGGCTTACCAGCCCCATGCTGGTGTCCCATCCAATTACCTACCTTAATACACTTTTAAGGTAGGTACTTACGATGAATTATTGTCCTTACACATAACGCCCAAGTTTCGAGGTTATCAGCGATGGTGACACGCAACGTTGCGGCAAATTGTTTAATTATTCATTGAATATTTGTGCAGGTGCGCTGTCAACCTAAATACCGGCAGCTGACTGAAACTAAAGGAGAGATAGGTACGTTTTTAATTGTAGGTTTTTTTGGAACTTTTTTACATAAAACAACAAGCCTGGATTCGCCAAAGGGTTAGACAGAGATCTAGGTACACTCTCATTTCACAAGTTATGTCTAAGTCCCGTGTAATAGGGGCGAACCTATTGCCATACACCGGGCACAAGCTTTGCCTCCTGACTGGCTGCTACTAAAAATTTGATTTATTCCGGTATGATCCCCTGAACCCCCCCTCCATCCCTCCCTCCTCGATCCCCTGCTAGTTCGTCTTCTGTTTTAATCTCTGTCTTATCCAATTTATCTAGGTTTACTCATTCTTGAAAAACATTTTGCACGACCTGAGAATAGAAACTAAGACCTCATGCACAGCAGTAAGCACTTGCGACCACCAGACCAACGAAGCAGTCTATTTTACCAGTATTTGGGTGATAAAAGAAAATAACGGGTAAGAATCAATAGACCTTGGCTATAACAAATTGGTTCTAAGGGTGTTGTTTATAAGGTATATTTTAGGCTATCAGAACCAAAGCACATATATAATTGCCGCAGTGACTGGTTCAAACTATATTTTATCTTCTTGCAAGCTTTTTGTGATTAATCTTAACTATAGATTGTCAAGAAAGACCGTCTCCACTTAAAACCTGAAATCCACACGTGATCAAAGAAATATTTTCTGGAGATCCTGACAAGGCAGGGCTCATCCCATAATGTTGTCTGCCTGTACAGCAATTTGGGCAGTCAGCCTTCTTACCAATTGTAATGATTGGCTGATTACTTAATACTTATGTATAAGCACTTGAGTGAGATATCTGAGATACAGGTTTATTCCTAGTTCAGGTATAATCCAATTAGTTTTACCTACATCTAGTATAAGGCCCTATTTTGTAAATATTTATGTAAATCAATTATTTCAATAAACAATTTCAATAAACCTTTTTATCATACTATTGAGCTGTTGAACAGCTCGTGCCACCGAGGACAATTAGTTGATGGAAAATTTTGTCCCATGACGGTGAAGGTATGAATAATGAATTAGTTAGCAAACAAAATAAATGCCAGGTCTTTTCTATTTATCACTAGCCCGCCACACGCTCATTGTATTTATTCGCCAGGTCACAGTTTACTTGCTAGCCAGTCAACTTGCGCCAGTATTTACTCGCAAGTCGCACTCGCATCTATTCGTTATCGCGCGACTCGGCAAACATCGGCAAACATCGGCCGTTCCATTAGTCCAGTTCTTTATTCAAATTCTGTTTGCTCATTGGTCGGCCGGCAGATAAAATCAACAGATAGGTAGGGTACCGCGTGTTTGCTTATAAATTTTAATTGTGACCTAATGACATAGTTGTAGGGCGGAATTGTTTTATAATGGTTGGGTACCGTTTTCATAGAAATCTGTATTGTTTTTATGGGTACACAATATTAAGGTAAATGATTATGGTATATGAGTATTTAATGGGTTGCAGAACTTGCAGAAAGTATTTAAGGTGAGACTGCGAAATTCAAATTTTCTTACGTTTTTTTTGCAATTTGCAGGTCAATTTCAGGTTGTATCTTGATCAAAATATGATTCGCGACAATAACAGGTAGGTACATATTTAGAGAATTATAATCATTAGAATCATTGATACATCTTTCTAAGTTAGATTTCTACCATATACACATTTTTCATAAGAGATTGGTTTATAGATAGGTAGGGTTTTTTAGACTCCAACTTCTATCAAAATCCCTACCTAAACCTGAAAACCTGCACTGCGCCATTCAGGTTTCCGGTAAAGCTATTGGGTACTACACAGGTAACAAGTACCTACGTATAGGTACTACATCTTCGCTTAAAAGCTAAAACTTTTTATTACACGTCTTCGCCGCTTCAGAGGCAAGTCTCATCTCGCGAAATTAAGTTTCAAATATTAAATTCGCTTCTTTATGAAAAAGACACACCCTTCCTTCTTGGAAGACTTATACGACGCTGTAAAAATGAACTGAACATTGTATGTTATATTGCAGTAGATACCTACCTATAGGCAGGTAGGTGTATTTTTATGTGAAGAAGAATATTAATTTTTCGTCTTCTCTGATTGATGTAGCGAGCTGTGTGTGTGTTGGCTGACAACCAACACCTGATGAACATTGCCAAAAGCCAAATGCGTTTTCTAGCGTTAGAAATAAGTTATTTTTATTCAATAGGTATGCTTGTAATATCCCTCGTACTATTTTTACCGCCAACATCATCATTTCAGCAGAACGACGTCCACTTCTGGACATAGGCCTTCCCCAGGCACCGCCACCGCGACTGGTTCTGTGCTTCCATCATTCAGTAGATTCCTGCGGCCTTCTCTAGGTCATCGGTCCACATTGTGGCATCCTTCCAGCCAGTTTAGCCAGCGTTTGCAATGTAAGCGCACAAAAGTATGTTTGTTACGACATCACATTACAAATCTTTGAATTTCTCGACTTTCCTCTACTATAATATGCGTGTATTATACATAATATAAACCTTCCTCTTAAATCACTCTTTCTATTGCTGAAAGCTCCATTAAAATCCGTTGCGGAGTTTAAAAGATCTAAGTTAATAGAGAGCGGGAGCGATTTGGTTTTATACTATTTAAAGAATATTTATCTCTTCCAGCATACCTGCGATAGGAGAGTACCTATATAAATAATTGGTTTTCTCTACAAAACGTACTTTTATTTCCTCTAATTTCTACAACCCAAAAGCATTTCACGCTCTAATCTTTTGTGTTACAAAAGTCTAATTAAAAATGTAATCCACACCCTCAATTCAATGTAATTGTAACAGCACGTTTATGCAATAAAAACACAATATTGTATACAACCCTTGTGCGCTGTCGGCGGGATGTCGGGCTGGCGGGATCACTGCAATAGAAATCACGGCGGGTCCGACTGGGGAGACTTGGGGAGACAGGAGACAATCGATAGCAATATGCAGAAGGGCAATGCTTCACAGCTAAGATACAACAGAGCTTCTAACGCCCATAAGTACGAAATGAAATGAAAAAAATAAACTCGTAGATAATTTCTGCGCTGAAACTAAGTATTTGGATAGCCATCGACAAGTTAAGAAGATGAAGGGGCATAAAAAGTCCACTTTGTTGGCAGAATCATAAAAGGATAACATTATGAATCATAATAGACAGTTAATGTTAAGTTAATCGTATCAAACGCCATTGGTGAATTTAAAAAAATTCAGTTATTTTTTTTGTCCAATAATCTAATACAACCAATCAATCCAATCCAAATCCAATCCCAATCTCTTTGATTATACCTACGTACTGCAGCGAAAAAAAGAAAAACACGGACTGTCTTCGCCATATTATGATTCATAATGTTATCCTTTTATGATCTGCCAAAGTGGCCTGTAGGAGATGTACGTGTTGTGTATGTCTTCTCTTCGTGATGTGAAGTTATCTTCGGGGAACACAATTAAACAGTCCAGACACTTTGACAACAGTTTATTCTCACCACTAATATAAATTACAATAACAAGCACAAGCGTATAGGTAGTTATAGAATAGGCGATCGTAAGCGTATAGCGTATGCGAAAGAATTAGGTTCGCGTAGCAAGCGAGCGTGCGTCTGCTGTGAGGGTACGAGACGGACTGCGGGGCGCTGGCGCGCGCGCCGCTGCGCCGGCGATGGTTCGAGACCTCCTTTGTTTCGGTGAGTAACGGGACTTGGTGCGCGCTTACTCGGTACGACACGACGACGACACGGTGACGCTCGGCGACTCGACGATGCGACTATGCGGTACTGGTAAGTTATTTAAGAATTATTTATGTTATGTATTATTGTGCATGTTTAATGTTTGTGTTTGTATTTTGTGTATTTAGTATGTTATATGTAGTTATAAATACTTATGTATATTTACTTATTTATATATACTGATATATTATATTAATGTATTGTGGCTACGCCACATGACTCCCCCCTTGAGACCATCCTAGGATGGGCGATAATAGTCAGGGAATCTTACTTTTCTCCCTGAGCGAGTAATTCTTACTTCTTTCTCTTTGCTTACAGGGCTTGGAGTTTCATTTTCGAGAAGTGGGGTCTCTGGACGAGTATCTGGTGTAAGTATATAGGCTGGCTTTAACCTTTCTATCGATACTGTCTGTTCTTTTCCTTTAACCAGCAGCTTAAAGACTTTTGTGCCTCGTTGCAGGACTAGATATGGCCCAGTGTACGCCGGCTGGAGGGATCCTCTCACGGTGTCATCTCGGACGTAAACGTGAGTAGCAGAAGGTAAGTCTCGGAATACGAAGATGTTACGTCTGCTGTGTCTCGCGGCTGGCTGAGGGCGAATATTGTTCATAATGGAACGCAGTCGTGCTGAGAATTCAGTGAGGTCACTGGTCGTATGCTGGTCGGTGGTTGGCTGCAGAAACTCTCCGGGCAGTCTTAGGGGTTCGCCATAGAGGAGTTCGGCGGGTGACGCTTGTATGTCCTCTTTGAAGGCGCTTCTCATTCCTAGCAGTACTAGAGGTAAGCTTTCCGTCCATTTTTGGTTTCCATGGCACATTATAGCTGCCTTAAGTTGTCTGTGCATCCGTTCCACCATTCCGTTGCTTGCAGGATGATACGCAGTGGTTCTGTTGCGTTGAAATCCGGCTAGTTCTGAGAGCTGTTTCAGTAGTGCGGACTCAAATTGCTTCCCGCGATCTGTCACAACTTCTGTGGGGCAACCGTAACGTGATATCCAGTTGCAAACGAGGGCTTTGGCGACTGTTTCAGCGGTGATATCTTGTAAAGGGATTGCCTCGGGCCATCGAGTGAATCTATCCACGGCGGTGAGACAATAACGGTAGCCGTCCGAGAGGGGTAATGGTCCGATGATATCAATGTGCACGTAGGTAAATCTGCAGTTTGGTAGCTTAAAGGTGCCCACCGGTGGAGTTACGTGCCGAGTGACCTTTGAGCGTTGACATGCGTGACAGAGCTTGGTCCAATCGCGACAATCTTTATTTATTCCTGGCCATACGTAACGCTGAGCCACTAATTTTGCGGAGGCTTTAGCGCCAGGATGGCTGAGTGAGTGTAGGCTGTCGTAGACTTGCCTTCTGAGCTCTTTTGGTACGTAAGGTCGTGGGTTTGGCGTGCTGTCGTCGCAGTAAAGTTCCAGTTTTGTTCCAGGTACGGTTACTTTGACAAGTTTAAGCGATGTTCCACCTTTTAAGAGTTGCCTTAGTTCTGGGTCGTTACTCTGAGAAATGGCCAAGTTCTTCGACTCGACAGGTTGTACTATTTCCTCTATTCTTGAGAGAGTATCGGCAACTATGTTATCCTTTCCTGGTATGTGTTGAATGTCCGTGGTGAATTGAGCTATATAATCTAAATGCCGAAACTGACGTGGTGAACATTTTTCTTTGTGACTTTGGAATGCGAAGCAGATTGGCTTGTGGTCTGTAAATACTGTGAAATGCCTTGCTTCCACTTGGTGTCGGAAATGTTTTATGGACTCGTAAATCGCGAGTAGTTCTCGGTCGTACGGCGAGTATTTCTTTTGTGATGGGCTCAATTTACGGCTAAAGAAGGCGAGTGGTTGCCATGCCCCGTCTTTCTGCTGCTGTAGAGCTCCACCGATTGCGACGTCTGATGCATCCGTGACTAACGCTAGTTTGGCGTTCATGTCAGGGTGCGCTAGGAGAGCTGATTGGCATAGACTCTTCTTGCATTCTTCAAATGCTTGAAGTGCTTCTCCAGTGACGTTTATGGGCTGATTGCCTTTTATGGATCCGGTGAGCAGGCTATGCAACGGCGTTTGGGATGTGGCAGCGTCTTTTAAGAAACGACGATAGAAATTTATCATCCCCAGGAATCTCTTGAGTTCTCGAACGGTTTTCGGGGTGGGGTAGTCCTTTATGGCTTGGATCTTGCTATCCAGTGGTTTGATACCTGCACAAGATACGCTACAGCCGAGGAAAGTTACTTCTTCTGCCCCAAATACACATTTGGAAGTGTTTATGACCATTCCATATTCTTTTAACCGTTCGAAGATTAGGCGTAAATGACGGTAATGGGTCTCTTCGTCGGGGGAGGATATCAGAAAATCGTCTAGGTACGTGTAGCAAAAGTCCAGGTCACGAGTCATTTGGTCCACAAATCTTTGAAACGTTTGTCCCGCGTTTCTTAGACCAAACGTCATAAAAGGGAACTCGAACATTCCAAAGGGTGTGGTTATGGCCGTTTTGGGGATATCCTCGGGGTTAACCGGTATTTGGTTATACGCCTTAATTAAATCGATTTTTGAGAATATTTGGCAGCCAGCTATGTTCTGAGTGAAGTCCTGGATGTGCCGGATAGGGTATCGGTCGGGGATCGTTCGTGCGTTTAACATTCTATAGTCGCCGCACGGTCGCCATCCGTTATCCTTTTTTGCGGCGAGATGAAGGGGGGACGACCATGGGCTCTCTGACTGCCGTGCTGTCCCTATTCTCAGCATTTCTTCGAACTCCTGTTTTGCGATCTTCAGTTTGTCCGGGGCAAGTCTTCTTGGAGTGCAATATACGGGCGGTCCGTCGGTTGTCCTTATGTGGTGAACCGTATTGTGACGTATGACCCGATGTGTACCTGCTGGCCGAGTGATTTCCGGAAAATCTCGAAGAAGGTTCAAGTACTTAGACTCGCCTGTTATCGTTTTGACTGAAGTTATGGCATCAGATGCAGGAACTGGATTTGCGCTTGCTGACAGGCTGGTCTTGTTGTCGATCAGGCGTTTGTTACGACAGTCTACGATTAAGTCGTAGTACGATAAAAAATCGACCCCGATAATAGCCTTGGTGACGTCAGCTATTATGAATTGCCAGGAAAATGCGCGGCGAAGACCTAAGTCTAGTTCCATTTGTTGGACGCCGTATATCGCGATTGGTGTTCCGTTCGCTGCGAAGACGTTGAGTTCGGTTGTGCGTGGTCGCCTTTGTTTCAGGGCGGAGTGGGGAAAAACGCAGATGTCGCTCCCGGTGTCGACTAAGAACTGCATTTTTGTCCTTCTGTCCGTTATGAACAAGCGACCAGTAGTTGGACTATGGCAATCATGTGTCGCTACTGATGATTGCCTTTGGCTTTTCCCGACCCTGATTGATAATCACAAGGTTTCAGACATCTACGTGCCTTGTCTCCATATCTGTGGTGGAAAATACAGGTGGGGTACTTCCTATAGTTTGACTGGGAACGCGTGTTGCTTCTTCCCCGTTGACTTCTATCCCTCGTCCTGGATCTAGAATCTCTTGTTGAGAGGGCCTGCACTTGACGACTGAGTTCTGCAATCTCTTTAGACAATTTCTCGATCATTGTATTTGGAACTGCGTCCGTGGCGGCCACTTGTGGCGCGGGTGGTACGAGGTCGTGCACTTTATCAGCCAAGTCTGCGAGTGCTGAAAGTGACGACTCTGGCTGCGATGCTACGACTATTTGTATGTTGCCCGGTAAGCGGCTAGTCCACACGGTCTTTATAAAATCGTCTGGTATGCTTGGGCCCGCTAGATGTTGCAGGTGCCGAAGAAACGCGGATGGTCGCCTGTCTCCTAATTCCTCATGCATCAGCAACTGGGTAAGTTCCTTTTCACGCGACGCAGATAACCTTTTAATTAGCTCGCTCTTTAACTTTTCATATTTGCCGCTGGCTGGTGGATTAATTAAAATATCTTTCACCTCTGCGGCGTAACGGTTTTCAAGGTGCGCGCTGACGTAATTATATTTGGTGTCGTCATCTCTGACACCTGAGAGTGCAAAACTTCCTTCTATTTGCGCAAACCAGACTGCAGGTTCCTCCGGCCAGAACGGCGGAAGTCGTACCCCGACACGACAAATGTCGGAAGGTATAAATGTCCTTTCTGTGGAAAGCGACCCGCCGTCGTTGCCTTGTTTATCGGATGACTTGTCGTTTTGAGACATTTTTAAATCCGGTTTTCACTAGCTTACGGTTTTTATGCTGCTCCGTGCTGTGTCCTTAATCCGGGGTCACCAATGTAGGAGATGTACGTGTTGTGTATGTCTTCTCTTCGTGATGTGAAGTTATCTTCGGGGAACACAATTAAACAGTCCAGACACTTTGACAACAGTTTATTCTCACCACTAATATAAATTACAATAACAAGCACAAGCGTATAGGTAGTTATAGAATAGGCGATCGTAAGCGTATAGCGTATGCGAAAGAATTAGGTTCGCGTAGCAAGCGAGCGTGCGTCTGCTGTGAGGGTACGAGACGGACTGCGGGGCGCTGGCGCGCGCGCCGCTGCGCCGGCGATGGTTCGAGACCTCCTTTGTTTCGGTGAGTAACGGGACTTGGTGCGCGCTTACTCGGTACGACACGACGACGACACGGTGACGCTCGGCGACTCGACGATGCGACTATGCGGTACTGGTAAGTTATTTAAGAATTATTTATGTTATGTATTATTGTGCATGTTTAATGTTTGTGTTTGTATTTTGTGTATTTAGTATGTTATATGTAGTTATAAATACTTATGTATATTTACTTATTTATATATACTGATATATTATATTAATGTATTGTGGCTACGCCACAGGCCTTTTTAGGCCTTTTTTAAAATCAACCTTTCTTTTTCGGAGAACATGTTTAAAAACAGGAAGAGGGCCTGTTAATGTTTATAATTTAACAATTAACAATAATTCTTTATTTGATTTGATGATGATTGATGGTCATTACCACACAAGGAAGTGTAAAAAATGGCTGACGATCAAAGTCTTGGGTACTTCAATGTATTTTAGGTACCTACTCGTTAGGTTACCCCATCGACATTCGATAGGTGGCTCTCTGATTATTGATATTCTGCCGCTTCTGGTTGTACCTACTGAAAATCGCTTGCAACGCCATGTGCACCTCAAAAAGGAAGAGGTGGTGTGGATGATGAATGATTATTATAAATCACCTTGTGGAATAAAGTTTTGTCAACTTTCTCTGTCTTGAACCTTTGATAAAGTTTGGGCGCAATAATCTGTGTTGTAAGGATTGGAACTTCTGACCTCTCCTATATAATGCAGGGAGGGACTGCAACAGAAATCAAGGCTGAGTCCCGGGATTATCTCTCATTAGCACAAGGAGAGCTCGCCCGTGCGTGACAACCCTGCCGTGACGCTGTGGGCGTCGGCACTGATTGTACCTAATATAGTTTTGTTTTGGACCAGGTTATACTATTGTGCAGGAGGTATAATTGTAAGAGAAATTGTGTAGGAATAAATAAAAGACACCCGGTGATGTAGCTTCAATGTAAAACCCGCGGAAGTCTCATGTATTTTAAACTTATGTATTTTCACGACTTATTAGATTATATTTTATACCATGTCAGAAAGCTAATGTTCTATAATATCTAACACGGTTTTTGGCACACATGTACTACATCTAACCACTCGACTAAAGAAAATGGAACGCAAGCAATACTCCCATAAACAAAATTACAAAAAAATAAATACTGAGGGGCTTGCTGTCACAGTTTTATGTTACGTGAGTTTTATCCAGATGTCAAAATGGCGTATTTTAGGTTGCGTTAGTTTATGGCGGCGTACCCGTGAGTGGATAAATGATTTGATTTGAAGAGTAGGTACATATATGTAGAACATTGAGGACTTCTTCGTCAATTTAAGATGGATCGTTTTCATTTGTTTAAGGATCTCGGAGACCCTGAACGGCCTTTGCTTTAGATTATCACATAGTGTATATACTACTCTACTTATTAACGTATAAATTGGAATACGATGACCGTTTTTAATTGATCGTGTTTTGTTTTTTTGACCTATAAATGCCTACATGGAAATATACAATGACTTAATTTAGGTGTCTGTATATACAAAAGGATGAAGAATGTAGGTAGGGACGTTATTTTATTCAAATCAAATTACTGTACTTACCACATAATTAGCCTATAATTCTAACCTCCTCTCGGTGAGAGGGTGTGAGTCGTAATCGACCACGCGGGCCCAGTGCGGGTTGGTAGACGTCACATTTCTTCGAATTTTTGGTTCTAGGACAGGCCGGTTTCCTCACGATGTTTTCCTTCACCGTTTTAAGAGTAGTGGTGATGAAATTATTTACACAAAGTTACTCTACTAATGATACGAAAACGACGTACATTAAAACTTTTACCAATCATTTCAATCGCACAATTAATCACAATGATTCAGCCTCCAAATCACAATATCTATCATCTCAACACCCACACTAAGACCTCGGCAATAACATTTAACCCCAGTATAAGCCCTCTAAGTACCCCCGCACACTTGCGCACCCATTTGTCGCAACAATACGCTACTAATCGCACGACAAAGGCACGGTTTAGATATAAATACAAATCGTGTTGTTTTCGGTCGGCACCCCTGTGCGGACCCTCGCGATTTGAGGCGGATTTTACATGTGACGTCTGCAATTTTTGAATGTATTGTTGCGATTTTAATTGTACTTGGCCTTCTTGAAACTAAAACACAGTAATTGTCAAATATTACCGAATGAAAATACAATTTACTTAGAATATGGAAAAAATAAGAAAGATTTTCTATGAAATGAGCTAGAGTGCTGATCAATTTTCGTTCCTTAGAGAAGGAACGAAAAATCCTCTTGTCACACAGATATGGGACAAGAAACTTTTGTTCAGTAGTGAAACAATTGAAAGTCTTCTGTAAAAATCTCACCGTAAAAACTTTGATGAAGTGCGCTGTCATTCCACCAAAACCCTAACTACACTATCAATCACAATCTGAAGCAGTTTGAAGGATATTGCTAATCCATTGCTTCATAAGTTCAAAAATTTGTCTGCTCAACAACGTAAATAACGCAATGAATGTAATTGAACTGTCAAAATGAAAGCCATTGCTACTGTTAGTGTTACGCTATTACCCCGCCGATGCTAAGGATTGACACTATCACCACCACCACTATCACTACCACTACCACCACCACTATTACTGCCACTACCACCACCACTATCACTACCACCACCACTATCACTACCACTACCACCACCACTACCACCACCACTATCACTACTACTATCACTACCACCACCACCACCACTACCACCACCACCACCACTATCACTACCACCACCACCACTATCACTACCATCACCACTATCACTACCACTACCACCACCACTATCACTACTACTATCACTACCACTACCACCACCACTATCACGATGTCACCAACTGCTGACTAGAGGCCTGTCTTCATGTGCCAATCTCGCAAACTCCTGTGCCACCCTCATCTAGGTTCTACCCGCGATGGCAACAATACGTAGGTATAGCGTTTTCTTTTCACACCAATATGTAATTGTTCTTTTTTTACAAGCAATACCCAGTAGACAAAACCACCCCACATTTGCGATTATCCCAAACCGAAGGTTATCCTCTGTTCCTCTATCCCTCTAAAGAGTGCCGAGGGCAGAGTGCTGAGATTTTTATTGTTCAAGGATTACCACGACACAACAGAATATTGTTATCGTTGTTTCATTGAATAAATTTATTCGGATTTCATTGAATAAATGCTGCGTTTCGCTGAATAAATTTATTTATTAGTGTTTTATTAGGGCGTTTGTAACTGTTGATGTGTAGTTGGGGTGGTTTCCTTGCGAGGGTTGATACGTAGGTGCCATATGTGAGAGAAACTGTTTATTTTTAATTTGATTGAGTTTTTCGTTTTTTGATTGCTGATGTGATTAATTTGACCTTAGCGTAATGAGGTTAGTTTAAAATGTAAAAAAAGAAAAAACGGAACTACTATTTATGAACTGATCTGCTTACCTTTTTGTAATCTTTACATTAGTGCTGAATAAAAACCTATTCTCAACATATTTAATTTTATGTTATTAATTCCTAAACAATATGAAAGTGAAGGCCATTTACAAGTTTTCACTGATAAACACAAAAAATAAAAACGAGAAAAAAAGGCCATTTTCTTGACAAGAATCTCAGAACAACTTTAATCCTTCGTCGTTCAGCTTACATCATTCTCTAATCAGCTAGGCCACTCTCTCTAAAACGGAAAACAAACTACTATTTAATAATTACATACAATAGGTAGGTACCTACATTATTATTGTACATATGTATATTTATTACCACAAAAGCACATTTCACATACCTACTCAACTCCGCATCGCTGTACAAATATTTTACTCCGAAATTCATGAATAAATAACAAAATTTATAATAACAGCTCTATTACCCGTGACGTCACTATTCATAGTTCACAAAATACCTTTATAATAATTACCCGAAGCGAATGAAATCAAAATAAACCCGGTACTATGGAATTTCACGCGCAACTTAATCAATTATTCGCGGGCACAACATTCGGGGTTGGTTTCGACTCCCGCGCATATATGTAATGGTACGAACTGTTGGGGCGGGACAATGCTTGTCAGCGGCTAAACGCCTGCGGTATTCCGGCTTGATGTTGTACAGGGGGTGGGTAAAACGTATTTTATCTTAAACCTACTTATTCAAAAAAAGTTCTGCTTAAACTGGCAGCTGGAATCTGGCAAATAATCTGGTGTTAAATGTATAAAACATAGTTATACGCTAAGTAAAAAAAACAAGTAATAAAAGACGGGCTTACAGGACCTAAACACAAAAAACGCAAGTTTTAGAAACAATAACAGTAAACAAAATCCGAAAAATATATGATATTCTTCAGGATAATTATGCTATGTAGATAGTGTGTTGAAAACATAGTACAACTAATTTGATACGATAGAAAAAAAATCATGAAGATGCCTCTAAAAACTTTCTTTTTACAATAAAAACCGTACTAATATACATACAATCATTGTCTTTTTGTGTCTACAAGCATAATACTAAAATACTAGTGTTTTAGTTTTTTTAGTCCAAACAATAGATTTTTTGTAATTAAATAATTGCTTCATACTTTGCAATAAATAACCAGCGTTGTGTCATCGCGCTTCTTTTTCTTTTCTATGCAGTCCGACAGTGAACGCGCTTTAGGTCATGTAAGCCCCATAAAATGTTTTTTTTTTTAAGAATTCCGTTCGCCCATTACTAGACGCAAACAAAGCAAAAGGAACATTTAGGAATCGTAGCAGGTGGCGTTTTGTATTTTCTGCCTATCCCCATGATATCCCCATATCCTACAGAATAAAGTTCAGTTTACGCTGCAACTTCAAACATTTTTATAACTTTTTCAATAGTGCTAGTCACTCTGAAATCAACTTAATTCCCACTAAAATAAAGTTGATATTTTTTTAACTTTATATAATATTAATTTGAAACATAAGTTTGAATATATACTTTAGATACTAGACGCAATTCTAATTGCAAATCCGACCCGAAGCCACTTACAGTAATCTTGAGACGTTTACAGTTACTTACTTACGGAAAAACTTGCAAACTCACCCCCACAAACACAGACGTGTGAAAAACATTACCGGATCCCTCGTAACCAGTACCTACTTAAACTAACAAAAAAAAAAAAAAAAAATTCCTTACATTTCCGAAGCCTTACTCGCCGTGCTTCGAGTGCGAAGTACTTTAATTTTCCTAACGAAGTGTTATCGACCTGTAATTAGCGTTCATACGGGCGCGTTAGTGGGGTTAGCGGGAATTAGCGAAAACAGAGCCGGCTGTTGGCGACTTTTAGAAATGATGTCGAAAATGTTTTTTGGGGATTGTAAACAAATGTGGTTAATTTATGTATCGTCAAGGGCTTTTTCTGAAAATAATTATAGAATTTTTCTTTAAGTTGAAAAGCTTTTTTTACCTATATTTTTATATTGTTGAGATACTAATGATAGAAGTAAGATCAGATCACCTTCACCACCTTCCTTCACCTTTGATCAGCATCTTCCTGCTTATTCTACTTGGCGCAATACGTTTTCTTTTTCCATTCTCCCCTGTCAATTAAAAAAAGCAACTGTGTATTTAGGCGATAGGTACGTGGTTTTAAACGCTTTCTGTAGGTTTTGTTTACTGCTTATCTTTTTATGCCTGCCTGTCTTAAATTTCAAATTTTCAGCAACATTATAGATACTGCAATCACACCGTAACAAGTCAAAAAACATCTAAAAATAAACAAATAAAAACTAAAACTTTCCGCATCACCCTGTACACATTTAAGCCGGCCCGCGGCGCGCTACACTGCTAATACTCCAAATTGAGTGACAGGCAAAGTTAATAAAAGCTGCCCATAATGTTAGCCATATGTCTGCACCCTTTGATTGTGGCACAACTGTTTAGTCTGATTTCTGATGGACATTAAGTAAGATATAAAAAAAATCTGGGATCATGATTTTCACAAATTAGAGAACTCCTTTTTTTTCCAGCCGAGTCTCAAGTTTTCATGTTTGTGAAATGATTACCAATTCAATAGCGGAAAGATTTATTTTTTCATTACTTATAGAATATCTCGAATTCCTCTTGTATAAATTCAGTGGTGGTCAGAAAAATCACAACTTAAACTAAAAAAAGAACATTGATACTTGTCTTATTATTAAGAATCAACGTAGGTAAATAAAAAGCTTATTTTTTATCATAAACAATAACATACATAATTGACATCATTTTTATTTCAAAAGTCAAGAAAATCACTTCACGAAAGCTAACATACTCGTATATACACAACTCTCATCAAAATAAAGTAAAACGTACCAATTTAAAATTAACAGACAATTTTTAGGCAAGTTTAAATTAATAAAATATTCAATTTGAGGGCTGTACCCGCGGGCCCCGTCGGCAATAACCGGGGAATCCTCTGGGGTACAGAAGTACCCCACGTCCCCACGCCATGGGGTACACGCTACCCCGTGGGGAACACTTGAGCCCCGGTTAACCAGCAGGGCTAGCTTCGTAAGTTGTGATTATTATGACGATAAAAGTATTTTATGGGTTTGTTATCAGAATTATTTCTGGTTGAAATACACGCGAGAATAATAATGACATCAAAACAATATGTTCTGTGGAATAGTTTGGTTTTAACCTTGACTTGTCTAATAAAAAATTGTGTGTTAAATCTTACTGTGGACATGGTACAAACTCATGCTTAGAACAGGAAAAAAAATGCATTAAACATAGTAAAAATAGAAAATCGTACAAGCAACCAGCTTATTGATTTTCATGATTATTATTTAATGATATTATATTCGATAATGATCTGATGATAATAAATTAGGTTTATTTTATCAGGGAGTCGCTCCATCTAAAACCTGCTATTCAGCTGCATCCGGTTAGACTGGGAGCCGACCCCAACATAGTTGGGAAAAGGCTAGGCAGATGATGATGATGATATTATAATAAATGACTTTCCTTCCCTTATCTTCCTCATAAAAAGGCAAAAAAGGTGGGAAATCATCAAATCACGATACATCTACATAATAAAGCACTGCATAAAAATGCACAGGGGGCCTAAAAAGGCCACTTTGGGATACACCACACCAATGGGATTTGATACGATTAACTTAACATTTAACTATCCATTATGATGCATAATGTTATCCTTTTATGATTCTGCCAAAGTTGCCTTTTTAGGCCCCCAGATCTTTACACTACTTACGAATGTTAAGATCTTTGAGCAACATCTTCTATTCCTCCCATTCAAAACTACCAAACCAAAATCTAAAACATCTACGTCTACGACATTTTGTAAAACTACAAAAAGAATAATTTAAACTTGCAATTAACACCACAGCTACGAAAAGAACCCTATCTATTCTCTCGCCACAAGTGCAAGGTACACGGCGTATTGCTTGCACTGCACAAGTGGTTTGACAGCAATAAAAATTCGCCATGTTTTTGCACCAGCCGCTCCTTGTAGCTGTCAATTACTTTTCCCTCTGAAGACAAGTATTGCACGCACTTCGTAGTGTAGCACGACTACTGTTGTTAGGGCGCTTGGGGTTTGTGTCGGTCGGTGGTTCAGTTTTGTTAAATTGGGACATGGCTGGAATTACTATAGCTAATCGCTGTAGTAATTATAGCATTTTTTGGCTAGATTAGTAGGAGTTATGCTATTGGTTGTCTAATTTAGTGATCGCAATAAGACATGAGGTTTTATATTGCGTCGAATGTTAGGTCGGACATTTGTTATTGGGTTTTTCTATTAGAAATTCTCAGTAGTAAAACGGAGTCTGGTTTCATGTCCGGTTGATGGCAATACCCTCACATAACTGGCGAAATGTCGGTGTACTGTGGAACACCTCTGACTATGGTAAATCCTTTGAGGAAAACAGGCTTGATCATATGTGTGTATGTTTTTTATTGTGTTTTAATAAAATTCCAAAAGTATTTTAGTAACATCAAATGAAATAACAAAATCCTTTCCATATTCAGTCCATTCTTCTTTAGAATGCGCTTTCTCTTGATATCAGGACGGCCACTTCTTTTTCGGTTATTTTCAAAACAAATAGCGTAGAGTCATCTCAACGCCTCTCTACCTTGAATTTGTATATATATATTATAAGTATATATCATAGTATGTATGTGTAATGTATATAACCTATTTATGTATTTGTGTACCTAGTTTTAATAGTTTTTTATTATCATTGTTCCTCTCAACCAAAGTACCTGCCAAGTGCCATCTAATCTCTTCACCACCTTGGTTGACTGGTAGAGAATTCCTAAGGCATTAAGTCCGCCTTAGTACCTTTTTGTGCGAAAAGTTTAAATAAATAAATGAAAATATAAGTCAAAATAACTCAACTATCCGAATTTAACTTCACATTTAATTAAACGTTTAAAACCCCACGTGCCAAAACCGATGTAGTCACACAACACTGGGGACAAGACCCAACACTCCGACACTCCAAGTCCGCGAGTATTGGGCAAAGCCCGCCAGATGGCCTAGTGTTTACCCTACCCTGTTTGAGCACAACTTTGAATTTCCAACTATTAGCCGTACCCACACCTGTCGATGTTTGTAACCCTCAATAACTTGCAGATAAACTTCTGTGTGGAACAAGTTGACTCTGTGTGAATTTGTTTGGTGTATACTTCCGGGGTGAGAGTTCAGAAGTTTCTCTTAATTTTAAGAACGTTCACAGTCCGATCTCAGTCTCAATCTGTCAAAAATAACTCTAATTTCCCTACATTTTTATTAACAAGTTTTTGACATTGACTCTCGCTGAGATGAGATTGCGACTAGATTTTGAACGTTTTTAATTACGAGAATTGACCTTCTGCTGGTGTGATAGTGGGAATGTGTCGATTAAAGAGCAAATTTTGCTATGAAAGGATCTTAAATTACTATGGTCCTTTTATCAATGACTTTTAAGGCTCCTACAAACAGGCGCGATACGCGATATAATCGCGCGCGACACAAAGGCACCGCACGTTTCGCGACTTGCGGTGCCTTTGTGTCGCGCGCGATTTTATCGCGTGTCGCGCCTGTTTGAAGGAGTCTTTATCATAGCTAAACTATTTTTTAACATCAACAATCTTGAATGGACTAGCCAGGAGTTGCGTTGTCTTTTGGTGGCTATCAATAATTTCCTATACTAGTTGAGTACTTACTGTGGCATAATAAAAATAATAATACCTATGAGGGGCTCGAGGCTAAGTAATAACAGCCGCACGGGCGATCGATCAGATTAAGCTACGCTTGCCACAGTCAGTCCGCAGATAGGTGACCATTTTTACATACCGAGACCCCTCCGTGCCTCGGAAAGCACGTGGTTCCGGCTGTCATTCTTGGACTTTTGACAGTCGTTGCGGATCGTTAGGAGCCCTAAAGTCTAATAACCAGTCTTATTATGGGATATCGTGTTACCCAGTAACTGGGTTGTGGAGGTCAGATAGGCAGTCGCTGCATCCGGTTAGACTGGAAGCCGACCCCAACATAGTTGGGCAAAGGCTAGGCAGATAGATTTTTTGACCTATACACATAGTTATCTTCACATAAAATGTAGTGTCACAGACAACAGCCTACGGCAAGATACAAATGTTAAATAAAGAAAGATGAAATCAATTATAAACTTGCTTAATAAACCATTTTATTGTCCCCACATTACATTCAAGTTTATCGTGGTAATTAATAGAGAATTCGTTTATAACCAGCACAGGGTAACGCCAAACAACCTCTGTTAAACTTTGCACAACCCTTATAATTGACTTTGTTATATGTTGCCTGTTTTACTACTTATCATACTGTCCAAGTTACAAAAACCTACAATGCCTAAGTGTAATTTTGTAGTTTCATTTCGCATTTTGTTTTTGTTAGCCTATGTTTTGTCCACTGCCGGGCAAATGCTTATCTTTTTTCCTCCCATACCTCTCTTTTTAGTGTGAGATCTGAACATGTTGGCCCCGCAAACATGATTAGATTTCCACACCACCTTCGCCGCGGTCTACCTCAACGGCGATGTCCCCTATCCGTCGTCGACTGAGTGACGATCTTTGCCCATCTCTCCGGGTGCTTTCGTGCAACGTGGCCAGCCCACTCCCACTTCAGCCTGACTGTTTTTTCCAACATCCACTACTTGTGTTATGGAGCGCAGGGTGGTGTTTCTGTCGAGATCAGTTTGCTTGACACCTACTATACTGCACTCATGTCTCATTAAGAAAAAAAATCCTCAAGCTATATTTTACCACAATGATGTTAACAACGTTTCAACAGTTTCTTGAAAGCATGGCTGGCAAGAACTTCAAAATTAAATCAGGGAACTACCAGGTGGCGGACTCATGCAAAAGTCGGTCATCTACTTAAAAAATCCTTTACGTATCCGTAGCTTGTTTCACTAGGATATGATTGTGATAACATTTAAAATGGTATACAATTTATTGATGAGATAATAAACTTTTAACAGTATAGTTTTAAAACCGCTAAGACTCATTACTTGTTCCTCTGACTGCAGCACAGGACGCGCACGCGATGTTCAGCCAAGCTGATAAGAATCGGCTGGACTCGGTAATTGTTCGCCCGACTGTTTGTCCGAACCACTGCAGTGTCTTCATCCAGCGCTTTACTTACAGCAATACAGTGATGATTTGTAAAACGTTTGTAGGCAATCTCATTAGCCTAACAGACAACTAAGTACTAATATCTAGTAGAATCTGAAAGAAAAAATATTTATTTTAATTGACGATTTAACAAAAGCATGAAAAGGACCGCGTTAAGAATACAGTACCAAATGTCCTGTCTTTGGTATTGTTCGTCGAATCGTTGAGCTCCTCAAGTTCTGAGTTGAGCTGCACGTTTTTGACAAATGCGTGCACTGATTGGACAGGTCCGCTCAATCTGTGTGGTTCTTTCCTCAAAAGACCATTTCAGACACCAATCTACATGGTCTTCACACGATCTGACCAAGATTTTGTCTGGACTTTAAAAGAGACTGTGACTTCTGAGTTTGTTTCGGCCTTTCTTCTCAGAATATTCAGTTAGGAAACGCCGACCTCATCTAGTTTAAAAAAAAATATGATTGACGTGTAAAAGTGTTTGTACAAACCTACTTACAGAAATAAAAATCATTTATCATCATTTATCAGTGCTGCGCTCCAAACCACAGATCGCCGACGTCACCCAAAAAGCAGCCAAGCTTACCAGTAAGTGGGACTGGGCAGGACACATTTGCCGCATGTCGAAAGAGTCATGGGCTAAATTGCCCATTGTCTGGGTCCCAGAAAAAGTCCAGTGACATCGAGGCAGACCCATGAGGCCTTTACCCTGCAGCCTGTGTTGTCACCACAGGCTAAAAATAATAAAATAAATAATTGAAACGTACACCTATGTAGACTATCATGATAAATATTTGTATCTGACACATACACCCTTTTACATGAAAGCAATATTATATAAAATACTTGAAGAGTTTCTGTGATCTTGAGTACATTTTTAGCCCTTGACGATCATCATAGTGTATGACAGTTCCGTCATTTGATCGCTCATGTTTAATCCTACCTATCCTCCTCATTTAGTCACCTTAACGATATAAATCTTTAATAAAAATTACTTGAGAAGGCTTCCTTTTGATGATAAACAGCAATTAGGTACACGACCGGATTCTAAGCGAACTTGACTTCAGAACACTGCGCTATATACCAGTCGAATTCAGTAGATATAAGAACAAAGTTGTGAATTACATAAACAGTTATTGCAAGAGTACATATTTCAGGCAGGAGTAGATATGATGAAGAGTCTGCCGTCTGAATCTCAATAATAGCTGTGGAGGGCCCTCGCCGGCCTCCCTGGAAGCGATGGTGCAGAGTAGTGCGGGATAGAGATTGCATAATTTGTTTTTGTTAAATTTAATGTATTTTTAATTTAGATAGGTACGAAATTATTTATTTAATACTTCAAGCACATAAATGTACAGAGGCGCACTTAATGCCATAGGCATTTTCTACCAGTCAACCTTTGGGTGATGCAGAGACAAAGAGTGGTAGGTGCAATCATGAAAATTGAGGAATAAATATTTTAAATATAAAGGTACGCATAAACCTATTATAACTATGAATATAATATATACCTAATTACATATTAATATAAGCCCAAATAAAACATAAATATACTTACTATATTATGTACGGTCAGCAACAAAAGTCGATTAACACTTAAATTTTTTAAATCTCAGTTATTGAGCAAAAATTTTGTTCAAAATTGCAGTAGAAGTGCAATGCAATTTTGAACAACAATAACTGAGATTAATAAAAAACTGAAGTGTTAATCGACTTTTGTTGCTGACTGTACCTACGTGTTTGTTAGTTTTTACAAGATCTGTGAAAGAAACAAATGCTTAAATAAGTTTAAGGCGCTAACTCGAAAATAAATCATAGCGACTGATTTACTGAGCGAGCGAAAGTGACGCAATTACTTGTGAAACGCTAAAGAAGCACATTATAGCCATCTCGGCTATAATGTGCGTGCGCTCGGAATAAACCGCCGTAAGTGCCAAAACGAATTTACTCGTTTTTTAACAAAATAAATGAATCAACTTTAAAACTGCTTTGAGTAAACTTTTATATGATAATTCTCTATGTTTTAAAGCAAATTCCATTGAATAACACATAAGCGTTACGCCGTGATGTCGAAAAAAGTAAAAAAAAGATATAACTTTGCAAATTTTTTTTATCAAGAAAAAATCATTGAATCGTGTATACCTTTTACATGATACTAGAGCAAAGAGTCAAAAAATATATACCAAAATGTTAAATCCCTATTCCACATACTTAACAAGTTACACGAAAAAGAAACACCACATGGTTTTTCTATGTTAACCTACATAAACTTTGTCACAGTGAAAGAAAAATGAGATTTTTTGAGCTTTGAGCACTATTCTACTCATGCAACAAAAACTGTCCCTGCCGACTGTCATGCTTTTAAAATGGATGAGTGCTAGAAAGCGTAAATGATAAATCAATTTATTTTTTGTAAGTAAGTAGGTTTGTACAAACACTTTTACACGTCAATTATATTTTTTTAATTTTAATTTTTTCGTAGTAGGTATACAATCTGTAATTCCCCAAGAATAATAAAATTCCAATAAAAGAGCTGATTTACAGAGTAAATACAACCATATCTAGGTACAAAAGTTAACAATCATCTTGTTTTCAATGACTTTTTCGTAGCATTTCTTAGTGCTACGAAAATTCGTAGCGCGTGCTACGAACTGTTCTATTAGCTACAAAATTGCAAATCAATAACAAAACGAGTTTTATATAAGCAAGACATGCTTTTCAAGGTTCATGAGGATTTATACACAGAGACGTTATGTAAGCTTCTATAATTTCTAACGTGACGATATTATCGTGAACGTGGACGTCCACGTCTATAAAATGTTTAGAAATACGTGATAATTTTATCGTGGACGGAAATTTCAAAGTGTCTTCATATATTGCCATACATTTACTTCCCTATATTATGGTGATGCCCTGGACGTTACTTCTGGCTGGTGTAAATAAAAATGAAAAAACATTAATCTGAACTGCTTTATACAGTTTCATATGAGCCTAACGTTCAAAACCGTATTTTTACTGATCCGAAAACAGTTAAAGCTTGAGGCAATATGTTACCGTCATGCCGTCATGTCAGTACCTAAACTTTAACGTTTTAAGTACAAATGGTCACAAAATTAACTGTTTTATTCATTTGGTGATATCGTTGAAATTTACTTATATTACAGTGGTGGTTTTTCTTTTTTATGTTGTTTTTTTTTAAGTAAATAGTATGTTCAATCATTAAAAGTTACTGTTATGTCTTTTACGTTTTACAAACATTTCTTCTTACTGTATAAAGTCTTAATGAAATCGCTTTAGTGTGCTGTAGTAAGAAATTATTTTTTTTAAAACGCTCAATAATTTTTACGAAACGTTTACCGAAACTTTCCTTTAATTGAAATCTCTGTCCCTCACAGTACTCTATGTCGACGAGCAGTAGCCGGGGGGTTTAATATTAAAAATAAAATAGAAAAGAGCGATCTCAGTGTAGTGGCCGGGTATTGTGTGCTTTTTAATAAATGCCCAAATCACCGAGAGAGGGCGTTGTTTGCCGTTATTGCAACCATTCTGCGGTTTCAATGTACCCTCACTTTTTTAAATAGCCTTTGCAGATTATCCTGTGTAGGACTGTAGGTATTCGTTGTATATTTGCTTATGTGCTATTTTATTTTTAAATCGTCGGCTTTAGCATTTTGCAGTACCCTCAGTTTAGTCAGACATCAACGCTCTTCCCAAGGTTTTTGTCAACTACGGTTAAAAGAAACACCGAATGTTAATGATGGCAATGAAAGAACTGTTCTTATGCCCCTACAGGGTAAACTGCAGGGACTACTGTGATGTATGTAAGGACAATATCATTTATGTTTATAAAACTTTGTAGTTATGTATTACAAACGAGTCACTGTTGAGTATTGGCTGCTACCTTATACTGAAAAACTTTGCCTTAGAAATCACCTATGCTTGACCACAGCTAACTAAACAGTATTTACCCTTTTAAAAGCACTGGAAAATGCAGCAGACAGTAAAAGTAAATACTTACCTATTTATTGCCGAGAAAGATTTTTTTCTTCAATTTCCCTTGTTTGCATCTTGCACCGTATATTTTTACAAAACAAACAAAAGAAGAAAACAGCAGATAGATACCCTTGCATAACATATTCGGAGTGCCAGCGCCCCGCAAACCTCTACATTATAATCACAAAGCTCGGGCGAGGAACAAAGATGGCGCCGAGTGGCGTATCAAAAACTGCATTACTGTGGACATTTCCCATCAAAGCAGTACATACGTAGCACTTTGTTGGGGCCGCAAGAGACGACGGAGGCTTTGGGAAGATGGACAGAAGTTTAACAACCAGACCCATCCATACCGAAAGATTGCCGAAGCTGTTTTCACTATAGAGATCAGGGGAGAAATTCTCGTATTTTTAAGAACGTTCGCGTTTTTATCTCTGTCTCAATCTGCCAAAAATACCTCTAAGTTGCATTACATTACTTACATACACATTCCTTTCTATTACTTCCATTCCATACATAAATTAATTTTCATTATTTACATTTTTGACAAGTTTTTGACATTGATTGTCGCTGAAATGAGAATGCGACTAGATTTTGAACGTTTTCAGTTACGGGAATAGGACTCCCGATCCTGTAGTTGCTTTCTTCATACCATTGTTCGAATATAGGGTAGGTTCTTTATAATTAGACGTTATTGCCGCCAAGAAATCAGAATATTTTTAATATTAAAAGTAGTATTTACTATTGCGTTATCCTCCACCAAATGGTGGTTCTTATGAAACTCTTCAACTAAATTTTGTGGCGAATCTAGCAGTATTAAATAATAGCCTATAATATTTTAAAATGATGATATACTTCAAAGCATGTCAAATTACATGAATAGTTTTGTCAACCATTCACAACAGCTATCAAATAGCAACTTTACAGATAAGACTTTCTTTATATTGATTACTGTTGTCGACTATTATTCAGGGTCGAGTAAAACTGTTCGGAGACTTGGTTAGGCTTTCTTACTTTAACTAGACCTTCTGTCCCCTCCTCCCCTATGGTATCGTAACAAGTGGCGCACGGACGGGTCGTCATGATCAAAGGGCGCCGCTCCAGCAACCGCGTTGTTTGTCCCAGCCTCCGACGGCATATTGATCAATATGTATCCTTGTGCATTTCGCTATGTATGTTGTGTCGTACACGAATTAGGTTAATTGGTAGAGCGAAATTGTTGCTTTTAGTGATGGAGCTGTATTTAGTGGAACTATTTTTATCGGACTGCTTCGTAAGTCTCGATGTCGCAATCGCTACTGCTGAGGTCCTGGGTTCGATTCCCACGTTGGGCACATTACATTATTTTTTTTTCTAGGTTTTTTCATCTGAATTTCTCAGTAGCAGAACGGAGTCTGGATGAGTATGCGGTTGATGGCAATAGCGAGCCTATTGCCCCCTATTACATGGGACATAAACAAAGGTGGCGAAATGTGGGTGTACCATAGCTTCACCTCTGTCTAACATTTCGGTGTTACAGGCTATATATATATTACTAGCAGCGCCCCGCGGTTTCACCCGCATATGTGTCGATCCCGTGGAAATATCGGGATAAAAACTATCCTATGTCCTTCCCCGGGATGCAATCTATCTCTCTGCCAAATTTTATCGAAATCCGTTCAGTGGTTTAGGCGTGAAAAGGTAACATACAGATAGACAGACAGAGTTACTTTCGATTTATAATAATATTAAGTATGGATATGTTATGTATTATTGAATATTGGGTAACTAGAGTATTTATAATGGTATACCTAGAGTGCAACTTCACCTAAGCAGACGATTTTGGGCGATTCTGTGTTTCGTCAAACTTGCTATCCTCCTCAGGAAAAGGTACCGCAGATATCTCGATTAATCAAAAGCGAAAACTGCCATATAGTTTACCGATTGCGATTAATTAGGTTTGATTCATTTACAATTGGGGTCGTTTTTTGAGAGTATTTACGTAGGTATGTGGCAATCAATGGAATGGAAACAGAGAGCAGATTACAGTAAAAACAGCCACCAACAGCAAACATGTTTTCAATTATTATTATTTTTCTTAAGAATTGAAGTTCTTAGTAATTGATTACAATTTAGCCTATTAGACAATAAAAAATTTTGCTCTAACTGATTTTTTTACGAGATAGATTGATTGTTATAACTAATAATAGTGTCAATTTGCACTTTGACACAGTTTCGTAGCACTTTCTTAGGGTCGATAATTTATAAAACATTTTGTTCATGTTTTACATGTATGTAAGCATGTAAGCACCATTAGGACCGCACTATTATTCATTCACTGTATAAATACTACACTAACTCAAATGGTTTAGTTCTCTTTAACCTACGCACTATGCCTGTGTTTTCTAGCAGCTGAATTGCCAAAAGAAAAGTTATCAAGTAACTTACTGGTCATACAGACCTCTGCCACGCTAGTTTAACTAAAAAAGGGGGTGAGAAATTCTTGGGTTTTTCCTGTGGATGGAACATATCGGACTACCGACTAAAACCACAAGGTGATCCGTCTTTGAAACGCCCTAGTGTAATGACAACGGGCAACCCCTGCCATTCCAGTCACAGTTTTGATCGCAGTTATGTAAATCACTCCTCATTACCAACTACCTTCCTGTAGGTACCCTGAAGGCTCATCATCTGACGACCTCTAATAAGCAATATCGGATGCAAAGTGTCTCACCGCAAGTGGGCCACTCACGCGCACTCACTTTGTCGACGATTAGCGTCGTCTCATTAGTGGCCCGCTTTAGCACCTCGTTGTACTTACTTAGTCACTCGACTTCGTGAGCGACTGATAAAGTCGCAAGGATATTGGATATGGACGACTAATTTGACGCAAGTTTTTACATGGTACTGTGAATTGTTGGATGTAATCGTTTGTTATGTAAAATAAACATTACTCTCCTTTCGCCCCTCCTGTGCCCTAATTGCGTAACACACTACCTATCAATCTCAATTTGAATAATTTTGAAGGATATTGCTAATCCAATGCTTGATAAATTCGAATAATTGTCTGCTCAACATCGTAAATAACGCAATGAATGTTGTAGAACTGTCAAAATGAAAGCCATTGCTACTGATAGTGTAGGTTGCTGAAATGAGAATGCGACTGAATATGCGACAATTACCCCACTGGTCCGTTGTAGCAAAATATGAAGGGTTGTCTGTAAACGACAGTAAATTATGTGACTTTGTGAGGGTTTCCTTAGTTGCGAAACTATGAAGACTACGCTTCTGTATTAGTATAGAAAATATTGCAAGAATGTTTGTTTTCATATATTGCTTGAATTGTCGCTATGCTATCCAAGGTAGCAGGGACATGACACGCAGCCAGTTACCATGGATTTAGTAGATGATTCTGAATACCGCAGCATTGAAATTTTTGCAGCAAAGACCTGCTCACCAACCTTTGGAAGATTGCCTACACAATAGTGCTACCTACTGGTACTGTTTCATCATCATCATTTCAGACGTTCACTGCTGGACATAGCTCTTCCAAGAACCGCCACTTTGGCCGGTTCTATGCTACTCGCGACCAGTAACTACCAGCCAGTATTATTTCATACCTAGCGACAAAATTACCATACCAACGAAGCACCACTAAATCCCATCACCACGGACACTCACGCACCAAAAAGCATGTAGGTAACATAACGAACAACGAGGGAGGCAATACCAATAGTGCGGTATTACCGGACGAGCGCGACCTGTCCGGACAAATAGCGAGATTACATGATACCGGCCGCCCGGACAGCCCGGACAAACACACAAACACAACACGAGCGGACCTTCATTGGAAATTCTCAAAAACCTCGCCGTTGTCTCGCTTCTGTCAATATTTACTTCAGTCAGTTATTGGCGGGTAGGTACATCCGAGTGCGGTTAGTGTGTAGTCATGTAATCTTGTCAGTTTTTGGGGGTCACTTTTGGACTATTTTGGACTGTCATTTTCATCAGTGGTAATTGTTGCGACTTACGGGTTTTAGGGCGTAGGTTCGAACCCAGACAGGCGCTTTACTTTGTGTATATTATTTCATCACCACTGCTCTAAAAACGGTGAAGGAAAACATCGTGAAGAAACCGGCATGTCGTAGAACAAAATTCTAAGACATGTGACATCTAGCAACCCGCAGTGGGCCGCGGTGGCGCGGCGTGGTGGATTATGACTATCCCCTCTCACCGAGAGGAGGCCTGTGTCCCAGTAGTAGGGACACTAAGGGCTAATTATGCTGTAATTTCATATTGATACATGCTCAACTTCTGCGGGGTTTTATTTTAAAACTAACTGCGCACTGCGATTTCACCCGCATAAGACTCGATCCCGTGGGAATATCGGGATAAAAAGTAGCATATATGTGTTAATCCAGGGTGTCAGCTACCTCCATACCAAATTTTATCAAAATTGGTCCAGCCGTTTGTGCGGGAAGAAGTAACAGACATACAAACACACTCACAAACTTTCGCCATTATAATATTAGTGTGGTAGGCGCAAAAAAGGCGATTCTGAGTGTCCCCTCAGAATCGCCTTTTTTCACTAAAGTATCACCGATTCTTTAGCCACACCTCGCTTTATACTATTATTTCATATCATATAACATCACGCCTGTAGTCCCTAAAGGGTTAGGCAGAGGTGTGACTGACGACAAGTGGGTGTACTAATACTATAGATACACCACTGTATCTATAGTATGTACCCACTTGTCGTCAGTTTCGTTTAAGTCTCATGTAATAGCGGGCGAGCCTATTGCCAGCACCCACAAATCCAGGCTTCGGGCTGCTACTGAAAAATTCCAGATGGAAAAACCGAATAACACTTTTTGCCTGACCCGGGAGTCGAACCCAGACTATCATTAATTTTAACTATTTTATGAGTTGGCAGTATTTTTTTCTTCCTTTCGAAAAGTTAAAGTTAAAATGATTATAAACACAGAGCAAAAGTGATCAGCTAAATCACTACAACACAGGAAATTTCACAGATTTTCAATAAATTCTTGTTAGGTACTAAGTATACATACATCATTCATGATTGATTATATTGTAGCATTTAAACCAAATATTTTTGTTGATTACCATTCTTTGAAATTTACAGAGAGTTTTCGCGGAATGTGGAAAGACAAAGAACAAAGAATCAGATAAAGGTGCTTGTGTAGTCGAGTGTACCGACGGATCTTTTTCACTACGTAAGAGACTTCGCGAACAGTCAAGTTATGTGATATCGATCGTTTATAAACTTTACCTGCTTCGAAAGGTCAGTAGGTATATATTACACACGAAACTACGTTTTACTTAAATTCCCAAGTCCCACGTAGCGTGTGTTCACCTATAGTACTTAATAATACGGAATGGCATCAGCAGGATGTGGATGGGAAGCTATGTCGCCAACTATGCTCCACCTCCTATCCTGCCCTCTGTGTCCTTAAACATGCAGTCAAAGTGACCTCTGCGCTGCCACCGACGACGCCGTGGAAGTGGCGAAGTTATGGGCCAACAAGATCTACCGACATAGCTTGCCGAGTAAGCAAACTGCCACTGCCACTCCAGCCACCTTCTTCAAAATCAGGAATGAAATTATCCGGAAAAGAACCGGAGTTACCGACATAGCTTGCAGAGTAAACAAACTGAAGTGGCAGTGGGCTGGCTATGTCTGTCGAAGGACCGATGGCCGGTGGAGCAGACGAGTTCTGGAGTGGAGACGCGTATTGCCAAGCGTAGTGTGGGACGCCCCCAGCTAAATAGATGGACGACTTAAGGAAGGTGGCTGGGGTAGACTGGATGCGGAAGACGGAGAATAGGGTGTTGCTGGGAGAGCCCTATGTCCAGCAGTGAACTGCGATAGGCTAAGTTGATTGAAGATCTGAACACAGTCGTGCTAGCGATACGAAGAAGAAGAAGTACGGAAGCAATCACAATGATACTACAATTATTTCTCTAAACTGCATAATATCATCATCATCTGTGTCACCTTTTCTCAACTATGTTGGGGTTGGCTTCCAGTCTACCCGGATGCAGCTGTATACCAGTATTTTACATAGAGTATCTGACCTCCTCAACCCAGTTACACGATATATTGGTCAGACTGGTTGTCAGACTTTCGGGCTTCTGTCAAATAACTGCAAACTCAAATACAGATTTAAACAATTATATTTATTAGACATGAACTTTTTAATATTTTGGTCCTTTTTCCCTTTTTGGATTAGAATGCGAACAGTGCCCTGATTGACATTGAAAAACCTTTTAACAGAATACAATAGAGTACCTAGAATTCTCTAGTATATTCTCGTTACAATTAGTTCATAAATAACATAATATTCTGTCAATGAAGGACCAAAGATATCTATCTTAATGAATGTATAATAATACATTTCAGACCACCACATCAGATTTAAACACCTACCTAACAAAATCGTGACCAAGATGTGAGAAATTCCTTAGTTTCCTCACTGAGGTAAAATACCATCTCCGTTCTCAGTATATGGGGTATGTAAATACATGGTGCATGTATATTATGTACATGGTGTTCAAACAGCCGCATCACGTAGCTTCCCCGAAGTGCCGGCACGTCGTTAGCAACCATGTGCGAGTCTGAGGACAATTTTACTTAAAAATTATACAACTGTGCTAAGAATGGGGTTAAGTTGGTACTGGATATGATAGAAAATAGTTATACAATTATTGATAAGTATATACTCTTTACCATAATCACCTTATAAAGTTCCCACAGGTGAGACAGCGGTGAGAGGGAGTGGGCCGGAATCCACCACGCGGGCCCAGTGCGGGTTGGTGGATGACACATGTCTTCGAATTTTTCTGTTCAAGGACATTCCGATATCCTCACGATGTTTTCCTTCACAGTTTTGAGAGCAGGGTGATGAAATAATTTACATAAAGTAAAGGGCTAGTCTGGGTTTGAACCTAAGACCTACAACTCGTCAGTCGCTGCCGTTACCACTTGGCCACCACTGCTCACTTTATGCTATGTTATAATATACTTTTTGCTAAACAAGTGGTCAGATAATTGATTAGTAAAAATGCCTCTATTTTCACTACCACAAATACATGCAGTTTTTAATCGGTTCTGTTATATCAATGGTAGAAGTCATCTCTTTAGCGTAGGCCTCCCAAAGTCTCTGAAAGTTTTCTGTTATTATATTTGCTGACAATTGATAACCAAATCCAAAATTACTCTGATCAAAATTACGAGTAATTGCGTCACACTATTGTGTCTTAATTTCTTGGAATCAGTCAAGTTGCGTAAAATTAAAGTGACTAAACGGTAACCATTTATAAACAAACGTACTTACCTATGCTACTATTTTTCTTTTAAGCGACACTTCTAGATTTCATAATCCGCGTAGTTGCAACATTGTAAGCTGTATGTAGATTAGCTCTAAACGAGGAGGGCGCATGGAAAACACGCCTCAAAAATTATGACGCAAATGGTACAAAGTGGGAATTTCACTTTTTTATCAGACACGCATGTCATTCATATTTGCCCATTTAGGCGGATTATCACGTAGCTACTTTTATATTTATGTGAGGAATCGACAAATAACAGAAATAAATATTCATCCTAATAAATTTGATTTAAGTAGGTACCTTAAAATTAAAGTACCCTATTGCAGAAAAACCCGTCTCTAAATCGGGGTAATTGCGTAACACACTATAAGTAGGCTTTCATTTTGACAGTTCAACAACATTCATTGTGTTATTTACGTTGTTGAGCAAACAATTTTTTCGAACATATGAAGCAATGGATTAGCAATATCCTTCAAAATGATTCAAATCGAGATTGATTTACGCAATTAGGGCGCTGATTCTTAACAGACTGAAAATCACTTCTCATTGAAAATAAGTATTTCATATTTTCTTTAGGTATTTAAAATTAATGAGAGGAGACCGGCATGTCCTAGATAAAAAAAAAATCGAAGATGTGTGATCTACCAAACCGCTTTGGGCCCGCGTCGGCCCACTCCCTGTCACCGAGAGAAGGCCTGTGTCCTAGCAGTGGGAACATTATAGGATGATTATGTCATCAAACTATGTTGGGGTCGGCTTCCAGTCTAACCGGATGCAGCTGAATACCAGTATTTTACATGGAGTGACTGCCTATCTGTCCTCCACAATCCAGTTACTGGGTAATACGATACCCCTTGGACTTGGAAGACTGATTGTCAGCCTTTCGAGCTTCTGAATACCCGTAACGACTGTCAAAGATCCACGAATGACAGCCGGGACCAACGGCTTAACGTGCTTTCCGAGGCACGGAGGGGTCACGGTAAGTAAAGATGGTCACCCATCCCTATGGATGGGTGACCATCTTTTTACATTTTTTTACATATGCTTGACCATCTTTACATACCGTGACCCCTGTACGTGCACAGGTCGGTTAAGCTACGCTTACCGTGGTTGGTACAGACTAACCGCGGCAAGCGTAGCTTAACCTGACCGATCGACCTGTGCGGCTGTCATTATTTAGTCACGGGCTCTATAGGATGATTATAAATATCAAACCAAAAAAAAAATAGGGTGATTTTGTATTTTTAATTGATAGCAAAGGCAGACCTCAAAACTACTCAACAATTGGCTAGGTATTTATCCACGGGTCCCCAGGTCCGGTCCATCATTAGCTATTCCAAAACTAGTCCGCATCAAAGCTGTTCGTAGTTGTAATCTCGGCGTGGCCTGCTCTTGGCTCAGAATTGAGCCATCTAATATTCCCTGTGTCTGTACCCCGCCGTCTTGGGGGACTGGTTGCGGGAGCCTATTTTTGCCTATGGGTGACTTAATGTAACGTGTCGTGTAATCAAAAGTATGTTTTTGATAATTGAAAAGTTGGTCCTTCGATCCGCAGTTGTTAAAATGAACTGATTACGTGCAATCAGAAAAAAATAGTAGGTAGGTTTTGATTGAGGTTTTAAAAGACATCATACAACTGTTACAAAGAGGGTCAGAATGTCTAGTTTTTCGGGAGAATGGTCACAGACCATGTATGTCAAAACTCAGAACGACGACAGAAAATCGTATGGATTTTTATAATGTAGGTAGGTATTCGAAATATTTACATTCTAAATCAAGCTATGACAAACTAGCACTACCCACGATAACTAAAAAAATATACATACGTAGAAGGTTTCTCAACATTACATAATCACATAGGAAAACCAGATCGTAAAACCAACAACAACCAACCAACAACCAACTTTTTATAATATGTGGAACTCAGATAATAGGGTCCTATTACGGCGGTCAGTCGGTTCCTTTGATCCGCCCCCGCTTGCTGCGCCGCCAGGCACCGCCCGCGCCCACTTAACGGAAATTAAAATTACATGTCTACAGACCGACTATTAAGAGTTTTTCGTAACTGTAAACACTATTTGGAGTACCTACTTAGTAACATTTTTATGGTATACTAGCTTCTGCCCGCGACTACGTCCGTGTGAAATTTCACCCTCCCCCCATTCACCTTCTTAGGGGTGGAATTTCAAGACTTTCGGGCTTCTGACTACCCGTAATGACTGTCAAAGATCCACGAATGACAGCCGGGACCAACGGCTTAATGTGCTTTCCGAGGCCCGGAGGGGTCACGGTATGTAAAGAAGATGGTCACCCATCCACAGACCAACCGCGGCAAGCGTAGCTTAACCTGACCGATCGACCTGTGCGGCTGTTATTATTTAACCACCGCCCCTCATTTATTTGCTTGAAGTATTAAATAAATAAACCCCTCACACAAAAATATGAGTACCTAAATCCATGAATTTCGTCACAAATCAAGAGATAATTTCATAATTAAACATCTCTTTATTAGCGGCCACATCAATCACAATTTATGTACTCTCCCCATTAATTTAAAAGCCCAAACACGTGAACAGATAACTCGTAAAAATACACACGATCCGATAATATCAAAAATACCTGATATGAATGTGATACGGGTTTAAATTAGAACGTAATTCAGTGTCACCGGTGTCATCGTGCAACGCGCCTCTATCGGGCATCGAACCCGCGATATCGACGAAGTTTACTACCAAGGCGTCTATACTGCACTTGAGGGATTATATCTAATACTTGAGTAATCTGATGTGGTTAGTAACGTATTTACGTTGCACTCTTAATATAAATATGGCGGATTGTGCGTGTTACAGGAGTACGGAGCCTTCGGGATTTTTCAAGAACTTTTTTTCAAGAACAGTCCTTTTGATTGATTCTCATAAATAATGCTTATTATACTCCTGTACCCTAATTGCGTAACACACTATAAATTGGAATCTGAATAATTTTTAAGCAAATTGCTAATCCATTACTTCATATTATGTTCGAAAAATTTGTCTGCTCATCATGTAAATATCGCAATGAATGTTGTTTAACTGTCAAAATGAAACCGATTCCGATTGATATGTGTTACGGAAGTGCCCCGCTGAGGTCCTGAACAAAGTGACATTGTATTAGCGATACCAATCTGTCTGCCTAGCCTTTTCTCAACGATGTTGGGGTCAGCTTCCAGTCAAACTATACCAGTATTTTACATGGAGCGACTGCCACAACCCAGTTACTGGGTAATATGACATTCCTAGGCTTCCTATTGGTTAATATTTCTCCGTTTCTCTGCTCCGCAGCCTCGCTCCGCTCCGGTGGACAGGCAGGCTTAGACTGTTTGTCAGACTTTTGGGCTTCTAACGACCCGTAACAACTGTCAAAGATCCACGAATCACAGTCGGGACCAGCCGAGGCACGGAGGGGTCTCGGTATGTATAGATGGTCACCCGTCCACGGACCAGCCGCAGCAAGCGTCGCTTATCCTGATCGATCGACCCGTGCGGCTCTTATTTATTAACTTTTGATTGACTCACATATACAGGGTGTCCAGTAAATAGCACGACATACTGCAGGGGGTGATAGCTAGGATCACTACCTATCAATACAACACAATATATGTTCAGCAAAATCTTACGGATTTACAGTTTTACAAAATTTTCCGAAATACCGAAAAATCTCTACCTTGAAACAGATTTTTAAGCATCTCGTAATGAAAAAATCCTTTTCTAGTACTTTTTTTTACATCAAATTATTCGTGAATAGTTACTTTACTCATTATAAGTTTTTTTTTGATCAAAAACAAGAAAGTTTTGAAGAAATAGTATTTTTTTGTTAAAATTTTCACAGAACAATTTTCTTTTCGCATAACTTTAACCTACAGTGCTGAAAAAAAATGTATGTGGCAGTTTTGTACAACAAACTTAAAAGATAGCCTGTTTAATGGTGATTTAGGAAAGATACAATACTAGTGCATTTTCATTAAAAAAATACAAAAAAATGCTATTTTAGTTCCAGAGAAGCTGATTTTGTTGAAAATGTAATTAACGTAATTTTGACAAAAACCACTATGAGAATAAGTAATAGCTGCTCATTTACGCGAATTATTATAAAACTAGTTGTGACACGTAAAATGCGACATGCACGCGTAATGACTAAAGGTTTTTACCGGCTCGCCGACCGACCCGACCCGACCGGTTACTGTCTAACAAAAGAAGCGCATGTGCTATCCCGCTCTTTCTTGCATTGTGATTTTGTGTCTCACTCTCAACCTTATTTGCGACACTTGTCAGTACGCTACCTTAAACCGTGCGCAACGCATCTCTGTGTTCACAAATTATTGTTTCGTACTAACGACTGTTTTGTGCCTTGGACCCCGGACTTTGTTTGCCTTACGATTTGGATTTTTTATTGTGATCACTACGACGACTTGGCGACCACCTGGACTTTTGTGTTTTATAACATGGCCAACCGCCGCGTTTTTCCTGGTTATACGCAGCGAGAGTATGCTCAATAATTTGTGAACACAGAGATGCGTTGCGCACGGTTTAAGGTAGCGTACTGACAAGTGTCGCAAATAAGGTTGAGAGTGAGACACAAAATCACAATGCAAGAAAGAGCGGGATAGCACCTGCGCTTCTTTTGTTAGACAGTAACCGGTCGGGTCGGGTCGGTCGGCGAGCAGGTAAAAACCTTTAGTTATTACGCGTGCATGTCGCATTTTACGTGTCACAACTAGTTTTATAATAATTCGCGTAAATGAGCAGCTATTACTTATTCTCATAGTGGTTTTTGTCAAAATTACGTTAATTACATTTTCAACAAAATCAGCTTCTCTGGAACTAAAATAGCATTTTTTTGTATTTTTTTAATGAAAATGCACTAGTATTGTATCTTTCCTAAATCACCATTAAACAGGCTATCTTTTAAGTTTGTTGTACAAAACTGCCACATACATTTTTTTTTCAGCACCGGAAGTTTAAGGTTATGCGAAAAGAAAATTGTTCTGTGAAAATTTTAACAAAAAAAACTATTTCTTCAAAACTTTCTTGTTTTTGATCAAAAAAAAACTTATAATGAGTAAAGTAACTATTCACGAATAATTTGATGTAAAAAAAAGTACTAGAAAAGGATTTTTTCATTACGAGATGCTTAAAAATCTGTTTCAAGGTAGAGATTTTTCGGTATTTCGGAAAATTTTGTAAAACTGTAAATCCGTAAGATTTTGCTGAACATATATTGTGTTGTATTGATAGGTAGTGACCCTAGCTATCACCCCCTGCAGTATGTCGTGCTATTTACTGGACACCCTGTATAATGCTAATGAGGGCCTGGACAAAGTGACATTGTATTACCGATAACAATGATGGAAAATTAGCTACCAAAATGTTTAGGTATTTCAATCCTGTCAAGGGGACTACAGGACCTAAACGCAAAAAACGCAAGTTTTTTAATGCCTAAAAGTACATGATCGACTACAGTAAACCAAATCAGAAAAATATGTGATATTCTTGAGGATATATGCTAGTTAGATAGTGTGTTGAAAATATAATACAACTAATTTGATACGATAGAAAAAAATCATCAATCATTCTGATTTTTTGTCAGATTATTCTACAGGCAACATACTGAAGCACTAGTGTTTTAATTTTTTTGTCTAAACAATAGATTTTTTGTAAATAGATAATTGCTTCATATTTTGCAATAAATTACCAGCTTTGTGTCGTCGCGCTTCTCTTTTATTTTCTATGCAGTTCGACAGTGACCGCGCTTGGTCATGTAGTCCCCTTAAAAGTCGCTGTATAAATACGAAACGCTTTAAAAGCGATTGGTACTTGTCGAAGCCCTCTGACCTATAGGTAGGCACTGGTAGAACTTTCTAGTATCCTAAACAGAATTATACCATTTACTAAGATTGGAGATTATGGTTTAAATCCTTCACGAGTTCAAGAACTTACCGAAGTAACAAAGTTTTCAGGATGGGTGGCATCAACCGGTTAGTTTATTAGCTTATGTACAGACGCCAGCACATCAAGCTACTAAAATCTGTCAAATTTCTTTAATAGATTTTCAACTTTATCGCTAAAGCATATGGTTCAAAGTTGATTGGGAAAATTTGACAGTTTCGGGTAGCTTGATGTGCTGCTGTACCTACGGTCAAAAATAGGGTCATTTGGTGCGGGAGGTTATGGTGAATAATATAATGGAACTTTGTCCAGTTGTGGGATAGTAAAGGTTAACAATGGCATAATGGTCTTTCGAGACCCAACTGACAGGTTTTCAACCAGTTCATATCCAAGAGCTTAATAAAAAATGCTTAAACAGTCGTCAATATTTTTCAATTAAACTGTATATATGTAATACTTTGTAAATAATATGAGTCAACTGCTTCTACCTACCCATTTCATAACGATTCAAAAATACCATTTAAATTAAACATACGTTTCGCATTTCGAAATTAACTCATGCCAAACCTTGTCATAAGGTTGCCCGCATGAAAACTGAAAATATTCAGACGATATTGAACCTTATAACGGAAAGATTAATGATGATTTTAAATTAATGTTTAATATAGGTAAGTTGGTATTGCTTTGTACAGAAAAAGGCCATTTTCTGTGCGTTGCTCGAAGCGTAGGTACACTCGGTTTGTTTGCACAACTGAGATGGCGAGCGGAGACGAAAAAACTCCGAAACCGGCTCGACAGACGATTTCGAAAATATTTCTTATGATATACTGTGTACTGGGCGCAGAAATATTTCTACAAATAAAAAAAAAACGACTTAAAAAAAAAACACTACAAATTGAAAAATAACTTTAATTGCAGAAGTCGGTGTCGTTGGATCCGTATTTTCGGTTATGACACCGACTTCCGAAATTAAATTTATTTTTCATTTTGTAGTGTTGTTTTTTGTAAAAAAGTTTTTATTTTAAACTAGTAACAGGAAGTTATTATAACATCATCAATATAAACTAAGTGCAAAAAAATCGTATTATTGAAGCTAACTCAAAAACTACCCAAACAAAGTTTATAAAATTCATTTATGGGACCACCCCTGAGGCATAACTTATATAATTAAAAAAATAATTTTGCAATTCGGCTTATAAATAACGGAATACCTACTGAGGTAACAAACATTAAAAACAACCGAATTGAGAACCTCCTCCTTTTTTTTGAAGTCGGTTTAAAACCATCATCTTTTATTAATTAATTAAAAGCTTCACGTCACTTTGATGCTTTTGATAAAGACGTATTGCTGAAAATACTAGAACACTTTCTAATGGTTCAGTCATAGCGGACTACTTTAATCGTGCACTTGGTTCTGCTTCTCCATCAGAAGAATAACCAAGTTTAATCACAAAAGACTATGCAGTAGTGTAACATCCAAAAGTTGTATTTCACAGCAGCCTGCTTACATCTCAGACCAAATAAAAAGTCAAGACATAGCGCTGCGAACAATACAATGAAGCATACAAAACTCTATCTCCGCTCTGTGCATACACGCTCACACGCACACATTTACAATCAAACTACACCTCACTATGTGCACACATGTTTACGAAACCGGCTTCACTTTACTGTTGACAGCCCTATGTCTTGGTTTTTTATTTTTTACTTTAAAGTTTATAGAACGATAAATACAGACTGGAGGGCAGTAGATACGTCTGGCCAAGCCAACTGTTACTCATAATCAGCCAATAATGTTCCCACTGCTGGGATACAAGCCTCCCCTCTGTGAGAGGGAGTGGGCCGTAGTCACATGTCTTCGAATTTTTTGTTCTAGGATATGTCGCTTTCCTTACCATGGTTTCCTTCGCCGTTTTGAGAGCAGTGGTGATTTAGTTATTTGTGCAACAAGAGAGCAAAGTCGTTTCTTGCTGCGAGTGCTGATTTTGAATCCTGAGCAAGCGAAGGATTCAAAGATTGAATCACGAGCGTAGCGAGTGATTCTAAAGTTGAATCCTGAGTGTGGCGAGGGATTCAAAGGCACGAGATGCAAAAAACTTTGCTCTCGTGTAACACACATAACTTTTCACTTCAGCAGCGAGAACACTTTGTAAGGCGTGTTCGGAAATAGCACCCATGATATTTTATTATTCAAAATATATTACGTAACATTATTGAAACTAGAAATAAATATTTACAGGTTAAATATCAGTTTTATTTGCAGTAAATACTTATTTTCGTTTAAATACAACAATAAGTTAAAAATTCAATAAATTGCATTAAAAGACATAATTATCTTTTTGCTAAATATTTTTAGTTAGTACGAAATTCCGAACGTGTTTTCTTTGGTGTCTTTGTGGTCGAATTCAAAATCGGAACTTCGAAAGGGCTGGTCTTTGTCTCTCTCTCTTTCAAGTGGCGGGAAAGAGATAGAGTGTGAATGTTTCGAATTGTATGATTAACCCAAGGCTGAATAAGATATTCGCGGCTTTCAAAACAAATAATTAAAAAGTTACTTTGTCTCACTCAGTGAACAAAATCGCATTTTGCTCACTAATTTCAGGCAGCAAAACCTACATGTTTGAGCTATTGAAGTGAAAAAATAATTTACACAAAAAAAGCGTCTGTCTGGGTTCGAACCTACGACCTACGACTTGTAAGTCGCGGCCGTTTCCACTGGGCCCACACTACTCTCGTGATTGCAGATATTTAAATACAAAATAACTAACCTACCAAAATATAGAAATACATATCTACACAATTTTCTTGTTTCATTAGCAAAAGCGAACTTTTAATATCTAGATGACTGTTTTATCAATGTATATCCTTCTATAGTTTACAACAGGAAAAAACCTCGTAAACTTAATAATATTTTCTTCCTCCGACTGCACTGCTATCGGTACCTATCTCTCCAAGATGGCGGCGATGCATCGGCGCGGAACTGCCGCCGACGATAGACATTCCCATTTGTTATATACCGAAAATATTTACATGTACTGCACAATAACTTGGTTATAAGGATGTCGTATGTGAAGACATTTGCACGTCCACTAATGTGCGAAACAATAAAATATTAATGAGTTTTCAAAGAAACTTTAAGCATGAAATGTATTTACTTGCTGTGACAACGTTATTATTTTGCTTGTCCTTGTTCTAGGTAAATTTCAGAATATCTAGATGCTTAATATCCTCTACGTACCCAATACGCCTTGTTTTCGAAATTAACGAGAATATTTTCCTCTACAGTGTAATAAATCAAACTTTAAAAATAAATCAGTTCGAAGATTGGCTGTCGCTCTATGACAAATACAGGTAGACTGGAAGCTGACCCCAACATTCAAAATCAGAATATTTTATTTCACATAAACCTACACGAGTACTTATGAAAAGTCAGAAGCTAGGTGCACGGTTCCAATTGGTCGTTTCCTATAGAGAGGCGCCGGCAAGAAACTCCACGGGTACTCTTTTAAAAATAAATTGGCTTTTACAATGTTTTCAAATTACAGTAGGTATGAGAGGACGGCGTAGGCCTGTCAACAAGTATGATAAAATAAAAAATGGTCTACAGTTTTAAAGTCTACAAGGTCTACATTACAATGTTTTCAAATTACAGTAGGTATGAGAGGACGGCGTAGGCCTGTCAACAAGTATGATAAAATAAAAAATTGTCTACAGTTTTAAAGTCTACAAGGCCTACAAAGTCTTCATATTTACAAAATAAGAATCTATATCAAAAGAATAAATAAAAAATAAAAACATATTAAGGGTCTTACATGACCTATAGCGCGGTCACTGTCGGACTCCATAGAAAAGAAAGAGAAGCGCGATGACACAACGCTGGTAATTTATTGCAAAATACGAAGCAATTCATCATCATCATCATCATTTCAGCCTAAAGACGTCCACTGCTACCCCAAGCACCTCCACTTCGACCGGTTCTGTGCTTCTCGCATCCAACGGGTTCCTACGACCTTCACAAGGTCGTCATAAGTCATCACTGGCAACACTCACTGGTCAAAGACTTTCGTGTTGAGACACTGTGGCACTGAAGCAATTATTTAATTACAAAAAATCTATTGTTTGGACTAAAAAATTAAAACACCAGTATTTTAGTATGTTGCTTGTAGAATAATTTGACAAAAAAGTTAGAATGATTGTATGTAAATTAGTATGGGTTTTATTGTAAAAATAACGTTTTTAGAGGTATCTTCATGATTTTTTTCTAGCGTATCAAATATGTTTTCAACACACTCTACCTAGCAAATAGGTACCCTGAAGAATATCATATATTTTTCTGATTTTGTTTACTGTAGTCGATTATATACTTTTATTATTTCTAAAACTTTCGTTTTATGTGTTTAGGTCCTGTAAGCCCCTTATATCCAAGTGATATGATTGCATGATTTCAAAAATATTGATGGGAAAAGGCTAGGCATATTGATTTTGACACAGTTCGAGGATGTTCGACTCATTATGGTGTTTAATTACCGTGTGTCAACAATCAGATACGATTATCCCTATAATATATTAAATATCTTTTTGCTTTAATTTAGAGTTAGAGTTCTACACTCTCCAATCCATACTATCTTAGTACACTAATATTATAAAGGCGAAAGTTTGTTAGTGTGTGTGTGTGTGTGTTTATATGTTTGTTACTTCTTCACGCTCACACGGCTGGACCAATTTTGATAAAATTTTATATGGAGGTAGCTGACACCCTGGATTAACATATAGGCTACTTTTTATCCCGATATTCCCATGGGATCGATATTTACGCGGGTGAAACCGCGGGGCGCAGCTAGTAATATTATAAATGCGAAAGTGTGTCTGTCTGTCTGTTACCTCTTCACGCTCAAACCGCTGAATCGATTTAGATGAAATTTGGTATAGAGATAGTTTGAGTTCCGCCCGGGAAAGGACACAGGATAGTTTTTATCCCGATATTTCCACAGGAAACTTATGCGGATGAAACCGCGGGGCTAGTAGATAATACAATAATTTGTCGAAATCCTGCAACAAGAACGAATTTCTGTTCCTGACGCTAAAAATTTTGCAATTCCTGATGAACTTATAAGTGATTTCGATCAAACACCATAATTATCATAGAATAATAATTATACACCTGCAAATTTGCCTCAATACCTACGACACAGAACACTTACTTATCCCCCTATTACCAAGCTGCGCCTGCGCAGTCCCTGTCCCCCAGATAACTGTGTTTGCACGTCGGTTCCGGGATGTCGCTGGCCTTATCTAATGAGAACTGATAACAGGACTCGCAACCTCTAATGCGCCAAGATATATTGCGTTAGTTTCCTTATACATGGCGTTATAAGGGGCTTGTGTTAAATTATTATACAGGGTGTCCCGTAATTAATGGATAACCTCTTAAGGGGACATTGTACAGACGCCAGCACATCAAGTTACTACAATCTGTCAAATTTCTTTTATAGATTTTCAACTTTATCGCTAAAGCGTATGGTTCAAAGTTGATTGGGAAAATTTGACAGTTTCGGGTAGCTTGATGTGCTAGCGTCTGTACAGCAACATAGACTACGGGACTAAACATGAAATCGCGAAAAAAAAATCAGCTGTTCCCTAAATTTATGTTCGCATAACTCGTCAAAATCTAGGAAACAGCTGATTCTTTTTTCGCGGTTTCAAGTTTGGTCCCATAATAGTATTTGTTTAAATTGATAAGTTCAATGACCCCTTAAGAAATTATCCATTAATTACGGGACACTGTATAAGTGACTTGAATGAATGGATTCGTTATCTGGGCTGGTTTTTAAGCGGGAAAATCAAGTTGTTCATTTTCAAAAACTTGTTTTAGTATTTTTGCGGTTGTACAGTAAGTTTCTGGACTTTTTAGATAGATTACCATGCGTTTTGCGTTACATCTCAAACTGTAAAAAAGGATGCAGTCGACAATGAAACACTTTAGACGGCACGGTTGGCGCAGTGGTTAAAAAAGCGATTGACTGCAGCTGCGCTGCGTGTCGCGGGTTTGATTCCCGCAAACATTTGTATGACCTACAAGTAGTTGTTCCGGGTCTGGCTGTTTGTGTACGGGAGTTCAAATGTTTGTAAACGCACCAACAATACAGGAGAAATTCCTAGTGTGGGACAAGGTTTAAAAAAAACATTCAAATGGCGTGAAATGAACTAGATTATAATACAGACATCATCGTTTACTCTATCTATAAAATATCCATCATCCACATTTGGTAATATTTTTTATTATAGTGTTTTTATTATTGTTATTTAATATTTAAAACAACTTGGTTTTTCTATCCGCGGAAAATAATATATACATACTTACATATTTTTATCATGTTGATGTTGTTCTTCTGTAATACATTTTTTATATAAGGAAACATAATTTTAAAAGCTATCAGTATTAAAATAAGAATATGTAGATGTATATAAAAAGGAGAGGAAATAATCAAAGGGCATCAAAAAATTCATCCGCATCACTGTCAACAGGAAACGTGCCCAAAAGACTGGCAGCATTGCCACGTTGTATGGCAATGCTGATTCTTATTCAATTGATACATTTTGGAAAACTTAGAGCTTAGTTGCATTTGTTAATAACACGAATATGAAGAGTTGCTGAACATTTATCATTATAGGTATCTATAGGTTTTTTTATCTATAAGTTTTCCTAGATTTAGAACAAGATATGAAGATCAAATCTATAAGAACCTCACTGAATAATTTATTCTGATTCCAAGAAATCGCCAAAAACATAACTTCAAAGTTCATTCGATCAGTAATTAAGAAAACTAAATTAAGGCTTAATCTAATCATGTAACTTTTAACAATTCAATTGATTCCGAAGTTAGAATAAACATAAGCTAAGCACTCCATTAAACGGACATCGCGAAGAAATTTAAAGAAAAAATTTGAACATTTTACCGATCTTCGAGCTCTCTTAAATAAAGGAGATTTTTTAAATTCAACCTTAATTGTTGGCGGAGGGGTTTTCAATCAGAGTGAAGCAGGAATTTAATATTTATGGAGAATATTTTTAGTCTTTCTACAAAAGCGTTGTAACAAAAAGATTACTGAAATACTTATTTCAGGAGATCTAGATTGCTGAAAGACGACCGTATAAAGTGAAGGAGAATTTTCGAAAAGGTATATGATGACAGATGTATACAGGGTTATTGGTAAAACATTAACAATCTCTTAAGAGATTATTGTACTCATCATTATGAACAACTTTTACTATGGGAACAAATCTGAAAAAAGCAACTGTTCCCTACATTTGGACGAGTTATACGAACATAAATGTAGGGAACAGCTGATTTTTTTTTTCGTGATTTCAGGTTTGGCCATAGAATAGAAAGATGAGTATCTATACCGCCGTTAGGTACAAGGTTTTTGAACTTTCAAAACTGTCTCTGAAGAAATGCTTGAAAACTTTTTTTTTTTTTTTTTTTTTATTTAAAAACATTGCCCCACACTAGGAATTTCTCCTGTATTGTGGGTGCATTTACAAACATTTAAATTTACATGTACACAAACAGCCAGACCCGGAATAACTACTTTCTTTAATCAATAGTAACAGAATTTAATATTTCACTCTTCAATTGTCCATTCCAAATACCGTTGTGATTAGTCTTCAGTGACTTCTTCCACCCAATTGAACTTATGAAAAGTGCCGGGCGTCGCGTCGCGTCGTCGTGTCGCAGTCGCTCGTCCGGCCGTCTGGTAGGTACTTGCTAATCATTGTTTGATCTCATCATTTCGACGATTTTGTCTCTTGCCTGTACACTGGGCTAATCAAGTGGACGGTGATTTTTAAAAAAATATTATCCATACTCATCATCTGCCTAGCCTTTTCCCAACTATATTGGGGTCGGCTTCCAGTCTAACCGGATGCAGCTGAATACCAGTATTTTACATGGAGCAACTGCCTATCTGATCTCCACAACCCAGATACTGGGTAATACGATACCCCTTGGTAAGACTGGTTGTCAGACTTTCGGGCTTCTGACTGCCCGTAACGACTGTCAAAGATCCACGAATGACAGCCGGGACCAACGGCTTAACGTGCTTTCCGAGGCACGGAGGGGTCACGGTAAATAATATTATCCATACTAATATTATAAATTCGAAAGTAACTCTGTCTGTCTGTATGTTACCTTTTCACGCCTAAACCACTGAACGGATTTCGATAAAATTTGGCAGAGAGATAGATTGCATCCCGAGGAAGGGCGTAGGATAGTTTTCATCGACATACCTCGCGGGCGAAGCCGCGGGCGGAAGCTAGTTAATAATAAGTGTCTTATTCAGAAACGTTTTATTTTTCAGTGGTGGTGTGGAAAGTTTGTGAGTCTGTTTGTATGTTTGTTACTTCTTCACGCATACGGCTGTAACAATTTTGATAAAATTTGGTATGCAGGTAGCTGACACCCTGGATTACTTTTTATCTTGATATTCCCACGGGATCGAAACATTATGCGGCTGAAACCGCGGGGCGCAGCTAGTGTTTCATAAAGATGATCTTTAATTAGGATTTGTTACTGTAACTTAAATAACGTCTTTTTATTGCTAAGGAAAACCAATATATAATAAACACTTAGGTACCTACTTTCTGTGCTTATGTAGTCATAGTCAAATATTTCTTAACAAAATACATTGTGTAGACCAGTATTTTACCAAAAAAGGCAGCAAAAATTAAAAGTAAAAACCAAATCGAATTTAAAGTGGAAAAACACGATACTTGGCAAAAAACAGCTAATATTAAAGGCGAGTTAAGCTCGGACGGTCTTAAACAATAATGAGCCAACAAACCCTGTTGGCTTTGCGACGTCTACGAGCGGGCAGGGCTTACATGACGCTGGAAAAATTGGAAAAAAAATATCGTGTTGATTGATAAATCTGACAAGAGACTGATTATTTAGGATGGTGCCTGTCGAAGGACTGGTGGCCGGTGGAGCAGACGAGTCCTAGAGTGGAGACCGCGTGTTGGCAGCTAGATGGACCGAAGACTGTGACAGACTGGATGTGGAAGGCGGAGGACAGGGTGTTGCGGCGCAGCCGTAGAGGCCTATATCCAGCAGTGGACTGCGATAGGCTGAGTTAATTGCGGTTGGTGTGTAATTAAGACCTGCACCTCAATCGCGTTACACACTTTTAATCACAGTCCGATGGATTTGGAACAAAATTGCTATACCATTGCTTCATAAAGTAAATCACGCAATGAATGTTGTTTAATTGTCAAAATGACACGCATAGCCATTTCAGGTGTGTTGCGCATTTACCCTGCTGTTTATTGAGGAACAGTAGTGCTATCCATGGACGTAATATAATACAAGTAACTTATAATAAGTCCATGCTAGCATCAGATGGATTGACAGCTCACTTCACCTAACTTCTCACGGTAAGATTCTAACAGAAGCGACCGGTTTTAATTGAAACAGAAAAGTGAATAGTGTTTTTATTCACATCCTTGCATATTGAATTGACTCTTGATTTAGTAATTGAACCAATAAATTGATAATGATTAAAAGTAAGTACCTATTTGCAAACATATTTCGTGCGTCAAGCATTGCATGCGTACAACCTTTTCAGCATATTTCTGCATTACCTACCACAATATGATGCTGACAGCATTAAATACCTGATTTAGTTGCAGAATCATCTACATACACTCGGACACACTCACAATACTGTAGCTTCCCATACTAATGGGAAGCTACAGTATTGTGAGTGTGCTACAGTATTGTGAGTGTCGGATCTGTAGTTCCGAAGATTATATCCTACATAGAAACTCACAAATTTTGAGATAACATCGTTACCGATACTCAGCCATATGTTAGTATTGTACGAGTATCTAATGGGTACATGCATGCAGTTGTCTCTCTCAGCTTATCCGACTCTGTGAAAGTTTGTCCATGTAACCCCAACTTAACACCGTACCTATCTGTAGGTAATTATAGTGCTTAGTTATATAGACGATACGTTTTCAATGCTTTGAAATGTTATCTCGATTAATTATGGTTTAAAGTCTATGATTTGAAAACAAATTATTGCAAAGGTTTTTCAGAAGGAAATGCTTTTACTGTCAAACGAATTTCTATTGATCTTCTCTTGTTTAATACTAATAATAAGTATTGCTATAGATCACCTCTGCCAACCCCCTTTTACGAAAACAGGCGTGATCTTATGTTATCTTTTATATTACATAGTTTCGTACGCTGGCCTACAGTTATTTTTACTTTATCTTTCATTACGAAGACTACCCATATCCGTAGAAAAGCAACTTATCCGCACAATATACCCTAATGATGAAACAATAGAGCGGTGAAAGCGTATACCGGCCATCGGATATATCCGCTGAGCAAATAAACAGCGCAGTATTGCGTTTCGTCGGCAGATGGCGACAGCGTCACGTTTTGGCGTGATAAAAATAAATATACGGCCTTATACGTGACGGTAATACGCGTAGGGATTCAGCGTTGTGTAGTGTAGGGATGGGTGGAAAGTTTTGTTGTCAGAAAATATTGGATTAAAAGGATGTAGGTACGCCTAAAAGGTCTGCCTGTACTGAGTTTGTTAATAGATACAGAAGACGGTAATGTTAAGAATGTTTGCGGTTCTGTGAGAAGACAGAGTCGTAGTATTAACTTAATTTAGTTTGCTGTATTATTTTAAAATTCCCATTAATAATATAAACGTTGTATAGTGTCTGTATTCTTACAACGCTTTGTCTTCTTCTTTCGAAAGTCAAATTACTGACGACGGAAAGAACGAAATTGTATGAAGGAGGTAATCTTCGGAACTACTGATCCGATTTCGAAAATTCTTCTAAATATTTTATCACACTAATATTATAAAGGCGAAAGTTTGTGAGTGTGTGTGTAGGTATGTGTGTGTGTTTATATGTTTGTTACTTCTTCACGCTCAAACGGCTGGACCAATTTTGATAAATCTTTGTATGGAGGTAGCTGACACCCTGGATTAACATATAGGCTTTTTATCCCGATATTCCCACGGGATCGACATTTACGCGGGTGAAACATGAAGCATGAAGAACAATGAAGCGGGTGCAGCTAGGGTAAAAATAAATTTTTTACGCGGAAGCATTCGCGGCCAGTATATTGTATAATCATTATACAAATACATAAATAAGGGCATAACACAGGCAAAAGGAAACGCTATGTTTTTCTACGTCTATAAACAGCTACTTTAAGTCCTGATTATATAGCTTTTGTGGAAGAGTTATACGCCAATGCTGCAATATGTCACGACTCACGAGTTTTCTACTTATGATCTTCTATTACCAACGTCTTCTTCAATCGGTCCCTCATTACTGAGGATCGTGGTGACCATGGACCCTTTTAAGCGGACAATTTGCCTCCATCTACTCCGGTCCAAAGTTGCCATCACTACCCGCTGAAAATTGCTTGAGGACGTAGCTTCTTTTACTTGGTCGGACCATCGTGTTGGCGACCGGCTTTACCAACAAAGAGGAGGGAAGGACGACATAATCCGAAGAATTGCCAAACGTAAGTGGCAGTGCACAGGGCACATTACTCGCAGAACAGATGGCCGATGGGGCTAAAGGTTTTGGGCGTGATCGAGGTCAAGAGCTGAATGGGCCCTTCAGCAATAATAATAAAAAAAAAAACGAGAAATGCTTGTCATTTGTTTCTGAATAATTTTGTATCATCAATATCAAGTATAGGTACCACTGTCAATTTTAAACAAAATACAACCGTCGATCTACTATATAAGCAAGATGTCTGCATATTATATAGTATGATGGATAATGTGTGGAGATTTAGGCCTGTTTTATTGTTTCATTTGTTTTTGGTTTAGAGTAATTTGGTTATCGAATAAAATGTGTTGCTTTGTGGTGATGACCTGGGGGCCTTAAAGTCCACTTTGGCAGAATCATAAAAGGATAACATTATGAATCATAATGGACAGTTAACAACGACCTATCCTTGAGTTCAGTTTTATTTTATACCATGAACATAGCGGTAACTCTGTACAACCTAATTCTATATGTACAGTCAACAAAGGAGTTAAGTATACAGGAGCGTCGGATATAGTTGAAGTTTACTAAGAAACCGATGGATATTCTGGACTGAAATTTAATTTAATAAATAAGCTGTTTGTTTTCTATTAATAAACTAAAATTTTATTCGAGAATATCCATCGGTTTCTTAGTAAACTTCAACAATATCCGACGCTTCTGTATACTTAACTCCTTTGTTGACTGTACATTGTAGACTTGTAAGAATCTTTCAGGAAGCCTATGTATGATTTTAGGGATTATTATGATTGGATTATCAGATTTATTCAACGGCGATTCTAATCTACATTCAACCTACCACCCAAATTCCCTTTATCCTCTGTATGCATTTTCCAGTAGGTACCTTCATTCCTGTTCTAAAATCAAAGTACAAACGTGCCATAGACTAGTGACTAGCGACGAGCGTGGCAACCCGTCACGAAGGGAGGCCAGCCAGCCAGCAACACGCGTAGTATTGACTGTGTCGATTGCGCATGCCTACCCAGCAACGGGTTTAGAACGGATGTTTTGAGTCTAGATGTGGTAAGGATAGAGAGGAATTAGTCATCACATCATATCATAAGCAGCTTAAATTGTTCCCTCTGCTGGGACACAGGCCTCCTCTCTTCGAGAGGGAGTGGGCTATAATCTACCACGCGGGCCTAGTGCGGGTTGGTAGATGTCACATGTCTTCGAATTTTTGGTTCTAGGACATGCCGGTTTCCTCATGATGTTTTCCTTCACCGTTTTGAGAGCAGTGGTGATGAAATAATTTACGTAAAGTAAAGCGCCTGTCTGGGTTCGAACCTACGACCTACAACTCGTAAGTCGCGGCCGTTAGAAAGAAAGAAAGAAAGAAAGAAAAGAAAGAAAAACTGTTTATTCTGCACAAACAAAACGCACATTACATATAAAAATTAAAAATAAAATAATAAACAAAAAAATTAAAAAAGATAAATTACGTTACCACTGGGCCACCGCTGCTCTCAGAAGAGGAATTACTAGGAAGGTATTTTGGTAATTTGTTTATTGTTAATTAAAACGGTAACACCATTTACATTTATTAACATAAAATAAAATAAAAAAAACAGGTATGGTAGATATAAAATTTCAACTACTAACATATAATAGAGGACACCCTAGCATACTTCTTCTCACAAAACATCAGACATACCCGCATAATTCTACTCCATTCATCGGCAAACAGATCACATTCAGGATTGGTGGCCAGGAGGGCATTAAGCATCCTTAGAGTACGACACACAGCGGACTCAGCTCTGGCGACAGTTTTAGTTGTAATGTTATTAAGTAAGTGGGTATGTAGTATATTGATTGAAAATCTCTCCGACGGACTTTTTACAAAGTTGAAGACTCTTCTGTCTATATTTTTTTAAACAGAGCACATGTTTTGCTTTGTGGCAAGAATGTGGCCGACTTTTTTGGACTATTTACTATGAATGGAGGTTGGAGGCTATAAAAATCTCCACTCTATGGATTAGTCCTATCTATACCTACGTGGGTACGCAAAGGAACTCCATCATATCTGTAGTAGTAACCAAACCCAAAACAATTACAGTTATAGTGATTGATTGTTGAAATTCGTGGAAATATCTAAAACATTTTGCACATCTATTTTGTGATTTAATTTTCTACTGTATATAAACTCAATGTTCGGCCGGGCTCTTCTAGAATCTTTACGTCCTTGTCTGAACTCAGCATTCGGCACAGTATGACGAGACTAAACTGGGTTAAAATATAAACGTAAACTGAAAATAACAACATAGATGTTACTATGTGTTTCAACTATGTCTTACTAGCTGTGCCCCTGGCTTAGAAGCTCTCTCCTGGCCTGCTGGAGTAGACTTTTGCATAGGTATCAAAACTGACATAGAAAAAATATGACCAGGCTGGTAGGTAGGTAGATGTCTAGCTACATACACACATTATCGAAAATATCGCACATTATCGCAAATATCGTACATTATCGCAAATATTGTACATTATCGCAAATATCGTACATTATCGCAAATATCATACATTATCGCAAATATCGCACATTATCGCAAATATTGTACATTATCGCAAATTTTTTGTTGTTATTAGCAGACTGAAAGTCTAAGGTTGCTTGCATCACAAATCACTAACTGCGTTTAGCGCTAAACATATTTAAAATATCATTCAGTCTGTCGTCTCCAAACGATTGAGAGAAGCAGAACGATGTTTTAAATTCGAGTTATTTAATATCTGAACATGTTCATGAATCAAAAATATATAGGCAATGGTAAGTTTCATAAAACTCTAAACAGCTTGTATTGCATGTACATGCTTATTTGTCACAGTATTATTAAGTTTTTTAACATTTATATTTTTGAAGCCTGAAAGGGTCAATATATTAATGAACTCGACTGTACAAGTGACTCCAAGTTGGTTTGAGACCCATCTTCTTGGAATCATTTTACTGAGAGGGAGTGGCATAGATATCCGTGGGGAGTGGGCTGTAATCCACCACGCGGGCTCAGTGCGAGGTGCTAGATGACATAGGTATGTCTTCGAATTTTTGGTTCTAGGACATTGTTCCCGTGACATTTTACTATAAGTAGTTCCATTCTTACTGATCATAGCGTGATACCTATATGGTTACATATCAAGACCATTCCATGCCTCGGAAAAGCACGTTAAGCCGTCGGTCCCGACTGTCATTCGGTAGTTGTTAGGCCCGATATCCACCAAAGCGGAGATGAGAGGAGATGTCTCATTTTTCTATAGAATTTCGTGCCGCTTGCCCGCTTGCTCGCACGAAATTTTATAGAAAAATTAGACATCTCCTCTCCTCTCCGCTTTGGTGGATACCGGGCCTTACGGGTCGTCAGAAGCCCAAAAGTCTGACAACTAGTTAAGACTGGTTGTCTGACTTTCGGGCTTCTGACGACCCATTACTGGGTAGATACATAGGTATTACCTACCCAGTAACTGGGTTGTGGAAGTCAGATAGGCAGTCGCTTCATGTAAAATACTGGTATTTAGTTGCATCCGGTAAGATTGGCAGCCGACCCCAACACAGTTGGGAAAAGGCTAGGCCTAGGCTGACGATGAGACAAAGAAAACCATGGGTACAACATTCATTTTTCACATCGATATACCTAAGCTTAGTCACTATTTAACAAACACAAAACCGTAACGGCAGCAGTTAAAAACAACACGGTGCCAAAAAAAGAAACAATACATAAATCAAAATGAAGAACAATCCATTAACTGGATCTACAATAAAAAAGAAAACAGCTCGCGTTCTGATTGGCTGGCGGGTTGGCGGGAGAATCTGATTGGCCGGCGCGCAGCCGCGGTGCGTTCCGAAACTTGATACTTTTTAATAATGGCTCCTTTGGATAATGCGATCGGATTTTATTATATTACATGGACGTATTTTATTACCAAAATGCGGTCTTGAGTGGCCGGGCCGTCTGTGGGAAAGGGGCCGGCCGACGCTTCTTGTTGCGGCGCGATTAGGATGGATAATGTGTGGAGATTTAGGCCTGTTTTATTGTTTCATTTGTTTTTGGTATAAAGTAATTTGGTTATCGAATAAATGAAATGTGTTGCTTTGTGACTTTGTGGTGATACCTGGGTGCCTAAAAAGGCCACTTTGGCAGAATCATAAAAGGATAACATAATGGATAGTTAACTGTTAAGTTAATTGTATCAAATCCCATTGGTGAGCATTTTTTCAGTAATTTTTTTGGTCTGTGCTAAAATACCAATCGATCCAATCCAAATCCAATCCCAATCTCTTTGATTGTACCTACGTAGTGCAGCGAAAAAAAGAAAAACACGGACTGTCTTCGCCATAATATAATTCATAATGTTATCCTTTTATGATTCTCCAAAGCGGCCTTCTTAGACCCCCTGGTCTGCTTTATTGTTATTTAATTGGTGTAGCAGCAGCGGTGCGGTTTGGTGAAAACTCAGGTGTTTTATAGATTGTGATAGGGAATTTTGCAATAAAAAACGATGCGTTAGTTTATCGAGCAAATTATGTACTATTCACCATATTTTTAAATAACACCAATCGCGGGCGAGAGATAAGTGTAGGTAATTTAGCCTGTGGTATTTTTTCTTGCCTCGAGATGTCGCTATGAGTCCTTGGATGTGCGTTTATGGAGCAGGAGTTCACAACAATTGATGATAAAATGTTGCTCGTAATACGCACCGAATCTTTTGTAGGTAAATATGCTACTACCTAACTTGTATGACTTTACCACAAACAAATATGATTTAGACATCAAAGATGAGACTACAAACATGATAGGGGAACGTGTTAAACATTTTTATAGTTAAATCATCGCCGATAACAGAGAACAAACATTACAAATCGCCCGCAATCAAGCTCTAATAGATAGAACAAAAAAAATCATGAACACAATCTAGAGGGCCGAGACTAATCACAGTGCAAGCACTGTAAAGCGTTATCAAACAAGTTATTGCTCAAATACGCAAGATACACTCGAACCTCTCTCATTGATGGGCCTGTGCAAACAAATATATCGACTATTCGATAAGGGGCCACGACGCGAATCGATACTGACCCGATACCGTGACGATCGGCAAATAACGTACGTGATAAAAACTGAACGCACCTCTCGCAGAGACGACTGCACATTCTTATTTTAAATTCTCAATGACGTTTGGGGCATTCAGAACGCCGTATCTTTGTTGTGTGATTGTGTGACTTGTGTGTCCTTATTGGACTTTTTATAGCGCGTCTGAATGCATCATTGCAGAAACATAAGAACGAATAGATTTGAGGACCAAAAAGTTCTACTTTGCAGTAGGGAATCAGTTTTAGACAATATAAATATTTTTATATAAATATTTACTTACTCAATTATTTCAATCAACGTTGCTAAAACTGTCACAGGTCAGGTATTCAACATTGAATGTTAGGCTCAAATCAACTACTGGTACTGACAGGAGTCCTGTCAGTACAAGTAGTTGATTAGCAGAGTAACTAGCCGTCTGGAACAAAATGAAAGTCATTGCTACACAGGAGTCATAGTTCTAATTCAGGAGTAGGTAAGGTGCGATTTGTTTTCACCAGCAGAACATTTGCATTGGGTTAGTATTAGAAAGTTTATTTAATTTAAACATCATTAAATAGAAAAAAATAAAATAATCACAGTATGCATAAAATAATCTTAAACTTCCAAGATATTAAAAAAGCCATGAACCAGCAAAAAGCGACATCATTATTACAACGAACTTTGTCGTCATTTTACAGAAAAAGGCGCGAACCTCTTTCTCAATGAATGTTCGAAATACGAATTTGTACGCACTAACAATCTTTATCAGCCAGTCTGTTTGCGATCGTTATCGATTTAAATGTTGTCTAACCGTCGATCGAGAGTTTGTTGTGATGATTCGCGAAATTTTATAGGTGTATGATCGATACTAATCGGTAAAACTAATATTGATGTAACATCATTGAGTTGTTTGAAGCCAAATTGATGACTTATGATAACGATTAGGTATTTTTGGACAATCTTGTGATGTTAAAATGAGTAGAATTACTTACTATGTTTCTTTTAATTTTTAAGGGGCATAGGTACTTATTTTTAAAAAAGTTGGACCTCCTTTAAAAAAACTTTTTTTTGGTAAAGCTAGCAACAAATCATTTTCAAAGGGTTCTGAGAATACTTTTCCAGACCTTTTCAACTGAAACAATATGTATCTACTTTAACCATTTATAGTATGCCCGGTTCGACTCACTCATCAACATCATCGTTGTCTATGCTGAGACTTATCACAGCATTACCTACCTAACAGTGAGTAGGCATCGACTCATAAAAGTTTTCAATGTGTGAAACGATCACCCTTGAAACGTTGCTAATCTAATCTCCTTAAGCTAACACTGCAGACAACTTTAACTCCAGTATATCTAGCCTTCAACACCTATCAGGACCGTAGCTTGAAGAATGTCACAGCCTGTCGACTATCCAATCATTCTGTTAAGAATAAATAGTACAGGCGCCAAGCACATCAAGCTACTACAATCCTTGAAATTTCTGTAATAGATTTTCAACTTTATCGCTAAAGCTTAAGGTTCAAGGTTGATTGGGAAAATTTGACAGTTTCGGGTAGGTTGATGTGCTGGCGTCTGTACATTACTATACGTGTGACTTAAGTAGTCCATTATTGGTGCTAATACTTAAGTCACATGTATCATAGGTACCAATATTATTTTATAGCTCGTGTGACCTAAACGCGCATTTAAGTCACGCTTTTCTCTGTAAAAATTGACTACTTAAGCCAAGGTAAACGTGACTTAATTGAGCTTTTAGGTCAAAAATGCTTTATAATAATGTTGGAACCTATAGGTACTTATTGTGAAATTACTATATACTTACCATACATGTTCTTGAGTGTATCACCATACCATTATCAGTCTGGAAATGTCCACAACTGGATAAGGGCGTTCCAAATGTCACCAACGATGAACAGTCGAAGTAAACTGAGCCATAATTATAACCAAGTTTGCACCCAACATGTTGGCAATTACTGATCATTAAACCCTGAATACACATGTCTGTAATTTGCACCAAAGAATGCGAGTACCTAGATAGCTTGCATGCCGTATGCCTTATTGGTGAATACCAAAATAGCATGCGTACTAATTGCATACTTTTGTGCAAGTTGCATGTGTATTCCGGGCTTTAATTCCAAGCTTCCATAAGTGGGTACCAAAATTCCCTTCGTCAAAGCTAGGATCAATTCAGAAAGTACACACTTAACTATGCATGAATTTGAGAAAAACGCTTTTCTAAATTCTAAGTTTTGAGCCCGCATCCTCGTTTCCAATATGCAATCCCATAAATCTTTCACAATCGTTCACTACGATTGAATTTATACAAAACAAGCTTCTGCTAGCTACTTCGTCTCCGTGACATTTGTTGTTCTCCGACCCACCTCGTCACATAGCGTCGCCTGCCCGCGTTAGTACAGACGCCAGCACATCAAGCTTCCCGAAACTGTCAAATTCTCCCAATCAAATTTGAACCTTATACATTAGCGATAAAGTAGAAAATCTATTAAAGAAATTCGACAGATTGTAGTAACTTGATGTGCTGGCGATGGCGTCTGTACTTCGTTTTCGCTCAGCGTTCTTTCGGACTTTTTCTTTTTCTCGGCTCCTTAGGGTCCTAGCGTGATGTTTTGACGCCTTCCTCAAGAATTGGGCTATCAAAATCAAAAATACTTTGTCAAATCCGTTTGGTAGTTCAGTAGATTACCCCCTACACACAGACTTTGGTACACACAAAGAAACACTTTTTACCTATATAGGTATAATATTAGTAGGTATACATACCTAGACAAAATCCGTAGATCAATCAGAGTGCATCGTACGCTACAAAATATTTACCGTCTCAAACGCGTAGGTATTAATGAGTGTTTATTAACAGGCATCCATTAAAACGGTTAGTCTTCGCCGCCATGATGCAATAATTAGAGATATCACAAAATGGCCGCCAGGTCGTTGCTCCCGCGCCGCCGTTCGCGATCAAGCTTAAAGAGTTACTGTACCGAGAACAATTAAATTAATCAGATTCATAATGTGCTAAGTAGTATTTAGATATATATGACAATCGAACACAGAAACTTACACTATGCTATTAAAGTAAACTAAAGATCAGAGGGCCTAAAAAGGCCACTTTGGCAGAATTATAAAAGGATAACATTAGGAATCATAATATGGCGAAGACAGTCCGTGTTTTTCTTTTTTTCGCTGCACTACGTAGGTATAATTAAAGAGATTGGGATTGGACTGATTGGTATTTTAGCAAACAAAAAAAAATAACTGAAAAATCCTTCACCAATGGGATTTGATACGATTAACTTAACAGTTACCTAACTGTCCATTATGATTTGTGATCCTTTTATAATTCTGACAAAATGGCCTGTTTAGGCCCCCAGATTCAGAAGATTTCAAATGGAGTTCTATAAAACCATTCCTCTATCGCTTATACCCTATATACCTTCACAGTGATATATCTATCAAGCTAATGTTATACAAAGGTTAGAGTTTTTATGTTTGTTTGTTACGCTGTCACGCTAAAATTTGGCACATTATGAGAACATGTCTGCCTATCCCACGGACAGACGACCCTGAACACAACAATGTGGGTGTAGCTATGACTCAAAAGTAACGTTACATACCTTGTTATCAATATTCTACAAAATACACCATTATGATTACCATAAATGGCTTATTTTACCGCCTATGGTAAAATAATAACAAAACAAATAATAATATGGTACATGGTACCACCCATGATGGTGGTGGTGGTGGTGGTGGTATGGTGGTATATGGTGACGGTAGTGTAGTATGTGGTGTATGGTATGGTGGTATATGGTATAATGATATGTATATGGTGGCAAAGGTTTTATTTTTGTCTTTTCATAATCGTAATAAATAATAATAAATAAATTTTACTGTTACCTTTACTTACACCTTACCTTATTTTACACCATGCCTCCTTTCGAACCCCAAATGGCAATGACAAAAATATGCCCAGACCTAATAACTAAACAGGTGAAATGCACCTACACCTGTGCCCATCCCTTCGGTTTTCTAATTACAGACGTAATATTTTGTAAAAAGACTTCGTTGTGTCTTATCTGCTTCCGAAAATTTCGATACAGGGTCAATATACCTAAGTCTGAAGAATAACATGTAACATGTAAAAGTTACAAAAAGGAACCATTCTTTTACCCTGTGTAACTTTAAAAAAGAAAAGGATTGACCGACCCTAATAGAGCCAAAGTTTTTGTAAAGCAATTCATCTTGTGGACGTGGGACGGTAGAGTAGATATCTGGTCGAAGCCATAAATCATGGGTCGCCACGTCTCGCCGTGATTGGAACTTGCCAGGGGTTGATATAGGGAAAAGTTCATCTGTGTTACATTGTTTGGTTTATTGGAATTTGTGGAGGGAAAGGTGCCGAATTGTTCAATTGTTTTGCTGAAAGAAGTTTTAGATGCTTATCAAAATGTTTGGAAAAATCCGGAGGTTTTTTTTTTTTCAATTTATTTAAGCGATAAAAATCATCTAATTATGTCCGATTCTTATAATTTACGGACAGTTATTGGTTATTATTAAGACTCTTGTATCTTTGCCAATAATGTAGCAAAGACCTCATAGCTTTGCATAGTAGACCCTCCCATATGGTAGTAGCTATCACAGGTAAAATTAGCTTATTAATCTATTTAAATGCCCAGTTTGGCAATAAAAATACTACCATTTATTACCATTCGTTTTTGTTTATAGGAACCGAGCATTAGTAGGCATGGATGATTTTTTGCAGCAAAATATGCACCTTCCAGTATCCTTCTCCTTATAGTATTTTTCCTTGTTTAAATTTCATGAAAAAATAATGGCTACAGTTTCATTCCAACAGAAATATAAAAAAAAAACCAGCTGTGCTTAACTCTAAGTTAAGTAAAATATTTAGAGCAAAAATTATTACCTGACTTTATTTTGTCAAACTTCAAATGACGTAACCTAATGCGATAATCTCTCTTTCAATCAAACAAACACTTTCGATTCTCCATACACGACAACACACTACACGAAATTACACAAAATCCATTACCAAAATGACTACTACGTACAGTGCAGAGGAACCTCCACTAACCACTTTCTTAGCCCTAGTCCGGTTTGGTTACGGCAATGCGACCAAGTGGCGTCCTATGATGGATAGTGTTTGTTCCGCAAATAGTTTTCAATTTTACGAAGGCGTGTCGCGCCCGTTTCGTCCACGGACCGGACCGACCGGCGACCGGCTGAATTTCCCTTATGGTGGGGTTCTCATAAAATATTCCGCTTTATGTTAGATTTTGTAGGCCTAGATACACGGTGTTAGGGTCTTCCACGCGCAAACTGGTACCATGACAAGACAACATACATAATTATGTTTCTTGCTTCCCAGCGTAGACATTTTTCGTTGGTTATTAAAAAAAACATCAGCTGTTTCATACAAAAGTGCATGACGTGGTCAAAATGTTGGACGGTAGGTGAAAAAAAAAAATTAAATATTACGAGTTTATGTTTCCAGGGGGCCTAAAAAGGCCACTTTGGCAGAATCATAAAAGGATAACATTATGAATCATAATGGCCAGTTCACTGTTAAGTTAATCGTATCAAATCCCATTGGTGAAGGATTTTTCAGTTATTTTGTTTTGTCTGTGCTAATAATGCTAATAATAATCAACCAATCCACATCCAATCCCAATCTCTTTGATTGTATATACCTACGTAGTGCAGCGAAAAAAAGAAAAACACGGACTGTCTACGCCATATTATGATTCATAATGTTATCCTTTTATGATTCTGCCAAAGTGGCCTTTTTAGGCCCCCAGGACTGTAACAGGTCTTGATCAGGAAAGCTTATGCTTAAGCCATTCAGTTAGCTGAATGGCTTCTTGTAGTGATATTCTTATCTGTTCTAGTAAATTGACCCTTAGCCCCGTTTTATTTGAACCAATCGAAACAAAGTGCCAGAAAGCGTTACCTAAAAATAACTTCGATATTATTTTCATGGAAACTTTTCTATTGAGACAAATAGAAATACACGTAGCTGTGTTGGCTCTTATGCTGTGTACAGTCAACAAAAGAGATAAGTATGCAGGATCGTCGGATATAGTTGAAGTTTAGTAGGAAACCGATAGATGTTGACGACGCGGTTTCACCCGCATAAGTTTCGATCCCGTAGGAATATCGGTATAAAAAGTGTCCTATGTGTTAATCCAGGTTAGAAACTATCTGTGTGCCAAATTTCATCCAAATCCGTTGAATCGTTTTTGCATGAAAGAGTAACAAACATCCATCCTCCTTACAAACTTTCGCGTTTTTAATATTACTAAGAATATTAAGTTAATTAATATTAAGATATATAATATATTAAATATATATGGTAGGATTGAGCAATGATGGCCCATTGGTAACGGCCCGCACTTACGAGTGTAGGTCGTGGGTACGAACCCAGACTGGCGCTTTACTTTGTGTAAATTATATCATCACCACTGCTTTCAAAACGGTGAAGGAAAACATCGTGAGGAAACCGGCATGTCCTAAACCCAAAAATTCGAAGACATGTGACATCTATCAACCCGCACTGGGCCCGCGTGGTGGATTACGGCCCACTCCCTCTCACAGAGAGGAGGCCCGTGTCCCAGCAGTGGGAACATAATAATAATAATAATAAACCATTTATTATCAGGTAACAAAGACCCATAGATACATACCTTAACCTAAGTATACATAATTATAGTAACAATTTTGTTAGTAAATAAAACTTAATAACTATGTTAGTATCACTTAGTTGCATGAAGTCTTTGTGCGTTCCGGTGGCACTTGTCCGCGAAAGCGGCGGAATACCACATCCTGCGGCCAAAAGCTTTATAGGTTGATTATGTATGGTAGGATTGTCATAAGCGAACAACCAGCTGATCGTACGCACATAGCAACTTACAAAAACATTCTACCGTCCGCTCAGGAACTATAGAGGCATTGTTTGTACAATTGCACGATTACTTCTAATATAATCTAGGTAGGTAGTACGTCGCGTCGGTACGTACAGTACAAACATACGAGTGCCGGGAAATATGGCTGTAATCAATTTATTGTGTTTTAGTTTCACTCGAGCTCGCTATACTGGTCTTTCGAAATTCCTAAGGAGACGTAGTAGAAAATATACGTTTGCCCCGGTAAGTAGGGACCCGTACCTGTGCATGTAGGTCACCATCATCATCATTTGCCTAGCTTTTTCCCCAACGATGTTGTACTACTACTATAGTGCTATGGGTGATGGTCGGCTTTGGGTTTCATCTCGATGGGCCTCTTGAACGCAAAGAATGTCGCAGTGAGTTTTGCGGTAGAAATCAGAAATAATTTCAGATGTGTCTAGTTAGAACCCTTCAATGTTGATCGAGACTACGCACAGAGCCGGTATTAGCCGGAGCGCGGATTCGACAGTAGGTATTTAAATAATATAATGCTTATTGATAAGAACAACCCACCGGAAGAACCCAAAACAGAAAATATAATTCCAGCAGATAGCCACAGTTAGGATTCATATTTATCTCACCGGATATTATGTACCTACTTATCAGACACGGGGTAATCTAAAGTTTTCGAAAAAAGGTTTTTCAGGAAACTGATTGCAATTTTTTTTATTGCTGCAATCTTAAAATAGAAGGGTTCCTTATGAATAAGGATCTACTCTTAATTTCATAGTTTATAATGTCTCTAAGGACGAATATCCCAAAACTTTAATACATAGAATAAGACAGTGTTATCCTGAGAATAAATTTTGAACTTTTCCATACAAAAACTGTCAGACGTCAATTTAATTCCACGGATAAAAGATAACTATCTTGACATAAATAAATAATCTTCTTTTTCTTCTTCCTAGCGTGTCGATAGCAATCTAAATGCACTCAGCCCAGAATCCGGCCACGTGTGTAGCGCCATCACCAGCATTTATTCTATCAGTTCCTGTAACGTGCAGCTGACAGGACATGCAGGACATGATATCTTCCTTTTAAGTTCCTGGATATGTTGAATAATCCAGGTACCTAATAATTCTATCGTAGGTTTAGGCTTTGCAATTTCCACTATCGAACAGATATATATGGCCATATTTATTAGATTGATTTTTGCGCTGGTTAGGTATTGAAAGGTTTAGGTAATGTGATTCTCAATTTATCTTAATTGAATTACCTAGCCGGAGAAAATATCTATGAATTAAAAAAAAACACAATTCCGAAAAGCAGTTCTCTAGTTAAATAGTGCTATTACTCACAGACAGGCACAGAGACTAGTGTTCAATGCACAGTCAACAAAGGAGTTAAGTATACAGGAGTTGATATAGGTGAAGTTTACTAAGAAACCGATGGATGTTCTGGACTGAAATTTAATTTAATAAATGAGCTGTTTGTTTTCTATTAAAAAACTAAAATTTTATTCGAGAATTTCCATCGGTTTCTTAGTAAACTTCAACAATATCCGACGATCCTGCATACTTATCTCTCTTGTTGACTGTACTTAAAGAGTTATGTGACCACATTTTATCGATCATTCTATTGCAAAACGATTAAGAAACTCATACTAATTCAATAAAACCATCAAACCGACGATGATCCAACAATCTACAATCATTTAGGCTCCCCGCACACGGACTACTCGCGACCACCACAAGTGGTTAGTAAAAGCAACTTTTCATCACAATGTTTTCCTTGCATTATACTCGTATTGCGCACTGCCGTAAACAACGAATTTTCACACCAAAAACACAAGTCGTTTTCCAGCACTTATTTTTGTACAAAGTTTCTTATTTCGATGTACAGACGCCAGCACATCAAGCAACCCGAACCTTTCAAATTTTCCCAATCAACTTTGAACTTTAGCGCGCTTTAGCGATAAAGTTGAAAATCTATAAAAGAAATTTGACAGATTGTAGTGGCTTGATGTAATGGCGTGGCGTGACCTACAGAATGCGTACATAACTTTGAGATGGGTCTTTTTACAACCTGTCTAAGAAAGATGGTTGCCGCTGTCACTGACCACTAGGAGTGGTCGCAAGTTGTCCGTCTGTGGCTTCACTTAAAATCACAGGTGGCACTATTACGAAATTTCACGCACACGTCAAAGTGTCTAAGATAAATGACGTAACTCTTGGTACTCGTACTTGTGAGAGATTCGACCGTATCTATGCAAACAACTTTGAGATGATCATGATGCCATTAAAATCACTATCGCTGTATTGAATTGAGATGATCGCGTTTTTATGTCTGTTGGTGTATGATTGACCTGATATTAAAAGAAAACTACTGTCTGGAGTTTGGTATGGTTTTCAATGAGATTCCTAAGCCTCTTCTTTTGGATTTCTTATACAAGTTAGAATTGAATTTTTAGGTTAAGTTCAGGCAACCAATCAACTCAGCCTATCGCAGTCCACTGCTGGACTTAGGCCTCTCCCAGACTGCGCCACAGCACCCTGTCCTCCCTCCACCTTCCGCATCCAGTCTACCCCAGCCACCTTCTTTAGGTCGTCCGTCAATCTAGCTGGGAGGCGTCCCAATCTACGCTAGCCGATACGCGGTCTCCACTCCAGGACTCGTCTGCTCCACCGGCCAGCGGTCCTTCGACAGACATGGCCAGCCCATGCTATCAGGAATAAAATTTACCCGGAAAAGAACCGGAGTTACCGACATAGCTTGCAGAGTAAGCAAACTGAAGTGGCAGTGGGCTGGCCAAGTTCAGGCAATAAAACAAAATCTTAGACCAACAAAGACATCAAACGATTACTATTAAGTATAGTACTTAATTCAGTTATGATCCAAATTGCAACGTTGCGTGTACATAATTCATTAGCGTTTTGCATGAAGAATCATTCAGAACAGGTCCTACAAGATTCCTCTCTGAGCTAAAAGAGCTAACCAACCATATAGATTGACTGGTAATTAGTGACCGATACTTAAACACGTGATTTTACTCATCATTATGAACCACTTTTACTATGGAACCAAACCTGAAATCGCGAAAAAAAAATCTGCTGTTCCCTACATTTATGTTCGCTTAACCCGTCAAAATGTAGGGAGCAGCTGTTTTTTTTTCGCGATTTCAGGTTTGGTCCCATAGTAAAAGTTGTTCATAATAATTCGGTCACTAATTACCAGTCACCCTATATACCTACCTAATTGACTAAGACGGTAGGTAATGCTTGGTATAGCTTGGTGTTGGGTGGTTTTATCTGACCTCGTATTGTTCAGGTTTTTCGTACAAACAGAAGTCAGCTTATACTGGTTGTATATCCGTGTGTACTACATATAAAACACGTATCTAACGCGGGTTATCTCTGTGAAGACGTTAACCGACGAGCTTTTTATCATTATCAAAGACAAATTAATGCGTTGACGTCACCCCCTCGTGATGTGAAGATAATACCTCCTTGGAATAGAGGTTATGTAAAAGTGTGGAAATATTCCGAAGAAATATGATTCAGCCTGATTTGCCCTTGGAGAAAATTAAAGCCTGGCCATCAAGGTAGGGACGAAAGTCAAAATGATCCGAAAGATAAAAAAGCGAGAAAAATAAAATAAAATAATTAATAGCCTATACTACCTCAGCTAAAATTCACTCTTTATCTCGCCCACACGATACTGCTCGCGGGCTGTGTGAGAGCGAGACGGAGTGCGGTGCTGGGCGGAAGGCAGCGCCAATAGTTTAGGTATTTGCTTTTTACGGTGAAAATAAAGGTAATTCAAAAAAAACTAACTAACATAAGACCTGCTTTATAGTTAGTTCAGTTAGTATGCAAAGTTTCATGATCTAATTTGAAGTATTTTTTTAATACCAGCGGTTTATTGTTCGGCTTGGAGGTAACTTGGGTTTTTTTTCTATCGAAAAAATTTTATGGAATCGTGTTTTCGTCTAACATACTACAGTACTTAACATTAATCCTCAACTTTAGCATATATTTATTTCAAAATTAATGCTCCGGTATTTTCGACATAACGGAGGATCAAGCTAAGCCATTTGAGGTAGTATAGGCTCTTAAACGTCGCTTTGTCTTCGTAGAATACGCGCTCCTCAAGGCCGGCTAATGAGACACAATTGATTTTCTATTGTAATGTGCCACCAGTCGTATGTACGCGCCGGGTCGGGGCGATTAAGTCCTGAGTTGAGCTGCATGATTACTGACAAATGCGTGCACTGACTGCACAGGTCAACTCAATCTTTGTGGTTCTTTCTCCAAAATACCATTTCAGCCGGTCGATTCTGTAAAAATCTCACCGTGAAAACTTAGGTGATGTGAGTTTATTTTTGCTAGGAATTGACTCTATTGACAGCTCACTCCACGCTCACTTCACCTAAGTTTCACGGTGAGATTTTTACAGAATAGCACCGCTGACACCAATCTACATGGTCTTCACATGATCCGACGAAGATTATGTCTGGACTTTAAAATATACTGTGACGTCTGAGTTTGTTTCGCTCTTTCTTCAAGTAGTCAGATAGGAAACGCTGACCTCCTCTAGTTTTTAAAATATGATTGGACGTGTAAAAGTGTTTGTACAAACCTACTTACAGAAATAAAATCATTTATTATTTGATACAGATAAAGGCATACTATATTCTATAGTTCATGTGGTTTTACAACTTTTTTTTTGATGTGAAAACTTCTTTAGGCGCGTTGAGCAATTTTTAAGATGGGAAAAAACCATTGAACTTGCGACACTGTTACCGTAAGCGACACAGCGCGTGTTTTGTTTATAAGACGACTAGCTGCTCCCCGAGGTTTCACCCGCGTAAATGTCGATCCCGTGGGAATATCGGGATAAAAAGTAATAAAATCCAGGGTGTCAGCTACCTCCATACAAAATTTTATCAAAATTGGTCTAGCCGTTTGAGTGTGAAGAAGTAACAAACATATAAACACACAAACTTTCGCCTTTATAATATTAGTGTGATTAACCTGTATATATATATAATAACATTTCAGTCACCTACCAAAAAAGGACTGTTTCAGAAAAGATGTGACCCAGAATTGGTAACATACGAGCTGTTAATAATAAAAATTAATTATCCTTATTCCATATCCATACTAATATTACTTACCTGTAAATGGGAATGTAACTCTTTCACGCCTTAATGCATTTTGATGTAATTTGAAAATGACACCAGCGCGCTGTCGAAAAATAGATGGGTAGGTACATACGTTTAATCCCGCGTAGAAGGTTCCCGTGGAATAATTTCCGACCTCCACGCGGACGAAGCCGCAGAAAAATGCTACCTTTTTGGATTAAATATCAATAAAATTTTACTTCATAAAAAATAATAATACTTCACATGCATATAAAGCAGTAGTGAAGGGTCAATTTTTGTAATTAAGGTAAGCCGGATTAGATAATCTTATGATTGTATTATTTGTCTATAGAATACTGACTGTGCCATTTTTCAAAGGGAAGCCGGTAAGAATCGAGTTGTATGGAACTTTCGTCACTGATATAAAGTCTAAAACCTAATAGAACAGAATATTATAGCACGTATCACTATTTCCAGTAGAAATTCCTAACCGTCAGATCTAAGAACACAATGCGGTGAGCTAGCTCTTAGCACCAACTTAGGTTCTTAGAATTCTATAACTAAGTGCAAGTAAAAGACGACGACTTGCTAAACACTTGTGCATAATACCTAGAAGAGGCTAGCGGGAACATGCTTAAATTAACACTTTCATTCAACCTTTACAGATAAAATAATATAATAGTCATATTGAGTTGACTGTGTTAATCACCGGAGAGTGAAATTATATTAGTTGTAGATAGGGCAAAGACAAAGTATCATTTTATCAGCAGTAACGATGGAGTTTCTTGCCCGTACTTCTCCATAGAGATATACGTTTTGGAATGGGCAACTAGCTTCAACTTTCTGACTGACTGACAGACTATTTAATTTTGACAATTCAAAAGTGCCTGTACAAGGTTTAATTGAAATAAATGCTTCGAGTTTGAGTTTGATGGTCGAAAGTTAAAAATATATTGAATAGCATAATTAGCCTAAAATTTTTCCGCTGTTGGGACACATGCCTGCTCTCTGTGAAAGGGAGTGGGCCGTAATCCACCACGCGGGCCCAGTGCGGGTTTGTAGATGTCACATGGCGTCTTCGAATTTTGGAAATGCCGTTTCCTCACGATGTTTTCCTTCACCGTTTTTGAGAGTAGTGGTGATGAAATAATTTACACACAGTAAAGCGCCTGTCTGGGTTCGTACCCACGACCTACACTCGTAAGTGCGGGCCGTTACCAATGGGCCATCATTGCTCTAAAATTAATACAATGTAAGGAAGAAAATATGTTTTTTTTTTTCACAATCATGTCATCATAAGTCCCACAAAGATAAATATTCTATTCTATTTGGCTCAACTGTCACTAATATGAGACACAATTACTTTTTCTATTGTTACCGATCTTTAGGAGATTTTGCGACATCGGACCGGTTATTGCAAGCAAAACCGATAGTTCGTTACGATAAGAGAGAAGAAGAAGAAATATTTGTCCCCTAATTCAAGAAGGTTTAACTATTTCTGAGGCTAAATCAGCATTTAGGAGTGTGTACGACATCTACCAACCCGCACTGAGTGCACGTGGTGGATTGCGGCCCACTTCCTCTCACCGAGAGGAGACCTGTGTCCCAGAAGTTTAAACATTATAGGTTGATTATATAATACGCCGATCTACCTACATATTTTCCAAATATATTTGAGAACAAAAAAAATCATCTATAGAGTGATAAAGATGACAAATTCAATAACAGTCTTTTGTTTAAAAAGCAAAACCAGTTTTCCGGTACAAAACTTTTTTACTTCTGAACAACATATAATAATGCTAAAATCGACGCCCCGTCACACTATTGCCAACCATTGCAACTCCTGTAGGTACGCCAGAATATCAGACGGAATCGAGCGATAACCACCGGAATCAATGTAGCATAATTATATGAAAGAGAACATGGAATATAGCTAGCTTGGGACCTGGAGAAGGACATAAACCTACTACTTTTATCCTGGATACTTATTTGTATAAAAAAAGGGGCCCGTGGCTAAATAATTATAGCCGCACACTATCTTTACATACCGAGACCCCTCCCTGTCTCGGAAGGCACGTTAAGCCGTTGGTCCCGGCTGTCATTCGTGGATCTTTGACAGTCGTTACGGGTAGTTGCCCGAAAGTCTGACAACCAGTCTTACCAAGGGGTATCGTATTACCCAGTAACTGGGTTCTGGAAGTCAGATAGGCAGTCGCTCCATGTAAAATACTGGTATTCAGCTGCATCCAGTTAGACTGGAAGCCGGCCCCAACATAGTTGAGAAAAGGCTACCCAAATGATGACTTATTTTTATAAAAAAACCCGCAGGCGAAGTGGTCAACAATAGTTAATCATAAAAAACAATGGTTTATTAAGAGAAATCACTAAAGAACAGATCGCAAATCTCAAAAAGACAAGTTACATTATAATACCAAGAAATATTACTCAATCGTGAATCATGGAGCCCAAAACCACCTAACTGCTCGATTCACCTCACAATCCAAAAACACACACCGTTAGTGGAACAATGAAGCTGTTTATTATCACTAAGACCACTGACATAATATCACACGAATCCAAATAAATGTTACAACAAAACTAAAACGTGGACACACGCAAAAAAACCTTTAACATCTCAAGTGATTCACTATAAAACTTAACAAATCGACCAAGTTACTAATACACCCAAAATAACGCAACTCCCAATGAGATTTAGAACTTATCGTCTTTAATATAAAGTTCAATTTTATAATTAATAAAACTAAGTGGAGGTTAAAATTAAGTTGGTTTTAAGTGATGACTTGTAAAGATGTTGACTTGTAAAGCGTTGGGAGGTGGGTAGCGCAGTAGCTTGGCCCGTAACAAGATGAATGGAATGACAGACAAAATCAAAAGTTAGATAAATAAAAATGTATCGCCCACACATTGAGGGACGCGTGTCCATTCTGGATATTCTTTTTTGAGAACTTTTTATCCATCTTTAATATTAATCCATACTATCCATACTATATAATATTATAAATTCGAAAGTAACTCTGTCTGTATGTTACCTTTTCACGCTTAAACCACTGATCGGATTTCGATAAAACTTGGCAGAGAGCTAGATTGCATCCCGGGGAAGGACATAGGATAGTTTTTATCGACATACCTCGCGGACGAAGCCGCGGGCGGAAGCTAGCAAAAATATAAATTGACTTTTGGTTTTCGTAGTTAAACTCTGTGGTGGTACAAATGTCTGTAAGAACGCATAATTATCATTAAGTTAATTATGTGTCATATCAATATACTGAAGGTATATTTTTTTACTGGCAAGGCACAGTGATGACAGGTGGAGTAAGGCAGTGACCGAGTGGCGTCCAAGGGCTGAAAGACGAAATGTCGGCCGTCTCGGGCGGAGAGATGGGCGGACGACATTGTTACTATGCGGATAAAACCTGGATGAGGCTGACACACGAGGGTGGAGATTGGCACAAGAAAAGAGAGCCCTATGCCCAGCTGTGGGTGAAATCAGGCTGTGGATGATGATGATAATTTAAACGTTCGCAAATTTCTTTCCAAAATTGTAAACAAATATGTTTTTGAAAAAATAACTTTCTTTCCTTCTCAATAAAGTTCAGTTTACGCTGCAATTTCAAACATTTTTATCACTATTTTAATTGTACTAGTCATTCTGAAATTAAGTTAATTTCCATGAAAATAAAGTTGTAATTTGTTTAACTTGAAATAACATCAATTATAAACATGAATTTGAATAGAATATAGGTAGATACATATAACTTTCAAGTTCTTAGGCCGATTTTTAATGACGACGGGTTGAGTAACGCCCGTGGCGTTACTTAACCCGTCGGCTTCTGTTAGTCAATCCGAATTATTTCGGCTTGCACTGGCTCTATTATGTATTTATAGATGCTTTACAACCTTTTTATTATAATTTTAAGCCAAACTTTGTACTTTAATTAACTCATAACCTACAGGTGCTTGGACCTACACTTATTGTTCATCATTAATTCAAGACATTATAGTTATGTTAGTCAAAAATTCGAAGTCATGAAACATCTACCAACCCTCAATGAGCCTACGTGGTGGATTACGGCCCACTCCCTCTCACAGAGAGGAGGCCCGTGTCCCAGCAGTGGGAACATTATAGGCTGATTATGTTATTATATTGTTAGTTCCTTTTCAGAAAAAACCCACGTAAACTGTGAAAAGGAGAATGACCAAAATCGAAATTATCAAAAAAAAGCGTCGTACAAGGCTTCCTTTACAAAAACAAGGTATCAAAAAGGCCCATCATTCGTGTCGTGCCACAATGGATACCTGTCCCTCACGCTTTGTTCACTCAGTGGGTCAGCAGTACTGTGGTTAGCTTTATGACGGCAGTATACCACCCGCAGCGTCCCGCCTTCAAGTCCGGGGCGCTAAATAGTTTGGAATTATGAATGGAATGAATGGATTCACTAATTGAGTATGAAATTGTGATTGTTTTTACTTGTTGCGAGATGAATGAAATATTACAAAAATGAAGTGGCAAAAGATATCATGTTTTTTTTTTCTTTAAATATAAATACCTACGTATTGTAGGTAGTCGGGGGTGCGGTGAATGTACAAGTATCTTCCGGGTCCTGGATTTATAGCAGTAGAACGTTTTAGTAACTAGGAGTCCGACATAACCCTCCATTCTCCCAAGACGGAGGGTATCAATGAGGATTTCCACAGAATAAAAACGTATAAAGTCAACATTTTTGTCAGCGGGATTGTCCGAAAGGGTTACCCCTGGCCCGGAACATAAAGGGCTAAGGAAGTAACACGGGTGGGTTTTAGTCAGTAAGAGTCTGACACTCCCTTCCGCTCCACCCAGAGCGGGAGGGGTCAATTGATCATTTCCAATCCGCAAAAAAAGAAAAATGAGAAAATGAGTTACCAAAACTCATTATCCCATAAATGTCTTAGTCACAGAAAGTTTGTTTCTTGATTGAACTCTACACAGAGGCAACGCCACGGGCACAGTTTGTTTGAATATTAATATTCAACATCTATGTTCGTTGGAGTTCTTGTAAGAATTAAAAGCTTTAATAATAAGTTCAAGCTAAAGCTAAAAAACCTAAATATTCAGCCTAATACATCGGAATTTTATTTTGTTTAAAACTAATTTCAGAAGGTATAGAGATTTATAATTCTAAAGTAAATGCAACATGACATAATCGTAGGTAATGCCATAGTTATGCTAAAAGCAATTTCCACTCACAATTATTTTGCTAATTTATAAATTGTTACCGAATTAGCACAAAATAATTTGAGATGACAACATTTAACGTCACAAGATGTTGACTGACCTAGGTACATATTATTATGCGGAGTTATATTATATTATACGAACTCACATTGCACAATCTCAAGTGCAAAGTTAACACAAAGTGAATCAATACTTTGTTTCATTGAGAATTTCGTTCAACAAAACGTTTTTTTCTCAATGCATTTTTGCCGATTTCTTAAACAAATTAACACCCGAGTCCACGTGTTAGCCCTTTTGTGTACGTTTATAGCTTTATTGTTGCTCTTTGTCGTTCTTAAGAGATAACTCGTGGACGGCCGGTGCGACTCTTGCGCAAGCCGACAAAAGTGAAAATGTCCGGCAGTAAAAGTTGCACGATAAGTACTCGTTTTTTAACAGTTTTATTGCGTTGTACCTTTGTTTGCAAAGAAAGGGTTAAGTTTATTTTTAAATATCGACAGACGATATAGGTTTTTTGTGGAATGGAAGTGGGTGGGAAAACCTGCAGCGCAATGTTTTTGTACTTTTTGAAGTATAATCATGTAGGTCATGTTTTATCAATCAGAAAAGAATTAACATGATTGTAAATTACATAATTTTACCTGTGAATGTGAAATAATCATGATTCCGTGACTGTGCATGTAGTTACTACATAGCTGACTTAATTATGAAAAAGGTTTTATAATATCAATGTGGTTTTGTATGTCATTTAAAAATGTAACACATGTGAAATGTTATAAAAAGTATAGACTATTCATTTAAGTTTTGACAAATAGTAGTGTTAATATAATTAGAATTAGTTCAATATACTTTCTTGAAGACGTTATACTGAAATATGAATGCACTAAAACCTTAGAGATTAGAACCATTTCAACCAGCCCCAAAAGTACCTTGGATTATGATAATTGAAAAAAGAAAAACAAATGAGATTTGTAAATACTTAATTTTATTAATTCTGAAACTAACAGATGATATATAAGTATCCTATCTAGATTCGAGTAGTACGACATAAATATTTATTTATAGCTACAAGAATGAATTTAGCACAACTATCAAAGTAGTGCTTAAAATCTCCAAGCTTCTGGTAAGCGTGTGAGGTTCAGAAAATAAATGTGTACATTTCCAAAGTATTCATGAACCTAACTAATATTATAAACTTAAGTTGAGCAATGCATATAAGTGTTAAAGTAATATAATTCGAAAAATTAAAAATATATTTTATACAAAAATAGATCAAGATCATAAATAAAAATATATTTTATATAAAACTTCTGTGACATTCCTATAAATTAGTTTTATTGTTTGATGATTAAATGATAGATAGGTATAATTTAATTCATGTTAGATTTTTTATAAACCAATTAATACAAGTTGATGTTGTACTAAACAAAACAAAAAATCATCCAATGCTTTCTTTTCAGTATTAGGACGATATAAGTACCTAATTATTCAATTGACATTTAAAATAATATCATTACACATCGTCAATATTATTCTTAGGAAATAGGTAACCAACGTGATTCTAAAATTGACAAATATCATTTTAAAAACACAGTGCGTGTCACAATTTTTTAATTACCGTGCGCATTTTAAATGAACAAATATAGTCAATATTCTAGCCATTGAATAAATATTACTGCTGTTTACGTAGTAGGTACCAATAGGTATATCTCGCGTTATGCGCAAGACCTCTATACGTCAGTAGAGGTTATTTTCAAGGTGTTTTATCTAATTCGGTACGTCAAGGCAAACATCATTATGTCAAATTCGGCAGCCTCCGATCAATTCGAGTTATTTCACTATTGACAAAATCCTTGTCACGTTAAAAGTGTTAAAAGAGACGATTAATTTCTGGGTCAACTTTAATATGATATTTATTTTGTCTGAATGAAGATTTTTACTATTATTTTTGTATGCTGGTATAGGTACAGTCACGAGCATAAGTATGTATACACTTGACTTTATTCAAAGGCAATTTTCTCTTTTATTTTTTAATGAAATTTTATGTTATTACGAACATTAGTATTTTCGAACCCATAGGTTTATGTAAAGTGTCGTATTTGAACGTTGCATTCATCATTTCACGAAAAAATCGCAATTTACAGTTGTCAAGTGTTGACATATTGGTGCTCGTGACTGTACATAAATTGCAATTGCTTCTTGCAGTTATCAAATACCTATTAGATATATCGAAAATAGAAACCTATAGTTAAAAAAAAACAGCATTATGTTTAGAATTTAATTCTGCTGTTTTTTTAATACTTTTTAATTCAATATAATATTACATAGAATAAAGATGATTGTTAGCAATATTTTAAAACAACAAAAGAAATTAAAAAAAAAACCTACTTAACCCTGTAACCGCGACACCCAAATATCATCTTCAAATTCTATCGCGTTTTTTAACAAAACATCGTTTAAAAATCTATGCTATTGAAATCAGGAATATAATTTAGCGTTATTAGTAAAAAAAAAGTTTAAACTCACCTCACGCGCTTGCCAATCGTATCCGATGACATAAATGCTAAATTGACGCTTGCATATAAATATATATTCGAATGGAATGTGCAGAAGCTGAGATAGGTACCTATGTTACACCGAACACCGTTATTTAGACTTTTAGAGTCATACAATTAACTTACGAGTATATATACAAAACTTATCTACACTTCTATCGCTGGTTGATGACAGAACTCAGATTCCATTTTCGCCTAGCTAATTTATCTTTTAATATATATTGTATTTTTAAATTTTATACACAATTTGTTACACAGACATTGCACAGTTGAACCGTCCACGATATGACGTCACTTCTGGTTCCGTCGTATACCAACTCTTACGTTGTTTTTCTGTTGATTTTTTGTTGTTTTAACTTTTTTGTCGAAGGGCGCTTGGGTCCTTAGCATGTCCTTAGAGTAACAAAAAAAATGTTTTTTTTTATATCTGTTATTATAGCATAAGTGCCACATAATTAGTTTTTATAGGTTTGATATTATGTTGTAGTAAAGGATTCATTAGAATTAACTTTTAATAATTAATTACATTTATTTCATGGTTATTTTCACTGGGCTTTACTCTCTCAAAGCAAAAAATATAGATGAGAAAGTAAAAAATAAAATAAATCGCCACTTATGCTTCAAATTGAATGAAATTATCGATTTTTTTATTGAATATTATTTAAATTGAATCAATCAATATTTAGTAAAGTAAAAGACATCAACGCGCGACACAAACAATTTATCTAAACAACAATAGATAAACAAGCGATAACGTATCGATCGCGATATGTTCACGGTTTTATCTAACTAGAGTACGCTAACTTAGGCGGGCAAAGCTTCCACTCAGCTCTCCATCAATTTCACACAAAACCGATCAACTAAGAGTTGGTATACAAGGGGAAACCGATTGTAATGACTATAAAGGACACTTTCTCAGAAGTTCCACAAAACAATTTTAGGCCTAACATCGCGCAGCCGCCGCCCGCCCCGACACATCCCACATCGTCCACAGTGCACTAAACATCTATGCCTACTAATAAAACGCACACAAAATGGACTTGTTTAAAATAATCTCAAATATTTACACAATATACAACCGTCAGGGCAGGTCGGGGGGAACAGCAGTCGCGGTAATATCACCAGAACACGAAACGCTCACTTGGAGTCCATCAATATCAGGGATTGAGATTAGCCAGTGCAGGGGTTGGCGCGGGAGGCGGCACGCACCAGGCGCGCCGGGCCGCCTACGCCAGCGGATACTGTCACAAGGGCGGCTGCGCGTGCGCGTGGTGGTGGTGGTACAGCGGCGACTGGTAGTAGTTGTCAGCTGGCGAGTGCCCGTAGCCATAGTTCACATCGTACATCTTCAGGTCGGCCTTGGTATCGGCGCCAGGCAGCAGCCGAGTAATGCTGAAGGGGTGCTGCGCCGGCGCGTAGCCCGTGGGCTCCTGCTTCAGCTGCGCATAGTGCTCGAGCGCCAGCGGCGTGTGCTCGGGCAGGCAAAGCTCGGGCGCCGCGTGCAGCTGCGCCAGCAGTTCATCGCGCATCTCCTTGTCCTCGCTGCCCGGCGGCGCGCCTCCTGGGCCTTTCTCGTGCGCGTGGTCACCGCGCTTCTCGTGCGAGCCGCCATGGTGGCTATGTCCAGTATGCGCCTTCTGCGCTTGTCGTATTGACTCTTTCTTCTCGTCTTTGAATCGCTTCTGCCGCCGCAGGAAGCATCCGTTTTCAAACATGTTCCCACTATCGGGGTGCAGCGTCCAGAACGATCCCTTGCCCGGCTTGTCGGGCGTCCGCGGCACTTTGACGAAGCAATCGTTGAAGGACAGCGAGTGTCGGATGGAGTTCTGCCAGCGCTGCTGGTTCTGTCGGTAGAACGGGAACAGGTCCATGATGAACTGGTAGATCTCGGAGAGCGTGAGCATGCGCGACGGGTTGTTCTGGATGGCCATCGTGATGAGCGAGATGTAGGAGTAGGGCGGCTTGGCGTGCGTGTAGGAGCGGCGGTAGGTCTTGTCGTTGCGCGCGCGCTGCAGCGCCGACGTGGGCGAGGCGGCCTCCTGCTCACGGGGCAGCGAGCCGTACGGCACGGCACCGCCGCCGCCCATGCAGGACGCCATGGTGCTGGGCGGGCTATAGCCCACGCCCGGGGAGCCCATGCACGAGCTCCCGGCCACCATGTTGTTGGAGTACAGGTTCGGGTAGGGCTGCGCCGGCATGCAGCCCATGCCGTTGACGTACGGGGGCGCGAGGCCCGGCGACAGCGAAGACAGCGACGCGGACGTCGGCACGTCGCCGTACGACAGCTTCTGCGAGATCATGGCTAGCGCATCACCCGCGCGTGCACGCCGGCCAGGGGCAAACACTCGCACTGATTGAAAGAGTAAATAGAGGCCGGGGGCCCGCGCTCCCCTCCACTGCGCCGCGGATTGGAGCGCGGCGGGGCGGGGCCATGCGGGCCCGCCCAGTGCCCCGCGCGCCCCGCTTCCCCCGGGGCCCGTTCCCCCCGCACCGTGCCCCGTGCGCGCCCCCCCTCGCCTCGCACCCCTCGCCCCGCGCCGCTCGCTCCATGCGCCGCCGCCGTGCGCGACCCGTCGCTAATAATACCGCAGCTCCAAACGATAAAACCATGGAATTATCATAAGTGTTCGGCAGGAATGTGTGCTTGTGACGAGGTTGGGACACGCCATACACTCATACAAGGCGCTACAAGTATTCACACACGGTGCGCTGGTATCCGTTTTCTTAGAAAATGTTTTTCAGAGATAAGTAATTCTCGTGAACTGTTTGCTGATATTTTCAGTACGCGTACTTTGCTGTCCTTTGTTGTGGTTTTATGAGATACCAGAATAAATTTAATGTGCGTTATTTTGTTGAGTTATCTGCCGTTAATATGGGCCTAATTTTACAGCAGACTTACTGAATAGAGAGTTTTTCGGTGATGGTTTTTTTTTTACTTAATTAACTTTTTTCAACCACAGACTTACTTGCCAGCTATACGGAAGATAATTAGTTAAAAACGAATCCGGCTAAATAAGGGGTCTTATTATTTTTATCATTAACTTTCTAATCTTAATAAAATCCGCGTAGCGCTACGCTATGGCTACGCGCCGCTACGAAATGATAAGAAGTAAAGCAATAACATTATTTTCACAAGAATTATTATAAAACGTTTTAACCGTTTCATTATTATTATTATTTGTGGTAAACGATTTTTGTTTTTTAGCCCTTTGGCTAGTTTAAGCTACATTAACGGGCCCAAGCCAAGCCAATGAAGCGTGTGTGTGTTTTTTTATATTTTAGAAGAATTAATGTTATGAGGTATTATTATTTTTATTATTATTATTTCATTATTTATATATTAAGTATGTGCATATAATGACGGTGTAGCAGTAGGTATCTAAGTTGGTAATGTAGACCCGTAACTAATACGAGTAGGTACCTACCTATAAATAGATATTGGTGCCAATTCTGTTGTTCACAAACTAAACTAAATTTAAGTTCAGTGCATCTTTTTCTTTCTATTTCATTAAGAAAAGGACAGAAGATACACTTTACTTTAGTCCTGTCAAATTAATCAACGCTTTTGTCTTGGCTGTCATTCGTACAGATTCGATCTTTTACAGTCGTTACAGGTAGTCAGAAGCCCGAAAGTCCGACAACCAGTCTTACTAGGGGTATCGTGTTACCGAGTAACTGGGTTGTGGAGGTCAGATAGGCAGTTGCTCCATGTAAAATACTGGTATTCAGCTGCATCTGGTTATACTGTAAGCCGACCCCAACATGGTTGGGAAAAGGGTAGGCGAATTAACTAATGTTTGTGTTATCGTCAATGCCGTCGGACCCTCGACCAGTATGACAGGTCACCATTCATTAGTTTAAATGAGGAAGGAGCATTCATCACAATCGTTTTACTCGAGTACTTTCTAGTAATTACTTACTTAGATAATGCAGTACTTTTCACACCTATTTCTAATGTATACTTATAATAATATCCATACTAATAATATTGTAAATTCGAAAGTAACTCTGTCTGTCTGTCTGTCTGTATGTTACCTTTTCACGCCTAAACCACTGAACGGATTTCGATAAAAATTGGCAGAGAGATAGATTGCATTCCGGGGAAGGACATAGGATAGTTTTTATCGACATACCTCGCGGTCGAAGCCGCGGGCGGAAGCTATTCTATAATAAAGCTGAATAGTTTGTTTGAACGCGCTCTGGTACTACCAGCGGGATTTGAAAATTATTTTCGCACCCGATAGCTCAATTCTTGAGGAAAGTTACCTATAGGCTATTTACAATCACGCTGCGACCTTAAGGAGCCGGGCCAAATCAAAGTAAACTAAGAAAGAACGTTAAGCGAAAACCAAGTAATAGTGCCAGTACCGGATTAAAAAACTACATGATACCCTAAGCAATCCACGCCTGTTGGATCGAAATCACGTTAAGGGGGAAGCTCAAAGGTAGCCCGCGAAATTCATTTTTTTTTACGTTTTTTGCAATTTGCTGCTCAGTATTAAGTTGTACGTTGATTAAAATATGATTCGCTGCCGTAACGAATATGTATTTACAGAATTATAATCATTAAAGTCATCAACACAACTCTCTTTGACCATGTAATCCCCAAGATTGGCTATTTCATGAAATCTTGACATTTGGGGATTACAGTAAGTTCACAAGTTGTATTACTGATTGTAATGAATTTCGCGGGCTACCCTGACGCTTTCGCCTTAAGCCGTTGGTCCCGGCTGTCATTCGTGGATCTTTGACAGTCGTTACGGGTAGTCAGAAGCCTGAAAGTCTGACAATCAGTCTTACAAAGGGGTATCGTATTACCGAGCAACTGGGTTGTAGAGGTCAGATAGGCAGTCGCTCCATATAATTACTGGTATTCAGCTGCATCCGGTTAGACTGGAAGCCGACCCCAACATAGTTGGGAAAAGGCTAGGCGAATAATGAGTTGTGTCGTCAAAAACCGTGGGAATCAAAGGCGGGTCGCCCGTTGTTAGTTCATAGGTTTCTGTAGACACCACAGCATCCACTCAATACCACGCCAACCAACAGACATAATCAGTAATATCTAATACATCTATAGATAATCCCAATGATACTGTTTGTGTAAATGCGAGACAAACAAACATATTAGCAAACGATAGTTATTAGCTAAGTGGGCCTGATGGTGTTTATTCTTTAATTAACGAGACAAGATGGTAAGTAGTTATATTTTAAGTAGCTACGGTTAATGTAACCCTCTTAATGAATGCGGGGTAGTTAGGCCTTTGTTGTAAACAAAATTATTTACCTACTATGACATGTACAGTCACGAGCATAAGTATGTATACACTTGGCTTTATTCAAAGGCAATTTTCTCCCTTATTTTTTAATGAAATTTTATGTTATTACGAACATAGTATTTTCGAACCTATAGGTTTATGTAAAGTGTCGTATTTCAACGTTGCATTCGTCATTTCACGAAAAAATCGCAATTGAAAGTTGCCAAGTGTTGACATATTAGTGCTTGTGACTGTACCTATAGACAGTGCATAAACAAATAAATAAGTCTATTAAAAACTAGTTAATGCTAGTTTTTAATATTTATGCTAATAATACTAATGCTAGTTTTTAATATTAATGCTAGTAATACTAATGCTAGTTTTTAATATTAATGCCAGTAATACTAATGCTAGTTTTTAATATTAATGCTAGTAATACTAATGCTAGTTTTTAATATTAATGCCAGTAATACTAATGCTAGTTTTTAATATTAATGCTAGTAATACTAATGCTAGTTTTTAATATTAATGCCAGTAATACTAATGCTAGTTTTTAATATTAATGCCAGTAATACTAATGCTAGTTTTTAATATTAATGCCAGTAATACTAATGCTAGTTTTTAATATTAATGCTAGTAATACTAATGCTAGTTTTTAATATTAATGCTAGTAATACTAATGCTAGTTTTTAATATTAATGCTAGCAATACTAATGCTAGTTTTTAATATTAATGCCAGTAATACTAATGCTAGTTTTTAATATTAATGCTAGTAATACTAATGCTAGTTTTTATTTTTAGTAAATAATTTTGTTTACAACAAAGGCCTAACTACCCCGCATTCATTAGGAGGGTTACATTAACCGTAGCTACTTAAAATATACCTACTTACCATCTTGTCTCGTTAATTAAAGAATAAACACCATCAAAAATAGCTCGGCATGCATGCAAAGCCTTTTTAATTTTTGTTAGGAACCTTCTCCGGTGAACACAACTAACCAAAGTTTCAACACAATCGGTCGAGCCATTTTCGAGTTTTTGCGAGATATTGGTATGGAAAACTTTCAACGCAGGGCTGAAAGTGTTCGTCGGTTATTGAAAAAAAATTGCGGTTACATAAATTTTGACCGCGTAGGTATTTCTATGAAACAGCAGATTTTTTTTTTGATAATCTAATAATAATTTTTCACTGTAGGCGTGTAGGGTAAGATCTTTTTTTTTTGTTCATTTACTACTTTTTTTTGTTGTTTTTAATGTAAATTTGTTAGTTTTAAATGCTCCTTTTTAGTGTTTATATTTCCTGTGTGTGTCCCAAATAAAATATTTTTCTTTTCGTTCATGTGCTTAATTCATGGTTACAGTTAGCTTGTCGATGTCCCTGTCACTTGCCTGCCATCCTATAATTCCTTCATAAAGGTTTTATAAATATTATAATTATGTTCGTTCAGTAACAGAGGAGGGACCCGTGGCTAAATAATAACAGCCGCATAGGTCGATCGATCCGTCGATTTAGCGAGAGTCCTCCATGGCTCAGAAAGCATGCTGCTGTCATACTGATATTTGGCAATCGTTACGGGTAGTTAGAAGCCCGAAAGTCTGACTACCAGACTTAGCAAGGGGTATCGTATTACCCAATTACTGGGTTGTGGAGGTCAGATAGGCAGCCGCTCCATGTAAAATATTAATATTCAGCTGCATCCGGTTAGACCCCAACATAGTTTAGAAAAGGCTAGGCAGATGATGTTGTTCGTTCAAGAACATTAAAGTTTCACTAACAAATTATGAAGCTGTATTTTCTCAGTTTATAAACAGGTAAATGAACGTCTCGCGTTTCCCCATTAAAGTACCCATAACACATTAGCTAGTTACAACGTACCAAGGTCTTGCATCCATCAAACCTGCTTGATACCTATATGTTTGTCCGTGAACATACACCGCCATGTTTGTCTGCTCGTAAAACTGTAGGAAACGACCGTGAACAGACCATGGGCTATTAAACGACAGTTTTTTTTTGGTTTTAAAGCTTCATTATGTCGTGGTGTTGATTTACTGGGACCTGCGGTGCTATTCTGTAAAAATCTCACCGTGATAACTTAGGTGAAGTGAGCGTGGAGTGAGCTGTCAGTAGTGTCAATTCCTAGCAAAAACAAACTCACTTCACCTAAGTTTTCACGATGAGATTTTTACAGAATCGACCGGCTGCGGTGCTATTCTGTAAAAATCTCACCGTGATAACTTAGGTGAAGTGAGCTTAAAGTGAGCTGTCAATAGTGTCAATCCCTAGATTGTTTTTTTAATACTTTCTCTCTAAATCCATCCAAGGGTTGTCTATAAAATATCTTTTTTCTACATTTACAGGTATCTATCTGTAATATTTATGGTTTACATAATTCTATACCTACTGTATATTGGTTCTGATTATGCCTATGTTTACCTAGGGCTGGCCTATTTTTTGGCCACAGAATCAGCATCGCCATACTATGTGGCAATGCTGCCAGCCTTTTGGCCACTTTCCTGTTGACAGCAATGCGGACGAAATTTTTGATGCTCTGTGATTTCTTTTACCTCTTTTTTGTAAACATGTACCTACATATTATTTGTATTAGTTTAAGTCTGCTAGCTTATATTTTATGTTTACCTACTTTCTGCTTCTTAGACTTATTTTAGCTCTCATATGCCTACAGCAGTTCACTGCTGGACATAGACCTCTCCAATTGCACGCCGTTTAGCTCGATTCTCGGCAACCCTCATCCATCTGCTACCAGCCACCCTGCGAAGATCGGGGAAAGGTTTACCGCTGGCCCGGAACATAAAGGGCTAAGGAAGGAACACGGGTGGGTTTTAGTCAGTAAGAGTCTGACACTCCCTTCCGCTCCACCCAGAGCGGGAGGGGTCATTTGTTGATTTCCCATCCGAAAAAAAAAAATCCACCCTGCGAAGATCGTCGCTCCACGTAGCTTGAGAGCGTCCTTACCTTTTAATCTCCTTTAAACCTCTGCTCAACGTCCGAGTGTCACTGCAGGGATCCAGCAGAATATCAGCGTCATATATTACAGCGTCATATTTTCATATTTTTTTTCATTTGCCTGACACAAGCTGAGCTGGACTCCCATTTGGTGCAACCTTGAGGCGCACACCACACTGTGTATGTTTCGTTATTAATTTTATTTTAAGTATTCGTCATTGTGTCACTTTTATTTCGATACTAGCAGCGCCCCGCAGTTTCACCCGCATAACTGTCGATCCCGTGGCAATATCGTGATAAAAACTATCTAACTCTAACTATCTATCCTATGTCCTTCCCCGGGATGCAATCTATCTCTGCCAAATTTTATCGAAATCCGTTCATTGGTTTAGGCGTGAAAAGGTAATAAGACAGACAGAGTTACTTTCGAATTTATAATATTAGTATGGTTTATTTTTCCTTTTGTTTTTATATCGGCACCATGTTTTTAAGGCACCATGTTTTCATGTGGCTAATTGGTTATCATCTAATATTGTACTTTTGTGTGTGCCAAATAAATGGTTTATCTATCTATCTGTTAGCTCTCAACACAATATAATTACGTGTAATATTTGAATAGATGAGAAGAAAAAAAGTGTCAAATCCTTCAACTTTTATGTGGCTCAACTCAAGTACAGTCAACAAAGGAGTTAAGTATACAGGAGCGTCGGATATTGTTGAAGTTTACTAAGAAACCGATGGATATTCTCGAATAAAATTTTAGTTTATTAATAGAAAACAAACAGCTCATTTATTAAATTAAATTTCAGTCCAGAACATCCAACGGTTTCTTAGTAAACTTCAACTATATCCGACGCTCCTGTATACTTAACTCCTTTGTTGACTGTACCTACTTAACTCTAGCGACAAAAAGAATATATTATTCTCACAAAAAGAAAACCCCACATAACTAGACATACATAACGTACCCCACAGAGCATCGTATGTGAATATGAATGTAAAGTAAATGGAAAGAGATAATGTTACGTCGACCGCGCGGGCGGCGCATGGAGGCAATAGAGTGGTGGGTTCCTTGTAGGGCTGGGAATATACACCCTGTGTTGAATACTAAAACTAATAATAATTTAATGTTTAACTATTTTACAATTTAACACTAAAATATACATATCAGTATACCTATACAAGTATATAAAAAAAAAAGAAAAAGACAGGAGCTCATTGGGCATCAAAAAATTCGTCCGCATCGCTGTCAATGGCATAAGTGCCCAAAAGGCTGGCAGCATTACCACGTTGGATGGCAATACCCTGTGTTGTGAGGCTGGTCTATTAAGACAATACATACATAAGGTCACGCCGTCCTTTCATGGGGGCAGGCAGAAACAGCAGGGCGTCTACTACCTAATGACAATATCCGTAGTTTCGGGCAAAGTTACAGGCGTTTCCTACTCCGTATCGCTTATTGGGATATGATTAGTTCGGCGTCTGAACTAAAAATAAATGACAACATGATAAAAATAATAAAAAATAAAAATATTTTACCTATTGTCAGGCTTCAAGTCCCATGGGGTGTTAGTAGTACATCTAGCTTAAAAACTGTATAGTATCATGCAGGAACACTAGAAAGAAAAAGACAATCAAAGAAAGATTGAACAAGCTTTGTTGCCAACATGCACCTTGGTAAACCTCCCCATTGTAGGCCCATCCAGCCTCTCTGCAAACACCTTCAGAAGCTGTTGCTGCTTCCCCTCACTCGGGATATTACTGAGGCAACTTTCTTCCGCAAAGTAATCGTCAGTGCGCATCAGCGAACGTACAGTCAACAAAAGAGATAAGTATGCAGGATCGTCGGATATAGTTGAAGTTTAGTAAGAAACCGATGGATGTTATCGACTTAAATTATATATGAGCTGTTTCTTTTATATTAATAAAATTAAATTTTATTCGCTTTCTTACTAAACTTCAACTATATCCGACGATCCTGCATACTTATCTCTTTTGTTGATTGTACCTGACGCAATATGACAGTTGTCTCTCCTATGTATAAGTATTCATCCGAAAAATTTTATTTGACGTTTGTTTTGACGAAATTTCGGACGGGCCCGTATCATCGTTGACGGACTTATAGAGTAAACCCCCTGAAAGCCACCTGCTACAATCCTGCGACAGTTTTTGAACCCAAAGATAGTTTAGTTTAGTGGTAGTTTGTTGATTGTTTGTGTAACTACCACAAAACGTCTGGTACTCTCCCGTAACGGACAAACATGGAGAAACGTCCATTATATAAAATATTGAAACCTACTTTTTTTCACAGGCGACCTGGACCTCGATTAAATAGCAACAGCACGATAAAGTATTGTTTTTGGACCTAATTAGGAAATTATGGAGTATTACCGTTTGAGCACCTATTTTTAAAGCACCAAACTTGTGTTTCAGAATCGTTTCTACCTAAAGTAATTTTGTTTGTGCATTTTAGGTACTAACTTCCCAAGAATCAATTCCTTCCCTCTAGCAGTTTCACTATTGCTATTTTATAGCCGACCAGACCGATTTTTTTTGTTGTTAGAAATATTGTCTTACTCTTTCCCTATATTTTTTTTGACAGCACGTATTCGTTATGTTACAAAAGGACCCCACCAAATGTGTGCAACTCGACACCGGATCTCAGTTAATGGTGGATGCGTGTCGCGCCCTCGCGGCAACTCTAGTCGCTACGTGTGTAGCCCGCCTTATAACCATATTGTACTAACTGTTTATGTATTTAATATTAAGTATATTATGTTTCTAATGTCTGTTCCAGTTAGGGAGAAAGCAGAAGAGAAAGAAGACAGTCATTAAATTATCATATTGTAGTAATTAATAATAAAATAAATAATAATAATAAGACCTTTATTTTCAGGCTACTTTAGCCCATTGATTGAAATACCTTACAGACTAACATATATATTATAATAATACAATGTGTGTTAGTGTGTAATTGGGTAATGGAGGTCAGATAGGCAGTCGCTCCATGTAAAATACTGGTATTCAGCTGCATCCGGTAAGACTGGAAGCCGACCCCAACGTATTTGAGAAAAGGCTATGCAGATGATGATTACTGACCGGAGGGGCTTGTAGCTAACTACCTATTAACAGCCGCACGGGTCCATCGATCGGGTTAAGCTACGCTTGCTGCGGTTGGTCCGTGGATGGGTAATCATCTTTACATACCAAAACCGCTCCGTGGCTCGGAAAGGACGTTAAGCCGTTGGTGTCGGCTGTTATTCGTGAATCTTTCACAGTCGTTAAGGGTTGTCAGAAGCCCCAAAAGTCTGACAGCCAGTCTTAACACAGTGCATCGTATTATGTACTCAGTTACTGGGTTGAGGAGGTCATGCAGTCATTCTATGTAAAATACTGGTGTTCAACTGCATCTGGTATTCTGGTTAGACTGGAAGCTGACCCAAACATAGTTGGAAAAAGGATAGGCAGATGATATTGACTGGATATTGGGCATTGTTCTACCAGAATCGCTTCACACCGTCGCGTTGCGCCTGTCTGCGGGAACCTTTTGTTGTCCTCTGGTATTATAAGCATTGTGTTATTTCTATTTGTTTTTAATAGTTTTAAGGTATTTTTTGTTGTAATGCCAATAAACGCGTTTTTCTTTCTTTTTTTACTTGGTGTTAGGTACTAGTAAAATGACTGCCCCGTTGGTCTTGTGGTTGCAAGCGCGACTGCTGAGCGTGGGGTCCTGGGTTCTATTCCCGGGTCGGGCAAAGTGATATTGGTTTTTTTTCATTGGGCAGCCCGAAGTTTGGAAGTGCGGTGAAGAGTTACTTTAAAATTATAATATTAGTATGGATGGATATTATAAAGTTTCATTAAAATAGATGGACAATCTTTTAGCAATTATTCAGACCACCAAAATAAGGACGATGGTAAAAAAATATATAAGAAAAACGCATAGATACTAACAAGAAAAATAAACAGGTAACGGAAATACACTAAGGCTAAGCGCGCACTACGAATTTTAATCGTTGCGATAAATAATAATCGTCAATCTGTAGACATTACTAATATACTAGAGTCCGCGCACTGCGGAAAAAAATCGCTTGAGATTTCGTTTGAAAATTTTTTGTGTTTGCGATTTTACAACTAAATCGCAACGATTAAAATCGTAGTGCGCGCTAAGCCTAATGTAACAATTTGTTATTTTAGGTCAAAATAAAATCACTTTAATCAGTGTTTTTTTTTTGCTTGGATATCTTTGGTTAGACGAACTGAGCGCTGCGCTGTGTTAAAATTTGTCCATCTATTTTAATGCGACCCTGTATAAATGCGAAAGTAAGTTTGTTTGTCTGTCTGTCTGTCTGTATGGTACCTTTTCACGCCTAAACCACTGCCTATACACTTTTATCCCGATATTGCTTATGCTTATGCGGGTGAAACCGCGGGGCGCTGCTAGTTATTATACATATTATACACCTAATATGTATTTAGAGTAAGGATACGAGTATCAATGCTCATACCACACATTCCTATCCTATTAAATCTGTTAATTACTTAGTTGACAAGTGACGGACAGTCGATCTTTGTACCCTGCGTTAGATTGTACGCAGTCGTAGATCATAACATATAGGTATGTACCTCGAGGTACTTGGTGTTAATTGGCTAGAGTACCCTACACGACAATGAGCCAAACACTGTAATATGTCGTTAAAAGTTAAAACCTTGCAACTTAAGCTGACGGAGTGACGACTTAATTAGGTAGGTAGTGTCAAGATACTCATGTCATAATTGCGATGCTACAAATATGTCCTATACTTAGTTCTTTGTCTATAAAGTATACTTACTTTACAAGATGGCTACCAGAAGTATACTCGAAAAAAAAAGTATCTGACAAAAATGACAACAAATGTATCAGGAAAATTAGGCTACGATACCTGCCTGTAGATATATCAATGTGAGTGTCACTTATAAGTTGATTGCTTTGATTTGATTTTGAATGAAATGAAAAAAATCCGGTACCTATTCTAAATCACCTTAAAGATGCTTTTCGTTTGACAATTGAGGAAAATTAATGTAAATTTTTATCGACGGGTTGGCTATTTAGTTTTAGCGCAAGGTGCGATCCGTCGCATGAAATTTTGATAACCAGTTACAATATATCGGTTTGCCATGGACACATTCTTCTTGTTAGCGTGTCGATGGCAATCTAATGGACTCAGCCCAGAATTCGGCTACTTGTTTGGCGCCATCACCAGCATCCATCAGTTCCTGCATAAACTATCGAAAAAGAATGCGTTAGATTGTAACTAGTTTGTTGCAGTTCACAATTTTTAACAGACGAAAAAACGAAGGTGGTTCTCATTAACCAACGAAAAAACGGAGGAGGTTCTCAAGTCAATGCGTATATACCTATATTGTTTTTTTTAATAACGATGTTCGATGACGAAAAAACGGAGGAGGTTCTCAAGTCAAAGAAAAAAAAAAGAAAGAAAAATTGTTTATTTTGCACAAACAAAAACGCACATTGCAAATTAAAAAAAGACATAAAATATACACACAACGTACGCGCGCTCAACGCGTTTAGGTATAGTTTTTTTTAAATAAATTATACGATGATAGATTTAAATGATTCGACTATGTGCGCGTGATACCTCACAGACGCTTCTTCCTTCATCAAAGGATAAAATCAGAATAAAACAAAAAACCCTCGAGATGCAAATAGAAATAAAGCAACAAACAACAGCAACAGTATCGTTGTATCAGTAGCTGAAGCTATGCGCTATGAACTTTGTTGTTTGCCCACGATTACGGCAGTCGGCTAATTAGCAGTGTTTGTTCCCCGACGACTGTTTACTTTATAAATGTTTTGTTTATTATTGATAAATCAGCGAGGAGCTAGTTTACTGGGCTGCCCTTTCGCTAAGATTTTATAATTATCCTCTCTATATAGATCCGGTTCTAGAAATTAAATATGAAGGTGGTGGTGTGGTGGTATGTTCTTGATTGATTGATGTAAACCAGGGATGAGCAACCTTTGGAAAGTTGCGGGCCAAACCATAGATCACTAATGAAGTCACGGACTATAGGTACAAAAGAGGTAGATAATAGACGAGTGAGTTGCGATAAAATTGTGACTTACAACATTCTTATTTTGCGGGCCGGATCAAAAGCCGGCTTGGGCCGCATCCGGCCCACGGGCCGGGCGTGAGATATGATTTAAACTCACTGGTGCTGTTCCACAAACAATAGGACACTTAATATCGTGTCCTGTGTGTCCTGTCAGCTGCACGTTACAGGAACTGGTGGACGCCGGTAATGGAGCCAAACAAGTAGCCGAATTCTGGGCCGAGTCCATTTAGACTGCTATCGACACGCTAAGAAGAAGAACTGTATATCAAAAGATATAATAATATAGTAGTGTAAAATCTAGATTTGGATTAGGTACCTACCTACTTAAATACTTTTAAGGGCTGATTTTTCCTTAGCCAGATAACTTTTATCCGAGGAATAAAATTGACGTTTGACAGTTCTTGTATGAAATAACTGTCAAAATTTAAAAATTATTCCTCGAACAAAGATAACAGATGATTGAAAAATCAGCCTTAAGCTATTTTTATTATTTTTTAACTATCAAAAAGCTAGTTTTTAACAGAAACAACAAAATAATTAGTTCGTAAATATGTATCTTAATCCGTTAAAACACACACGCAACTTGCCAAAAAAATCACACCTTTACATTATTGCCACCACTCTGACCAACATCAACCCTTTCAAAAAAACCATAGATAATCTCACAATGGCGTTGATTGCATTAGCACTGTTACCGATAACGGCAGGTATTTAAGCCATGGCTATTTAAAACTATCACGTCCTCCCACACCAGTTCCGGTTGACACGTGGCGAAACTTGGAACTAAATTCAAAATGTACCGAATCTGACGTTTGCCGTAACAAGTGGCGCCACTTGGACAGATCAAATTATAATGGCGGGAACTAAGGATTTCCTTTCTTTTAGTATCTAATGTGTCAAAAATGTGGTCTATTGTGGTTATGATCGAGCTAAAATTGACGTGAGAATTTGTAGTGTAAGATGCTGAGAGAATCCTTTTCTTACTGTGAATTACGATTGGCGACCTCCCGTGGTTTTGAACGTGGCGTTTAAAAGATTCTAGCAGATAGGGTAGGGTGGTATAAGATTGCGCGGTCGATAAAATTGCGCATACGTCCCTGCAGGACAACGGAGTGAACTTCGTAGCCAACTTCAGTCGTGTTTTGTTTCCTGTCGCAACAGGCACGCGCTCCCAAAAATGAATTGTGAATGAGTGTAAAACACAAGAAATATGTGAGTACAAAGTTTTTATTCACTTTTGATCTAATTTTTCGACGAAATGAATGCGTTACTATACTGTCAATATAAATAATTTTAGTAATTTGTTAACGTTTTGTCGCGGCAGGATCACTCAAGTTTTAATGTCATAGGATGTAGTTCGAATATTTTCTAAGAGGTGGCAGTAGTATCGCAATGTTTAGAATGGTATCCGAATGTGTAAAATTGCGCACTTTGAGTGCGCGTAAGATTGCGTGCGCAATCTTACACGCCCCTATATTTTGGTAGTTAGAAATATGAAAAAAAAAATTTTTGTTTCCAATTTTGTTGATTAGGTATATTTATTGGTTTTATTGTATACGTTTTTTTTTTCAGAATGTCGAGAAGAGAAAGGAAAATCGATCGCCAGGTTTGTTCTGATGAGACTATCAAGGAGGCTCGTAGGCGAATTGATAATGGTGAAAACAAAAGAGCAGTGGCTGTATCTTTGGGGATGGCAGAGTCTACTTTACGATTCCGTTTGCAACAACCACATTTGCTGCAAAGCTAGGCAGATTTTATACGACTTTCTCGACTGAGGTAGAAGAAGATTTTTGCGAGCACCTGAGGACCTTAGAAGAAGACTGGATCGAGTGCATTAAGTGTAAGGAGTGGTGGCATGAAAACTGTTCAGACTACAATGGCTTCGGGGCTTTTATTTGCGATTTGTGCAAATAATATAGTTGCGCAATCTTATCGATCTCAACGCGCAATTTTAAACACGAGGGTGTTTAAAATTGCGCAATTCCCAATTTGTGATTTTAGTGTAATTGCTAAGAAGATTATTTATTTTTTGTTTCAATTAGTATGTTTATTTGTTGCCATAATAATAACGTTAAATAAATAAATGATTGATCTCAGATAAGATTAACATTTTTTATTTTATGAGCGGTTGGTTGCAAATTGCGCAATCTTACACCACCCTACCCTAACCGCTCACATGAGTATGTCCGAGATTCACAGGCGTGATGTTATGTGTTGCCGAAAAAATAAACAAAACTACTTAGCCGAACCAGTCCGTAGCCTGCACTAAGTGGCAATGCCTAAATTTCAAGATTTGATATTGATAAAAGGTCGTAGCTTTCGCACTTTTACGTATCTATTGGTATAGCCGTACAAAAATGTTTTGCATAATCAGCCTATAATGCTGGGAGTCCCAGCAGTGGGAACATTATAGGCTGATAGAGGACAGGCCTCCTCTCTTCGAGAGTCGGCTGTAATCTATCACGCAAGACCAGTGCTGGTTGGAAAACCAAATACTCGAAGACATGTGACATCTAGGTAAGATGTTATCGGTATCTTCACGATGTTTTCTTTCACCGTTTTGAGAGCAGCGGTTATGAAATTATTTAAACAAAGTAAAGCGCCTGGCCGGATTCTAACCTACGACCTAACATCTCATAAGTCGAGGCCGTTACCTCTGGGCCACCGGAATCTTTTGGCGCGTGGCCAAAATCGGAACTAATTCCGCCATCTTGTTTTTTTCAATACGTTTAACAAAACAATAAATTGCACAAGTGCTCACCAACAGCGCCCCCTGTCAACATCAATCGAGCCCCAAAAGATCTTTGTAACAGTGTAACTATATTTCCTACAGCATTCTCATACAGTCGCGAAATGGAAGTATTCTAACAATACTTACCACTAATGGTCCCCGTGGGTGGATCGTGTTAAAATAGCCTGTTACCATAGCAACCTTTTTGGGAAGTTTCACCTACATGTGTAACACAGCGGATAGCCGGATAGCCACTAATTATTTTGTGTGGTCGGGGGATGTGGGATAATCCCTTCGAATGAAAGGGGAACACACTTTTTAAGAGTGTGAAATTTAGATCTTTAATTTGTGGTGTAGGTTGTAGAGAAGTAGGTTGCGTACATGGCCCTAAATAAATTGGAAGGCAAGAGAATGATGAACGGCGGTAAAGCAAATAAATTCAAACAAAGCGGTGAATTTGTGTTGATGGTTTTATTTATTTATTTATTTATTTATTTGGGACAAACAAACAGTAACACATTATATCTGCGCAAATAATATAAACAAAGATATTATATAAATGTGAAACTCACACCGTTATCCACAGCATATATGTTTTGGTTTTGCGGGTTACGAAAAATAACCAGAGTAACTGACATGGATTGCAGAGTCAGCAAACTGAAGTGACAGTGGGCTGGCCATGTTTGTCGAAGGACCGATGGTGGAGCAGACGAGTCCTAGAATCGAGACCGCGTATCGGCAAGTGTAGTGTGGGACGCCTTAAGAAGGTGGCTGGGTCAGACTGGATGAGGAAGGCGGAGGATAGGGTGTTGTGGCGCAGCCTAGGAGATGCCTAGATGTCTAGCAGTAGACTGCGATATTCTGAGTTGATTGATTGATTGAATTTGCGGTGCTATCTTTAGGTAAATTGAGCGTTTAAATGCCGTCGTAAATTTCATCCGTGGAAAGACTGAAAACTTAAAAATGAATTTATAAAATAAAACCATCTTGATCCTCATCTTTACAAAGAACTTAACCAGAAGTCGTTTTCATTAAAATTATATTGGTCTAAAGACAAGACAAAAGTAGCTTCAACCTAAATAAAAAAAGAAAGGTCAAAATCAAAAGAACTGTTGACCTAGCCTTACTACCTACTTAAGACTGACATCAATAAGAGGTAGCATTGATAGATTCAAACAAATTAGCAACACCTATAAATGTATGTAAGTTATACAAGTAAAACATATTAAAACATATTTGGCTAAACTTCTTGGGTTAACGAACTAAAGAACTTTTAGATTGCCAAGAGATGTTTGACCAGAGAAGAGCTTCTAATAAGCCACTTACATAGGAACAAATGTAATTAATAAACAAATTAATTAATAAATGAATCACTGAAGAGTACAGCCTGCCAGCCCCACCCAGTAGCCATCTCAACATATTGACATACGTCTACACCAGTGGCCCACTCGACTCAGTACATACTCCATTCAAGAACCACTCACATGAGAGAACTAAAAAAAACCTTACAAACTACATCGTTGCGATATCAATGTAATGCACAATCATCAATAAATATGTCTAAATTATACGTGTAATATCAACATAAATAGGCAATAGTTTTGATATAAGTTTACTCGGGTAAATAAAAGCTTTTGCACTGGTTCTGCTTGTGTGACTTTGTTTTTAGGAGTCAAACCAGTTAGGTAATAAGACAACTGACAGTAAGGTCGCACGGATCCATACCGATAGAAGGGCGTATCCATTTAAGTTCGAAATTTAGACTAAAAGCAGGTGGCGAGACTGGCAAGGCTGCAACACTTTACCCCATTATCTTGGTCGACTTTTATAGACCGTTGTTCTTTAAGCTATATGTGACAATACAACTGCTACAAGAGCTCAAAATTTTAACCACCGTTATTTCAGTATTAACAAGTAGATAACTGTAAGCATAGTTGTTAGGAGGTGTTGACAGGAATACCTACTAACAGTTGACTACATTCATCTGCCTAACCTTTTCCCAACTAGGTTGGGGTCGGCTTCCAGTCTAACCGGATGCAGCTGATTACCAGTATTTTACATGGATCGACTGCCTATCTGACCTCCACAACCTAGTTACTGGGTAATACGATACCCCTTGGTAAGACTGGTTGTCAGACTTTCGGGCTTCTGACGACCCGTAACGTCTGTCAAAGATCCACGAATGACAGTCGGGACCAACGGCTGAACGTGCTTTCCGAGACACGGAGGGGTCTTGGTATGTAAAGATGGTCACCCATGCATTAACCAACCGCGGAAAGTGTAGCTTAACCTGATCGACTGACTAGCCACAAGCCCCTCAAGCCTCAAGCCCCACAAGCAGGTGCATTAATAGTTTTAATAGTCTCTACGAGTACCAGTAATACCAGCCACTATCAGCAGCCAGGCCGGTTATCCACCTCGTTGACTTTGTAATATTTTACCAGGGCATAAACTCCTATACGATAAAGAAGAAGAGAAGTGACAATTCCTATTAATATATTAGTGTATGTTAACTTGGCTTTGCTTAAAGGTGCTAAAACGCTAAATGTCGAAGATATTATATCCAAATGACGACAATAAATCTATGTAAGTACAGAAGAGACGCCAGCATATCAAGCTACCCGAAACTGTAAAATTTTCCCAATGAACTTTGAACTTTATAATTTAGCGATAAAGTTAAAAACCTATTGAAGAAATTTGACAGATTGTAGTACTTGATGTGCTGGCGTCTGTACGAAAAATTGCAACAATTACAGACGATACTAATCTTGGATTAAGCACTTGAGTCTAGGTTACATGTTACGCACGAACTTAGCAAACAATTCTGTTAGATATTTACAAAGAAAGAAAAATAAATATAGATTGGATAAGGACACTTTATGCCTATAATGTCGGTAGACATTCCAATTGATATAGGTAGGTAGTCAAGTAGTTTGTCTCTCTATTATTACTAAGGCATTAATCATTTTATTTTTTTACAATTAGGTTCAGAATCAGCACTTTTTGAAGTTCAAAAATTCACTACTAGCTGGGAAGAAGTTGCGCAACTTTCAAGGAACTATCAACCTCTTGGCCTTTTTAGAGCATAAAGGACGCGTTCAAAGACCTCTAAATGCTTAAACAATACCTACTAAACATTTTATGATCAACCTGAAGGTTGTCCTGGTTTCCCTGGCCACCGTGGGTGGTCTGTATCATGCACTTAGCGCGTCACCCAAAAAATCACATAGAAAAAATATGAAAATATCACACTCATAACAGGTAAGGAATAAGGTGGATATGACATGACGGTACTTATAGTGGTCCAAGCCTCTTCTGAACTACACAACTTTGTTCCGCAAAGGACTTTCCCATCCATAACAATAAATCAACGAATTCTAACTATTCTAACTAATATTATAAATGCAAAAGTAAGTTTGTTTGTTACCTTTTCACGCCTAAACCACTGAACCGATCATCCTGAAATTTTGCATATACGTTGTCAGGTGTACAGAAACGGACATGACCTTTCATCCCGAAAAAAAGTGCTGTTCCCGATGAAAACAACAATAACTTTATAATGATAATAGATGGCGCCACGTGTCTTTCGAATCATGATTGAATTATATTGGGGCACAGCTAGTTAAATATATAACAGAGCTTCGAAACTTCGCTAAAGCTAGCTTATTCTGCCATAACTTAATTTAAGAAATCTTTGATACTTCCTATTTTATGTGAGTTTCGTAGACTTATTATGTAGGTACAACTCAATCTGCCAGACCCTCTATAGTTACCTACATATTATAACTTACCAGAGCCTCATTAGTCAAATACTGTGTATAAATAGGTAATGGTAGACATTAAGTACTGGATACTGCACCCTAATTGCGTAACACACTTTATATTGAAGGATATTGCTAATCCATTGCTTCATATGTTCGAAGAATTTGTCTGCTCAACAACGTAAATAACGCAATGAATGCTGTTGAACTGTCAAAATTAAAGCTATTACTACTGATTGTGTGTTACGCAATTACCCCGCTGTTCTGTTGTACCTGTTCTAAACACAGTGATATATAATTTAACCCCGTCTTAAAACCATCACAGATTGTCCACACTAATCCGTCACTCCGCCATGTTTGTTTTCCTAGGTCAGGTACGCTGCGCAGGCGCACAGGTATGCCCCATCCGTCCCGGCTCAAGAGCTTGTTTCCTTTGCCTTTTCACACGATAATGAAACAACAACTGCACTAAACTTAGGTAAAACGTGATTTAAGATGAAGTTGGAGGTTTTTGAACGAAAATACAAAATCCTTTTTGACAGCTACGTGTTTTGATTAGATACGGGATTAGTATGAAAGTAAATAAAAATATACTTGAGGTGTAGTTAAAGTTAAACAGATTTGTGTAAGTATATGTCCAGTTTTAGTTTGCAAAGTTTTTTGCGAATGTCGTGGTAGGTTTAAGAAATCTTCTGGTGGTTCATTTTGGTTGCTTTATTATTTGGGATGTTCCTTGCAGAATCCCTGTTCGTGAGGGAAATCTCTTTGCCGGGATGCCAACCTGTCTATTTTATAAATATCAATAATTTAATCTTCCTCGCTAATGTCATGAGATGATCCGGGGGGTCGGTCTGTCAGAAAAAACAGTGAGGTAAATAGTTCCAACTTCGTTTCTGGGAAAGCAGCAAATACTCAAATCTAGGGTGTCAATCGAGGGAGCGGTCATACAAGTTCAAACCTTAGGTACTTTTTTTTTTTTTGCTGTCGGTGGGAAACCTTCAAAAGGCACCCAGACCTCCGGGGAGGGAGGTCGGGAGTGTGGGATTTTTACCTCACTAAAACCACCCCGGTGATCACCATCAGCACATAGGAGTGGTCCCGGTTCCTCTTAAAAGACCAACCTTAGGTACCTGACGCACTATTGTCGTAAACCCCTGCATCTTAGAGCTAAGTGGAAATCCACATTGCTGATAGTTAACTTAGATAATCTTTCCTTGAATTCAAACCGCTCTTGCTCTCTCCCTGCCCAAAAAAATCTTGAATAATCACATCGACATAACCACAGTCTATAAGGTATATTATTGATTGCTCCTATCAAAACATGTTGTCTGTCTGTCGAAACTCCTCAACGCTAGCAGTGTTATGATATGCCCGTTTCGAAGCAAAAACTAGTAGCTAAACAACTTAAGCAAATACTAAGAAGTTACAATTTTAACATCACATCACTATCATCACTAGGACTTGAGGTAATCTCAACGCTAGGGCCAGCTTTCAGAAACTCGGACCCATTCACTGCATTCTCAATAACAGCTTAGGATTTAAATCTGGCAAGGATTCAAAAGCGTTTTTGGCAAAAAATATCTAACAATACTTTAGAAGAAAATCGCTTTTGAATCTTGAGTAAGTGTAAGGTATTTATGCTCGTTGACTGTACGTAACATCACTACAGTACCGATAAAATCAATGAAAAATATACACGTTTAATCACTATGGTCAAGTATTCAAAATCGATCCCCCATAGTAAATTACCAATCTTTTTCTCTATAAAATTGATATTCACAAGTTCTGAAGCACCTCTTTGGCACCGTTTACTAAAGGACCATAGAGCATAGAGTCTTAGGTTCTCATGCGTCCCACGGTCCCCCTGTGTAAGCGGCGTGTGCGCACTTAAAAAACAATTAAAGTTATGCCACAAACTAGACACTGAGGGGGGCTTACATGGTGGAAGTTAGAAGGGCGGTTTTCTGTGAATATTGTACGGGTAAAGGAAAAGTAGACTTTGGCAAAATAAGTTTGATTATGATTTTTTTCCATTTTTATCAATTTGGAAGGAATTGAGGATCCTAGAAGAACCTTTGAGGTATGAGATAAAGATTATCTTATTTAGGGGCAACCTCGTAACCGTGTGGCATATTGATTGCGTTACAAATAATGTTAGATCACAATTTAGATATCATCATCTTCCAGTCTAACCGGATGCAGCTGAATACCAGTATTTTAGATAAAGCGACTGCCTATCTGAACTCCACAACCCAGTTACTTGGTAATACGATAGCCCTTGGTGAGACTGGTTGTCAGACTTTCGGGCTTCTGACCCGTAACGACTGTCAAAGATCCACGAATGAACGCCGGGACCAACGGCTTAACGTGCTTTCCGAGGCGCGGAGGGGTCACGATATGGAAAGGTGGCGACCCATCCACAGACCAACCGCAGCAAGCGTAGCTTAACCTGATCGATCGACCTGTGCGGCTGTTATTATTTAGCCACGGGCCCCTAGATCACAACATTCACAACTTAGATAGTACAGCAATAAAACCTGCTGCAGTCTGCTTTGTCAGGGTAGGTGCCGATCACAGGTACAATTCAATACCTAGTTACATTTTTTATATCCAATTTTTTAATCTAAAGAGTTTGTTTGTTCGTTTGTTTGAACGCGCTAAACTCTGGAACTACCAGTTGGATTTGAAAATTCTTTCAACATCACGCTACGACCCTTAAGAGAGGAGCCCAAAAAGTAGGTATATGGAAAAAACACTTGGAGAAATCGAAGTAATAGTGCGGGTGATGCGATGCGACGGGGTGGGACGGGGAAACAATAAATTACACGCGGACGAAGTCGCGGGCAGAAGCTAGTACCTACAAAATATGTAGCGCATTCCAAATTACAATCATACCAAAGTTCAGTTTTCGTTTAGAGACTGAATGTTGCTACGCTAACAAACTACATGTAAACCTCCTACATCTCGAAACAACTCGATATCGCGAATCACGGGCATTGCTCGCGGCCTAATCCCGGCCCGTAATCCCGTACAAGTGGGCGCCTCGGGGGATCTCTGGGAACTTTATTACGGGACTTACGCATGTCCCCGCGGTTGAACGTCCCTGCTTCTCTCGAATATTTAATAGTCGTTATAAGGAATTAATCTGACCGCCCCTGAAGCAAGATTATCTGCAGCATATTAAAAGCTCTAGTGGGAGTACCCTTTATTGTTTTGCGTTTGTCGTGGGATTTGGATTTGTTTCTGTGGCTTTCGACTTGTTGTGTGATAATTTATTGGTGAAACTTGAATTTGCTTATGAATATACAGGGTTATTGGTAAAACATTAACAACCTGATATGAGGTGATTGTACTCATTATGAACAACCAAACCTGAAATCGCGAAAAAAATCAGCTGCTCCCTACATTTTGACGAGTTATACGAACATAAATGTAGGGAACAGCTGATTTTTTTTCGCGATTTCTGGTTTGGTCCCATAGTAAAAGTTGTTCATAATGATGAGTACAATGACCTCTTAAGAGGTTGTTAATATTTTACCAATAACCCTGTATAAGGTTAGGACGTCGATGCGCAAACTAAAATCATGAATTCAGCAGATGATCCAAGACGAAGTTTTGGTTTGTTACTAGTTTAAAAAAAAAAACTGCTGCTTCATAGAAAAGTAGGTACAATACCTAAGCGGTCAAAACGTATGAAACAGCGTTTTTTTTATAACCGACGAAAAATGTCAAATGATTCATAATGTTATCCTTTTATGATTCTGGCAAAGTGACCTTTTTAGGCCCCCTGTATCCTGTAACATCTTGCTAGCCTATTTTAGAATCGATCTAAACTGTAGTCAATAAGGGTCATGTCATGACCGTATTGACCGTTACGCGTCAGCTGTCACCATAGTTCCTGTTCTCAGCCAATCACGATCACTTACTTCCTAATTGGACTTGTGGTCTTGTGGTTTACCTCAACGAACGCCCTTTCAATATGATCAAATAAGTCGTTTGTTAACCCACATGCAGAACCATTGTTACAATAATTTGTGACGAACTGTAGAGGATTGGCACTTTCGTTCAGCCACTTCTCCATGATAGGCAAATACTTATTAGGAAAAAAAAAACTGGCACGTACGATTAGGTTTTGGGATTCCGACATAACAGAGTGCACAGTGGTGCGAGAGCAGTGGTGGCTCAGTGGTAGGTAACGGCCGCGACTTACGAGTTGTAGGTCGTAGGTTCGAACACAGCTTTACCGTTTGTAAATAAATTTCATTAGCACTGCTCTAAAAACGGTGAAGGAAAATCATGAGGTTACCGGCATGTCCTAGAACCAAAAATTCGAAGACATGTGACGCCTACCAAACCGCACTGGGCCGCGTGGTAGATTACGGCCCACTCCGTCTCAGAGAGAGGTGGCCCGTGTCCCAGCAGTGGGAACATTATAGGCTGATTATTTCGACATAAACAGCGGGTTAATTGCGTAACGCGCTGTCTGTAGCAATGGGTAGGTATACAGGGTTATTGATAAAACATTAACAACCTCTTAAGAGGTCATTGTAGTCATCATTATGAACAGCTTTAACAGTGGGAAAAAACCTGAAATCGCGAAAAAAAAATCAGCTGTTCCCATAGATCCCTACATTTTGATGAGCTATACGAACATAAATGTAGGGAACAGCAGATTTTTTTTCGCGATTTCAGGTTTGGTCCCATAGTAAAAGTGGTTCATAATGATGAGCACAATGACCCCTTAAGAGGTTGTTAATGTTTTATCAATAACCCTGTATATTTGACAGTTGAACAACATTCATTGCGTTATTTACGTTGCTAAGCAGACACATTTTACGACCATATGAAGAAATGGATTAGCAATATCCTTAAAAATTATTCAGATTGAGATTTAAAGTGTACCTATTACGCAATTAGCGAATACAGGTCTTTTGCTTCGTTTGCAAAACAACAAACAGCATCATAGATAGATACCTAATAGGTATGTAGTTTGATTAGCATCCCTTAATAGTAGGTACCTAATTATTCTTTAGCAACGAATGACAATTAATTATTTAATAACTATTTTAAAACAAAATTGAGGTATATGGGGAAACCTTGTGTGATCCGGGATGCTTAATATAGGAGAGAAATAGGAACACCAGCTTCGTTCACGGGAGTATAATTGGAATGACAGATTACAAGTTGCATTGTGCCGGAAACAGTTAGTGTTGTAATGCTTATAGACTGTATAAGGTAAAAACACACTACATACATTACACCTCCCCACTTAATTAACTGGTTATCCTGGTTATAATAAATTTCCAACTTACAACTACTAACATATCTTAATGTAACAAATTTCCAACTTACAACTATTAACATAATATCTTATAGGTATAGATATATAGCATTTACTTTTGCTATTGATGGTGGTGTCATTATACTGAGACAATAAACTTAAGTTATACAATGAAATGGCTGTAAACTAACTAACAATAAGGCAGTATAGCTCTGCGGAACCTTTGTTCGCCATCGTTAGCCCTACGACTTTGTCTTGGGATCGGAAGAGGCTGATACAACCTCTTCCACTAACTACAATCGCGATTATATAGTTAATCATCATATGTAAATCTCACTACCGGTTTACGATTACGCCTGGGTCGATCCATCAGTGGTGGTGGTGCGAGTGGCGATGGATGTTGTGATCTTTCGACGCTTGACGTTCCAGAGGCCTCACTCGTTATGTTAACCTTATCGCTTAAATCTTTAGATTGTGAAGTACCAACATCTACCGCCCCTCCTGATGTCGGCATGGCATCCTCTACTGCCTGTGCTGGATTTGGTAAAACATTATCTAAAGTGGTACCATCAGAACAAGCAAAATCAGATAATCGGGATCTGCGTTTTATGTGATCTACATGTTTTCTAGTAAGTTGACCGTCACCGTTTTTTACTATATATTCACGCGTACCTGCCCTAGCCTCTATTACACCCTTTACCCATTTATCACCCCTTGCGTAATTCCTAGTCCATACCGTATCTTTCTCAGCTAGCTCTCGAGTTACCCCTCCTGAGTTTACTGTCTGACGCTGTTGAGCTGCCTGAACCCTGTCCTGTATGTCGCGGTCCGTCCGTAATAAATCTAATCGCGTTCGTAATGACCGTCGTTGCAGCAACATGGCCGGTGTTTCTCCTGTAGTACTTTGGGCTGTGTTCCTATAACTAAGTAGGAACGTTTGTACTGCTGCATCAATGTCTTTGTTGTCTCTGTACGCTTTTTTAATTGCCGTTTTACATAATTTCACCGCATTCTCCGCCGCGCCGTTCGATGACGGGTGATAAGCTGGTGAATACCGTTGGCGAATGCCGTTATTTGTCAAAAAGTCGCTAAACTCTTTACTTGTGAATGGTGGCCCTTGGTCGGATACTAATTCTACTGGAAGGCCAAATCTAGCAAAAATAGTACGTAAAACCTTTATCACCTGTGTCGCATTAGTGCTCGTCATTTCATTTACTTCTAGCCACTTCGTAGTTGAATCGATTAGAATCATGAATGTATTTCCTCGATAAGGTCCCATGAAATCGACGTGCAACCGAGTCCATGGCTGCACCATGTGCGGCCAGGGTTGTGGCTGAGCTCGTGGTGGTGCAGCGCCCTCTATCGCGCAAGTCTCGCAACTACGGCATAATTGTTCAATGTCACTATCAATGTTCGGCCACCATACGTAACTACGTGCTATTGATTTTGTTTTAACGATTCCCATGTGGCTTGTATGTAATTGAGCAAGTACCGTTTTCCGTAACGATTGCGGTATAACTATACGATAGCCCCACATTAAGCAGCCACAATCTACGTACAATTCGTTTCGCCTAAGATAATACGGTTTTACTTGTTCATCCATACATAACGTGGGCCAACCCGCCTGCACATAAAGTATAATTCTACTGAGTAGTGTATCGGTCGCAATCTGGTTCCTAATCTCGTGATTTGTTACTGGCAAGAAATCTTCAACAAAGTTTAAATATGTGATCTCTGTGCTCTCGCTCGGTTGTTCACCCTGTGGCAGCCTTGATAAGGCATCAGCACAGTTTTTCTTAGATGATACATATTCAATTTCATAATTGTAACCTGATAATAGAATCGCCCATCGTTGTAATCGCGACGCTGCCATTACCGGAATGCCTACTTTTTTTCCGAAAATATGTGTTAACGGTTTATGATCTGTCCTTAATGCAAACTTACGCCCGTATAGGTACTGATGAAACTTTCTGATTCCGAAAACTATCGCTAGTGCTTCTCTGTCTATTTGTGAATATGCACGCTCGGCCGCACTTAATGATCGCGACGCGTATGCTATCGGACGCTCTCCGGCCGCTGTGATATGCGATATCACTGCACCCACCCCTACGCTGCTTGCATCCGTGGTCAACACTAGTGGAAGATCTGGTGTATAGTGCATCAGTACCTGACCTGAAGCTAGTTGTTGTTTGATTTGTTTGAATGCTTCTTCACATTCACTACCCCAGTTGAAAGGTACCTCTGCTCGGAGTAACTTGTATAGTGGTGCAAGAATTGTACTGACGTTCTTAAGGAATTTGGCATAGTACATCGTCATGCCGAGGAAGGCTCTCAATTCTGAAACATTTGTAGGCGCAGGTGTGTTAATTATAGCTATTACCTTATCCGTGCACGTTTGCACCCCCTCTTTGCTAATAATATGGCCTAAGTAACTTATTCTCTTTGCAAAAAAACTACATTTTTCCTTATTTACCTTGAGACCATTTGCTTGTAAACGATCGAAGACCTTGCATAGATTGTTGATATGCTCCTCTGAGGTAGCACCCGTAATGATAATATCGTCTAAGAATACCCCAACACTAGGTAAATCCCCAAATAGTTGCTCTAACGACCTTTGAAAAATTGCCGGGCTGGATGCTAAACCATACACTAATCGATTAAACATGAACATTCCTTTGTGTGTATTTATGACAGTAAATTTCTTTGACTCGTCCAATTCAAATTGTGCATAAGCTTGAGATAAGTCTATCTTACTAAAGTGTTCACCCCCATGCAAACGAGCCAACAAATCTTCGACTCGTGGTAAGGGATAACGGTCAACTTCCAAAACCTTATTTAATGTTAATTTGTAATCAGCGCAAATTCTGATAGTACCATTTTTTTTTACCACTGGCACGATGGGTGTGGCCCAATCCGAGCGATGCACCGGTGTGAGGATGCCGTCCCGCACCAGCTGCTCCAGGGCATGCTCCACCGGCATGCGCAGCGCATACGCCAGCGGGCGCGCCCTCATGAACACCGGCCGCGCGTTGTCTTTCACATGGATGCTAACTGTACCACCGGTGAATCGACCCAGGCCTTCTTCGAACACCTTACAGTATCTGGAACTGAATTCAGTCATATTAAACCTCTTAATTTGTACCTTATTAACCGACACTACCTCCTCCTTTAAACTAGACAATAGAACTTTCAACTCGGTCATCCACTGCCGACCAATTAATATTGTTTTTCCTCCCTTAATGATATACAAATCTAATTTCCTGCACTTACTGTTATATTCTACATCTGGTTTTATAACCCCAATTGGTTTTACTATTTCCCCTGTATAATATCGTAACACAATATTACATGTATTTATTTTTAAATCACTAAACAGCTGTTTGTAAGTTTCAAGGTTTATACATGATATGGCACTTCCTGTGTCACACTCCATACGCAACTCTCTGTTGTGCACTTTTAATGTCAAAAATATAGGTGGACACTGTTTTAGTGATATATTATTAAATTCGACCACCCTTACCTCGTCACTACGTTCACTATCTGATATGTTTGATGAAGCTTGAACTCCCTCCAAATGATGATGTCCCACTTCTAACGGACATACGCGGCGCAGATGTCCTTGTTTATTGCATACGCGGCACACGTAACGCGAGAATTTACACCACGACGTATCATGGCGGCCTCCACAAGCGTTGCACTGTTGATCCTTTCGAGCACGTTCGCCCGGCGTGGTCGTCGTCGCCTCCTCCTCGCCATGCCGCGATTTGCGCCAACCTGTACGTCGCTGTCCATTCCGCGTCCACGGGCGCCTTTCACCGCGCGCTCCCGCACCTGGTTGCTCCGCCCCACCGCGGCCACCGTTTTGTGTCGACGTTTCCACCGCCAAGCAGTCACTCACCGTGCTCGCTTTATCCGTGACCTTCATGTTGCCCTCTACAACAGCTGCATTTCTCTCGGCCGCTTCCATACTCATAGCCATGCTGAACGCCTTTGTGTAGTCTAACTTTTCTTCGGCGAATAATCGTTGCCGAATTACTTCACTGCTTATGCCGCATACGAATTGATCCCTAATACTCTCTTCCAGCCACGTTCCAAATTCACATGATTTTGTCATTTTCTTGAGAGTTGCCATGTATTCGGCAACGCTTTCACCTTCTTTTTGTTTCCGCTGGTGAAATCTGTATCGCTCGGCTAATACACTCGGCTTCGGTTGTAGATGCTTTTCCATAATGGCGGTTATGTACTCAAAGGTTTTAGTGCCCGGCTTGTCCGGTGTACACAAATTGACTAATAATTCGTAGCTTTCCGCCCCCATCAATGTTATTAACGTTGGCACCTTTAATTCATTTTTAATGTCGTTGACCAAGAAATAATTTTCCATACGTTCTACATATAATCTCCAATCATCCGCCATTCTGAATTCGCCAACTTTGCCGATCGTCATTTTAATTATTTGTATACGTACGTTACACGCTGCTATACGCTGATTTTTAATCCTCGTCGCCACTGAGGTATATGGGGAAACCTTGTGTGATCCGGGATGCTTAATATAGGAGAGAAATAGGAACACCAGCTTCGTTCACGGGAGTATAATTGGAATGACAGATTACAAGTTGCATTGTGCCGGAAACAGTTAGTGTTGTAATGCTTATAGACTGTATAAGGTAAAAACACACTACATACATTAATACAGTAACGACATTAGCCACAATTCACTCAATCCAATAACCACTGATCAAAGTCAAAATTGCTTTTCACTAATCAACCAACACAGCCCATATCCCTTCTTACTAATTGTTACAAACCCACACAAATTCACACTGTCCCACGCATCTTAAACGCCTTGTTAAACTCTGAAATAAAAACATCGCCGAGGTGGTGCATCTAATTAAAGTGAGGGGGGGTGGCGTGAGGCTGTGCTGCCAGGGAGGGAGGGGGAGGTTGGTACACGGTAGCTATGGCGGGCGTTAAGTGGCTCTCGCAGTAAAACCATCATAAACTTGTGTCTTCGCCATAACCGGTACAGGGGCAAGGCATAGAGGACGCTAGCTGAGCAGATTTTAAAAAGTAGAAGTGAGCGTTCAGCTTAGTAGGTACCGCATTTTTTTACATATTTAATACTAGCTGCGCCCCGCGGTTTCACCCGCGTAAATGTCGATCCCGTGGGAATATCGGAATAAAAAGTAGCCTTTTTCTGGTCAGAATGCCAGGTACCTCCATACAAAATGTCATCAAAATCTGTCCAGTCGTTTAAGCCTGAAGAAGTAACAAACATATAAACACACACACATACAGACACACCCCCTCACAAACTTTTGCTTTTATAATATAAGTGTGATCAGAGTTCGGACGGAGTCGCGGACGCTTCTAATTCAATAGGTAGTGAAAGTTAAAAGGGCCCTATGAATCTATGATTATGCTCCTTGTTGATGAGATATAAGAACAGCACTATGAGCGTAAACAGCCTGCAGTGTCCATGTCAAAGACAGAGTCTGATAGGTAAAAAATAATTGGGACGAAAACGCGTTTGAGCAGCCTGTATCCTAGGTATATGGTTATTTTCAAAGCAATTGCTTGGAAATCAAATCTGTAGAGCATTAGAATGACTAACTTAGCATCTAGTAACACTGAAAATCTACTCTAACTTATATGCCAAGTCAACAGACAGAAATGTAAAATTAAATGATTATGAAGCCAAAAAAAAAATACAATATTATATTAAGCATCTACTATTTCTTTTCAATCCCCAAATAGCTCTAACGTCTCCATCCAGTTTGCCGTTCAGGTGTACGGGACCACCCGTGTTCGAGCACTCTTGAGCGACTAGTCGTACCTCCGGGATTCGCCCGCGCCTCTCATGCCGGCCGACCTCCTCACATACAGGACCTCAGATAGACAGTCTACGTTCCTGACTATAATACCTAGGTATTTATCTGTGTTATTCTGAGCTAGAACGTCGTCGTTCAGACAGGATATTAAAATTTTATTATATTGTGTTGTTTCGAGATTGTTGGGAAATATTTGTTTTTGTGTTTAGAATGTTTATAAGTGTATGTCTATCTAAGTATCGTATATATTTGCTAGTGTGCAGCCAAAGAGCCTATATTTTCTGAAGGATTTAAGGCACAACTTGAAGTATGTTAAGCTGAGAATGCGATGTCACAGAGAAAGATGCAAAACCACTATGACATTCTTATGATCAACGGCTGTCCTAATGACTACTTTCCAGAAAAGGAGACATTGTTTCCTTCAACCTTTACATTGGCAGAATCATCGATAAAACGATGGAGCCATTCCTATAAAATTGTAATTGGAAGAAGATAACTTAGCGTAACAAACTAATAGTAATGAGAAGTTACGTCCATCACAATTTATCAAAAAGATGACCCACGCCGTTTCAAAACTTAACCTAACTCAAAACCCAGTCCTTTTAGTCCTTATCAGACTCTGCAAGTAGTCCAAGAGCGACCTGCCCCAAGAGCATCCTAATAAATGTTTGCCCAGACAATTAAACAGGGGCTAAGACAAACATTCCATGGGTGGCCGTGGGCTGCCCGCTCAAAATCAAGTGACATAGCGTATTCTTATGACCGTGTTATAGTTTTTTTTTTCTTCTAGTTGTTGAAAATTGTGTCAATATTGTGGTTAAGGAAAAAAGGGTTTTGGGTGAGCTGCTTTGAGTTAAATTTTGGATTTTAAGTCTTGTAGAATCCTGTTGATTCTGTATTTAAGTTGAATATCTATACTTATCATTTCACTGGCCCACTACCACATCAAGCGCTATCGTGTAGACCTGCTTTACTTTGTCTGTTTCCCGCCATTCTTCGTGACTGCTAGATGATATATGACAGCAGCTATGTCATCTTTTGTGAATGAGACAGTGGAGCCGATTATGTAGTTCACAAACTAAACTTTTAAGTCCAGTACATTGTTTTCTTTCTATTTCATTAAGAAAAGGACAGGAGATACATTTTAGTTTAGTTCTGTCAAATTAATCAGCGCCTGACGTAAATTGACGTAGGTAATTTAAGTAGGCAAGTTTTTAATAACGTCTAAACTTGTATGGAGTAGTGTCAGACGCTGATTAATCTGACAGGACTAAACTAAAATTTATCTTCTGTCCTTTTTTTAATGATATAGAAAGAAAAAGATGCACTGAACATAAATTTAGTTTAGTTTGTGAACAAGGGAATCGGCACCATCAGTGTCTATTTATCTATTAAATAGATAGGTACGATACAAGTTTGATTTTAGTTTGGTTTTGAATGGTTAAATCTAGGTACTCGTACCTACTTACTGTAGAAAAAAAAAACACCATCATCGTTTTATCCAACTTCAACTTTGGAATAAAGTCGGCAATATGAGATATAAATGATACTTAAATAAATGATACTACTTACTATAAGAATTCTCACAAACCCATTAAAGTACGATCTAAATTAAGAATTCACAGTATAAACAAATCTATTCATAAAACAATATTTTTCTCATTTCAATAACCCCCAAGATTCGTCACAAGTAAAATTAAATTAATTAAATATAAATAAAGAAAAAAAACAACGCGTGTCGGACACTACGCACCCACTTCAATCGATTCGGATGACCGATTTCTGAACGAAAAGCGCGCGCAAAGTTCCCGCGCAAAACATTTTTACACATAATCTATAGAAAATAATACTGTGTTATTTTGTACCCTATTTAACTATAATAAGGATTAAAATTGCCTGTTTCATTGTCTATTCACACGCTTAAAGTAATTGTGGTCATAATAAAGCACGATGCTTTAAAAAAATAACCTCAAAAGGGTCACACACTTCATGTAATTGAACAACCATTTTGTTTATATTGGGGTCTGGTATAGATAAGGATACTTTGAACAATGTAAGGCATCCGAGATTGAGTAATAGAGTTTTAGAAATAAGTGTTTTAGTAAATAATAGGTATTAATTGCATATTTCACGCTAGATTCCACTAGATTCACGTTCGATTTATGGCCGAAGCAATAACCCTATCCCTGTATTTGGTTTCTCAAAATCATGGAATTAGTAAGTACTTAGGTAACTATAGAGTTGGCTACATTACGATAGAAAGGACTTTTCGAACTGGCGTACCACTCACTCGTAAAGTTTTTCGACGTCATTTGAATCTTCATATCACTCCCCTTACCAAGTGGGTATGAGGTGAGGGCAGGTCACAATTCAAGCATTACCTACTATTAAAACTGCGGATAGAACACTAAATAAATGTTGACGCCCACCTTGCTCAGTAATTAAACCGTAAAAATGAGATTATGTACCTACACCTACCTACATTGAAATCCAGAACAGAAGCTAAAACTCACTCCAAAAAATGAATAAAGGGGATTCCCAAAACGGTTAACAAGATAACAACCCTGACTTTACAACAGCTAACTAAACGTATCAAATAAATCAGTCACAGCTTTTATCATCCGAATCCCTACAAAAGGCACCTGGTGTGGCTGGTGTTCACGCATCAAACTGCCTCTAAGCCCATTACGAAATCATCCCTCTAAATACACCCCTTTTCTACCTGGAGTGAAGCCCTCTTCCCTCCGGTCACACGGTGCCCTCCCTATAAAATAATGCTTGTAAAAATATCATTATAATCATATGCGTATGTTCGAGCTTCCGCTTTGTGATTGGAACATCACTAGTTTTTGGAGTTCGGTAGGGTGTGGATAAAACTGCAAGTCTTTGGGCAAACCAAAGGAGAAGCAGAATTTCTGAGATGCCAGTGAAACACAAAGGTACCTACAGGTGTAGATAAATTTGTTGCCCTTCACATGGAACATAATGTGAAATGTCCCATAACGAAGACTATCCTTATACCTAAGTATCTCGTCGGACAGGCTAATTAACTATCTATATAATTAGGTATCCCTACTTATTACCTAAAACATGGAGATGACATCTCTATTGTTAAGAAACATCATTTATTCACAATTAACCTAAATGTGTCGATTGCTATTTACTTTATTACCTACCATAAACTTTAAGACCGAAAAAAAAAAATTTTTTACTCAATAATGTGATGTTTCTCTTATTTTTGGTTAAAATACGGAACCGACAAAACAACCACAACCCCTAATCAAACGGCAATATTTTTTTTAACCAGAGAGGGTTGAAACAATAACTGTCAGTTTGACAGCGTGCGCTTTTTTAGTGTTGCCAACGTGCCTACTTAATATGTAATTTGTAGGGATGGGAAGCATGATAAGCATTAGGGGTGGCTGATTGATTAAATACGCGTGCGGCAGCGTGATAGCCACCAGTTAAACGTGTTTAAATGATAAGGGAGGAAATTATGCATGTAGACGTATAAAGAGATCGTAACACCGATAATAATGAAATTGAACAAGTGTTAGGAGATTTAATAATGTTTTCACACCACCTGCTCGAAAATGTCAAATTATATGTCAAGCAACCTTAACCTAAAGTGAGTCATTAGTGGCCGGGGGCACAGCCGGTCAATAATGTTGTACTGGATTTCATTATGACCCGCTGGTCAATAATGTGATTTGAATTTGGAATCTCACATGCTCAGCTAAATTGGCAGTATAGTACTAATAAACACCCTTTGGTGCCAGAAAGAGGAAAGCTATTCTCGATACCCTTACTACGCGTGGATGATATTCTCGATTTCCTACAAAATCATAACGACTGCTTCTTCATATCGTTGCCATGTTTTCGAAGACATAATATTGTAAGAATAATTAGATAATTAAGAACCATTTTTTAAAAGGAATGGAATAACATTAAAACTGGCATTAATAATAACAAATACCGTACAGCGCCGTAATACCGTAATAGTAATTGGCTGTAACATTAGTTAATTTATTTTAAGTAAACTGCGCAAAGATTGCTGTGGATTTTGTGAATAAATAAATAAATAATAAAACCTATATAAACTACAGTCGATTTATCACATTTTATCAAAAATACTCTATTTTCACGAGCGTCTCCAATGACCTTCTAAATTCAAAATGCATACAGACAATCATCCAAAACCATTCTACCAGCCCTGTATAAAGCTTAGTTTACACAAACGCCACTTCCATGAGAGTGATATCAATAGACACACACGACAAAACCGTAGAAGAGACTTTTTTTTTGAAAATCGAATTGATCGTGTCTTGGCTACTTATTGGTAGACGCAATAAAGGCGCGAACTTTCGGCATTTAAACTTTAAATTTATCAACAAAGTATTATAAAATGTCGAGTGATGAAAGTGATTGTACTCCTGAATTCATTACAACCGAAGCTAATAATATTTCCAATGATTTACTGCCGGAAAAGTCAAAGGAAACTTATATAAAAGCCTACGACAATTTCCAAAAATGGAAAAGTACGAAAGGCGTCAAGTCCATTTCGGAACCAGTTCTATTTTGTTTTTCGTACTATGGCTATTATTTTCTCACAGTAGGTGTAAAAAGTAGAGTATCCTCCTCTGGGCTAAAGGTGTCTTTGCCTTGGGCTAGCTTGAATCCCTCGCTGCATTCAGGATTCTTGTATTAACTCCCTCGCTTCGCTCGTGAGTTAAATCCCGAATCCTTCATTGCGCTCGAGATTCAATATGACGCCCGTGACATAAGACACAACTTTAGCCCCTCGGTGCATAATCTACTATTAGATAACCAGCTACATATTATAGGTAAATATTACTCTTGTTCGTGAATTAGGTGCAATTCCCGTAATACTTATTACATAAGAACGCTCACAGTCTGATCTGTCTCAATCTGTCAAAAATAGCTCTAAATTTCCTACATTTTTGACAAGTTATTGACACTGATTGTCACTGAGATGAGATTGCAACTAGATTTTGTACGTTTTACTTAGGTACCTACGGGAATTTGGCTTGAGGTCAAACCGGACCAACGCATAGATTTTTAGGTAGGTACTTATAAAGACGTCTAATATAAGTGTAAACCTACTAATTATTCTTCCAAAATGGCTAACAATAGTGCAACATAAAATCGCTTAAACCAACTCTTGCAAGCTTGATGACAAAAATATTTTTGCCCAATACCTCATTATTATAATATAACACCTTTAAAGGAATTGATATCTCACTAAAAGCAGGCAGGTGTGATAATAGCACCGGGCACGTGCCATATTGCACAAACTGCACTCTCACGTCCGACGCACGGTAATTTAATTATATACGAATCAATCTACAATAATAATTGTATTATTATAATGTGAAAAGTACGCGCACATTCATCCCTTATTATTTTTGACTAATTGCGTTTGGCACTCGGTCGCTGCTATGATAGATATCTTTAGATTCAGTATATACCTACTACTAGTACCTACCTAGTTTAAACTAAATCTATGGTCGGTAACATAAGCAGAAGCTTATGTAAGCCGGCTGTGGGTGCAAAAAAATGGCCTACGTGCTTGTGTACCAGCTGTTACTATTAGCACAGATTACTAAATAGTTACTCTACTAGGACATAGGTAATACAGTCAACAAAAGAGATAAGTATGCAGAATCGTCTTATAAAGTTGAAGTTTAGTAAGAAACCGATGGATGTTCTCGAATAAAATTTAATTTTATTAATAGAAAACAAACAACTATATCCGTCGATCCTGCATGCTGATCTCTTTTGTTGACTACATATTTATGGATGTCCACCACCAGTCATAGCATGTAATTAGTCGGTTGTAGAACAGTCAGTGAAAGAGTTCGCATCTGAGGACCATCACCTCCATACCTCATGGAGTATGGTATGGAGGTGACGGTCCTCAGATGAACTCTTTCGCTGCAAAGCATGGCTGCTGTGTTCTTATAAGAAGGGTCCAAATCCAATCTAAAAATTATTAAAATCCTAAACTATGTAGGTAGGCAGCTATTTCACTCGCAACAGAAATGGAATTACAAAAATATTTCATAGGTAAGTTAAATTAAATAACGTTACCTACATAAACGGGGAGCGTTTCGAAACTCTGAACACTGTGGGGCTTAATCAAATTATACAAATTGCAACATACAATATTCATTGCGATAGGGGCGGGACGCCAGCGGGCTGTGCGACGCGCGACGTCGTCTCACAATTTGTGGAGTTTCTGTTAAATGTAGGGGTATGAATGTACGTAGAATTGAATGTAGAGAAGTAAACTCTTGAGTATTTGATTTAAGGTTCAAATTTACTAATTAGGTAGGTCATCATCATCATCATCCAGAGCCCGACTTCACGAACTGCTGGGTATAGGCCGCTCTTTTCTTGTGCCAATCCCCGCGCCTGTGCCAACCTCATCTAGGTTTTGCCCGCGATGGCAAAAATGTCTTCTGCCCATCTTGCCGCCGGACGACCGTCATCTCGTCTTGGCCGCTACTCTGCCACAGGCTTACTACACCTGTCATCACTGCGCCTTGCCAGGTGCCCTGCCCAACTCTATTTGAATATACCTACTCTATTTGACGCTTTCCGATATCGAAGACCTTCGTACGGCTTCGTATTTCGACGTTTGGATTAGGTAGGTACCTATTGAATATCGGAAAACAAAACACACATGTGATCCCACCACACATGCGCGTACCCAGCCTTTGCTCTTGGAAGGTCAAATTAAAGCTTTTGGCCAAAGAGGGAGTAAATCAACCCAGTTTTCGGCCTAAGGAGGATCAAATCAAAGATACGCCCGTGCCCACATGCTTTGAGAAAATATTCTTGCTGATGAAAACAACAACAACAACAACAACTCGTTTAAAAAAGCCAATACCAATTGGAACCGTGCACCTAGCTTCTGACGTTTCATAAGTGCCCATGTAGGCTTATGTGAAATAAAATATTTTGTTTTTTTTTTTGAAAATAAATCAAGTCATCATAACTTATCGATAGGTACTCTTCCCATCTCTACAAACAATCGACCAGGTGTAATTAATTCATGATCAATAATGATGTGGAGGTTACATGCGATGCGGTGGCATGGCGGCAATTGATTTGTGCCCAATTTGTTGCCTCCATGTCGCTGCGGTGACGCTGTTTGACCGCCACGTCTGCCCACACCGCAACTCAAATATTCATTGTCATAATAGCGGACAATCATGCGTAGGTATATTTATCATTTATTTAAGAATTATTAATGTAAATTATGGCTGAAATGGACAATTTTTTTGCGGTTGAATACCTACCTAATTTCTCATCGAAGTTAAATGTTAGTCTGCATCCTACGAATCGTTATTTCTATCACACTTTCGTCTACCTATTTCCTAAGTTCCTTTTGATTTGTTTAATCTAAATGCAGACGCTACTTTCCATGTACTTACATCTGGGGGCCTACAAGGCCACTTTCAGAATCATAAAAGGATAACATTATGAATTATAATATAGCGAAGACAGGCCGTGTTTTTCTTTTTTTCGCTGCACTACGTAGGTAATGCAATCAAAGAGATTGGGATTGGATTGATTGGTAATTTAGCACAGACCAAAAAAAAATGCTTCACCAATGGGATTTGATACGATTAACTTATCAGTTAACAGAACTGTCCTTTATGTTATCCTTTTATGATTCTGCAAAAGTGGCCTTTTTAGGCCCCCAGATTAGACTAAAGATCATAATCATGACTCATTTTGTGATGATCTGCTGAGCCATACGGGTGCTCCAGTTAACCACGTGTCTCGAAACAAAATATAAAGCTATTGCATCTCGCTTGGATCCATTTTCAGCATACGAAGGGTTAAATTAAAGGATAATTCGGCTTTTTCATGCTACTTATCCATAAGAGCAGTGGTGGATAAGTGGTAACGGCCGCGAGTTGTAGGTCGTAGGTTCGATCGAACCCAGACAGGCGCTTTACTTTGTGTAAATTATTTCATCACCACTGCGGCGAAGGAAAACATCATGAGGAAACCGGTATGTTCCAGAACCAAAAATTGGAAGACATGTGACATCCACCAATCCGCACTGGACTCGTGGTGGATTACGGCCCACTACCTCTCACAGAGAGGAGGCCTGTGTCTCGGGTGGGAACATTATAGGCTGATTATGCTGTGCCACTTATTAACAAAAAGTCTTCCACAAAAACAAGCTTTCTCACAGCCTGCTTTCCTTTTTAATGAATCATTTGATCACAATTACAGATACACAATGTCCACTCCAGTACGAAATACTTTGAACCATATAATTAGACTAACGAGCATCGCACCTCTGATAAGTTTTCCCACAACAATGCATTCGATGACGCGTTCCGGCGGAAGTTCCCACCCATCGCGCAAGATGGCGCCGGCACACGGCCGCCACGCGACTTGCGCGTGCGCCTCACCCCGCACGCTTGCACTGTTTTTATTGGAAACGATCAAAAATAATAGAAACAATACTGTGTTGGTTCGCTCTCGAATAAATTAGTTCCGGAAGGCTGGGGTCAAAACGTAATTGAACTGCTCATTATTAACGCATAAAGGCATGTATGGGATTGATTTATGAGTAAAGAATATAGTAGGTATTGGTGACGATTCTGTTGTTCACAAACTAAACTAAATTTAAGTCCAGCGCATCTTTTTAATTCTACCTATTTCATTAAGAAAAGAACAGAAGATAAATTTTAGTTTAGTCCTGTCAAATTAATCAGTGCCTGGCGTAAATTGACGAAAGAACACATACCTACAGAGATGATGATGATAGAGTAGGGGAAAGGTGTACGAGATGATTCACATAAGGGAGAATGCTTGTAGTTTATATGATATTCTACTTAGCGCGGATATAGAAACGTATATGCATAGTAAATTTATGTGTCTTATTGTTGTCATACTCAAAATTTTATTTTTTTAAGATGTTTTATTATTATTTATCACATTTTTAAAACGTTGTCAAAGGATCATCTTGTACACCCCGGTGCCCAAGATGATCCTTGCGGTAGGGGCAAGACGATCACAGGATCATGTTGCCCCCCTCCCATGTCGGGATTATCATAGGTTCTGGTAGAAATACCAGAACCTATGATATTATTATTTTTTACTGCAAGTTGATATGCTAACGATACAACATCTTGTCGTGTTAATCCGTAGGTACATTCTCGTCTCCATATCTTTAATGTGCTTCACGAGCTCAATTTCCTGTTCTGCCGTAAAAACTGTTTTTTTCCCGCCTAAATATTTTATTGCACCGACAGCCACTTTATTTTTGCCTTTAGCCCGCCTTTTTAGTGACATTACAGGCACTCCAAACTGCTTACTTGCTGTTCTAAATGGCATGCCATTTTTAACAGCATCCAGCGCTTTGAGCATGGACTCTTCAGACCACAACCCGCGGTCTGTTTTCCTTTTATAATTACGAGGCATGGTCTAAAACAAAATAAAGTATTTTTTGTTATTATTTGAAATCTACATACACATTACTACATTTTTTTAATAATGCAGGCAGTTCATATTAATTAAGTCATATTTATTCGAATAAATACATAAACTAAAACGTAATAATAACATACCTACAAATGGTAAAAAAAATATCCCCGTAATAGTAGGTATGATTATGCTACCGGTGTACAAGATGATCCGTGGGGATCATCTTGTACACCGTTATCATCATCATCTTGCCCCAACATAAACTTTTTTATTCAATGTTCGATAACATAACCTATGTGGTTTCAACCGTTACCATGCTGTTAAAAAAACAAAATAGAGCAATATCCAAAGCTAACTAATACAACAGCCTCTACAATTAAGCACCTAGAACACATTAGACATAAACTTAAAGTCAACCTTACCTTAGATCAAAGTCAGACAATATTTGTTTTCTTCCTCAAAAAATTTGATTGTCACTCACGACGCCATTACGTTTGACTGAGGCGGGGGAATATCGGGATCGGGAACTACATTTTACCAATAAAAACAACTAGATGACGCTACTGGTTTCGTTGCAATCTAAAAGGATCATCTTCCCTCAACGGATCGTCTCGTACACCTTTCCCCTACCTACATAGAGTCAGGCGCTGATTAATTTGACAAGACTAAACTAAAATTTATATGAAATAGAAAGAAAAAGATGCACTGAACTTAAATTTAGTTAAATTTGTGAACAAGGGAATCGGCACCATTGTGTGACAAAAACTTGCCAAATTAAAAACTAAAAATTAATTAAAAACTTGCTAATATTCTATCATTCGATGAGATTTGGCTTGTGCTTATATTTAACTTAACATCACGCCTTGCTTCCCAGAAGTGCTGGGCAGGAGTGACAAGCGCACAAAATCGTGGGTAGGTACAGGTAAAAAAAAAGTACACCTGCTGATAAAATGTATTTTCTTAATTCTCATTCTTTCTCAGAGTTCCTTGGAACAACGAATTCTACCTGAATCTTTCTACTTTGCAGTAAAACTGATACAGAATCCAGTAGCGAGTGAGTGAGTCCGGTGAGTCGAATGACCCTGCATTATATTGTAGTCTGTGGTCGAATAGTTAGTACAAAAAAATATTCAGTGTTAGGTAATAACATAATTATCAGAAACTGTGGAATAGGTACACGTCTGCCTAACCCTTCGGAGAATAACGGCATAACATAAGGTTTTTAACCGACTTCAAAAAAAGGAGGTTTCTCAATTCGACCGTAGGTATATTTTTTTTTTTTTTGTGTTCGCGGATAACTTCGTCGTTTATGAACCGATTTTGATTATTCTTTTTTGTAAAATAATGTCAGTTTGTAGTACAGACGCCAGCACATCAAGCTACCCGAAACTGTCAAATTTTCTCAATCAACTTTGAACCTTGGGTTTTACCGATAAAGTTGAAAATCCATTAAATAAATTTGACAGATTGTAGTAGCTTGATGTGCTGGTGTCTGTACCTAACATGGCAAAGACTTTTCCTCTCGCAGAGAAAGAATATTACAATAAAACAACAAATATGTTTATGTTATATAGTTTATTATAACCTCCATCATACTATAATCAATAACTATTAGAAACGGCAATGTGTATGAAACCAAACATGAGTTTTATAGCACATATTGAGTATTATATATATCGGAGTATCACAACTGGCAGTTAGGGTACACTTGGGTGCAAAATATAACATGACGACAATTCTTACAAAATTGTTGAATATTTTAAACTATTTCGTATATTCAATGTGTATGAAACAATGTAAAAACGTGTAAAATTACAGATATTTGGTTTAGTCATTTCAGTTGAGTAAGTATTGATTATACAATTATATTCTCATTGTAATATTTTTACATTTAATATAGATTCTATTTAATTTAACGCACCTACTCAATGAGATATTACAATCACCATTTGGCTCAACATCTAATAGCACATACATTTTACAATATACAGTATACAATATTTTAGCAGGAAAACATGGATCTGTAAAATATAGCTCTACAGAAAATAGTCGATAATATTCACAACACTATGGGTCTCGATAGTCGATAAGCGATGTGATGGCACTGTACAACAGTAATACAACAATATGCTTACATGGGCGGACAAAGTTACGTAGTTAAGGCACCATTTTTTTTATTTATTGTGGCTCGTTTTGGACTTACATAATAAACACACAAAGAAAATAATTGTACCAAATAACAACAGACTTACTAAACCGTGATTTTTAAATACATTTATACAGGATGTATTTTTGAGTTGGGACACAGTCTCCTAAGACAGTTTTCCTGCAGCTACAACGCAACGGTTAAGGTAATTACCCTTACTCGTCTCAAAAATTCACCTTGTATAGGATCACTTTCTGAATTCATTAGTAATCATAAATCAGGGAGGAACCAACTTCTGGGAATCCTTTAGAGCTCCGGTATTGGAGCTTCAAATATAGGTAGGTACTCAAGCGGTCGAAAGTTTGGATACCTATAACTAAAATTAATTATAAACCTATCTTTATATTAGAACTTTCAGATACATAGATTACAGATTGCGCCATCCACGAAGACGCGCCCCACCCTTCTTCCTAATCGCAAGTGTGCAACATTCCGCTAGTGTTTTAGTTTTGTCGATACACAGTAATTACTTATTAGTGGGTAATTAGTGTGTATAATTACTTATTAGTGGGTAATTAGTGTGTATCAAAAAACTAAAACACTAGCGGAATTAACTAGCGATAACCACTAGCGACTAGTAAGTAGAGTGGGGCGCGTCTTCATTGGCACTATCTATACTTACCAATGAATTCTAAAAGTACTTATGAACTTTTGACTACGGGAACAACACTAAATAACAACAAAAAACATCAGTTTAACACATTTTCATTGGGTAAGTATTGCAATTATGTATGAAACGGCAGCAAATTTTTACATATTTCTTATTTAGTCTGTTTTGACAAATAAACAATGTTTATAACTCCAAAACGAGCCATTTATAATACCTTATTGTTACTGAGTAGTATGATTAAATACTTTAATATTTTACATAATGTGAGCTTCTTTAATGAAATATAAAAGCAACCCTATTAGAAATTCTAGTTATATTTTACAATGACATCAATTTGGAACACTATAATTGTCCGATTTTTTTATTGTTCGCATAGATATTTGTTTCTACATATAGTTTGACAGTTTTTCGAACTGAATAGATGTATGTCTCCGCGATTTCTCAAAAACAACTGAACCAATTATGACATTTTTATTTTAATAAACGAACGCCTTTATAATTATGAACATATTTATCATTGGTTTTAAGTATAATATCTTGTTGGATGCAAATAAAACCAAAATTGACAGTCAACTACAAAGCTTAAGTTTAAATAAATTAACCGATCTACTTAATCTCCAATTTGGTATGTGTCTTACGAGTAGTTAATAAATTAGTTAAAATCAGTCTAATGCGATGATCTCGGTGGTTAGTGGGGTTGATCGGTTTTAAAAGGGGTACAATTTTGGGAAACTATCAAAAAATTGTAGATAAGACATTTTAAAAGTAATATTTGTGATGATAAGGCTGCGTTTTTGCGATACAAATACGGGCAGCTCCATACTGTGTTACCGACGAGCTATATCTGGTTTTACATTCTGATGTAAAACCAGATGCAGATGCTGTGATGATGTTTTACATTGTGATGGCGTGATATACCTTGAGACTTCTTCTGAGAAGTCTCAAGGTATATCACGCCATTAATATTTTTGCAACTGAGGCAGATTTCAGTTGGGATGATGCTGAACTTTGAGGCTAAAATGTTCGCCTCGAAACGACGTTACCCCTCACCTCACCTTAATTTTCATTTTGTGAAGACAAATGATTTGTAGCGCGGACATTATGCAACAAAATTTACAAATGGTAAACAGTTTAAGGTTTTCATTTCACTCAAATAGCTACCGCGCTACAAAAATTGAAAATAAGTTATCATTCCTAATTTCTTTTTTTTTTTAAGAGTAATTACATAACTTCAAGCTTGTATTTCCAGAACGGTTCGGCTGAGGTGTACTTATAGTACACTGACAGATCGCCAGTTATTTTTAAGTCCCATGTAATAGGGGGTGAGCCATAATCGACGATTTATGACAAATGCGTGCACTGATTGGACAGGTCCGCTCAATCTGTGAGGTTCTTTCCCCAAAAGACCATTTCAGACACCAATCTACATGGTCTCCACACGATCTGACCAAGATTTTGTCTGGACTATAAAAGAGACTGTGACCTCTGAGTTTGTTTCGGCCTTTCTTCTCAGAATAGTCAGATAGGAAACGCCGACCTCATCTAGTTTAAAAAAGTATGATTGACGTTTATCAATCGTTTATCAATCGAGCACAAATCTAGACTCCAGAAGTTAAATTATTATAATTTTTATTTTAAACTTTTTTTTATTAAAAAAAAAAACTTGTCGGAGTCGCATAAACACAGCCTCATTCACAATATTCTAAGTAATAAACTTTTATGTGATTTTTTTTATTAATCTTTTGAACGCCACATGACAAAAATGCAAAAACGTGCCCTCGGCGTCAAAGTCATGTAGTCGAACCGTGGCGTGCTGAGCACATTTTGGTTTGTCATCTATAGGTAGGTACATGACTGTGGCGGTCAAAAGGTTAAAATTAATTTTTTGTGACACATCTAAAACTGCAATTTAGTAATTTTTAGTTTCATCTAGCTAATTTTCTAACCTAATCAAGTCGAAGACAATTCCATGTTTTGCGACATAATTCTAAATTTTATAATAAAACAGAGCTTTAAACAGTGTTACATGACTGCAAATAACACATCATGTATCAGAAAGATGTGTTTTATTTATGGTGAATAGGTAGTGGTAGACCGCGAAATTCAAATTTTCTTATGATTTTTGCAATTTGCAGGTCAATACGACATCTTTCTAAGTTAGATTTGTACCGTAAGAACAAATCTCTTATGGAAAAGTGCTTATGGTACAAATCTAACTTAGAAAGATGTATTAATGATTCTAATTCTCTAAATATGTAGTATTGTCGCGAATCATATTTTGATCAAGATACAACCTGAAGACTCTGACCTGCAAATTTAAAAAAAGCGTGCTTAAGAAAATTTGAATTTCGCGATCTACTACCTACCCATTCACCTTAAGGGTGTACTGAACAAGTTTTTCCATGGAACCAACACCGTAATCGCGAAAAAAATCAAAACTTCGATATCTACGCGACCCAAATGTATGAGACGGCTGATAATTTTTTCGCGATTATGATGTCATGTTGGTTCCAAGGAGAAGGTTATTCAGTTTGATGGTAACCTTTTTCATACAAGCTGTTTAATAATGATAATTTCAATTAACCTTTTGACCGCCACACGTCAAACAATCAAAAACGTGCCCTCGGCGTCAAAGTCTGTCATGTAGTCGAACCGTGGCGTGCTGGGCACATTTTGGTTTGTCATCTATACATGACTGTGGCGGTCAAAGGGTTATTACAATATGTCTAAGTACAGGTTTATTATTATTCTAACTACAATATACAATTCCAGTTTGAAAGACTAATGCCCAGTTTCTGAGGTCCACAGATAAACTCTTAGAGCTATTGATTCGGTGAAGCTATCAGTACACGGTGTAAGGGACTTTGACGCGTTAACTGTTGACATGAATCCAGCACATGATTCCAGATCCCAAAGTAGAATTACTTAGTCACAAAAAAAAATTGCTGTTTCATACGAATTTTTCAACGCTGGTGGATTTAAAACATAGGTTCTCAACCTTATTTTGCCCACTGACTTTAAGATTTTTTTTTATTCTAGAGCCCCACCAAATTTTTTTACTTACCATCTGTCACGAATCTGAAACACGTTTTGCACGATTATATTTAAACGTGTAATATGTACGTGTATTATACAGGATCATTGGTAAAACATTAACAACCTCTTAAGAGGTAATTGTATTCATCATTATTGACAACTTTTACTATGGGACCAAAACTGAAATCGAGAAAAAAAAATCAGTTGTTCCTTACATTTTGACGAGTTATACGAACATAAATGTAGGGAACATCTGATTTTTTTTCGCGATTTCAGGTTTGGTCCCATAGTAAAAGTTAATCATAACGATGAGTACAATTACCTCTTAAGAGGTTGTTAATGTTTTACCAATAACCCTGTATAGTCGTAAGATAGGATACATAATTTTCTCTGAGTCTTCTACTGCCCCCTGAAAGTTTCATGCGCCCACGAGGGGGCTTTATCGCCCACGTTGAGAACCTATGATCTAGAAAAATGTACTGAATTCATGAAAACAGTTTACGCGTCGATATCTCCTACATCCTGTATAAGCGAAGTTCTTCTTGAGGATTCAGAGTGTAAATCTATGTGTGATATCGGACCAATATCACTATCGAATCAATAAACTCCGGTTATTAGAAACCTCGGAAACCGGACACAAACTATACAAATCAGTTAATATTAAATTTTAATAATATTTTCACTCGTGTTACGTTTTAACATAGCAAAGTAAACACAGACGTAATGTTAGAGAGCAAACAAGTACAATCACACACAAAACACTTAACTACAGAATTAAATTCGATAAATAAAATATTTTAACACAAAACATCACAATCACATGAACCAATTATTAATTTTTAAGACAAAACATATAACAATAAATATGAGCCTTTTATAAATAAATATACAGGATGAAAACTTGTGCCAACTCGAAATAGGTGGTGCAGTAACTTTGACATAATCATTATAAATTGTCATTTACGAAATCTAAATTATTTAACAAAAAAGGAAATTAAAGTATAAATATTATCGCGCGCCCGAAAGAGTTCATAACATGAAACAAGTTGGCAGCGCGTTGAACTGGCGGTATTTACCTAATTTTGACCGTTTCTACGAAAAAATGGGCGACGCTGCTAAATGGTTTGCCTACGCGCACGTATGTGCATCCCTGTCCTTAATGACAAGCTTTTAATAACACGTTCAATTAGATGTTTTAATTTGGCGCACCTATTCAATTTCATCCTGTACCGGTGTGTGTCGGTTTTCGTTCTTGTTACTTATGTACCTATCATATAGTATATTTTTATATAGCCGGTTAAATATTGTCAAATAACGTTCAAATGTTTGAGCAAAGCATTTTGTTCTAAATTCTTGTAATATAAATTGACCTAGTAACTATTTCCAATTTCAGCTCCGTAGCAGTTAATCAAAATTATCGCCATATTGAAAATCGTAGTTTGTTCGTTTAGTTAAACAGATAAAACAAACTTTACTGATTGATATAGACACAAAATATTCACAGAAGACTGTAATCGATCAATTAATTAACAAACAAACAACAGAAATTAAGGAAACAAGAATATTTTGAAACTAAGTTTTAATTGCCGAAACCAAGGCCAGTACCCTAACTGCGTAACACACTATTGATTTCAATCTGAATCATTTTGAAGGATATTGCTAATCCATTGCTTCTTATGTTCGCAAAATGTGTCTGCCCAACAACGTAAATAATGCAATGAATGTTGTTGAACTGTCAAAATTAAACCCATTGCTACTGACAGTGTGTTACGCAATTACCCCGCTGGTTTATGGTCTTCTAAAACCGAAATAAAATGTCAATGCTATGATGACTTCAAACGTGAAAAGCACACATATTAATATAATTCATGGTGTTAAAAGTAAAGGGGATCAAGTACCGTTATTATGAGGCTGAATAATCCTAGTGCTGGGCAAGGGGCCAGCACTGGGACCGGTCGTAGACCGAAGTAATCGACTTCGGGTTTACAGCAAATAGGAAAAGATCAGAATTAGTTTTAAAATTATAATAATTATGTCAGTTAAGTACTCTTGCTTAGGTACTTAGCTCATTTCCCTACGTAAGAAAACAATTGCGTAGAAACGCAGAAAAGTCATTAGCACACAAATATTTCTGACTTCTAGCAAACATCAAAGCGCTTTAATGTAAAGGTGTGAAAAAGCAATTGCTCGAAAATTGCAAACATCAACAAGTGTGCATCAAGTCAGTAAATAAGAGCTGATTGCTAGGTAAACGATAATGTGATCATGTTATTGTGTTTGTAATCATTAAATGATCGCGACAATATTGTTCGGTAATAAGTTGGGCAAATTGACAAAATGACACAACAGCTTTTCAGGTAAGTTCTTTAATAAAGAATAATGCAAGACTATTTTGATTTTACTTACCAAAGAAATCGTTGAAAATAAAATAATTAAATGAGGATATATTTTGCCATACAACGCGGCAATGCTGCCAGTCTTTTGGGCACGTTTCCTATTGACAGCGATGCGGATGAATTTTTTGGATCCCTTTGATTATTTCCTCTCCAATTTTATATACTTGTACATATTCTTATTATTATTTTAATAAGGATATTAATATTACATTCCGGTCGCCGATAGAAAGCTTTCCTGACACCTGTCAGTGCGACAATGTTAGTAGCTAATAAAGATCAAATTCGTAAATCACAAATTCGTTTGTATGTAACTGAAAGGTGTCAAGAACGCAATCCCTCGTCCGCCGATCTGTAAAAGGTCATGATTTAGAAAGATGAGTAATTCCAATTAACAAACAAAAAAAAAACATCTGCATATTATGTCGAAAACTTTTCGGACGCGACTGTACATACCTACATTTCGCCAATTTGCACAACTAAATACTGCAATTAAATATCAATCAGTAATATTAACTAATCATTAAAATTGTTTAGACAACCATGATTTAGCAAGATATAATTAATATTAATTTTGAGACCAAAATCACATAGGTAACTTATATAATATGAGCAAATATATTTTCATAATTAAATATTCAAAATTGTTTGTGATGTAATATTATTACAATAATTGTGAGCACCAATAATTATGTTAGTCAAAACAATAAAAAAAAAAAACATGTTAGGTATGTCATATTATAATTATTAATCAATATTGCAAGGCTGAAGACTGTTGCTTCTCTTTTAAATGAATGGAACTATGCATGATTTAATTTATAGATTTACATGACGCTGGAGCCACTGGAGTCAACTGACCACATGTTTGGGTATACGAATGAATATTGTTCATGCATTCATCACCGCCGCACCGGAACCGCGTGTGCACCGCATTAATGTGATATTCATTCGTATACACAAACTTGCGGACCAGGTGCGGCGTCGTCGGCGTCATATACAGGCTAAGGTATCTATGTCCTATTTGTTCGGTATTCGAGAGCATACAAGGCAAGTAAAAATCTAAGTAAAATTAATCAATTCCAGTGACTGAGATTCAACACAAACAAAAGTGCAGCAAAACACACTTATTCTAAAACCGAAACACTTTTCCCCACAGGTTTGATAAAAACTGTATCATTTGAAAACGAGACGTAATCACAAAAAACTACAATAGTTTTTATGTCTGTTCAGGAAAACTTATACAATATGGACCAGAATAAGTCTGCGGCGATACCAACGGCCGCATTCGCGAGTTCCATTCGCTACAAATCAGTAACAGGGCCAAAGACCACAGTGGAATTGTTCGCCGAATTGACGCTCGTTCGGCGCACGCGCAAGTTCGTCTCGTGTTCGGCATCGCTCGGCAACGAGTCGGGCCCGTTCGTCAGTTGGAGCCCGTTGAATTTGGAACGTAGCTGTGTTACTAGACGTTCGAGTCTGGAACACGAGTTCAGTTTAGACTAGGTACCTGGAGGTGCAAAGCTAATTATTTTCTACTCAGCGTGATACTACTCCTACTTAAGTACCTAACTAAGAGAAAAGAAATGAATAAGCATTCGTGCTGTTGTTCAAACCAGCCACCACACTAAAATATATACATTTGGTTAATCCAAATCAAACATGAGAAGCAGTATATTCGCAACATAATAATACAAAATAAAACAAAATATTGTATTTAGCGATAATAAATATACATATTTTACTACCACCAAGGCAAACATACCCACCCAGCCAACCTAGAATTTATATAGATATTTGATTGAATTAATAAAAACATACTTCTACTCTATACATATTTTAACAAAGACAGATAGTAGCCCTACAAACTTACTTATAAGAATGATCCTCGGCATTTTGCTTAGCTTTGCGCATGTCGGCGAGTTCCTTGCGCAGGCGCAAGCGTTCAGCATCCATTTCCTCGACGTTACCGTTTGATATTTTGTTCTCGTTCGACTCCAAACTGTTGGGAATACCATTAGTTTAATTATAAAAAATCTACCAATGCATCGCGTTCGTGTGGTTGTGCCATTGACTTAAAATGGTTTTAAAACTTTGTCTTCACGATACGAGTCGTTCATCATCTACTAGTCGAAAGTACTCAATAATTTTATTGCATTCCACATATATTTTAGGTGGTAAATTTTCATAATATGGACCCTGTTGGGCACAGCAAAATAAGTGCTTTAGGAGAGAGTCGTTTATAGCTGGCCGGGTTCAGCCATCTACAAGGACCGATCTGGTGCTTTCCGCATCCAGTAGATTCTTGCAACTTTCTGGTTAATTACACCGGCACCCACAGTCCCACACCCTTCAAACTGGACCACAGCAACGCTGCTTGGCGAGAGTAAGGGTGGTTTTGAAGGAGCTCATCTGGGGAAGTAGGTGGTACTAGCTCCTTCAAAATGAGCACTTCTAGAGTAGGTAGTGAGACAGCTCTTTATACAAGAACAAATGCTACTTACATACACGCAGGCAAGTACAGTCAACAGCAAAAGCAGATGATCAAAATCAGAAATTCAATACTAATGAACGGAGTTCGCGTCAGAACTGTGTGGCGTCGAAGTAATAATAAATAATAAAATAATAGAATAAAAATAATAAAAATGTTTATTTCTTCACTTAAGAATATAACTATGTTAGGTTTGGAGTCACCTTTTAAGCAAAGTGATTCAAAAGTATGTGATTGTAAATTATACCAAACATTTACTTCTAGTACAGCTGCCATATATTCGTGATCAGTTTTGACTCATCTACTTTTGCTGTTGACTTCACTGCATGTCATAGACTATCTTTGATTTTTCTTTTATTTTTGGTTAAAGGTTACTTACCCATTAGTGACTCTAAGAAGGCGCAATTCGTCTTCCAGTTTGACGATGCGATCCATCATACGACGCTTGTCCGCTTCCGAAGCACGTAGAGAACTCTGCAACAACAAAAATATAAGATCAATTACTTATCTGGTCACATGCTGTGTTTGCATAGACTTGAGCGATCTAAGACAGGGTTCTCAAACTGGGTTAGATGCAGGTTCTGAGAATGAGGAAAGTAAGAAAATGCTGCAATAACTTAATTGTTAAAGCGTTAAATGAGGGCCAATTCTCGTACTTAAAACACGTTCAGATTCAAGTCGCAATGTCATCTTGAAGGTTATCAAAAACTTGTCATAATGTGGGTAGATTAGAGGTTTTTTTTGACACATTTAAGCGAGTTGCAGACCAAGAGCTACGCTTAAGTTAGTCTAGCTTAGCTCGCATAGCTGATGTAGTTTTTCATACTTGGGTACGGACTGCAAACTATGAACAGAAGTATGAAAAGCTAGCAGCGCCCCGCGTTGTCACCCGCATAAGTGTCGATCCCGTTCGAAAGACACGTGGCGCCATCTATTATCATAATAACGTTGTTGTTGTTTTCCTCGGGAACAGCAGTTTTTTTCGGGATGAAAGGTCCTATGTCCGTTTCTGTACACTTGACAACGAATATGCAAAATTTCAGGATGATCGGTTCAGTGGGTTAGGCGTGAAAAGGTAGGAAACAAACAAACAAACTTACTTTCGCATTAATAATATTAGTTAGGATACCTCAGCTATGCTAACTAAGCTAGACTAATCTTAGCTTAGCTCTGGGTCTGGAATGAGCATGTTCATAAAAATACGGGAATTGCTCCTCTGGTCTCATATATTATGGAAATCGTTTCTTATTTTGAAGAGTCCTAAGTTTTTGCGGACATACAAAATACTTTCTAAGATATAAAAAAGAAGAACTGCTACAAAGTCGCGAAAAATTGTTTTTACGGTTTCAGCTTAAAGAAAACTTTTTTGACGAAAATGTTACGTAATAATCTAAAATAACACCATTTACCGTGGTTCTCCACAAACATAAATAATAATTGAACTCAGTAATGTCAAAGGAAATCGGCATATTCTAGAACAAAAAATTCGAAGACATGTATCATCCACCAACCCAACCAACCCGCGTGGTGGATAGCGTACTCCCTCTAACAGAGAGGAGACCTGTCTCCCAGCAGTGGGAATGTTATGGACTGATTCGATTGTTTTTTATTTAAAAATAACAACATAAAGCATCCACGTTGTGTCCCATCCCTGCCCTCTTCTATCGTCGTAGACGTCCTTACATAATAACTGACATTTTTAAACACATAACAAAAAACTTTTTCAAATCTTCAGAAAATATATCCCAGGCCCTGTCTGTACAGAGAGGCTGTATTTCACGTGTAGCACAAGAGTACAGTCGCCGTCGTTTGGCTACGGGTAATGTATTCGGGGACACGACGCGCTGACCACGCGGTTTTCAGAGGGACGGTAAAATGCTGCTTCTTTTAGTGGAGATAAGAGAATGCAGGTATTCTTGGAAAGAAAATATGGGTATTTCTTGGTTAGCGAAACTTTTTTGGAGCTCAAGTAGAAGTAACCAGCCAACCAGTCCCTTCGGTAGGACTAGTAGTTTGAAACTACAGATGAAACAGACAGAACCTCAACTGAATTATCATAAAACTGCCAGATAAGTACTAAAGATGTAACATGATGATGTGATGTATTATATGAGGCATTATTGGCCCGTCAGCACCGTAATTGCGTAACACACTACCATTCACAATCTGAATCATTTTGAAGGATATTTCTAATCCATTGCTTCATATATTCGAAAAATGTGTCTGCTCAACAACGTAAATATCGTAATGAATGTTGTTGTGCTTCTTCTTAGCGTCCCGATAGCATCTAAATGGACTCGGCTCAGAATCCGGCTACTTGTTTGGCGCCATCACCAGCGTTCCTGTAACGTGCAGCTGACAGGACACGATATTAAGTGTCCCATCGTTTGTGGAACAGCACCACATTTACACTCCTAGGCAGAGTGGTCTATGAATCTCCACCTGAACAGGTTTTCCTTGCTTCGGCCAACCTGTTGTTTTGCTGTTAAAATAAAAGCCATTGCTACAGTTAGTGTGTTACGCAATTACCCCGCAGTTCTCACAAAATATTCTCATCCCCCAGAATATCTGTATAACACTATCGGCAGCTTAACGAAATACCACTTTACCCTTTGTGTAGCATTTTAGCGCTCCAACTTTCTCACCCCGCCTGGTATTCCGTGGCGCCGTTAACGGCGAAATTGCCTCTATCTCTTACACCGGAACCAGCCGTCCTAAGCTACATAGTGACAATAATAAGTGGCCGACGTGAGGATAAAATAGCACCTCGTAATAAAGTGCTTTTATAAGATTTTTAACTCAAACAACCGCTGTCTATACCTATAAATAAAACGGGTAGTCGGGTTAGTTAGGTAGGTACATAATTTATAACACAATAATGGATTTGACACCGCCCCGTAAAGCAGAACGAAAAAAACAAATGAACACATTGGAAAAATTCACGAAAAAAAAAGATTATTCATTTCAACATTTTTGATGTGAAAACTTCTTTAGGCGCGTTGGGAATTTTTTGAGATGGGAAACAACCATTGAACTCGCCCCACTGTTACCGTAAGCGACATCGCGCGTGTTTTGTTTATAGGACGATTAAAAAAATACCAGCTTCGGATGTGTTCGGCTGTCCTCAGGATGTACTCGGTTTTAATGTATGTATATCCGATATGTCAGTGAGTGACGGCAAAGTATTGTTTGTGTTTTGTTTTCACTTCTGTCGCCTCTCCCAGAGTGCCACTGTTTTTTTTTTTTGTTTCTGGCGGTACGAAGCTCGCCGGGTCAGCTAGTAGAGGATAAAAAAGTAATCAGAGTTTAAATCATGATGAAAATGCGGGTGAAAATTTAAAAACATGATGGTACGGAACCCCCGGTGCGCGGTTTTCAGCTTAAAATAATTTTGAGCGGTTCTTGTATTTTCCTATGCTTCTATGAAAAGCCTGCCTACTACTACACAATTAACAATGACGTGTGAGCGCAATGCTCTGCGAGATCTACACAGGATACAGCATGAGATATTATCCTGCGATGGCCAACGGTGATGAAGCTATTTGTCTGTGGTGCAAGTTATGAACTTCAGGAATGCTGAGGGGTCTCTGGGCATGCATAACAAGAATGGTAAGGGTTGAAGCCCCGTCTTGACTCTTAATAGTTTCCGTAAGAACAATGTCGAATATGAACGTCCACACATTGCGAATCATGCGATGCGCCGCCGCCGTGCGCTGCGCATGCCTCGCAATGTCTGTATCCGCCCTTACAATAGCATTCCTGAGCACATATCATTGCGTCATCGATGGAAAGCAATGAAACATCTTGCACTTGAAGGACCTACTGCAACCTTCAACTAGCTATGGATTTGGAAAAGTCAAGAAAGGGAACCCTATAATGTTCGTTTCGTTATTAAAAAAACAATTGACATACAACTCTCATCCCGCGTCCGCCCACCACTTTCGCCTGCAGGCGTTTAAGTAAGATTACACTACTAAGTCTATATGCGCGCACAAACAGACAGCCAGCGGACGGCTAATTTTGTTTGTTCCGACAGTTCCCTGTGCTGATACATTGTCATCGTAGTTACATTGACAGGTGGCTTTATAGAAAAGCTACATGATATTTGGACTTATAAAGGTTTTAAGTAACGACTGTAGCCAGCCATGCATGATAGAAAGGCTACACGATATGTGGACTTTGAAAAACTTTATTTTTCGACTAGTCAGCCATTACTTTTTAAGGACATGGGTAACAGAAGGAATAGGGTTTATATTTCTTGATTTAAATTCTTCGGGCCCTGTCAGAATGCCTGAAATGTCTTATTGATTGTAACCCTATGTAAGTATGTCAGCGGGATTGCCCGAAAGGGTTACCGCTGGCCCGGAACAAAAAGGGCTAAGGAAGGAACACGGGTGGGTTTTAGTCAGTAAGAGTCTGACACTCCCTTCCGCTCCACCCAGAGTGGGAGGGGTCATTCGATGATTTCCCATCCGCAAAAAAAAAAGGATATCTGTATGTACTTAGGGATTATTTTAATAAATAAAAATAAAAGCGTAGATAGTCCCCTTGATCTTAAAGGTAAAAGTTTTCTAACTCGATCTGTACGCCTAACACCTAACATGCTGCGCTCCATTGCCCGTTGGAAAATCTTGAGTTTGGCCTTCTGTTAAAAGTTTTAGTTATAATCTAGGAAACCATTTTTTCTTCCGTATCAAAGTGTAAATTTGCTACTTGGTCAATGATCAGCATCATAATTATAAAATCGAATAAGTTACAGGTTACAAGTCTTGTATGTTATTGAGAAAACGACAGCCACAAGAGCCAACTACAGTATGCTGCGGGGTAATTACGTAACACACTATCAGTAGCAATGGCTTTCAATATGACAGTTCAACAACATTCATTGCGTTAGTTAAGTTGTTGAGCAGACAATTATTTCGAACATATGAAGCAATGGATTAGCAATATAGTCTTACGCAATTAGAGTGCTGGTTGCCTGGCGTTCTGGCCTTTACCCATCATCTAGAAAATACCTCCATACCTAACCAAAACCAACACAGCAACACGGGTTATTTTTCAATAAAAGCAGCAGATAAACCTGTGGTTATTTAGCGGGAACCAGTGACGCATTAACCCGACCATGTTAATCGGGTGTTGCCGAACGTTTTTGCACTTCAATCAACTTATTACGAGGTGAGTGCCGATGCTAATGAGACGGACAAACGTACAGACGCCCACGCGTACAGTATTGTATGTATGGAGAACATGGAAATAGGTAGGTACGAGTTACAGGAGGCGAATGTAGCCAGGGAACTTGGTAAGGTGTGAGAAAGTGCCACGGTTCGGTCATTGATGACCATCAAACGCGTTGAGAATGGGTGAAAGGAGGGTAAGGTTGATGATTTCGTTTGGCGTTGCGGAGATTCTAAATAGCAGAACTATACAGGGTCGCAGGGACATCGACGCGCCACCTGGGGGCCTAAAAAAGCCACTTTGGCAGAATCATAAAAGGATAACATTATGAATCATAATATGGCGAAGACAGTACGTGTTTTTCTTTTTTTCGCTGCACTACGTAGGTATAATCAAAGAGATTGGATTTGGATTGGATTGATTGGTATTTTAGCACAGTCAAAAAAAAACTAAATTCCTTCACCAATGGATTTGATACGATTAACTTAACAGTTAACTGTCCATTATGATTCATAATGTTATCCTTTTATGATTCTGCCAAAGTGGCCTTTTTAGGCTGGGATGTTACCATGGCTTTAATACATGATTCTGAAAGCGTTGCAATTTTTCGTAGGTCATTAAAAAAAATTGTTGTTCCATACATTTTGACCGCGTAGGTGTGCACTTTTTTATGAAACAGTAGATTTTTTTTTGTCTCATCACAAAACTCCCCGAAATGAAACCGTTTAAATATATCAATAGCATTGCTAAGCGAAAATTTAAAATAGAAATGCATCAATTAGGTGCTCCACAAAATAACAAAAAAAATAAATAACTGCATAATTATTACAATTATTACAGTACCTAACTATTAAAATTTCCAAAATTACCGCGGCCGTGTCCGATGACGTCACACGCGTAACGTGACGGCTCGCGAAGGGTGGCGGCGCCTCGCTGCACCGCCATCCACTTACATCTGCCAATATTTGCTCACAGCCCCCCCTTTCATCCCCTACCTCACCCCCTGCATCCCCTCGCACGCACCACCCGTTCATATTTCAAATGCTATGATGTGGGGTGACACTAAACACTACAAAATACAAAGTTACGGGGTCCGATTGTTGTTACACCGTTGTGTAATGACCGTTGTCTTAATGTGAGGGTTGGAGAAATTATAGTTAATGCAACTGGAACTATTATTTTTTGAAGTGAAAACTTCTTTTTAATACAGTTGCTCAAAAAGTGGTGTATTGCAGGGACGTATAGCGTTCGGGATGTGGGCTATTACATACTAGTGCTTTTTTTTTACCTTTCCCGAACTCGTGCGTGTCTCTTTCCCAACTGTCAAAATAATGTCTATTAAAAAGAAAAACCAACCATGAAGTTTTTACTAAAGAGTTTTTGTGATTCATACAAATACGTATATTTCTAAAAAGAAGCTACTAATTTATTTCAATATCAGATTTAATTATTTAATTGAATGAGTTAGGTTAGGTTTCATTTCATTAAATTTCATTTTCATTTCATATCAATAAAAAAAATATACTGAAGACTAAGCTGTATGGATAGTTCCCTTTGCCTACCAAAATGGGTGAAGAAAAAAAAACTCTGCTTATATTCTACGGTTGGCGCCATTTTCCAGAAATTTTCTTTGCGAGTTTAGTTGTTTGTTGCACAAAATGAGTAATTTCGACCCTATTTTTTTTTAATTAACACCTCCGGAACTCAGTATAATTGCACAAAATGCTTCGGAGAACATTTTACCGGAAAAGTCAAAAGTCGTTACATATCCACATACGACTAATTTTTTGCGTGGAGAGAAGAGAAAAAAGCAATATTGTGTTTTTATTATTTTATTAAATTGCTTCATTTTTTCGCAACTGTATTAAAAATAGTCGTTCAGTACACCTGCGGAACCGTCATTGCAACTTGATCCGACTGTCAACCCTCGCCTTCGGCTGAGCCTCGGCTCGGGTAGACATTTGTCGGAACTCTTTGCAATGACAGCCTTTCCGCACTTGTAATGAAATATACTATTATTTTTTGAGATGGAAAAAAAAAACTATTGTTACCGTAAACGACTCCGCTTCAGATGTGTTCGGCTGTCCTCGGGATGTACTCGGTTTTAATGTATATCCGATATGTCAGGGAGTGATGGCAAAGTATGCTGTTTGTGTTTTGTTTTCACTTCTGTCGGCACTCCCGGAGTGCCACTGTTTTTTTTTGTCTTGAGCGAGCGTGGTGATCAATGCTCATGCCTTCTCCGTATGAGAAGACGCCATTGCCATGCAGGGGGACAACAGGCTGGCATTCATGATAGATCTATTGTCATAGATTATAAAGGTATTGCGTTGTTGCCACATTACCAATGGATGATTGGATTGAAAGACCAATTTGCTATAAAAAAATAAAAAATACAAGCTTTCGGTAAAGATACATACTTAAAACAGTGAATTTACATCCGTGTTAATAGTCATAATTATTATAAGGATAAATAGCTAAAATACTTGAGTATTTTTGGTCTGTCAATAAGCAGTTTGATATTAGTATGCTAATAAAAATCCGAAGGACGTTAAAAAACTCCACCCAAAAAATTACCACATCTAAAATAGACAGTCATACTGAATAGTAATAATGTAAATACTTAAATAGCATATTATTTACGCACATTCAAATATTCATTGAAGGTACTAATTAACACGATTTTTTTTTTCGTACAAATCAAACTTTATCTCATGAAACTATTCGTTTTACAATTTAATAAAAATCAAATCGTACCAGCAGTGCTGGGGCTCTGTCTCGCATAAGGTCTTAGCATTATGCTGAGCGATGGCCGTTTTGCGTGGATGTGACGCATATTTTCCCTCCAACTTGTTCTTTTTTTTGTGTTTGTGTTATTTCTCTGCGTCATGTTTACCGCAAATAAACGGTATTTTCTTTCTTCCTGTCTTTTATATTTACTAGACCATCAATAGAAAGAGAAGCGTAAAGAAAAAATAAATATACATACATGCAATACATACATACACTCGAAAAACATAACCCTCCTTCTGGCGCAGTCGGGTAAAAACTTATAAAAAAAAGAAAACGACTACGACTTCTGATCTTAATATATAAATAAATTAAAAAAGAGACAAAATAGAGATTAATGTGATGATTGTGCCTTCTCAGTATATTTATGATAATCTTTTATAATTATGCCCATAAAAATATAAAATACAATGACATTTGTTGTAAAGTATTTTAATTATTGTGAATGTGAATTTTATTTATTGTTTTGATTTTTCTCTCTGTTCTGTTAGTTTTTGTCATGGCAGTTTGAGTAATTTATGTTGCCTACTCAAATGTCCTTTCTTTGGTTTTGTTCGTCGAATCGTTGAGCTCATTAGGTTTTGAATTGAGCTGCACAATTTCTGACAAATGCGTGCACTGACTCGACAGGTCCACTCAATTCGTGTGGTTCTTCCCTCAAAAGACCATCTCAGACATCGATCTACATGGTCTTCACATGATCTGACCAAGATTATGCCTGGACTTTAAAAGAGACTGACCTCTGAGTTTGTTTCGGCCTTTCTTCTCAGACAGACTAGTCAGATAGGAAACGCCAACCTCATCTAGTTTTAAAATATGATTGACGTGTAAAAGTGTTTGTGCAAACCTACTTAGGTACTGAAAAAAACACTGCTCAACGAAAGTTAATAAAAAATGGGAAAAACAACCGGGCGTCTTCTTCAAAATGAAATCACGTAAATCGGTCTAGTAATCACTGAGAAATCGGCGTAAACACATGAAAAAAAATTAAACGATTTATTTATCTATCTACAAAAAAAAGCTTTTTAAATTCAGTTAAAAATTAGGGATTTCATTAAGTAGGTACTCAAAACTTTTAGTTCTGATACTTCTCTAGTACCATTCTGTGTCCATCGGGTAAAACAATGTTACAGTTCGGTGTGACAGCAGGCCGCGCCAACCGTTGAATGTGCGAAGTCGCCACATTTGAGTTAAATCGATGCGTTCCGTTTTATTCACTCGCGCTGATTTTATAATCCAACGTGTGCACACGGGTATGAAAATCAAACGCTACGTGGATACGCTCCCTTTTGCACATTTGCAACTTGGTATAAGTTATTCCGGTTCGCGTTTCATTTTTGAATGTTTGAATTTTATTCTGAAGTGTGAAAGAGAGGGAAGACCTTAATTTAAATAATAAACTTTATACTACACTAAGGACCGATTTTTCAAACGTCAGATACTTAACTGTTACCTTAAGTATAAATACGGCGCTTGACAGCTTTTGTATAGAAAATATGTCAACCCGCCATTTTTATTCTTAAGTTATCTGACGATTGGAAAATCGGTCCATAAACTAACAAAATTTATTTGATAAATGATAAATGATTTTAATGATAAATGATTTTATTTCTGTAAGTAGGTTTGTACAAACACTTTTACACGTCAATCATATTTTTTTTTAAACTAGGTGAGGTCGGCGTTTCCTAACTGACTATTCTGAGAAGAAAGGCCGAAACAAACTCAGAAGTCACAGTCTCTTTTAAAGTCCAGACAAAAACTTTATTATTATTATTAGCCATTAATGTCCAACTGCAGGGCAAAGGCCTAAGGCCTCCCTACTCTCCTTTCACCTCACTGTCCAGAGCTGCCAAGGACCATTCTTTATTAAAGGAGAAATATCTTTCATCATCATCATCATCATCAGCCTATTCATCAGAACATTTGTTGCTCAAAAAAAATGCATTAGGGCTCTATAGGGTGACTGGTAATTAGTGACCGATACTTAAACACGTGATTTTACTCATCATTATGAACAACTTTTACTACGGGACCAAACCTGAAATCGCGAACAAAAAAAACAGCTGTTCCCTACATTTATGTTCGTCTAACTCGTCAAAATGTAGAGAACAGCTGTTTTTTTTTCACGATTTCAGGTTTGGTCCCATAGTAAAAGTTGTTCATAATGATGAGTAAAATCACGTGTTTAAGTATCGGTCACTAATTATCAGTCACCCTATATATGGACTTCATCCTGAGGAATCATGTCAGAAACTTGGCTTGTTACCGCTACCTTGTCTGTATATTAATGAATAGAATAGAATAGAATAATTATTTATTTGCATAATGCAGTGTTATGACTACTGACACATAGCATGTTTGAATACTGCCTTCTAATTGGTCGTGTTCTATTGTCAGACGATTTATTAAAAAGATGCATATTTGATTTCACAAAAACAGCTATTTCGAAAATGTAAAGTGACGGGAATGTTAGCAAATTTAGGGACTTGAATACAGGTACGCAACTATCTGTTACTTTCATGTTACACATTACTCTTATGCATCGTTTTTGAGCCTTGAATACCTGTTCTCTCAGACTACAATTTCCCCGAAATATTGTCCCAAATCTCAGAATTGACGCTACTAAACCATGATAAGCAACTAATCTGGTGGGCATATTCACTTTCCTAGATAGGTTAAAAAGTACATACGCTGCTGTACTTAGTCTTTTGCATACCTCTTCTGCATGTGGCTTCCAGGTTAGTTGGCTATCTATCATTAAACCTAAAAATTTTGCAACTTGCACTTGATCTATTTTTTGTCCATTGTAATTTAAATTTAAAGTTTGCGGTGGTATACGTTGATAAAAATGCATAACATTAGTCTTTTGTATATTAATCATTAAATTATTTTGATCAAGCCAGTGTATAATGTCCGATAAAGTATTATTTATGTCATGTTCATAAGTTTTTAGGTCTATACATTTAATCAAGGCAGTACTATCGTCAGCGAATAAGACCAAAATGAAATATGCATGTTTGTATGGAAACATAAGGAGTTATTTAAAATAGCAAACGATGTAAATCCTCGAAGCCGACGAGATCCTCACAGACTCGTACTTAACAGTGCTCCCAGGCTTGCTAAGTACAATAAAAGCTGCTTATATATGTGTGTACGAATTTATAACAAATTACCTAGTAATCTGAAAATTTTAAACTCAAGATATGCTTTTAAGAATAAATTGTATGATTGGTTAATTGATAACAACTTCTATAGTATAAAACAATTCCTAGAGCGAAAATAGTGTTGTTGTAATATAATAATAATTTTGTTAAGGAAATTGTTAGGTATTACAAATACACACATCAAAAGTGTCCAGGGATCAAGCATTTTTATGCGGATTTCTTGAGATTGAGATATAGCTTTGTAATAAATTTATGATTTTATAAATTTATATGGATCCTTTTTGGTGCATTTCATAATTTGAATCAGGAACTGTGAATCAAATTCGAGTAAAAGATGAAAATCAGCTGTCAATATTTTCCCTGTAAAAACATACAACGCATTGAAGACATTATTAGTGCTACTGTTTCCCTACTACTGATTAAAACCAACGTTATTATGGAGCGGCGACGTCATTTAAGCAGGGAAGAAATGCTCAGAGCCGTGGGAATGATAGAAGCTGGTTCCCGGCAACGTACTGTGGCTTTAGCTCTGAATACAAGTCAGAGTGTTATCAGTCGACTTTGGACACGTTACCGAAGCACTGGTACCGTGGCTGAGCGCCATGGAGGACGGTATCGCTGCACCACACGGAGACAAGACCGATACATTCAAATCTTAACTCGAAGAGCTCCAACAATAACCGCCATGATGTTAGCCGTGAGGCTTCATCACTCTTCAGGGAACTTAATTAGCGACCAAACAGTCAGAAACCGCTTGCATGAAGTGAACCTTCATTCCCGAAGACCGCTACGGGTACCACCTATAGCAATGCACAATCGTAGGATTCGATATCAATGGGCTCTTGAACACAGAAATTGGGCAGAAGAACAATGGCGTTTCGTGTGCTTTTCTGATGAGTCTCGTTTTGGTATGATAGATAGATAGATAGATAGATAAACCATTTATTTGGCGCACACAAAAAGACAGCACAACACATAAAAGTACAATATTAGATAATAACCAAACTACCTACATGATTATAATATAAAAACAAGGTGCCGATTAAAAAAAAAAAAAACAAAACAAAATGAAAAACACATATCGAAATAAAAATGACACTATGACGAATAAATTTAGTAACGAAACGTACACAGTGCAGTGTGCGTCTCAAGGTTGCACCAAATGGGAGTCCAGCTCAGCATGTGTCAGGCAAATGTACCTGACGCTGATATTCTGCTGGATCCCTGCTGTGACACACGGACGTTGAGAAGACGAGATATTTTTGTTGGGACAGGTATTAAGTGCAGAGTGAAATTTTGTAAGTATAAGTACCTACCCGACACTTTAATTATGTATGTATTAAGTTTGCATTGGAAAATGTTCTTGTTCTTAGGTGTGTTAGTAGGTATTGCGCTTTGATTACTTGATTCTTATATAATTTACAATGCTACATGCAGTATATAATGTGTAAATGAAAATGTGTAAATGAATAATATTATAATTATGTGACGTTGCGTTGGTGCGAATAAATTAAAACAATTTGACTATAAAATTAAAATTAAATGCGTTTACAATAAATGTGTTTACAGTAAATAAATGTATGAGACCGGATACAAGACGTATACGACACTGGAGAACCCCTGGACGCCAACAGCGATTAAAATCCTGCCAGGAAGTCCATCCTTATAGTGGTGGAACCATCATGGTATGGGCGGGTATTTGGATCGGCGGAAGAACTGAGTTGATTTGGATCAGAGGCAACCTCAACGCTCAAATTTATGCTGAGACGATTGTATCAGACGTCATCGTTCCTCTACAAGTGCAAATCGGTCCCTTATTTCAGTTAATGCATGATAATGCACGACCGCACACCGCAAGAGTTGTAAGACAGACTCTCGCCGCAGCTAACATCAATGTCCTGCCCTGGCCTGCTCAGTCGCCAGACTTGAACCCGATTGAGCATGCATGGGATATGCTACAGAGAAGAGCTCTGCCGAATATGGAGGGTATCCAGTCGCAAGAAGACCTTTTTTTGTTGTTGCAACGAACATGGGCGGCCATTCCACAGCGTGATTTGGATGAACTCATTTTGAGTATGCCAAACCGATGTTCTTGTGTTGTTAGTGTTCGCGGTAGAAACACGGATTATTAATTGTTTAAGTTACCCAATAAAATTTTAAAGAAAACTGTTATTTCAGTCTTTTTTTCGAACTTTTGTGTTAGTGGTTCAAATGTCAAAAATCCCTTTATTAGGAAAATGGCAAATTTCTTTATTAATGCAAAGGTGACTTGGTTTATCGTTACTGTGACAAACGGAAACACTTTATTTGATGAATCCTTAAAGAAAATTTTAATTAATATCAATCAGGAGAAAAGTTATTGCAAAAATATATGTTGATCCCTAGACACTTTTGATGTGTGTATTTGCATGCTATGTTTAATCTTGGCAAAACATGTCTGCTCTATTTTTGTACTGTAAGACCTTTTTATACCAGTTTTTACGCAAATAAATATATTATTATATCTATATTATTATTATTGCAGTCGGCGTCGAGGGCGAGGGCGTCCCACCTTACGTTTACCGATTCGCAGCCACCCAAGAACACGTCTACACCAACGGTCATCGGTTCTGCGGCTAATATGGCCGGCCCATTGCCACTTCAGCTTGCTTATTCTGTGAGCTATGTCGGCAACTTTCGTTCTCTGCCAGATCACCTCGTTGCGGTTTCGATCCCTCAGAGAGACTCCAAGCATAACCCGTTCCATAGCTCGCTGAGCGACCTTGACTTTATGGACCAGCCGTACCGTGAGTGACCACGTTTCGGCTCCGTAAGTCATAACTGGCAGGACGCACTAATTGAAGACCTTAGTCTTTAGGTTCTGCGGAATACGCGACGAGAAGACTCGACGAAGCTTCCCAAACGCTGCCCAACCCAGCTGAATACTTCTGTTAGCCTCCTTCACAAAGTTGTTCTTACCAAATTGCAGAGTTTGCCCGAGGTAAACGTATTCTTGAACAATCTTGAGAACACCACGATTGACAGCAATCGGTCCCGGGGTAACGTGTTGGTGGAACATAACCTGGGTTTGGCCCAAGTTCATCCGGAGACCAATGCGTACAGGAGAATCGACTAGGCCGTCCAGCATCTGCTGCAAGTCCTGCACCGATTCAGCCAGTATGACGATGTCATCTGCAAATCTCAAGTGTAAGACGTTTCGCCGGTGATGTTAATTCCGCGTCCTTCCCAGTTCAGCGTCTTAAACACATCCTCCAATGCGTTAGAGAATAATTTCGGGGAAATTACTTTCCCTTGTCTCACCCCTCGAGGCAGGGGGATATGTTCAGTTCGCTGGTCCTAAATTTGGACGGTCAGACGGAAAAATCTTTATTGTAACAGATATAATTAAAAAATCCATTTAATTATTTAAATGTGATTTTATTTCAAAGGTGCTGACTGATATCAATAGCTAATATGTAGATAACTAGTCATCATCACTTCACATTTTGCATATTTTTTTCCAACTAGTTAACTTCCAGATTCTACTTCTAGATGGCTTCCAGATAGATAACTATTAAGGCGCGGTAAGAAGCAAATTTTAGGTAATTGACAATAACGCATCGCGCGCGGCAACAAATAAGATTTAAAATAGCGCTGCGTTTGATGTTAGTTGAATCGAAAGACATCCAAAATAAAAATAATAAATATTTTTTTGAGCTCTGTTTTACTAAAAGTAATATAAGTAGGTAGTATCATGAATAAACATCATGACACAATTTTTTTTTTTTAATAAGTATTTTCTTTGAATATTCGACAATACATTTTTTTCCCGCTGTATGTACAAGCTTACTGTGCGACAAAAAACTGTTGTTCTACGTTCGGGCAGCGAAAATTATCAAGCCAGGTCCTTAAGTCTTGAGTGGACCATTATCATCATAACATTTGACAAAAGCATAAGTTATGTGCATGCTTTATAATTTCACTGTTGTTCTACCTAAATATTATTCCAAACAGATACCAAAATAGTAAAAAAAGAGCTAGAAATAATTCGCCAAGTCACACAGCACGCTCCGTAGGCGTTTCGCATCAACAACAACGACTGGACGCATCGCAAGTGTTCGGTGCTACGGCTAAGTTAAGTGTTGCCACATTAAAGATAGTGTTGAAAGGTTAGTTATCATAGATTAATAAACAGGCGTTTCCACATAGACAACCTATAACGTTTCCACTGGTGGAACACAGATCTCCTCTGTGAGGAGTGGGCCGTACGTGATCCGTCACGCGGGCCCAGTGCGGGTTAATAGATGTCACATGTCTTCGAATTTTTCGGTTCTAGGACATGCCGGTTTTTTTCTTGGTGTTTTCCTTCACCGTTTTGAATATTATCATCGCATATTATCCGCCCATCTTTGACATTTTCCTTTCTTAGTTTTGACAGGAATATGTTTTTTTCCGCTTCTTTTATTCAACCTGTGCTGCTGGGCAAAGGACACCCCGTAGCTTTCCATTGTTTCTTATGTGTCATCGCTTCTAGGTGGCACGCCAGCGTTTCCTAGGCCGCGCTCGGCGACGACACCCGTCTTCTGGCACACATTACGTTACGACACAAGCCCATCTGTTTATTGTACACTGGGCCATGGATCGTGTATTCTCCGTTCCACTATTTAAAATATGCTTAAGTACTGCTTTACTTCAGGCATCCTAGCTGCAAAAAATATTTGGTCCTTTCGGAAAAGTTTTGGTCCTTCGAAATAATGAAAACAGTCTGTACTTAAACGTTTCTTCTGTCTTATACTTGTTAAAATATGAACTCTACAGTTACGTTAAGGAAATGGTGCTAGAGATACACGAGTACCTTGAAGATGCACCTCCTATCCTGCCCTCTGTGTCCCAAAACATGCAGTCAAAATGACCTCTGCGCTGCCACCGTCGATACCATGTAAGTGGCGAAGTTTTGGGTCAACAAGATTTGAAATATATCGGCGGCGACACGAAAAAGAATAAAGATGCAGAAAAAAAAAAAAAAAAAAAAACATTCAGAAATCTTCAATTCAGGTAAAATATCGTTGGTAAAGTCTGCAGCATCGAGTGTTACTTCTGTGGCTCGCTATGCTATGGCTCGATGTTAGTGCGTCAAGGCGTGAAGAGCCCTCAACGGGACCACCCAACTCGCTCCGCAAATAATGCTTAATAGCACCGAATTGAGGTGAAAAACGAAAAAACACAACTCAAGGAAAAAAAACTTGTGAAATATGAAAAAATCATGTTGATTTTACAATTCCTTGAGGTTTTATGCAAAGAGTAGACAAACAGTGTTTATGCTAACTGACTTTGTATTTATTAAAACAAACTACTTACAAAATTGTAAATGAAGATTTTGAGTGCATTAACATAAACGTACCTAATAGCTAGCTTGTTAAAAAGCGGCTGAATTGAGAAAACAATGGTCGCCCAAAGCACAGCTCTTTAAATCTCTATCTTATCATGCAAATAAAATAAACATCAAAAATCTTGTCGTTATAAAAATTATTCTAACAGTATTGTTAAGCGCCATCTGTGCACTGTACAATGAACTACAACGGAAACGTAATTCACTTTGGTGAAAACGCCATCTAGCGCCACAAGCCATAAGCATTACATGCAAATAGTTACAAGTCAACCAAACAGATGGCGCTACTAACATACAGTTAGTTTCGTTCTAATTCTACTAGTACCGAAATAGAGATAAGTAGATAACAAACCTTGATCTCTTCAAGAGCTTTTTCCGTGAACTTAGCTTCCGAAGATGTCAAACCGTTCTGTGAAAGAGACAAAACCCGTTAGTTTTTAATTAAGAAAATATGTTTTGTTCTCAGATAGGGGCTAAATTCCTTGCACGCGTTGAGGCCGCGTGTAAGCGACCCAGATTCATTGATCGATGAACAATGCTGTTAGATTAATAATGCGTACTATAAAGTATAAAGTGGACAATCAGAACACTAGATTTTATGGGTATTCTTTACGAAAGTGGAACATTGTAATCGATAGTGGAAGATGCTGTTTCTGTCAGTAGATATCATGTGAAGTGTCAAACACTTTTTAAAGGGAAGCCACTTCAAAATGTTTGGCTTTTGTCTTTTACATACGAACAATTTTTTAGCTTAGTACAATTAATTATTTATCATGTTTAGAAAGGCAAGCTAAGAGGAATAGTAAAATATGTGGATTCTTCGCTGTTATTGGAAACGTAAAGTCAATGTCAAATTACTAACTAAGTAATTAGATTAATAACTAAACGATTGAAAATCAATGTTTACTGACTATTTAATTACAGTTAGGAAGGGATTAATAATTTTGCTAAAGGAAAGATTAGGTCAGTTAGCGGAACAAGGGGCTATTAAATTTGCCGTTCGTAGTGAACGCTGAACGGTAGTGGGACATACAAGTTCGGCTGGTTTACTTGTAATTTTCAGTAATATAAGCTGAAGACGGTACAAATTCGATTGTTTAGTTCAGAAACAGAAGTTTGCTCTGAGATGAGCATTTTTAGAGTTCCGTACCCAAAAATAAATATGTAAGGGGGGCTCCCATACTAAAAACGTGTTTTTATCGGCGTTTTTGCCTTGTGGTACGGAACCCTTCGTGTGCGCGAGTCCGACTCGCACTTGGCCAGTTTTTCTTTTTGCTTTACTTTGTGTAGGTAATTTATTTCATCACCAGTGCTCTCAAACGGTGAAGGAAAACGTCGTGAGGAAACCGGCATGTCTCAGATCCAAAAATTCGGAGACATGTGACATCTACTAACCCGAACTGGGCCAGCGTGGTGGATTACGGCCCATTCTCTCTCACAGAGGAGGCCTGTGTGTCCCAGCATTGGGAACGTTATAGGCTGATTATGCTTATGCTGAGATGAGGCCAGTAATAAGCTCGAGCACTGTGTGTCTCTGACACTTATTATATTTACTTACATCGAATTTTATTATAGTTACTTTTTACTCGACTGCCCCAGAAGGAGGGTAATGTTTAAGGAGTTTAGACTTCTTTTGTCTGGGGTTGCCTTTAAAACAGTAACCGTGGAGTTCTTGCCGGCACCCTAATTGCGTAACACATTAACTTACCAATCACAATCTGAATAATTATGAAGGATATTGCTATTCCATTGCTTCATATGTTTGAAAAATTTGTCTGGTCAACAACTGAAATAACGCAATGAATGTTGTTGAACTGTCAAAATGAAAGCCATCTCTATTGTTAGTGTGTTACGCAATTACCCCGCAGTTCTTCTCTGTAGGAAACGAACGACCATTAGGAACCGAGAACCGTCCTAGTTTCTGACGTTTCATATTTGCCCAAGGTTTATGTAAAATAAAATATTTTGATATTGTTACCTATATACAGTTCGCGTCAAATAACTTTGCCGCTCTGAAGTAGGCAACACGTCACTGCGCAGTAGTTAAACCTATGAATACAACAGCAGCGCGCATGGCGCGGATTTTGCGGGTCTAGGAAAGAGCCTAGCTTCAGAGCGGCAAAGTTATTTGACGCGAACTGTACCTACTGCAACCGTTTCTACTGGTGACATTTTAAATCTCATGTCAACTTATCAATGTTGGTATTTTGGTAAATTAATCTTAACAGTTGACAACAGGTTTACTGATAAGATTATTATTAAAAAAACCTTACATTAAGGTCAGATAGGCAGTCGCTCCATGTTAAATACTGCATCCGGTTAGACTGGATGCCGACCCCAACATAGTTGGAAAAAGGCTAGGCAGATGTTGACGATGAAGACATTATAAAACCTTGTGTTAGTACTTAATGAAGTTTAACCAGAGAATATTTTCAATAAGTATTAGATCTAGCATTTACGTAGGTAGGTACACAATTTTCTCAACCTAACTTAAGAGCCTATACTACCTCAGCTAAAATTCACTCTTTATCTCGCTCGCACGATACTGCTCGCGGACTGTGTGAAAGCGAGACAGAGTACGGTGCTGGGCGGGAGGCAGTGCCAATAGTTTAGGTATTTGCTTTTTACGGTGAAAATAAAGGTAATTCAAAAAAACTAACTAACATAAGACCTGCTTTATAGTTAGTTCAGTTAGTATGCAAAGTTTCATGATCGAATTTGAAGTATTTTTTGAATACCAGCGGTTTATTGTTCGGTTTGGAGGTAACTTTGGATTTTTTTTTCTATCGAGAAAATTTTATGGAATCGTGTTTTCGTCTAACATAAGACCTTACAATAATCCTCAACTTTAGCATATATTTATTTCAAAATTAATGCTGCAGTATTTTCGACATAACGGAGGATCATGCGAAGCCATTTGAGGTAGTAGGCTCTTAAGATTCTAATTTTAGTATCGTGATAAAAATCCCCATCTATCTGATAACTGGATAAGTTATCAGCGATACATAAATATGGTTATCACTAAGTACATAACTTCAAAGTGTAAATATGGTTATCACTAAGTACATAACTTCAAAGTGTAAATTTATATCTATTACATATGCCTACATATTGTTATCAGGAGATATCTATATTTTTTATTTTATTTTTATTTAAAAGGTACACCAACGACCTATTCACTGGAAATATATACACATAATAATAAATAACATGCATTGAGTTATGGTGAATTAGTCACTTACAGGCGTATGCAGCACTTATATAAAAAATTAACTTCTTAAATAGAATAGAAAAATTAATTGGAAACAAAGCACAAAACATAAAGTAAAAACAAAATCATAATCGATATTATGATTAATACTATATAGGTACTTAGTAAGTACTTATGTACTTTTATGTACCTATGTTCATACCCACACTTTTTTTTTTTAATGACACAATAAGGAGAATACTTTTCATAACATCGTGCTCCGCTAAAAGACTTGTTCTAAGACTAGCTTCCGTCCGCGACGTCACCCGCGTAACATTTCGGCCCTCGACCCTCGCCCTCCCGCACTATCACTTCGTTTTCGCTTATTAGAGATCTTTTTAGGGTCCCGTACCCAAAGGGTAAAAACGGGACCCTATTACTAAGACTTCGCTGTCTGTCCGTCCGTCTGTCTGTCTGTCACCAGGCTGTATCTCAAGAACCGCGATAGCTAGACACTTGAAATTTTCACAAATTATTTATTTCTGTTGCCGCTATAACAACAAATACTAAAAACAAAATAAAATAAATATTTAAGGAGGGCTCCCATACAACTTTTGCTGTTGACTGTACCTATGGCCGATATAACAACATAATTTTACTTATAATAAAAATAAAATAAAGTTAAAAATTCAAGGGGTCCATAGACAAGAAACGTATTTTTTTTTTTGTATAGCTTTAAATATGGTATGATGGTACGGACGGAAACCTTCGTGTGCAAGTCCGACCCTGACTTGGCCGCTTTTTTGAACCCACCGATATAATAAAGATGTCCACCACAAATAAATGCCGATGCCATATTACCAATGTAGCTAAAGCATTATGTAAGGTTATTGAACTGAAAGCCGACACCGACTCCGATTTGAACATATTTGGAGAGGAGCCAAGACGTATTGGAAATTTCAAATCCCGTCTGGACAGTTGTTTTCACCTCTATTGTGTACTGAGAGCAGTGTCGGATTAAGACTGCTTGATGCCCTAAGCAATCCACGCCTGTAGGCCCTCCTATCCACTAGTCGCCTCGTATTTTTCCAAAACATCGACGAGCGATTTGTAAAGATGGCGCACATCACTAGAGTGACTTTTGGGTCTTGTAATATCTTGCTGATAAACAGCCTTGCCATTCATGTGCTAGCAAATACCGTTTCGGTGCTTTTCTGCAAGGGTGCCCCCCGAGACGTGATGCCCTAAGCAACTGCTTAATTTGCTTATGGGCTAATCCGGCACTGACTGAGAGTCTTGTTTTATTATTGTGCACCTTTTTTTGAGGTACTTGCATGTGTTTTCGCTCGTGTGGTCTTCATTCGTTGTGCCGGGATCAAATCCTAATTGAACGTAATTTAGGTCCCTGGAAGAAGCGAAAGAATGCAGCTGCGACTTTGGAGAAAACATTTTTATTATCTAAACCTAGAATAAACAATTTTTTTTATACAGTTCGCAAATTTTATAAGATTTTTTATTGATTTAAGAATCTCGGGATTCCAGATCATAACATCTAACATACCTACGTAATAGGGTTACCTACCCATTGAAAATGTGAGTACCTATGTAAAGAACTCTTTACCTTATTTCATTTTCACATTCTCCTGTAACACAGGTACCACCTAGTTGAAGCGTCAGGGCTTCATTTGTAAATGTTACAACTTTTTTATTTTAATAAAAACATTTGATCATTTCCATTTTATTACTTACGTGCAGAATGAAGACCGATATAGAAGAAATTGTTGGCAGTCAGAGAGAATTTTCCGAAAAATCGCAACCACCAAAAACAATTTTTTCGAGCAGTTTATTTAGAAACGGTGGCGACCTTGAATAGTTTTAACTAGGTATTTACTTCTAATATCTGCAACGATACAGTTAAGGGATTTCTGCAATGTAGTGGAACTTAATAAAATGTGTTACGGATCGATTCTGTCGGTTCCATAGCTAATCTAGTATTTGTCATGGTTTTCTTAGAACCCGGTAGCGAGATGAATTAGAACTATGACGGGACGACCGTTATTAATCTATCTTGGAGGCTTTATGAGATTGGATTTGGAACGTAAAGTACTTAATTCTTAATGCACGTTGAAATGCACCAAATGTCGATGGCCTTAAAGAGTAGGGGAAGACCAATGAAACAAAGGATTGACTGTGTGAAAGATGATATGGATAGAAAGGCGGTGACTACCGAGATGAAAAATATAGAGAAGTAGGTATGGAAGAAGACCCCAAATAGGATAACAGTAAGAGAATGCTGATCTGAAAGGCAATAAACAAAGGATTATAAGAAACCCTCCTCCTTCCAAAATATTGACAAAATGAGATAGGTATAGTATAATGACTGCAAAACTTCAATTCAATAGCCAAATTAGATATTAAGTATAAAAAAGAAAAAAAAAATAAAGCATGCATCTTGAAATAAAATTTTTACATTGACGCCGCTTTGGTGTACAGTCAACAAAAGAGATAAGTATATCAACGGATATAGTACCAGTAAGGGCGATTTTAGTAGTGCAAGTGCTACCACTGATGTGCTGTTGACTGTACCTACAGCATAGCTAGAGAGTGACTCAAAAACATGTCTAATGGCAGTGCGGTGACAAACGTGACAACATAAGAATTAATTCCCCTATTTCGTTCAATATAGAGCCCGTTGGAAGGGCGAAGGCCACACCAGCTCACCTTGTATTTCCCTCTATTTCCTTCAATATACACCCCGTTCAAAGGTCAAAGGTCAAACCATCTCACCTTGTATTGACGTTCTGTCATACAGTCGTACCATCAAGCCGGTAGTATCGATTGCGGTGAATAATTGAAGAAAAACTCAATTGTCTGTGGTTAAAGAAGTGAATGGTGAATATCATGGTCAAAGTGCCTACCTATCATAGGTATATTCATATAATAAATAATAATATCAACGACAACGACGATGACGACGTTATTGGACAACGATTAATTGTAATCCTAACTAATATTATAAATGCGAAAGTACGTTTGCTACCTTTTCACGCCTAAACCACTGAACCGATCATCCTGAAATTTTGCATATACGTTGTCAGGTGTACAGAAACGGCTATGTCCGATTCTGTACAGCTGGTGTACAGAAACGGGCATAGGGTACCAACAATAACGTTATTTTGATAATAGATGGCGCCATGTGTCTTTCGAATCAAAAAAGGATAACGTCTGTCGGGTCAGCTAGTTGGATACTTATATTTTTCTTTGACAGTTTTTTTTTATTTAAGTTATTTTTTGTTTTCACTACCGTAGAAATCTATACAATATATTCAGCCTAAAATGTTTCCACCTGCTGGGACACAGGCTTTCTTCAAGAGGGTGTGGGCTGTAATCTACCAAACGGGCCCAGTGCGGGTTGGTAGATCAGTAGATGTCACATGTCTTCGAATTTTTAGTTCTAGAGGATGCCGTTTTCCTCACGATATTTTCCTGGACCGTTTTGAGAGCAGTGGTGATGGAATTATTTAAGTACAGACGCCACAGCACATCAAGTTACCCGAAACTGTCAAATTTTCCCAATCAACATTGAACCTTATGCTTTAGCGATAAAGTTGAAAATCTATTAAATAAATTTGACAGATTGTAGTAGCTTGATGTGCTGGCGTCTGTACGTAAAGCGCCTGCCTGGGTTCGAATCCACGCCCAACAACTCGTTACCACTGAGCCACCATTGCTTAGTCATGTAGAAAAGAGATCTGCCCAACAGTTATATTTTACAAAGCAGAATCTACTTCGACAATACAATTTACTGACAGACAATGGACAGCCTAAGCCGCTGGATCTAAAAGCATGAAAATTTGCATAAGATTTTTTTTTAATTCATCCTCTAAAGGGTTTAAAAAGGGATAAGTTTATATGCATACGGATTGTAGACAAATGAGTTTTAGGGTTCCGTACCCAAAGGGTAAAAACGGTATAACCCTGTCCGTCTGACTGTCTGTAACCAGGCTGTATCTCATGAACCGTGATAGCTAGAAAGTTGAAATTTTCACAGATGACGCATTTCTGTTGCCGATTTATCAAAAAATAATAAAAATAATATAAAGTTAAAATTTAAAGGGATGTTCACGTTTGGCTTTAAAACTTGTGTTGGATGTAGACAAAACATTTTGTTTTTTTCTTGTTGTCAGTACCGTATACCTACTTTCATATGCATTTGGTAAAAAGCAGTTATTTTGACATTACAAACAGACACTTCAATTTTACTTCTTTGTATATATTCGAAAGTAACTCGTGTCTGTTACCTTTTCACGCCTGAACGGATTTGGGTGAAATTTGGTACATGAATAAGCCATGACCTAGGTTAGAACATAGGATATTTGTTTATGCCGCGCCGGTAGTACAACCCCATGGGATGATTTCCCAACTCCACGCGAGCGAAGCCGCAGGCAAAAGCTAAGTTTAAATCAAATGTCATCAAATAAGTTACTCTCATTCCAAGCAAGTACGATGGAGGAATACCATACTTAATGGGGAAGCGCTAAGGTAGCCCGCGAAATTCAATTTTTTTACGTTTTTTGCAATTTGCTGTTGATTAAAATATGACTCGCAACCGTACCACCTATGTATTTACAGAATTATAATCATTAAAGTCATCAACACAACTCTCTAAGACCAAGTAATCCCACTGAATCACTATTTCATGAAATTTTGACATTTTGGGATTACACTAACTTAACAAGTTGTATTACTGATTCTAATGATTATAATTCTGTAAATACATATTTGTTAATCAACGTAATGTAATCAACGGTACAACTTAATACTGACCAGCAAATTGCAAAAAACGTAAAAAAAATATATTCGCGGGCTACCTTAGCGCTTTCGCCTTAAGTGGGAACATTTCTGTCAACAACTAATTACAACATCCAATGAAATAATTTGTCCACAGATAACTCACAGAAAGCAGGAGTTTGTGGCGAAGTGCTCTGTTATTAGACGGTAGCTAAACGACATTCAATACTTTTAAATGTCAAAGTTGAACAGAGTTGTTGAACCCGAGAGAAAGGACGAGCTAAGCAATCGACATAAATATTGAGAAAACGGACAAAACGAGAAATTAGATAGTTGTTAATAGTGTTTGTAACTGAGATGGTCACGATTTTTAAGACTTGTTAAGTTTGCAACTTTTCAGAAGGTCAGACGCGATCCCTAGTTAGAATCCATAAACCGAGCAGTTTGACGGCACTTGTATGTGGAATTTAATTGTCTCCTTTCTTCGGATGTATAACCACATTAACCACTGGATGGGTACATTTAAAAAAAAGATTCAGTTCACCTATAAGTGCTAAGTGATCACACAACACGATTCCTCTCGGCTTTTACTTAAGTCATCATCTGCGTAGCCTTTTCCCAACTATGTTGGGGTCGGCTTCCAGTCTAACCGGATGCAGCTGAGTACCAGTATTTTACATGGAGAGACTGCCTTTTTTTTTTTTTTTTTTTTTTTTTTTTTTTTCGCTGAGAAATGACGTTACGCATCTCCGCTCGTCGGGGGAAGAGACGGAGTATGTGGGACTCCCTGCCAGGGTGGCAGTATACCCACTAAAACTCAGCGGTGTTCCCTCATCGCCTTGATGGGGAGGTCACGGGAATCCGGCTCAGCCTTTGCATCCACAACCCCCCCGGCGCATGCCCGCCTAGCTGGCGGGCCCCGCATGTCCCCCCGTCTGGGGGGCTACGGGAATGGCCGGGAACACCTGGCCATTCCCGTCCGGCACTGGTGGAAGCCTGTGCAATACAGGCGAGGGTGCCCCCGCACCCGTCGCCTGCTGGCTTCCACCTGGGAGGAGTCGGAGATGACTGTCATACTGACGTCTTCTTCGACCCCTCCTCCGCCTTCGGAGCGGCGCCGCGAGAGGGTCTTCCTCCCGCACGCGCTCCGCCGCCTCCTTCTGGGACATGACGTGTTCACAGAAGGAGGCGACTGCCGCCCAGGACCCCTCGTCCCCTAGCATGGCGTTGACCAAGCCGGGGAGCGAGAGGTCCGTTCCGATCGCCGCGGTGAGACTGCGGCGCGGCTCGGACCACGACGGGCACACCTCGAGAGTGTGCTGCGCCGTGTCCTCCGCCGCGCCACAGTCGTGACACGACGGCGTCTCCTCCCGCCCGATACGGTGCAGGTACGATCCGAAGCAACCGTGTCCGGACAGCACCTGCACCAGACGGAAGGAGAGGAACCCGTGCGACCGCTCGAGCCAGTCTCGCAGGACCGGCCCAATCGCGTCGAGGGCTCGGCGGCCGAAGGCTGCGGCGGCGAGGTCCCGCGTCCAGTGGACGACTATGGCGTCCTTTGCCTCCCGCCGGACGGCCTCCCGCTCTTCCGGGGCTGGGCGTATGGAGAGACTGCCTATCTGACCTCCACAACCCAGTTACTGGGTAATACGATACCCCTCCGTAAGACTGGTTGTCAGACTTTCGGGCTTCTGACTACCCGTAACGACTGTCAAAGATCCACGAATGACAGCCGGGACCAACGGCTTAACGTGCTTTCCGAGGCACGGAGGCATTCGCCTTTTACTTAAGTACCTATATTTAAAAAAGCCAAGACTTAATTGAATTTTTGGACACAATTTTAATGGTTTCCCACATAAACTCTGCCTCTGCCAGCGAAACTGAACTCTGTCTACTGACCTCCTCAAGACATAACGATAGGGGAGGAAAGCTCCAGTTTATACTTACATCATTCCTCTCGACGACCATGGCACGAACGCGCGAGTACATGGCATCCTCGCGCATGCGCGCTGCGTCCCTGATCTCGCGCACCAAGTCGGTTAGGAAGCCAGGGCCGTACTGCCCTGCCAGGTACACTGCAAGTAGAAAGGGTAAATGAAAAAGATGCTGTTACTCTTGAAATATTATTCCCTCAGCTGTCTCCAGAATAAAGATGACAGCTTCCGATATTTATGCTCTTCTTTTTCCTATGGTGAAAAATCAAGACAATAGTCTAACTAAAAATCAAGACAATAGTCTAACTAAAAATCAAGACAATAGTCTAACTAAAAATCAAGACAATAGTCTAACTAAAAATCAAGACAATAGTCTAACTAAAAATCAAGACAATAGTCTAACTAAAAATCAAGACAATAGTCTAACTAAAAATCAAGACAATAGTCTAACTAAAAATCAAGACAATAGTCTAACTAAAGCGTTGTTTATAGGTAAGGTACTGGGGCCCTTTTATCCTGACACTAGCAGCGTCTCGCGGTTTCACCCGCATAAGTGTCGATCCCGTGGGAATATCGGGATATAAACTTTCCTATGTCCTTTCTCGGGACTAAAACTATTTCTATACTAATTTTCATCTAAATCGGTTCAGCGGTTAAGCGTCAAGAGGTAACAGACAGACAGACACACTTTCGCATTTATAATATACTAGCTGCGCTGCGCCCCGCGGTTTTACCCGCGTAAAAAAAAGTAGCCTATATGTTAATCCAGGGTGTCAGCTTCCTCCATACATAATTTCATCAAAATTGGTCGAGCGGTTTGAGCGTGAAGAAGTAACAAACATATAAACACACACGCACACTCACAAACTTTCGCCTTTATAATATTAGTGTGATGTGATTATTTGTATGGAATTATGGATAGCGCGTCAGTCGACCGACGATGCGACGTACGCCCGACCGACGAGCTCGACCGACGGTCCTCGTCAGCGGACGTAGCTGGTAGCTGTACGCGCGTAGCGACTCATCAGCGCTACACTGTAGTTGTTCATCATTGATATAGCTACGTTCGACCGGTGTCAGCGCTGACCGTCGGTCGAGCACTAAATCCAGCCTAAGGCTGCCTTTCCAAGAGACGAGCAAGGATGCGTAGCGAGGGATGTGTGTGAAACTATCCAATAACATCGCTTCATTTTTATAGCTTGAACTAAGTTAGCGTTGGTATTGGGCCAGGCCCCTTGGTTTCGGCATCAGGGACTCCTTCATGGTTCATGACAATCTCTGGATTTCGTTGACTGGGCTGTACAAACAGAATACTCTGCAATCACTCACTGACATATCGGATATACATTAAAACCGAGTAGGTACATCCCGAGGACAGCCGAACACATCCGAAGCGGTTTTTTTAATCGTCTTATAAACAAAAAAACAAAAGAAAGAAAAATCTTTTATTTGCGGTAAAAATGACGTAGAGAAAGAACACAGACAAAGAAAAAGTTTGTGGAAAACATGCGTCACATCCACGCAAAACGGCCATCCCTCAGCATAATGCTACGACACTATGCGTGACAGAGCCCCAGCGCTGGATTTCAGCGACAGCTGGCATACCTACTTGCCCTAAAAAATATATTTGCTGAACTTCGTATCTAGCTCCGATCGGTATGCTGGAATTTCACGTAACATAACGTTAGTAATAAAATAACTGGGTTTCTATTTATGTAACGACGACCGAAATTCTTTCAGTCTGCCTTTATAGGGTTTCATTACTTTTACAAGGACATAATAGCTAGCTCACAGACGGGTTAACAAATGTTAATGTTAGTGAAGCACGCAATGGTAGCCAATGTTGCCATAATGCGCGAAAAACTATCAAAGGCGTCGTCCTACTGTATCTTTTTATACTGTGCCACTACTGCCAATGGACAGTCTTTCCAGCCTATAATATTAACGTCTAATTTGAGCTTAGGACATCACTACGTCATAAAGTCTTTGCAACAAAATCCACACTGGTATACAATCTTCTTCAGTCTGGTAATATGCTTACAGCCATAGATATCCGAGAGATATGCCTTCACTCTATATTTGTTCGAGTTCATATATTATGTCGCCACCTTTTTCACACTCCTGAAACTCACACAAAAACAAAAAAAAAATAGATGCGGCCCACATAATCCTTTTTTGGCACACACGCAAGAAAGTAGGCGTAACACTTTTGTGCTATCTTATTGACACGTCATGTTCAAAAGGGGCGGGCACTAGAAAGTATAGATACAGAGATACAGTATACAATCTCAATCTGAATCATTTTTAAAGATATTGCTAATCCATTGCTTCACATGTTCGAAAAATGTGTCTCTCTCAACAACGTAAATAACGCAATGAATGTTGTTGAACTGACAAAACCCATTGCTACTGATTGTGCGTACGCAATTAAATTTTTGGTCAGTTAGATCGGATGGAGGCGACATGTGCCACGCCTCCATAACATATCCCTCGATATCCGTGCATACAGCCAATCAAAAGTCCATATAAACATGTTTTGAAAACCATCGCTTCTATTCGTCTGAATTCTACGAACGGCTCTTAATCTTTACGACCAAATCACCCAGACATAAATAAAGACATAACCAAAATTACATGGAAACAATTCACGAAATAAATAAAGCTACCACATCAAATCTAAATTACAGACATACCTATAATATCCCACAAATACGAAAAAGTTATAACAAACCAGCGAGCTATCTTGGGTCACGTAACGCACGCGATTTCGCCGCACTACGCCGGTGGCACAGTAGAAATATAAAACAGTAGCTCAACTAGGCTACGTTCTAACGGATCGTGATTGTGTTCAACCATAATTAGGCCCGGACTCCACTGAAGCGGAGCTGGGCGGAGCGGAGCGGAGACGTGCAGGAATCGACCAATCACAATGTTTGAAATCCTCATCGCGTCACTCGTCTCGTCTGTGATTGGACAATTCCTGCACGTCTCCGCTCCGCTCCGCTTCAGTGGAGTCCGGGCCTCAGAAGAATACCTGTCACTATGTGACAGAAGAAACTATGGCAGCGGATGTCCGTGTGTACGTCGATTCGTGCTTTTTCTGTTATTTGAAAGCAGGCAGACCACCTGATGGTAGTTGGTCACTCACCGTTCACCGTCTATGGATCTTTTCAATACCAGATGCATTTTATTGCAGGTACGTTGCCATCCAAAGACAAAGTTGAATAATATATACTCATGTGAATGTTTTTTGTTAACTGTCACCTACTCTTCAAACCAGTACACAACAACGTTCCGCTTTGCGGCAGAAGAAATATTGTGGTAGAACTTCCCAAGACGGGGTCCTTAAAAAACTGCTGATTCGGACGTATGTTCGTAGTTGATCTACTGTTATCTTCTGTCTGTGTAAATGGTTCGTTTCTACTGCTGTCTCATCTACTTCAGACACGAACGGGTTGAATACTTCGCTGATTGACGTTTAATATTCAACGCGAGCTGTCGAAGTGGGTGAAGAAAACACAGTTGGTGGCCAATGTCCAATATTGGCCTTGATGCTTTGGTGAATCTTTGATGTTGGTTTGGTGTATTGAAAGTTGGGCGTTGATGTGTGGCCAATGCGAAATAGGAAATGGAACTGTTATGTATTGATTTGCATGTTTAAACGTTTTCCAACTTTCACGATTTGAAGATGCAGTTTGGAAACTAACCACGGCCTGTAATGACAGGAATTAAAAGAGTTTGGCTCCGAAATAGTACTCAGTTTCACAAAAATGTCTTTATCGTCTGCTATGCCCAAGTGAGTCATAGCAGTAACACCCTCAACGTTCGTAGGAATACCGATAACATCAGCAAAGATTGTAAAGATAAATAACCCATGCAAATATGGAGCACGACTCCAAGGGAGCGGTCGCACTCACAGGTCAACAGAGACGGCGAGAACTAAATATTTCACACGCAGCGTTTACAATGTGTCCCAGCTGTCATGTGAATATTGTTGCGCGCCACAATTAATGCCTGGTACATGGTGACATTAGTTACCACTAGCGCCATCTAGTATCGAGTAGCAGAACTAGTCGAGTCACGATCGTTCTAGAAAATTCGATACTAGAACTTTGTAGAACTTTCTCGAACTATCGACACCTAGTCGGTCGGGGCCGGTATGTACTCGAACATTCTAGATGTTTCTACAATGGAAGGTTCTAGAACTATCTGCGGCACTATATAAGGCCGGGATGCGCGACGACCGACACAGTTTGGATAAAGCGACAAGAGCGAAAACATCAAGCGATCTATCAAGTGCGAATTAAGAGTGATCAGTAGTGTAATTGTGTTTTAATAATTAGTCTGTTTGAGCTGTAATTAGTGTTGTAAAATAATTAGTCTGTTTGAGCTGTAATTAGTGTTGTAAAATAAATTGTTATTTTTGGTTATTCAATCGGCAGTTTTTATTGTCACGAACCCGAAGCTCGTAACAATTGGTGTCAGAAGCAAGGATTATGCCGGTTTTACCCAAAGACGACACGGAGGGTATCCGTACCCGGAGTCAGCGCCAGCAGGAGACGGACCAGAGGCGATTTGGTGGAGCTACGCCACAGACTTCGGAGGGCCAGCTACCGACCACGGAGGCCGGCCCGTCCGCAGCAGCTCCAGCATCAGCAGCACCAGACTTTGCTGCTCTGATGATGATGCTGCAGGAGCAGTCCCGTCGACAGGAAGAACAGGCTCGCCGACAGGAGGAACAGGCTCTCCGACAGGAGGAACAGGCTCGCCGACAGGAGGACCAGGCTCGTCGGCTGGAAGAACAGCTCCAGCGTGATAAGGAGGAACAGGCCCGCCGACAGGAGGAGCAGGCGCGCCGCCAGGAAGAGCAGATGCTCCTTATGAAGGACCTTCACGCTACTTTCGGGAAAGACATGAAGGAGGTGAAGGATAAGGTTGCTCAATATGACAACCGCCTGTCGGAAGCCGAAACCCGAATCGACCAAGTAAATAATCGGGTTGACAACGTGATGGCTGACGTGAAGAAAACGCTGGATTACCTCAAACTTGGTGATGGAATCGCAGCTCCCGTAGCTACAACACCTTCGCTACGTGGATTCAAAGTGCCACCGTTCGACGGAACTTCTTCCTGGTCGGCCTACAAAATCCAGTTTGAGGCTGTCATGAAGGCGAACGGGTGGAATAAAAATCAGGCCATGACTGCCCTCACCCTTGGCCTGCGCGACCAGGCCTTAACTGTTCTGGAAGCTCTCGGTAAGGAAGTGACTTACGAGCAGCTTCTTGAGGCATTGGAGGCTCGGTATGGCGACGCTCACCTGGAACACGTGTTTCGTGCGCAGCTCAAGGATCGCGTGCCACGCAGTAACGAAAACCTGCAGCAGTGGGCCCTTGAAGTGGAGAAGCTGGTTCGTAAAGCGTACCAGTCTGTACCTGCGCTTATTGATGGGAACCTGGTGCAGGCATTCATCGATGGCATCCGCGACCTTGAAGTTAGAGCTGCTGTGAGGCTCGGTCACCATGGGACGCTTAAGGACGCCTTGGCCCATGCACTGGAGGTGGAAGCTGTGCGGCAGGATCATCGTTCCCATCGCGTCAGGCAGGTTGCAGCGGCTACAGTTCGCGACCGCAATAAAGGGTACAGTCCTAGGTGCTACGGCTGTGGCGAAAAGGGCCACCTTCGATCCAGTTGCCCTAAGCGAACTGCAGAAAGAGAAGACGGCCGATCTCCAGAGGGCAGTGCGGCTAACAGCACCGCCCAGCATCAGCAGCAGGGAAACGAGTAATAGCCAGGACTGCGGGGCGGGTGCTGGCTGATGTTCAAAGAGCCCCAAGGGTTTCGATCACACAAACCCATGACGGGAACAGCCTAATCATCAAGGGCGAGGTCAACGGAACGCCGTGTAAGCTGACCATAGACACTGGAGCTTCTCGCACGGTTGTCAGTTCCCAACTTACAAGTCGGTCCCTTGGGGACTCCGCATACAACCGGGAACGCATTAGTTTGGTAACAGCCACCGGTCAGCGCATACCCGTCCATGGAGAGAAGAAGATGGAGTTGAAGCTAGGCAACAGAATCTACCTGCATAATGTCATCGTGGCCGATATAATGGACGATTGCATCCTGGGCCTTGACTTTATGAGGAAGAATTGTTGCGAGATTGACGTCAAGCAAGGTGTTTTGAAATGTGGACAAGAGGAACTTTTCGTGGAAGGGGCGTTGCCAGGTAATGTGTACAGCCTTAAGAAGATTGTTCTTCCGCCGAGATCGGAAACGATTGTGCCGGTTAGTCTTCCTCGGAATCCTAGGCAAACACATCGTTGTGTACTCGTGGAAAGGGTAGACAATGACCTTCCATGGAAAGTGGCACGAACTTTGGTCAGAGCCACCGACATCTCAGGGGTACGTGTGCTGAACCTTTGTGATCAGGAACAGATTATAGAAAAAGGCACACTAGTCGGTACTTGCGAGGAAGTGGATTGGTTGCGTCGATGCCAATATCTATCGACTGGGACCCTCAGCAAGGATGCACAAACGAAATTGACCACACTTTTAGACGACTGCCGCAGCGCTCTGTCCCAAAATGAAATGGTCAAGGCGAAGAAGATGTTACTCAAGTACGCCGATGTTTTCTCGTCAAACGATGCTGACATCGGGAAGACTGGCTTAGTTCAACACAAAATAAACACAGGAGAAGAACTACCTATCCGTCAGCGGCCAAGGAGATTGCCGGTAGCACGTGAAAAGGAAGTGGAAATCATGATTGAAGGAATGGTGAAGGATGGTGTTATTGAACCTTCATCTAGTCCATGGTGTTCACCTGTAGTGCTGGTAAGAAAGAAGGACGGCAGCATGCGGTTTTGTGTTGACTATCGTCGTCTGAACGACGTTACAAAGAAGGACAGCTATCCTTTGCCGAGAATCGATGACACGCTGGACATGCTTACTGGAGTAAAGTGGTTTAGCACGCTGGACCTGAAAAGTGGCTACTGGCAAGTCGAAATTGACCCTAAGGACAAGGAGAAAACTGCATTCTCGACAGGAAAGGGTCTGTGGCAATTTAAAGTTATGCCGTTTGGATTGTGCAATGCTCCGGCAACTTTTGAAAGGTTGATGGAACTCGTACTTACTGGACTAATTGGCGATGCCTGTTTGGTCTACTTGGATGACATCATCATCGTAGGCCGCACGTTTGAAGAACATCTTCAAAACCTGGAACGCGTGCTCATGAAGATCCAGAGTGCCAACCTCAAGTTAAGTCCGAAGAAGTGTTCACTATTCAAACGACAGGTTAGCTTTTTGGGATATGTAGTGTCTGAAGAAGGTATCCGCACGGATCCAGAGAAAATCGCCGCTGTCAAGGATTGGCCAGTTCCAAAAGACAAGACGCAGGTCAGAGCATTTTTGGGTTTGTGCTCCTATTATCGGCGATTTGTCAAGAACTTTGCAGACATAGCCAAACCCCTGCATAAGCTAACCGAAGAGAAGCGACAATTCTGCTGGGATGAAAGTTGCGACATCGCATTCCAGGAGCTAAAGGACCGTCTGTGCAAAACGCCTATTTTGGGGTACCCTGATGCGGGCAAGGAATTTATAATTGACACAGACGCAAGTGACATAGGACTTGGCGGTGTGTTGTCTCAACGGAATGGTGATCAAGAGGTTGTGATAGCGTACTTCAGCAAGTCGCTGTCAAAGCCGGAAAAGAACTATTGTGTCACGAGACGGGAATTGCTTGCTGTGGTAAAGTCATTGCAGCATTTTAGCAAATATCTTCTGGGGCGGAAATTCCACGTACGAACTGACCATGCTGCACTGAAATGGCTATTGCAGTTCAAAAATCCAGAAGGACAAGTTGCGAGATGGATTGAGCTACTGCAGGAATACGACTTTGTGGTCGAACATCGCAGCGGGAAATCACATGGCAACGCAGATGCATTCTCAAGAAGACCTTGTCCTGAAGACTGCAAGCATTGTACTAGGCAAGAAAGTAAAAAAGTCGTACCTGTGAGGATGCTCAAGACAGACCTCAGCAACGAGTGGAAGGAAAGCCTACAACGTGCACAGCAGGAAGATTCGGATATCAAGCCGATTCTGGAATGGATGAAGGCCAGAGCTCCTAAGCCCAGGTGGAGTGACGTCTCAGCGATGAGTTCGATCACAAAAAGCTATTGGGCCCAATGGGACAGCTTGGTGATTCAGGATGGAGTCCTGTGCCGTAAATGGGAAAATGCTCGGGGAGACAGCTGTCATTTGCAAATGGTTGTCCCTAAAGCTCAAGTACCGGATGTTCTACAGCTGTACCATAATGGTTGTTCAGGAGGTCATCTGGGAGTAAAACGGACTCTACTGAAGATACGAGAACGGTTTTACTGGGTCCACTGTCGGGACGATGTCGAGGACTGGTGTCGCAAATGTACAAGTTGTGCAGCTGTAAAGGGACCTCAGACTCGCAGTAGAGGTGCATTGAAATTGTACAATGTTGGTGCACCATGGGAGAGGATAGCCCTTGACGTTGCAGGGCCGTTTCCGGTAAGTGAAAGTGGCAACAAGTATTTCATAGTTGTGATGGATTACTTCACCAAGTGGCCGGAAGTCTTCGCCATTCCAAATCAAGAAGCTTCGACAGTTGCAGATAAATTAGTTCAGGAAGTCTTCTGTCGTTTTGGAGTACCTTTAGAGATTCACAGTGATCAAGGAAGGAATTTTGAGTCACAAATATTCCAGGAAACTTGTCGAGTTATGGGTACTCATACAACCAGAACAACTTCTTACCACCCACAGTCGGATGGAATGGTGGAACGATTTAATCAGACATTGGAGAGGTACCTAGCCAAAGTTGTGGAAAATCGGCAACGAGATTGGGACAAGCACATACAACCGTTTTTGTTGTCATATCGAAGCGCTGTTCACGAAAGTACATCGGTGACACCAGCTTTCGCAAACTTTGGAAGAGAATTACGGCTGCCTGCAGACCTGATCACCGGAATACCACCTGATGCCCCACGCAGTATAACCGATTATGCGAATGACTTGCGGAACAAAATGAATGACATTTATGAGCACGTCAGACAATCGGGCCAGCAAATGTCTGAAAAGATGAAAACCCGTTATGACCGCAAAATGAACAATAAAGGGTTCGACGAAGGTTCACTAGTGTGGTTGCACAATCCAGTCCGCAGCAAAGGGAAATCTCCTAAGCTTCAAGCTAAATGGGACGGACCGTACCGGATTGTGACAAAGATCAATGACGTTACCTACCGGATACAGAAAGGTGCAAGAGGTACTCCTAAGATCGTCCATGTGGACCGACTGGCGCGTTATTATGGGGCTGATAATGCTCGGGACGAGCATGTCTTAGGAGGGGGCAGTGTTGCGCGCCACAATTAATGCCTGGTACATGGTGACATTAGTTACCACTAGCGCCATCTAGTATCGAGTAGCAGAACTAGTCGAGTCACGATCGTTCTAGAAAATTCGATACTAGAACTTTGTAGAACTTTCTCGAACTATCGACACCTAGTCGGTCGGGGCCGGTATGTACTCGAACATTCTAGATGTTTCTACAATGGAAGGTTCTAGAACTATCTGCGGCACTATATAAGGCCGGGATGCGCGACGACCGACACAGTTTGGATAAAGCGACAAGAGCGAAAACATCAAGCGATCTATCAAGTGCGAATTAAGAGTGATCAGTAGTGTAATTGTGTTTTAATAATTAGTCTGTTTGAGCTGTAATTAGTGTTGTAAAATAATTAGTCTGTTTGAGCTGTAATTAGTGTTGTAAAATAAATTGTTATTTTTGGTTATTCAATCGGCAGTTTTTATTGTCACGAACCCGAAGCTCGTAACAATATTTACATAAGGCGCATTTCGCAGGCAGAATGTCTACCTATGTATAAGAAACATTAACCTTGATACATCGCTAAACCGTCACACGTGTGCAGCTAAATGCTTGTCAACTTTCTTGTGCCAACGTCACTTTTAAGCCTTTATCACCCTACTTTCTTGGGGATATCCGCAGTGCCGGATTAGCCCATAAGCAAATTAAGCAATTGCTTAGGGCATCACGTCTCGGGGGGCACCATAAGGCAGAAATAGTATTTGCTAGCACATGAATGGCAAGGCTGTTTATCAGCAAGATATTACAAGACCCAAAAGTCACTCTAGAGATGTGCGCCAATCTTTACAAATCGCTTGTCGATGTTTTGAAAAAATACGAGGCGACTAGTGGATAGGAGGGCCTACAGGCGTGGATTGCTTAGGGCATCAAGTAGTCTTAATCCGGCACTGGATATCCGCCAACGTTACTTTAAAGCAATATACAATCTCGTTACATACCACAATAGGTTACACCTATTTCTTTCAAAATTCAGTACTTAATAAGAATCTTAAAGTATTTTCTTTCTTTTTTACTTTTCTGTCATCTTAGGACTAAGCATTTTTCCAATTTGTACATCTTTTTAAGGTTCTACCGAAGGCGCGAATAGTATGCATAAAGATCCCCAAATTGTAAGATTTAAGCCAGTAGGAGGCAGACTGAACCCCATGAGCTGCCTTGGGTATCTTTTAAGGATTTGTGATAACCATACAATTCTTGTATGACGATTACTACGTCTTCAAAGAGTTTTCTATGAGTTCATGACCGTACGCCACTCACTGGTATTTAATTTGGACGTGATTCGAATACTTGTCGGCCAATGTAGTCACGACCTAAGTATTTTTGCGCACACAATGCCAAATAAAATTTATTCAGGCACATTCTTAATTTTGTAATTTTGGCTGTGACAATATTATCGTACCGGTCGTACTTGGTGCTAAAATAAAAGTTATATGCGCCAAAAACGTGTAGGAAAATATTACAACGGGTGTAAAAAGACTCGAACGAAGCCGAGACATTTGAACTTCCCGTCATTGTGTTCTTTTTTTTTTACAGGACATACATACCTAGGAATGGGAGTGGTTAGAAAGGGGTGAACTACCGAGATGACGACTAATAGAGAAGTATGGAAGAAAGCCGACCCCAAATAAATAGGGATAAGGGCAGGAGAATGGTGATGATGATGATCAGGGAGTTGGAACCTTCTGCTCACGGAGATCTAAAAGGTCAAAGTGACAACTTAAAAAAAATCTCGCAAACAAGTTTTAAATGTTTTTACTTGACTTTTAGTAAAAGTGTGCAGTACTGCACACCCCTACCCTATTTCAAGTTAAATAAATATCAGCTTTATTTCAATGACAATTAAGTTGATTTTAGAGTGACTAGCACTATTGAAAAAATTATAAAAATGTTAGAAGTTGTAGCGTGAACTTTATTGTGTAGGAATTAAAGTTATTTTTCCATTAATTCATATTTGTTTACATTTTTGGCAAATCAATCGCGAACGCAGATTATATACCCACACCACAACGCCTGTACCGTTGCATGAAGCATAATATTTTGCGTGCATTATATTGCACGCTGCTGTAAACAGCGATTCTTCACGCCAAAAATTCCCAGCAATATTTTTGATATACAGAATTCGTAGATAACGGATATGTGACGGGTATTTTAGTTAAAATAAACAAGAAATATAGATTAATAGCAGCGCCCCGCGGTTTCACCCGCTTATGTGTCGATCCCGTGGGTATATCGGGATAAAAACTATCCTATGTCCTTCCCCGGGATGCAATCTATCTCTGTGCCAAATTTTATCGAAATCCGTTCAGCGGTTTAGGCGTGAAAAGGTAACATACAGACAGACAGTTACTTTCGAATTCATAATATTGGTATGGATGGCTAAAAGCAAGTACGTGCAGCATGAAAATGACTAATTAGACTATCTCATAATGTAATATAAGTACATATTATTGTATGGTTTCTTCAGATTTACTAGTAACATAATCACGTACGTAATACAGTTACGCAATACTAACAGGTTTTATTTTGACAGTTCATAAATTTCGCGTTGATCCACAGATCATTATAAACGTTGATCTACATATTAGCCTTGAAAACGAATTAAAAAAAAAAATGGGGCGTTTTGGGTTGGAGGACTGTCTTATGTTAGACGTTCGAAAAGTGCTGATTCTCAATCTAATTTGTATAAATGACTTTTGATTTTGAAAGTCTATGCAAATCAACAAGCCGTAATTTTTGCCGATAGTAATCCCATCGGAAAAAATTACAAACTTCCATACAAACATTCAACTAACCCCGAATTAGCCCGCGCGGTGGATTACGGCGCACTCCCTCTCACCGAGAGGTCTGTGTCTCAACAGTAGCAACATATAGGCTGATTAAGGGCCTGTGCACACCACGTTTTTTAAACGCGCCGTTGACGCGCGTTTTAGAAACGTGCGTCGACGGCGCGCTTTTATCCACAGGCTGCGTCTCACTCGCGTGCGTATCGCGTCTGTATCGCTACAAACGCGCGTCAACGGCGCGTTTAAAAAACGTGGTGTGCACAGGCCCTAAGTATACAATCTTTCAAACCCTATTTGTTTCGATATTATGACGGGGATCGGAACTGTTTCTCATATAACAAAGGTTATTTTGTAACCTATCTAGGAGAGCAGTACAGCACCCACTAACTAAATTAAGAAACTTTATGCTTGTACTTTGCTTTATATTTACTAGCAGCGCCATGCGGTTTCACCTGCATAAGTGTCGATCCCGTTCGAAAGGCACGTGGCGCCATCTATTATCATAATAACGTTATTGTTGTCGTCCTCGGGAACAGCACTTTTTTTTCGGGATGGTAGGTACCCTATGTCCGTTTCTGTACCTGACAACGTATATGCAAAATTTCAGGATGACCGGTTCAGTGGTTTAGGCGTGAAAAGGTAACAATAAACTTACTTTCGCATTTATAATATTAAGTAAATTAATTATAATATATAATTATATATATAGTTAGGATTACTTTGCCATGTCATCTAATCCTAGTAGAACACAATCTTTATCTTTATCTATTTAACCCTTTTAGAGGATGAATTTACAAAAAAACTTTATCTACTTATAAGCTCTAGACCCAGCGGTTTAGGGTCAGTTCACACCGAGACGCGACGCGACGCGCAGTTTTCAAGATAGAAATACAATTACAGACCTTATCTACTACACAAAAAGGTACACGATTCAGTGAGCTACGCCGCGCGGCGGCGCCGCGCTGCGTAGCTTGACGTAGCTAAAAGGTACACAATTCAGTGTCTACTCACTGAATTGTGTACCTTTTAGTGTAGTAGATAACGTCTGTAATTGTATTTCTATCTTGAAAACTGCGCGTCGCGTCGCGTCTCGATGTGAACTGACCCTAAGCGTTGTTTCTCAGTGAGTTTTAGGTATAATAGTAATTAGTTACTTCTTAAATTAAATTTGTCTTTCTCACGCTACTACAGATGAAGAAACTTACTCCAGTGCTCGTTAGCCGCGTATTTGATAACTGCGAAAGTTGAATTTGTCGCCAGAGCAAAGTTTATCAACATGCTCGAATAACAAACGGTTCGTAGCCACAATATCCATTATATTAGTTCTTTATTGAATTGAATATTGAATAGCAGAAATACATGCGAGTATTCGGAGCTCCTGGACTATCTATGTATTACTAATAATAAAGACGAAGAGTTCGTTTGTTTGAACACGCTAATCTCTGAAACTGCCAGTCGGATTTGGAAAAATATTTATGAATTTGATAGCCCAATTCTTGAAGAAGACTACAGGCTACATAACATCACGCTAGGACCCTTAGGAGCCGAGCAAAAACAAAAGTCAGAAAGAACGCTAAGCGAAAACGAAGGAATACGGGGTGGGTCGGTGGAATAAGAAATTTCACGCGGACGAAGTCACGGGCTGAAGCTAGTTTCTTAATAAACCCTTCTTTACCCAGTAACGGTGCACGCGTGACTGAAATAAATTAGCAAGCCCACGTTGGCATAGAAGAATGGATCACCCAAAAACAACAATAAAGTGTACTGCAGAGATTATAGCCTAGCCTTTTCCCAACTATGTTGGGGTCGGCTTGCAGTCTAACCGGATGCAGCTGAATAAGTACCAGTATTTTACATGGAGCCACTGCCTATCTGATATCCACAACCCAGTAACTGAGTAATACGATACCCATCTGTAAGGCTGGTTGTCAGATTTTCGGGCTTCTGACTACCCGTAACGACTGTCAAAGATCCACGAATGACGGAATGACAGCCGGGACCAACGGCTTAACGTGCTTTCCGAGGCATTATAGCCTATATGGTGCTTAAATGCAACCTTTATGAATACTTTGAACAGTAGATAGCAGATATACCTACGTTGTCTCGTATATCTGCTATCTACATTGATTTATAAAAAGAATAGAAATAACAACGATGGGAATAAGATTTGGCTGAGAAGCCTAGACACAAGGATAAAAATGTAGAACCATGTTTTAGGAATAATTATTAAAGTAATATGGCAAACTGTGGTTTTATTTACTCGTCCCGGTACTTCAAGAGATTGTAAAGCTCTCACAGTAGGCACCTGCGTCAAAAAACAAGTTCATTGCTAAATCACTAACAATTCAATTCTCAATAACTACGCATCAATTTCTGCTAAACTATGTAGGTAGGAATATCTCACCGAACCGATAATTTATGAACTACTAGCTGACCCGGCAAACGTCGTACCGCCCCGCCACCAGCCGCTCTGTCCCCGCTTTTTAAATCTCTGATATCTTCTAAGATATTCATTTTAATGATATGCCGTAAAGGGCAATTTTGATCTCCATGAAATGCACAACGTATTTTGGATAAGGAATAATACTGTATTGTTTAAAATAGCTTGGTAAATAAACCCATAATTTTCTTGTAATTATGTAAAAGATAAAAATGGTTACTGTGTGTTATCCTTAGGAGATAAACATATACCATCGCGGACTTTTTTATTGATATTTTTAAGATATAAAATTCCGTATTACATTAATTTGATCTATCTCGTAAGGTTTAGCCAGCGTTTGCGATGCAAGCGCACAAAAATATGTTTGTTACGACATCACATTACAAATCTTTGATTTTCTCGGCTTTTCTCTACTACAATATGCATGTATTATACATTTATAAACCTTCCTCTTGAATCACTCTATCTATTAAAAATAACCGCATCAAAATCCGTTGCGTAGTTTTAAAGATCTAAGCATACATAGGAACAGACAGACAGCGGGAAGCGACTTTGTTTTATACCATGTACCCAGTGAAGTAACCCTGTCCCCTACCACAGATTACTGAATAGTTACCCCCTACTAACCTGGGCAAGGTCGCCAGATGACGCGCAGTTTTATCTGCGCCTAACATGACACGACGTATAATGCTACATTTAGATTATTGGATCGGAGGCGCGATACGAGTGGAAGTAGGACGATCTATCTACGCTATCATGCCTATAATCGTCATCTGATTATCGCCATAATATACAACATGGAAGAGTGTTGCAAGAAGTCGTCAGAGTCAATCGTTTGTCTCGAAAACATGCCCGATATTCACCATGATTCTCCCTTTCGGAAATTTGGGATCCAACCCATGTCCTTAGGCACGAAACTGTCACTTTACGAAATTCTAAGTTGTGATTTCAAGTTCGAGTGCCTATTCGTAAAACGACATTTTATAGTAAACAAGAAAGTGGCCCATCTGATAGCAAATGCTCACACCTCCCTTTGGGACCTCTGTAATATCAGAGTAATTGCAGCCCGGAGACAGACAGACCAGTATCAAGTTCCAAGCAACTAAATCGTTCTACACAAAAGGTGATTACTAATTTAATGACTTACCATTATCATTAAGGGAGTGATTAGGCGTAGCACCCATACTAGAACTGGACCCCTTCAATATGGCATTGTGTTGTCGCAAGTTCTCCAGCTCAACTGTAAATGTAAACAAGTTATAATTGCAGTAAAGGAAAATATAAATGAATATTAATGAGCGCATTTTAATCACTAATTACTGTAAAAAAACAGCCTGCTAACTGTTCTTGATAAGTAGGTATGTTGAGGAAAAAACATTATGGATTTTAATGTGGTTGGTTTATGATATTTAACTGTGCAGATTAATGAGGAGGGTTAAAGATACATACTCAAACTCATTTATTTCAATTAAACCAATTACAGGCACTTTTGAATTGTGAAGGGGTTGAATCATGAAGCAGTCATGCTAGCAAAGGAGGTGGCGCGGGACGGCTCAGGGAGAGAGCCTCCCGTCCCAGCCGCCGCGGGAGACGCTCCGGGCGTCGGGTGCCGCGTGATGACTCCCGGCCACCGTAGGCGCGGGCATGCGGGCGGAAAGTACTATGCTAATGAGTAGCTCACCGTCCGATCAGGACCAGGCCCGTGCCGGACGGCGCGTACGTGTTCCACGCGCGCCTCAAAGAGATGTCAGCAGCAGAGAAGGGGCCCCTTAGGGCCGAAGCCTGCCGGGTCAGCGGGATTGTCCGAAAGGGTTACCGCTGGCCCGGAACATAAAGGGCTAAGGAAGGAACACGGGTGGGTTTTAGCCAGTAAGAGTCTGACACTCCCTTCCGCTCCACACAGAGCGGGAGGGGTCATTTGATGATTTCCCATCCGAAAAAAAAAGGCGTTGAATCATATAGTTGAAGCTAGTTGCTCATTCCAAAGTGTAGTAGGTTCCTATAGAGAAGAACAGCAAGAAAATCACTTTACTTTTTAAGTATCATTCTCAATAAGATAAAAGGTAAATAATTAAGGCCAGTATTATCAGTCATACAATAGGCTATTTGACTGGTTTCTGATAAACATCTCAGATTATTTAATGGTGTCTAACGAGCCCACAAAAACCTATTACTTCAAATTGCATAATGTATTTCTTTTAGAAAATAGTAAATAAAAATGTACTGTTTAAATAAGCCGTCAAAACGCTATCTTTAACAATATGGCGTCGTAACGTATTGTGACGTCACGACGCCATATTGTTACACGTAAACAAACGTTGAAACGGTCGAGATACTAGACAAAAGTCCTGTCAACGATAGACAGTAATTGACTATACCATGACGTCATCATAAGTTCAGCCAATCCAGACCGTTTTCGATTACGTGGCGCCAGATTTAAAAAGATGAAGTTTTTTCGGGATTTTTTTAATAAATAATACATTGTTTTGTAGTAAAATTAATGCAAATCGATTTTAAAAGCGATAATCTATACGAGTGTCAATAATTATGACCTTATTTTTTACATTGTCAAATAGCCTATTGTTTTACAAGACATGTTGCGCCAACCCCAAATAATTTGGAATAAGGCCAGGAGAATAAATGAATTGTTTGAAGGAATGTACAATATACGAAAAGGATCTCTTTAAGGAAAACAAATATTATAACATCTTTTTCTATTTAAAAAATGGTTGCCTGTAAAGTCGGTTTTACGGGCGAAGATTTTACGTGACAACGACCGATCATCCGATCATAGTTGAGTGGGAGAGAGACGCAAGGCATTCGGCGGGCCTCTCTCTCGTTCGGTGACTCATCGTAACGTTACCGAGCGTTACACTTTTTCATAAGTGACTCCCAGTCGCAACCTAATTTAAGACGTTGTCACGTCAAAAATTGGTTTGAATTCAGTCCACAGGAAAAACCGTCTGCTCTAGAAAATAACAAACTATTTTAAAAGCATAAGGCGCTGGTTTTTCCTTTAATCCTTATTTACTAATATTAGAAATTCGAAAGTAACTCTGTCTGTCTGTCTTTATGTTATCTTATGAGTTAATTCTCATTTAATAACTAGATCGCCAGGCCAGTTTTTAATTAAGACACGGAATACTAACATCCTCTGGGGACGTAGCCCAGGTGTAAGACAATAGACTTGAAAACTGTAATTTATATAATATTACAATAGTCAACTTACTTATACTCCATTTATAATAGCATTAGAAAAAAGAGGCTCGCAGAAGCAGGAGTACGAAACCTTTTATTTTCAAGTTAAGTTCAAACGATTTTAATAAATAATGTATGTGCTTTTTTGTAAGTAACAATGTATGGCATACAATAAAGCATATTCCATCCATCTACTCGTTACAATGCTTGGATAGGTACATAAAATGAAACAATTTTTAGTAACAATCAGTTTATTAAAAACAACTTTATCACAATGGCATGTCCTTATTATGTTTTTAACAAACCAAATAAATACGACACAAAACGCTACTTGACTGATGGTGACAAGTCATAATTTTAACAATGATAATTTAGAATGCCAGAGGATTAACAAAAATACACTTTCGCAAGCTAAATACCAACTATAAAAACATTTTCCAGAGACATAGAAGTGCGAGATGAGATTTATTGCTATTAAAGAAGAGAAAAAGTTTTGCCACCTTAATGATATAATGGAGATGATAGATGTTCCATTCCCAATTATTCATCATCCTCTGATGATAATGATGAAGAAGTTTCACCAACGTTAATAATAAATCTTTCTACAACATTATCCAAAACCTTTCCTCTTCGTTAATTGTATGAGCAATGCAAGATTGCCATTTCTCTGCAGTTATGTTTATGAGTGCTTGCCGCTTCACTTCTTCTAATTTAAAACTTTTATTGTTTTGGGCTACATACCCCTTCATTTGAGCCCAAACTAATTCTATTGGGTTGAGCTCGCAGTGGTAAGGGGGGAGGCGCAATACTAATATATTTTTTTCTTTAGCCATCTCATCCCAGCAAAGTTTTGGTACAAATGTTTTATTTGTTTCACTTTTTCTAATGAAGTGGCCCTAAAGTCTTTTTCCTCAAAAGGAATATTTTTGTTTTTTTTGCCACTCTTGAATATCTGCCTTTCGTGTGGCTGTAGTTGGCAGCTTCTCCACTTTCCTCGAATGATATGGCGCATTATCCATAACAATAACAGCACCATTCTCAATTTTTGACAATATTAATTTGAACCACTTTTCAAAATTGTGTGCATCCATTTCAGAATGGTACTCTCCATCACCCTTTTTGGCTTCAAATATTAATTCACCATCCATTAAAAACCCTTCTGTAGATCCTGTGAAATGAAATAAAAGCAAATCAATAATTGTGCACCGGTGGCATAGATTACTTGACTGCTGGAAATAGATCTCAACCTTTAAATAGCAACCGAAATTGACTGCATCATTACTGTCCTTGAACAGGTAAATCTACTACCATAAACCCAGAATCTACCCATAAACATCTTTCTCCGAGGGGAGGCATTAAATTAAGACTTAATGTCAGTGACAACGGAGAGATTATTTTATTCATGATTTGTTATGTAACAATGGTAAAGTAATTTAAAAAAAAAATACATATAAATCAAGTTTTACCAATATGGCCAATGATAAGCCGCCTTCCTTTTCCAGTTAGCTTGCAGAATCTTGTCCAACGTTGGTAACTCAATATCAAAGAAAAAAGAATTATTTTTTCTTGGTATTCCACTTAACGTAATATCATAATCATCAGATTTTGAGTATTTCCGTTGGCGAGGAGGTGGCGATTGCAGGCGACCTTCTGTATTGTACTCTTTGAGTACATTATAGACTGTTGCACGAGATATGCCTATAAATTAAGATTAGTAATGTATGTTATTACCTTAAAATGCATGTTACTTTCAAATACATTTATTTTTTAAGGTAATCATTTTATGATCCTTACCCGCAATTTCTGCAGTTTTGTTAATTAACTGCGTTCTATAAACAGGAGTACCTTCGGGACCCCTTAACATCTTCATAAATATTTATCACTATTCTTTTTTCTGTAGAACGAAGCGGTGTTTGCTTTATTCTATTTTTCTTAGGAGACAATAATTTTAACATCGTGATCTACTTTGGGGCCTCGTTTTTTACGCTGCTGACACTGATCAGCGCTACTAGCAGTTCCAGAGCGCACATGTTGCGCTTGCAAGCCACTCGGGCCTACACCGGGATCGTCCGTGCCCATAGTTCAACAAAACGTACCGCTTTGTACGAACAACACAAAACTAACACTAATAACGATAACAAAACAATAACAACAAAAAAACAGTAACAAATAACAACTAAACCACGAAAATTCAGCAATAACAAGTATCCACAAGTGAGTGAATGACAATTTGACAACTGCAGATTATTTACGCAATTTGACGTATGGACGGATGATATCATAAACCGACAAAATAAAAAAACACGTGCTGCCACCACTTAGAAGGGAATATGTAACATTTTAGATTTGGTAGAGTTATAATGACATGAAAAACGTTCTGGGTCCTGTCCTCCCCTGCTTCTTTTAGATTTTAAACCTTGACACGACAATATTTTATGTAAAAACTAAATAATATTAAATGAAAGCCTTGTAATTTCAGAAGGTAGATAGGTTAAATAAGTACAAATAAGTGTGACAGTTGTTACTTAAATTTATTATATTTAACTCCACATCAATCTTGACTGTAATAATGTTTGTTGTACTTTTATTACAAAGTGTGCCCCTAAAAGAGCCTTTTTTTACTTCTGTCTAATGCTATTGTAAATGGAGTATAGTATAATATAATTATGCATGTTATAATAAGTTTAGAATAGGACAGCTAGAAACTATGTCTTCATTTAACAATGTAGTTTAATAACTAATTGAAAATGAAGTAACTATAGCATTAGATTAACACTTTCACTGTCACCAAAGTAGACACAATAGTTAATTATTCAACCTGAAACATATGTGGTTCATGGGGCAGGGAATGGGTTGAAAACTTCTTAAAATTAAAGAGAAGGTCCTCAGGATTTTGTTGCACTATTTTTTTCCCTCGACATGAACAAAGGGAAATGGTGCAGGGTGGTCATTTTCCGAGTTATCTTTTGTAACTTTTGACATTCAGAATGTGCTGATTTCAAGCCTAATTTGTAACAATGACTTATCACTTGATTTATTACTAAAAAAAACTGGTAAACAGCTAGCTGCATCCAGTTATACTGGAAGCCGACCGAGTTGAGAAAAGATTAGGCCGATGATAGTCTTCAAAAAGGCCTATTATCTTCATAAAAGCCACATATTAAGTTAAACAGTGACATTAGTATGAAATACATGTTTAAAGCATGTCTCATGTCCTTGACACATAATGCATTGAATGTGGGTGATTAAAATGTAGGTGTACATGTTGGAAAGGATGACCTTATGCATGTACCGTGGGCTGGTTTACCAAAAAGTTTGGAAGGTTGCATATTATGCAGATTTAATGCTGAAGGCTGTTTAACTTAGGGAACTTATTATATTGTAGATATAGACAACTAATACAGAAGTATGGAAGAAAACGACGTGTTGCCTCAACTCCTAATACATTGGGACAAGGGCAGGAAAATGATGACCAATGTATCTTCTTATAGGTAAAGGAACTAGGGCCACTATTTATTATTAAGGCCAAAGCTAACATGTTGCTTTTAGCATCGGCGATAGTGCGATTTTGCGACTGTATCGATGCATTTAGCTTCTAAGAAGCAGTTAAGTCACCGATGGGCGATGAAAAAAGTAGCGTGTGTGCTTTGGCCGTAATGTTCGTACAAATGCTGATAGACGCAGGGGTGGTGCTTTAGCCCTAATGCTCATACAGAACTACAAAAATTATAAGGAAAATGGTGATATGCTGTGTATTATGCAATGAATAAGCCCAATAAAAAAACACAGCTTGAAAAATACAGACATAATAAGCTCAACAAAATGCTTGTTACTGGAAGGGTTGAAAATAAAGTTTATTGTCCTTACCTTTGGTATCCATTAAATCTTTATTCAGTCTTTCATTTGCCATTTTCAGGGAAGTTATCTGGTCAAGCAGACATGTCAGGAGTCTGCTGCCAACCTGACTTCCAGACATGTCTGAACTGTCTTCTGATCCTGATTCCACATCTCCATTAGCAGGCTGGGCTACATCTGGCAGGCCTCTCACACAGGGGTCACTGAACCTCCTTGCATTACTACCTTCATCCTTGTCATTCAGGTTCATGTCACTGTTGGAATTTGTGTCACCAACTGATGTTACTATTGGTGGCAAGCTAGCAAAGTCCTGGCTGTCAGTCAAATTTTTTGGTTGCAAATAATTGATGTTATGTGAGTGTGTCGGCGTCCCGTGTCGAGGGGTGCTCGTCACCTCCTCAGCCTTATTCTCACTCCGGCGCCGCAATCTAGGTCTCTGCACCTGGATGCTTTTGTTTACACTCTGCACATAACGATATTCAGGCCCGTAGAATGGCATCATAGGTGGGTTGCAGTAACTAGGCAGCGTGGGCAGAGACATCGGCTCAGGTGCACAGCCATACATATGCCTGTAAGGATCAAAGCCCGGTGCGAACTGAGAACTACTCATCCCATAGTTCACATTCGGATTCACGTATGTATCATACGTGTCCATGCTAGGCGTCGACTCCTGGATGTGGTGCATTGTCTTGTCCAACCATTTTGACAGGTACGAACCTCTGCTCCCACGAGATTTCTTCCGCTTTCCCAGGGAGCCGTTACTATTCGACGGTTTGCCGTTGCCGTTCACTTGTTTTGTTGTAGAAGCCATTATTAATGTCACTTTATTACACTCGAACACAAGAACCTCACTTCAGCTCCTTCTTCCAAAAATCAAGACACTAATATTTTCCATTTACGCTGAATTATTAAAATCGCGCACAAAAATAACTTTATTCAATTCGACCGACTTGGGCAATGAATTATAAATGACGTTTACTGTCATTAGTATTTTATCTATGCATTTAACTTTGTCATTTCTAATACAGATAAAAAAAATACTCAGTTCACGTAGAGGTGCAGGAACGAAAAAAAATTAAAATAGCCAAGATTTTTAAATCGAAATAACTTTTGCCTGGCCATGAAAACTACATTTTTGTTCTTTTTAAATGGCTTATTTTTTATCTAAGTAATTTTGTGTGTAGAAATCAGACAGCGACATCTGTTACAGTAACTGGTTACCACAATAGGTATTAGAGTTGTATTAGTTCCCACCTAGAAAAATAGATGGCGTTAAATATGTATCCTCCATCCTTTTTTGATCTTATGTTTTATCTAGCAAATCGCCCCTCATTTTTAAAATAATGGCCTTATTTTCTACTACTAAACGTATCGATTGACATAGATAACTATCAATCATTTGTGGGCTTTACGGCTTGTTTTATAGGCTTTAGCTACGCTTCGAGAATTTAGGGCAAACAATGCACAACTACCTACTGAATAAAGTAGGTAGGTACTTACTTAACTTGTCTTTTCAGCGTATTTTTTGGCCCATTGCCCCTGCTTTGCTTAATTAACCCAACTGATTGGTTTCCTTCATCTAGTGACTTTCACAGAGCATGTTATTATTTTCTATTGAAGTTCTGCCTATAGCTATAACTCCGTACTAGACATGTGCGCCGATCGGCGTGGCGCACGCCGCCGGTCATTTTAGCCACGCCGACGCCGCCGGATTTCTCATCGGCGTAATCGGCGTCAAAATCCAAATAATATTCTAGATTATGTATCGCACATTATTTGATGCCGGATGCCGTTAATATAATGAGTGCATCAAACTCAGTCACAATCAATGTTGTACTGGTTTTTAGGTGTAGGGGAGCGTGGGTCACAGTGGATCCTGGGTCACAGTGGATAAATCATTGTAGGTGTGTATTTAAAGCAAACAGACGCGTACGCGTTCGCGACGTTGCCGTTCTTACACTCCCCCCGCAACCGAGCTAGTCGCCATCTTAGTATCGGAGTGGACGCACGCGGTACGGAGCATCCGTCGACAAGTAAACCACAAACTTTTATTTTACGTGTTTTTGTAAAACGTTTTGCCTTTCCGTATATTAGAATTTTACAAGTGTTGATAATGTGATATGATCTAAAGTTACTGTAGAGAATTTTTGTTACTCTAATATGTTTATTTGACAAATAAATAATTTGGTAGGATTTTTTAATTAAGACTTCTCCAACTGTGGCACAGTGGATCGTTTTGAATTGGGGTACAGTGGATCTTGTATCCACTGTGGAGGATTAAGAATATTATGATTGTAATTGTTTTTTATTGTTTGTAAGAGGTTTAGTTATGTCAACCTTATAAGTTGAAGGACAGCAGATGTGTTCTATTTATTGATCGTTTGATTTTTTCATATTGTGAAACTAGTACCTAAGTTTAAAGTATTATAGGTACTTTCCAAATACAAAGTCCACGTCTAAATTACCTCAAATAAAGATTTATGTTATGTTTACAATTAAACGCATGTTTAATGATTAAAAATAAACCACTTAATTTAAATACACGTTTTTTAATGAATATAAATTAATCATTATCCAGTGTGACTCACAGGATCCAGTGTAACCCAAATCAGTATCCACTGTGCCCCTGTTATGGGGCACAGTGGATAATTTATCACTTAAAATAAAAATAATAATAAAAAAATACTGAGTGCTTTTAGGTCTGTTTTTGTAATACAGGTTCAAATTTAAATATATTTTCTAGGACTCAGTCAATATGATAGAAAATTTGAGGTAAAAAAAGTAAAGTTACAAGTCATTGAAAGAAAATGGATCCACTGTGACCCACGCTCCCCTAAAGAAGAACAAGCGTTGGAACAAACTGAGGACGAACGAGGTTCTTATAATGAGCCGCATGAAAAGAAACATGTTGTCGAAATTAGATCACCGCTTTCCCATTAATAAATTGACTATGGCGGCTGCTCTTCTCGATTGCCATTTCCAAGGAATGTCAGTAATTGACAAATACCTTGAGGAAAGATGGCAAACGAGAGTTTCCTTTATGTCTGCATTTGTGAGAGAACACGTCAGGGGCTCTGATATTTTACAAGAAACAGCTAATTATCCCAGTAAGTCAGTCTCCTCTACTTTTCTTTTGGCTATGTCCCAGAAGTATACAACTCCTGGTAGTATCACTAACGTGGCTGATGATCCTGTGGTGGTCGAATGTTGAAAATACTTTGGTGGATGAGCCCCTAAGGCTGTGCTCGACGGAAACATACTTCGTTATTGGAAGGAAAAGAAGAATACTTATCCTTGGCTATTCAACTGCGTTAGGGCTATCATGAGCGTTCCCGCCACAAACACGCCCAGCGAGCGAGTTCAGTCGCAGGACTAACCATTACGGCAAAAAGGTCACGGTTAAGTCCTACTTCCGTAGACATTTAGACAAAATTATATTTATCATCATCATCATCATCATTTCAGCCAAAAGACGTCCACTGCTGGACATAGGCCTCCCCCAAGCACTTCCACTTCGACCGGGTCTGTGCTTCTCGCATCCAACGGGTTCCTGCGGCCTTCACAAGGTCGTCGGTCCACCTTGTGGGAGGCCTTCCAACGCTACGTCTTCCGGTACGTGGTCGCCACTCCAGAACCTTTCGGCCCCATCGGCCATCTGTTCTGCGAGCAATGTGCCCTGCCCACTGCCACTTAAGTTTGGCAATTCTGCGGGCTATGTCGGTTACCTTGGTTCTCCTGCGGATCTCCTCATTCCTGATTCGATCACGCAGGGAAACTCCAAGCATAGCCCTCTCCATTGCCCTTTGGGTGACTTTTAGCCTTCTTATAAGGCCCATTGTGAGCGACCACGTTTCAGTGCCATAAGTCATCACTGGCAACACGCACTGGTCAAAGACTTTCGTCTTGAGACACTGCGGTATGTGGGACGAGAAGATATTGCGTAGCTTCCCGAACGCTGCCCAGCCGAGTCGGATTCGACGATTGACCTCTTTCTCGAAGTTAGACCTACCTAACTGGACAGTTTGTCCGAGGTAAACATACTCGTCCACGACTTCCGAGTGTAGCGTCTCCGATCTTTATGGGAGTGGGTGTTACATGGGCATTTGACATGACCTTCGTTTTGTCCATGTTCATTTTAAGACCCACTCTTTCGGAGGCTCTACTGAGGTCATCGAGCATTGTACTGAGGTCCTCCATAGTCTCAGCCATGACTACGATATCGTCGGCAAACCGAAGGTGAGTTATGTACTCGCCGTTAATGTTGATGCCAGCCCCTTTCCAGTCCAGAACCTTGAAGACATCCTCCAGTGCAGCGGTGAACAGTTTCGGAGAGATAACGTCTCCCTGTCTTACACCTCGCTGCAGAAGGATAGGTTTCGAGGTCTGATCCTGGAGTCGGACTGACATAGTGGCGTTTTCGTACAAACACTTCAGCACCTCGATGTACCGATAGTCGATCTGGCACCGTTGAAGAGACTGCAGCACAGCCCATGTCTCGATCGAATCAAAGGCTTTCTCGTAGTCCACGAACGCTAAGCAGAGAGGCAGGTTATATTCTTCGGTCTTCTGTATAACCTGTCGCAGCGTATGTATGTGGTCTACGGTGCTAAAGCCTTTACGGAATCCGGCTTGTTCGGGAGGCTGGAAGTCGTCAAACCTGCGCGCGAGACGGTTCGTGATGACTCTCGAAAACAGCTTGTAGACATGGCTCAGGAGTGAGATGGGCCTATAATTCTTAAGAAGGGCATTGTCGCCCTTCTTAAAGATAAGTATCACCACGCCTCTGTTCCATGCCTGTGGGGTTTTGCCCTCGAGTATGACGGAACCAAACAGCTTCTGAAGGGTCTTAAGAACGGGTTTTCCGCCGGCCTTCAGCAACTCGGCCGTAATTCCGTCATCACCTTGTTTGTGTGCCTTGTTGTTTTTGAGCTGCTTCAGAGCCATCCTAATCTCGTACAGGCTGACGTCCGGGATGTCTTCGGTATAGTGCCGGGTCAATCTAGCTCTCGGGTCGTTTGCCAGATTCATAACGGGGTTACTTGTTGACGTGTATAACTGTCCATAGAACCTCTCGATCTCCCTCAACAGCTCAGGTTTGGCGAATACGATCCTGCCATCTTCGGTCTTCAGTTTCATAAGCTGGCTCTGCCCAATAGACAGATCTCTAGCAAAGACCTTGGAGCCTTTATTTCGCTCCAAGATAATACGGAGATCGCTTTTCAAGGACTTGGAGATCTGTCTACTGAGTTGCCGGTAATTTTGCGCATCAAATTATATTTATACATGATAATTATGACATGTGTAAGAAGCAATTACAAAAGCTAAAATAATTTGCTTCTTGTTCATAAAATTTTATTTCTTTTCTCTCTTTTCGTATTAGTTTGATTGTTATTTGTAGCCATAGAGGTTTTTTTGTAATTGAAATTTTGATTTTATAATTGTACCTATTTAATATAGTTATGATAAACAAATAATTCTTGTCATAATTTAAAAAATGATTTATTTGTTCTCTATTAAGCGTGCCTTATGTTGATTACCTATAATAAATAAAAAAAACAATGTGGATTGAGACGTCTTCTATTCTACTTATTTTGACCATCCACGCCGATTACGCCGATGACGCCGCCGCCGCCGACAATTTAAACGCCAGACGCCGCCGCCGGTCGAATGACCATCGGCGCACATGTCTACTCCGTACCTATCAATAAAGTTTTGGTGTGACTAGGGTTAACATCCGTCCGGATTTGTCCGGATTTTTTAGATTAGATGGAATACGAGTACCTACTTATTAAAACTCGTATAAGTAATACCAAATAAGTCTTTAACTTCTCATACCTACATCTAAAAACTAAATTACTTCTATAACAATCAGTAGTTCAAAATAAAAATAGTTTTACCTACATAAAATAATCAATTCTGGTTACATGGGAGCTAGGTATTATTTTTTTTTATTTTTCAGCGCACTTTTTTTTTTGATCCCCACCTCGCAACTTTCCTCCCCTCGCGAGCGCCTGCTACCATAGATACCACTGTAACGTCTGTAACTAAGTGGGTAACGTTTGGATTTTGTGACTATAATGTCCGGTCTTTTATTGAAAAGTCAGGCTACTTTTCAAATTTCTAAATGGTAACCCTAGGTGTGACCCGTTAACTCCGTAGACAGAGTAAACTATAGACTGCTGCATATCTTCTTTTTCATTCGCACAAGAAAAAGAGAAAAATATTAACGTGACTAGCAAAGAAAAGAGACAGAGTAAGAATATTTCTGTCCCTTACTGCGTGTCGGCTAAGCACATCAATGTGCACAACAAGTTCGACGTTTATGAATGAAATATTAAAAATTATGAATGAATTAGTAAAAACTACATCGCGATTAAACGGAAAATAAGATCTTTTTTGTGCATAATTAAATAATAGTACATTTGCGCAACTATGAAAATGGTTAGGTGCAGTGTAATAAGCTGTAAAAATGATAGTATGATGAAGATTGCCGGAATGTTTTGTCCCTTTCGGTGACACGGATACCATGAGTCTATAGATTACTCTGTCTACGGTTAACTCATAGGTTTCTGTAGGTAGATAGGTACCTACTCGATGATTATTCTACTCTCCTACTATTCTCCGCCTGACTTGAAAGCAAATGCCTGAGCTTGGTCAAGTTATCATAACGACAGGACATGTTATAGACGACAGAGTCGACAGATCTAGCTTTACATTTCCAGTACAAGATAACTTTTCATTGTACGTGAAGGGCGGGCGCGCATTTTGGGGGACTGTCACATAAGTAACTTTGACGTTCGGAAAGTAGGTAGGTATTGATTGTCAGCCTGATTTGAATGACTTTTGATTTTAATATGAAAAACGTAGACTGGAAATAATATCGCACACCTAGATCTAAACAGCGATTAACTCAAAAAAACACTTTTTTCAGGAAAGTTGAAAAACTGATTACTATGTCCATATGCACTGCAGGAGTTTGCTGTAAGTATTGATCAATACTTTTTAAGTTGAGTAATGGAACTATTTTTGAATCTATTTTGTTGGTCGCTAGGTAGTGAGTTAGGGAATTCGATGGTATGCATACCTCAAAAATTGAGATTTTAGAGTTAGCTCTCTTTAGATCTAGGTGTGCGATATATAGCTTGATATATCGCCGCGTATACCTAGCTGTTTAGCGGGTGTTCAATAATACATTGTAGACTCACCAAACTGTTTTTACCAGCTATTTCTCAATACTTACGAATTCATTTCCGCCCATGGAGAACGGCAGCCGCCCACTTGATATCTTGACATTGATTTCAGAATTTGGTAGCTTTCGGTCTAACAAATTGTGATAAAATTTGGGCCCGTTGGGTAAACGGCGATACGTTTGAAGTCGGGTAGCTTTCTTATCACGTTTCCTACTGCCCTTGTCTGTTAACTGTGACTGACTACAATCAAACTGCTGCTATCTTCGCTAATAAAGGCGTAGTACCTCCTTAAGAGCCTTTACGCCGCGCCGTATGGCATTTCATAAAAATTTTCAAGCCCTTACTTTTTCGAAATGAATGAACTGATTCGAAAAATAGTGTTACAGCCAAATTAGACTGATTTTAAATTTTCCATAGAAACAGAGATTTCCAGTTATCTTTTTTAAATAAGACATTTCGAAAAAGTTCTCTACTAACTTTTTAGACCTTTGTATCCTGCTTATGCGTACGAAGTTTTATTGATATCGGTTCATTCAGTTCGAAAAATGGCTTGAAAGTTTGTATGAAATGCCGTACCTACGGCGTAAACGCTCTGATAACGCCTATTTGCAGTTTTATCTATTTCTGTAGCCCTTGGGTACCTACAGCATGTTTCGTTGTGAATGTAGTTATAGGATGCTGTTTTCGCATTTTGTTCTAGCAATCCTAGTGTTGACTGTTTAGGTACAGTACCTACTATTTTAACGCAAAAATATCAGAGACTTAATAAACCTTGTTGCCTGGAAGAGATCGCAGAAAGCGATAAGGCCACCCATTGTGTTTTGAATTGTAGTGTTAAAATAATGTATTTTCTGGTGTAGGTACAGTCACCTGCAAAAGTCCATGGGTACCCTAATGTCTATTTTCCTGTGAACGTTTGAAGTTCAAGTGTGAATATCAATTTATTAATAGGTAGGTACCTACCTATTAATAAATTGATATTCAATTTTTACATAATAGTTTTTTTTTAAAGAAACTATTAATTATAAATTGTTTGAATGTTTGAAGAGACAAAAAGAACACCGTCATTTCTTGATTCATAGGATTTTGAATCTGAACTGCCCATCCATTTTTGCAGCCGACCGTAGAATAAAGTATGTATATATATATAGGGTGACTGGTAATTAGTGACCGATACTTAAACACGTGATTTTACTCATAATTATGAACAACTTTTACTATGGGACCAAACCTGAAATCGCGAAAAAAAAAACAGCTGTTCCCTACATTTTGACGAGTTAGACGAACATAAATGTAGGGAACAGCAGATTTTTTTTCGCGATTTCAGGTTTGGTCCCATAGTAAAAGTTTTTCATAATGATGAGTAAAATCACGTGTTTAAGTATCGGTCACTAATTACCAGTCACCCTATATAATAAAAAAAAAGTAAGTAAAAAATATAAAGAAAAATATAAAGTATGTATATATAAATAAATAATAATAATAATAAACACGGAGTAAACTTACAATCAGCATTAACTTCATTCAGAGATGGTCACCATACATTTTTCGAGCTATACTCCGCATTTATTAACGAGGGATAACTGTTGTGTCCCTTAAATACCCAGGTGTTTATAATTGAAACAAGTATTAATGACAGAAATTTATTGTCTAAATATATAAAACAATTTGATTTATATTTACAATTATTTTTTCTTCTATATCGTTTTTATAAATTGTTTTGAATGGTTTACGAGATGATTTGGACGTACTTACTTATATAATAATAGATCATATGAAGAAACCGCTAAAGGATCTGTACCTAAATTCTTTACAAATTCTATGGCACATTGATTGAAAGGAAAACATATTTTACAGAAACAACACAAATAATGTGAAAACATATTATGAAAATTGGCAGTAGGTAAGTTCATATATTAGAGATTACTCTTACAAACAAAATCGTACATACTAACTAGAATTACTGAAACTAAAGTATGGTCAAAACAATATGGTAATATTGGGTTAACAATTTACTTACATAAAACATTATTTTCTACATTTTTATACTTAGATATTTATTTTGTAGAAATTATATATTTCTTTATGATAAAACTCAAATTTAATTGATCAAAAATCGATTGTTAACAATCCCGTCCTAATTTTACTTTAATCTAAATAATGTGTAAATAATCTATCGAGATTTAAATTAAAAAGAAAATAATTGCATTAATTCATATAATGATAAGAGGGTTTACTGATTGTACTTGACATGTACCTACGGCATATAATGCACGTACAATAAACGTTTTACATAAGAGCTTGTCTACATAACATTAGGTACTTAAATAATTTACTTGAAATTAACTGTCCATAGGAAAGGCGCGTGCTATTCAAAAGTGATCGACGCCTTCAGGTGTCACTATTTGTTCGGTGAACCGGAACACGTAGTATGCCGATAGAGGGGGCTTTCGGTTTTTCGAACAAAAAGTGACATAAGAATGCGAGGATCGCTTTCGAATTGGACGCAGGGGAAACCTGTTCATCTATCAGCAAAAATAGAGTAACTATTTTTCGCCAGTTAAAACATTCTGTACAAACAACACTCCAGTCAGTTCAATTAATTTTAATTTGTAACTTTTAAAACGAGCTTTCTACAAAGAATATTTTTCTGACAAAAAATATGGCACTGCAAATGATTGTCTGTTACTTTAATTGTCATAAAACAAAGATAAAAATACAATTATTCGAGTGTGCGTGGACCACTAGGCAACTATCGAAAATCGTCAGTCGACATATTCTATAAAAATCTCACCGCGAAAACTTAGGTGAAGTGGAGCTTGCATCAGGGGGCCTAAAAAGGCCACTTTTGCAGAATCATAAAAGGAATTCATCAAATCATTATAAATCATAATAGACAGTTAACTGTTAAGATAATCGTATCAAATCCCATTGGTGAAAGATTTTTCAGTTATTTTTTTTTTGTCTGTGCTTAAATACCAATCCAAATCCAATCCCAATCTCTTGCAACGAAAAAAAGCAAAATACGTTTATGATTCTGCCAAAGTGGCCTTTTTAGGCCCCCAGGTGGAATGACAGCTCAATTCAATCTAACTTCACCATAGTTTTCACGTCGAGATTTTTACAGAATATATCGACAGATATGACGTGCCTCAACTGTGACACAATACAGGCAGTGATAGCGAATAAATAAATAGTACTTACGTTTGTTGAATGATACGACTTACGAGGGGAAACTGAAAATAAAAAGTATATAAGATAATGATCCCTTAATTTCTAAATGAGTATACGATTTGATCATAAAATACAAATTAACACTTACAATAGCATCTTCACTTAACTTTATCGTCGATACTCCTTTGAGAATTGTTTATTTTAAATGATTATTAATGAAATACCATGCTGATTAATACAAAAATATATGAAACTATGTATATCGAATACCGTAATCCAATTTGCTTTTGCAGATACATAATCTACGTAAGCACGGCTACAAACCAAGCAAGGCACAACCAGTATAAGCTGACTTCTGACTGTACGAAAACCCAATACAATGCGAGGTTAGCTAAAACTGGAAATTTATAGCCTGATGTGTCGCCGTTTGTGTCACCTAGCGCATACCAAAACAAGACAGAAATAAACTAAAACATGAAATATAAATTTTGAGACTTAGTACAATTGACTACAATTTAGTAAAAAAAAATCTTATCAAAGTTCATAATCATTTATGTTTAAAATTATCGACATCAATCACATAAAAGTCGCATTTAATTCTGCCTTGGTTTCTCTCATCGCAAACGTTTCATAGATGTAGGTAGACTAAAACTATGATACAGCCATTCAAACGTTCAACAAACAAAATTATCTAGAGACATACAAAATACATAGTAGGCATCTAAATGTCGTACACAATATAGAATATCTGTTATAATCTAACGGTCTTATTCATAATAAGTTATAGCACATCTAAAGTCTTGCTAATGTCTCGTTGTCAAAAATTGTTATTCATAAACGCATTTTAGCCCTAAAACGTTCTATAAACCTACTATAAAGTTATGAAACCCAGAAGCCTACTATAACAGTACTATAAGGAAAAAAAAATGGCCGACTCTATACCAGCTGATAGAAAATGACGTTTGACCTACAAATGTAACATAAGCAGTTGTATTTAATTTATGTTGCACTTCTGTTTAACCAATTTATTATAGTTATTATATAACTACAATGCAAAATAGAAGCGAGGAAAAATATAACGAAGGACATAATTCGTCAAACTTACGAATCTTCAGAAAATGCATTTTACAGGGAATGTTAAGTTTTTTCTAGTTACAGCTAAGTACCGTGGTACATTTGGTTTGGTTTGTTTGGTAAGATTTAATCTTAGAAAAGTAGTATTTTTAAAACCAAATGTACCACGGTACCTATATACCTAGGTATAGGTACCTGTTACTAAAAAAAACTTATCATTCCCTGTAAAATGCATTTTCTGCAGATTCGTAAGTTTGTCTTGGATATGAGGAATAGCAATAAGAATTACTGTGGAAACAACGCTTTCAATGTCTTTTACATGCAACAACCATAGTGGCTAGAGCAGTCCTTTATAATATTGCAGTTGACCATGGAGACATTCAGTTAGAGGGTAGGTAGCAATATCAATGAATATCATACAGTCACCCCAAGAAGTTGCAATGGGGAAATGCAAATGCTATTTTACAAACTTTTCAGGAAACATTCCACCGAGGTAGCCTCACTTTACCAGGTTAGAGGTACATCTTCCCACTTGTGTCCGGAGACGGTTCAGGGACTTCCGTGTGGATCATGTAGGTTTACACTCTGCAGGGAGATGCTCCAGTAAGATACTCCAGGGAGTGGTTGTGAAGCTATGTCGCAAACCATGCTCCGCCTCCTATCCTACCCTATGTGTCCCAAAACATGCAGTCAAAGTGACCTCTGCGCTGCCACTGACAACATTGTGGAAGTGGCAAAATTTTGGGCCAACAAGATCTAAAATACAGTCGTCCCCGCGACAAAGAAGATAAAGAGGAAAATTTTTAGCAAGTAGTGCATTAATAAAAAGCTTATACATATACAGATATCAGTTTAATTAATTTATTTTTAAAATACTCTAAACTTTAATTCGGCTTCTAGAACTTGTGCTAGCAGAACAACATTTTTAAAATGTTTCTTTTCATTTGCCATCTATGCCACCTCTTCTGTTTATTATTTGTAGTGAAGCACCATTCTTCCTACTGTCCTGAAATACAAAATTAATGTTATAATTCTTTCTCTTCATCAAACGAAGTTCTTGACATGCTTACTCAGGAACTTTGTAACTTATAAGTAAATGGGATAGGCACCTAATTCGTACATCATGCCAGGCCGCCTTTTTCCCCTTTTTCGCGTTGGTGTCAGTCAGTATGTTTTTTATTTTCTATCTTCTTATTGTGCCCAGAATTCAGCTACTTGTTTGGCGCCATCACCAGCGTCCACCTTCATTTTTTATTATGGAAACTCTCTCCCTGACCAATTCTTCCAAAGATCTAAGGAAAAGCAAAAGCAAGAATAAGTATAAGAAATAAAGATTGTTTACAAAACAAAACTTACTTTGAACACATTTTAGTTGTAACAGTACAAACCTTATCGTCCTCCAACCAAAACGAGTATTCACTTCTTTGCCCTTTCTTGGAACTAGTCTCCGGTCTTAATTCTATTTCTTTTAAATACAAAAAAATATTCAAAGGTTTTCGCTCGCCTGACAATAAAATTACATTAACAAATTCATTGTCAAAAACTACGTTATCGCGGCAAAACTGTCGAAACCGTAGACAATAAATTAGTTTTCCGTACGTCATAATGTCTATGGTCACAATTATTCGGTGCGTAGACAGATATTCTCGTTTGACGACTCAATATGTTGGCCAATTGGTTGGATGACTTCAATAAAATGGCAACATTTATATTTATATTGAAGTTATAGGACGTTTTAGTTATCGAACGTTTATGAAGCGTTTATGAATACAAAATTTTATCGAACGTTTTAAAGGCTTAATGAGCATTTTAACTAATGTGTGCTTTAAACCTTCTATAAGCTTTTTTTATGAATAAGACCGTAAGTCACATCGTTGCATTACCAAGGATTCCACGCATACGAAATAAAATTTACAAAGTTAATAACTCTTGTCTGTACAGAAAAACCAAGGGTTTTATGAACAAAAATGTTTTACAAATGGGCGAAGCGCTTGTAACGGGTACAACAAAATATCGCGTGGAATCCTTTTGGCTTACATTGTTTTTCACCCTTTGCGACCCTGCATTCATTCGAGTGATTTCTAAAAGAGCTTTAAATGAAACAACATTTCTATTGGAATGTTTGTGTGAAAAACTGAATTCTAAAATATATTGCAATAGCTTGAATGTCAGCATTCAATCAATCCACAACTGTTCCAAGGGAAATATAGAAATCACTCCTCCACAATCACGTCTGCTCACGCGAGGCTTTACATAAAGACTAAACTAGCTTAACGTCGTCTAATGCTGTCAGGAGGTCGCTGGTGTTCTGCAGCATTACGGATTCGGACCAGAAATCTGTGGTGTTCAGCTGACCGTTGGGCTCGAGCATGATCTCCGGAGTCTGGAGGAAGCTTGGGCTCGGCTGCATCTTGTTGGACAGATATGGGTCGCAGCCCTGCATCACGCCAACTGGAGACATCAATCTGCTGCCTGGACTGTACTGTTGGAACTTACCAACTGGTGATAGGGATTGTGGAGTTGAGTATGGGCTCATTACCCGCTGAGCTGGGCTCATTGCCGGGCTGTGGGTGTAGCTGTTTGGACTGGCTGGTAAGGAACACATGGGGCTGACGTTAAGGCTGAGTGGGGACATAGGGCTGCTGATATTCGTGCGCATAGCGGTCATGTTATTATTGTTACGTATCATTTGTTGCTTGGTCGGCATCCCTTGTAATAAGTTTATTACAGGCAAAGGGATGTTATTTATATTAGTGTTCTGCGGGATCGTCTGTGGGTTCCTGACCAGTTGGTAGTTGGGGCGAAATTGGGGGTTTGGTTGTGGTAGTTGTTGCTGCAGGTCCTGTAAACACATACAATAATATATTAGTAATCAGAAGTATTTCCTTACAAAAGCAAACACACATCGGTGGACAAAAATTTTCCTACAAAGAAACCCTAAGTATAGTTGAACAGAAAAATCATCTGATAATCCCTGCAAAAAAAACACAAAAAAAGTTCAGTAAAAAGGTGCACGTTACCATTACTAAAGTAAGAAGGATCGAGTATCAGCTTTAGCCTTGACATTGAAACATTTTCAGCCGTAATAAAATAAATGCCCCACTTAACATTTACATAATCTTGGAAGCTGAGCAGAATTTGGACAGTCCGCCATTATTATGCAAACATTACGCTTGGATACACGGAGAGTAATTTGTGTTTTCTGACCATGTGAATATGTAGATAGATGCTGATGATGTATTTAGAGATCTTGCACACACATGGCATAATTTATGAGGTAGAATGGAGTTAGATAATAATGCTGTGAGAATCTAAGTGCTTGTTAAATAGATGTGCTTCCACGAATATTTTGGGTAGGTAATACAAATTATTTCAGACAATGCCTAGTTCTTTGTACGGATATGAGCCATTTGTTCGCTTGCATCGCTAGCAAAGCTGAAATCAGTGTGAACAACGCTACTGTTGTGTGTTTAACCTGTAAACTTGAATATGGAGATAAAGGGTACTGTTCTTGTTAGCACGTGGCATACGTGGTGGCCTGTCAGTACAGGCTCCGCGCCTTAGTTTGTCAAGCGAAAGTCCCGTCATCCTGTGGTTTGTCGACAAAATAATCAGTCGCACTAACTACAACGAGCAGATGTGCTGTCGCACCACTGATGGTCGACTTATAGAACTCTCGACATAAAGAAGTCTCGCCATAACATTTGTCGCATATTTGTTTTTGTTTGTCGCAACGATATTGCGGAGACGTTAAGACTACATCATTTTGTTCGGAGTTTCGGACCGACAACGAAATATGTATATGCAAAGATGTTCCATATTCGCTGTTGCTCTTATAATAATATCTCATACCTACTACGGTGGGATCGCTTACTTCAATTAATAAAACTTGTACTGCGTCTAGCCAGCTAACTACTTTCACACTTCATGTCGGCCTTATTTAAAGTGTTTTAATATAATTTGATGTTGACAAGCCGTTGTGTGGTGCATTGCGGTGTAAGTAGCGTCGACGGTTGATCGATAGTAATAATAACCCACTAACATTATAGTGCATGCTACTGAATTCTTTGTTATTTTAATAAACGTGTTGAATGCGGGCTCATGATTGGCTGATTGATTTTATTGTTACTTAGTCCCTTGTTCTTCTGATCTAATGTTGATAAGGGGCCTTTATTGCAGTGTCATTGATTTGAAAGGAAATATTGATGACGTGCATGTTTTACCTACAGAGGGGAAGGGGGCTTGCCATTCGTGAAATCTGTTTTTTAAATCATTATCATACCTTAATCAAGAATGTCTATTATTGAATGTCTAGCGTAGTTTAGAATAGACATTACATTTTTAGTTGTAGGTATCTATGTAGTTTATTTACACGTAAGTTATGGGTTCGAACCCTGACAGGCGCTTTACTTTGTGTAAGTTATTTCATCACCACTGCTCTCAAAACGGTGAAGGAAAACCTGAGGAACCAAAAATTCGAAGACATGTGACATTTACCAACCAGCACTGGGCCCGCGTGGCGGATTACGGCCTGTGTACCTATCCAGCATACATGGATATATAGTCCGCGCGGAACTAGTTGGCCACGCCATAGGTATGTGAGCGGTGGGACGAAGGGGCGGGGGCGCTTTGTCATTACTCAGTACGAGTGTTGCGAACTCAAGGCAACCCTGCCGCCCTCACCCCCGTCCCCACCTAAGGCGCGGCCAACTAGTTCCGCGCGGACTATAGTTACTATCCTACTTTTATGAATATTTAACCTAGTCCCTACGTCTTATGTTAATAGTTTTTTCGGCAAATCAAAGGTATTTTAAATGTCAGGATGATATCAGATCGCGTGTATTTTGGTATTTTTGTATTTTCACCTTTCATGCTTCAGTTCGTGTGCCTACTAAAATAATGACATCATAAAAATGTTCCATTCGGTTTTATTTGGCGATTTAATGTTAGTTTTAACACCAAACAACGCAGCTATGTACTGAAATCTACTTTTATTATTAGTGAGCACTCAACATCGAAAATAATTAAACATGAAAGAAAAATAACTTTGATGGTAAATACAGGATAACGAATTTTCCGCACATCAACTTTTTATTACTAACATTTCAGATAGATCATACATTATAACTTGCAGGTAATATAATAAACACACTGTCCAGTATTTTTTCTAATGGATATAGGTATTAACTGCCACTCGTCGGGCATTTTTATTTAAGAGAGGCTAATCCTTTTAATAAAAATGCACGACTATTAAGGTACGAGTTCGTAGCCGACCGCAGACAGCAGCAGCAAACGACGTGTCGCTACGACACTACTGGTTTTTATGTATTTCTATGAAATACCTTCCGCAGCTTAGGGTCAGTACACACCGAGACGCGACGCGACGCGCAGTTTTCTAGATAGAAATACAACACAAAAAGGTACACAATTCAGTGTCTACTACGTCGAGCTACGCCGCGCTGCGCCGCGCGACGTAGCTCACTGAATCGTGTACCTTTTTGTGTAGTAGATAAGGTCTGTAATTGTATTTCTTTCTAGAAAACTGCGCGTTGCGTCGCGGCTCGGTGTGAACTGACCCTTAAGCGACACCTCGCCCGACTATACGTCGCACGACCGCTGACGTCGTGTCGCCCAACCGCAGATCAGTAGTGCCACCGACGCTGGAGCGACAGCACGTTGATTTTTTTTCAAAAAATTAGTTTTTCCGATTCCGAGGAAGAAAAACTGATAAACCAGGTGCCCAATATCCTGCACTGTGCGATGCATCTCACAAAAAATAAATATAAGTATATATACTTGTATGATAAAAACAAGTCATCGTCGTCTCCTTCCTCTTCTAACAAAAGATACAAAAGTAAATCGCGATCGCTAAGCCCAAACAGGTCAGACATCTTGTCTCACGGAACATTCAGAACTAACTGGAATACGGTGCTGCCGTCGGCTGCTGCAGCCATCTGCAGTTGGGTTCGGAATCAGGACTGCAGCGACATGCCGCTGCGACGTGTCGCTACGACATGTCGCAACGTCACGTCGTCTACTGCTGCTGTCTGCGGTCGGTTACGAACTCGTACCTTTAACATACTTTGCTAGGAAATCTAAACTTCTAAAGTGAACAACTAAGTCATATCATTTGTTTCAATCATTCACACGATCATCGTATGTGGGTAAATCGGTTATTAAATCTCACTTGTCATAATTGCAGTATCCGTTACATTGTTGGGCCTACCGTATCACTTGGGATCTTCTTACTATCCCTTCCTGAGGTCGAGCATGAGATCAATATTAAATAGTTTCTTGCCACGTCATAATTTATAGACTGTGAGATAATTCAGGGTTAATCTCCAGTTATCAACAGTAATTTTGGATCATAACATTCCATACCTACTTATATATCTATCATGCAAAGACCGAAGCAAAGTTTCTAACCCTTATCTGCAGTCAGTCTGTTAGTTTAGATGACGCTCTAGAGTGGCCATAGTCCTTGGCCTTAGGAAAAGTTTTAAACGCGAATGGGAGAAAAAGAAAATAACGAGACACCCGAAGTCAACACCCGTTTTATAGTAGAATGCTATCTACGGACGCACATAAGGCTCGAAAGGACGGCTTAGAAGGGATTTTTTTCTTTTAGTTATTGCCCTTAGGACTTCCACAAACAATTTCGTCAGGCGAAAAAAGTTTTCCAGTAACAATTTAACTTGAAAGTTATACGTATTTGCTAGTATTAAATTCCCGAGCCTGCAGGGAAATGAGGGCTCTATTAATAATTCTGTTGGGCTGATATTTGGGTAACTCGTTTTTTGTTGACAACGATGTTCGGAGGTGCTGAAAAAAGCGGTTTAAGGAAGAGTGAAAACTATGTATGTGTAGACTCAGGTCGGAATTCCGTGAAAATCACATGCTTCATCGCTTGCGCTATTATCAATCTATGTATCTTTGTACGGACTTTGACTACATATAATTATATTTTGATTAACCGGTTACGCATTCATACGAGGCAATCGTATGATCAGAATACTGGATTTGTAATGACAAAAAGCGTGTCCAAAACCTGTTCTCCGAACTTCATTCGGTCACCTATGTATGCGTAATTTTCTTTTTATTATTTGTTAATTTATTGTCGTTCACAGACAGTCTATTCTGTAATCAATTTATTTTATTTCTAGGTAAGCTCTTTCCATCGTAGCCCATATTCATCCATAGCGAAGCCGTGGTCAAGGGCAAACCCATTAATTAATTTGAAACAAACTATCATGTCTATGTTTAGATAAGTAACATAATCAGCTTATAATGTTCCCACTGCTGGGACCCAGGACTCCTCTCGATGAGAGAGAGTGGGCAGTGCGGGTTGGTAAATGTCTTTATGTAGGTTTTGTGTAAAAATATATTCAGAAATGAGTAGCTTTCAGCTTTAGTGTCGAAACGAATGTTTCCCCTTGCATGTTTATTTTAATGTCTGAGCATATGCTATGGCATGTGGATGGTATCAAAACAAGCAGCCAACGTTACTAAAATGTGCCTGAACAAATATCAAATATTTTTCTTCATCATTGCATAAAATATTAGAAAATGTTTGGCGTAGCCAGAAAACTCAGAACCGCTGAATAAAGTGAATCAGCGTCAAAAGTCTGCAAATAGCTGTTGTTTGCACATTTTTTCTGTTCTATAGTTTGCATAATTTCATAGCTTTTATCGGTATTTGTCCAAATGCAAATACCTTGCTTTAACAAAAATCTTGTCGTAGTCCATAGTGAATTTTAAATTCACCTTTTCATATAACTTGTGTGTCATAGCTAAAGCCAATACTTACTTGTTAAGGATGTCAAGGATAGGACACAGGGTAATAAAAAATCAAGTGCACCTTTTTAACCAGAACTATTTTATGTCTCTTTTATTTTTAGATATTTTCTCATCAATGTCACAATATTTATTTCTCTCCAGAAAAATAAATAATTATATTCTCTAGATATACTTCATCCATATATTCACTATAAATATTAAAATAACAACGACGAATATGATATCTATGTTTACTTCTTTTAAAATTTTGAATATTCATACTGCGATGACAATTACTGCCAAGCACATAGTACCTAATCTAAATTTCGAGTATCTTATGATTGCTTATAATATTCTTAGATCATCGTTGAATGACTCGTTTCATAAATACATGCTCTCTATAAATGTAAAGGCATCCAAACGTTAAGTATAAGAGACGAACATAAACCGTATCATAACACAACTACATTTTGTTCTAAGTTGTACTTTGTATCATTTGGCAGTGGAAACTGTTGAAACATCGACCGTCGCATCGCACAACTGCCTGGGACAAGAACGCACTACAATAAACTCTGAATAACATAACGATCGGAACAATACTTCTAGTCTAAAACATGATCTGACTAAAGTCGAACTAAGTCTACATCGACGTGAAAATAAGATTAGTTGTACGACTTACATAACTTACAGTAACGAATAAATAGCGATAACCTCTGTGTACAGGGTTGATATTAAAACTATTAATATTGACTCGGTTCCAGCTACGGCTACGAACATAAGACGGAGTGCGCGGCGGGCTCTCGCGGTAACTAAACCTAGGAACGATACCGATACTTCACATAACCAACACGATATGCACGATCAACTTAACCACTAAACTCAACAATCGATTCATATATACACCATTAAAACTAAAGCGTAGGTACACTATACCTAGTCATCTAAAACTAATTCTGGTACGCCTTGAGGCGTAAGCACGAGATTGCAAGACCGTGGAACATTAACTAAATTAACCAGCCCTAGTACTAAGTCCCCTCGACTGGTCGCCTCACGTTATAGCCCTGCCTTAGACTTTAATCTGGCTCGTACCGACGCTTATTGTCTCGAAGGACTCCCATTACAATGCGACTTTCAGTCAGATACTGGTACATGTATACGGTAATATCACAAGTATCGACGGCACTGTATTAACATTAATTCGTATTAGACCAGAGTAAAGTTCTGTGAGATAGCACTGGTTTTCTAGCGTACAGTTTGAACACTGAACGCGCGTTATCACAGTTTAGTTTAGAGTTGTTGAGGTGATAGCCTCAGGCTTTTGCTTTGTGTCGTGGCCGGCATGTCACCATGCAGATGTAGCCAGCATCGACGTCGCAGCCGCTCACCAGGAGGTTCATGAGGACGCTTGAAGATTGCGCCGGCGTCGTCGACTGGACCGGCGACGGGCTACGTTTTATACGCTTCGCACACGGCTCCTGCTCCTGCTTCATTACTCTTTTGACACCCGTGTCCCATGACCCAACACTTCTGCTTGGTATTAGACCTGTTGGCAATGATTCTGTTGTAATAAAGTCAAGAAACACTTAAGTTAATATAAATTATATACTATTTGACGTGTATAATACCTTGGTCAGAGTATATATTGGTTATGAGATCCTGTGGCGGGGGCCCCGTGGTGGTGGCCGTCAATAGGCGTTGTAGAGCGGGCGCCGGTGATGTGGTCTGCATTTCTGTGGGTTGTGGCCTTGCCATGCTGACGCTGTCGGGCAAGGCCCCCCACATCACCGCCGGCTCCAACACTGGCAGTTCATCACTCGCCGGGATAAATGGAGAGTTGCCATCGTCAATGTCATTATCTGATCTGTTACTATCGAACGCGTCCAATGACAGCTCTGTTAATAACGAGGACTGTTCGCACGACGATTCGTTTTCCTGAAAACATATTTAATTTCTAGAACTGCAAAGAATATTAAAGCAATAAGAAAAGCGAAGTGTTCAACTGTTTGGATGGTTACCTGTGGTTCAGGCGAAGACATCAACAACGATTCTGGCGTTAAGGAGTCTACTGGTGATCCGTTAGCCAAATCATCTCCCAGAAGACTGCAATAATTGTCGCTCAGAATGAATTCGTCGAACATGTCGAAAGGACTATTCTCTAGAGGTATACAAGCATCGCCAGCGGTGGGTGCCAAGTGTGTCAGATCTTCCGGCTCGTCTTTAAGCACTGTAAACAACACCGACATTATATTGAGGGAACCCTTGTCACAGAATAGAATTCTAATAAAGCAACAACTGATACCTAAGCTGTGGAAGTTGGAGTGCCACTCACTTGTAAGTCCCTCGTCTTGGGAAAACATGAGAAAGCCTTTGTTCATTTCTTTCTTTCGCGGAGCGAATATAAGCTCTGTGACAGGAATAGGGCGTTTCTCTTCGGGCGCTATGAATTCGACTATGGCGCCGTTAGCCGAAGGGTCAGCCGATAAGGCCGGCAGGACAGATGCGGGCAAGGGCACCGCTGGGGCCAGCACAGGTTTCAAATCGGCGTGCTGCACCTGGTGTGCGGCGAACACCTCATCTTTGCACTCGATGCCACTGCGAAAACAACAAAAATGATAACACGATGCCCCATTGGGCGGGATGGTATATACCATCATTTCAGGTGTTATGGTCTACCGCCAACACGTCAACACATACATCTGATGTACGTCATACAAGTGCCTCCTTATAATGGACTATAAAGTAAACTGCACGGTCATTAGTCAAGAGAGAATCAAACATTCCAGTGTTAATCGGTTTTGTGTACGTCGTGTGTGAAGACGCGGGAAGTGTGAATAGCGCGCTACATAGGAACACTAGTTAGAACATATTATTGGCGTCGCGGTGTAAGATATACAATAGCGCGTAATCAGTCAACAATATTCAAGGTTGATGTAGGTCTACATCCACAGTATATGCGAGCTCGATGTCACACGTTATGGTGCAGATGGATAAACACTAATTTGTTTTACTTCTAGACTAGGCCAATTTACATAAATACCGTACATCTACGATGATTAATTTTTGCACAGCCATTTGATTCAAAACCGCAAAATATAAGGAAAGAGTCAATAGGATAAAATTAACATAAATTCAAGCGTTAAAATCGTAAATGGGACAATCAACAATTGACTAACAAATATAAAAAGGGAATTTAACTATAAATAGCCGTCAGAGAACACGGAAAAGGTAAAGGCAAACACAAAAAGTTCAGTTACGTAAAGAGTAATGAGAATAAATCATCGCAGTGGGATGAATAATAATTCTAATTCGTACCTGACAAAGTAAAGAGAAACAGTTCAAACAATAAACATTTTCTATTTGAGACTTCAAAAGTATGCAACGTTAGGAAAATGTCGAAATTATTTTTACTAGCACAACAAACTACACAGAGCGAATGAGAACTGAGAGGAGAGTCATAAATGAACGCGTGCGCACTGTCCCACAGCTGACTCCCGTTTGACTATACTGAAGCGATACCTGATAACGAGATCCTACCAAAACATTTGTTTATGAGATGAACAAGACTAGATTATCTGTACTGCTTCGCCTTTAGATCTTAATTGGTAACAAATTGTAGCAAAAGCAGAGACAGAACAGAGTAAATTTTGTAAATACACAATATTTTGGTATAAACATTACTTCTTTACTAGATTAGAAAGTTTACAAAGGTTTAGTATACATATACACGATTTTATAGTGGTAAAACTCGAGTCCATACCAATATTGCAACTTTAGGATCTTTCCTCGTGGCTGTTAACCATTTTCTATAATTTAACTAGATAGTAAGACTCTACAACACCGGGAATAGATAGGATCACATTTTTTTTAAGCGAGTCAGGAGTGGGAGTCAATTCTCAGATGTGTAGAGAAAAAAAGTAGATCGTTTTACAAGACGTAATAAAACCAAGAAGAACATAAACCCGATATAAGAAAATAAGATAAACCCAATTTGTCTAGATTCTCTAGAGACCTAATGGAAAAAGTGGTTGGAGTAAAATGTTCGTGTATCCAAGAAGCAAGTCTACCAAAATTTTCCCTAAGATTGCCCTGACCCTGGATCTTGGTGATTAGAACATTATTAAGATTAATTAATGTACATCCCATCATCAGATAACCTATTGACCCATGTGCGTCAATGATATCAAAATCAACACCGATACTTACGAGATAAAATGTTGTTGACGATCGTTACGGTTCAAGTTTTCATTGACACAAGTATATAAATAACGCTATCGATGGAAAATTACATATACCTAATATGCACTAATTAGTGAAGGAACAAGACTAAAAAGCAGAACGATGAACAATGATGTTCGGCATCAATAAGCCGAACATCATCGTTCAGCTTGACGCACAATGCCACTATTTTTGATAAGAGCTTTGTTTATTTTGAGTTACGCAACTTTTTGTCGTTTATCTTGTCTTCACTAACGAAACAGAGTATGTATAGTCTATAATCACGTTACAATATCTAATTGCGTCTTAGGTCTGAAACCAGACAATATAACGCAAGCCAGACAGTAACCGCGTGGAGGATGTTTTTATTTGGTCCTTGAATTTACGCAATGTAAGTGAATTTTGTGCGAGCGAGAAGGGTAGTTGGTCAATGTTAGAGATAGACAGAGAAAAGAATATGGTAGTAAGTGCGGCCTTGCTAACGACCTTGCTCCTCGCACCCCTCAATCAGACCCCTTATTTTCTCCAGACCGGCCATTCACCAGGAGCGCGAGAAGGGAAGGATGCGCGCGCATCGAAACCACGAGGAAGGTATCCCGATCGATTGAAGGCTTTAGGTTCTCGCATCCACCGTCTTATGCCATTCGGACACCGACGGAATTCCACCTACCACCTCTTTTATGTCTTGGATTCTTACTATGTAAGATAAGTCTAGTATGCAGAAACTAGTAGTATGTAGAAACTAGTTCAAAATTGTTAGATCACAGCATCCAAAGCTAAAATCATGCGGGATTCTTGAGTTCTGCTTTTGTCGTGTAGTAATCGTCGTTTAGGAAACCCCCAACAACACTGTACATTATTAAACAAATGTAAATAAATTTAGAAATGTTAATAAAAGTCTCAGAGTAAGAATGTTTTGGATCAATTTATAGCTAAACGGGCCAAGTGTTATACCCACTATATTTTATTGAAACTAATGAAGCTGTCGTTAAATTATATTGGACATAAAAACAAGTACCTTGACTGTAACCTCTTGTAAATCACTGACACTTTGTCAAGGCAAAGCAGGAAAAGAGCTTTGACCAATAATAAAAGTGAGGATACCCTTAATGATAATATTGATAATGTAAGGAACACAACACCTAACTTGACAGAAAACATTTTCTACAAACCCAGCAAATCAGATGATAACAAATTATCAGTCTGTAGCGTCGCACAAAATAATAAAATAAAACAAGATAAAGAAGATAGCGATAAAACTTACGCTGAGAAACTAAACTATTTGGACACGAAAGAAATAGAGAGCAGCTGTTCGGCAGGTAACCTTGGCCGTGATACCGTTCAGTGAGCAACGCAATTCAACAATTATATGCTCCACGGTCGAGGTCGAGTCGTGACGCTATACACATCAGCCTCATTGGACATCAATTATCTTAAATACGATACAGTACTGGAATATAATGCAGATGACACCGTGGAAAATTCTAAGCTTAAAATATTATATAGTAGTTGTTTTATTCTCACCAACTTCCGACATAGTAAGTCATACACGTGATGATAAATTAGACATTTGTGGTAACTGGCTGACAGGCGTTTCATTTTTATAGCTTACGCATGCCAGACGCAATAGACACCACAATTGATAAATATTTGGTCATTCTGTTAAAGCTGATACAGATAACATTAGATTAATTCCCAATTTTATATAATAACGATAACCAATTTGCTAGGAGAGTGACGCTTATAAGTGGTGGAAATTTGCTAAGTATGATAAATTGATAAGACCGGCTCATATTGTACCGAGCGACCGTGTCGTGAAGGGTCATAAAATTACCATAGCCCCATGCGTTCAACCGGCGTGCTTCGAACAATGTGTACTAAAACCGCAAGTCATCAGCCGGGTGGCCACTCTGCTGTGTTAAGTCAACATAGAAAAGCAAACAGAATTCTAAGCGAAGACTACTGGAGAACTCAAGGAGGTCCACTATGAATATATTTTAGCTAGCGGCTATGATTTAACAATGCAAGCTATCAATTTTGTAATTCATAGATCTCGGTCGTTCAAATTAAATTAAGTAGAAGAATCAGCATATCGGACTGCCAGTCGAGTAGCGAGAAGTGCGGCGCGGGAGTCAAGGCCGGCTCGGTGGCGCGCTTATGTAACCGAGCTGACGGCTGCGGGGGCCGGGGACCGCTAAAATTAGCGGGTCTCACACAAACAACACTGACACGGCGCATCAGCGCAAAAGCACTCGCCATACGCTCCGGGAATGCATTGACACAAAAATACAAAACGACACGATGCAAAAACCAAGTTTTACTAATAACGACGACCGTAAAAAAAACTGTAGGCTATGCAGACCCACATGTGTTTCTTGGGAACGATCGATTGTCAGAAAATGAATGTAGGAACCAATATTATGTAAGTAAGTAGAATGTTTAGTGAGCACTGAATGAAATAATATATGGACGTGATCGTAGTTAATGGAAATGTTTTGCATTAAATCAAATCGATCGAAGAGTCCGATATTACTTATTTATCGTAATGTCACCGTTTGAACCACAATCATTTCAAGCAACGTAAAGATTTCTTCTACAATAATCGTTTTAGATTAGATCACAAAATAGTAAACAGGCACTAGTATGATAGCACATCCACTATTTATGCACTATTCACAGTCACTAAATCGCACTGATCCTTACCATGATGCGATAGGTGTAACGATGTGTTGTAAACAAGTTTGTCTATGTTGAGAGACGCCGGCGTGTTACTCAATGTACAGTGAACAGCTGATCGGAAGCGCGACTTTGTCGGGGGCGGTAGGGTGGCCGCGTGGGGTGTACGTTTGCGTCGAAGTCTGTAGCACGAATGATACGCGCGACGGCGGCGGCGGCGCACTCGTGACGCGGCCTGCCTAAACACATACATTACACAGTCGCGCGATACCAACTAATGATAATTTTTGAGGATAGCCGGTACGTTCATTCGACAGCCACGCGACTTGTAATCGAGTTCACGAACCACCGGTGGATCTATTGGCGCCGATCACGAACAGGTTACGATATCATCTTACTTACGAGTGATACACATGCCGGGATGTTTTGAGCCCTGATAGCTGATCCCATCCATAAAACAACTGATAAGAAACGCGGAAAGATAACATCATAACAATAAGAAACCACCCCGCTATTATAGTCAGAGACAAGACCATTTGCCGATCGATTTCGTGTAATTAACGAAATAAGTTCAGCAGAACTTTTTTAAGAACAATGGCTCCCGGACAAGCCAACGAACCTCGACACCTTTAAACCCGGTTTATTTCCTGTTTCAATACTCATATTTTCGATAATTTATCCTGAACATCACCGCATTCTGAAGTGTTACCTATCTTTAGTATCATTATCACTTCAATTACAGAACCTTATCTATTTACAACGACTATGTCGCAACTCGGAAGACTTACATTGCGGTAGATACATTACCAAGATAATTATATCAAAAAGTATTTTTTCTGTAACTTCGTTATACATCAAACCCATGGAAACTGGAAAATCGAATAATTTTGCAATTTGCCATGCCGTTATCATGTTTTACGAAATTAGACAAAGTGCTATGCAGCTTTTAAATATAAATTAGTGTAATAATAAATAGGTGCATTAAAACAATTTCAATTCTTCATTGGAATCCTCCGATTTTTCTCAGGTTTTCAAACTTGGCTATCACAGCCTCCAAAGTAATGATTATGACTTCGAGATGTCCATTAAAAGTCCAACCAAAGTATGCTTTGTCTCTAAAAATCTACGCCAACATCTCGATTAAATTGGACAACAACATTTCAAGACAATTCATTGGTACACCACAATGTAATCAAGTTATTCAATCACAGACAAGCTGAATTGCAAATATTTATTGTTATACATAACGAAATTGAAGAAGAAATTGAAAAGGTAGAATATAAAACGCTATTTAAAATCAATTTTCCACTATCTGAAGCAGAGAAGGCGAACATTATAGGTTTGATAAAACACTTGGAGAACTTGCCTTAATCGAGGTATTTGTTGATACATGAATAGGTTCAGTTTGCCAATCCATCAAGCGGTGCAGACGTGACACTTGATACGTTTGGACGATGAAGCCGCGTTGTTCCACAATTTAGCCGCGTAACTCAACACCGCGCTCTAATGGACCCTGACGATGCCAGCCACTGGGACCCGGTGCCAATATCGTGTGCAACTATGATATTATGATTTATTGTATTGTAAAATCGCGTTTTATTGAGCATTTAAGACCGTTGATGATTTTGAATTGAATTGTCTTCATTGCCAAACTTCCTGTTAACGATATTGAACACTTCAATTGAGTTGTTATTTTATCCTAAACTTGGTACTCGTTGCTAATGAATAAGGTCTTCTGCACTCTATGAAGGATTTGTGAGTTCTGAGACTATTCCCCGTCGTACCTCCGTGGATTTAAATGAAAGAGCATGCGCGGCGATGACTAGACCATTTTGCAATTGCTCGCAATCATCTGATGTAATATGCGGAAATTAGTTTATGAAAGCAACTAAGCATATTTTATATATGTCAAATCCATGGAAGTGATAATTGGTTTAACGTGAACACACTTTAGATTTAATTTGTTTTATTTGATTTAACTGCAGCATTGCGCTATTTTATTAAAATTTACCTCAGCAACGTCTAATAAAACAGATTAAATAAAGACCGGTATTTTCCTGATATTTAACATCTTCTGCTAAAATAGTAGTAGTAATACGTCCATGGCGCAGGATTCGTCATGTTTTGCGAATTTAGTTGCGTACGTGATGCGAGTAACGTTTTTCGTATCGATTCTGTGGCTTCAAACTTTTTGGAGTGACTAGAGAGTTCTTGTTACTTGACAAAACGCGATCCTATCCCAGCTTGGAAGTTCTACTCGAACACAAACTCAGGATATAACGAGATGGAAAACTTGTTTTAAACTTTGAAGTATTAATTGGAGGATATATTTTGGCTAACAACTATGGTGTTTAGCGTATTGTACTCGTATTAAAGATGGTGGTGTTAATTGGTTGGTCGGCAACAACTTAGCTGCATTTCGTGAAATTTGCAGTGCGTTTCGCAAGCTCCAAGCTATTGTGCAATTAGGGCCAAAGAAGATCGCTCGTTGGCCGTCGACCCGGCCCCACCCCCGGCTTGTTCTGACGGGCTACGTGACTCGGACGTCATTGCACACACCTTGCATCATCGTCTTTATGAGACATAACTGTCGCCGACGATTATGACAAGAGTACCAATGATTAGTACCCATGAGGAATGTTAAAGAATTCAATATAGAACTGTAGATTGCAGCATAAACAGGAAAGAGTAATCCACGGCCTGATTATAAACGAGGTAACTATAGCATAAAATAATATTTTTATTGAAATATATAAATAACTTTGAACAAGCATAAATATAAACACTTCAAAGCAAATGCATATCATTATAACTTCCACTGACATGTGTAACTACATAATAATAATGCAACTTGTAATTATCACGAAGCAAATGAAAAACATACATACGTCATGTAAGGATTCACTCAAAATAATACTTGGAAGAGTTACAATTAATAATAAAGATATCGTATGTCATATCATTGAGCAGAAAGTTTCTGGAGTGAACAACGGTGCACTCCCATTCCGGCCGTCAATCACGAATTTTAAAACGGTACAGAATGAGAGCAGCGACAAAACGAACAGAGACGAATTCCAATACACAGCGAGTGATATTAATAATACAACAATAAATCCTCAAATCCTATTGGGAATTCATCTCCAATACTATCTTATCTATTCACAAACCCAACAGGAAGCGACATCCACGCCTTTCTAGGAACGGACAATGGAGTAAAAAATAACATCAACCCCGGACACAACAAATATTTGTGAAAATAAATCAAACTTTTCAAACAAAACCAAGTAATATTTATAGGAGGGATTTATGAAGGTTTTATGATAGATCGGATAGAAGTCGAAGAACATAAAATAAAATGATTCGCTAGATTCTGCTGATAGAGAATTTTTGGGGGCACATGAAAAAATACTGCTTACAAATAACAAACGAAGTGTCTAGAAGACGTTGAAGATAACATCACAATCATCACATCACATAATAGTCTGAGTCATAGCCATAAAAACTGTAACTGTATGGAACTAGAGATAGACTACATGAGGTGTGCTAAACCTGTAATCTAGTGATAAGAACATTGTTAAACAATTATATTTGAATGTTTTGTTTTTAAGCATTTTGCGTGTTTAATTTCGGTAAGGATTTGCCCAATTTGATGGACCCAAACACCGAATTAATCTAGCTTAAGTAGCATAAGCATAATAAGCCTATAATTTTCCCACTGCTGGGACACAGGCCTCCTCTATGATAGTGGGAGTGGGCTGTAATTCACCACGCGGGCACAGTGCGGGTTGGTGGATGCCACATGTAGCTTGAGTACCTAGACTAAATCCGACCATGAACTGAACGGTGAACTTAACGTTACTTTCGAAACTGAAATGAGTCTTCCAATAGAATGAGGATATTAATCAACCCAGTCCTGGACAATGGTTTTACAGAAGTCAGTGACCCCACTCATAAATATTGAATTGTTAGCTTTATTTGTAATAGCCAGGTGTTATAGCTTTTGGAAATCAAAATATGTGTAAGTCAATATTAGGCTAAATGACACGTGCATAGCGTACGGAACTCTATACTTACTTGTGATTAATAAAACATCAAGATCGCCGAACAATTATGTAAGGGATCTGGATTATTAAGTTTTTTGGAAAAGTGTTATTTAAAGTTATAGCTGTTGGACTAGGACAAGATTTGAGGCTCATCCGCACTAAAACAAGTCGCTAAACATGTTTCTTATCATGTGCGCTTCTTTATCTTAGCGTATCTATGGCAAGAAGAAGTATGTGCGCACATGTAGAATAGAATGAAATTTGTTTGTTGTTCAGGCAGTTATTAAGTGCCGACAAGTATACTAGCAATTAAATAATTTAGATACTGTATGTGACTGGGCACATACAGTATCTAAATTTATATTAATTTAAAATATTTTTTTTATTACATAAATTTTTATTATAAATTAATATAAGTAATATAGATACTGTAGGTGACTTAGAATTTATAATAAAAATAACATAATTTAGATACTATACGTGCCCAGTCACATACAGTATCTAAATAATAATATATACATAATATAATTGTCACGCAACTTGTATCGCAGCTTGTGCCGACAAGAATGAGGATTAAGCCAAGGTGATAAAACAGTACCTTATGTACCTACCTAAAATTAAAATAAAATTCGCAAATTATTATGACATGACTAACTACTTCATACAAATAATCCAATGCTGGTTCTATCAGATATTAGATAGAAACATAATTCTAAATTACGCTGGCACGTAAGCGCACATGTACTAAAATCAATATGCAATATTTTTGAATTAGGTCAAGCCTGAAATGATAGTAAGTAACGATTAAGCGAATTAGCCGCAACTGACGCGAATAAAATAAAATTTTGTTTTTGCAGAACTGTAGGTGGAGTTACAAAAGTTTCACCAGAAGGTGTAAAGGTGCTTTGCCTACATAGATCTTGAATGACGGTTAACACAATTAGGTCTACAAAGGGCGAAGATGACTGATGCTGGCTGACCCTTTTTCGAGTCCACTTCTACTGGTCTAGCAATTTTCTCTTTAGGATCAACCCTATGACTTATAAAATTGAAGCAAAAATGTGTAAGAGAGAATTCGATACCGAAACCCATTAAAGAAGTAGGCGAAGTAAGAAAAAGCAATATAAAAGCGTACTGCAAAAAAACTGAAAATGTTCACGAAACAGATGCTAAAAATACACGGCAAAGAAAAGATTTTGAGAGATTTCAGCTTATGTCAGAAGCTGAGGAACAAACGGTGGGAGCGGGACACCCACGTGCCTCATTCAAGCTTAACTAAAATTGCAATGTAGGTACCGACTCGGTAGTAGGAAGGTGGGGTGAACGACCTAGGGTGGGAGGAGGCGGTGCACTCGCCCAGAGTTGCATAAACCGTCCGACGACCGCAGAGCTGCGCATAGTATCCAGCCAATATTGGCACAACGTGAAATTCACATGGAAAACGAAAACATCCCTAATAGGTGGACTCTTCCTTTTATATTTTTGCACCATCTACGCCAATGAAACGTGAAGGGAAAGAATAAATAAAAAACAATGTTTAATCTAAGAATTGTTTTTCTTTATAACCGCAGACAATAACATTCTAGCGGCAGAAAAAGTAATTGGATTTTTGCTTAAACGTGCCACAGCTGCGAAAATATAAATAACTATAAAAATCTTAGAACCAAAGATAAGATTCAATCATTAAAATTACTAAACCATTAACACTAAACAATGATGTAATATTTGATATTGTATTGGGATTTAAGCAAATGCGTGTGCTTGAAGATGATCAAAACGTGTGCAAAACAAACTGTGAAATGGATTAATTAATTAATTAATCATTCAATATAGGAGCTATAGCACTCCCTCGACAAAACTAGCTTCTGAAATATGTGTCGACTTAAAATAAAATCATTAAGAATTTCAATTTCATACATATATTATCTTCGAAGATTTTATTCGTAAGATTAGCTTTGTAAATCACTTATGTTCATGATATATCTGCGATCTATAATTTTAATACAGAGTTGGAAAATATTTAACATAACATCACCCAAGGGTAAGGCACGGCCTGCGGGCGGAGAGTAATGGGCCCGTGCCGGACGGCGCGTACGTGTTCCACGCGCGCCTCAAAGAGATGTCAGCATCGAGGAGGGGCCCCATAGGGCCGAAGCCTGCCGGGTCAGCGGGATTGTCCGAAAGGGTTACCGCTGGCCCGGAACATAAAGGGCTAAGGAAGGAACACGGGTGGGTTTTAGTCAGTAAGAGTCTGACACTCCCTTCCGCTCCACCCAGAGCGGGAGGGGTCATTTGATGATTTCCCATCCGCAAAAAAAAAAAAAAAAAAGGGTAAGGCACAGGTGTACCTATAGTACACCCACATTTCACTAGTTATCTACATATAACTCCCATGTGATATGGGGCGAGCCTATTGCCAAACATTGCTCCTATCAGAAAATATTTTTGCCATAAAAGTCTGTTTTGACAATCAGCTCACCGATCGTCCAAGACACATAATTACATTCTAATAATAGAAAAAAATCTAGGTGTGTCCCTTCATATGCAATGGATACAGTTACATGCGGTGTGAAAATAAATTGCGGTGCAATGCAACACACGACAAAGATATTAAGTCATGTGAATGTCCAGGTGTTGCCATGTACTCGATCTCAATGATAAGGTCCTGTTTAAAGGCTTTATTATCTTGGTCGTATAAACAACATTGCATTTTAAAACATACATTCATCAGGCAATTAGTTTGGCAGCACTTTAATGCGGATACCGATTATCTTTTATGATGACTATTGAGATATTGAAAAGATTAATAATGAAAATGTCAAATTAAAGACTTAAGAAACTGCAAAGGTCGTAACAAATTCTGAAGCATAATAAACATTGATCTTAGAACTTGCTTGTAATGTATAAGATTTAGCATTTACAAACGTCAACACATGCAGTAAATCCTTTGACAGGGTCTAAGGATTTACTTCACGTACGAGTAAATGACTTAGCATAACATATTAGATCATGTCTAGCCAACAGGTGGACCCTTCACTTCACCTCTAAGTCAAACTTGACACAATTTAACACATTAATAATCCCTCTAATTGTATAACAAGATCATATTATCTAACAAGGTAAATTCACTTCGAATAGCTGGATTACCTAGCCTAAACAAATAAGGGACGAAAATGGTTGCTGAACTAATCAACATGGATATTTTTTTAAACAAACTTCAAGGTATTCTTGGTAATGAGTTCCCATTGGGTGTTGTTAGTGATAAAACTAAAAAAAAATATATCATTACATACAAAATTAAACGCGGAGGATAATGTGGCATGGCAACCAACACCCGAGATAACCCCAAGCGTATCTGATGTTGATGCTACAAATGTCGGTCCAGTATCATCTATTCTGCAGTGAACACTGATAAGATAAATTTTCCATCGCAGTTGTTTACCATACCTAATAATAAGGCCGTAAATTTAATTAAATAGCCAATAAATTGTACAAATAAATAATTAATGAGCACGAATTAATTGACTCTTATATAATAAACGTGATTAAATAGATGTTAGTACCTAAGTACTTAAAGATAATAGTGCAAGAAATAGAAAATATAGCAATTTCTTATCGGATCCGTAGGTCAAGTATGTTTAGAAAACTTGGGATAGTAAGGAAACGTGAGTTGAGTATGACAACATTTTAAGGCGTAGTAGACACTGAGACACAATTTATTTGCACAGTAATACCTACGTTCATTATACGTGTTTGATTTTTCAATTGGGCTGTAGTTAACATGATTGTGGTAAATAGATAGCTAATCGAAGTCCTGCCTGCCCTACTTAATTATCGATTGACATCATGATTTTCACGCGAATCAAGATAATATGTGATTATTCTGTTGTCAAAGCGAACACGTTGATTGTGTTAAAATTCTTTGAAAAGAATTTCTCAATGACACAATTTAATACTGACTAATTCAGTAATTTTGTATATTTCATAGATCAGGATATTATTATTTTTGCAATTGACAAAGCTGAAGAAGTAAGAATTTGTAAAAAAAAATCAAAGAAAACGACTTGCCATATCAAATTGTCGAGTATATAAATTGTAATGAGTTCTTCAAGATGAATTGAACAATGTTGAATTTGCTGTTGTACAAACGTTACACAATAGTGCGTAAATCAACTTAGTAAGAATTATATTACAGAAAACAACCCATTCAATAATTACTAAACGAATTATACATGCATCATTCTTGTACGTGGTTTTGTATCTGACAGAGCTAATGAATGACCATGCTAGCTAGTATCTTCTAATAAAGGATGATTTCCACCAAACGGTTCCCACCGCATCGGATCGGAAAGGATACGAACGGATGAGGCAACAGCCGATCGCGTCTGGCAGCATGTCGACGCATACGATCGGCTCCGTACCGTCGCTTGAGAATTTCTGCGCCTAGTCAAATAGTTTCATTCTTACCGTGTTCTAATTTTTGATAATGGTTGAAGTTGACGTAGAAGAAGAAAATAAACATAAAACACAGAAGAGGAAAAGCAAAATTTGGACGACCGACAGCCAAAAGGATTAGATCAGATACGTCGACAGGCGAATGGAGCCGTACGCGCGGATTCAGCATACTTTCGGCTACGACCGCGTGTCGCGGAAGATTCCCGCGGTCAAGCTGCTGTGCGCGAGTTGGTAATATAGACTTTAAATACTGTGTACACGATTTAATATCGTTTAAAGTTTGTAAAATCAGTTCCGATCCGATGCGATGCGAACCGTTTGGTGGTAATCATCCTTTACTATAAGCTAATGTTTGATGACTAAACAAATAGTCACAAAACATATACTCAAGGATGGCAGATGATGGTAAGAAAGAGCAAAGTCTACGAATTAAGGAAAACAAGAGACTAATTAAACTTGATGTTTCGTATAAGAATAACACGTGATACAACATTAACGAGATATTTGTCTTAGGAGACTACCTTAGTTACTCTAATGGCTTATCAATGCAGAACAATAGGTATTTGATAAAAGTTCTATAATAATTATATAGTTATCGATATACCATCAACAATGAAGACAGAGTTTTCCAATTAATCAGTGTGATGTTGCTAAAAGATATATTGTTAATTAAAACAGTTAATTGCATTCTCAAGAAGACTTTGTTAATTTAAATAGTGTTGAGAAAATTTAAAGGCTTTCATACAAAAGCCACAATTAAGAAAATGTTGGAATATTGCTGAGGTGCGTTTGTAATTTGGTTTTCTAGTTTATTTTATTTCTTTAAGGTAAAAAGAATTGTCGTATGATTGTTTTTTCTTTGTTGATTCACTTAAATGCCTAGTTATTATTTCATCGATGACCAGCCTACAAAAAGTTATAAATATGAAAACAAACGTGATAAACACGGTTCGGAAGAGATAAGACTCTTTATAAATGAATGTTTTTCACGATCCACATTTTATAGACCACGCCATCATCTTGGAAATGGAGAGATAAAAACTGCTGACCTCTGAACATATTGAGCAATGCGGAATATTTTAAGAATCGGAATATTATTTTTCACTACTTCCAACATTTTAAAACGGAATAATCCTTTTACTACCTAGTACCTACTGAAAGTACAGAGGTAGTATTATCGCTAAGTTTATCTTGTCGTAAAGGTCTTTGAACGTGGTTTCGTCGTTCCTTAGTGAATAATTTATCACCATGGAATGAAAAGTCAACAGAAGATTTACGAATTTACTAAGACATTTCCACAGAAAACAACCTTTGCCTTGAACGTAAAAGAACCAGCAGGTAATGTTCTGTGTACGATGTCTATAATATTATAATACCAAAAATAGCGGTTTGCCAGAGGCTAGTTTAAAGTAGTTCGTAATAAGCATTGCTTAGCAAATCCTTCAGACGAGACCCTTCCCATTTAATGAAACGAAAAAGGGCCGTTGTTAAAGCAATGTGAAAAGCGAAAAGAGCGGAAAGCCCATTGCAATCTGCGTGACCTCAAAATGTTAACAGCTTTGAAGCGGCCAGGGAATGCGGCCCATAAACACGATAGGATTCACTCAAAGAATGGGGAAAGTCAATTTAAAAAGTTGCAAAATTGAAGCAGTAAAAATGATAATAGAATTATGTAGCAAATGAACTTTGAGAAAAAGAAATCCCATTAACAATAGCGGTAACAGTGGTGATAATATTTTCTTGTTAGAAATGGGTCCGAGTTGAGTGACAAAGTTATAGCTAAGAGAAACGACATCGTAAAACCCGAATGAAATGTTCTCATCATTTATGGCAGACGTTCGTAAATATAATTGGATTTTATTTTTCGTCGTTTTTAAAGGAACTTGAAGGAATTCAAAGCACCTTGATCTAAATGAAGAGATTGAGTTCTCCAGATCAAATATCGGTGAATCGCTGGAGTAGATATCGGAAAATTCTTTTTCACGGACAGCCCTGAAATACTTTCAAGACAGCGTTTACGAGATTAAAGACGGGACAAAAATAGAATGAGAAAATTAGAAACATTAGTAACTGACCATTGATAGAATTTTGCAACCATTATAGATAATGTAAGCAGAGAAATAACTATAAATACAAAATTTCAAAAGAGATACAAACCCAACATAAGTATCGAGGACCGTTAGTAGAAAATTTAAATGAAATGCCACAACATTGTTTACCGTCCAGGAAAATTCAAAGAGTGATGTGATACTTGAGCAGTCAAACCAGGCTTCTCACTCTAAATATAGCTCTGTTAAACATTTATAAACAAGCACAGAATTTATTTTTGGAGAATCTTTATTTGCTTTGCATTCATAACCAGGGAAATATAAATTATATCCGAAATTCCTCAACCCAAGTTGTTTCACAACAATACAATGAACGGTCAACAAGTACCTAATATTAAACATCTATCGAGAATCTTTACAAGTCACAGATCACGGGGAGTTGATACAAAGTAAGACATTGATAACGATAACATATTGTTTAATTAGCTATTTGTAGCTGCCATAAATAAAGAGCAGTTGAAATGTATTCAACAATAGCTGAATATAGATACCCTTATAGAATTATCTTTCCGCATTTATTTACAGATGTAGAAGAGAGAAGTGGTGATACGTAATCAGTTAGTGGTGTGCCAAGTATCGTATGGGTGCGATGATGTGATGTGGACGCCAAACGGTTGTCCCTGACACGCAGTTAAACAGCCAGGTGTTAGTCAAAAGTATAATATTAAGAACATGTTCAAAACATTGACAAGTGTCAAAATTGGGTTACGAATGCAAAAGTACATTGTAATGTTTGGCATAGGCTTGTTAAGAGATTTCATTATTTTCATAGCAGAATACTTTACACTACATAATCCACCTTGGTCCGAAGCTGATTATCATGCATTTTATTAATCATCTCGAAGACCTAGACGAATTATTAAAGTTAGATAATAAAAATTTTGATACCCAATAAACATTCAATCGGTTTTGGATTTAAGAAATGTTGAGGTTCGAAAGATACATGAATCTTACGCAACTACGTGTCCCTAAAAGGATTTATAAGTAACCGTATTTCTAGCGAATGTAACGCAATAAGATCTGGATAAGTTAAACCAATATCTGAATGTAAAAGTATCTAATATTGAACTAAATTGCTTTGCAGCTCGAGTCGGTCAGGGAAATGGTACGGAAAATACCACATAGTGCGATCAAAGGATCTACTCTTGTGTTATCTGGCAGGCGTTATCGTGAAAATTTTGCATTTATCAGTGATAAAGTATAAGATGACAAGGATTTTGGTTTACGCGGAATTTCTTGTTAGATGATGGAAAAGTATTTGTGAAAGGTTAGTGGAATGTTTGTAATTTGTACTCTACCGTTTATGTAATAAGGAATGCTAAAATGTAATAAACTTAGGAAACTATTCACAAAAGGTAAATAGTAAACAGGAATGTAAATACGTTTTACGATGTTTTTGGAAAATTATAGTCCATTTTATTACGTCTCTACTTTTATAGTCCACATTCTAATTAACTTAGTGAATTCGCAAATTGATAGTTATTAAATTAACGAAAGTGCTCTAAACGAGGGTGAGCCGACGCGATAAGGCCGTGAAAGATAGTCGCCTACGGATATTACACCCACAATTTGGTACGTAACAAGAAGTTACGTTGTTAAACGTACGACGGTAGACCAACCTCTAATAGTCTTACAAAATAAAATAGTAATACCGAAAATGTTACTTACCTTGAGAATATAGGTACTTACTTGAAAAATCTCAATTTATAAAAATGATTCTCGATAAAAATGTAGTTGATATATAATCCTGAAACGGTGCTGAAATTCCAACAAAAACACAAGACACGGTGATAATAGACGATATTTTTTTATATCTAGACCTACCTGATGACGTAATTAACGCAGACGACGCTGATGGGTTTCTGTTGCTTGTCGGTTATGACGGTGGCTTGGGTCTGGACCCAGGCGTAGCCACCAGTTTTGGCGAGGAAGCGGTATCGCCCTGTCTCGCATTGCCCCTTTGAGAACACTGTAACAAGATTATTTATGTTAGTAATGATTGGTAAAAAAAACTAAGGGTTTATAACTTAGTGATGACACTTCGGAGTAAGCAATTCTTGCTTTATCGCTGTATGAGATGAAGCCTTAAGATACCAACAATCCTACATATATCAAACAATCAATCATTTCTAAATGTCATCGCTATACAACATTATTTTTGGTATATGCGAAACCCGAAACACGTGTAAAGAATCTATGAACTAAATTTCAAAACTGTATCATGAAAAATAACAAAGCTTGTTAAGTTGCCTGTTTGTCCGTACAAAAACATGCTCAGCCGCGCCGCGCCGTCTTGCGCTCATTGATAATAATACCTAGGTACCTAACCGTTGGGCGAGGAGATTGGATAACTTACTTAGTGTCGCTCGGTGTCCAACTTTTAACCTCGGTGTCCAGCTTTTGGGACAAAATATAACATGGGGTAAAAATCATTGGAATCGATTCAGTTACTGATTCTGAACAATCTATATTCAGGTTTCACACGGCGCGCCGTCTCATTTCATATACAAATTGTTTTATGTTAACTACTTGAAAACGCCACATGGCAAGCAGTCAAGTAGATCTACATAAGTGTCACAGATGATCACTTCATGGCTGATAAAATGATAAAACTAATTAACAAGTGCGTTACAAACTTGACAAATATCTGCTATTAATACACAAATCCAAAGTGTCTAGGGATCATGTACATTTTTAACTATCAAAAATTATCCAATTAATATTTACCAAAAATGAGGATATTTTAAATTTTTATTGTAAAGATTAAAAAAAAAAGAATCTGTTTCCACCGTTGACACGAATCACACAATCACAGTGATTTGGTATGCTTAAAATCAGTTCATCAAAATCACTTTGAAGTATTGCCGCCCACGTTTTTATTAACAAGTCAAAAAGTTGTTTGTGGGGTATGCACGGCATCCATACTCGGCAGAGCTCTTCTTTGGAGCATATCCCATGCGTGCTCAATTGGGTTGAGGTCTGGCGATTGTGCAGGTCACGGCAGAACGTTGATGCAAGCATCGGCAAGAGTGCGTGTTACGACTCTAGCCGTGTGTGGACGTGTATTGTCATTCATTAGTTGAAACGAATAACCCAACCGGCTTCGCAAAGGGATGGTCATTGTAAACGGGCCCTACGATTGCGGGGTGCTATAGGTGGAACTCTGTGCGGCCTTCGGGAACGCAGACCCACTTCACGTAAACAGTTTCGGATGGTTTGGTCGCTTATCAGCAAGCCTGAAGAGCTGTGGAGCCTCGTGGCCAACATCATGGCAGTCATGGTACAATTGCGTCGAGCAGTATTTTCGATGCCGGTACAGTCACGAGCACTAATATGTCAACACTTGGCAACTTTCAATTGCGATTTTTTCACGAAATAATGAATGCAACGTTGAAATACGACACTTTACATAAACCTATGGGTTCGAAAATACTATGTTCGTAATAATATAAAATTTCATTCAAACATAAAGGAGAAAATCGCCTTTGAATAAAGCCAAGTGTATACATACTTATGCTCGTGACTGTACATCTAAAATACTGCTCGACGAACTAAAAATAATCAATAACGATCCAAAAAAGTTAAAATAATAATCCTCAATTGCGGCGATACTCTAAAACGTACTTGATCCCTAGACACTTTTGATGTGTGTAGTTCAAGGACACTGTTATCATAGAAACAGGAAAACTATAGCAAGAACTTTTAGGTACCTACTATCACGTTTGTTTGAGATACTAACATAACATCAGAAATCTATTTTAAAACAATATCGTTCCAGGAAAATAAGAATAAACGAGTGATACTTAAAAATACTGGCAGTATTTTTAAGTATTACTGCTGCTGAAACTATTTATAATAGAGAACAAGATATCGAAAAAGAATTTGAGTTATACGAAAGGAAAGCGGTTAAAGAAGAAGTCTCGAAATCTACATTTAAAATAATTAAACCAAGCAGATTCTTCTCAGAATTACACATTATATTCGATACGAAAATAATATTGTTGCAGAACGTAATAGAGACGCCCGAAGACGCCATTAAAAGCCGCGAGGTATATCATGTGATCGTGCCAATTACGTTTTAAATTGAATAAAATCGGTCGTCGCACAGCTATTGGGCATTGATAACTGGTCATAAATTGGAATACAATTACAGGATTTCAATATGAATAAAACATGGAATCAAGTAATAAATCTAAAGATTTACAAGCGGGGTCCCGAAGGACAGCTACTTCACGACTAGACTCAGAGAGATAGGACTGCTGAACGTTTAAAATCGGGGATAACATTAAGTAACATAGTTTCCACAAATATTCTAGAAACGTTAAAACACAATTTCTCACAAGGCAAAGTAAATATTCACGCCCAAAGAAAATAACGTTCGTTCAGCGATTCTGTATCAATTCAGCACCAGAATAGTACAACACATTGTTTTGAACGATATTAAGAACAGTCGATTGGAAACGGATATTCAAGCGACAAAATTACGATATTACGTCAGCTGTAATATAGGTATCTTATGGCCTCGATACCAAGCTTTGCTTTCCCATACGGCACGAACGACAATTTCTTCATGACAATTTTACCTTTGATTTACGTCAGCTGGAACTACGTAGCTGGTCTTGTGTACAGGATCAATATAACAGAAGAAATTATTTCGATCAACGTACAATATTCGGCTGTTGATCCCATGCAGTAAAACTAATAAAGATTAATAGTGTCGACACAAGGCACAAGGGTTGTAATAAAACCTCTCTCTTGGGTCCAGTTAATTCTCTCTTTGTGATATTAAGCCGAATAATTTTTCGTGGATGTAGCTTCTACTAGAGAGCACAGATTTATAGTTCATTTAATATCCCGTAGCGAGCATTACAATTATTGATGGTAAACTTTCCAAACACAAGAAATGCTGGGCCACTGGTTTATAATAACTTGACCACTAAATAATATTTCGAGATGCCAGAGATGTTATATGTATAGATGGATATAGCTCTAGAAAAGTTAATATGGTCAGTAATGTATTCTGTCAAATCAGTGGCGAGTCTTAAATAGCATTTTCAAGTCCATTCGAATTCCTCTAATTTCACAGAGCTTTCACATTTTATATTGAAACGAATGTTCTACACTGTTACGTAAGCAAACTTCTGTCTACTCGTCTGCCACAATTTTATTTATGCAACCACGAACGGTTGGTACTCGGCGAATATATGGCATACCATACTCGATGTAATGTACAGAAAGCGTCACTATGTGCTAACCCCTCAAGTTTTAAAATGTTACACTGCTACAACATTGAATTCCTCACGAATAATCTAAAGAATACTTCAAAAAGAGTCCATTGTGTTGACTCGGATTCGAACCATCGCATACCCGGCAGTTTGACGAACTAGCCAGCGAGCCCATATGAATTGCGATGAAATTGTTATCTACTATCGGCTGAGTCATTATATCTTTAGGTCCCTGTCTAATCGAAAGATGTTATAATTTGAGGGTATCCATTAATTTTACTTACTTACGTTGTCTTTATAAAATTAATCCATACCTTCAAGTTAGAACTTTGTATACGTTCACTTAAAACGGCGAAGAGTAAACGACTACTATTTATCCATTATTTTTTTAAATTATTTCTGATTTTATGAGAACTAAAATAGTTGTTCTGCTTGTTGTAAAATAAGATCATAGTTTTGTTAAATAATAGCAATAGTAAATATTATTAAATGATTAATAAAGTATTTTATTTTTCTTGATTTTTTAATTCTTTATAAATAATTACTACTTAAAACAAAATAGAAAAATATATCAAAATAATATAATGAACAAAAAGCACATTTCGTGCTTACTTACTTAAACTTATTTATTCACTAAAACAATACATTATTTAAAATAAAATGTTTTTGCAAAATACAAAAACCAACTTGGGCCTATCACGGATTTGAACGCACATGTCTTTTGGGGGGTAACTACTTAATGGAGCTGTGTGTACCTACCACATAAAAGAAAGAGAAAATTTTTGAAAGAGAAATAGTATTATGGATTTTTAAAAGTTGTTTTGAATAAGTATACGGAATGTGTTTTGTGCAAATGGAAAATCGCGCTATAATATTTGAAAAGGAGTACGTAAAGCCGAAATACGAGTATATGGCTGAAGATATGCTATGGGTTTTCAGTTGCTATTTTATAATAATAAGTGGTGTTTGCGATAACATAGACAAGATATTAATCTTTATCTTTAAGCACCTACTTAAAAGCAAACATCAATATAATCCGAACTATTCTTCTGTTGTGGTGATGTAACAATATTGCTTAATAATTTACGGATTCAAAGAAACGTCAAAATTTTCAATAAATATAGAGTGGAGTACTTGAGTCCATAACCGGGGTAAAAGAAAACCATTTCGGTCAAGAATGTGTTACTGGAAACGGATATAGCGTGCGCAGCCATCGTAACCCCAAAAGAGAAGGAGTCACGCGAAATATTCAGACAGATAAAAGAGCAACGGCTGATTGTATTATCGTAAAAGAAATTTTGTAACACTTAATCCACTGTATAGTTCACATGTGCCTTGACGACAGATAAGATAATTAAGTCGGTGAATCAATTTCCGATTAAATAAGGAAAACGTAATTAGTAAATTTACAAGACCGAACTACATACAAGTAATTAAGAACTTAAGCCGAATCTAGCCAATATTCACATGTTCAGTTAAATACAGAATAGTTGGATGAACGCCAGTACACCAGCTAGCAACAACTCTTGTAAAAACAAAGGAATAAATCTGAAAAGCGTAAGTGCATGATATAATTAGCAACAGCAAATTGTAGCAATGTCCTCTATCAAATGCATTCCATTGGAGCCCCGCCTCTTTATTCATGATGCCAAGACGATTCGGAGAAAACGGTACTGCAACACGATAACATTAAGCGAAACAGTTCTGAACAATTCTATTACGATGGAATTAAGTATTTTATTAAAAGGAACATGAAACGACTCGACAGAGATGTTAAGCCTTTGAGCTTTGTGATCAATGCACTCCAGACGTAGTTTAAAAGAAAAATCCATTTACTTAGTCAAATCGATACTCTCGAGCTGAATAAAAGTTAGCCCTGAGATAGTAAATACTTTGGTCACGCAACGTCCTGAGCTAACATATAAGAAAGGCTGATCAAGAAATGTCGTCAAAACTAGTCCAAATGTTTACTATATTATGTCAGCATATTTTATTTATTGAAGTAGTCTATGTTAGTGCGGTACTGAAATAGGCTGTGTTCTAAGAGATTCCTACTGTAAAAAATGTTACTGTTGTATAAGGTGTATAGGATGAACAAGAAATACCTTTTAGAACGTTCGGAATTTCGGATCTAAAAAGCGTCCATTAAACTTTAATAGAGGCAGTAAAACTTATTGCGAAAAAAAACTCTGCAAATCAGGGAAATAAAGATACGGAATAAAGAGATAGTATCTCCTATTGCTGATATAAGACAATGTTTAAATGCCATTTTATTGTTCCAATAGCTGGCGAGTCGCGATAAAGGTAGGAGATGATACAAAGGATATAGTGCGACGAACTTCGATGGAGCTATGAATTGCGAATACCAGGTCGTCGAACTAAGGGCCGAGAAATGCGAGCTCGCCTGATAGTGACTCCGTTGACTAGAAGAGGCTTTGCTGTTGCTACGGGTATGGTATAGCTAGCTAAGTATATTGAACTATTGAAGGACCTACAGTGTAAATGCTTAAATTTTATGTTCTAGTCGCCGTTAATTGCAGATTCGCTAGTGGTATTATTATTTAACGACTGAGAATTTCTCTTACGTTTTTGGTCACACTTTTGATAAAATTTAGCATCTGAGAAAATTAGTTTGCTCTATTGAGAGAATACTGATAGACTGCAGATTACAGATGTAGGTAGCTTATAGTGCTATTCACGTACGACTTCCAATCGTATTGAAGAATGTAGGTACACTAAGCAAGGATGGATTCAGGCTGCGTTAACTAACTAATAACGCTGCAGTTTTATTTGTGCACACTGCAAAATCCCGTTCAAACAACCGTCCAAAAATAACCTACATATTGTACTTCAGTCAACATTAACAAACTCAACAACGTACTAATTACTCGCCGTAGGAATTTTTTTTTCCTGATAAAAAATAAAATCAGGCAGATATCCAAGTTTTTTGTTTCATCATGCATTCATCTAAATTTAGATTAATCTACATATAATTATATATATAAACTAAATTAGATTAATCTAATGTAGATATATAAAATTCAAAGTCCTGACTGACTGATATATCAACGCACAGCCTAAACCGCTGGTCTTAGAGACATGAAAGGATAGTGTGTTCTTTGTTAAGAGTCCACTAAAAAGGGTTTTTCGAAATACCACCCCTAAGACACAGTATAAAGATCCTAAGAGAGTGAATGGTCCACCCATTCACCCTCTCAAATTTCACGCCGACGAAGTCACGGGCAGCAGCTAGTTATCTATATACATTCAAATGGGGAAGTATAGCAAAGGCCCATTAGCATAAAGCGGCGTCTCTGGTGATTTAAAGGGTTTAGTAATACGTGCTTATCTGTCGTCAGTAAACGATTAGATAATGTAATACGTATGCGTACAACGCTTCCATTGTAACTTCATACCAGAAACACGATTCAACGACACCGATAATATTTTGTAATATTTGATGACTGTTATTGGTAGTATCCTTTAGCTATGTTTGGACAGTCATCAATATTATTTGAATATCCTTCCGACCGATTTCGGTCCCGGTGGCCATTCTCAACGGAGATTAGCTAGGTACGCAGGAGATATTATAGTGCACAAGTGTGTGCGCAAACACAGGTGTACCCTCTGTTCCTTTACTGTCATAGTCCGACAGGACGGCAATCTTACCCGGGAGAGATCAAAACTACTAATAATAATAGTCCTCCAGACCTAATTTCGACCATGACCGACCAATCTCAGCAGAGACCGGAAGGGATATATTATAATGCACAAGTGTGTGCGCAGACACAGGTGCACTCTCTCGTCCCTCACTCGCATAGTCCGATGGGACAGCAAACCCACACGACCGGTGAGCGATTAGGCGCAGGACCATCGGCTAAACGTGCTTTACGAGGCACGGGGGTATCACACCGCCAACTTCTAAATTCCGGGCTGTTACTCTTAATGGAAAAATCTAATAACACTTTACACCCTTGGACCCTGGAATCGAACTCAGGACCCCACGCTCAGCAGTCGCGCTTGCGACCACGAGATCAACGGGGTCGTCAACTGCTAACAGAGAAGTATCAAAGCCAGTGTTTGTTTAAAAATGTTTACACGCAAGTAACACGGAGTAGCTAATAACTTCGGAACTTCAAGGGCGTGTTATCATAGTCACATTAGTCTAATCAGAACAGCAAACTATCATCAATGTAGGAAAACAAAAATGCCAGTGTTTGTTTAAAAATGTTTACACGCAAGTAACACGGAGTAGCTAATAACTTCGGAACTTCAAGGGCGTGTTATCATAGTCACATAGTCTAATCAGAACAGCAAACTGTCATCAATGTAGGAAAACAAAAATGTTTATGAGACCATAATTAAAAGATTAGCAATCGATTGCGCATGACCTGAGCATGGTAGCAGCGACCCTTCCGTGAAAGATAACTCCAGATCTAGTGACAGGGTCAGCTTGTTTAGAGAACCTTCTTCAGGTTAACATGATTTAATGGATTTTTCTCCTAGAATGAGGTTAACGACTTGTGTTAATATTAATACCATATACCTGAGATTGAAGTCAAGTCATGAGTTCATGACACAACATACTCCTAATAGGTACATATAATATTTTAAAGGGCACATTAAGCCAATGATTAAGCTTCTCATTAAAAAGCACTAAAACGTATACAGAGAAATGCGGTTGAATATGCTGTAAAAATGTTTTTGCACCCAGAGAGAAGTGAATTATACTTCGTAATAACATGAGCACATTGAGCACTCTCCTCGTTTCCTAAGTGGGACAGGAAAATAAACCTGAGACAAGAGTCAACGCTCGGAGAATGAGTGGAGTAATGAAAATTTCAGCGAGTACCTCTGCATTATATTATTCATGAGTTCAGCTAGTCCATATCTGATTTCGTTTTATGTTGTCTTTACCAACGTATGTAGACGGTTTCCATTATGGTTTTCGCAATTTGTATGATCATAAGCATGGAGCAGATTCGAGAATAATATTTTGTCATAAAACTGGTACATTGACCGAGTGGTTTGAAGCAAGAGATTCATAGCGTAGCGTAGCTGTGGAAGAGGACAAAACAACCAATACTAAAATTAATGAAACAGATGATCGTTTAAAATTTGATCGATCGTTATAACCAAAAATCGTTACAGGAAAGATACTATGTAAAGGAGTAGTTGATCAAAACAAAACCTACACCAACTGTTGGTAAGCCACAAGCAAATAACATAAGATAACACTAAACATGTTTGCGACAAATCTTTGTGTTGATTCGTTGAAGTTAGAAGTAAGACGTAGACACTTAGACAGGAGCAAATAAACAATGTTTATTGAACGACATGGTGCCAGCCCATAACTTCGCGCAACCTTTACGACCACCAATCCTGACGATTTCGTCAACGCACATAAATTCTCCCCAGACGTTGAATTGTCAACGTCTGGGGAGAATTTATGTGCGCCTACGTATACTTTAATGAGATTATTTAACATTTTAGCATACCTATTCACAATTATGAGTCAACTCCAATTTCCAGACAACTTTGCACATCGCGGAATATCGCCGGAGGGATGTAAAGAAAAAATATTTTCGCAGAATTCAAGGGTTTCACGATTATAATGGTATATATTAAGTGTTACAACCAAAATAGACCGATTTTATATTTTGTATAGAAACAGAGATTTCCAGTTATCTTTTTTTAAATATGACATTTCGAAAATGTTCTCTACTAACTTTTTAGACCTTTGTATCCTGCTTATGCGTATGAAGTTTCATTAAAATCGTTTCATTCATTTCGAAAAATAAGGGCTTGAAAGTTTGTATGAAATGCCGTACGGCGTAAACGCTCTTAAAAGCAACTTTTATGTCGCAAAATTAATGTACTTATCCCAATTAGTAAAACTGGAGTGTTTATAAGCCAATTACATTCATCAACGGCAAGTGAGTTATCTACAGCGAAAATGAGGTAATTGAGGACGATGTTATAATTTTTGGAATGGATGAGCAGATGGAAATTAAATTAATTAACGAAAGTTAAATTCAAATCATTTAAGAACTTACAAACTTTTTCATTTTGAGAAAATAGTAAGTAAACCGACATACATATATTATAGTTGAAACAGTCAATTTTGGTACGAAAGTAAGCCAACGAACGATAGCAGTAAAGGCAAGCTAGAAAATAATAAAATCCAATGAGTTCCAGTAAAACGGTAATTGTCGCCATGTAATGGCTGACCGCAATACTCGTAACTATAAACGGTCAGAAACAATACTGGTTGAAATTAGAGTAGTTTTAACATTAACCAATGAACTGTTAGCTAGAAATTACAATAAAAAAAAGATTTTATCTTGGTTTAATTTAAAGCACGTGAATTCTGGAAGGTTAATGCTCCTTGGCAATAAAATGGCAAACGACGCAATCGAATTGGAATATCTAGAATTCTAGAACATAGAAATATAGATTTTATAAATACGACGTCATCTGGCAGTGTCTATTCTGCAATATAACTAGCAAGAACTCGACCAAGTCAGTTGTAGACTATCCTAGCTGTAGAAAAAACCAGAGAGTGGCGGTAGCACGTAAATATTCCTGGGGTGACAAATGTGACAATACACCACAATTCTGGACACTCGTAAAATTTGGTGCCGCTTGTTATCTCGCTCTGGACAGAAATGAGAAACTGCCGCCAGCGGTTAGATAAATGATATCAACAAAGGATACCAATAAAATGGAATTATATCGCGCTGACTTGCTTCTAGAGTGAATTTTGATCTTAATTAACGTTTCAGAGATACTTGATCATAAAATACATGAAACCTTGCTGAATAGACCGTTAGTTAATAAGCCTTTGCTTGCGGTGGTGTTTCTTGCCCATTCTTCTCCATACGAAAACTACCTTTTGGAATGGGCGACTAGAATCATTTCTATTTAGTTTTTTTTTTGACGTTCAAAAGTGCCTTTAATGTGCCTATTTGAAATAAATGATTTGACTTTGACTCCCGTTTATTAACTAGAATATGTTGGGAATCTCCAGTGCATGTCGTGTAATGTAATATACCCAATTCTATCTAAAACCTATTCAATGCGGCCCGACAATTTCATGGGTCGATGGTTCAATTGTGAAGCCTGTAGGACTGCAATTTACATTGTCCTCTGGATTACCAGTGCCAAACGAGATTTGAAAACAATATGATCTACAATTTATAGAAGAGCAAATAGATAATGTCTGCTGTTGAATAAAGTATGTGAATTTACTTTTATCAATTCAGGTTTTTAAGTAGTCGTTTCTATTTTTTCTGATCATTTGATTTTATTTGACTACATGATTATAATCCTTGACAAATCATCGAAACTGGATAAAAACAGATTTTACTAGGTATTACCAAAATGATTTTTAGATCATTTAGATAGAATCAATTCTGGCGGAAATGGTTGAAAACACAAATTTAGATTTCTAGTGAGGGTCAGGAATCCGCTGATTTGAATAATCCTGGCGTAACAAGAACGTGGATAATGCGGCATTTGTACGTCTGGGCACGTAATATAACAATATTAAAACCCTATGGTCGATATAATACGGACAAATGGTAATAGAATAGACGTTAACAAAACGCATTGCATGGTCAGACACATTCCAACCATTAAAATTAATATAAAGAAATGAATCATGCAAAAGAAGACGGATGAGTTAGTAGTTCTAGATGGAATATTAATGGTAGATAAAATATGTATTTACCATTCACAATTTACTCAAGACAGGAGGAGAGAATAATAGAAAATGGAAAGCAATTAATATTACCCACGCCGTGTTACACTGGTGGAATGCTACCTATTGTAAAGCAGGCCTTTAAACATATTCTAATGAAATCAAACCAACGTTATCTAATACTTAATTTCTGGCGTTAAAAGTTAATTTATTCCTGTATTTCTTTGCAAACTCTTTCCTTATCACGCTATTGTTTAGTGGCACGTTTTTGTGACGTATTTGTTACGTCTGAAGTTCTGAACGGTATTTTTATCACCGCCTCGACCTCCCACAGATGCCCGAAGGTCTGGTGGTTTCATTATAGAGACGTTTTTTGGCTGACATCAGCTGAATGCCAAGTCGTTTAGTGGAGTGGAGAAAAAACACTTGAAAGATATGATATTAACCGGTTTCCTGATTTTTTTTTGTTTTTTTGGCTAACTGATAGTGGGCAGCCAAAGTTAAACAACGGAAATATTGCTCTTACAGCGATTTTATTTGCTCAAAAGTCATTAATGCTATATCGCCAATTTCGATGTAGGTAGTATAGATTACACTGTAGCCGCTACAGGCATATCAGTATCTTTTGCAAACAATTAGATGTGCAATAGTCACAATTAAGCCAAGGCGGTATTCATTTTAGTCCATTAACGATAACAGTCACCTTCCTCTGTGATCTCTAGATACAGAGGTATAAATACGATGCTATTACATTATAACACTGAAAAGCACGTGGTTTCTATCATTAGGTAACGTTACATAAAAGTTGAAAGGAGAAAGTTAGCGAATGTGCCAATAAGTATTAAAAATGTTTATCAAATTATTCATTTACAAGTTCAAGGCTAGATTCTGCATAGTCGTGATCGGCACGTGAAACAAGTCGCTACTGAATCATTATCGGCCTATTGTTGTACGGTTATCACTATATTACTTGATAGTAACAACTGTACACCAGATAAAACTAGAATTTGCAATGATTTACGATGCATGTTTGTAAGTAAAAATACACGCAAGATGTAACGTGAGGTGATTTCGGTTCGGCATTTTGCATCTTGTAATAAACAAACGTTGGTGTCGGTCCAGATATTCAGATATGTGTGTCGTCATAACGCGTTTATTTCAACTACATCATGTGACTGGGTTCAACCGGAGGAGGAGTCATCTACGATCATTTTGTTATTGTCCACTTAACGGATAGGATAAGATTTATATGCGTTCAATTGGATAAGCTCCTCAGTTTTATTTAAGCAATTAGGTACTGCTGCATGTTTTTTATATTGCTAAGTGTTTACACGATTATGTGTAGTTGTAGGTGAGTTTATTATCTATCACGTGCTGAGCATGTGTCGGGTTCGTGGTAGCTCTGTTTTTCTTTAATCACTGGTATTGATCAGCTGTTACCGCGGTGCGAATATAATTATGACGAACAGCCATGAACCGTAGGTATAGTGGCGCTAACGAAGTAATTTGCGCTAATTGTCATTTAAAACTCTTGAAAATGCTAGGTATCTCTTTATCAACGTCAAATAGATACAACTTTATAAACTTTGCGTCATTTTCAGAATTGAGGTCGAGTAAAAAGGAGAATTGTTTCAGTTCCATAATTAATAAAATAGTAATTTCATCATAGATTTGATCTTTTTTTCCATAATTCCCATACATCTCTTTTAGCAGTTATCTGCGGTCACTTTCTTCCAAGCCATTTCATCTTTCACAAAATCTATCCATATTTTCTTTGCGTACGCCTTTTTTTTCTGTTTTAAATCCTAAGTATGCCAAAATGTCATGAGCACACAACTATCCCGTCGTCAAAATAGATCTAAAACCAAGAATTTAAAAGTAGCAGGCGATATAATAAAGACTACTGTTATTTTTAATTTCGTTTAAAGTTCATCCAAGATAGAGCACTAATTGAATTAAAAGCTGGATAAGATAACGTAAAAACGTGTTGCGTGGGTATACTGGGCATTTAAAGAACGCAATTCTAGACTTACTCTTTAGGTACCTAGTCTTTTATAAATATTTCAGAAATCATTTTATTGTTTGAAGAAATCTGTTGGTAGAAGCACTATCTTCCTTTGTCATTCAAGTAAGTACAACATCCTCTTGCCTTTCCTTTATTCTAATTATTTTAAGAGCCTATACTACCTCAAATAGCTTAGCATGATCCTCCGTTATGTCGAAAATTCCGCAGCATTAATTTTGAAATAAATATATGCTAAAGTTGAGGATTAATGTAAGGTCTTATGTTAGACGAAAACACGATTCCATAAAATTTTCTCGATAGAAAAAAAAACCAAAGTTACCTCCAAACCGAACAATAAACCGCTGGTATTCAAAAAATACTTCAAATTAGATCATGAAACTTTGCATACTAACTGAACTAACTATAAAGCAGGTCTTATGTTAGTTAGTTTTTTTGAATTACCTTTATTTTCACCGTAAAAAGCAAATACCTAAACTATTGGCGCTGCCTCCCGCCCAGCACCGCACTCGGTCTCGCTTTCACACAGTCCGCGAGCAGTATCGTGCGAGCGAGATAGAGTGAATTTTAGCTGAGGTAGTATAGGCTCTTAAGTCTGCATAGCACGCCTTCTTCTTCCACTTTATCAGTTATCATCATCATCATCTCCAGCCACATCATCTTTCCCACAATCCATCCATCGATGCTTTGGCCTCTTACAGCCAAGCAGTACTCATATTTTCAAGTGTCCATAGATATGAATACTTTCACCATATTGTCAATATGCATAACTCCCATATACTTTGGCCTTCTCATTTCTCTTTAAAGCCCGCATATATCGTAGGTATAATAAATTACATAACCGCAGTATAAACCCGTCCTAGGTCAGCAATTTGACCTTCGTCAGTGTCAACCAATACAAGCTTGCTGAGCTGGCGTCCCAAATAAAATGTAATTTTTATATCCTCAAGCACGTGCTAAAACACGTAGATTCGACGCTTGTTTACGTACAAAATAGATAGCTATTTTTGTTATATTACGTAAGTACATACGTACGGAATTAGAATCAATAACGAACAACAATAAAATTGCATGGTGTTAAGAATAGAAAGGTGGTGCTACAGAGATTTTTGTTTCAATTATTTAATTATTATTTTTTGTAAGTTGATGAGCTTCAGGAACTTTTCAATGTGATATGTCAGTGAAATATAAACAAAACAACGCACATTTTCGTAACAAAAGTGAGATAACGTATACCGCCCCGCGGGGTGTACTGAAAGTCTGAAACTCATGAAGCCATAACATTTAATGTAATTTTTGCCAACCAAGTTCGGGCAACATTACAAAACAATATCCTACCGCCTGGCAACACAAATACTTATTAAAATGAATGAGTTCTACGTGCGGACGCATCCGTTACTCAAGTGGCTGTTATTGATAAAATGGTTCAATTTTATTGCGTAACAAAGGTAAAACTTGAAGGAAAACATGGAGGAAAACTCAGAATGTTATTTTGCGGTAATACCTAAGTACAATACAGGTATGATTTCATAGCGTAATGTTTGTCATACATAAACAATTAAAACTAAGAATGTACTCAGTGTTTATTTTAATTGATACTATTGCGAAAATTTATTATGACACCTTTACCTGAAAACGCAATTCGCAATCATGAAATTCCAACGATTCGATAGCCTGCATAGTGCAAATGGCAATCGATATTCTTTGAAATATTTATTTGACTTGCAATGAAATAATAAGAATTGGAATCTATGTTAAGGTTTCAGATAGTTTTATATTATTGAGCTTGGAAAGTGAGGCTTGAAATAGAAATATCTCTTGAGCCGATGCTATGTAACCGATAAGATGTATTTAACATCTCGAGCAGTTTGTTAACGTTTTGTTATTGCTGCTTACAGCTCAGTTATTTCTCTAATGAGTCTGACGTAAAAAAAATGACGTACCGTTCCACGGCTGGCCATCTAAGAAGGCTGATCGTCATAAATATTCAATGCACAGCACGCGATAAGGTCTGGTTTGAATACATCATTACAGGCTCCCGTTGCCGACCATAACAAATGGCTACATATTATTTCATATCCGTAGGCCGCGATCTATGAGATAAATCTACTTCAGATTTGAAGTCTAATGCTGGTTAGAAAATGGCCGTGCGGAAAAATATACAATGTGTACCTCTGAATTGGCAACGCTTATGTGATGTTTGATTTAAGACTTAAGGTATTTATGTCTATGTCAATTAATCAATTCTGAAACATCAAAGACAATAGCAGCGCAACAATGTAGTGAACACATCGCATCAACACATTGTTTAAGTGTCTATCACTACGCAGTTAATTCATTTGAACTTTAAACGTTTATAAAAACTAATGGCTTCATTCAAAAAGTAGGTCGTCTGGAACAAATCTCAGGCATTCTGTTGTGCTTGAGCTGGAACACGTAGCTTATAGCCAACTAGAGCAAATTACCATCTATGTATATCTATACATACATAGTATTATTATGATTTTATTTGGTCTCTGCTGTCAATCGTGGATCTTTGGCAGTCGTTACGGGTCGTCAGAAGCACGAAAGTCTGGCAACCAGTCTTACCAAGGGGTATCGTATTACCCAGTAACTGGGTTGTGAAGGTCAGACAGTCGCTTCATGTAAAATACTGGTATTCAGCTGCATTCGGTTAGATTGGAAGCCGACCCCAACATAGTTGGAAAAAGGCTAGGCAGATGATGATGATCTATAGATACATATATATTATTATATACATATAAAATGGTAAACTGACTGACTGACTGACTGATTGTTGATATATCAACACACAGCTCAAACCGCTGGTCCTAGAGACATGAAACTTGGAGGGTGTGTTCTTTGTGAAGAGTAGGTATCCACTAAGAAAGGGTTTTTCGAAATTCCACCCCTAAGAGGGTGAATGAGGGGAGGGTGAAATTTCACGCGGACGAAGTCGCGGGCAGAAGCTAGTATTATTATAAATTAAAGTCGCTTTTCGTGTGTGAACGCGCTGTTCTTCTAAACTCCGCCACGGATTTTGATGCGATTTTCACCACCATTTAGAGAATTTGATCTGGAAGGTTTATGTGAATAATGCATGAATAGAAAACTTAAATATATTAAGGGGACTTATGATACGACGGGATATATGATATTCTTCAAAATATATGCTAGTTAGATAGTGTGTTGAAAACATACAACTACTTAATTTGATACGATAGAAAAAAATCATGAAGATACCTGTGCAAGCCTTTTCTTCCTTTTGATATTTTACCTTTTTATTAATTTTGTCTATGCTTTTTCTACCTTTTGGTTTCTACTTCTGATTGACATTATACTTTTGTTTTACTACTAAGAACCAGCGCATTTTATTAAAGTAGTTAATAATACCTCTAAAAACTTTCTTTTCACAATAAAAACCATAGGTACTAATATATATACTATTCTACAAGCAACATACTAACTAAAGCACTAGTGTTTTAATTTTTTAGTCCAAACAATACATTTTAAGTATGTAAATAGATAATTGCTTCATGTTTTGCAATCAATTACCAGGGTTGTGTCATCGCGCTTCTCTTTCTTTTCTATGCAGTCCGACAGTGCCTGCGCTTTAGGTCATTCTGCCAAGTCGTAAAAAACGTGTGAAGCAGGTCGTTAGTCTATAGTTCTATATTATTATCTATAATATTAGACGAGGTAAAAGTTGTGAGTTCGTATGTAAGAAGAAATAGTAGTAATTTACCCCCAAAGATTACCCATCTTTGGAGGTAAACTACTGGTCTGATGCCGAAAATTCTTTCACTAAAGGAAACCTACAGTATTGCCGGGTGTCAAAGGATTTATATTGTATGTCAAAACATGAAATTTCTTAGACAAATTGAAAAAAGGAAAGAGAAAGCACAAAAGGATGCTAACAGTCTCTTCCCTATTCTGATATTATATCAAGGCCATCAATGGTCATAACATCGACGTTCTACCTACCTACGAACGGTTTACTCATCGTAAAGAAACGGATCAACATCGTCAGCCGACCGCCATTTCCTCGTCTTTACGACTCAATAATTAACACGTGTACGATCATACGCCCTGCGTATACTACGACCGTTGTTCAATGAAAATCCAGTTGCAATAAACAGGTTCGTCAGTAAGATATAAAGTTGAATTATAAAGGGTCTCGGTTACATCAGATCATCCACGCAAGCGCGTTGTCCCGAACTGGTTCGACGGGTCACAAGATCGACTTATCAATTTGTCAAAATGGCTTCTTTGAAGTACGACTGACATTATGATTTTACTGTTATACCGGCGGGGTAATTGTGTCATTCGTCGTATCCTACGAATAGTGCCCTAACGAACATAGGGGCTTTCTTTTTTTATTGCATAATTCGATTCTGCTCATCATACCACATATATACACTAACAGTAGCAATGGCTTTCATTTTGACAGATGAACAACATTCATTGCGTCATTTACGTTGTTGGACAGACACATTTTTCGAACATATAAAGCAATGGATTAGCAAATATCCTTCGAAATTATTCAGATTGTGATTGATAGTGTGTATTAGGGTGCTGGTTCGACAGCTCATAGGATCGACATTTAAAGACAAAATGGCCTCTTTGGATTACGAATTTACAACTGTCATTAAGATTTTACTTTTTTAACCTATTCGGTTGCTCTGTTTCTCTTCTGGGCAAGTTTTCGCCATATCTTTCGCACATAAAGTGGCTTTCAAGTTAAATAATTTCGATGGACACATTGGACAGTAAATGTCCAACCGTTGGACATTATAAATTTCAGAATGTGCTTATGAGTTGGCAGCACTCCATTTATGTAAATAACCAAGTGCTTAGTAGGTACAGTAGCCAGCACATCAAGCTACCCGAAACTGTCAAATTTTCCCAATCAACTTTGAACCTTATGATTTAGCGATAAAATTTAAAATCTAATAAAGAAATTTGACAGATTGTAGTAGCTTGATGTGCTGGCGTCTGTACATACATTATATATATAAAAAATAATAGCTTAGTAACAGAGCTATTAGACAGCGAGCACTAGGAATTCAATGTGTTTAACTAGCAAACAAGCAACTGCGAAGTTTTTTATATGTATTTCGTTAGTCCTTACTTATATTTTTTAATAAATTTTATTATTATTTATAGAATAGTATATTATTTGATTCCGATTGCCTCATTGGTCTAGTGGTCGTAAGCGCCACTGCCGAGCATGAGGTCCTGGGATCGATTCCCGGGTCGGGCAAAATGTTATTGGGTTTTTCCATCAGGAATTCCGCAGTAGTAGCCCAAAGTTTGACGCCCGGCTGATGGCAATAGGCTCGCCCCCTATTACATAGGACTTAAACATCAACAACTGGCGAAATGTGGGTGTACTAGGTATAGGCACACCTGTGCCTAACCTTTCGAAGAATAAAAGCGTGATGTTATGATAGAATACTACTTATTATGTACAACATAATATGGATAATTACCTGATCACAAAAAAATACGGTCAGCAACAAAAGTCGATTAATACTTCAGTTTTTTTAATCTCAGTTATTTAGCAAAATATTTGTTCAAAATTGCAGCTGCAAAAATAAAAAATAAATAAAAATTGCATTGCAATGCAATTTTGAACAAATATTTTGCTCAACAACTGAGATTAAAAAACTGAAGTGTTAATATTTTGCTCAATAACTGAGATTAAAGAAACTTAAGTGCTAATCGACATTTGTTGCTGACTGTACCTACAAAAATAGCGATAAAACTGGTTTGATAAGTAACTTCCAATAAACAGCTATGATTAAGTATTATCTTTAGTATAAAATAACATAAATGTTTAATAGGTACTTGCCCAATGAGGTTACAAAACAACGTTATGAGCGTTTGTTATCGCCGCATGACAACATGAAATGGCAACAGAAAATCGTCTCAATGCGGACCAAGGAAAATGAGGTGTGTGTCCTTTTGAGAAAGGATAAGTACAACGTCATGCTTACTTGTAGATCGACGAAGCATGATTTTTATAATATTACATCCTACTATCTTACAAATCCTACTAGTCCTATTATCCTACTATCATACTCCTACTAATATTATAAACGTGAAAGTTTGTGAGCATGGATGGGATGGATGTTTGTTACTGTTTCACGCAAAAACGACTGAACGGATTTGAATGAAATTTGTCACACAGATAGTTCATAACCAGGATAAACACATAGGATACTTTTTATCCCGATATTCCTACGGGATCGAAGCTTCTGGGGGTGAAGCCGCGGGGCGCAGCTAGTATATACATAAACTCACGCCTTTTTCTCATGACAGGCAAAAACTACAGAAGCCACTTGCTACGATCCCTACATACCACTGTTGTTTCGTTTACGTTATATGCATCACACACATTTTAAAATATTAATTATGAGTAATAAAGTTACTACAGCGCGGCAGCGGGGTAATTCCATAACACTAACAGTAGCAACGCATTTCATTTTGACAGTTCAACAACATTCATTGCCTTATATAAGTTGTTGAGTACACAAATTTTGCGAACATATGAATGAAGCAATGGATTAACAAAATAGTAACATCCTTCAAAATTAACCAACTTTTGTTTGATAGTGTGTTACGCAGTTAGGATGCAAGTCTACAATAGGTAGTAGTTCCAGCTATCTCAACATAGTGACAGAAAACAAAATAATATGAATTGGTTAAAAGCGACCACGACCACTTGTAACCGGTTGGCATCCCCCATTATAACAAGTTTAAAGGCAGATTCGTATCCTACAATACAAAGTCCAAGTAGGTACCCCTACATATGAACGCGTTTTTTTTTGCAAGACAGTACGTTACGCACCGTAATAACGATGAATAAGTAATACAAAGTACGATAAATAGCCCCTTAGAAGGGCCGTCCTCTAGTAAATGTATCTAATTTTAAACGTCAGATTTTAATCAAATAAAGTTTTAAGCTTCATATCAACACCGTATACCTACTTAAAGTTCAAATCATTACCGATAACAGCTGCTATTCTATTGCAATTAAAACAACCGTTGAATAGAGATTCGTATTCGTATCACTACATATTGTTTATAGCAAAAGCGCCAGTGAAGGCCGCGAAAAACTAATTTTCTTACGTTTTTTGCAATTTGCATGTCATTTTAATTACTTAGGTACTTATTAGATTTCTGTAAATACATAATTATTTGTTCAAACATTCTTGGTTGTGAATCATAGTTAGATCAACATCAACTGATTCTGATCTGAAAAACATACGAAATTTGAATTCCGCGGGTAATCTCTGCCACACAATTTTTTTTTAACGACCAGTAGATGGCGCTAAGCGAACAGATGCCACACAATATGGCGCCGATCGACGATCGAATGAACGAGTAGGAACAGTTTTGTTCGTTCGCTAGGATACGGCGCACGGCGCCACAGTCGCGTCAGTCGCGTGGCGTCATTTGGTTCTTGCGTGTGAGTGGCATCATTTATTCAAACAAACAAAAGATAAAATGGTACAGTGTGCAATCGAAGGATGCAGTTCAAGATCTGATATTCAACCTTCAGCCTTCACAGAAAGTGCTGTTCATTTTCACAGGTTAGCAAACATTTGGAATTGTATCTGCTGACATGAGTTTAATGTAAGTAGTAGGTACCTAATGATAGCGGGGACTGGGAGAGCGAAAAACATGGCTGACGCCCGTGATCTTAAGGCGAAAGCGCCAGGGTAGCCCGCGAAATTCAATGTTTTTTTAGGGATTTTTGCAATTTGCTGGTCAGTATTAAGTTGTACGTTGATTAAAATATGATTCGCGGCCGTAACAAATATGTATTTACAGAATTATAATCATTAAAGTCATCAACACAACTCTCTAAGACCATGTAATCCCCAAGAATGATTATTTCATGAAATCTTGACATTTGGGGATTACATGGTCTTAGAGAGTTGTGTTGATGACTTTAATGATTATAATTCTGTAAATACATATTTGTTACGACCGCGAATCATATTTTAATCAACGTACAACTTAATACTGACCAGCAAATTGCAAAAAACGGTAAGAAAATTTGAATTTCGCGGGTTACCTTAGCGTTTCCCCCTTAAGGGGGAAGCTCTAAGGTGGCTCGCGAAATTAAGTATGTATTTACAGAATAAGTATGTATTTACAGAATTATAATCATTACAATCATTAATACTAAACTAAACTGAATAGTTTGCGCGAGAGACAACCCCCTGTAACTTCTAAAATAAGAGAATGATAGAACTAAAAAAAATATAATTATGATGTACATTATCATGTAAACTTCCACCGAAAATTGGTTTGAACGAGATCTAGTAAGTAGATCGCCGGTGAAAATTTAAAAACTATGATGGTACGGAACCCTCGGTGCGCGAGTCCGACTCGCTCTTGTTTTTAGGTTACATAAGATTAGGTATTTTAATTTACAGTTACCCTACGTTTTGGCACTACTTTTTATTATTTTTGATACTCTTATGTAAGTTATTTACCTTAAACAACATCTTATAAGAGAAGGTCAACCTTAAACCAACCTTATCTTTCACAGAGTTCCGACTGACACTCGAATACGTCAAAAATGGATGCAAGCTATACATAAACGCGAAGTCAGGGCTAGTACTAGAGTTTGTTCGTTACATTTCAAAAAAGAAAATTACTACTTAACCAAACAAGGTTTCCACAAATTAATCGGAGGCTCTGTTCCGGAAATTAAATTGGTAAGTAAAATCGGAAAGCCAAAAGTCTGACAACCAGTCATACCAAGGGGTATCGCGTACTACCAACTGGCTGTGGAGGTCAGATAGGCAGTCGCTCCATGTAAAATTCTAGTACTTATTCAGCTGTTTCTTTTTTATTTTATATTGTTTATATTTTCAAAGCCCTATGCAGAAAAGGTCAAGAAAGATTCCAGCTGTGACGAAGAGATGAGAAATGTGCTACGTCCCGAGCCAAATATTAGTTACCAGAGCCAATCGCAACAAACTAGTACAAAAGAAATTACGCCAGAAATTGGAACAACAGCTAATGTTTTGGGATCAACAAATATAAAGGTAAAATCAACAGTTCCAAAATATATCACGAATTGTGTAATAAATTGTAATATAAGAAATTTTGTTTCTATTTAAATTGGAAACTAACTAAAACCTTTTTGTACTTATATATTTTTTTATTGAATTGTACTTTGATGTGGTTTCATACATTCCATAGTATGTAGAAGATGTCAAGGACGATACAACGAGTTCCAGCTCTGATGAAGAGATATCAAATGTGCAACCTCTGGAGCAAAATATTATTTACCAAAGCCAATCCCAACAAAATAGTACAAAAGTAATTACGCAAAAAATTGGAACAACAGTTTTGGGATCAACAAAATATATAAAGGTAAAATTAAAATTTAAAAAAAGAAGTTTATTATTATTAATATTATCTCCTTTATTTCATTAAATAACACATAAATTATATTTTTAAATATTAGAATATAAACACATTTAAAAATATAAAAAATAGTAGCCCATCGGTATCGGGAACAGGGATAATAATAATAATAATAATATTTATTAATATTATTATTATAAATGTTTAGGAATTATCAACTATAAAGGTAAAATTAAAGTTTTTGAAAATGTATCATGTTAATTTATTGTATCATGTATGTAGTAATTTTTATTAAAATTAATTACTTTCTTTACAGCCTGGTGTTCAAAAACACAAAGTCAAAACACTATTGGAGAGAAAATTGTTGAAAGAAGTCAGAAGATTACAAGAACAGGGGAAAAAAAGAATGGAAGCTATCAGTTGTTTAATAGATCAAAATCGACGACTCTTAGACAGAAACAGTTTTCTTGAACAAGAACTTAAAAAGAGTGAAAAAGTGGCACTAAATGTGAATAATGTAGCACAGTAAGAATCCATATTAAACTTAAAGTTTAATTAAATTACGAATTATAACAGAATTTAATTGTTGACTAAGTATAGATTCATTGTGATAGCAAAAAGGGTCTGAATGTTAATAATTTAAGGTATGAGAGTCGTTCACTAGATGATCTTATCATAATTTAGTTCTAGCTAGCCAGTGTTAAGTTTCAGTTTAAAAATTGTGTTCTTACTTATTTATAAAGAAGTACCAAAAAGCATTCCTAGTATTTTAGGCAAATTAGAATAATTATACCGATTAAAATATGATTGTTGGATAACTAATAATGCAAGATACGCAAATTTCATGCAAGCGTCTTATTGCCATTTTAAAAAGTAAGTTATTAGGTTTAAAAATATTCATTTGTTGAAAAAAATTTTTTAAATTGTGTTTTTATAATAAGTACATAATTAAATTTTTAGCATATAAATTTTTAGATGAAAAGTTGAGATGTTAAATTAAATAATATGAATAAATATTCAGTAAAGTATTTTTAAATTGCAAAACATCGTCAAACTTCTGAAAATGCGTCCCTGGGCCACGTCGTTATTTTATCTAAAAAGCCCAAACATTCTTTTGACCAGGGACTTGAAAACGAAATTAATTTCGTTCCGTTACCAGTTACCACTAATGTTATCGTAAAACGTTCCAAAATTTGTAACAATACTAAAACCTAAAAATATAAATAACGATATAAATTGATAATATTGTTATGGAACAGTTTAAGATTTCGTTCAGTTTGTCAGTATCGTTATAGCTAAGGAATTAATTTTGTTACGATTCTGGTGGAACGGTAAAAATTATCGTTACCGGAACTACGTTTAACGTTATTTTGAGTAACGTTTCAAGTCCCTGCTTTTGACCACTATCCTTGGTGCTATAACTCTATGACCCCAATCCAGTTAGGGTGTTATGCGCAATACTAGGTACGTACACAGTCGAGGGTAGCCAAGACTAAGATATGTTATCTTCTATCCCAGTGCCGAAAAATATTCATAATTGTTTAACAATAGCCCATTTTCGAAACGCTTGCTGCCATCTATGTTCCACAAGCATAACTGCGTTACTTTTAGATTGGGAGCAACGTTATATTTACTCTGCCAAGAGAGGGCGCTGTCTTAAACGCGGCTTCTTTGTAGTTTATAAGTTTTTTTAAAATTTATTATTTTATTACTTACATGATTTGAGCTGCTGGACCAGGGAGCCGGTATCGGCAGCGTGATGATACTCGTACACGGAACGGCCCACTAGCTCGTCTGGCTCGAAACCGAGCGTGTTCATCAACCTGGAAAGAATACATAGAGTTAGGTACAGTTTCAGGACAATAAGGGTTTTTATTTTTAGATTCTCCAATCTAATCTAATCTACAACTTTAATTCGAGGACTTTAAGTACTTACTCCTCCGAGTAAGTAGTTAAAGTCCTCGAATTAAAGTTGTAGATTCTCTAAAGCTATATATATATAGGTACTAAATAGTTTGGCGTGACCAGTAACTTTTATTCTTTTCTTTTATTTAAATACTGGAGATGGGCTGAAAGTTTCATGTTCTACAAGCTTATTAGACAGTTTTTTTTTTTCAAATATATAAATTTTATAAATCTTTTCTAAATTCTGTGATATTTCATCACTTTTTAGTCTCTAAGAAGTATCTATCTATATCGCGATACCTGAAGCAACCACTTGTTCAGACGCGTAAAAAAATAAAATAAGGCACAGGAAACCATGACGTTCCAAAGGTCACCTCCAATGTGACCTGCAATCCCCATGCTTAGGTCATGCTTGCCGGTACACCTACATAGATAACCTTGAATGACCTACCGCCACTCCCATTCGCCACTTGCTCAACTCAATATTTTATCAACAAATCGTTCAAACAAACAATAAATCCTAACATAATTAAGGTTTAATACAAACGTCTTCTTCCAAAAAACTACTTACAGCTGTGCTATTTAAATATCCCGCCATTCTCTTAGAATCCAAATCCAGTTATACACTTAATTTTAAGAACTTTTTAAATACACAAACACACTATTTGTTATCACAAAAACCAACACACATCACCACACAGAAACATTGAGTACTGAACTATTTCCACGTAAGTTTATCGCGGACTGTGTACAAAACCGCGAAATCGCATCATGTTTAACCTACAAAATACATTTGAAGGTGATATTTTTGTTGATATTACACGGCTGGATGAAGTTGCGCCTCGTAAATACTAGAACACAATAGAAGACGCGCAACCTAAATTCGGCCAGGTAATACGGACTGTCTCGTTGGTAACAGCGCCATCTTTCGAAGTAAAATGATAACGAGTACATGGTTTGTACTTGGATGAAATGTGACAATAACCCTAATTCTCTTTGCCATGGGACTGATGTTTATTTACTGAGTACAGTAATGAGTTGTCTTTAAATCGTGTGTGTACAGATAAAAAAATGTTTTGCTCCACTTGAAAACTTGAACATTCCCCATTAATTTGTTTGGACCTGTCCACTAAAGTATTTATTAAGGTAGGTATTTTACTCCCGGTATCACAAGTGGGACTGAGTGGGAATACTTACGACTATGTATGAAGTACAGATTACAGGGAAGGTGTAAGTCGAACTTCGTAAAGTGGGGCTACCTAAAGCCGGAACGGCAGCAGGGTGTGGATCTCAGTCACAAACTACGCTCCACCTCCTATCCTGCCCTCTTTGCCCCAAAACATGCGGCCACAGTGCCCTCTCTGCTGCCACCGATACCACCGTGGAAGTGGCGAAGATTTGGGCGAACAAATTTGAATAAAGCACGATCTACACGGTTTAATATGGTAGTTTCAAACCTAAGTTTAAAACAGTGTAAAGTGGTTTGAAACCAATTTCGTATGACCTTTAAACGTCCTTGGTAGAAAGGCCTGCGTTGCAAACCAGTGGCAGAAGAAAATGTTGGTTTAAACCGTGTAGCAGGCATGTCGCAACTACAACAACTTCAAGGTCACTTTGGTTTGTAGACTGGTTTCAAACCGTGTAGATCGTGTTTAACTGTAGTGCCAGCGACACGAAGAAGAAGTCAGATCATTACTCACGCTTCATCCACATAAGTGAACTTCATATCCAAGCTGTGTTTGGACAGGAAGGTCTTGCAGTCCAACGGTATCTCGATGTTAGAGGGATGCGGGATTGGTCTGCCCACAGCCACAAGAGTGCCAGTTTTGGTGGCCTTCTTGTCCTCAGCATCAGGTTTCTTCTCATCGTTGTTGTTGCGTTCAGGTTTTTCTTCAGCAGGCATTAGCATGTGGCCTGTTATATGGATAACCTGTAGAAGAATAAAGGGATTTAATGTTTTAGTAATTTTAAGACACATGACCTTGGGGTTCATGAATATCCAATATAATCCATCGCAGCTTAGGTACTGCTAGATTTAATTATATCCTTATAAGCAATTTTCTAGGACGTGTAGGTTTCCTCACGATATTTTCCTTCACCGTTTTGAGAGCAGTGGTGATGAAATGTAATACACCTGCCTGCGGTAGCAACAAACTGCGATCACCATTGTCTGCTAAGCGTTGTGATTAAGTCTGTACTAAGTCTGTTCTCGATTCTCCACAGCTGAACAAGAATGCTAAATTACATGCTTGTGGCAAGGTCTTCTTCTTCTTGGTATGCCATGGGGAAGAGATTCATTCTTCCATTACAATGCAAATAATGTGGTTCGCACGTTGGGATATTTACCCATTTGCAATATTTATGTCATCATGAGTTACCCACTTCTAACAAGTCATACAAACGTTTCAATGACATGTGACATCCACCAACCCGCACTGGGCCCGCGTGGTGGATTGATTACAGACAATTCGCTATTGTGTGTAGTAAACAATTTACGTTATGTAGGTAGGTATAGGCAGTTTTACATCATACGATATTTTGTAGAGCATGTTTTAATTGACTCATTAGAAATTCGTTATCATTTTGTAATAACACGCTACACTGTTTATTTATAACCTAGCTGTGCAAATTTTATCTCAATACGCCCAGCCTTTTCCTAACTATGTTGGAGTCGGCTTCCAGTCTAACCAGATGCAGCTGAATACCCGTACTTTACATGAAGCGACTGCCTATCTGAACTCTACAACCCAATTACAGTGTAACACGATACCGTTTGGTAAGACTGGCTGTGAGACTTTAGGGCTTCTGACTACCCATAACGACTGGTAAAGATCTACTAATTGCAACCGGGACCGACGACTTAACGTGCTCTCGATATGTAATAGATGATCACCAATCCACGAACTGGCCCCGGCAAGCACAGCTTAATCTTCGATACGCTCCGTACGTCTGTTATTATTATGCCATGGGCCCCTGTGCATATGTTACCTAACGTTATAAGATACATACATACCAAAGCCTATCCCCAAAACATTTTCATGACAATTAGACTAAAAGCCACGAAATAAAAAGAACAAAATACGATAAAAGGTTCTCGAGTTATAAGGGCACTTTAGTAGACAGAGTATAGAGACGTTGCATTTAAGGGGCTTACATGACCTAAAGCGCGGTCACTGTCGGACTGCATAGAAAAGAAAGAGAAGCGCAATAACACAACGCTGGTAATTTATTGCAAAATATGAAGCAATTATCTATTTACAAAAAGTCTATTGTTTAGACTAAACAATTAAAACACTAGTGCTTTACAGACAGCGAAGTCTTAGTAGGGTCCCCTATTTCTAAGACTTCGCTGTCTGTCCGACCGTCTGTCCGTCCGTCCGTCTGTCACCAGGCTGTATCTCAAGAACCGCGATAGCTAGACAGTTGAAATTTTCACAAATTATGTATTTCTGCTGCCGCTATAATAACAAATAAGTACTAAAAACAAAATAAAATAAATATTTAAGGGGGGCTCCCATACAACAAACCCGTTTTTTTTTTTTTTTTTTCTTCGGTGTTTTGCCTTGTGGTACGGAACCCTTCGTGTGCGAGTCCGACTCGCACTTGGCCAGTTTTTAAATTTGGTGACACTAGGTAAAGTACTAGTACTAGGTAAGACTTATGTAAGTATTCAAGGTAAGTACTTACTATAGTATAATTCATTCATAAGTTAGGTACGGAAAAAAATGTTACTTAAATTTAAAAACAATGTCTTTAAATTTTTCTTGAAACGTTGTAGAATTTTCCTATTTTTTTTTCCTTGGTGTTGTAAACAGTTCATAGTTCAAGGCTAATTAAAAATGCGAGTAATTAATTTAACATTAAAAATTCTAGATGTGCCTTTTGACGTAACACATTATTATTTAATCAAATATTCATGATTTTTTCTGGTTAAACTTGTTCTTAAAATGAAATGTGTGTTAATATTTTGATATCAATTATAGTTTAAGCTTATTACTTTTTCATTTTATCATTTCCTAGCAAATCAAATCTAATTTATAGCAACATTATAATTATTTTTCGCTAATCGTGGTTTATATACCTACTAATATTGTAGAGAGGTGAAAGGGCTTTGAAGGTCCGTGGCATAACTACCTGTCCCGCCTTTAAAAAAAAAAACATATTTGCGGACAGGTAGGTACTAGATAAGCTAGGCTCCATATAAAAATCATCAATCCCTTTGCGAGTTTGTATGTAGGGGGCCATCTTCGGAACTACTGATCCGATTCCTAAAATTATTTCACTAATGGAAAGGTACAGTCAACAAAGGTGTTAAGTATACAGGAGCGTCGGATATTGTTGAAGTTTACTAAGAAACCGATGGATATTCTCGAATAAAATTTTAGTTTATTAATAGAAAACAAACAGCTCATTTATTAAATTAAATTTCAGTCCAGAACATCCATGAGTTTCTTAGTAAACTTCAACTATATCCGACGCTCCTGTATACTTAACTCCTTTGTTGACTGTACATGATCCCTGATTATCATAGGCTATATTTAAAAAAAATATATGAGAAAGTTCGCTTTACACGCGGGCAAAGCCGCGAGCGAAGCGCTAGACGTAATAATTGCACAGCCCCACCATCAGGAATTAAATGTCATCAACTCATTTGACTTGATTAACATAAATATTGGCTACTTTGACTAGTCCTTATTTGTCCACATTTTACAACAGTATCGAATTGAATGAGTCATCAAAATGGTTGGATTGAAGTCCACAGTCCAAGGTTCATTATTACCGTGAAATGGAACGGTACATTTTAGCAACACATTTTCGTTGTAATTGACAACTATTTCGTTTACTGATACTCGACCAGCAGCCTAATAAAATTGCGTCAATATACTCGCAATGGATTCAATTTTTTCGCTTCAAACGTTCATTGAACTGGTCATAAACTTCCATCTTGTTGATAGCTAGATCAACGCAATAAATAATATTGATGAATTGTTCAAATGAAAGCTATTTTTATTATGAGTAGGTTCATGACCTCCTACTAGGGCGCCAAAATCGTAGATAGGTTCTGGGCCAACTCCTACCGACTAAATATTCTCCGGGTAAGTAATATGTCATTTGTTAATCACAAATGTGCGAAGGAGATAAAGGAGCTAATGCCAATGATGAATGATTTCCTTCTCTTTCCATAACATGCCTACTTGCAATTGGAAAAGGCTTCGTCATTCTTATTCTTCAGGGATCTTAAAGGTCACCCGAAACGTCTCCACAAGAGACATTTTGGTGAGTCAGCCGTGTTACCAACCTGCTGACTACGGCTAATCATTCTACCAATGCATGAGCTTTAATTTTTAGGATTCCGTACCCAAAGGGTAAAAACGGGACCCTATTACTAAGACTTCGCTGTTTGTCTGTTCGTCTGTCTGTCAGCAGGCTGTATCTCAAGAACCGCGATAGCTAGACAGTTGAAATGTTCACAAATTATGTATTTCTGTTGCCGCTATAACAACAAATACTAAACACAAAATAAAATAAAAATTTAAATAAAATTTTCCCATACAACAAACGTGTTTTTTTTCGGCGTTTTTGACTTGTGGTACTGAACCATTCGTGTGCGAGTCCGACTCGCGCTTGGCCAGCTTTTAATCATTGACGGTCGAAGCCTGAAAGTCTCACAACCAGTCTTAGCAAGGGGTATCGTGGTACTCAGTAGCTGGGTTCTGGACGTCAGATAGTCACTTCATGTAAAATACCAGTGTAGCAGCATCAGTTTGTACTGGAAGCCGACCATAACGAAGTTGGGGAAAGGCTTAGCAGATGATGATGAGCTTGTCGGAAGATAAGCTATGATGAAGACCATACCTTATAAGAAGCAGATTTAAGATGCACGTTTCTGCCCTTGCTGGTGAGGGTGCATTTGAGACGTAGCAGCAGATCTCGACGGCCAGAGCTGGTCGAGCGTAATGCTTCACGGATCTCGTCGTGGTCACAAGGGTGGCTGAACTCGAAGACACTCTGGCCCATTATCTCCATCTGAAGTTACAAGAAAAAACCATTGTTACTAAGTGATGAGCTGGGCTTCTTCTCAAAGGATTAGCCCACAATCTCAGTAGGCCGGGAAAAATGGATGAAGGGTAGGGAGGCCTTTGCCCTGCTGTGGGACAACATAGAATAATAATACCTAATAAAAAAAAAACCTGATTAGATTCGTTGCTTATTAGGTAGAAGTCTTTTACAGTCAGTTTGGCAGGTTTATGACATGTGTAAAAGTGTTTGGTCCAAAATAAATCCTTTTTTTTTTAGAACACATAATACCTTTAGAGGCTACGGAACTGAGCAGACTAGAGCATATGTTGGCTGTGATGGTACAGTCAACAGCAAAAGTAGATGATCAAAATCAGAAATTCAATACTAATGAACGGAGTTCGCGTCAGAACTCTGCCACGCAGCCACACAATCTCTGCACACAGCTCAACAACAACAACAGCAACAGCACTGCCACACAGTTGTGACGCGAACTCCGTTAATTAGTATTGGATTTCTGATTTTGATCATCTACTTTTGCTGTTGACTGTACAGGCAACCAATGTTGAGCTAAGTAGTAGGTATGTACCTATTGTGGAATCATTTAAAAGGGGTAACTGCCGTTGTTTATTGGATACAGGTCACGTTTCTTACAATTTGGGAATCGAACCAGTAAGTCCTTATTAGTTTTTATTTTACACATAAGTACTTTAATATTAAAAACTCGAAAGTAACTCTATCTGTCTGTTACCTTTTCAGGCCGTAACGGCTGAACGGATTTCGATGAAATTTGGCACATAGGTAGACATGACATGACCTTGATTAGGACATAGGATAAATTTTATCCCGGTAGTACGCTCCCGTGAGAGAATTTCCGACCTACACGCGGGCGAATCCGCGGCCAAAAGCTAGCAAAATAATTATATTTTTTAATTATTATTATTTCTTTTTTGCATCACAGCTGTGTTGCAAAAAGATAGACCTTGGCCCTGTGCACAGGAGCAAGGCGGCAATGAGTGCTGATTTCCTCATAAAGTTGTGGGCTAGAAAATTATTCAAAACAAAGTTCTAAGAAATGTAACCAGTACTTCAGTAGTCGCCATGCGTACAAATCCAGGCGCCTCTGCGTCATCAAAAAAGTAATTGTATGCTAATGTAATGTATTAATAATTATGTGTGGCAATCATGCAATAATACCTACTACACCATACTAATACTTAGTAAAATAAAAAAAAATCATGTAAGTATTTTTAACCGACTAAATAAGTAAGTACATACCTTGTACCTACCTAAGTAAGTCCTTACAAAAAAGAAGGTTTTGTAATCGATCCGTACCTGTATTTAGTTAAGTAGGTATATGTTGTGCAACTGCGCTTTTCTAAAACGACTACCTACCAGTTTTGAAGATTTTGCCATGTTATCTTTAATTTTAATTAAGTACCTACATTCCATCGAACCGTGTTGGTCGAGGCTGAATATAATAATAATACATGAAACTACTTAACTAAACTAACTTAACTACTCAACTTCTTAATAATCAAGGGTCATGAAACTGAAACAACTGAAAGCATCGCATTCAACTATAAATGTAACCTATATTACAGAATACCCAAGGTTTGTAACGCATATAAAATCTTCCATTTGCGGCCGATCGCTGTTTATGACGTAGTTCGTTCGACGACATGTAAGCGACTATGCGCTTGCGCGTCTCTGAAGAAAACTCGTGTTACACCATGTGCTTCCAAACCAAACTTAATATAGACTTTATGCTTTTAATCTTAAGGATCAACTCAATTACATCACTGTTCCAGATAATCGTGATAACTGTGATAAGACGTCGCTTATTGACGAACGTAAGTTGTCTATATTGATAATATAAATAACCAGCGAATGAAGCATGCTATATATCTGTTAAAATGATAACTAACTTAAATAATTACTTATTGATTCATTACTTATTTTAAAAAACCCGGTCAAGAGCGAGTCTGACTCGCGCAGCGAGGGTTCCATCATATGTTTTTAAATTTTCATCGGCGAGGCCTTATTCGTCAGAGAATTTTAACACTGCGGTGTAGAATATTGCAGTTTTAGGTCCTGTAATCTTTACATAAACTTCTATTACATAGAATTATTTCAGATTTTTCTCTATGCAAACTTCAGAGATACAAGGGGGTGTATTTTTTTTACATTTTCATCAAAAGTCGAAAACTATGCGGACTAAAAAAAAAGAAAAAATGTTTAAGAATGTGCAAAACGCTCTTTCATATGATACCCCACGTCATGCCCTAGTAACCCCACTTCGAATTTAACCCCTTTCAGTCCCTGTTGCAAAAATATACATATATTTTTATTTCTTTCTTATTTGCAAAATAGTTGGACAAACGTAATCTAAAACAATTCCAAATTTCAAGTTGATAGCATTAGTAGTTCTTGAGATATGCAGCTGTGACAGACAGACAGACAGACTGAGTCGCACCATAAGGGTTCCTTTTTACCATTTTGGTACGGAACCCTAACAACGCCGCACCGCACCTATATGTAAACGACCTCATAATCATCCTTTGCCCGACTCACGCGCATCAAAAAAAGGGTAAAGTTTTTATACAGTGCACATTTAGTTCGTAACGCAACAAAAACGTCAGAGCTAATCTGTCATGGCATTGTAGACGTCCGGATTAAAATACTTGTGAGACAAACACAAATGGAGTTTGTAACAAAACAGGTTCTACTAGTTTTAAAAGCAAGCACTTGAACCGTGACATTGGTTTGTTGGCTTTTTGGGGTTTTATTTTTGGAGAGTACAGAGTGGCGATTAGGTTATCACAATAAATAGTAAGTACAGCGATTATTGTACAATTTGTTATCAGTCTGTTAAAATTGATTAAACTGATTTATTCCAACAAAGTAAATAGCGTAAAAATTGGCGCGAAATAAAGCACCATTGATAAATAAGGCACTAGACACGCGCGGTGTATGGTATCAACAATTCAACACAAACTTTATGGTATTGTTACCAAATAATCACAAATTAAGTTTAAATTTGTTAAATACTGAAACGAAAAAAAGGTCCCACGACTAGAACGTTAATTCTTAATCATTTTAATTGTGTAGGAATGTTTAAAATCCGTAATAAACTAATCGCTCTTAAAAGATCTACTCGAACTCATGAAGGAAATACAAAAACTTTATGTTGATAATAAACGGTAGCAAACGGGCTTGAATTCGTCCTAATTTTTTTACATTTTATGATTCATTGAAACTGTTGTTTTTACTACCTACATATATGTAATACAGATAAAAACATAACTGATCTGCCACTGAGATCGTACTTGATTCGGGCATAATATCAAGCCCACCGGGGGTTGGGAGGGGTGGAGGGCGCGGTTCAGGGGATAACTCGAATATTTTCTTCAGTAAAACAAAAATGGAAAGTACGTAAGTCGAAAACAATTATTCTGAGCGACTCATTTAGGTCATAAACGCTTTCCAGATGAATTGGCCTTTACAAAAGAAATGCTTTTCCGTACTTTAATCAACCAGTAACCTCAGAGGGCTTTTCACTTTTTCCAATACTTAAATTCAATCAATTTTGAAGTGCTTTAATTAATAAATTCAATCAGGGGAGAGCATACTAATTGCGTAAGACACTTTCAACATTTCCAGAGCCCCTGCATTTATACCTTGCGTTGAAAAGAGAGATTTTTAAAAAGAAAAGATAAGTATTCGGTTCGGTGAACTGTATTCATAATATTATAAACAACTTTTTAACAAAAAAGAAAAACCGACTTCCAAAAAAAACACTACAAAGTGAAAAATAACTTTAATCTCGGAAGTCGGTGTCTTTGGATTGTTTTTTGCCACCGACTTCCGAAATTAAAGTTATTTTTCACTTTGTAGTGTTTTTTTTGGAAGTCGGTTTTTCTTTTTTGTTAAAAAGTTTTTATTTCCCGCTTTTTAGTGGGTCTGTTTATAATTTATCTAAGTTACAATAGCCTAATGTCAACTTGTTCATCGCCTTTACCAAAATATTGCTTTTCCCGATGCAGGGAAATTCATTGTTGAGAGTTCTCCTGGTATTTCACCATCAGCTCCATTTCACCATAGCAACCATAATAATGTAATCGAATCGCAACCCATGAAATACTTATTATTGAGTAGTTCCGGTGGCCATCTATGGTCTTCATCATCAGTTCCACTTCACCAAATAGTGCTTTTCGAGAGCAAATGCACGAGTTACTATAAAAAATACCCAAATCGCTATAGGTGTGCCTATAATATTTGAAGAGTTCCTTCGATTTCTCCAGGATCCCATCATCAGATCCTGACCTGATGACAATGGGACCACCTGGAAAGTATACCCTTTCAAACAAAAAAATATTTTTTGAAATCGGTCCAGCCATCTACTGCGGAGCACAGTTTCATGCGGTTTTCACCATCATTTAGAGAATGTATTCCGGAAGGTTTATGTGTATAATACATTCATATTAAACTTACATAATTATAATAAAGAAATTACGATGTTTTGTCACTCGTAAAAGCCGTGCAAAGCAGGGGAGAGTTTCAAAATTAGGTTGCTAACACGTTGATTGGTTTTATGCTTTGCGAAAACAGTAATAGCGTAGGCGGGCGATGCGATGCGATGACGAGGCGGTGCCGCGGTGGGCCGGAGGGGGAAGGAGTTTTATAAAAATGTGGCACTTATTTTGGTATAATTGTTCATCTTGTGAAATCCACGCGAATAAAGTCGCAGAAAGAAGCCAGTTACAGAATAGTACCATACGAAATTATGTTTTGATAGCATCCAATCACAGCATATTTGCACACTGCCAAAGGGTGTGACGACAACGTTGGCAATAAGTATTCAAGAAGACCAAAGAAACGATTGATATATTGTTTGACAGATGATATTTTACGACATCCACGCGAACGGAGTCGCGGGTAGAAGTTAGTTACAAGTAAGTCGCACGATTCGAGGTAATGTGCGACAAATACATAGTAATAATTGCATGTGATTGCTAGTTTAAAGTATAGAGGTATGAGGAACAGAGTGTAAAGTTCTCTCAACCTCCATAGACAATGGAGGATCATCCGACCAGACGGGTGTTGTGTCTGGCGGGCAACTGCCCGATGATTCATGTCGGACCGTTGTATCTATGCTAGCTGCGCGGTAAACTCTGCTTGCGCGATGCAGAATTTGCGTGACGTCAGTATGACGCGTTGTTCGCATGTGGCGTTGTAGATACCGCTACAAAAGCATGCTCATTGTTGATTACACTAACGTAGGAAGTACTTGAGATTATTTGTAGCAGCTATAAGTAGCCGTTTCTTAGGGACTCCTATATTACGCAGAAGTTATTTACGCACTAATAAGATTTCAAAATGCTGATAAATATAGTGAATGTTATGATTTTTAGATAGATAAGGCGGTGATAAGATATGCATCTGAGTAAATAATTATACGGAAACAATCACTGTAGTAACACGTGGTTTATTATGAGTCATCATCATCTGCCTAGCCTTTTCCCAACTATGTTGAAGTCAGCTTCCAGTCAAACAGGATGCAGCTGAATACCAGTAGTTTGCAAGGAGCGACTGCCTATCTGACCTCCAAAACCCAGTTACTGGGTAATACGATACCCCTTGGTAAGACTGGTTGTCAGACTTTCGGGCTTCTAACTACCGCAATACCGTAACGACTGTATAAAGTAAAAGAGTAAGAAATAAAATATCCGTCAGAGACTGAACTTCGCAAACATAGCTGCGCCATAATCAGTAATCTGTTGTATCAGCGCGTAATGCCTTTGATTTTGACAGCTGAACAACATTAATTGCGTCCGTCATTTACACTTCTAAGTAGACGAATTTTTCGAACCTAAGAAGCGATGGATGAGGAATTTCCTTTGAAAACCTTCTGATTTTGATTGAGAGTGTGTTACGCAATTGGGGTGTTGGTCTCTGATTTTAGCACTTGCTTAGCCTTTACAAGCGCATTAGTCCAGGAGGCCCTATTAGTCTGAAAGGTGTGACTAAAATGATGAAGTGCCTAAAAAATCATAACCAGTAGATATGAGTTGATAAGATCTGCATCAGAGCAAATAAATATTACGGAAACCATCACTGTAGTAACACGTGGCAAAAGAGTAAACAATTAATATCTGTCAGAGACTGAACTTAGCAAACACAGCTGCGCTATACACACAGAGGCATTAGAATCAAGTATCAGCACGACTGTTAGCTAAGAACCTGCAGACGAAAATGACACATTTTCGGTTTACCTGATTTGCCTAGTACCACTTACGTAACACATTATCAATCGGAATCGGTTTCATTTTGACAGTAAGGTTTGAGCCACACGGTGCGGTGCGGCGCCGCACCGCAAAGATTTCGACCAATCGGCGGGCACACAACCAGCACCGGTGCCCGCCGATGCAGCTCAGGTGCCCGCCGATTGGTCGAAATTTTTGCGGTGTGGCTTGGCTCTAACAGTTCATTGCGTTATTAACGTGTTGAGCTGACAAATTTTTCGAACTTATGAAGCAATGGATTAGCAATTTGCTTCAAAATGATTCAGATTCCGATTGATATAGTGTGTTATGCAATTAGGGTGCCGATCGCAAATAATAGTAAAAAAAATCAGATAAAAGGGCGAAAATCTGCACTTTTTGAACGTTAAAATTATACAAGACAGTCCCCCAAAACGCCAGCCTACAAACTACATCCTACTGCTTTAGCTGAGAAAAAGAAGTGGCGCAACAAACTCCCCAGCCGCACAGCTGTCTGTTCAGTTAGAAGAACTGTATTCTATGGTGTCTACAGCCTTTAGAGCCTTTAGAACAGCCTTTAGAGGACTCCTTCGTAAATTGGTTGATGATCGATTCGTCACGTCACGGAAGGCATGGATTCCGCAGTACGAGGTTCAATCATTCAAATTGATTTAATTTTACTAGTCGAAGAGCAGCTTACGAATATAGGAAAGGTATTTTTGACAGGCATTCTAATAGGTACCTACTGGGGTCTTGTAATTGCAAATGATGCAGGACTTTGCAATGTGTGTAAAGTCCAATGTGTGTGGTAGTCTGACATTAGCCTTGACTTTGTTAGTTACCTACGCAGACATCCTAACAATAAGATCACGCTTGAACCAAAGAAGTGTGCCTAGTGTTTACAGCAGCGCCATTTAATATAATAATTCAATTAAATACGGCAGAGAGCACATTGACATTATGCTTTAAAAATAAATTATGTCCATATCGATTTCCTTATGGGGTTTTCCTTTTTAACCGACTTCAAAAAAGGAGGAGGTTTTACAGATACATATTTGTATTCCCATTATTAGATACTGACATGACAGCTATAATAGTCGTTCTGACACGTGTTAACACATATGGTTATGATGATTCTAGTTCGTTGGTTTTAACTTCTACTCTAAGCTGTATATCCTTGCTCCTCTACTACAGTCCGGCCGTCAAGAGAATGCATTCCTGACACCTGGCAGTGCGACAATTCTAATAGCTAATAAAGATCAAATTCGCAAAACACGTATTCGTTTGTATGAAACTGACAGGTGTAGTTTGATTTAATTCAAGGGGAAAGAGAAGTAGGGTTAAATGCAAACTCTGGTCTGTAATTTTATGTCTTTACTATATAGCAGCGCCCCGCGGTTTCACCCGCGTAAGTTTAGATCCCGTGGGAATATTGGGATGAAAACTATCTTAAGTCCTTCCCCGGGATGCAATCTATCTCTCTGCCAAATTTTATCGAAATCCGTTCAGTGGTTTAGGCGTGAAACGGTAACATACAGACAGACAGAAAGACAGAGTTACTTTCGAATTTATAATATTAGTATGGATAAGGCATCATTCTCCTGCACTTATCCTCAGCACGTCTTCTTCCATACATCTCTATTAGCCGTCATCTTATCTATTGTTATCTTTTTAGCATGTCGATGGCAAAAATAATACAAACAAAATTACATAGTTTGTGTTTAGCCCAAACTTCAGCAACGCGCATTCCGTTCGCTGACGCAGCCATTAGGTCCTTTTTTTTTTTTTTTGCGGATGGGAAATCATCAAATGACCCCTCCCGCTCTGGGTGGAGCGGAAGGGAGTATCAGACTCTTACTGACTAAAACCCACCCGTGTTCCTTCCTTAGCCCTTTATGTTCCGGGCCAGCGGTAACCCTTTCGGACAATCCCGCTGACCCGGCAGGCTTCGGCCCTATGGGGCCCCTCCTCGATGCTGACATCTCTTTGAGGCGCGCGTGGAACACGTACGCGCCGTCCGGCACGGGCCTGGTCCTGATCGGACGGTGAGCTACCCATTACTCTCCGCCCGCAGGCCCGCGCCTACGGTGGCCGGGAGTCGTCGCGCGGCTCCCGACGCCCGGAGCGTCTCCCGCGGCGGCTGGGACGGGAGGCTCTCTCCCTGAGCCGTCCCGCCACCTCCTTCGCTAGCATGACTGCTTCGCAGAAGGAGGTGACTGCCTCCCACTCCCTCTCGCCCCGGACCATGGCTTGCACAGGGCGCGAGAGGTCGCCGCCGCTGCCGATCGCCTCTACGAGGACACGGCGGTGCTCCGCCCAAGCGGGGCAGACCTCCACCGTGTGCTCCACCGTGTCCTCTGCGCGATCCTGGCAATGGTGACACCCGGGCGTTTCCTCCCGCCTGATGATATGCAGGAACCTCCCGAAACATCCGTGTCCGGTGAGGACCTGCGTCAGGCGGTAGGTGAGGGCGCCGTGGCGCCTCTCTAGCCACTCCTCAAAGAGGGGTCTTATCGCCGCTATCGCGGCGTGCCCTGCGCTGGGTTGCGACAGTCGCTCCTTCCATGTCGCCATGAGATCGCGCCGGAGATCCGTCCGCTCCGCAGCAATTTGCCGCGGAAGCGGAACTTCCCCCCGGCTTAGTGCCTCCGCGCGCCACTCATACAGGCGCGCGAGGACTATCGCCTCCAGATCCCATGCCATTAGGTCCTCACGTTTGCAGGTGACAGGGCATTCGGTACAAGATAGGAGCTGAGCCTTCAAAGAGAGCTAGGGAGTTCGCTGCGCCACTTCTTCCCAGCAAAAGCACTAGGAAGTGGTGAAGGGCGAGCGTTTTGGGGGACTGTCTTATGTAATTTTGACGTTTGAAAAGTGCTGATTTGTATAAATCACTTTGATTAAAAAGTCGGAAAGGAACGGTGCCTCGTCAAGGCCGTTACCGGACAAATTTTTAGGGTTCCGTACCAAAATGGTAAAACGGAACCTTTTTTTTTATTCCTTATGGTGAGAATCAGTCATTATTATAATTTTACAGAAATTTAAAAATATAATGATGATGTTACGGAACCCTCGGTGCGCGAGACCGACTCGCTCTTGCCCGGTTTTTTTGACATTGCGAGATAATAAATAAATTCTGCTGTCTGCTATTTTAGTAAGTACGTGTCAAGGCCTGTCTATTTCAGCGTATTATATGATAGACGGCTGGATATACTTTGTTGTCTAAGGTCATGATAGCTTACCAATATCTTATCTTTCAGTAATCTCTTGAAATTTACTAACGATTCCCGACACGGGACTTAACTTTTATACCTATTGCCTCATCATGTGTCTCGCAAAGTGCTCATATAATGACATTTATATCAACCCTATCTTAGTCTAATATCGTGATAAAAAAGCCCTCAGACTGGAAAATTTTCCGATGCTGAGAATCCGTCTCGCAAGAAAAATTTTACTATACAGGAATAAAGTCGAACATATAACCTCCTCCTTTTTGGAAGTCGGCTAAAAAAAATATCTCGTGTGCGCAAAATGTCACCATGAATGGAATGAATGAATGAATTGCACCGATCCCAGCGTGGTTAAACCAGACTCGAATGAACCCCAAGATTCGCACTAGTTCTGGCCTCGTGTTCATGGTGCTACAGCGACCATTGCATATCAAGGAATAGACCGGGGGGCGCGGTAACGGTAGGGAAGCGCAAAATGTCACCATGAACTAGAATAATATGCTTAACTAGCTTCTGCCCGCGACTTCGTCCGCGTGAAATTTCACCCTCTTAGGGGTGGAATTTCTAAAAACCCTTTCTTAGTGGATACCTACTCTTCACAAAGAGCACACCCTCCAAGTTTTATGTCTCTAGGACCAGCGGTTTGGGCTGTGTGTTGATATATCAACAGTCAGTCAGTTTACCATTTTATATATATAGATTCATGGTAACAGCTTGCGCACTGGTTAATTTTTTTTCCTGTATAAGAAGCAGCATAGCGAGCAAGACCTTCGCAAAACAGATTACATTCAGCATGTCTATGATCGGTATGAATTGGATTGGATATTGGTTCCGTGACACTGAACATGGATATGGATAGGTCCATACATTATAATAAAATAGCAATGAGGAAATTTTGTTCGTTTGCCTGGCAGTTCCGGATTGGCGCTAAAACGGCTCAACGGATTTGGATGAAGTTTGGCACTCAGACAGTTTATAACCTGGATTACCACATAGGGTACTTATAATCCCAGTGGTACGTTCCCGTGGGATATTTTCTGACAACCACGCGGGCGAAGTCGTGGGAAAAAGCCTTTAAATAAAAGATCTTCTAAATGGTGACGCCGGCCGAGAGATCATTGACTGACGGAAACGTCAGTGTATAAAGATTTCCAGAACTTTAGAAAGATAAATTATATCCCTTACCTGTGACACACCAAGATGGTCGGCGATGTTTTCGCTGCAGTAGACGATGTCGCCTTGCTGGGACAGTACCAGAACAAAGCCATCCAGAGCCTTCATGTACGACAGCTCTGTGGACACCTCCTCCATACCCTCGGGGTTCTGCATCTTAGGATGTTCTGATTCCGACTCGGGGACTGGAATAGTGGAATGCAATTAGTTAAATTAAGAACTTGTTTCGAGGAGATGTCACTGCTCTCTGATTTTAGCCAAGAGATTGTTTAGTATTTTCGGAAGATGGTAGGTACCTATTATGTTTTGTGAAGTACATTATAGGATGATAGGACCTCTGGAGTTCTTTTGACAATATTTGCAGGACAGCTTATAAATTAAAATTGGACCATTTGAACCTTTTTGTTGGTATTCAAGGATGGTGTCAAGAATTGGAAACGAGACGAAGTGGCTTTCAACATAAATGGCTATTTTGGTCCACAATTGTCGACAAAAAAAAAAAGTATGCCAGTCTCAGTCATCAATCCACGAACTGCTACATCAATTAGCGCATTTGTAACATACTTTCCTTATAAGACAAAGCTTAGGTACATCCTTTGTAAAAGTGGTGTGATGACATATTATTATACAATGCACATAATGAACGCACGACCTCTTACACCCCAATTAGAGTATTGAGTTAAAAGCATAATACAATGATCAAAACAATTTTTTTTTAAAGCTAACTATTTTTATTAAGTAAATTGTGTTGACCCTATCATTACTTTATGCATTCAAAATTGAGTCTTATTGCCTTGACATAAGATTTAATTTTCTTTGGCTCAATCGGCGATCAGTATGGCAAAATACATAATTAAAAAAAAAATACCTATCTTAAATGTTACCGAAATTGATTCAGTAATCAATTATGAACAAACTACTTTCAGGACTTGCGTTTATTCTGTTACACCTTGTATATATGTAGATGGGAAAAGTTGAGCAATGAAAAGGATATTTGTATTGTTATCAAAAATCACAGAAATCTGGGGTTACGATACGACACACGCCGACGCACCACTGAAGCGGAAGATTCCACTATTTTAGGGATATCCATGGCTGGTGATGGTGAACGGACTGTAAATAACTTTATTTACAAAGTTTTCCATCAACGTCATTCAATCCTTATCAATTAAAGGACAAATTGAACGTTTGCAATGCAGCTGTAGCAATCCCATCGTTTATAAATCACGTTCGTGTGTAAGACCGAGCTGCAATTTACTTAAATCTGCCATGTTCTGCACATGTTGGATGATAAATAAGCTATGTTTGCATATTTAAATAGTATTGTTCGTTGCATAAACTAACAAACGGGCTTAATTGAATAGCGGACGTTAATCCGGACCGAAATAGTATCCGTGTTCACGCCTTGCGTATTTGTGGATACATTTCAAGCAATAAAATTTTTTCGAGATAGGCAGAATGTTTAGAAAAATACATAACACACATGTGTGTAGATATAAAAGAAAAAGAAATGTTGCGCCGACCACAAATTAATTGTTATAAATCAAGCAATATTTTTTTTTCGAGATAGGCAGAAATTGTTTAGAAAAATACATAACACACGTGTGTAAATATAAAAGAAAAAGAAATGTTGCGCCGACCACAAATTAATTGTTATAAAGGCAAAATAATGATGAATGATGATGATGATGTGCGTTTCAAGCTCAGATATCAGAAACAAGGAAGGATTAGAAAATATTAATCTTTTGGGCAGTAGCATCAGCTTAGTGTAAAACAGAGGATGCTTAGACCACCAATCTTATTATTTCAGGTGTCAGGAGGCAGGAAGCCCGTGTTTTTTCGGGACAACCCATGGGATAAACCGATTACGTAAGACATGCTGATATGACTCAGTCCTGATCGTACAGTAGACGCGTATCGGTTTTCGATAGTGTTTTTATGGTAACCTTCAACAATAGTAATAAAATTCGGTAGGTACCTACATGAAAAAACTTTGCAATTCAAGTAAATGGCTCAAGTAAAAATAAGAGTTACAAAAATCAAGGATGCACCTTAATGTGTATGAACAATTCGGATGTTACTGACGTCAATGAGGTTTCAAAGCGCGTGTCTGAGCCATGAAAAATTAAATCCGCGCGTGCCATACTTGCTAACAAGTCAGCTTGCGCTTTGCGCAGGCACATAATGATTTTATTATGTAGATCCTTAGAGGAAACTGACATATATAAAGTGTTTAATATTAATGAGCGTGTCTTTATTGCCTGTCTAATGTTCGTTTCGATGAGTTGCAAATTATTTATTAAATATTTTATTTATGATGATAAATATGATGTTGCGCAATCCTTATTAGTGTTCATTTAAGGCTGCACCGAGCGCACAGTGGCGCCCTCATCGTTTGTTTGGTTATTTCTTTTATTTTAGAATGAAAATGCAGAAAATAAGCACGTTATGTTGTGCTCCACAAGATTATACATTAATATTATTATAAACGGTAGTTTTAAATTGTTTAGTTTTATTATAATCACTAAAACGGAAAATAGTGGCCACTATTATCCGTTTTTGTGATTATAATAATCCTTTTAACTCTTAATACAGAAAACTGATTTGATTTATGTTAAATTCACCGTCGTTCCATATTTGTGGAAGATCCTTTTCCGGGTAACTTTAACCGATGGGATTTTATGATGACTGTCATCTTCAAGGTAAATTCCTAATCATTAACTAAAACGAATAATTATATTCCTCAAGAACCGGGACTGTGGTACCTACGCCTTGGCCGTTGTCCAACAATGTGCTGCGATTGTTTAATTTGATTATCATTGCGTCTAAGCCAACACAGTTCAACGCCCTAGAAAGGACCTATGAAGTATAAACAATTGTAGATTCTGTTGAAAACTTTGTTTCATCAAAACATCGATACCAACTTTTGGGGACGAATTAAGCCATAATCCAAGCACCAACTGAGAGAGAGATAAAGGAAGAGAAAGAGAGAGATCTAGAAAAAGCTGAATATATTGAAATATGAATATTTGAATTAAATGAAAAAGAAAGAAAGATGGATGGATTGTGTGTGGCCTGACGTTTGACAGGGGAGAATGGAAGAAGAAAACATATTGCGCCGACCCCAAGTAACATAGGCAGGAAGAAGATGATGCTGATGATGAACTAAATCCAACATTAATTGATAATGTAGAAGAAGCAGTAAAAGAAATACGTCATACTAATGTATACATCGTGTTTAATCTTGTTAATAAACCTAACAAGGAAAATTAGTCCCACTATATCAAGTTATTCCAATTAGATCGTCGGCTGATGCCCAGGTCAAAGTACAGGACCACAAAGATAATAAATCTCAGTGAATAAGCAATCATACTAAGAAAGAGTGTTATGAAACTTTAACTCTAGCCCAGATAATAGTGTTTCCTGCTAGCCATTTCCAATATGTATTTGCAAGACTTAGAATTTACTTTAAGTATGTTGATGCGGTTTTCGCCACACAGTTATCATACATTAACATTTCTTCACCAACCAGTCTTACCAAGGGGTATCGTATTACCCAGTAACTGGGTTGTGGAGGTCAGATAGGCCGTCGCTCCATGTAAAATACTGGTATTCAGCTGCATCCGGTTAGACTGGAAGCCGACCTCAACATAGTTGGGAAAAGGCTAGGCAGATGATGATTAACATTTCTTGTGTTTTTATATCAGGCACTAATTGTGTAACAACCATATATTACGCTATATTGGTCAACAGCTACAATAAAGTATATTTATTATCTTAAAGATATTGCATCAATGCATTATTATTTATTTTTATTGGTATCAGTCTCCGATGGGTGCTTTTGTTATAGCAGTTGATATCCGTAAGATATCAACTGCATTAAAAAACGTAGGTAATTGATTGAGTGCATGCGTAAACTGCATGGTTTAGATAGCAAAGTAATGAATATTATGTGTCTTATCTATCAGTAGCATAGGTAGTAAAAAAGTGAAAAGGAAAAGGACTACAACACACCGTTGTTAGGCTGTCGAATTTTGATATGGATGGCAGATAGCTGAACCAACTCCCTAATTGCGTAAAGCCGGATTTACATTACTGTGTTGTGTTGTGTCGTGACGCAGAATACACCAATCAAACGATTCTGTACAGGACTACGTCAAATCACAAGGAGTTTTGATTGGCTAAAACTGCGTCAGAAAGCGACACAACAGTAATAAAAAAAACAGTAATAAATCCGGCTTTACAAGCTTTTCAATCCATTTGGTCGCGACGTTCACTACTGAGACGATACGTTATTAGCGGCGGTGTGGGTACGTACAAATCTTATTCACCCAACTATAATCTAATTGGACAACAATAATAGAATGCCGAAGTGCGACAATTGTAACAAAACAATTACGGCTAAAAGCCCAGGATTAGAATGTTGCAAATGTGGGAAAATCGTGCATGCAAACACAACTTGCACCGGGCTCACACAAAAACAAATACTAGCTGTTCGCAACTCGGAAACTTTGGAATGGACTTGCAGCGAATGTCACCGACATACTCCTGTAAGGAAATCATTTATCGTCCCAGAGGAAGACGATGAGGTTGACGAACCAACTTTAAGGCCGACCACATCATCTAACTTTCCGATAGATATGAAACAATTGTTATCAAACATTTCCAAGGAGGTTCAAAAAATAGTTCAAAAAGAACTGGAGCCCCTACAGTCTTCTATTGAATTTTGCAATGGGAAAATTGATGATTTTGTGGAATCGATTAAAATGATGAAACAAAAGCTGAAAGATATGGAGAATAAAAATAACTATCTTTGCAATAAAATCACCCACTACGAAACCAAAATCTCTTCTCTAGAACAGCGCTTAAACGAGTCAGACCAAGATAAATTGAACAACTGTATTGAAATAACCGGAATCCCTTATATAAAAAATGAAGAACTGCTGCAAATCTCAAGTAATATTGCTGAAAAAATGAGCTTAGATAAGTCTGTGATAAAAAGCGTAAAACGTTCGAACACACATCAGAACCTAGGCGTTCTACAGTTACAACTAGGCAACACTAAGGACGTGGAATGTTGGATACGTTCCGCTAAGCAATTTAATTGGACATCAGCTGATATATTGCCCAACGTATCTAGTAATGAGGCGCCTGCAAAAATATACGTGCGATTCGCATTATCACAAGTAAACAGAAAACTTATGTGGATGGCTAAACAACAACTACGACAGGATTTTAAATATATTTGGTTTCAAAATGGACAAGTGCTGGTGAAGAAAGGTCAGGTCGACAGTACTGGAAAAGACAAGACATTTGTAATTAGGTGTGAAGAAGACATACAAAATCTTCTCAAAAATAAATCTATTAACTAAAAATAAAAACAAGCTCAAAACCTTGTTCATGTATTTTAATAAGTATCATGGCTGTATTTAGTAATATTAAGGAAATATTTGATTGCATTGATTTACCTTCCTACGTTAGTAAACTACCAAAAAACACAAACAACTTAAATGTAGTGCATGTTAACATTCGGTCGTTGATAAAAAATTTCGCTAATCTTGTGAACTGTTTAATCTCGGTCAAATCACGAATTGACATTGTAGTTCTCACGGAAGTGGGGATATCTGAACAAATTGTATCTATGTATCAATTGGATGGATTTACACTGTATAGTATCTTGCGTAAAAGCAGGAAAGGTGGTGGGATTATTATATATGTTAATAATAAGCATAAGTTTCAAACGATAAAGACTCAAACTAGACATTGTGAATGTATACTAGGTAAATTAACAACGCAGCAAAATCATAATATTTATATCTGTGCAGTGTATAGACCTCCAAAAGAAAGCAAGCATCTATTCGTTAATGAACTGTCCAGTGTGATTAATGTTAATTATGTAAAGAGAGGCGATCTCGTTTTATTAGGAGATATAAATATGGACCTTAAAACTACCAATAATGTAAACAGTTATTATCTGAGTAAACTTGCTGAGCTTGGACTTGAATGTGCGATCTCAGACTTCACGCGAGTTGAAACCAAAGGTAATATAGTAACTAAAACGTGTATTGACCACATTTTCGTGAGATCTCGCCTTGATGACCTTTACTCAGCTGTTCTGGGGACTGTCTTGGCAGACCATCGCATGACGATTGTCACACTTGCGTCTATACCTAAAGTTAGGGTTCCAAAGCTTATTGATTCTATTGATAATAAAAAAATAAAAACACTCTTAAATAACACCGACTGGGAAATGTTAGATGAGTTAAACTGCCCCAATGATATATATAAGTACATAAAAGAAAACTTTATAAAGTGCTACAATGAATGTAAATACATTAAAAAGTTAAATAACTCGAGCAAAAGAAATTGTGAAAAATGGGTTAACAATAAAATAAGGATAAGTTGTACCAAAAGAGACAAACTATTTATAAAATGGAAAAATGACCCAGATAATAAAATACTTAAGTTAGAATATGTTAAAAATAGAAACAAAGTTAATAAAATAATACTAAACACTAGAAATAATTACTACAGAGAAGAAATAGCAGGAAACAAAAATAATCCAAAAAAACTGTGGGAAATATTAAATAAACTTACTGGGAAAATAGTGAAGTCCGTAGATGAGGTGATAACGAATGCTTTTTTAAATGAATCAAATAATGAGTTGAGTATCGCTAATGACTTTGCAATGGAATTCGAGAATAGTGTGTCTGATATTGTGCCCAGATGTGACAGACCCTTGTTGGATGAATGCGAATTTATGAAATCCCAAGATAAATCAATACTTTTTAAAAAAGCAACACCTCTTAAAATTATTAAAATCATTAAAAACTTAAATACTAATAAATCGGCTGGATATGACTCAATAAGAATCATGGACATCAAAATGTTAGGAGATAAAATTGTAAATGCAATAGTAAAGTTAATTAACGCATGTATTCAGCAAGGCAAATATCCGTCAGAATTAAAAACAGGTATAGTTAGGCCCATTCATAAAAAAGGTAAATTGAATGACTTGGCAAATTACAGACCCATAACGATATTGCCCGCCATAAATAAAATAATTGAAAAATTTATATGCGACCAAATACACACTTTTTATCGGGACAATGACATAATTTCTAAATCACAGTATGGCTTCCAAAGTAAGAAATCTACAGCTCAGCTACTTTCCAATTTTACTGATGAAGTAAACAACTATCTAAATGACAAGCAGCATGTGATACTCATATTCATTGATTTCAGCAAGGCCTTCGACGCACTTGGGCACAATACACTATTAAAAACACTCGAAAACTCGGGTATAAGAGGGAAATTACTCGACTGGTGCCAAGAATACCTTCGTAGCCGAAGTTATCGCGTCAAAGTTGGTCCTAGCCTTAGCAGACCTGTAAACGTGACGAAAGGCACAGCCCAAGGTTCAGTGTCTGGTCCACTCCACTATCTGGCGTACGTTAATGACCTGGAAAATATTATAACACACTGTTCCCTTTATCAATACGCTGATGACACCTGTATATTATCTGCTAACTCAAACCTTAACTTGGCTGCAGATTGTTTGCAAAAAGATTTTAATTCTATGTCTAAGTGGGCCCATGATATGGGACTTGTTCTGAATCCACAAAAAACTAAAATCATACACGTACATTCAAGTCACATAAGTACCTCCCATCCCTTTCAAATCATAGCTCATAGTCATGATTGTCTGCATAAAAACATGCCAGACTGCCACTGCTCGCCTATAGAACAAGTCCCATATCATACCTATTTGGGATTGGTAATTGATAACCGATTCAACTGGAGTTACCAGGTGGAATCGGTTTGCGGCAGGTTGCGTGCGATACTCACCAAATTTTCCATTATAAAGCGCAATGTACCATACAGAACCCTCCTTCAAATGTATACGGCTCTTGCTGAATCGATAATATCCTATGGACTCACCAGTTATGGACGCACATTTAAAACTTACCTAGATAAAATACATAATTTGCAAACACGTTTGTTGAAACTTGTAGTACCAAACTATGTGAAAAATGAATACCAAGACAATTACACAGGGTTATTTAAACACTGCAAAGTACTGCCTGTTCTAGCGCGCGCTGAGTATATGTTCCTCATAGAACATTTTGATAACAGTGATATTCAAATTCCTGTAAAATATGACGTGAATACACGACAAGCCAAATCAAAATTATTTCAAGTGCCACGCAAAAATAACTTTTACGGTAGGCGCACCGCTTCCTTCTCAATACCCAATTTACTAAACCAAATACCTGTAGACATTAGAGACTCAATGAATAGTAAAAACATAAAGCGTAAGCTTAAAGAACATTACATCAACTCGATTATAACTTAACTGTTAATAGCGCGTTGATCAAATCTCAGGCCATGGCATGCTAAGACAGACCCCAGAGGTCTAATTGTGTGCTTTGTTTAAGTATAAGAAACATGTAATCTATATAATAAATAAATAAAAAAAAAAAAAAAAAAAAAAAAATTACAATCTGAATCATTCTGAAGGATATTGCTAATCTGTTCGTGTTCGAAAAATTTGTCTGCTCAACGACGTAAACAACATAGTGAATGTTCTCGAACTGTCAAAATGAGAGCCACTGCTTACTGTTAGCTGTTAGTGTGTTACGGGTGTTGTTCAGCAGACCTTGACACAAAAGGACCACGATTTCTTCTAGTGTTACGTCAAGAGGGAACCACTGCTACAAAAAATGTCTTTTATCTATTTTTCGAGTTTTCCAAGCCGATATTAAAGTTTCGGGTTGGTATACGTAAAGCCGAATTTTCATTAGAATCTAGTTGTGCAAACTTAAACGTTATTCATTAAGGGGATTACAGGACCTAAACGCAAAAAACGCAAGTTTTAGAAGCAATAAGAGTACCTATATGATCGACTACTACAGTAAATAAAATCAGAAAAATATTATTCTTAAGGGTATATGCTAGGTAGATAGTGTGTTGAAAACATAATACAACTAATTTGATAGGTACGATAGAAAAAAATCATGAAGATACCTCTAAAAACTTTCTTTTTACAATAAAAGCCATATATACGTACAATCATTCTGTTTTTTGTCAGATTATTCTACAAGCAACATACTAAAACACTAGTGTTTAATTTTTTTAGTCCAAACAATAGATTTTTTGTAATTAAATAATTGCTTCATATTTTGCAATAAATTACCAGCGAGCGTTGTATCATTGTATGCAGTCCGATCACAGTGACCGCGCTTTAGGTCATAGTTTTAAGTGTAAATAGATAGATAAGCTAGGCTTAGGCTACTGTTTGCATGTAGAGTTTGATGGTGATTAGTTTTACCACGAGAACAAGATAAACTTATCCGACAACTGAGTAAAAAGTTCTGTTAAAGTTGAAAGAAATGAGACTACAAATAGGCAAATGAGCTGAGTAAAAGAAAATCAAGAGTATGTCTTTACGCTAAGGTTCACAATCCTATAACTCCTGCATTGTTAATTGTTTAGGTAGGTACCTAATAAAAGTAGGACATCAGAGGAACCTTCGGTTGCACATGTCTCTATGCATTAATAATATTAATAAGCAAAACACAAACACTTACGCAAGGACACAACATCCCGCACTTTCAGATAGGATATCGCCAGGCGCATGACTGAGGCCTTGTCAAGCTGTTCTACATCTTCTTTCCTGGCGGGTAATGCTGCAGTTAGCTCAGAGAAAATCTGCATCTCCTTTGTGCGTCGACATCGCGCTGCCACACGCGATTTCTCCTTCCGTTTCTCATTATTCCTGGAGGAAAAGAAAAAAGGATGTTAAAAAAATAGTTAAGTACAAGATAGAATATTATAGAATATACTCTTATTAGTATACGTAGGTACACCAATCGAATTCAGACTGTGTAGTGGAGGTTGTCAATGGCGGGTTACAATTACAATACAAGTATTCATGAGACGTTATTTAAGAACGCCGATTTGAGGTACCTGAATGCCCGAGGAGCGCTCTCCCCGGGCATCCAGGTAATATTTATGTATATTGTCATGGTGTAATTACCATACTTTACTTAGTAAGTACCGTTTTACCGACTGTAAAATGTTCAAGCGAAAATGTATGACTGAAAAAAATAGAGCAAATCGGAAGCCATTGTTCTCAATCAAGGTAACAACGTCACACCATAGCAAAAGACTGCACGCAGCAATTTAACAAAGAAATTAATTACTAAATTCTGCATGCATCAAAATAACTTCTCGATGAAGATATTTTCTTAGGTATTCACGAATTTTACAAAATTATTTTACAAATTTATTTAGTTCCTCAATGAGACTACTCATTGAGGAACTAAATAAAATAAAATAAAACTGGTCAAGTGCGAGTCGGACTCGCAAACGAAGGGTTTCGTACCACAAGGCGAAAATACCGAAAACAAAACACGTTTGTTGTATGGGAGCCCCCCTTAAATATTTGTTTCATTTTGTTTTTAGTATTTGTTGTTATAGCGAATTGTGAAAATTTCAACTGTCTAGCTATCGCGGTTCTTGAGATACAGCCTGGTGACAGACAGACAGACGGACGGACAGACAGTGAAGTCTTATTAATAGGGTCCCGTTTTTACCCTTTGGGTACGTAACCCTAAAAAAGACTGCTAATTGGCCCAACATCGCGTCCATTTTTCCAAATTGTTATTAGAAGTACCTCTTTTTTATAGAACACAGTTTTTCTTTATCCTCCAAAGTCACAGGAGCATCAGGTATACACATTTTTGCTCACACGTCACGTCGGTTCGTTTATTTCACCAATTACGAATATTTTGTAACAAAATTGCGGAGGCAGTGCAACACAAGACAGCGCTTTACCAACGCACTAACTAGTATGTTCGGTAATTTTAGTTTATTCCATTAATTTAACATTAGGTCCGACGACCGGCCATGTTATCGCTGTCCCAAATTACGTTGATTTAAGAAATGCGTCACAAATGCATTTTTGTACTAATGTTATGGTCGTTTGTTAACGAGCGATGCGGTTTGAGGTCTAGGTAATTAATTTGCTTCAACGATTTATTTTTAGTGTCAGAAAAAAACAGGTTATGAAAAGGAAAACCAAATCTTTTTGACGTGAAATACGTCTTTAAAATTGCTTCCATAGCGGGAGGCAAGTCAAAAAAAACAATGATAACAAAATCGGAGGATACAGTTTGGTGTTGCAGCTTCATATCTATCATCTCCATGCTAAATTCAATTACACTATTGGATAACTAAAGGATCAAAGAATTCATTACGCCAAGTGAGGACTGTGACGCATCGCGCGCGGTCGTGAGGGAAGCGCCGCCATTTTGATGCGTATCGAGATTTCCCCCGAACGAACGTCGTAGCTAAGCTAAGTTTCAATCGTTAGCTCGTCAAAATCTAACGATTGTATACAAAACATTAGTGTAAAATAGTGACAGTGAATATAATGTGTTAAAATAAAAAGAAAAAAATATATAATGTCGGCCTATACGCGTCAAAAAGCCAAATACAGAAATCGTATACGGTTGGAAAGGGCTTCTCAAGAGTAATCGAATGGTACCAAACCAATACCAATGAAACACCATATGACCGAGTCAAGCAGTGCCGGGAATGTAAAAGAATGAATGCAGCCGAGCGGATCAACCCCGTTACGTAAACGTATTCACGTACAACGCACGGCCGTATCCATAACACAGCCACGCCCCATTTTTATAAGTAAGTAATTGAGGAGTCGTTACACCAAATTTCGGGTATTCGTGTTATCTAAATGGATAACACGAACGCACAAACACGCCCCGCCTGTTATTAAAAACGAATCAAGCATAACAAAACCATCAAAGGGTCACAAAAACTCAGGTAGCCTTAACGGAACATAAATGTATTTGGTACACAAAATGCATACTTAACTACAACTCGACCAGGAAAAGAATCACGTTAAGCCACAGTTGCAGTTCATAGATTGTTGCTGATATAGAAGATGTTGACACACTACTGAACTGGTACCTATCGGTGTTACCAAGGCGACTGATTCGTCAATACCAATACAGTCCTTTCAGTTATTTTACCTCTGATTTTGCATCACTGTCAACGTCACATTGATCTTTATAAGCATTTGAATAAGGTTTTTAATAGGTTGCTGCCACCGACAGGTCTGCCAAAATCACTGTGATCTTTATCACCGTTACAATAAGGTTGCTGTTGAGTTTCTGCTATCAGAGGTAAAATAATTGTGAACGGACTGTAGATACTTTATCGGTACTTTTATCGCGCGAGATTATCCACACTAATCCATACTAATATTATAAATTCGAAAGTAAAGTAGAAAGTCTGTCTGTCTGTATGTAGGTATGTTACCTTTTCACACCAAAACCACTGAACGGATTTCGATGAAATTTGGCAGAGAGATAAATTGCATCACGGGGAAGGACATAGGATAGTTTTTATCCCGATATTCCCACGGGATCGACACCTATGCGGGTGAAACCGCGGGGCGCTGCTAGTATAGGAATAATACCAGCCTATTATAGTCCTCTCTGCTGGACAAAGGCCTTTTCTCATACAGAGAAGGGACGAGTAATGAGCACGCTTGCTCAAGACGTGTTGGTGATTACAGACGACTTTAAAAATTAACTACTAGCTTCCGCCCGCGGCTTCGCCCGTAAGGTATGTCGATAAAAACTATCCTATGCCCTTCCCCGGAATGCAATCTATCTCTCTGCCAAATTTTATCCAAATCCGTTCAGTGGTTTAGGCGTGAAAAGGTAACATACAGACAGACAGACAGAGTTACTTTCGAATTTATAATATTAGTATGGATAAAGTCCAGATTTCCTAACGATGTTTTTTCTTCAGCGATTTCAATAAGGTCTAAGATAAACTTGGAAAGTTCATATGGATTGAAAAGGTCAGATTGGTACCTACTTGTGCGGATACCCACAACCTCGAGCATGAGAGGAAGTTAAGAAACACCGAACTCAAATAAAAAGTAATTTAAAAAAATTAAACCGACTTCAAAAAGAAATCAACTCAAAATTATGAAATAACTTTAATATCGGAAGTCGGTGTCTTGGGATCTGTATTTTATTAGTTTTTTGCCACCGACTTCCGAAATTAAAGTTATTTCATAATTTTGAGTTGATTTCTTTTTGAAGTCGGTTTAATTTTTTTAAATTACTTTTTATTTCGTAATTTTTAGTTTTTGCACTAGAATTTGACCAAGGTTTTGAGATGTTTTCCCTTTGACACTACACCCGTAGCTCGTATCAATATGCCAGGCCGTCACACTTACACGTATTAGTCCATATCTTGAAAATTACTGAACCGATTTTGATGAACCTTGCACTGTTCCCTAAGTTGAAGTAAATGTAAGCTAATAAAAAAAGAATGGTCACGATCCGATTAATAGTTACGGAGATATGCGTGGACAAACATACATACATACATACGTCTATGAAATTTTGTATATTTGTTTGGAAGCCTTAGTAGATTGTCATATGTGAATATAATGCAATTCCAATAATATTACATACATACGTATCGAATTTATAACCTCCTTTTTTTTGAAGTCGGTAAAAAACATAATAATTAGATACTAATACTAATTTACAGAAATAAATATCATTTATCATATTTAGTCAAACACCATACTTATTTAGCGGCGCCAGTCTAATGCCGTATCAGCAATTTGGCACTATAAATAAAACCGCAAATGACCTAATAAATAAAACCGCAAATGACCTAATAATTACTCACACGACGTAAAGAATACTAAGAAAAAAATCACACCACATAAGAGGTGTCACATGATGTAATGTTTTTGAACAACGACGAACCAAACAAGTTCAAATTACTCTGACTTAGCTTAGGATCATCACTTTTTGAAGAAAAATGCGTTAATATTTAAGTGGTAAGCCAGGACAAAACTTTTCAGCGGGATTGTCCGAAAGGGTTACCGCTGGCCCGGAACATAAAGGGCTTAGGAAGGAACACGGGTGGGTTTTAGTCAGTAAGAGTCTGACACTCCCTTCCGCTCCACCCAGAGCGGGAGGGGTCATTTGATGATTTCCCATCCGCAAAAAAAGGACAAAACTTTACATGACAAACATTAATGATAGTGAAGATGGTCGTATTAGACATAGACGTATAACTAATTAAATAATAATAGAATTAATAGTAACAAAGGAAACAAACAAAAGTTTGGGAAAGTCTTCAGCTACAGTAGGTACTGCCAGAGAAAATAAAGCGGAGTGGGATCAAAGTCTGCGCAAGGGAAACGCATATACATACGACTTTGCTCTGCAAGATTGCCGCGGAAGTCGAACGACTAATCATCCTCCCCGAGATTACCGTAGAACCTGGACTTTGTTCTGTAGTAAACTCGAGCCGTAACTTGCATTTTCAGTTCACACTGATTACTGATAAGTCACGATACAGACACTATCATACGTTCCATAGTTTACGTCAAAATATCACATTTATAGCCCTGTTTCGAGGTGACAAGGAAATAGAAGGCAGAGACAGGACGCCTAAAATACATGTCTTTCTTATTGCCCGTCACAATCAGAAAGCCAGCATTCTGAACAGCTTCTAGTAATTTCCTCCATTTCAAAGAACTCAGAATATGGATCGAGAACGCTGACAAAAAGACATGTCTTTCTTATTGCCCGTCACAATCAGAAAGCCAGCATTCTGAACAGCTGCTAGTAATTTCCTCCATTTAAAAGAACTCAGAATATGGATCGAGAACGCTGACACCACTTAGCTTGCGATACGAACTCTTCTATTGCATTGAATACTCCATTGACGTAAGTTAAGTCTCCGAACGTGTCCTGAATTGATGAAGACATTCGTTCGACAAACTAGACACAATTTATTTATCAAATGAACTAGTGTGAAATTCTCGAGTCTGCATCGTTCGTTACACAATGGAGGTTTACTCGTAATATAGTGGCACTGGCAACAATACTTTCATATCTAGGTTTGTTGTGTCTGCAACTTTGCATTGATAGTCTATGTCATGCAATTTAGTGGTGTGGTAGATAAGAGATTTTTTATATCTTTGCAAATTGCAGTATACATATCTCCATATCAATGAGTTGGAAAGTTTTGGCAATTGCCATAGATTAAGTAAGAGCCAATATTGTTATATTGAAGTGCAGACTAGGCGCCACTTTTGTTAAGGAATAATCCAGAAGACAATTCAAGGGCATAGGAATAGGATAACTAAACGATGCACATTTTTATGATAACAACAGTTCATGTAAATATATTCTATGCGGGTTGAATAAAATTGACAACCGGTACGGTACGGTACGAAACATACCTAGTTGTGCCGACTTCAAATGAAACCGTAGAAAGAATTTGATGTTTAGAGCTATGCCCATCACATACGTGCTCCGTATCTACCTACTGTACTTATCCATTTACCACTAAAACTGTGATGAGAAGTAAATTTGGTAGGTAAGTAGTAAGTACCTATCGAACAATTTTTAACCCAACAAAGATTATTTTAATGAACTGAAAAGATTGTTATTTCACTGCTTTATCAGTCAATACCAGTTTAAAATTCAAAATAAATTTGTATCGATTATCTTGATGGTAATCTAAAATTACAATTTCAGTCTTTATGCAATTTGGAAAATAAAGGAGGGCCTCATGGATCTCCATGAGGCACTCCCTTATTGGATCGGAAAAATATTAATCCAAGGCGCCAAGAATCTGCTTGCAATTTGCATGATGAGGTCTGAGAACAACTAACGACATGGCAAAACATAGAACATGTAAGTAATATAATAAGAATTGACGGAGAATCCTTCGATCGATTTCTTGTTACCACTAAAACTGTGATGAGAAGTAAATTTGGTAGGTAAGTAGTAAGTACCTATCGAACAATTTTTAACCCAACAAAGATTATTTTAATGAACTGAAAAGATTGTTATTTCACTGCTTTATCAGTCAATACCAGTTTAAAATTCAAAATAAATTTGTATCGATTATCTTGATGGTAATCTAAAATTACAATTTCAGTCTTTATGCAATTTGGAAAATAAAGGAGGGCCTCATGGATCTCCATGAGGCACTCCCTTATTGGATCGGAAAAATATTAATCCAAGGCGCCAAGAATCTGCTTGCAATTTGCATGATGAGGTCTGAGAACAACTAACGACATGGCAAAACATAGAACATGTAAGTAATATAATAAGAATTGACGGAGAATCCTTCGATCGATTTCTTGAAGCCAGTAATGTAAATGTGGAACACTCAAGGGGAGTTAAAGGTCCAATTAAAGATTCAGGTCGACACATGCAGAATACAGATATATTATTATTGGCATTCAAGGAAAAACAAAATACAGTTCCAACCTAAGCAGTTTAAACAACTTTGTACTTTAAACCCTGCTGCAGTACGTTTAAAAGTAAATAGATAAGGAGTCCCGATAAGCCAAGATTTGGTGTTACGAACGATAACATAGCCGCATGGTACAGTGCAAGTTGCAACAGATTGAGGAAAAATACGTGAAGCACTGGAATTAAGGAGCAACAAGCCGTAAACAATTTCTAAGTAGACTATTAATAAACATATTCTCGGAAACGCGATCGAAGAATAAATCACTGACAGAGCCAGTAAAACCTCTCTAAAAAAAACTTGTTTGCTTTAATTGAGATTGAGGTAAGTATATGATCGAGTGTTGCTAATGAATTCACATTTAATAATAAAAATGTTTAAAGGAAATGATAAATTATAGAAAGTGGCAACATTGCAGATTATGATCTACAATCGGTTACCAGGGCAAGATTATAATAGTGTACGACTGGAGCTGAGCACGGTGGAAATACCGAACAAAATGGAGTATTTTCGCCGAAACGTTTTAATTTTAATGCTATGCTCCTTCACAAATTAAGCATTATTAAAGTGCGTCCTTCCAGATAAGCTAATTTAACGTTAATTAAAGTTTTATTGTTTACGATAGAAAGCAAACCCTGTCCGGGGAATTAAGTGGCGCTATAGTACCTATTATAATTAAAATCTCTTCCGGAGCCGGTTCCTGGAAGACGAAAATCTGCCCAACAAACATTTAGGCGCTAAGGGCAACCTTTCTTTTAGCTCTCATAGTATTATAAATCCATACTAATATTATAAATGCGAAATTGTGTCTGTCGGTCTGTCTGTTATCTCTTCACGCTTATACCGCTGAACCGGTTTAGACGAAATTTGGTATAGAGATAGTTTGAGTCCCAGGAAAGGACATAGGTCTATCGGACATAGGGGTATCGTGTTACCCAGCTACTGGGTAACACGATACCCCTTGGCAATACTGGTTGTCAGACTTTTGGGCTTCAGACTACCGGCCGCCAAAATAATATCACCTCAAGCAGATTTTAGTTGAAAATTTATTACTTTGAGAATGTTGTTCTCTCGTAATACCCACTTCGAAAAACAAATTGGTTTTTCAGGTCAATGTCAGCCACATGAGCGTGGGGCGGACCGTCCGTCCGTCCGGCAGTAGCTAATAGACGTGCAAACTACGTAGTCAGACAATTGGCACTGATTGCTAAAATAATCGCGTTGCCGCCGTCTACCAATTGAGGGTTCCTTGTTGTTGTGACGTAGGTTCAACAATAAATGTTAGAGCTGATTTGTTTCTAGGCACGCACGCAGGCAGGCTAGACAGACTGATAAATATGGATGTAGATACCTATCGTGATTATAGAATGTCGTTGAGGATATTGTAACTGCAATTTATCTACCTTCGCACGGCTGCAATTTATTTTTTTCGAATTTTCGAAATTTTATTTCATACAAACCCTTGTCCTGGCAATACCGAACACAACAAAAAAATAATTATTCAATTTGGTGCAGTCATTCGGACGTTACCCGCGTACAGACGTTTTGGCGACTTTGTATAATACTATGTACCTAAGGTTAAGGATAACTAACTTCTGCCCGTGACTTCGTCCGCCTGAAATGTCGTGTTCTCTGACCCACCCCGTCGCATCACATGGGCTGCCCGTGCCTTTACTTCGTTTTTGTTTAGCGTTCTGTCTGACTTTTTTTTGTTTTTGCTCGGGTCCTAGCGTGATGATAAGTTGGACTTATTATAGCCTACCTCAAGAATTGGGCTATCAAATGCAAAAGCAATTTTTCAAATCCGTCTTGAAGTTCCAGAGATTAGCGCGTTCAAACAACAAACAAATTATTCAGCTTTATTATTAGTAGTAATATTTAAAATTAAATAATAATAGTAAAAAAATAATCGAGAAGACAAAGACGTTTGATTTAATTGGATTTTCAAGTTGAATGGGGAAAATTAATACTTATCTGAAAACCCAAAAGAAAATCTCACAGAAAATTGAACAAAATACATTGAGTTGGGATACTTCGAGAAATCGGCTTTTTATCTAAACGATTGATGGCTTGTTATCTTATGAAAAAGGAACCGAAAAAAATAAATACGGTTTAATATTTTTACAAGGTATTTATTTAACCTTAAAACAACTAGTAAATCTAGTGATTGGAAACCATTTTCCTTCTTACATAGTCAGCCTATAATGTTCCCTGCTGGGACACGGGCCTCCTCTCTGTGACAGGGAGTGGGCCGTAATCCACCACGCGGCCCACTGCGGGTTGGCGGATGTCACGTCTTCGAATTTTTGGTACTAGGACATGCTGGTTTTCTCACGATGATTTTCACTGTACCTAAAGTACACCCACATTTCGCCAGTTACGTTCAAGTCCCATGGAGAGTCTCCACTCTACATGGGACTTGGGCATCTACCGGACACAAATTCTGACTCCGGTCTGCTAAACTCAAACTCAAAGCATTTATGTCAATTAAACCTTGTACAGGCACTTTTGAATTGTCAAAATTAAATAGTCTGTCAGTTAGTCAGAAAGTTGAAGCTAGTTGCCCATTCCAAAACGTAGATCTCTATGGAGAAGAACGTGCAAGAAACTCCATGGACACTCTTTTAAATCAAGATAATTATATTACAAAATCCTGGGTACATTATTCTTGTTGCTTCTACGTTGTTACTACTGAAAAAAACCTAGATAATAAATAGAAAAACTTATATCTCGTTATGAGAAGTTTCGTGAAGTTTAAGTCTAGCCAGCAAAAATATTTATTTTCATATTTCAACTAAGTACGTAAAGTAAAAGGTCAGTGATCGTGTCTACTACAGTTTTATTTATAGAATGTGAAATGTTGTTAGGGAAAACAACATGTTTGTTTCACGACGATATAAGTGCCTATTTGAAATAAATTATTTGATTTTGACTTTGGACTCTTACATAATCAGCCTATAACGTTCCCACTGCTGGGACACAGGCCTCCTCTCAGTGAGAGGGAGTGGGCTGTAATCCACCACGCGGGCCCAGTGCGGGTTGGTGGATGTCACATGTCTTCGAATTTTTGGTTCTAGGAGATGACACTTCTCTTTTGTTTAAACTTAAACGTCAGCAGTTGGTTACTGACGATGTAAATAGCGCGATCTCGAAAGTAGTCCACTGGTTCAATGTTAATAATTTGCTTCTAAACGAGAAGAAAACCAAATGCATTAAGTTTACGCTACCCCACGTAAGGCAGGTGAAAACTAATGTGTTGATAAAGGGCGAGGAATTGAATCCTGAAGACAACACAGTATTCTTGGGCATAACTTTGGATGCTAAGCTTCAGTGGGGTCCACATATAGATAAATTGTCAAAAAAGCTAAGTTCTGCAGCATACGCTGTTAGAAAAATTCGAAATTTAACTGATATAGAGACTGCTCGTTTAGTGTACTTTAGCTATTTTCATAGTGTAATGTCGTACGGTATTCTATTGTGGGGAAATGCCGCCGATATTCAGACTATCTTTGTTTTGCAGAAGCGAGCTGTTCGATCAATTTATAAATTAAGTCCGAGACACTCTCTCAGAGACAAATTTAAAGAGATTAATGTAATGACTGTGCCTTCTCAGTACATTTATGAAAATCTTTTATATGCCCATAAAAATATAAAATTGTTTAAAAAATACAGTGATATCCATAATATAAATACTAGAAACAAACACAAATATGTTGTACCTACAACCAGGCTCAAGAAAATAGGTGGCTCGTTCAGATGCCAATGTATACGCTTTTACAATAAACTACCAAGCCACGTTCAAGATCTAAGCCTTAATAAATTCAAATCTTTCATTAAACGTAAGTTGTGCCAGAAAGCCTTTTATACCGTTAAAGATTATATTGAGGACAAAAAGGCTTGGGATTGAGCTGCTTCCAATTTCTGCATTTTGAATGATTTTTTTCTTTTTAATACACATTGACATTGATGAATATTTTTTTTTAAACAATGACATTTGCTTACTTTGTAAAGTATTATATTATTTTTTCATTGTGAATGTGAAGACGATGTGGGTCTTTTTACATACTTATATATATTTTTTTTATTATTCTCTCTGTTCTGTTTGTTTTTTTTTTCATGGTCTGTCAGTTTGAGTAATTTATGTGGCCTACCCAAATGTCCTTTCTTTGGTATTGTTCGTCGAATCGTTGAGCTCCTTAAGTCTTGAGTTGAGCTGCACGATTTTTGACAAATGCGTGCACTGACTGGACAGGTCCTCTCAATCTGTGTGGTTCTTTCCTCAAAAGACCACCTCAGACATCGATCTACATGGTCTTCATATAACCTGACCAAGATTATGTCTGGACTTTAAAAGAGACTGTGACCTCTGAGTTTGTTTCGGCCTTTCTTCTCAGAGTAGTCAGATAGGAAACGCCGACTTCATCTAGTTTAAAAAAAAAAACATGATTGACGTGTAAAAGTGTTTGTACAAACCTACTTACAAAAAATAAAATCATTTCATTTCATTTCATGCCGGTTTCCTCACGATGTTTTCCTTCACCGTTTTGAGAGCAGTGGTGATGGAATAATTTACACAAAGTAAAGCCAAAACAGCTCGTGTCACATTTAAGCAAAAAACAAAAACTAATATAAAAGTACAGACGCCAGCGCATCAAAAATCAAAATCAAAATATTTTATTTCACATAAGCCTACATGGGCACTTATGAAACGTCAGAAGCTAGGTGCACGGTTCCAATTGGTCGTTTCCTATGGAGAAGAACCGGTAAGAAACACATGTGGAATTGACATTACGTTCTTTACAATGAATTATGAAAACTTATTATTCCTACCACAATACAAACGCAGACAAACGAAGTCGCGGGCAGACGCTATACATGATAAAGATAAAAGTATAGATTGAAAACCAAAGTTGGAACTCAATGATAGCTTTTTATTAAATGAATTGAAAACATTGTAATATTGTGAGTAGGTACCTCCATATTGTTATTTAATAACAACGACAACGTATATTTATGTTGATATTATTATATTATCTATAGGTACCTATATTATATATAAATGATAAAGTAAGTCAGTTCCGTAATAAACAAAATAAACAGGTTATTGAAGGAAATAACGATTTGTGAAACAAATAATTAAGTAAGTAGAACAAATAATATTATTTGCATATCAGATGATGAGTGACATTAAAGTTTCATAAATAAAGAATTTCCGTTCTAGTTTACGAATTAATGTCAAACAAGGAGTGCTTATTGTTTTTGTGAGATTTTATGTGTTTGTGTAACATTGACTTACTTGCTGTAGCATAAAGGAATGAACCTCAAATTGTTTTTGGCGTGATGGGCCTTACAAAACTGACGATAGGTAATAAATTACATGACTAGAAAAATCTGACACAGCTAGCATACACAACGCTATTTTTAATTAATGTGAAGCCAACGCTATAAATTAAGTGAATTATTCTTTCTACATACTTACAATAATTTAATATACTCATTTCCAGTTTCAATCAAGTATCAAAACCATTTACGACTTAATTTAAACCAGTTAAAAAATAAAAACTAAAAACAACAACAATTCACTTGTCTTAAAAACAGTCTCGTCAAAAAATAATTTACAATATTTTCCTCAATCTGTATGCTTTGAAAATTATTATAATGCGATTAAAAAGCAATTAATCTCATTGGAAAACGTGACATGTCGGCCCAGCGTGGGCGCCATTTTGTGAGACGATCAAGTCAACATAGCGTCGATTATTAGGAGACGATCATAGGTCATATTTTATTTAACGCCTAATAAAGATTAATTTTATTCATTTGTTATTATGATAGATATGTACTTAATTGTTTGCTAAGGCGTCTTTAAAGTCTGGAGATTATTTGAAGTGCAATATCAAATTATCAATGCGATAAATAAATTGTCATTTGATGTTGCGACTGCCTGGTGTCTTGTGTGTTCTTTCCGCATGGATATAGACTGATTGACAAAATGATAGTGTCGATTTCTGACAACATCAATGCATTTAATTTGCACGACACCGCAATTCTTATAACTTCTAGAGGTCAAGAACAAAACATTGATTATAAATTAAAATTTCAATTAAAATGTTTGTCATGCCGATGTTTTGCCGTCGAAATATCTGCAGTAGCAATCGACGGTGTCTTGTTTGGAATATACGTGACAAAGTTTATCGTAAAGACGACTTATCACATAAACGCGCGTTGATACCTTGCTCTAAGGGTCACGCGGAGAGAGGTTACGTTATCACCACTATCGGACAACAGGCTCGTGTCTTCTCCACGTTTGAGTTCCACGTTTTTGTCCAGAAAGAAGTAATTTTTACGTTGAAGAGTTGGTTACCCAGTGATAACTGGCTATCCACAATTCTTAATCCCAATTGTAAAAAACTTATACGCAAAATTATCTTTATCAGAGCCAATTGCCAATGAAATATATACTTTTTTATGATTCACTCGACATACTTCATTTGTTAAAGGTCATGTTTTCTCAAAAATTGAGTGGGTTACACTGACACACATTAAAACATCCTCATGTGACTTCTGAATGCTAGAATAGCAGATATTTTTAGTTAACAAGATCACGAGGTTTTGAATCTGAGAAAGCCATGTACTGGGAAAGTAATGTGGTAACACATCACGCGGTCAAAACAGCTGATTCGATCTTTGGCGTACTTCCATGGATTGCAAATTAAATAAAAATGTAACCTGCATGTAAACCACGTGGGAATCACCATATGCCGCGCCACATAATTATCTTGTCTAACTCTCATAATATCTTGTCTTTTGCATCTTCAACATCAAAATTTTCAACCTTATTCCTAAGGAAATAAGATAAAATATTCAATACAAGATTAGATAACATTAATGTGGGCCATTAAAATTAAGTGGCATAACTCTCATTTTGTACAAGTTTATACCGAGAATAGTGGTTCTAAGTTCTAAGCAAAGAAAAAGCGGAATTACCACTTTGCTAGCCGATGGCTAGCCGTCATCAGCTATTGAATTTCTGAGAAACATTAATTTGTAAGGCGCTAAAATAGCTGTTTTTTCCATGCCAATATATCAACGTAATACTGAACTAGTCAAAATATTTGAAACTTGTTTAGAACTCCTAAACAAGTTGAATGTACGCTGCGACCAACTTCGCAGTTGACGCGTTCGAGAAGTTTTAATCGATTAATTAATTCATAGTTTTCTCATTAATTGGGGCTCTTTGTAATTCTACACATGCTACTTGAGCTTCTGGATGAAAAATTTGACTGCCAGTTGGCCAGAACGCAAAAGAAACATGATTAACTGAAAGCGCTTACAAAAATAGTGAAAACACTTCGACGTTTATTTCGTCAAATAATTAATTTACGATCCAACTGAAAACTATAAATAACGGCATTACACTACTCTAACGTAGTAGATAAAAAAAATCTGTTGTAAACTTACATAAAATCTTCCAAGTCAACAACACTCGTATACTGACAGGCCTGGCCATCCACATTATAGCACATGCTATTATAATCCCAGGCCGGTTGCTGATGGCATGGCAAATTTTGAATCATAGGACGATGAGGGACATAACTCACTGGCTGCTGATACACTTCCTGAACAGGATAGTGTGGATGCGCATTCTCGTGCCCATAAGGCACGAAGGGCACATTCCTATAACACTGCACTAAAGGACTTTGATGGTTCGAATTATAATCACCATAACTACGCTGTGAGTTTGAGTTTATCGTCTGCCTAGACCACTGATCCGCCATCGGGCACTGCAAATTCCATTCATCATTCTCGAAGGTCCCTACAACAGGGCACCCCTGGGGATACTGATCGCCAAAACCGTTTACGAGCATTTTGAAATCTCGCATTTGTTTTACAGGGAACAGCAAAACAGTCCATCGAGGTACAAAAACAGCGAGCAACTGATAGCAGCAAAGATGTTCTTATCTACACTGAGGATAAAAGCCATAGTAGCAAAAACTTGATAATAACAAAATTATTAGATAACATTGAATTATTCGACCCTGGCAAGTCTAGCTGTCTGTTGATATGGAATGTCTTATCGAGTTTTTTGAGGGTTTCAAAATATAATAATTATTAATTATCTTATTTTAAGTTTTTGCGAGACGAAAGGGGAAAATCGATACTACGTCATTTATAGATTTTTCCACGATCATGACATGATTTATCTTTATTGGACCAAAGGTGATGTGAGATTACGAGTTTCAATTCACTGCGAAGTGTCTAGGAATGGTACAACAAGGTTTCAAATAAGTTTTTGACGTAGAATCGACAACAATGGTGCGATATGAAAATCGATTTCGTAATCTCCTTTCACACAATCACTAAACAAACAACCAATGTCCGATTAATGTGAGCAAAGTCGCTATTACAAATTCAGCATGGATAGTGGATACCCAATAAATTGTCGTCGTATTAAAAATAGATAGATAAAAAATGTCGAATTAACAACACATTCAATTATAAATATTAGATAAGTAATTATTGTTAATTAGGCATGACAGTGCTGAATTCTCCAGTTGTTAATTAAGTTGAGTATTAAAGCATTGCTGAAGAGCGAGCGGTATAAAAACCAGTCACATAAGTCGACACCGACAAGATGTGGTCCTTTGGTTAACGAGATGAGACACTGAATTCTCTTCAAATAAGAACATAAATAAGCATTCCGTATCACAGAAGACTGAATAATTAAGTCGCAATGGACAATTAACTACTGATTGCCAGGCATATTTTACCAAGAATCATACACTCCTTGATTTAAAGAGCAAATGCAGAAAATGTTAAAACTGAGGATGTTGCAGTCCTCAATTTGAAGAGCAAAAGTCACGCAAAAGCCAAATGCAATAAATTAAAACGAATTTAAATATGTCACACGTGAAATCAACCGAAGCTGACCTAAATGTGCAAGTTGTTGAGTGCATCGTAATTGTTCAACATGGTCAGACATTGTATTATGAAACTCCAAGGTCCAAATTTAATAATGAACTCAAAATATGTATTTATTTTAAATGTATTCGTTAATCGCTGTAATGACTAATGGACTTTCTCCGATCGAACGAGGCAGTCTCTCTCAACCAAGCAGTCTGTTCAATATTTACTACGACACTAACTATTATCCTACCTATAGGTAGCTACTGGAGGAAGGAGATCGGGAGCAATGTGGGTTATGCGTGTAGCCGCTGCATACAACGCATTACGCATCCCACGCAAATTGGAGAGTTCAGCTGCGAGATGAGGATGAAAACGTAATAGCTTTGTTAAATTGTTCTGGTTGGGTCTGAGAACAGCGCTGAAGATCTATAGAATCTATACCGTCTGCAGACTGTTCTCAATTGACTACACTACATCGCCCATTATTCGCATGCTTTGCTGCTTGTTTTGCTTTCTCATCAACATCGATTCGCAAAACCACTACTGGAAGAAAAAGGTGGAAAGTTTATTATCCTTATGACTTCTTGCAACACGAGTTCCCAATTGGTATTTCGTCTGACTTTCTTAAAAGTTCACCAGAAGGGCCGTGTATCATAAATATGTATCGCAGGCATCGCAGCGTTTGGCTTATTGTGTCCGCCGTCAAAACACATAGATTTCAATCCAACGCGTTTGTCGGCCGTCGGGCGCCTTATTCGAAACAAAGGTTTAATTTAAACATGTTTATCTGTGTGGACTCACATTATTACATGTATTTAATAATAATTGTATTCTGATAACGGTCAGCATTTGCTGTTAACTATACAGAATTAGGTTAATTCAACAAAAGCATGTCTTCCGTTAACTATTATTTTACAAGTTTCAGATCTCTATGTAAACCACAGTTAGTAGTAGCTTATTTTAACAAGCATGGTAATTCAATGTTTACTGAAGAAGCAATTACTCTTTATGACTCAAGTGGCTTTGATGTTTAACTAACAAAATTAAACCTAGGGAGATAAAATAGTACAAGGAAAACAGGTAGACGTTGAGGCAGATAAAATTTAAACATGCCAAGATCTTGAGGCTTACGCGTCAAGCATTTTAATCGACTGGATTCAGTTGCAGGTTTCTATCAAATGCCTGTCGCCGCACTTTCATAATGATAAACGTCAAAAGACAAGTAGAATCAATTAGTAATATCAATTCGAGTATCAAAATAACAAATCCGATAGCGAATTGAGTTTTTTGAGCACTTCAATCACTGATAACCGAATATCTTTTACGTCAAAGCAATCGATGCATTCTTATTTATTTCTTATCCGTTGCGAGGAACAGCTTTGGTACGGCGGATAAAGAATTATGTATAGTCACATTTATATTTAGAATCTAGTCTCGTTATGATTTATTGATGCAGATGAATTCTCAACACTGTCACAAGAACAATGCATTTGTATAGGTGCAACCGAAATAACGGGCATTGTGACTCGGGATTTTTTGGTAAAACTCGCCACAGTATTTCCAGCCATTGGAGATAATAAGAAAATTATAGGATAGTAAAAATGTTTCTAGGAATGAAATTCTCAATAAGATTTTTTAAATCCAAGTTGTGCATATTATAAGATAGGGTAAGCTAGCTTGAACAAAGGAATCTGGCATTTTGGCAAGCGACTTTGGTTTCGCGAATCGCTAATCCGCTTGCCAAAAATGATGTTGATGATAAGTGCAGGTGGTTTTCCAACTTATGACGGATTCATTCACTGGCCGTTAGAAGCCTTACTAAGTCAGTCAGTCTCAGTCTTACTAAGGGGTATCGTTTTACGCAGTAACCGAGTTGTGGAGGTCAGATAGGCAGTCGCTACATCCGGTTAGACTAGATGCCGACCCTAGCATAGCTGGGAAAAGGCTAGGCAGATAATGACGGAGGCATTGAAGCAGATAATATGGCGAAAAATCGTAATGCCAGGCAAAATATTCATCTTGGCGATAAGTGCTACAATTCCAAAATTAGTACATTACACTACGACGTATTATTAGAACTCAAGAATCGAACTGGTCAGTGCGCTTTTAGGTCGTAAAGTTTGCATTATTTAACTTGTACATTTTTAGTTAATTATGACAAGCCAAAAACTTATGAATGGGCACAACCTCATAAGCTCTCTAAGTAAGATAGTTTTTTTAAACTCAAGCAGCCTAAATTCGAGGTCTATTGCCAATGCAATCTGCGTGACGTTGCATTTTTCTGATACAGAATTGTGTCTTTAGGCCTCCAAGTAATTTTTCGCCCTTTTATCTCCAAAAGACCCTACTCTTATTTGAAATTTACTTATTCTACTTAAATGTTTTGGAACATCCACATGGACCTTTTATCATTCACAGATACCGTTGTTTGTTTGCTGTTTTAGTCTGATTAAAGTCTACCATCATCATTCATCACAAAATGTTAAAATAATACGCACAATTAAACACAGAAAATAATGGTTAAGTCGTCTAAGTAAGCTGGTTATTACTTTCAAGGTATAGATAACATTATAAAGCATCAGTTATTATTTTACAATTGTGTCATCCTTTTTTTGCTTTAAACTCGACTAGATAGAGACTCTTATCAGCCTTATCACTGACGTTACTCCTTATGATAAATGTAACAAATACGTTTTTTAACTAAGCTGGGCTAATGGAGTCTTCGTTGTTATTCATGAAATAAAAACTTCATGCCATGCCATAAAGTTACGAGAAGATCTGCAGGTTTAATTCTGTCTTCACATCTTCAAATAATATCGTAACATTTGGAACAACAATGATGTCAGTGTTTATAATCAGTGCTAGCGAAGAGAAAAATATTCATTTGAATGTCATTTTTAACTTTTAGAAGATCGACAATTCTGATAAGAACATAAGATTATCAGTGATATCACGTGCCCTAGTAGCTACCAAGTTGTTTAGGATGATAAGAAAGTGATTGCATTATCAATTGCCATGTTTTGGATAGAGGTGAACTGATTCTTGTAACAAAAATACATTTGCATTAAGCTGGAAGTAATTTTACTTGACTCATTAATTGCTAATCTTTACATTATCATATCAGGGAGCAAACATTTAGTGAGTATGAGTAGGTATGTAAATAAAATGAAGTAAAATAAAAAGACATTGGTGAGTATGTGGTATTTCCAAATTACAATAGCCTATTAGACCCAGACCGTCGAAAGGGATTTTTTTCCATCATCATCACACGTGGCTTTGGAGTCTTTTTTACAACCCGTGTTGTTCCACAACTGGGCGAGGGCCTCTAACCTTCCTCGCATGGCACTCTTCCCTGTAGGTCGCTTTCCCTGGCCAATCTCCCATTAACGTTTCAAAGTCACCAAGCCAGGGTTCCTAGACTTCCCTCAAGTCCTCTTTCTTTTGAGTCCTCCTTTGAGTCTAGTATTTCTATGTTGGAGCAAAGGAGGATACGCTAGCGGACTTTAGAAATCGAATTGTCGGTTTTAACGACGACGGCCACCTTCACGGAAAGGGGTTAGCCCATTACTTTTCGGGAACCACACGCAGGGCACAGCAATGATTAGGATAGTCTTAAATTAAGTTAAAAAAACACATGGGGCACATTGTAAGTAATCTGTTTGCTAGTCATTACAGTACAGAGTATTTTATAATAATAAAAGAACGCATTTGATACCTCCGCAATTTGCGTTCGTGTACAATAACATATTATTAGAGTAAATGAGTGCTATAGGCCAGTAGGTAGTAGGTACGTAAGTTGGATAATTTGCTACTACATCCTTTGAAATAAATGTCTAATGGGTTTTGCAAATTGGTGTGTAAACGATGTGTATCCATGTGTAAGGAATCTAAATTATCTGTAATGGAAAGTTTTTTTTTTAGAGAGTTCATGTCAATCAATCGGCCTAGCCTTTTCCCAACTATGTTGGGTTCAGCGTTCAGCTTCCAGTCTAACCGGATGCAGGTGAATACTAGTATTTTACATGGAGCGACTGCCTATCTGATCTATGATGTGACAGCATTTTGCGAGTTCGTATCCCTGGTAAAGGTTGACCCTACTTCTTCCATTTTACTTTGTTTGATTTCATCCAACTACCTGGTCCAATTAGATCCGAAAGCATTGTTGCGCAAAGTTTTAGTTGATCCTGAAGGTGGAAACCGTTGTATAATCCGATCCAGCCTGTCCCTTGCTGCCATCTACCAGCGACGCCCTCAGCCGAGGCTGAGGGCCGTACCCCAAAGAGCGTATAGTCGATTAGTTTGTAAGCCCTTGCTGTAGGCCTTACTTTATTGCGGCACCCACAGACAAGCCCGGTTAAGCAGCCGACAAATTCCTAGGTTGATCACCACTTTTGTACAAAGTTTTAGTTAATCCTTTCTATACTTATAATGTTCCGTCCAAATAAATAAAAAACTGGCCAATCCTTTCTATACTTATAATGTTCCATCCAAATAAATAAAAAACTGGCCTAGTGCGAGTCGGACTCGCACACGAAGAGTTCCGTACCACAAGGCAAAAACGCCGAAAAAAACACGTTTGTTGTATGGGAGCCCCCCTTAAATATTTATTTTATTCTGTTTTTAGTATTTGTTGTTATAGCAACAACAGAAATACATCATCTGTGAAAATTTCAACTGTCTAGCTATCACGGTTCATGAGATACAGCCTGGTGACAGACGGACAGTGGAGTCACAATAGTAATGTCATCTAATACTCAAGTTGTGACTCACAACTTGAGTATTAGATGACATTACTAATTTTATTTAGAAACAAGTTGCTATTCTTATAATATCTTTAAATTTTGTCAAATTATCAGTTTCCAATATGGCATTGGACTTCACGAAGCAGCCAGACAAACAAGTAGCGACGTACGTAACAGAGAGTTCATGGACGCGAGCGCTTGCGCAGCACGGTAACCAAATAAAATAGATCATTGTAATAAATTCGGCGCTAGTTTCCCTTCCATCTTCTTTTATTATTTATATACAAGTAATACAGAGACTGACAGTCAAAACCACTGTAGATAGTAGAAACATAAAATTTGAAAATGCACTTGGTGAAATGATATACTTTTTTCATATCTGTAGAGGTGGTAAGAGGTTCACTAAAGAGGAGCAGAGTGAAATTGAGTGGAAGTTGCGAAAGTGCGCAGGCGTAGGAAAAACAAAAGATAAGAAAATATTACAGGAAGTCTTATTACCTCATAAACATAATACAAGGAAGTGCTTCTGGAGAAACGTCACGAAGAAAATGTAAGAAAAACTATTTTTGCATATTGACCTGCTTTATCATTGGATGCTGTTGGCTGGAGAATGTATTGTGTAATAGAAAGGGTCGTTAATAGTGTTTAATGTTCTGCGACCTACTTGGACGATATAATTACGTTTTATAAATGCCAGTATTAATAGCAACAACTTCCAACGTGTTTCTATAAATTCCTGAACTTTAGACATTTTGGGCCTAGTGCCTGGCATAGTAAGTTGAGATAGAGTTTAATGGCCAAAGACTCTCATAAACGATAACAATAGCCCTACCAGACAAAATTCCCATCTGGCAGGATAGTGTGAAGTTCCTACGTTAGAAAGGGAGTATTCCCTTTCTAACGGAGGAACTTCACACTCTGTTCGTCCTTCCTTCAATCTTCTTTACTTTATAATCAAAAGATTACCAGTTCCCATAAATAAAAACGACATTGAAGACATCTTCATATCTCCTCCTGTTTATTATTTATTCCACCCATAATACGAGTATTCTAATAATAATTCGAGTATCGATTGAAATGCTTTTATTTGCATTCGTTAAAAGTTCCTTGTAAAACCACAAAATAAGAAGAAGGATTAATGAGGAGTTTGGGATTGCCTTATGCGCGGGATTTACCGCTTCCATAACGTAATGACGTTTTACAATTAACATAACATTTCCTCAAATTCTTCGTAACGATGACTTTAAATATTATTGACCTCGCATATAGATTTTCCAACTACCTGCTGGATGTTTGAACAAAGCACACGCCTATTTGAAAGATAAATAAAAAGTCACTACTGATTTACCTCATATTGAAATCTGTATGCATTTATTTCTTATCTTTTTCTGGCAACCACAATAAAATCATCTTAAAAAATAAACCCGTACGGCGTACACCGATGACCTAGAAATCCGAGGAATTCGCCGAAAAGATAATTTATCTCGCTTCGCGCAAATGAGAGATACTGTGTTTTCTGAAATCCTGCTAAACATGAAATTGAACATACTTTGGTCAGTGAAACACAATTCCAAGCTTCTCAAATATTTAAAGAATTTAAGCAAATACATTCTGTTACATGCATTATGTAATGTCACGTATACTTAAAGGAAAATTAGACATTTAAGGTTAGTATAATTTATGACAAAGTTCAAAACGGTGAAGGAAAATATCGTGATGAAACCGGCATGTCCTAGAATCAAAAAATCGGAGACGTGACATTCATCTACCAACGGGTAGTAATGCGGAATGCCGGTCAAGAAGGCCTGTGTCCCAGCAGTGGGAACATTATTCATGGCAAACTTACGTATGAAATTATTTAACATCTAACCTCCGAGGTAGTAAAGCCTTCAAGACAAATTTGTGATGTAATAAACCATCGCATTTCAGCATAGAGTAAACATTTCAGTTTATCTATTGTCGCTAGATTGACCATTCCGTCATTTAATTAATTGCATGAATGAAATATACCTACTATGGATATCACTATAGAATTGGTTGCATCAATAGTACAAAATCGTTAATCACAGGTTTTAACGTCAGCTGCAGTGTCTGCAGTACTATGGTTCTTATTAAAAACTAGCTACACCGTTTTATTCTGTTCATGGCGAAAAGTAGAAATAAACCTGCTTATCCCTTGAAATAATACTATCTGTCATGGTTAATGTATGACCTCTACTCATGTAGAGGCCATAGATTAACCAAAGACAATACTTAAGATACGTGACGTCACCGTCACGTATCTTAAGTATTGTCTCATTCAATAACTTGAGTGGATGTTAAGCTTTGTTGATATACAAACTGTTTACATTACCAATATCCTTACTGTGTAGGAAGCCGGAAGTAGGCAATTAGTACGTACATGTTACTTAGTACCTTTAGGAAAAGTTAAAAGCTTTGATAAGTCGGAACACCGATCTTAATGGTTCTCGAGAGGGAAAAACCTTCAAAAATCTCGAAAAAGAGGTGGCAGGACTTTGAGCGAAAAACGGCTTTAGCGCAACGGAAATCAACAAGGGACTTGGCCTCAAGGGGTAGTAATGCCGCAGGGCAAAAACTGGGACCAAACACGCTTCGAGTACATGAAGACATTTATATCTTTTGAGCCTCACCATCGTGTTGTTGTGTGAAGTGCTCATTGCTCGTAACCTGAGCAATGAGCACCGCCCAACCAACAAAAAGTGCACGTGTCCTTTCGGAAGTTGCTAAAGGATTTTCGGGGTCTCAATGAACTCAGACTATCGAAGTCCACTGCTGGACGTAGGTCTCTCCCACGCTGCGCAACAACAGCCTGACCTCCGCCTTTTGCCTCAGCGTTTTAATGTCTGGGAAGTTCAATTTACGGGCATCATCGTCAATCATCACTGCCGCGGGAGAGGTCGTCGCCATCCCTGCCTGCTTGCCAGGCATGTTTACAACTCGTTAAAGTTCACCGGTTCACTGAGAAATGTCAAGTAATCCTACGCATTTATTTTTGCACCTCAATATCATTCGCCATGATTCTATGTGCTATTATTGTTTCACCTTCTAAACAGGTAGTCATTATAATGTCAGGATGTGCAACAGCATCCATCCATCTTTCAATTAAAATCCAATTTGCGCACTTGCAGGATTGGTAATTGCGAATGATCGCCCCACGGTCGTTTGAGATGACCTGAGGGGGAGAGGATGTTAGTCACAGAGCTGATAGGTATATCTGTGGTGCTAATCTTCTACTGAGTTATCAATAAATTATAGAGATGATTAAATTACCACCAACAGCGTGGTGGATTGCGGCCCATTCCTTCTCACACAGAGGAGGCGGAGGAGAAGGAGCCTCTACTTCTGCCTGTGCGTGACTTCGATAAGGTGAATCTTATTTTAAGAGGATATTTTTCTTCTCTTCTATTATTGGCATTCACTTTATAAATTTCTAGAATCGCTCATGCACGTAAAGAGTATTTGCCAGCCAGCAAGGATGGCTGACTGTGTGACCTTCCAGCGTGCGCCGGAGAGTGGGTTCTCATTCAAATTAGTAACGTACATTTTAATGGATTCTTGGGATAAAGACTGTATTCTTCCAGAGCAAATACTACCTGGTTTTATTTGTCTGTCCAAGCCGTTTAGCCATTTGGCGGTGAATTTACAAACATCCAAATTTTTTAATTAACTATATTAGTTTGGACTACTTACAAATTGCGAATAATTCCAATTGAGATAGGTACTGGAGTGACTATTTGTGACAAAGGTTCTAGGTCACAGGTTCCTTGACCCCACAGAACCTTTTGTTTCACAGGATTACAGTCCTAGAAGGAATCAATTACTTTAGTCCTCGATTGGGTCTTTAGGTAACCTGTTACTAGAATAATTAGAATTAAATACTTCTTAATGAAAAAGGATTTTAAGTACCTACAAATAAAGCTGATAATTACGCAGATCATAAAGGGTAAGCAAGTACTTAATTTGCGTTTAAATTTGATTACTTAGTGCTTATCTGCTATGAAGAAAAAATATTGTTATAATTGATATGTTAAAGATATCAAAGTGGAATTATATTGAATAAACAATGATCATAAATTATTTATACTGAGAAGTCTTGATTTGTTTCTTGGTAAAGTAAAACATGAAGAAACTGAATACAAAATTGTGTGCAGTATTTTTTAAATTTTGAATTTTTGTACAGCTTTGTTTAAGTAAGTTTTTAGACAAAAAACTTGAAGCACTGATATTCATTGATTAGCACTGAAGTGAGAACCATTCGCTTAAATTAATTTGCTGAGGTCTCTGACCTTATACTAGAGCCATCTCTAGTTAGGAACCTAAGGCCTGTGGTCATCGTAGGTTAGTAATCCACACCATAGTGGAATGAACTCATTGATTTTTGGTCTCTAATGGCCTGTGCTAGTTTATATAAGGCAAATAATTTATTGTGTTGTAGGTTTCGTAACGTTAATTACTTTGAACAGGGACTTGAAACGTTACTCAAAATAACGTTACGCGTAATTCCGGTACCGATCATTTGTACCGTTCCACCAGGATCATAACAAACTTTCCTTGGCTATAACGATACTGACAAACGGAACGAAATCTTAAACTGTTCACTAGCAATATTATCAATATATCGTTATTAGTAACGATATAATAACGTTACTCGTTTCGATACTTAACTTTACCAGCTTCATGACATAAAAGATGACGAAAAAATGGTTGCCTGTAAAGTCGGTTTTACGGGCGAAGATTTTACGTGACAACGACCGATCATCCGATCATAGTTGAGTGGGAGAGAGACGCAAGGCATTCGGCGGGCCTCTCTCTCGTTCGGTGACTCATCGTAACGTTACCGAGCGTTACACTTTTTCATAAGTGACTCCCAGTCGCAACCTAATTTAAGACGTTGTCACGTCAAAAATATGAAGAATAACGTTACTAAATGAATCTGTAACGTTTCACCAGTAAGGTTATTACAAGCGGATAAGCTTTAAGGTATGTGACGCAGCAATGTCGCGCATTGCTGCCGTGCTCGGAATGTAATCTCATATAAACCTATAGAAAATGTATGGGGACCAGTAGTGTCGCGGCAGCACTGCTGCGTGCTGCCGAGATCGGAATCATACCTTAATGTTACTACCTAAAACGTTACTTATAATATTGTTCTACGAAAATTATATTATTCTCTAACGTTTTCTTTTGACGTGACAACGTCTTAAATTAGGTTGCGACTGGGAGTCACTTATGAAAAAGTGTAACGCTCGGTAACGTTACGATGAGTCACCGAACGAGAGAGAGGCCCGCCGAATGCCTTGCGTCTCTCTCCCACTCAACTATGATCGGATGATCGGTCGTTGTCACGTAAAATCTTCGCCCGTAAAACCGACTTTACAGGCAACCATTTTTTTGTAACGTTATTGATATTTTTAGGTTTTAGTATGGTTACTAATTTTGGAACGTTATACGATAACATTAGTGGTAACGGAACGAAATTCATTTCATTTTCAAGTCCCTGGACATTGAATAAAATCAAGTTCTCCTAACTTAACGGACAGTTATGCTGCTGGGGAGTTTGTTGCGCCACTTCTTCCCAGCTTTAGTTCTAGATAAAGGGGTCATAAGTTAATTTGACTTTCGAAAATATTTAAATTCTCAGCCTGATTTGAATAAAGGACTTTTGATTTTGAATGGATGCCGATGGCGAGAATAATCAATCATGAATGAAGAACTATAAATCCATTAAGTATAAATACTTACAACTAAAAAGTTTTTTGAAAAAGTAAGTAATCCATCTTTTTAGGGTTCCGTAGTACCTACAAGGAACCCTTATAGTTTCGTCATGTCCGTCCGTCTGTCTGTCTGTCGTAGGTTGTAATGTAGGTACTTAATTAAAATTAAAGATAACATGGAAAAATCTTCAAAACTGGTAGGTAGTCGTTTTAGAAGCAGTTGCACAACATATACTTAACTAAGTACAGGTACGGATCGATTACAAAACCTTCTTTTTTGTAAGTATGTAAGTACTTAGTCGGTTAAAAATAAATGTTTTTTTTTTCTCTTTTTTAGGGTTCCGTAGTAGGTACCTACAAGGAACCCTTATAGTTTCGTCATGTCCGTCCGTCTGTCCGAGGTTTTGCTAAGAGACCGTTAGTGCTAGAAAGCTGTAATTTTGTAGGAGTGTGTATTTTAATTACGTCGACAAAGTGGTAAAATAAAATTTTGGAAAATATTTTTTTTTAGGGTGGGCCCCCTACATGTGCAGTGGGGAGGAAAAATTCACGATGACAGTGCATTTCATGAACTTTAAAGGAAATTATAGCGGTTAAGATAACTTTATTTTATTAGTTTAGCAGTAATAGTCGTTGAACTTGGGTGTTGGATAATTTTGTACCAAATACAAAATCCTTACCCAAATGTCCTGTCTTTGGTATTGTTCGTCGAATCGTTGAGCTCCTTAAGTTCTGAGTTGAGCTGCACGGTTACTGACAAATGCGTGCACTGACTGGACAGGTCCGCTCAATCTGTGTGGTTCTTTCCTCAAAATACCATTTCAGACACTAATCTACATGGTCCTCAAAGATTATGTCCGGATTTTTTATATACACATTGACATTGATGAATTTTATTTAGACAATGACATGAATATTTACTTTGTAAGTAATCTTTATTATTATTTTTTATTTAATTATTGTGAATGTGAGGACTATGTGGGTCATTTCTTTTTTTCCTTCTTAGTTTTAATCATGATCTGGCAGTTTGAGTAGTTTATGCGGCCTACCCAAATGTCCTGTCTTTGGTATTGTTCGTCGAATCGTTGAGCTCCTCGGTATTGATTATGTTGTTGATTGGAGAGATCGTGGGCACTATCATCGCATAGGGTTCATTGACTGAAATGTCATAAGTTCTGAGTTGAGCTGCACGATTTTTGACAAATGCGTGCACTGATTGGACAGGTCCGCTCAATCTGTGTGGTTCTTTCCTCAAAAGACCATTTCAGACACTAATCTACATGGTCCTCAAAGATTATGTCCGGATTTTTTATATACACATTGACATTGATGAATTTCATTTAGACAATGACATGAATATTTACTTTGTAAGTAATCTTTATTTTTATTTTTTTTATTTAATTATTGTGAATGTGTGGACTATGTGGGTCATTTCTTTTTTTCCTTCTTAGTTTTAATCATGATCTGGCAGTTTGAGTAGTTTATGCGGCCTACCCAAATGTCCTGTCTTTGGTATTGTTCGTCGAATCGTTGAGCTCCTCAAGTTCTGAGTTGAGCTGCACGATTTTTGACAAATGCGTGCACTGATTGGACAGGTCCGCTCAATCTGTGTGGTTCTTTCCTCAAAAGACCATTTCAGACACCAATCTACATGGTCTTCACACGATCTGACCAAGATTTTGTCTGGACTTTAAAAGAGACTGTGACTTCTGAGTTTGTTTCGGCCTTTCTTCTCAGAATAGTCAGTTAGGAAACGCCGACCTCATCTAGTTTAAAAAAAAATATGATTGACGTGTAAAAGTGTTTGTACAAACCTACTTACAGAAATAAAAATCATTTACTTAGCATTAATCCTGTAAAGTGACTAAGATGAAGTAGTTGCTAAGACTTGCATTGAAAAACAAAATATGAACTTTTTTTTTTTTAATAACAGAATAAAGAACAACAGAATCGTACATTGTGATAGCGGGCTACTACTACTACGCACTTGGCCAGTTTTTTTGACATTGCTTCTTGCCAAATTTCATGATTCTAGGACAACGGGAAGTACCCAGTAGGTTTTGATTCCCTTGCGAGTGTCAAAATATGCGGCATAACCGAACATAAACGCCCGTATCTTTTGATTGTGTTGACTTAGAAGTTTGATTTTTTCACTGCTTCAAGGGATTGCAGCCCTGAGTATTATTTTGTTAAGTATTAGGTAATTTCAACTTGATAACTCCACGCGTTCCTGAGAAAAAGGGTCTTGACAGACGGACAACGAAGTGAACAGGTTCCGTTTTTGCTTGTGAGGTACGGAACTCTAAAAATCACACTAAGGAGGAGACATGTTTTTTTATTTACTAAGTAGCTAAATTCAGCAAAGGTCTACCAGTCAAGTCAATGAATATGTTTCATAAAACTTGTCTAAAATTCCTGAGGACATTTCTGATGATGACATTATACATTATCAACATTAAACTTTAACATTATATTAATTTACATAAGGAAAAGGCCGAATTAAAAATACAATACTCAGCTAAGTTTTACCTTATTAATGTAGAGATAGCTTTGTATGAAATAACTCTAGTCATTTGCAATTCAAGTCAGACGCACCTAATAGTACAGACGCGCATCAGGCTACTACAATCTGTCAAATTTCTTTAATAGCTTTTCAACTTTATTGCTAAAGCATAAGGTTCAAAGTTGATTGGGAAAATTTGTCAGTTTCGGGTAGCTTGATGTGCTGGCGTCTGTACATTGTTACATACATAAACTCACGCCTTCTTCCCAAGAGGGTAGGCAGGCAGAACAGAATACCACCTACAAAAATACTCACATACTCCTTTCGCTACATTTACATTCATAAATCTGGCCATACAAGTTATGAGTACTACGCACCTTTCCGAAGAACAGGGCCCTCCCGGCACTTCCACTTAGATCTGCCTTGTAAATATCTTTTGTTAGTTGTCTTTCATTCATCCTCAACATGTCCAAACCATTTAAGCATACTTTTTCTCAATTGTTACATTGTTATTGGTACTATTTATTTATTTATTTAGGGACAACCAACAGTAGTGTAATAATAAGTAAACATAGGTTAAAACTTAATAATAGAAGTAACAAATACACTACTCACAACGTTATCCACATATTACTAAACAAATCGACTAGTTGTTAGAAAGAACTATGTTAGGTACTACACCCGCCTAAGTAGTTTTGGCATTATAAACCTTTCTAACCTTCGGTTAGACTGGAAGTCGCCCCCAACATAGTTGATAATGATAAGTAATCAAACCATTTATTTCAATTAAACCATTTGCAAGCACTTTTGAACATTCAAGGAGTCAGTCTGAAATATGAAGCTACTTGCCCATTCCGAAGCACAGTACCTATGGAGAAGAACAGCGAAGAAACTCCATGGACACTCTTTTAAATGATATTGTTTCAAAAATATTAGTTACGTCATTAATGTTGAATTTATTATTATTATGTGTGTGAACAATGTAAAAAAGACGTCCACATTAAAAGCATCCAGAGTACAGCAAATAGAAACAAAAAGGAAACAATAATAAAATAAAATATTTTAAATAAGCTGTGGTAGCTAAGAGATGACCAGTCCCAACTAATGGTGCCCGTTTTACTGTAAATATCTATTTAAAAATTTAAGATATTGTGTCACAAGTCACCTGCATAGGTTTTATCCACATTAGGGTTTTCATTGAAGTAGGTATTTTAATTGAAAATTATTTCTATCAATGTTACTTATAAAACTTGATGAATGAAGACATTACGTTATTTGCTACTGAGTAAAGCCCGGAATGCACATTCCTGTAACTTGCACAAAGATATGCAAATACCTTGCATGCTATTATGGTATTCACTAATCAAAAGTTGTTATGGCACACGGCATGCAAGCTACTAGCATTCTTTTGTGCAAGTTACAGGCATGTGTATTCCGGGCTTAAGATTTAGCTAGAGGACTGGAAGAAAAATGACAAAGTACCTTACTGACACACCTGTGGATTACATAATAATTCGGTAAGGTATTACTTACTTCATATTTTAATTAAAGATAAATATTAGGATAAGATGAGTAAGAATCACTTTAAACTTAATAATTAGTATCAACAAAATGGTAGATACTTAATAGGACACATACTATGGAGATTTTCTGTTAAAATAGTGACCTCTAACATGAACTCTTAACTTCACCGCAAGTACATAATTTTGTTATTGACAATCTGACACAAATTGCACTCCGCACTAACAATTCTTTATCACAAACAATCTGTAATCTCAGCAGAACCTAATGATGATGCAATAAAAATGTCATTGTAAAGTCCCAAAAATCTTTTCAGTTCAGGAGATTTTATATCCAGTAATCAGAATCGTATTGTGTAACATGCTTTCTTTGCCATCAATTTAGCATAGAATTAATTAAGTATAAGTGTCTTTGTACTGTGTGGCTAGAGCAAATTTTGGTGTGCCACTGCCATACTTTTATTTTAATTCTATTAACATGCAACAGGCACATGTAACATGTTATCAGGCCAACCAGAATCTTTAGTTTGTTGGTGTCTCCTAAAACATAAATTATGAGAATGGGGAGTAAATTCATAATCAGTGTTTTCAACCTATTTTGTTTACAACAGAGTAAATTCGCTATACCTCCAAGTACTTATTCACAGGAAACGAAGAACACAAACAAATATATATAGTAAAAAGCATCCGAAGAATAGAATGGCCCTGGGGGTCCCGTTACATTACCTGCGCCGTGGCCACAAGATTTGTTTTTGGACCTGTTATTTGTCTTTACAGGGTTAACTTACCTTCTGTTTATGATTATTATCTCGTCAAATAGTCAAATACTAAAGAGAAAGTTCAATGATTATGGTGACACTTGGCAAACAAGGAAAAATAGAAATCATACATTACGATTCCATTAAATAATAACCACTGAACTGGTATAGGTCATAGGTTAAGTTATCCAAAACACCAAAATAATTATAAACACACTTACCTTCTTTTCTGATTAGCTGGTTTTGAAGACATCTCGGATTTTATCATACAGGCACTGAGAAATCTTCACGATACGAACACAATCTTAGAACACTGCCAAGGAGAGTATCATATCGCTTTTCACGTTATGCTTTTTGGTCTGTTTGATCATTCACCACTAATAAGTTTCACTAATCACAATTTAGGTCATTTTACAATGCACTACACATATAAATGCACTTTGTTATCGTGAACTTGCACAGTAGAAACACGAGATCGAAAACGAAGTTTGTACAGAAGTTGGTTCTATGGACGATTTAATATTTTTGTGTTGTACATCGAAAATACGGAGACGTTTCATTGGTTGAAAATATGCACTTCTATTATTAACACCAATCGTATTTTGGATACTGTCACAGACAAACAAACTTACGTGTCACAATTGCTTATAAGACAGCATCAAAAGATGGCGCTAACAGAGCACGTGTGTAGTCTCCTCACCGTTACAGTGACACCGCAAGATGTCGCGTCGGTAGCAAAAACGTGCTAAAAATCATACATTGTATTTGTGTTTTGTTTGAAGTATTTTATATAATGAAAGTACCTTTAATTTTTTTTAGATTATTCTTTCTAATTGACAAAATACAATGACGTTTGGTTATGCTCATATAGTACTTTTCTAATAAAACAGATGGCAGCACTAATAATTGTCAATAATCCATGGTGGTACAGTCGTGCACTATTTGTGTGTTTTGAAAAGCACAGAACATAAAAAGTAATTTTAAAAAATTAAACCGACTTCAAAAAGAAATGAACTCAAAATTATGAAATAACTTTAATTTCGGAAGTCGGTGTCTTGGGATCTGTATTTTAGTTTTTTACCACCGACTTCCGAAATTAAAGTTATTTCATAATTTTGAGTTCATTTCTTTTTGAAGTCGGTTTAATTTTTTAAAATTACTTTTTATTTGGTAATTTTTAGTTGTTGCACTAGAATTTGACCAAGGTTTTGAGATGTTTTCGCTTTGACACTACACCCGTAGCTCGTATCAATAAGCCAGGCCGTCACACTTTCACGTCTTAGTCCATATCTTGAAAATTACTGAATCGATTTTGATGAAACTTGCACTGTTCCCTAAGTTGAAGTAAATGTAAGCCAATAAAAAAAGAATGGTCACGATCCGATTAATAGTTACGGAGATATGCGTGGACAAACATACATACATACATACATACATACATACATACATACATACATACATACATACATACATACGTCTATAAAATTTTGTATATTTGTTTGGAAGCCCAAATAGATTGTCATATGTGAATATAATGCAATTCCAATAATATTACATACATACGTATCGAATTGATAACCTCCTTTTTTTGAAGTCGGTAAAAAGAACCCTAGTTGAAGACTACCTGAATAAATAGATAGATAGAATAAGTACCTTTTTTATTTATTAAAAAGTAAAAATGTTCATAGGGTGGCACAATGATCGCGCAGGCTAGATAAACACGGATTTTCTGTTTAGGTACCTAAAGTACCTACGTAATTCAATGACGTAATATAAATAGTTTATTTAACATTGATTTACTTATATAATTTTGACATGGACATCAGGCAATGCACATTATAACATTTGTCGCGACTGTTCCCTGTTGCCCCTGTTGGGAAAATTCTAATACAATTTAGGTAGGTAGGTACGTACACTTGCTTGCAGAGAAGCAAATGATACTATTTGATTAGCCAACTTGAAAGTCAATGCAAATACCTATGACTAACGTAGATCCCGAATTTGAATCGGGGAGAGAAAACAAAAAACAAGACTTTGATTCCCCCACTCAGGCACAGTATAAGATCTTTATACTGTGACTCAGGAGTGGGCAAGTGGGCACCTAGCCTAGGGAGGTACCTACCTGCTTTTATAGAAATATTAATACCTACAAGTTAAGTATGTACCTATAATATAAGTTAGGGATGTCAGAAGCCCGAAAGTCTGACAACCAGTTTTACCAAGGAGTATCGTATTACCCAGTAACTGGGTTGTGAAGGTCAGACAGTCACTTCATGTAAAATATTGATATTCAGCTGCATCCGGTTATAGACTGGAAGCCGACCCCAACATAGTTGGGAAAGGGCTAGGCAGATGATGATAAGTTAGGGATGTATTTAGGTAGGTACCTACATATACCTTTTTTTTTTTGGGTGGGAAATCATCAAATGACCCCTCGCGGGACCTACATATAGGTACCTAAGCTTTTGTTTTGTACCTACCACTAGTTTCCCTGACTTTGCCATAATCGCATTCTGAAGGTTGAATTCTGGTTGTGTGGGCAGTGAGTTGTGTGTATTCAAAATTCTAGCGTTTATCTTCCGAAGTAGGTACCTACCTACGAAACTAGCTACTAGGTACTTACCTACCTTCGGCTTCGGAGTTATCTAGCCATGTCAATTAGATTGATTTTTATTTCAATGGGAACAAAAACAACGAAAGTTCATAGAGATAGGATTATCCGACACCAAAGCATCGTTTCGGGGCTCATTACTTATCCGATGTAGATGAGATCTCTATGGTCCATTTGTCGGACGGGACTCGTGGTGGAACATTGATCAACCAACCGACCGAAACTGGCCAGTGACAAATAGGTGATTCTAATGAGAAGACTACATAGTCTTTTTATTTTTCCGTAATGACGTATTCAACGGTGGCCATCTTGGAAATTAAGATTTTGTTTCGTGATATGACAATAATTTATTAATGCTTTGGTTTTTTTTTAGAATTTAACGACACGTACCTACCTACGGAAAATTAAGAAATAATAATATTTATTGAGAACGTCTCGCTTTTTTCGCATTTATAGCAGGTTTAGGTAATAATTACAGTAGGTATAATAAAATTAAAATAATACATAGGATGTAGGGATGTAGCCATAATATTACTTATAAGTAGTCTCCCGTGAAGTATAAGTATAAGAATTTAACTCAATTATTTATTTTAATTAAGTAACAAATTGCACAAATGAGGTAGATAAATCACGGTATAATTGCATTGGTGCGAGAAACACTCGGCTTCTAATGAATGCCATTAATTTTATCTTTGAAAGGGCTTGCATAGCGCCTGCCAGTGCAGGAAGGCGTGAATGAAAAAAAAAAGTGTTTTAAATAACATCCCTTATTGTAAAGAAAGGTTAGATTTAACCGCGGAAATTAAAGTTGGTAATTCTTAGCTGATAATGCGGTAACATTAGACTATTACTTACTATAAGCTTGGCTGTGTAGCGGTATCTACAGCGCCACATGGAAACAACGCGTCATACTACGTCACGCAAATCCTACATCGCGCAAGCAGAGTTTACCGCGCAATTAGCATAGATACAACGGCCCGACATGAATCACCGGGCAGTTGCCCGCCAGACATAACACCCGTCTGGTCGGAAGATCCTCCCTTTTCTATGGAGGTTGAGTGAACTTTACACCCTGTTCCTCATACCTCTATAGCTGAAAGGCGTCCACTGCTGGACATAGGCCTCCCCAAGCTTCCAACGCTACGTCTTCAGCCACGCGTTCGCGGTCGCTACTCCAGTACCTTTCGGCCCCATCGGCCTTCTTTCTGTGAGAACCCATTAGAGCCCATACAGCCAGTCGGTTCTGTAAAAATCTCACCGTGAAAACTTAGGTGAAGTGAGTTTGATTTCGCTAGGAATTGACACTATTGACAGCTCACTCCACGCTCACTTCACCTAAGTTTTCACGGTGAGATTTTTACAGAATAGCACCGCTGGTACTTACCTACAGGATTAGATACATACCTTCCTACCTAGTCCCACTAATATTATAAAGGCGAAAGTTTGTGAGTGTGTGTGTGTGTGTTTTAAATATGTTTGTTACTTTTTGAACTTGTTACTTGTTGAACATATACGGTACTTTTTATACCGATATTCCCACGGGATCGACATTTACGCGAGTGAAGTGGCGGGGCGCAGCTAGTGCCTAATAAAAATCATAACTCATTGCAAAATAGCAATCTGTCACTAAAACGTAGTAGGTAGGTACGATATCTGTTTGTCATTGCATTGCATTGCCAGACGCAGGGATCGAACCCACGATTCGCACTTAGCAGTCGTGCATGCCACCACAAGGCCAATCAATTAATAATCCCAAAATGAAAGGGCGGAAATAAACTCGTGCAAAATTACAAAATCCTTATTTACCTATCTAACGCCTTTCCATAACACACAAGCAATCTATCATTCATTCACAACAGTGCTATGACAAGCGTGGTACGCGGTTTGCGGTTGACCATAACATCGTTTATAAATAGAAATACTACGAACTTCCTACACATTCCTATTTTACAGGCAACAACAGAACGATTATTACGTAACGTGCCAGCTTTATTTAAGTCCTGTCGGTAGCATTTTACTGCAAAACGCCTAATTTAACTTGATCCCCAGCCAAACTAAGTTCGAAAGTTCTGAATTTGACATTCCATTGACGTTTGTCTTGACAAGCAGTGCTGCCATGACCAAAAGACGTGCTAATTTACAGGGTTATTTGAAACTAGCTTCTGCCCGCGACTTCGTACGCGGATCCTGTTGCTTATGCCAGCGACATCGGGGTCGTCAAAATCGAAGATCTGAAACGTCTGATGTCGAATTCTAAGTGCCCGGGGACGGGAAAACAGCGTGATGCGCGAGACGATTCGAGACGTTTCAGATCTTTCATTTTTGTAAGTCAACAGGAAACGCCCATCAGACTAAACAACTTTTTCTAAGATGTCATTCCTATATGTTATAGTGTCGCTGGGCTTTGGAGTTCCACAACAGGTGTTCCAGATCTTCAAATTTATTCTCACAGCAGAAAATGCTCTTCACGAGGAATATTTTTTGCTATGGCACCATTTTTAGGGTTCCGTACCCAAAGGGTAAAAACGGAACCCTGTTACTAAGACTTCGCTGTCCGTCCGTCTGTCTGTCACCAGGCTGTATCTCAATAACCGCGGTAGCTAGACAGTTGAAATTTTCACAAATTATGTATTTCTGTTGCCGCTATAACAACTAATACTAAAAACAAAATAAAATAAATATTTAAGGGGGGCTCCCATACAACAAACGTGTTTTTTTCAGCGTTTTTGCCTTGTGGTACGGGACCCTTCGTGTGCGAGTCCGACTCGCACTTGGCCAGTTTTTATATCTCTTATACTTTAGCTGATCTGTTGCGGTTCTGCATCAGGTGTTCCATTTTCCAAAATAAATTAGTGTTTATTTACAGAAACACTCAAAAGATGCGTCTCATACTGTACTATAGCTTAGATCCCTCAAAAACTATTTGACTTAGTAAACTCAAAATTTGAAAGTTAATGTAGTTAATTTATTGGTAAGAGACGTCAGGTTAATAAGGAAATTTAGGAGACTTCGAATAACAGAATTGTTATAATTTACTGTAACACTTCTGTGTAAACAACGTTCGTTGTTTTTCCCTCGGTCTCATTCAATATGTAAATACAGCGAGTCAGGACTGGTGACGCGGGAGCAAGCGACGTACTCGTACAGTTGTCCGTGTGAGATGCAGCTCGTCCTGAGGTCGACACCCGTAGCCTTCAGTGTCTGCCCCTGTGAGTTATTTATTGTCATTGCGAAGCACACGCTCACAGGAAACTGCACGCGCTTGAATTGAAAGGGGTAATTGTGGCCGGGTGTCACCATTGCCAGGATCGCCCAGAAGACACGATGGAGCACACGGTGGAGGTCTGCCCCGCTTGGGCGGAGCACCGCCGTATCCTCGTAGAGGCGATCGGCAGCGGCGGCGACCTCTCGCGTCCGGCCCTGGTGCAAGCCATGGTCCGGGGCGAGAGGGAGTGGGAGGCAGTCACCTCCTTCTGTGAAGCAGTCATGCTAGTGCTAGTCATTTGATGACTTCCCATCGAAAAAAAAGGGGTAATTGTGGGGAATCGGTGGTATACGTGGTATAAACACTGTCTCGCCGACACCACAACCCGTTAGAATTTCCGCCTCAATGATATTTCTCTGCAGCGAGACTACTTTGAGCCGGGTCCCATTGCACAGTTTCGGCGGAGTGAGATTACGAAGAAGCATAATTGGGACACCGACCTTTAGCTTAATGGTGTGCGCTGGTAGTTCACTTGCACTGAGGAAATTGAGAAATTCTACGGGGTAATGTGTAGCGTCATCTTGGTCGACAACAGTGATTATTGAAGTGTAGATCACTTCATTTCCCTCAATTTCCGCGAGAATGCATCATTGATCGCTGAAGGTTGGTCGTTCCTGGGTATTAAAATGGCTCGTTCACACACCCAAGAATTATCTTGGTGCGGTATCCTATTGATGTCCCCGTACACCAGGCGTATCAAATCTTCTAAGGTGGACACCACTCTCCCAAGTATCTCAGGTAGAACCACCTGGCCACCGTCTACTGGTAGCGTTCCCTCACCCAATTTTAAGAGAACATCAGAAAATTCTTGGGCGTGTACATTCCCGCCAATCTGTGCTCTCATATTCATCGTTAAGCGCAACCTATGAATATGTGGCTATAAGAAAGAGCATTTCAACAAAGCATTCACCTCATCAGCCCTAGTTCCTCGCGTCACCACAGGCAGCGTTTGTCGGAAATCGCCGCTTAACAGAACTATAACGCCACCCATCATTTGCTGGTTCCTGCGGATGTCCTACAAAGTCCTGTTTACCGCCTCTACTGCTTTTCTGTTCGCCATAGTGTATTCATCCCACACGATTAAAGAGCAATCTTTAAGCACGCGCCCTTTGTCGCTGTTGCTGTAGCGTTTGGAGTGTCAACTCCACAAACAACAAATGTGCTTGGTAAAATATAACTTAGAACCAAAAGTTTGACTTGACTTTATGATAGTGTAGCTTGTTGTACCACCAATCAATCTGTTTAGTAACATTGGTGTGAAACTCCCCATACAATTAGATAGGACATGTATAGTTCTCAGATTTCATAACAGTATCGTTCCTAATGCACATAAAAAATGCAAAAACTAAAAAAAAAAAAGAATTTTACGATTTAAAGAAAATAGTAATACGGGATTTGAACTCGCACCATTTAGTACGGTAAACGGTCGCCTGACCATACCGCTAAATTCCCTGTTGACATATTGTTAAAATAGCTGTTCCCTTGCAATACATAATATTACTGCCCCGCTCCTTTATAAAAATAGCGTGATTGTTATGTTCCCAGGGTTAAATTTTTATTAACTAAATAAATAACATGTCATTTTGGGCATTCAATTATTTTGTGCATTCAATTACGAACCAAAACCTTTTAAAATCAATATTGCTTACCTCCCATAACATACGGCGTGATAATATGTAGCCTAAAGCCTTCCTTGGTTTACAAAGAACATTTTTGCTGAATTTCAATTCAATCTATCCAGTAGTTTTGGCGTGAAGCTGTACCATACACACAGACAAACAGACAAACAGACAAAAATTCTAAAAAGTCACTTTTTGTCATCAGTTACGTTTTTCTAACAAAAGCCACTTATTTTTTCTCGAAAATTCTCAATGTACAGTTTTTCTTTCGTTACTGTTTTATTATATGTATAGACTGGCTAGCCAAACTCCGCAGACACGATGGGTATTGGTGTCTGAACATGAACAAAAGAAAAATAAATTCATTTGATGATTTTTTGTGGGGTCATCGAACGCAGGTACCTATTGTAGTTCTTTTTGTGTAAATTTCACAGACGTGATGCGTAGGTATCGATATTGAAACACGATAAAACTATAAGGAAAAAAACAATTCCTCAACTCATACTTCAAGTCCCAACACTAACAGCGGTCGTTGACCTCCCAAAAATAAACATCAAATCTTTTTATTTTATTGCGTTTAGATACGATATCTATGGCGTCCGCGGAGTTTAGCTAGCTAATTTAAAATAACCCTCAATATAGTACATCATACTAATTCCATGCAAAAGACCAATGACCTCTTAGTTTGTTTTCGGCACTTCTTCTCAGGAATCAGTCAGCTAGGAAATGCCGACGCCATCTAATCTTCAAAAATGTATGTGTAAAAGTATCCTAGAAGATCTACCTGACACTTCACGATATATTTATTTATATAAATATCATATTTCTAAGTGTCAAGCGATGCTGGACGCAAGTCTAGACTTCAGACGGGAATATCTTCCATCACTCTTAGCCTTCTAGTACTTAACGAACCAGCCGGCAGTTCGGCGCCTGCTAATAATTCCGATCCTACATTATAGACCGAGATACTATGGGTAGGTACTACTCTACTCGTTTAAATTCTACTGCAATTTAGCTCTTAATAAATTGGAATATTATTCATGAAGACAATGTGTGATACTGGTACCGTATTTCTTCATGAGCAACAAAATGGGCCAAGAAAGACTTTGTGAGCACTTAATTTTTATGTCACCGTACATTCTCATCACGGTTTTCCCTTCGGTGTCAAGAATGGCGCCCTGTTTATCCAAATCTCTTTAAATTTGTGTTACCTACTTATTAAGCCAGGAGTTTTGAAACTTTGATCTGTACCTATAGCTATTCACAACAACCAGGCCCACCTTTAAACTATTGGAGGCCCTGGGCACATAAAGATAACGGGTCCCCTGTGTAGATAAGAGACAATAACTGACAAGAAGAGACAATAACTGGGAGGCTAGAAACTTATTGTAAATCGTACTTCAAATCACATATTTTGTCATTGAATCGGGTACTAATAATGCGTAGAATGGAATGGCTGCAAAATGCAAATAATGTTTTTTTATGAGAGCAGGCCGGGGCGCCCGAAGATCGCGGGGCCCTGGGCACTTGGCCAGAGTGCCCAATGGAAAAGAGGGGGGGCCTGACAACAACTCGATACGCTTCCGTACCGTATCGAACGTCAATCAATGTTATCGTAGGACCGTAGAAGTAGGTCTGACAATTTGTCAGTTTAAATCAAATAGACGACCGTTACAGCATCAGCCTTTGTTTGTATTATTCACTACTTCTTCGTATCGCTGGCAAGACAGTATTTCAAATCTTGTTGGCCCAAAACTTTGCCACTTCCACGTCGTCGTGAAAACTGAGGTGATGTGAGTTTGTTTTTGCTAGGAAATGACACTATTGACAGCTCACTACACGTTCACTTCACCTAAGTTTTCACGGTGAGATTTTTACAGAATAGCACCGCTGCGCTGTCTTACTCCATGATCTTTGCCTTAATGAGACTTAAGTCATGTCAGTTGATGATTATAAAAACGTCAATTAAAAGTAATGACTCTATAATACAGTTTACGCGATCATTTAATGAATAACGATTTGAAGAACAATAATGATGATATTATGTGTAGTTTCATAGGGAGCGGTCAACTAAGTACTTGCTTGTGTATGATTATTTTATTTTAACACTAGCTTCTACCCGCGGCTTCGCCCGCGTGGCCGTCGGAAATTATCCCACGGGATCGTGCTACCGACCGGGACAAAAAGCCTTTGTTACTCCGAGTAACTCACTTCTTATAACATCAGCTATCTGCCAGTGAAAGTCCCGTCAAGACAGTCCTGTCGTTTCGGAGATTAGCCGGAACAAACAGACAGACAGACAAACAACCGTATGCAATATTATGTAAGTTACCTAAGCATTTGGTAAAAAGGTGTTATTTTTACATTACAAACAGACACTCAACTTTATTTATTTGTATGTAAGTATGTATTGATAACATCACGCTTGTAATCCCCGAAAGGTCGGGCGGAGGTGTACCCACCACATTTCGCCAGTTATGTTTTAGGTCCCATGTAATAGGGGGCAAGCATGATGCCATCTATCGGGCACAAATCTGATGGAGAAACCCAATACTTAACATTTTGCCCGACCTAGGGATCGAACCCAGGACCTCATACCCAGCAGTTAAGTAGCTCTTGCGATCACTACAGAAACGAGGCAGCTACTTACCACAGTTGCTTTATTTTTTTCTTATATAAGAAGAAAATAAAACAAGTTCTGTGGTAAGTGATCGCAAGAGCTACTTAACTGCTGGGTATGAGATCCTGGGTTTGATCCCTAGGTCGGGCAAAGTGTTAAGTATTGGGTTTCTCCATCAGATGTGTACAGGTTTTAAAACCTGTAACTACCTAAGCAAGTAGGTAGTACTTACAACGTTATATACCAAGACTAGCCTCTGCACGCGGCCGCGTCCGCGCAATTATTCGTTTTCGCTTGGCGTTCTTTCTGACTTTCTTTTTGCTCAGCTCCTAAGAGTCCTAGCGTGATGTGAAATAAATAGCCTATAGCCTTCCTTAGGAATTGAACTATCAAATGTAAAAATAATTTTTCGAAACCGACTGGTAGTTCCAGTTATTAGCGCGTTCAAACAAACAAAAAATACTGGCCAAGTGCGAGTCGGACTCGCACACGAAGGGATCCGTACCACAAGGCAAAAACGCCGAAAAAAACGTTTGTTGTATGGGAGCCCCCCTTAAATATTTATTTTATTCTGTTTTTAGTATTTGTTGTTATAGCGGCAAAAGAAATACATCATCTGTGAAAATTTCAACTGTCTAGCTATCACGGTTCATGAGATACAGCCTGGTGACAGACGGACAGTGGAATCTTAGTAATAGGGTCCCGTTTTTACCCTTTGGGTACGGAACCCTAACAAACTCTTTTGCTTTATTATTATTTTTGCTACATTATGAAGTTACTAAAAACATGTCAGTATTAGTGATGTGATCGATTTTTCAATAGCCTAAGAGCCCTGACAGGTAAAACAGGTTAGGTTAGGTAACCTTTTTGCCTATCAACAGGTGCCACTTAACTACTTATCTACATATTAGCACAACTGCTTGCCCTCGTGTTATTCTATTTAATCCTACAAACTGGTAGATCTGATAATAGTCAGAAACCTTCATCGAGTAAGTACTTAAATGTTTTACTACACCACGGGTGTAAAAACACACAATACACTGTTTAAAACAGTGGTTTCAAACCTAAGTTTCGAAAACCTAGATTTCTACCATAAGCACTTTTCCATAAGAAATTGGTTCTTATGGTAGAAATCTAACTCAGAAATATGCACTATGATTCTAATGATTTACATTTAGATCAAGATACAATCTTCCTTCGAATTGCAAAGAACATAAGAAAATTTGAATTTCGCGGTCTACCACCAGCCTTTCACCTTATGACCATAAGTAAAGGTAATAATAAACTCATAATCCTGACTTTTACTATGCGAGATGGGATGGGACTAACTCTGAAATACGAAAAACGAAATCTGCTTTTCCTTACATTACACTTTGTGGTATCGCAGACTTGTTTTTATTATTTGGAGGTTGATCGTAAACTTAAAATTTACATTTTCATGAGTGTGTATTACATGTCCTTATAGTTAACGAAACATTATACGGTATACCGTATACACATACACACACATTATACATTCCATTCAAGGTACATTTCCAGTTTAGCTGACCTTGCAATGTATATCTAGGTTTTGCGTACAATGAGAAGTCAGCTTAAACAGGCAATGGCGCCGATTCTGTTGTTCACAAATTAAACTAAATTTAAGTTCAGTGCATCTTTTTCTTTCTATTTCATTAAGAAAAGGACAGAAGATAAATATTAGTTTAGTCCTGTCAAATTAGTCAGCGCCTGACGTAAATTGACGTATTTTTAGTAACCAATTTTTTAATCTCGTCTAAATTGTCTATGGAGTATCTTAATTTGACAGGACTAAACTAATATTTATCTTCCGTCCTTTTCTTAATGAAATAGAAAGAAAAAGATGCATGAACTTTAGTTTAGTTTGTGAACAACAGAATCGGCGCCAACGTATAGCTTGATGTGACGTCGTGCGTAGGACTTACCAATGCCTGTGGACCAAGTATACCCAGCGGGCATACAGCGACCTGCGCGTACTGTACAATAACACATTCAGGGTGCTTTTGGGGTTGCCGCTGCCGTGGCGATGTAGCGCATCAGGGATGTTCGCGGAAACGTGCGTCGACGGGTCCGCCGCGATCATAATTATGGAAGCGATGCGCTTCCATGATGGCGCGCTTGCGCTCCTCCTCCAATGGCATCCTGATTGTGTGTTGTGTTTACAGACCGGCGCGGCGGGACTCTCCCCTCTTACGATGGTGGGTAAGTGTTCATACACACTTATCCAAATAAGCGGTGTACCATTGAACGAACAGTTCAATGGTATACTTACTACTTGTTTATTATTGTAAATTTAATTTAATACTAACATCTACTACTAACAATATATGGATGTAATTCTGAAATAAAATATTTGAATTTGAATACCATATCTATCAATCAACTCTACCCATCGAGCCAGCTTTCCACAGAGCGCTCTCCCAAGTTGCACCATATCATTCCCGCTATTAAAAAAAAAACTCTATCATTAATTTATCTGTGAGTAATTCAATTATCTACCTGCCACAATCGTAACATCAGTACAAACTCGCTCTAATTACTTGTCGGACATATTTATGGCTATATAACTCGATCAGATGTGTATCTCTTAAGTTTTATTATTTCCGGTGCCACATTTCAATAAACGCTTGTAATGAGTGGAATGGGACTTAGAGGTGCAAGTGCAAGCATGTCGGTATTAGTTACGGTGATTTGGACTTTATTGCTGCTTTATAATAATCTATACTAATATTATAAATTCGAAAGTAACTCTGTCTGCCTGTCTATATGTTACCTTTTCACGTCTTATCCACTGGACGGATTTCGATAAAATTTGGCAGAGATAGATTGCATCCCGGGGAAGGACATAGGATAGTTTCTATCCCGATATTCCCACGGGATCGACATTTACGCGGGTGAAACCACTGGGCGCTGCTAGAAAAAAATAATAATAAAGCATTAATTTTCAGGTAACAAAGACCCATAGGATACACACCATAACCTAAGTTGTGTGTTGTGTTTGTGTTGTTGTTGTGTGTTTATGTTGTGTTGATTTTGTTTGCAACTATGGGTCATAGTTCTTGTCTAGTTTGTTCTGTGTCTAGTTTGTTAGCTTATTTGTCTACGACTCTACTCAAAAGTAGATAACCAGTTACTAAGTCAAATTACCAAGAAGTAGCCGGTTTGTTTTTTTTAATAAGCTGGTGAGCAAAGGCCTCCCCAAAATCCTTCCAGGCAGGATCCTTCTCTAGGGCCACCTCGATCCAACCCTTGCGGTACTCGTCTAGGTCGTCTCGCCACATCTTCCTGGGCCGGTCTCGGCGGCGCCGTCCATCTTCAGGTACCCACCGTATGGAGATGTTGCCCAGCGGTAACTGTGCATGCGTCCAACGTGACCCACCCAATCCCATATCAGTTTGGCAGCCTTTTGCCTACATGTAGGATGCCCGTTTTGGAGCGCAGCGTGGTGTTTCGTATTCTGTCAGTTCGTTTAAAGCCACAATTACGCAACACTAAATCATATTTCAATGACGGTTCGTGTAAGACGCGTCTTATAACTAGTTTGTGATTGGTACGTCGTTCTGGCCACTCATTGGCGATTCGAGATTTTAACGTTACTTTTTAGTAGCGTCGTGGCCAATGGGCCTAAGTAAGATAAAATATACTGCCACGCTCAGCAGTCGCGATTGCGACCACGAGACCAATCTCGTGGTCGCAAGCGCGGCTTGCTGAGCGTGTGTTTCTTTGTTCGGTTCCCGGGTCGAGAAATGTGTTATTGGGTTTTTCCATTAAGAATATCTTAGTAACATCCCGGAGTTTGGAAGTTTGGCAGTGTGATATTCCCGTGCCTCGTAAAGCACGTAAAGCCGATCCGTTAGTCCTGCGCCTGATTTCTCTCCGGTTCGTGTCGGATTGCCGTCCCATCTATATCTTCTATACATATAATAAATCTGTAGACGAGGCGTTTCTGTACATTGAAAATATTAAAAAAAAAAATAGTTGGGGTGTTATAGGATAACCAACAGATGCCATTTCATAAATTTTTAGAATTTTTGTCTGTTTGTCGGTTTGTCGGTTTGTCGGTTTGTCTGTTTGTCTGTTTGGATGTGACAAAATTTGATTTGAACACGTTCAACGTAAAAAGTACCAAACCAATATGGTAAATTTTTATACTCAAATATAGTGTAGAACTCGGAGTAGTAGTTAGTTTTGGTTTCATCGCAATCGCTTCACTGTATCAAAAGATATAATCAATTTAATGTATTCTACAACAACTTTCATTACGTAAGTTGGATACACGTAATGACATCTATTGGCGCTTTATAGTACTAACGAAAACATAATTATTGTGTTTATAACATTATTAAGTGAATAATCACGTCATGCAGGCTTACCTATAAGATGACTATCACAGTCACTTCTGCCTGTGTTATTTGAAAAAGTAATGATTACATAATATAATGTTAATCGCTTTCGATTGTTGGTTGATTAGTGGCGCTAAAAGAATTTCAAATAAAAAGTGAGGATAATGAAAGATAATATTATGTGATGTGGTGTTCTGAGTGATAAAGATTGCAATGATAAATGAATTTATTTTTGTAAGTAGGTTTGTACAAACACTTTTACACGTCAATCATGTTTTTATTTTTTAAACTAGATGAAGTCGTCGTTTCCTATCTGACTACTCTGAGAAGAAAGGCCGAAACAAACACACACACGGGCAACTTTAGGTAGGAGCTCTTTCGAGGGGCAAGCAACCTTTCTAACATTGTTAACAGAGAAGCATTTTCTTAGTGACATAAGGTTTTAAGATCATAATTATCATACTTTCATAGTTTTTTGCCTTTTTTCTCGATTTTTTAAAAATTTCTGTACCATGATAACGCTTCAACGCACACCTCAAGACGGGCTGTTGATTTATTGAGTATAGGTTCGGCAGGTGCACACCCTTTTTTTTTGTTTCCGGGGTGGAAAATCTTCATGGATGTCCGCCGCCCTGGAACGGGCGGCGAGGTCTGTCAGGCTCTTACTGACTAAAAATCAACCCAGTGTTCCGTCTCACACCTACGTCGGGGGTTGCGGGACCGTACGATCCTTCCGCAACCCCCGACTGGTGACGTCAAAGAGGGGCGCGCGTGGAACACTACGTGCCGCCAGCTCAAGTCCTGATGTGTTGGCGGTGACAGACGTCCCCGAATTCGTCGCCCCTGGACCCGTTTAGGGGGGCTGGAAGAGGGCGTTGTACGCCCTCCGCCGACGCCCGATGCGCCTACTGCGGGCCGGGTGAGTGGATGAGATCTCCCTCTCCCTTTCCACAACCACCGCGTCCCAGGACTCTTCGCTGCCGTCGACTCGACTACGGCCGGCAGCGATACGTCAAGGTGCACACCCAATACAAGTAGCACTGCCATGTCGTAAAAAGGTATTGTAAATTATGTTTTCGAGACAATAACTTAATTTTTAGCCATTGTCTTGGTTAAAACCATATCGACCCTTTTTTTTTTCGGATGGGAAATCATCAAATGACCCCTCCCGCTCTGGGTGGAGCGGAAGGGAGTGTCAGACTCTTACTGACTAAAAACCCAGCTACCCATTACTCTCCGCCCGCAGGCCCGCGCCTACGGTGGCCGGGAGTCGTCACGCGGCTCCCGACGCCCGGAGCGTCTCCCACGGTTGCTGGGATGGGAGGCTCTCTCCATGAACCATCCCGCCACCTCCTTTGCTAGCATGACTGCTTCGCAGAAGGAGGTGACTGCCTCCCACTCCCTCTCGCCCCGGACCATGGCTTGCACCAGGGCCGGACGCGAGAGGTCGCCGCCGCTGCCAATCGCCTCTACGAGGACACGGCGGTGCTCCGCACAAGCGGGGCAGACCTCCACCGTGTGCTCCACCGTGTCCTCTGAGCGATCCTAGCTATGGTGACACCCGGGCGTTTCCTCCCGCCTGATGATGTGCAGGAACCTCCCGAAACTTCCGTGTCCGGTGAGGACCTGCGTCAGGCGGTAGGTGAGGGCGCCGTGGCGCCTCTCTAGCCACTCCTTAAAGAGGGGTCTTATCGCCGCTATCGCGGCGTGCCCTGCGCTGGGTAGCGACAGTCGCTCTTTCCATGCCGCCATGAGATCGCGCCGGAGATCTGTCCGCTCCGCACCGATTTGCCGCGGAAGCGGATCTTCCCCCCGGCGTAGTGCCTCCGCGCGCCACTCATACAGGCGCGCGAGGACTATCGCCTCCAGATCCCATGGCGGCCCCGACACGTTCCAGTTTGGGGGCCAAACGTCGGAAATGCACCATATCGACCCTCAAGGTATCTTATGGTAAATGGACATAATATGGCTATTTGGTCAGACAATCAGCCTCGAGCAGGCGCTTTCATTTTTATTTATCCTCAAAAATCAAAATGACACTTCGTCGCATTGTCATTATGAACCCTGAAGACGCAGTGACTGCTGTGCAGTCGAAAGGGCTATGGTTAAGAACCCCAGGCAAGGAAAGCGTTACCAGACAAGATCGGAAGATTTTTCCTTTTACACCTTTCCTAAGCGACACATTATTGTGTTCCGACATCCACGCGAACGAAGTCGCGGGTACAGCTAGTTGGACTATAAGAGTGTAACAGAGAGTGCACCTTTGTCTACACACACACTTGCGCACTATAACATCTCTCGCGCCGAAGGCTAGTCTTTGTTGAGAATGGTCACCATGGTCGAAATTTGGTCTGGAGGACATTTTTATTTATAGTCGACATTTTATCCTGTCATCTGTGCACTTGATGGCCATGCATGTGTCAGTGAGCGGAGTTCGAGTTTGGGCCAAACATATTTGAAGTTGGGGCCGAAAGGTTCTGGAGTGGCGACCGCGTACCGGAAGGTCTCCCACAAGGTGGTCCGACGACCTTGTGAAGGCCGCAGGAACCCGTTGGATGCGAGAAGCGCAGAACCGGTCGAAGTGGAGGTGCTTGGGGAGGCCTATGTCCAGCAGTGGACGTCTTTCGGCTGAAATGATGATGATGATATTTGAAGTTTTGGCCATCGCTATGTTAAGAAGAAAAGTTATATGTATAATACGCTAAGACGAAGACTGTATCCGGAATAAAGATCTTATTGAGAATTATAATGTTTATTTGCCGAAAACAGTGCTTTACATTTCCATAAAGTCTACCTACATTATTGGTTAGGTTTACATAAAAAAAATAAGACGCAATTAATCATTTTTCTTATGAACTCCACACTAGGGTATAGCCTATTTCGTGGTGTCCTTGAGTTCATACTGTGTTGAGGCATATGAAAATGCGCATTACATTAATATTGATGGCTTTATGAGTTTATGGCACATTGACACAAACACAAACAACAAAGTTTGAAACGAACTATGTAGTTGGCCGCACCTTAGGTATGTGAGCGGTGGGAAGGAAGGGCGGGGCGCTTTGTCATTACTCACTACCTGCGAAGCTACCTGCGTTGCGAACACTAATAGGCAACCCTGCCGCCCTCACCCCCGTCCCCACCTAAGGCGCGGCCAACTAGTTCCGCGCGGACTATGATAAAACAACGATAATGTAAATCGATATTTAACTTGTAATAAACTTGAAGACGGAAAATAACAAGCGATAAGAAACTTGTTTCTTGATAACAAATTCGCATTCATTCATAATTTGTAAGGGCTTTTACAGATATGCTATTTGTTGCATCGATGATCAGCGATTTTGCGACTGCGTCAATCCTGCACAGCGTTTTTGCGACTTTCTGCGTTTGGTCGAATAGTAAAATCGAGCGTTTCAGTACTGAATAGAAATAAGATTCAGCGACAGCTTCGATGTTGCATGTCGCTCGTTGTGTATCTTTGCTGTATCAGGATTGCCTGTTTTTTTAGCGACTGTTTTATCATACATTTTTAACAAGCAACGTTTATAAATAAAGGGGTTGGTGAAACCCTCAGGACATCCAGATCTTACACAGATGTTCTCAACAGGCCAGGAGACTTAATCAACTTCTGGAGGGAGGTGGGCTAGTTGGAATAACCACCGACCGCCGCCATGGCCCACGCACAATGGTTCACTTAAAGGACTAAGTGCGTAAACCAAACCTTCTAACATAATAATATAACATCATAGATAGAAGGGGTTGGTGGTGCGTCGGTTTGCGGAAAGGACGGTCGTTCTGCCGCTGTATCAAGTTTCCATAGAGAAACTAAAAATCACTGTTGCTAACACGAGCATGTATCCCTACCTTAAGGATGTAGATACCACATACTTAGCAATTGCAATGCATAATTGCATATGGCAATCATGTGGCGATGCAGGCATTTATTTATTGACTTAATTGAAATGCAATGCTGATTGGCGTCTCAAAGCTTTGTATAATATCCCCTATTTTAGCAAGGAGCACTAATGTTGTTCTTGGATGTTCAAGTTTATACGAGAATAGATTTTATTATTGTTTTTGTTGGGTGGTAAGCAGTCGGGAAAGCGAAAATACATAGATAGATAGGTATTTTCTTACCGGAGGGGTTCGGCAGTGTTTTAGGAAACATACATACCTATTATTTGATGTATTTAAAGAGTAGATACATTTAGAACGGCGAAGATTGTTGTTGTATATTGTTGTAATTGAAATTTCAATCATACCGTTGCCGCGTTGTGTAAAGTTCCCGTTTGCTTGGACTGCTAATTAAAATTCGTCCTACTTTTCTATTTCCTTTCTGAGCATGACTTATGACTCTGATAATGACACTCTCAACGCCACCGTAATGATATTGATAAGTACAGATTTCGATAAAAAATAAACACAAGAACACAATACCTTCCCGAAAATAAAATAGATAGCCTACTTCGAAACAAACGACCAATATTTTGATAAAGAAGAGACAGACGATCAATACTGGAGAGCAAATTGAACTGTTACTATGAAAAATAATAGAAACAATGACAAAGAATGGTTTCGCGTGTGGCGTGGCCGTCACGCGACGCGGCAACCATTTTGTGAACGTGTTTCCGCGTAAAGGGGAGTCTTATTACGCAATAAATTACTGTCAGAATGTCACAAGCGTTATCGACGTGTCTAAACAAACTGTCGTCCTGTCATGGCGGGTGATCTGTACTAGCCATTAACACAGAATAACTTTGACGAGGGGCTTGTGGCAAAATAATAGCAGCCGCACGGGTCGATCGATCAGGTTAAGCTACGCTTGCCGCGGTTGGCCCGTGGATGTGTGACCATCTTTGCATATCAATACCCCTCCGTGTTTCGGAGAGCACGTTAAGTCGTTGGCCCCGGCAGTCGTTCGTCGATCTTTGACAGTCGTTACGTCAGGAACCCGAAACTCTGACAATCAGTCTTACCAAGGGGTATCGTATCGTATTACCCAGTAATTGGGTTGTGGAGGTCAGATAGGCAGTCACTCTATGTATAAAATACTAGTACTTAGCTGAAACCGGATAGGCTGGAAGCCGACCCCGACATAGTTGGGCAAACGCTGGGCAGATGATGTATGGAACTTTTACGAGGTTAAAGTATACGAAGGTTAAATTTATTAAGATGGGGATTCTCTGATGAGTCACAATGCTTCTGTGGACTATGAAAGCCTCCAGACGATGCTTATTCTGAGGTATCGTCTGGAGGCTTTCCTCCTGTCATGCTCTTTGTGCAGTAGCACCTGATCTTTACAGACTCTAAGCACTCACGGTAAGATTTTTGCAGAATACACCTGTATTCTGTAAAAATCTTGACTCTGATGGGAGGGTGGTCACAAACCAGGCGGGCGTTAGCCCTACCACCGCAAGGGAAGAATTGGCCAGTCAAGAAAGGTGTTGGGTGTGACTGTCCAGTATGCGCCGATCGCTCGGTTCAGTTGAGTAACTGGCGGAACAAACTGCGCTACACGAGGAGGCTTCTTCAAGCATCCCAAAAATTCTGCCTTTGTCTGTAACTTCCTTGTTGGTCTAGAGGTCACAAGCGCAACTGGTGACCGTAGAGGGCCCTGCTCCAGGGATCGATTCCAAGCACCATAAAAGCGTACGCACACTATCAATCATATTCTGAATAATTTTGAAGAATACTGCTAATCCATTGCTTCTTAAGGTCGAAAAATGTAATGAAGATACCTCTAAAAACTTTATTTTTACAATCAAACTCATACTAATACATACAATCATTTTGATTTTTTGTCAGATTATTCTACAAGCAACATACAAAAGCACTAGTGTTTTATTTTTTTTTGTCCAAACAATAGATTTTTTGTAATTAAATAATTGCTTCATATTTTTGCAATAAATTACCGGAGTTGTCATCGCGCTTCTCTCCCTTTTCTATGCAGTCCGACAGGGACCGCGCTTTAGGTCATGTAAGCCCCTTAAAAGCTTTAGCGGGATTGTCCAAAAGGGTTACCGCTGCCCCGGAACATAAAGGGCTAAGGAAGGAACACGGGTGGGTTTTAGTCAGTAAGAGTCTGACACTCCCTTCCGCTCCACCCAGAGCGGGAGGGGTCATTTGATGATTTCCCATTAACAAAAAAAAAGCCCCTTAAAAGCTGAGTTTAGCAAGCGACCTTGATTTCTATACTGACAATATAGTAATAAAAAAAAAGGTTAGACTGAAAGCCGACCCCAACATAGTTGGGAAAAGGCTAGGCAGATGATGATTTCCAGTTTTAGCTGACCTCGCATTGTTAGGAGGTTCTTCTCTTTGAAGCTCTGACCGAGCTTGGACCCTGTTCCCGATACTGGAACCGGTACCGGTTTTACGTACAATCAGAATTGTACTCAGAAGGCAATAAAATAGTTGTCAAAATCATTTTCGCACCTCATTATTTATAACTACAACAAAAAATAGAAAAAGCTTTCATATTTTAAACGAAAAGAGTCCATTATTTTCCATCTTGTTATCCCATTTTTTTCGTTTTCATTTGCCTACTCAATTACGAAACCAATTTTTCTTCACTTAGTCAAAACTATTGTTTCGAGCAATTTTATCTAAGCAATGGGCAATGTTCATTCTGACATCGGTGTTGAAACACGGTGGGGTCTCGGTATGTAAAAATAGCCACCCATCCACAGACCAACCGTGGCAAGCGTAGCTTAACCTGATCGATCGACCTGTGCGGCTGTTATTATTTAGCCACGGGCCCCACCTAAAACTGGAAATATAGCCGTGTATCCTACCTAGGTAGTTTGTTAAACATTTTCAAATAATGTTTTTGCTTTAAATATTTTTTTTTTGTTTGTAGAGCGCGTCTGTGTCTCGTTTACGACCATGAAGCATAATTTACTTATACATATAGTGTAGACTGAAATATGAAATAAGTAGGTAATAAACTTCAAAAAAGTAGCGAAAAGTAATGAGATTTTCTCGGAAACAACAAAAAATCTTCATCCAGCGGACAAGCATGTCCAAATCGAACTTTTTAGGACGGAGCTCCTAAAAAATACAAAAATATTCCACTACTAAAACAACATTAAGTAAAGAGATCGTTCACTCCGCTCTGTCTGTCGAAACTTCGTCTAAAATCCGAAGCGTAATGTACCGAATAAATTACAAAATCTCTTTATCTGTAGATCTGGACTCGACAGCGATCCATCTGGGAGGGCTTTAAAAGTTAGAAGAATATCCAAGTCGTTTGTAGTATTAATGGTTTAAAATTGGAATGTGTTGGTCTTCGGAGTTTGAATCATGTGGCTCTTAATAAGGATAATTTTGAAGTAAGTATATTGCTAATCCATTGCTTCATTCATATGTTTGAAAAAAACTGGCCAAGTGCGAGTCGGACTCGCACACGAAGGGTTCCGTACCACAAGGCAAAAACGCCGAAAAAAACACGTTTGTTGTATGGGAGCCCCCCTTAAATATTTATTTTATTTTGTTTTTAGTATTTGTTGTTATAGCGGCAACAGAAATACATCATCTGTGAAAATTTCAACTGTCTAGCTACCGCGGTTCTTGAGATACAGCCTGGTGACAGACAGACGGACGGACGGACGGACAGCGAAGTCTTAGTAATAGGGTTCCGTTTTTACCCTTTGGGTACGGAACCCTAAAAAGTGTCTGATCAAAAACGTAAATAACGCAATGAATGTTGTTCAACTGTCAAATGAAAGCCGTTCCTACTGACATTGTGTTACGAAATTAGCTCGCAGTCGGAGGCTGTAATTTGTGTTGCTTTTGCTTTAAAAATTGCATCAACTGTCAGAAGCACATGTGAGTGTGCGTAATTCGAATATTATGGTGATAAAATTGTGAACATAGTATCGATTTAATTGTTTGTAAAAGTGTTAATCTGAGTGGTAATGAATCTCAACTAAAACGAGGAAAAATTTTCTTCATCTAAACCATTGACTCTTCTTGACACATATTAGCTTGGCACGGTATCACAAGACCCCCTGTTGTGCCGACCGCATTTTGTGGAATGCGAGTTTAAACAAAACATAAAGTTTTGGTTGAAAGGTTTACACAATAAAGTGTTGCTGTACGGACCGACAAACAAAATTGAATCAACACTCAATCGGTCGCAGGGAAAGTTTCATCCCACATGGTTGCGTCAAATATGCGGTTTAGAGTATTAAAAAGATGTAGAGTTTGTGGTAACTCGAAGAACTGCCAAATTTAAGTGGCAGTGGTCAGGGCACATAACTCGCAGAACAGATGGCCGATGGGGCCGAAAGGTTCTGGAGTTCCCGAACGCGACGACGTAGCGTTAGAAGGCCTCCCATAAGTTGGACCGATGACCTTGTAAAGGCCGCAGGAAGCCGCTGGATGCGGGAAGCACAGGACCGGTCGTAGTGGCGGTACTTGGGGGAGGCCTATGCCCAGCGATGGATGTCTTTCGGTTGAAATAATGATGAGAGTGTGAAATTGAGTACTTTGTGTGAGTAATACAGTATAGTGATAATACCACCAATAATAGTATATTGATATCACCTTACTTTCGTTACGTGTATTACACAACGTAATCGTAATCTTCTTTTGAAATTTAAACTGAGTGGAACTAAGTAGGTATACAATACATAAATTATATATTATATTATGTTTCTTTTGTGTTTGTTTAGGCTATCTGAAAAACTGTTCTTTAAACAAAAATAGCTCTGCCTAAATTTTTTGTATTCTACCTTTCTGCGTGGGAGTAGGAATAAAAATATCGTCGTACTATTTACATTTTGCGCGAACGTAAAAGAGTCCATTAGCAGCACTCTATAGTTTATTCATACTCAAACACAATCTATTGTTGTCTGTTTGTTATACCAATGAGAGTTATGTCTCTATTTCAGGAATGTGGGCTATAAATTTAATTGTGTGAGTTTTATCATTTGCCCCGTGACGTATGACGTATTATGATGAATGTACAAAGGATTTGGGTCAACACCTTAATAAATCATGGTGAAACAAACACACAGCAATCGTTTGTTTTCATTATATTATATTCATTATATTTTTATCGATTGCAGTACCCATTTTAATAAAAATAAAGCGGTTGACATCGCGGATTTGAATAACTACAAGCCCATTTCTCTTGCTACGGTGATCGCAAAAGTGCTTGACAGCCTGCTTAACAGACAACTTAATAAGTAGATTGTGTGTGTGTTCAGCTGCACGATAATCAGTTCGAATTTCGATCTGGACTATCTACTGAGAGTGCCATCTTGTGTCTAAAATGGGCTCTGAGGTACTACTTAGTTAGGAAAACACCTTGATCCTTGATCAGGTCGCATACAGTATCCTCTTGAGAATGTTACAGGAAGCTGTAGTTCCTCCAGAGTTGATAAGCACTTTTAAAAGCTGATATGGAGGCCAGATCAATTAGGTACGCTGGGCAGTGGCTTTTTCAGAGCCGTATAGGTTGGAGTGCGGGGTGAGGCAGGGGGGTTGACTTTACCCACGCTCTTCAATCTATATGTTCATGATTATAATTCTGTAATACATTATATTTGTTACGGTCGCGAATCATATTTTAATCAACGTACAACTTAATACTGACCAGCAAATTGCAAAAACCGTAAGTAAATTTGAATTTCGCGGGCTACCTTAGCGCTTCCCCATTAATAGGATTTTTATATACTTTTTTTTTGACAAAAGTCAAGTTTTTATAAAAGCGTCTGCGTTTTTATTTTCACAGTTTCCTTATACTAACATTATAGTTTCTGAAGTAAAAAATTTAAAAACTGAAATAAACTATGAAGTGTACAGTTAAATCGAGTTGATGACATAAAATGTCAGTGATACTGCTCGCTATTGTATCAGTCTGTCTGTTTGCGTGTTTCTATTTTTCTAATCAATCCCAGGTTCGCACGCGATTTTTAACGCGACGATATTTTATCGTGCTTGGATTTTCAGCTCTCTGTGTTGAGCCGAACATTGAGAATCCAACAACGCATTGCAGCGCGTAAAAAATGACACTTGGTTATTTTTTTTAATTCTTTGTTATCAAAAGGAGGTTTTTATCCACACGGATAAAAACCACCCCATCGTACCTTATTAAACTATTTAACTCTAATTAAAATAACTACATAATATGTAAAAGGAATACAAAAATCATTGACTGCGCATCTTCACCAGACCACATAAGCTCTTTGCAATCGCCGATCCAAGTTTTGTCAAAATAAATATTATTAATTTTAACCCAACGTCCAAAATGTTCAAGTCAAATTCTCTAACCAATGATTCCCTTTATCTTCAATTTTGTTGCATGTTTCGCAATCAGAGGCCCAAGTCTGCTACTTTTATAAATTCGTCATTCCAACACGATATCATTGTCATTTTGCTAAAAGTTCGTAATCTGCTAAATTCATAATGGTCGATCATTGGTCGGTCAATGGCACATAAAATATACGATACTCGTGACTGCGATACGTACGTGACTGTGATGCGTACTGGTGATGCGACCTTCCGCATTAGGAAAGCAAACTTTGCCAAAGGATAAGCAGTGCCCAGACGCAGGCTCAAGCGCAGGCCACACCGCCAGCTAGCGGGCGGGCGGGCTAGGCGGGTGGGCGAAGCGAACGAAGGAAACTATACAAACTACGCGAAATATTGGCGAGCTAAACTATTGGGTTCACACCGAAAACTACGGACAGACGAGGGACGGACGGAGCGCGCGGAGCGGGCGAAGCGGGCTTTTCAATGACGAATTTGCACGAATCAGGGTTTAAAGCGGAACGAACCGGGCGAGCGGGCTGGCGGGCGAGCTAAGCTAGCGAAGCGCGGGCGCGCCAACGAGGTGAACGAGTAGCTTCGCTGAAATCGTCGGATATTTCGTTAGCTTAGCTCGTTAGGTTAGTCGGTAGCTCGCGGTGTGAACCGAAATATGTAAAGAGGTGAAACGATGTTCGCCCGCCTAGCCCGCCCGCCCGCTAGCTGGCGGTGTGGCCTGCGCTTTAGTGCTAATTTAACATAACTTCTGACAACTTTTATTCGTGGAATAAAATTGACGTCTGACCGTCTTTGTATGGAAGAATTGTCAAAAATTCAAAATTATTCCTCCGATAAAATTATCTGGCGTTGGAAAATTCTCAAACCACGCGAGGAGGCTCGTTCTGAATTCCCTCCTTAGTCGTTCACTCTTGACAGAGTGCTCGTGGTTGATGATTCTGCATTTTCTTTGGCCAAAGTAGCCCTCGCGATGCTCCTCCACTTATTCCGTTCTGAATTACCTTGTACCAAATTCCTTTCACAAATGTTGGATTTCGCCAATTAGGTATGTTTAAGCCCCATGTAGGCATAAGCATATTCAGCCTATAATTTTCCCACTGCTGGGACACAGGCCTCCTCCGGTGAGAGGGGAGTGCAGGGTATGTAATAGGGGGAGCCTGTTACCATCAACTGGGCACAAACCCAGACTCCGGGCTGCAACTGAGAAATTCCAGATGGGTAAACTCAATAACACTTTGCCCGACCTGGGAATCGAACCCAGGACCTCATGCTCAGCGGTTGCGCTTGCGACCACTATACCAACAAGGCAGTCAAGTTTATATTTCTAGTATCTTCTGCCCGCGACTTCGTCCGTGTGAAATTTCTTGTTCCCCCGACCCACCCCGTCGCATCGCATCGCCTGTCCGCGCTATTACTTCGTTTTCGCTTAGTGTTCTTTCTGACTCTTTTTGCTCGGCTTCTAAGGGTCGTAGCGTGATGTTAAATAGCCTATGGCCTTTCTCAGGAATTGGGCTATCAAATGCAAACATATTTTTTCCAATCCGATTGATAGTTTCAGAGATTAGCGCGTTCAAACAAACTCTTCAGCTTTATTAATAGTAAAGATAGAGCCAAATAGGGATTTTAATTAATAGGTACTTATTCAAATTTAACTAAATACCATTTCGTTTAAATATCTTCTTGGCTTTATTTAAAACGAAATAATATTGTAAAGATTTAAATTCAATAGACTCAATATGAAAAGGTTCATTGTTTCTTTGGAATGAACATTTAAACGTTATCAGACCGTTGTTAAACTTAATTGGAGTATTTCAATTAAGTGATGTAGTTACTTACTTAAGTATCCACTTGAAATATAAAATCTGCGTAATGTCTGTATTCAGGCGTAATAATGTCAAACTCATTACAGGTGGTTGAAAGTAAAAAAAAGCGGCTAAGTGCGTGTCGGACTCCCACATGAAGAGTTCCGTACCACCGTAAAATATTGAGCAAAAACCGTCGACAAAAACACGTTTTCTTTCATTTTATTTTATTATTTCTTGTTATAGCGGCAATAGAAATAAAAACTCTCTGAAAATTTCAACAGTCTACTTGTTACGGTTCATGAGATACCCGCTGACAGACAGACGGACGGACGGACGGGTGGACAGCGGAGGCTTAGATAGGGTCCCGTTGGCACCCTTTGGGTACGGAACCCTCAAAAGCGGCCAAGTGCATGTTGGACTCACACACGAAGGGTTCCGAACCACCGTACAATATTTAACACAATTTTTTTTTTCAAAATTTATTTAAAAGTGTTTCCTATACATACATAAAAGTGTTTCATATACATACCAGCTATCGATTTAAATAGGTCTCTTGTGGGTGGCCGCCATTTTCAAAATGGCGTGAGAGTAGGTATGTATGCCACGGATCTTTAAAGCCCAATGTCTAAAAGGACTCTGCGAATTGGCTCCAGCCTCTCGTGCGCCTTCCAAACGTCCGGGACTCCAGGGTCCAGAGATATGACAAAGACATATTTTTTTAATTATATTTACACAATGTTTGTGTTGGTAGTTCGTCCCGACTGTCATTCTTATACATGGGACCACTCAAAAATATTAATAATAATAATAAACCATTGATTTTCAGGTAACAAAGACCCACAGACACATACCTTAACCTAAGTACCTATACATAATAATATAGTAACAAAATACGCGCATTGTCGTGGAGTTGCGGAAACCAGCCCGTATTACCTAATATAGTAACAATTTTGCTAGTTAAAAAAACTTAATAACTAAACACTACTACATTACTAACTGTATAATAATGAAATTCCTATTTCGACCGGACGAAACTCAGCGGCCGAAACGCCTACTAGGTAAGCCTAAAATACTGGTATTCAGCTGCATCCAATTAAACTGGAAGTCGACCCCAACATAGTCGGGAAAAGACTACACGCTGTTTTTAATAGCAGAACACTTAATACCTACTTCCTTTATTTGCTTTGCTTGTTGCAATTTGTAAGTCATCCGTGCATATTCATTTTTGTTGTCGATACAATCTTGCTGATTTTATCCTCAGTTGCAAAAGGACAAGTTGACAACTTAATAAGGTAAGTACGGTTACACAACCTTTAAGATATAAAAGATAGTGTACTAAGATTGCTAGCTAGTTTATTAATAAAAATAACAAATATCAACTGCACACAAATCATAACTTAACTAAAATTATTAGCTAGTTAAATATAGCGTCAAAAAATTCATAGGGTTGATCTATACTCATACAAAATTCAAAGTCCTGACTGACTGACTGATATATCAACGCACAGCCTAAACCGCTGGTCCTATAGACATGAAATTTGGAGGGTGTGTTCTTTGTGAAGAGTAGGTATCAAATAAGAAAGGGTTTTTCGAAATTCCACCCCTAAGAGGGTGAATGGGGGGAGGGTGAAATTTCACGCGGACGAAGTAGAAGAAGAAGAAGACTAAAGATATTGTGTATGTATGTGTAACATACACAATATCTTTAGTACTTCATAATTATTTTTATTACAGTACGCGACGCAGTACAAAAGCACGAGCTACAAATAAAATCATAGTAACAGATAGTTAAATCAACCATAATGATTATCTAAGAACAGATCAGGAGCAACTATCCTCTGCTCTCGTGTAACAACACCTCTCTCCCCATAATCATGATTAAAGTGGTGATTCGAAACAATTTTGACTTAACTGCACCGTGTATTGAATGGGTCATTTACACGAGAAGAATTTCTCGCCTGAAGTAGGCGATTATGGGGCCGTCTCACGAGCGAGAGAATCGCGGCGATAGTCTCGCCGTGCCATCAAATTTTCGTCGCGATGATATCGCCGTGTGGAGACACGTTCTAAGAGAGTGTATAGAAAATACGTGGCACGACGATAATATCGCCGCGATTTTCTCGCTCGTGGAGACGGCCCCTCAATTATCGACTAGCTTCTGCTTCTTTTCTTCTTCTTCTTCGTCCGCGTGAAATTTCATGTTTTGACATATCTCGGCAATACTGTAGCTTCCCATTAGTGAAAGAATTTTCGGAATCGGATCAGTAGTTCGGAAGATTACCCCTTGTATACAAACTCACAATTTTTCCACTTTATAATATTAAAGAGCGAATTCCACCAAACATTTATACTTGCCTAAAATAAAAGATAACTTTGGTGAAGTCAGCCCTAAGCAAAAGTATCTAAGATGGAGGAAAAAGATTAGACTGGGGTACCTAAACAGTCCCTACGCATGATAATCGCAAAAGAATTTGACAGCTTCCGTATAGTCAACTTCCTCGCCTGGACATTCTCGCTTCATAACGGCCGAGAAATTCTCCCCGTGTAAATAAGCCTTTACTCATGTCAAAATATTAACCTTTGTAACAATCGTCGGGGCTTATATTTAACCGGCCTTTTCACCGAGACTCGTTACGATAAAATATCGTTATAATGAGCCCTCGCCGACAGGTTAACAAGCTCTTTCATCTGGCATCGCCCGTGAAATGCTGTCTTTTTAATTATATTGACAGGTGATGATGTTTTGTACTCTCGGTTACAGAAAAACATAACGACCCTATTTAGTCAACTCAAGTTCCGACTTTCTTGCATTATGATAAGGTTGGTATTCAGTTTTTGGTTTATTTCGGGATATCAACACACGCTTTTCATTATAGCTATTTGTTAACGTGTTTTCTCTTTTATAGAATACCACACAATAATGTAGACGTATCATTACATAATAATTGTGTATAAATATTTAGATATCTTGTTGCTTCACGGGTTAGTGTTGTATCTATTTGACTTTAACTTTCCATTTTTGGCTTAGTATCCGTCCAGCAGGCTAAAACGGGCGGATGTCATGTCACATGACATGACAGGCGACAAAAACTTCGCTGGATAGGTGACCAGGGTATCAAGTGACAGCCAGATATAGGCTGAATGAAATATTCACCTAAATTTAGTGCTCCAAATTCGGACTGCATTGAATTTTCACGTTTCGTTCCCTCGGCGACTGCTGTTTGACTGTACCTAGCTGCCCAGGTAGGTACTACTGGACTACCTCATTGGTCTAGTAGTAAAGAAAGAAAAGAAAGAAAACAAATTTATTTAGCACAGATTATAAGGCTCACAATATAATATACTTACAGCCGATAAAAATTATGAATGGATTAAAATAATGCGTTTATGTGCATGCGGATGAATGGATTAAAATTATGCGTACCTATATTGTCTGGAGTTCTGTGAGAGAAAGTATGCAAGGGAGTCCACTGTTCAATGTTAGTTTTAAATTATATTATTGTGAACGTAATTATTGTCTCTATGTTAAATTCATAGATAGTTAAATTAATGTAGGTAATTGGTCCTGTTTTTACCCTTTGGGAAGGGACCCTAAAAGTTAAAACAATTCTCTGATCTATACTAGAGTTCGTTTGATTTGTTTGAAAGTGCTAATCTCTAGAACTACCAGTCGGATTTGAAAAATAATTTTGCATTTGTCAGCCCAATTCTTGAGGAAGGCTTAACATCATCGACTGAGCAAAAACAAATCAAAGTCAAAAAGAACGCAAAGCGAAAACGAGGTAATAGCGCTGTAAGGCGATGCGATGCGGCGAGAGATGTCGTGCGGTGTCCCACAGGGATCGGTCCTGGGGCCGCCCCTGTGGAACATCGGGTACGACTGGGTGCTGCGCGCCGACCTCCCTAGCGGCGTCAGTGTAGTTTGCTACGCTGACGACACGCTGGTCCTGGCGCAGGGGAGGTCGCACCAGGTGGCGGCGGAACTAGCGACACGCGGGGTTGCGACAGTCGTTGAAAGGATCCGGCAACTGGGACTCGAGGTGGCCCTGCACAAGTCCGAGGCCATGTGTTTTCATGGCCCTCGGAACGCGCCACCGTCGGGTTCCCAAATAACGGTAGGAGGGGTTCACATCGGCGTCGAGTCGACGATGAAGTACCTGGGACTTCCGACGTTTGGCTCCCAGACTGGAGCGGGCCGGGGCTGCGTTGAAGCGGCTCGTGCCAAATCTAGGGGGTTCAAACGCCTCCTGCCGGAGGCTCTACGCGGGGGTCGTGCGGTCCATGGCCCTTTACGGGGCACCGGTGTGGGCGCGTTCACTGAGGCGGCGACCAGCCAGGCGGTTGAACGCGTCCCAGAGGGTCATGGCCGTCCGGTTAGTCCGGGGATACCGCACGGTCTCCGGGGAGGCAGCGAGCCTCCTTGCCGGACTGCCGCCATGGGATCTGGAGGCCAAAGTCCTCGCCCACATATGGGAGTGGCGAGAGGAGGTGAAACGCCGGGGCGTAACTCCGCTGCCGCGAGAAATCGCGGTGCAGCGGACAGAGCTCCGGCGGGATCTCATGGCGACATGGAGAGTGCGACTGTCGCAACCCAGTGCTGGGCACGCCACAATCGCGGCTATAAGTCCCCTCTTTGAGGAGTGGCTAGAGAGGCGCCACGGCGTCCTCACCTTCCGCCTAACGCAGGTCCTCACCGGACACGGCTGCTTCGGGAGGTTCCTGTTCCGAATAAGGCGGGAGGAAACGCCCGGGTGTCACCATTGTGTGGATCGCCCGGAGGACACGGTGGAGCATACGGTGGAGATCTGCCCAGCTTGGGCAGAGCACCGCCGTGTCCTCACGGCGGCAATCGGCGGCGGCGATCTCTCGCGTCCGGCCCTAGTCCGGGCCATGGTACCGAGCGAGAGTGCATGGGAGGCTATCGCCTCCTTCTGCGAAGCAGTGATGCTCGCGAAGGAGGAGGCGGAGCGCGTGAGGGAGAGGCAATCCTTGCGCCCTCACGCCCCCAGCCGCCGCAGGAGACGCCCCGGGCGTCGGGAGTCTATAGCAGATTCCCGGCCACCGTAGGTGCGGGCTTGCGGGCGGCGAGCAATGGGCAGCTCGCCGCCCGGTAAGGACCAAGGAGATGTCAGCACCAACTGACGGGGTCCGCTAGGGCCGATGCCCGCCAGGGTCGCGGGTTGTTCGAAAGAGATACCGTGGCCCCTGGCACAGGCAACTGAAGGAACACGGGTGGGTTTTAGTCAGTAAGAGTCTGACACTCCCTTCGGCTCTGCCCAGAGCGGGGGGGGGGTCATTTGATGATTCCCTCCCAAAAAAAAAAAAAAAAAAGGCGATGCGATGCGACGGGGTGGTTCGGGGGAACAAATAATTTCAAGCGGACAAAGTCGAGGGCAGAAGCAAGTTTAAATATAAACATACAATATAAGAATACTGTTAAAGTTAGAGGCCCAAATTCGGATAGCATTGATTTTTACGCTTCATTCGCTCGTTGATTGACGTGTTGACTGTACCATCCTAGGTACGTACTGCACGGTCATAGCACACGTACCAAATCGGAAAGGAATCGACACCGTGTCAACTCGAGCCGTTCAGTATTTTTTGTATGAAACTACCTACTGCAACGCACACTAATCGGAATCGTAACGTAACCCCTCGCCTCGGGACAAGCTCACGAGCCGCGGTGCGGTGCGTTACGGCTCGTCGTCCCCACGCTTACGTCTCTCCGTACCCGAGCTTAGTCTCTTCGTCCACCCTTGCCCCTCTCACCCCTCCGGCCTGCCTGCTGTATCATCAACCAGCGGTTGGCGAGCCGTAAGCGCGGCGTCGCCTAGCCGTAGCCGAGTCGACGTATCGGAGCTTCTGATCCACTTTGGTTACTTGCTTACATTAGGTTGATGCCTGTTTGACGGCGAGGCGAAAGGCGATACGTGGCCAATGCCTTTCCGATTTGATACGTGTGCTATGACCTTATGTTGAAAATAAAACAAAAGGTCAGTAGTTGCTGCCGTTATGGGCGAAGTAATTGAAATAATAAGTGATCCTGTAGCCCCTGGAGGTTAACGCCCTCTTACTAATGGGGGGTCCGGGAGAAATTGACGGGTGCGCGATAAGCGCGGCTTTTTAAAAGCCGGATGATCATTACCAAGTGGTAACGTGTATGTAAAGGTTTAAATGCATACTGTTGTTATCCTACGTTGCCCATCTTTGAGGGAATTTAATTAATTTGGAGTTCCAGGTGGGTGCGGAAAGATGGCGGGATAATGTACACCTTAAAAAGCTTTATGAAAACAGCACGATAAAGAAAGGTTACACGCTAAAATACAAGACGACGTGCAATAATAAAGTGCATACTTCGAACAAAAATATAGAGTCCAAAGTAATTCGGTGAAGAGTGAAGAAAAGTGGGTTTCTGATTCAACCACCGACTAGATACTAATGATAATCCATAAATCAATATTACAAATATGAATGAAACTCTGTCCTTCTTTTCACAACTGAACCACACTGAACCGATTGTTATGAAATTTGATATATGTATGTAGATATCATCATCATCATCTGCGCAGCCTTTTCCCAACTATGTTAGGGTCGGCTTCCAGTCTAACTGGATGCAGCTGAATACCAGTATTTTACATGGAGCGACTGCCTATCAGACCTCCACAACCCAGTTAGCTGGGTAATACGATACCCCTTGGTAAGACTGGTTGTCCGACTTTCGGGCTTCTGACGACCCGTAACGACTGTCAAATATCTACGAATGACAGAAGGGACCAACACCTTAACGTGCTTTCCGAGGCACGGAGGGTCTTGGTATGTAAAGATGGTCACCCATCCACGGACTAATCGCGGCAAGCGTAGCTTAACCTGATCGATCGACCCGGCGGCTCAATACTCAATTCTTTATTGCATTCCATATGTATTACATAGATGGTATTACAGGAGAACCAAGGTAACCGACATAGCCCGAAGAATTGCCAAACCTAAGTGGCAGTGGGCAGGGCACATTGCTCGCAGAACAGATGGCCGATGGGGATAGATTTATTTACATGGGGCGGGCACTACGATACGTTGGATCGGGATCCGAAATTTCACGCGGAAGACGTCGCTAAAACAAAATGATTATTATAAAGTGTTCATAGTTTAATTTCAAGACCGAATACCTATCTATCGTAATATTGTTAAAGATATCCTTGAAAACTTTGCCTCGTTATAGTGTTAAAGTAATGTTTTCAATTGAAGCGCTCTCGCTGAAGTTTCATTTATCTGAACAACAACGATCGACCAAAACTTAGAAGTTTGTTACAAGACTACAACTTTGATATTAGGAACGGCGCCTGAGTGCGAAGAAGGCGTTAACTAATTGTTATAGATTCAATTATTTTCATGTTCACTGCCTTCAGTACAACTAGTTTTGAGCTTCTTGTTTCCGAGTTTGATTAGGGAACTACATAGTTCCACAATGTCGTATAATCGGTTCAGATTGGTCAAACGTAGCATGAAATGTAACACACGTTGAAGCAAACTCACCTAGTTATTGTGTTACATTGCACGTTGCATTGCATAAAAAAGACCGTTAATTTGTGTTCATTTTATGTTGTGTTTAACGAACTTGTGTCTGTAGTCTGTACGTATAAGGGCGATTACACGAATGCACACATCAGTAGTAGCGAAGGGTCAATTTTTGTAAGAGCTAAGCCGGAGTAGATATATCTTTAATATGATTATTATAATTTGTCTATAAAATACTGATTGTGCCATTTTTTAAAGGGAAGCCGGTAGGAATCGAGTTGTATGGAACCTTCGCCACTGGCACACATGTTACAGCTGTCAGAGAAGGATGGCGTCGCATCGTGAGGCAAATCACGGCTGTCCGAAATCTCACTGCAACGTGCAACGAGATGACCATGACCGCCCTGTCAAGGGGACACCGACAAAGAAGACGATAAGGGCGCGATCAAATTTGGAGCTTTAAACCAGTAGCTATTTAATAGATCAAGAAAAGGAGATTGAGTCCTACCGAACTATAAGCTTCAGGACTAGAGTCTAATGTTACTATCTTTTAAAAAGTACCTTAACTATGAGTATTACTACCATTTATTAATAGTTTACTAGCAAGTTAAAAACCGGTTAATAGCTCGACGATCTGACAACGTCGTTCTATTTATATTTCTACTGAAAGCAACATTGCTCTCATCATTGTCATCTAGACTAGAGTCTTTTATGTCCCCCAGTGTTGTGCCTTCCCGATTATCTAAATTTATCTATTGTCGACCATTTACCATCAATACATTTTTTATCGGTATTCAACGCACCTCTTGCCGTCTCTAGGGCTCCATTCCTTCAGGTAAGTATCTGCTCCAACAGAAGGCCTAAATAAGTGACAATCACTTTCGCGCTTTGTATTTCTAACAGGATGGATTTTTATAGCTATTTCCACATTTTAGACTTTTCCATCATTGTTGGGAATCGAACCCAACACAGCGCGTTGCACGCGGTCTGCATGCGTAGGCAGCGTGATCGGCGCTTCATCGACGAGTTGAGACGCGGCGGCGGCGGCGGCGACACGGCTCGGCCCGACGACCACTCGCTTCCACGGACTCCACCGCGGCGGACGATACTCTTCTCTATAACTTACGTCCGGAAAAGTTAACATTGTAAATATTAGCGGCATTAAACCATTGCCTAAAATACAGTCCACTCATTTATTGCTCCCCGCGTTAACAATCATCGTTTTTGCTGTGAATGTCACTTTGTCGAAGCCCTCCGTCCTCGTAATTTCCTCTAACAATGCTTTGTTAAAGTTTAAAGGGTTATTGGTGGCAATAAAACTACGACGGGTGTAGAGCAATAACAATAACAACTATCGTTTCACTTTCAGGTACGGATGTGTACCTATGAGACCTTTTTCTACTTGGGCATAGCATTATATACAGGGGGGAAATTGCGTAACACACTAAAAGTAGCAATGGTTTTCATTTAGCCAATTCAACAACAATCAATGCGTTATTCACGTTGTTGGGCAGACAAATTTAACGGACATTATGAAGCAATGGATTCGCAATATCCTTCAAAATTATTCAGATTCAGAAGGTGATTAGAGAAAGTGTGTTACGTGTTGTTTAAAATACTCTCCTCCCTTTGGTGCCCATACTTCGCTGGTCTGTGCGAGTCTCATCTAGGTCTTCCCCGCGATCTTCTGTGGGTCGTCCAACCAAACTGGCCATTGGTCTGCCAACGCTCCTTTAACCGTTTACCGGCACCCGTAAAACGCGCTATTGTAGTGCCTCTGGAATGATCGCAGAGGTGAGGGTGAACTCAAACTCAACCCCAAAGAAATTGAAATAAATGCTTTGAGGTTGAGTAAACCAATTACAGGCACTACTGAATTGCAAAGGGGTCGGTCAGTCAGAAAGATGAAGCTAGTTGCCCATTCCAAAGCTTAGTAGGTACCTATGGAGAAGAATGGGCAAGAAACTCCAAGGACACTGTTTTAAATCATAAAATTATTACAAAATATTGGTTACAACAAGTTCAATGCCATTCAGAGAAGCAGAGTTGGTTCGTGTAGAAACAATGCACGGTCGTTTCTCCATAGAAACGCTCTCGCCTGTTTTCTTTTTTGTTAATGACCATAAAGAATTATGTTTTTTTACAGATTAATAAAAATATTAACTACTTGTATGTCCCTATGTTTTCCTTTTTAATGATACATTCATTATTTTTGTAAGCACTAGAACCCTCAAAAATGCCGGTTTAAACCGCTGTCAACAGAGGCCTAGTGTACAAAGGCAACTATTACTAAAAAAAGAAAACAGGGACACAGTATAACCTTCTTATTCAGTTTATGAAATATCTTTTAAATTGGTCCAATATTGGAGGAGGAAATAGGCGAGAGCCAAACGACCGCATTTCCTCTTAAGACCTTGCTGATAGGATGCATGCTACCAAGACCAAGCAGTCGGTTGGAAATAGTCTCGTAAATGTTTGTTTTTTAATATGCACGAGTGGAAAGGCGTGAGTTTATGTTTGTGTGTGTATCCTTTTTAATTGTTTTTTATGGATCATGTAGTTTACAATAAAGATTTTAATTTTATTATCTAAAAAACATGTACAGACGCCAGCACATAGAGCTACCTGAAACTGTCAAATTTTCCCAATAAACTTTGAAACTTATGCTTTAGCGATAAAGTTGAAAATCTATTAAAGAAATTTGACAGATTGTAGTAGCTTGATCTGCTGGAGTCTGTATCTATTTCGCAGTAAATATTTGACTATCATAGGTGCACGAACCAACCACAATAAATTATTCATTAGAAACTATCGCGTGTGTTGTAATTATTTTAAAATATCTGATACTAATCGGCGTCAGTAATTAAAGGGTCTACCATTCAATTTTATTGATTTAAATGTCTGTTATTCAAACAAACTTTGTTATTTGGGTTTAATTATAACGTACGTTATTCGATCTGTGGTTTGTGCCTGTGTTAATCAAAATCAAACAAATTAGAGGTTTTGTTAGGGGTTGGCCTAAACTTTTTGTGAATAAGAAAAAAAACCCATCAAAAACATTTTCATGTAAAATGTTGCCAAGACGAGACCACAGCTCGCACTATCAAAAACTAATCAGATCTCGCGTAGAGCCGAGCTCCTAACTCTACACGCCCTAACTTCACAAACTCTACACCTTAGTCAAAAGATGACACTTTTTCTTTCTTTTTTGGGTTGATTTACTAAAAATCCTGAATTATGTATTTTATTATTTATAACAAGGAGTCCCAGTCAATTTTTAGACCTCTAGCATCAAAATTTGCGGAAGTCTCATACAAACTTTCATCCACTAGTTTAAGGGGTTGGGGGGTAAAAGTTCCAAGTTTTAGAATTTTATTGTTGTTTGTGTGCTAATACTAGCTGACATACCAAATTTCAGCTTTCTAGGACTTCAGGAAGTACCCTAAGAGTTTTGAAGATCAGAGTCAGAGACGAAATCGGAGTTTTTTAGATATCAATAAAATCTAAAGTTTATGAGCTATGCAATTGAAACTTTATATGTTTATTAAGTTCACCATTAACATCATATCCCGAGAATTTCGTATAGGTATCTGGTATAATCGAAACACAAGATACGAGGGTTCAAAAAAACGACGAAGCGCTTCGAGAAAAGGTAGGTAGTGCCCTTGCGCTTCGCTTGGCTCGTCTTGGCGGGAGCACTCCCGTGCCCCCAGACGTAGGTGCCGGCCGTTTTATTTTTCTGTTCAGTTGAATGTCAAAGGTCGAAGCATAATGTTACAATGTGAAAACGAGGCCAATTAGGAGTCTTATTGGGATCGTTAGAACTTAAATGTTAGAATTTTTTTTTTATCGTTCCATAAATAAGTATTGCCAAGTGATTGTAAAATATTCATTCTCCTGTCCTCATCCCAATTTATTGGGGATCGTCGTACTCGTAACATATATTTTTCTTTCATACTTCTCTAATAAGGTACCACTCTTACCAAGGGGTATCGTATTACCCAGTAACTGGGTTGTGGAGATAGGCAGTCGTTCCATGTAAAATACTGATATTCAGCTCCATCCGGTTAGACTGGAAGCCGACCCCAACATGTTGGGAAAAGGCAGGCAGATGATGATGACTTCTCTATTAGGGATAAATTCCACCAAACGCATCGGATCAAAACGGGACCCTATTATTAGGACTCCACTCCACTCCGTCTGTCTGTCTGCCTGTCACCAGGCTGTATTTCATGAACCGTGATAGCTAGCCAGTTGAAATTTTCACAGATGATGTATTTCTGTTGCCGCTATAACAACAAATACTAAATATTTTAGGGGGGCTCCTATACAATAAATGTGTTTTTTTCGGCGTTTTTGCCTTGTGGTACGGAACCCTTCGTGTGCGAGTCTCACTCGCACTTGGTCAGTTTTTATGCGTAGGTATGTCAATACCTGGCAGATGTCCCAACTATTGTAAAATTCAGTCTATTGGAACTGCAGTATCTCGTGAATCACGTCCTTATAGGATGTTCCAAATGCGTCGTTGCATTGCCTTCTGTCCGTCACCTTTGATAAAAAGTTTATAGTTTCATCTACCTGTTTCACTGACTGGGGGTGGGGTAGGCCCCACGTGAGTGATATTGAAACCCGCACCGTAATTGCGTAACACACTATAAGGGTCAGTTCACACCGAGACGCGACGCGACGCGCAGTTTTCAAGATAGAAATACAATTACAGACCTTATCTACTACACTAAAAGGTACATAATTCAGTGTGTACCTACTACGTCGAACTACGCAGCGCGGCGCCGCCGCCGCGCGGCATAGCTCACTGAATCGTGTACCTTTCCGTGTAGTAGATAAGGTCTGTAATTGTATTTCTATCTTGAAAACTGCGCGTCGCGTCGCGTCTCGGTGTGAACTGACCCTTAATCACATCTGAATATTTGTGAAGGATATAAAGCATCCTACTCCTAAATACTAATATTATCTATAAATCTCAGACCAAATAAAAAGTCAAGGAACTGGTATGCTAGTGTGCAAACTACTGGCTTATGTATGCCCGGCTTATAGTGAAGCATGCAAAAACTACGAGGTATCCGCTCTGTGCATACACGCTCACACGCACACATTTACAATCAAACTACACCTCACTATGTGCGCACATGTTTACGAAACCGGCTTCACTTTACTGTTGACAGCCCTCTGTCTTGGTTTTTTTATTTGGTCTGAGAATATTATAAACGCGAAAATTTGTGAGGATGGATGGATGCATGGATGTTTGATACCCTTTCACGCAAAAACTACTGAACGGATTTTGTTAAAACTTTACACTAGGTATATAACTTATACATTAGAATAACACATAGGATATTTTTTATAGCGATATTCCTATGGGATCGATATTTATGCGGGTGAAACCGCGGGGCGCTGCTAGTGGCTTCATGTTCGAATAATTTGCTCAACAACGTAAATAACGCAATTAATGTTGTTGAACTGTCAAAATGAAAGCCATTCCTATTGTTACTTATTGTGTTCCGCAATGACTCCTCAGTACCTACATATAAGCTGGACGTCCTTCACGAACTTTTCTGCAAAGAGTAAACTGCGGGTAATTGTGGTAACACTCTACAACAATGGCAATGCCTTTCATTTTGACAGTCCTGCAACAATCATTGCGTTATTTACGTTGTTGAGCAGACTTATTATTCAAACATTTTAAGCAATGGATCACCAATTTCCTTCGGATTGTAAAAGAAAGTGTGTTATGCAACTCGGGTGCTGCGTCTTAGGCAATCGATACTGGCCTCAATGAAAGTAAAAGCAAATGAATTCTTAGGTACTATCAAAGATTTAGTCCACAACTCGATTACAAAATAAGTCTATACCTACTAAATTATGTTTTGACAACATGCAATCACAACACATTTGCGCACTGTCAAAGAGTGTGACGACAACACAAATATGGCGGGTTAGGGTTGACTATAGATTTTGAGAAGTTTTTTAGTATGAATGCAAGTTTTGTGTAAGTGTGGGGGAAGGCCAAAGAAACGATTGATGGACTGTGTGAAAGATGATATGCCTAGAAAGGGAGTGACTACCGAGATGGCGACTAACAGAGTAGTATGGAAGAAAAGAAATATGATTGAGATGATGCCATGTGGAGTAGTGAGACTATAAATTGAGGTTGGTAATAATGGTGTAGGTACATTTTTGTCTGACAACTGAGGGGCCCGTGGCTAAATAATAACAGCCGCACAGGTCGACAGATCAGGTTAAGCTACGCTTGTCGCGGTTGATCTGTGGATGGGTGACCATCTTTATACCGTGAAATCTCCGTGCCTCGGAAAGCACTCCAAGCCGTTGGTCCCGGCTGTCATTAGTGAATCTATGACAGTCGTTACAGGTAGTCAGAAGCCCGAAAGTCTGACAACCAGTCTTATCAAGGGGTATCGTATTACCCAGTAACTGGGTTGTGGACGTCAGATAGGCAGTCGCTCCATGTAAAATACTAGTATTCAGCTGCTTCCGGTTAGAGTGGAAGCCGACCCTAACATGGTTGGGAAAAAGCTAAGCAGATGATGAACTAGTCTACCAAGGCGAATTGTGTAACACAGTAACTGGGTTGTGGAGGTCAGATAGCCAGTCGCTCCATGTAAAATATTCAGCTGCATCCGGTTAGACTGGACACCGTCCCCGACATAGTTTGTAAATTTTGTAGTATGCCTCTATTTAGCATCACTCAGCCCTAAGCGACGACTATTAATACTCGTCCTTCATGTCGACTTGTCGAGCAATAAGAACAAATATAATGATGGAGGCATATTTAATGATCTGAAGGTTTCTCAGTAAAATATAATTGTAAATATTTATTCGAACCGTACACATGTAATGGAGGTACACAATCACGAACTATTTGAAGACGAACATAAGACATCACATATTTATTTGAACTAAATTAACAAATAATCTTATTGTTCAAATCACAGAATCTTGGCCTACTGCAAAGATTCTCACGAAACCTTCAAAAGATTTTGAATCTTATCTGGATGGCATAAGGATTGTAAATCGTAATAACATTTTAATGCTTAATCACGTATTGGTATGGTAATCAAAGTCTATTTGATTTGACATTAGATATTTCAGAATCAACAAAGTTTACATGCAACTTTGATGGTAATTGGGAATTCTGTATAAATAAAATTGTGCCCAGAAATCGGTTTTGAATATTAAATAAGTACTAGTAAAGAATATAAAATAGGAAACCGATTAAGCCGTATTGACCTGTCGAGAGCCATGGCGATGTAAATATTAAATGTATGGAAACTTGGAAGCCATAACCTAGACTTAATTTGCATTTATATTTTTCCAAATCAATCGAATAATATCGAACAAAAATTCGGTTAATATGTAAAGCAGAGTATCCAACTAAAGCTTAAATTACATACCAGTAGATTTATGCCAAATAACAAATGAAGCTTATGAAAGTAATATTCGTTTTTTATAGATTCAGGGTGCAGTTTAAGCACTATTGCCTACCATTATACAAATTAAAATGTATATAAATACAATTTAAATAAACTTGCATGTCCACTTATGAAGCTAGGTGCACGGTTCCAATCGGTCGTTTGCTATGGAGAAGAGCCGGCAAGTAACTCCACATTTATGTCATGATTTGAAAGGCACCCAATATTTTGTGAATGGTTACAAAACAACAGATTGGAAAGCGTTCGGTTTAGATTTGTAACTCAAATTAAAGCCCTAAGGCCTCCTATCGATCATAACTCAAGAAATAGATTACAATAATAATTCACACATCATAGGCGGCTTCTATTTTCAACATCCCTATTATCGCGGCTTGACCGAGAGATCCTCATTCCTCAATCTTCGATAATTATGTGGTTAGTGCCCAATGGCCATTCTTCTTCATCTCCACATTGGGCCCATAAACATGGTATAAATCGGCCAGGTTTTACGAGGCCCTACTAAATGGTATCCAACCATCTAATTGCTTCATTCTGCTCGACTCCTCGATTACTGCATACAATGGCTGTAAAGTTTATTTTTCCTATTTTGTAATAAACTTTCATGCTTGCAACGTTCTGAGGTTTATTCGTTTTTTTACTGGCTGGTTTGCAATAATAAGTTTGCAGTGAATTTTAGTTTTAATCAGTTTTATGTGTGAGTTTATTGGAAATTGTTTTTGATTTAATTTATTGAATTAGGTCATCATCTATCTATCTAGCCAACTATAAGTATTGGGGTCGGCTTCCAGTCTTACATCTAACGTATTCCACATTGGGCACCGGATTAAATGGCACCTGGATGAATGTGCCGCTGTGTGTCAGGTGCATTCACTCAGGTGCCATATAAGCGGGTGCCCAATGTGGAATACGTCTTACATCTACGTGCGTACGTTGTTCTACGTGTTGCATCTGAATACCAGTATTTTACATGAATCGACTGCCTATCTATTCCGACCTCCACAACCCAGTTACTGGGTAACACGATGCCCCGTGGCTTACCACGGGGTATCGTGTCTAGCCAGTCTTAACTGGCTAGACTCGTTATCAGATCGAATTGATTGGTTTTTTCAGAAGACATTTAAATAAGAAACGAAATAAGTAACCGACATTAGTCTTTTGTTTTTTGATATTTCAAACTCAAACTCAACTCAAAGCATTTATTTCAATTAAACCATTTTACAGGCACTTTTGAATTGTCAAGAAGTAGGTCAGTCAGAAAAATGTGAAGCTAGTTGCCCATTCCAAAGCGTAGGTACCTATGGAGAAGAACGGACAAGAAACTCCATGGACACTCTTTTTAAATTATATTTTAGAAAAATATTAGTTACATCATTACTTTTGAATTTATAATTAAATAATGTGAGAACGATGTAAAAATAAACAAGACGTATGCGTTAAAAGCGTCCAGAGTACAACAAATAGTACTAAAACAACAATCCAAAAATAAAAATAAAATAATTAAAAATAAGCCGAGGCAGCTAAGTGATGACCAGCCCCAACTGACGGCGCTCGTTCACGAACATGACGCATAGATCAGCACCATTCAGCTCAACCATTTTGAAGGGAGCTAAATGATCCAACATACACGCCACCGTCAGCGAGACATTTGTGTGAGCATGACATACTATCAGCCGCCAGGGCACATTCAAGTCAATGAAAGACATATTACCCGGTAAATGGTAAAATAAGGTATAGTACTTACATAGAACTCACATCTGTGCTATGCAATTATACAATACAAATGAAATTGAGTTTATACAATGCAAAGATAGTCTTACAATCTTCAGCAGCTCCAACAGTATTTTCAGGAGTTAATCAATTAGTTGTGGTTGTGGTGTTTCGAAACGTTTAAGTTCGATCGCTCCAAATATAGCCAATGTATTTGCGAAGGAACGGATGCAAGCACGCTTCTTTTTACAAAATTTTATTTAACGGTTTAGTTCGGAAGCGCTCCCGATTGGACCCGAACACACGAACCTACGCTGGCTCGGTAACGGGTCCCATCGATCCTGAATGACACCCGACATATGACACCCTAAATGGTTTATGTAAATATTTATTATGCTACTGATCAAATCATATGAATGTGCGTTATGAACTTGCCTTGTTAGTATTATATTGGTTAAATCTTGCAAGCTGAATTAAAATCACTTCCTCTTATCCTATGAAGTTGTACTTAATGATTCTGTTTCGAAGACAATGTAATTTTCTACGAATAGGCACTCGAACTTGAAATCACAGCTTAGAATTTCGTGAAGTGAGAGTTTCGTGCCTACATCAACTTTTATCATGTTCCAGAAGAAGGGCCAAACACGACTATAAACTTTTTAGTGTTTATAAGGTAATTTCTTAAACGGTCACCATTGCCGTGCCGGCCCAAAATGATTTCAAGTTAGTATTCATCTTGTGAACCACATTGCTCCTCCTTTTACGATCTGTTCAAGAGTTTAGTAGCCATAAATATTTTCCTCTACTTTGAACACGATTTTGTCCCTCATCATAGTTTTTATGTTACATAATATCGCTACCGACGTTTATGAGACAGACAAAATAATTTATGGTCCGAGGAATATCCCTACAAAATATGTTTTGCATACAAAAAAGACCATGAATAACTACAAAATTCCAAGTTAATAATTATTAAACCGTTATCTGAGACACAGACGTTATTAAGGGGGAAGCACCACAGTAACAGAGTTTACAGAATCCTATTGAATGTCTATTTCAATGTCTATTTCAAATCAATAGGATTATATAAATTTAGAGAGTTGTATTGATGATTTTTATTCCGTAAATACATACTTGTTACTGTTTCGTGTGATGATAGGTAAATCAGATGCGTGTTAACAGTCAATGTCGTTTATTGTTCCTTGACAAGTTATACAGAATAAAATAAATAAGTTTTGAACAATAATTAGATGAGAAAAGTTTTTAGTGCGCGTTGTCGTTCGCAGTCAACGAGAGAAGAGGAGAAAAGATGGCGGCCGCCGGCGCAGGCGACACGTTGCGTTCCAGCGAATGCAGCCCTTTACATTCGCGGCATTAACGCGTTCCAGTGCTGTTGCGAACATCCTCCCCCCCCTTGGGGACATGTTCCCCAAGGAGCTCTTGGGAATCTAGTAGGGATAGTTTAGAGACGGGCCTATGAATGACGCCGTACTCAGTCTTCACGTCGACCACCCTGCATACGCCGTCAGCTCCCGGGTACAGCTTGGTAATGCGGCCCATGAGCCACTTCATAGGTGGTAGCTGGTCGTCTAGGATGAAGACCAGGTCGCCAACACGAATGTGGTCTTGTTTGCGCTGCCATTTGACGCGTTGCTGCAGAGTGGTAAGGTAGTCCTTTGTCCACCGAGACCAGAAGTGGTTTTTCAAGCGCTCAATCAGCTTGTATCTATTGAGGCCGCCACGTTGGATAATGGGTGAAGGTAGTGAGGTCAATGGTCGGCCCACAAGGAAGTGTCCCGGTGTAAGTGCCGACAGATCAGATGGATCAGCAGACATAGAAGTTATGGGCCTTGAATTCATAATGGCCTCAATCTGTGCAAACAGGGTATACAATTCTTCAAAGGTTAAGCTAGAGTTACCTGCTATGCGTTTCAGATGATACTTAGCTGTCTTGACTCCTGCCTCCCAGATACCGCCGAAATGCGGTGCATAAGCCGGAGAGAATTTAAAAGTTATACCCTCTTTGCTCGCGTAGTCGCTAACTGACCGTTCGTTTTCCTTGAGCAGTCTGTTCAGTTCGTTGCTAGCTCCTACGAAGTTTTTACCGTTATCGCAGTATATAGTGTGAGGTTTACTTCTTCGTGAAATAAATCTACGCAAACACAAGATGAAAGCATCGCTACTTAAGTCGCTCACGACTTCCAAGTGCACAGCTTTAGTACTGAAACAAACGAATATGCATAAATAGCACTTGGAAGTCTTGGCACCGCGACCCTTTCTATTTAAAATTAGAAAGGGTCCTGCAAAATCAGTGCCACAAGTCGCAAATGGTGGAGCAGGAGTTACACGAGGTTGCGGAAGATTGCCCATTATGGGTTTTAAAGGCTTAGCTCTAAATCTCTGACAACGAACACACTTTCTAACTGTAGTCGCAGCTAACACTTTTCCACCTGTAGGCCAAAATTGCTCACGAATCGTATTTAAAAGTTGCTGAGGGCCACAGTGTAGAAGACGAAGATGTTCCTGCTCAAATAGACGTTTGGTAAAAGTGTGTTTGGGGTCTAGCAGTATGGGATGCCTTTTCCCATAAGGACAGTAAGATGCATTGTCGATCCTTCCACCGACACGCAACACACCGTGCTTATCCAAAAATGGGTTCAGAGAGAGAACTCGTGACTTAGAATTTAATTTATTTAAAGTTTCAAGTGAGTGAATTTCCTTTGAAAAGTATTCTCTCTGTGACGCCTTAGCCAAAAGTATCAGTGAGTTGTTCAACTCAGAACAGGTGAGTTCACCATTTAATTTAGTACTCGAATTTTTTATGTTATTTATGAATCTTAGTATGTAAGCACATATTCTTTGTAGTTTGTATAGTTTAGAGTATTTTTGAAAGGGTATAATGTCAGCATATAAAATTATATTTAAGCCTATTTTAATTTCAGGTAGAGTGGAAGGAGTAGATTTAGGTTGGGGCCATTCATGTTCAGACTTGGTCAGGAAAGAAGGACCATGCCACCAGAGAGTATTACTATCAAGAAGACGTGGTTGAATGCCCCTGGACGCCATATCAGCAGGATTATGTTCAGAAGGTACATGACGCCAAGTAGTTATGTCAGTTAATTCTCGAATTTGTTCGATTCGATTGCTTACATACGTTTTAAGAGTTTTAGGTGGCGTGTGTAACCACCCTAAGACTATGGTTGAGTCCGTCCAAAATACTGTACATGAAATCTTGATTTTTAAAGAGTGTAGTACTTTGGAATATAGTTTCGCACCGAGTAATGCGCCTAACAATTCCAGACGGGGAATTGTTTCAGATTTTAAAGGAGAAACTTTAGTTTTAGCACACAATAAGTTACATTTAACTTCGCCTAAACTATTAGTCGATTTAAGATAAATGCATGCACCATAGGCATCTTGCGAGGCATCAGTAAAGCAATGAGCCGCTATATGAATAGGTGAACTGCAGAATATATATCTAGGTATCTGAATATGAGCGAAATATAGCGTTTCATTATAGAATTCTAACCATGAGTTTTGAATGTCCTTTGGAACTTCATCATCCCAACCTATGTCTAGCAACCAGAGCCTCTGTAGTATGATTTTATGAAAAATAGTGCAAGCAGATAAGAGACCTAAAGGGTCAAATATTCGACACGAGTTCGACAATATAGAGCGTTTCGTAACTTTAGGAATAGATTCAATTTCGACTGAGTAGTGCAAAGTATCAGAGCTAGGTGTCCATTTCAATCCCAAAACGGAGGACTGTTTGCTAAAATCTTGAGATTGGTCAGTCGTAGGTATGCCATCAAAAATATCAGGGGAGTTTGTTCTAAATTTACGCAAGGGAAAACAACCTTCAGCAAGTTTGTCAATTACTCCTGAAATGTTAGCCCTTAATAGAGATTTTGAGTCTGAACCAGTGTTCAGGTCATCAACATAGAAGTCATGTCTTATAGTATTGGCAACAGCTTCATCAGTACACTCCGCTGCGAGTTGGACAAGACACCTAGTACTCAGATACGGAGCTGAAGCCGTTCCATAAGTGACAGTATTGAGTTGCAATGTTTTGAGTGGTTGACTTTCGTCTTCCCTCCAGAGTATAAGTTGTAAGTGACGCTGTGATTCATGTACCATAACCTGCCTATACATTTTTTCTATGTCACCTGTCACTACATAAGTATACTGACGGAACCTGAGCAAGATTGCCATTAAATCATCCTGAACCACCGGTCCAACAAATTGGATGTCATTTAGTGACTTACTAGTAGAAGTTTTACAAGAGGCATCAAAGACTACTCTTAAGCGAGTGGTTTCACTGCTTTCGCGAATTACTGCATGGTGAGGAATATAATAACCGAAGCTAGGACGGCTTACCTCAGTTAAATGACCTAATCTTTTATATTCGTTAATAAATTCAGTATAGTCATCTTTGATTTTAGATTTATTAAGTTTCCTTTCTAAGTTTAAGAACCGCCTTTTAGCAATAACATAAGAGTCCCCTAAAGTTTCACTGGGGACTTCACGCAATGGAAGTTTCACACAAAATCGCCCATTGCTCAGGCGGATAGTGTTTTCAATAAAATGGTTTTCACAATGTTGTTCCTCATTGGAAAACTTATTATTATTGGTTGGCAGGGCAGGAACATCTTCAACTTCCCAGAACTTAGTTAGAGAGTCCCTAATCTCCTGAGAAAAGTTAGAATGAGTAGTAGTAGTAGGGCTTACACCAGTAGGGCCCGACACGAGCCAACCCAGTTTAGATTTTAGTAGTGTCGGTTTATTTTTACCTAACTTGATTTGTTTGGAATCTACAATTTCCCAATAAATATCAGCTCCTAGCAGTAAGTCAATTTCAGAGGGTACGTAGTAGGTAGGATCTGCTAGTTCTATAGATTTAGGAATATTCCATTCCGAAGGGTTAATCTTTGAGCTGGGCAACATCCCAGTAATATCAGGCACTAAAAGACATGAAACATTCGCATGGAATAAGTTAATCCGCGATTTAAGTTTTATGTTACACCTTTTAGTAGTATTAGTTAGCTTATTATTTATACCAGCAATTGATATATTAGTATTAGAACAGGATAAATTCAGTTTTCTTTGCATTTTTTCAGTTATGAATGAAGACTGGCTTCCATTATCTAGTAGTGCTCTAACAGTGTGTGTTTCAGAAGTTTGGCTATCAATTAATTCCACTTGAGCAGTACATAAGAGGATCTGCCTGGGCATTGCCGCAGAGAGTGATACGGGATTAAACATAGCAATAGTAGAAGATGTCTGAGAGGTACTAGCTTCATGAGGAACTGGCGCTGCAGAAGACGTATCAACGGGTGAGTTTGTCTTGTCATTATCGGACTGTGATTTATGTAGCAATAAATTGTGTTTTTTGTTGCAGATTTTGCAAGGATTATGTTTGCAGTGAGCAGAGTAATGTCCAGGACGTAAACAGTTGTGACAGAGCTTATGCTTGGAAACTTCACTGTATCGAGCATCCAGTGACATGTCTTTGAATTTATCACACTTATATAGTAAATGATCTTGTGAACATATAACACACCCTTTTCCTTTAGTGTTAGAAGAAGAGACAAATGATTTTGTTTGCTTATTATCTTTAGAATAAGAACGTTTTTCAGCTTTAGTAGCAGCATCATTTTTGCTGTACTGCAAGGTTTCCAAAACATCAGCACGGTTTCGCAAGAAATTATAGAATTCTTCGATTGTCGGTGAAGCAGCAATAGTACTCCTGTGTTCCTCCCATGTGCGACCTGTGGCGCCATCTAGTTTAGACGCCATAATATACACAAGTAGAATGTCCCAGCGGGATTCAGTATCATTCAAAGAAGATAGGGCTCGAATGTTTTTAGAATAGTAATCTATCATAGTACGAAGTGACTTGTAATTTTCTTTAGTTATTGTCTCAAAATTCAAGATAGCCTTTAAATGATTATTCGTAAGTATCCGGTTGTTATCAAAGCGTTCAGTAAGTAAACTCCAAGCTAATTTATAATTGGCAGCAGTGAATTCAATTGATTTGATTATGTCAGACGCTCCTTCCTCTAAAGAAGAGCGGAGGTAATGAAACTTGTTAATATCCGGAATTGTATTGTTATTGTTAATTAAAGAATCGAAAGTGTCACGAAATTCCATCCACTTTAAATAGTTTCCGTCAAAGGAGGGCAGCTGAATAGTTGGCAATTTAATGTTATAGTTGCGGCAATCCTGTTTACCATTTTGACAACTAGATATAGAATTACAGTTAGTATTTTCGGGTACTACCTCACGAGGAGCAAAACTTTCAATTAACAATTGAGCTTTAGCAATGTTTGAGCAAAAGTCACTTTCAATTATGTCATTTTCTTCCAACTGATCAGGATCCAAACCTTCAATTTTAGTTTTAAGATCATCAAACTGTATCAACAATTCTTTAAATCTTGATAGTTTTATTTCAGTTTCTATAAGAATTTGTTTAGGAATGCTGTCAGCTTCTATTAGTTTAACTGTATTTAAATATTTTGAAAATATAGTTATTCTAGCCTTTATCGTACCACGTTGTTGAACAAGAGATTTCAATTCAATCGACATGGTGAATGCTTACAAAAACTGAACAGACCGTCAAGAAATTAACTATGCTGGTATTCAGTACCGCATGTAAAAGTTAAGATAATAAGCCAAACCATGTACGTCGCGCAATAGCTACGACAACAGCTCGTGCAGTCAGCGACTCACACACGAGCAAAGCAGGTCACACAGCACAGCATGCAAGCAGCAGAAGTGAGGAACAAGCAGCTTTATTGCAGCGCACTCCAGCGGGAACCAAGAAGCAGGTGTACACAGCGATTCTGGAAAATGCCAGGGTGTTCCCGTAAGCAAAGTGCAAGAAAGAAAGTAGGTATAGTTACTAGTTAGGTAGGTATGATTGTCTTTCAATTAGTAGTAGGTACCTCCATACTAAGAAACTATTGTCAATAATTTTATCTGACTCCAAAGAGTTTAGGTAGGCAAAGTGTCGTTTATTTAGTACCTACCTAATAAGAAATAAGAAATCATTAATATTAATCTGACTCGAGACAGATTACCTATTAAATCTGATGCACAGAAAGCGGCTGCAATATAATATCAATGTAGGTTAAGCATACTAAAATTGGGCGTACTTCCCTGTAGGCAAACCAAATCACTCACTACGCCAGGCTCATCAAGTAGGTAGGTGGGTCATCATTCGTCACATAGTTTCAGGCAGCCTCAGCTCGCCGCTTCTCGTTTTAAGCTTCATCATTGCACGCGGTCGATTCATCGTCAATCTTCTTAGTATATCACGTCGTGGGTCTCCAATGTTTCGTGTGATGATAGGTAAATCAGATGCGTGTTAACAGTCAATGTCGTTTATTGTTCCTTGACAAGTTATACAGAATAAAATAAATAAGTTTTGAACAATAATTAGATGAGAAAAGTTTTTAGTGCGCGTTGTCGTTCGCAGTCAACGAGAGAAGAGGAGAAAAGATGGCGGCCGCCGGCGCAGGCGACACGTTGCGTTCCAGCGAATGCAGCCCTTTACATTCGCGGCATTAACGCGTTCCAGTGCTGTTGCGAACAGTTACGGTCGCGAATCATATTTTGCTCAACATACGACCTGACACTGACATGCAAATTGTAAAAAACGTAGGAAAATTTGAATTTCGCGGGTTCTTATCTTAGCCCATCCCCCATAAAGTGAAAGTTGTATAGGCGGTGATTCGATAAATTGGAAGAGAATTGAGAGAGAAATTTCAAGAAGATGTCACGTTTAGGCACATTTCGTTACATGACATGACAGAGAAGAAAGATATACTTAACTCTCTCTCCATATTATGTCTCATAGACTAAATCTCTCTTATTCTTTATTTTTAGTAAATTATTTAACAACTCTAGCAATATGTCAAATTAAATTCAATGAATTTAACAGAAGGTGAATTCCCGTAATTAAAAACGTTCAAAATCTAGCCGCAAATGCCGCAATCTGATCTCAGCGACAATCAATGTCAAAACCTTGTCAAAAATGTAGGGAAATTAGAGGTATTTTGGACAGATTGAGACTGAAATCTGACTGTGAGTGTAAACGTTCTTAAAATTAGGTACGAGAGTTGCCCCTGTGGTCTGCTGTAATTACAGCAAGAAATGAAAAACGCGAGACGAATCACACTTTAAGCTCTTGACGATTGTAAAAAATACAATCAAAACTGCATTTTTGTTGTCAATTAGGCGTTTCATATAATACCTACTCAAATGTAATTACAGTAAATTACTGTTATTATCCGTGTGAGCTGAATTTGTGATTCATTTGTATTATGATGCAACCTGATGCTATTGTCTGTGCTATTGTGGCTTAGCAAAATCTATTTTTGAAACGAAGTTGTACGCTGTACTGTTCACATCACAGATAGATACACCTAGATAAAGCAAGTATCACGATCTCATGGAGGTGTTATGCTCATGGAATGCTGGTTACAAGCTAATTGATATTGCTGAAATGCTGACCTCTAAACTCTTCTGTCCAACTTCTTTTTTGGCAAAAGATGTTGAAGGTCCGTGGCTTGTCTTGTACTTGTCCCCCATTTTGATTTTTTTCAAAATGGGGGCCACGCATGAAACCTTTATAAATCGAAGGCTGACATCAATGCGAACAGAAAACATGTGACCAATCCCCGTTTAGGTGTCACGTTTCCGAGATAATAACGTTCAAAGTTGATCACGTGATATCCATATTTTTAGAACTTGCATACATCTTGTTGCATAGATGTTTGATTACTTTAAATTTTTAAAGTGATTGTTTCAAACATTTAAGAAACAAGTTATGGGTACGCAAGTTCCAATCCGCAAGCACTGCTAGAAGAAACATATGGGTAAGGCGAGGTGTCTGATTAAATTCCCTCCTTCCAGATTTAGAGGTGAGACTAAGGATTAGTGTTCTATTTATAAATCTTCATATCTAATTCAAGAACACCACTATTAACTCTAACTTACTGTAAAATTAGATTCCCATAAATAAATAAGTATGAAAATAAATGTTTAATATAATATATTTTGCTCATGTAGATTAAGCTGGGCTATAAGTTATGGAATAAATAAATTGAGTTCATAAATAGGAGCAATATAATATTGCTCGTAGTGGATTTATAGGTTTGGCAGTAAACCATATCAGCTGTCTGGTAAAATATTACTGCTAGTAATATTTTTGGTTCTGTATTTGGATATTGTATATATGCAGACTGCAGTTTGAGATCGTGGAAGAGGTCCTTTATAATGTAAGGTAGCTCAACATAGCATAATCAGCCTATAATGTTGCCACTGTTGGGACATAGGCCTCCTCTCTTCGAGAGGGATCGGGCTTTAATCTACCACGCGGACCCAGTGCGGCTTGGTAGATGTCACTTGTCTTCGAATTTAAAAGGTATGTTGAACGAATCAAATTCCCGGTCAATCTGGCAATGTTTTTTTGTGCTAACACCATTGTGTAGGGCAGAAAAAACTGATGAAGAACGTTCTAGGGAATAATTTGATACGTACGGTCATATTCCGGGGCCAAGTGACCCCAATATACTCTAATCATCATCCTACTTAATCAATATATCATAAACTTATGGAAATAGGAGTCACCCAATGATCATAATAATGAAACGACAATAAGGAAGTTGTCCCAACAATCTTCTGAAAAAGGGATCGGTAACTTTTGTCATAGTTATCCTATGCCACTTTTGTTTCCGTTTTCTTCAATATTTTTTATGGTAATATGAGCAAACTATCCTACTGAATATATTTTCAGGAGTTAGGAGGTAGATATATGTTCGACTTTATTATGTTTTTTTTATGTATGTTCACCGATTTCTCCGTCAAATTGTGGACCTATTTTATTTTTATTTTTTTGTTTGAAAGGGTATGCTACTCTTGAGGCGGTTCCATTGTCATCAAGTTGGAATCTGATGAGAGGATTCTATGGAAATCGAGGGAAACCCTCAAATTTTATAGGCAAATCTATACCGATTTGGCTATTTTTATAGTAACTCGTGCATTTCAAATGCACGAGTTACTATAAAAATAGCCAAATCTTTCCGAGAGCAGCTCTCGGAAAGCACCATTTGGTGAAGTGGAACTGATGATGAAGACCACAGGTGGCCACCGGAACTACTCCATAATAAGTATTTCACGAGTTGCGATTCGATTACTATGGTTGCTAAGCAATTTATGCTCGTCACAATGCGTATGGTGAAATGGAGCTGATGGTGAAATACCAGGAGAACTCCTCAATAATTAACGTCCCTGCATCGGGAAAAGCAATATATTTTTGTAAAAGACGATGAGCAAGTTGACACTAGACTATTGTAACTAAGATAAATTATAAGCAGACCCACTAAAAAGCGAGAAATAAAAACTTTATAACAAACAAAAAAAAAAACGACTTCCAAAAAAACTACAAAGTGAAACAATAACTTTAATTTCGGAAGTCGGTGGCAAAAAACTATAACATAGACCGCAACCAAAAGCTTATTAGAACCTTTTTGAAACTTGTCACTCAAAAATCAACTCAGAATGCATTTAATTAAAGTAGATAACTGATTAAGTGGCGATCGAATGATAAATAATTATTGAGATTATGAACACTGCTATAGTGTTGGTATAGATATTATAGCCATCCATTATCGATATATCAAAATTGCTTGTTTCATTCATTGTTGTTGCTTGTTTTGCATGTTTGTGTATGTGAGTTTAAATGTTTGTAAACGCACCCACAATACAGGAGAAATTCCTAGTGTGGGGCAACGTTAAAAAAAAAAAAAAATATATATATATATATATATAAATTAACCTGTAGCGGATACGTAAACAAAGGTAGGGTCTACTTATTGACCTTAATAATACCAAAACATATAAATATTTGCTGCAAAACCATACATTAAAACAACACCAGCAGGATTATATCGTCTTTATTTCGCAGAGCGGCTTTAAAATAATACCTCATTAATAACTCGTAGTATTTCACGTAAAATGAGGACATATTTAAACACTTAAAAAAATAAATTAAAATAAAACAGCCCTCATTTCGTAGGAATTCCATTCAAATCGAATAGTACCCATTTCTAAATATTTCATTTCTGTAACAAAAGTTTAATTAAAACTCGACCTAGATACTAGCGAACCTGAATTGATAATAAAAACATTCATTTGTGACATCGGCCTACTTTTCCCTAAGGTAGAGGCAAAATGTCAGATGTGTACTGTCAACCACCGATAGTCCGTCGATGACAGAGGTTTTTATTAATTGGCCCCATGGGGCTTGCCCGCTCGAACGACCAGACGCAAACGCAATCCCAAGCTTCGGCTGTTATAGACATTATTTGTTGAAAAAAACTGATACAAATAAAGGTAATGGTTTTCCTGCTCATCAGCTATTTAAAAACTTGATATATTATTTATTTCTTAATTTATCACAATAATAATTCTTAGTTACTATAAACTAAATAGTTACTGAAACAATAGTTACTGAAACAATATCTTCTGTTTCACTGAGACGGCCCGGAAATGATGGTATGATTGCGATATCAGACCTTATGTTCGTCAACTTGTTCTTTTTAGGGTTCCGTACCAAAATGGTAAAAACGGAACCCTTATGGTGAGACTAAGTCTGTCTGTCTGTCTGTCTGTCACAGCTGGATATCTCAAGAACTACTAATGCTATCAACTTGAAATTTGGAATAGTTTTAGATGACGTTTGCCCAACTATTTTGCAAATAAGAAAGAAATAAATATAAATATATAGGTGGAGCGGAAGGGAGTGTCCGACTCTTACTGACTAAAACCCATCCGTGTTCCTTCCTTAGCCCTTTATGTTCCAGGCCAGCGGTAAACCTTTCGGACAGTCCCGCTGACCCGGCAGGCTTCGGCCCTATGGGGCCCCTCCTCGATGCTGACATCTCTTTGAGGCGCGCGTGGAACACGTACGCGCCGTCCGGCACGGGCCTGGTCCTGATCGGACTTTGAGCTACCCATTACTCTCCGCCGGCAGGCCCGCGCCTACAGTGGCCGGGAGTCGTCGCGCGGCTCCCGTAGCCCGGAGCGTCTCCCGCGGCAGCTGGGACGGAAGGCTCTCTCCCTGAGCCGTCCCGCCACCTCCTTCGTTAGCATGACTGCTTCGCAGAAGGAGATGACTGCCTCCCACTCCCTCTCGCCCCGGACCATGGCTTGCACCAGGGCCGGACGCGAGAGGTCGCCGCCGCTGCCGATCGCCTCTACGAGGACACGGCGGTGCTCCGCCCAAGCGGGGCAGACCTCCACCGTGTGCTACACCGTGTCCTCTGGGCGATCCTGGCAGTGGTGACACCCGGGCGTTTCCTCCCGCCTGATGATGTGCAGGAATCTCCCGAAACATCCGTGTCCAGTGAGGACCTGCGTCAGGCGGTAGGTGAGGGCGCCGTGACGCCTCTCTAGCCACTCCTCAAAGAGGGGTCTTATCGCCGCTATCGCGGCGTGCCCTGCTCTGGGTTGCGACAGTCGCTCCTTCCATGTCGCCATGAGATCGCGCCGGAGATCCGTCCGCTCCGCAGCAATTTGCCGCGGAAGCGGAACCTCCCCCCGGCGTAGTGCCTCCGCGCGCCACTCATACAGGCGCGCGAGGACTATCGCCTCCAGATCCCATGGCGGCAGTCCGGCAATGAGGCTTGCCGCTTCGCCCGAGATCGTGCGGTAGCCCCGGATGATCCTTACGGCAACCACCTTCTGGGGTGCGTTCAGGTAGTGGGCGGCTCGCCACCGCAGTGAACGCGCCCACGCCGGGGCCCCGTATAGCGCCATGGACCGCACGACCCCCGCGTAAAGCCTCCGGCAGGAGGCGTTTGGCCCCCTCAGGTTGGGCAAGAGCCGCTTGAAGGCGGTCCCGGCCCGTTCCAGTTTGGGGGCCAAACGTCGGAAATGCTCGACGAAGTTCCACCGGCTGTCGAGGACGAGACCCAGGTACCTCATCGTTGTCTCCCACCCCCTTATCTCCAAAGTTTGCAGAGAGAAAAATCAGAAATTATTCTATGTGATAGAAGTTTATGTAAAGATTACAGGAAAAATAAAACGAAGTCTCTAAATAGCACCTTTCAAAAATCTTCAACAAAAGTTACATTAGTTCCATTATCGCTTAATAGATGACGCTGACATAAAACTTCAATACTCTACACCGCAGTACACAATGTTAAAATTCTCTGACAAATATAGGCCTCGCCGATGAAAATTTAAAAACATATGATGTTACGGAACCCTCGGTGCGCGAGTCCGACTCGCTCTTGTCCGGTTTTTTGTGTTTGTGTTCTTTCTCTGCGTATTTTTATTTTCTCATTCTTCCTCTTTATAGAACAGGTCTATTATGAGAAAATAAGGTTTATAATATCAGTTGATCTCCAATGTGAAGAACCAATATGCACTTAACCTTTTAATAAAAAAAGAAAGATCAACATCAAACATCTACTCAAGTATGATACACACCTGCTTCTTTCACCCTTTTTGTTGAACATAAAAAGGGCATTCCGTAATGTAGATCTCTCAACAGCCATTACGATCGACTGTTTACCTGTATTTCTTGTTTACGAGCTTCGTGCGCGTTTAACGTGGCATACATTTTGATCTAAAATTGTAAGTAGTAGCTTTTGAAATATTTGGGTAGCTGTTTGTGAAGTTACCATATCAGTTCTTAGAAAGTGTTATTTTTTGTTTGTAGGGAAAGCTGAAAAATTAGCTGATGAGTAAGGGTGCGACTGTTATGATATTTTTTTTGTATTTTCCGCCACTGGAAACCAAGATGTCGGGAGATAAAAGTTACTTAGTTGGGTCTACTACAACACCTCTAATTAAAACGAGCGATAGATCAAGTCTCACCTAATAAAGTGAAGAAAATTTATGATTAGGTATAAACTTTTTTCTTTTACGTTCCTTTTTCGACAGCAATCGCATATCATAACATTTTGATCTAAAATTGTAGTAGTTTGTTTAGATACCTATTTGTGAAGTTTCAATACGTATCAGTTCTGGGAAGTGTTTTTTTTTATAGGGAAAGCTGAAAAACTACCGAAGAAGGGTACGACTGCTAAAGTATTTTTGTCTGATAAGGTATTTTTGTCATTTCTGTGCAACGTAAGGAAACGAAATAAAGTTACACATTCAGAATAGGTGCTTATTAACTATAATAAGAATAATCCGGTAGGAGAAGTGCTGTTACCCTAGCTAAGTAAGTAATATAATAAAGTATAATAACATGCACCACAAAAACACAACATAATAAAGAAGACAAAACACAACATAATAAAGAGTATAAGAGAGAGAGAGAGTGTAAGAGTATTCTATTCTATTCTATTCTATGCACCCTATTTGCGCAATCTTAATCATTTTTAAGGATATTACTCCATTGATTCATATTTTCGAATTTTTTTCGTTTTTTTTCGAGAAACGTAAATAACGCAATTAATGCTGCTGAACTGTCAAAATGAAAGCCATTGCTACAGTTAGTGGGTCTACTCCGCCACACCTAATTAAAACGAGAGATAGAGATATCAAGACACACCTGCTAAAGTACCTAAACAAAAAGTTTACAGTCAAAATAGTGAAGTAACTTTTTCGACCGCATCATCGCATAACATTAGACAAGAAAGAGAAAAAAATGTTTTTTTTGTCACATAAATATCTACTTTTAAACAAAAAATGTAAGCCAATAAAAAAAAATGGTCACGATCCGATTAATAGTTGCGCAGAAATGTGTGGACAAACATACTGTATGTTACATAGATACGTCTATAAAATTTTGTATACCTATTTGTTTGGAAGCCTTATTAGATTGTCATATGTGAATATAATGCAATTCCATTATTATTACATACATACCTACGTGTCGAATCGATAACCTCCTTTTTTTTGAAGTCGGTAAAAAGACAAGATCATCAGCCGAAAGACGTACACTGCTGGGCATAGGCCTCCCCCAAGCACCTCCACTTCGACCGGTTCTGTGCTTCTCGCATCCAACGGGTTCCTGCGGCCTTGTGAAAAGACAAGATACATAACTCGAATAAAAAAAACGAAACAATTTGATCTCATTAGGTGTGACTGTCGTCAAAGGCGACCCAATCCGATACAACAAAAGTTAGGACATGTTTTTTTCTAGAACAAGTTTTTTTTGCTTTACACCGTACGGCATTCCATACAAACTTTCAAGTTTTTCGAAATGAATTAACCGAATTTAATGAAACTTCATACGCATAAGCAGGATACAAAGGTCTAAAAAGTTAGCAGCCAAATTAGACCGATTTTCAATTATCCATAGAAACAGAGATTTCCAGTTATCTTTTTTTAAATAAGACATTTCGAAAATGTTCTCTACAAATTTTTTAGACCTTCGTATCCTGCATATGCGTATGAAGTTTCTTGGCTTGAAAGTTTGTATGATATGCCGTACGGCGTAAACGCTCTGGCGAAAGTTTGAAACCATGTAAATCAAGCTATAAATGTTTATTTTTCTATGTTTTAAATTTTGGGGTGCCGAAGGTATGCAGGAAAACCATGAAAGTTTACCGCATTGGACCTTTATTCCTTTATAAGTCCTTAATGAAATTGGTTTGTATACCGTCAAACGGGGTGAATAGGGATGCAGGGGTGAATCGGGACGAAACTTTAAAAGCGATTTTAACATTGAAATAATATAGTTTGTTGCCAAAAAGGAGTCTAATGTGTTTATTGTATTATAATTAACGATTAAGTGTCATGTTTCGGCAACAAACTGTATTATTTCAACGCTAAAATCCATTTTAAAGTTTTGTCCCAATTCACCCCTGCATCCCTATTCACCCCGTTTGGTGGTACCTACTTACTTAATTAAAAGCCGTAGAAATATAAGGGATCGTGACCTTCGAGCAAGCCGTATCTAGTTATTCTATGATAATTGAATTTTCTTCCTGGAATTTTGGTAATGATAATAATAATTATGAGGTCGAACCTTTTTTATTTTCCCGAACCAATCTTTCTGAATTGCGAAACAAAGAAGAATCTTCGCGTGTGTGGGCTTACCTATTAGGCCGAATTTACTCGCCCGAAACGGGCGAGTCGTAACTTTTAAATAATATTATTTTATTATGCAATAAATTAACTTCATGCGAGTCGCCTATAACAAAAATAATATTATTTAAAACTGTCGATTCACCTGTGTCGGGCGAGTAAATTTGTGCAAGCCCGTGTATGCTATCAATTTTAATGTTCAACATCAACATTCGACAACCTTATAGACAATCAACATCATAAATAAAATTTATTCAGAATATTAATTAAAAACAACTAATTTCCCCGCTTTTAATTGCCCCTTATTAATATTCCACAATCAAATTTTATTTTATTTTCCAAACTTTAACAGCTGGCCTCGAATGCGTTCGGTCGGGCGGCCATAAATTCAGTCGGACAAAATACCAAAATATGTATATTACTTATGCATGAGTCCGCTGGCGTTATCCACACACATGAGCCAAAATGATTTGTTATCCCATAAAACGCCTTTACTTACGTACCGAGATGGGAAGTCGCGGCTACTGCACAGGAACAATCCACCCTACGAAGTTTTTATAGCCATCGTTCTTTGAAACGCCAGTGTGCTCGTTCAGTTAGGAGTAACTTTGTGATTTTCAAAACCGTACGTATGCAGCGTTATTTTCATACAATAATACACAGTTTATGTTCGACAAATAGACGCTTTGATTTACTGCAAACGCCTCGTACTTGCACTCAATAAATAACAGCTCATTTTGTTCGAAACGAGGTTGTGTTGACTGTCAAATGTATTCAGGTATTTTAGCACGAACTGGCTAAGATATTAGTATTGCGGCTCCGTGTTTAAGTATAGAGAATGTAATGATTGTAGCTTACTTCCATTATCGTACAATTTTACGGTTTTGGGCTTCAGTTTTTCCTTATTAACGGCCGGAGATGTTATTATATACGTAAATAGGCCCGCACAATTATGTCTGTTACGAATAAAACCTATAATTATCTCTCATTTGGGTAGCTGCAATAAAATTATCGTGAAAGTTAATACGCAGCTGTTTACTCGAGCTCGTGAATCAACTTGATGGCGATAACTGGTATATTATGAACTAGTGTTTGCCAAGTTGTGTTATTGTTTGTAACTTTTGTATCTTCTAAGTAGGTACTTACTGAAGAGAAAAGTGTTTTTTGTATAACAAGGTGTTTAATACTTACCCCCTGGCCTTACTAATAAACGTATTATATCAGATGAATAGTTACACACCAATTTCTCTCTTTCAGTAGTCTGTAATTTGATTTTCGAAAAAAGAAGACAATGCGTTGTGTAACTATACAGACGCTATACACCGTGTATTAGTAAGGGGGTACCTCTTTAGTTTCCATAAGTAATAATACATGATTGTGAGTGAAATTATTACTAACATCACGCCTATAATCCCCGAAGGATTAGGAAGAGGTGTACCTACAGTACATCCATATTTCGCCAGTTATGTTTTTAAGTCCCATGTTAATAGAGGGCTAGATAGAGAAACCTAATTATTATGTACCTTCTTATACCCATAAGAAGGTACATAATAATTAGGTTTCTCAAACTATACCAAGCTACCGTTGTATCTAGTTTTTTTTTCATTTAAATTCTCCCTTAGATCCCAAAGACGAGAAATAGATGCCAAGACACAAATGGATGTGTGTGTCAAAGAGGTTTTATTTTAAAGATCCCATACATTATTTACAAATGCAAAAAGGTGCATTTACAAACGGTTCTCTAAATTATTGTATCGTTAAAAGTACATCATTATTCATCACGGATATTTACTACACAAATACAATGAATCCTTGCCTTAATGTCCAACAAGATGTTAAACTATTTGCACTATCAAACAAATAACATCGGACATTATTCTTCGGAGTATCTTCGGTATCTGTCCATACCTCTCGGTCTACCTCGAGATTCTATACGCGTGTGCGCTGGTCAAGTGCACCGGCCATGTTTGTCGTCACAGCTGACTGGTCGCGGAGAATTTGACGCCCCACACACGTGAAATAGCCGCTGTTCACACGTTGTATTGATTTTAAATGATGCTAATGTCGTATGTTTGGATAGATAATTAATTAGATATAGAAAAACAATATGAACTTACCCATCTGCCTAGTAGTGCCTAGCCTTTTCCCAACTGTGTTGGGGTCGGCTTCCAGTCTAACCGGATGCAGCTGAATATCAGTATTTTACATAGAGCGACTGCCTATCTGACCTCCACAACCGAATTACTGGGTAATAACTATACCCCTTGGTAAGACTGGTTGTGAGACTTTCGGGCTTCTGACTACCCGTAACGACTGTCAAAAATCCACAAATGACAGCCGGGGCCAACCGCTTTACATGCTTTCCAAGGCACGGAGGGATCTTGATATGTAAAGATGATCACCCATCCACAGACCAGCCGCAGCAAGCGTAGCTTAATCTGATCGATCGACCTGTGCGGCTGTTATTATTTAGCCACAGGCCCCCCTTACTCCCCGTATTATACCGTACATAAGGTATATTAAGTACCTATATTTTTTAGGCACTCATAAATTATCATCACGCCTTGTGTCCCCGTCGGGTTGAGCAGAGGTTTACTTACCCACTACAGACTATCTAGGAACGCAATCGATTCCTCAATTCCTCGTGATATACAGCGCATATCGCGAAAAAAAAATCAGCTGTTCCCTACATTTATGTTAGTACCTATAACTCGTCAAAATGTAGGGAACAGCTGATTTTTTTTTCGCGATTTCAGGTTTGGTCCCATAGTAAAAGTGGTTCATAATGATGAGTACAATGACCTCTTAAGAGGTTGTTAATGTTTTACCAATAACCCTGTATAGTCAACCTTATAAGATGAATGGTAGAATACTGTGTCACTGTTATCAAATAACAAATAATCCACCCTGTATAATCCCTATCTTTGGAAGTCCCTCCGTCCTTAAAGTAAAGTAAAGTTTAACATTTAGTCGACGAGCCAGCTTTTTACGAGACTTCTTCTTGCCTAGACCAAAATCTCAGGCATTGTTCAGGTTCAGATCACCTAGTTTTACTGCCTACAATCTTGCTAACTATAAATTCTGAGGATTTTGTGTTCATTTTATCACAGACGTTTTAATTATAACGAACAGCCGGGTATTTGTAATCTTCGTACTTTATGAGTGAAGTTATTTTCGAAGCATTGTTGGCTTGTACTTAAATATGAAACATGTTGGCAGTAAACATGAGAACATTGAACTTTCCTTCTTTTTACAAAAGGTTCATTCATAGAGAAAAGGGATACCTGCAGTATCGAATCAAAAGTATCCATTGGTACAGCCGATCATTTCTGTCAAAATGTCACTGTGAAAATGTAGGCGAAGTAGCTGTCAATATGTGTCAAACTCTAACATCAGTTGGAATGACAATAATTCACCGGTTTCATTTTGACAGTTCAACAACTTTCATTGCGTTATTTACGTTGTTGAGCAGACACATTATTCGAACATTATGGAGCAATGGATTAGCAATTTGCTTCAAAATGAATCAGATTCTGATTGATAGTGTGTTACGCAATTAAGTAAATTGCTGACCTCAGATAAAGCTTTCATCATTTGCGAAGAACTTGGATTCTTTGGTAATAGGTAAGCACCTCCATACTTCGCACTAAATAGCCGATACCGAAATATAGTTGGAAAAGGTAATTTGAAAAAATTAAATCATCTTCAGAAAGAAATTAACTTAAAATTATGAAATAACTTTAATTTCGGAAGTCGGTCTTGGGATCTGTACCTATTTTAGTTTTAGTTTTTTGCCACCGACTTCCAAATAAGCCAATAAAAAAAATGGTCACTATCCGATTAATAGTTGCGGGACATACATACATACTGTATACATACATCTATAAAATGTTGTATATTTGTTTGGAAGCCCTAATAGATTGTCATTTGTGAATAATATAATGCAGTTCCAATAACATTACATACATATGTGTCGAATTCATAACCTCCCTTTTTTTGAAGTCGGTAAAAACATTTTTAATTGTAATACCTACATGTGTATAATACCTACATATATACCTACATACTTATAATAACAGTAAATGTGTATTATTTTACTTAATGAAACCAGCGGCGCGGGGCGGGAGGGGGCGGGTTAAACCTATTGAGTGGGTCACGAAGGGGCAATATGAAAATTACCGGGCCATGGCAGAACAAACAACAATGTTAGGCAAACACTGAATTATACCTTTATTTGTTTATTGTATTGCATAGTTGGTATTCGAAGTCACTTGTTTTTTTTGGGTTATTGTAAACTCGCCATAATTCATTATGGCGAGTGTGGCCGGCTAAAACTAGGTGTACCCGCACTTCGGCCGGCTAAAACTAGGTGTAGCCGCACTTCGGCCGGTTAAAACTAGCCGTGACATATATATTATCATACAAAATTAGTTTGTACTAAAGGTTTATATCAATACCTGCGTACCTACTAATGTAGAACGAATATCGTTTTGCTGTCGGTACATTCAAAACAAGTTTGACATACCTGTGACGAGCCGGGTCAGCGGGATTGTCCGAAAGGGCTACCGCTGGCCCGGAACATAAAGGGCTAAGGAAGGAACACGGGTGGGTTTTAGTCAGTAAGAGTCTGACACTCCCTTCCGCTCCACCCAGAGCGGGAGGGGTCATTTGATGATTTCCCATCAGAAAAAAAAAAAGAAAAAAAAATACCTGTGACGAGTTTACTATACCTGTTGTGAATTATTTTGTCACTGTGGCAAGTTAACCAATATTTTTAAATGTGGCGAATTTTCGTTGTGTTGAGTTTACAAAAACCCTTTTTTTTAAGTGAAAATAGCGTTAGACGTACCTACTTTGCGCTCTCTCTGAACATTGAATGAAACTGAACCGTCACGCTCGGGTCCGTGACGCTGAATCGGGTATACTCGGCTAGTCGGCTCCAGTTGGTCGATGACGCTGAATCGCGTATACTCGGATCCAGTCGTAAGTTTCCACTTGTATCGTATATGGTCATAAGTCATAAGCACACAAATCCTCTTGTTTATGAACGTGTCTCTGAAAATAAATTAATTTTTCTTTTTGTTAGTAGCAGTACCTATCGTGTTTCAGATTTTCAATTCTTACTCGAGTATCGAGTTCAAAATCGATAAAAACTATTTCCAGATCCATAATAATCGCACGTATTTCTGTAACCAATGAACAAAGTAGCTTTGTTCCAGACAGAACTGTAAACAAATTCCTTTGCAGCATATTTTTAGGCTTCAATGGCTGCGTGTACGCATGGAACGGGTAGGTATTGTAGCGGCATGATGAAAGAAACTGTTGTTCTTACTAGCTGTATTGACACTAATATTATTCGTTTCGCAAATGTAAAATTAAATATGTACTGAAACAAGAAGTGCCGAAGTGCTGAATGATTGTTTAGGTCAGTAGATAGGTAGGTAGTCATAAGTACAGTCACGAGCACTAATATGTCAACACTTGGCAACATTCAATTGCGATTTTTTCGTGAAATAACGAATGCAACGTTGAAATACGACACTTTACACAAACCTATGGGTTCGAAAATACTTTGTTCGTATAATAACATAAAATTTCATTTAAAACTAAAAGATAAAATCGTCTTTGAATAAAGCCAAGCGTGTACATACTTATGCTCATGACCGTACATATACCAGCACACCAAGCTACCTGAAACTAAAATTTTGCCAATCAACTTTGAACCTTACGCTTTAGCGATAAAGTTGAAAAACTATCAAAGAAATTTGACAGATTGTAGTAGCTTGATGTGCTGGCGTCTGTACTTGCCTATAAATACAAATAGCCGACAGAAACTCGATAAGTAACGGATGGTCATCTATCCACGAACTGACCGCGGCAAGCAAGCGGCTGTTATCATTTAGCCACGAGCATCTGGAGGTCATGACCATCAAATAATAATGAACCCCGAAATCCGGCTCCCAATAAAAGTAACTGGAAGGTTTATTTCCAGATAAAACCGAACAGCATACTTACACTACCTACCTGCAACCATACATACGTTATCTATCATACATATTAACTTATACTACAGACTAAAAGGATAACCCAATCAAGGTGCTGCGAGTTAATTAATTTGTGAAGGGTAGTGGATTCTGTAAAGTTTACTTTGAATCCCATGCAAATCAAAAACCAACTCTCTTTGTTTTATGTGGGTCTAGTAGTGGCCCAGTGGTAACGGTCGCGATTTACGAGTTCATCGTAGGTTCGAACCCAGGGGGCCTAAAAAGGCCACTTTAGCAGAATCACAAAAGGATAACATTATGAATCATAATATGGCGAAGACAGTCCGTGTTTTTCTTTCAGTTCGTGTCTCAGAGATTGGGATTGGATTGGATTGATTGGTATTTTAGCACAGACAAAAAAAAATAACTGAAAAAAAAAAAATGGTTGCCTGTAAAGTCGGTTTTACGGGCGAAGATTTTACGTGACAACGACCGATCATCCGATCATAGTTGAGTGGGAGAGAGACGCAAGGCATTCGGCGGGCCTCTCTCTCGTTCGGTGACTCATCGTAACGTTACCGAGCGTTACACTTTTTCATAAGTGACTCCCAGTCGCAACCTAATTTAAGACGTTGTCACGTCAAAAACCCTCACCAATGGGATTTGATACGATTAACATAACAGTTAACTGTCCATTATTATTCATAATGTTATACTTTTATGATTCTGCCAAGGTGGCCTTTTTAGGCCCCCACACACGCGCCCGCGTAGGGGATTTCGCCCCACTTCCTCTCGAAGAGAGGAGGCCTGCTATTATGCTTTGAATTTCGAACAGCGTCGGGCCATTGACCCTTTACGATCATTATATCAATAAGTCACCTTGATACAAATTTACTTTTAAAACAAATGACCAACGAGTTCACTTTCAAATTGTCTGCAATCACTTGAATGAGGTTTGAAGTTAAAATTACGGAATAGCACTACTGGAAAGTACTGCCTAGAAGAGGTTTACTCAATTACCTACGAGTAGGTACCTACTTGCTATGAGGGCTATGAGTAGGTACCATACCATCACAACTTGTTTTCTTAATTGATTTTTACACGCCCGACCGTGGGAATACAGGCAGCTGCTACATTCTTTTGTCTTTCATTCTTTTGAACACTGAAATACTGAAATAATGACTAAAATCTAATTTTCTTTATTTAATTACTAAAGTGTTTTTCTCATTTTTCAGTGTGAATGGTGTTTTTTTTTCAGGTTTGTGCAAACAATGGCATGCATACAACCGACCCTCGTCAGTGCCAGTCCGTGCCGAGCCAGTTGCTTTTAATCCCTAAATGTAAATAATCAAAATATGTTTTTTTACAATCACAATACGACGGATTTTGAAGGGAATTGCTAATCTATTATTTCATTTGTTTGAAACATTCTTCTGCTCGACGAAGTGACTAACGTAATTAATGTTGTGGAAATGTCAAAATGAATGGCATTGCCATTGTATGTCATGAAACTTCATACGCTTAAAAGCAGGATACAAAGGTCTAAAAAGTTACATATGAACATTTTCGAAAAAAAAAAGTGTTACTTACAGACAAATTAGACCGATTTTAAATTTTCCCTAGAAAGATTTCCAATTATCATGTTTTAAATAAGACATTTCGAAAATGTTCTTAAGTGACTTTTTAGACCTTTGTATCCTGCTTATGCGTATGAAGTTTCATTAAAATCGGTTCATTCATTTCGAAAAACAAGGGCTTGAAAGTTTGTTTAAATGAACGTCCGTACGGCGTAAACGCTCTTAATATAAAGGGATATTTTACCCGCATTAATCGGTACCGGCTTGTATTTACCGGGAACCCGCGTCTTTATGTACGGACCCTTAGAAAGAATAAGCAACGCATAATATTAAAGTCCAACCTAAAAACGAAACTAATTATTTTTATTACCTACTTCACCTATTCAAAAACATGATGTAAATATGACGAAGACATGCCATAAAACCCTCAAAAAGCAGCTTAGGGCCATACCACACGGGCGGTTCTCTCGTCGCAGGAATTCGCGTCTGAACCGCACTAGACACAATTTAATATGGAAGTTGTATGCTGCATACTACACTGCGCGGTTTCTCACTTCCATATTAAATTGTGTCTAGTACGGTTCAGAAGCGGATTCTCGTGGCGGGAGAACCGCCCGTGTAGTATGGCCCTTACGATCATTACGACCCATGAACCGACAACATAATAAAACAAACTAGGGTCCATGGACCCCATGGTGTCCTACACCCATTAGTTCCACTCCAAACGCATCGAAACATGAACTGATAACAACTGACTTTATCACCTTGTTAACTTTACTTATCTATGACTTTCCAGTAATTAGAATTATATTAATCTAACATCGCCTTATTTTAATAGCAATAAGGTTCAATTTGCGTGAGTAAATGAAGTGTAGTATGGGCCAGTAAGTGCGTATGGCAGTTGCGTGTGATGGCGATAAGTGGTCGACGTTAGCTTCCCGTTCTTGTTGTAATTAACGGTGGGAATGGCGTGAAAATTATGGTTGAATAAATAACCTAATCTAGGCAAGTTCTAGAATTTGTGTACCTGTTTTGCTAGGATGCAAAAAACGTAGGTGCGCATATTCAAGCATCTAAGTTTTTTTGCATCTTAACGTACTAAACTGACAGACTCAATAGCCAACTTAAACAACTCTTGCGACTCTTGCGAGTGCATGTCATGAACCAAATTGGATTTCATGGGTTTTAATTTTTTTGCGCGGATTATTAATTATTTTTTTCTAAAGTAAAATTAGCAAAGTTACTCCTTTTAACATCAGCTATCCAGCTCGCCAGTGAAAGTACCGTCAAAATCGGTCCAGCCGTTTCGCAGATTGGCCGGAACAAACAGACAGACAAAAAAATGTTTTTAGGGTTTCGTACCTCGAAAGGAAAAACGGAACTCTTATAAGATGACTTCGTTGTCCATCTGTCTGTCCGTCAGTCAAGAGCCTTTTTCTCAGTTATGCGTAAAGTTATCAAGTTGAAGTTAATATCAAATACTCAGGGCTGTAATCCCTTGAAGCAGTGAAAAAATCTAACTTCTAAGTCAAGGCAATCAAAAGATACGGGCGTTTATGTTCCGAAATCAAAACCTGTAGGGTAGGTACTTCCCGTTGACCTAGAATCATGAAATTTGGCAAGAAGCAATGTCATGTAGCACTAGTAAAGGGAAAAATCCGAAAACCGTTTTGTTGTTACATTACAAAAAAAATAATTTTAAAACTATTTACATAGGTACTATGTACGGAGCCCTCGGTGCGCGAGTCCGGCTCGCACTTGACCGGTTTTTTTTGTTATAAGTACCGTATATACTTTGATTATGCATTTAGTAAAAGACTGTTTTGACATTTAAGAACTGACATTACGAACAGACACTTCATTTGTATAGATGTAATAATAGATTAATTAGCAGAGCATTTATTCTAACTTATCGATCCACAATCTTCGTCGATAACAGTCAAAAACTTATGTAAACATCTTGTTACAAGTTTCCATACCAGTTTTTTTACCAAGCTCATTCCAATTCCCACACTTTAAATTCGGGGTCAAAAGCACTCCCCAACTGCTACTGTCTACGCGGCATACCTCGCTGTTTTCGTGGCCCCTCCTATCAAATTCAACGGGCTAATAAAGCTCTTTAACAGTATCTTATCATTTGAACATAAAGTTCAAATTCCGGAAAACCAGTAGATATATCTGTAAAGGCGGGAACACATACGGTAGCGGGGGGTTCTTGGTTTCAATTCTCGGGTCGGGCAAAGTGTTACTGAGTTTTTCCATTAGGAATTTCTTAGTAACAGCCCGGAGTTTGGAAGTTGGCGGTGTGATACCCCCGTGGCTCGGAAAGCACGTTACGCCGTTGGTCCTGCGCCTGATCTCTCTCCGGTCGTGTCGGATTGCCGTCCCATCGGACTATGAGAGTGAGGGAAGAGGCGAGTGCACCTGTGTCTGCGCGCACACTAAACTTGTGCACTATAATATATCCCGCGCCGAAGGCTAGTCTCCGTTGAGATTGGCCGCCATGGCCGAAGTACGGACTGGAGGACTTTATTTTATGTTATTACGGTATCGGAGGATACATTTGAGCAAAACCTGCCGAAATTCATTTAAATGGCACAAATTGTAATTGAGGGAGGTCAAATCTGGGTCAGCGGGATTGTCCGAAAGGGTTACCGCTGGCCCGGAACATAAAGGGCTAAGAAAGGAACACGGGTAGGTTTTAGTCAGTAAGAGTCTGACACTCCCTTCCGCTCCACCCAGAGCGGGAGGGGTCATATGATGATTTCCCATCCGCAAAAAAAAAGGGGAGGTCATATATTACAAACGTTGTCATTGTAATAATTGTTATATTGAAATAAATGCTTTGAGTTTTCAGTTCAGATTGTTATCCTTAAAAAGTATTAACAAAATAACACTTTCCCATTAACAACATTGTAACAATCCGAAAAGCTTTTCAGAGCTTTAAATCAGTCTTCGAATTTAAACTTTATAATTTCTATATAATTGTATTATTAAATAGGCTTGCTAACAACAGTTTAACAGTAACATTGAACAGCTGAAACTTAAGCCCCCTAGCTCCACCAATTAGCGCCAAACGTATTTGAAACATCATTCTGTCACTGTCAACTTCAAACGATTCACAGAATCATCATTTGCCTAGCCAAATCTAACATTTTCACCACTATTTTTACGGAAAGGTGTCAAAAAAACGCTCAGTATTTAGACCCCTATTGTGTGACCGTTCATCGCTTTCTGAGGAAACCAAGCTTAAGCATAATCAGCCTATTATGATCCCACTACTGGGACACAGGCCTCCTCTCTGTAAGAGGGAGTGGGCCTCAATCCACCACGCCCAGTTGTTGGATGTCACATGTCTTCGAATTTTGGATCGAGGACATGTGACATGTGCCGGTTCCCTCACGATGTTTTCCTTCGCCGGAAAACTTCAGGGGAAACCAATGCTTAAGTGTATATACAATAGCACATGTACTGCTATACAATGTTCTGGCATGCCCATTATTTCCCAGCTACACGGCTATGTGTAAACCCACCTTTAAGCCGTTTAATCCCTCTATCTACCCGGCCCTTAGCAACGGACCCGATAATGAATTGCTCATCATATCACTGGAAATCATCCGTATATCGTAAAGTAGCTTCATTTCAGCAGTAATTGGATAGCCCATCGTTAATTATGTAATTAACATACCGCATTAAGTATTCGTATTTATGGTACTTAATTGCAGTGATAAAAAATAACTGGTGTTTTTCTCTCCTATATTATATTATATATTCTATGCAGGTCGAGGATGGGTCACCATCTATTACATATCGAGACCCATCCGTGCCTCGGAAAGCACGTTAAGCCGTTGGTCCCTGCTGTCATTTGTAGATCTTTGACAGTCGTTACCGGTAGTCAGAACCCAGAAAGTTTGACCACCCGTCTTACCAACCAACTGCCTGTCTGTGACCTCCACGATCCAGTTCATACCCCATTATCTGAATTGTGGAGGTCAGATACGCAGTCGCTCCATGTAAAATACTGGTATTTCGCCGCATCCGGTTAGACTGGAAGCCTTTACTGAGTTGGGAAAATCGGCTCATTGCGTTTCGCACCACGTACAATGAAGGCTGGAATGAATGTATCCCAAGAACAAACGTAACATTGTAGTTGAAAAACATGTTCTCCCATACATTCTAACTGCAAATGTAAGTTGGTCGACTATTATTCGTTGACTTCTAAAGCCTACTTTACTGTGATAGTTTTGTATTCTCACGTTCCATTCCTTTACTAAGTACTAAACCATTGCCTCTTGTAGAATCTATTTTAGTTTAGGGTAAGTATATTAAAATACAATAGGTACACGAGTAACAAATTGAAGCGTAAAAATATGGGAAAACAGAATATTCGATTTGCTGCGCGAATTGTTTTTGATAGTCATCAAAGGGGCGACATTTTTTGACACTAGCAGAGTAGATAGTAATAGAATTTCTGTGGAAAAATATGGCGGCGTTATTTTCAACCGACTACAGGCATTTTAAAAGGATATTTCACGCCATTTTTGTGACTACATAGTGTCATGTTAGTGAGTCGACACATACCCTCACGCCTCAAAACCCCGGAAGATTAGGCAGTGTCTCGTCTCTAGTAAACTGAGAAGTATCCATGTAGGCAAAAATGTGGACTGTATCCATGTATCCTCAGAATACAGAAAACCACAGAGCGTGTAACCTTTTCAGAAAACTGTAGATATCATATAGGACCTCGCCTCTAGTAAATTGAGAAGTATCCATGTAGGCAAAAATGTGGACTGTATCCTCAGAATACAGAAAACCAAAGAGCATGTAACCTTTTCAGAAAACTGTATCATAATAGCTCAATAAAATTACGAATCGCTGACACAACTGACTTTTATTTTGACAACATATAAAAATAGTAAAAAACCATAAATATATATAAAAAGGTCGCAACACCATTGCATCCCCCGCGTGTAGTGATGTCGTAAAAGCTACTGGAGCCCTTCTTAACTTTCTAGCTGGCCTCTTCAGCGTTCCGCCTTCAGTGACAACGTCAGTTATCTACGCGCACGACCTCATCTTTTCCCGGATACACTTTAGTCAAGCGCCCCATAGGCCACAATTCTCTGGTTAGGTCAGGATCAACGACTAGGACAACGTCATCAACAGCCAAATTACTATAACCGTCTCCTTGCTGCCTCTTTGTCTTGAGGAGGGGTAAGAACACGGTCAATGGCCAAAACTGTCCACCTGAATCTTCTTTAAAATTGCTTTTTCATTTTTCTTTCTTTTCTTTCTTTCTTTTGTTCAATTTTGACTTTTAAAACTTGCTAAAAGAGATCGAAATTTATACGCGTATTGGTAAACGCGCGGTTGCACGCATCAATCGATTTCATTTACTGAAACGTAAGGGATTACCGACGAAAGGACCTCATCGCAAATTGTGAGACCAACAATCGCTTTAGAGGGTTTCAGTTTCTCTGAACCGATTCAGATGTCAAAAGGTGGTGGTGGTTTAGGCTATTCGGACTGTGGGTATAAGAGATACTCAGGTCCATATAGCCAATGGTTTAAGTCAGTGTCGCGGTCTTTTAACCTTGTCGCATCATCTGCCAAGTTCAAACTACCGGGCACATAATATGTCCAAATATTTACATTTGTTGACTCAGTAATCTCACCGACACATTTGGCTACAAATTGCTTGAAAGTTCGAGCAATCCACTCTCCTAAGTCCTAACCATATTACAATGCCAGCCAAATATAACATTTATTTTACAAAAAAGAAACTGTTTTATTATATCTGGGCAAACAAAACCCAAATAGAATCAATCCTTAGCGCGTCAGCATTATTTGAACTTATAGGTGCCCAGGGGGCGTAGGGGGATGAAAGGATCAAGGGGGTGTAGACACCACCCCTGAAATTTTGTTGAGGCGTAAAAAGTGTTGTATTTAATCATGAGCTTTATGGGACGCTGGTTTTCGTAAATATGGCATGATTAGGAGGGGGTGAATCCGGAGAATAAAGTACGTTTTTTTAGAAGAGTTTTTTTGCCACTTTAGTTTACTCATAGTACCTACCTACTCTTAGTAGACCGTACTTTCTTTATATAACTCTGGGCTTTTTTTTTTTTAGTTCTGGGCTCAAAGGCGCTTATAGCACATGCTAAATGTGCTATACGCTCTTTGAGAGGTATCGATATCGGTTTCTTAGTTTTACATTAGAAAATTAAAAAGCTTCCGAAAACCCATAAAAGTCTGTCAAAATATTTTACCAAAAAATTTTTTGAGGTCGTGGTATATTTTTAGTATTTTTATGACTCAAAATTGGATCAAAACGTGGAATAGCTAAACATGACTACGTCTTCCACACTATTAATGGCAGCTTTTCAGACTGACAGAATTAGTGCTCACACCAGGTATTGTTAAGAAAATTGAGGACGATGCAGCCATCACCATAATGATCCTCTACAGAGAACTATTAGCACAATAAAAGGAAAAACTGCTATAGAAATAGAAAAGTACGTAGTTCTATTAACTATTTATTCAATACAAAGTACTAGGAATTACTATGAAAATATTATTATGAGTACAGGCTGGAAAACATTACTTTTATCAAGTTATCCAAGGACCAAATAGTTGGATTTCTACGTAAAAATGTAGTATTCACATTATTTTTCTTTCCTATTTTCTTACATTTCCACAAAATATGATCAGCATCTTCTAGCCTTTTCCCAACCATGCTAGGGTCAGCTTCCAGTCCAACCAGATGCAGCTGAATACCAGTATTTTACGTGGAGCGGCTGTCTATGTGACCTCCACAACCTAGTTACTGAGTCATACGATACCTTGGTAAAAGACTGGTTGTCAGACTTGACGATCCGTAACGACTGTTAAAGATCCAAGAATGGCAGCTGGGACCAACAGATAACCTACTTTCCGAGGCACGGAGGCGTCTCGGTATGTAAAGATGGTCACCTCATCCACGAACAGACCGCGGCATACGACTCGTGTGGCTTTTATTACTTAGCCACGAGCCACTCTCATCCACGAGACATTTCCGCGTAATATAATGGAAAATACTTTATCTCTGCTAATATTGGTCCTGTCTTAGAGGTCTACTTCAGTTGTTCGAATGTTCGACAAGCGTTCGTCCGCAGAAAGTTTGGCAAAATTGCTACTCGAATCTCTCTGTTTTCAATTTGTTACGCGGTAAAGTTTGGGGTAGGTACTTACCGTATATTTTTAGGTACGGAAACGAGATAAGATAAGTATGCCTTGGTAACAATTCATTTTACAAGGACATAAGTACCTATAAATTAATTGTTATTACGGGAAGCGCTAAGGTAGCCCGCGAAATTCAAATTTTCTTACGTTTTTTGCAATTTGCTGGTCAGTATTAAGTTGTACGTTGATTAAAATATGATTCGCAACGGTACCAAACATATGTATACAGAATTATAATAATTAGAATAAGTAATACAACTTGTTAGGTTAGTATAATCCTAAAATGTCAAAATTTCATGAAATAGTCATTTAGAGAGTTGTGTTGATGACTTTAATGATTATAATTCTGTAAATACATATTTGTTACGGTCGCGAATCATATTTTGATCAACGTACAACTTAATACTGACCAGCAAATTGCAAAAACCGTAAAAAAAATTGAATTTCGCGGGCTACCCTGGCGCTTTCGCCTTAATAGTCAACTGTTAAGGGGCTTACAAGAGCTAAATGCAAGTTTTACAAACAATAAAAGTATATGATCGACTACAGTAAACAAAATCAGAAAAATATATGATATTCTTCAGGATATATGCTAGATAGATAGTGTGCTGAAAACATGATTCAACAAATTTGATACGATAGAAAAAAATCATGAAGATACCTCTAAAAAAATTCTTTTTACAATAAAATCCATAGTAATATACATACAATCATTCTGATTTTTTGTCAGAATATTCTACAAGCAACATACTAAAATGATAGTGTTTTAATTTTTTAATCCAAACAATAGATTCTTTGTAAATCGCATATTCATATTTCCCAACATATTACGTGCGTATGTGTGCGTGAACGCCCGTGTAGCGACACTGCCGGCCGAGGCCTGATGCTAAACGGACGTGTCGCTCTTTTCGCCGCATTATTTCCACCAAGATTGTTATGTTTTTGTAAAGTTTTATTTGTAAATTCATTGTTTATTATTATTTGCATAATCTTCTTTCCGTAAATATTTTTTTCGTGTAAATATAAAATACTTTTAAGTTAAAATAGCGTAATAATTTGTTATCAATTATCATTTGGAAATATGGGAAATAAAGTGAAAAATTCCGTTCAAAAAATTCCGAACGAAATTAAAAAGTGAGCATTTTATTATTTACTGAATATTTATTTTTTTTAACAAAAAAACTGAATTTGGAAACGTCTAAGTGAGTCGCATTTATGCATAGGGTCAATTTTTTCGATCTCACTTACAACTGTTACATTAGCGTATTTGGTCGATGTGTAGATTTGTATTCAAAGGTCCGCGGGTTCAATTCCCAGGGATACAAAATTGGATTTTCTTTTTTAAATTTTATTTAAATGTATTTTGAATTTTTATATATTTATTTATTTATTTTTTTATAAAATTACCAAAAAAAAACGTCAACAATGTAATTATCTTTCACAGGAGAAAGAAAGTTGAAAATATCAACACGGAAGTTTTTCCTAACGCGTAAACTAGTAATGTGTGCGTAATGTGACGGCGGCGGCACGGGGCGGCGAGTTTTGATAGATCTTATCAAAACTCGCCGCCCCGTGCCGCCGCCGTCGCCGCTGCGGCCGCGGCGCGCGCCGTTTGCAAGGGTTCATGTCTACAAATCCAAGGGCAACCAAACCAATACAGCGCAGCGGCACCGCGGCCGCGCGCGGCAAGGTATATTATCTATACATTATTGTGACTCGGCTCTGTTCTAGACACGGATATCTATGGTTCTAGAAATAATTACCTACAGCCGCGCGGTACGTAAACACGCGATAGCCCTTCCCGCCTACAGTATTTTAATTTCATCAACCTACCTACTTGACTTTCTTTAAAGTTTTGTGATTACCTACTTATATAGGTTTTTTTTTTAACCGACTTCTGAAAAGGAGGAGTTTCTTAATTGGGATGTTTCTATTTTTTTAATGTATGTTCGAGGGCATAACTCCGTCATATGTACCTATGTATTGTTTACACAATCACACAACATAACATCACGCCTGTACCCTTTAAAGGGGTAGGCAGATGTGTTCAATAGCTTCCTGTCACTGATATTAACATAGCAAGTATAGTGTTATATGAATTTGTGTGGGGTAGGTTCAACTAAAAAGTGAAAAATAAAAACTTTTTTACAAAAAAAAAATTCGGATGTCGGTTGTTGGTTCTGCATTTTCGTTTTTTGACATCGACTTCCGAAATTAAAGTTATTTTTCACTTTGGAATGGTTTTTTTGGAAGTCGGTTGTTTTTTTTTTAAGAAAAAAGTTTTTTTATTAAAAAAAATTAAACACGTGAATGAAATAGGAAGAGTTCAATAAAAATACATGGTGTTTTTTGATCAGTATATTTAATAAAAATTAATCGTTTAAAAACATTAGAAAAACACGCTTTTATGAATGCACGTAAAAACAAAAAAGAAACCTCATCGTGTTCAAAGTGCATTACGTGGCATTTCTCACAAGTGCAAACACGACTATGATACGATATTCTATCATGGAATGCCAGTGCCTATCTGTGCGGGACAGTGAACAATCGTGTATATAGTAAGATAGTTTATAGTGTGTGCCTGGACAAGTGAACAATAGTGTATATAGTAAGATAGTTTATAGTGTTTCGTTAATATCTTAGTTTGAAATCTTATTTTAATTTGTCACTTTGATAGTTCGATAGTTTTGTATAACATGATGTTCTGATTGTTGATTACCGATGTATGTTATGTTTAGTTTTCATGTTGAATTTATTTTTTATAGATAGAAATAAGATAGTAGAATAAGAAAATATATAATTTGTCATATGTTTTCATAGAAAAACTTAGCGAAAAACGCAAATATTGTCACGCGGCTCTCTTTACGGTAAAGTTCTGCCGTACTTAAGCAAACTGCGTCGAAACCGCCCTTTTTCTGATTGGTTAAAATTCGTGCGTTCTGATTGGTCGACCAATCAGAGACTTTAGATTTTCTTATGAAATTTTGTATAAATATCGGGTGGGTTTTCGCTTTCGACACAGTCGGCAGTCGGCGAGCAGCAGTACTAGAAGAAACACTAGAAGAAAAAAAACTTCAAGAAAACTTCTCAAGCGGTTTTATTCCTCACCAATCCAGCGGTAGCAAATGTGTCCTGCACATTTAATGGTCCTGTCGAGTCCGGATTTTGTGGGGAATACTGCATGAAGATCGAAGATAGTGCTACAGTGAAGATAACTTGAAGAACGTACTACGTGTTAGTGTTTGTGTGTCATCGACCTTGAAGATCAGCTGACATCATGCCCGTTACGCGCTCCGAGGGAAGGGGCCGTAAGCCGTCGAGTGAACAGAAGCCGTCATCGTCCGAGGCCACTCCAGGGACCTCTGCGACCGGTACCAGCACGGAGGCCACATCCGAATCGACACAGACGGGGACGACTGCCACGGAGAGTTCCGATCAGACCTATACCTCCGCGACGACCGACCCAACCACCGTGACCTCCGCCGCCACCGCCTCGACCGCCGCCTCCGCCTCAGCCGCCAGCGCGCCCCCCGCGCCGGCAGCCACCGCGCCCCCCCCCTCGGCCGCCAACGCGCCCTCCGCCTCGCACCCCGCCGGCGTCGTCGCACCTTCCGTTACCCCCTCCGCCGCGTCGACGCTCACCGCGGGTGCGAAATCGAAACAGCTGATGAAGCCGCCCGCCGCTGTCGCATCGAAAGAAAATCGCCGTGATACTGACGCCTCGACCGTGAAACAACGAGTTGTCAAGAACGCCGCCGCCGGTACGTCGAAACCAACCGGCCCACAGCTCCTCCGCCCCCATAGCAAGAAGGGGGGAGGGGGGGGATCGACGCGTAGCAAGACGAAGATACAGAAAATCGCCAAAGCAAAGGAAGATTTGCTCCGCCTCCAAGTTGAACTAGCTGCTGCACGCCTGGCCGCGCTAGAAACGGAGGACACCGACAGAGAAGATGAGGAAGAAGAAGATGAAGTCTCCCTCTACTCAGAAGTCAACGCCCGTGTGGACAACTGGTTGGATAACCAGGTGACTCGCCCCGTCCTAGCCATCGCCAACGAGCCTCACCGCCCTCCGTCCGAGCCATCGATCGTCCACGAAGAACCACCGAAGCAAGAAGAGGTTCATCGAACACCGGCGGGAGGTCAAGGGGACCTCGCCCTCCTAGCTGAAGCCATCACTCGGGCTGTCAGCGCCGCCCAGCGACCCAAATTTATCGAATTGCCTTTCTTCAGCGGGTCGCATCAGGAGTGGCTACCCTTCCGCGCCGCCTACTACGAGTCTGAACCAACGTTCAGCGCCGTCGAGAACATCAACAGATTACGAAGAAACTTGAAGGGGAAGGCCAGAGAAGCAGTTGAAGGATTGCTCATCACCAACGCGCACCCTTCAGAAGTAATGAAGACTTTGGAATCAAGATTCGGAAGACCAGAGTCAATCGCAATGATAGAAATGGAAACGCTTCGAGGTCCACCACGTCTCTCCGAGTCGCCGAGGGACATCTGCATATTCGCCACGAAGATCTCCAACGTCGTAGCAACACTGAAGACATTGGGTTGTTTCAACTACATGTACAACCCCGAACTTGCGAAGACATTGGTGGACAAGCTAACGCCGACGCTCCGGTACCGCTACTACGACTTCTCATCGACGCAACCCAAAGAAGATCCCTGCCTCATCAAGCTGGAGAAATTCTTCAAGAGGGAAGCAGAACTGTGCGGACCCTACGCGCTACCTGAACAGGTGGCAGCACCATCGACAGCCGCACCTCCAAAGAAGACTCAGCGGGTCACCAACGTCACAGAGAAGAGCAACACACCGAAGTGCTTCGTGTGCGACGAGACAAGCCACACCAACGCGACGGAGTGCGACACATTTAAGAAGATGGAAGCCAATTCAAGATGGGATGCTGCGAAGTCCAAACGCCTCTGCTTCAGATGCCTACGTTATAGGAGCAAGACTCACAACTGTCGGACGAGGCCGTGTGGTATCAACGGGTGCAAGTACACGCACCACAAGCTGCTTCATTATGAAAAGCAGATAGAACAGGCTGAAAAGACAGAGAAGACAGAAAACGACGAGAAAACTGAAGTCATCAATTCGACGTGGACAGTAAAAAAGCAATCCTATCTGAAGATCCTGCCGGTCCAGGTGAAGGGGCCAAAAGGAACAGTCAACACATTCGCATTGATGGACGACGGATCAACGGTCACACTCGTCGACGACGACGTCGCTGCGAGCATCGGAGCTACAGGACCCGTAGATCCACTGAAGATAGAAACCATCAACGAGTTGAAGACTGCGGAATCGGCATCAAGAAGAGTGACCATCGGGCTGAAAGGGGTCAACGAACGTGAAGAGCAAATTCAAGCAAGAACAGTGAAGAACTTACAAGTCTCCTCTCAACGGGTTCCACACGAATTAGTGGAAGGATGTCCACACCTATCGGATATCAAGGGACATCTCACATACTCCAATGCGAAGCCACGCATCCTCATTGGGCAAGATAACTGGCATCTCCTGCTGACTGAAGAAACCAGAAAAGGGGACAATGACCATCCAGTGGCATCTCTCACGCCGCTCGGATGGGTACTCCACGGAAGCCAAACGAACTCCTTCGGTCAGAAGATCGACTTCGTGTCCCACATGAAGGAAGCTGAAGATAACCTCGAGGACCTGGTGAAGAGATACTTTGAGATGGACGTCCTCTGCATCAACCCGAAGAGACCGAAAACCGACCCAGAAGAGAAGGCACTTCGAATACTCGAACAGAAAACCGAGAAGATCAGCGAAACGAGATACCAAACCGGCCTCCTCTGGAAGAAGGAAGACATCAAGTTCCCGGACAACTATGAAAACTCACTGAAGAGGCTCTTCAACATCGAAAAAAAGATCGATCGCGACCCAGCCCTCAAGAAGAAGTACGTCGAACAAATGGAAGCTCTTATAGAAAAGGGCTACGCCGAGCCCGCGCCGCCGCAGAAGACGCCTGAGAAAACGTGGTACCTGCCTCACTTCGCGGTCATCAACCCCATGAAGCCAGACAAGCTGCGTGTTGTGCATGACGCCGCCGCCAAGACTAGAGGGGTGGCTCTCAACGACATGCTCCTCAAAGGCCCGGATTTGCTTCAGTCGCTGCCGGGTGTCGTCATGCGCTTCCGACAGCATCTCATCGGGGTCACAGCGGACATCAAAGAAATGTTCATGCAGGTCAAACTGCACACCGAAGAAGAGAAGACGCATCACATGACCAGTAAAAGAAGACTGAAGCTAGCAGAGGGTCTGCCTGATCCAGCGAAATTCTCCAGTTGGGATCGCCTTCGGTACGCGACGGCACGCGTTCTGCAGTTCATCAACCTCTGCAGAGCCACCAGGCAGAAGGTCAACTACCGACGAACTAAGAAGAATAAAGAAGCAGATCCCACATGGAAGAAAAATAAGCCTACAAAAGCAAAACAACAGGCGTCCACACCGAAGAAGACATCGACACTCAACCTGCTTCCAGTCACAGCCAAGCTCCTCAAGAAAGCCGAAGAGCTCCTGATGCGTTCTTCACAAGAAGAGGCCTTCACAGAAGAGATAGGGTGTTTGAACAGCGGGAAACCGGTGGCCAAGGAGAGCCGCCTTCACCAGCTCAGCGTCGAATCAGTCAACGGCTCACTCCGACTTCGGAGCCGTATCCAAGCAGCCAAAGACATTGAAGAGAACGTCAAGAGCCCGCTAGTCATCGCCGGGGAACATCCGACAGTGAAGTTATGGATACTGGCAGTTCATCGGCAGCTCCATCACGCCGGCGTCGAGGCGACCATCAACGAATGTCGCCAACAGTACTGGGTACTAAGATTGCGCCCCATCACACGCGCAATCCTTCGACAATGCCTCTTCTGCCGCATGAAGACTCAAGCGCCGCCACACCCAAGAACCGGGGACCTGCCAGCATGTCGCCTAGCACATCACAAACGACCCTTCACCTTCACCGGGGTCGATTACTTCGGACCTCTCATCGTGACCGTCGGACGCACCAGACAGAAGAGATACGTGGCCATCTTCACGTGTCTCACGACGCGAGCCATCCACCTCGAAGTCGCCGGCTCGCTCAGCGCCGATTCAGCTGTAATGGCGGTCAGACGTATGATCGCACGACGTGGCTGCCCAGCTGAAATTTGGTCGGACAACGGCACCAATCTAAAGGCTGCCGACAAGGAACTACGACAAGCAATCGACGCGGCGACATCGGAAGAAGCAGCGAAGAGGACCATCTCCTGGCGTTACATCCCGCCTGGAGCTCCGTTCATGGGCGGCGCCTGGGAGCGTATGGTACGCTCCGTGAAGACCGCGCTCGCAGCAACACTGCACGAGCGTTACCCCACCGAAGAAGTCCTCGCCACTCTACTAGCTGAAGTAGAGTACACCGTCAACAGTCGTCCGCTGACCCACGTCTCCGTCAGCACAGAAGATCCTGAGGCCCTGACTCCCAATCACTTCCTACTGGGGGGTCCCGGGCGCGTGCCACAGCCAGGCACATTCTCCGAACAAGACACCATCTCCCGGTCCAGCTGGCGAGCTGCACAGAGGCTCGCTGACGTCTTCTGGCTCCGCTGGGTGAAGGAGTACCTTCCCGAGCTCCAACACCGGCGGGAGCCCCACGGACGAGGTCAAGAGGTCAAGGTGAATGACCTCGTGCAGATCGTCGACCCGAACCTGCCTCGCAACGTGTGGATACGAGGACGAGTCATCGCGGCGTATCCTGGCCCCGACAGCATCGTGCGGACAGTGGATGTGCAGACCAAGGGAGGTGTCCTGCGCCGGCCAGTGAGGAAGCTGGTGATCCTGCCTCTGTCTACGGACGACGTGCCCGCACCGGAACGAGATGCGACGCAGTCGCACGGCGGGAGTGATGTGCGGGACAGTGAACAATCGTGTATATAGTAAGATAGTTTATAGTGTGTGCCTGGACAAGTGAACAATAGTGTATATAGTAAGATAGTTTATAGTGTTTCGTTAATATCTTAGTTTGAAATCTTATTTTAATTTGTCACTTTGATAGTTCGATAGTTTTGTATAACATGATGTTCTGATTGTTGATTACCGATGTATGTTATGTTTAGTTTTCATGTTGAATTTATTTTTTATAGATAGAAATAAGATAGTAGAATAAGAAAATATATAATTTGTCATATGTTTTCATAGAAAAACTTAGCGAAAAACGCAAATATTGTCACGCGGCTCTCTTTACGGTAAAGTTCTGCCGTACTTAAGCAAACTGCGTCGAAACCGCCCTTTTTCTGATTGGTTAAAATTCGTGCGTTCTGATTGGTCGACCAATCAGAGACTTTAGATTTTCTTATGAAATTTTGTATAAATATCGGGTGGGTTTTCGCTTTCGACACAGTCGGCAGTCGGCGAGCAGCAGTACTAGAAGAAACACTAGAAGAAAAAAAACTTCAAGAAAACTTCTCAAGCGGTTTTATTCCTCACCAATCCAGCGGTAGCAAATGTGTCCTGCACACTATCTTCCGGCTTCATCATTAGACCTTGAAAAGTAATCGTAGTCAAAGTTCATTACAAGACTTTTCTAAGAAATCCAAAACAGCTATAATACGATTTTCCATCATGAAGTTCCAGTTCGTATCTTCCGGCTCGATCATCAGATCAGTTCGACAGTACCATATTATTGTATTGACATCAGAACAGAACTACATACAGCTGCCAATTTTCATTACGCTACGACCCTTGGAAGATGGTTAAATTAGTTACCTTAGAGTCCATTACATAGTTAGTTACATACAGGTCGACCTAATAAAAGCGTGTTAAAAATAACTTATTGACGAATTCAAACAACCAACAACAGCACAATATAGTCTCTTTTTGCCATATTAAGTAACTAAGTACTTGTACTTATTTCAATGAATATTTGTCACAAATCGGACGCTTATTGCTTACAAAACCATCACACCGTCCGTTCGTCACTGCGGAGCATTTGAGACTGTTTGTTAACCGAGTGTAAACCGAACTCGAAGCACGTATGACTCGCGTTCCGACCGTTTGTATGAAGATAGAATACTGTATAGATAAATATAATCGTGGCGGCGGTGCGCGACTTAAAGAATAGTACCATCCCACACTTACCGTGGGTGTCGAAAAGGCGATTAAGGGTCGTACCGGGGTCAGCGGGATTGTCCGAAAGGGTTACCGCTGGCCCGGAACGTAAAGGGCTAAGGAAGGAACACGGGTGGGTCTTAGTCAGTAAGAGTCTGACACTCCCTTCCGCTCCACCCAGAGCGGGAGGGGTCATCTGATGATTTCCCATCCGCAAAAAAAAAAAAAAAAGAGGGTCGTACCGGAGACAGGGCAGCAGCGTTCTCTATGCATTTCACCACCATACCATACTGCGATCTGGCAACCCGCCTGCGCCGCGTGGCGATTATGGCAAACCTCCCCCCAAGAATGACAAGCACAAAAAAACACTTGGCCCCTAGTACCCGGCGGCCCGCCTACGCTTTGCTACAGTAGCGGCCAAGGCCACGGTGAGGCAAGGGGTGCTAAGAATCCCCGGAAGAGATCCAGCTACCACAATCACCGAAAACTGAACCTGGCAACATACAACACGCGTACACTCCGGACCGACGAGAAGATCACCGAACTCGAGGAAAAATTGAGCAGGTTACGATGGAGTATTATAGTGGGGTTGTCTATCTATGGGTTATCTGAAGTCCGAAGACACGAGACTCGACAATCCTTAAAATCCGGAAACTTGCTCTATTTCCGGGAGGGCAGTCCCATGTGGTGTCGGGTTTATCGTCCATAAGTCTCTTGTGAACAACGTGGTAAAGCTGAAGATCGAGAGTGTATCGACCAGGGTGGCCTACCTTATACTCAGAATATCCGAAAGGTAAACGCTGAAGGTCGTACAGATTTACGCCCCGACCTCGTCACGCTCTGAGGATGAGGTCGAGACCATGTATGAGGATATTTCCAGAGCCATGCATGGCTCTAAAACTCACTTTACCTTGTCATGTGGGACTTTAACGCGAAACTGGGTAAACGAAACGATGATGAGCTGCGAGTGGGGCAATTTGGAGTTGGACGCCGGAACCACCGGAGCCACTTACTGGTCAGTTTTATGGAGAAGGAAGGCCTCTTTATGATGAATTCCTTATTCAGAAAACGTGAGCACAGAAAGTGGAACTGGCAGAGCCCGGATGGTGCAACTAAAAATGAGATTGACTTCATTATGTCCACGAAGAAGTATGTATTCAATGATGTCTTCTCTGTGATAAACGCGGTGAAAACCGGAAGTGATCACCGCATGGTAAGAGGCACATTGAACTTACATTTCAAGCTGGAAAGATCTCGACTGATGAAGTCTACGCTCCGCCCAGCACCGATCCAGGTCCAAAACCCCGAGAGCTTTCAACTCGGAACTTCAGAAACGTTTCGAATGCCTAGGGAGCTCCGTGGACGATTATAACGATTCGTTCGTGGAAACTGTCCATCGGTCGGGTCTAAGATCTTCAAGACCTGTCGTACGAATTCAAAAAAAAAGCTCAGAGGCGCGTGATTATCCTGCAGTCTTTAGATGATGCGATAAATTACCGGCAACTCAATAGACGGATCTCTAAGTCCTTGAAAAGCGATCTTCGCCGCTTTAATACAGACCGTATTAAAGACGCGATAGAGCGAAATAAAGGCTCCAAGGTCTTTGCTGGAGATCTGTCTATTGGGCAGTGCTAGCTTACGAAACTGAAGACCGATGATGGAAGAATCGTATCCGTCAAACCTGAGCTGTTGAGAGAGAGGTTCTATGGACAGTTATACACGTCAGCAAGTAACCCCGTTACGAATCTGGCAAACGACCCAAGAGCTAGATTGACCCGACACTATACCGAATACATACCGGACGTCAGCCTGTACGAGATTAGGATGGTTCTGAAGCAGCAGCAGCAGCAGCGAAATTAAAGTTATTTCATAATATTTTGAGTTCATTTCTTTTTGAAGTAGGTTTAATTTTTTTAAATTAGGTACTTTTTTATTTCGTAATTTTTAGTTTTAACTAAACATTGGAATATTTGTTTGTAATAAGTAGGTAATAGTTTTGTTATAAATATTGCACTAGAATTTGACCAAGGTTTTGAGATGTTTTCCCTTTGACGTTACACCCGTAGCTCGTATCGTAAGCCAGGCCGTCACACTTACACGTATTAGTCTATATCTTGAAAATTACTGAATCGATTTTGATGAAATTTGCACTGTTCCATAAGTTGAAGTAAATGTAACCCAATAATAAAAATGGTCACGATCCGTTTAATAGTTGCGGAGAAATGCGTGGACAAACATACATACATACGTCTATAAAATTTTGTATATTTGTTTGGAAGCCTTAGTAGATTGTCATATGTGATTAAAATGCAATTCCAATAATACTACATACATAAGTGTCGAATTGATAACCTCTTTTTTTTGAAGTCGGTAAAAAAAAGCTTAAAACTAAATGTGGTAGGTATAATGTAAACCTGAAAAATAGCTTAAAACTAAATGTGGTATAGTGTAAATTAAAAAAAAAAACTCGTAACTACCACTCCGAAATTTTTTGAATATTTTTTTTTATATTTCATTGAATCAGTTTTATTTCAAAATCATCCACATCCTTAATTTTTTCAAGTCACATTCAAAACAAATAAAAAAAACATTTTTACAAAAAAAAAAACAACCGACTTCTAAAAAAAAAAACAGTACAAAGCCAGAACCAACGACACCAACTTCCGAAATTTAAGTTATTTTTCACTTTGTAGTGTTTTTTTTTTTGAAGTCGGTTGTTTTTTTTTTGGAAAAAAGTTTTTATTTTTCACTTTTTAGTCCCTACCTACCCCACACAAATTCATACAACACTACTTGCTATGTGAATATCAGTGACAGGAAGCTATTGAACACATCTGCCTACCCCTTTAAAGGGTACAGGCGTGATGTTATATTGTGTGATTGTGTAAACATACAAATGTGATAGCAGCGCGTAGTTGATTTTCTGGCATTTGTTGGAGTTCCGTTGTCTGTCTCCGAAACTCATCAGCAGATCTTTACGAAATATAAATGCAACCATTTCGGAATAAGCCTCTTTCGAATAAAAAAAGAATTTTGAAAATCCGTCTATACGGAGGTCGTCTTTAGAGGACCGGAACATTCATAAAGAAAAAGAAAAACATCCGAATTGAGAACCTCCTCCTTTTTAGAAGTCGGTTAGGTAATAATTTTGTTGTCATAACTACTTGTTTTCGCGCCATCTATTGGAATACACGGGCGTAATCTCGCAAAACCATTACTTCTAAATTTCATGTATGCTTTAAGTCATAATTGTGATGGGCGTTGTCGTTAGATGGCGTTCGCGTCGATTGTGTATATGTGTGCTTGCGTTTCTCAAGGACACTTAGCTCTTGTAGTCCTCTTAATAGTTATTTAGATGTTTAGTAGTTAGTTTGCAAGCGCTAATCTCTGGAGATACCACTCGGATTTTTTTATTCTTTTTTGCGTTCGATAGCCCAATTTTTGAGAAAGGTATAGGCTATAACAACTCTAAACTAGGCAGGAGCCGAGCGAGCCAGGTTGATAGCACGGAGCACAGCCTTGGTAGGGCGTTCTTGGTTAAGGCACGTTAATTTTCGTATAAGCGTAACTGCTGAATGTTTTTGAAAAGAAACGAAGTTTTACCCTACTAACTACAAGAACCTTGTGGCTAAATAATAATAGCCGCATGGGTGATGGGCCCATGGTTAAGCAACGTTTGCCGCAATTGGTTCGTGGATGGCCATCCATTACATACCGAGACCCCTCCATGCCTCGGAAAACACGTTAAAGGCTCGAGCAGACCGGATGCGTACGAGTAGACGTAAGCGTAGACGCGCACGTACCACTGAGTTGTAATGTATGGAACTGCGTAATCGCTTGCGTAACGTAGCGGTGTGTCCTGTCTCATACAGTTCCATACATTACAACTCAGTGGTACGTGCGCGTCTACGCTTACGTCTACGCATACGCATCCGGTCTGCTCGAGCCTTAAGCCGTTGGTCCCGGCTGTTAATCGTAGATCTTTGACAGTTGTTACGAGTAGACGCCCAAAAGTCTGACAACCAGTCTTACCAAGGGGTATCGTGTTACCTAGTAACTGAGTTCTGAAGGTCAGATAGGCAGTGGCTCCATGTAAAATACTGGTATTCCGCTGCATCCGGTTAGACTGGAAGCCGACCCCAACATAGGAAAAGGCTAGGCAGACTGATATATATTCCCCTACTAATTACAGGACCACACACAACGCTACATAAACTCATACCCACGACTCTAAAAACAGCTATCACGAGACATTATCATCTCACAGGCGCCAAGTAAATGAGCCTTTTTATAATGAACTTTAAGACGGGATACGAAAAGAAATAAAACCTTCATGTACCCACATACTTAAGGAAAGGGCAAAAGGATGACGAAAACAACATCTACAAGCTAACTGGGTAAACAAGGGAAATATTGTATTACATCAAGCTATCCGAAACTGTCAAATTTTCCCAATGAACTTTGAACCTTATAATTTGGCGATAAAGTTGAAAATCTATTAAAGAAATTTGACAGATTGTAGTAGCTTGATGTGCTGCCGTCTGTACGTGTACAGTATGTGTTTACACACTGGTCGTTTCAAATATTTTAAAAGTAAAGCGTCTGCCTGGATTCGAAGGTTCAAACCCACGACCTACTGGTCGGGGTCGTTATCACTATTCATTGTCAGTCATCGCCCAAATATGTTTATTTATTTATTTATTTATTGTACTATTTAAGTACACACATAAATATACCTAAACAGACAAGAAAAAAACAGAACAGAAAAATAGGTACAAACAAAGGTGATGATGCTATTATATTCTATTCTTTAAAATTATTGTACTCCTAAAACAGTTTCTATGAAAACTTTTTTTTAAATTGTTCTTCCAAAATCGCGTCGCACCGTCGCGTCGCGCCTGTCTGCGGGAGCCTTAACTTAAAGACTCCCATTTTACTTGGGGTCAGGGCAAAATGTTTTTTCACTTTCATTTTCCCCTTTAAGCTATACCTACGATCATTTTCTTCGTTATCATTCATCTGTACCCCTTTTCTTTGGTGTCCCTCTTTCCATCCTTTCCGCAACTCAACAATTTTAATCAGAAGTTCGATGTATTAAGGGAAAATAAAAATTCCCTGCCCTATCAAAGGAGCCTGATGGAGTCTCCCGCGCAAGTGTGTCTACGCTAATTTTATCTCTATAACTTCATCTACAGACAAGACGCGGAAGTCGAAAGAAGAGTCCAAAATTCCCGGAAGACCTACTGGGCCCTTAAAGAACACATGAAAGTAGTATTCCAATATCACTTAAAAGAAAACTTATCGACATGTGCATCCTGCCCTTTCAAACCTACGGTGCACTAAGTTGGTCACTGAACAACAGAAGTCCAAACTCAGGATTTGCCAACGGGCAATGGAGCGCAGCATATTAGTAAAGATCGAGTTCGAAACACCACGCTGCGCTCCATAACTGACAAGTAGCGGATGTTGGAGAAAAAACAGCCAAGCTGAACTGGGAGTGGGCTGGACACGTTTCACGACGAGGCCTTTGCCCAGCAGTGGAACACAAAGTACACTACCAAAAGAAAAAAAACTTTATAATTTAGAATTATTATTATTGTGTTGAGTAAGTCCCTCGTTTAACCAGTCATACTGTACAAGTACCTGCCAGATCCATAATTACGCAGACCAAGTACAATCAAGTGCAATAAACGTAATAAATCCAGCTGCGCGCGCGCTGTTATGTGAGCGTATTATTACAGCAGATTGCGCTTATTTATGCCGCTGGAATGTCTAGATGTGTATCGTTATTTGTCGAGCTCAAATGACTAGCCATGATGTATGTCTGAGTAAATTTTTAATCACAAAGTAAATTGTAGTGACTGGCTTATGTACGATTTCTAGATCTGAAGATGATTAGCAATGGTAAAGACTATTTATAAGCTCTAGGCTTGATGAACTTAAACAACTACCTACTGCTACGGGTACTGTCTGAATCGTTGGTCAATGGTCTCATGTATGCGGAGCGTTTATGATTATTTTTGATTAACTACCTACAAATTTGTACGGAACCTTTGGTGCACGAATCCGACTCGCACTTGACCGGTTTTTTTAAATACATGTGCATATTATTAATGTTATTTTTAGTCTGTTAGCTTTTTTAGTATGTAAAAAATATTGTAGTCTTGAAATAACACTAGTAAAATAAAATAAAAATATCCTTTTATTTCTAAACCTTGTACCTATACCTATCTCCACATTTCGCCAATCATGCTTAAAGCATCGTCCTAATAGAACGCCAATATGTGATCATCGCGCGAATTGACGATGCGAGCGACCGTGGAGTACCTAGTTTGGCACTGGCACGGTCGGTACCAAAATTAGGACACCTATTCGAATTCAAAGTTTGATCGCGCGTTCGTACGAACTAAATTCGCGCGAATAGATTATCAATAGTCGCGCGACCGCGTCGTGCGATTGTCAGTTAAGACACCTATTCGAGTTCAATATGTTTGATCGCGAGTTCGTACGAGTAAAATTCGCACGAACCTACGATGATCGCGCATTCGCGTTCTATTAGGATGATGCCTCACCGTTTAAAGATTAAAAACAGCAGTAATGTAATTAAAACGACTTGGAATATTATTAATAGTGAAACGGGAAGATCTAGTAACCGAAATACTGACTACAGCCTGTCTATTAATGACAACATAATAAAATCAGACGCACAAGTCGCCGAGGCATTTGAAAATTTCTTTTCAGATATTCCCGTTTCAACTACTAAATCACTAAACTCATCACCTTCTGTTGCCGAGTCTTTGCTTAAAGAAAATGTTAATGGTTGCGATTCGGAATTTCATTTTGAATATATTACCTGTAGAGATATAATTAAAACCTTTCACACTTTAAATGTAAAAAAGACTGCAGATCTGTGGGGTAATTCTGTAGAAGTAGCCAAGTCTATTATTGACATTGTAGCGCCTACTCTAGCTATTATCTTTAATAGTTGTATTGACAATGGGGAGTTTCCTGACCTTATGAAAAATAGTAAAATAATACCTTTGTTTAAATCAGGTAGTACATCAGATCCCACAAATTATAGACCTATTTCTGTACTACCTACCTTTAGTAAATTTTTTGAGAAATTAATTTTAGACCAAATGCAAAGATTTTTTAATAAACATAAATTATTACATAGCAATCAGTTTGGTTTTACAAGGGGTCGTTCAACTACTGATGCCGGCGTTGAACTATTAGGACATATTTATAATGCATGGGAAGATAAATGCGATGCCTTGGGCATCTTTTGTGATTTGTCCAAGGCATTTGATTGCGTTCTTCACGAAACGTTAATCAGGAAACTCCGCCACTACGGGATCCGAAACACTGCTCTGGATCTTCTTATTTCATACTTGAGTAAAAGGATTCAGAGCGTTGACGTTAATGGAAAAAGATCACCCGGATCTATAGTAACAATGGGAGTCCCACAGGGCTCAATTCTTGGTCCTTTCTTGTTTCTCATTTATATTAATGACTTGCCGTACCTCATAAAGGATCATCATGATATAGTGTTGTTTGCAGATGACACTTCTCTTTTGTTTAAACTTAAACGTCAGCAGTTGGTTACTGACGATGTAAATAGCGCGATCTCGAAAGTAGTCCACTGGTTCAATGTTAATAATTTGCTTCTAAACGAGAAGAAAACCAAATGCATTAAGTTTACGCTACCCCACGTAAGGCAGGTGAAAACTAATGTGTTGATAAAGGGCGAGGAATTGAATCCTGAAGACAACACAGTATTCTTGGGCATAACTTTGGATGCTAAGCTTCAGTGGGGTCCACATATAGATAAATTGTCAAAAAATCTAAGTTCTGCAGCATACGCTGTTAGAAAAATTCGAAATTTAACTGATATAGAGACTGCTCGTTTAGTGTACTTTAGCTATTTTCATAGTGTAATGTCGTACGGTATTCTATTGTGGGGAAATGCCGCCGATATTCAGACTATCTTTGTTTTGCAGAAGCGAGCTGTTCGATCAATTTATAAATTAAGTCCGAGACACTCTCTCAGAGACAAATTTAAAGAGATTAATGTAATGACTGTGCCTTCTCAGTACATTTATGAAAATCTTTTATATGCCCATAAAAATATAAAATTGTTTAAAAAATACAGTGATATCCATAATATAAATACTAGAAACAAACACAAATATGTTGTACCTACAACCAGGCTCAAGAAAATAGGTGGCTCGTTCAGATGCCAATGTATACGCTTTTACAATAAACTACCAAGCCACGTTCAAGATCTAAGCCTTAATAAATTCAAATCTTTCATTAAACGTAAGTTGTGCCAGAAAGCCTTTTATACCGTTAAAGATTATATTGAGGACAAAAAGGCTTGGGATTGAGCTGCTTCCAATTTCTGCATTTTGAATGATTTTTTTCTTTTTAATACACATTGACATTGATGAATATTTTTTTTTAAACAATGACATTTGCTTACTTTGTAAAGTATTATATTATTTTTTCATTGTGAATGTGAAGACGATGTGGGTCTTTTTACATACTTATATATATTTTTTTTATTATTCTCTCTGTTCTGTTTTTTTTTTTTTTCATGGTCTGTCAGTTTGAGTAATTTATGTGGCCTACCCAAATGTCCTTTCTTTGGTATTGTTCGTCGAATCGTTGAGCTCCTTAAGTCTTGAGTTGAGCTGCACGATTTTTGACAAATGCGTGCACTGACTGGACAGGTCCTCTCAATCTGTGTGGTTCTTTCCTCAAAAGACCACCTCAGACATCGATCTACATGGTCTTCATATAACCTGACCAAGATTATGTCTGGACTTTAAAAGAGACTGTGACCTCTGAGTTTGTTTCGGCCTTTCTTCTCAGAGTAGTCAGATAGGAAACGCCGACTTCATCTAGTTATAAAAAACATGACTGACGTGTAAAAGTGTTTGTACAAACCTACTTACAAAAAATAAAATCATTTCAAATCATTTCATTTCATTTCATCATTCGTCCAATAAACTTGGCAAATGTGGATCAAAGTTCCTAAAGGAAGGTTATGCAACTAATGACTTCGCTTGCCTTATCCATCTGTCTAATAACACTCTCTCATCAGACAAACCTGCTCCACTAATAAAGGCCCCGTCCGGGTAATTAACAAGTCCTCTAAGAATTCCACGAAAAGTGAAGACTCTAAAAGTAATTCTACTTCTTTCTTTGATAAATAATATGTAGGTTCCGTATTCTCGGAACTGAATCCGTACAAAAAGTATTTGTTTATTTCATCAAGTACCTACCTAAATAAGACGTAATTTGTTCCAGATAACTTTGCAACTTCTTGTGTACTTAATTGTTACCGAAGAATAAATAAAATAGTTGCTAAATAAAACTATTTAGTTAGGAAAGCTTTCCTTCGTAAGTCCCTTATCCGAGACTAAATGTTCGATTTCTTGTAACAGGAACAAATCTGCGGGTAGGTAACGGATTCTGTTTAATTAAATTGTCAACGTAAGTATATGTAACCACAATTGCATAGCATAATCAACGTTCCCGCTACTCGAATTTTTTGTTCTAGGGCATGACATTTTTTGTTCAACTACTTGGATTCGCACCCACGACTTACAACTCGTAAGTCACGGCCGCTGCCACTGGGCCACCACTGCTTCAAGTAAGTGTAAGTGCATTGTACTTATTTGTGGGTAGTGATTTGCAGGCTGGTGGTGGGGGAATGCGCAATGATTAAAATTATCATTAACGTCTAAAATTTAGCAGCGGGCGGTTGTGTGTGTGGAGCTCGTAGAAATATGTGCCATATGTAATTACAATGGTGCGTAAAATATGAATAGTAATGAAGTAGTTTGTTATGCACCAACTGTTGTGCGTGCCAGTATGTTTATTCGCAAAGTATTTTGTAATTAACTTTTGCTCACAACATGCCGATAGCGTTGAATTTGTTGGCTGAATTGAATATTGTTTTAGTTTAGTATGATTGCAAGCTGGATTGTTTCTTTTTTATTGTGGTACTTTGAAAGTCTCAATAATTTAAAATATATGGGGCCTATCTTTAACTCAACTTCTCAAAAAATAATTAAAAAAAATATACATATAAATAAATGAAAAAGAGCGAGCCCCTTCAACAATAAAAAAAAGATGAATTCTCTTTATTCTTTTATATTCCTGTGCGTGTCCCAAAGAAAATATTTTTCTTTCATTCTTTCTTTTAAATCTGGGTTCGCTAATTATATATGTGGATATATTATTATCGTGTTATTATATCACGATATATTTCAATTGATCTATAATGTCAAAAATAGAAATTTAAGAGATTCAAAGTTTACCCTAACACTTGACAAAAAACCAAAAAATTGGAATACCTTACCCGAAATGGCAATCATAAGTTTCGGGGATTCACCAAATAACCTGCAAGTACGGTTAGCTTTTTAATGAAATTCCAACCTTAATTCCATAACATACCTATGTTAGGTATTCCCCTCAAGCTAATAATTTTCAACAATAAAAAATCTGTTGATCCATACATTAAGTCGAGATATGCTAACATAAATGTATGAATCAGATGATTTTAATTCACGATTTCAGGGTTGGTCCCATAGTAAAATTCGTTCTTAATGATGAGTACATTTACCCCTTATAAGGATTAAAACGATCAAAATGGAACAGTGTTTATGCTAGTTGTGCGGTAAACTCTGCTTGCACGATGCAGGATTTTGCGTGACGTCAGTAGGTATGACACGTTGTTCGCATGTGGCGTTGTAGATACCGCTACAACCCTTATCTCGCGAAATTACTCATAAGTGCGGAGAGCATGACGTAAACGTTCTACAAAGGGTTGGTTCCAACTCCCATCCCGAGGGTATGATGTAAAGTAAGTGCTCACCACACCGTGGCTTCTAATTCATAAGTTACTTGTGTAATTAAAGTTTAATCGTTTCTTCGGTTCCAATTTCGCTTTTGGAAACGCAGGAGTTCATTGTGCGTACACCTACAACGTGGAGCTTCTTGCTGGAGTCTATCTTCATAAGCCTACAGAAGTCCACTGCTGGACATAAGCCTTTCCAATTACACGCCATTTAGCTCGATTCTCGGTAACTCTCGTCGGGGTCATTGCGTAACACACTATCAGTAGAAATGGCTTTCGTTTTGACAGTTCAACAACATTCATTGCGTGGTTTACGTTGCTGAGCACACACATTTTTCGAACTTATGAAGCAATGGATTAGCAATATCCTTCAAAATGATTCAGGTTGTGATTGATAGTGTGTTTCGCAATTAGGGCGCAGCTACCCTCGAGGATCATCTACCGTCCGTTTCGTGTATCCGCTGGAGTCTATGTTTCACGCTAATTAATACGTGAAGGGTCGTCAAGTCTCGAGTAAATAGATCTGCTGGACGAATTCTGTCAAACTTCACCGTTAAAACTTAGGTAAAATTAGCTGTAATTCCTCTTGATACTTAGGGATTGACACTGTCGACAGCTAACTTCACCTAAGTTTTTCAAAGTCAAAGTCAAAGTATTTATTAGTGCGATTTTTGGTGATATAACAGGTCTTACAGATATTTTATAGAAACTCAAAATCTACCCTTTTTTTTTTTTTTTTTGCGGATGGGAAATCATCAAATGACCCCTCCCGCTCTGGGTGGAGCGGAAGGGAGTGTCAGACTCTTACTGACTAAAACCCACCCGTGTTCCTTCCTTAGCCCTTTATGTTCCGGGCCAGCGGTAACCCTTTCGGATAATCCCGCTGACCAAAATCTACCCTTTAGACACTATTAATTTAACAATAATAGAAATTAATTAAAACATTATATTATATGTACGATACAATTCTAATAAATTAAAAGTCTGATAGGAATATTAGGTACATACATCATAAATACAGGATCAGTCACAAGAAATATTGTCAGCAAGAAATTTTGCGGTGAGATTTTTGCAGAATAGTTCAGCAGTTCTCGATAAGCCACCTCATCTCACAATGCTGAGCAAAGGCTGGTGCAAGCCATGGTCCGGGGCGAGAGGGAGTGGGAGGCAGTCACCTCCTTCTGCGAAGCAGTCATGCTAGCGAAGGAGGTGGCGGGACGGCTCAGGGAGAGAGCCTCCCGTCCCAGCCGCCGCGGGAGACGCTCCGGGCGTCGGGAGCCGCGCGACGACTCCCGGCCACCGTAGGCGCGGGCCTGCGGGCGGAGAGTAATGGGTAGCTCACCGTCCGATCAGGACCAGGCCCGTGCCGGACGGCGCGTACGTGTTCCACGCGCGCCTCAAAGAGATGTCAGCATCGAGGAGGGGCCCCAAAGGGCCGAAGCCTGCCGGGTCAGCGGGATTGTCCGAAAGGGTTACCGCTGGCCCGGAACATAAAGGGCTAAGGAAGGAACACGGGTGGGTTTTAGTCAGTAAGAGTCTGACACTCCCTTCCGCTCCACCCAGAGCGGGAGGGGTCATTTGATGATTTCCCATCCGCAAAAAAAAAAAAAAAAAGGCGTATCCTATAGATTGCCTCAAGATCAATGCTGGACCGCTTACAAAATACTGGTCGTGTTAAAATGAATAATTCCAAGACTACAGGACTATAAAAATAACACGGAAATAACCTGAATCTGAATAAATACTGTTGCAGGTGTGACCAAAATTAAATGTTCAATTAATATCGGTAAACACGGCTATTAAACAAACAATTAAATGCAATATTTCCAGCTGTAACTTTTGACCAATAAATATTGAATTTTGAACTCTTCTGGCAGATAGCGTAGATGTCGTTACGGTCACCTGTGCCATAGAATTATATAGACCTTTAAAAATGCACAGCTTCGTTTGTCACGAGATCATATCTATTTGGGACGTGCTCTACTTTGGCTAAAAATGTGCCAGTCATCTAGAGACAGATCGAACAGGCAAAAGGAAATGCAATTGAGGCCTTTTTTAAATAATTTCTTCTTTCGGACTTCTCGGAAGTGGTCTTTACCTTTCATAACTTTTGACCTTCGAAAATGCCGATGCAAAGCCTATTTTGTAAATTAGATGCCTCATAATCAGTCTATGATATTCCCACTCCTGGGACACAGGCCTCCTCTCAGTGGGAGGGAGTGGGCCGCAATCCACTACGTGGGCCCAGTGCGGGTTGGTAAATGTCACATGTCTTCGAATTTTTGGTTCTACGACATGTTGGTTTACTCACGATGTTTCCCTTCACCGTTTTGAGAATAGTGGTGATGAAATAATTTACACAAAGTAAAGCGCCTGCCTGGGTTCGAACCTACGACCTACAACTCGTAAATTGTAATTAGATGCCTAACTAGCAAGAAATTGGTTTTGAGTTAGAATTTCGTAATTTATTTTCTTTTCGCAGGACGAGTTCATTCCCAACGGATGAAGCTCTTCTATGAGGTTATAAGCAGTGATATTAACCCATTATGTATTTACTGGCTGCGCCCCGCGGTTATACCCGCGTATATTTCGATCCCGTGGGAATATCGGGATAAAAGGTAGCCTATATGTTAATCCAGGGTGTCAGCTACCTCCATACAAAATGTTATCAATATTGGTTCAGCTGTTTGAGCGTGAAGAAGTAACAAACATATAAACACACCCCCACACACCCCCCACACTCACCCCCTCACAAACTTTTGTCTTTATTAGTGTGATGTATGTACCTTTAGGCCACCTGGAGCTTACCTGCGTAAATAAGCATCGACGGTGGCCGACGGCAATATTAATGTTCACATAAACTTATTAATTACTCAGGATTAATGTACAACATTGTAGTACCTACGTCAATAAATTGATTATAACAGCAATTACTAGGACTTTGTAACACTTCGTTATTAGTTAGCTGACTTTATTGACTTACAAGTTTTACTTATAACAGTAAGCTTACTGGGATTTTCATTTTTAACTAAAGGTACTAAGGTACAAGGTTGTTGAGACATGTTTTGTTATAAAACATTGGTTTATGATATAAAGGGTGTCAAATTAAATCAGCTAGCGAAATTCGTGATGTATCGATACCTAAAAACGATAAAATAAAAAGATGTTTTTAGAGGTCAACGACCCCTGGGCTTTGATGGTTTGTTTTGTTTTTATTTTGTTTTGTTGGTTGTTTTGTTTTGTTACTTGAAGTATGAGTTAAGAAAATATGTTTTATCGTGTTTGAATATCGATACCAGTCACTTCAGTGAAGTTTACGCAAAAAATCAGTTTTTTTACTGAGAAGTATTTCAAGTGACTAGCTGCGGTCGTTGACCCCACAAAAAAAAAAACATCAAATTAATTACTTTTTTGGTTTCTAGTGCTTAAAAAAATCAAAATCAAAAGTCATTTATTCAAACTAGGCTGAGAATCTGCACTTTTCGAACGTCAAAATTACAAAAGACAGTCCCCTAAAACGCCCGCCCTTCACCACTTCCTAGTGCTTTCGCCGGGGAGAAGAAGTGGCGCAACAAACTCCGCAGCAGCACTGCTGTCTGTTCAGTTAGAAAAAACTTGAATGTATACATTTAGATCAGCCTATAATGTTCCCACTGCTGGGACACAAGCCTCCTCTCGGTGAGAGGGAGTGGGCCGTAATCGACCACGCGGGCCCAGTGCGGGTTGGCAGATGTCACATGTTTTTGAATTTTTGGTTCTAGGACAAGCCGGTTTCCTCACGATGTTTTCCTTCACCGTTTTGAGAGCAGTGGTGATGAAAATAATTTACACAAAGTACTTAAAGCTCCTGTCTGGGTTCGAACCTACGAACTACAACTCGTAAGCCGCGGCCGTTACCACTTGGCCACCACTGCTCTCTTATAGGCTGATCATGTATACATTTAGACCCGGATCAAGTCTGAGGAGTTTCGTTAGCTAATTTAATTTGACCCTAAATATTATTACTACATAGATATTGGCGGTGTCGTCAGCTGTGTGCTGGCGGCTGCATTACAACAAATTGCGACCACTAGTATAGCTGACCGAATTTCGTTTTCGGTTTTCGCAATTTCCGGCTGAAGTAGGTCTACCTATATATTTTCGGCAATTTTCGTTTACGGTCGGAAAAAGTATATTTTTTGCTGTGGACGAAAACAATTACGAGCGTTTACGACGCGTGCCGTACGGCATTTCATACACAATTTCGAGCCCTTGTTTTTCGAAATAAATGAACCGATTTTAATGAAACTTCATACGCACAAGCAGCGGGGCAATTGCGTAACACATTATCAGTAGGAATCGGTTTCATTTTGACAGTTCAATAACATTCATTGCGTTATTTACGTGTTGAGCAGACAAATTTTTCGAACTTATGAAGCAATGGATTAGCAATTTACTTCAAAATGATTCAGATTTCGATTGATAGTGTGTTACGCAATTAGGGTGCGGGATATAAAAAGGTCTAAAAAGTTACATATATGAGCATTTTCGAAAAATAGTTTTACAGCCAAATTATACCGATTTTAAATTTTCCATAGAAACAGAGATTTCCAGTGATCTTTTTTTAAATAAGATATTTTTTTAATGTTTTAGACCTTTGTATCCTGCTGCGTATGAAGTTTCACTAAAATCGGTTCATTCATTTCGAAAAACAAAGGCTTGAAAGTTTATATGAAATGCCGTACAGCAAAAGTATCATTCGTTACGAGTGACGAATGTTACTTTCAATTAGGTACCTAAGTCCGAATGCCAGTGCTGCGACATTAAAAAAAAACTGACATTTAAAACAATTGTTTTCAACCAATTGGCCTCGTACAAGTCGTACAGGACCTTCTGTTTTCATTTTCAAATTACTTGTGCCTTATTTATTACGTTTTTAAGAGTGTGTTTGGTTTAATTTATGATATTCCTGTGCCAGTCTCAATAAATACTTTTTCTTCCTTTCTTTCTTGAAAAAGTTCATCATTTGAGCCGAAAGACCTCGACTGTACTTAGGCCTTCCCACAAATGTCCCCACATCGACCCTACACACATTGATACTGCATGGAGAAGAACTTATCATCAAATAATATTTCGTTTTTGGCCGAAAAAATAACCATTTCGGTCGGATTTAGCGATCATCAAAAAGTCTGCAAAGCGTTTGCCATTGTCTTTGTAAATAATGGCAAGGTTCAGCAGAGGACATTAACGGGTCCTCAACAAAAGGAATGAAATTTTAGTGTCTAAATCTAGATACCAGACGCGAGCAATACGAAACCAAGTTCTTAATTCTTCATTCAATGCCTACGCAACAGCAAAGCTGCTTACAACTGGAAGAAAATACCATTCCACTTAAAATGCTACTTAGGACGTTATCAAGTCACTATAAAGCACGGATCTTTAATAGATTTTCAACTTTATCGCTAAAGCATTAGGTTCAAAATTGATTGGGAAAATTTGACAGTTTCAGGTAGCTTGATGTGCTGGCGTCTGTACATGTAGGTTTTCTGACTTCCTGAAATGACTGCTAAATGTTGTAAGGTAGGTAGGAAATGGTATATGTTGTAAGGTCATCTTCTGCCTAGACTTTTATAGTTGGGACTATGTTGGGGTCGGCTTCCTGTCCAACCGGATGCAGCTGAACACCAGTACTTATTTAACATGGAGCGACGTCCTATCTGACTTCCACAACCCAGTTATTGAATAACACGATACCCCTTGGTAAGACTGGTGGTCGATTTTTCGGGCTTCTGACTTCCCGTAACAACTGTCAAAGATCTACGAATGACAGCCGGGGACCAACGCCTTAACGTGCTTTCCGAGGTACGGAGGGGTCTAGATCAGATTTACCTTCGATGGACCCATGCGCGTGCGGCTGTTATTATTAAGGGGACTACAGGACCTAAACGCCTGTATAATATCGACTACAGTCACCGAGATCGGAAAAATATATGATATTCTTCAGGATATATGCTAGCTAGGTAGTGTGTTGAAAACATAATAGAATTAATTTGATACGATAGAAAAAATCGTGAAGATACCTCTAAAAACTTTCTTTTCACAATAAAAACCATAAATCATTCTGATTTTTTGGCAGATTATTCTACAAGCAACATACTAAAGCTTGTAATTTTTTGTCCAAACAATAGATTTTTTTGTAAATAGATAATTGCTTCATATTTTGCAATAAATTACCTACCAAGCGTTGTGTCATCGCGCTTCTCTTTCTTTTCTATGCAGTCCGATAGTGACTGCGCACTAGTCCCTCAAAGCACTAAATTCCACATGCATGCAAAGTATGCAGGTAACAGGTTTATGTAGTGTATGCAAATGAAGGCTGAATGCAGAAATAAAACAATTATGTAAAACAACTTTATTGCAATGTAGATTAACAACATTTGTAGCACACTATTAAGCGACTACACCATGTAACATTGTACGACCTTAATAAATACCGAGTTCAAAATAATCACTTTGCAGCATTGAGGCCAGCATAATAACGTAATAATAAGTGACAAAATAATCACTTATGCAACATAAATAACAGTTTAATAATACCTGCCTTTTAAATTGCCACGAAAATTTACGTGAACGGGTTGTTTGAAAGTTTTTCTTCAAAATATGTGTGAATTTATTTTGGAGATTCGTATGAATATACTAGCTGTGTCTGCGACTTCGTTTGCCGAATGGTTTTTTTTTTGCGCGCCCCTTACCTATTCTTTTTCTAAAATAAAAGTAGCCTAAGCTACTCCCTAAAGCATAAGCTATCTGCTAGTGAAAGTCCCGCTCCCCGGATTCAAAGTATCTCCATACCAATTTTTATCAAAATCGGTACAGCCGTTTCGGAATCCGGAACAGACAAAATATTTTTTATATGTTTTTTTTTTTGTTATAAGTTCCGTAGGTATAAACTTCATTAATAATATGCATTTAGTAAAAAGCTGTTATTTTGACATTACAAACAGACACTTAAATTATATTTATTAGTACCTATAGTAGATGTATAGTGGTGAACTATATAATAAATAAACAAACAAATGTGTTTCCCAAAGAAATCACCAAACAGTTAACATGTTCTAATAAAATCTTTTATTTAGCTATAAAAGAAAACTTTTTCTTAAAATAGATGAGATGCGTCCATAATTATGTTAATTTTATTCAGAAAGCATTTGTTTCCACTGCATATTTTCGTTAGGCTATTAAGTATGGCATCTTAAACCAAGTTGTTATCATGAAGATTAATATCTTGCTGAAACTGAAATATTGAGTATAGTCTGACCTAAAAGTAGTATGATGAAAGTGTAAAGAAATTTTTAGGTTAAATTCTTACGCAATCACTCACTAATCACATCACACTAATATTATAAAGGCGAAAGTTTGTGTGTGTGTTTATATGTTTGTTACTTCTTCACGCTCAAACGGCTGGACCAATTTAGATAAAATTTTGTATGGAAGTGGCAGACACCCTGCATTAACATATAGACATTTTATCCCGATATTCCCCCGGGATCGACATTTACACGGGTGAAACCGCGGGGCGCTGCTAGTATAATTATATCTATCTATCTGAACTGTTAAAAAAGCTGAAGAGTTTGTTTTAATGCGCTAATCTCTGGAACTACCAGTCGAATTTGAAAAAAAAAAATATTTTTCTTTTGATAGGTAGCCTTATTCTCGAGGAAGGCTATAGGCTACATAACTTCTCGCTAGGCCCCTTAGGAGTTGAGTGAACAGAAAAAATCTGAAAGAGCGCTAAGCGATAACGACGTAATAGCGCGAGCGGGCGATGCGATGCGATGAGACGGGGGCATAAGTACACACACACACGGACGAAGTCGCGGGTCGAAGCTATAAGAGAATTAGTAGGTAACACAGACATCGGTATTAGGAGCTTTCAATTTTATATCATAACATTTTAGCCAACAAAAAAAGAAAAAAAGTAAAAAAAAAAAAAAAAAATAAGTCGTCATCATCTGCCTAGCCATTTCCCAGCTATGTCCGGGTCGGCTTCCAATCTAACCGGATGCAAATGAATACCAGTATTTATTATTATTTCCTATATTTCACTAAATACATATAAATTATATTTTTAAATATTAGTATAAAAAAATATAAAAACATTTAAAAATATAAAAAATAGCCCACCGGTATCGGGAACAGGGTCCAAGGCCAAGCTACCGGGTCAGGGCTTCCGAGAGTGGAACCTCCTAACAATGCGGGCCGTGTCCAGAAGTACCGCTTTCTGGATCAAGCCCTTGATCCAGCTGCCCAACGAGAGTTTCCTCAGATGTAGGTCGAGGCTCTTGGCTATTAGTCCATTGGCTGGCTTGTTATTTATTATTAGTATTTATTTAGTAAACAATTAAGTTTTGTTCTAATAATATTATTCAATTGTGACGAAAATTGAGGTTATCTTTACCTCAACTGTCAAATGGAAGATATTTTTAAGGTGATTTAAAAATAAGAAGTTCGGGGTTAAGTATTCAAAAAATAATCAAATCAATGTACATACTCAACTCTCTCTTCCTAAGAATGAAAGAACTACCAGCAGTCAGCAACAAAAGTCAACAAAATTCACGTCAACGTGAATAAAGGGGGCAATGGCGCCGATTCTGTTGTTCACAAACTAAACTAAATTTAAGTTCATGCATCTTTTTCCTTCTATTTCATTAAGAAAAGGACAGAAGATAAATATTAGTGTAGTCCTGTCAAATTAAGATACTCCATAGATAACTTTAGACGAGATTAAAAAATTGGCTACTAAAAATACGTCAATTTACGCCAGCAGGCGCTGACTAATTTGACAGGACTAAACTAATTTTTATCTTCTGTCCTTGTCCTAATGAAATAGAAAGAAAAAGATGCATGAACTGAAATTTAGTTTAGTTTGTGAATTACAGAATCGGCGCCATTGCCGCACTTTTGTGCTGTCCCGTACAAGCAGCTTTAGATAGTTATCGACAGCAATATATCGCCCGACATTATCGCAATGGGATCCGACGATGCACTGAACCGATATTATCGTTAGAATTGGTCTTGCAATTGCTTTTTTTATTGCCTCTCGCAACCAATATTACTTACTATGCATGAACTATTTTTTTTATGTTAATATAGGTATACAGGGTGAAATTGAATACATGCGACAAACTGAAATGGGAGATTGTACTCATCATTATGAACAAATTTTACTAAGGGACCCAAGCTGCAATTGCGAAAAAAAAATCAGCTGTTCCCTACATTTTATGTTCGCCTTTGTCGTCAAAATGTAGGGAACAGCTGTTTTTTTTCTCTCGATTGCAGCGTTGGTCCCTTAGTAAAAGTTGTTCATAATGATGAGTACAGACGCCAGCACATCAAGTTACTACAATCTGTCAGATTTCTTTAATTGATTTTCGACTGTATTTCTAAAGCATAAGGTTCAAGGTTGATTGGGAAAATCTGACAGTTTCGGGTAGGTTGACCTGCTGGCGTCTGTACAATCTCCCATTTCGGTTTGTCGCATGTATACAATTTCAACCTGTATAGTCCTCCAGACTTTATTTCGGCCATGGAAACTAGGTAACCTTCGGCGCGGGAAATATTATAGTGGACAAGCGTTTGCGCAGCGCAGACACAGATGATCTCTCTCTTCTCTCACTCTCGTAGTCCGTTGGGATGGCAATCCGACACACCCGGAGAGTGATCAGGCGCAGGACCAACGGCTTATCGTGCTTTCCGAGGCACGGGGGTATGACACCGCCAACTTCCAAAACTCCGGGCTGTTAGTAAGAAATTTCTAATGGAAAACCCCAATACCACTTTGCTTGACCTGGGAATCGAACCCAGGACCCCACGCTCAGCAGTCACGCTTGCGTCCACGAGACCAACGGGGCAGTTAATCGCAATAATGTAGGTCGGTAGTGTGATTGTAATATTTTTCTTATATCTAATTATGGTAAAAAGTCAATACATGACGCTGGCGGAATGGTCGACATAGGCTAAGTCGCCAAAAAGGAAAAAAAAAAGTATGGTAATAGGTACTTGTCTCTACTACAACATGTTCATATTGTACTAGATCAGTCGGTCTATTCTGTAACCATCTTACCGTGAAAGCTTACGTGAAGTGGGCTCCCATCCCACACTATGCGAGGGATTATCACTATTGACAGCTCACTTCAAGCTAACTTGACCTGAGTTTACACCGTGAGATTTTTCTAAACTAATATTAAGAGCGTTTACGCCGTACGGCATTTCATACAAACTTTCAAGCCCTTATTTTTCGAAATGAATGAACCGATTTTAATGAAACTTCATATGCATAAGCAGGATACAAAGGGCTAAAAAGTTAGTAGAGAACATTTTCGAAATGTCTTATTTAAAAAAAGATAACTGGAAATCTCTAATTTAAAATCGGTCTAATTTGGTTGTAACACAATTTTTCGAAAATGTTATCTACTAACTTTTTAGACCTTTGTATCCTGCTTATGTGTATGAAGTTTCATTAAAATCGGTTCATTCATTTCGAAAAATAAGGGCTTGAAATTTTGTATGAAATGCCGTACGGCGTAAACGCTCTTAAGTATAAAGAGAAAATATTAGATTTTTTGTATGTTTGTTTGACGCTAAAACGGCTAAACGGATTTGGATGAAATTCGGCTAGATTGAATTAGGACATAGGATATTTTATATCCCACGGGATTGAGACTTATGCGGGTGAAGCCGCGGGGCGCAGCTAGTATAGAATATATTGGCTGATATTGTAATTTGTCGAGTTACATGTTGCGTATTTTGCAGTTAAAAAACAAACGACCCTCTCAAACAAAAGAAGAATAGTACAAATCGATTTATAAAACTGGCCAAGTGCGAGTCGGACTCGCACACGAAGGGTACCGTACCACAAAGCAAAAACACCGAAAAAAAAACACGTTTGTTGTATGGGAGCCCCCCTTAAATATTTACTTTATTTTGTTTTTAGTATTTGATGTTATAGCGACAACAAAAATACATAATTTGTGAAAATTTCAACTGTCTAGCTATCGCAGTTCTTGAGATACAGCCTGGTGACAGACAGACGGACAGACAGCGAAGTCTTAGAAATAGGGTCCCGTTTTTACCCTTTGGGTACGGAACCCTAAAAAACGAAGTTCTGAGGTAAGAAACATTAAAAAAATACAAGCGAATTGAGGACCTCTCCCTTTTTTAAGTTGGTTTAAAATACTCCAAACCATGGTAAACAGATTAACCTATCATCGACGTCAGCACCAAAGCTTACTACCTGCTAAAGTGTCACCACTTGTGGAACCTCTTAACATGTCCTCGAATGTATCAAAGAGAAATAAATACCAGGATCAAAATAACAAGTGCTCCCGTGTATCTTTTCAGTCAATATTTCACCTGAACGAGGACACGGAGAAGCGATAACGGTTCTAATTAAGCCTGAGAGCTTTTTACGAACGTTGTTACAAAGACTAATTTACATAGTTTTACTTACAAAGCTAATTAGTAAGGGTGGAGATTTTTTGTTAAAGAGAACGCGCTGAGTCGAATCTCGATGTGAAGAAATCAAAATAAATGTTCAAAGTTTAGTGTTGAAAATCTAAGGATTTTGGATGGTCGTTTGTAAACAAATCGAGGTGGTACCTGTCTAAGATTGCGTTTGTCTATACTAATATTACAAAGAGAAAGATTCAATTTTTCATGTACGTTTGTTACGCTAAAACGGCTGAACAGATTTGGATGAAATTTGGCATAAGAGTAGACCATGATTTTTTTTTCCGAAATTCCCACTGTATCGGGACTTACGCGAATGAATCCGCGGGGAGTAGCTAGTATGTAATAAACGCGTGGCCGCATTTTCTATAGCTAGCCTAAGCCTTTTCCCAACTATCGTGGGGTCGGTATTACCCAGTAACTGGGTAAAACGATACCCCTCGGTAAGACTGGTTGTCAGACTTTCGCGCTTCTGACACCCGTAACGACTGTCAAGGATCCACGAATGATAGGTTGAATCAACGGCTTAATCGGCGGCGTGCTTTCCGAGGCACGGAGGGGTCTTGGTATGTAAAGATGGTCACCCATCCACGAACCACCCTTGGCAAGCGAACTTTAACCCGATCAATCAAACCGTGCGGCTACTTACACAGCCACAAGCTCCTGATTTCGTCCTCGTAGAGGCGATCGGCAGCGGCGGCGACCTCTCGCGTCCGGCCCTGGTGCAAGCCATGGTCCGGGGCGAGAGGGAGTGGGAGGCAGTCACCTCCTTCTGCGAAGTTGTTATGCTAGCGAAGGAGGTGGCGGGACGGACGAGGGAGATAGCCTCCCGTCCCAGCCGCCGCGGGAGACGCTCCGGGCGTCGGGAGCCACGATCCCGTGGCTCCCGGCCACCGTAGGCGCGGGCCTGCGGGCGGAGAGTAATGGGTAGCTCACCGTCCGATCAGGACCAGGCCCGTGCCGGACGGCGCGTACGTGTTCCACGCGCGCCTCAAAGAGATGTCAGCACCGAGGAGGGGCCCCATAGGGCCGAAGCCTGCCGGGTCAGCGGGATTGTCCGAAAGGGTTACCGCTGGCTCGGAACATAAAGGGCTAAGGAAGGAACATGGGTGGGTTTTAGTCAGTAAGAGTCTGACACTCCCTTCTGCTCCACCCAGAGCGGGAGGGGTCATTTGATGATTTCCTATCCGGAAAAAAAAGCCCCTGATTTCCGAAAGTATATTCAACTCAATTCCGGTATAAAATCTATGTCAACAAAATAATACTTTGCTCAATCAATCAAAAATGCTAACATGAAATTTGCCTTGAGATTTACAAATCAAAGGCTTACTCAAGCCTTCAGGAAGCGGGGGTTGAAGATTAAGTACTTCGTTTTCACAGATGGGGAAGGGTTCAAGTTTTTTTGAAGTGAAAACTTCTTTATGCGCGTTAGACATTTTTTAAGATGGGAAAAAACCGTTGAACTCGCGACACTGTTACCGTAAGCGGCACCGCGAGTGTTTTGTTTATAAGACGATTAAAAAAAATACCCGCTTCGGATGTGTTCGGCTGTCCTCGGGATGTACACGGTTTTAATCTATAGGTATCCGATGTGTCAGTGAGTGATGGCAAAGTACTCTGTTTGTGTTTTGTTTTCACTTCTGTCGGCACTCCCGGAGTGCCACTGTTTTTTTCCACCAAAGTCAAAGTCAAAGTCAAATCATTTATTTCAAATAGGCACATTAAAGGCACTTTTGAACGTCAAAAAAAAACTAAATAGAAATGATTCTTCACCACAATCTACTTCAAAAATTTTCAAGTTACTTTACCAGAAATCGCTCCATGCTGCCTTTACATGGCATAGCAAACTGGCACAAGGCACTAGCACACTTCTCGCTGTGATATACGATTGTATGGTAATTTTTAATTCCATAATGTGTCACTCAGTATTTATAACCTACGCATGCATTGGCATTTCTTTTTGATTAATAGATACATTCATAATGGACGTTTTTGGTCCCATTGTCAATTAATCACTGTGACTGCAGCGCAGATTTTTTCATCAAATAACTTTCCTTTTCTGATTTGCTTGTGGTGTCACTCTTTTTATGTATTACTTCATAATTGTATTAGAATATCGTAAATACAAGGGTCTGTTAACATAGATATATTAAATACTTATTTATTTATTATATTTGGTTTTATAGATTCAGTTCAATCACTCTTGAAAACGCAACGATGATACACATAGATCATAACAAATAGCGTAGAGTCAGCTCAACACCTCTGTCCCTTGATTATGTATATATATTATAAGTACTTATATTATATTACAGTAAATAGTATGTATGTGTATATGTACCTAGATTAATATTTTATTTAATCATTGTTCCTCTCAACCAAAGCACCTGCCATCAAATCTGTTCACCACCCTTAGTTGACTTGTAGAGAATGCCTAAATAAGTCCGCCGTACCTTTTTGTGCGAAAAATTTAAATAAATAAATAATAATAAATAAATAAATAATAATCATAAACATCATCGCCAGTAATCCCCGAAGGATTAGGCAGAAATACCCATAGTACACACGGCTACATATCAAGCTATACATTTCCAGTACAAGCGGACCTCTTCTTGTACGGAAAGCCGAACCAATGCGCGGTCAGCTTATACTGGAAATGTATAGCTTGATATGTAGCCGTGTGTAGACCAACATTTCGCCAATTATGTTTAAGTCTCATGTAATAGGGGGCGAGCCTATTGCCTTCAACCGGGCACAAAACCAGCCTCCGGACTGCTACTGAAAGATTCCTGATGGAAAAACCCAATAACTATAAATTGTCAAAAAAGCTTAGCTCTGCAGCATATGCCGTTAGGAAAATTCGTGATTTAACTGATTTAGAGACAGCCCGTTTAGTATACTTTAGTTATTTTCATAGTGTGATGTCGTACGGTATTCTGTTGTGGGGAAATGCCGCCGATATTCAGACAATTTTTATTTTACAAAAAAGGGCAATTCGTTCCATTTATAAATTAAGTCCCAGACACTCCCTCAGAGACAAATTTAAAGAGATTAATATAATGACTGTGCCTTCTCAGTACATTTATGATAATCTTTTGTATGCACATAAAAATATTAATCTGTTTAAAAAATACAGTGATATCCATAACATAAATACTAGGAACAAACACAAATTTGTTGTTCCAACAACAAGGCTCAAAAAAATAGGTGGCTCGTTTAGATGCCAATGTATACGTTTTTATAATAAACTTCCTAGCCACATTCAAGAACTAAGCCTTAATAAATTCAAATCTTTTATAAAGCGAAAACTATGTCAGAAAGCCTATTATACTGTAAAAGACTATATTGAGGACAAAAAGGCTTGGGATTGAGCTGCTCCAATAGGTTTAGAATGTTGTTTTTATTTTTCTAATTTACACTTTAATAATTTTCTTTTTTTAAGTATCTATTTACTTAAATAATGACATGTACATTTACTGTATAAAGTATTATATGTTTTTAATTATTGTGAATGTGAGGACTATGTGGGTATTTTTTTGTTTTTTCTCTCTTCGTTTTAATCATGATCTGGCAGTTTGAGTAGTTTATGCGGCCTACCCAAATGTCCTGTCTTTGGTATTGTTCGTCGAATCGTTGAGCTCCTTAAGTTCTGAGTTGAGCTGCACGGTTACTGACAAATGCGTGCACTGACTGGACAGGTCCGCTCAATCTGTATGGTTCTTTCCTCAAAAGACCATTTCAGACACTAATCTACATGGTCCTCAAAGATTATGTCCGGATTTTTTATATACACATTGACATTGATGAATTTTATTTAGACAATGACATGAATATTTACTTTGTAAGTAATTTTTATTTATTTTTTTTATTTAATTATTGTGAATGTGAGGACTATGTGGGTCATTTCTTTTTTCCTTCTTAGTTTTAATCATGATCTGGCAGTTTGAGTAGTTTATGCGGCCTACCCAAATGTCCTGTCTTTGGTATTGTTCGTCGAATCGTTGAGCTCCTCAAGTTCTGAGTTGAGCTGCACGATTTTTGACAAATGCGTGCACTGATTGGACAGGTCCGCTCAATCTGTGTGGTTCTTTCCTCAAAAGACCATTTCAGACACCAATCTACATGGTCTTCACACGATCTGACCAAGATTTTGTCTGGACTTTAAAAGAGACTGTGACTTCTGAGTTTGTTTCGGCCTTTCTTCTCAGAATAGTCAGTTAGGAAACGCCGACCTCATCTAGTTTAAAAAAAAATATGATTGACGTGTAAAAGTGTTTGTACAAACCTACTTACAGAAATAAAAATCATTTATCATTTATCATTTATCATTTATCATTTAACACTTTGCCCAACCTGGGGACCGAACCCATTATTACCTCATGCTCAGTAGTAGTGCTTGCGACCACTAGATCAACGATCATGTTCTTGCATTATTTCGATAAGAGGCAAGTGGTAAATCAAATCATTAAAATATGGTAAATCTACTAGCAGCGCCCCGCGGTTTTACATACCTAAGTGTCGATCCCGTGGGAATATTGTGATAAAAACTATTCTATGGACTCAAAGTAACTCTATACCAAATTTCATGTAAATCGGTTCAGCGGTGTAACAGACAGACAGACAGACACACTTTCGCATTTATAATATTAGTATGGATTAACAGGTATGGTTCCTCAACTTGCCTTTCGATTTGCTTTGTCACTACATTTTTAATAACAACGACATACCTGATGAGTTTTTTAATGGAGGAACACAGCCAAAGTCACAGGTTTAAACCTAGTTTGGGAGGCAACTATGTTTGTGACACTGTGTCTGATGTTGAAACTGAAAATTCTATAAAAAATCTATTCTGTAAAAATCTCACCGTGATAACTTAGGTGAAGTGAGCTAAAGTGAGCTGTCATTAGTGTCAATCCGTAGCATCAGATTCTATGGAATGATTTCTCACGGAATGAGCTCACTTCACCTAAGTTCTCGTTCTGAGCTGTCATTAGTGTCAATCCGTAGCATCAGATTCTATGGAATGATTTCTCACGGAATGAGCTCACTTCACCTAAGTTCTCGCGGTGAGATTTTAACAGAATAGACAGGCAGGAATGACTGTAACAAAATTGTTACTTTTTTAAAATAAAGAAAATTTGTATTATTATTTTAACTAGGTTGGCTTTAAAAGACTGAAAGATGAAGATTAGAGATATGACCAACTGTAGTCAAGTTATCTCAGTGCAAATGTCATTGTGTTATATAAACTACGTACACATGAGTCTAATCGAATTCTAATTTACTTTAATACAACCAAAACAATGGCACAATCTTCTAACAAAAACACCAATTTGATCCAAAAGATCTCCCAAATAATTCCCTCTATACAAACAAACTCCAATTCCAATTAAAACTAAATTATTCCCAAACCAAAACACACGGGCGGCACATAAATATAAAAATACAGCAATTCTCTTAATTGTGCGCGTGGTCATAACATTTAAAACCATAATGAAATGGTTCAAGAAACAATATTAATGTTTGTATAACGAGCTTTCATTGGGGATTACATAACTATAATTACAAGTAATTTATAGTTAAACAAATATTTTGTTGGTTATATTTTAATTGGAAATGTTGCTTTTGTTTTTTTGTGTCAGATTTGTGCTGCGTTTAGATTTGGTAGTGGCAAGTAGTATAGGAGAGTAACTTTTGGCAGTAGGCGAGTGTCAATCTGTGTAGCCTATTTCTAACTATGTATGTTGGGGTCGGCTTCCAGTCTAACCGGATGCAGCTGCATATCAGCATTTTACATGGAGTGACAGCCTATTGTCCTCCACAACCCAGTTACTGGGTAACACGATATGACTGGTTGTCAGACTTTCGGGCTTCTGACTACCCGTAATGACTGTTAAAGATCTTCGAATGACACCCGGGACCAACGGTCACGATATATAATGGATGGTCACCCATCTACGAAGTGACCGCAGCCAACGTAGCTTAACCTTCGTTATTATTTAGCCACGGGCCCACTAGTGGGCGAGTGTGTAGAGTAGTAATGCTAGATCCTTACGTTACGTAAACTAGGTTTCGCAAATTAGGCTCAAAGTAGGTTAAAAAAAATTGAAAATCTCATAATGCTCATTTGATTGTTTAATACCCATTCGTTTTTTATATTATATTAGTTATTTATAATTAAACTTACATTTTCAATAGGTTCCTGCTATGGGTGAAACGAATCTATAAAAAAAAATACTTTACCAAGTTTTCAGGTTTCACACTTGATTGTCGGGAACTTTTTGAAAATATTTTGATGTTTTTTTTTCGTTTCTACTGCCTTAAGTAAATCAATTTTTTAAAAGTACCTACAGAATTAATCTCCACTAATTTATCTATGCAATGGTATATAAATTAAGTAGGTTCCATGTACTAGCAGGAGTTTATCAATAGAAACAGTTCCAGAAAGGAGGCAAAAACATTTTTTCGATCGTAAAGCACTCTAATACTTCGCATTATGAGTCGTGCAAAATTCGGGCCGGCACATCAAGCTACTACAATCTGTCAAATTTCTTTAATAGATTTTCAACTTTATCGCTAAAGAATAAGGTTCAAAGTTGATTGGGAAAATTTTACAGATTCGGGTAGCTTGATATGCTGGCGTCTGTACTTACTATTTGTACTTACTATCCGTAAGGACTTAATTATCAACTCTTCCAATGCAGACTAGCCCTTGAATGTTGGCTTTAAATGGGTGTTTCATAGCGTAGAGAGAGAGACATAACATAATATGAACATAACATAAACATAATAATGTAAACATAACATAAACATGACATTTAAACATAACATCCCGCCTGGGCGCCTGTGTGCGAAGGGTTAGGCAGAACAGCCGGTCGATTCTGTAAAAATCTCACCGTGAAAACTTAGGTGAAGTGATTTGGTTTTTGCTAGGAATTGACACTATTGACAGCTCACTCCACGCTCACTTCACCTAAGTTTTCATGGTGAGATTTTTACAGAATAGCACCGCTGTAGGTGCCTATAGTACCTACCTACGTAGGGCGAGGCGATTGCAGTCAACCGGGCACTCATCCAGAATACGAGCTGCTACTGAGAAATTCCAGGTGGAAAAACCTAAAAACACTTCGCTCGACCCAGCACACTAATTGGGTAACACACTACCAATCTCAATCTGAATCATTTTAAAGGAATTATTGCTAATCCATCGCACTAATAATATAAAGGCGAAAGTGTGTGTGTGTGGGGGTGTGTTTATATGTTTGTTACTTCTTCACGCTCAAACGGCTGGACCAATTTTGATAAAATTTTGTATGGAGGAAGTTGACACCCTGGCAATTCTCCTATTTTTCAGAACGTTCACTTTCTTATCTCAATCGTCTCTGTCTTAATCTGTCAAAAATACAATAAATTTACATACATTTTTGACAAGCTTTTGACATTTATTGTCACTGAGATGACATTGCGACTTGAATTTGAACGTTTTTTAAGTCTGAGAATTGGCCTTCTGATCACAATAGTCCTTGTTAGACTCGTTCTGCAAGAGCTGTAATTCTACTTTCTGCATACCCAGAATTTAACAAAAATGTTTTCGGAAACTGAAAAAGCCACAAATTGAACTACTTAGTTACTTATTTGACAAATAACTTTATACAAATAGCACAAAGAGTTCCTTACAACAAAGAGGGGTAACGGAATAATAATTTCAGATATTCAGCTTTCAGCATGGCTTATTAGTCAATTCGCACGAATACACTTGCCCGAAACGGGCGAATCGTCATTTTAAAATAATATTATTTTTTATGAAGGCGACTCGCACGAATTGGCGCATTTTGAATTTTATGCAATGAAGTTAAGAAAAAAGTACACGTTTTATAATATTTGACTCATCACTTCTGTGCGCTAGTGTGTTTTCCTATACTTTATTGCATAAAATTCAAAATGTGCCAATGTGTGTAATTAAACGAATGCGAGTCGCCTATAGAAGAAATAATATTATTTTAAAGTGACGATTCACCCGATTCGGGCGAGTAAATTCGTGTAAGTTCGAGTCAGTTCAGGCGAGTAAATGTAGGTACTATTGTCTGCATACCTACTTTGCATAATTATAGTATAGGTACCCTCCCGCATCACTGACGAGATTCATTGGAAATACGTCATAGCTAATTGGATACCAATTATCAGTCACGGCTGATGATTGGTATGCTATTGGCACTTGATATTGATACCGATCTATTAGAATTGATATTACAGGAATATACAGGAGGGAGATACGTAATTGTATTGTGTAACTACTTGATATTATATAATATTATTAATAATAATTCTTTGACTTATTAAAGAGTAAGTCAGACATTGTGACACTCCCATGGCTCCGCCACTTGCGGTGCCCGAAGCGAACCACGCGGACGACGACGACGACATCCCTGAAGTGACCGGGGTAGAACTGAGAGTGTCGGTAGGAAGGCTGAAGGCCAAAAATACCGCCCCAGGACCCGACGGCTTGCCAGGTAAAGCCTGGATCCTGGCCTCGAGGGCTCTCGAGCCTTGACTGGAGGCGCTCTTAAGAGCATGTTTGGAGAGAGGCCAGTTTCCACTTCGTTGGAAGACGGGGAAGCTGGTCCTGGACGCAAAAAACGAACAAAAAACCATATACCATTATTTTGCATGGAGCGACTGCCTATCTGACCTCCACAACCCAGTTACTGAGTAACACGATACCCCCTGGGTAAGACTGGGTCTCAGACTTGCTTCTAACAACCCGTAACGACTGTCAAAGGCCTACGAATGAAAGCCGGGACCCACGGCTATGCGAGCTTTCCGAGACACAGAGTGGTCTTGATATGTAATGGATGGTCACCCATCCACGATCCGACCGCGGCAAGCACAGCCTAACTTTTAACCAAACCGTGCGGCTGTTATTATTTAGCCACGAGACCAAAAGGTTAAAATAGGAGGTACAGTCAGCAAAAGAGTTAGGTATGCAGGATTGTCGGATATAGTTGAAGTTTATTAATAAACCGATGGATGTTGTCGACTGAAATTTAATTTGATAAATGAGCTGTTTGTTTTCTATTAATAAAATTAAATTTTATTCGACAACATCCATCGGTTTATTACTAAACTTCAACTATATCCGACGATCCTGCCTACCTAATTCTTTTGCTGACTGTACCTACCTAATTGTCGACTAAGTGTAGTCAGGGTTGAAAAGCCTTCATACACCTGTAATATCACCGACAAGCTACGTTAAGTACCCTTCAAATTGGAACTGAGCAATCGATCAATATGAGTACCTAGTTTACCCGAAGAGATTAAACTATTAGCAAACTCACTAGTCAACAAAGGGACTACTTCCACTAAAAGCAGACAATAATGTAGGTCCTACTCAAGATTAATGGCTTCCTAAAATGGTTCCCACAATCGCTCCTAATAATCCCCTGTCATAACATGTTTGTTTTTAATTTAATTAAGTTAATATTCTAATACATTAGATGAAAATGTTTCCTTTGCCTCAAAACTGGACTGGCCGACCAATTTAATTAAATTAACTTACTTTAATTCCATTAGTTGCTCGCACTTCGTCGTTTCCTTAAATAAAAGCGTCCAATTATGGAAAAATTACTTGTTTGTCTTGGAGGCCTCTTACAAGAATGCGCGTAGATGCATGAATTTCTCGTTGAAATTGAATACTATCCGTTGGTTGGTATAAATAACTATTAATTTTCAAGGCAAAAACGTTATGCAGGTTATTTTTGGGCGACACCATCGTTAACCCCTTTTGACAAATGAAAAGTTTTCACATTACGAAAGCAGAAGTGTCTTTTACCCGGGAGAGAGACAATCTGCTGTAGGTACCTTTGCGCTCAAATTGTGTAATTTTCTGCTATCAAACGTTTTGCTAATGGCATTGGTTTAATTTCTTGTTTCTACTTTAGTTTTCATTATAAACAAAGTGAAAATGCCTAGCCTTTTTAACCGACTTCAAAAAAGAGGAGGTTCTCAATTCGACTGTATGTTTTTTTTGTATATTTGTTACGCGATATCTCTGGCAATTGTAATTCGATTTCAAAAATTCTTTTTTTAATGGATTGGGTATGCCTAAGGGGTGGTTCCATATAATTTTTTATTAACTTTGCTTGAGTAGTTTTTGAATTAGCTTCATTATTACGTATTTTTGCCACTTAGATATTGATGATGTTATAATGACTTCCTGTCACTGATATTTACATAGCAAGTAGTGTTATACGAATTTTTGTGGGGTAAGTATGTACCTACAACATAAAAGTGAAATATAAAAACGATTTTACAAAAAAAAAAAACAAAGTGAAAAATAACTTTAATTTGGGAAGTCGGTGGCCAACAACGAAAATGCGAACCCAACGACACCGACTTCCCAAATTAAAGTTATTTTTCACTTTGTAGTGTCTTTTTGGAAGTCGTTTGTTTTTCCAACTATATTGGGGTCGGCTTCCAGTCTAACCGGGTGCAGCCGAATACCAATATTTTACATGGAGCGATGGCCTATCTGACCTTCAGAACTCAGTTACTGGGTAACAAATGATGTCTGTGGGTAAGATTGGTTGTCAGAGTACGTTTGCATTTAAATTGTGTTTTCTGCGTATCAAACGTTTTGCTAATGACATTAGTTTAATTTCTTGTTGCTTTACTTTTCATTATAAAGTTTCTACTCATAATTATGACTAAAGAAAACGCAGCAAGTTTTAATGATCAATCAAGTACAGACGCCAGCACATCAAGCTACTACAATCTGTCAAATTTCTTTAATAGTTTTTCAACTTTATCGCTAAAGCATAAGGTTCAAAGTTGATTGGGAAAATTTGACAGTTTCGGGTAGCTTGATGTGCTGGCGTCTGTACCTTAGTGAAAAGTATCATAGCTAGGTACCTACTCGCAAACTAGTATAGGCGTCGAAGGTTACGAGTAGGTAAGCCTGAGAAATTCGTGCGCATATTTCACACTAATATTATAAAGGCGAAAGTTTGTGAGTGTGTTTGTTACTTCTTCACGCAAAAACTACAGAACGGATTTGGATAAAATTTGGCACACAGATAGTTTATAAGCAGGATTAACATATATGATACTTTTTATCTCGATATTCCAACGGGATCGAAACTTATGCGGGAGAAACCGCGGGGCGGAGCTAGTTCAAATTATAATTGTCATTTTTAGACTGTTGTAAGAAATGGGTATAAGACGGCAAATTGACGTAGTGTGTCAATTTGAATTAATGTTGCATAAATACACTAATCTTACCATTACATAATTATTATTATACTAATATTATAAATATGAAAGTTTGTGAAGACGTTTGGATGTTTGTTACTCAATCACGCGTAAACCGTTGAACAGATTTGGATGAAAATTGGCACATAGATAGAACATTTCCTAGATTAACACATAGGATGCTTTTTATCCCGATATTCCCACGGGATCGAAACTTACGAGGGTGAAACCGCAAGGCGCTGCTAGTTGGTTAATAAACCAGGAACAATTGCCTTCAATTAAGATATCCAGATGCCCTGAATCTCTCATTTCTTGGGATGATCCGATAACATCATTCTCTATTAGTTCTAATTGACTGATGGGATCGGATATCTATGGATGGGATAGTACCTACCTAATGGTCTTGCTTTTTTATTCTCAAGTAGGTACACAACTAGTCGTTATGTTATCTATAGATACAAATAAATAAAACTGAAGTTCCTGTTTATAATGGCACAATAACAGCTTTTAACTAAATGCATATTATGAAAGTAAATACGGTATTTAAGACAAAAAAAAAAAATTTTTGGTCTGTTTGGCTGTCTGTATGTCTGTCTGTTGTTCCGGCTAATCTCCCAAACGGCTGGACCGATTTTTTTATGAAATTTGATATGGGGATACTTTAAGGCCCTGGGGAAGGACAAAGGCCAGGCTTTTTATCGACATATCACGCGGATGAAGCTGCTGAAGTTTTAAACTAAATAAAAAGATGTGTGGTGTTTATTAGGCCATCAACCTATGTATACAGTATGATGTTGAAAAGGTGCGACAAATTAAAATATCTAAAGGCTCCTTCAAACAGGCGCGACATGCGATATAATCGCGCGCGACACAAAGCCACCGCTTGTTGCGCGACTTGCGGTGCCTTTGTGCCGCGCGCGATTTTATCGCGTGTCGCGTCTGTTTGAAGGAGCCTTTAGATATTTTAATTTGTCGCACCTATTCAATTTCATACTCTATACGTACCCTAGGTTGATGGCATAATAAAAGAGACAAACACTATTTCCATATTTAGAAGACAGAAAACGAATTGAAAGTCACTTTAGAGAGCTAACAGAGCGCGTCATCATGAAAAATATTAGTTGATTAATTTGATTGAAATAATTTTTCTATAATAATACATGTGGTCTCCTGTAATTGATGGAGCACACGTAAAAGAACCTATTTTTATTAACGTTTTATATTCTATAATGTGTATCTTTAGAAGTGGAAAGAGAGTAGGGAGGCCTTTGCCCTGCAGTGGGACATCACAGGCTAATAATAATAATAATGTGTATCTTTTGTTGGAGATCCTCAATAATTAAATAAATAAAATAAATACTCTACACACCATTCATTGAACAACCCTGTTACAGTATCTATCTAGAATATTATTAAGAGATTCTTAGCCTAAATTGCACAGCTTATAAACTTGACCTAGATATAAAATAAGGTGAAGATTTTAAGCTGCTGGTAGGTAAGTATTTTGATATTTTGAAATGAAACAATAGAGCTCTTGACATCGTTTCCATAATAAATTAATATTTAAAATTGAGTTTCGTTGAATTAATTTAATAACTCTAAAAGCTTCAGGGCTTGTTCCACAGCCTTGCTTTACAATTCTCAACGTTTGGTAATAATTTAAATTATTTAAATTTCGTGTCTCGGAAAGCACGTTTTAAGCCGTTGGTCCCAGCTGTCGTTCGTACATCTTTGATAGTCGTTAGCCCAAAAATCTGACAACCAGTCTTATCGAGGGGTATTGTGTTACCCAGTAAGAACTGAACTATAGACTTACTGTAGTCCTGGGTTGTGGAGGTCAGTTAGGCAGTCGCTCCGTTTAAGGGGCTTACATGACCTAAAGCGCGGTCACTGTCGGACTGCGTAGAATAGAAAGAGAAGCACGATGACACAACGCTGGTAATTTATTACAAAATATGAAGCAATTATCTACATATTTACAAAAAAATCTATTGTTTGGACTTAAAAATTAAAACACTAGTTCTTTAGTTTGTTGCTTGTAGAATAATCTGACAAAAAATTTGAATGATTGTGTGTATATTAATATGGTTGTTATTGTGAAAAGAATGTTTTTATTAGAGGTATCTTCATGGTTTATTCTTTCGTATGAAATTAGTTGTACTTATTATGTTTTTAACACACTATCTACCTATCCACTATCTATCCTGAAGAATATCATATATTTTTCTGATTTTGTTTACTGTAGTCGATCATACTTTTATTGCTTCTTAAACTTGCGTTTTTTGCGTTTAGCTCCTGTAATCCCCTTAAATTACTGATATTCAGCTGCATCCGGTTAGCCTGGAAGCTGACCCCAACATAGTTGAGAAATGGCTTGTCGGATGGATTTGAAATTTTTAAAATTACTTTGCAGAAAAAATCAATATATTATTAAGATATTTCCTTTATGAAAATATCCTATTATTAATTACGTAGCATGGTATGTACATAATTGGTGCGGTTCATAAGATTCCATGATTTGATTCTGAAGACGCAAAAAGATAATTGAATTGACGCTAGAAATTAGATTTATTGGAAATTGTCTTTCCACCCAATTACTTGGGTTTTATCATACTGTAATTAGTAAATGGTAAAATCGTAGATAGATATAAGTTTTAGTCTAAAATAATACCTATCAAGGGAAAAGCGGCTTTACGTTAATAATTTCTTTGTCTACTTACAGTAGGTAGATTAATGTTTTTTTTAATTTCGACGATGGAGTGAGCTAGAAATTCAGCTTTACTCGCAGATTTAGAGATTTAGTGCTTAAACACACTATATGCCGAAGGTACGCGACCGACGTTCCGCGGCTGATTTTACGTTCCGACGTATTCGGCTGATATGACACACCATAATATTATAAGTGCCGAACTTACGCAGCAGAAATTCCGTGGGGGGCATGCCTACCTCCCGCTGCTCCCCCCGCCCCGGATCTTCTTCGGCAATCGAACCGAACTTCGGTCACGTATAATGTGTGCTCTACAGAATACGTTGCCGCCGAATTGCCGCTGAAATTACGCCCGACCGAAGTTCGGCTGTAGGTACGCTATAACGCAACGTAATTTCGGCATAATTTGTCGTCAGTAATTCAAATAGCATTGCAGGCGTAATCATGCCGAACTTCGGTCGCGTACCTTCGGCATAGTGTGTTTAGACCATGTTTAGACAATTACGATCTTTTATCCGGCCAATAAAATTGACGGTAAACTGACAGTTCTAGTATGGAAAAACTGAATATTCTAGGTATAAAAGTAGTATTATATTTTTATCCGTTAGCTTATATAGTCCCACTGCTGGGCAAATACCCATATTCTTCCACCTTTCCTTCTCCGTCCAATCGGTTAGGAACGAATCCATGTCTTGTCTAAATAACAATTTGTTATTTAGCAAAGTAATGTAGGTATTGTTATACCTAGGTAAATAAATGTTATTTCACCAAATACTGTCATAAAAAAAAGGCAAAGACATCATATTTTCTGTCTTATTTTTTTTTCAATTTTCACAAAAGAAAAACGTTAAACCAATTAACTTTACTAAAAGATTTATGACATCATTTCTTAACTAATGTATTGTAATAAATTCAGTAGATTTAGTGGAAAGTTAATGCAGATGTTCAAGGCAATTAATGAACAAAGTATTTAATAAATTGAGTCGATAACTGTCTCGGCGATGTCATCAATAGTTAACCTGTAGAAAGGCGTGACTTGCCTTCAAGTTTTCACATAACAAGTTTATGTGAATAGTTTAATACAGACTCCGCTACAAAGGCTTTCTTAGGAATTTCAATGCGATCGCTATACCTACGGCTTATTAGTAAATTCGCACGAATTTACTCACCCGAAACGGGCGAATCGTCACTTTTAAATTATATTAGTTTTTCTATAGGCGATAACTCCAGAAATATGAAATAAATATAAAAATATATATAACTATTAGGCAGTTGGCACATTTTGAATAGTATGCAATGAACTTAATATGAACGAAAAAAAAACCAGCTGTTTCATACATTTTGGTCAAGTAGGTATTGGAACTTTTGTATGAAACAGCAGATTTTTTTTGGGATTTCAGAGTTGGTCCCATAGTGAAGAGTTGTTCATATACGATACGATGATATGGATATGGTGGTTTCACCCTGTAAAAATTTGGATGGTGATAAAAAAAATCTTCCTGTTTAGAGACGACAATACGACAATAAAAATTAAACTGCGTATATCTTCCCAGTTCCCAGTCTGCGTAATAAGAAAATTCAATCAAATATATCCAATATTTTATTATTGAATAAAATATTGGATATATTTGATTGAAAATAGAATGTGAATGTAGAAAAAAATAAAGTGTGCTGATTAGGTTATCACATTAATTGAAACCATCGTATTTTACAAAATTCAAATTATTAAAACCTGAAGTAGCCCAAGTGAGAAGTAGCCCAAGTAAGAAGTAGCCCAAGTGAGAAGTAGCCAAAGTGAGAAGTGGCCATAATGAGAAGTAGTCCATTGGCGAGTCGGTTGCCAAAATGAGAATTAGCCCTAATGCGCCTAAACCATAATAACTAACATTCTAGTCGTGGGACCATTTTTTCGTTACAGTATTTATATCAGCATTGATAACAATACCATAAAGTTTTTGTTGAATTGTTGATACCATAGCCCCACGCGTGTCTAGTGCCTAACCTCAAGGGTGATTTATTTCGTGCCAATTTTTAAGCTAGGTATTTATTTTGTTTGAAAAATTCAGTGTTCTATTTTTAGTAAAAATTGTTTATTTATTATTTTATGAGACTGATAACAACTTGTAATAACCGCTGGCCGCTGACTGTACTATTTAATGTGATAACCTGATCGCCACTGTCATATCGCACACCTAGATCTAAACAGCGATTAAGAAAGAAAAAGAAAAGAAAGACAAACTGTTTAACTGTGTTTGTGTTTTTTTTTGTTTGTTTTTGTTATTTCTGTTTTTTTTTTTTGTTTTTTTTTTTTCTGTTTTTTTTTGTTTTTTTCTATTAACTCAAAAAAACACTTTTTTCAGGAAAGTTGAAAAACTGATTACTATGTCCATATGCACTGCAGGAGTTTGCTGTTTTGATCAATACTTTAATGGAACTATTTTTGAATCTGTTTTGTTGGTCGCTATGTACTGAGTTAGGGAATTTTTAGAGTTAGCTCTCTTTAGATCTAGGTGTGCGATATGGGACGGCTGATTATTTTTTCGCAATTACGATGTTGGTCCCATGGATAAAGTATAGTGGGAGTATCGGTATGAAAAAAGATCACCCATCCACCATCGTAGCTTAACCTGATCGACTCGTGCGGCTGTTTATTACGTAGCCACGGGCCCCTCGACCGGTATACATAGCTCATATAAATCTACTTTTGCAACACCCTGTAGGTACAAGTATTGGGATAAAAAGTATTTCTCCAACTGGAGCGGACGGAGGGGTCTGTCTGATTAAAACCACATGATAGTACTTACTATAGATATTACCTAGTTTTACTATTGATTGTTAAGATTCAATCATGCGTTATCCTGAATCTGTCCTATAATGGAAAACTTTTATTTCCAACCCGTTTCCATTTACTGAATACATCTGGTTTTTATAGAAACTCTAGCTGCGCCACGCGATTTCACCCGCGTAAATGTCGATCCCGTAGGAATATCGGGATAAAAAGTAGTCTATATGTTAATTCAGGGTGTCAGCTACCTCCATACAAAATTTTATTAAAATTGGTCAAGCCATTTGAGCGTGAAGAAGTAACAAACATATAAACACACACACACACACTCACAAACTTTCGCCTTTATAATATTAGTGTGATAAACCCATTATTCTTGACTTCCATAATTAATATGTAACTTGGCGGTTGACAGTTGGAAATTACTCACGAATTGCCGTGAAAGGGCGTGACCATAACTAAATGTGAGGTGTGGACAAACCGACAGTTCAATACAGCAGGTAGTGGGTGTGATTACCTACCAAAATAATTCACATTGAAAATAAAATAAATGTTATACGATTAATAATTTTTGTAATCAACAATGGCGGCTTAACTAGTTAAAAGTGACATTGTGGTTAACGACAAACTTAATAATATTTATAAAACTAAATCCCATTTTGCACTTCTAAAATATTATTGAATAAACACTCTAATAATGATTGCACCTCTTTTAGTGTACCTCTAATTATTCCTATTTTAGGGATTTAAAAATACAAAAACTGGCCAAGTGCGAGTCGGACTTGCACACGAAGGGTTCCGTACCACAAGTCGAAAACACCGAAAAAAACACGTTTGATGTATGCGAGTCCCCCTTAAATATTTTTATTTTTTGTTATAGCGGCAACAGAAATACCTACATAATTTGTGAAAATTTCAATCGCGGTTCTTGAGATACAGCCTGGTGACAGACGGACGGACGGACAGACAGCGAAGTCTTAGTAATAGGATCCCGTTTTTACCCTTTGGGTACGGAACTCTAAAAAAGTCAAGTAACTGCGACAAACTTGGGTGTCTGTAGCGCTTGCTCTGCTTGCGCGCGGTTGTTCACTACACAGTTCTAACTAAGGGTCAGTTCACACCGAGACGCGACGCGACGCGCAGTTTTCTAGATAGAAATACAATTACAGACCTTATCTACTACACTAAAAGGTACACAATTCAGTGTCTACTTACTACGTCGAGCTACGCAGCGCGGCGCCGCCGCCGCGCCGCCGCGCGGCCTAGCTCACTGAATCGTGTACCTTTTTGTGTAGTAGATAAGGTCTGTAATTGTATTTCTATCTTGAAAACTGCGCGTCGCGTCGCGTCTCGGTGTGAACTGACCCTTAACCTAACCGGTTTGGTCGCGGCATTCTAGCTGCTGCGACCAATTGTGAGCAAAAGGCCAGAAATTTAAAAAAGCTTTTTATGGAAAAAGGTGTGCATCATTAGATGCCCAAAAAGTTTTTAAAGGCTCATTCATTTAAAAAGTGTTCATCACTAGAAGATCAATAAGTTTTAAAAGGCTGATCCTCTCTCGTCTCTCCTCCTCTTAAACATAATGATAGGCAAGAATACGATGCGTTTAGTTAAGGCCTTGAACAAAATGGTCGAAGGGATAATTGTTAATTAAACCCATAGTAATCAAGGATACTCTTCAATCTAAACATCTGTGTTCACTGGAGTTGATAAGCTCTTAAGTGGTAATCCTAATCAATTAACAGAATCGATCCTCTTAATACTTAATTGACTTTAAAATTAAGCTCATATTACAACATACAGGATGGTTACCAAATAATACAAGTTACGCTTACCAGTTTATATTTGTTGAAGTTTACGTTATGATATAAAAGGACAAAAATATTAAAAAGAAAGTCAAAAGTTTTTAGAGGTTCATCAATTTTTAAAAAGTGATCATCATTAGAAGATCAGTATTTTTTAAAGTATCAGTTAAATATTTCCCCTTAATAAATGATAGGCAAGAATAGGTACCAGTATTTTACTGCTTATCTGACCTCCACATCTCAGTTATTGGGTAACATGATAAAACTAGCAGACTTTCGGGATTCTGACTACCTACTCATAACGAGTGCCAAAGATCTACGAATGACAGCCGGGATCAACAGGGTTTCGATATCGTGATGGATGGTCACCCATGAACAAAGCTACCGCGCCAAACCTGTGCGACTGTTATCATTTAAGGCTCCTAGAAACAGGCGCGACACGCGATAAAATCGCGCGCGACACAAAGGCACCGCTCATTGCGCGACTTGCGTTGCCTTTGTGTCGCGTGTCGCGCCTGTTGAAGGAGCCTTTAGCCACGATCTTCACTACGATTATCAGTTTATGTTTGAAGTATATTGTAGGTACCTGACACAAGTTTACGTAATGATGTAAAAAGGCAGATGTCAAAAAGAGGACCGTTTATTCAAAAAGGCGATCATGTTTAGAAGGCCAAAAGGTTTTTAAAGGGTCATAAAAAGGCAATCACCATAAGTAGATCATTCAGTTTTATGAGAATCAAATAAATATTTCCCTTTTGTGACATAACAAATCGGTAGGTAACATCGACAAAATTCCAACGAAAAATAAAAAATAAATTACTTTTATTTGAAAAAACCAGAAGCTAATATAAATTCCACGTATCTATTCTGATATCAAAACGATCAATCGAACAACAAAATCGAAAGTAGATATTACAAAAGCATTCTCAAAAAAATACTGTCACTCGCTACACAATTACTTAAAAGGGCGGAGTAGCAACATATTCATGCAACAATAACTTGGAGATTTATCGTCCACTCTAAGTGAAAGTAACTTAAACTTGCATGCTTAGTCCCAAGACTCTTGACACTGGCCCTTATATGTTACGATCATAACTGTATCTTTATTAATGTTTATAGATACGGAGGCATATCTGTTTGTCTGTTACGTTTTTAAGGGCAAACAGCTGAACAGATTTTGACGACATTCATACCCTGTTAAATTACTTACGCGTATTACGTGAAAGTGTATCTGTCTGATTGTTTCTGAATAGATTTTGATAAAATTTTGTAAAATTATAGCTTGAACCTTAAGGGGGCCTTACATGACATAAAGCGCGGTCACTGTCGGACTGCATAGAAAAGTAAGAGAAGCGCGATGACACAACGCTGGTAATTTATTGCAAAATATGAAGCCATTATCTATTTACAAAAATCTATTGTTTCGACTAAAAAATTAAAACACTAGTGCTTTAGTATGTTGCTTGTAAAATCAGAATGATTGTAGATATGTATATTAATTAGTATGGTTTTTATTGTAAAAAGAAAGTTTTTAGAAGTATCTTAAAAACAAATACAATTTTGTATGGAGGTAGCACACCTGGACTACTTTTTATCCCGATATTCCCACGGAGTCGACACTTATGCCGGTGAAACCGCGGGGCGCAGCTAGTTGATAATAAAACTATGATAAAGGTCCACGATGAAAGTAGCAGTCATTAATGCAGTAATAAAATATGTCGTTACATTGTAAGTAGGTAATTATATGGCAATTAATGTCCTGTTAGGTACCTCATTAGATATTGTTAGAAAACCTGTGGAGCCCACCTATGAGTGGTGATCTTTTCTTGTTTATAACTTTACTGTATTACCTCGTAAGTCACGACTATGTAGGAAATGGTCTTTTATTAAAGTGTGGATAGCTTTATAGATACCCTTCGCCTTAGAAAAGCAGAGGGTCATGTCGGATTTGTACCCATTAAACGGGCCCATTTGCACAGAATAACTAATAATAGTACTGCGATTTTTTTTTTTGCGGATGGGAAATCATCAAATGACCCCTCCCGCTCTGGGTGGAGCGGAAGGGAGTGTCAGACTCTTACTGACTAAAACCCACCCATGTTCCTTCCTTAGCCCTTTATGTTCCGGGCCAGCGGTAACCCTTTCGGACAATCCCGCTGACCATAGTACTGCATTGTGACAAAGTAGGTAATCTAGTGAACTTGAAATAGACGAATGTTGTATCATTAATAATAATATATTTATTCATTCATTCATTGATTCGAAAAGATTAATAAGTCTGACTGAAATCACACTGTGGGTTCTTCCACCGCTCATGGAGGGTTGCTTCGGTATGTCCGGAATGTCCCAAGGAAAAAAAAATCTCCAATTAAACAAAAACAACAACAAAATTTTTACTGCAGCAGGTCATATTGTCACTCGCATGACATAAAGTCCTATCTCATTTTTTAGCTAATTTGAGTTAGGACCACTAAATTTTTCTATTCGTGATTCTTTACGTTTTGTTGTCTTTCAAAATGGTTATATTTTGAGATCCAAATAACATAGAGATACGACGGTTAGTGAATCATATATAGAATCACGAATAAAGAAATGTAGTTGTCCCAACTCAAATCAGCTAAAAAATTAGAAAAACTGGCCAAGTGCGAGTCGGACTCGCACACGAAGGGTTCCATACCACAAGGCAAAAACGCCGATAAAACACGTTTATTGTATGGGAGCCCTTCTTAAATATTTATTAAATTTAAATTTTATTATTAATATAAAAATACAACTTAGTACTTATTTTGTGAATATTTCAAGTGCCTACCTGTTGCCATTATTGATATCGAGCAAAAAAGGGCAAAAATCGCGTTTGTTGTATGGGAGCCCCTCTTAAATATTTATTTTATTTTGTTTTTAGTATTTGTTGTTAAAGCGGCAACAGAAATACATAATTTGTGAAAATTTCAACTGACTAGCTATCGCGGTTCTTGAGATACAGCCTGGTGACAGACAGACGGACGGACGGACAGACAGCGAAGTCTTAGTAATAGGGTTCCGTTTTTACCCTTTGGGTACGGAACCCTAAAACTGAGATAAAACTTTTAGTCATGCGAGCGACGCGACGATATGATCCATAGGGATCTGTAGTTTCTAACAACTCCTATGGAAAGAAGACGTCAGTGTATGTATGCATGATCCATAAGGGTCAGTTCACACCGAGACGCGACGCGACGCGACGCGCAGTTTTCAAGATAGAAATACAGTTACAGACCTTATCTACTACACAAAAAGGTACACGATTCAGTGAGATACGCCGCGCGGCGGCGGCGCCGCGCTGCGTAGCTCGACGTAGTAGGTAGACACTGAATTGTGTACCTTTTATTGTAGTAGATAAGGTCTGTAATTGTATTTCTATCTTGAAAACTGCGCGTCGCGTCGCGTCTCGGTGTGGACTGACCCTAAGGAGTCTTAACATCAACACCCTAGCGGTACACGGCCGGCAGCACGGGAGAACTGCATAGTTATAGGTGCTGACTGATGACCTCGAGAATTGGGACAATTGAAACCATTGAACTTAAAAAAATACAATTGGACTACGATACAACGCGATTTCCAACAACGTTTGGCTGGAAGCTGGAAGCAAAGATAAACTTGTTAACACGAAAACACGAGACAAGATGGCTAATCAATTCAATACAACCCACGTCGATATAAACAACTTAACTTTATCTCTCATAGTTATGTTATTTTTCACAACTTTTACGTTCTGGAAAATTGATCATCCAACGAATTAATGCGTAAACTTATCTCAACAGCATCTGGTATTATATAACATGTTGGGACATGCTCGTTCGTTATATAAATAAGAAATATGCCTGCTAAGTGCGTGGAGCACGGGCGCGCTGGGTGAAGTGTGGTTCCGTAGAGACATTGAACTTGATAAAATGACATAAAATCTGTCGATATATTTTCTCGCAGCCGGTGTGCGTGTGCACTCGTGCGTGTAATGTAAACGAGGTAAAAGGAGTATGTATGGGTCGTAGCAGATGGCGTTCTGTAGTTTCTTTCTTTTAACCTACCCCCATGGAAAGAAGAGTACCTAATCAGCATTTGCGACTTATTTTCCAAAAATGTAAACAAATATGAGTTTATGGAAAACTAACTTCGAATAAATAAATAACTACACAATAAAGTGCAGTTTACGCTACAACTTCAAACATTTTTATAACTTTTTAAATAGTGCTAGTCACTCTGAAATCAACTTAATTAACATTACAATAAATATATTTGTAACAGTAAATAGACTTTACCTATAATATGTATTTTCATTATTCTATTACTTGATAAATAAATAATACGCTGGGAAAAACTTAAACTGCAATTTAAAAGCTGAAAAATCAAAGAATAAGAATAATAAAATGAAAGAATGAAGTACACACATTTTTCATCTACACAGTTTAACATATTTTTGTATTTTTTGTTTAGTCTCTAGCGTTATAAAGTTTCCGGGACACATTCCTGTGACAGACCAATAGATTGTCCAAAATATAAGGCTTCCTTACAACACTACGGACCCCTAAAATATGGTAGTAATTTCCACTTGTGTCCAACGACATTTCATAGATTTTTCGAGTGGCACTTGAGACACGTGGCCGCGAGGGGTCCGATGTTAAACATGGTCACAAAACAAACAACATTACTTACTATCATCTCTATTCTCTATTGTTTACCAGTATTGTGGTTGCTTCATCAAATAACTGAAGTGAAATGAATAAAGCATTCCTTTACTTTACACTTATCACAAGGCTTCGTAATTTTTCAGTTATTCTTTTATCGGTAAGAGACGGTGATGGTCATGAAGGCACGGAGGTTATATCTGCTTGTACAGCGCAAAGTTGCGAGTTCAAATCTGGTAACTTGATATTACACATCACTGACTTGCGCACAGGGTGAAGGAAACCATCTTGAGAAAGTTTTGACATCCATTACGTTAAGGAAGTCAAAAATTCTTCTTTTTTTGTGAAAGGCATCTAGTTGGTGTTGACCAAAGAGATGCTTTTCACAAAAAAAAACCTCCTAGGTTGCTAGGAGGTTGTCGTCTGCTTAATTGCCTGTGGGTGCCTCAATAAATTGAAGCCTCCAGACAGGGCTTGAAAAACATTAAAACTAAGCGACTATACGCTGAGGGTATAGACGTATGAGGCACAGGGTGTAAAGTTCACTCACACTATAGAAAAGGAAGGATCCTTCGACCAGACGGGTGTTGTGTCTGGCTGTCTGGCGGGCAACTGCCCGAAGATTCATGTCGGGCCGTCGTTGTAGATATGCTAGTTGCGCGGTATACTCTGCTTGCGAGATGCGGGCTTTTTCGTGACGTCATATGGCGCGTAGTTCGAGGGCCGCCGTACGGGTCGATCGATCAGGTTAAGCTACGCTTGCCGCGGTTGGTCCATGGATGGGTGACCGTCTTCACATACCAAGACCCCTCCGTGCCTCCGTTGGACCCGGCAGTCATTTGTGAATCTTTGACAGTCGTTACGGGTCGTCAGTGGCCCGAAAGTCTGACAACCAGTCTTTAGCAAGGGGTATCGTATTACCCAGAAACTTGGGAAAACGCAGATGATGATGATGTTTTCTTTAATACCTACTTCTTCGTAATGAGGGGTAGTAGTACTAAAGAAAACAATAAAAATGGAGCAAATGTGTATGCACTTTCAGTCTTCCACACTTCCTTCGAAATCTCTAACAGGCTTTGAGCGTTTGTCCTTATTTATTTATTTATTTTACCATTTATGTACACACATATTATATAAACAGACAAGAAAAAAAACAGAACAGAAAAATAGGTACAAAGGTGATGCTTACTTCATAAGAAATCTCTTCCAGCATACCTGCGATAGAACCATAAATAGAGAGATGTAGACAGCGTGTGAAAGAGTAAAGGAGACAAAAAAAATAATACATAAAATCTAAAAACGATTCACTCAATAAAACTAAACAAGTATTATTATTATGAGAATATCCTCATGTCCTTATGAATGCTTTTTCCTTCTCTGAATAAGAAGAGAGCTATGCAACAAAAGAACGCCATGTCTATTTCTATTGTATCTACTTTCGATTTCGTTTTCTAAAGAATCAATAGAACACATTTCGAAAGATTTCAACATCATTTCCAGCCAGTGACATCAGACACATCACGCATCGCGGTTGGTTCAAAGCCAAGTTAACCTGTAAGCAGTGGGTTAACAGTTCCAAGATTTATTGCCGAAGCTCTTGTGGCACCGACTATCAATTTGTTTCCATCTCCAAACAACATCATTACTTACATTTTATTTCCTACGAGACGAGTTGCGCGAAATCATTACTTTGGCGGTTATTTTATGTGTTTTCCATGAAATCGGGAGAGTAATGTGTAAATACCTGAGGGAGAGGTTACCGCCTTGAATAAGTGATGGTCCAAATGAGATTTTTGCCTGAAATTCTGGGCTTTTTTGGTGCAGCCGTGACTCGTGAGGTACAGTTCGCTGCTAATTTCTTACATCGCACTTTACAATTTTTGAAGTGAAAACTTCTTTAGGCGCATCGGGCATTTTTTGAGATGGGAAAAACCATTGAACTCGCGACACTGTTACCGTAACCGACACCGCGCTACATTCGGATGTGTTCCGCTGTCCTCGGGATGTACTCGGATTTAATGTATATTCGTTAAGTCAGTGAGTGATGGCAAAGTATTCTGTTTGTGTTTTGTTTATAAGACGGTATTATTGTTCAATTATTCACTTCTATCGGAACTCCCGGAGTGACACTGTTTTTTTTTATCTGTTGTATGTTACAGTAAGTGCCTTTTAGCGTATGCCTATTATATGTATTTTCTTTCTTTATTTCTAAGTCAGTAGCCAATGGCCTTGCCATTTTAAACTGGAAGCAGCACAAATCTCGGTTTTAGGAAATCTTAGACTAGCAAATCCCGGACCCGGGATATAGATGACATACAGACAGAATTGGTCCACACTAACTCAAGACAGAGCTGTGTGTAAAGGAGAAAGGGAGGTGTTTGCTCTGCATTGGGACAACATAGGCTAGAAAACACACTAATATTAAAAAGGCGAAATTTTGTGCGTGTGTGTGTTTATATGTTTGTTACTTCTTCACGCTCAAACGGCTCTACCAATTTTGATAAAATTTGGTATGGAGGTCGCTGACAAACTGGATTAACATATAGGCTACTTCTTATCCCGATATTCCCACGGGATCGAAACTTATGCGGGTGGAACCACGGGGCGAAGCTAGTAAATAATATAAATGACATAGGTAGGTAATCGTAAGCGATTTGTTTCTCGTTTATGTCATTCAAATTACGCATTCCATCAGCATTTTTTGAACGTCAAAATTACATAAGACAGTCCCCCAAAACGCCCGCCCTTCACCTCATCCTACACGTGCTTTTTGCTGGGATGAAGAAGTAGCGCAACAACTCAACCTCCACCACCACCACCACCAGTGGCTACCTTCGTGGTACACATTCACTGCCGCCCAGCCATCTTGCTGCTTAGGGTACAATGAGACATTTGAACACCTTCAATGGGATGACAACACACCAGCGTTGCGTCTACTATTGCAAATGTCCGTAGGTGGCAGTGACCTCATCAATCAACATAGTTTGTTGGCCTTTTGTATCAGCCAATAACATAAACAAAACAAAATCGCCTAGCGATTGTCGCCTACGAGTCTTGCATAGGCATTCTCGTCTCTATACGGTAGGGAAAGTCTTTTCGTATAACTTATTAGACTTATTGGTGCCGCAAAGACAGTTTAAAGTAGGCTTTATGTTTTATTAGTGTCGATCATATAGTGTTAGGCATCTGTCATATCGCCACCGGCGGCGAGTAGACCTAGCAACTAAAAACGAGTTGACGAGCTACAAGCAGCGAGTGCGTGACGGCGACGACGAGTGATTCTCACTGGTAGTAGTAGCAAGCTTGAGTCTACCAGCGAGTGTTCTCTTTGACAGCTCTTGTCGCTTCGTCAACAGAGTACTCGCCGGGCGGTAGGAATCGTCAGCGATCAACTACCGTCCCGGTGCGGGCCTATATCGGCCCATTACAATGGATAATCAATTGTGTCTCATTAGCTGTGATTAAGAGGTTAATAATTGTATCTCTTTTACTTACACGGGACTTACCATTTGTATGTTTCTTGAGCGAGAAAATCGTTGATAGCTATAATCCGCGCGGAACTAGTTGGCCACGCCTTAGGTATGTAAGCGGTGGGACGGAGGGGCGAGTGCGCATTACTCACTACGGGCGTTGCAACCCGCCGCCTCACCCCTGTCCCCACCTCAGCGGCCAACTAGTTCCGCGCGGACTATAGTAGCTTCCTCGTCGGGACAGGTGACTTATTCAATGGTAGGATTAACTATCGGACAGCCCTAAGGTACGCGGAGACAGTAGCAGTCGGTTTCTCGTTTACATGGGCGAGTTAAAGTTAATCGCCTAATGGGTCGTTAAACACGGGATATAATTAAGATTTTTCTATCGGTTAACCTCAATCGCTCTTTAGTTGCAATTGGAATTTAATGAAGACGAGAAGTCTTTGATGGTTACTGTTTTATTAGGTAAGTGTTAATTTGCTATAAACTGACGTGTTGGTCTAGTGATCGCAAGTGGCGATTATCGAGTGTCTGGGCTTGCTCACTTTCCAGTCTTCTGAGCGCGTGGATGGCAAAAATAATAAGACAAAATTTTATTTACATAGTTTTTTTACATTAGTTTGGCCCAAAGTTCAGCAACGCGAACACCGATCGCTGATGCAGCCGTTAGGTCTTCACTTGTGCAGGAGACAGGGCATGCCACGCCAGGTTCCCGAGGTGAGCTACTTTCTGTGAAGAGATGCCGCATACACCGGAGGTCTGAGCTGTTCATGAACTTCCACTTGTGATTTGACTTTTTCAGCAGGAATTTCTTACTAGTTAGCTGGTCGGAGTCTGTTTTGGCAAAAGACTCGCTTTCCGATCTATGCCGTAAAAATGTAAGATTTTTACGGCATAGATCGGAAAGCGAGTCTTTTTAATTACATCATAACATAACATGTTCAGACATGGTAAGCATAATCAGCCTATAATGTTCCCACTGCTGGGACACAGGCCTCCCCTCTGTGACAGAGAGCCGTTCTATCAACCGGGCCCAGTGCGTGTCGGTAGCTGTCACATGTTTTCGAATTTTTGGCTCTTTTGACATGCTGGTTTCCTCACGATGTTTTCCTTCAACGTTTTTGAGAGCAGTGGTGATGAAATAATTTACACAAAGTAAAGCGCCTGTCTAGGTTCAAACCTACGATCTATAAATTGTAAGTCGCAGCCGTTACCACTGGGCCATTCTCTAGCATGTTATACAAAGACCGAATATAAAAACTATAAAGCCCAGACTTTGTGCAAAATAAGCCAAATTTTACAGCTAGATATAAACCATATTTCAGAGCCAAGCCAATAAAACAGTAGTGTTTGTTAAAAACTTATTTCTTTTTAACATCGTTTTACACTGGAACTGTGCCAAAATTGACGTTTTATTATGACCAGCAATTTGTCATGTTATCAAGCGGGCCGCAAGTTATGATCGTCGGGTGCGATCTGAGATACCACTTTGAACCCCTCCTAAACTTTTGTTTTTAATATTAAGTTCGCTTTGAATAATTTCTGGGTTATGTTTTAATTGAATAGTTTACTTTTGGGCTACTTTGTTGCTTATATTTATTTGCATACTGAAGTGATGTGACAGGGGGAGAATGGAAGAAGGAAACGTGTTGTGCCGCCTGCCGACCCTAAGCAACATGGGACCAAGGTAGGAAGATGATAATTAATGTTTAAAGGTCTTGCAATGGCTTAAAGCTAAGGTACAACAAAATTGTAGACCTTGTAGGGTACAATATTTTTTTCTCTGTGGAACTACCCGTGGGATTTGATTTTTTTTTGCATTTGATAGCCATCCAGAGATGGGCTATCAAATAATCGTCACGCTAGGACCCTCAAGAGCCGGGTAAAAAAAAGGGGGAAGGGAAGGGAAAGAACGGTAAACTAAAACGAAGTGCATAAAGCACTGCAGGCAGGCGATGCGTTGCGACGGGGAAAGAGGTATGCGCCATACCATATCAAACAGTTTACTTAGTAGTTTTTTTTTACATTACTTACCTATGTATTTACTCTTTAGGTTCTACTACCGTTTGCTACTTATAATGCGGGAGGTAATTTAGATATTATTAACCTCCTAAATCATTGTGTTTTAATACAAAATAAATCAACCAACTCCCCAACACAGAAACCTTTACAAAATCGAATAAAACTTTAATTAAGCACTCAATTCGGCTTCAAACAAACGGAACTAACGTGAAAGCTAACAAAGTAAACTAAGTTGTATTTGAAGTAAATTAGAAATCAATTACAAGTTCTATCCAAAACGAGTTAATGATGCTTCTGCATGTAATGCTTGACTGTGGACGATGCACAAATGGAAAGTGGTGTTCGATGCCACAGTCAATGTCAAACAGTAGCGCAACGTAGGATCAACGAACGCACATCAAGAACCGATGGGGTCAAGATCTTGACAGCTATAAATGCGTGCCGTCGTCAATCGACATGTTGAGTTTACAACAATTTGAGCACGTTCGTATCCTTTTTAAGCATGCAATCATGCATAAAGTGAATTCAGCTGTATTAAAATGAACTTTTCACTGCTGTCATCTGTACTGTACCAGTGTAAAATATTAGCAACCTAACTGTCATGTCTAGGCCCAGTAAAGTCATGTTTTTTTTCTGTACCTTCATGAAGCTACTATAAAAGATATCTTGCAGTAGCTTTTCTACAATGTGTTTTCAAGATGGAGGTCTTCAATCAAGTATCCAAATTTAAAGCATTCTCCCGAGTTGAGCTGCTGTTTATAGACATACAGACTACTAATATTCGGTACGACGACCATGTTAATACCGATTTAAGTTTGTTTGGTCTGTCTCGGCTATTGGAATAGCCGACGGGCGTTAAAAAACTTGAAACAGCGCCCGAGTCATTAAAATGTCATTAGGTACAAAGCTCCGTGAAATAAAAGTGTTGTACTGTGACATACAGACGGGCAGTGATGGAGACTATTTGGAATATTTTCTACCATTTTTATAAGAGTGAATGGAATCCAAAATTATTGAAAAAAAAAATTGGAAAAACTTAGCTAGTGCTAAGTTTGAACTATGAAATAATGTTGCACAAAACATAACCCTTATAGCTACAGATATGCTATTACCTAATTATGCTGCTGTTACAACATATCCGTGACGCGAACCTATAAGATTTTCCCCTACCAAAAATCGCTTAACGCACCTAAAGTTTTCACTTCAAAAACGCGATAATTTCTGTTTTGTGGAAGTACTGTGGAAAAGGATAACTTCTGCAGCACAAAGCATATCTACATACCGACATGTGAGGTTGCCTACTTTAATAAGTCTGGTACTTACCTTCTTACTTATTGAAGGTACCTACACGTATCGGCAGTTTTCCTTGAGTTCTAACCACAAAGGTCCCAGAGTGGCCATCGTCGATATTGCTACTTAGATACTTAGACAGCTACACTAAGACATAAAACAAATACTAAGATACATATAAATAAATAGTAAGTAGGCATTTTCGCAGTATATCCAGAGAGAAGACTCTGTAGAGACGCCAGCACATCAACCTACCCGAAACTGTAAATTTTTCCCAATCAATCTTGACCCTTATGCTTCAGCGATAAAGTTGAAACGCTATTAAAAAAATTTGACAGATTGTAGTAGCTTGATGTGCTGGCATTTGTACATACATAAAATCACGCCAGTATCTCCGGAAAGGTTAGGTACCACTTCTACCTAACCTTCACCTAACCTACAGAACACCCAAATTACGCGTGTAAGTGATTATTTTATAAATAAATAAATGTTTAGGCCCCATGTAACAGGGGATGAGCCTATTGTCATTAACCGGGCACGAATCCAGACTCCGGGCTGCTACTGAGAAATTCCAGATGGAAAACCTAATTACACTTTGCCCAACTCGGGAATCGAACCCAGGAGACCATTGAGGCAGACTCTGTAGGTATAATATTTACTTAATAGCCGAATTTTCTTATACCATCTACTAAGGTGTTTTATTACTTGTGTCACAAGTTTCCTAAACGATTATACTTTTAGTACAAATCATTCAGTTTATTTTGACACCTCCTTCCCGCGCTGCTTGCTTTGACAGCTGTCAAAGAACTGTCAAAGTCAATACAATTTAGTTAGTTTTTTCGCCACATGTATTGGTGACGTCATAAATTGTAATTATATTTGACTTATTAAGAACTTCATGCAAAACATGCAGTCAAAGTGACCTCTGCGCTGCCACCGACAACGCCGTGGAAGTGGCAAAGTTTTGGGAAAACAAGATTTAAAATACAGTCGTGCCAGCGACACGAAGAAGAAGAAGAAGAACTGCATCTGAAAGGCAAATCTCCTAATTTTAAGAACGTTCACAGTCTGATCTCAGTCTCAATCTGTCAAAAATACCTCTAATTTCTCTACATTTTTGACAAGTTTATGACATTGATTGTCGCTGAGATAAGATTGCGAGTAGATTTTGAACGTTTTTAATTACGGGATTTCGCCTTCTGGTTTACCAACAAAATACCTTCGTTAAACCAAATTAAACGTGAGTTTATTGACAATAATCAATTACTATGGGAAATATTCATGAAATGCTGTTCATTAACGGTACAAGTAACGTGAATTTAGAGATATTTAATACAGATAATTAGGTGAACGAATGCGGAGCACGATAAGAGAGAATGCCACTCATTATAAGTAGGTATATAAAAGTGATCATGCTTTCTCATCGAACTATGAACTGGTATATTGGTATCTGAATGGACCATAAAAAAGTTAAGATACGAGGAAAAAATTCAGACCCAAAGAAACTATGTATTTTAGATGGGTTTGAAGATTGCCTTACCTACTTAAAACCAATGTTGTAAGTATATTGTTTTTCTTACCAATAGTTGTCGATTGGGGGCTTAGTAATAACAGCCGCGCGAGTCGATCGATTAGGTTAAGCTATTATTATTATTATTTTCGTTTATTTGTCTATTTACACATCTAATTACATTTTTAAATATTTCTTAAAATATAAAATAAGTATAAAAAACATTTAAAAATATAAAAAAATAGCGATCCGCCGGTGTCGGGAGCAGGGTCCAAGCTACCGGTGGTTAGGGCTCCAGAGACAGGAACCTCCTCACAATGCGAGCCGTATCGAGGAGTACTGCCTTCTGAATCAGGCCCTTGACCCAACCGCCTAACGAGAGCCTCGATAGATGTTGATCGAGGCTTTCGGCCATCAGTCCATTGGCCGATACGACAATCGGCACAATGATAGCCGAGCTCACATTCCACATGTCAACAACCTCGTGTGCTAAGTCGAGATATTTAATTTGCTTCTCTTTCTCAGCTTTCACGAGGTTCCCGTCATGTGGAATGGTAACATCGACAATCATTGTGCGGCGCGCTAATCGGTCTATCACTACTATATCAGGCTTATTGGCAACAATAGTCCTGTCAGTAATGATAGACCGATCCCAGTACAATGTGACATGGTCATTTTCAAGAACTGGGTCGGGCATATACTTGTAGTACGGTACCTCAGAATCCACAAGTTTATATTTACTTATTATTATTATCCATTTATTTCAGGCATCAAGGCCCATATAAAACACATACAATACAATATGATGATATGCTTGCCGCGGTTGGTCCGTGGATGGGTGACCATCTTTACATATCAAGGCATCCGTGCCTCGGAAAGCACGTTAAGCTGTTGGTCCCGGCTGTCAATCGTGGATCTTTGGCAGTCGTTACGGGTCGTCAGAAGCCCGAAAGTCTGACAACCAGTCTTACCGAGGGGTATCGTGTTACCCAGTAACTGGGTTGTGTGTGGAGGTCAGATAGGCAGTCACTTCATGTAAAATGCTGGTATTCAGCTGCATCCAGTTAGACTGGAAGCCTGAACTGAATGTTATACAATTTATACAGACACATCGACGCACAACTTTTTACGCTGGATTTAGTAGGTACATGATTCTGGACCCCATCGAATGCTATCGTCGGTTATTAAAAAAAAAAAATAGCTTTTCCATACATTTTGACGTCATGGATGTTGCAAATTTCTATGAAACAGTTGATTATTTTTTGATAACCGACGAAAAATTTCTACGCTAGGGTGTTTAGAATCATGTGCTGAATTCAAAGTTTCAGTTCACCCTGTATAGTTCAAAACTGTTTATCTGCCTTGTTTTTTTTTTTATTTGAAATGGGTTTGCTCTTGACTTTAGTCTAGGTCAGAGGTGACAGAGACAAAGTCGATGTTGGAGTGTAATATATAAATTCACAGTGTGCTACAAAATGATTGTGAGAGAAAAAAAAAATTGTTATATCCCGTGAAGGTAGGTTATAGAAGTGCCTAGTCATTATAATCTGGCATTTAACTCAAGCATAATTATAATAATTAAGTCTAAAATAGCACAAACTGTTTAAAATGCATTCGATCATTAATATCTCTGATCAGACTTAAGTAATTAAACACAGTGACGTTTAACGCAACCACAGAAATATATTATTTACCACAGAAAATACTCTTATTATTTACCGCAGTAAATACTCTAAATTCTAATACATTATACATTTCACGGAATAAAATTATTTGCTGAACGGCAAATTAGTGAAATTAAATTCCGGGAACGTTTGAACATACCTGAGTACCTGACATACCAAAAAGTAATTAGTCGGTGAATATGATTAAGTTTTACGTGAAGATGTGTTAGACAGCTTTAACATAAAACGGCTAAGTGGGTTTGTCCACCGCAGCCGTCATCGGGCCGTCACCGAGAACGAGATGACCGCGCCGAAGTAGTGATACATACATGTATACAAAATCAAATCAAAAGTAATTTATTCCAATTAGGCTAAGAATTAGCACTTTTCGAACGTCAGTTCCCCGAAAAGCTCGCCCTTCATCCCTGCCTAGTGTTTTCGCTGGGAAGATGAAGGGCGCAACAAACTCCCCAGCAGCAATGCTATCTGTTCAGTTATGCGGGCCACTCACGATCAAGTTCACCGTTAAGTTTGCAGCGGACTTGAAGCCGCGTCCAGTAAACTTGACAGTGTGACGGTGTTGACGGTAGTCGACTTATCATGCATACCCACAGCCATACATCGTCAAGTTTACTGGACGCGGCTTCAAGTCCGCTGCAAACTTGACGGTGAACTTGATCGTGAGTGGCCCGCATTAGAAATATATAATCATGTGCTATGGTCGCGTGCCCACCGCACGTCCTGCACTTGAGCGCCATCATGTCATCCCGGCCGCCGAAGTCGGCGAGACTGCTAGAACTCGGCCCAAGATTGTGACGGGCCGATGTGCCGGCAATACGAAACACGTTTGATCTTGTCTACACACAGTTCCCCGTTCGCCCGGCTTTTGTTTGTCTTTAATAAAATATTGAACCGCCGCTGAGTGCGGTCGCGGTGGACAAACGATCGCCGTCACCAATAATCTCGTTTCTCGGTGACGTCCCAGTGATTGCTGCGGTGGACAAACGCCCTATTAAGTAAATACCTAAGCTACTTCTAAGTTTTAGTACTATTTTTAACAGCTCGGGAACGTCTAGATTCAAGAACCTTCGTAAAACCATGATCCTGAAGCGATCCACATTATCACCAAACTTGTCAATCTTATTATTAGAGATGACAGTTTGTATTCTATGATAACGCATGCACAGATGGAATCTGTGACCACTCTTTTTGGTAAGAAACCGTTTATGACAATGGACAACCACGAATGGGTCAAGAACAACCTTCGCCGGGAAACTTGTTTGTCAAACTTATTGACCTACAGTGGCGCAACAGCTGAATATAATATCATTATTTTGCTTAAAATAGATACCTAGGTAAATAAATCATACATAAGTACATTACGATGCGTGTGACTTAGGTAGTCCATTATTGCATGGTGTGAAATGCTAAATGCCGTGCATTAATACTACTTAAGTCGCACGTATCGTATACTATTTTATAGCACGTGTGACCTAAATATGCACTAAGTCACGCTTTTCTGTGTATTAATGGACTACTTAAGTCACAGATAAGCGAGACCTAAGTGTGGGTTTAGGTCACAGAGTTCTATAAAGGTCTTAAGTATAAATGGTTCCTCATATTTTTCTTACTTACACAGCATGCAAAATATACCTTAAAATTAAACCATAAACTATAAAAACCCTTTACTAGTGATAATTATAATTAATTTGATTTAAAAAAATACCTTAAAATAAATTACAGTTATTACTACCGAGATCATGTGATCAAAAAATACTTTGAAATAAAATACCTACAGAGTTACACGCATAATTACATATTGCTACATAATTACAGTATACATTTTGCTGTAGATTCTCAGATAAAAAAAAAAAAAAAAAAGTTTTGCTCTCTACCTACGTGTTGACGATTTCAAACCACAAAGTTAAGTTCTGGAATGTTATTCTGTAAAAATCTCCCGTTACAACATAGGTGAAGTGAGCTGTCAATAGTGACAATCCTTAATATTAGGTGGAATGACAGTTCACTTCACCTAAGTTTTCACGGTGAGGTTTTTACAGACTAGAATGGCAGGTTTCCTAACGATATTTCTCTTCATCGTAAGTCACTTCAAATGTATGATTCTTACTTATGCATAGCTAAAATAAAACTTGTTCTCATGACCCGTTGAAGAGAAGTACCTACCTACCTCGTAGCTAGGAAATTCCTATAATCATTATCGCCCATAAAACCTCAAAAATTTGGCTGGAGGTGCCAATTTTATAATTGGATACAATACAATGTGGTTGATTGAATAAACCTGCTTAATGCAACCGTGAATTTATTTCATGGAGTCAGTGAATAATATAGATATGTACTTATGAACGTACGCGTATATTTTTATATCACGAAGCGATACGCGCTTTAGGTACTTGTGGTAACTAAGTGTTTAAAACACGCTGTGAATGTATGCGTGAAGATGAGTAGCGTCAACACATAACACACACGCGCAGACACACCCCCACACACACACGCGCTTCCGATTTCGCCATTGTCTGGGATGGTACCGTGAGCTCCTGCACTTACACACACATTCACAGCATTTCTGTACACTTTGTACTCACAAGTAAAGTACGTGCCGCTTCGTGAGTTAAAAAGCTGCTCTATTTATAAGACAAAATTCAAACCAATCCTATTTAGGTAAATTTGGTTTTTATGTTTGTGTGTACGAATTTTGATAAAATTCGGCACATTTGTAGACTATGTCCTTTATTAGCACATAGGATATTTTTTATCTGGATACATTAAGTATTTGGTCCAGAACGCGAGTGAAACCATGGGCAGCAGCTAGTTCTATTATTCAATATGTCAAGGTTCAAATGAAATTGTTTGGTAAATTTTCTTAGCGTGGGCCAGATTACCTTGTTTTTTTAGTTCAGTGACGATTTTCCAATAGCCTGATTCTCTTTGTCCGGGGAATCATTTTCATGTAAGTAACTAACTTTAATAAAAAAGTAGGTATTAAGAACACTTCAAAGTAATTCCTTTATAAAAAGTTATTCTGTTAGACGTTTGGAAATAGATATTCGCTTTGTGTACATTATAATTATTTTCAAAACTAACTTCAACCCGCGACTTCGTCCGCATGAAATTTCTTGTTCTCCCTACCCACCCCGTCACAGCGATCACCTGCCCGTGCTACCACTTCGTTTTCACTTAGCGTTCTTTCTGACTTTATTGCTCGACCCCTAAGCATCATAGCGTGATGTTAGTAGCCTATAGACTTCCTCAAGAATTGGGCTATCAAATCCAAAAAGAATTTTTCAAATCCGACTGGTTGTTCCAGAGATTACACCTTACATACAATCTTACAAACAAACAAATTTTACCTCATTATAATATTATTATAAATAAGTACCTATAGATTCAGCTCAACTATGAAGTTCCTTATGTACTAAAAATTAGGTCCTCCGCAGCATCTAATATAAATTAAGCAATTTAAAACACATCAGTGCTCATCTAAATTACACTATCGTGATGCAAAATATGCAACCATAATAAATTGCCACGAAAATGACAGACACCTCTCAAATCCTTGAAGAGACTGCGAAGGCGCTAGGTCCGTGTGTCTCAACACTCTCAACACCTTAAACTTGTTAATGATGCAACAAAACAACTTGGAATTAAGTGTCACCAATGTCCTGAAAGGTTGTAAAGTCAAGCACTTTAATTAGACCCCTGTATTCTGAAGCGCTTTTATGAGTCGCCGGTAGCGCTTTATCGCTTTCCGATTACGATTGCCTTCCGAGTAGAAGTTATATCTATAATTCTGGGTTCCCCAAATGGTTTTGAGCCTTGTGAGTAGTGTAATAAAGCTTACGTTTAACTGCGTGTGGGTTATTAAAGAGTGAAAATTGTCGATTTGACAAAGCAGCATATTGTGCTAAGATCATGTGTGGTCTTAATATTGTAAGTAGTGTTGCGACATCGTTGTCTAATTTGAATTGAATGTCTCCGTCGGGTGTGCTTGAATGGCAGCTCAGCGAGGTTCATTAGGTGATTAGATTTTGATTAGAACCCAATTCGTGTTTAGGCCCTTACATAAATACGACCAAAGGCCAACACCGGTAATTAAAAAACGTTCAAAATCTATCCGCAATCTTATCTCAGCGACAATCAAAGTCAAAAACTTGACATAACTGAAGGGAAATTAGAGGTATTTTTGACAGATTGAGGCTGACAATAGAATGGATTTGTAGAGCTGAGAGCAATGGTGGCCTAGTGGAAACGGGTGTGACTTACGAGTTGTAAGGTCACAAGGCCAGACAGGCGCTTTACTTTGTGTAAATTATTTCATCGCCACTGTTCTCAAAACGGTAAAGAAAAACATCGTGAGGAAACCGTCATGTCCTAGAACCAAAAAAATCAAAGACATATAACATCTCACAACCCGCACTGGGCCCACGTGGTCGCTTACGGCCCACTCCTTCCCACAGAGAGGAGGCCTGTGTCCCAGCAATGGGACTTTGCTAATCCATTGCTTCTTAAGTTCGGTAAATTTGTCTGCTCGTCAATGTAATTAACGCAGTGAATGTTGTTGAATTGTCAAAATTAAAGCCATTGCTACTGATAATGTGTTACGCAATTACCCCGCCGTTTCCATTACTTTTACAACTTAACTTTTTATACACACATAACTTAACATCGACTTAAATATTGTTTCGCACACACTGAACACTTACTTCCCATATCCTAAATCCACCTTCACAGAAAACGTCATACGTTGTAATGCAACGAAGCGAAATCAGAGATATAGAAGCCCATCTTTGATATATTATAGACTATTTATCTATACTACTGTCCGTTCACATCTATTTTACCTCTGATAATAGCAACCTTATTTTAACGAGAATAAAGATCACTATAATTTTGACAGACTTGTCAGTGGCAGCAACCCAACTGCAACCTTATTCGAATGAGAATAAAGATCACTGTGATTTGGACAGTGATGCAAAATCTGATGTAAAATTACTATGAAAGGTCTGTAATATAATAAAGCTAAAGTGTTTGTTTGTTTGTTTGAACGCGCTAATCTCTGGAATATAGACGGATTTGAAAAATTCTAAAAAGGATATTGCGTTTGATAGCCCAATTCTTGACGATGCTACATAACCAATCAAGAGGAGTTTTATAAAAACGTCGCTGTTATTTTAATAGATAAATTCTGGTGTCTTACAAGGCACAGCTATTGTACCTATATATTTTATGTTAAAACAAAAAAAAATACGCGGTCGAAGACACGGGCAGAAGCTAGTTTAATATGTAAAACTAAGATAAAAATAACCATCAGTTATTCGTATCTTTTGCTTCAAGAAACATAACGTATTTTCGATGTGAACCTTTAAGATTATTCGTCAAAGTGGCCTTTTTTTTACGACTGTGTATATCTCAGATACGATGGCTGATATTTTAAGAAATAGTTTTGTTTAGAAAGTCGTTCGATACCTCGTTGAATGGTTCTTGGATGGTTGGCATATCGGAGAGTTAGGGTGACCATACTGACCATGTTTGTGTGTTTGATTAGATAAAAGTTTTGATCGCATACTTCTTTGCATACCTGCCATTGAATAGAAGCAAGTTTTTTAACTGAACAGACAGCTGTGCTGCTGGGGAGTTTGTTAGGTACGCCACTTCTTCTTCCTAGCGAAAGTACTAGCAAGTGGTGAAGGGCGGGCGCTTTGGGGTCTTCTGTAGATAGAAAAAGTGCTGTTTCTCAGCCTCATTTCAATAAATGACTTTTGATTTTAATTTTTTGATAGGTAAACCTACCTTATATTTGATACATTGTTATCACACTACTATTATAAAGTCGAAAGTTTGTGTGTGTGTGTTATATGTTTGTTGCTTCTTCACGCTCAAACGGCTGGACCAATTTTGATAAAATTTTGTATGGTGGTAGCTGACACCCTGGATTAACATATAGGCTACTTTTTATCCCGATATTCCCATGGAATCGACACTTATGCGGGTGACACCGCGGGGTGCAGCTAATAAGTACGAAATAAATTGTGATCCTTAGTTGTTTAGTCTAAACTAGGAGTTTTAAACTAAGTTCTTCATCACGTTCACGTGAAACACTGCTTTACGAGATTAGCCTAACCGAACTAATATTACGCGTAGTGTTGGACCCCCCCCCACCTGAATGGACCGACGACCTTATAAAGCTGGCTGAGAAAAATTTAATGCGGAAGGCGGAGGTCAGGGTGTTACGGCTTGTGGCGTAGCCTGTGTGAGGCCCATGTCCAGCAGTGGACTACGTTAGGCTGTGTTGATCGATGGATTGAACTAATCATAAATGCGAAAGTGAGTTTTTTGTTACGATTTCACGCTAAAACGGCGAATGGATTTGGATGAATTTGAATTTTGCACATGGGTAGGTAGGTACACCATGGCCTGGAGAAGGACATAGTCTTCTTTTCATCCTGGATCGCAGACGAAGTCGCGTACATGTACCTAGTTTACAGAGTAGCGACAAGGTACAACGTTTATTACAAGTTGTTATCAGTCTGTTAAAATAATAAACCATTTTACTAAAAATTGAAAACTGAATTTTTTAAACAAAATAAATAACGTAACAATTTATAAAACTACCCTTTATAATAAGGCACTAGACACGCGCGGGGCGATGGTATCAACGATTCAACACAAACTTTATGATAATTGTTACCAGATTATCACAAATTACGTTTAACACTGATAAACACTTAACCGAAAAAAGGTCCTACGGCTATAATGTTAATGGATATAAATTATTTTATTTAATATATAGAATACTTGATTTCCTAATAACCTTGGATATCGTCACACTGTATAGTACCTACCTACACTCACAATTCGCCAGAATTATGTTAAGACCCATACCTATACAGGGTTATTGGTAAAACATTAACAACCTCTTAAGAGGTCATTGTACTCGTCATTACGAAAAACTTTAACTATGGCACCAAACCTGAAATTGCGAAAAAAAATCAGCTGTTCCCTACATTTATGTTCGTATAACTCGTCAAAATGTTGGGAACAGCTGATTTTTTTTTGCGATTTCTGGTTTGGTCCAGTACCTAATAAAAGTTGTTCATAATGATGAGTACCTACAATCACCTCTTAAGAGGTTGTTAATGTTTTCCCAATAACCCTATTTATGTAATAAGGAATGAGCCTATTGCCATCAACTGGACAAAAATCCAGTCTCCAGGCTGCTACTGAGAAATTCCAGATAGAAAAACCCACCTAACAACATATATTGTGTGTCGCCATTTCCCTGAAAAAGAAATGTGTCCAGCTTGGAAACAGTACTGCAAAGCTGATTTTCATCGGCGCCAATAACTCCTAATGCCTCCAGCATTTTGTGTTAGTCCTCTTCGATGTCCCATTCGATAGCTTTAAAGTGCAATTGGACACATTTAACAGACAAATTTTGCATTTATAGCCAACAGATTACTGCATAATTTCCGTTAGCAAAAACACCTCACTACACTTAAATAAACTCACGTAGATACATAGATACTTCACGGATTCTTCCCATGTGGGATGTGACCTGTAACAATCCTTACACCTCTCTAATTCCATTAAAAAAATTAAAATACCTACTTAAATACAGATATTCATCAAGTCTTTTCCACCCTTAAATATAGAAATTGAAAGAAAGAAAATACATTTAATTATTAATACAGATAAAAAGCAGGCAATATAATACACATCAGATAAAAAAAGACAAATAAAAAGTGAAAAGTGCGAAGTAAGCAATTTGCTAGAAAGTGTGCCTCGCGGCTGCGCCAAAAACATCCAGTTCCGCAAAAAAAAGTTATACTTACAATTGTTTTTATTCTTTTCCTTAACCATTGCGAGGTTTTCTGCTACACGAAAATTAATGACGAATTTTCAGTGGTAAGCATTTACTGTATATTCATGGACCTTACGAAAAGCTGCATTTAATTACAACCGCGGGGTAATTGGGCTTTCATTTTGACAGCACAGACATGTCTATTGCGTTATTTACCTTGTCGAGCAGACGAATTTTTCAAACCCTTCATATATAGGTTTGAAAAATTCGTCTTAATGGATTAGGAATTCCCTTCGAAACTCGCGGATTGTGATAGTCTATTACCCAATTACATAATTAGCCTATAGTGTTCCCACTGCTGGGACACAGGGCTCCTCTCTTCGCTTCGAAAGGGAGTGGGCTTTATATAATATACCACGCGGGCCCAATGCGGGTTGGTGAATATCACATGTCTTCGAATTTCGATGCGACGACGCTGCGCAAGTGACAGTAACCAGCCAGTGTCACTCATATCCGACCTCTTCGGTGGTTCCTAGTAACTTCACAAAACTAGACAGTCCGTGATATCCAAAACAAAAAAATGCCCATCTTTCAATGTTTTTCGTATAGGTAAACTGTCCTTAGAAAACACCCAAAAATCATGGACATTACCCACTGGAAGTCATTCAAACTTAATAGCTCTATTCGATACGACTGTGTGACCAGTACAACGTTCGTGTTTAACTATTAGCATCATAATGTGTCGTCGGCTATGGGAACACAGCTGTGCCGGTGTTAGGCGCATAGGTGCCGTGTTAGCCGCCAAAGGTGATGGTGTTATCAACAATTTCATTATACCGTTGTTGTGAGATATTAACCATTGGGGTCATTGACGGCTGATAACGATATCTCAGAAGAATTTCTTTTAAATTAAACGCGGCCATGTTTAGTTTTTGATTGATATTTAATTTGGTTTTATTTCTTTTTTAGATAAAGGTTTTAAATTAATGGGCGCGCAGTAGGTATAGTGATTTTGTAAGAGTTTTGGATAAAATTAAGTGGAATAAAAGTCACAATGAATATACTTAATGAAAGCTGTTGGTAAGGCTGAAAAGCAATTTAATAATAATTTCCGATGGGGACAAATATTGGTGCGGCTCACAGATTCTTCCTACTCTTTGTCTGGGTATTTATTTGCTCATGTACCTACGTATTTATTTTTGTCAGTAAACACTCCAACGATACAAGAGAAATTCGTGTGTGTATTTTATACCATTCAATACCATTCAGTACCATTCAATGATAAGTAGGTAACTAGGTACTATTTAATTGAACCTTAAATATTTCCAATATTGCTTTACTAAAATTATTATTGAACACCAAAGAGAATATAATCGTCGTTGTTGAACACTATTATAATGATTGCGCATCTTTTAGTGAACTTCAAATCATTCTTACTTTGGGGTCCTAAAAATCTAAACAGCTAGGTGTGGATAACTTGGATGTAGAGGTTGGTCACAGTTCTGAACTTTTTTTTATAATAAATGACAAGAAAATTTGTAAATGTTTTTTTTTTTTTTCAGAAATGAAAATATATAGTGCAGTTATGTGGGACTCTAACCCAATAAAACTCCACGGTGTCGTCCTCTGCCGCTACGGCGGGAACACGGGCATGCGTTAGCACTCATCCGTGAATAACCTAGACCTGTGGAGGAGGCCTGTATCCCAGCAGTGGGAACATTATAGGCTGAGTATGTAGTGGTTGGCCACTGTTCCAATCTTACCCGTTTTGTCGGGGTAACTAATCTAGATAGGTAATACTGGTCGCAGTTACTCATCTGTGGTAGATTAGTTACTGCGACCAATAACATCATTAATAAAAGTGTTCATTATTAGAAGCGCAAATTTTTTTAAAGGTTTGTAGCGGTATCTACGAACGCCATACTAAACGTCACACAAAATCCTACATCTCGCAAGCAGAATTTACCACGCAACTAGCATAGATACAACGGCAAGACGTGAATCATCGGGCAGTTGCCTACCAGACACAACACCCGTCTGGTCGGAGGATCCTCCTTTTTCTATGGAGGATGAGTGAACTTTACACCCTGTTCCTCATACCTCTATAGGTTCATTAATTTAAATAAGTCCATCATTAGAAGGTCAATAAGCTTTTAGAGGTATAATTAAATATTTCCGCTAAATAATTATACCAAAATGAATGGAACAGCGGATAAAAATTTGATTCTAACGTCCCTGAGAGAGTCTCAAAAGTACCTAAGTACCTACCTACAATTCCTTAGTACCTACAATTTCAAAGTCAGCAAAATTCTATTACGTATTACAACATCATCCAATTCCGCCGTTTAATTTCGGTGGAATCATTATAAGACTTAGGCCGAATTTTACAGTTAACGGTAGGCAGAAAAATACTCTTTTACGATATTACTCTCATTAACCAAATACCGTAATAAAAACGAAAAATGGAAACGTAATCAAAACCCCAGTCAAATTACGGATAGAGTGAAATATGACACATATACAGGGTGGCTAGGACATGAAAGCGCCACCTGTTACCATGGAGATGATTCTGAACCCCCTGCGTCGAAATGTATCGTTGGTTATTAAAAAATTAAATGAGGTGTTCATACATTTTGACATCACACTAATATTATAAAGGCGAAAGTTTGTGAGTGTGTGGGGGGGGTGTGTGTGTGTGTTTATATGTTAGTTACTTCTTCAAGCTCAAACGGCTGGACCAATATTGATAAAATTTTGTTTGGAGATAGCTAACACCCTGGATTAACGTATAGGCTACTCTTTATCCCGACATTCCCACGGGATCGACATTAACCCGATCTATCTGAACTGATAAAAAGCTGAAGAGTTTGTTTTAATGCGCTAATCTCTGGAACTACCAGTCGAATTTGAAAAATATGCTTTTTTTCATTTGATAGCCTTATCCTTACCGCTTACCGCGGGGCGCAGCTAGTAGCAAATAATTTTTTGATAACCGACTAAACATTTCTACGCTAGGGGGTCTAAAATTCTGTGCTGTATTCATGGTTATACTTTGCGCGTCGATGTCATAGCCACCTTGTATAATAAAATTCTGTGCTGTATTCATGGTTTTACTTTGCGCGTCGATGTCATAGCCACCTTGAATAATAAAATTCTGTGCTGTATTCATGGTTTTACTTTGCGCGTCGATGTCATAGCCACCTTGTATAATAAAATTCTGTGCTGTATTCATGGTTATACTTTGCGCGTCGATGTCATAGCCACCTTGTATAATAATAAATCTGTAGGTATAGACTGCCTTGTTGGTCCAGTGGTCGCAAGTGCTGCTAGTGACCATAAGGTCTTGGATTCGATTCCCGGGTCGGGCAAAGTGTTATTGGGTTTTTTCATCCGGAATTTCCCAGTAACAGTCTGAGTTCCCGGAGTCTGGATTTGTGCCCGGTTGTTGGCAATAGGCTCGCCCCCTATTACATGGGACTCAAACATAACTGGCGAAAAGTAGGTGTAGGTACTATAGGTACGCATCTGCCTAACCCTTCGGGTAATACAGGCGTGATTTTATTTAATTTCTAGCTGCGTCCCGCGTTTTCCCCGGCAAAAGTGTCGATCCTGTTGGAATATCGGGATAAAAACTAGCCTATATGTTAATCCAGGGTGTCAGCTACCTCCACACAAAATTTTATAAAAATTGGTCCATCTGTTTGAACGTGAAGAAGTAACTTACATATAAACACACACACACTCACAAACTTTCGCCTTTGTAATAAGTATTAGTGTGATGATTACCAATCGTTTTATGCAGATTCCATTTACAACTGCTCCTCGAGTTGAAGCCATTAAAGCTTAATGATGACGTTTAGTGACATAATTTTTATATGATCACTATCTCTAAATTAAATGCAATTAACTATCATAAATCCAGCTAATCGTACAGATATTAAAAATAAGAAATAAACCTACATTCATATTAAAAATATGTCTACAACTCGTGTACATTCTCGTACCCTATATAATTATATTCATTAGTAGAAGGATCCTCGCAACTCGGCTGGGTTGCCAGTAAAAATAAATAAGAACACAAATTATTGAGATGACTCGGAGGTTTGATGTGCCCTTTAAACAGGGTTGCCGGGGTCGAAAAAATAAGAAATTATTTGCGTCCAGTCAGACTTCTAAATAGACTGAATAGATAGGTACAGTCAGCAAAAGAGTTAGATATGCAGGATCGTCGGATATAGTTGAAGTTAAGTAATAAACCGATGGATGTTGTAGAATAAAATTTAATTTTATTAATAGAAAACAAACAGCCAATTTATCAAATTAAATTTCAGTCGACAACACCCATCGGTTTATTACTAAACTTCAACTATATCCGACGATCCTGCATACCTAACTCTTTTGCTGACTGTATCTAGTTAACATTAGAAAAAATGTGCCTCTGTAGGTTTGTATAGAAAATAAACATTGTAATTTATTTTGTCGTATATTCGTAAATTGTTGCAGAAAGTTCTTTTTAGAAAGCCTTAAAAACAATGCGACTATTACTAGAGGGACAAAATAAATTAGCTAGGGAAACTCCGTAGACGGGATGGGCATCGATGTCTAAACATGATATACAAATTAAAAAAAAACCTATTTAATTATATTTTTTTAGAGGCAGTTAAGTTACTCGTATGTTTGTTTGTTAGGGCTTTCACGCTAAAACGGCTGAACGAATTTGGATGAAATTTGACTGACCATGACCTGGAGAAGGACATTACTTTTCATTTTGGCTCGCAGACAAAGTCGCGGGAAGCAGATATCTATATGTATCAAGTAGGTACCTAACTACACTATCAGAAGTCGTAGACCCACCCAAAAAAAACATTTTTTTTTCGTGTTTATATAAGGTATTAAAGAATTAACCTGACAAACTCCAAGAGGTGCTTTAGACTATCGAACTGAACAACTTTCACTATGGGACCAACTCTGAAATCACGAAAAAACAAATCTGCTGTATCACATAACAGTTCAATACCTAGATAGGTACTTGAGTAAAATGTATGAAACAGCGGATATTTTTCAGGTAAATTTTTTAACACTTTGTATAACGACAGTCATACATACACCCATCACGTCTGCAGAGTTTCGCTAACTTATTTAATTTGACCATTATATATATACATTGATAACCGAATAGCCATTTTATTTTCTACCACTATACTTATGCAAAAATATACAGCTTTTTTATACGAGTGTTTTTATTTGTTTACACTTTCTTTGCCGTGCAATATAGTAATTAAGTCACACCTGCCAGCCCTGCGTGCAAGCAACCATAATTATAGCGTTCGTCTACAGAGGCCTTTATAATTAAATTCCGAAGCATCTGCACTTATCGTCACTTATAATAATTAAAAATTAATTAAGACCCATTGGGGAGAGTAAGCTTCTTCTTTAAATTATGTGCTTTACCTACGACCTGTTATTAATACCTAATATTAACTCATTCATCTGTTACCATAATCAGCCTATAACGTTCCCACTGCTGGGACACAGGCCTCCTCTCGGTGAGAGGGAGTGGGCCGTAATCCACCACGCGGGCCCAGTGCGGATTGGCAGATGTCACATGTCTTCGAATTTTTGGTTCTAGGACATGCCGGTTTCCTCACGATGTTTTCCTTCACCGTTTTGAGAGCAGTGGTGATGAAATAATTTACACAAAGTAAAACGCCTGTCTGGGTTCGAACCTACGACCTACAACTCGTAAGTCGCGGCCGTTACCACTTGGCCACCACTGTTAGCTTGATGTTAATTTAAAAAAAAGTGTTTGATTATATTTTTTTTATCCTTATCCTAGTGTGGCTGATAGAGATGTTTGGAATAGAAACAGGGTAAACCATGGATAATTAAAAAACTTGATAAAAATTCAGTGTCCTCTGGGTCTGTGTAGAGATCTTTGACAAGTTTTTTTTTTATTAAATTCTGATTTTTTTGCGCAAATGCAAGTTAATTTAAATACCTTTGAAAAGCGGTGATTTTACTAAAAAAAACCGAGAAGGCCCTGATGCAACAGCGAGCGAAGCAAGCTCAAGAAATGTATCACTTCAGATAGTTTAGGTCTTTGTTTTGACCATTCAAATAATAGTTACTTAGACGACTTATGCAGAAAAGCTTACGAATCAAGATAATTAGCATGCAGAAGCGAGCGAAGCGAGCTCGAAAATTATAGCATCTCGCTTTGTGTCATTGTCCGTCCACGCTTGAGACGCTTATACCTTACCATACTAGATATTTTGTTGTAACATCGATAAAACAAAAAGTGCTTAGGTAGGAACTTTTTTTAGTTTACATATATAATGTCCATAAATTAATTCTAAAAATCCAAAAATTTTCAAGTAAGTATATAGAATAAGATAAAATAATAATATACTTAAACTTACATTTATATTTCTTAATTTAGACACTTGTCTGAAGTCATTCTTTATTTCCACAGCAAGTTGATATAAGTTTAGACAAGAGTCTCTCTTGTAAGTTCATCTAAGTAATCCGATTGCTACAATTTACTTAGATACAACTTGGCGCCGATTAGTGACTGTTTTTCTTCCATCTAGGCTAGTTGAATTCCATTAAAGTTAACTTGATGGACTTTCACACTTATACAGTACCTACCTAGTAACAGGATTATTTCGCAATGACTAATCGAAACGTTAACGAACTAAATCTAAAAAAATGCGACTACCTGGACGGAGCTGAATACCAGTATTTTATGGAGTGACTGCCTATCTGACCTCCACAACCCAGTTACTGGGTACTACGATAGGTACCCCTTGGGAAGACTGGTGGTCAGACTTTTGGGCTTCTGGCGACCCGTAAGTAACGACTGTCAAAGATCTATGAATGACAGCCAACGGCTTTCCGAGGCACGGAGGTGTCTCGATATGTAATGGATGGTCATCTGCCGACCGCGGCAAGCGTAGTTTAACCTTTGAATGACCAGTGCGGCTGTTAAACGCTTAAATACTTTGTTCTTCGTAACAAAAATAATTTTTATTTTTTGATTTTTCTAGGTACTAGAGTTCGAGTACATACTTTTATAAATTCACCACACGAAGTCATGGACTATATAAGTTAGAGAATTAAAACGGGTTCCTTCTATCTGGTAGAATATAGATGCTCCGAAATTTATTTGGCATAACACACTTGGCATAATCTTCTTTAAACGAATATTTTTAAGGCATAAAAATTATTTAACATTTTATTGTTTGGCCAAATGTTTATAATAATATGTCCGAATTTACAATGGCATACTTTTAAGATAGCGGGAAATGGGGAGAGTAGCTTGTGCCCAAGCTCGGTCGTCCATGGCCACATTTAAAATCGAAGTTATTGTGTGCCGGATAATTTGGTCCATTATGTCTAAAAGTATATAATTGTGATTCTCTTTCTCTTGGAATATTGCCAATTATAATATTAGTTTAAATAGAATAGACAAAAGAAAAATCATTTTAATAAAATGTAGGTCAGCAGGTTTCAACAACTCCCGGTTCGATTAGAAGTCGAAATCAAAGAAGGTACCTAGGTATGGTCTGGAAAATAAGTTATCGTATTGTACTTTTGCGAGGAGGGGGAGGAGGAGGGGTTCGTGGCTAAACAATAACAGCCGCACCCGTCGATCTTGATTAAGCAAAGTTTGCCCAGGCACGGACGCAGCCCAAGATTTTGGGAGGGTCACCATAGGTGCCGAGGAATATTTTTAGGGAGGTACAGATGCCAGCACATCAAGATAGATTAACGACTTTATCGCTAAAATATAAGGTTCAAAGTTAATTGAGCAAAATTGACAGTTTCGGGTAGATTGGTCTTTGTGTCTTTTTGTCTCGACTGTATCCACGGGTAGCTTTAAACAATATATGTTTTTTTTAAGTTTGAATGTGAGTCCAGTTAACCAATAAAAATACAGAAAATAAATGATGTGGTCAACTGGACCCGCGGGTCCAGAAGCTACCGGGTCCAGCCGACAGAAGATTCCTATACTAATAATAAAGCTGAAGAGTTTGTTTGTTCGAATGCGGTAATCTTTCGAACTACCAGTCGGATTTGAAAAATTATTTTCCATTTGATAGCCCAGTTCTTGAGGTAGGCTTAGGCTGTTTCACATCACACTATGACAACTAGGAGCCGAGCAATAATAAAAAAGTCAGGAAAAACGCAAAGTGAAAACGAATTATTAGCGCGGGCAGGTGATGTGATGCGACGGGGTCGGTCGGGGGAACAAGAATCTAGTCACAAAATACAAATAGTGCAGAATCACATGTACTTATTATGTACTAAAAGTAATATGTCTGCCAGGTCAGCGGGATTGTCCAAAAGGGTTACCGCTGGCCCGGAACATAAAGGGCTAAGGAAGGAACACGGGTGGGTTTTAGTAAGTAAGAGTCTGACACTCCCTTCCGCTGCACCCAGAGCGCGAGGGGTCATTTGATAATTTTCCATCCGCAAAAAAAAAGCCCTTAGGTATTGTATATGCCTCCAGCTTTACCAATTGTATTACTGTTCGTAATTAACGTACTTATCAGTTCAGTAATAGAATATTAATAGATATTCTACTCCTGAGGTGACGTATATGATTTGTCTACTGTCTGTTACTGTAATACAAGAGGAACCCGGCCATGATTTATGTTTCCCGCTAGCTGAGTTCAATGCGGAAGAAATAACTATTAACGTTAATATCGTTTAAAATATTAATAATGGTGCAGTAGTCATCTGACTTGCTTTCTCTTGCATAATATGATTTTATTCTATTCGAAACATGGGTCGTGGGTTCGATTCCAGGAAGAAAGCCTTTACACTAAGGAAGGCTCCTTAGTGTAAAGTCGCAAATCATAATTTGATCAAGATAGAACCTGACACTGACCTGAAAATTGCAAAAAACGTAAGAAAATTTGAATTTCGCTTTCTACCACTGCGCATTCACCTTTATTTGTCCGTGGTCCCCTGCGCATTCACCTTAAATAAATTTTAGTTCATTTTGGGACCAAGGACAATACAGACTATTTAAAAAAAAAGTGAAATATGTCTCGCGGATTTCTTTTGGCATGAAGTCTCTTTGATGAGATTAAAGAAAGCGCGCTTCTCCGACTAGTAAATAGTTATCTGTGGCTTTATCGCACTAGTGCAATAACATAAAGTAAAAAGTACTCGTTTTTAATACACTGCATTAGGACCTAAAAGAGCCACTTTAGGAGCAAGTGTGTTCAAAAAATTTATATGGACCCTGAGCATTTATATCATAAACTTACATAAATAAAAATATTTTGCAAATCCGTCTATATTTGACGGAGTTATGCCCGAATATGCTTTAAAAAAAATATAAACATAAAAATTGAGAACCTCCTCCTTTTTTGAAGTCGGTTAACAAAAACTACTCTAGTGAGTCATAACTATTCTTTAATTACACCGTGCTATGATAAGTGTTGATAGTTTCGAACATAATTACGGGCCCCTGTGGGGCCGATAAGCAGTATAATTATACGCTATTTGGTTGTAAGCGGTAAACTTGATGATTTTTTGAGATCCCCCAACGTTAAAAGTGAAATTGTTATGATAAACATTTATATAAGTTTACTTGGAAACATGCAGGTGATTATTTTTATCCTCGAATAATTATATACGACTCATTATGTATGTAGCTCCAAATAAAAACTTTGAAACACAAACAAAAATATGGTACTGAGGTGCCAAAGAGGTTGTTGTAAAGATTTGGAAGTTGGGATTAGTTTCAGAGAAACGTGGTAATATGGATGTCGCAGATGGATTGTAGAATCCGCTGTCTTACAAAACCGCTAGTGGTTTTACAAAACAGCTCCGTTACTGATTGTCATTGCGCTACTTTTTACAAAACTGCTACCGACGCGCGACGTTTAGGGCCTGTGCACACCACGTTTTATAAACGCGCGTTTTAGAAACGCGCGTCGACGACGGCGCGCTTTGCTCCTATAGAAGGATTCCCTAAAGTTAGGTAGGTTTTATGTATTTCTAATTGATCAATGCGTCAAGACTGGAAAGTGTTTGCCACGCATGTGGCGAGCAAGCTATCGTCTAGGTTGGACCTATATCCAACCTAAACAATTATTGAACATCGTTCAGGCCGTTAGTTGAACGGCCGCCGTTTAGTTAAAAGGCTAGGCGGTTAACTAAACGGCTAATTAAACCAGTTGGCTTTAAGGTTTGACTTTCAATAAAAAGCTAATCGCATTTGCACGTTATTTGGTGAATCAACGAAACTTTGGATTAGATTGTCACTTCGGGAAAGGTAATCCAAATTGTAGTTTTTTGTCAAGAGTTGTTATGGTAAACTTTGAATCTACTAAACTTCTAGTTTTATCAATAAATATCAATTGATAATTTAATTAAGGTTTTTCAATCCACTGACATATACCAGCGAACCCTGGATCCGGCAAATACAGCATCGCCGAAGATTTCTTCAGTAATCTATGGACTAGCAGCGGGGACAGCTAAACACTGCTCATTTGCTGGATGCGATCGACGCCAACTGTAATTAGTGAATAAGGAAGACTAGCGACTTAACGACTGCACGAGAGCAGTGGTGGCCAAGTGTTAACGGCCGCGACTTACGAGTTGTAGGTCGTAGGTTCGAACCCAGACAGGCGCTTTACTTTGTGTAAATTATTTCATCACCACTGCTCTCAAAACGGTGAAGGAAAACATCGTGAGGAAACCGGCATGTCCTAGAACCAAAAATTCGAAGACATGTGTCATCTGCCAATCAGCACTGGGCCCGCGTGGTGGATTACGGCCTACTCCCTCTCACCGAGAGGAGGCCAGTGTCCCAGTAGTGGGAACATTATAGGCTGATTATGGTACTATAGCGACTTAGCGTCAGTCCAATATAATTATGAGCTTGCACGTATGGGTTGCGTTATTTTATCACCTCCCTTCGCAGTCATCATCTGCCTAGCCTTTTCCCAAGTATGTTGGGGTCGGCTTCCAGTCTAACTGGATGCAGCTGAATACCAGTATCCCTGGTAATTTACCCCCAGTAATTTACAGCAAAATCTACGTTTCTTATCATTTTAACAGACACTTACCTGCCTTGCTCGAGTCCCGTTTGGCGGTGTTATTCCAAATTTCTTCATACTTTTTGGTCGTAAAACACGTATTTTCAGCTTTTTTCAAAATTTTTGTTCTGCATAAATTCCAAAAACCTCACAGTTAGCTGGCCCGCGCCGAGACACGTCTTTTGACACCTCGCACGCACGCCTAGCTCACATAGAAGTTCAAAAATTTTTTGGCATTAGGTTTTTCACTATAAGACAAAATCTACCTAAGGGATAGTACAAAATACACATTCCTCAATAACTTTGCATCCCGGTGACGCATTTACAAGCTGTTTTCAGCAAAACTAACCGTTTTTAGGCTCCGTCTGACTATCCCACTGATAAAAACTGACAAATCCGCGAAAAACATTTCCCGGTTATATCTCAAAATTTACAGCAAAATCTACGTTTCTTATCATTTTAACAGACACTTACCTGCCTTACCTGCACTCCGGCGCGCGCCCCGCGAGCTCGAGTCCCGTTTGGCGGTGTTATTCCAAATTTCTTCATACTTTTTGGTCGTAAAACACGTATTTTCAGCTTTTTTCAAAATTTTTGTTCTGCATAAATTCCAAAAACCTCACAGTTAGCTGGCCCGCGCCGAGACACGTCTTTTGACACCTCGCACGCACGCCTAGCTCACATAGAAGTTCAAAAATTTGCCCTCCCACCCACCTATTCGTGTCTGGGCAGGTAAACTTTTCAGTTTTAACAAAAAATTTAAATTTTTATTTATAGCTCTTCCGGCCAATTCTATTTCATTTCTATTGGGAAATTAGGAAAGCAAACGGTTCTGACTGCCTCTTGAAGGCATTAACTTATTTTTGACAAATATTTTATTCACCGACCGAGTCCTTATATACAGGGCTCGCATTCTATGAAACAAATCACTTGTTGCTGATCCCCCCTGTACAGGGATTCAGTAACAGACACAAGTGTCCCCTGATAGCTTAGAGTTTTCGCAGCCCAAAACCCATAACTCCTCTTGCTGATCCCCCCTTTACAGGGACAGAAGAGTTAGTTACCAGTGACCTCTGACGGCCTATGAACATCACCTTCACGAAGGCCACCGCGATGTTTCACACGCCGGCCAAGAAAACCGCGAGCTCGCTCATCTTCGGGGGCTCGCCGCAGTCTACAGAGGAGGCCGGGACTTCGCAGTCGAGTGTGAGGCGCAGCATCGGGGAATGGGAGGCCGGGAAAATCGAGCCTAAGGCAAAGTCCCCGGCCAACCCAAAACATGGTGCAACTCCGCCGGCTGCACAAAAACTCCCGGGATCTCTGGGGACGCGGCGGGCCTCCGCGGATGCCGCGGGACCGGCGGTGAGCAAGTACCCGAACTTGACGGCGGAGGCGAGAGCGTGCCTAAACAAAGCAAAGCTGCACTTGGGCAACTCCCGCAACTTAAAAACTGAAATAAAGACGGAGGTTTTGGGGGCCATCAATCGGCTCTACGAGATTGTGAAGGAGTCGGAGAAGTCGAGGCCCCCTGCCAGCGCTACCCCCGAACCCGAAAAGGTCCGAGAGAACCAACGGCCAACCACAGACGAACCGACAGAGCTCATGAAGCAGCTGATGGCGAACCTCCAACAGCATAACCAGGCGTTGGAGGAATGCAACCAGCACACACGGGCTCTGTCGGAGCGTCTACAACAGGCCCCTCGCTACGTCGTAGGTCAAGGTCCCACCTTCGCGGAAATGGCCGCCGGCCTGAAGCAGCACATCCAAGGGCCTCTTCACTCGGTGGTAGTATCGTCTGTCAACGAACAGGACACCGGTGAAGAGGTCATTGAGAAGCTCAGGACGGCGGTCGACGCCAGAAACGAAGGCACCAGGGTGGAGCGACTGCGCAAGGCGAGGGACCAAAAGGTGGTCGTGGGGTTTAAAACCAGGGAGGAGCTGACCAGGGTGACGGACAGAATAAGGAAAGCGGGGAGCCTAGTGGTAGAAGAGGTAAAAAACAAAGATCCATTAATCGTCATCAAGGACGTCCTCTCCTGCCACACGGATGTGGAGGTCACGGAAGCCCTGCAGCGTCAGAACGCGCACCTGATCGGGGATATACCTGCGGAGGATCAGAGGCTGGGGGTGAAGTACCGTCGCAAGACGAGGAACCCCCACATGTGCCACATCATCCTGCAGGTGTCCCCTACGGTGTGGCAGAGGCTGACGATGGCGGGTCGCGTGCACATCGACCTGCAGCGGGTGCGGGTGCTGGACCAATCGCCACTGGTGCAATGCACTCGCTGTCTGCGTTATGGCCATGGCCGAAAACTGTGCACGCAGCCCGCCGACCTCTGCATCCACTGCGGCGACCCCCACCTGCAAGCTGACTGCCCGTCACGACTGGCAGCGGAAGCGCCGAAATGCCACAATTGCCTGCTGGCAAAACAGGAGAACACTGGCCACAACGCCTTCGCAAATGAGTGCCCAATACGGGTAAAATGGGATGCCTTAGCGCGCTTGTCGGTGGCGTACTGCTGAGGTGGCCCCGGCGCTCCCAGGAAACTCAAACCCAGGCAGAGAGGCCCGAACCCACCCTGGTGCCCGCTCAAACTACCAGGCGATCGCATTAAAAATTAATCTAATAAATATTAAAAGGACTAACAGACTGTTTAATACTCGAAAAGCAAATTGGGGCCAATTTCATGAGAAATTGGCCCAATTTAAAGCTGGCAGCAATTTAGAGAAAACACTAATTAAACAGGATAAGGAGGGATTTTGGGAGGGCACCTACAGGGCTACAGGACGGACTGTGAGAAGACAGGAGTACTTACCTCTGTTGAAGGATGGAGAGCCACTCAACGGTGAGGATTCGGCTTTGCTGCTGGCGGGGACCTTCTACCCCGATGACCTGAAAGAGGATGACAAAGATGACCACCGTCGGACGCGAGAAGCGGCCAGTCGTGTAAACGAGTGGACGCATGATGAGCACCAAGACCCACCGTTTGCACTTCTGGAGCCGAAAACCGCGGTGGACAGTCTCAAGCCGAAGAAGGCACCGGGGGCGGATGGTCTCACAGCCGATATCTGTGCCCTTGCCATTCTCCGGGACCCGGAGAGGTTCCTGGCGCTGGCCATCAAGTACCTCGAGCAAGGCCACTTCCCCGGGGCCTGGAAAGTGGCTATAGTGGTAATACCGGAAAACCTGTTACACCAAAATCGGGCCGATCGGCCTCCTGACCTGAAATAATGGAAATATAGAAAAAGATAAATTATAGTTATGTTAAAATATTATATTTAGTAAATTGTGTATAATAAACTTATAAAAATAAGTAAGAATAAAAATAAGGAAGAATAAAAATAAGTAAGCAGAAATAAAATTAAGTTATGTGAAGAACAAGACATGGAATTAGGATGAAAGGGTTCAATACATATAGGTAATAAAAAGTAACTGTTAAATAAGTTATGTTGGTTATATATTGTAAATATATATACGATAACATAAGAAAAGTTAGTAGTAGATAATAATAAATCAGTAAAAATAATTTTGTTTTAGAATCAGTAAATAAATAAATAAAAAGTAATGTAAAAATAAATGGAAATATTTGGCAAATTTTAAAAATGTTTAAAGTATTATTAAATATAAAAGATAAAATATGAAAGAAGGAAATTCCGTAGGAAAGTCTATTTTTGTAGGGACTGTTTAAAATAGAGAACAAAATAAAATACCCCTAGAATAAACAGGTCTCTGATTACGTCAGAGGGACACTTGCAAAGGCAGGAGTGTGGTTTTAGCCGGTAAGAGTCCGGCACTACCCAGACTGCATCACCAGTGGGACAGTCTGGGTGTCCATGAGGATTTCCCACTCCTGCCAGAATTAAAAAAAAAAAAAAAAATACCAGTATCCCTCCGCAGCTATAACAGTTTATTGGTGATATAGTTTTAGACATTTCTTTTTTCTATCCGTGTTTTGGTCGAGGTCATTATGTAAATATGAATAAATAACTGCCATCGTGGTCACACGGTGTCCGCTAACAATAGATTTTCTATTGTGTCTGTTGTCTGGCAGCCAACGTGTTCATTAATCATAATTATCTACGTTTGTCATTTCTGATATACCTACCTTATTATTACTAACATTTCAAGTTCGAAATGTGGGTGTATCTACTATTATGTAAATCCTACACCTCTGTCTGGCTCTTCTGGGAAAATAGGTCTATGGGGTAATGGCTTTCATTTTGACAGTTCTACAACATTCATTGCGTTATTTACGTTGTTGAGCAGACGCATTTTTCGAACATATGAAGCAATGGATTAGCACCAATCATTTTGAAGGATATTTCCTTCAAAATGATTCAGTTTGTGATTGATGGTGTGTTACGCAAGGAGCTGATGTTATGTTATGTTTTCAAGTAATTATGAATCAATTAACACAGTACAAAATCGATTGCTTGTTCAGCCGACAAGCTGCACTTACTGCGAGTAGGTAGGTACCTACCTAAATCATATACGCACCTACTCGCAGTAAGTGTAGGCTACATGATTATGGATGTTCATTACGTACAAAAACTGATATCAGGAATTATTGTTGACTATGAATGATGTATTGTATAAAATCAGCCAGCAGCTTTCGTGCCAGTTTTTGGAAAGAATAAAAAATATGACCGATGTGCCACCACCTCATTTGTCACCCACTCCACCATTTCGAATCCGCCATTTTCTCGAACCTAACCTCAAAATATGAAGTAGGTAAATGAATGGAAATAAATAATACCAATTGCGGAAAAAAACACTAGGTTTGGATGTGACAGCGGACTTTTCGATTGGTACCTACTTACTGTACAGGGCACCCTATATTTGAGGGCATTCTCCTTTCATACCAAAACCGAAAGTAGGTAAGATATTCCTAACCCAAAACCACACATAATCAGCCTCTAAGGCCTAAAACATACACAAGCGACGTAAGGCAGCGACGCGGCGCAGACAACGGCGTGTCTGCGCCGCGCATGGACGTAATATATAGAAGTAACAGGACCGAGCACTCGATAAATCGCGTCATTCAAAAATGAACCATATTAGTTGGGCCTTGGGTTTATTTTAGATACATTGTCGTAACCGAGGCAAAACGTGCCGAAAGAGAGAGCCACAAAAGAGCCGTCTGTCCCTTTTTCTCAATTGCCAGGAGATAAAAATGTTAAATATGGTAAAAAATATTTAATTGACCGAACAGTCAAATATTTAACTTCTAAGTCATGAAGGTAGCAACTAAGAAAATAATTACTTTTGTAAATATTTATGCTTGGTTACAAGACCAGCAAACTCTCTTAATTTTATTTATTTACCAACTTCAGAATGACGGCTCTAAATAATTTTCGTAAAAACTACTGTGGTAACCCTGAAATGTGTCATTGTCATGTGTGTCATGATTGTCATGGCGATTTTTTCTTATTGTTGTTTTGAACCATGGGCGCATGAACAGATAAATCGACGGTATTTTTTTGTGAAAATGATCAAAAAGTGTTGCGTAAAATCGTGCAAAAGCGAATCCTATGGTGGATGCGGCATATCCTTTCACAGGTAAGCAATAATACAGATTTTGTTTACTAACATGGCTAGAGGGACCATGCCGCAGGCGTTTTGTAAACAGAAGACATTATTATTGGCTTCGTTTATTTGTGAATAAAAGTATCTACTAATATTATGTATGTAATAATTATATTTTGTACCTCGTATCGTATGATTAAAAGAGCAATATTTTTCTGTTATATCAGCTTTCCGAAGATTGAAGAAATTAGCCAAAAATGGTTGGATGAAATTCTCGTGTCACAAAAAAATACAAAAAACTCAACGGTCTTCAGTTTTAAAGATCTAAGGTTACGGACAGCGGAACCGACTTTGTTTTATACTATGTAAAGTTATATATATTATAATTATATGACTTGGTTTTATTTCCATTTTGTCTTCATTTATATGCCTCACCTGCTCCCAAGGGCGTGTGCTGGAAGGAGAAAACCCTGGATGCACCACTAATCTCCACAACTTATTCAACAATACTCATTGTTACGAATTTTGTTTCAATCCTAAGAAGCATCACAGATTGTGTTGTATTGCCAAAGTGAAAGGGATTGTCATTCAGAGGTTTTAATGCAATTAGGGTGCTGCGACGCTATTCTTTAAAAATCTCAAAAATTTCTATTCCAAATTAAAAACTTAGGTGAAGTGAGCGTGGAGTGAGCTGTCAATTCCCAGCAAAAAACAAACTCACTTCACCTAAGTTTTCACGGTGAGATTTTTACAGAATCGACCGGCGGCTCTCGTGAGCTATTCATATGACACTAGCTAGCGATATCGTAACTCGAAATCACAAATTTTATCCTACACCATTATCCCTAGCACTGATGAAGACGGGAAGGTACGCATCGTTCACGTAATTGAATTATGAATCGAAAATATTACTTTGAAATATAGTATTTAATTAAACTGAGGACTATTATTATCTCTGTATGATAGTCGTACAAAGTGCGCATATTGCATTCAATTTCACCAACGTGTTAAAGGACTGCTGTATTTTAGATTCAAAATTTACATACATTATCGATACTTAACGTTAAAATTTATTCATGCTAGTGCTAGGTCAGACAGAACAATTATTTTAGTATTTATTTGTACCAATATATTGAATGTCAGTCCTTGAATTTCCTGTGTATAAAAAATGTTTGGTCACCCTATTAGAAAGGGACAAACGGGTCCATAGGTCACCTCTCTGTCTGCTCGTTTTTCTGGAACGAGTGCTCGGTCCTGTTACTTCTATATATTACGTCCATGGCGCCGCGTCGCTTCAGTATAATTCAAAAACGTCGCCTGCATACATTTTGTATGAAATCGTTTTGAAGCGGCGCACGCCTGCGCCACGCCTGTTCCACGCCTGCTGCCTTACGTCGCTTGTGTATGTTTTAGGCCTTACGTCGCTTGTGTATGTTTTAGGCCTAATGTTCCTCTGTGAGAGGTGAAGGCCCATAATCCACCACGAGGGCCCAGTGCGAGTTGGCGGATGTCACATGTCTTCGAATTTTATGTTCTAGGGCATGCCGGTTTCCTCACGATGTTTACCTTCACCGTTTTAAGACCAGTGTTGATGAAATAATTTATACAAAGTAAAGTGCCTGCCTGGGTTCGAACGACCTAGTGTCGTGATTTCATTGATTCAATTTTAAAAACATACGTTATTTTAATACCGAATTATATATCCACTGTGGCAACACTATCAACAAACTTTTAAAATGTATTTCCACTATGGCAACTAAATGTATTATTCTACTTGGGCAACACTTAGAAATAAGTTATGATATTCGTTATTTCTGGGTGGGGCAAATGTCGTTTTAAATGGTAAAATGTAGTGCAAAGCCAGTCGTTGTTGGATTGTGAAAAAGTACAGTTGTGCGATTAAAAAGTATTAGCAAGAAAACGGTCTATTTCATTATACTAGGTACAACTCGTAAGACTCGCAGGTACCATTACCACTAGACCAAAACCACAGTGTAAATATAGGGTTATTGGTAAAACATTAATAACCCCTCAGGACTACATAACCCTTAGTATGCCGGAACGTATATACACGCGAGACACAATGGGTTTTTAATTGTTTCTGTAATTCCACCGTTCAACCGGTTAAGGCTCCTACAAACAGGCGCGACACGCGATAGAATCGCGCGCGACACAAGGGCACCACAAGTCGCGCAACGAGCGGTGCCTTTGTGTCGCGCGCGATTATATCGCGTGTCGCGCCTGTTTGTAGGAGCCTTCACTAACCTAATAAACAACAACTTTTGTTCTATGACTTTTATTAATTCATCAGACTTTCATGCAAAAATAAAAATATTTCAATTCAACGAATTGAAATATTCGATTTTCTGTTACGAACTCTACGTGAAGCAAATGAAAGCGCTAGTTAGGTATGTAAACAAACTGCCGTGTCTAATACACAATAGGCTATTTGACAATGTAAAAAATAAGGTCATAATTGTTGACACTCGTATAGATTATCGCTTTTAAAATCGATTTGCATTAATTTTACTACAAAAAAATGTATTATTTATTAAAAAAATCCCGAAAAAACTTCATCTTTTTAAATCTGGCGCCACGTGATCGAAAACGGTCTGGATTGGCTGAACTTATGATGACGTCATGATATAGTCAATTTCTGTCTATCGTTGACAGAACAGATGACTTTTGTCTAGTATCTCGACCGTTTCAACGTTTGTTTACGTGTATTTTGACGTCACGACGCCATATTGTTAAAGATAGCGTTTTGGCGGCTTATTTAAACAGTACATTTTTATTTACTATTTTCTAAAAGAAATACATTATGCAATTTGAAGTAATAGGTTTTTGTGGGCTCGTTAGACACCATTAAATAATCTGAGATGTTTATCAGAAACCAGTCAAATAGCCTATTCAGCAAAAGGGAGCGGAACGAAATCAGAAAAGGTTTGTTTTTGGTAAATAATATTATATTTTATATATATTTTTTTTATATTTTTGCATTGATATACATACACTAGATTAGCAATTACCGCGCCAAGGCGTTGCCACTGGGATTGAGACCACAGTCTCAATCGTAGCTAATGTCAGTTCAGTGCTCTGTGTGACGCCAACCGAACTTAGCCGAGCGAAAATTACCGCCAAAATGGGAAAATGCGTAGTGAAAGAGTGCGATTCGAGGTCACAAAAACACAATAAATTAACCGGAATTACTTTCCACGCGTAAGTTTATTGTTTCTGTGTTTATATCAACGTAAAAACGCAATAAAAATAAATAAAATGTAGTATTTTGTAAATTAGGTTCAGTGTTGCCACTAAAAACTTAGTTTTAGTTTCCCACATTTGTGGGAGTTTTTTTAATTTTTGGAATAACTGATTTTAAATATTTTTTTTCATAATAACAACGTTGCAGGGTGCCTAAAGATGCAGCCCGCCGTGATAAATGGATAGAAATAATCCGATTGCTGAGAAAAGAGACTGACTGGCTACCTACTAAATTTACTCGCATTTGTTCTAAGCACTTCCGTGATCAAGACAATATAGGCCCAAAAAGCGAATGTGGCCATGTTTATTTGTCCAATGAAGCAATTCCAATGCTTATTGTAAGTAATCATTTTATGCGGTAATTAATATTATCAAATTATAGGTAATGGTAATGGTTAAATTCATTCATTCCTTCTCATTGTTCTTCTTCCCGTCAAGGATGACGGGAAGAAGAACAATGAGAACATCATCATCAACAAATTAGTTTATATATCAACTCAAACTACATTGTGTATTGTATGTTATTTTCAACTTAGTTTTTAGATTGTAAAGAGCTGTTTTGACTACAATAAATTGTAAATTTTTCAGGACAACCGTTATTCTGAAGAGCGGGTGGAGCTTTCAGTAGAAGAAAATATGGATGTGGATGCTGTGGAAACCGACGAAGAGATAGACGAAATAATTGAAACGCCGCGAAAGCACAAAATGAGGAAAATAATTCACCGTTTGAAAAATGTATCGGCTAGAAGATTAAGCTTTTTGTAGGGACTCCTCAATTTTTGTATTTCATTTCTTTAATTTAGTTGCGTTTTAAGATTCAGGTAATTTGGTGTTTAATCAGGTTTTTTATCCGTCAAAAAATAAATATAATTTAAAGTTGAACAGATTTTTTGTTTTATTATATCCTTTTCTAGTTCTTCCTTTAGTTATTCAACTTTCGTACAAGTATTTCATAGCTATTATATATCTTAGGTACCTATTTCAGATCTAGTATATAAATGGGACTGCGACACTATCTGATGTAGAAATTTTGTTAAGTAGGATAATTACATTCGTAAAAATGGTCGAACTCAGTGGTCCTAGGTACCAGTCATCACTCCACTTTCCTAATCAATCTAGGGCATTGATCAGACAAAAAAAATAATTTTCAAGTTTTTATTTTTCATTTCGTTAGTTAATAATCCTCATGCCCTTTCGATATAGTGTATAGTATTCTACTATTTAAGCCCTTTCATTTGATACCAATATTGAGGGAGTGGTGAAAAATTATGTAATCCGCCATTTTGTGGCGGTAGCCATCTTGGACCGATTTTCATCAAACATAGGTAAGAATACTCCCGACTAATTCACCTTTCAAACAAAAAAAAAAAAACAAAATCAAAATCGGTTCATCCGTTCGGGAGCTACGATGCCACAGACACACGCACACACACACACACACAGACACTTCAAACTTATAACACCCCGTCGTTTTTGCGTCGGGGGTTAAAAATATTCATAAAGAAAATGTCTTTATTATTTTCATTAGTTTATAACCTTCTAATACACATCCAATAAGAAATACATAATTGAATATTTTAAAATTATTTATTTTAACGTTTAACGTTTACCGTTTTTTTTAACGTTCGTTATGGCTTGAAAAGTTGGGTAAAATTTCGCATGACTAGGCAACCCCCATCCCGCCATGGCCGCCATTGCATGTTTATATTGCGGTCTTTGTCTAATCTAAGCGACGGTATTATTCTTGCGACTTGTGTAAGTGAGACAGATATATGTTTACTTTTAAATGTGAAGTGGTTTCAAAGCTACGTCGTCGCGTTTAAATAGTGGTTACATTTTTTTGACACATTTTAATGAGGTTTGCTTCTCTAGTTATATAGCTCAATGTATTTTTGTAACAAAAGTTGTTGTTTATGATGCTAGTAATCCAGTCCTGCAAGGTTGTTAGTCTTTTACCAATAACCCTGTATAGTGTGCCAAAGTCAAGTCAAAGTCAAAGCATTTATTTCAAATAGGCACATAAAAGGTACATAGGAACGTCAAAAATTACGATATAATATAATTGATTCTAGTCGCCCATTCCAAAAGGTAGTTTTCGTATGGAGAAGAATGGGCAAGAAACTCCACCGTGCCAAAACTTACACACCTTTTAAGAACCTTAATGAATTTATTTCTCAATAGATCGTGACTATTGCCCACGAAGTTAACGGGTTAAGCCGTAATCCCTCCAAATATTATTCCAGATTAATTTATCTAATTCACTTTGACTCCATTATTCAATAATTAAAGCAATCACGATTGATGTCAATGGTTGGATTTAACTATAAGCCGCTATCTCTACTCTAAACATTTTAACGTTTCATTCATTACTTTATGACAGGTTACCTATTGATACTTATATTTTAGAATACAACTATATGAAATCAGAAGGTCAAATCCCGTAATTAAAAACGTTCAAAACCTAGTCGCAGTCTCATCTCGGCGGCAATCAAAAACCTGTCAAAAATGGAGGGAAATTGGAGGTATTTTTGACAGATTGAGACTGAGATCTGACTGTGAACGTTCTTAAAATTACGAGATCTGTCCCTCTGATTTATTTTGTCGGTGAATCTTGAATAAGGTTAATATAGTTGGTTCATGATGCTCAACTTGTAATACTTAGGTAGGTACTAATATGATTGGTAACATCTTACTTAGTTATTCGGCGTTTCCGAGAAAAGATAAGCATTCAATTGTCAACTATGTGCGTAAATAAAAGCATAGCATTCTCTTAGGGCGTTTGCACTATAGGGAATGTCCAGATGAGAAATGTCCATTTTCCGTATAGTGCACAAGCGATTTTTTTTTTTTTCTTTTTTTTAATAGGTGCACATGCACTTACATATTGCATCTAATTCGATTACCAATAATTGATCGAATAATCGTCTGTTGGTGTCTGATTCCATATAAATATATATATATTTATGTAATTACATCTACCGTTACAGGATAAGCCAATGCGATAAATGCGTTTATACCACGGATATAGCGGCACGTCTTTGAATCGATTTGATTTCCCATCACTAAATAGTGCTTGTGACGTCATAGTAGGTAGTCAAAATGGCACGCTTGGTTTTCATACATATCCTACTTGCGATAACTAGGTCTATCTACATCTGTGGTGTATACTAACTTAATCTATACTAACATCTGTAACTAATTATAAACAATGCTTTCCTTGTGAATTCACTCAGAGATAATTGTCTAAGAGGTTGGCTTCGGCCCCTCGTACGCCTTCTAAAAGACCGGAAGCCCGAACCCCATGGTCCTGAGATAATAGGTACCCGTAATGTAAACATAATAAATAATAATAATTATAATGTTGCACGAACGACGCTCGTGATGACTAAAATCTATGCCTAAACAATATGAAATATTGACGTAGCGCTGCGATATTAAGATTTCAGCAAATTTTCATATACAATGAGTACCTACTGCTACCTACCTATATACACGTTTAAATTTAAGTCGTTCTGGACCACTTCAGGGGTCATTGTACTCATCATTAAGAACAACTTTTACTATGGGACCAAACCTGAAATCGCGAAAAAAAAAATCAGCTGTTCCCTACATTTATGTTCGCATATCTCGTCAAAATCCTGGTTATAAACTATCTGTTTGCCAAATTTCATCCAAATCCGTTCAGCCGTTAGTGCGTGAAGAAGTTACAAACATACAAACACACTCACAAATCGCCTTTATAATATTATCTCCTTACTAATAACCGTATTATTATCACATGAATAGTTACACACCGATTTCTCTCTTTCAGTCGTCAGTAATTTGCCTTTGGAAAGAAGAAGACAAAGCGTTGTGCAACTATACAGACGCTATACAACAAACTATGTAGTAGGTAAGGGGGTACCTATACATATATGTGATACTAGAACAAAATACATATAAATACTTACATAAATTTGAGGATCTGTGTGGCTGTTATTATTTAGGCAAGGGCCCCTTAATAATAACAGCCGCACAGGCCGATCGATCAGGTTAAGCTACGCTTGCTTGGTCGGTGGATGGGTGACCATCTTTACATACCGAGACCCCTCCGTGCCTCGGCAAGCACGTTAAGCCGTTGGTCCCGGTTAGACTGGAAGCCGACACCAACATAGTTGAGAAAAGGGTAGGCAGATTATGACTAGAACAAAATACATAAACCCACGCTTTCTTCCCAAGAGGGTAGGCAGAAACTACAGAACGCCACCTGCTACGATCCTTTTTTTTTTTTGAGGATGGGAAATCATCAACCCTCCCTCCCGCTCTGGGTGGAGCGGAAGGGAGTGTCAGACTCTTACTGACTAAAACCCACCCATGTTCCTTCCTTAGCCCTTTACGTTCCGGGCCAGCGGTAACCCTTTCGGACAATCCCGCTGACCCGGCGGGCCGGCCCTAACGAGCCCCTTCACACCTGCTACAGTCCTTACATACTTCTTTAACCTTTTGCTTCGTATACGTTCATATCTACGTCTCTTCATACGCACGCCGATTGTAAGTACAGTCACGAGCACTAATATGTCAACACTTGGCAACTTTAAATTGTGATTTTTTCACGAAATAACGAATGCAACGTTGAAATACGACATTTTACATATACCTATCGGTTCGAAAATACTATGTTTCTAGTAATATAAAATTTCATTCAAAAATAAAGGAGAAAATCGCCTTTGAATAGAGCCAAGTGTATAGGTACATACTTATACACCTGACCTTTCTGAAGAACATCACAAATAAGTTCACTATAATGTCTAGGGTGACCCCTCTAAAGGGACTGTGACCTATGACTGTGACTGTGACTTTCGGCCTTTCTTCTCAGAGTACCTACTCAGATAGGAAACGCCGACTGCATCTAGCTTTTTTATTTTATTTTATAACGTGTAAAAGTGATTCCGATACTTACAATATCCTATTTACAGAATAAACATTTTCATTTCATTGCATTTCTCTATGCACGCTTCCGTTTTTAGGGTTCCGTACCCAAAGGGTAAAAACGGGACCCTAGTTACTAAGACTCCACTGTCCGTCTGTCCGTCTGTCACTAGGCTGTATCTCATGAACCGTAATAACTCGACAGTTGAAATTTTCACAGATGATGACTGTATTTCTGTTGCCGCTATAACAACAAATACTAAAAACAGAATAAAATAAATATTTAAGGGGGGCTCTCATACAACAAAGTGTTTTTTTCGGCGTTTTTGCCTTGTGGTACGGAACTCTTCGTGTCCGACTCGCTCTTGCCTGGTTTTTTTTCATTTAAAACCCAGTAATATGCTTTTGTTCTGGAATTAAAACAAAAGCTGAATTTTCTATTAATATCTCACAGAATAACCTCTTCTATTATCATGAACGTACTATTGAACAGAAACGTTATTTATCAGAAATTCTGAAGCCAGCCGAGCATGTGTTTGAATGATTATTAGTACGCCTTGATAATTAGATTAGATGTTACGTGGTAATTAAATGTAGCTGGTAGAGCGTTGTTCTAATAATTATTATTAACTTCAGAGAAATCAATTGTATTGTTTGTAAATTGTGTTAATCTCTGCCTATTATTGAAGACTGTATAGCAACTGAATTGAATTGATGAAGCTATTGTAAAACGTAATTGGTAATAATTAGTACTAATAACTGGATTTATACGTGATCAATAACAATATTTTATCATCATGTTCATGTTTACAATACTTAGTAGATTGCTAAACAAGGGTCGAAAGGAATCAATTCCCATACGAGGTACTTTATCGGCTATACTTAGTCAGAGTAGGAATTGATGACTTTCACCCGTGTTAAACACTACTTTTCATTTCGAATTTATGGAAAGTAAAAAATTGTAGTTTTTCTAAAATATTTATTTTATTGATATAATAGCATGAATAGTACCTATTTTTTTCATTTTAAATATGGAACACATCGCGTCACCGCCGCGGGCCGTCCCGCTTAATAAGTTTTTTTTTAATTCACACTGGCTATTTATACACTCACAAGACCGCAGCATTTTTCTTAATTATGTAAAAAATTTCGTAGCTGACTACCTAACCAAAAAGTTCTATCTTTAAAATTAATTCCCACCCTGGAGAGGGAAGCAATTACTATGAGTCTTTCCCGCCCAAAGGTGGGAAGCAGCGTCTTCCACCCGCTATTCGGATCAAAAACACTACTTTCCGAGTATGAGAAATGAAAAAACATGGTCGCAAGCGCTTCTGTTGAGCATGAGGTCCTGGGTGCGGAGTGCGAACCCCGGGAAATAAGGTTCGCTTCCTGAAACTTAAAAACAACTGAAGAAATGTGGCTGTATTATAAGTACACCTCTGCATGTGAATTACCTTCGGGAAATACAGAGTGCGATGTTAAATTAACATTCAAAACGACCCCAATTTATTTGCACCCTAACCATCGATCACTATAGTCCGACTTAAATTAGCTGCAGTAAAAATGACACTTCTTAATAACTCATTTCGGACTGAGTTTAGAGATATGCATGTCAAATAAGTTTCGTTTGTTACACTATTCTGTACAAGAAAAACAAGATTTGGTTGATGGCCGCGAAAAAACAAAATGACGCCAATTTCAGTCATTTATGTAACACAGCTGTCATTTTACTGCAGCTAATTAAAAGTCCGACTATAGTTCTTTAATAGTGATCGTTCTTTAATTTAATTGAAAAAAACTTCAAAATAAAACACAGCCTTCAATTCCACATACGAAACAAATTGTACCTAACAATGACGCTAAAATTGCCCTCAGCTGTTGTCGGATTCTCCTAATGCATTCTGCAGCCGGCTTAAATCCCGTCCCGGCTAAGGAAGATGTCATTCCTGCGGGTTACGTCAGACGTCGGCCCCGATGCCCGGCGGCATCTGGCCGGATAATCTGGAAACCAACTAACCACCAAGTTAGGCTGGCACTAAGATCTTCGTATTAGCCATATAGACAGACAGCCACATGCGTTTATTCCAGGATAATTATAAGGAAGCTTACATGTAGTGCTGCCGGGTCGTGGAGTTTCCTTTTGGTTCTAAAGCTGTGTTCTCATAAGATCAAAGGGATAATTCTCGTAATTTTAAGAACGTTCACAGTCTGATCTCAGTCTCAATCTGTCAAAAATACTTCTATTTCCCTACAGTTTTGACAAGTTTTTGACATTGATTGTCGCTGTGATGAGATTGCGACTAGATTTTGGACGTTTTTAATTACGGGAATTGGCCTTCTAATAATTTACAGTCCATCGCCACTTAATCAGTTATCTACTTTAGTGAAATGTATTTCTAAGTTGATAAGTTTTTGATTACAATGGAATTTGTTAAGAATGACATTCAGTTTGTTCTTCCATAATTTAAAAATGATCTCAATCAAATTCTTAATTCAAATATAGAAGAGTAGTGGGGTCAGTATAGAAGAATGGTGTGTTGGGGTGGGGTCAACTGAGTGTCGATATACGACCACGCCGGCAATCGACACTCAGTTCCATATCACACTAATATTATAAAGGCCAAAGTTTGTGAGTGTGTGTGTTTATATGTTTGTTACTTCTTCCCGCTCAAACGGCTGGACCAATTTTGATAAAATTTTGTATGGAGGTAGCTGACACCCTGGATTAACATACAAGCTGCTTATTATCCCGATATTCCCACGGGATCGACATTTATGCGGGTGAAACCGCGTGACGCAGCCAGTTGAACATAAAACAAAATCATAATACCTACATTTTTACATAATGGCCATTGGGATTTCCTACACTTGGTAGTCCTTATCGACGTGGCATAAGGGTCATCCACTTCAAAATAAAACATCGTCGACTTTAAAACGCCAACGGCTATATTCTTAATGGAAAGGGGCCCTAAGAGATGTCGGCTCAGTACCTACTATAAAATGAATGTAGGTAGAATAAGTAAAGAAAGAAAGAAAATATGTTTATTTGCGGCAAACATGATGCATAAAAAAAAAGAACAAACAAAAAAAAACAAAATACTTAACAAATTGAGAGAAAACATGCGTCTTATTTACCTCAGAACAGAACAGGAAATATTTACTGATCCCCTAAAAAATTATTGACCTTCTAATCATATTTTTTTATTTTTATTGTTTTTTGAGTTTTTAATGATGCACACTTTTTTAATAATTGAGGCGATATCTCAGTTGGTCGCAGTTGCTTGGCTATTTAGTATTTCAACATAGAATAGGACTTCAACATAGAAATTATTTGAGGCGCAATCATTAGGTATATTAGATGTTCAATCATATTTTTAGGTGCACAAAATGGAAATTATTAGAGGTTCGATTAACTATCAGTTATTTCTAACAAACAAAAGAACGGTTACAAGCATTCATTTATCTGTGTATCGTGATCATTAATCTGCCTCATTTGTGGATGATCATTCCTGTCAATTACGAAACTTCCTGTCAGAGGTTTCATTACGATTTCCTGACCACTTTTATTTTCGTATGTCTTCCAAATGAAGGTCCTCTTTGTGAACGTAATTCTCGTTTCCAAGTTCGTGTTTTATTTACATTTTTAGTAGGCAGCATAATTTTTTCGTTTTATTTGACTTTACGTGACAAATTACTTCGATTTTTTATTTTTATTTTTTAGGTTTTGTTTATATGGAAGAACCAAATATGGAAAGGTGTCGTGTAAAAACATATAAGACTATGAATGTCTTATAAAGCCGAACAACTTACAGATTATCGTTATTTTTTATAGTCAACGGTTAAGGTTAATTTTATAACAGACTTTAAAAGGTATTCCGCCATGTATCATCTAGAGACAGTTACAACCTGAACATTACAAAACAAATAAAAAGACATTACCTAAACTAAATAAATATTACATAAAGATTTGACACACAAAATATAGTATGCGATTAATATAAATCCGACAACACGACATCATCATAATCGAGTGGCATTTTATGTGTCAAACCATAAACATTTATGGAATATTATGCAAGACAAATATTTTCTCTCCACAATCATTTCATTAACTATGATAAAACAAACATTATGGCATTTCATACAAACTTTCAAGCCCTTATTTTTCGAAATGAATGAACCGATTTTAATGAAACTTCATACACATAAAGCAGGATACAAAGGTCTAAAAAGTCAGTAGAGAACATTTTCGAAATGTCTTATTTAAAAAAAGATAACTGGAAATCTCTGTTTCTATGGAAAATTTAAAATCGGTCTAATTTGGCTGAACAATATTTATCGAAAATGTTCTCTACTAACTTTTTAGACCTTTGTATCCTGCTGCGTATGAAGTTTCATTAAAATCGGTTCATTCATTTCGAAAAATCAGGGCTTGAAAGTTTGTATGAAATGCCGTACAGCGTAAACGCTCTTAATGTATGTACGTATGATAAAACCACCTTCGAATAAGGTAAGGGAAGGGTTTTTTAAATACTCCTAAATTTCAAAAAGTGACTAAGTAAAACACCGCTAAAGTAATTGCCGAAAAAGGTAGAAGCTTTTTGTAAACAAAGGATGAGGATCATGTTTGCATTTAGTTGACACGTTTGTGTTATACTTACGGTCAATACATATAATAACATACAAAATATAAAATCTGCAGAAAACACTCCGGGAGTGCCGATAGAAGTGAAAACAAAACACAAACAGAATACTTTGCCATCAGTCACTGACTTATCGGATATACATTAAAACCGAGTACAGTCACGAGCAAAAGTATGTATACACTTGGCTTTGTTCAAAGGCGATTTTCTCCTTTATTTTTTAATTAAATTTTATATTATTAGGAACATAGTATTTTCGAACCCATAGGTGTATGTAAAGTGTCGTATTTCAACGTTGCATTCGTTATTTCGTGAAAAAATCGTAATTTAAAGTTGCCAAGTGTTGACATATTGGTGCTCGTGACTGTACATCCCGAGGACAGCCGAGCACATCCGAAACGGGTATTTTTTTAATCGTCTTATAAACAAAACACGCGCGATGTCGCTTACGGTAACAGTGGCGCGAGTTCAATGGTTTTTTCCCATCTCAAAAAATGACCAAGCGCCTAAAGAAGTTTTCACTTCAAAAACAAAGGTCCTCCTTCCAAAGGTTCTATCCTTTGAATAAATGTATTTTGATACAAACGTAAAATCACGCCTTGTTTCCTTTCTTGTGAAGGGTTGGTCAGAGGTGGTACATATTATAGGTACCTATATGTAGTACACCCACATTTCTCCTTTATGTAATAGGGTCGAGCCTATTGTCATTAGTCGGGCTTAACTCCAGACTCTGCTACTGAGAAATTCCAGACAGAAAAACCCACGTCTCACGTTGCATTTTTTTTTGTACTGGACCATACCTGGGGACCTGGGCACAGAATATGTTGTTAAAATATTTTTTTTCTTTTTAGGGTTCCGTACCCAAAGGGTAAAAACGGGACCCTATTACTAAGACTTCGCTGTCTGTCAGTCTGTCTGTCACCAGGCTGTATCCCAAGAACCGCGATAGCTAGACAGTTGAAATTTTCACAAATTACGTATTTCTGGTGCCGCTTTATCAAGAAATACTAAAAACAAAATAAATATTTAATATTTATATTTTTTATTTATTTCCCATACAACAAACGTGTTTTTTTCGGTGTTTTTGCCTAGTGGTACGGAACCCTTCGTGTGCGAGTCCAACTCGCACTTGGCCAGTTTTTTTTGTTTCACGGACTCCAAATAAACGTTAATCTTTCTTTCGACTATTTTTATTACGACAGGGCAGTAGGATGTTAGGTAGTACCACGGTTACGTAGGTCTTAAAATAGGTTCTTTTTCCCACCTTTTTCGTATGTACGGTAGCATAAAAGCAATGAAACCACTCATTACTCTTCCAATGCAAATTGGCTCTCATTAGTAGACCGATTCATTAGTAGTTAAAACGCGTGTCGGTCGAGCTGAGAAGTCTTTAAAAATATTTACCATCTTTAAGTACTTACTGTCAACAAATTAGTGAGTTTCACCGTGGCATAATGATGGACGGGTTTCAAAAATACTTGGTTAGAACACATCGATCCGTTTGTCTGACCTCATCATTTGCTCGTGGCTATATACGTACCTAATAACTGACGCACGGGTTAGGTACCTATGTAATGTTACTAATTTTAATAATGGAGAGGCTTCTGGCTAAGTTATAACAGCCGCACGGGTCGGTCGATTAGGCTAAGCTACGGTTGCCGCGGTTTGTCAATGGATGGGTGACCATATTTACATACCGAGACGCCTCCGTGCCTCGGAAATTAAGCTGTTGGTCTCGGCTGTTATTCGTGGATATTTGACAGTCGTTACGGGTCGTCAGAAGCCCGAAAGTCTGACAACCAGACTTAGGCTGTGGAGGCCAGATAGGCAGTCGCTCCATGTAAAGTACAGGTATTCAGACGCATCCGGTTAGACTGGAAAGCTACGTCGGTTTCCAGTCTAACCGGATGCGACCCCGCTTAAATGGCACCTGAGTGAATGTACCTGACACACAGCGGCACATTCACTCAGGTGCCATTTAAGCGGGTGCCCAATGTGGAATACGTCTGGAAACCGACCCAAATATAGTTGGGAACCGCCTAGGCAGATGACTCATCATCTGCCTAGCCTTTTCCCAATTGATTCTTTTTTGAACTCATCCAAAAAAGAATTGTTTCGAACACAAAAATCGTCCCATTTGTCTGACCTAAAAAATAGTAATTAATCAATTATTCCGTGTCTAATTTATTAGAAATGTACTTGACATTCTCACGGAAAGTTTTTAGCGTACACGTGGGGGCTTTTAACCTAAAATTGTCGCTGTTTCGGAAATAATATGATATAAAAAAATGTTTTTTAACATTTTCTGTTAAAAGTTTTGATCGTTCTTGCTATGTACTGGAACTTATGTAATCAGACTATAATGTTCCCACTGCTGGGACAAAGGCCTCCGCTCTTCGAGAGGGAGTCGGCTGTAATCTGCTACGCAGGCCCAGTCTTCTTTGGGCCTAGTTACCCAAAATAAATGAATTATTATTTCGTTTATTTATTTACTTAACTTATTTAATTACAATTTTAAATATTTCGTAAAATATAAAAAATAAGTATAAAAAACATTTAAAAAAATTATAAGAATTATTATTATTATTATAGTGCGGGTTGATAGATGTCCATAATGTCTTCAAATTTTTGGTTCTAGGACAAGCCGGTTCCGTAGGCGCGGGCTTGCGGGCGGCGAGCAATGGGCAGCTCGCCGTCCGGTAAGGACCAGGCCCGGGTCGACGGCGCGTTGTGTTCCACGCGCGCCTCAAGGAGATGTCAGCACCAACTGACGGGGTCCGCTAGGGCCGAAGCCCGCCGGGGTCGCGGTTTGTTCGAAAGAGATACCGTGGCCCCTGGCACAGGCAAGTGAAGGAACACGGGTGGGTTTTAGTCAGTAAGAGTCTGACACTCCCTTTCGCTCCGCCCAGAGCGGGAGGGGTATATCATATGATGATTACCCACCCAAAAAAAAAAAAAAAAAAGCCGGTTTCCTCGCGATGTTTTCCTTCACCGTTTTGAGAGCAGTGGTGATGAAATCTATACCTATAACAAAGCCACAGAATTTGTTTGTTTATTTGAACGTGAATCTCTGGAACTACCAGTCGGATTTGAAAAAATATTTTTGCATTTTATAGCCCAATTATATAGGTACCTAAGGAGCCGAGCAAAAACAAAAAAAAACTGGCCAAGTGCGAGTCGGACTCGCACACGAAGGGTTCCGTACCACAAGGCAAGAACGCCGAAAAAAACAGGTTTGTTGTATGGGAGCCCCCCTTAAATATTTATTTTATTTTAATTTTATTATTTATTATTAAAGTAAAAATACAACTGAGTATTTTGTGAATATTTCAAGTGCCTACCTGTTGCCATTATTGATATTGAGCAAAAAAGGGCATAAAAATCGCGTTTGTTGTATGGGAGCCCACCTTAAATATTTATTATATTTTGTTTTTAGTATTTGTTGTTATAGCGGCAACAGAAATACATAATTTGTAAAAATTTCAACTGTCTAGCTACCGCGGTTCTTGAGATACAGCCTGGTGACAGACAGACGGACGGACGGACGGACAGACAGCTAAGGTAAATGTACCAATACTCGTCGGGTTATGAAATTCACTGACTTTGAAGTACTGCTGCGTGAAAAGTATTGAATTTAGAACAAAACTTTTTATATGACGAAATAGAAAAATTATCTGTTATTCTAAATAAGTTTTAATGTTTATAATTTTTCGTGATAATAAATACTTATTGAAGCAAATGTGAAAAAAGGGCGATTTGTACCAGTACTCGCCAGATTTGTACTATTAATCATCAAAAGGACCCAGTAATCGTCAATTTTTGATGCTAATATGAACTCTCAGGCCTTTAACATAGAGTTCACATTAAAACAAATTGTGTTAGTCTTTCATAATTATGAGTGGCAAGTCTAAGAAACAAAAGGTAGGTAGAAGACCAAATCGCAAGAAATTACTAAAGGATGTGAGGTGTTAGCAGAGTAGGTAGGTAAATTGTAATATATTTTTGCTTAAAAAATTAGGATATCAGAATCACAGAATCGGTTTTTATCAGAATAAATTTTGACGTGAAAACGTCGTTTCAGTCTCTGGAAAATTCAACATTTTTGACCAACAAATACATGTAACATTTCAACCGTTAATAACTAAGAGAATTTGAATGCTAGGGTAATGATTGAGCATTCAAAAGATTGGTCATAATTGTACTAATTTTGAAGCAAAATATAATTTGCCTTTGACGTCACATCGCAAGTGCAGGCGCATACGCCCGACCCTCCTTTTTGACTATGCGTCGAAATTTCAATTAGGTTATAGTATTATTTTGAAATAATCGAGTTTGTTTATAGTGTACTCCGACGACGCTTTAATTTTGCTACATATTTTTTAATAATTACTATTAAGTGTTTGATATTTCCAATTTCTGAATGCCCACAAATCTTCACAAAAGGGTCAGCTTCAAATATAAATAGCAATAAAATCTACTCGGTTCGTTAATTTAAAAATAAATGCAAAATGACTACCACTTTTGGGTGCTTTTGTGAATCAATAATCAATCAACTCAGCCTATCGCAGTCCGCTGGACATAGGACTCTCCTAGACTGCGCCACAATACCTTCTCCTCTGCCTTGCGTATCGAGTCTACCCCAGACATCTTCTTTAGGTCGTCCGTCCATCTAGCTTGGGTGCGCTACGCTTGCCGATACGCGGTCTCCACTCCAGGACTCGTCTGCTCCACCGGCCAATGGTCCTTCGACAGACATGGCCAGCCCACTGCCACTTCAGTTTGCTTACTCTGCAAGCTATGTCGGTAACTCCGGTTCTTTCCCGGATAATTTCGTTCCTGATTTTATCCTTCAAAGAGACTCCGCACATAGCTCGCTCCATAGCGCGCTGAGCTACCTTGAATTTGTAGAGCAGCCAAACCGACAGTGTCCACGTTTCAGCACCGCGTAGGTCATGATGGGCAGGGCGCACTAGTTAGTCAGATATTTATATATTCACTACCAGGACATGTAACACTATTGCAAAGAATGACTTTAATTCGCCCTGAATATCCTTTTAAAAATTGTCTTAATCTGACTTTTCAAAGTGAGATTTAGGGAAAGCCCACAATTTATTCATCAGATTTGCTTCTTTAAGTTGTTATGGGTTAGGCCGCACATGATCATACGAAAATCAACGGCTCTGAAGATCACTTTAATTTGGCCCTTTTTTTAAATCTGAAAGTGAACTCCTGACCACGGGGCTCCCATCAGAAACTTTGCCAAAAACATTTTCGGTGTTCTCTCGTCATGCCGCACCTACTCAGCTATCAAATTTTCGCCCTGCATATGCTTGCTCAAAAACCCTCTGGGCTCTCTACCATAGCAAAATAATTTCAAATGTCATCTCACACCGGTCGTAAATCTGGCCATTAATGAAAAAAATCTCAATCAAAGTAAGTTTGCATCATAAAGAATGCAACGAATCTCAAAAGCCCAGTGCCGAGCAAATACAAAAACGAAAGAAAATCTGCAGCAAGTAGCAAAAAAGATAAAGATATCGTCTCATATAGACCGTAAATCTGCTTAGAACTGAAAAATATCACATACGGTGAAAGATTTCTTTTTAAGGAGTGCAATGCAACTAAGTCCAGTCTCGGGCAAATACAATGGTTAAGGCAGTATCGGAAACCGTATGATTTTTTTTTACAAAAGCCTTTGATTAAAAAATAATTCGCCTCATAACGACTGTAAATCTGCTCGAAATTACAAAAAAGCCAACCAAAAAAACTTTTAAATCTATAAGCCTAAAAATCTAGTTATAAGCTAATTCAAAAGCTAGGCTACCTAGGGGCTGATTTTTTTTTAATTTTCAAGTATTAACCTGAAAACTTAAAAAAAATATCGACAATCGTCAAATTATTAATTCACCGTGTCATAGTGCAAGTGCGTACATGCGTCAAAATTACGAGAACATTAGGAAGTTTCAACGGCAGAAGACTTAGTAAGAAGACACCTCTATATAGGTGAGGATTTGATTGTAACTGTACCAACCGCGCTCAATCTGAGTGAGTTACTGTTGGAAAACTAGCATCAATTAGCCAGAACTTAATTACAACTTGTTATTATACCTTTCTCAGTAAGGCAGTTTAGGTTAGAACTGAGAATACTTTTTACGGGTCGAGTGAGTGGAGCGTGCTGACGATAGGTACAGCGAGCGAAGCGAGCCCTTTATTTACACGAATAAGCAGAGTGCGCTTACTCAAGCAATGAGTGAGCGAAGCTAAAACAGTTTAAGAGAAACCCAGTTTTATTGCCAAATGTAGCCCAAACCTTATAATGTTTGGTCAGACGCCAAGCACATCAAGCTATTACAATCTGTCAAATTAATTTAATAGATTTTAAACTTTATCGCTACAGCATAAGGTTCAAGTGACGAGTTTAAAAACAACTATTGAGCAGGTCCCAGTAATCGTCAAAATAGCACTAAATATGGCGAGTTTTGGGTCAAGTAGGACTTTTTAGGTACCAATAGATGTCACGTTCGAAAAATAATACTTTTATGATAAAACTGTTCCAAACTTTTAGTTACATCATTAGCAAATTAACTTAACTCATTCATCAAACGATCAGACTTACCATAGACCCCACTGAAGGTTCGTAAATCAAAAAACAAAACTGCGCGCCGAGTTTGACATTTAGCAGTTAAACTTGCAAAAAAATGAAAAAATTGTGGGACACACTTTTCAAGTAAGATATCTCAGCCACCATTACAGTTAAAACTCAGTATTGTTATTTTAATTGTGCAATATGTTACCAAAAATATGTTGCCATAAAAATCGGCCAATTAAATATTTAGTAGACAGAGATATTGAAGTTTTTAGACAATTTGACGACTTCTCGGTCCCTGTCGACTTCACCCGCGTTTACCTTAAGTCTTAGTAATAGGGTTCCGTTTTTACCCTTTGGGTACGGAACTCTAATTAAAATAAACTCTAAGCGAGAATAAAGTACCTAATAGCGCGGGGAGGCGATGCGATGCAACGGGGTGGGTCAGGCGTACAAGAAATTTCAGGCGGACGAAGTCGCGGGTAGAAGCTAGTAATTTATAAAAGTAAAGCGCCTGTTTGGGTTCGAACCTACGACCTACAACTCGTAGGTACCTACAGACGCCATATCAAGCTACTACAATCTGTCAAATTTCTTTAACAGATTTTCAACTTAATCGCTAAAGTATAAGGTTCAAAGTTGATTGGGAAAATTTGACAGTTTCGGGTAGCTTGATGTGCTGGCGTTTGTACAGACGCCAGCACATCAAGCTACTACAGTCTGTCAAATTTCTTCAATAGATTTTCAACTTTATCGCTAAAGCAAAAGGTTCAAAGTTGATTGGGAAAATTTGACAGTTTCGGGTAGCTTGATGTGGTGGCGTCTGTACATAAATCGCGGCGGTTAACACTGGTCCACCACTGTATTGGGATTACCAACTTATATTTTTACCGACTTCAAAAAAAAGGAGGTTATCAATTCGATACGTATGTATGTAATATTATTGGAATTGCATTATATTCACATATGACAATCTATTAGGGCTTCCAAACAAATATACAAAATTTTATAGACGTAGATATGTATGTATGTTTGTCCACGGAAATCTCCGTAACTATTAATCCGATCGTGACCATTCTTTTTCTATTGGCTTACATTTACTTCAACTTAGGGAACAGTGCAAGTTTTATCAAAATCGATTCAGTAATTTTCAAGATATGGACTAAGACGTGAAAGTTTGACGGCCTGGCTTATTGATACGAGCTACGGGTGTAGTGTCAAAGCGAAAACATCTCAAAACCTTGGTCAAATTCTAGTGCAACAACTAAAAATTACCAAATAAAAAGTAATTTAAAAACTTTAATTTCGGAAGTCGGTGGCAAAAAAATAAAACTAAAATACAGATCCCAAGACACCGACTTCCGAAATTAAAGTTATTTCATAATTTTGAGTTCATTTCTTTTTGAAGTCGGTTTAATTTTTTTAAATTACTTTTTAGAAGATGTATTATTTAGTTAGAGGACTTATTTTGGCTCAATAAAAAAATCACTGTCTTTAAGAAAATCGTGAACGGTGAAACTCTAAGAAAAAACGTTTTATTGGCATTCCGTTCAATCCGAAGGCTCTTCCTGATACGTCACTGATACAACCCTACAGGGTGGATTTTTGAGATGGGGCAGTAAGGTTGTACCCACAGTAAAATAGTGTTAGGAGACTTTCCTTAACTTTTTGAGAAAATTTCATTTGCATTTACAGATTTTGGAAAAAAAAATTAAGTACAGTCAGCAGGAAAATGGCCAATTTTCACAAAAACTTTTTTATGCCAATCGATCCTGTTTCATAAAAGGATCAAAAACCTTTATTGGACCAACTGAGCTTTTAGTAATAGCAAAGTCAGAAATCGAAAAACTTTCCTATACAATCAGGTGGGACCCGCTGAAGAACAACGGGTCGAGGCCTGTCGGGGGAGCGGTGAATGCTTACGCGAATCCCGCACCCTCGGCCATAGGTAGATGTGGAACACCGCGGTGGTTTTAGCTAGTAAGAGTCCGTCATGCCCCTCTGTCACCCCCACGAAGGAGGAAGTTTATGAAGATTAAGACACACACCAAAAAAAAAATGGGAATGAGACTCCAACTTACCTTAAACCTACCAACGATAAACAGGCAGTTAAAAAAAAAACTAATAGAACAACAATTAAAAAATAATAACTTTAATATATAAGGCTGATTTTTCAAATGACGAACGACGAATTTTTGATTTGTGAAATAAAATTGACGTCTGACAGTTTTTGTATGGAAGAACTGTCAAAAATTCGAAATTACAATAGCCCTAGTTCCTCCTAATGACCAAGTGCTTGTGCCTACCAATTGTCGGCATAACAAAAACAGCAGGGTTACCACACGTAATTAATGTAATGTTACCAAGTTAATTAATGATAATAGGCTTGTTGGTTGTCTGCTTCACATCGGCTTTTGTTTTTATTACTTTGTATTTTTATAGTGTAACTTTTGTTTGTTAGTGTTCTTTATAGTTGCTAACCTGAAAATGTTCTCTACTAACTTTTTAAACCTTTGTATCCTGCTTATGCGTTTCATTAAAATCGGTTAATTCATTTCGAAAAATTCCGAGATAGGCCCAAAGAGGGCGTTAAAATAAGCTTCTTGGTATACTTAACTCAACTTTGACCGAAACACTAATCGGTCAGATGATTAAGCGTGCGCTATGCTAGCTGAGAGGCGTCCCACACTATTGCCATCAACTAGGCTCGAATCCAGAGTCCGGGCTGCTACCACTTACTTACCTACACAATCTCTTCATCTTATGAAGCAAAAGGTTAATCATGAACAATTTAAACACAAATAAACGAACACACATTTATAATAACGTGAATAGAGATATTTTCAAAGACATTCTTGTATCTTCTTTATCATTCAAGATACAAAGTGCTTCTCCAATGTTACCTTAGTGTTGTACCACAACATCTCGGTATCGATTATCGATGGAACGTCGCAGCGAGTCGATAATATATCGCAGGTCAGACTCCCAGCATTAACCTATCAGTTTCGAGCCGCGACTGGGTTAAGGTTGACATCTACTGAAAGCTGAGCTATCTGTTGCTAAGCGATATTTCGATTCAGCGATATTTCGGCTTTGAATTAGAAAATAAGTCTTTTTAAATGTTTTATAACACCTACACTATTCACACCTTTATTAAAAATCCCGTTGGATTTATATCGACACAAGGTTGTTGATTATCTCTAGGTATATCTATTTATAAAAATTAATTGCCGTTCGTTGTCTCCCAAAAACTCGAAAATGGCTCGACCGATTGTGATAAAACTTTCGTAAGTCGTTGTCTGTGCGCCGGAGAAGGTTCTTAACAAAAATTAAAAAGGCATTGCAACGCATTATCTGATTTTTAATCAAATTGGGGGCTTGGTATTATTGGTATAAAACATTCTGTGTTGCTTAATTCTTTATCTTTTTTATGCGGATTTTATCAATCACAAACATGTCACAACCGCCAAACTGTGAGCTTATTACGGAATCATTTTTTTGCAAATAAAAATAGTACTTATATCGAAGAATCATCGAAAAAAAGAGCTAAGCAACAAAACAGAATAGCTAAGCTTTGCTTAGAGTGGTACAATACCTTACAGGAGTAGTTTATTACGGCTCATACACGCTACGTAATTTGAATGGGGGCTGTGTGAGAGTTATTTATAGCTTTATTTTATTCTCCATTCAGCTTTATTTGTTACGTACAATAGTATTTTAAGCCTCACTGACTGTTGGAGGTAATATAAAGGTCTTAATTTGTCGCGGGGAAGTTACTGTGCTTTTGTGGACGTTTATTGGATTTTTAACGACAATCTTGTTGAGTTCAGTTTCTCATAAATACATTTTATGAGCAAACTGTCGCATCATTTACATGAAAACTAGTACAGATTTTTTTTTAAACGTTGCCCCACACTTGGAATTTCTCCTTTATCGTGGGTGTGGGTGGGGTGGTGTTTTGTTTAGTAATATAGCATGCAGAGTGACCGCTGGGCAACAATCTCCACATGGTGGGTGCTTGAGGATAGACGGCGTCGCCGAGGCCGGCCCAGGAAGAGGTGGCGAGACGACCTAGGCACGTACCGCCAGAGTTGGGTCGAGGTGGCTCTAAAAAAGGATGTCTGGGAGGATTCGGGGGAGGCCTGGATGCGGAAAGTCCAGGACCGGTCGAAGTGGCGTTCTTGGGGGAGGCCCTTGTCCAGCAGCAGACGTCTTACGACTGAAATTGCAATAACATAGTTATAAATGGGAATATTTGTAAATAATTCGGTTATTTTTTATGCCCCTGTGTAAATGTAAAAATTGCTTTCATTTACCGTTTCATGTTTTTCAGTCTGACTTTTTTATTTCTAAAACTAATAAATGAAATTCAATCTGCCTAGCCTTTTCCCATGTTGGGGACAGCTTCCAGTCTAACCGGATTTAGCTGAATACCAGTATTTTACATGGAGGGACTGCCTATTTGACCTCCACAACCCAGTTATTGGGTGACGCGATATCTCTTGGTGAGACTGTTGGTAAGACGGTTGTCAGACTTTCGAGGTTTCTGACTACTCGTAACGACTGTCAAAGATCTACGGCTTTTTGAGGCACAAAAGGGTCTCGAATTCTCGATATGTAATGGAGTTTCCAAAACTAATTAATGAATGAACTATAAATAAAGCTTCGTTTTGTAAGGAACAGAAAATTCCACTCCTATTTTGTGATCAGAAGAAATTCAAACATTTATTTTCCCTTTTTCAAAGCTGCATCTGCAACAACTCAAGCACATTAATAATGTACAGAAAACACGGCAACGTCTTAGAGCACATATTTTCCAGCAATTTTAAAGGATTATAAAAACCATCTGTAGCTTACTTCAATAAAATAGAAACTTTCACAGTTTTAGTGAACTAAAAATAGCTGGATAAGTTAAGCAAGTATTTACAAAGGTTAAATATAACTGTGTTTTTTATTCTACAGCGCACCCTAATTGAGTAAAACTATCTATCCATTGCTTCATAAGTTCGAATATTTGTCTGCTCAACAACGTAAATAACGCAATGAATATTGGGTACCTAAACTATATAGGTTATCTGAGATACAGAACGTAGGAAACGTTCAACACAATCCGACATGACTGTGTATCCCAATCCAGTATTTATCCTGTCCGTTACCAAAACCTCGCCACTCGTGTCTTTGTCACAATGTTTGATGCCGATAAAGGCACAGACAGCTTTGTTGAGGTTTTAGCCAATCCAGATCGCCTTTGTCTCGTACCTTTAGCGTTAGATTACCTGTATTTTGATCTGGATAACTGCCCAATGCTTACACGTGCCTAAAATTGAGACAGTCTGGCGTTTGATGTGTTAAATTGTAGCAAAATTCTTGAGGTTTTTGGCAAGATATTCCTTGCCGAAACCTCAAGAATGTATTCTATTAGTTTTAGAGAATGAAGGTGTAGCTCGACACACAAAGTTTAATATTCTTCTTAAGGGGCTAACAGGACCTAAACACAAAAAACGCAAGTTTTAGAAACAATAAAAGTATATGATCGACTATAGTATACAAAATCAGAAAAATATATGATATTCTTCAGGATATATGCTAGGTAGATAGTGTGTTGAAATCATAATAACTAATTTGATATGATAGAAAAAAATCATGAAGATAACTCTAAAACTTTCTTTTTATAATAAAACCCATACTAATAATATACATACAATCATTCTGATTTTTTGTCAGATTATTCTACAAGCAACATACTAAAACACTAGTGTTTTAATTTTTTTGTCCAAACAATAGATTTTTTGTAATTATATAATTGCATCATGTTTTGCAATAAATTACCAGCGTTGTCATCGCGCTTCTCTTTCTTTTCTATGCAGTCCGACAGTGACCGCGCTTTAGGTCATGTAAGCCCCTTAATGAAAATCTTAAATTTATTCTTTTACTGACAGACAACGCACAGTCTAAACCTCTGGGTCTAGAAGCTTGAAATTTTCTGGACAATTGAGTAGTCATATATCTAGGGGCTTACATGACCTAAAGCGCGGTCTTTTTGGTTTTTATTGTACAAAGAAAGTTTTTAGAGGTATCTTCATGATTTTTTTCTATCGTATCAAATTAGTTGTATTATGTTTTCAATGCACTATGGTAGATAGTGCATTGAAAACATAATACAACTAATTTAGTATATATCCTGAAGAACATCATGTATTTTTCTGATTTTGTTTACTGTAGTCGATCATATACTTTTATTGTTTCTAAAACTTGCGTTTTTTGTGTTTAGGACCTGTAAGCCCATCCATAATCCATAATCAGCCTATAATGTAAGCCCAATTAGTGTTATATCACTAGGTATTGTTATACCTTCACTAACTTTACCACGGATTACAAAACTAAGAAACCCAACCCCACCTACACTTATCTCCATCACACGTGGGTGGCGTTAGCTAACCCGCTCGCTACTTAGCATCAATCCGCGATCGATATTCAAAGTTTAACCGTTCCATTAACAATCCGGCAAGTTGGCCATACTGCCAATATGACGTCACGAATACGTTCACAGTTAACAAACTTCCGTCATAGATTATGAAAACTGTAGAAGCGAAATTCGGTAAGGACTTTATAAGTACCTACATACAGGCGGCGTTTGAAAAGATCAAAAACTTTTATGGCCATTTTTAAGTACAAAAAGCATGAGATTCTCAACCAACCAACAAGACCAACTGCCTGTTGATCTTTCCAACTGCCAGTTTGATAAACTGATGATTTTGCTACACGTGGCATATTCGTAAGCGACGTCAAACCCTAAATGTGTAGGACAGGCCCTTAACAGTGCCGGATTAAGACTACTTGATGCCCTAAGCAATCCACGCCTGCAGGCCCTGCTATCCACTAGTCGCCTCGTATTTTTCCAAAACATCGATGAGCGATTTGTAAAGATTGGCGCACATCTCTAGAGTGACTTTTGGGTCTTGTAATATCTTGCTGATAAACAGCCTTGCCATTCATGCTAGCAAATACTGTTTCGGTGCTGTTTCTGCTTTATGGTGCCCCCCGAGACGTGATGCCCTAAGCAATTGCTTAATATGCTTATGGACTAATCCGGCACTGGCCCTTATCTGTAGGCAATTAGGACGAATTACACCAATGAAACTGAACGCGAGGGCCCTAATTCACTATGACCACTCAATGATTCCTTACTTCAAAGCCCGTCATTTCCTTAGTTAATCACGCCAACCTCGCGTTCATTTCGCGCGGTTTCCTTCATAGTGTCATAAAGAATATGGCCCCACTTCATCTATACCGCGTTAAGGACCTGACACTTGTCAATTACGTGAACTGTGTTCTGATTGTGTTCAGCGTCTTTGGTGCAGTTCGCCCTTCCCTACACAATCAATTATATTGACCGCAATGTTTTTGACCGTTGAGTGTTACTATTGAAAATTGCGCAATGATGGAACAAAAGATTGAGCTAGTTTAATTTTTATTGCACTATTTATTTTAATTGGACCGTGTAGGACCTGCGCAATACCCATGTATTGCGCAGGTCTTGCTCACGCGAAAACATCAAAGCTTAGGGGCCGCCAATGTTACTGCGTGAAAATAATGGATGGTTTAAGTACTAAGTTGAAGTTTTAGTCCGCGTACAGGCAGAATTCGTATCTAATTGGTGCGAGCAGAAGTTTTAATAAACTAACTATTGAACATGATTTCGAAATTTTCAATAGTTTCTCGGCTTTAAGCATTTGTTGGGAAAAAGCTTTTTTACGGACCTAAATGTTTGCGTCTGAATGATTTTTAGTTTGTATTAATCGATCGTGTTATTTTGTTTCCTAATTTATGTTATAGATATTTTGTACCGACCTTTTTTGTTGTTATTTTTGTTTCAAGTGTTTATCAGTGGAAACTTGATGGCCTTCAAATGCACGTTTTATTAGCTGTAAGTTTCCCGAATAGAATAAAATAAAATAAAGACGGAATCAACTATGTATATTTTGCGAACTTATTGTAGGTACATAGGTGTAGGAGCCGCCTTAGAATCGCGTTCCGAACCGCTGGTCTATTCTGTAAAAATCTCAGCGTGAAAACTTAGGTGAAGTGAGCTGTCAATAGTGTCAATCCCTAACATCAGGTGGAATGACAGCTCACTTCAAGTGAGTTATCACGGTGAGGTTTTTACAGAATAGGTCGGTAGGAGTTTCACTTCTGAACGAAGTATTTTTTCTTAATCTATGCTTCCGTTTCCTGAACTTTTACATTGTTTAAGTTTACGTTGTAAGACTGAGTCGGTGAGTTTGAACTCAAACGTTTTGACATTCTTTGTGATTGTAATTACAATTAGGATTTGTTTACGAAACAAGTTTGAATATTCGGAGAAACAAAACTCTGTTGAATTATAATGAGAATTGGGGATAAACCACCACAAGATTTTAATTTTACGGCTGATTTTGTTATAATTGAGGAGCACCTTATCAAAAGCACTAAGTAGTTGATTATTCTTTATTAGATATTTTTAACCGACTTCAAAAAAGAAGGAGGTTCTCAATTTGGATGTTTATATTTATTTCGGGCATAACTGCAAAGTTAAATTAAATTAGCTAGCGAAACTCCGCAGACGTGATGAGTATATTTTCTAAACATCACACTAATATTATAAAGGCGAAAGTTTGTGAGTGTGTGTGAGGGTGTGTTTATATGTTTGTTACTTCTTCACGCTCAAACGGCGGGACCAATTTTGATAAAATTTTGTATGGAGGTAGCTGACACCCTGGATTAACATATAGGCTACTTTTCATCCCGATATTCCCACGAGATCGACATTTACGCGGGTGAAACCGCGGGGCGCAGCTAGTGATGAAACTCCGCAGACGTGATGATTATCGATATCTTATAAACATGATAAAATAATAATAAAATAGATTTCATGTTTATGTTTCAGGGTCAACGACCGCTGGTAGTGTGTTGTTACTTGAAGTAGAGAAAATCTGTTTTCTTTTTTTTAACGTGTTGAGATATCGATAGGTATCCATCACATCTGCGCAGTTTCGCTAACTAATTTAATTTAACCCTGTATAAGCAACTTATTGCCAAAGCAACATCAAGCTACTACAATCTGTGAAATTTCTTTAATAGATTTTCAACTTTATCACTAGAGTTTACTGTTCAAAGTTGATTGGGAAAATTTGACAGTTTCGGGTAGCTTGATGTGCGCCACGTCTTTACCTACATAAAAGTGACAGTTCTCATTAACCCCCAAACCAATAATTCAAGTTGACAGATGGAACTAACAGTCCCCTTCGAGTCATTACACAGTTTACTTTAGAATTCATTACGAAGCGTGCTGTTCGCGATGTTTCCCTTGCTCGCTTGCCAGACTGCTTTATTCTCATCCTGTGGCGTTTAAATTGTATTGGAAATATAGGTCAGTAGGTAAGTAGTTGTATTTAGGTTGGTACACTTTTATTAAGTGCTGTACCATCACGCTTATATTCCCCAAAGGGATGGGCACAGGTGTACATATACAACATTAGTTTTTGTTGATACTAAACCCGATACCTATGGGGTCATTGTACTCATCATTTTGATTTTTTTTTTATATGGGACCAAATTTGAAATTGCAAAAAAAAATCTGCTGTTCCATACATTTGTGTACACTTAAATCGACAAAATGTATAGAACAGCTGTTTTTTTTTTTTCATCTGCCTAGCCTTTTCCCAACTATGTTGGGGTCGGCTTCTAGTCTAACCAGATGCAGCTGAATACCAGTATTTTACATGGAGCGACTGCCTATCTGATCCCCAAAACCCAGTTACTGGGTAATACGATACCCATTGGTAAGACTGGTTGTCAGATTTCAGGCTTCTGACTGTCAATCAAGTCAATCAGCCGGGACCAACGGCTTAACGTGCTTTCCGAGGCACGGAGAGGTCTCGGTATGAAAAGATGGTCACCCATCCACAGACCAACCGCGGCAAGCGTAGCTTAACCCGATCGATCGACCTGTGCGGCTGTTATAATTTAGCCACGGGCCCCTCCACAACAGACCAGCCGGTCTATTCTGTAAAAATATCACCTTGAAAACTCAGATGCAGTTAGCTGAATTCTTCCTAATGTTAGAGATTGACACTATTTTGACAGCTCACTTCACCTAAGTTTTTATGGTAAGATTTTTACAGAATGGCCCAGCTGCTTCAAAAGTCATTAAATAGTCCAGAACACTTCATTACTTTGATTCTCTGTTCCTCAATCACATTCACAAGAATCTCCACGGCCAGAAATCTGACCAAGATCATATCTAAACTTTAAAAGAGACTGACTTCTGAGTTTCATTCGGCCTTTCTTTTCAGAGTAGTCAGTTATGGGAAACGCCTACCACGAAACCCTACGACCAGAAAAAACGACATGTCATATTATAAAAAAAAACTTACGGTCATCCTTAGCTTATTTTTTATAATATGACGTGTAAAAAGTGATTCCGATACCATAATTACAGAATAAATATTTTCTACTCTTTTCAAATAGTAGGTACCTACCTACCCCATTTTTAAACCATAAAAAACATAAAAACGACACACTTCACATACCATTAGGTGCCATTAGGCTCAGCTCATAAAGCTTGTGTCCAACATTTAGAGAAAACAAAAACACAGTCCCGATGTTCACAGACAATAAAAAAATAAAACATAGAAGTAAGTGGCTCTGTCCGCGTTAGGTGGTCAAGCGTAGACAGAGTAAACTATAGACTGCTGCATATCTTCTTTTTCATTCGCAAAAGAAAAAGAGAAATATATTAACGTCACTGAAAGAAAAGAGACAGAAGAAGAATATTTCTGTCCCTTACTGCGTGTAGGCTAAGCACATCAATGTACACAACAAGTTTAACGTTTATGAATGAAATAATAAAAACTACACTGCGATTAAACGGAAAATAAGATCTTTTTCGTGCATAATTCAATAATAGTACATTTGCGCAAAGTACTGTGAAAATGGTAAGGTGCAGTGTAATAAGCTGTAAAAATGATAGTAAGATGAAGATTGCCGGAATGTTTTGTCCCTTTCGGTGACACGGATACCATGAGTCTATAGACTACTCTGTCTACGTGGTCAAGAGTAAAAAAATAATGAAGCGCGGTCTTACTTCCGTTGGCTCCCCAAATCTAATGGGAATTAACTTTATGGGTATGTTTTGAGAATGTCGTTTTAATGAGTCCCTAGGGACAGCGTTGTTTTCTAAATGATTTAAGTATACGTTCTTACCTACAAGTTTCAAAATTAATTTTACTACTGAAGTAGGTATAGGGGTTTAGGCGCATTAGGGCTAATTCTCATTTTGGCAACCGACTCGCTAATGGACTACTTCTCATTATGGCCACTTCTCATTTTGGCTACTTCTGATTAGGGCTACTTCTCACTTGGGCTACTTCTTACTTGGGCTACTTCTCACTTGGGCTACTTCTCACTTGGGCTACTTCTCATTAGGGCTATTACTCATTAGGGCTACTTCTCAAAATTTGGGAATGTTTATTGAAATAAGTAGGTACTGTCTTTATGTATATAAACATGTTTATTCATTCATAAGAGATCAATTAATTGAACCAATGTAATAGGTAAGTATACAATATTATAAGTATTACTTCTTGTAATTACTTTAGGTCTGGTTAGAAATTAACATTTATTTATTTACTAGCTGACCCGGCAAACGTTGTTTTGCCATATAAATTATTTCTAGCTGCCCGGCGCTACTTCTTTCGCGTGGTGTCCTACCCCTTACCCTACCCTAACCCTACCCTATTCCTACTCTACTCCTACACTAGTCCTACCCTACTCCTACACGACTCCTACCCTGCTCCTATCCTACTCCTACCCTACATCTACCCTACTCCTAACCTACTCCTACCCTACTCCTACCCTAGTCCTAACCTACTCCCACACTACTCCTACCCTACTCCTACCCTACACCTAACCAACTCCCACACTACTCCTACCCTACTCCCATAAGTAAATAATAAAAATATTAAATACTATGTCCGTCTAAAACCGAATAAAAAGTATCCTATGTCCGTCTCCTGGTTCTAAGCTACCTCCCCACCAATTTTCAACCAAATCGGTTTAGCCGTTCTTGAGTTCTTTCTTTTATATTTATAGATTATAATCATTATCATTACTTTTTTAAATAACACAGACTTAGGTATCAGAGTTAATAATACACTTATTAATATTTTAAAAATCACAATATGTTTTTGTTAGTACTATATCGCGCCAATAGATGTCATTACGTGTTTCCACTTATTGCAATAAAAAGTTGTTATAGAATGCTTTAAATTGATTATATCTTTGATAGACTGAAGCGATTGCGATGAAACAAAGACTAATCACTACTCCGAGTTCTACACTATATTTGAGTATAAAAATTAACCATATTGGTTTGGTTAGTAATATATTTGACATTTATCGAAATTAATTCTATTTTCAATTTGTATTGTTATGCATGCTATTAATATTGATTTTATTACTAATGTGAAAGTTTAGATAATTTTACACAAGTCTACCACTTCATGATTATATATAAAAAATTCGACAATGTCAATTTAATATATTTGTACGCCTCTGGGCAAAACATAGAGGATCTACCTACCTGTAACATCTCGCACACTATTGTAATTTGACCTATGTTTACAAATAAAGCATTCTGATTCTGATTCTGATTCTTGGTACTTTTTACGTTGAACGTGTTCAAATAAATCTCTCACATCAAAACAGACAAAAATTCAAAAAACCTATTTTTTTTTTCAATGTACAGAAACGCCTCGTCTACCGATTTATTATATGTATAGATAACATACACAAATCAATAGTTAAAGGATAGGTAAACATTACTAGGTGTCATTTCTTTTAATTACTTTAATTTCAATAAAATCAACATAAATCCACACAATAATCAACAAACAATATTAATTGGTCAGCTAGTAAATAAATAAATGTTAATTTCAAACCAGACCTAAAGTAATTACAAGAAGTAATACTTATAATATTGTATACTTACCTATTACAGTGGTTCAATTAATGTTGTTTTATTCTGAAAATAATGTAATTGATCTCTTATGAATGAATAAACATGTTTATATACATAAAGTCAGTGCTTATTTCAATAAACATTCCCAAATTTTGAGAAGTAGCCCTAATGAGTAATAGCCCTAATGAGAAGTAGCCCAAGTGAGAAGTAGCCCAAGTGAGAAGTAGCCCAAGTAAGAAGTAGTCCAAGTGAGAAGTAGCCCTAATCAGAAGTAGCCAAAATGAGAAGTGGCCATAATGAGAAGTAGTCCATTAGCGAGTCGGTTGCCAAAATGAGAATTAGCCCTAATGCGCCTAAACCGGTATAGGCACTTACTTGTCGATGTAAGTTTGTTTTATTAAATTATTTAGTTACATATAAAGTAAACACTAAAAAAAAAAATTCTTACGATTTCATTAGGACTTACTGACTTTAAACAGTAAGGAGAAATGTTTGTAAATAAAACAGTAAAAGACAAAACAGTAACCTTTAATGATTGAACGTATGTTCTGTCTTTTCTTATTTACTTACAAATAGTATTAATTTGTTTGAACGCGCTAATCTCAGGAACTGCTGGTTCGAATTGAAAAATTATTTTTGTGTTGGATAGTCCATTTATCGAGGAAGGCTATAGGCTATATAACATCACGCTACAACCCTTAGGAGCTACGCAGCGTGTGATACCGCGGGGACAGCTAGTAATATATAAACATGTTCTTCAGATGCCAAAATTTCCGTTCCGTTCAGTCGCTGTATCGAGCTTCAGAGCTCTTACAAACTAGCACCAGAACAAGGCAGACTTCTGACACCTATGGTGCCCAAGTTGACACCTAACTTTATCGTCGATAATCGCGTGGCCGACACACGTCCGAACCGACCGACTTCAGGGAAAATAAAATAAATCGATTACGGGAACTGCGGGACAATTTGTGAATTGAATACCTCTGCAGATGTAACAACTTCGTGCGAATATTGTTGGAAAATAATATGAGCATTAGATAAATGTGTCTTATTAGATACTAATGCTCGTTTCCTATAACTAAACAAAAACCGGCCAATTGCGAGTCGGACTCGCACACGAAGGGTTCCGTACCACAAGACAAAAACGCCGATAAAAACACGTTTTTTTTATGGGAGCGGGCCCTTAAATATTTATTTTATTTAAATTTTATTATTAAAGTAAAAATACAACTGAGTATTTTGTGAATATTTCAAGTGCCTACCTGTTCCATGATTGATATTGCGCAAAAAAGAGCAAAAAAATCGCGTTTGTTGTATAGGAGCCCCCCTTAAATATTTATTTTATTTTGTTTTTAGTATTTGTTGACAAAGCGGCAACAGAAATAAATAATTTGTGAAAATTTCAACTGTCTAGCTATCGCGGTTTTTGAGATACAGCCTGGTGACGGACAGAGCGAAGTCTTAGTAATCTAGGGTTCCGTTTTTACCCTCTGGGTACGGAACCCTAAAAAATAATCGTTTTGCTTACCAATGGTAGCACTTTTTATTGCCAAACTGGGCATATAAATAGATTTCTAAGCTAATTTTACCTGTGATAGCTACTTCCATATGGGAGGGTCTACTATGCAAAGCTAATAAGGTCGTTGCTACATTATTGGCAAAGATACAAGAGTCTTAATTTTAACCAATAACGGTCCTTAAATTATAGGAATCGAATTTGAGGGACCCGTGGCTAAATAATAACAGCCGCACAGGTCGATCGATCAGGTTAAGCTACGCTTGCCGCGGTAGGCCTGTGGATGGGTGACCATCTTTACATAACGAGACCCCTCCGTGCCTCGGAAAGCACGTTAAGCCGTTGGTCCCGGCTGTAATTCGTGGATCTTTGACAGTCGTTACGGGTAGTCACAAGTCCGAAAGTCTGACAACCAGTCTTACTAAGGGGTACTTATCGTATTACCCAGTAACTGGATTGTGGAGGTCAGATAGACAGTAGCTCCATGTACTGGTATTCAGCTGCATCCGGTTAGACTGGAAGCCGACCCCAACAGAGTTAAAAGGAAAAGGCTAGGCAGATGATGATGACTGAAATCTCGAGTTTGCATTTGAAGCAAGCATGGTAACACAACAATAGATGGTGACCAATTAGGTATATTTTCATCGAAAAAAATATAATTCTTCAAGAGTTTTGGTTTGTTTATTTTTCAATCGTCAGATAACTTTTATATATATAGAAATGATGTGAAACTGCCATATTATTTATTATTCCAGATAAAAGTTATCTGACAGGTGAAAAAATCGGCTTTTAGTGACCTAAATGATGGCTGGTGGAGTAAACAGACCGCGTTTCGGCGACCGTAGTGTAGGAAGCCCCTCAGCTAGATAGATAAGCGACGCTGGGACAGACTGGATGCGGAAGTCGGAGGACAGGGTGTTATGGCGTAGCTTGGTAGAAGCCCATGTTCAGCAGTAGACGGTTGAGCTGATTGGGCTGAGTTGAGTTACTTCAAGAGTCTGCTGATCAACAAAGAGAATTGAAGACTCAAAGTAATAGTATTAGACGAGAGAAGATAGAAGCTGAGTCCTTTTAAATCAAACCTTCCACAACAATATCGGATCTACTTCACCTGTTACTCAATGATAATAATAATCCGCAAATTTTAAATAATTTTAGCTTTCGTGCCCCCTCCAGAATTCCTCGCAGTCCTATAACACCACTCTGCCCTCCGCAGAGAAGAACGGTTCTGGGTGCTAACTCTCCCTACACGAGGTTTTGCAGGGTTGTGAATGATTGCAGTGATCGAATCGATCTGCATTTTGACAGCTTAGGCAAATTAAAATCCAGTTTTTACAAATATAATCTCCCCGAAAATTTAGTTTCTCAGCCCTGCATTATATCGCTGGGTGAGTGAATTTAGGCTACGTATAATTTACTTTTTGTAGTACCTAGTTTTGTATGGCTTAGTCTGTTTTGATTTTTTTTGAGTTGTTCTTTTATATTTGTTTGTTCTAACTTAGTTTACTTAACTAAATTTAATTAGTTATAATCCGTGCAATTTACACATACATACATACATACACACACACATACCTACACATCCACATTGTCTTTTATTTCTATTTTTTGTTAGTTACGACAACTATTTGTGTGCATGCAGAGTTTACCTATAAGTGATTGTTACACTTTACTCCGATTTGTTGCTTTTGTTTAAATTGCTTAAAATAGTATTACAACTGTTGGTGAACCAAATAAATAAATAAAATAATAATTTTATTTATCATCACTGTAATATTTTCAACACATTGTATTTTGTTATGAAATAAATAACTTATGACTTAATGGAGGTCTGTGCTGGGGTGGCAGGTGCGGAAAGCCTCAAACGGCGAAAATATTACAATCGTATTGGGATTTGGGAGTTACAATAAAATTATGTTTGAGCCGTTTGGGGTTGAGACACTAGGGCTGTGGGGTCCGAGTGCCCACTTGGTCGAGACATCGCCAAGGGGTTGATCGACTCTTCACGTGACTTTAGGTGCTTGGCCTATTTTTGGCCAAAGAATCGGCATCGCCATACAACGTGGCAATGCTGCCAGCCTTTTGGGCACTTTTCCTGTTGACAGCGATGCGGACGATTTTTTTTATGCTTTAAAATCGTTTTCCTCTTTGTTATATGCATGTGCATATCTTCTTATAATAATTTTAAAGCTGAAGAGTCTGTTTGAACGAAGTAATAGCACGGGCAAGGTGGGTCGGGGGAACAATAAACACGCGGGCGAAGTCGCGTGCAGAAACTATTAGTAATATTATTTTAAGTCTGTACCTATTTAATAACACAATGTTTAGTAATGGTGCGGGGAATTCAAGCGAAACTGAAAAACCTCTTAAGTATTTTCCAGTCGACAGCTACGCAATAAATCCGTAATAACATTAGACCTAAACCACGCTCAGACCTAATAAAAAATCCACAAAAGTACGTGAAAAAATCACCTCATGTAACTTCCTCAGCTTCCCACAAATTCAATTAGGTAGGTACGGTACGAAAATAAACTTGTAACAAAAGTTTATAGGCCTCCATTACTCGTCATAGACCTGTCCCGGATTACTGGAATAGCCAAGTATTACTATTAGCTACTTCTACCCGTGACTTCGTCCGCATGAAAATTCTTGTTCCCTCGATTCACCCTGTCGCATTGCATCGCCTTCCCGCGTTATTACTTCGTTTTCGCTTAATGTTCTTTCTAACTTTTTTTTTCATTTTGCTCGGTTCTGCGTGATGTAAATAGCCTATAATAAACCTTTTACGCGTTGTTGTTGGCCAGCACGATTTTGCTCGTACTATTATTACGGAGACGCAAACGCAGAACACTCTGGATGCGACCATTTTTTAAAGCCAAAGATCGCTTACATTCTGCAAATGACATTTTAAACAGTGGTCTGGTAGAAACTATCGATCGACGTCGACTAATCCATTCTACCATCGATCGATGGCATCTATCGACTATCGATCGATTGGTGTGGTAGAAACTATCGATCGACGTCGACTAATCCATTCTACCATCGATCGATTGCATGGATCGACGATCGATCGATTGGTGTGGTAACACCCAAACTCATATTATACTGGCTCCAAGTCCATGGTAAATGGTGTCCCTGCCACACTATGTTGAGCGGCCTCCAGGGGTCGTGTAGTTCGTGCGGTGTCCCGCAGGGATCGGTCGTGGGGCCGTTCCTGTGGGACATCGGCTACGACTGGGTGCTGCGGGCCGACCTCCCTGATGGCGTCAGCGTGGTTTGCTACGCTGACGACACGCTGGTCCTGGCGCAGGGGAGGTCGCATCAGGCGGCGGCCGACGCGATGACACGCGGGGTTGCGATAGTCGTGGAGAGGATCCGGCAGTTAGGTCTCGAGGTGGCATTGCACAAGTCCGAGGCCATGTCGTTTCATGGGCCCCGGAACGCGCCACCATCGGGATCCCAACTAACGGTAGGAGGGGTTCACATCGGCGTCGAGACAACGATGAGGTACCTGGGTCTCGTCCTCGACAGCCGGTGGAACTTCGTCGAGCATTTCCGACGTTTGGCCCCCAAACTGGAACGGGCCGGGGCTGCCTTCAAGCGGCTCTTGCCCAACCTGAGGGGGCCAAACGCCTCCTGCCGGAGGCTTTACGCGGGGGTCGTGCGGTCCATGGCCCTATACGGGGCCCCGGTGTGGGCGCGTTCACTGCGGCGGCGAGCCGCCCACTTCCTGAACGCGCCCCAGAAGGTGGTAGCCGTAAGGATCATCCGGGGCTACCGCACGATCTCTGGCGAGGCGGCAAGCCTCATTGCCGGACTGCCGCCATGGGATCTGGAGGCGATAGTCCTCGCGCGCCTGTATGAGTGGCGCGCGGAGGCACTAAGCCGGGGGGAAGTTCCGCTTCCGCGGCAAATTGCTGCGGAGCGGACGGATCTCCGGCGCGATCTCATGGCGACATGGAAGGAGCGACTGTCGCAACCCAGCGCAGGGCACGCCGCGATAGCGGCGATAAGACCCCTCTTTGAGGAGTGGCTAGAGAGGCGCCACGGCGCCCTCACCTACCGCCTGACGCAGGTCCTCACCGGACACGGATGTTTCGGGAGGTTCCTGCACATCATCAGGCGGGAGGAAACGCCCGGGTGTCACCATTGCCAGGATCGCCCAGAGGACACGGTGGAGCACACGGTGGAGGTCTGCCCCGCTTGGGCGGAGCACCGCCGTGTCCTCGTAGAAGCGATCGGCAGCGGCGGCGACCTCTCACGCCCAGCCCTGGTGCAAGCCATGGTCCGGGGCGAGAGGGAGTGGGAGGCAGTCACCTCCTTCTGCGAAGCAGTCATGCTAGCGAAGGAGGTGGTGGGACGGCTCAGGGAGAGAGCCTCCCGTCCCAGCCGCCGCGGGAGACGCTCCGGGCGTCGGGAGCCGCGCGACGACTCCCGGCCACCGTAGGCGCGGGCCTGCGGGCGGAGCGTAATGGGTAGCTCACCGTCCGATCAGGACCAGGCCCGTGCCGGACGGCGCGTACGTGTTCCACGCGCGCCTCAAAGAGATGTCAGCATCGAGGAGGGGCCCCATAGGGCCGAAGCCTGCCGGGTCAGCGGGATTGTCTGAAAGGGTTACCGCTGGCCCGGAACATAAAGGGCTAAGGAAGGAACACGGGTGGGTTTTAGTCAGTAAGAGTCTGACACTCCCTTCCGCTCCACCCAGAGCGGGAGGGGTCATTTGATGATTTCCCATCCGCAAAAAAAAAAAAAAAAAAGGGGTCGTGTAGTCATCTAAATTATACGTACTAATAATAAAGCTGAAGAGTTTGTGAACGCGTTCGTGGATCTTTGACAGTCGTTACGGGTAGTCAGAAGCCCGAAAGTCTGACAACCAGTCTTATCAGTATTACCCAGTAACTGGGTTGTGGAGGTCAGATAGGCAGTCCTTCCTTGTAAAACACTAGTATTCAGCTGCATCTGGTTAGACTGGAAGCCGATCCCAACACAGTTGGGAAAAGGCTAGGCAGATGATGATATAAAAAAAAAATTTTGACCGCGTAGTAGGTACCTATTGTACTTTTTCTATAAAAATTAAAATATCATTTATTTCGGACAAAAAAGTCCATAGCAAGGTTGTTAGTAAGAAGAATGTTGCTTATAACTAATGTTAGTAATTAAAAAGTAAAAAAAAATTAAAAAATTAGACACACCGTCTACCCCTGCACAGTACGCTCATCAGTCTCGCAACACATGGAGTTCAGTGAACCTACTGAGTAGAACAGTATCGGTTCTCTCGCCAATCATCCTTAGGACGCTATTCGGGCTCCGTACTCGTCACAACACCGACGCAACTTTTTTACCCATAATTGCGTAGAAGTCATCTACGCTGGCGTCAGCAAACATGCGATGCACAGCAATATCGAGAAACAGCTGATTTCTATAACACAGCAAATTTGTAGGGTCCCGTACCCAAAGGGTAAAAACGGGCTCCACTGTCCGTCTGTCATCAGGCGGTATCTCATGAATCTTGATAGCTAGACAGTTGAAATCTTCACAGATCATGTATTTCTGTTGCCGCTATAACAACAAATAGGTAAGTACTAAAAACAGAATAAAATTAATATTTAAGGGCTCCCATACAACAAACGTGTTTTTTTCGGCGTTTTTGCCTTGCGGTACGGAGCCCTTCGTGTGCGAGTCCGACTCTCACTTGGCCAGTTGTTTTTGATAAGCAACGAAACATTTCTACGCTCAGTGGTCTAGAATCATGTCCTGAATTCATGGTTACAGTTTTCGCGTCAATATCCCTGACAGCCTCTATACAACATTATTTTTAGTATATGCGAAATCCGAAACACGTGTCTAGTATTTTTATGTAAAGAATCTATGTACAAAATTTCAAAACTGTATCATGAAAAATCACAAAGTTATAAGCTTGTTAAGTTACCTGTTTGTCCGTACAAAAACATGCTCCCCCGCGCCGCGCCGTCTTGCGCTCATTGATAATAGTACCTAGGTACCTAACTGATCGGCGCGGCGCGGAGATTGGATAACCTACTTAGTGTCGCTCGGTGTCCAACTTTTAACATTTTTTAAATATTTTTGGGACAAAATATCACATGGGGTAAAAATTATTGGAATCGATTCAGTCACTTATTCTGAACAAACTACATTCAGGTTTCGAATATACGAAAAATAACGTTGTACATATGTACCTCGCGAATGGCGGCCGAAGTCAATATGAAGCATTTGTAAAATGTAGTTTTTCTCCGGTTGGACTCTGTAATAAATGGCTGGCTTTAGCATCCCTTTTCCCTAGGCTGGTTTACCTACCAAGATGGCGTAGTGCGGAAAAACTGGGTAGGAATAAGTAATTTGTAGACTTGCGCAGTTTTATGAGACCTATTAGCGGTTTTTACTTGCAACTTTGTCAAAGCGGATTTCGTTTTTTTTTCACATATTTTATGGAGGACATTACACAAAATATCCATTTTAATAATTTACGTGCCAGTGTCCTTCCTCAATATTCAAGCTGCCTCCTTATTATATAGCCATAAATATGATACTGATTATAACACTAAAAATTTATATTGCTGATAATTAAATATCAAAAGTACGTAATTACAAAAACTCACGCCCTTATGAAACAATGGAACGCCACGTGTCACGCGACCTAAGATACTTATATACCTGTATACTCATTTTTCTTCGACACATTCATACATCAGTACCCTAATTCCGTAACACAGTCCTAATGACAACTTTCATTTTGACATTACAGGAAAATGCACTGCTTCATATTTGAACCATCACGAGCCCGTTGTAAATATAATGGACCTCGTAACAGCTTTATCACCCTAACGTTGAATGTCATTTGAACGTCATAAAACAACAAGGTCTATTTGTCTATTAACGGTGAGTAAGACACGGCGCGCATTATGCGACATGGTGACTGCGACAGCTTGGCGACTAGACGCAACGATAGGCTGTGGCCGAAAGCTTTCACATTTGGTATCGAGTCGGACAGGCTAGAGGAGTTGTACGCTCCCGCTACTTGTCGCAGTGACAAGAAGCAGAGTCCACGCGCACACCCAATGACAGTCGGATGCACTTCATGTTCGCATAGTAAGCACCAAGGCAATTGCAACTAGAGGCTCAATATTTACTCACAAGATGAACAACGCGACCGTCCCTCTCGAATACTTAAAGAAAATGATCGCTTCCTGCACGACGCGACGTCTGTCGTAACGACTAGACGCAGGCGTAAACGTTAGCTCTGCGTCTTGTTGCAGCGTTTAGACGCTCAGTTTGCGCTGGCAATTAGATTTACAACCTTAGTGTACTTTCAAGTTAGTGGGAGTAGTTGTCAAAAGTGACAAAGGAATTACGAGTTTGACTATACTTCGCACCTAACCTTTGTGGAGGACATCACCAATAAGGTCAGTCTTAATTACACAGCACACGTGCGATGGTCGTTATCAATAATAATTAATCACACTAATATCACAGTCTATACAGGTTTTTATACTGTGCTAATATTATAAAGGCGAAAGTTTGTGAGTGTGTGTGTTTATATGTTTGTTACTTCTTCACGCTCAAACGGCTGGACCAATTTTTATAAAATTTGGTATGGAAGTAGCTGACACCCTGATTTAACATATAGGCTGCTTTTCATCTCGATATTCCCACGGGATCCACACTTATGCAGGTGAAACCGCGGGGCGCAGCTAGTTCATAAATAAAATAAAGGTAAAGCTAAGCCTGACTTTGATGATGATTTTGAAGCTGCTGAACCACTAAATGCTCAGTTGTCACTGCCAGTGAATTGTGCCGCTCATGTGTATGCACACTAATACCATGACCATTTCTGATAAAGGCTATCCTGCGCCGTTAAGTAAAAAAAAAAAAAACGTACTTATTATAAAAATTCGTGATCTTGCTTTCTGATGGTATTGTTAGTAAGACAATAATAATATGTAATACCCATGTAGCACTATATGTTCTTAAAGATACTGAAGAATACCCTAGTCCTGCAAATTGAAACATGACCTTTCAAGATACCTCATGAAAAAAAAGAGGAGGTTATGCAAACTGAAGACAAACCCCTTTTTAGGGTTCCGTACCCAAACAGTAAAACGGGACCCTATTACTAAGACTCCGCTGTCAGTCTGTCAGTCTGTCACCAGGCTGTATTTCGTGAATCGTGACAGTTAGACAGTTGAAATTTTCACAGATGATGTATTTCTGTTGCCGCTATAACAACAAACACTAAAAACAGAATAAAATAAATATTTAAGGGGCCCTCCCATACAACAAACGTGTTTTTTTCGGCGTTTTTGCCTTGTGGTACAGAACCCTTCGTGTGCGAGTCCGACTCGCACTTGGCAAGTTTTTTTATTTATAAACGTTGACTAAAATTAAATAATAATTAGCGACTGTTTAACGATACATTTTTGACGTTTAAACGTCTCTCTAAACAAAGTTTATAAATAAACCCCAATAAGTTTTCAGCATGAAACTGTAAATGGCCTCTTGAATGTAAAATGGTTACTTCCTTCATAATAATAAGATATTTCGGAAATTGGAATTACGTACCTACAACAAATTACTGCTGAAATTACGTGAAACCACAGCCTCATGAAATGTGATAGCTTTATTGTTTGCTAAGACAGTTTAAAGTGCCTTCTTATTTTTTTATTAGTGTTGAGTTAAAAAGATAGATATACAGGAAGATTTTTTTATCACCATCCAAATTTTTACAGAGTGTTCTACCCATGAATATGAACAACTTTCACTATGGGACCAACTCTGAAATCATGAAAAAAAAATCTGCTGTTTCATACAAAAGTTCAATACCTACTTGACCAAAATGTATGAAACAGCAGTTTTTTTTTATTAGGTATGCATACCTTATCCATCTGCCTAGCCTTTTCCCAACTATGTTGGTGTCGGCTTCCATATTTTACATGAAGCGACTGCCTATCTGACCTCCACAACCCAGTTTCTGAGTAATACGATACACGAACACGATACATACCCCTTGGTATGACTAATTGTCGGACTTTCGGGCTTCTTACTAGGTACCCGTTCGTTACGGGTACCTAGTAAGAAGCCCGAATGTCAGCCCACGAATGACATCCGGGACCAACGGCTTAACGTGCTTTTCGAGACACGCAGTGGTCTTGGTATGTAAAGATGGTCACCCATCCACGGACCAACCGTGGCAAGCGTAGCTTAACCTGATCGATCGACCCATGTGGTGGCTGTTATTACTTAGCCACAATCCCCTACATTATTAACATTAGGAATATTACTTACCTAATCCCAAAAAATAACAAACAAGATTACTTACTTACTTATTCTTTTGATGGTAAGTACCTAATTACCTAAGTATAGCCATAAAAAAACTGGCCAAGTGCGAGTCGGACTCGCACACTTAGGGTTCCGTACCACAAGGCAAAAACGCCAAAAAAAAACACGTTTGTTGTATGGGAGGGCCTTAAATATTTTTTTTTATTTTTTATTATAAGGACTTTTACACATTGTGCATTCCAGTCCCATTATACCCCAACCACATCGGACTGCCAATAGCTTATTATACTAAAATTATAAATATTACAATTTACTTCAATGCCATTAATTCAAACAGACACTTTGCTACCTTAGAATTGGGTTGACTCAGAATCACATTAAATGTACCAACATCCAGTCTGTTTAGTTCAAAGGCATTTGCTAGACATGTCCTCCCAGACTCAAATCGGACACATTCCAGCACTAGATGATATAGATCCTCACAGACGCCACAATCTTCGCAGTTTGGTGAGACAGTCTTCCTCATCATAAAATTAAATTTATTGCATGGTATGTGTCCAGATCTGAGTCTGTGAGCTGTAACAATCAGTTTTCTATTTAAGCTAGTATTTGCGCACATATTTATTTTATTCTGTTTTTAGTATTTGTTGTTATAGCGGCAACAGAAATACATCATCTGTGAAAATTTCAACTGTCTAGCTATCACGGTTCATGAGATACAGCCTGGTGACAGACAGACAGACTGAGAGTGGAGTCTTAGTTATAATAGGGTCCCGGTTTTACCCTTTGTGTACCTACCCACGGAACCCTAAAAAGGCTAGGGCTACTTAAATATTAACAAACCCCTGTCTGTAATACCATCAGTGTGTTCAACGGATTACTAATAATATATCATATAAGAAAGGAATTTGTTGAAACAATGTACTTATTCCACATTAGAACTTACTTTATTATTCTGTTTCAGGTACTTGCTTATTAATATATCAAGCATTTTTCATTCGTCTAGTTCAAGCAGATTCAGGGTAAGCTTTACTTACTTTATTTACTCAATTTATAATATTACTTAAATCTAAGTATACCTGCATCATTTACCTACCTATGCCTTTTACGAATTAAGTTGGGGTCGGCTTCCATTCTAACCGGATGCACCTGAATACCAGTGTTTTACATGGAGCGACTGCCTATCTGACCTCCACAACCCAGTTACTGGGTAATACGATATCCCTTGGTAAGACTGGTTGTCAGACTTTCGGGCTTCTGACGACCCGTAACTTAGCGCTCTTATAAACGTATCTATTTATTTATTTATTAAAAAAATTCGCACAAAAAGGTACAAAGGCGGTCTTAGGCATTCTCTACCAGTCAACCAAGGGTGGTGAAGAGATTGGATGAAAAAAAAACGATAAAAGAATTGGATGGAAATGATAAAACCTCGTAAAAGTCCGTTGTGTATTTAAGAAGAACAGCACCGTCACGGAGGCCGTTTGTCTTGGACGACGGAAAATATCCCACGGGAACTATTAACACGGGAAAAATTATGTGTTAATTCAGGTAGACAATATAGTTATTCATTCCGTAATACATTGTTTTCATATAACTCATAGTATAGTATATGATACTAAAATAGTTGGGAAAAGGTTGATGATGACATTAATATTAAACTTACATAAAATAAAGATATCTCGATGTTTAAAAAAAACCGTGTGAAGTAAGGACGGGTCGCTAGTAATCTTAATAAACGGACACTTTTTATTCAAAAATAATGTGATTGAACGTTTTAGTTGGATGAATTACTAACGATTCATTAAATGCACAGTCACATCTGCGTCAAATGTCCATTTAAAAAAAAACACGATCGTCAAGGGTCATTAACTAAACGATTTGTTTATTTTCTTAATTAAACATTAACGTATCCGCTTGTTTGAGCGTTTTATTTGACTTTTTTACGGTAACTCTGTAATTACGAGAGGTCCTCATTAAACATGTGTTTTTTTTTAAATAAATTGGTGGAAGCTCCGTGTATTGAGATTTGAGACACGTTATAAAAAAGTTTCCAATAATGTAATGTGTGAATTGTGCTGTAAACTTCGTTCGAAGAAACTTTAATTAAGTCAAAACTTTGAGGAATTTACCTTATCAACGAAAGAGGAGAAATTAGGGTTGCCAACGAAATAAGGGAGTTTCAAAGGACTTTTAAACTACGATTACATGGTACAGTCAGCAACAAAAATCGATTAACACTTCTGTTTTTTTTAATCTCAATTATTGAGCAAAATATTAACACTTCAGTTTTTTTAATCTCAGTTAATGAGCAAAATATTAACACTTCAGTTTTTTTAATCTCAGTTAATGAGCAAAACATTTGTTCAAAATTGCATTGTACTTCTGCTGCAATTTTGAACAAATATTTTGCTCAATAACTGAGATTAAAAAAACAAGTGTTAATCGACTTTTGCTGCTCACCGTACATTACGGTTTTTTTTCAACATAGCCTTTACAGAAATTCTTAGGGCAATGTCGACAAACTTAAATGGCAGTGGGCAGAGCACAGTGCTTGCAGAACAGCATAGCTATTCACTACCACTCGATACGCTTCCTTACCGTATTATAGAGGTATGAGGAACAGGGTGTAAAGTTCACTTAACCTCCATAGAAAACTAGGGAGGATCCTCCGACCAGACGGGTGTTGTGTGCGGTGGGCAACTGTCGGGCCGTTGTATCTATGCTAATTGCGCGGTAAACTCTGCTTGCGCGATGCAGGATTTGCGTGACGTCAGTATGACGCGTTGTTCCCATGTGGCGTTGTAGATACCGCTACAGAATATCGAACATCAATCAATTATGTTATCGTAGAAGTCCTCTAAACGCTGTTCACAAGTCCAAAACCCGAAAACTTTGTCAGTTTAAATCAAATAGACGACCGCTTTTCTTCCGACAGCTGTTTGATGTCGGGGTCAAGGCAAATTAGGTTATCGAAATGTGTTATTTTGGATACGATAGCCTGTCGGTTGGTTGTGAATAGCCATGCTGAAGCCCGATGGGGCCGAAGGTTCTGGATTGGCGACCGCGTACCGGAAGACTTACTATTGCAAGGCCCCCCACAAGGTGGACCGTTGACCTGGTGAAGACCGCAGGAATGCGCTGGATGCGAGAAGCACAGAACCGGTCCAAGTGGCGATGCTTTGGGGAGGCCTAAGTCCAACAGTGGACGTCTTTTGGCTGTAATGATTTTTTTTCTTAGGTAATATGATTTCCTGAAGACACAGCGCAAAGAAAGGTGGAAGAATATGGGAGAGGCCTTTGCAAAGCAGTGGGACAAAATAGGCTAATGAAAAAAAAATAGGCTAAAGTAAAAAAAATACCTGTTCAATAAAACGAAACTTTCTTCACAAAACCAACTTGTAGTAAAGTTTATAGCTTTAATAAATGGTTATAACAAAGTTTTAAATTATTTTAACTAGTTCGATAATACTTGCTCGACGTAGCATAGGTACTTACGTGTTTAAAAGTTCTTGAAATGCTATTCAAGTCATGTTGGCTTCCAGTTGAAGTTTTCTCCAGTTCGTATAGAAATGAAAAGTTCCTTATTAATACGACTTTTGTCGAGGGTTTCCTTTTTTGTCTTCATTTCTGAGATGTTATTTAAAATATAACACGGGCAAAAGGAGGGTAGGGTAATATTTTAAGGTATTATAAGACGAATTGCTATAGGCTCGCCCCCTATTACGTGGGACTTAAAGAAAGCTCTTGAAATGTGGGTGTATTACAGGTGCACACGTCTGCCTTACCCTTCGAGGATTTCAGGCGTGAAGGTATGGTAGGTATTTGATTGTTAACTTCTTGTACTTACTATTTACACTAGGTAGGTTAAATGGTTAATAACTATACAAATAAAAACAAAACGACATGTACTTAGGCATTGAAGTACTTGTCCGCATCGCTGTCATCCGGAAACGTGCCCCAGAAGACTGGCAGCATTGCCACTTTTTATATTATGTAGACTCGACGTAGTTGCGGTTTGCGCAAAAAAAATAGTTTACCATAAAAAAAACGTGGCTTATGTGAACCTCGCCTTAAATTTCAATGATGACCAGTTCAAAACCGCAACTTTCGTCAATTTAGACTCAACCTAATTTATTTTAAACTAGGTATCATTACCGAAATTCATAAGTGGCAGCCCTGAGATTGATTGGAGTGGGCGCCCCTAGTTTGGGTAAACTTGAAATGTGTGAAATAATCGAATCGTACCTTGATTACTTACAAAGTAATTCTAAGCGTCTCGCTTTTGATTCTTGTGGCACCTTACAGGTTTACACCTCCGCCTACTGTACCTACCTTATGTTCACATCGAAACATTCGATAGCTAGTGAACTTGTCTGAGGCCTTACCCGTGTTCCTAGGTGAGCTACGGGACGCGACACGTATCGACGCGACGCGTCGTGACGCGACGTAATGCGACCAATATAAATCACGCGACTCGTGTCCTATTTTGTAGTCATTCGTGAGCGATAAACGCGGCAATCTCAGTTCATAATTGTTTTAACCATGGGCATGTATACTGCGTATTTATACTCGAAAATTCATATTTTAAATACTTAGCCCTACAAAAACTTCGTAAACAAACAAGGAAGACAACAAATTAAAAAGAAATAAGTTTGGAGAGTTTCATCATTTATATCCGAAAGTATAAAAAATACATTTTTTTAAATTGAATAATATGGTAATTCTTTTTATTACTCTGTAGATACTTTTTATTTACTTTCTCTGTCACAAATCTAGGTACTCTACTTCTTCTAGAAAAAGCCTACTTCACACTGCGTCGCGTCTCGTCGCGCAAAAAACAAGTCCGCAATTCGTCGCGTTTCGTCGACACGTAGGCCACAAGTACATATAACGACTATTTGATATTTTCGCGTCGCGTAAAACGTGTTTGTCAACAAGCTTCCATACAGATCCATACAACACTGACGACAGTGCCTGGCACACGGTGAATAAACCGTAGTTTTTCACAGCAAGAAAAACGAGTGTGGTTAACCCGTTGTCCTAGGTGAACGACAAACGCGGTAATGCGACGCGACTCGCGTCGCATTACCGCGTTTGTCGTTCCGCGTTGTACCGCGTTTGTCGTTTTTCTTGCTGTGAAAAACTACGGTTTATTCACCGTGTGCCAGGCACTGTCGTCAGTGTTGTATGGATCTGTATGGAAGCTTGTTGCATTCTCGCGCTCGTGGAGACGGCCCCTTAGCGGTCGAATGATTAAAATTGGAAAGTGGAAAAAAAAATCTGGAAATTAATTTTATCCTTACGGGAGATATTTTTGAGACTCTGTATACTAAGACTTTCTGGAATAATCCACAAAGTCTTTCATGCCTAGTACTTACAGTCGGTGACCAACATTGTCTGACCCACCCAACATTGTCTGACCCACCGGCATATCTTGTTAATCCATTTTAATCATTATCTTCTAGTCGTTAAAGTTGAAAAGCTTTTAAGTAACACGGCAATAAATAGATCTCAACCAGTTATTGTGGCTTTGCGGTTCGATGCTGGATTGGCGAAGAACAACATGTGGGTTCGAAAACACAATCCACCGATTATCAATTTATTTTTTTATTTTACTTTAATTTATGATTTCTACAATATTTCTTGCATTAGGTATTAAAGAACGACCAATATGATTTTCGCCTAACAACTTATCTTGAAAACAGGTGGGTAAATAAAAAAAAACACAAATGTGTAGGACGAAGTAAAATTTTACTACGTGAGGTAGATGGATACTAAATTGATCTAAGTGACAAAAGTCAGTTTACCTACGCCAAACAATGAAGGACTGCGCACAAACATTTCTAAAACGTTTGACGTGAATCGTGAAAAGTATTTTTAACATGATAATTCCTCTCAATTTAAAAATAAATACGTACCTACCCCAATCTTGTTTAGATTACCCTTCACATTTCGATCAGCGGGAATCACATTTTTCCGTCAAAAGTCGAAAAAGTCGCGGAGAAAATGATATTACATTTTTGAGTGACACAAAATAACAAATAGGCCATCGGTAGGAATAAGAGCGAACATAGTCGGGCGTCTCAGGGGCCCCGGGGGCCGCGGGCCCCTGAAATCTTGAGGAAAAATACGTTTTGTCTGCGACTGGAGGCCCATTAGTCGTCCGATGTGGTCTTCACATAATTATTATTTGTCAGTAATTTTGTAGATTGTGAATTTGGTGGTCATTATTTCGAATGTCGAGACCTGTCTGGAAAATTGTTTAGTTTGACTTCTTATGTGGGCCAGTGGGGGAGTAGTTAAGTGTTAGTTTAGAAATTGATTTTTGTAGTTGTAAGCTTCTTTACTAAGTTGAGAAAGTACAAATTACATAGTAGAGCTTGGAAGTTAATTTCAGACGGCAATAAAGAAAAGAATCAGAATGGAAATCCGGGCAAGTACTAATGTGACTTTTTAATGTATATGTATGTACTAGTTTATCTTGGACAGTAGGTACTGACATCGGTGAAGGAAACCTAAGTCTGAAATCGAACCGAATCCGATCCGATCCGATCCGATTGAATCGCCGATCGGGCCGAAGCCAGGTCAGCGGGATTGTATATTGTTATATTGTCCGAAAGGGTTACCGCTGGCTCGGAACATAAAGGGAGGAACACGGGTGGGTTTTAGTCATTATGAGTCTGACACTCCCTTCCGCTCCACCCAGAGCGGGAGGGGTCATTTGATGCATTCCCATCCGCAAAAAAAAAAGTCTGAAATCGCCAACTCGTCTTGACCAAGCGTGGTGATAAAAATCTCCAGCCGTGTCAAGAGGCCTTTACCCTGCTTATAGCATATTCAACATAATATAATGCTCCCACTGCTGGGACAGGGCTCCTCTCTGTAAGATGGGCCACATAATCCACCACGCGGGCCCAGTGCGGGTTGGCGGATGTCACATAATAATGTAATTTTTGGTTCTAGGACAAGCGGGTTTCCTCACGATGTTTCCCTTCATCGTTTTGAGAGCAGCGGTGATGAAATAATTTACACAAATTAAAGTGCCTGCTTGGGTTCGAACCCACGACTTACAAATCGTAAGTCATGGTCCGTTACCACTGCGCCACCACTGCTCTTCGTTGTTCCCTGCAGTAGGACAATAATTCAATACCTAGCTTTTATTATTATCAGAAATCATCATCTGCCTCAATCATGTTGGTGTGATCTGATAATCCATACTAATATTATAAATGCGAAAGTGTGTCTGTCTGTCTGTTACCTCTTCACGCTTAAACCGCTGAATTGATTTAGATGAAATTTGGTGTAGAGATACTTTGAGTCCCGGGGAAGGACATAGGATAGTTTTTATCCCGATATTCCAGAAATATGTGGTAAAATTGTAAAAAAAAAAAAGTAGGTACCTACTTTTCGTAGGATGCGTGATAATATCAATCCTAAAACTCATATATTATATGGTCACCATACCTATAAAACCATGGGTAAGATAGGTATACTAATCAAGTTTAGTAGCGGCCGTTTGAGGTTTTGTGGGATGAATCTTGGTAGGTAATGTCTGTTCCAAAAGTATGTGATGAAAGTGTAAACAAACCCTAAAAACTGGCACCCGCAGGTACGGTTTCTGATCCATTTGTTTACATTTACATTTTCATCAAACACTTTTTGAACATACCATACGTAGACTCTAGCCGTCGCGTCCCTAATATTTGTGCACCTAGAAAGAGCAAAAAAAACACCTTATAATATTACCTTATAAATAACATAAAAAAATGCTTGTACCTAATGCCAAAGGGCCGCAGCGCTTAGTGCGCTTATTCAGCTATCTTATGGCTTTTTATCGGTATATGTACTATAAAAAGCGTTACATATAATGTTCCCACTGCTGGGACACAGGCCTCCTCTCTGTCTGTCTCTGGTATATGTAAGTACATATACCAGAGACAGAGAGGATTTATTGGACTTTAAAATAAAAAGTGGCGACAATAGATTTTATTTTTTTTATTTTAACAATAGGCTATTTGACAATGTAAAAAATAAGGTCATAATTATTGACACTCGTATAGATTATCGCTTTTAAAATCGATTTGCATTAATTTTACTACAAAAAAATGTATTATTTATTAAAAAAATCCCGGAAAAACTTCATCTTTTTAAATCTGGCGCCACGTAATCGAAAACGGTCTGGATTGGCTGAACTTATGATGACGTCATGATATAGTCAATTTCTGTCTATCGTTGACAGAACAGATGACTTTTGTCTAGTATCTCGACCGTTTCAACGTTTGTTTACGTGTATTTTGACGTCACGACGCCATATTGTTAAAGATAGCGTTTTGGCGGCTTATTTAAACAGTACATTTTTATTTACTATTTTCTAAAAGAAATACATTATGCAATTTGAAGTAATAGGTTTTTGTGGGCTCGTTAGACACCATTAAATAATCTGAGATGTTTATCAGAAACCAGTCAAATAGCCTATTGATTTATTTATTTTAGGAAAACTTACAGCTAAACAGATACAGTAAGTAGTAATTTATATGATGAATCGATGAGTCAGAGAAAAGATACGAAACGTTTTTATTGAAAAAACATTTTTTTTTTGTATGAAAGGATCGTAGCAACCGCAGAAAAAACGCGTGATTTTTTGTATGTGTATGTAAATACTTTTCAATAACTTCCAACAAATTGATAGCATCATCACGCATCGTTGAATCCATTTAAAAAGCGCCGTGAAAACGAAAAAAAAAAATACTTCGATAAAAATTTACACAGTCGACGTTTCATAAATACTTAAATGTAGGTTAAAGGCACAGCCGGTCGATTCTGTAAAAATCTCACCGTGAAAACTTAGGTGATGTGAGTTTGTTTTTGCTAGGAATTGACACTATTGACAGCTCACTCCACGCTCACTTCACCTAAGTTTTCACGGTGAGATGGTTACAGAATCGCACTGCAGTACTACGTGGTCAATCGAACGTATCTACGTTAATTCATATTACTAAGACTTAGTTTAGAACGCCTTATAAATATTAATTTTGTTCAATCGAGGAATTTATTATTTACAGCAAACTAGTACCTACCTATATTTTGGCGCCGCTCAAATTTGGCGAAATATGGCGTCGGGGTACCAAACTTTAGCTTACTGCTGCATCTGGTAATAACTTTGAATATGGATAAGATGGAACCTTCTCGAAGCACGGCTCCTTTATCTTACTTATTTACAAGCAGCGGCTTCTACTAATTGTACAAAGGCGTTAGTACGAACGCGCGAGGTAGAGACGCCAGCACAACAAGTTACCCGAAACTGTCAAATTTTCCCAATCAACTTTGAACCTTATTCTGTAGCGATAAAGTTGAAAATCTATTAAAGAAATTTGACAGCTTGATGTGCTGGTGTCTGTACTAATGCCAGCCTATTGTTGTCCCATTGCAACGCAAAAGCCTCTTCTGATACAAAGAAGGCGCGAGCATTGGATCACCACGCTTGCTCAAACGGGTTGCCAATTTCAGATTTATATTAACTACTAGCTGCGCCCCGCGGTTTCACCCGCATAAGTTTCGATCCCGTGGGAATATCGGGCTAAAAAGTACCTCCATACCGAATTTTATCAAAATTGATCCAGCCGTTTGAGCGTGAAGATGTAACAAACGTATAAACACACACACTCACAAACTTTCGCGTACCTATATAATATTAGTGTGATAAGTCCAGGTATCCTCACTGGCCATCACTGTACCTTGGGTATAAGGGGCGAGACCTAACTGGGCCATCATGGCATTTAAAGTTTTAATGGAAATTCGAACGATTTTTTAATCGGAAATACAACTTTCCTATAGCATTTTGGTTTAAAATGCGATAAGCACCATAGGTACTAGTATAGTATCGGTTTCTTACTAAACTTCAACTATATCCGACGATCCTGCATACTTATCTCTTTTGTTGCCTGTACTATTGGTTAAAAATAACGGCTCGTCTTTCATATAGGAACTGAGCGACACTAAGCTACTGTTACAAATTAATATTTGAGACCTCTTACGACAATCTAGGTAGGTGGTTAGGTATTAAAATAAAAGTAAACAACACACTAAGTCATACACTGTATATTAAAAAAGGTTTAAATTCGAAATATAAGAAATAAATTAGGTAGGTTAATTTAAATAATTTAGATGATTGCCAGCCAGCTTAAACTTCAGTTGAAAGAGCTATGGGCGTGGGGAGTGGAGGTAAACCCAGTACTGTTCCGTAATTAAAATTGAATATTATTATAAATTAAAAGTTCACGATACATAACCTTCCAGTTATTAATAAAACGTTACTATATAATAAATGGGCGCCAGGGACAATAAGGGTCCCGGATCCCGGAGCCGATGACGGTGTCCAACCATATACTTCCTGATGCACACCGAATGTCGAACCCAAGATCCTTAAATAGAAGACCGGTTTCCACTATTGAAAACCGGACCACAGTAAATAACTGGTTCTTATAAAAACCGTTTGAAATGTCATTTTCTAATATAAAAAAAAACCGTCCCGCCTGCGCTATCGCAAGACGGACTCCGCCTGCCGCACAGTCGTCTCAGCAAGAGGCTTGCAGCTGACTCGAGGGACGGGTCTCGCGTCCAGGCCCCAGACGCTACTCTCGATCCTGGCGGCGAGACGAACCTCTCGAGGTGCCTCTCCTGGAAACGACAATACGGAGACCTAATAATATAGTTTGAAACTAATTAACATTCCTTGAGGTGACCGGGCTTGGAAATCTAGAAGGCTAGAACATTAGCCAGTAACTATAGGAGCTACGAGGGTTACCCACGTGGCTGGGCTCATTCCCTTGAACAATATTTTAATCCCGTGGTTAACACTGAGGAATCCATGATAAATAGTCAGCGGGTGAAATACTCACGGTTGATTGATGAAGAAAGCACTTGACTGTGATCGCCGACTGGCTGGACAGTTGTCTGCGTGTGCGCAATTATAATCCTGTAAGTAATATTCATGGATCACGACAATATCCTTTTAACAGCCAGAGAAGGGCTCACAGACCACTTCCAAACACTATATCAACAAATCCTTACCTTATAAAACAGGGACCCGAATTTGGTCGTGTCTTTAGCGCGTCTCAATGTAAAAAGGACGCTATCTTCTGATCGTCATCCTGTCATGGAGATCAGCCGGAAATAGACGGAGCATTTCTAAAATTTCCCTTATTGCAGGTAAAATGATACACACATGATGACGATGATCACTGCAGACAAACACTACACCAAGATACTTAATTCTTGAAAATCACTAACAACCACACAACGTGACGTTTAAACGCTGAAACAATAAGAATATTCATGATCCAGACCAACAAACAAATTATTTTCAATTCCTAATCCCAAAAACCTGTCCAATTAACTAATTACCCCATAATCTCCATTCGCGCAGATTATGTTCTCCTCCCTGGCCACCCTATGTCAAAGACAATCAAAAAATTTCTAGAAATATGTCTATGCTTAATGAAAAAATTACTTTTATTTCCGCTTTCGGTTATTTAGTTTATTATGAATTTTTACTGAAAGCTGAAAATTATAAAGGATTGCTCCATACGATATTATTTCGATGGTCAGCAATCAATATGTTAGAATATCGATTAAACTACAACTGTGAATCGGCGACCGCCAGAGGTCGCCTCTAAACTGTCAAACTGACGTTCGACTGAGTGACATGAAATTTTGTATGTAAACATTGCAACTTAACCTTTCAATATTTAATCTAATTTATTGTGCAAACTTATTTAATAGGTTTTAGGAAAGTAATTAATTGTGAGAAAGTGATACCTAAAGAGTCTAGTGACAAGATACAGTTGAAGGAATGAGTCCTTCTATCAAGTGCAGGCCAAAGTCAATTGTACAAACTACAATGAAATATAATACTCGGAAACCTCAAAATGTACTACTGATGTTTTCAGGTAAATGCTACTTTACTTATTAGTAACGCAGCTGTGTAGGTACAAAAAAAAACAACGTAACACTACTTATATTGCATTTAGATTCTAAAATACACCATTAAAATACGATCAGCGCATTTTGTATGAAGACTACGATATAGGGACTGCTAGGGTTGCCAAACGGAAAACCTCAGAGGACTGAGAAAGAGACTCGCAACTAAAAGAGATAGGTATAGGTAGAACCCTTCAAAAAAATCAAAATTATTGCGTATTTAAGGTACAGAAAGTTCCTAAAGATAATTACCTACATTTTCTTCTTAGCGTGTCGATAACAATCTAAATGGACGCGGCCCAGATTCGTGTTTGGCGACATCAATGGCATCCATCAGTCCATATAAGCGAGCACGTTCTTAATTATTATTATGAGAAATTAATTAAGGAACCTTGAATAATGTATGTGATTTGATTATAGGCCGACCGCTTAACTGTGACGTTGCCTGAGGTAGCAGCGCGGTGCGGGAGGGGTGTGGTGACGTGATGCGAGAGCTCAGTGATTCGTCAACTCGTGACAGCTATCACCCCTCCCGCACCGCGCAGCTACCTCAGGCAACGTCTCAGTTAAGCGGTCGGCCTATAGTAAATTCAATTCAATTGGTAACAATTAATTCTTAAATTACATTATATGTATTATTACAATTGGAATAGGTAGTCAGAGAGGATATGTCAGCGTATCATCGCCGTCGTTGTCGGAGTTAGATATATTATTGATTTGCACCAATATATTACTCAAATACACAGCAATAGGAAATAGTAGGAAAAGAAAATACCTCACTTCAATTCAGGGTGTTTATTCCACGAGCAGCGAACCAAGAATGTCTTTCCATTTTTTTTTTTTTTTTTTTTTTAAATGGCATCTCGCAGTTCAACCATAGGGGTTGTCGACTGCTCAACCGGACTTTCCTGTGGATGCCACAATAGATTGGGCCTCCAGCCAGGGCATAAAAACTTAAAAACTAAGCGACTACACGCTAAGGGCACCCCCCCGGGGGGTTCGGACCTCGGCTTAGGGCGTCGCTGGGAGAGGACAGCAAGGGACAGGCTGGATCGGAATTATTATTTAATGGGGACGAATTTAAAGCTACAGGCTCAGCGGCGCGGGCTGGCTCGAGCAAGGGTCGGGGTGGTGTCTTTCCATTCACATTACAACAGTTTTTATACCCACACAAAACTTGCCGCTAAACTATACCGCGAAACTTTGCCGCCAAATAGGATTAAAAAATCAAGAATCAAGCGGATATGTCAAACTAATCCTAGATTACATTTTAAATAATTAAAACGGATGTGCTTGATAAATCCTTATTAATAATATCTTTAGAGGAAATTATCTACATTTTAAATAATTCAAGCGGATGTGTCAAGATAAATCCGTAATACCAACATAGAAACAATATAAAGTCAACCGGAAAAACAATATTTTAAATAAATAAAAAGGAAATAACAAATTAGAAACTTTATACAAATTCAACCGGAAACCACAATCAAAATAAAAACTTAACTTAGACCTTACCGGAAATACAAAATTATTAATTCAATAAATAATTTGGAAGTCAGATCAAGTTTAAAATATTCAAAACAACCTTAAAATTAAACTTAAATTTATGGTTTAGCGCCCTTAAATACTTTTCTGTTGTAAAATGGCCCAGCAGTGGGACAGCACAGGCTAGCAAAAAAAAAAATTAAGTACTAGCATTAGCCCAAGGTACACACGGTTTTTGTGATTAAAAAAAAAACATCGCTGAAATCAATGTTTTGAGAAGTATTGAGGAACAAAAATAAATAATGAATTAAGAATAATTATGAATAAAGATTTATCAGCTTACGCAATTAACGTTAAAAGTAGGTTGCTCAATCTTTGTCCACTTTTAAAATGATACCTAAATACAATGCGCTTCCTCTCTCCTGTTTCATGTTTATTATATTTAATTAGATTTTATTTTTAAACGTTGCCCCACTCTAGGAATTTCTCCTGTATTGTGGGTGCGTTTACAAACATTTAAACTCACATACACAAACAGCCAGACCCGGAACAACTACTTGTAGGTCATACAAATATTTGTTCCGTGCGGGAATTGAACCCCCGACACGCAGCGCAGCAGTCAATCAACCACTGCGCTAACCGTGCCGTCAGATTAGTATAGTAGTACCTATGTATTTATTGTATTATGTATGTACATGCTACACCACATACTACCTACAGTATTTGTCTCTCCTTCCCCTTTTTAATCCATCGAAAGATTGTCTTGCTCTTAGCGATAAGACCGCCCATTGTGTCACCCTTTGTAAAATTTCTTTATTTAAGTCTGTAATTTATATGGTGTACATAACAAAGAGTATATATTCTATTCTATCTTATTTATTGTCTACATTTTTCGTAAAACGAAACGTTAAAATCTTATGTTCTCCTTGTCAGACGAAAAACAAGGAAAAAAACAATAAAAAAACTTTTAATTAAGTAATTAGAAAACTTTTAAGTAAGTTAAGTTCTTGGAGAATATAAACCCCGGAATAATTTATGAAAGAATAATTGAATGTTACGAGCTAGTAATAAATTTCAGTACATGCATGGCAGTCGCCCATACTTTAAAATATGTCTTCTTCTACCTAGCCTTTACTTAACTATGTAAGGTTCGACTTCCAGACAGGTATAATTGAAAGCCCTTACAATATGTTTGTTCCTTATAATATGTAAGTTTATCTTTAAATCTATACTAATAATGAAGCTAAAGAGTTTGTTTGAATGCGCTCATCTCTGGAACTAACCAGTCGAATTTGAAAAAATATTTTTGCGTTTGATAGCCCAAAATAACAATTTCGGAGAAAAGACCGGAATAAATCGAAAATATGCATCACATCTACGCAAAACGGACAAAAAATAATAAGGACTTGTATTATAATGTAATAAGTGCTGAGTACCTATATTTTATCCTAGATATTTTTAGAATCGCCACCATTGACGATCGTTGTGGGTCTTCAGAAGCCCGAAAGCTTGACACACGGTCTTACCAAGGGGTATCTTATTACCCAGTAATTTGATTGTGGAGGTCAGATAGGCAGTTGCTAGGCGGAAAAGGCTACGCAGATGATGATATTGGATTAATTTCTGTGCATCGCTGTTAAAAAAGCCCGACAAGAAATCAATTTGGATGTAGCTGAATACCAGAATTTTACATGGAGCGATCATGTGAAATACTGGTATTCACTGGACGCCGACTCCAACATACGAGTAGTTGGGAAAAGGCTAGGCAGATAATTATATTCTTAGAAGTGCCACCCACCCCTACGCTATGCAAAATGTATGCGTCGAGTGGCAAAGCTTTCACTGCGGAAACTGACGCTAGAATAACTATCTTTTAACTGAAATGGCGCAGTTCAGGTGTAACTGCTTTCGGGAGTTCAGTGGGGTTACCGTACACTCTATTTATTAATTTATTGGCAAGTGGACCTGTTTGGACCTCGATCTGGCCTGGTTGAAAGCCATGGATGAAGTTTACGATGGAACGAGCGCGCCCAGAAGATGCCGTTCACTCTTGCTTTGAAGGCCTGACGTGTGAATGATTGACAGAAAACAGGAAACTGTAACATGACTGACAAATTGACAAAAACATGCATATATTATAACTTTTTTTTCACTTAATAAAAGAAAGTAATATAGCTCCAAGAAAAGTAGGTATGTAAAGTCATATACAACAGCAGCTACTTGCTCAAAAATTTAAAACTGCTTAATTTTTGTACTACATTTTCAGGAACCAGAATGTCACATGAGGCGAGTGTGAGTAGGGAATGCAATCCGGACTATCCGTAATCCGAAAAATCCGGATATCCGCACATTTTTAATAGACTTCCAAATCCGGATTTGAAAATCGAATCCGGATTTTTTGAATAATAAGAAATTGTAACAAAAAATTGAAACAAGCGAGTTCGCTGTTCGCGCGTCAGGTTTCGTGAGTACTTATCGAGTTTATCGGCTCACGGGGGAGCGAGCGGGGCGGGGTGTACAAATCCAAATCGAATGCCAAATAATCGAATATAAATTGATCGACCACTATAAATCGAAAGTCTAAATACTCGAACGTTCATAATATCGAATGGTTAATAAATTGAACATTCAATCTACCGTCCACTCAATACATCGAGCGTTCAAAATATCGAGCAAGAACTTTCGAGTATTTAGACGTTCGATTTAAAGTGGTCGATCAAGTAATATTGGATTATTTGGCATTGGATATGGCATAGTACAGTCACGAGCACCAATATGTCAACATTTGGCAACTTTAAATTGCGATTTTTTCACGAAATCACGAATGCAACGTTGAAATACGACACTTTACATATGCCTATGGGTTCGAAAGTACTATTTTCCTACTAATATAAAATTTCATTTAAAAAATAAAGGAGAAAATCGCCTTTGAATAAAGCCAAGTATATACATACTTTTGCTCGTGACTGTACACCCAAAATAAAAGCACATGAAAATCAAATCAAATAATTTTTTATTTTTGTGGGTTTATTCAAATTTTTATCAATAAATACCATAATTATGGTGTTATTGTTGGGTGTACTATTAAAACATTCATTTGATTTGATTTTCATGTGCTTTTATTTTAATCCATTTAGGTACACAAATATCAGAAACATCATATGTATTAACAAACTAATATGGGTAGATTTGTTTATTTTCATGAAAAATCCGTAAAATCCGGATAATCCGGATTGGACCAAAAATCTGTTCTAAAATCCGGATTTTAAAACAGAACGGATTTGCATTCCCTAAGTGTGAGTGAGAGAACATATGCAGTGAGAGAAAATATGCAGTAGCTCACGAACACGGATTCATCATCACGTGAATGTCGAGGCGATTCAACTCCTTGACATCACAGCATCACTGAATTAGTGCGAAGACTACTAAGGGTAAAACAGCGCAGTTACAGTGAACTTAAACTGCAGTGCATGTGCTGACTAAATCAACACGTGAATAAAGTGTGTTCTTTGTAAAAAACAGTGATTATGAAAGACGTTTGTTGTAGTCAGATAATTTTATCCGAGGAATAATTTTGAATTTTTGACAGTTCTTCCATACAAAATCTGTCAGACGTCAATTTTATTCCACGAATAAAAATTATCTGTCGATTGGAAAATCAGCCTTGAGTTACCTGTATTTAAATTACTTATTTAGCAAAATAATGCTAGATTGTAATGTGAATAAAGTGTCACTTATCGTGATACTTTAAAAGAAAAAACAAAACGCAACGTAGAAACTTTCCAGGTGGACAACACAATATCTTCCTGGAATATCGTAAAAGGAGATGATATATAAATTCACGATAGGTACTAACTAAGAAACGAGATACACAATTAAACCATTTTCCTTAATAGAATTCCGTGTATAAATATTTTAGATTGTTATTCCTCGAAATTAAGGGCCTGACCTGACCGCAAATTGCCTTCACACAGAAAATGAGATAAAGCCATTATATCAATTGAGCTTGTTATCGGAATTGCGTGAAGATATTGCACCATCAGCCATGATACATTATTGTGCAATAAAGTATGGGCTATTTTCATTGAAATGCCATAACATCCTGTAAAAATGTGCTTATTGAACCTTTGTCAATTTGGGTGCGTAAGGGATATACAATACATACCTACTCAAAACAAACGTTTTAGGTACAGTCACCAATGAAAAAAAAAGAGAAGTAAATAACCCAAAGGACATCGGATAATAGTTGTTGATATAATCGGGCGCGACACAAAGGCACCCCTCGTTGCGCGACTCGTGGTGCCTTTGGGTCGCGCGCGATTTGATCGCGTGTCGTGCCTGTTTGAAGGAGTCATAAGAAAGCGATGGATGTTTTCGAATGAAATTTAATTAGATAAGTAAATGAAATGTTTGTTTTATATTAATTTAATTCAATTTTATTCGAAAACATCGATTGGTTTCTTACTAAACATTAACTACATTGATATCCAACGACCCTGGTTACTTATGTCTCAGGTGACCGTACTTGTTCGATTCTATGTTAGGTACTTATTTTGACGACCAAAGACTTGCGAGTTGGATGTCGTTTATAAGTTAGTCTCTTAAGGTGCCACTAGTCGATATTTATTTCATACAAATTTCGGGAGAGTATTTGACATTGAGCACCCAAAGTTAAACATGATATCGGTTTAACTTCTTATTAATTTTGTCTGTACGGAAACAGAATAGTAAAATAAAAAGCCATTAAAAAGTTATGAGCCAAAAAGATTCGTTTTTTTTTTTGCTATTTTTAACGTATTTTTGGATTTTTTTTTGTTTACTGTAGTCGATCTTAATCAAAAATATAAACAAATATGAGTTTATGGAAAAATAACTTTAATTCCTACTCAATAAAGTTCAGTTTACGCTACAATTTCAAACATTTTTATTACTTTTTCAAATAAATTATCTATTTCTTATTTAAAAATAAAAACACTAATGCTGGCTTCGTCGGTCCTGAATGGTTTACGAAAAATGGTTTACGTGTTTTGAAAACATTGTTATTCTAGTCAGGCTTCCATGGATATTAATTTTTAAGACCGAATGAATAATTAAGGTTTTGAGTACTTAGCTGTAGTTTATTTTTATTTCTCACTACCTGACCCGACATACGTTGTCCTGTCCGAATTGCAATAGCATAATAATCAGCCTAAAATGTTCCCACTGCTGGGACACAGGCCTTCCTCTCTTTGAGAAGGAGTGGGCTGTAATCTACTATATAGGCCCAGTGCGGGTTGGTAAATGTCACATATTTTCTTTCTTTTTTTTTGGTTCTAAGACATGCTTGTTTCCTCACGATGTTTCCTTTCCCGTTCCGTTTTCGGTTCCCGAATTATTCAATTTTCCTGACAACTTTTCCAATTTTCCTTTTCTTAAAAACCTTTTTGGACTATACCGAAAATTTAAAAAATTTAACCAAATCGGTCCAGCCTTTCTAGTGTGATGCACTTACCAACAAACAGCATTTCATTTTTATTTAAAAGTGTCATTTGTATGTAAGAATGTCTCCAAAAAATAGTCTCCCAGTTCGAATTTAGGCTATGGCGACAAATCTCAGCGGAAACTACCCTTAAGCGCGGGAGATATTATAATGCACAGTGAGTGCGCAGTGACAGGTGCACTCACTCTCATAGTCCGCTGTCCGATGGGACGGTAATCCTATACGACCAGAGAAAGATCAGGCGCAGGACCAACGGCTTAGGGTGATTAGTTGAAAAAATTTGGTTTTTCTATTTCGTGTAACTTGTTAAGTATGTAGAATAGGGATTTAACATTTTGGTATATATTTTTTGACTCTTTGTTCAACAAAATTGCAAAGTTATATCTATTTTTTTACTTTTTTCGACATCACGGCGGCGGCGGCGCAATAGACTTTACTTTAAAACATAGAGAGTTATCGTATCAAAGTTTACTCAAATTAGTTTTAAATATAATTTATTTATTTTGTTAAAAAAGGAGTAAATTCGTTTTAACGCAAGAATTCGTCGTTTTATTCCGAGCGCACGCACATTATAGCCATCACTCTTCTTTTGCGTTTCAAAAGTAATTGCATCACTTTCGCTCGCTTAGTAGGTTTTCGAGGATTTTAGATTTTCGAGGTAGCGCCTTAACGTGATAAGAATACGTATACCTAATTCAGAACAGTTTAGTTACCTATATATAGTACTTAATTCAACCTTATTACCTACGGCAAGTGCAGGGCAGCAAGATCTTCCTATTGTGGGAGCCAATCCGGCTACAAATGCAGGCAATTACGCTAATTTTCTCATTACTCCCGCATTGTGGCGGTCGACGGTCATTGGAAGGTCATATGTTAAGCAGAAGTGCATTATCGCGTAATTGTTTGAACGTGGAGTGCTAATTAGCTGTATTTCAGTATCGATTGTCGCGTAAAGTTTTGTAGAGCCCGACGTTCAGGAAATCTGGAAACGGGAAAGCTTGAACTTTGGTACAGTCAACAAAAGAGATAGGTATGCAGGATCGTCGGATATAGTAGAAGTTTAGTAAGAAACCGATGGATGTTGTGGACTGAAATTTAATTTGATAAATGTGCTGTTTGTTTTCTATTAATAAAATTAAATTTTATTCGAGAACATCCATCGGTTTCTTATTAAACTTCAACTATATCCGACGATCCTGCATACTTATCTTTTTTGTTGACTGTACATGAACAATCAGCCTTTTACTTTAAATATCTGCGACAGATTTCCAATTCTGACCTTTATCAAGTCAGCGGGGTAATAACGTAAAACACTAACAGTTGCAATGGCTTTCATTTTGACAGTTCAACAACATCCGTTGCGTTATTTACGTTGCTGAGCATAAACATTTTTCGAACATATGAAGCAATGGATTAGCAATATACTTCAAAATTATGCAGATTTTGATTGAAAGTGTGTTACGCGTGTGCTAGTTTCCCAAGTCTATGTAAGTGGAACAAAAACAACCTTCGTCCTGTGCTACTTGTAATTTAGCAGACAATGTTTTCGTCTTACCTGTTCAAGCCTAATCGTCTTTTCCAAACCCGCAATCCTTTAGAGAAAGTGACGATATTAGGGCCCACAAACCAAGTTCAAGTACAAGCAACAAACTTAGTTCAGAATCACACGATTACAATGCGAAATCACGTCGTTTAGTTTTTTTGCTACGAAATGCCGCAGTTATGTAAAACGCCTAGCCGTTTATGCTGCGGCCGAATTAAAATTCTGACTGCAACATAGATGTAATGTTTTAAAAAAGTATCTGCGTTGCCTGCTGGCCGCTTTTAATATCCTAAATGTACGAAACTGCCACATTTGTAATGGCTACTGCGTACAGTAAAAATTTATGACATATGCAGTTTCATTTTTAGGGTTCCGTTCCCAAAGAGTACCAACGACACAACACTGGTACTAAGGCCGTTTGTCCACCGACTCGTCAACGGGACGTCAACGAGAATGAGGTGACGGCGCCGAAGTAGCGATACTTTACTTACTACATTTACTATGGCTGCGTGTCCGCTGCACGTCCGTCACCGAGATGTCACGCTCGGTTCAAATAATCTCGTTTCTCGTTGACGTCCCGTTGATGGTGGCGAGTGGACAAACGGTGTAAGACTCCGCTGTGCGTCCGTCTGTCACAGGACTGTATCTTTTGAACCGTAGCCGTACCTACTTCACTGTGTACTATGACCGCTATAACTTTTTTTTATAAATGCATGTAAAAGGGTCCCATACAAGAACCGTGGTTTTTTCGGCGTCGATATTTTACTAAAGTATTAATTTATTATGTAGTTTTAAAAGAATCCTTCGTGTGCGAATTCGACTCGCACTTGGCCTACTTACAACATATTTTGTGGGTTCAAGTAGGAAAATAGCCTTTGAAATTTTCTTCAAAATGTTACTAAGGTTTTATTGCTCTTTGCAAAAGTCAGACATTCTACAAATACAGATTTATACCACAAAATTATTATAGACGTTCGCCATTCGCTCGACGTAAAATAAAAACAAGTTATCACTTATTCCGATTATTCGGCCAATATAAATTCTTCGACTGTAGCCGAAAAAGAAGTCTATTTAACAATGGATGGAAATGGGCTGAATTGAGAAATATTTACTGTCCATTCTTTTTACTGTTTTGTTAAAAAGTGTTTTAATTTCTGGTTTGAAATGTAGAAGACATTTCAAGTCAAAGTCAAATCATTTATTTCAATTAAGCACATAAATAAAAGGCACTTTTGAACAGCAACTTAATTACTCACATTAAGAGCTCTGTAGGTATTTACGTACTAACAATGAAGAGAAATTGTCACAATAATAAATACTCTCCTTAGTGAGAGATCTTACTTAACTTGTCTTAACGCTATTCGGCTGCAGAGCAGATTTGGCCAATCTCCTTTAAAAAAAAAAAAGAATTGATTCTAGTCGCCCCTTCCAAATGGTAATTTCGTATGGAGAACAATGGGCAAGAAAGTTCACCAATACTCTTTTCTCTTGAACGTTCTTAAAATTACTAGAATTGCTCCTCAGGTACAGACGCCAGCATATCATGCTACTCTTTAGCGATAAAATCTATTACAGAAATTTGACAGATTGTAGTAGCTTCATGTTCTGGTGTCTGTACATCCATAGCTGTGGAAGAGATCTAACCATCAGGTGGGTAGACTGCTTGAATGCCGTTCAACCAAAAATATATAAAAGAATATTACTAGGTACATACTTAGTTGGACAAAAATACTTAGGAAAAGTCAGGGTAATAAATTACTAAGCAAATGGGCTGCTGTACTTACCTTAAATAAATGTCCGAATATTCAAATCACAACTGGCAAAATGACGTAGTGAGTCAATTTGCATAATAATTCATTTACATGAAAATATGTTTACGTATACATATTTTACAATTACTGAAAAAGTGTAAAATATGAATTGTAAAACAACGCCAGAATGAATGTAGTTACCATACATTTAATTAACATCCTAAAGAAAGAGGTATCTTCACACGTTGATATTTAGGTATAACTTTTCAGACCAATCTACCAAAACCCACAAAAACTAACAAGACAAGAATATTCCTAACCAAAAAACAACAGCAAAGCCCTCACAGCAAAACGGCAATATACATAACAAAACAAGTACGCCATTCCAGAAACTTCTGACACAAATATTCCCGAACGAAATATTCTTTCACGGAGTTCAAAGAAATTAGGTATTCTCTGTAAACTGTGCGAGATATATTTGTACTCATGTGTTCGAGGCATTAACATTCAGAAAACGCGTCTTGGCACGAAGTAGGTACTGCTGTCTTTTAAAAGGACTATACCTATTTATCATCCTGTATATTATGTACAGACGCCAGCACATCAAGCTACCCGAAACTGACAAATTTTCTCAATCAACTTTGAACCTAATGCTTTAGCGACAAAGTTGAAAATCTATTAAAGAAATTAACAGATTGTAGTAGCTTGGTGTGCTGGCGTCTGTACCTAAGCCGCTTTAGGTACAAATGTGAAATACTAGGTCAAATTAAATTAGCTAGCTTTCCGCAGCCGTGATGAATATTGATATCTAAACACAATAAGACAAAAAAAACTGGCCAAGTGCGAGTCGGACTCGCACACGAAGGGTTCCGTACCACAAGGCAAAAACGACGAAAAAAACACGTTTGTTGTATGGGAGCCCCCCTTAAATATTTATTTTATTTTAATTTTATTATTTATTATTAAAGTAAAAATACAACTGAGTATTTTGTGAATATTTCAAGTGCCTACCTGTTGCCATTATTGATATCGAGCAAAAAAGGGCAAAAAAATCGCGTTTGTTATAAATGATTTTTATTTCTGTAAGTAGGTTTGTACAAACACTTTTACACGTCAATCATGTTGTATGGGAGCCCCCCTTAAATATTTATTTTATTTTGTTTTTAGTAATTGTTGTTATAGCGGCAACAGAAATACATAATTTATGAAAATTTCAACTGTCTAGCTACCGCGGTTCTTGAGATACAGCATGGCGACAGACAGACGGCAAGAACGCCGAAAAAAAACACGTTTTTTTGTATGGGAGCCCCCCTTAAATATTTATTTTATTTTGTTTTTAGTATTTGTTGTTAAAGCGGCAACAGAAATACATCATCTGTGAAAATTTCAACTGTCTAGCTACCGCGGTTCTTGGGATACAGCCTGGCGACAGACAGACGTTCCGTTTTTACCCTTTGGGTACGGAACCCTAAAAAGAACTTTTAAAGTTCTGTTTGTAGGAGTTTGAAGTAGTAAGTAAGTATGAGTTAAGAAAATCAGCTTTTTTTGTTTTATCGCGTTTAGATACCCAACACGTCTGTGAAGTTTACTGAAAACGTCAAAGACGTCTTTTCGCGTCTTGACACGAAGTAGACACTAAATTAAATTTCCTCACATATCTTTTTTCTCCAAGTGAATTCAGACATGCTGTCTTAGGATTCATTAAACTACTCTGTAAGGGCAACATATTTCATAATGATACAATTAACTTTGTGTCTGCGTACGGTCTTGCCCATTCTCCTTTAAATTTCGCTACCTTAGCGCGGCCCCTTAAGGGGATTACATGACCTAAATCGCGGTCACTGTCGGACTGCATAGAAAAGAAAGAGACGCGCGATGGCACAACACTGGTAATTTATTGCAAAATACGAAGCAATTACCTATTTAATTACAAAAAATCTATTGTTTGGACAAAAAAATTAAAACACTAGTGTTTTAGTATGTTGCTTGTACAATAATCTGACAAAAAATCAGAATGATTGTATGTAGGTATATTAGTATGGTTTTTATTGTAAAAAAAAAAGTTTTTAGAGGCATCTTCATGATTTTTTTCTATCGTATCAAATTAGTTGTACTATGTTTTCTGATTTTGTTTACTGTAGTGAATCATATACTTTTGTTGTTTCTAAAACTTGCGTTTTTTGCGTTTAGATCCTGTAAGACCCTTAAGAGATTTTCAGTTATTTTAATTACACCTTGAATATATGAAGGGAATACGATATGTAAAGTTGAAAGGGAGAGATCTGATAAATATCTATTGAATATAATTAATTTCTGTTAACTTTGATATGAATATTCTTATTCAGAAGTTTGTGATCCAAGGGCGTTACATTTTAGAATTTGTAGTTTAATATTTCGAAGTCTGTACCGTGATAATTATAAGGGAAGGAAGCCATAGCTATAGCAACGATTTTATTATATACTTATAAATGTTTTTGTTTTACGTAAGTAATTATTATAATTTTAAAATTGCAAGACATTTTGGTTAGACACCTTTAGGTACTCCGCTTCAATGACAAGTACTACGTCGAAGCTAACGTAATGGATGTGAAAGAAAAAGAAGGAAGAAAGTATTTATTATGTGCAATTAAAAAAAAAGTTTAGATAATAAACTATTTTTTTTTTCGTTTCTCTGGCTTCTTTGCCACATAAAGGTGTAAATTCTTAAAATATTTCGTGTATGAATAGATACACCTTTTATATAATCAAATATTTATCTCTGAGAATTAAATAGTCAAAGAATTTTTTCATTTGCCCCTGGGCCGCTTTTATCGCGTTAGCTGGGTTTCAATTTCTATATATTCAATTTATTCAAAAAAGCTTGAAATATATTTGAAGTTTTATCTCTCTATACACGATTGGTGCTAAAAATTCAATCCGACTAGAAAATCTCGTAAAATCTGCGAGAGAAATAACTAGGGAGACCTTTTGGTGTAGGTACAGGTTGAGCTCGTGAAAATATTTGCTAAATATACAGGGTTATTGCTAAAGCATTAACAATATTTTAAGAGGTCATTGTGAACATGAAATCGCAAAAAAAAAAAACAGCTGTTCCATACATTTATGTTCGTTTAACTCGTCAAAATTTAAGGAACAGCTGATTTTTTTTCGCAATTTCATGTTTGGTCCTATACCTCTTAAGAGGTTGACCTCTTAAGAGGTTGTTAATGTTTTACCAATAACCCTGTATATATTTAAAACGGACGACTTTTTTCAATGGGGTTAGGCAGAAATTACAGAACGCCACCTGCTACGATCCTAGCATACTCTTTCTTTTTGCTTTTTTTACGTTCATACAAGCGCACCCTAATAGGCTATTTGACAATGTAAAAAATAAGGTCATAATTATTGACACTCGTATAAATTATCGCTTTTAAAATCGATTTGCATTAATTTTACTACAAAACAATGTATTATTTATAAAAAAAAAACCCGAAAAAACTTCATCTTTTTAAATCTGGCGCCACGTAATCGAAAACGGTCTGGATTGGCTGAACTTAAGATGACGTCATGATTTAGTAAATTTCTGTCTATCGTTGACAGAACAGATGACTTTTGTCTAGTATCTCGACCGTTTCAACGTTTGTTTACGTGAATCGTGACGTTACGACGCCATATTGTTAAAGATAGCGTTTTGGCGGCTTATTTAAACAGTACATTTTTATTTACTATTTTTTTATAGAAATACATTATGCAATTTGAAGTAATAGGTTTTTGTGGGCTCGTTAGACACCATTAAATAATCTGAGATGTTTATCAGAAACCAGTCAAATAGCCTATTGCGTAACACACCATCAATTATAACCTGAAGGATATTGCTAATCCATTGTGACATAATAATATGTGCGAAAAATGTGTCTGCTCAACAACGTAAGTAAATAACGCAATGAATGTTGTCGAACTGTCAAAATGAAAGCCTTTCCTAATGTTGATGTGTTACGCAAATGGGGGCAGCAGGGTAATTGCTTAACACACTATCAGTAGCAATGGGTTCATTTTGACAGTTGAACAACATCCATTGCGTTATATACGTTGTTGAGCAAACACATTTTTCGAACATATGGAGCAATAGATTAGCATTAAGCTTCAAAATGATTCAATAGTGATAGTGTGTTACGCAATTAGAGTGCTGGTCATACACGCACGCCGATTGTGAGTACTACGCACCTGATCTTTCTGAAAAAAATCACCCATAAAACGCAAATACTGACCTTATTTGCGTTTCCACTCACATCACACATCTGCCTTGTATTGTAAATACCTTTTGTTAATCGCCTTCCATTCACCCCTCTCAACATCTGCTGGAATTAATACAAAGCATTCGATATCTATCGGCCGAAAGGTTCTGGAGTGGCGACCACGTACCGGAAGACGTAGCGTTCGAAGGCCTCCCACAAGGTGGACCGACGACCTTGTGAAGGCCGCAGGAACCCGTTGGATGCGAGAAGCACAGAACCGGTCGAAGTGGAAGTGCTTGGGGGAGGCCTATGTCCAGCAGTGGACGTCTTTTGGCTGAAATGATGATTCGATATCTTCGGTACAGTCACGAGCACTAATATGTCAGCACTTGGCAACTATCAATTGCGATTTTTTCGTGAAATGACGAATGCAACGTTGAAATACGGACACTTTATATAAACCTGTGGGTTCGAAAATACTATGTTCGTAATAAATAACATAAAATTTCATTAAAAAATAAGGAAGAAAATTGCCTTTGAATAAAGCCAAGTGTATACATACTTATGCTCGTGACTGTACTTATTCACAGGTAAGTTGGTATTTTTAACGCAATTTCACAGTGAAGATAGTTCCAAATCTTCTCATAGTCCCGTAATAGAAAATATAATATCGCAACAAACTTGTGGAGATCCAGTTAGCCCAGTATTGTGTGACTACAATACAAACTCCTACACTGAACAGGTTTTATTATAAAACTTTTTTTCTATTACACAAGTTGAAACATTAAAACGAAAAGTTGTAAAATGCCCTGACAATAACTATTACGCATCTCCTCCAGGTGGCGCATCATTAATTCAGATCTCAGAATCTAATAAAACCTGCCGTCCTTCCGGCATTAACTTACCTTTATATAGGTACTAGTTTCAGCCCGCGACTTCGTCCGTGTGAAATTACTCGTTACCCTGTAGCGGTATCTACAACGCCACATGCGAACAGCGCGTCATACTGACGTCACGCAAATCCTGCATCGCGCAAGCAGAGTTTACCGCGCAACTAGCATAGATACAACGGCCCGACATGAATCATTAGGCAGTTGCCCGCCAGACACGACACCCGTCTGGTCGGAGGATCCTCCCTTTTCCATAGAGTATGAGTGAACTTTACACCCTGTTCCTCATACCTCTATAACCCTGACCCACCCTTTCGTCGCATCGCAATATCTGCCCGCGCTGTCACTTCGTTCTGGCTTAGGTAACGTTCTTTCTGACTTCTTTTCTTTTTGCTCGGCTCCTGAATGTCTTAGCGTGATATTGAATAGCCTATAACCTTCCTTAAGAGTTGGGCAATCAACTGCAAAAAGAATTTTTCAAATCCGATTGGTAGTTCAAGAGATTAGCGCGTTCAAACAAACAAACAAAAAAAAACAACAAACTCTTCATCTTTATTCGTCTGTATGTACATAGTATCACACTAATATTATAAAGGCGAAAGTTTGTGAGTGTGTGTGTATGTTTGTGTTTATATGTTTGTTACTTCTTCACGTTCAAACGGCTTGACCAATTTTCATAACATTGTTTATGGAGGTAGCTGACACCTTGGATTAACATATAAGCTACTTTTTATCGCGATATTCCCACGGGATCGACACTTATGCGGGTGAAACCGCGGGGCGCAGCTAGTAGAAGACAAATATTAAACTTACATTTTATAAAGAACAACATACATACCTGACTGGAAGTGGACCTCTACATAGTTGGGAATTTTTTAATCCGACCGGTCGTTCCAGAGATTGGCGCGTACCTACAAACTCTTCAGCTTCATTCTTAGTATACATACAGGATTATTTTTTAAGCAGTGCGCAAAAAAATTTTGGTGGTTCAGTATCAGTAATAGAACACATTTCCATTATTAGTTCAAAACTTTTTTTTATTTTTTTATCCGACTATAAATCCGCAAAATATGGACAATAACTATTCGCAATATTATCAAAGGGCGCGCGCGCCGTGCGGTGTTGCAGCGGGGGTGAAACCCCCTCCCGGGCGGCAGGGTGGTACACAGGCACGGCGGCGGCGCGGGCGCCCGACAGTCCGCGACAGCGACATGCGCTACCGTGACGTCGTCGTTTTCCCGCGCAACCCCGCGCCACGCGTGTGTCGTAACTCGTACAGGTCAGGATGTCGAATTTTAGTAACCGCGAGTTTTATGAGATGGTGCGGGTGTATTTATTAAGTGGTGAGAGTTTAAGAGCAGCTCGCAGAATGTATGCAAGGGAGAGCATACCTCGAATGCGAGCCCATGGCATCGTCAACCCCGCGGTCCCTAATGAAAGGACCATTTTAGCAGCCAATCAAAGGCTGCTTGATCACGGTCAGTTCAGGACCCCAAACCACGCAGTAGGGTCTGGCAGACCTCGACTGGCGGTCGAAATCGAAGAAGCCATTTTTGATTTCTTCGAGCGAGATCCAAGAGGCAGTACTAACGATGCGGCACGTCGCTTTGGTGTGAGCCAGTACGCGGTATGGAAACTGCTAAATACAGCCGGACTCCATCCATACCACTTTCAGCCCGTACAGCACCTCCATGACCCAGACCCAGCACCACGTCGAGCCTTATGCGAGTGGCTTCTAAATCACCGAGAAGTGAACATCTTGTGGACGGATGAGGCATTGTTCACACGTGTAGGATTGTACAATGTACATAATGAACATTGGTGGTCATTTAACAATCCCCATTTGGTTCGAGAGACACATCACCAAGTGCGTTTTAGTGCCAATGTATGGGCTGGGGTTATAAAAAATAAAATAATAGGGCCCGTTTTTATTGACGGCACCTTGACCGGGCCAAGGTATTTAGAAATGCTCGAAACAACAATTGAAAACTTAATGGACGAAGTTCCGTTGAGCTACCAAAACAATTTCTACTATCAGCACGATGGCGCTCCACCTCATTACGCCACACAGGTACGGAGTTATTTAAATGAAAAATACGGGCAAAATTGGATCGGCCGTGGCGGCCCCATACCGTGGCCTGCTAGGTCCCCGGACCTTACTCCCTGCGATTTTTTTCTTTGGGGAGAAATAAAACGCCGGGTGTATGTAGAGGAGGCCCAAAACCTAGAGGATTTAAAATCAAAAATAATTAACGCTTTCGATGAAGTGAAAAGTGAAATTAGTGTTCTGAACAAACTAAATGGCAATTTAATTAAACGTGCACGTTTATGCCTAGAAAGAGGAGGACTTCATTTTGAACAATTATTAAAATACAGTGATTAGTGACATGTAGGGTAAGCAATTATTTTTAATTAACAATTTTAGTGAATAGGTTATTTGTGATTGAACATTATTGTAAATACGTAGTTGATTCCAATTTTTTAAATACGCCTTAATGCAGAAGTACCTATGCATTAAATAAGTAATGTCAATAATTTTATAATGTTTTTAAAAGTCCCATAATTTAATTGATTAGGTATCATTTTTATTGTTTTTTTTTCTGCATTTTGATGGTCCTAAGCCCATGAAAGTATGAAGGAAAAATTGGAATTACTCTTCAAATAAGTTCAGATCTTAAAAAAGTCTAGTTCGAACCTAATAAAATCAGCGATCAGTACATTGAACCCATGTAAATACCTACCTACGCCTGTGCACGAAAAACGAACGGGCGGCGAGTAGAGTGACCAAAAAATCGATTTCAAAGTAAACATCTTTCGTTAACGATAACTTTATTTTTTTGTACTAAGACTTATAAAAATAAAAAATAGGTGTTTAATAAAACTCGTTCAAGTTTAATTTGTCAAAATTTGCGCACTGAATAAAAAATATTCCTGTAGATAAATTGGGAAAATAGGTTTGTAAAACTGTTGGGGCCTCATTTCATCAGTTTATTCTTCCCAGCTGTCCCCGTAAGAATTCCCCAAGTGATCGTTTCTGTAGCACTTCATTCATTACGGGCTTCGGCCACCCCTCTTTTGTCTTTGAGTTCCACACCGATGTATAGGAAATGGAAGCGATAAAGTTCAGTGTTCTAGAGCTCGGTCAGTTGGCAGTTGGAATATTAAATGACGATGGAAGTTTGTTAACTTAAATGGGTTTCACATTATGAGCTAACTTACTACTGTTCTTCTTCAGTCGGTTTTAGAGTAAGATATAACTTCTACACGCTTTCTCATGAGTTTTTTTCGCGATACCATATCTGATAGTTTAGTTTTACTTGTCTATACTACTGATATAATACACACATCAAAAGTGTCTAGGGATCAACATATATTTTTGCAATAACTTTTCTCCTGATTGATATTAATTAAAATTTTCTTTAAGGATTCATCAAATAAAGTGTTTTCGTTTGTCACAGTAACGATAAACCAAGTCACCTTTGCATTAATAAAGAAATTTGCCATTTTCCTAATAAAGGGATTTTTGACATTTGAACCACTAACACAAAAGTTCGAAAAAAAGACTGAAATAACAGTTTTCTTTAAAATTTTATTGGGTAACTTAAACAATTAATAATCCGTGTTTCTACCGCGAACACTAACAACACAAGAACATCGGTTTGGCATACTCAAAATGAGTTCATCCAAATCACGCTGTGGAATGGCCGCCCATGTTCGTTGCAACAACAAAAAAAGGTCTTCTTGCGACTGGATACCCTCCATATTCGGCAGAGCTCTTCTCTGTAGCATATCCCATGCATGCTCAATCGGGTTCAAGTCTGGCGACTGAGCAGGCCAGGGCAGGACATTGATGTTAGCTGCGGCGAGAGTCTGTCTTACAACTCTTGCGGTGTGCGGTCGTGCATTATCATGCATTAACTGAAATAAGGGACCGATTTGCACTTGTAGAGGAACGATGACGTCTGATACAATCGTCTCAGCATAAATTTGAGCGTTGAGGTTGCCTCTGATCCAAATCAACTCAGTTCTTCCGCCGATCCAAATACCCGCCCATACCATGATGGTTCCACCACTATAAGGATGGACTTCCTGGCAGGATTTTAATCGCTGTTGGCGTCCAGGGGTTCTCCAGTGTCGTATACGTCTTGTATCCGGTCTCATACCAAAACGAGACTCATCAGAAAAGCACACGAAACGCCATTGTTCTTCTGCCCAATTTCTGTGTTCAAGAGCCCATTGATATCGAATCCTACGATTGTGCATTGCTATAGGTGGTACCCGTAGCGGTCTTCGGGAATGAAGGTTCACTTCATGCAAGCGGTTTCTGACTGTTTGGTCGCTAATTAAGTTCCCTGAAGAGTGATGAAGCCTCACGGCTAACATCATGGCGGTTATTGTTGGAGCTCTTCGAGTTAAGATTTGAATGTATCGGTCTTGTCTCCGTGTGGTGCAGCGATACCGTCCTCCATGGCGCTCAGCCACGGTACCAGTGCTTCGGTAACGTGTCCAAAGTCGACTGATAACACTCTGACTTGTATTCAGAGCTAAAGCCACAGTACGTTGCCGGGAACCAGCTTCTATCATTCCCACGGCTCTGAGCATTTCTTCCCTGCTTAAATGACGTCGCCGCTCCATAATAACGTTGGTTTTAATCAGTAGTAGGGAAACAGTAGCACTAATAATGTCTTCAATGCGTTGTATGTTTTTATAGGGAAAATATTGACAGCTGATTTTCATCTTTTACTCGAATTTCATTCACAGTTCCTGATTCAAATTATGAAATGCACCAAAAAGGATCCATATAAATTTATAAAATCATAAATTTATTACAAAGCCACATCTCAATCTCAAGAAATCCGCATAAAAATGCTTGATCCCTAGACACTTTTGATGTGTGTAAAGCTGAATAATTTGTTTGTTTTTTTTTTAATTCATAATCTGCCTAGCCTTTTGCCAACCATGTTGGGGTCGGCTTCCAATCTAACCGGATGCTGCTGAATACCAGTATTTTACATGGAGCGACTGCCTATCTGACCTACACAACCCAATCACTGGGTAATACGATACCCCTTGATAAGACTGGTTGTCAGACATTCGGGCTTCTGACTATCCGTAACGACTGTCAAAGATCCACGAATGACACCCGGGACCAACGGCTTAACATGCTTTCCGAGGCACGGAGAGGTCACGGTATGTAAAGATGGTCACCCATCCACAGACCAACCGCGGCAAGCGTAGCTTAACGTGATCTATCGACCTGTGCGGCTGTTATTATTTAGTCACGAGCCCCTCCCTCTTTTTTTTAATTAAACGTACTTACCTCTGGACCTATAGGCTTAACAATTAACATCACGCTATCGCTACGGCCCTTAGGCATAATCAGCCTGCTGAGATACAGGCCTCTTCTCGGTGAGAGCGAGTACTTAGGCCGTAATCCACCACGTGGGCCCAGTGCGGGTTGGTGGATCTCATATGTCTCCGAATTTTTGGTTCTAGGACATGCCGGTTTCCTCACGATGTTTTTCTTCACCGCTTTGAGAGCAGTGCGTGATGGCAAGAAAAAACGCGAGCGGGCGGTGATGCAACTCTGTGGGTTGGGGGCACTCGGGGGTCGATTTATAAATTAAACGGCGGGTGAAAACCGCGGTGCTCACTGCTCAGCTAGTTTCTTATACTTAAAGACGAAGTTTTCAAACTTGAGTAAGTAAAACAAAGCATCATAAAGGCTTTTGCATACATTTCAGCTACTTTTACTGGCGAAGACATACGGTAAACCACTTGGAATCGCGACAGACGATCGTAAATCGCAATCTTACAGTCAAAACATATATTTTATGAGTTTGTATTATTTTAAAAAAGCTAAATCTGAACGAATACTGCACACACACACATACTTAGGTACTTCATGCATCCCAATACTTTTGTTCTTTTCTAAAGTATGTAAAAGCGAAAGGAACTTCGATCAAATGGCACCCTAATTGCGTAATACACTTTCAAACACAATCTAAATAATTTTGAAGGATATTTCTAATCCATTGCTTCATTATGTTCGGAAAAAAATCTGCTGAACAACGTAGATAACGCAATGAATGTTGGCCAATTGCTAAAATGAAAGCCATTGCTACTGACAGTGTGTTACGCAACGCAATTACCCCGCTGGTCCCACGATACCTCTCGTTTTTAGGGTTCCGTACCAAAATGGTAAATCGGAACCCTTATGGTGAGACTCAGTGTGTCTGTCTGTCACAGCTGGATATCTCAAGAACTACTACCGTCCCCCCCCCCTTATCTCCGAAGTTTGCAAAGAGAAAATTCTGAAATAATTCTATCTGATAGAAGTTTATGTAAATATTACAGGAAAAATAAAACGAAGTCTCTAGTTAGCACACTTTTTCAGAAATCATCAACAAAAGTTACATTAGTTCCGCTATCGGCCAAGAGATGGCGCCGACATAAAACTGCAATATTCTACACCGCAGTGCACAGTGTTAAAATTCTCTGACGAATATAAAAAGAAAAGAAGAGCGCGGAGCAGGCAATGCGATGCGACGCGCGGATGAGGTGGGTCGGGGGAACAAGAAATTTCATGCAGACGAAGTCGCGGGTAGAACCTAATCATCATCATCATTTCAGCCGAAAGATGTCCACTGCTGGACATAGGCCTCCTCTAAGCACCTCCACTTCGACCGGTTCTGTGCTTCTCGCATCCAACGGGTTCCTGCGGCTTTCACAAGGTCGTCGGACTACCTTGTGGGAGGCCTTCCAACGCTACGTCTTCCGGTACGCGGTCGCCACTCCAGAACCTTTTGGCCCCATCGGCCATCTGTTCTGCGAGCAATGTGCCCTGCCCCACAATTCTTCGGGCTATGTCGTGTCCGACCTTGGGTCTCCTGTGGATCTCCTCATTCCTGATTCGATCACGCAGGGACACTCGAAGCCTAGCCCTCTCCATTACCCTTTGGGCAGAACCTAGTATAAATAAAATATAAAATATATCGTTACCAGCAGTTAGATATAATTTTTCAGTTAAATATTTGTTCAAAATTGCAGCAGAGGTACTTACAATGAAATTTTGAATAAACATTATGCTCAATAACTGAGATTAAAAAAACTGAAATGTTAATCGACTTGTGTTGCTGACCGTAATACCTACGGGTTGTGTTTACACAAAAATGTTGTAGATGTTTAATAAGAAATTATGCACAAATTAAATCAATAAAATAATTCCGATAAGCCAATAACAATATCCTCATGACAAAAAAAGTCAATATTTAAATACTCTGACTCCTAAACTATGTGAAAGTTCTTGTAACTTAGGAGTCAGTAACTATGTCCCCTTTACAATACATATGTATAGGCACAGCAGCAGCTAGGGTTGTCAACCCTACTATTATGTATAATATCATTTTCTGCAATTTCTGCTATATTAGAGATTTTTGAAGTGAAAACTTCTCTATGCGCGTTGGGCATTTTTTTAGATGGGAAAAAACTATTGAACTCGCGCCACTGTTACCGTACCCGACACCGCTTCGGATGTGTTCGGCTGTCCTCGGGATGTACTCTGTTTTAATGTATATCCGATATGTATTATGTTTGTGTATTGGTTTCACTTCTGTCGGTACTCCTGGAGTGCCACTTTTTTATATGTATGTATATAATATCCAAACGTAACTAAAACCATTAAGTAACAAACTAAAATATTGCGTCGATATATTTCTCCGCATCGTTGTCGACTAGCAATGTACCCTAGATACTGTTCATCTAATACCTATTGTGTATTTTTTTTTTTAAGGTCTTCATGATTTGGTTAGATTTAATATTCTTTGTATTTCCTCTGACCATCTTTACATACCGAGACCCTCCGTGCCTCGGAAAGCAAGATAAGCCGTTGGTTCCGGCCGTCATTCGTGGTTCTTTGATAGTCGTTACGGGTAGTTCAGGTCAACTCATCCTGCGGGATAAGTTCAAGCGGCCTCAGTTGACTAAGGAGCCAGTCCGAAGCCCGAAAGTCTGACAATCAATCTTACTAAGTATCGTATTACCCAGTAACTGGGTTGTGGAGGTCAGATAGGCAGTCGCTCCATGTAAAATAGTGGTATTCACCTGCATACGGTTAGACTGGAAGCCGACCCCAACATAGTTGGGAAAGGGCTAGGCAGATGACGATTTCCTGTGCGTGGCCTAAATAAAATATTTTTCTTTCTTTTTCTTTCTAGAAGCCTAAATACTGTATTTCAAAAAAATATAGATAAGGCGAAACTACTATATTTTCAGTTCAACACAAAATGGCGAGACTTTTATGAATTATGAGACATGTTCCCGTTAAATAAGCAAAATATGAGTTTAATTTTTTTTTTCGTTTCTACTATATTTTTACAAGCAATGGCTTCGAAAAAAAGTTAACAACCCTATGCACAACCCACCCAAACCCTCATGGGAAATGCAAGTGGACATCCAGTCACCCGAACATCATTAATAAAAGTATCCTTCCATGGTGAGGAGCCGAGGACTAAATCCCCATCAATCTTGGCATTGAGCTAGATATGAACGACCCTTAATCCAAGATCCGTTATCGAGTATTTTCTGGAAACTTATAGTTTAAACTTAGCCGGGAACAGAGGATATAGACTGTCAAGATCTTCATCACTCATCTTAGTCAGGATGTAGTACTAAGTATTTTTTTACAGGACCAATGTAAGGAAGTATCAAATTGCTAGTATTGTACCCAGGGGCAGTTTCCACTGTTGTTAATAATAATAATCATTTTATTATCAGGCAACTAAGACCTATAGATAAAATACACAAAAATAATCATATACAATAATAAACTTATACATATTAAAAACCTTAAAACTATGACTATACACGTAACGTTGTCGGCGTCGTCTTTCGCTGCGTGGTGACCCAATGGAAACGGCCCCAACTAACGTGTCGTAGGTCGTGGATTCGAACCTAGGCAGGCACATTATGTAATTTATTTCAGCACCACTGCTCTCAAAACGCTGAAGGAAAACTTCGTGAAGAAATCCGCATGTCCTAGAAACAAAAATTGGTAGACGTGACATCCAACCCGCACTGGGCCCGCGTGGTGGATTACGGCCCACTCTGTTTCACAGAGAGACCTGTTTCCTAGCAGTGGGAATGTTCTATAGGGTGATTATGCTTGATAGGTAAGCCCTCGTACCCGCGGGCGACTTTTTGTAGCACACAGGATTTGAAACCCACAAATTATATAGATGAAAATACAACAGTGTATTTTTTGACTAGGATGCATTCTGTTTGATTCTTAAGGCTGCTTTTCCATCAGAGATGTGCTATGCTACGTTGCTATGATGCGATTGATATCCACCAATCATATTCATTGGTCCGCACACTGGTGGAAACGGGTTCAACTAAGCTTTTTTTTATACGGAAGGATACGTGCCATGAATGGGAGCTATGGATGCGCGAGTGGTGTAACTATGTGCAGAGCAGAGTACTCTCCGTGCCTTTCCTGCTATCGATGTATCGCATAGGCGAGCTGCGGAACTTCCTCGCACAGCTACTCCATGGCGGCGCATCTTCATAGCACATCTTACTCGCTCTGCTACACAGCTTAGCTACCATTAGTGTAAACGGTCTCATAACTCGCATAGTTTCGTAGCTTAGCTCTCACTTCCTCGCAGCATAGCTGCATAGCACATCTCTGGTGGAAAAGCAGCCTAACCCTCGGCTCAACACTGAGCTTTGAAAATCTAGTTCGCGATAAAAAGTCGCCGGCAATGATTTCAAAAGTAAGGATACGCCCGTCTGAACATTTTACATAGAAGTTCTTCGTTCGAAGTTCGAAGTTCGCGCGCACCACTGTCAACTGAGTCGCGTTGGCCCTAAAACCGTCATTTTAGGGCCAGCGCGTTGGTGCCATTTAGTCGCGCCGTTAGCCCGGTCCTTACGCTAGTAATATATATGTCAATGGTCGCCGGGTTAAAAAATCACCCGTGCGTACCTGGGCTAACCCGTCCTATAGCTTGTGTCAACTTGTGTGCGATAAGACTTGGAGTGGGCTAATGTCAATAGTTCAACGGATGGTATTCGAACTCTTGACGTCTCACTTAAAGCGAAAGCGCCAGGGAATCCTCCTATATTGAATTTTGCGATTTGTAGCATTATCGATATTTAATTTTGCTATTTGTAGCTTAAATATATCGCCCTATAAATCAAAAATTGAAAAGAGTAGTATGTTTAGATGTCATGTTGAGAGGACGAGTGAAACGCGGCTAACAAAAAAAAAAACTATGTGGATGCGAGTGAAAACAACGCCGGAAGGGGACGCACTAAAAGAATACAGTGACCTCATTGGTTCTTCAGAACGGTCAGATGTGTAGTACTCGTAACCGGCGTGCGTATATGACCAGATGTATGAACGTAAACGAAGCAAAAGTATGTACAACAAAACAGAAGAGGTGAGGAGTGATGCGGGGTTGAGTCCGACGCCGCATCTGGAGGTGCGAGCACGGGAGGCTCAGAGGCTCAGTAACATAAAGGGCTAAGGAAGGAACACGGGTGGGTTTTAGTCAGTAAGAGTCTGGCACTCCCTTCCGCTCCACACAGAGCGGGAGGGGTCATTTGATAATTTCCCAACCTCAAAAAAAAAAAAAAAACAAAAGTATGTAGGTAAGGATCGTACCAGATAGCATTCTGTAGTTTCCGCCTACCTCCATGGGAATAAGGCGTGAGTTTATGTAAGTACGAATCATATGTACCTATGAATCAGGTTGTATGTTGATCAAAAATGGAAACAAATATGAGTTTATGGAAAAATAACTTTAAATCCTACGCTACAACTTCAAACAACTAACGAACTAACTAACTTAACTAACGTACGTAACTTTTTCAATAGTGCTAGTCACTCTGAATCTGAAATCAACGCAACAACCATTAAAATAAAGATGATTATTTCTTTAGCTTGAAATTATTAATTTGAGACATGTTTAAATAGACTTTATATATATTTACAGAATTACGCGAAAAGCGAACAGCAAATGAATACATATTCACAGAATTAGTACAGACGCCCGCACATCAAGCTACTACAATCTGTCAAATTACTTTAATGGATTATCAAAATTATCGCTAAAGCATAAGGTTCAAAGTAGGTTGGGAAAATTTGACAGTTTGGGGTAGCTTGGTGTGCTGGCGTCTGTACCTAGTTAATAACAAGTAGATTCTTACGATAATCATCTCTTAAAGTAATTAAAACTACCTAACTAACAGAAACGTGTATTTTAGTGTTGGAAGACGATAATAAATTATTATACTATAAATCTTGTAGGGGATTAACCTCTCGCCTGTACCACAGTACCGCTCAATACGAGTAGGTAGATAGTTAATCCAATTTTCTTGACAAACTACAGGGGAAGGTAAGTTAGGGAATGCGAACAGTTTCAAATTAGAACTACGAAGGATTTGTCATGATGTAATCCTGTAGGCATCTATGGCAGTGATAAATGATAAATGATTTTTATTTCTGTAAGTAGGTTTGTACAAACACTTTTACACGTCAATCATATTTTTTTTTTAACTAGATGAGGTCGGCGTTTCCTAACTGACTATTCTGAGAAGAAAGGCCGAAACAAACTCAGAAGTCACAGTCTCTTTTAAAGTCCAGACAAAATCTTGGTCAGATCGTGTGAAGACCATGTAGATTGGTGTCTGAAATGGTCTTTTGAGGAAAGAACCACACAGATTGAGCGGACCTGTCCAATCAGTGCACGCATTTGTCAAAAATCGTGCAGCTCAACTCAGAACTTGAGGAGCTCAACGATTCGACGAACAATACCAAAGACAGGACATTTGGGTAGGTCCCATACATTGATCTGCAATGGCCCATTCAATAGTTTTAGAGCTGGTTATAACGACATATTATGTACTAGCTTCTGCCCGCGACTTCGTCCGCATGAAATTTCTTGTACCCCCACCCCGTCGCAACAGTTCGTATTCGCATTCGCTTAGCGTTCAGTCTGACTTTTTTATTTTTGCTCGGCTCCTAAGGGTCATAGCGTGATATTAAGAATTGGGCTATCAAATGCAAAAAGATTTTTTCAAATCTGACCGGTAGTTCCAGAGATTATCGCGTTCAAACAAACAAACTCTTCAGTTTTATTATTAGTATATAGATATATATAGATTACAATTAAAATGTTTTTACTATAACTTTTCCAACTATATTTTGGTATCGGCTATTTAGTGCGAAGTATGGAGCTGCTCGCCACTCCAGAACCTTTCGGCCCCATCGGCCATCTGTTCTGCGAGCAATGTGCCCTGCCCACTGCCACTTAAGTTTGGTAATTTTTCGGGCTATGTCCGAATTGCCGCGTACCGGAAGATGTAGCGTTGCAAGGCCTGGGAACAAGGTGGTCCGACGACCTTGTGAAGGTCGCAGGAACCCGTTGGATGCGAGGAGCACAGAACAGGTCGAAGTGGAGGTGCTTGGGAGAGGCCTATGTCCAGGAGTGGACGTCTTTCGGCACAACAAAAAAATCAGCTGTTTAATACAAAAGTTCAATACTTACCTACTTGACCATAATGTATGAAACGGGTTGTTTGTTGTTGCCCTATGTTGTTTCGAACGCCGCTGTTGCGACACACGCTGTTGCGAATTATTTTTCCACTGCCTCACAGGTTCGAAAGCTCATGGACTCGAATGAAGTAGTCGCGAAAGACGCTGTTTCGAAAAACATTTTCACTGCCTCCTCCTATGTCCTTCCCTAGGATGCAATCTATCTCTCTGCCAAATTTTATCGAAATCCGTTCAGTGGTTTAGGCGTGGAACATACAGACAGACAGGCAGAGTTACTTTCGAATTTAAAATATTAGTATGGATAACGTATCAACAATTCAACACAAACTATAAGGTATTGTTGCCAAATAATCACAAATTAAGTAATATGCTTATAAATACTAAAACGAAAAAGAAAGGTCCCACGGCTAGAATGGTAATAATTGTTATAAATTATTTTAATAGTGTATGTTTACAATATGTATTGTAGAAAACGTGGTTTCAATTAATGTGACAACCTAATCGTCTACCCACCACGGTTATTGGTCCGCCAACACTCTTTCTACCGTTTCCGTCGGCAATTTATTAAGTAGTAGAATCTAGAAATAAATCGATCATGACTTGGCATACCGAAAAAGGGTGTTCATTCATTCGCGAACACTGAATTTAATGATCCGTTGCGAACTAAAAAAAGTAAAAGTTGATCAGTCATCGTCCTGAGTAAAGCCTTTCAAATCATACTAGTGTGCTGCGGCATGGTGACGCACTTTAGTCTGCGTAACTGGTAACATACAGAAACGGAAAAAGACATTCATTTTTGTTGCGATTATCTTAATCATCATCATCATCATTTCAGCCGATAGACGTTATTTGCTGGACATAGGCATCCCCCAAGCACCTCCACTTCGACCGGTTCTGTGCTCCCCGCATCCAGCTGATTCCTGCGGCTTTCACAAGGTCTTCAGAACCTTTTGGCCGTCTAGGCCATATGAGGGGCAATTCTCGCAATTTTAAGAACGTTCACAGCAGTTGCAAAGGGTTACATTTTTGTAAGGGGTAAGCCGGAGTAGATATCTGTAATATGATTATATTATTTGTCTATAGAATACTGACTGTGCCATTTTTCAAAGGGAAGCCGGTAGGAATCGAGTTGTATGGAACCTTCGCCACTGGTTCACAGTTTAATCTGTCTCAATCTGTCAAAAATACCTCTAATTTCCCTACACTTTTGACATTGATTGTCACTGAGATGAGATTGCGACTAGATTTTGAACATTTTTAATTACGGGAACTGGCCTTCTGTTCTGCGAGAAAGAGTCTTTGGTCAACTGGACCCGCATTTTGAATACGTCGACTTGACCCACTGCCTGTTCACTGTCACAGTTTGGCAATTCTTCGGGTTATGTCGGTTACTTTTGTTCTCCTGTGGATCTCCTCATTTGCGATGCAATACACAAAATGAAAGTCTGTCAACCCAGGTACTGGGTGACACAATTGTCACAAAGTAACTGGGTTGTGGAGGTCAGATAGGCAGTCGCCCCATGTAAAATACTGGTATTCAGCTGCATCCGATAAGCTAGAAGCTGACCCCAACATTCCTACTTGGAATAAGGCTAGGCAGATGATGATACAAAATTAGCGTCATCATGCTTTTCGCCACCATCTGTGACAGCGTCTTTGCGAGCAAACAAAGCATTTGCCGCTAAAAGCACGCAATATAAAATTCTCGCCCTTACGACACATATCGCCTTATGTCTTTGAGTAACGCAGCCGATTCCTGCGATGCGACGTCGCAACGCTTATATTCGTGTCGGCCCACACAGCATTTTTTGCGCCCAGATTTCAAGCCCTGTTGCGCATGACCATTAATTGATGAACGACACTGTTGAGCGAGAGTCACTCGTGAAAATTGACCGATTTTTAATTGGTCTCGCTTAGCACTGTGAATGTGGCATCTTTTATTTTTCCCTTAAAAAGGAAGCTGTATTTGTGATTTATTCCGGTCTGATCCCCTGAACCCCCCTCCACCCCCCCCCCCCTCCTCGATCCCTTGCTAGTTCGTCTTCTGTTTTAATCTCTGTCTTATCCACATTATCTAGGTTTGTGATCTATCGGAGTAGGTAATGAGGAAAATGTCGTGAGGTAAGTTATGAGTAGGTATAAATGGGTGGACTGTGTGACTGATGATGGTTAGAAAGTCTCTATTAGTCGTCATCTCGGTAGTCACCCGACTACCGAGATGACGACTAATAGAGAAGTATGGTAACCAAATAAATTGGGATAAGGGCAGGAGAAGATATAAACCTGCGAACCCAAGTAGGCCGCTGCGAGAACAATCTAGCAAAATGGGGGATTATAGACCCCTCCGATACTCAATGTGAATGCGGTGCTCCTGACCAAACCATGTGGCCTGAAACACAGGTTTAAATAAACCTAGATCAGGCAACGCACTGCTTTACCTTCAGAGTTCTATTTTTGACTGTAATCTCATATTTCTCATTACATAGTCTATGTCCAGATTATTATAATTCTAATAGAGGCTAGATTAATATATACTACTGAACCATATGTTACACTTTTTGTAAACTTATTATTTAATTATTTTTTTCTATGTCCCATGGAGTGTCCAAGGTGTCCATACACCTGCACTACTAAGGATCTAAACAACGCCACTGATGCCGCGATTGGCTTAGCCACCTACTGGCTGATGCCCTAGACCCTATAGATTGATATCAACCAATCAATTGTACTGATTATTTTAATAATTATTTAAGATTCTGTAAATACATACTTGTTACAGTCGCGAATCATATTGTTGCGCGCCACAATTAATGCCTGGTACATGGCGACATTAGTTACCACTAGCGCCATCTAGTATCGAGTAGCAGAACTAGTCGAGTCACGATCGTTCTAGAAAATTCGATACTAGAACTTTGTAGAACTTTCTCGAACTATCGTCACCTAGTCGGTCGGGGCCGGTATGTACTCGAACATTCTAGATGTTTCTACAATGGAAGGTTCTCGAACTATCTGCGGCACTATATAAGGCCGGGATGCGCGACGACCGACACAGTTTGGATAAAGCGACAAGAGCGAAAACATCTAAGCGATCTTCAAGTGCGAATTAAGAGAGATCAGTAGTGTGATTGTGTTCTTTTAATTAGTGTTTTGAGTTGTAATTAGTGTTTTTAAATAAATTGTTGTTTTTGGTTATTAAATCGGCAGTTTTTATTGTCACGAACCTGAAGCTCGTAACAATTGGTGTCAGAAGCAAGGATTATGCCGGTTTTACCCAAAGACGACACGGAGGGTATCCGTACCCGGAGTCAACGCCAGCAAGAGACAGACCAGAGGCGATTCGGTGGAGCAACGCCACAGAGGTCGGAGGGCCAGCTACCGACCACGGAGGCCGGCCCGTCCGCAGCAGCTCCAACTTCAGCAGCACCAGACTTTGCTGCTCTGATGATGATGCTGCAGGAGCAGTCCCGTCGACAGGAGGAACAGGCTCGCCGACAGGAGGAACAGGCTCGCCGACAGGAGGAACAGGCTCGTCGGTTGGAGGAACAGCTACAGCGGGACAAGGAGGAACAGGCCCGTCGGTTGGAAGAACAGCTGCTGCGTGACAGGGAGGAACAGGCTCGTCGACAGGAGGAACAGGCTCGTCGACAGGAGGAACAGGCTCGTCGACAGGAGGAACAGGCTCGTCGGTTGGAAGAACAGCTCCAACGTGATAAGGAGGAGCAGGCGCGCCGCCAGGAAGAGCAAATGCTCCTTATGAAGGACCTTCACGCTACCTTCGGGAAAGACATGAAGGAGGTGAAGGATAAGGTTGCTCAACATGACAACCGCCTGTCGGAAGCTGAAACCCGAATCGACCAAGTAAATAATCGGGTTGACAACGTGATGGCTGACGTGAAGGTAACCGTGATGGCTGACGTGAAGAAAACGCTGGATTACCTCAAACTTGGGGATGGAATCGCAGCTCCCGTAGCTACAACACCTTCGCTACGTGGATTCAAAGTGCCACCGTTCGACGGTACTTCTTCCTGGTCGGCCTACAAAATCCAGTTTGAGGCTGTCATGAAGGCGAACGGGTGGAATAAAAGTCAGGCCATGACTGCCCTCACCCTAGGCCTGCGCGACCAGGCCTTAACCGTTCTGGAAGCTCTCGGTAAGGAAGTGACTTACGAGCAGCTCCTTGAGGCATTGGAGTCTCGGTATGGTGACGCTCACCTGGAACACGTGTTTCGTGCGCAGCTCAAGGATCGCGTACAACGCAGTAACGAAAACCTGCAGCAGTGGGCCCTTGAAGTGGAGAAGCTGGTTCGCAAAGCTTACCAGTCTGTACCTGCGCTTATTGAAGGAAACCTGGTGCAGGCATTCATCGACGGCATCCGCGACCTTGAAGTGAGAGTTGCTGTGAGGCTCGGTCACCACGGGACGCTTAAGGACGCCTTGGCCCATGCACTGGAGGTGGAAGCTGTGCGGCAGGATCATCGTTCCCATCGCGTCCGGGAGGTTGCAGCAGCTACAGTTCGCGACCGCAATAAAGGATACAGCCCTAGGTGCTATGGCTGTGGGGAAAGGGGCCACCTTCGATCCAGTTGCCCTAAGCGAACTGCAGAAAGAGAAGACGGCCGATCTCCAGAGGGCAGTGCGGCTAACAGCACCGCCCAGCACCAGCAGCAGGGAAACGAGTAATAGCCAGGACTGCGGGGCGGGTGCTGGCTGAGGTTCAAAGAGCCCCAAGGGTTTCGATCACACAAACCCATGACGGGAACAGCCTAATCATCAAGGGCGCGGTCAACGGAACGCCGTGTAAGCTGACCATAGACACTGGAGCTTCTCGCACGGTTGTCAGTTCCCAACTTACAAGTCGGTCCCTTGGGGACTCCGCATACAACCGGGAACGCATTAATTTGGTAACAGCCACCGGTCAGCGCATACCCGTCCATGGAGAGAAGAAGATGGAGTTGAAGCTAGGCAACAGTATCTACCTGCATAATGTCATCGTGGCCGATATAATGGACGATTGCATCCTGGGCCTTGACTTTATGAGGAAGAATTGTTGCGAGATTGACGTCAAGCAAGGTGTTTTGAAATGTGGACAAGAGGAACTTTTCGTGGAAGGGGCGTTGCCAGGTAATGTGTACAGCCTTAAGAAGATTGTTCTTCCGCCGAGATCGGAAACGATTGTGCCGGTTAGTCTTCCTCGGAATCCTAGACAAACACATCGTTGTGTACTCGTGGAAAGGGTAGACAATGACCTTCCATGGAAAGTGGCACGAACTTTGGTCAGAGCCACCGACATCTCAGGGGTACGTGTGCTGAACCTTTGTGATCAGGAACAGATTATAGAAAAAGGCACACTAGTCGGTACTTGCGAGGAAGTGGATTGGTTGCGTCGATGCCAATATCTATCGACTGGGACCCTCAGCAAGGATGCACAAACGAAAGTGACCACACTTTTAGACGACTGCCGCAGCGCTCTGTCCCAAAATGAAATGGTCAAGGCGAAGAAGATGTTACTCAAGTACGCCAATGTTTTCTCGTCAAACGATGCTGACATCGGGAAGACTGGCTTAGTTCAACACAAAATAAACACAGGAGAAGAATTGCCTATCCGTCAGCGGCCAAGGAGATTGCCGGTAGCACGTGAAAAGGAAGTGGAAACCATGATTGAGGGAATGGTGAAGGATGGCGTTATTGAACCTTCATCTAGTCCATGGTGTTCACCTGTAGTGCTGGTAAGAAAGAAGGACGGCAGCATGCGGTTTTGTGTTGACTATCGTCGTCTGAACGACGTTACAAAGAAGGACAGCTATCCTTTGCCAAGAATTGATGACACGCTGGACTTGCTTACTGGAGTAAAGTGGTTTAGCACGCTGGACCTGAAAAGTGGCTACTGGCAAGTCGAAATTGATCGTAAGGACAAGGAGAAAACTGCATTCTCGACAGGAAAGGGTCTGTGGCAATTTAAAGTTATGCCGTTTGGATTGTGCAATGCTCCGGCAACTTTTGAAAGGTTGATGGAACTTGTGCTTACTGGACTAATTGGCGATGCCTGTTTGGTCTACTTGGATGACATCATCATCGTAGGCCGCACGTTTGAAGAACATCTTCAAAACCTGGAACGCGTGCTCATGAAGATCCAGAGTGCCAACCTCAAGTTAAGTCCGAAGAAGTGTTCACTATTCAAACGACAGGTTAGCTTTTTGGGATATGTAGTGTCTGAAGAAGGTATCCGCACGGATCCAGAGAAAATCGCCGCTGTCAAGGATTGGCCAGTTCCAAAAGACAAGACGCAGGTCAGAGCATTTTTGGGTTTGTGCTCCTATTATCGGCGATTTGTCAAGAACTTTGCAGACATAGCCAAACCCCTGCATAAGCTCACCGAAGAGAAGAAACAGTTCTGCTGGGATGAAAGTTGCGACATCGCATTCCAGGAGCTAAAGGACCGTCTGTGCAAAACACCTATTTTGGGGTACCCTGATGCGGGCAAGGAATTTATAATTGACACAGACGCAAGTGACATAGGACTTGGCGGTGTGTTGTCTCAACGGAATGGTGACCAAGAGGTTGTGATAGCTTACTTCAGCAAGTCGCTGTCAAAGCCGGAAAAGAACTATTGTGTCACGAGACGGGAATTGCTTGCTGTGGTAAAGTCATTGCAGCATTTTAGCAAATATCTTCTGGGGCGGAAATTCCACGTACGAACTGACCATGCTGCACTGAAATGGCTATTGCAGTTCAAAAATCCAGAAGGACAAGTTGCCAGATGGATTGAGCTACTGCAGGAATACGACTTTGTGGTCGAACATCGCAGCGGGAAATCACATGGCAACGCAGATGCATTGTCAAGAAGACCTTGTCCTGAAGACTGCAAGCATTGTACTAGGCAAGAAAGTAAAGAAGTCGTACCTGTGAGGATGCTCAAGACAGACCTCAGCAACGAGTGGAAGGAAAGCCTACAACGTGCACAGCAGGAAGATTCGGACATCAAGCCGATTCTGGAGTGGAAGAAGGCCAGAGCTCCTAAGCCCAGGTGGAGTGACGTCTCAGCGATGAGTTCGATCACAAAAAGCTATTGGGCCCAATGGGACAGCTTCGTGATTCAGGATGGAGTCCTGTGCCGTAAATGGGAAAATGCTCGGGGAGACAGCTGTCATTTGCAAATGGTTGTCCCTAAAGCTCAAGTACCGGATGTTCTACAGCTGTACCATAATGGTTGTTCAGGAGGTCATCTGGGAGTAAAACGGACTCTACTGAAGATACGAGAACGGTTTTACTGGGTCCACTGTCGGGACGATGTCGAGGACTGGTGTCGCAAATGTACAAGTTGTGCAGCTGTAAAGGGACCTCAGACTCGCAGTAGAGGTGCATTGAAATTGTACAATGTTGGTGCACCATGGGAGAGGATAGCCCTTGACGTTGCGGGGCCGTTTCCGGAAAGTGAAAGTGGCAACAAGTATTTCATGGTTGTGATGGATTACTTCACCAAGTGGCCGGAAGTCTTCGCCATTCCAAATCAAGAAGCTTCGACAGTTGCAGATAAGTTAGTTCATGAAGTCTTCTGTCGTTTTGGAGTACCTTTAGAGATTCACAGTGATCAAGGAAGGAATTTTGAGTCCCAAATATTCCAGGAAACTTGTCGAGTTATGGGTACTCATAAAACGAGAACAACTTCTTACCACCCACAGTCGGATGGAATGGTGGAACGGTTTAATCAGACATTGGAGAGGTACCTAGCCAAAGTTGTGGAAAATCGGCAACGAGATTGGGATAAGCACATACAACCATTTTTGTTGTCATATCGAAGCGCTGTTCACGAAAGTACATCGGTGACACCAGCTTTCGCAAACTTTGGAAGAGAATTACGGCTGCCTGCAGACCTGATCACCGGAATACCACCTGATGCCCCACGCAGTATAACCGATTATGCGAATGACTTGCGGAACAAAATGAATGACATTTATGAACACGTCAGACAATCGGGCCAGCAAATGTCTGAAAAGATGAAAACCCGTTATGACCGCAAAATGAACAATAAAGAGTTCGACGAAGGTTCACTAGTGTGGTTGCACAATCCAGTCCGCAGCAAAGGGAAATCTCCTAAGCTTCAAGCTAAATGGGACGGACCGTACCGGATTGTGACAAAGATCAATGACGTAACCTACCGGATACAGAAAGGCGCAAGAGGTACTCCTAAGATAGTCCATGTGGACCGACTGGCGCGTTATTATGGGGCCGATAATGCTCGGGACGAGCATGTCTTAGGAGGGGGGCAGTGTTGCGCGCCACAATTAATGCCTGGTACATGGCGACATTAGTTACCACTAGCGCCATCTAGTATCGAGTAGCAGAACTAGTCGAGTCACGATCGTTCTAGAAAATTCGATACTAGAACTTTGTAGAACTTTCTCGAACTATCGTCACCTAGTCGGTCGGGGCCGGTATGTACTCGAACATTCTAGATGTTTCTACAATGGAAGGTTCTCGAACTATCTGCGGCACTATATAAGGCCGGGATGCGCGACGACCGACACAGTTTGGATAAAGCGACAAGAGCGAAAACATCTAAGCGATCTTCAAGTGCGAATTAAGAGAGATCAGTAGTGTGATTGTGTTCTTTTAATTAGTGTTTTGAGTTGTAATTAGTGTTTTTAAATAAATTGTTGTTTTTGGTTATTAAATCGGCAGTTTTTATTGTCACGAACCTGAAGCTCGTAACAATATTTTGTTCAACATACTTACAACCTGACACTGGCCTGCACATTCGGCAACCCTAGCGCTTCCTCCATAACATAATAGGTACATGTATTTACCATCGACTCGTAAAGAAGTAGAAAACCGTAAAGGCTCCTACAAACAGGCGCCACACGCGATTTAATCGCGCGCGACACAAAGGCACCGCTCGTTGCGCGACTTGCGGTGCCTTTGTTTCGCGCGCGATTTTATCGCGTGTCGCGCCTGTTTGAAGGAGCCTTATAGCGTAGTAACATTTAACTTAAGTTGTAACCATTAGATTAATCTGTCCTACTCCCACGCGGCTGTCAAAACAACATGAATCCGTGCTTGGCATATATAATGGCGGTTTAGAAGTTTCATATTTGTTGTGTTGAGTTGCTAGGCCGTATGTGATGCAAAGCTACGCTAGGTTTGGATCAATTAGTCTTTCAATTTGTCAAAATTATATATTGTTGTGCTTGTAGTCCCGCTGCAGAGGGGCTCGAGACTCGGGGGGGCTTCGTGGCTGAATGATAGCAGCATAATTTTTGACGTGTATAAGTATTTTTTTTTGTGTTTTTTTTTCCGATGGATGCGAGAAGCACAGAACCGGTCGAAGTGGAGGTGCTTGGGGGAGGCCTATGTCCAGCAGTGGACGTCTTTCGGCTGAAATGATGATGATGATGTATTTTTTTAACCAATTTACGGAAATAAATATCATCTATCCTAATGTGCTGCAGAATAGAATAGAAAGCTATTTTATAGATATAATAGTAGAAATTGTACATACAGTAACATAATAGGTAAAAGCGATCTCTTAAAGACAACCTTTGGGTGGATTTAAAGGGCGAAGGAGAGACGATACTGCAGGTAGGCTGTGGGGTACAATTGACATAATATAGGTATTATAAGTCGCTGGCAATTTGTATGATTCCGCGTTTTACAAACGGCGTCGTCCGTTTAAAAACGCTCGCTGCTTTACCTAACCAAACCGAACCTCCGAGTGCCCTTCGCTCGCTCTTGCATCCTATATCGACGTAGCCCCACTTCGTGGGGCTCCTATTCCTGTGTAAAGGAGTAAAGGGTTTCAAGTATCCTAACCAAACCTAACCTCGGGGTTCCGGCATATTTTAAAACAGCGAGCGTTTTTAAACGGACGACGCCGTTTGTAAAACGCGGAATCATACAAATTGCCTGCGATATATACAATAAATACATACATAAGACAAACGACGAGTGGGGTATGCTTGGAGTTTCTTTGATGGAAAAAATCAGGAATGAAGTTATCCGGAAAAGAACCGGAGTAACCGACATAACTTGCAGGTCGAAGAACCGCTGGCCGATGGAGCAGACGAGTCCTGGCTGGAGGGGAGACCGCGTAACGGCCAGCGTAGTGTGGGACGCCCCCAACTAGATGAACCAATGACCTTAAGAAGGTAGCTGGGACAGACTGGATGCGGAAGGCGGAGGACAGGGTGTTGTGGCGCAGCTTGGGAGAGGCCTATGTCCAGCAGTGGACTGCGATAGGCTGAGTTGATAAAGCAAATATTTATCAGGCTACGCTTCGCACCACAACAACCATTAGGTATTAATCCTATAGTCAGCTCAACTACATTTAGTTCCAGTTAATCAATCACCTGAATAATACCAAATACCGCAATGAACACTAATCCTGTAATCCTATCGGCTAACAATATCCCAATTACAATTTACCACTTCCAGGACGCATGAATCCACAACACCTGATTAGGGCGACAGTGTGCCGCAGTGACAAGAGACAATGCCGGTTTCCGAACGATAAATAACTTTCGTAAATAGATTATTAGTCGATTCGCACGAATTTACTCACTCGAAAAGTGCGAATGGTCACTTTAAAAAAAAAATCTATGGCGACTCGCACGAAGTTAATTTAATTATGAATTTTATGCAATGAAGTTAAGAAAGAAGTACCGTCAAACGGGATGAATGGGGATGCAGGGGTGAATCGGGACGAAACTTTAAAAGCGATTTTAACATTGAAATAATATAGTTTGTTGCCAAAAAGGTGTCTAATGTGTTTATTGTATTATAATTAACGATTAAGTGTACTTTTCGGCAACAAACTGTATTATTACAACGCCAAAATCCATTTTAAAGTTTTGTCCCGATTCACCCCTGCATCCCTATTCACCCCGTTTGGTGGTACGCGTTTTGTCGTCTCACCTACAAATAAATTACCTTCATGCGAGTCGCCTATAGAAAAAATTATATTATTTAAATGTGATAATTCGCACTTTTCGGGCGAGTAAATTCGTGCGAATCTATATATAAATATCTTTCGTAAATACATCGGCGGTGGCGCGGCGCGGCGCTACGTTCACGCTGCGAGATTACTGCCACACCACGTAATTTTTCGTCTAACACGACATATATTGGATGTTTATTTTATTGCCATTATTATGATTGTTATGTGTGATGTTGTGTAACAGAGTGTAACATTATGTTAACTGTCACTTTGTAACCTCTGGGCGTGGTAGACTTGCATAATGCATAATCGGCCTATTATATTTCCACTACTGGGACACAGGTCTCCTTTCTGTGAGAGCGAGTGGGCTGTAATCCACCACGCGGGCCCAGTTCGGGTTGGTGGATGTCACATGTTTTCGAATTTTTGGTTCTAGGACATATCCTAGAACAAAATGGTGAAGGAAAAAATTCTAGATATTATATATTTTCAAGTTTAGTTTATCGATTCTCACGATATTATCCTAGGAGGCATACCTCCTAGGATATCCTCGTGATATTTTCCTTCACTGTTTCGTTCTAGGATATGTCTTAGAACCGAAAATTCGAAGACATGTGACACCCACAACCCGAATTTTCATTCAAAGTTTTGAATGCAGTGGTAATTAAATATTGGGTTGGTTGGTTTTATAGGTCATGGGTTCGAACCCATGACCTATAAAAGTCGAGGCCGATACCACTGAGCCACCACTACTCTCGCGGTAAACTTAAGGGGCTTACATGACCTAAAGCGCGGTCACTGTCGGACTGCATAGAAAAGAAAGAGAAGCGCGATGACACAACGCTGGTAATTTATTGCAAAATATGAAGCAATTATTTAATTACAAAAAATCTATTGTTTGGAAGAAACAATTAAAACACTAGTATTTTAGTATGTTGCTTGTAGAATAACCTGACAAAAAAATTAGAATGATTTTATGATTGTATGTATATTAGTAGATATGGATTTTATTGTAAAAAGAAAGTTTTTAGAGGTATCTTCATGATTTTTTTCTATCGTATCAAATTAGTTGTATTATGTTTTCATCACACTATTTACCTAGCATATATCCTGAAGAATATAATATATTTTTCTGATTTTGTTTACTGAAGTCGATCTTAGACTTTTATTGTTTCTAAAATTTGCGTTTTTTTTAAATAATATTGTTTAAAAGTGAGGATTTGCACTGTTGCGGGCGAGTAAATTCGTGCGAATGTATAAATAACTTTCGTAAATACATCGTAAATTCACGCTGTGAGTTTACTGGTTAGGTCCTGTAAGCCCCTTAATACCTAGCTATTACCTAATTTAAAGTAGGTAATCTTGGACACTGTCACATAAGTAATGACAGCGAAGCCTCTCAATTTTACGCGACCCAATCATCATTTGTCTGGCACTGTTCCAATTTCGGCCAGCATCTTAGTTTTTTTGATACAAAAACATAATTAGCCACACTTTAGGAGATAAATCACAGACAAATAGAAATGAAGATAGTAAGTTAGCCCAGTGTAAAAAGTGTGTTATTGACACATGAACAAAGTGTTTATATCATCATAATTCAGACTCTAATAAAGTGGAACGGACTTGTGTAGAGTACAATAAACACTATTCTAAGTTTTAAAATAATTATCACGTAAAAAATTAAGTTAGATTAAAATTGCTTATTAGTCTTATAGGCTAGATTGGAACCTGGTTATTTTTAATAAAGGATAAAAAAATAAAAAAAAAGTTATCCCAATGAGGTGAACGAACGAAATGCTAATTGGAACTAGGTATTGTTACTTTTTAATACGGTTCCGAATTTGGAGCAATTGGTTATTATTTGAATAGGACTTAAAATTTTATTACTCTTTTATCAAACGGATCCCTAAGGGCTCTGAAAGAGGTTAAGTGTATTTACGCTTTTATGTTTATTTTGAATAGAAAATTAAATACTCTTCGGATATTGTTCCAATTAATATAAAGTCTAGTGAATGGAGAGAGAAAAAAAATGTGATTCCATTTTATAATAATTGAATTCAAATTTCGAAGCCCGAACACTAATAACGCTTGGCACTTGATCACGTTTCCATTGCTTTTAAAAAGAGAAGCACTTTAATTAAATCTGACAGTTGACCATTTCTTGCCATTTCGTTCAGAGGCGGTTTTAATGTTAATCTACCTTTGGCCCTCAGCTCCGCTCGCACTGAACAAGAAATTATGCAATGTAAGTAGGTACATACATGATATTATGATGTAAATGATGTTTATTAATGAATTGTAACCTATAGGGCACAGGGTGCCAGGGTAGGGTAATCCAGGGTGTCAGCTACCTCCATACAAAATTTTATCAAAATTGGTCCAGCCGTTTGAGCGTGAAGAAGTAACAAACATGTAAACACACCCCCACACACCCCTCACACAACCTCACAAACGTTCGGCTTTATAATATTAGTGTGATTGTAATAATAAATATATAATTGATTTTCTAATTAAGTACTTAGACCATTTCTTTATTAACTAAGAAACCTAAACCTTTAACTAACATGGAAAAATCGCATCCCACCAAAAACATTTTCATGTAAAATGTTGCCAAGACGAGACCACATATGGCTCGCACTGCCAAAAAGTTATCAGGGGGCCTAAAAAGGCCACTTTGGCAGAATCATAAACGTATTTTGCTTTTTTTCGTTGCAAGAGATTGGGATTGGATTTGGATTGGTATTTAAGCACAGACAAAAAAAAATAACTGAAAAATCCTTCACCAATGGGATTTGATACGATTAACTTAACAGTTAACTGTCTATTATGATTTATAATGATTTGATGAATTCCTTTTATGATTCTGCAAAAGTGGCCTTTTTAGGCCCCCAGATCTCATGTAGAGCCAAGCTTCTAACTCTACACGTCCTAACTTCACAAACTCTACACCTTAGTCAAAATATGAGGCTTGGCCGTTTCGTTACTACAAAAACTATTGTATAACAGAAAAGTAATGAACAGTGAATACATTTTTCACCTTACGCCCATGTGATGGTGGCGAAACGGCCAAGCCACATATTTTGACTAAGGTGTAGAGTTTGTGAAGTTAGGGCGTGTAGAGTTAGAAGCTTGGCTCTACATGAGATCTGATAACTTTTTGGCAGTGCGAGCCATATTTTTGTGGTCTCGTCTTGGTAATATTTTACATGAAAATGTTTTTGGTGGGATTTCACATCTTTTTGAAAGTTGCTTATGATTTTTTTTTGGGGGGTTTCTTTACTAAAAATCCTGAAATACGTATTTTATTATTTATAACAAGGAGTCCCTATATTAATTTTCAGAACTCTAGCATCAAAATCTGCGGAAGTCTCGCACAAACTTCCATCCCCTATTTTAAGGGGTTGGAGGGTAAAAGTTCCAAGTTTTAGAAATTTTTTGTTGTTTGTGTACTATTACTAGCTTACATACCAAATTTCAGCTTTCTAGGACTTCAGGAAGACCCTTAGAATATTGATGATCATCAGTGAGTCAGTGACGAAATCGGGGTATTTTAGATATCAATAAAATCTAAAGTATAAGAGCTATGCAATTGAAACTTTATAGGTTTAATAAGTCACCACTGACATCATATCCCGAAAATTTTGTTTATCTGGTATAATCCAAACCCAAGTTATGAAGGTTCAAAAATACGACGAAGTGCTTCGAGAAAATGTAGGTAGTGCCCTTGCGCTTCGCTTGGCTCGTCTTGGCGGGGGCACTCCCGTGCCCCCAGATTATACTTAAGCGTCACACACTTTCAATCAAAATCTGAATTATTTTGAAGTACAATAATTAATAGCTAATTCATAGCTTCATATTTTCGACAAAATTGTTTGCTCAACAACGTAAATAACGCAATGAATGTTGATGAACTGTCAAAATGTAAGCCATTGCTACTGTTACTGTGTTACGCAATTATCGCGCTCTACCGAAGTTACTAACAAGCAGAAAAGCAGCTTTATTATATAGAATACATTAAAGATTACCTTGAAAACCTATTAGCCGGTTATTTTTAATGTGTATCCCTTCGATACGCCCTTCACCTGGTACCTTTCATTATTATTTTTACAACTCAATTAAATATAACTAAGTTCATTTATCAATACGAGAATCTTCAAACTGTAATATTTTTATCTACATTTTTATGAATGGTGTCAAATATCATCATATGAATCCATAATTAATTCTTGTTATTAACATAGAAATGTGTTTTAGAACTGCAATAAAAATACAACGAAAACAGAGCTTAATTAGATCAATCTTGTAATGTTTTACTAATGAGAATATAATAAAACTAACTGCACACCGCGGTTTCACCAGCATAAGTCTAGATCCCGCGTGAACACCCAGATAAAAAGTATCTTATATGTTAATCCAAGTTATAAACTATATGTTTGCCAAATTTCATTCAAATCCGTTCAGTGGTTTTTGCATGATAGAGTAACAAACATTCATCTATCCTCACAAACTTTCGGGTTTATAATATTATTACTAGCAGCGCCCCGCGGTTTCATCCGCGTAAGTTTCGATCCCGTGGGAATATCGGGATAAAAAGTAGCTTAGATGTTAATCCAGGGTGTCAGCTACCTCCATACGAAATTTTATCTAAATTGGTGCTGCCGTTTGAGCGTGAAGAAGTAACAAACATATAAACACACCCCCACACACCCCCACTCACCCCCACACACACTCACAAACTTTCGCCTTTATAATATTAGTGTGATTACTAGCAGCGCCCCGCGGTTTCACCCGCGTAAGTTTCGATCTCGTAGAAATTTAGGGATAAAAAGTACCCTATGTGTTAATCCAGGAAATGGTCTATCTATGTGCAAATTTTCATCCAAATCTGTTCAACAGTTTACGCGTAATCGAGTAACAAACATCCAAACATCTTCACAAACTTTCACATTATAATATTAGTAGGAAGAGTAGGATAGCAGGAAGTAGTTTACAAAATACAGGGGCTCGTGGCTAAGTAGTAACAACCCCACAGGTCCGTGCTTCGGTAAGCACGTTAAAGCCGTTGGTCTCGGCTGTCATTCGTGAATCTTTGGCAGTTGTTACGGGTCGCCAGAAGCCTGAAAGTCTGTTATTATAATAACACAGTACCAGGGGGTCTACTCCGAAGCGATGAACCACCGTATCGGCCGAATGTTCGGTCATTTTCTACTACCTTTCATTTCATATATTGACTATAGGTCCCGACCAAACTGTGCCAATCCGAACCTTTTTAGAACCCTTACCCTTTTTTACCTTTTTATTTTTTTAAATTCGTAGTTGGACCACAAATATTCGAATCAAAAAATGACCGAACATTCGGCCGACACGACAATCAACCACTTCGGAGTAGACCCCCTGGGTTGTGGAGCTCAGATAGGCATTCGCTTATACTGGTACTAGTAGCATCCCGCGGTTTCACCCGCATAAGTTTCGATCCCGTGGGAATATCGGGATAAAAACTATCCTATGTCCTTTCCCGGGACTCAAACTATCTCTATACCAAATTTCATCTAAATCGGTTCAGCTGTTTAAGCGTGAAGAGTAACAGACAGAGAGACAGAAACATTTATAATATTAGGGATTCATTCAGCTACATCAGGTGAGACTTGAAGCCGACCCCAAAATAGTCTCTCGTCCCTTATATTTCGTGGATATCAAATTTATTTTAAAATAAAGTTAAGAAAATTAAAACTTCCCTCGCTGAGAAAAGAAAATTTGGTGAAAATTTTAAAAATAACAGTATATTTTCTTTTGCCGTACCTAATAGCTTGTGGTTGTTCATTCCCTGGATTATTGTAACATTATATTAGCCTCAATTTTCGCAAGCTTTTAGGGGAGGTATATTCTTACTTAATTCAGAAAAAAGGCTTTCACGTCATGAAGTGCTCATGCATAAGAAGATTTACTTAAAATACGGCATGTCTTGTGTAGCCTAGAGGCGGCTAGAGCTATATTTTTTAGGCCGTGTGGGTACGTGACAAAAATATTAAGAATTGAAATATTAACTCACTGAAACTGAAATATTACTTTGGCAAAACATATATTTTACCCGTTGAAGTAGACACAATAAGACTAAATAAATATTCGCCAGCTATTGTGAATTTGTGAATAACTTTTGGACAAACACAATTCAAGTATATAACACGAGACCCCTTGTTTCCGTACGATCGCGTTATTTATGCCGCAGCCACAGTCCGGTATGCAAATAACTCACATAACTGACACGACTGAGGACAGGTTTCCACCAGCCTACCCGTACACTCAGCTGGACTGGACCACAAATCTATTAAAATAATAGCCGTCTCATTCAATTCTCTAGCTCTCATCCTGTAATGACTCAGTTGAATAAGTCACGCTTCAACGGCCGGACAGTCCAAACCCGACTGCGCTGTGAGACGCACGCGTGCCCCGCTGCGTGAATCCGTACGTGGTTTACGAAATTCGAACGCCGCGTTTTGAATTTATATTAAAAACAGATACAAAATATTTTCAGTGTGCCATTTGATGTGTATGCGAACAATTAAGTTTGTAGTGTTGTGAATAAATTTGAATTAAAACTTGTTTTTTATGGATGAATGAATTCTGTGCCCATATTTTTATATTTTGAATAAACTGTGTGAATTATTGGTGTGGTTTACCTTGGTTCGTGTCAAATTGTTCAACAGTTTTTGTAAGTTATTTGAATTTTAATTACGGCCTTTGATTAATATTAAACATTGAAGTAATTAATATAATTATATCGATTTGTGTTCGGCATATTTTATTTAAGGAATTTGTAAATGACATGGTTATTGATGGACGTTTGATATTAATTAAATCTTTACGTAATTATTTGTTTGGAGGGATAATATTGCGTACCTATTTATTATAATTGAGTGATGAAGGCTTGTAGTGTTAAATTTATTTTTGTTATGTATTTTCTGGTGTACATATACGATAAAGTATATAAGTAATAAATAAATATTGGAGCTAGAATCGGTGATTAAACGAACGTTCCCGCGTTAAAGTTTATGGGGCGAATGCAACTGAAAGCTAAATTAATTGCATCCCCGAACATCCCCGCTGATCTATGGACATGTACGGTGATCTAAATTATGGGTACGTTTATTAGGTAACCTACATAGGTACAATCGCAGGACCAGTGGCGTAGCGTGCCTTTGGAGGGGCCCTGTATCAAAATTAGTTGGGGGGCCCAAATGAAGGGTAAAGATTTTTCACAAAATATACAAAAATGCTTGCATTAAATAGATATTTATTGATTACATGTTAACGCTTCCTCCTAGAAATTGAGCTAGCCAAACAATTCAAATTAAATATACGTTATAGGTACTTACTTACAACACATTTTTGCGCCAAATTGATTTATTAAATCATTTTTTATATCTGAAGACGATTTCAGGTTTTATAAAATTTCTGCCTCTATAGACAATAGTGACAAGTCTGATAGCCGTTCCTGCCCCATCGAAGTCCTTAGGTAATTTTTTATCAGTTTTAATTTTGAAAAACTTTCCCGGGAAGCACGAGATTAAGTGACATTGTGGATAACATTTTACAAATTTTTGCTTACACAAGTTACACACGTTAGGGGCCTCTGTAGCCCGGGGGCCCCGTATAATTGATACGGCGGTAACTACGCCCCTGCGCGGGACGAAAACAATGTTCACTTTTGGACTTTTTTTTTTGTTAGCCTACATTATGTCCCACTGTAGGGCTAAGGCCATCCCTTGTTTCTTCCAAACCTCTCTGTCCTGTGCGATCTCTGGCCATATTGGCCCTGCAAAAGTTATCACATCATCACACCACCTTCGTCGTGGACTTCATCTTATTGAAATCTTTACTTTTCAATTATCATTATTACTTGTGTATTACGTTGTTGACGTTGACGCTTCATTTTTGTTATGGCTCTAAGCATGGTTAAGGTTTTCATTGGCCGACCGTACTAACTTAATTTATATTAGGTCGGTAGTTGCTTAAATCCAACTTACTTACTAAAACTAAGTTGGGTTTAAGCATAAAGTACACACTGTTTATGTAGCACAAAGGGTACGTATTTGAATATCGAAGATTAAAATACCGACTGTTAAAATATCGATGTTCGAAACATCGAAAATGGAAATATCGAACGATCATATAACCGAAAATTAAAATATCGAAAGTTTATATTATCGAATGGTTAAATATCCTACGTCCAATATATCTAAAATCTAAATATCTACAAAAGTTACATCGAAAGATCTAAATATCGAAATACAGATTATCGAACGTCCTAAATATCGATGGGTACATATATTATTTGAACATCGAAAATTAATATACCTACGTGTAAAAATGGGTTAATTTTCAACATTTAATACATTCATTAATTCACCCTAAAAATACGTACAAGTTAAAATATCGAACTGATATAAGTAGTATGAGTGAAAAAAGGTTGCTTCTGCAACGTCTCCGGCGCTACGGGAAGTGCAACCCCTTCGCCCTTGCGTAACAAAGGATAGGCACCCATGTTCACCTCCGCAGCTTCGGCTTGCTGGTCGCCTCCGGCGACCAGCCTCAGCCGCTACGGTTACCACGTGTGCCTATGCTTTGTTACAGCGGGCGGGGGTTGCCCTCCCTTCGCGCCTCCGGATTTTTATATACACTCTAGGGGTAACAGCCAAAAGACTACGTAAATTCGGGGTGCCCCAATTCGGTTTTGGAACAATTTCGACCTATTTTATCCATGAAAATCAGTGTCCAGTGTACAAGCACCAATCGTGAAGGTATTATTTAAATTAAAATATTTTCTTGAAAGTCAATATGTTGTGCAGGTTGTGCTACTAAAGTTAGTGACAGAAACGTATCGCTGCAAAACCGACTCCACGTAGTCTTGTCTGCCCTACCCCTAGAGTGTAATTTAGAATCGCGTAGTCGCGGAGGGGCGAGGCAGCCCGCGAGCTGAGGAGCAGGTGGTTTTAACACCCGCCGCCGCAGCTGAGGCTGGCCGGCGAAGCCGGCCAACAAGCCGAAGCTGCGGTGGTGGGCGTTTAGACCATCTGCGACGTTAAGCTCGCGTGGGACTGCCGGAGCCCTGCAGCGCCGGAGCCGTGACAGAAGCCATGCTTGCTTGCATGTTGCATGATTGCTGCATGCTTGCTAGATGGAAATCAGTTACTAGGTGGGTTACAAAAAAAAAACAAGGAAAACCTCATGTAATGTAGGTACTTTAATTATTTTTACATAATAAAAACCCAAACGTAACGTAACGTAGATATTATGAACTTCGATGTATTAAATGTTGATATTTTGAACTTAGGCATAATGTCATTCGATATTTTGAATCATTCGAAATTTTAATCACTCGACATTTCAATCTTCGACGTTTTAAGCGTAGGTATAACAATTTTCGACATTTTGATACAATCGATATTTAAATTTTCGATGTTTTGAACATCGATATTTTAACAGTCGATATTTTAATTTTCGATATTCAAATACGTACCCAGCACAAATTCTAACATATTCTAACAGGTCGTAAATAGTCTTGGGGCTACTATTTTATTACAAGTAAAACCCGTTTTACACCACTATCGATAAACATAAGCGTTCAATTGTTCTGTTAATTTTACTACAATCGTAAGGTCGATTAGATGATGACGATTCCGAATATAACTAATTAATAATCATCAGATGACTGAGGGAGAGGAAGGTCAAAGAAAGATGGATGGATTGTGTAAGGAATGATTTGGAAGAGAAGGGAGTGAATGGATATATGTTACATTTCCATGGGAGTGAATGATAGCGTGACGGTTGACAGGGGAGAATGAAAAAGGAAAAGGTGATGCATCGACCCCAAATAACACAGGACCAGGGCAGGAAGATGAATATGAATCATTATATGAAGGACTTACAGGACCTAAACGCAAATAACGCAAGTTTTAGAAACAATAAAAGTATATCGTCGACCGTAGGTTCAATTGAGGTAAGGGACAAAATACCCAAAATGAGTTGAGTATACAGTTTTGTTCAGAATTTTGCGCTCTTTCGAATGGTGTATATGAAAAAATTCTAGCTTAAAAAAAATGTCTCTTACCCTACTGATTTTTGGATTCAAATTTTGAATCAGCCCCATAACAACAATGTATCTGAAAAACTATGCAATATAGCAACTTGAAATGGTGTAATTACCGCCGCCAATCCACTTCACTTAGGGTAAGGGTCTTCCCAATCAACGAATTATTCTTCATACATTTTTTCAACAAGACCTTTACACTATTTTTTCAATATAGATTGGATCCAACGTAGAGATCAATTTAATGTAAGGGACAGGTCTACAAGATACTTGATCAGTAAGGGACATTACTAACAAAATACGTTGGTGTAAGGGACGTCTATTTTCTTAAATAGCTAACTTATTTAAATAAATGTACACACACAGGTAGATAGAACACTAAAATACAAGATTATGTGTGAAATCAGATCCGAAAAAGGGTAATAACAAAAAAAGTTATAGGCGATTTAGTCCGAAAAAAAACTTTGTCGGCCTCTCCTGAAAAATAAATATATGCTAGTTTGATAGTGTGTTGAAAACATAATACAACTAATTTGATTAGTGGCGTAGCGTGCCCTGTATCAAAATGAGTTGGGGCCCAAATGAAGGGTAGAGATTTCTCACAAAAGAAACAAAAATGCCTGCATTAAATTCGCGCCTGAATTTGATACGATATAAAAAACAAAGTCAAAGTCAAATCATTTATTTCAAATAGGCACATTAAAGGCACTTTTGAACGTCAAAAATTACAACTAAATAGAATTGATTCTAGTCGCCCATTCCAAAAGGTAGTTTTCGTATGGAGAAGAACGGGCAAGAAACTCCACCGTTACTCTATTAAAATGTTTTACAAGGTCTGGTGTACATAATATAATTATTGAAAACGATGCCCCTAGAATAAAATTAGTCTTCCACAAAAGGTAAAAAGAATGAAAAATTAAGCAGTGACAGGTAAATCAATTTATGTGATAGATTTTGTGTCATCGCGCTTCTCTTTCTTTTCTGTGCAGTCCGACAGTGACCGCACTTTAGGTCATGTAAGCCCCTGAATAAATTCAGGGGCTTACATGACCCAAAGCGCGGTGCCCAGAATGAAACAGTATCTCTTCTTATAAGAAGACTTTTCATTGTTGGAGGGTCCGTGGCTAAATAATAACAGCCGCACAGGTCGATTGATCAGAGACTCCTCCGTGCCTCGGAATGCACGTTAAGCCGTTGTTCAAAGCTATCATTCGTGAATCTTTGACAATCGTTACACAGTCTGAAGCCCGAAAGTCTGACAACCACTCTTACCAAGTGGTATCGTATTACACAGAAACTGGGTTGTTTAGGTCAGATAGGCAGTCGCTCCATGTAGTATTCAGCTGCATCCAGTTAGACTGGAAGCCGACCCCAACATAGTTGGCAAATTATACTCTTTCATTGTTCTTGGTAGGAAAATATTACATGTTTCCAAGATGAAACATAGTAAGATCAAGAAGCGAAAATATGGAGCAATTTCCTAACAAATTCCTTTCACATTATATCAATGTCACGTTTGCAATTTATCATCTTGATTCAAAATGATAAATTCTCAGGTCCAGTTGAAAACCAGCGTCAGGCACTAGTTGTCTGTCATTTTTGTTGAACTGGGCCTTTTTGGCGCAGCCGTGAGGCACACATTCCTGCTAATTCCTTGCATCGGACTTTGCACTTTTTTATCTTTTGTTTTTATCTGATGTACCTACGACTATTATCTGAATCTGGTGTATTGTGTGTCTTTTAGTCTGTGCTAAATAAATGTATTTTCTTTCTGTCTTTCTGAAACATTGACAATACGTCGTCGAAAGAACAATAAGATGCAAGTTAAAATTAAATTTAAGGTGTTTAATTCACTCCAGCATAGCTATTCACAACCATCCGACAGGCTATCGTATCGAAAACGTTTCGATAACCTAATTTTCCTGGCCCCTGAGTCCTGACAGCAGACAGCTGTCGGAAGAAAAGCGGTCGTCTATTTAAAATGACAAAATTTTCGGGTTTTGCAATTGTGAACAGCGTTTAACCGGTTGAATGCCGTAATTACAGAAACAATTAAAAAGCCATTGTGTCTCGCGTGGCTATACCTACTAAGGGTTACTTAAATCACTCCTACGATAACATCGATTGATGTTCAATACAAACAGTACGGAAGCGGATCGAGTGGTTGTGTAGGTATAGCTATGCAGCCGGTCGATTCTGTAAAAATTTCACCGTGAAAACTTAGGTGAAGTGAGTTTGTTTTTGCTAGGAATTGACACTATTGACAGCTCACTCCACGCTCACTTCACCTAAGTTTTCACGGTAAGATGGTTACAGAATCGCACTGCAGGTCTCCTAATTCCAGCCGACGTGCATTTTTATGTAAGGCTTACCTAGAGGCCTAAAGCATGAAAATAATGATGAGTCAAAAAGTTTTTATGCAGTTTTGAAGCCGACATACTGGCCATCGCTTTTTGTTATCATTGTTCCAAATTTGAATTCACGACAATATCAAAAGTGAAGACAAAAAAAAAATGGTTGCCTGTAAAGTCGGTTTTACGGGCGAAGATTTTACGTGACAACGACCGATCATCCGATCATAGTTGAGTGGGAGAGAGACGCAAGGCATTCGGCGGGCCTCTCTCTCGTTCGGTGACTCATCGTAACGTTACCGAGCGTTACACTTTTTCATAAGTGACTCCCAGTCGCAACCTAATTTAAGACGTTGTCACGTCAAAAAAAAATATTGGGTAGCTAGAGTTCTAAAAATATATCTGCTCAACAACGTAAATAACGCAATGAATGTTGTTGAACTGTCAAAATGAAACCCATTGCTACTGTTAGTGTGATACGCAATTAGCTCGCTGCTTACACTTACATACTCCTTTTGCTTTTTTAACGTTCATACATCTAATCAAACACGCACGCCGCCGGTGCACTATCTATTAATCCTTAGAGTTCCTATCCTGCCCTCTGTGTCCCAAAACATGCAGTCAAAGTGACCTCTGCGCTGCCACCGACAACGCCGTGGAAGTGGCAAAGTTTTGGGCCAACAAGATATAAAATTCAAGATCGTTAGAAGTATATATGAAAACATACTTCTTCATTGGTCTAGGTAGGAAAATCTTACCTATGTTTCCAAGATGGTACATAACACGATCAAAAAGCGAAAATAAGGAATTTTCCAATACATTCCTTTCACACATAGCCGGTGCATTTCAAAGTCACCTTTTCGAACTGTCACTCATTCAAAATGTAACGTATTTAACCGTTGATAGAAACAGACAAGAAGAAGGGAACAGAAGAGAGGTGATAAGTATCACCTTTGAAGTTGAACGTCTTTTTCTAATCCTTTTTCGTATGAATAATCTACAAAAAAAAATGAAAAATGTTGACAATACGTAGTCGGAAACACAATAGGAAAAAATTTAAAGTTAAGTGACGTTCAAACGTCAAAAAGTAAGTTTAAACAGTTGCTAATCACTACTTAACTTTAAGTAATGTTTATGAATAAGGAGGAAAGTGCTTAACATTTTCAGTCCTTGACTACTTGTACATGAGAATTGTAGTTAGGTATTGTACAGAAAATTTTAAGCAATTTTCAAATGGATTCCTTTCTCACGCAGCCTTCTTGATTCATTGAAAATGTTGACAATACGTTGTCAGAAAAACAATAAGGTGCAAGTAAAAATAAACCTTAAAGTGCTGAACATTTTCAGTCTTAGATTACATACTTAATAATAATTGAAGGTAGGTATTGTACAGTTTCAGAGACATAGGTGTTATCTCATAGTTACAGAACTTGTAAGCATGACGTTGAAGTTCTCCGAGTTACTAAAAGCTTTATTGTGTTAGTATTAAACTTGAATATCGAAATTATGTAGGTACCGAGCCCAGCACATCAAGCTACCCGAAACTGTCAAATTTTCCCAATCAACTTTGATCTTTGGGCTTTAGCGATAAAGTTGAAAATCTATTAAAGAAATTTGACAGATTGTAGTCGCTTGATGTGCTGGCATCTGTACATGGTGGGTTCTCATACCTACCTACATGGAAGCGAGATAAGCCTGTTTTACTGTTTTGCAAGAAAATTTTGATAACGCTTAGCATTTCTAGGTACAGTGGTCTCCAAAAGTTAGTTGACATTTTTCCAGTTCAGGGCCCTAATTCACTATGACCACTTAACGATTCCTTTCACTATGACCACTTAGGGGCTTACAGGACCTAAACGCAAAAAACGCAAGATTTAGAAACAATAAAAGTAGGTATATGATCGACTACAGTAAACAAAATTAGAAAAATATATGATATTCTGCAGGATATAAAATAAAAAAATAAAAAGAAAGTTCTTTTTTCTACTATAATAATATTACATACAATCATTCTGATTTTTTGTCAGATTATTCTACAAGCAACACACTAAAACACTAGCGCTTTATTTTTTTAGTCCAACAATATTTTTTTTGTAACAGCTTTGAACAGAGAAAAGTGGAAAGAGAGTAGGGAGGCCTTTGCCCTGCAGTGGGACACCACAGGCTAATAATAATAATAATATAATATAATAATATAATATAATCAAACAATTGCTTCATATTTTGCAATAAATTACCAGCGTTGTGTCGTCGCGCTTCTCTTCATTTCTATGCAGTCCGACAGTGACCGCGCTTTAGGTCATATAAGCCCCTTAACGATTCAAAGAATCATTAAGTGGTCATAGTGAATTAGGGCATAGTGAATTAGGACTTCGAAACCAAGTCAATTCCTTAGTTAATCGCTACATCTGCTATTAACGTATTCTCTATGACACAATAGAGTGGTTTGAACTGCCAAAATACATACTGTCCGTACTACAGTTAACATTTCGATTCCTTGCCGTTAACAAGACAGGATATTGACGGGGTTTGTACTAACGTGGTAATATTTCGCGGGGAATGATACAGAATTGGGGCCTAGCTGTGATGCCACATTGCGATTAAAAAAATAATAATAATATGCACCCTTAATTGCGTAACACACTATGAATCGGAATCTGAATCATGTTGAAGCAAAGGCTTAGTAGGCGACTCGGCCGCTGAGTCTCGCTCGATCCGGTCGAGACAGGAATTTCATTATTATTAATATTTTTGAGTGGTGTTTCGGACGAATCCTTTTTTAGAGGCAAAGTACCGTCAGACACATAATTAAAGTAAACTTTATCTCTTTCTAACAATTCCTTGACTTTTACTTAAATAATTTAACCCTACCTAAGATTTTTAATTCTGACTGTACAAAATTTGCTTAAAAAAAGGATAGTCCGAAACACCACTCAAAAATATTTATAATAATGAAATTCCTGTCTCGGCCGGATGGGGCGAGACTCAGCGGCCGAGTCGCCTACTAAGCCGAAGCAAATTGCTAATCCATTGCTTCATAAGTTCGAAAAATTTGTCTGCTCAACACGTAAATAACGCAATTGTCAAACGTTGAACTGTCAAAATGAAACCGATTCCGATTATTATTGTGTTACGCAATTAAGGAAGGGATTACTTGATATTTTTATTGATGATAAGTCAAAAGTAGTTAAATTAGTCAATAAGAACGTTATAGCAGTTCAAACATTTGTATCATTGTGATGTATCACAGCTAAAATGGGAATTGTCAACTAACTTTTGGAGGCCATTGTATGTTGTAGACTTATCAGATCCCTCCGTGCCTCGGAAAGCACGTTGATCCCGGCTGTCATTCGTAGATCTTTGATAGCCAGTCTTGCCAAGGGTTATCGTTATCGTATTACCCAGTAACTGGGTTGTGGAGGTCAAATAGGCTGTCGCTCCATGTAAAATAATGCTGCATCCGGTTAGACTGGAAGCTGACCCCAACATAGTTAGGAAAAAGCTGGACAGATGATGTTAATGTCGTAGATGGGCCAAATAAACTTATTTCCATTCTTTCTTTATTTCCTGTCTAGATTTATCATTTCTTTTGACTTTTTAACCTATAGCTGTTAAACGGGTATACAAATAGTTATCTTATTGTTCGAGAACACATTACTATGGCAAGATGTGTTTGCGTGCCATTAAATATTAAGTATCTCTTTATCAAATCTCAAATGATGTGCTATCAAAAATATCTCCTTGACAAATCTCGAATATATTATAATATAAAACCTGCCATCTTAATTCACTTCGGTGGTTTTCCTCAAATTCCGAAAAAGGTTTCGATGAGTTGTTTCAAGGCTAGCCTCTTTGTCTGCGATTTCCTTGGTTTTGCAGGCGCCTTACCCAGTAACCGGGTTGTCTAGTTCAGATAGGCACCACAATCACACCATGTAAAATACTGGTATTCAGCTGCATCCGGTTAGACTGGAAGCCGACCCCAAAATTGTGGGGATACAGCTGGGCAGATGATGACAATGACAGCCAAAGTCCGCAGAAAACGACGAAAACAATTTCACTTTGAGTAGAATAAATGAAAATACATAGATCCGTCCGTTTTTGTACAAATGGCGGAGATTTTCATCATTTCAAGATAAAGTTTTATCTTTTATTCAGAGAGACGTTATCTCTCTCCTGCTATACTCCATTCAGTCAGACAGCCTATGGCCACAGTAAAGATATGAACAGTACGGAAACTACGTACTAACGTTCGAAATGGCACACTCACAAAAACGCGCGCATCTACGGTACCCCTAGCGATAGTCGCGGTGCTCTCAGTCACGGGTGCCGCTTAGGGGTACTGTAGATGCGCGCGTCTGTGTTAGTGTGCCGCGTGATTTCCGTACTGTTCTTAACTTTACTGTGCTATGACCCACAGAATGGGGAGTGGGGACGAACTTTGAAATTTTCCTCTTCATTATTTTTATCAACCTCCGAGCCTTTATTTTAAATATTTTTCACCAGAGACCGGGTGAGGTTAATTACTTATTTTTTGTGTGCCTTTGACTTTCATTTGATTTTAGGTCATTTTATTAATGAGTCGGTCTTGCATTTTTGTATAGAGTTGGAAGCTTTTCAGGCTGCGGACTCCCCCGCTTTAATTTTCATTTTGCGGTCTTGCTTATGTCCGTAGTGCATAGATTTGAATAATTTTGTACGTTTTTTGGGTTCCGTAACCAAAAGGTGCCAATGTGACCCTATTACGAAAGGGTCTGCTGTAGACCATTTTTTATTTTATCAAGTACCTGGTACTTGTTGACAGGCTTACGCTGTCCTCCCATACCTACTGTAATTTGAAAACATTGTAAAAGCCAATTATTTTTAAAAAGAGTAACCGTGGAGTTTCTTGCTGGCTCTTTTCCATAGGAAACGACCAATTGGAACTGTGCACTAGCTTTTCACGTTTCATAAGTGCCCAATTGCCCATGTAGATTTATGTGAAATAAAATATTTTGATATTGTTTTTTTTATCCGTGCGTCTGACACAGGGTTGTATCTTTTGAACCATAATAGGTAGACAGTTGAAATTTTCACAGAGTATTGTAAGTACTACTGAGGCCGCTTTAGCAGTAAATAATAACAATAAAATAAAAATAAAATGGGGTCCCCGTACAAGAAACGTGGATACATATTTCAGTATTTTTTTTTTTTTTATTTGTTGTGTTAAAATATTGTAGGGTAGTACGGAGCCCTCTACATGCGAGTCCGACTCGCACTTTGGCCACTTTTTTTTGCTCCCTTAGATTGTAATATTGAAAGCCGTTAATAGTGTTGGGCAGACATTTTCATATTCTCCCGATATTCAGATAGGGGTGAGATTTAAGGGTGTATTACTTCCTCGCAAGGTCGGGGGGGTGGTGGGGTAAAAAGCCGGATGTGTCAGCTGCCGTCTTTCCCCGCTGTCGTAAAACAATTGCTGGAATTGGGTCACTGTCTGAAGCCAACGGCCTACTGGCGCTGCAGTTATGCATGATTTGTTATCTTTGCGGCTTATGGTTGTATGGGCTGAGTAAGTAAGCTGAGTGGTATTGATTTGTTAAAGTTTTTTTATGGAAGAGACGAGTTCGGAATTGCTCTCATTACCCCCTTTATTCATAAAATATGTTACAGTTATTGTAGTGATTAGTGACTTATTAACCATACATTTTTGACGTTTCGGGCCTGAGCACACCACGTTTCTAAAACGCGCGTCAACGGGGCGTTTAAAAAACGTGGTGTGCACAGGCCCTTAAACGTCACATGCTCCGATGGGCCGTCCAAACATTTTTCGTGTAGATTTTAAGCTAAATATAGACACAGACACCCTTTGTTGAAAACGAATCATTTTAACACTTTTCTATAATGAAATGTCGCCGCGATCGACCTTTTTAGGAAATAACTTACATTATTTACTGAGGAAAACCATCGTAAAATCCAGACCAAATTTGACACTTCGTAGGTACTATAAGTGTGCGTGAGTTTATCTCTAATCATCCCACCCAATATCATTTACTACCTTACTGGGCTCGCATGGTGGATTACGGCCCACTCCCTCACACTGAGAGAAGACCTGTGTCCCGGCTGTGGGAACATTATAGGCTGATTAATTTACACTAAGGTATAGAGTATGAGGAACAGGGAGTAAAGTTCACTCATACTACTTATATAGAAAATGGAGGATCCTCCGACCAGACGGGTGTTGTGTCTGGCGGGCAACTGCCCAATTATTCATGTCGGGCCGTTGTATCTATGCTAGTTGCGCGGTAAACTCTGCTTGCGCGATACAGGATTTGCGTGACGTCAGTCTGACGCTGACGCGTTGTTCGCATGTAGCGTTGTAGATACCGCTACAAGGTCTTATCATTTGGCTCCTTATGTATTATACATGATTATTGTGACTCAAATAGGGATATGAAACTGTCTCTCCTAAATACAGATTACTCAGTAATCTAGCTAGGAGAGCAGTGATTCACCCAACAATTCGTTGTACAGACGCCAGCACATCAAGCTACTACAATCTGTCAAATTTCTTTTAACCCTTTGAACGCCATTGTCACATATACGTGACGAGCAAGCGCGTGCCCTGTACGCCAGTCGTGTGTCGCCTATCCTATTACGAGCGACACAAATATGTGACAAAAAATGCGGTGCACTTTATCACGAAATAAACAATTAAATCATTATTTTTGTGTTTTTATTTGTATACCTTAAATATTTAAAATTGTGACTTGGCGTGGAGGGCACGCGCGTGCGTTTATGCTCTGGCGTTCAAAGGTTAATAGATTTTCAACTTTATCGCTAAAGCATTAGGTTCAAAGTTGATTGGGAAAATTTGACAGTTTCGGGTAGCGTGCGTGATGTGCTGACGTCTGTACCTACACCATGTAATAATAATGCATACTTTCTAGGTCCCTCATGTACTACAAAACCTTTGTGTCTAAATAAATTTATTATTTTATATTTAAAAAGAGAGAGGAAAAACAAATTTTAAAAAATCCTATCTAAAACACAATCGAAAAAAAAACAAATTCAGTTAGATTTTCGATGCGAACACTACCTTTCAATCTAGGGAACATGTCGAAAAAATGTCAACGCATTCAATTGACCAATATCACGCGTATTTTCAGTTATTCAAACGAAATCTCGCTAGTACCAGCCCGCCATTCAAACACACGGAGTTTCTCATTTAAAACTACTAACTGAAAGTGCAGAATGCAGGGAATATCCTCTCAACGACTGGATATTGCGAATATTCGCAACCGACTTTCACACAAACGAACCAACAATTGAGTTCCTGGATGAAAAATGTACCGAATTGACAGTTAAAAATTGTTTTTCCGCGCTCAAGCCGCGCTCCTGTAAGCACCAATTTTCTTACTTGCGTTGTCAACAACTAAGTGTGCATACACACAAGCGAGATGCGTCGACGACAGAGGAAACTGTAACCGTCGACGCGTGTTGGCAACAGCCGTCGACGCGTGTCGTAATCCACCACGCGGGCCCAGTGCGGGTTGACAGATGCCACATGTCTTCGAATTTTTGGTTCTAGGACATGCCGGTTTCCTCACGATGTTTTCCTTCACCGTTTTGAGAGCAGTGGTGATGAAATAATTTACACAAATTAAAGCGCCTGTCTGGGTTCGAACCTACGACCTACAACTCGTAAGTACCGTTCGTGTATTTGAGCGTAGTGTAATTTACTAAGAACCAGTAGCGCCCTGGGGTTTCACCCGCATAAGTGTCGATCCCGTGGGAATATCGAGATAATAACTATCCTATGTCCTTTCCCGGGACTCAAACTATCTCTATACCAAATTTCATCTAAATCGGTCCAGCGGTAAAGAGGTAACAGACAGATAGACACACTTTCGCATTTATAATGGATCAAAATGAACTGTACATAAATAAAAAACAACTTACGTAATAAATAATATTCTAACTTAATGAATGAAAGAAAGAAAAAGTATTTATTATGACTCGTACAGGAAGATCACAAACTAAACTAAAGACAATCATAAATAAAAAACAAAATTATATAGAAGACAGAAAGTAACAAAGAAAAACAGAAGAAACTTATATAAAACTATTAACAAACTAAAAGATGGCGTCAAAAAATTCGTTCGCATCGCAGTCGACTGATGTACCCAAGAGACTGGCGGTATTGCCACGTTGTATGGCAATACTTTAGCCTCTGGCCAAGGTAAAAGCCAACACTTGGGTCACGGGAACTGTCAACCAGCTGTCAGAAAAACCGCTTAGATATTCGACTCACTGTTAAAATCAACATGCAGACCATAGACCCAATCCGTCATTTCTGACGTGACGTAACACATTATGCGTAGTCCTGAATTTTTGTAAGTAGAACGTAAAGAAACTTTTAGCCGATAACATATCTAAAGTAATCTAAGTACTGTGAACCCCATAATTACCGTACGGAACTATGGTACAAATCGTCATGTAACGATATAAGTCAGACGTTCATACAATACTAGCTTCTGCCCGCGATTTCGTCCGCGTGAAATTTCTTGTACCCCCGATCCACACCGTCGCATCGCCTTTTTTTATCGTTTGGAAATCCTCATGGATGTCCACCACCCTGGGGTGTGAGGAGGGGTCTCAAAGACTCTTACTGACTAAAACCACACGGTGTCCTGCTGCTACCTTAAGCCGGGGTGCTGGAGTGCTTGCGCATTTCGTCACGCTCCCCCGGCAACATCGCTACTTTTCGCTATTCCTAATATTTTCGGATTTGGCCATCCACGCCTACTTGGAACATCCACCCTGTATATAGAGATACGTCGACATGTAACAGTATTACGTCAGTTGTTCATACAATATGTGAGTTTAACTTTGTTGCTAGTTTGATTAGGTAGGAACTCGCCGACGGAATAAATTATTCAATACAAATCGCTCTCTGCACCTAATTAACTAATTAAGGACAAAGGCTGGGACACAATGAACCGAAACTGTGCGTATAAAACATTGATGTGAGTCCCCTTTGCGTCCGATAGTTAGTAGTTGTGTGCTGTGCATGCTCGCGGAACGAAAAGGGTAGACAGTTTTCAAATAAATTCTTTTCCCAAAATATGACAACTTTTGGGGTTATCGCTTTTATTATTACACTGCCTTCTGCCCGCGACTTCGTTCGCGTGAAAGTTTTTTTTAAACATGACATAATATCAGACGACATACGGCAATACTCCTAGTTTCGCATTAGTGAAAGAACTTTCGTAATCGGGTCAGTAGTTTCGAAGATTACCCCTACATGCAAACACTTTATATTTATTTATTTTATTATTTATTTACACATAGTAAAATAGATAAAGATACGACATTATTATAATTATGGATATTTTTTTATATATTCGTATAGATTCCTAAGTAGGCAAGTAATCGAAACAATAATGAGTCTCATGCCTGCAAGTGGTGATTAACAATTACATTCCCGACTGTATTCACATGCTCGGAATTAACACCAAGTTTAAATAATTTACTGTAAAACTAAAAGGTGTAAAAACACCAGGAAATGTTATTTACAGTAAGTACTTAAGGTGAAACGGTTCGTTGCCATTGCACCGTTTTCATGAACAAAATTCAATTGTTATTGTTATACGTTAAACATACCATCACGCCTGTATTACCCGAAGGGCAGGAGGGCTTCTATAGTACACCCACATTTCTGTTTAAGGGGATTACAGTACCTAAACGCAAAAAACGCAAGTTTTAGAAGCAATAAAAGTATATGATCGGCTACAGTAAACAAAATCAGAAAAATATATGATATTCTTTCAGGATATTTGCTATGAAAAATAATACAACTAATTTGATACGATAGAAAAAAATCATGAAGATACTTCTAAGAACTTTCTTCTTACAATAAAAACCATATTAATATAACTACAATCATTATGATTTTTTGTCAGATTATTCTACAAGCAACATACTAAAGCGTTTTATTTTTTTATTCCAAACAATAGATTTTTTTTAAATATAATAGTTGCTTCATATTTCGTAAATTACCAGCGCGAGCGTTGTGTCATCGCGCTTCTGTTTCTTTTTTATGCAGTCCGACAGTGACCCCGCTTTAGGTCATGTAAGCCCCTTAAGTCCCATGTAACGGGGCACAAATCCAGACTCCGAGCTGCTACTAAGATATTCCAGATGGTAAAACCCAATAACACTTTGTCCGACCTGGGAATCAAACCCAGGATTTCTTGCTCAGCAGTAGCGCTTGCGACTACTAGACCAACGGAAATATTTTTTTTAAATATTTATTTTATTAAGTACTATCTTCAGCCCGCGACTTCGTCCGCGTGAAATTTCTTGCTCCCCCGACCCACCCCGTCACATCGCATCGTCGCCTACCCGCGCTATTACTTCGTTTTCGCGTTCTTTGTTACTTTTTTTCTTCTAGCTCGGCTTCTAAAAGTCCTGGCGTGATGTTAAATTGCCTATAGCCTTCCACAAGAACTGGGCCATCAAATCCAAAATGATTGTTTTCAAATCCGACTGGTAATTTCAGAGATTAGGGCGTTCAAACAAACATACAAACTCTTCAGCTTTATTATTGGTATAGCCTGTGTTACCCCACTGCTGGGCAAAGGCCTCCCTTCCCTCTTTCCACTTTTCCCGGCCTACAACGATTGAAGGAAACAGAGAAGCTCATCCCGCCATATTTTTCTAGGCCTGCCGTAATAAACTGTTATAAAGCGAATCTCAGTACGTGGTTTCCAATATATTTCAGTAATGAAAGCGTATTGAATTTCGAATCTTTTGTAAATAAATCTTTTATGAATAAATCGCTTACGAACATCAGTTATTATATTATTATGAATGTAAAAAACATAATGGCACATATAAATGGAATAGGTACCTACATTACTTTCAGTGTCACTTATTCTATGTAAACGAATGAAATTCAATTATTGAATATGAAAAGTTGTAAAGCTTTTTTAGGTTTATGCATAAAGCTCAAGAGTTTGTTTGAACGCGATAATTTCTGGAGCTACCAATCGGATTAGAAAAAATATTTTTGCATTTGATAGCCCAATTCATGAGGAAGGCTTTAAGGTACTTAACGTCACGTTAAGAGGCTTAGGAGTCGAGCAAAAAAAATAGGCGCCAAGAGAGTTTATATAAATACTAGCAGCGCCCCACGGTTTCACCGGCATAAGTGTCGATCCCGTAGGAATATCGGGATAAAAACTATCCTATGTCCTTCCCCGGGATGCAATCTTTCTCTCTGCCAAATTTTATCGAAATCAGTTCAGTGGTTTAGGCGTGAAAAGGTAACTTACAGACAGACAGACATATACAGAGTTACTTTCGAATTTATAATATTAGTATGGATGGCTATTATTTTAGTATATTGTGTAAGTACTTCTTCCACGCAAAAGAAGTCGCTACGGTTTAATTAAAAGTTCAACAATAGGTATATTTATTGACGGAGTAGCAACCGCCTTAAGTAAGACTGCATTTACGAGAATGTGTTTTAAAAACTTGCCAGAGCGTGGCGTGATGCATTATAATAGCCCTCCCCCCTTTTCCCCCCTTGCCGTTCTACTAGACTCCTTACAAAAGTATTCCTTGAAGTTAAGTCCGCACCGATCCGAGTCTTATACCCATTTTCACAAACACTAGAAGACGCCTTAACAAAAGCCCTCATCAAATCGCGCTGTTGGATTTTCCACTGTCGTTGCTGAACCGAGAGTTGAAAATCCAACAGCGCAATAATATTAAGGGGTTTCCTAGTGTAGGTAAGTGAAAACAGGCAAAAGTTTCCGATCAAGATCACAACGAGGCTACTTTATCTTTAGGAGTTATATTGAAAATTTCTTCATAATATTGCTTCATGAGTTAAGGAAGTGCTTTGAATTGCTACTTGGGAGCTAGCAGGAAATATATAAGAGTACTTATATATGATTTTTTTTATAATTATTTAAAGTTACTTAAGAATGATTATTTTCCAAAGAACTATAACTATAATACATGCCCTATATCATAAATAAAAACTATTTTCCTATCTCTAACACTGTGTTTTTTTTCACCGTTTATAAAACCCGATTATCTCAGAACGATAAACGAAGGACATTTATCACTATTGCAGATGACCCTTCATATCCATACTCATAGATTTAGACGTTCTTATAAATCTATGTCCATACTATTATAAATTCGAAAGTAACTCTGTCTGTATGTTACCTTTTCACGCTTAAACCACTGAACGGATTTCGATAAAATTTGGCAGAGAGATAGATTGCATCCCGGGGAAAGACACACGATACTTTTTATCGACATACCTCGTGGGTAAAACCGCGGGCGGAAGCTAGTTTTCCTATATAGGGCTCTTCGTTACTAGTCGTAGTTTCGCAAAGCTTGACTCGGCGTTGTTCAAGCTGTAAATCTGCATAAATCCCTTGTTTCCAATAACGGAACAGGGTGCCGACGACTGTAGAAACAATAGGTTTATTCATTTGTTTTCGGCTCAGCACAGGGCTTACCGACTTTTTAGGGTTCCGTACCCAAAGGGTAAAAACGGGACCCTATTACTAAGACTCCACTGTCTATCTGTCCGTCTGTCACCAGGCTGTGTCTCATGAACACTGTGTCTCGTGATAGCTAGATAGTTAAATTTTCACAGATGATGTGTTTCTGTTGTCGCTATAATAACAAATACTAAAAACAGAATAAAATAAATATTTAAGGGGGGCTCCCATACAACAAACGTGTTTTTTTCGGCGTTTTTGCCTTGTGGTACGCAACCCTTCGTGTGCGAGTCCGACTCGCACTTGGCCAGTTTTTGTATGTATTTAAACATCCATCAGGTCCAATATTTTTATAGACAAAATTATTACTATCATCATTGACAGCTCGTAGGTACCACCTACTGGGTGGTACCTAATGGTGGGAAATCGTTTTTTACGCACCTAGGTACTAAATACAGGCAGTCACTTTTGAGCCTTGCTTCCCTGGCAATTAGGGTGCGAATTTCCACCACAACCATTCGACAGGTTTTCGAGTAAAAAATTACTCATTGTCAATTACACATTTTTCTTTCGAAGAAGGTCGTTTATTTGATTTTTTGAACAGTCTTTAGAGGACTCTTTTGATAACAATGTTTGATGTTCGATTCGGCACGGAAGTGCATTGAACGATTGTGAATAGCTATGCTGGTCTGCCAACACTTTATCCTACCGTCTCTTGTCAAATTTTCAGTTGGAGCTCTGTTTCACCTGCTGGCTGCTATCACTACGTCTAACAAAATATTCTTGTATCAACTCAGTCAATATTGGATCTTAGTCATAGTAGTTGTACAGATTATTATTAAAAAAATATTTGTAGAGACTGAGTAAGCAACATTAAGTAGTTCCTCTCAATATATACCACCCACATATACACGTTTTATTGTTTAGGCACTTTTCTCGCCGCGGCGACGAGTAAACGAGTAGCTATAAATGATTTTCTCGCTTATGAAACGTATCTACTCGTACTACAGATTGTTGATCCCGTGTAAGTAAAATAAATCATCATCTGCCTAGCCTTTTCCCAACTATGTTGTGGTCGGCTTCCAGTCTAACCGGATGCAGCTGAATACTAGTATTTTACATGGAGCGACTGCCTATCTGACCTCCACAACCCAGTTACTGGGTAATACGATGCCCCTTGTTAAGACTGGTTGTCAGACTTTCGGGCTTCTGACTACCCGTAACGACTGTCAAAGATCCATGAATGAGACCAACCGTGGCAAGCGTAGCTTAACCTGGTCTATCGACCTGTGCGGCTGTTATTATTTAGCCACGGGTCCCTCGTGTAATTACAAGAAATACATTAATAGTTGATCGCTGACAGTTTACACCACCCCGGCGAGTGCTAGTTTGTTACAGCGACAAGAGATAACAAAGAGAGTTCTCGCTCTGTGACGCTCGCTTGGTAGACAGAAAACTCGCACTTGATACAATACGCCCGACGTAACTTGGCGGCCCTGAACATGGGCACTAAGAACTTTCGCGCATGTTCTCTCACTCGCACTCGCCTCATGTCACCATTTGGTTCCTAAAAAATCTTACTGCGCAGCCTTCTGCGCAAAGTTCAGGCCCGCCAAGTAACGTCGGTCGTATTGTACTTACGCATACCAGCGAGTAATCGCTCGACGCCCTCGCGTTCTGCTCGTTGCTCACCAACTAATTTTTAGGGTTCCGTACCCTAAGGGTAAAAACGGGACCCAATTACTACGACTTCGCTGTCTGTCCGTCCGTCTGTCACCAGGCTGTATCTCAAGAACCGCGATAGCTAGACAGTTTCCACAAATTATGTATTTCTGTTGCCGCTATAACAACAAATACTAAAAACGACAATTTGACAGATTGTAGTAGCTTGATGTGCTGGCGTCTGTACAAAGAATGAACTCCTGTCTCTCTGAATATAATGCCATCCGTAAGTTATTATATGCATGATGATACATATCGTGATCTACTTTTACGTAAGAGCCTTAGCACACCTCCGTTGCGAAAATAATGATGGGAAATCGCTTAACGAATTCCGCTAAGACACATTACTACATTTATGTCGCGATTCGAGTAGTGGAACGTCATGAGAGTCAATTAAATTGTAGAATCGGAGTCGGAGCAAAATGTCCTCGCTTTCGACTAAGTAAATACAGTATACGAGTAGGTCATCTTCGGACCTCTTAGATTAGTTTTCCGTAAAATCAACAGCCATTTTACAAAAAAAAAGTTTCGCTCTATAAACGTGTCGACTGTCACAAAAACATGCGTAACAAACGTGGTACCACAACAAAATAGCGGGCTGAGCGCGGAGGTGTAACAGTGTACAGAGTCCAAGCAGATCAGCAAAATCACGCGGGTAAGCGATATAATCATAATCAAATCTGGGGGCCTAAAAAGGCCACTTTGGAGAATCATAAAAGGATAACATAATGAATCGTAATATGGCGAAGACAGTCCGTGCTTTTCTTTTTTTCGCTGCACTACGTACCTAGGTATAATTAAGGAGATTGGGATTGGATTTGGATCGGATTGATTGGTATTTTAGCACAGACAAAAATAAATTACTGAAAATTGCTTCACCAATGGGATTTGATACGATTAACTCAACGGTGAACTGTCCAATAAGTTATCATTTTATGATTCTGCCAAAGAGGCCTTTTTAGGCCCCCTGTGCTTTAGCACAGGCAGTTTCGCTTTTGTTTCTCTTGTAGTACTGTACAACGCACAAGTCACAGACAGACAGTCGGATTTACTGCGGTTTCATTGCTATGGTTTCGCGGCGGAGATGTGATACCCGCCTCAACGTAATCTTTACGATGACATTACGGCTTATAAGGTACCTAATGCAAATGTGTTTTATATTAGCCGGAACGTCAGACGGAGTCATAATGAGATCTACATTATGACTCATGACAGCTACAATGAATATTCTAACGAGAATATTCTCATAAGCTACCCAAGCTTGGCATACGAATGGCGAACAGCAGAGTGATTTCGTAACACACTATTAGTAGGAATGGTTTTCATTTTGACAGTTCATCAACAACATTAAGTGCGTTGTTTACATTGTTGAGTAGACAACATTTTCGAACATATGAAGCAATGGATTAGCAATATCCTTCAAAATGATTCAGCGATAGTGTGTTACGCAATAAGGGTGCTGGCCTACTAAGTCTAATGAACGACGGTACCTACAATTATAATAAAACTCGCTCACAATGGGCCTTATAAGAAGGCTAAAAGTCACCCAAAGGGCAATGGAGAGGACTATGCTTGGAGTTTCCCTGCGTGATCGAATCAGGAATGAGGAGATCCGCAGGAGAACCAAGTTAACCGACATAGCCCGAAGAATTGCCAAACTTAAGTGGCAGTGGGCAGGGCACATTGCTCGCACAACAGATGGCCGATGGGGCCGAAAGGTTCTGGAGTGGCGACCACGTACCGGAAGACGTAGCGTTGGAAGGCCTCCCACAAGGTGGACCGACGACCTTGTGAAGGCGCAGGAACCCGTTGGATGCGAGAAGCACAGAACCGGTCGAAGTGGAAGTGCTTGGGGGAGGCCTATGTCCAGCAGTGGACGTCTTTCGACTGAAATGATGACCTACAATTAATAGTTTGCCACAAGATACTGCGGCCGTGGTTTGTGGTCAAGTAGTGTCTAGTTCTGCATGCGGTTTGATTATCATATCACTAACGATCAAATGCGTCTCTTATTACATTTGACAGCTTCATTGAGATTACAAACCTCAGTGATAAATTTCAGTTAACATCGCAGCTGAATATTTTATGACACTATTTGAATTGTTTTGTCATTCTGAATTAGAGAACCGTTATTCACCGCTTAAATAAGTTGTGAATGCCCAAAATGAAGCTCAATTATTTGGCAAATTATGTATTAACTAGCTGTTGCCTGTTGCCCGCGACTTCGTCTGCGATCCAGGATGAAAAGTAGCCTATGTCCTTCTCCAGGTCATGGTCTACCCATGTGCCAAATTTAATCCAAATCCGTTCAGCCGTTTTAGCGTGAAAGCGTAACAAACAAATAAACAAACTTACTTTCGCATTTATAATATTACTAACAGCGCCCCGTGGTTTCACCCGCATAAGTGTCGATCCCGTGGGAATATCGGGATAAAATGTCCTTTCCCGAGACTCAAACTATCTCTATACCAAATATCATCCAAATCTGTTCAGCGGTTTAAGCCTGAAGAGGTAACAGACACAGACACAGGATTAGGATAGAAAAATTGTTTGTTATTATTTTTTGGTTAGACACACTAGCAGCTAATTAGCTGATGCGTGTGTTTCAAATAGCTTGTCAATTCTTGAAGCAGTTCAGTGTAGGAGCCGTCATAACATTTTCCGGGAGTCTATTTCATGCTGTTACAATTCGGTTAGACAAGACGCTGCAAGGGCTTTTTCTTTGATACATTTTCCCATAGCTTTAGGGAATGCTCACGCAAATGTTTGTCTGTATTCAATCTGTTTAATAAAAATTTTACAAATCATCATTCTGTGTTTACAGATAACTAACTAAGTAACTGACTAAATATGTGCTGTGTATAATCTTCATCATCATCATCATTTCAGCCGAAAGACGTCCACTGCTGGACATAGGCCTCCCCCAAGCACAACCACTTGACCAGTTCTGTGCTTCTAAAAAAAACACCTTACACTTACACAAAATTCAAAAGCTATATATTTTCACGTAAAATGACATATAATAAAACTTGAAAAAGACTACTTACAACTAGGAAAAGACAGATTTCAAATTTCTAACAATACTTTAGGAGAAAATAGCTTTTGAATTTTGCATAAGTGTTTCGTATTTATGTTCGTAGCTGTAGGTACTACAATATTTCATGATTACGTTGGACGTTGGGTCAAAAACTTGTTTCAAGTTTTGCTCCACATATCTCTTTTAATTAACACTTTAATTTTCAAAATGCATATGCATGTAGCCTGTTTTTATAAATTAATACGTCATGTATACTATACAGCAGCATATACGGGCAATGCCCGGCCCGTGGGCCGGATGCGGCCCGATCCGCGGGGGTGCAGTAGCATTGGGTTTCATTTTGACAGTTCAACAACATTCATTGCGTTATTTACGTTGTTGAGCCGACACATTTTGCGAACATATGAAGCAATGGATTAGCAATATCCTTCAAAATGATTCAGATCGAGATCAATAGTTTGTTACGCAATTAGGGTGCCAGCTTTTGGTCCGGCCCACAAAATATTAGGTAATTCTCAGTTCACGCCAGTAAGAAAGGCTAGCATTCTTCTTATGATAGATGATACTTTCATGATAAATGTTGTCCAATGCTTGCTTTGCGTACCTTTTCCTTAAAAGACTGCGGTATCTACAAGCAATGTATAACAAAATATTGTAAGTCACAATTTTATCGCAACTCACTCGTCTATTAAAATATGATCAAACGAACTTCTTAAGCGAAGTTCGATCAATATTATATGAGTCGCTTGCATGTTATCTTGTAGATTAAAGGGACTACTTACCTGGTTATAATATATCTGAAGAATGAAGCGAAGAAATATAATCTACCTCTTATGTACAGTCAGCAAAACAGTTAGGTATGTAGAATAAAATTTAATTTTATTAATATAAAACAAACAGCTCATTTATCAAATTAAATTTCAGTCGAAAACATCCATCGGTTTATTACTAAACTTCAACTATATCCGACGATCCTGCAAACCTAACTCTTTAGCTGACTGTACATACTTATGTACAGTCAGCAAAACAGTTAGGTATGTAAAATAAAATTTAATTTTATTAATATAAAACAAACAGCTCATTTATCAAATTAAATTTCAGTCGACAACATCCATCGGTTTATTACTAAACTTCAACTATATCCGACGATCCTGCAAACCTAACTCTTTTGCTGACTGTACATACTTACCTATGGCCCGTGACTTCATTATTGATTCATGGTTTGGCCCGCAACTTTCCAAAGGTTGCCCAGCCCTACTATACAGCATACTTAGATATATCATAAAGGTGTTGTCATATTTAAGGGTGTGGTACAGACCATCAGACTGAACAACTTTCCCCGTGGGACCAACATCGTAATCGCGATAAAATTATCGGGGTATTCCTCGAAAAGCACCAACTTTGAAACGCACCAAATGAAATGTCTATCGATATAATTTATTACGAATCCTTCATGCTCTTCTCTATTTTTCATCGTTGATGCATTTCTAGGAATAAAATTATACTTGCATATTATTTTTATATTTATTAATATTAAAAAAAATCGAGGAATACTTTTAGTGCTATTCAAAGTTGGTGCGTTTCGAGGAATACCCCAAATTATCAACTGTCCCATATAAAATTTCAATACCTACTCGACCCAAATGTACGGGACGGCTGATTATTTCTTCGCGATTACTATGCTGGTTTCAAGGAGACTGTTGTTCAATTTGATGTTCTGTGACCACACCCATAAAATAAATAGAAATTAAGAAAAAAAAATATAGAAAACACGTTTTTGCGGTGAACATGATCAATAAAAGGAACACGCACACACAAAAAAAAATAACAAGTGGCGTCACATCCACGTAAAACGGCCATCGCTCAGCATAATGCTAAGACTCTATACGAGACAGAGCCCCAGCGCCGGTTTTTGGACCACACCTTTCTGAAACACGCCATATACAGTCAGGGAAATTAATTTCTAAGCAAAATTTAACCTTACGTCAATATGCCATGTTGTGGCCTTTTCAAACAACTGTCAAAGTACGACAGTTGTGATCCTGTTAATCCTACTTCCTACTAATATTATTATCAATGTGAAAGTTTGTGAAGATGTTTGGATGTTTGTTACTCAATCACGCATAAACCGTTGAACAGATTTGGATGAAAATTGCCACATAGATATACCATTACCTGGATTAACAGATACAAACAAAAATCTGCTGTTTCATACAAAATTTCAATACCTACTTGACCAAAACGTATGAAACAGCAGATTTTTTTTCGTGATTTCAGTATTGGTCCCTTAGTGAAAGTTGTTCATATTCATAGGTAGAACACCCTGTAAAAATTTGGATGGTCATAAAAAATCTTCCTGTATATCGAAGTGCATTTGCATTTTCCCCGCCTGTCTTCCAACTCTTCATAAGACGTGAGCGGCGATCAAAAATGTATTAAAGTATCGACACGTTTATAGGAAAGTATAATCCTTAGAGACTGAAGCGAGCTTTCAGCCCACCTGGTCTGCTTCTACTTTGGAAATGTTAGAGAGTAAAAAGATATAACTTTCACTTTTGAAAGCGATTTTCTATCAAAGTTGCGATTGGAATTATGAGTTAAGTATGTAGGTACTACCCAGTGGCGTGCACCGGGGCCCCCAAGCTCAGGGGGCCCCTCGGCCCCTGACCAAGAAACCTCGAACTAACCTAGCAAAAAGTTTCTTCCACCTTCAGAACATAAATATTATAAATCCTTTCTGTTGTGTTGTGTAAGTTCTTGTGTTTAGCTACTTCAACCAATCGGCTGTTATGTGACCGATTTATGAATACTAGCTTACTCTGCTGAAATATTAGTAATGAACTGCACTCCCTTTTTTGACAAAATTCCATATCCTTGTCATCTTCTACAAAATATTGTTACGGTACTCCTACACCCTAAACCATTTACTTATGTAAGTATTTATGTTTTTTACTTGATAAAATAAAACCTAACCAGTTTAGATAGAGCCCCAACTTTTTTGTTGCACCGGGGCCCCTGGTCACGTAGCTACGCCACTGGTATACTACCTTTTATTTTTGGGATGGGAAATCATCAAATGACCCCTCCCGCTCTGGGTGGAGCGGAAGGGAGTGTCAGACTCTTACTGACTAAAACCCACCCGTGTTCCTTCCTTAGCCCTTTATGTTCCGGGCCAGCGGTAACCCTTTCGGACAATCCCGCTGACCCGGCAGGCTTCGGCCCTATGGGGCCCCTCCTCGATGCTGACATCTCTTTGAGGCGCGCGTGGAACACGTACGCGCCGTCCGGCACGGGCCTGGTCCTGATCGGACGGTGAGCTACCCATCACTCTCCGCCCGCAGGCCCGCGCCTACGGTGGCCGGGAGTCGTCGCGCGGCTCCCGACGCCCGGAGCGTCTCCCGCGGCGGCTGGGACGGGAGGCTCTCTCCCTGAGCCGTCCCGCCACCTCCTTCGCTAGCATGACTGCTTCGCAGAAGGAGGTGACTGCCTCCCACTCCCTCTCGCCCCGGACCATGGCTTGCACCAGGGCCGGGCGCGAGAGACTGGTATACTACCTAGCTTATGATCGCGGCTTCGTCCGCGTGGAGGTCAAAAAATATCCCACTAGAACATACTTCCGGGATAAAAAAGTATCCAAAGTCCTAACCTAGGTCACGGACTATCCGTGTGCCAAATTTCGCCCAAATCCGTTCAGCCGCTAAGGGAGGTCGCCCACGGCAACTTTTTGCAGCGATTAAGTAGCGCGTTTCGTCAACGCGCGTCTGCATCGCTACGTTTAGCCATTTGTTGTATTTGCAACGTGGGACAAGCGATTCAGTAGTGATACAGAATCACTTCTGCATCGAAGTAGGTAAACGCGTGACTGTATAGATTCAGCATCGCAAAAGAGCTAAATGTTGAATATGACATTCTAAATGTTTCCTTTTTGTTTGAAACGTTGTTACATAATAGCTCCCACGTAACCTTTCTTTATTATTTGGGTGCACCCAATATTTACGTTGCCCACGCCTACGCTATGGGTGCTTCCGTAAAAGCAGCAACAAAGACTATGCGATCAACGTTGTCTCGACCGAGTCCGTCTAAAGCAGTCTACACACCAAGCCGCCGCCGACCCGCCGACACAGCCGTCGACTTGATGTCGGCGGCTTTATTTCAAAAGAATCATGTGGTGACTTGTACCCGCGCGTGTCGACGCGGCGACGGGTCATCATGTCGGTGGGTCGGCGGGTTTGGTGTGTAGACTGCTTTACAACTGTAGTGTTCACAGACATTCACAGGTAGTCGCTACAGCATCGCGACTGTTTTGCGGCGGTTTTACGACTGTATCACTACTGAATCGCTGCAAAAACTTGTTGCAGACAGAGTTATTTTCGCTGTTCGCATTTATAATATTAGTATGAATTGGCGTTTGACAGCACTGGATAGGGATAAGTGGAAGGAGGGAAGGGAGGCCTTTGCCCTGCAGTGGGACAGAAATGGCTGATAATAATAATAATTATTGTTTTTCCATAGTCTTAGATAACCAGTTCACTTTAGCCACCAAAACCCATAATCCAATATTTTTGTTTCCTTATTTTACAATAGTCCTACACCAACCGGGGGTTATCCTTGGGTGCACTTGTATAGTGCGAACAGGGATAATCGTCGGTTGGTGCTTCATTTCATTGAAAATCTCTAACGGGCCTCTGCGAGTTGGCTTCGGCCCCTCGTACGCCTTCCAAAGGACCGGGACCCCATGGTCCCGAGATATGTTAAAATAATAATGAATTAATTGTTTACCTATAGGTATAATATCTATGAATAATTGTAGGTACCTATTATAACGGTCCGGGGTATTTTTAGTTTAAAAGTGAAACTTTAACAAAGCTCCGAATTTTGTATAGTCTTTTAACCCTGCCTTCTTCTTGTAGCGACATAATTCCATTAAAACTTCACACTCGCAGACACCTGTCCGTTAGTCAAAACCGCATAACGTAATTGTTTCCCAAAACGAAGCAAAACAGCCTGTCAATTAATCGCACTGTCCCTCTGATTTTGCATCACTGTCCAAATTACAGTGATCTTTATTCTCATTCCGATAAGGTTGCTTTTATGTTGCTGCCACTGACAAGCCTGTCAAAATCATTGTGATCTTTATTCTCGTTACAATAAGGTTGCCGTTAGGTTGCTGCTGTCAGAGGAAAAATAAGTGCGGACTGTACACGACCAGTCGTTACCACAGCCTCATAACATACAGTGCACCAACCCGCCACAGCCTGAATACAGACAGAGCCACTAGTCAACCAACGCAACCGCAACCTCGCAGAGTAATCACGTCAATAATATAGCGCACTATAATATTGAATAAGCGGAATCCAATGCATTGAATGCTGAATTTATCACAATACTTCATAATAACGACCACCGGCGGATATTTAAATATTTTAACGTCATTTGCTGCGACTGTTCCCCTTCCAACTGCAGGGAAAACGGAAAGAAATATTGATCACCATTTTTGCCGCGTTTTGTGTATTCAATTCCTGGTTTTCTGACACGTTTTCTTTCACGGAGATAAGTAAACAATCAGATGCTATTCTCGTTTGAGCACTTGGTGCATAATATGTTTACGCCGGGAGCAGCAAACACTGCATTACCGTCAAGCAACATATTTACTCTAGGGAGGTTACCGTGCTTCGAGTAACAGACTTTGGCGATAAGCGTAAAGCTGGATTCAATGCTCGACCGACGATCAGCGCCGACATCGGTCGAATGTAGCTATATGAATGAAAACTTAGGAACAACTACAGTGCAGCGCTTATGAATCACCACGCGTGTAAAGCTACGTAGCGCTGACGAGGACCGTCGGTCGAGCTCGTCGGTTAGGCGTACGTCTGTCGACTGACGGGCTATGTCGGTATATGCGGGCGTTTAGTGCGACGCTGATCGAGTGCCCGACCGTACGCGCGTACGCAATATCTCTCTTGACTTCTCTTGTGAGTAAGTTTGCCGTTAGCTAAACACTAAACCTCACCTTTCATTATATCTATGGTCACGAGCGAAAATCAGCGCGCACGGTTTGCGCGTACCGTGCGCGATGTCCGTCGGTCGAGCACAAGTCCAGTCAAAGCCCAGAGATTTGTGGCCGGCTCCGTGTTAAAATGGGACACTTAATCGTGTCCAGTTTGTCCTATTGTCTCCACGTTACAGGAACTGATAGATGCTAATGACGCTATAAAGGTCCCAAACTCATAGCCAAATTCTGGGCCGGTCCAATTTAGATTGTCATCAACACGCAAAGAAGAAGGACCTAAACAATCTTATAATATCGTAAGCCAAGCGAACGGAATACACGTAGTTGCCATTCATATAAATCCTTAAGCTCCTTACTCACCTACGTAGATGTAGGTCATAGGGGGGTACATTGTGCTCACTAATACCGTTGTTGTCGCGAAACCGCGCGGTACAGTGAGACACGAACTTGCAATCAATCGCACGCTGTAACACAACCGGTTGCTACCACAGTCTGTCGAGGTACAGCTGGTAAACTGTTGAGGCAGGAGTAGGTGCTCGTCAAAGAGCAAGCTTCATACATTAGTGCAATGATAGCTAAAGTCGCGTTATAAGAAGGTTAAGCTAAAGACTATTTTCGATAAGACCGCTCATTGTGTCATCCATTGAAAATTTTCTTCATTTTTATCATCTGTAATTTTTTGATATACCCACATAGGTACTAGGCATGCCTTTTAAGTTCTGTCGTTTCCATATTTCCCGGCAATTTTGAATTTGGAACTGTTCTATATTTGAATGTGTTTAAATTTTGAATCTCAAAACAGTTGAAAGTATTAGGATTAATGCTATTGTTTAGTCACAGCGTCGATTGGAATCTGTCAGGTTACGGACGAAAATGAATCTTTCTAAGGAAAATGTTCGTGCAATAATTTTCTACAACTTTAGAAGAGGCCTGACACGGCTTCAGTGTTTTGAAGAGCTAACATCTGTGTTCAGTGATGAAGCCCCATGTCTGCGGACTGTCGAACGCTGGTATTTAGAATTCCAGCGTGGACATACTAGTGTTAGTGACAAATCTCGCTAAGGACGCCCAAAATTCGCCTTCACTGAAGATAACATCATTGCTGTGAGACAACTAATTCTCGAAGATCGTCATGTGACGTATCGAGAGATAGAGGCTCTATTAGGCATCTCAGGGACAACCATTCAGAAGATCTTGCATGAAGCGCTTGGTGTGAGAAAGCTAGTTTGCCGTTGGATACCGCATCTGCTTTCCGACGATCACAAGGCGGCCCGCGTCAGATGGTGTAAGAAAACTCTGCAAAGGTTCAACCGAGGAGAGTCAAATCACGTCTAAGACATCATCAGTGGTGACGAATCTTGGATCTATGCCTACGATCCTGATTCCAAACAATAATCTACAATCTGGGTCTTTCAAGACGAGCCAAAGCCGACTAAAGTTGTTCGTTCTCGAAGCACTTTAGAGAAGATGGTGGCCACGTTCGTTGGAAAAACCGGCCATGTTGCGACTATTGCACTTGAAGATCGTAGAACGGTTAACGCAGAGTGGTATACCACAGTTTGTTTACCACAAGTCATCGCCGAACTTCGAAAATCTAACTCAAAGCGACGCATCATCCTGCACCACGACAACGCAAGCTCACACAGCGCTCGTCAAACGATTGAGTATTTGAAGCAGGAAAAAGTAGAAATTCTTGACCATCCTCCATACAGTCCTGACCTAAGCCCTAACGATTTCTTTACATTTCCTAAAATTAAGAAAAGTCTTCGTGGTCAAAGGTTCCAGTCCGGTGAAGAAGCAGTCGACGCTTTCAATTCAGCCATTTTGAACACCCCCACTTTAGAGTGGAATAAATGTTATAATAACTGGTTTGAGCGAATGGAAAAGTGTATTAAGCTACGTGGTGAATACTTTGAAAAACAATAAAAAGTACTATAAGGTTCTAGTTGTGTTTTTTTCTTCAAACGACAAAACTTAAAAGGCATGCCTCGTAATGAAGAGTTTTCTTCCTGTCTAATACAGGGTTATTGGTAAAACATTAACAACCTCTCAGGACTATATTACGAACATCATAAACAACAACTTTTGTTCTATGACTTTTATTAATTCATCAGACTTTCATACTAAAATAAAAATATTTCAATTCAACGAATTGAATTATTCGATTTTCTGTTACGAACTCTACGCGAAGCAAAAGACAGCCCTAGTTAGGTATGTATGGCAGTAAGGCAGTAGTAAGGCAGAGGGGAGCGGGGGTTAATACAACAACAACGAAATCTTAAAGGTTTGTTTTTGGTAAAAGTATTATATTGACGTGACAACGTCTTAAATTAGGTTGCGGCTGGGAGTCACTTATGAAAAAGTGTAACGCTCGGTAACGTTACGATGAGTCACCGAACGAGAGAGAGGCCCGCCGAATGCCTTGCGTCTCTCTCCCACTCAACTATGATCGGATGATCGGTCGTTGTCACGTAAAATCTTCGCCCGTAAAACCGACTTTACAGGCAACCATTTTTTTTGTAAAAAGTCATAGAACAATGTTGTTGTTTATGATGCTAGTAATCCAGTCCTGCAAGGTTGCTAGTGTTTTACCAATAACCCTATATATTTATACGACTTGCTTAAAAGTTGTTTATAAAGTTACATTTGCCCTCCTCGATGAGAGAAAGTTGAAAATGTTTGTTTGAAAATTATTTGGGTACCTAACGTTTTCCGTCCGCGAGAGTATGGATGGCGCCTAAATCTAAGCACGTTACGTCTCATCTGTAGCGTCAACATACTTACGTACTCACCACGAGTATAAAGATCGGTTCAGCGAGTGGATAATTTCATTAAATACAGGACGGCAAGGACAACAACGTGCAACCTGTTACATGAATTCAGTAGGAACATGATAAAATTTTTGGTGCGTTTTTTTTTTGTTTGCTTATTTTGTGTCCCAATGTTGTTGTTGTTTTGTTGTGGGCCTTATAAGAAGGCTAAAAGTCACCCAAAGGGCAATGGAGAGGGCTATGCTTGAAGTTTCCCTGCGTGATCGAATCTGGAATGAGGAGATCCGCAGGAGAACCAAGGTAACCGACATAGCCCGAAGAATTGCCAAACTTAAGTGGCAGTGGGCAGGGCACATTGCTCACAGAACAGATGGCCGATGGGGCCAAAAGGTTCTAGAGTGGCGACCGCGTACCGGAAGACGTAGCGTTGGAAGGCCTCCCACAATGTGGTCCGATGACCTTGTGAAGGCCGCAGGAACCCGTTGGATGCGAGAAGCACAGAACCGGTCAAAGTGGAGGTGCTTGGGGGAGGCCTATGTCCAGCAGTGGACGTCTTTCGGCTGAAATGATGATTATGAATTGATGACGATGAGGTTGTGTCGATGTCCAAGCCAACCTGTACACTCACGTGACAACCTATCGCAGAACGTTTACGTTAAGAGTAAACTAGTCGCGAGCTCGAAATCACTGGTGGTCATGGCCAAAAAGCACGCATTCTCACCTGGCTTCGTGTCCGACAGATCTAGTAGCAGTGATAAGCAGTTAGACGCTAGTCTACACAAACAACGTCTAGTTCTCACGCAAAGAAACACCGATCCGAACTGATAGGCGCGTAAAATCGAAAAGTGCTTCGGTAAATCGAGTTTTATGAAAAAACCACTGCATAAAACAACAAAGTTTATTGAACTCTTCGATAATTGAGCTTTGTCGGTAGGTACGGACTTGGTATTGATGATTTTACAGTTCTTTTATTACTTATTTACACTCAAAGTTACGTTAAAAATAGCAAGAAAAACGAATCTTTGTTGGCTTAGGTATAACTTTTTATTTTAGGTAGGTACTATTCTGTTTCCGTACAGACAAAATTAATAATAAGTCAAAAGTTCAAAACGATGTCATGGTTAACTCTGGATGCACAATGTCAAACAGTGGAGTAATACTCTCCCGAAAGTATGGAAAAAATATCGACTAGTGGCACCTTAAGTCTCTGTCGGTTATCATAGGTACCTACTCTGTTCCCTAAACCGTACGTAACCACAGAACTATGTGCGATGTCGCGAGATAATCGTGTTAATGTAAACTAAACAATTAGCAATATGTAGCACTAAAACTCATTTTAATTAGGGATGACTAAATTCGTATTTTAAAGCAACAGCTGCGCGTTGAAACTCATCAGACAATTTATTCTCGATGTTACAGTTGTGTAAATCGACAAATGAAAATATGGAAACAATGTAAAGAAATAACTTTATTGTTTTAAATTGTAAACACGTTAAGCTTATAAACAATGTTTCGGATATTCAGTAAATAAAGCATCACGTAAATCTTTGTAGGAACAATGTTTGGTGAATTTGGCTTTCACATCATGTCCGCAACAAATGGTCGTGTTTCAAAAATATGATTAAATACTTACCTTCGTTTTGATTGTTCACAAACACGTTGGTATTCCTGAAATTAGTTTCCAAAACAAACAAATGTTTATCTATACTAATAATAAAGGGAAAGAGCTTGTTTGTTTGAACGCAATAATCTCTGGAACTACCAGTCGTATTAAAATATTTTTGCATTTGATAGCCCAATTCTTGAGGAAGGCTTATTTCAGGCGGAGATTTCTTGAAAACGTTCAAAAAGTTGGTTTTTAAAGAAGTATATATTTTGACAAACGCGATTCACGTCGCGCGCGACACTAAGGGCCCTCGCGCACTAGGCAGCCTGGCTGCGGCAGCCTGTCGAACATATGACGGTGTATGGGAGCCCGCGCACTAAGCAGCCACGAACTCCGCAATTTCCCATTTATTTTCAACTGGCTGCCGCAGCCAGGCTGCCTAGTGCGCGGGAGCCCTAAGGCACCGCTCGTTGCGCGACTTGGGGTGCCTTTGTGTCGCGCGCGATTTTATCGCGTGTCGCGCCTGTTTTAAGGAGCAAAAGAGAGTTTGAGAAAATACATGTAATTATTTCATACAACAGTATGTTTGTTTATTTTTGTTTATTTAAATCCTAATGAAACTACTGACACCATGAATAGTGTGTCTGAAAGGTTGAGCAGGCTCCATAAAAAAAAGCTTGATCGCCACAGGACGCCATGCAGATGTGAAACATCGAAATTGATGGTTATTGAAGAATTTATAATGAAAGATTTAATAACCAAAAAAAAAATATATATTTTTCTGGCATAACGGGCCATATGAGAGCATCATGCTGTTTGCCGTTACGGCAGCATATGAGCCGGTTTTACTAGCGACGCGCGCCTATATCTCACAAAAAAAAATGGTTGCCTGTAAAGTCGGTTTTACGGGCGAAGATTTTACGTGACAACGACCGATCATCCGATCATAGTTGAGTGGGAGAGAGACGCAAGGCATTCGGCGGGCCTCTCTCTCGTTCGGTGACTCATCGTAACGTTACCGAGCGTTACACTTTTTCATAAGTGACTCCCAGTCGCAACCTAATTTAAGACGTTGTCACGTCAAAAAACACACACAAAAAGACATTGTCTTTTCTATCAATACTTTTGAAGAAAATCGGTTTTAGGGTTCCGTACCCAAAGGGTAAAAACGGAACCCTATTCCGTCCGTCCGTCCGTCTGCCTGTCACTAGGCTGTAGGTATCTCAAGAACCGCGATAGCTAGACGGTTGAAATTTTCACAAATTATATATTTCTGTTGCCGCTATAACAATAAATACTAAAAACAAAATAAAATAAATATTTAAGGGGGGGGCTCCCATACAACAAACATGTTTTTTCGGCGTTTTTGCCTTGTGGTACGGAACCCTTCGTGTGCGCGTCCGACTTGGCCAGTTTTTTAATCTTGCGTGGTTGTAAAGTATTTATACTCGTGAGTGTATCTATACATAGGTAGATATATTACCTAACTAATCGAACTATAAAAACTAGTAGGTAATAGCAAGGCTTATGTTCGCTCCACTCACAAGTCATTAAACCTATCAATTCTTGCCTGAGACCATTTAGCTTTAAGTATCGTGTTTAACAAATTATACCGATGTCACTTCTCAGTTATGTCGTGCATAATCATAGCTAAACAAATGAGGTACAAGAAACATTTAGTTATGGCGCACACTATGCGACATGAAACTGCGACAGCTAGACGAAACGACAGACTGCGGCCGACAATTTTCATAATTATATTTTGTTCAAAGCTCCGCACACTTAGCGTAGAGTTGCAGAGTGGCAGCAACAGGCTAGGAGAGTCGCACCGTGCGACTAGACGCACGGTTTACACGCATACTGACGAAAGTCGCATGCGACAGGTCGGCGTCAGGGCACCTGAAGACAGGCACGACGCGACAACGCGACGCGACTCTAGTAAAACAATTTCTACGAAAACTATGGAAATTGTTCTACCAGAATCCCGTCGCACCGTCGCGTCGCGCCTGTCTGCGGGAGCCTTTAGACTTGCTGTGACCGCTGAGGAAAATTATCTCTTCTTGCACGACGTCTTTCTTATCGATTACTCGCAGACGCAAACGACAGCTCTGCGTCTAGTCGTAGCGACAAAACGCACATTTTCTATCACTAAAGTGTCAAACTACCACAGACACACGACAACTTGTTAGTTCATTATTATTGAGTTTTCCATTAGGATTTTTTTTAACAGCCCGGCAGGGTAATTGCGTAACACACTATCAGTAGCAATGGGTTTTATTTTGACAATTCGACAACATTCATTGCGTTATTTGCGTTGTTAGGCAGACACGTTTTTCGAACATATGGAGCAATGGATTAGAAATATGCTTGAATTAGGGTGCTGAGTTTGGAAGCTGGCGGTGTGTACCCCGTGGTTCGGCCCTGCGCCTGATCTCTCCAGCCGTGTCGGATTGCCGTCCCATCGGACTATGAGAGTGAGGGAAAAGGGAGTGCACCTGTGTCACACACTTCGTCGCTCGCAGGACTAAAAGTCTTATCTCATTTTTTAGCTGATTTGAGTTGGGACAACTGCATTGTTCTATACTTCTATTCGTGATTCTTTGAATTCTGTTGCCTTTCAAAATGATTATATTTTGAGATCCAAATAACATAGAAGTACGACGGTTAGTGAAAAATGTAAAGAATCGCGAATGGAAGGATGTGGTAGTCCTGACTCGGGTCGGCTGTGCGCCTGTTATTATTTAGCCACGGGCCCCTCTTGTCAGATTTAAACAATTTATTTAAATTAGATTGGTTTGATTTAATTAATGTCACTTTGATAACTTGTAGACGAGTTTCTTCTGTAAATAACAGGAAATGTTAACTTTTCAAAGGCTTAGTGAAAAACACATTTGAATTTAAAAACAACATTAAGTGTTTAAGAAGAATCAATCTTCTTGTTAATATTTTCTTTTTAGTCAAAAGTAAAAGTAAAAGTCCAGCTGAAACTGCATGCCGCAATAGGAGAGGCCTAAGTATGTCCAGCAGTGGACTGCTGTAGGTTGAGATCATGATGATGAATCAAAACTATTTTGCATATAGCCTATGGGTACCTTACCTGCAGTCGACAGGAATGCGGAGGAACCTTCGACGCCATATTTTAGTTTGTTAATAGTTTTAGTTAGGTTAGGATATTATATTTTTATTTTAATAGTTTGTTACTTTATTTAGTACTAGCTGCGGTCCGCGGTTTCACCCGCATAAGTTTCGATCCTGATGGAATATCGGGATGAAATGTATCCTTTCCCGGTACTCAAACTATCTCTATACCAAATTTCATCTAAATCGATTCAGCGGTTTAAGAATGAAGAGGTAACAGACAGACACACTTTCGCATTTATAATATTACTAGCTTTTGCCCGCGGCATCGCTCGCGTTAATTTAGAATTTGACAATCAATTCGTTTTGAAAGAAAAAAGAGAAGAGAAGAAACTTACTTTGGCCTTTATAATATTAGTTAGGATATTAGTATGGATTTTTCACAGTGTAGCCCTGGCTCTTGTACAGACGCCAGCACATCAAGCTACCCGAAACTGTCAAATTTTCCCAATCAACTTTGAACCTTATAGTTTAGCGATAAAGTTGAAAATCAATTAAAGAAATTTGACAGATTGTAGTAGCTTGATGTCCTGGCGCCTGCAGGAAATACAGCCCATGTTATGAAAACAACCGCAATTTCGTGCGAAAATTACATAACGTTAAGCCGAGTAACACACGATCAAACATGGGTATTATCAATGGATTAATGTTGCCAACAGTAATTATTACAGGTTCATCCATCACTGATATTGTATGGATACAGTGGTTATTAAGAAATCTAGGCTGGTATATATAGGTATGAGTTGGTCGATTAATTTCAGATAGGGGACAATGACACTAGTTAGATAGCGCGGTGATTCATGCGAAGTAGTTTAGAGATTTGTCTCTAGAAAGACAATGGGCACCAATGGTCGTAGAATCCATATTAATATTATAAATTCGAAAGTAACTCTGTCTGTCTGTCTGTATGTTACCTACCTTTTCACTGAACGGATTTCGATAAAATTTGGCAGAGAGATAGATTGCATCCTGGGGAAGGACTTAGGATAGTTTTTATCGACATACCTTGCGGGCCAAGCCGCGGGCGGAAGCTAGTAGAAAATAGTTTATTGTCCAGGATACAGTAAGCAGGTTTACAGGTTAACACAAAGTCGGGACGACATAGTATATTATACTATGTGTCTTATGCCTATGATGTTCCCACTGCTGGGACACAGGCCTCCTCTCGGTGAGAGGGAGTGGGCCGCAATTTACCAGTGAACCCCAAACTAGACAGGTAGTATGATGAGGTGCTGTCAGGTGTTTGGATTCTACCAGTTTCTTTTGATTGATGTGTAATATAATGTAGGTAATCTACAATTTGCCTAACCTTTTCCCAAATATGTTGGCGTTTGCTTCCAGTCTTCAGTCCAGCGACCGCCTATCTGATTTCTACAAGCCAGTTTCTGGGTAACAATACCCTGTAAGACAGGCTGTAAGACTTTTGGGAGTCTGAATATCCGTAACGACTATCAAAGAACCACAAATGACAGCCGGGACCAACAGCTTAACGGCTTTCCGACACACGGAGGGGTCTCGAAGTCTCGATATGTAATGGATGGTGACCCATCCACGCAAAGACCGCGGCACGCGTGGCTGAACCTGCGATCGATGCGCGCGGCCGTTATTATTTAGCCATGTAGTAACCGTTCAAAATGTTTGACTTACATAATTCTTCTTAGGTAGGTACCTATACCGTATACTTAATAGGCGTTCGTAAAACACTCCCATAACCGCAACGCTTGTCAAAGGAATTGGTGATTTCAGTGATTTGTCATAATTAGGCGAAAGCGTCCGAGTAGCGCGCGAAATTCAAAGGAGCCTGAATATTTTTTTACGGACGCTGCCACACCTACCTGGCTGTCCGCCATTTCGTTTTTTTTTTTTCAAAATGGCGGCTATGCATGAAACTGAACGTTAATATCTCGGAAACGTGACGTTCTGCGGGGTTTGTTTTCTATCGATTAATATAGGCAAGATAGGTGCGGCCGCTGCCGCCATTTTGAAAAAAAAAAGACAAAATGGCGGACAGGTACCTAGGTATGCTGCGGACCTTCAAAGCCATTTACTTACTTATGTTTTTTTGCAATTTGCAGGTAAGTATTAGGTTGTATGTTGATTAAAACATGATTCGCGACCGTGACAAATATAATACAACAATAATAATCATTTTATTTCGGACAACTATAAGATCCATAACTTGTTAGTAACAGTTTTGCACTTAAAATACTAGTGTTAGTAACTTAAACTGAAGACGAAAAAGTACGAAGACCACCCAACAACTCGACACCGAGAAACTATGGAACAAGTCTTCGCACAAATTGCCTTATTATGGTGGAGGAAGTATTTGTCGCCACAGCCTTCAGCCTTCAAATATGGCTTTAAATAATTATAATCATGAGAACCAGCAACACAAAAAAAAAAAATCGCGTGCTACCCACTCTGTTTCGCCTTAACAGGTTCCGCGGTAAACGAGACACAATAGAAGTTTTATTGTTATGTCGGCTAAAGCCGTAGCTGTAGTTTAGTACCCTTGGTAACTTAGGGCCCGGTTGTTTCAAAACGTACAGACGCCAGCACATCAAGCTACTGCAACCTGTCAAATTTCTTTAATAGATTTTCAATGTTACAGTTACGACATAAGGTTCAAGGTTGATTGGAAAAATTTGACAGTTTCGGGTAGCTTGATGTGTTGGCGTCTGTACGTCAAATAATAACGATTACGTACTCGTTATTATTATTTTGACGTACGGCAAAGCTATAATTTTGTAATTGTAATTTGAAACAACGCTTTTTTTGGTTTGACGATAGCGCAATTTTTGACATTCACGCGTGCGTCAAGTGGATGTGAAACAACCCACCCTTAAAATCTGGGTAAATGAAGCGACAAGGACGTAATACGCCAACATAACAATAATGACAATTGACTAGAACCGATATTAATATGTCAAAGTTTTCGTAGTGACTGTACCCGCGGGTCATTGCGTAACAATATTGCTTCATTATGTTCGAAAAATTTGTCTGCACATCAAGGTAAATAACGCAATTAATGTTGTTTTATTGAACTGTCAAAATGAAAGCCATTGTTACTGATGTTTTATTAAAGAGCACCACACAACCAAAACAATTCTAAGTTAAAAGTTCCCTGTATTAAGATTTTAAGAAGTCGTAAACAACTTAGGTAATCCAATTGCTTGATATTTCGTAGAGCATCAAGTTCGAATTTAAAACAAATCGATTTCACGCTTTCGTTAATCGTTAAAGGCTCTTACATTTTGAGAGCTGTCAGAAGTTTCCAATGTCGCTTTGAATCACAAATTGGCCAATAAGACGGTACCTTCAAAGGCTTTGTGAGGAAAATTAGTTTATTGTTCTTGGCTGGTTGCGGAAAACTCCATGGAATTGTAATCAATATCATAATGTACTTTGCGTTCATCAGGGTCGAGTTGGCTTCTAGTCTTACCGAATGCAATTGAATACCAGTATTTTACAGTGAGCGACTGCGTATCTGACCTCCACTAGACCAAGGTTCGCACGGGCACATTTTTCCCGCGGCGATTTTTTTTCGCGCACTTGATTTTCAACGCTTTGCTTAACGCCGAGAGTTTAAAATCGAACAGTGTGTTTTTTAGACGCGCAAATCCAGTGCGCAATATAATCCCGTCGCAATATTTTCTCGTCCGTGCGAGCGTGGGGTAAGACTGGTAGTCAGACTACCCGTAACGACTGTCAACGATGTACAGTCACAAAAGGCGATAAGGCACCAGGGTCGTCGGATATAGTTGAAGGTCTTCGAATAAAATTTAATTTAGTTAATGATAAAATTTCATTCGAAAACATCAATCGGTTTCTTTCTAAACTTCAACTAGGTATACTATCTCCTTTGTTGACCGTACATGACAGCCGGGATCAAAGGCTTGGCAGATTTCCGAGACACTCTGTGGCAAACAACGAAAATGCGACCCCAACGACACCGACTTCCGAAATTAAAGTTATTTCTCACTTGTAGTGTCTTTTTTTGGAAGTCGGTTGTTTTTTTTTGTAAAAAGTTTTTTAATACAGTTGCTCAAAAAGTGGTGTATTGCAGGGACGTATAGCATTCGGGATGTGGGCTATTACATACTAGTGCTTTTTTTTTACCTTTCCCGAACTCGTGCGTGTCTCTTTCCCAACTGTCAAAATAATGTCTATTAAAAAGAAAAACCAACCATGAAGTTTTTACTAAAGAGTTTTTGTGATTCATACAAATACGTATATTTCTAAAAAGAAGCTACTAATTTATTTCAATATCATATTTAATGATTTAATTGAATGAGTTAGGTTAGGTTTCATTTCATCGACCGCAAGGTAGGTGGTGGCCCAGTGGCAACGACAGCGACTTACGGAGTGAAATGAAATTGTTTTTTTAATACAGTTGCTCAAAAAGTGGTGTATTGCAGGGACGTATAGCGTTCGGGATGTGGGCTATTACATACTAGTGCTTTTTTTTTACCTTTCCCGAACGTCCGTGTCTCTTTCCCAACTGTCAAAATAATGTCTATTAAAAAGAAAAACCAACCATGAAGTTTTTACTAAAGAGTTTTTGTGATTCATACAAATATTTCTAAAAAGAAGCTACTAATTTATTTCAATATCAGATTTAATGATTTAATTGAATGAGTTAGGTTAGGTTTCATTTCATTTCATCTCATTAAATTTCATTTTCATTTCATATCAATAAAAAAAATATACTGAAGACTAAGCTGTATGGATAGTTCCCCTTGCCTACCAAAATGGGTGAAGAAAAAAAAACTCTGCTTATATTCTACGGTTGGCGCCATTTTCCAGAAATTTTCTTTGCGAGTTTAGTTGTTTTTTTTGCACAAAATGAGTAATTTCGACCCTATTTTTTTTTTATTAACACCACAGGAACTCAGTATAATTGCACAAAATGCTTCGGAGAACATTTTACCGGAAAAGTCAAAAAGTCGTTACATATCCACATACGACAAATTTTTTGCGTGGAGAGAAGAGAAAAAAGCAATATTGTGTTTTTATTATTTTATTAAATTGCTTAATTTTTTTGCAACTGTATTAAAAATAGTCGTTCAGTACACCTGCGGAACCGTCATTGCAACTTGTTCCGACTGTCAACGCTCACCTTCGGCTGCGCCTCGGCTCGGGTAGACATTTGTCGGAAGTCTTTGCAATGACAGCCTTTCCGCACTTGTAATGAAATATACTATTAATAGTTTACCAACTTATTCCGCCACTACGGGATCCGAAACACTGCTCTGGATCTTCTTATTTCATACTTGAGTAAAAGGATTCAGAGCGTTGACGTTAATGGAAAAAGATCACCCGGATCTATAGTAACAATGGGAGTCCCACAGGGCTCAATTCTTGGTCCTTTCTTGTTTCTCATTTATATTAATGACTTGCCGTACCTCATAAAGGATCATCATGATATAGTGTTGTTTGCAGATGACACTTCTCTTTTGTTTAAACTTAAACGTCAGCAGTTGGTTACTGACGATGTAAATAGCGCGATCTCGAAAGTAGTCCACTGGTTCAATGTTAATAATTTGCTTCTAAACGAGAAGAAAACCAAATGCATTAAGTTTACGCTACCCCACGTAAGGCAGGTGAAAACTAATGTGTTGATAAAGGGCGAGGAATTGAATCCTGAAGACAACACAGTATTCTTGGGCATAACTTTGGATGCTAAGCTTCAGTGGGGTCCACATATAGATAAATTGTCAAAAAAGCTAAGTTCTGCAGCATATGCTGTTAGAAAAATTCGAAATTTAACTGATATAGAGACTGCCCGTTTAGTGTACTTTAGCTATTTTCATAGTGTAATGTCGTACGGTATTCTATTGTGGGGAAATGCCGCCGATATTCAGACTATCTTTGTTTTGCAGAAGCGAGCTGTTCGATCAATTTATAAATTAAGTCCGAGACACTCTCTCAGAGACAAATTTAAAGAGATTAATGTAATGACTGTGCCTTCTCAGTACATTTATGAAAATCTTTTATATGCCCATAGAAATATAAAATTGTTTAAAAAATACAGTGATATCCATAATATAAATACTAGAAACAAACACAAATATGTTGTACCTACAACCAGGCTCAAGAAAATAGGTGGCTCGTTCAGATGCCAATGTATACGCTTTTACAATAAACTACCAAGCCACGTTCAAGATCTAAGCCTTAATAAATTCAAATCTTTCATTAAACGTAAGTTGTGCCAGAAAGCCTTTTATACCGTTAAAGATTATATTGAGGACAAAAAGGCTTGGGATTGAGCTGCTTCCAATTTCTGCATTTTGAATGATTTTTTTTCTTTTTTATATACACATTGACATTGATGAATATTTTTTTTTTTTAAACAATGACATTTGCTTACTTTGTAAAGTATTATATTATTTTTTCATTGTGAATGTGAAGACGATGTGGGTCATTTTACATACTTATATATATTTTTTTATTATTCTCTCTGTTCTGTTTTTTTTTTCTCATGGTCTGGCAGTTTGAGTAATTTATGTGGCCTACCCAAATGTCCTTTCTTTGGTATTGTTCGTCGAATCGTTGAGCTCCTTAAGTCTTGAGTTGAGCTGCACGATTTTTGACAAATGCGTGCACTGACTGGACAGGTCCTCTCAATCTGTGTGGTTCTTTCCTCAAAAGACCACCTCAGACATCGATCTACATGGTCTTCATATAACCTGACCAAGATTATGTCTGGACTTTAAAAGAGACTGTGACCTCTGAGTTTGTTTCGGCCTTTCTTCTCAGAGTAGTCAGATAGGAAACGCCGACTTCATCTAGTTATAAAAAACATGACTGACGTGTAAAAGTGTTTGTACAAACCTACTTACAAAAAATAAAATCATTTCATCATTTCATTTCATCATATTATGGTGTTAATAAAGATCTAACTCATTCAAGAATACAGTTCGAAAACGGTTCGTAAAGAGAAAACAAAATACTCAACACTGTTACTTCAATAACTCAATTCTATAACTATGATGTACTACTAACATTTTCCGAAATCCATTCAGCTGTTACTTTTCGCATCTAAAGTTCAGCATTTAATAAATAATAACGAGGCAACTGTGCGAGGTTGTCGCGCAATTACCAGCCAGAAGCATAACACAGACCTGAGCCTACAAGGCTTTATTTAGCGCGTAAACAGGACGGCTACGTGGCAGGTACAACACCACTTTAGGCATCTGTCTCACCGCCCCGACGAGGAAGCGATTATAGCTATCAACGATTTTCTCGCTCAAAACACGAAAAAAAGATTGTAGGTCCCGTGAAAGTAAAAGAGATATAGTATTTTTATCTCAAAAAGCGACGCGCGTTTTACTTGTGGTAATCAAATGTAAAAACACACTGAGGATATGTGCGTAAATACGAGTAGTGTCAGTACATAACACGCATACGCACACACACTTCCAACTTCGCCATTGCCTCGGATTGCTCCTGCGCTTACACACACATTCTCGGCGTGTTTATACACTTTGTAACCACAAGTAAAGCGCGCGACAGTTCGTGAGATAAAAATACTGTACATACATTAATGAGCGCTGTTTGTTCACACTGCCGGCTGGGACTCGTTTGCAGACAAGAGCTATCAAAGATAGTACCTACTCGCTCAGGAACACTCGCTCGGCGGGCAGAAGTGCAGAACACTCACTGAGAGACTCACACTTGGTACAGTCAAAAAAAGAGATAAGTATGCAGGATCGTCGGATATAGTTGAAGTTTAGTAAGAAAGCAGCGAGAGCAGCGGTGGCCCAGTGGTCACGGACACGACATACGAGTTGTAGGTCATAGGTTCGAACCCAGACAGGCGCTTTACTTTGTGTAAATTATTTCATCACCACTGCTCTCAAAACGGTGAAGGAAAACATCGTAAGGAAACCGGCTTGTCCTAGAACCAAAAATTCGAAGACATGTGACATCCACCAACCCGCACTGGGCCCGCGTAGTGGATTACGGCCCACTACCTCTCATTGAGAGGAGGCCTGTGTCCCTGCAGCGGGAGAACATTAGAGGCTGAATAGGGTTATGGTTAGTAAGAAACCGATGGATGTTGTCGACTGAAATTTAATTTGATAAATGACCCGTATGTTTTCAATTCATAAAATTAAATTTTATTCGTGAACATCCATCGCATCGGTCTCTTACTAAACTTCAACTATATCCGACGATCCTGCATACTTATCTCTTTTGTTGACTGTACATACGCATACCAGCGAATAATCGTTCATCGCCAGCGCGCACTCGCTAACTCTACTCTCGCTATGTCTACTCGCTTCTCGCTAATCGCCGGCGGTGGGGCGGGTACAACACCACTTTAGCCGTCTGGCCTGCTAGCTGGAGAGACAGCCCTATTTATAAACGACGGTTTTACTACATGGACTGACGGAGATTTAATTGTACTTAAATGTATATTATAGTTCTTTATAGAGCTGCTATAACTAATTAATATAAGGCTATCAGCGCCCCGCGGTTTCACCCGCATAAGTCTCGATCCCGTGGGAATATCGGGATAAAAAGTATCCTATGTGTTAATCCTGGTTATAAACTATCTGTGTGCTAAATTTCATTCAAATCTGTTGAGTAGTTATTGCGTGAAAGAGTAACAAACATTCATCCATCCTGCCATTTTTTTTTAGTAGGATTTAGATTTGCCTCAAATCAATAAATACTTTAGCGTTAAACTACTTTACTTTACTTTATTTACTTTTTTTACATACTTTTTTGACATAATCTCTTTATTACTTGACATTATATACAGACAATTCAAATTTTTCATCTCTTTATTAGTGGTTGTAATGGGAATCATGTCACTAGGTTTTATTAGGTTTTTATTTTTTATTTTATCCTTTTGATAGATTCTTATTTTGTAAATGTGAGGACTTTGTAGGCCTTGTAGACTTTAGATCTGTAGACCATTTTTTATCTTATCAAGTACCTGATACTTGTTGACAGGCCTACGCTATCCTCCCATACCTACTGTAATTTGAAAATATTGTAAAAGCCAATTATTTTTAAAAAGAGTAACCGTGGAGTTTCTTGCCGGTTCTTCTCCATAGGAAACGACCAATTGGAACCGTGCACCTAGCTTCTGACGTTTCATAAGTGCCCATGTAGGCTTATGTGAAATAAAATATTTTGATTTTGATTTTTAATAAACATATTTAAAACATGATACTGCCTCTATCACTCGCTCTATATAAAAATATACTTTTATTTAGCTGCATCCAATTAGACTGGATGCCGACCCCAACATAGTTGAGTAAAGACTGGCAGATGATACTGCTCCTGTCAACTTCAAATGACTGAAATTACCGACGTTCTTTTTTTTTAACGCTAAACTAGTATTTAGTTATTTGTGGTTATTTTTTGCAATCAATAGGTTCTTTTATATTTTAATAGGTACAGACTTGTAGTAGCTTGATGTGCGCACAATCTGTCAAGTTTCTTTAATTGATTTTCAACTTTATCGCTAAATCATAAGGTTCAAAGTTGATTGGAAGATTTTGACAGTTTCGGGTAGCTTGATGTGCTGGCGTCTGTACATTAATTCTCAACAATTATTTGTACAGAAATATGACAGGAAATGCAGCTTCGATTATTATAATACGACTTTGATGCCGTGGTTAAATATTAATAGCCGCACAAGTCGATCGATCAGGTTAAGCTACGCTAGCCACGGTTGGTCTGTGGATGGGTGACCATCTTTACATACCGTGACCCCTCCGTGCCTCGGAAAGTACGTTAAGCCGTTGATCCCGTCTGTCATTCGTGGATCTTTGACAGTCGTTACGAGTAGTCAGAAGCCCGAAAGTCTGACAACCAGTCTTAACAAGGGGTATCGTATTACCCAGTAACTGGGTTGTAGAGGTCACATAGGAAGTCGCTCCATGTAAAATACTGGTCTTCAGCTGCATCCGGTTAGACTGGACCCCAACATAGTTGGGAAAAGACTGGGCAGATGATGAGATGATTTGATGATTATAATACGTTAAATATGAAATACACTGACGTGTTTTGCTCGAAGGTAACCAACAACAAAAAATAAAACTGTTTTTTGACACGAACAAGTACGAGTATGTACACACAAGGTTATAAACAGGATGGCCATGAACTGCTCAATTGAACTTAGATCAAACTAGCTTCCGCCCGCGGCTTCGCCCGCGAGGTATGTCGATAAATCTATAAACTATAAATTTTATCGAAACCCGTTCAGGGTTTTAGGCGTGAAAAGGAAACAGACAGACAGACAAAGTTACTTTCGATTTTATAATATTAGTATGGATATCTGTTTATAAAATTCAAAGTCCTGACTGACTGATATATCAACTCAAAGCCTAAACCGCTGGTCCTAGAAACATGAAATTTGGAGGGTGTGTTCTTTGTGAAGATTAGGTATCCACTAAGAAAGGGGTTTTCGAAATTTCACCCCTAAGAGGGTGTATGGGGACAGGGTGAAACTTCACGCGGACGAAGTCGCGGGCAGAAGCTAAGTAGTTTATGATATAGTATTTTATCTCACGAAGCGACACGTGCTTTGCTTGTGATTGCCATTTGCCAAGTGTGCAAACACGCTGTGAATGTGTGTGTAAGCGCTGAAGCTCCCGGCCACCGAAGGCGCGGGCCTGCGGGCGGAGAGTAATGGGTAGCTCACCGTCCGATCAGGACCAGGCCCGTGCCGGACGGCGCGTACGTGTTCCACGCGCGCCGCAAAGAGATGTCAGCATCGAGGAACCTTTAGGCCCGAATTCCTCTGTCGCTGATGTCGGTCGCGCGTACGAATATACGTTGTGTTCTATGAAGCACCACACTGTGACGCTGACATCAGCGGCGCGCGAGTTGCTACGCGCCGCTGATGACGCGCGTCGGTCTCGCTCGTCAGCGCCGCGTTCGTCGGTCGACTGACGCGCTATAGAACGCTATGAGCGTCCTCACTCTGTTCCCGACCGTCGCGTCGGCACGCGCGCGTACAGTCGCCCGCCACCATGAACATTGATACCGAACGTGTGATTGCCGAGGTGCGCCTACGTCCTGCATTGTGGGATTTATCGAATGAACTTTACAAAGATCGACAATTGGGTGAATGTGATATCTTTTTTTTCTATATTGACGCCGTCTCCGCTTGCGTAAGTATGCTGCAGCAACTAAACAATTTATAAACGGGTTCATAATAATATCCCAAATTCAAACTCCGCTTCATAAATCCACAACAAATCCACTTGGAGACGCCTGTACCGTGAAGCGGTCAGTATCGCACTACGGATGTTTTCATTGGCGCTGATGGTCAGCGCGCTACGCGACTGACGGTACGCGACCGACGTCAGCGACAGAGGAATCCGGGCCTTAGGGCCGAACCCTGCCAGTGCCCAGTGTTACCGGTGGCCCGGAGGCCACCGGTAACACTTTCGGACAATCCCGCTGACCCACTCGTGTTCCTTCCTTAGCCCTTTATGTTCCGACATAAAGGGCTAAGGAAGGAACACGAGTGGGTTTTAGTCAGTAAGAGTCTGACACTCCCTTATTCCGCTCCACCCAGAGCGAGAGGGGTCATTTGATGATTTCCCATCCGAAAAAAAAAAATGAGCTGGAGCTCTCGGTACCGTCCAAGACAATAGCGAAGTCGAATTCGGAAGTGTGTCTGTCTGTGCATGTTTGTTATGTGCTGACGCTACTGGCCTTCACGCACACATTCACAGCGTATTTGTAGATACACTTGGTTACCACAAGTAAAACGCGTGTCGCTTTGTAGGATAAAATTACTGCAAGAAAGTAAGTAGGTAGGTAGGTACTAAATGAATACATCAGTTTCGTTTGCATATCACCAGCTCATATTTATATTTAGCGCTAACATTTTAAAAACAAAATACCTACAGACCTACATTTGCCTACATAGAACAAATATTAGTTTCGAGGGTTCTATTTAAAGCTTAAGGCTACGCCGACCGCCTAGTGGCGCCCTCATCGTTTGTTTGGTTATTTCTTTTATTTTAGAATGAAAATGCAGAAGTCGGTGTCTTGGGATCTGTATTTTAGTTTTATGCCACCGACTTCCGAAATTAAAGTTATTTCATAATTTTGAGTTAATTTCTTTTTGAAGTCGGTTTAATTTTTTTAAATTACTTTTTATTTCGTAATTTTTAGTTTTTGCACTAGTATTTGACCAAGGTTTTGAGATGTTTTCCCTTTGACACTACACCCGTAGCTCTTATCAATAAGCCAGGCCGTCACACTTACACGTATTAGTCCATATCTTAAAAATTACTGAATTGATCTTGATGAAACTTGCACTGTTCCCTAAGTTGAAGAAAATGTAAGCCAATAAAAAAAATTGTCACGATCCGATTAATAGTTCCGGAGATATGCGTGGACAAACATACATACATACATACATACGTCTATGAAATTTTGTATATTTGTTTGGAAGCCCTAATAGATCATCATATGTGAATATAATGCAATTGCAATAATATTACATACATACGTATCGAATTGAAGACCTCCTTTTTTTTTGAAGTCGGTAAAAAATAAGCACGTTAAGTTGTGCTCCACCAGATTATACGTTAATATTATTATAAACGGTAGTTTTACATTGTTTAATTTTATTATAATCACTAAAACGGATAATAGTGGCCACTATTATCCGTTTTAGTAAATAACCAAACAAACGATGAGGGCGCCACTGGGCGGTCGGCGTTTGATCGGCGCCCTCTTAATAATTAAATTACTCGTAATTATTGTCGATAGTTTGGACTTCATAGTGCCGGAATTGTCTTTCAATTATGTTCACGCTAATTACATCTATTTAAAGTCAATCAATATTTTACCAAATTGACGACCAACTTAAATTGCCCGTTTATTTAAATCACATCTGTCACTCTTTGACAGTTGTATGAAGCGGCTTCCTCTGTACCCTCAAAATGAATGGCCTTCATTGCTATTCCATTGAGTACCTAATACTTTATTTAACAAATTTTTCGATGTTACCAAGTCAATCTGTAGGCACAGATGTTAACAGAGTCCGATATTACCTACTACTTAGAAATTCCTAATGGAAAAACCCAATAACCTACCACTTTTTGCCTCTGAATCAGCTAAAGGTTGACTGGTATAAAATACCTATGGCATTAAGTCAACTTCTGTACAGACGCCAGCACATCAAGCTTTATTTAATAGATTTTCAACCCTATCGCTATAGCATAAGGTTCAAAGTTGATTGGGAAAATTTGACAATTTCGGGTAGCTTGATGTGCTATCTGTACATTTGTATGCTTGAAGCGTAAAGAAAGAAAGAAATAATATCTAACACTTTGCCGGGCCCAGTAACTAACCCTAATTGCGTAACACACTACCAATCACAATCTGAATGATTTTGAAGGACATTGCTAATCCATTGCTTCATACGTTCGAAATATTTGTCTGCATCAACAACGTAAATAACGCAATGCATGTTGTTGAACTGTCAAACTGAAAGCCATTGCTAGTGTGATACGCAATTACCCCGCGCCGATCAAACTCGACAATCGTACTTGCGGAAAATTTAAAACTGCACTACGAGATACTTCTTATTTATAATTAATGCGTAAACCGGGGTTACTTTGAATCAGGGGGTTACTTTGATCAAAACTTCCTATTCACATAAAAATGCAAATTGCGTAAAATGGAACTATAATTCGTTATTTTTTTTTTCGGATGACCACTCTGAAGAACTGTCACAATCATTTTTGCGGGTGCGCTGCTGATCTCACGTTGTTTTATATATAAAAAAGGTAAGTTTTCTGTTAATACCGATTTATACTAGAAAAAATGTGTTGTAAAACTTCATATGCAGCTTAATACGTGTATGTATCACGAACTTTTTTGATAGTTTCTGTTTAGTAGCCTATATTCGGGAATCCAAATAAAAAATATTTGTTGTTCTAACCTCAAAATTTTCGTAATGGCGTCGATTAAATTCCTGCGGGGTGTCATTGATAGGGTACATGGTGTGAGATTGATCAAATGATCAAAGTTACCCCAGTTATTAATACAAGAAATTTAATGATAGCTTTTGTTATTTTATTTTATTTTATTTGTTTACCAGGACAATGCCGCGAATATATAAAAAGAAACTGGGTACCCGTGAATACAGAAACTACTCTGAAGCGACGGTTAACGAGGCTCTAAGTCAAGTAGTTGACGGGAAGTTGTCCATCAGAGGTGCATCAGAACAGTATAATATACCTTATGGAACTATTTATAATAGATATAAAGGAATGCACATGAGAAAACCTGGCGCTCAGACAGTTTTCTCAGAATCTGAGGAAAAAGCTATCTTGAAATCAGCTGCATAGTGTTCCGATTGGGGGTATCCTTTAACATTGCTGGATTTGAGATTTTTTGCAAAAGCTTTTCTAGATAAACAAGGGCAAGTGGTCACCAAATTCGAAAACAATCTTCCTGGAGTTGTGTGGGCATATTCCCTTTTACGTCGCCATAAAGACGAATACTCTCAAAGGGTATCAACAAATATTAAAAAAGCAAGGGCAAAAGTATCTCATGATAGTATAAATAAATACTTTGACAACCTTACACCAGTTATTAAAGATTTGCCGCCGTCCAATATATTTAATTATGACGAGACGAACATGAGCGACGACCCTGGAAAAAAACAAGGCATTTACAGGCGTGGGGTCAAATATCCAGAGAAGATTATGAATTTTTCCAAAAGTGCCACTACAGTGATGATGTGTGGGTCTGCAGACGGTGTCCTCTTACCACCTTATGTGATCTACAAAAGTGTTCATCTTTATGACACATGGAAAGAAGGGGGACCACAGGGTGCACCGTGTTGTCAGAAGACCTGCTGTTCCAGTGGATCTCGATTTAACAGAACCAATAGTGGGTGGATTGATAGCATAACCTTCCGTGATTGGTTTAGGACCTCTTTCTTGCCGCATGCTAAAGCATTACCAGGTAGAAAAGTTTTGATTGGGGACAACCTGTCCTCACACATAGATGTTGATGTCCTCAATGAACGTGAACAGAATAACATTGATTTTGTCTGTCTGGTTCCAAATTCTACACATCTGTGCCAGCCATTAGATGTGGCATTCTTTAGGCCATTGAAAGGCGCTTGGAGACACGTGTTAACTAACTGGAAACTACAAAATCCTCGATTGTCGACTGTTCCAAAAGATACTTTTCCTCGCTTGCTCCAAAAGGCACTAGAAAAGATAGACTCAGTTCAAGCTAAACCCAACTCACCTTTTGCGAATGTCACACAAGGAGTAAAAAGAAATTTACTGAGCGCCTTTAAAGGCACTGGCATATTTCCTTTATCGAGGGATCAAGTGCTGAAAAGACTGCCTGTTGTAGAAAATGGCGACCCTACTAATGAAGCTGAAAGCTGTTTGACCAACTATCTCAAAGAACAGCGATATGGTAGTCAGTCAGCTGCGCCGAGAAGAAGAACACGGTTAAATGTGGAACCAGGCGCTAGCGTGTCAACTGCTGAGGTTAACCCAGACACGGAAGATGCCAATGACATAGAACCTTCTGATATGGATCAAGGAAACTTGCCCATCGCCACATTTAATGTAGACGAGGCAATCCCTGTAGAGGAGAGCAGTGGGTCTGAAAGTCCAGTTTCCGAGGAGCATGAGGAATTAGAAATAGGGAGATTTATCTTGGCGAAATTTTATTCACGTCGAGGAAAGAAAATTTACAAATATGTTTGCCGCATTATCAGTCTAGACCCCTTAGTAGCCGAAGGATTTAAATCGATGGGAAATAAAAAAGATTTTAGACTGGTACGCGATGACATATCAGAAATAGAGGAGACTGATATTTTAAGCTATCTGCCGAAGCCCAAACATTTTTTCGATAAAAATAATATTGAATGCGTTCAATTTAATTTTGATATTAATATTTTTGAACTTCCTTAGATTATTTACATCATGTCAATGGCGATAATGCTATTTTATATCGATCTATTTTTATGATTAAAAAGTGCCATTGTTGATTGATCTCATTTTGCCAATATATAAATAATTAATAAGGTAGCTGTAAGCTTGAAAAGAACATATCTTAGTATTTCTGTATAAGACTGCTTTTTGAGAATTTTAATGTTGATTTTTATTTGTCAAATAACTGTCTTACTTAATTAAAACGTGTAGACTGTTCGATTTTGTGTATTTTATTTGAACAATGTTACCCCAAGGAATAAAAACGGGAATAACTTTTTTTCCTGCTGACCGATTTTTTTTTTGTTTTTTGTTTTTTAATAGTTATTGGGGTTACATTCAGATTCCATATTAAAAAAGAGAGGTATCAATATAACCCCAAAATCATTTTATCTTTGATCACGCTGTTTTTATTTTTTTTTCCTGAAAATATACTAATTTTTTATTTATTTTTTTACTTTTCTAGAGAGAACTATAAAAACCGATTACTAGGTTTTTTTTTAAATATTTTATAGAACCACAGATTCAAAAGTTTCAGAGAGGTAAAGTTCAAAATTGATCAAAGTAACCCCGGTTTACGGTAATAATGATGTCCTAATGTATTTGTTATTTTTATAGTTTCAATTTATAATTGTTACAATATTCCAATTTAATTAATTTATTTGTATTTTTATAGTTTGTATAGTATAATAATTATACTATACAAACTATAAAAATACAAATTATTTTACCGTTCTAATTTATTTGATGTTTTTTTTTTTTTTTATTTATGCTGTAGTATTTTAATTTTAACAATGTAAATTTTGAAAATTTTAATTTTGTTTTATGATCATATATTTCCATTTTAATTTTTATTATTATTATACAAGTGCTGTGCACACCTATAAGTGACAAATTCACCGCAAAGCTGTGGACATAGAATATATTTAATGTAATAATTTAGTGAATAAGTCGTTGGTGTGTCATTAAATAAATAAATAAATACTTACAGACGCAGCACATCAAGCTACTATAATCTGTCAAATTTCTTTACTAGATTTTAAACTTTATCGCTATTAGCATTAGGTTCAAGGTTGATTGGGAAAGTTTAACAGTTTCCGGTAGCTTGACAAAATATCGTTCGTACAAGACAGTCGAAACAGTATCAAATAAGTACAAGTTTTTAGTCTCCACTGATCCAAATAATTGAAACATTTCGTACCTATTCTAAGTTTTAAGTACACTTTCTCTATAACGAGGACCATTATTATTTCCGGCTGCCAAATATCTTGCCAAGAGCAGTTTCAACAAAACTCGTTTCCATTCAAAAAACAACAACATACCTGCTAGCTGTCGAAAACTAGTTTTTAAGAAACCAATGACTTGTAGAATATGCTATAACTAGCGACTCACCCCTGCTTCGCACGTTTTTACACCACTTGACAAAACATCGACTTCTTTAAGGCTCCTACAGACTTGCGATATAATCGCGCGGTGCCTTTGTGTCGCGCGCTGTTATATCGTATAACGCGCCTGTTTGTAGGAGCCTTTAGACGCGTTGGGCATTTTTTTACACATAAACCTTCCGGAATAAGCTCTCTAAATGATGGTGAAAACCGCATTAAAATCCGTTTCATAGTTTAGAAGAACAGCACGGTCACACAGACAAACACGAAAAACGGCTGGACTAATTTTGATAAAATTTTGTATGGAGATAGCTGACACCCTGGATTAACATATAGGCTACTTTTTATCCCGATATTCCCACGAGATCAACTTTTACGCGGGTGAAACTGCGGGGAGCAGCTAGTTTATAATATGTAAAGACGATTATGCAAGTTGCCTTGGCCTTTAAATCTAAGGTTTTAGACAAATTATCTGTCGGAATCAATTAAGGGTCAAGTACGTTCACAGGCTATAAGGTGACTTGCCAAACTTTTAGTTTTAATGATCTCTTCATTATCTTGTCAAACGATTTCATTCGCTTCACGCCCGTGTTACTAATGGCCGAAACTTGGTCGACTTTTTTACCCACTTCCTGTAATTCCACGCTTTGATGCAAATGCCACATAATTTAATTTATTTATTTAAGATCTCCAACAAATGATGTAAGTACACAATACACGACACATAAAATAAGGGCAACATCAGGTATTAAGTAGGTGCACTTCTTCACTTAGAGATAGCACAATAAAATAAGCTAAAAAAGTAACATCAATACTCATCGAATTACTTAGTACTAGCACTGTCGCACTGCCAGTTCTTCATGCTCTTCTCTATGTTTCATCGTTGATGCATTTCGAGGAATAAAATTAGGTTTAATAATGTATTTTTTTTTGAGGTATACTTTTGGTGCGCATCGAGGAATACCCTAAAAATATTGATACAGTGCAATAACAAGCAATGTCCAAGTCGTAAATAGGAAAAAATAATCATTGTCCATGGTAGCCGCGGCTTGACGTTTATAAATTTTATTGTCGAACTAGCTTCTGGCCGCGGCCTCGCCCGCGATGTATGTCGATAAAAACTATCCTATGTCCTTCCCCAGGATGCAATCTCTCTCTCTGCCAAATTTTATCGAAATCCGTTTAGTGGTTTAGATGTGAAAAGGTAACATACAGACATACATACATAGTTACGTTTGAATTTATAATATTAGTATGGATTGTCATATCCGATTTCCGATCCATATGAGAAATTTGTTCGTAGAAAGAATTCACGTCTCCTAGTTCCTCAAGGAATCCACGTCCAAACGACGTGACAAAGCTGTTCCTATACCCATACACTTGTGGCTTGACATTTAACAACCCCTGACCTCTATAAGTCCGAACTACCCCCAAGGGAACAAGCCAGTGTCAGGTAACTAGACTTCCCACCAGCATTAACACAAAAAAGTTCACATAAAAAGGTCACGTATAAATTCATTCGCTGTGAACATTTTCTGAATGAAACGTCAAATAAAATCGCAAGTACACTGCAACCATGAATTTTGTGCCGGAATTCGGTGTGACGTCACGGCACAATATGTAATAACTCGACACAGCGCTCGGTGGAATCCCTTCAACATTCCACCTAGATACCCGATGGTACTACTGGAATAAATAGAACTTTAAGAATAGCTTCGATAAACCTTTTGTTTAGATGGTAGAAAAAACTTAAGTCATTAAATGTAGTAAAGTATCTTGATACCAAAATGTCGAGCGTTCTTGAGGCTAACACGAACGCGCGACCTGAACATTACGTAAATTCGAACAATTTTCGAATCGTAAACACAACTTAGTTTACTGGGGGAATAGACGACAGTGGGTATAATCCGTTGGATGATAATTTCTACCAAACGCAGTGGCATTTCTATAAAGCTAAAGGGACGGCGAGGGATGAAATGGCGTCTAATCAATTATATGTTGCCAATATAAAAATACCGCTGCTTTTGGTAGAAATTATAAAAGGATTTATTGCGACTCGTACAGGAAGATCAGAAACTAAACTAAACACAGTAATATAAAAATCCAAGTTACATTAAAAAAAGTAACAAAAGGAAAATCAAACAGAAAGTCCTATACAAGGCCAAAAGGCTCCTATCTCAGCATGATGCAAATGTCGCAGCGCTGGTATTCTGATAGGGCCCGCTGTGATGTCAAGGGCAGTTACAGAAATAAATAATAAAATAGGTTTAATATGTAAGTAAAATATTAGCAAATAAAAAAAAATCATCATCATCCAACGGAATACCCACTATCGTGATTGCCCCAGTAAACTATATCTGGTTTAAATTTTGCTTCAGTATTTTTATTTTTGTGACGCGCTCTCTTTTCGTGATAACCAAATACGCTGTGAATGTGTGCGTGAAGACGAATAGCTTTAGCAAATTACACACACACACACTTCTGACTATCTCGAACGGTACCGGTATCGAGAGGTCCTGCGCTTCCACACACATTCACAGCGTGTTTGTACACTAGTTAACCACAAGTAAAGCACGCATCGCTTCGTGTGATAAAAATATTATACAAGCACAATTAGTATCATTGTTACTGGGCTTTTCCATCAGGAATTTCTCTGTAGCAGCCTGGAGTCTGGGTTTGTGGCAGGTTGATGGGAATAGGCTCCACCCCCTGTTACATGGGACTTAAACATAACTGGCAAAATGTCCAAACCCTTCGGGGATTACAGGCGTATTTATGTGCAAAACGAGTATTTTCGATTTTAAAAATCGTTCGTATTTACGTTACGTTTAGTTCGCGCGTACGCGCTAGGCCCACCGATCGACGCTGTTGAAACTCAGGCAATAATGTTTATATAATACCTGACCTGACGAATTAATTAGAAATTTGGAAGCTCATCGTAAAAAGGGCTACGGGTGCTCCGAATCGCGCCGGCCGATCTTTGATCTCTCAAAGCGGGGCGTCAGCTCCGAGATTAATAACCAACCATGCCATATAAATCACTTAACGCATTTTTAACTCAAATAAAATGTCTTAACTAAAATTTTATGTTATCGATTATCGATAGGAACGTCTTTGGGAACGTTAAACAGCTTTCTTCCTCGTTTGCTGACTAATTTCTCGAAGAATATTGGATTATTTTTCTCCGGGCGGTCGACGATAAGATCAATAGATCACTGTTAGTTAAGCAATGTTTGCCTCGGTTTGTACTAAATCGATGTTCCTTTAGAAGATATTTCGTTTGGAGTTGTGTAAGTTGTAGCTTAACAACCTCAATATATTAAATAAATTATTGTCTTTACTAAAACGTACGAATGGCTGAATAGAAAAGTAAATACGAAAGCAGTGCTACAGTCCGTTTACGGTTATCTTACGTCTGTTATCAGCAACCTTATTGTGACGAGAATAACGATCACAATGATTTTGACAGACTTGTCAGTGGCAGCAATCCAATCGCAACCTTATAAGAATGAGAATATAGATCACTGTGATTCTGACAGTGATGCAAAATCAGAGGTAAAATAACATTGGTAGTGGACTCCGTTGGCAGACATTTTGTAAAATTTTATTGACAAAACAAGATGAAGGCGTTAATTCCGATTTTGGCAAAGAATCCTAGTACAGACGCCAGCACATCAAGGTACCCGAAACTGTCAAATTTTCCCAATCAACCTTGAACCTTATGCTTTAGCGATAAAGTTGAAAATCTATTAAATAAATTTGACAGATTGTAGTAACTTGATGTACTGGCCTCTGTAGAATTATAAACAATTTTTTTTTATAGAGCGGTGCTTGTGTTGATACTTTGAGTAGCTTTTGACATTGCTCGTTTGAGCGTCTCAAGTACATAATAAGTATATAATTTCGCCACAATACACAGTATTGTAATTTCGCGAAGGTAAAAATGTCAAGGTGGAATAAAGAACACACTTCTTTCTTCACAAGCATAAGTAGTGTTAAGCGCACCATTGCTCTCAAAACGGTGAAGGAAAACATCGTGAGGAAACAAAAATTCGAGGACATAATTATGACATCTACCAACCCGCACTGGGCCCGCGTGGTAGATTACAGCCCTCTCGAAGAGAGGAAGCCTGTGTCCCAGCAGTGGAAACATTATAGGCAAATTATGTTATGTATAGTGCTAAGTATACCATGGCGGGGCTCGTGGTTAAATGATAACAGCCGCACGGGTCGATGCCGCGGTCGGTTCGTGGATGACTGATCCATCCATTAGGTACAGTCAACAGCAAAAGTAGATGTCAGAAATTCAATACTACTGGAGTTCGCGTCAGAACTGTGTGGCGTCGAAGTGATTCAAAAGTATTCTACGTAGTAAGTATTCTAAGTAGTAGTACTTCGACGCCACACAGTCTCAGAAAGCACGTTGAGCCGTTGGTCCCGGCTGTCATTCGTAGATATTTGACAGTCGTTAGGTACTTACTTACTGGTAGACTGCGCGCAAGATAACTCTGCGCACGATGTTTGACCTTCAAGATTATATCCAGCCTTGCGATTATTTACTTTGGAAAACACGGAACACGGCACACTCTCCTGACACCTGACATGAACGTCCAGATAGCGGCAAACGATTATTTTACCGCGCATAGACTTATTTTGCGCGCACTCTATTCAGAAGCCTCTAGCCAGAAGGGCTCTAGTATCGTGTTACCTATTAACTGGGTTGTGAAGGTCAGATAAGCAGTCGCTCCATGTAAAATACTGGTATTCAGCTGCATCCGGTTAGATTAGAAACTGACCCCAATATAGTTGGGGAAAGGCTAGGCAGATTTAAATACAAATAAAATGGCGGTTTTTCAACTTGGACCGTGATTCATTCACTCGCTATATTATTTCTAAACAGCCTTTCGTTAAAGGAAAATATCTAAAGAAAACCATTCAGTAATGGTCACCATGCAGTACGCGACTGAAACAAACATCGTTCATATTCAAATGAGACCTTTGCTTAGCAAGTCCGGCTTATTAGTCGATTCACACGAATGTACTCGCCCGAAACGGGCGAATCGTCATTTTTAACCTTTTGACCGCCACAGTCATGTATAGATGACAAACCAAAATGTGCCCAGCACGCCACAGTTAGACAACATGACAGACTTTGACGCCGAGGGCACGTTTTTGATTTTTTGACGTGTGGCGGTCAAAAGGTTAAACAATATTATTTTTTCTGTAGGCGACTGGCACGAAGTTAATTTATTTGTGGGCGAGTCTAAAGCGCACAGAAGTGATAAGAGTTAAATAATATTATAAAACATGTTTTTTCTTAGCTTCATTGCATAAAATATATATTATATATATTATTATATATATATATATTATACATATTTCTCGCCCACAAATAAATTAACTTCGTACGAGTCACCTATAGAAAAATAATAAATATTAATTAATAGTGATGATTCGCCTGTTTCGGGCGAGAAAATTCGTGCGAATCGACTAATAAACCGCTAGTGCACATCAATAGTAATGACGTTTACCGACCTGGCGAATAGCTGTTTATTAAGCCTGGCTACTTAACTCCATTGCTGTGTGTACCTAAATTAACATGTACATTTCCTACGGCTGTAAACACGTAATTAAGTTGTATGGTCTGTTTTAAAAGTTTCTCATGACAATGTAAACACGGATCAGAAAACGCACCTGTGGATGACATTTACAAATTAAGTGCTTTGATCTTGATGTGATTATTTCAATAATTAAACCCCGGAATTCTAATTTCATGATTGTGACAACTGCGGTTAATATAACCTCAATTTCTGTCGATGTTTTTTCAATTAGAATTTATCATTGTTTGTTATTCATACTATAATCGTTGGTTGCCTTGGAAAAAGTTGGTGAAATTTAACGTTTGTGTTACTATTTCCCTTTAGTGGGTTTGTTTATACTTTTATCAGATACTTTTAGAACACACAATACCTATTATACCATGTGCGTTTTCTAAGGCTGTAAACACGTAATTATATTGTAGTTCCAACCTGTATTATGTATGCATTTTTCGACCTGTTTCTCATATCATTACGTCCCCCGGAATGGATCGTAAGCGACGGAATTGTAGTCATTAAGGTAAAACACTCACACTGTAATTTTATTTCATTTTGTTTCAACGGTCAAGTACGAACGAATAGGTACAGTGGGCCGCAAGTCTGTGATAACTAAACCAATATAGTTTACCAACTAGGAAAGTATAAGTATAGTTTGTTCAGAATAGTTTACTGAATCGATTTCTGTCATTTTTAATACTTATAGTTTTTTTTCCCGAAAATAATTAAAACTACGTTAATTACAGTCACACTTCCGCTGTACAGTCAAAACGAACCAAAATGGACGAAGTATATTGATTGCATATGGCTGAGTTGCCGAAAATCGAGTTGAATGGTGTGCAATAGGAGAGGCCTATGTCCAGCAGTGGATTGCTGTAGGCTGATGATGACGATGTGTTCGTGTTGGAAGGCCTCCTACGAGGTGGACCGACGACCTTGTGAAGGCCGCAGGAACCCGTTGGATGCGAGAAGCACAGTAACCGGTCGAAGTGGAGGTGCTTGTGGGAGGCCTATATCCAGCAGTGGACGTCTTTCAGCTGAAATGATGAATAAGAAAGACGTGGACATATTAAGGGTGTGGTACAGACCGTCAAACTGAACAACTTTCTCCATGGGACCAACATCGTAATCGCGAAAAAATAATCAGCCGTCCCATACATTTGGGTCGAGTAAGTATTGAAGTTTTTTATGGGATATTTATTAGCTGGTATCATAAGGTTCCCGCAGAAAGGCGGCGGAGGAGTGACGTCATTCTGGTAGAACAATTTTCATTGAAATTGTCATATTAGAGCCGCGTCGCGCATGTCTGCGAAAGCTTACATAACATACATAATCAGCCTATAATTTTCCCACTGCTGGGACACAGGTCTCCTCTCGGTGAGAGGAAGTGGGCCGTAATCCACCACGCGGGCCCAGTACGGGTTGGCAGATGTCACATGTCTTCGAATTTTTGCATCTAGGACATGCCGGTTTCCTCACGATGTTTTCCTTCACCGTTTCTGCGAAAGCTTATTCTATTGAAACTCCGTCCTAAGCTAGGCCAAGGTCACTGTGTTACCAGCTACATGCGGTCGATTGTACTTGTCTCAATGCCAAATGAATTAAAATCTAGGCTTGTCTTTGTAAATATAGTAAATTATGTTTAACTACGAATCATCAATTATTCATTGTCTCCGTTGATTGATAAATGGGTGGAAGGTAGGTAAAGGTTAATAATATTAGTGTTTCACTTAATACATTATGTGTTTGTTTTACTTTATGTATTTGATTTGTTTTAGATTGATAGCTATTGAATAAATTTACCAGAAAAACGATAAATTAACACCTCACCAGGTAAACCCGTTTTTTTTTCATTATTTTCTCTCGGTGACATATTTCTTGATATATTATCTTAATACAAACTAGAAGAAGTAGAATTTTTGAAGTGAAAACTTCTTTAGGTATCTACGTTGGGCATTTTTTGAAATGAGAAACTCGCGCCACTGCTACCGTAAGCGACACCGCGCGTGTTTTGTTTATAGGACGATTAAAAAAATACCTGCTTCGGATGTGTTCGGCTGTCCTCAGGATGTACTCAGTTTTAATGTATATCCGATATGTCAGTGAGTCATGGCAAAGTATTAATACTTTTTTTTTTCATAATAGGTACCTACAATATTTATGTACCTTAAAGAGGTATTAATACAAAATACGTAACAGCAATAATTATACTGTGAGAGATACTGTTTGTGTTTTATTTATTATTTATTTAATACTTTAAGCACATAAATAAATAATAATAATAAAATATTTATTGAAATAATAATAAGTTTACAAAAAGTGTACATAAGGTTCATTAGTATTATATTAATCTAGGCCTATAATAGGATTATAAAAATCTGGATAGACTATGGTATGAGAAATGTGAGATTACAGCCAAAAATAAAACTCTGAAGGTAATCTAGTGCGTTGCCTGATCTAGGTTTATTTAAACCTGTGTTTCAGGCCATCTCCCTACGAAAGTATTTTGTTAAATAGGACAGTCAGTGAATTAAGTTAACATATATTGCCAGTATCTAAGCAGATACAATATTTTGCGCAACCTTCTTATAAACTAGGTTTATGGGATGTATATATATAATCTATAACTAAAATTATTATGAAATAATATTAGGTTAGGTAAACTAATTACAGTTAAGTCAGCTAGTTTAGTTCAGCACCTCTAGTAGTTTTTCCGTGTCCGAGTAATTTAGTTTTGCTAAATAATCGAATAACATTATACTACACCTATTATAACTTACATTATATATCTTAAGCAATTTGTTAAATTTATTATATAAGAAAGGTCCTAGAAATAAATAGAATCTTTTTGAGAAAGCATGTTTAGTCTGAGCGTTCGTGCAAACCAGCTCCTTTCTTCTCTTGTCTGAAGGCATGTAGGTACAGAGGAGGACTTAACGGCGCGGCGGGCTTCCTTGTGTTTTGTTTTCTCTTCTGTCGGCACTCCCGGAGTGCCATTGTTTTTTTTTTATTTCAAAGTCAAAGTCAAATCATTTATTTCAAATAGGCACATTAAAGGCACTTTTGAACGTCAAAAAAAAACTAAATAGAAATGTTTCTAGTCGCCCATTCCAAAAGGTAGTTTTCGTATGGAGAAGAATGGGCAAGAAACTCCACCGTTACTCTTTTAAAATGTTTTACAAGGTCTTGTATAGGTACAGTCAACAAAGGAGTTAAGTATACAGGAGCGTCGGATATTGTTGAAGTTTACTAAGAAACCGATGGATATTCTCGAATAAAATTTTAGTTTATTAATAGAAAACAAACAGCTCATTTATTAAATTAAATTTCAGTCCAGAACATCCATCGGTTTCTTAGTAAACTTCAACTATATCCGACGCTCCTGTATACTTAACTCCTTTGTTGACTGTACATAATAAAAATTATATGTGAACACGATGCACCCTTAGTAAAATTAGTCTACCACAAAAGGTAAAAAGAATTAAAAATTAAGCAATGACAGGTAAATCAAATAAGTGATAGATACATGGTGCTCACATATTTACAAGTTATTATATTAAAAGTAGTTGAACTTTAACTAGTGTGTGAGCCACAATTTAATCAATCTACATACCCTTTTCCCATCTATGTATGTTGGGGCCGGCTTCAGCCAGGCAGCCTTATCAGATGCAGCTGAACACCAGTATTTTACATGGACCTACCGCCTATTTGCTGTGCTGGCCCAGTGGTAACAGCCCAGTTTTACGAGTTGTAGATCGTGAGTTCGAACCCAGACAGGCGCTTTACTTTGTGTAAAAGATATCATCAACACTGCTCTCAAAACGGTGAAGGAAAACGTCGTGAGGAAACCGGCATGTCCTAGACCCAAAAATTCAAAGACATGTGACATCTACCAACCCGCACTGGGCCCGCGTGGTGGATTCAAAATAAAAATAAAAATATTTTATTTCACATAAACCTACATGGGCACTTATGAAACGTCAGAAGCTAGGTGCACGGTTCCAATTGGTCGTTTCCTATGGAGAAGAACCGGTAAGAAACTCCACGGTTACTCATACGATAAGGTACCAGAGACCTACCTTTAGCTTCCACCCATTTATCAATCAACAGAGACAATGAATATTTGATGATTCGTAGTTAAACATAATTTACTTTATTTACAAAGTCAAGCCTAGATTTTAATTCATTTGGCATTGAGACAAGTACAATCGACCGCATGTAGCTGGTAACACAGTGACCTTGGCCTAGCTTAGGACGGAGTTTCAATAGAATAAGCTTTCGCAGAAACGGTGAAGGAAAACATCGTGAGGAAACCGGCATGTCCTAGATCCAAAAATTCAAAGACATGTGACATCTGCCAACCCGCACTGGGACCGCGTGGTGGATTACGGCCCACTCCCTCTCACTGAGAGGAGGCCTTTGTTCCAGCAGTGGGAACGTTATAGGCTGATTATGTTACCGCCTATCAAAGATCCACAACCGACGTAGGTACTTGGTAACATGATACCTCTTAATAACTGGTTGGTTGGTAAGTCAACATATTCCTGCCCTGGTCCCATAATATTTGGGGTCGCCGCAACACGGTCGTTTTCTTCTCCCATTCTGCCCTGTCAACCGTCACGCTATCATACCCCCCTTCGCCCCTCCCTTCCTTTTTTAGGGTTCCGTACCCAAAGAATAAAAACGGGACCCTATTACTAAGACCCCACTGTCCGTCGGTCCTTCTATCACCAGGCTGTATCTCATGAACCGTGACAGTTGAAATTTTCACAGATAACCTATTTCTGTTGCTGCTATAACAACAAATACTAAAAACAGAATAAAATAAATATTTAAGGGGGGCTTCCATACAACAAACATGTTTTTTTCGGCGTTTTTGCCTTGTGGTACGGAACCCTTCGGACTGGCACTTGGCCAGTTTTTTCTTTTCCTTTTTCTTGCCATTCTCTTTCTTGGTTTGTTAGTAAAATAATTTATTAAAACGGATAATTAAAATATTTTTACACCACTTAAGTATTACAGTATATTCAAACTTTAATAGTTGAATTAATAAAACATGAGTACCACATAACTGACAGCGAAGCAAACAAAAATATATTCAGAACGGTACCAACCATACAGTGTCATTAAACGCAACCAGCTTAGGGCCAACACACATATACACGATACGATGTCGCATTGTGGCACGTTACGACCAAAGTTGTTAGACACAAGGCGAAACTTTTAGGTAATTGCCAATTATTGTCAATTTGCTTAAACAGCGCATCGCGACAAAAAATAGGGTTCAAAATAGTGATGCGATTGATGTTAGCTGAATCCACAAACCACAAAATCAAAAGTCATCATCATCATTTCAGCCGAAAGACGTCCACTGCTGGACATAGGCCTCCCCTAAGCACCTCCACTTCGACCGGACTTTTGCAGTTTTAAATAAATAAAAATAAAAAATGCACGGCTCAGTCAAATAATTTATTTAGTTTATTTGATTGGATTCCCTTTATTATCGTTACATAAAATAACACAAAATTTTGAGAATTAAAAAAAAAAAAATTTTGGCTCTGTTTTACAATTTTATTATTTTATCGTAATACTATTTTATTTTTATGAAATACTAGCTTCTGCCCGCGACTTCGTCCGCGTGAAATTTCTTGTACCCCCACCCCGTCGCGTCGCAACACTTCGTATTCGCTTACCGTTCACTCTGAGTTTTTTTCTTTTTGCTCGGCTCCTAAGGGTCATAGCGTGATGTTAAATAGCCTATAGCCTTCCTCAAGAATTGGGCTATCAAATGCAAAAAGAATTCAAATCTTACCGGTAGTTAAAGAGATTATCGCGTTCAAACAAACAAACTCTTCAGCCTTATTATTAGTATAGATAAAAAACTCTATGGCCCATAACTCCTTAATAGGTACCAACTCTTAACATCTTACACACGTGATAACTTTTAAACGAAATATCCGATTGAGATGAAACAAAAAGTATTTTACTTCTTCATAAATACTCTTGATAACATAATGCTTAATTTCGATAAAGATTAATATTACGATACATATTTAACGTAGTTTTTTTTTTCTTCAGACGATTTAATAATTATTTTGAACACAAAATCGGTTATTGTGATTAAACCATGATAGCTAGACATATGTTCTCGCGGACTTTTTTGTAGGTCTTAAAACCTCTACAAACCCGTAGTACATTATTTTGTTCTATTGTCAATAGTTTTTGCAGCGCACGCAAAAATAGGTTTTCGATTTTACACCTTGTGTTACAAAATAGCAATTTTATTACGGATCCCTAATTTTGAAGAAAAAAAATATAGCCTATAGCCTTCCTCGATAAATGGACTACCCAACACTAAAATAATCATTCAAATCGGACCAGTAGTTCCAGAGATTAGCGCGTTCAAACAAACAAACAAACAAACAAACTCTGCAGCTTTATAATATTATTAGTATAGATTTTTAACTACTTAAGTTTTTTCTTTGAACATTTGACCACACTTAAGTTTTTCTGGCTTGTAATATGTACAGCACATCAAGCTACCCGCTACGTGCGACAAAAACTGATCGTTTTACGGTGTCCTACGATTGGGTAGCGCCATCACTGATAACTTGTCTTTGCAACTTATTTCAGGTGTAAACAGTAAACGAAAATAGTCCGTGTTACGCAGTAACTTGGTTGTGGAGGTCAGATAGGCAGTCGCTTTATGTAAAACACTGGTATTCAGCTGCATCAGGTTAGATGGAAGCTGACCCCAACATAGCTGGGAAAAAGCTAGGCCGATGATGAGTAAACGAAAATATTAGATACCTACTTTTTATTTATTTAAGGATTACCAACGAGATACATTACAGATATCTTTTACCATCATAGAACTTGTATAATATACATTATCCTGTAATGCACACTAAATTACAGGTAACAGCTTACACAGTTACTTAGTTATCAATAAAAAATAGTTGTTTATACATGTCATGTCTTTTTAACAACGTCGTTCGCGACGTGCCGCGATGCGACGTTGTATCGTGTCAAGGCTCCTACAAACGGGCGCGACACGCGATATAATCGCGCGCGGCACAAAGGCACCTTCAATGTGTTTTGGCCCTTAGGGCCCTTACGTAATACTACTAATAAATTGGATTGTAGTTCCATAAAGTTACGAAAACATGAACTTTCGATAGCGGTTACATCATTTTTAAGTTATGGCGAAAAGGTCAGACTACCTCGTTGGTATAGTGGTCGCAAGCGTCACTGCAAAGGAAATTCAAAGTAGCAGCCAGGAGTTCTGGATTCGTGCCCGGTTCATGGCAATAGGTTCGCCGTGTTTTACATGGGACTAAAACATAACTGGTGAAATGAGGATGTACAAACACCTCTACCTAAGCCCTCAGGATTACAAGCGTGGTGTTATGTTATGTAGGCAAAAAAGGTTACCATAGAGATCCAAAAATGAAGACCAAGTTTCAATTGATGTACCATTTCTCAAATTCTTGTACGCATTCTTGACTTGTCAAGACATCATTACTGTTAGTGAAGGCTGACAAAGGTGTCCACAGTCCATTCACAATTATGTTACCTCTAACAGCAGCAACTCAATAGCGACCTTATTGTTAAAACTATAAAGATCATTGTGAATTTGACAGACTTGTCAATGGCAGCAACGCAACAGGAACCTTATTGCAACGGCAATAAAGATCACTGTGGTTTGTACAGTGATGTAAACTCTAGAGGTAAATAAATAGCTGTGAACGGATTGTACCTAATGTTATTGTCAAATCTCGTCACGCAATGGGGTGTCTACGTAACATATACGAATCATAATCTGCCTAGCCTTTTTTTCGACTATGTTGGGGTCGATTTCCAGTCTAACCGGATGCAGCTGTATACCAGTATTTTACATGGAGCGACTGCCTATCTGACCTCCACAACCCAGTTACTGGGTAATACAATACACTGGGTAAGACTGATTTTCAGACTTTCGGGCTTCTGACTATCCGTAACGACTGTCAAAGATCCACGAATGACAGCCGAGACCAACGGCTTAACGTGCTTTCCGTGGTACGGAAGGGCTCGGTATGTAAAGAAGGTCACCCATCCACAGACCATCGTGGCAAGCGTAGCGTAACCTGAAACTTGACTACTTTTATTTTAGAAAATGAATTAGGGTTCAGCGCAAAAAAAATAAAACCCATAAAATCCAATTTGTTTTCCGGCATGCACACGTATAGCTAGTTTTAGTAGGTATTATTGTGTATCTTAGGACTTCCTCGCGAACGAAGTAGCGGGCAAAGGCTAGTTGAATATACATAAATATTCTACATTTTTGGAACGTAATATGTTGTTCAATTCTAGTTCATACAATTTCCCGTTCGTATAGGTACATTCAAAGGGTATCTATTTCATATGAAAGGTGTAACGTATCCCTATTCAAATACACCGGGATATTTAGAGCTTTCCAGAAAGGTTCTCATACATATCTTGTAACGGGGTGAATAGGGATGAATCGGGACAACTTTTAAAAGGATTTTAACGTTGACATAATATACTTAGTTTGTTGTCGTCGGATCGTTTTATGGGTTAAATTATGACTCTTGTATCTTTACGATTTAGAGGGGCCCGTGGCTAAATAATAACAGCCGCACAGGTCAATCGATCAGGTTAAGCTACACTTGCCGCGGTTGGTCTGTGGATGGGTTACCATCTTTACATACCGTGACCCCTCCGTTCCTCGGAAAGCACGTTAAGCCGTTGTTCCCGGCTGTCATTCGTGGATCTTTAACAGTCGTTACGGGTAGTCAGAAACCCGAAAGTCTGACAACCAGTCTTACCAAGGGGTATTGTATTACCCAGTAACTGGGTCGTGGAGGTCAGGTAGGCAGTCGCTCCATGTAAAATGCTGGTATTCAGCTGCATCCGGTTAGACTGGAAGCCGACCCCAACATAGTTGGGAAAAGGCTAGGCAGATGATGATGTATCTTTACGATTTTCTAACAGACAGACAGCTGGGCCCCAATCCTGTATGGTATTTATTATTCCCCACAGCTTCTTACCACGTGCAAACCACGTACGGTTGTCGGTTGTCAATTTTACACTTACTCACTACACACACACTCAGACCTTACATTAATGCACACACACAGTTTAAAGTCTTTCTTTTGTGTTTCCCTTACATAAACTATATAAGTATCCTGTTTTCTTTTACACCATTTGCTTATTGTTGAAACGTCCCGTTTTAGTATAATATGGCTTTGTTTGTAACGAAGAATCACTGACTCCTAAGACACAAGCACTTACACCTAGTTTAGGAGTCAGAGTATTAAAATATTAAGCCTTTACGCTCTCTTGTCTTTGGATATTATAATGAAATGACTTTTGGTGAATAATTAATGAATTGATTTATTATTTTGAACTGACAAGTTATTTTGACAGTTCAAACCCCACCAACTTCGCGTTCATTTCGTTCATTGTGTCAGACAATCTTCTTCCCAGCGAAAGCACTAGGAAGTTGTGAAGGGCAAGGGCGGGCGTTTTGGGGGACTGACTTATGTAATTGTGACGTTCGAAAAGTGCCGACTCAATAAATGGCTTTTGATTTTCTTTTGACCGATAATGAAGCAACGACCTCATAGCTTTGCATAGTAGACTTTATGGAAGCCGCTATCACAGGTAAAATTAACTTATGATTTTTAGGGTTCCGTACCCCAAGGGTAAAAACGGGACCCTATTACTAAGACTCCACTGACCGTCTGTCTGTCTGTCACCAGGCTGTATCTCATGTACCGTGATAGCTAGATAGTTGAAATTTTCACAGATGATGTATTTCTGTTGGCGCTATAACAACAAATAATAAAAATAAAATATAATAAATAATAGAAACGTTTTTTTCGGCGTTTTATGCCTTGTCGTGTGCGAATCCGACTCGCGCTTGGCCGGTTTTTTTATACGCCCAGTTTAGCAAAAAAATGCTACCATTGGTAAGCAAAAGGATTCGTTTTGTTTATAAGAACTGAGCATTAATCGTTAATTATAATACAAAGTATGGATTAGTCGAGAGTCCACAAAAAGTAAATTAAACATCAATCACTTATCTACAAAATAATTGTTAAAATAATAATGAGACATCAAAAAACAATTCAGGAATTTTTTTTTTGATAAATCACGAAAAAAAATTGCGAATCAGTGACTGACATAATTATCAACTTGTCAGCCCCACACTGTCATTAACGAATGTCTTACAAGTACACTCAAATAAATTGTCGTAGACAGAGTAATCTATAGACTCATGGTATCCGTGTCACCGAAAGGGACAAAATATTCCGGCAATCTTCATTATACTATCATTTTTACAGCTTATTACACTGCACCTTACCATTTTCACAGTTGCGCAAATGTATTATTATTGAATTATGCACGAAAACGATCTTATTTTTTTATAATTTCATTCATAGACGTCAAACTTGTTGTGCATATTGATGTGCTTAGCCGACACGCAGTAAGGGACAGAAATATCCTTACTCTGTCTCTTTTCTTTGCTAGCGACGTTAATATATTTCTCTTTTTCTTGTGCGAATGAAAAAGAAGATATGCAGCAGTCTATAGTTTACTCTGTCTACGTAAATTGCTAACCAAATTGACAGATTTAAATGTCAATTTGCCGTGTTGTAGTCACTTCAGACAACTGTCAAAGAATGACGATTGTGATTAGAAAAAACCTACGTACAGTTAAAGTTGGTAGTCAATTTGCTATACAAATAAATTACCCGACTTGACAGAATGCCTTAACAACATTCTCCGTATCAAGTCATTGTAACATGAACGCCTGTTCTGTATCTAAACTTTAACTTAAGACTTAAGTTTAGACTAACTTGTTACTGCTAAACTATCCTTATTACTTCGAAAATGCATGACAGAGAATCCTAAGGGAATAGAGTTGTTCCCCTTTGGAATTGTGGTGCCACGTTACGATCGATATGGGTACAGTCAACAAAAGAGTTTGCTGTCTTAGCACTTTGTACAATCACAGGACGAAAAGGTTAAGCAATTATTGTAAACATTTCTTGTCGATCTTTTCAGTCCCAGACTGAACTACCTACGTAGGAAATTTCATTATTTTAGCATGAATAAATTAATAACTTTTTAATCGACTTCAAAATAGGAATGAACCAATTTTGATGTTTCTTTCATTAACATGATTTATATACTTTCAGGAAGGTTTTAATATACATTAGGTAATTATTCGTATGTACGAAGTTATATGCATAAATGTACTGCATCTCCGGCATTTCTATGCGAATTTTGATGATTCTTCTAGTCGGTGTCTTTAAGGCTCAAATCACACCGAGATGGAGCAGTTTCAGTGTCATAACATTTTAAACTTTATCTTCATTACTATAATACATAGTATCGCTTGAGAAACTTGAAAGGTCGCACTCCGATGACTCAAGTTTTTCATGCGATAATAAGTATTATAGTAATGAAAATAAAGTTAAAATTCATTTGACACTGAAACTGCGCTCCGCTTCGCTTCCATCTCGGTGTGATTTGAGCCTTATTCTTCAATGCACTAGCTTGGCATCGCTTGGCTGCAATTGTATTTATATAAATTGTTTTTAATGGATAAGGTATATGCCTTAGGGGTGATCCCATATACTTTGTTTGAGTAGTTTTTGAGTTAGCTTCAATAATACGATATTCCCACGGAATCTACACATAGGCGGGTGAAACCGCGGGGCGCTGCTAGTATCTATATAATTATATTAAAGTCATAAAAAACAAATACTTTAAAAATTAAATAAGTAATACTTTATCAATTAAAGTCGTTTATGACGACATAACAAACTACACATTTCCAGTTTTAGCTGACGTCGCATCTTATAGGCATTTCGTGTAATGTGAAGTCAGCTCATACTGGTAATTTTGATAATTATGTCGTCGTGCGTACGGAGTGGGTCAGTTCACACCGAGACGCGACGCGACGCGCAGTTTTCAAAATAGAAATACAATTACAGACCTTATCTACTACACTAAAAGGTACACAATGCAGGGTTTACTACGTCGAGTTACGCAGCGCTGCGCCGCGCGGCGCAACGCTGCGTAGCTCACTAAATCGTGTACCTTTTAGTGTAGCAGATAAGGTCTGTAATTGTATTTCTATCTTGAAAACTGCGCGTCGCGTCGCGTCTCGGTGTGAACTGACCCTTAAGCCTACACACACCGACCTTGATATCGAGGCTTTATTTAAAAATATGTTCGACGTACTCGTAAAATATTAAAACATACCTATTCTGTGCATATTGTTATTAACCTATATTGATAAGGCAGGTGGAAGTTTTAATTAATATGCGTACCGGGGACCATTTTCTTCGCTCAATGTATACTTATTTCCCCCCTTTTAGTTCCCCCCCACGCTATATTTCAACCATAATAAATACGTTTGTTATTTTACATTGTAACGATACATAGACAGAGCTATAGGGTTCTGTGCCCTAAGGGTGCCAACGGAACCCTATGACTAAACCTCTGCTGTTCGTCCGTCAGTCGGTATGTCTGTCAGCGGGCTGTATCTCATGAACCGTAATAGGTAGACAGTTGAATTTTTCACAGAGTATGTATATCTATTGCTGCTATAATAGCAAATTATAAAAAAGTAATTTAAAAAAATTAAACCGACTTCAAAAAGAAATTAACTCAAAATTATGAAATCACTTTAATTTCGGAAGTCGGTGTCTTGGGATCTGTATTTTAGTTTTATGCCACCGACTTCCGAAATTAAAGTTAGTTCATAATTTTGAGTTAATTTCTTTTTGAAGTCGGTTTAATTTTTTTAAATTACTTTTTATTTCGTAATTTTTAGTTTTTGCACTAGTATTTGACCAAGGTTTTGAGATGTTTTCCCTTTGACACTACACCCGTAGCTCTTATCAATAAGCCAGGCCGTCACACTTACACGTATTAGTCCATATCTTGAAAATTACTGAATCGATCTTGATGAAACTTGCACTGTTCCCTAAGTTGAAGAAAATGTAAACCAATAAAAAAAATGGTCACGATCCGATTAATAGTTCCGGAGATATGCGTGGACAAACATACATACATACATACATACATACATACATACATACATACATCCATACATACATACATACGTCTATGAAATTTTGTATATTTGTTTGGAAGCCCTAATAGATCATCATATGTGAATATAATGCAATTCCAATAATATTACATACATACGTATCGAATTGATAACCTCCTTTTTTTTGAAGTCGGTAAAAATAAAATATAGCTAATTAACGGAGTTCCCCATACAAGAAAGTTTTTTTTTTTTGTAACGGGCTGTGTCTCATAAACCGTAATAGGTATAGGTACAGTTAAAATTTTCACAGGCAGTGTTGCTGTAACAACAAATAAAAAACATAATAAAAATTAATGGAGACCCATACAAGAAACGTGTTTTTTCCGGCGTTTTTTAGCCTTGTGGTAAGGAACCCTTCGTGTGCGAGTTCGACTGGCACTTGATCGGTTCTATGAGTCAGACGTGACCGCGGCCATTAAAAAAATATTGGAATAATTATTTTGATAGAAAACATCAGATGGATTTTGTTTTTTCAGCCCAATGCGCAGTGTATCTTTTCCATTTCATTTGGACATAAATTAAATTATTTCTCGAGCGACTTCAATTAAAGAAATAACATGACCGTAGAATTGATCTTTTAAGGGGCTCACAGGACCTAAACGCAAAAAGGCAAGTTTTAGAAACAATAAAAGTATAATTATGATCGACAACATTAAGTAAACAAAATCAGAAAAATATATGATGTTCTGTCTGCAGGGCATATGCTAGGTAGATAGTGTGTTGAAAACATAATACAACTAATTTGATACGATAGAAAAAAAACATGAAAATACCTCTAAAAACTTTCTTTTTACAATAAAAAACGTTCTATTATACTTACGTACAATCATTCTGCAAAATACGCGCATTGACGTGGAGTTGCGGAAACCAGCCCGTATTACCTACTACCCACAATCATTCTGATTTTTGTCAGATTATTCTAGAAGCAACATACTAAAACACACTGTTTTAATTTTTTAGTCCAAACAATAGATTTTTTGTAATTAAATAATTGCTTTATATTTTGCAATAAATTACCAGCGTTGTGTCATCGCGCTTATCTTTCTTATCTATGCAGTCCGACAGTGACCGGAGGACATTTTTCAGTGCGGACTTCTTTGGGCGCGCGTGACGTCATCAAAGTCTTTGGACAATTAAATAGGTACTTACTAAATTATACACTAACAAACACTACAGGCACAGTATAAAGATCATACAGTATTGTAACTCGGCCGTAACCTTGAAATAAATGCCTACAGCCGCGCGGTACGTAAACATGCGATAGGGCTGCCCGCCTCCAGCATTTTAATTACATTTGCCTACTTTGTGTTTTCATTTAGTTTTGTTATTGTATTTTACTGTGTGTACATAAATATTAATAATAAAAACCACGTCTTTACTTTGAATTCTAAAAACTAACAAAACAAAACACACATGCCCCGAGGTTTTAACACCCTATAACTACTAATTTCACTCATGTCTATCACTTTCCTTTACTCTATTCACTTTATTTATTAATCCAGACATCTTTTTTTTCGGGAGATAAAAGGAAATACTTATCCATTAAAAAGACACACATTATGTACCTACACTACCTACCTACCTACTAGTAAGTAAAATTATTTTATAGTCTTACCTTTCAGAGTTTCCAGGTAATTTAAAAAAAGTTATCTCTGGATGCGTTATTGACGAATTCATGCAACCAAAAACAGCACAATGTAGCCTACTCGTCATATTAAATATGTACTTCAGTTTATTTTTAGTGAAAAAATCGCGCGGTTATTGTTAAAAAAAACAACACACCGTCCGTTCGTCACTGCGGCACAGTCGCGACTGTCTGCATACCGAGCGCATTCCGAGGTCGAGGCGCGTAGGTATAGCTCGCGTTTCGTCCGTTTATATGAAGTCGAAATACTGTATGATCTTTATACTGTGCTACAGGGTCCCAATTCTGTATGGTAATTATTATTCTGCGCGTAATCTTACCACGTGCAAACCACGTACGGTTGTCAAGCACGGTATTTTGACAGTTCAAACCAGCAACTTCGCGTACATTTCGCGCGGTTTCGTTCATCGTGTCATAGAGAATACGTTATTAGCATAATAGAATACTCTTTATTATGTACATCATATAAATTACAGACATAAATATAGAAACCTAACAAAGGGTGACGCAATGAGCGACCTTATCGCTTAGAGCGATATTTTAAAGACAACCTTTGGATGGATTAAAAAAGTAATTTTAAAAAATTAAATCGAGTTCAAAAGGAATTAAGTCAAAATTATGAAATAATTTTAATATCGGAAGTCGGTGGCAAAAAACTAAAACAGAAAAAAAACAGATCCCAAGACACCGACTTCCGAAATTAAAGTAATTTCATAATTTTGAGTTAATTTCTTTTAGAAGTCGATTTAATTTTTTTTAATTAAGTACTTTTTTATTTCGTAATTTATAGTTTTAAGTAAAAACTGAAATATTTGTTTGTAATAAGTAGGTAATAGTTTTGTTGTAAATACTGCACTAGAATTTGCCCGAGGTTTTCAGATGTTTTCCCTTTGACACTACACCCGTAGCTCGTATCAATACGCCAGGCCGTCACACTTACACGTATTAGTCCATATCTGAGTGCGTCTAGATTATGTTATAAACTTATATTAACACGTCCAAATTACGCACGACGCACCCTAAGAGGCTTTACAAGCTTCAATTTTCTAACTGACCGACTTTTTGACAGTTCAAAAGTGCCTGTAATTATTTTAATTGAAATCTGCGTGTAGCTATGAGTTTGACCAAATTTTTATTACCTTTATTGCTTTCCACATTCATTGCTTTTGATCCGCAAAAAAATGCGGAAAATTACAAAAACATTTTCTCGAATCGACTTGAGAAAACATTTTTGTACAGTTTTCCGTAAACAAAAATCCTCGTACATAAAAGACAGGAAAATGTAAAAATAAGCCATAAAAATACATTTGTAATGAAGAACTTTCTTATTCTCTTCCGTAAACAAATTAAACAAGACGTCGTATTCTCGAAGCCGCCATTCCGCGCCTCTTAGTTTAAATTTTTAATTTGTCAACTCCTGCAACTAATTGTTTCATGTCAACGACACTGCAAGCCAGATGCGGATAGGGTTACCAGACGACAGAAATTTTTGTGAAGTGGTCCAATTTTTTTTACCAATTTGGTAGTTTTTTTGCGAAAAGTAAGACATTTTTGAAAGATGTAGAATTATAAGGAAACTCAACAAAATCGACAACGTCGATAATCGTGTTTTGTTTTTTGTTAAGTAAGAATTGTTTTGTTATTTTTAGGGCTGCCCAAACGTAGGACACCGTAAAACGCTGTTTTATGTCGCACAGTTAGGCGTATTGGTACATATTATTACAAATTACAAGCCAGAAAAAAAATGTGTATTGTCAAATGTTCAAAGAAAATACTTATTCAAAAATATTTCATAAAAATAAAATAAAATCATTTTTGTAGCATAATTCTCAAAATTTTGAGGGTAAACTATCATAATTTATGTAACGATAATAGGTAAAGGGTATTCTATGAACTAAAGAAATGCCTAAAAATATTCCACTGAGCCGTGCATTTATTTATTGTGCTATTTATCCCGTATGTTGCACCTGCCGTGTTTTGTCTCTGCGTCACCCTAAGGTTGACTGGTAGAAAATGCCTCAGGCATTAAGTCCGCCTTTGTACAGTATTTCTTTTACTTGTGCATTAACTTTTAATAAATAAATATTTATTAATTTAATTAAAAGTGCAGAATTACGTTTCTTTTAATGGTCATTCGATTCAACTAACATCAAACGCATCGCTGTTTTGAGAATTATTTGTTGTTGCGATGCGATATTGTCAATTACCTAAAAATTTGCTTTCTACATGACGTAAAGCGCGGTCACTGTCGGACTGCATAGAAAAGAAAGAGAAGCGCGATGACACAACCCTGGTAATTTATTGCAAAATATGAAACAATTATCTATTTACAAAAAATCTATTGTTTGGACTAAAAAATTAAAACACTAGTGCTTATAGTATCTTGCTTGTAGAATAATCTGATATTGTAAATATTAGTACGGTTATTATTGTGAAAAGAAAGTTTTTAGAAGTATCTTCATGATTTTTTTCTATCGTATCAAATTAGTTGTACAAACATAATGTTTTCAACACACTATCTAAGTAGCATATATCCTGAAGAATATCATATATTTTTCTGATTTTGTTTAATGTAGTCAATCATATACTTTTAGGCATTATAAAACTTGCGTTTTTTGCATTTAGGTCCTGTAGTCCCCTTAATTTAATGTCCTCACAAAAGTCAAGTAATTTTCTGAAGAAGGGGTTGAAGATTTTTATAAGGAGTCTGGCATACCTACTCTCGCGCCATTTTGATTTTTTTACATAATAGGACCATTAATGTCAGTTATCGATTTAATAGGAGTCATGCGTGGCCACCATTTTGAAAAAAAAAACAAAATGGCGGACCGGTAGTTATGCCACGGATCTTCCAAACCCTTTGTGATTTTGTTAGAAAGTCGCAATTGTTATCTGGTAACCCTTAAGTTTGGTATAATTAGACAGTGGAGCCCTCAGCTATAGAATACATCTGAACATTACTGAACTTCTCACAGCTTGTTCAAAGTTCGTTATGTTTTGTTGACATGTCCCCCATTCAAACTGCACACAATAAATATGTGAAATGTTTTGTAAATACTGGTCGTATTTATCGCTTGAAGCTTTTAGATAATTGTTTTTCGCGAGTTTTATTCAATTGCAATAACTTTTCGTCATACAGAGTTTATTTACGAGAGCAAAACCAATATTTTTACGGCGACACACGGTCACAAGAATTGCTCTATGAAATTGAACAACAAATACGTTGAAACTTCTTGAATCGAACCTCAGAATTCTAAACTAGCTGTGGCACTGGCATAAAGTAAAAAGTTTACTGATTTCCCTACCACATGACCCCAGAGGGTCCTCACACGGACTTAAATCTGTCTTAAGGTCGGATTTTACTTCGAATTTTAAGTTATTCATGTTCAAATAGGGTTCTAAACCCTACCCGTATCCGTTTTTGTGATAAATGAAAAATTCTGGGAATCCAGAGCGAAAGACAATTCGGGGAAAACAATTTCCCGGTGTTGTGAAAACAATTCGCTCTTTGTGAAATATTTGTTCGTGAATGAAGTTAAGTACGTTGCTAGGTTCCGAGGTAAGGGTACTGTAGACTTTTAACTTACTTGTGGGACATTCTGGATACCTTTACAGCGATCTATGCTGACATCGAAGTTTTAAGAATTCGCGAGAGCATAGTTGAAAATTTTATGTGCAGGCCTGTGTATATTTTTACGGAAATATATTCCGCGTGCATTTTTAATACGTACCTACTGTAGTCAAATTGATAACTAGATAGGTATTTGACAATATACAGGGTGTAATTTTAATTTTGTTTTGTTATTAGTCTTCTTCTTGGTGTACTTCATTACTGAAGGTCTTATCCGTGAAAGGCCTTCGTGGCTTTATGTACGGCTAGCTTCCGCACGCGGCTTCGCCCGGGAGGTATGTCGATAAAAACTTTCCTATGTCCTTCCCCGGGATGCTATCGATGCCTTTTCTGACGATATAGGTACATAAAATTAAAGAAATCGGTCGCGAAAAAAAATCTGCTGTTTATGTATATTTATGTTCGCATAGCTCGTCAAAATGTAGGGAACAGCTGAATTTTTTTCGCTTCTGATTTAGTTCATTTTTAGGGTTCCGTGCCAAAATGGTAAAACGGAACCCTTATGGGGAGACAGCCTGTCTGTTTGTCTATCTGTCTGTCACAGCTGGATATCTTAAGAACTACCAATGCTATCAACTTGAGGAATAGTTTTAGATGACATTTGCCTAACTATTTTGCAAATAAGAAAGAAATAAAAATTAAATAAATATTTATTGCAACAGGTAGTTACTGATAGGGGGTCTGAAAAATTCGAATTGGGGCTACTAGGGCATGTGGGGTTTCATAATGAAAGAGCGCAGTTTGCACATTCTCAAACATTATTTCTTTTTTTTTAGGCCGCATAATGTAACTATTCGACTTTTGATGGAAAATCTAAAAAAAATACCGATCACCCCCCTTATCTCCGAAGTTTGCAAAGAGAAAATCTGTAATAATTAAAAAAAAAATTAAATTCCGGAATAAACCTCTTTCGAACAAAAAAAAATTTCGCAAATCCGTCTATACCTACATGACAGAGTGCCCAAACATACCTACATAAAAAAAATACATACACACATCCGAATTAAAAACCTCCTCCTTTTTTAGAGTCGGTTAAAAATAATAAACAAAAGTGGTTTCATGTTATTTTTTTATTTCCAAAACAAAGTGTTTTTCCATCGCGTTGTTATTTCGATCTTTTTTGTTTCTTTTTTGTTTTGTCTACAGGGTTCAAAACAATTTGTTACGCTTTGTCTACAGGGTTCAAAACAATTTGTTACACTGGGATCTGCCCGCGAATTCGCCCGCTTGAAATTTCTTCCTATAGGTACCTACTTAGCATCGCATGGCCCGGTCGCGCTATTTCTTTTCACTTAGCATTCCTTAAATATTTTTAATAAGAATTTTATCAACTTCTAAGGGTCGTACCGTGATGTTAAATAGCCTACAACCTTCCTCAAGAATTCGGCTAGCAAATGCAATTTTTTTTCTAATCCGACTAGTAGTTCCGGAGATTAGCGCGTTTAAACAAACAAACAAACTCTTCAGCTTTATTTTTAGTATACGTATAGATAAAGGTCAGAAATCTTTTTTTCTTTTATTTTATGTAAACAGGAAACACTTCTTAGTAAAAATAACAAAGGTAGCAGAGCACTCAGGTACCTACTCCTTTTCATCTGAAATCTTTTTTCTTTTCAATGAATATTTTCTTTCCTTTTAAAACGTAGGTACATAAAAGTCTTTCAGTTTTCTTTAGGTATAGTATAAAAACCTTAAACGCTCGACGAAATAGTAGAACAATTTCTATAAAAACTTCTTGGAAATTGTTCTACCTGATTCGCGTGACATCGCGTCGCGCCAGTCTGGTCGAGCCTTACATAAATCCAACCAATCACAAGCCCTCAAAGTTGACTTTAACCTTTTTTTTCTCTTTACCTAATCCGTCATAGGTATAAAGGGTGTCCTAAACCTGTCGCGGCATAATTTTTCAGCGACGATGATACATGGTGCTTTATTTATTTTCACGCATGAATAATCGGCTTTGTATTAAATAACAATGTATTATGCTGATATCGTTTTTCACGTGAATTTATTAATGATTGTTGGAAACAAATAGCATCGCTGCTGTATCCCAAAAAGGGGCTAGCAGAAGTGTTCCTATAGTACACTTGTAGCATAACCAGCCTATGATGTTCCCACTGCTGGGACACAGGCCTCCTGTTGGTGTGGGGGAGTGGGCCGTAATCCACTACGCGGGCCCAGTGCTGGTTGGTAGAAGTCACATGTCTTGGATTTTTTAGTACAGTAGTATTTCGACTAAAATGACACAAAATCATAGGTGTAAAAAGACGCTTGAGGCTGTAATTTTGTTGTACTGGACCATACCTGGAGTCTCCTAATACAGGCATTTTTTGGTTAAAAGGAGGCTCCAATCTCCAAAATTTTTTTTGTACGTTTAAGATTATCAAATAAACTATTTATTATTATTAAACCTGAAAACCTTCTAGAAACGGAGATATTAGGTAAAGGTCTAAGTTACATTTTTTTTTCACAAAAACAAGTTTTATATGTTACTAGCTTCCGCCCGCGGCGTCGCCCGCGAGGTATGTCGATAAAAACTATCCTATGTCCTTCCCCGGGATGCAATCTATCTCTCTGCTAAATTTTGTCGAAATCTGTTCAGTGGTTTAGGCGTGAAAAGGTAACATACAGACAAACAGGGTTACTTTCGAATTTATAATATTAGTAAGGATGTACAACATAATATTATGATCTTAAATAGATTGGGGTCTTGTTACGCCCTGTATAATGGTATATATAATTACGTCTCTAGTTATAGGCAAGTAATAGGAACCCATTGCGATTACCCTCCGGGGTAATTTCGTAACACACTTTCAGTAGCAATGGCTTTCATTTTGACAGTTCAACAACATTCATTGCGTTATTTACGTTGTTGAGCAGACAGTTTTTTCGAACATATGAAGTAATGGATTAGCAAAATGATTCAGATTGTCATTGATAGTGTGTTACAAAATTAGGGTACGGATCCGCAAACAAGTTCTATTTAGAATTTCCTATTGAAAAAAACCCTGATCTAGAAATCGAAATCCAAACGACGACAAGATGTACCTACTCTTCAATCAGTATCGTGATTTTATTTATCAATTGGGTATTAGATATACACCCGGAAGCGAAATTCTGCCATTAACTGGACACCCCTTATCAAGGGTGGCTAGTATCAATTTCCTCAATCAAAAATCCAATAACAATATTCGAAACGAATTTAGGACCTTCCAAATAACAAAATATGTAGGTAGTTACCATGGTTGCTACCCCGCCACTGGACAAAGAAATATTTTATTTAAAACTGTTTTTTTATATTTATTAATATTCGAAATCAAAACACTCGTTAAGCTTTTCCCTCCACTTTTACAGGTGACAGTTGACAATTGTCAATCTCTTGACATTACTAAAACACAAATGACGTTTTCAACCGACTTATTCTGCTAAAGCCTCACCGAAAAAACTAAGATAATGTGAGCTGTCATTAAGACTTTATTTTACTTTTTTATACAAATTATTCCTTTAAAATAATTATGTTTTACTCCTACCAACCATTTTCATGCCATTTAAACAGACTATAAAAACATTCTAACAAAATCAAGCTCGGAGATCGCATGCAAGCATTTTATGTACTCAGGCAGACATTAGGTACTTTCGAAGACAGTTCTAAGTTTTCGCAAGTAGGGCGAGAAATAACGTGAAATCGATCATCGGGAGCGAGGTGGAAACTTTAAAAATCCTTGGTCACGTCCACACTGGCGAAAAGGTTATACGTTATACGAAAATGTTATTCGAATTATTCGAACCACACAAACATTACTTATGCAACTTGACACTGCAACTGTGTTTTCCGGGCAAGGGGTCCCGAGAGAGACTTAAAACTAGGTGGGTAGATGAAGTGCACACAAATATTACAACATACAATGTTTACGACACAGTTGTCAAGGACAGAACGAAATGTAGAAGAAAGATGGGAAAAACTGACGAAAATAACTCGCTAATATAATAAAGAGTTATGTGAGTTTGTATGTCGGGGATAATCTTCGGAACTACTGATCCGATTCGGAAAGTTTTTCACTAATGGGAAACTACAGTATTTCCGAATGTCATAGGATTTATTTTATGTTAAAACAAGATACGCGGTCGAAGACGCCAGTCGATAATAAATTAGCAAGTTCACGAATCGAGATACGTAATCGTATAGTTGAATAATAACAACCACCAAAAAAAGTAATTTAAAAAAATTAAACCGACTTCAAAAAGAAATGAACTCAAAATTATGAAATAACTTTAATTTCGGAAGTCGGTGTCTTGGGATCTGTGTATTTTAGTTTTAGTTTTTTGCCACCGACTTCCGAAATTAAAGTTATTTCATAATTTTGAGTTCATTTCTTTTTGAAGTCGGTTTAATTTTTTTAAATTACTTTTTATTTGGTAATTTTTAGTTATTGCACTAGAATTTGACCAAGGTTTTGAGATGTTTTCGCTTTGACACTACACCCGTAGCTCGTATCAATAAGCCAGGCCGTCACACTTTCACGTCTTAGTCCATATCTTGAAAATTACTGAATCGATTTTGATGAAACTTGCACTGTTCCCTAAGTTGAAGTAAATGTAAGCCAATAAAAAAAGAATGGTCACGATCCGATTAATAGTTACGGAGATATGCGTGGACAAACATACATACATACATACGCCTATAAAATTTTGTATATTTGTTTGGAAGCCCTAATAGATTGTCATATGTGAATATAATGCAATTCCAATAATATTACATACATACGTATCGAATTGATAACCTCCTTTTTTTTGAAGTCGGTAAAAACAACAACGCAGCTCAATTTTGAAGTTTGACTCGCTTGAGCACCGTTCAGTTTTTATAACGTAGGTACTTTTCAAGAATTTGTTGAATGAAACTACTATGAGCAAGTCATAGTTATGATAAAATATGAGCATGTCATTATGACAGATTAACTCTAAAGTCGTAATCACAAGGATCGCTGTCGAACAATTTTTTATCACTAATTTGGAATAGCCGCGGGCGTACTGTATAGTCAGCTGATTCGAATAACAATAGGTCAGGGCAAAGCGATTCGAATAGAAAATAATTCAATTGCTAAAACATTTCGGAATCACGCATCACTATTTCACTCAATTGAAACGACTGTCCCAATATAACAAAGGTAAAAGTTCAAATAAATAAATAACATTCCTGTATGACAGATATCATTAATCATTGGCGAAAGATTGTACAATGTATTAGAGGTAATTAAATCTAATGCCTCGTTCACACGTCTCCAGTAAAATGAACGTCGCATCCGTGGTTAGGTCGACAAATGTCAGACTTCAGAATGAATGATTGTAGGAATATCAGATTAGAAAGACGTTACGGTTAACTTTTAAATTAGATATAATAAATAACGTTAAACGGCCGCCATTGTTGTTGAGCTTTATTCAAATTCCAGTTTTCTCGTATTCATTTACCTAAGTGACCTTATTGGTGATCTTCTTCAAAAAGGTCAAGTGCGTAGTAGGTACTCGCAACCGGCGAACATTGACACTATTGACAGCTCACTTCAAGAAAGAAAGAAAATACATTTATTTGTGGCAAACATGACGCTTAAAAAGGACACAAACACAAAAAATAATAATAAGTTGGGGGAAAACATGCGTCACATCCACGCAAAACGGCCATCGCTTAGCATAGTGCTAAGACCCTATGCGAGACAGAGCTCCAGCGCTATGGTTAAACGCGCTTTAGCGAATTTAGTTTATAATGTGTACAACTACAAACTGGCGACGTGTAAATAAGCCTTGAGTTACAAAGTCGAGGACAAGTAAGTACCTACGAATTAATGGTTTCCAGCGAAGCATTGAGTCAGTTATTTAATATAATTTTGTTGAGTATTATGCTAATCCTGTCGGTTTTTGTAAACGTTTATTATAATGAAATCTCTATTAGCATACTTTGTTCGGTGGAATGGTCATGGTTGGTAGTGCTTTATTTTTAGGGTTCCGTATTATGAGTTTTATTTCAAAAAATCAAAGTATATTTTTTTTTATTGATATTGTTTATGCAGTTGTTGGAGACTATTTTGGTTTATATACTACGTGAAAATGATGTAGAAGTTCGCAGATATTCAGACATGTTTCCAGTAGAAAATTGAATTAGGTCCAGTCGTTTTTTCTTTCTATATAAAGCATGTTACAAAAATGTATTTTAAGGTCACCATTGCCAGGATCGCCCAGAGGACACGGTGGAGCACACGGTGGAGGTCTGCCCGCTTGGGCGGAGCACCGCGCCGTGTCCTCGTAGAAGCGATCGGCAGCGGCGGCGACCTCTCACGCCCGGCCCTGGTGCAAGCCATGGTCCGGGGCGAGAGGGAGTGGGAGGCAGTCACCTCCTTCTGCGAAGCAGTCATGCTAGCGAACGAGGTGGCAGGACGGCTCAGGGAGAGAGCCTCCCGTCCCAGCCGCCGCGGGAGACGCTCCGGGCGTCGGGAGCCGCGCAACGACTCCCGGCCACCGTAGGCGCGGGCCTGCGGGCGGAGAGTAATAGGTAGCTCACCGTCCGATCAGGACCAGGCCCGTGCCGGACGGCGCGTACGTGTTCCACGCGCGCCGCAAAGAGATGTCAGCATCGAGTAGGCGCCCCATAGGGCCGAAGCCTGCCGGGTCAGCGGGATTGTCCGAAAGGGTTACCGCTGGCCCGGAACATAAAGGGCTAAGGAACGAACACGGTTGGGTTTTAGTCAGTAAGAGTCTGACACTCTCTTCCGTTCCACCCAGAGCGGGCGGGGTCATTTGATGATTTCCCATCCGCAAAAAAAAAAAAAGGGGCCCTAAAAAGGCCACTTTGGCAGAATATTATAGGTAAAAGAAGAAAGAAGAAGGAAGAAGGAGAGTAAGAAACATCAGCTATCTGCTGGTGAAAGTCCCGTCAATATCGATCCAGTCGTTTCGGAGATTATCCGGAACAAACAGACAAATAACAAAAAAAGTCTAGGTACGTTTGAAGACAGTGAAACATTTCTTGTTACGTTAACAACAAAGCTTTCGCATTCATTTCATCATTTGCCAATGCCAAACGATGAAAGCGAAAACGTTGTATTGTATAAGTACCTATAATTATTGGAAATCAATACTTATTTGAAGAATAAAGATAGCCGTTTGACATACTTTTATTATGTTCTATACAACAAGAATAATGTTCCCAGAATTTTGTAATATCTTGAATTCATGCCAACGACCTTGTGCATTTGGGCGTCGCGTTGCCTAGCAACACGAGGCGCCCCGCACTGAATTCGTGGACGAGTGCGGGGATGATATAGACACGGACTTTATACGATCGCATTTTTAATTTATTATATTAAAAAAAATATACATGTTTTTAAAAAGTAACAAAACCAAATCATTTTCGTTTGTATTGCAAAGCAGTAGATATTTTTTTTATATTCTTTTGATAAAAATGAAGGAGTAAAATGGTTTCATCTCAACGATTTGGAGGTGATTTGGTGGTTTTTTTTCTTAATAGGTGATATCGATAGAAAAATTATGGCTAAACCAAATTACGATTCATATCATGTAGATTACCAACTATTTTTTCAGATGTAATTTCTCTGTAAGTTCCGGAGAAAAGCTGCTTTATCTGCACGCTGTTTTTAAGCTTTTTTCGAAAGAGTAGCCTTAAAAGATTGTCCATGTAGTTTCTTGCTCGTTCTTCCGTTCTTCTCCATAAAGATCTACGCTTTGGAATTGGCAACTAGCTTCAACTTTCTGACTAACTGACAGACTATTTAATTTTGACAATTCAAAAGTGCCTGTACAAGGTTTAATTGAAATAAATGCTTTGAGTTTGAGTTTGAACAAAAGCTATCATACCGCCATATTTATCTAGATATATGATAAAAGTTGTCTGACTAAGGGCCGATTTTTCAATCATTAGATAACCTTTACCTGAAGATCATCAAGTAATAATTAAGTATGTCAACTTTCCATACAAACTTCCTATATTTAATCCCTTTAGAGGATAAATTTTCTAAAAATCTTCCTTAGTGCTCAGTTTCGTTACATAAATGGAACTCTAGTCCAAAATGTCATGTTCCTAGATCCAGCAGTTTAGGCTGTGCGTTGCAAATTTACGAAAAATAAGCATTTAAAACATACATCAACATTTTAAAAACATATGTAAGTAGTAAGTACCTACTTATAGTTTTTTTTTGTCATCTATCACACTAATATTATAAAGGCGAAAGTTTGTGAGTGTGTGTGGGGGTGAGTGTGTGTGTTTATATTTTTGTTACTTCTTCACGGTCAAACGGCTTGACCAATTTTGATAAAATTTGGTATGGAGGTAGCCGACACCCTGGATTAACATATAGGCTACTTTTTATCTCGATATTCCCACGGGATCGACATTTACGCGGGTGAAACCGCGGGGCGCAGCTAGTCTACTATAATTTTGTTTACAGGCAATGGCTTCGAAAATACTATAATTATATGATATGAGAAAAGTTGGCAACCCTAATTACAATTACTATGAGTGCTGCTAGTTATCAAAGCACGGATATTGTGTAGACAACAAAGTAAATAAAAACAATACCCGCAGCGAAACAAAGTTTGTGCCAGTTTCCGCAGATGGTCTTGGCAACCAATATGGCGGAAGAGACGCAAAACCTTTAGTGAAACGGCTAAAAGTTCAAGAAACTGTTTTTACAATAACGCTGAAAACTTCTTAGAAGAAGATATAAGAACCTACCATTTCGAAATACAACGAACGAACAAAAAATATATAATATATATACCTATAATATATTACAAGACTCCTAAATCGAGCTACCGTGATTTTCCATGTAAGTTATCAACGCCTAAAATATCAAAATAATGATGAGTCAAACAAAAACTTTTTATGTAGTTTTGAAGCAGACAAACTGGCGACCATTTTGATGTCATCATTGTTCCAAATGGCGGAGTGGCTTGATTAAAGAGTCCGGAAAATGAAACCCAATACTAGTTTTAATTTTAACTTATAAATAGAACAGACCTCAGGATTAGCGAAAATGATAGTCGGATGTCATTCTCAATCTGTCAAAAATACCTCTTGACAAGCTTTTGACATTGATTGTCGCTGAGATGACATTGCGACTAGATTTTTAACGTTTTTAATTACGGGAATTGACCTTCTGGCCTTGAAGCAAAACAATATTCTTCACGTTTAATTAAAACATACAAATGTAAGAAAATTATTTTTCAATTACCATCACTAATATAACGGAAATACCGTTCTTTGATTGAGAACAGTATTTAATAACTGACAAGATGTCTGCCGCATGACCGCGCACAAAAAAAAAACCGTTAATTCAAGTGTTTTGGCTCATCACTATTCGTCAGTCTCACGGAACTACTGACACCCACAAGGATAATCAATTACTGTTAAAAATATAGGATTAAGTCATTATAATTTTACCACTGTTTTCGTATGCGTCATGTATGTTAATCCCCATAATATGACATGGCTTTTTATGTGGTTTATGTATCCGGGTAATTTCCTGCAATAGCTCTAAGTTTCAGCGCAAACGTCTTGTCGCTGCGACTAGACGCAAAGCTGTCGTTTGCACAGACGTCGTGCAAGAAGCGATCATTTTCTTTGAGTAGGTATTTGAGATAGACCGAATATGGAGCTGAACTAAAGGTAGTTGCACTTGCCTTGGTGGTTATCATACGAAAGAGATGCTCATCCGACTATCGTCACGCGTGCTCCCCGTGCGTCTTGTCGTTGCGACAAGTAGCGAGAGCTTACAACTTCCCTAGCCTGTCGTTGCGACTTGGCATATCGACGCCATGTGTTGAGAGCTTTGCACAAAATATATGAACATTGTCAGCCGCAGCCCGTCGCGTCTATTCGCTCTTAGGTATGTTAATAAAGTCCAAGGACATTTTCTACGAATAGTAGTGACGCGAAAACCGGACTTCCATTAATTATAAAAAAATTGGCAAATATTTGTTTTCAACTTATAAATAAAAAGAAACTCCATGGTACCTACTTTTTTATCGAAACGAGTCTTTGAGTACCGTACCGTACAGAAGCCATACAGATTTAATTGGAATTCTAGAAGTACTAATAAACAAGTGGAATGCTTTTCTAAGAATGTTTATCTTTCCCGATAGAAGTTTTGTTTCTATTTTTAGTCCAGCTCGTGGCTAAATAATAACAGCTGCACGGGTCGATCTTAAAGGGTACCTAAGCACCGCAGTGGATGGGTGATCGTCCATTACATATGTAGATAGCCCTCCGTGTCTCGGCAAGCACGCTAAACCGTTGGTCTCGGCTGTCATTCGTAGATCTCTGTTAGTCGTCACGGGTAGTCAGAAAGCCGAAACTCTGGCAACCAGTCTTAGCAAGGGATATCGTGTTAACCAGTTACTGGGTTGTGGAGGTCAGATAGGCAGTCGCTCCATGCAAAATACTTGTATAGAGATGGTTAAACTGGATGCCGACGCTAACCGTTTTTGGCGCACCTATTGTAGTTTAAATAATAATACCTAATAAACATTTATTTCAGACAATATCCATATTTTAACACACACACATTTAAAAAACTAATTCACACTAAAATAAAACAAACGAAACAAAAACAACACACAAAATAAAAAAAAGTTTAAGCATTACTTTCACTTTTTATGACATTTATATTTTGTGTTTTACGAACTATGTCCATATAAACGTTATTCTTTCTTTCAACAGTTTCAACATAGTTGTAAAAGGATAGCCAGATTGATTGATTGGGGATACTGTTTAAATATTAGCAAAATGTGATCGGAAGCCAAAACCTATACGTTTGGTACATACATTTGCTAAATAAACATTGAGAGAGCTCTTGAAAGATGTTCAAGGAGTACCTACCAAAATTATTTACGTAAACATTAGCTACAAAATGTCGATTGCTTTTAACAAAAGAACCCTTTTCCAAACATTGGCAAAAATGTAAAAACCTTTGACATTACTGTTTCGATCAACGGTAAAAGTACTTCAAAGCAAACCTACGTAATAAAATATTGATAACTCACTAGGTACGGACACCTAGTTTACATTTAAAATTCGACATTTTAAATATCGTGTAGATAAATGGTTTTCAAAAGCTGTCGCTGCTACACTGCTTCTGCGAAGCCATTTACAACCGGTTTAAAGTTTTAAAAGGTACTTACATAGAAAATTCTAGTTAGGTATCTAATAGTAGGTATTGTTAGGATAGAAGTGAAATCACAATTAAATAGAAGAATTATTTGATATCCTAGAAACTAATCACATGTATTGTAAAAAGAATTATCAACCATAGTAAAATTACAATCAGAGGAACAAAATCATCCCTAATCAAATTAAAGAAATCAACAAGAGATTATTGAGATTACACCGAACGGCTGACGGCTGACGGATAGCGCTTCTGCACGCAACGCTGTCAAAAACCATAGACCGCCAAACAAAGACCAGAGAGCCTGGCCTGCCGCCTGCGGCAGCCTCCTTTCAGTGACCGCGTCCCCGCGCTCTTGGGCCAGGTAGCTCACCGTCCGATCAGGACCAGGCCCGTGCCGGACGGCGCGTACGTGTTCCACGCGCGCCTCAAAGAGATGTCAGCATCGAGGAGGGGCCCCATAGGGCCGAAGCCTGCCGGGTCAGCGGGATTGTCCGAAAGGGTTACCGCTGGCCCGGAACATAAAGGGCTAAGGAAGGAACACGGGTGGGTTTTAGTCAGTAAGAGTCTGACACTCCCTTCCGCTCCACCCAGAGCGGGAGGGGTCATTTGATGATTTCCCATCCGCAAAAAAAAAAAAAAAAAGGTAGTAGTATCCAACAGTATAATAACGGGCGAACTCTTGGTACGACACACTTTTTCACAAGTGTATCGTGTAGAAAAAGTGTAGCTGTACCCTTTCGGGGGGCTTTATCATCATCATCTCAGCGGAAAAAAATCCACCGCTGCACCCTAATCGCGAAACACACTATGTATCAATGATAACCTGAGTCATTTTAAAGAATAATTTGCTAATACATTGCTTTACTAGTCTAGGTTCGAAAAATTTGTCTAGGTCCTCAACAACTTAAATAACTCAATGAATGTTGTTGAACTGTCAAAATGAAAAGACATTGCTACTGATAGTGTGTAACGTAATTACCCGGAGATAGGCCTCCACCAAGCGTCGCCACATCGAATACAGGGAATTTAATACGAATAGAACTTGCAGCGCTGAGGCGAGCGTCGAAGGAAGGAACACGGGTGGGGTTTAGTCAGGAAGAGTCTGACACTCCCTTCCGCTCCACCCAGAGCGGGAGGGGTCATTTGATGATATTCCATTCTCAAAAAAAAAAAACAAAAAAAAGGCGAGCGTCTAAAATCCGAGTTTTTCCGGTCCAACAGCGTCCTTTTATTTAGGCATGCATATAGGTTTCGCCTAGTGTAAGTTAAAACTGGCATCAACGTTCAAATAAGTTGCCTGGAAGAGGTCGCAGAAAGTGATTAATTAGCCCGACCGTTCTATATTTTATAGTGTTCGATCTATTTTTTTTTCGTAATGTATTTTTGTGGTGTACAATAAAGTATACCTACATAAAGAAGAAAGAGAGAAATTTGTTTTTTCTGCACAAACAAAACACACATTACAGGAGAAATTCCTACAAATACAGGAGAAATTACTAGTGTGGAAAAAAAAAGACAAAATATACACATACAATGTAGTCAAAAGCCTCGTAAGTACTCAAGCATATAAAATGTTCACATTATATACTTTTTTTTTTGCCCACCGAGGAAATTTCACTGTAACGTTTATTATAGGTAAGTACCTACTTAAGTATAACTAAGTCTGCAGACAGACGCACCATAAGTACTTAATAGGATTACCTATGTACCCTAACTTTCTGAAACCTCGTCTGCACTACGGCATAAGATCGAGAAATGTATCGCGACTTACATCTGAAACATTTTATTTCAGAAAAATGTTTCATGATTTATTTATTTTTTCATTTTTAAAATCTCTATCAGCATTGCCATCAATGCTGCCAGCCTTTTGGGCACTTTTCTATTGACAGCGACGCGGACCAGACAACGTTTTGAAGCCCTATGATTCTTTCCCCGCCTTGTTTTTGTTATCGTCTGGACAAAAACAGGGTTTAAAAAGTGAACGAAGTAGAAGTCTATGGCACGGATTTTTTTTTTTTTTCACAAAAAATAAAGTAAAAAATCTCCTTTTTTTACATTCCTTAATTTACATTGAATGAAGTCATCGGCTGGCCTCAATCAAAGGATTGAATGTCGCTCGAATTCATTGATAAATTTCCACGCGTAGAGAAACCCCCTTTAAGTTGATTTTTTATATTATTTGTCGATTTATTCGTTCTATTTTTGTTAAAAACAGAAGAAATTTCTTTGTCATAGATAGACTTCTACTCGGTTCACCTTTTATGCCCTGTGTTTGTCCAGACGGTAAAAAAAGTAAGCCGGTTTATTTTAAAAGAAACTCCTTTCTTTGTCCTTTTCCGAGAACAAAATACAAAAATGTTATTACGACTGCGGACAACGCTAATCTGTTATCAGCTTCAGTTGCCTGTTACGACCCCTTCGAGACCAATGGGATGACCTATCCTTAGGAGTCTACACGGCATCGTGTGATGTCATATCCGATAGATTAAACTACCCTAAAACTGAAACTAGTTCTTTATCGAGAACAAGATAAAACTCAGTTCAAACTGATGGTAGTTTGGACACTAGCATATGAACGATACAATGTTTTGCATGACTGTTGGCTAAGAAGTTTCTTATAATTATTATAGTAATGGTGACTGTCGCCCGACCATGGACGTACTATACTAACATATCATCACGCCTGTATTCCCCGAAGGTCAAGCAGAAGTGTACCTATAATACACCCACATTAGGGAAATTACATGCCGAAGATTCCTCACTGCGATACCTCGCGGTCGCGGTTTAGCACGCTTCCTCGATGTCATCTCCATGTAAAACAAATGCCTGCTAAGAAACACTCCCACATACCGAGGATACCGCTCTGTGATACAAAGCGGGTTGCTTTGTGGTTTACCTCGATGCCTGGCATGTGCGTGCGTGTCTATTACTTTGCATGCATTGGGAACAGGATGTAAAGTTTCGTCAAATGTAAATTTCTCACTTTCGACAAAAAAATTGTATCTTGTACTAATGTTAGGAAGATATGTTTTTTATTATACCTGAAAGATAGACATTTCATGATAGTCCCATCGCAAAAAAAGCATAAAAAGAGCTTGTCAAAAAAAACTAAGTACAAATTTTTAAAGATGTCCCCGAACAATTTCCCCAAAAATAAAAATATGTATTCATATCTCCTACTATAAAAAATCGCGGAACATACATGGGGTGTTTTCGGATGCTTGGACCATCCTGTAAATGCTTGTTGCGCGGTAAACTCTGCTTGCGCGATGCAGGATTTTGCGTGGCGTCATCGGCGGATGGCCGATAGCATGGCGGTGACATAGACGCAGCCAGCTAAACTACGGCCGCGAGGTATCGCAGTGAAGCATCTTGGGCATGGTAACCCTTACGCCAGTTATTTTTGAGCCCTATGTAATAGGGGGCAAGCCTTTTGCCATCAACCGGGCACAAATTCAAACTCCGAGCTGCTACTGAGAAATTCCTGATGGAAAACCCAATGACACTTAACCCATGACCTCATGCTCAGCAGTAGCGGTTGCGACTACTAGACCAAAGAGGCAGCCCGTTACCCGACCTCTTCTAATTACTTCTTTTTATTTCTTACAGGTACTAAAGAGCTACGACTCTTGTCAGTGCAGTACCTTCTAGCTGTTTTGAGGGCCAGACTAGACCTCATTGTACGCTGCGATCTTCCGTTTTTTTATGTAAGTACTCATCATTCTTATTAAGTACTCAGCAACCATATAGGATATTGCATATCGATTGCGTAAATATTGACACAAAATAACTGTTTTTATTTTGACACTGGTGCTGTTTCTGTTGTTCATAAACTAAACAAAATTTAAGTTCAGTGCATCTTTTTCTTTCTATTTCATTAAGAAAAGGACAGAAGATGAATTTTAGTCTAGTCCTGTCAAATTAATCAGCGCCTCATTCTACTTCATACACATTCATACTTCTATTATAATACATAATTTACGTCAGGCGCTGATTAATTTGACAGGACTAAACTAAAATTTATCTTCTGTAAACTCTGCTTGCGCGATGCAGGATTTTGTGTGACGTCATCGGCGGATGCGCAGTTTGCATGAGGTAATGTAGATGCGCCACAATGTTTTTAACGAATGTAACATCAGCGTCGTCAAGTCCTAATCAAATCTAAATTAACCTTAACCCCCTTAAACTCCGCTAATGAGACACAATTGATTTTCTATTGTTTCGTGACCCATCGGATTGGTCACGCGCGGAGCTTCCAAGTTCCAACAAATCGATGTTTGTTCCTTTGATTGTATCTATGCTCTTCAATATCAATTAAGTACCTACTTAATACAATGGATGTAATTTATTTTGACGGTAGGTGTAATTACACCGACGAAAGCGATATACTGATGTTATACAAATTCTATTTGATCTATTGTATTGAAGGTTTTAGGTGTATTATTAATATTTAGTTCTAGCCACCTATAGTACAGTCAACAGCAAAAGTAGATGATCAAAATCAGAAATTCAATACTAATGAACGGAGTTCGCGTCAGAACTGTGTGGCGTCGAAGTACTACTACTTAGAATACTTACTACGTAGTATACTTTTGAATCACTTCGTGTTCGTCTGTAAGGCGATTAACACACGGCACCGCGCACCGCCGCGGTAAGCGGTGAAGCGGATCTCATGTCGCATTGGGTAAGAAATCCGTAGATGCCTAACACACGTACACCGCCTGGCCGCGCAGTCGAGCGGTGCTTTCACCGCCACCGCCCCTCCGCACTGCCGTCCGCGCGGTGAAGCGGCGCCTCACACACGGGGCGCCGCATAACCGCGCGGATCATCGTGGGTGCAGGACGTGTTGCAATTTAAAAATGATGAAAAAGTGACCAAACTGGTCAAAATCCATCCGCGCGGACAGGCGCGTAAACCGCCTCACCGCACGGGGCACCGCTACGAAATCCGCTTTACCGCCACCGCCCTCCGCGGCGGTGCGCAGTGCCGTATGTTTATCTCCTAAACGAGCTTCCATAGTGATCCATACAACACTGACGACTGTGCGACACGGCGAATAAACCGTATTTTTTCACGGCAAGAAAAACGTGTAAACAGTCAATAAAAGAGATAAGTATGGAGGATCGTCAGATATAGTTGAAGTTTAGTAAGAAACCGATGGATGTTATTTACGCTCCCGGCACTGCTGGACTCGGTCATATGGTGTCCTATTGGTACCATTCAATTGGTTTTGAGAAGCCCTTTCCAACCGTATATGATTTCTGTATTTCGATTTGGCTTTTTGACGCGTATAGGCCGACATTATAAATATTATATTTTTTATTAATTTTAACAAATTATATTCACTGTCACTATTTAAGACTAATGTTTGGTATAAAATCGATAGATTCTCGCTGACGATTGAAACATAAACGAACGTCGTAGCTTTTTCGAGTCAAAAGTTATACTAAGTAGAAATGTCCTCAAAATCGCAAACCCCTCAACCGCGCGCGATGCGTCACAGTCCTCACTTAGCGTAATGAATTCTTTGATCCTTTAGCTATCCAATGGTGTAATTGAACTTGGGATGGAGATGATAGATATGAAGCTGCAACACCAAACTGTATCCTCCAATTTTGTTATCATTGGTTTTTTTTACTTGCCCCCCATGGAAGCAATTTTAAAGACGTATTCACGTCAAAATAAGACTAGTTTGGGCCCCTCCCCCTCAAATCGTCTTACGCCCCACACACACAGCCCCTAAGCAAACGTCTCCTCTTTTGTGTTTCATGTAGCACTTTACTTCTGTTGTACTTTATATTTATCCTGTATGTAGTAGGTAAATACATAAGTACCGAATCACGTTAACGGCACAGAAAATCAATAAGAACACAAACATAACAGAATGGGTTCGCTGTTCGTTTGTTTATTTATCTAATAAGCAATGTACGTAATAGTTGTTTCTGTTCGTATCTTATTCTGTTGTCCATATAATTTGATAGAACAACAGCTGAGTTTGTTTTAGACATAAAAGGATAATATTTTGAAATAACAAATAAAAATTTTTTACAAACAAAACCACCGACTTCAAAAAAAAACACTACATTGTGAAAAATAATAGTAATTTTGGAAGTCGGTGTGGTAAGAATATCTAACTTATGTATTATTTATTTTTATTTATTTGATATAGGCACACCAACAACTTATTTACAAATAAGACATGTACAGACATTTACGATGGGATTCTGTGTAAATAAGTTACGTAGAGGCATGCACATCATTCACAAAAAAAAGGACGAATCTGAATTACAATTGAAATAATTATCGAGAATAAAGTACGTACATAAGGAAAAGTTAAATTATATACTTAAACCTTTCTGAAAATATGTAGATCACTTTAATGAAAGAAACATCAAAATTGGTACATTAATTATTGAGAAAATCGAACATACATACATACGGGCGAATACAGAACACTTTTTTGAAGTCGGTTAAAAATGCAGATCAATCGGCCTAACCTTTTTACCACTATATTGGGCTCGGATTCCTGTCTAACCGGAGGCAGCTAAATACGAATATTTTACATGAAGCGACTACCTGACCTTCACAATCCAGTAACTGGGTAACACTACGATACCGACTGGTTGTCAGACTTTTGGGATTCTGACTACCCGTAACGACTGTTGAAGATCTACGAATGACAGCCAGAACCAACGGATTCACAGAGGGGTCTCAATATGTAATGGATGGTCACCCATCCACGAACCGACCGCGGCAGGCGTAGCTTAACCTCCGATCGATCTGTGCGGCTGTTTTAATTTAGCCACGAGCTTCTACCAACACAAAAAAACATGAATGAATAATAAAAGTTTCATAAGCAATAATATTTTTTTTATAATTTCGGCTAATACGCAGCCGACCTAGACTTTATTCAAGATAGACCCACAAAATGTAAGCTCATTTTAAAACTCATAAATACAAAGTAAGCTCGGGCTTTGAATTATGTTCTTCCACATAATCCTCTTATATCCCAAGTAGGTGCCTTTCTCTTTATTAGACGGCAATAATACATACAAAGTGCTACACTTGAAAAAGGTGTGCGAACTAAATGAACTCGCTTAAGCACCTGAAAACGAATTAAATGACGACACACAACGCTTTCCGAGATCTCTACATAAAAACACAATCCCACTCCACACGAGGCGAGCACAGAGGCCTAAACTAACATTAAAAAACTGAATTAAAAAATGCGGTGTAGAAGGTACAGGTAGGCACACCTCCATTGTAACCTACGCATTGTTGCTAAAAATCGTAATTTCGCGATCAAAAAGCAGGAAATACTTCCAATGACTTACCACGTTTTTGACGTTTTTTTTCCTTAAATTAGGAGCGCCAGTTCTAATCAGGCATGATATTGTTTGGCGCAAAAACCTTAAAAAATGCTTGGGGCTTAGACATCCGGTCTCTCAATCATGGTGCTACAAAAAAAAAAGTGGCAAAAAGTACCACACCAATTTCCATGTAATTGGCGTAGTAGATCTGCTTAATCATGTTGAAATTTCTGAGAAGGTCATTACTGCGCAAAGCAAATAAATGACGGGTAATGGACCCAGGTATATTTGGGACAAACAAATGGCAAAAGATCTCAAAACTTAATTCGCTACTGATGTGTGGAGCTTGTATTGTTTAAGTGTAATTTGCGTGAATAGAGAGAGAATTTACTTTCGACAAAATGTTCAAATATCGTTGGACTAATTTTGCTTCGAATGTAGCGTAGCGACAACAGCAATTCGGTTTAAAACCGGATGCAACGTAATTTAATCGACTTTAATTTCAAAATTTGCTGGGGTGACGCTCTGGTTCCACCCTTGTTTACAAGTAGGTTCCTTGTTGTGAGAATAAATTTACTCACCAGTTATATTAACTCATATCTTATCTTTAATGTCGTCTTTCATAATTTCGCCATCCAAAATTAGGGCGGAAAGTCCCTAAAGGGAAGAATGAAAGAGCCTTACGTCAAAATCTTTTCAATTTATTACCCCCTTAATTATGGAAATCTATTTTGTATTTAAATTAATGTAAGGTAGAATATAAACGTGAAATTGAGGCTAAATTCGTTTGAAATAACTTCAAAGCGTGTTTGACAAAGTAACAAATATAATCATCATTATCTGCACAGTCTTAACGTTAAGCCGTTGGTCCCGGCTGTCATTCGTGGATCTTTGACTGTCATTACGGGTAGTCAGAAGCCCGAAAGTCTGACAACCAGTCTTACCAAGGGGTATCGTATTACCCAGTAACTGGGTTGTGGAGGTCAGATAGGCAGTTGCTCCATGTAAAACACTGGTATTCAGCTGCATCCGGTTAGACTGGAAGCCGACCCCAACATAGTTGGGAAAAGGCTGCGCAGATGATGATGATATCTGCACAGTCTTCTCCCAACTATGTCGGGGACGGCTTCCAGACTAACTGTTTACAGCTGAATACCAGTATTTTACATGGAGTGACTGCCTATCTAACCTTCACAACCCAGTAACTGGGTAACACTAACCTCTTCGTAAGACTGGTTGTCAGACTTTCGGGATTCTGACTACCCGTAACGACTATCAAATTCAAATATCAAAGATCTAAAAATGACCGACGGGACCGACGGCTTTCCGAGACACGCAGTGGTCTCTATATGTAATGGATGGTCACCCATCCATGGACCGGCCTCAGCAAGCGTAGCTTAACCTTTGATTGACCCTTGCGGCTGTTATTATTTAGCCACGATGCCCAAAGTCACAAAGCCGCCTAAGAACCTATTTATAAACGATCGTTAATCTTATTATTTTTTGTTACTGTCGGTTTTTGCTATTCAAATCACAACATGTCTTGTTAAGATCATTGACAGCTCAGAAAAAAATGTATTTTACTGAGTCATCAACAGGACATTTATCAACGCAGATCGAATGACTAAAAGCCGTAAGTTAATGGAACCCAAAGGAAAACAAACGAAGAGAGCTTTTGAACACAGCCTTTGTATTTTCAACATCAAGTGTTTGGTTTTGAATTATGCTTAAAAATATAAAATTTCGTACACAAATGTGTTTTTATGAGGAGCTGTAGGCGACGAGCACAATTTGCGTGTGCAAACGCACGGCTGGGGGTACTAGGGGCACATAAATTAGCAGAGCTAAAGCAAATTGATACATATGCGCAGCCCAACGCTTTGCGCTCAGTTAACTTCTCCAACTCGCGCGGAATCATAAGCAGACGATACATTAGCCGTTTCTTTTATCTTGTATTTTTCTATAGAAATGGGGAAATATTTATCTACTTTTGTATTTTTTATTATTGGCGTAAAAATAATAAATTCTCTACGGCACTTCGTAGCAAGAGCAAGTCAATAAATAAATAGGTTACAATAATGTCGTAGCCCGTAGCAATGCTACGGAAATTGCTACGCCATCAAACTAGGCATGATAGTGGCTGGAATTTAGAGCGTTAACTTACAACTGTTCAGCAGCCTGGTGCCTTAATTACTTAGGTACTCGTGTTTTACATAACATCACGCCTTATTTCCCCAAAAGGTTGGGCAGAGGTATAGGTACCCACATTTCGTCAGTTATGTTAAAGTCCCATGTAACAGTGGGTGAGCCTATAACCATCAACCGGGCACAAATCCAGATTCCGGTCTGCTACTTAGAAATTCCACATAGAAAAACTTTGCCTGACCTGGGCATCGAACCCAAGACCTCAAGCTCAGCAGTAGCGCTTTTCGACAACTACACTAACGAAGCATTCGTGTTTTAATAATAATAATAAGCGCATATTATTGACATAGCAGAACCAAACACACACAACCTGCAAAACACTTTAGCAGAACAGCTGTCAAAATATACAGACTTAAAAATAGAATTAAGCCGAATGCTGCCTAATCGCCAGCGTTGCCATAATCCCAGTACGCTGAAAGAAATAAGCAGTAAATAAAAATAATCTGAACTGCTTTAAACAGTTCCGAGCATGTTCCGAGCCTAACGTTCAAAACAGTATTTTTTACTGATCCAAAAACAGTTAAAGCTTGAGGCAAAATGTTACCGACATGACAGTAAACTTTAACGTTTTAAGTAGGTAGCTAAAAGGACACAAATTTTATTCAATGGTGTTATCGTTCAAACAATTGAAATTTACTTACATTACAGTAATGGATATTTCACCGGGACACCATGGCGGCGCAACCAGTCGCCGCTACCAACAAAATGTATACAGCTCTATAGAGAGTTACTCACCTGGTGTCCGTTAGGTTGCGCAACCAACCATACATTTTGTTGGGAGCGGCGACTGGTTGCGCCGCCATGGTCTCCCGGAGAAATATAGCCCTTAAAGTTGATGTTGTGGCGCAATTCCAACCTTTCGTCCCTCAGAAACCAGTTTGTGGTTGGTTGGTTCAGTTGGTTGGTTTTAACCCCGATTAAGCCAAGATTTATTAAGGTCATACATATTAAAATAACTGCAGTGTCTTGCAAGACTAAATATTTGGCAACGTTCAAAATTGTTCTGTTTTAACTAAAGAAACTGCTTCGGAGTTACAATTTATACATAGTATTATAATCAAATTACGGTCATTTGTCAGCAAAAAGACTTGAGTATAATGCTCGTTAGTACGTTGTATACTATGTTCATTTTATGATTACTGATAAGACAAATACGAAAACAGACTATTATGATTTTCTCTCAGATTGCATCGATAAAGCGCCTACTATAAATAATTAGGTCCATTCAAGAATAAGTCATGGTATATACAATAACCAACTTACGATTGATGGTATAGATAATAAATTCCATCCTTGGGGATGCCTATGCCCAACAGTGGACTTCTTTCGGCTGAAATCGTGATAATATGTTAACTCTAAGACATGATGCACACTAAGCGATATGCGACTGCGACAGCTCGGCGACTAAACGCAACGACAAGGCTTTGTGTAACTATACAGACGCTATACGACGTTTATTAGTAAGGGGGTACTTATGTTTATTGGACATTATGTATAATGATAGTGACCTTATTAGTTCTTCAGAAAGGTCAAGTGCGTAGTACTCACAACAGGGGGTCTCCCTAACTCCGTCAAAGTCAAAGCATTTATTTCAAAATAGCTGCGCCCCGCGGTTTCACCCGCGTAAATATCGATCCCGTGGGAATATCGGGATAAAATGCCTATATGTTAATCCAGGGTGTCAGCTACCTCCATACTAAATTTTATCAAAATTGGTCCAGCCGTTTGAGCGTGAAGAAGTAACAAACATATAAACACACCCCCACACACAATCACAAACTTTCGCTTTTATAATATTAGTGTGATAGGCACATGAAAGGCACTTTTGAACGCGAAAAATTCATCAATGAAGATACGGCCCGTCCAAAAGTAGATGATCCGTAAAATAATGTATCGAATTCAATATCGTGGACGGGTCAATACTTATCTGGCGTAGGGACAACAGACTGTCATTTCGTGTTGTCTTGTCCTTTTTTCTTAGTTCGGGTAGCTTAGGGCTGGTTGTTTCAAATGGTCTGTTAACGTAACATAAGTACATCAAATAATAACGAATACGTAGTCGTAATTTGACGTAACGCTTTTTTTGATTTGACGATAGTTAGGGCCTTTTTGACGTATACATACACGTGCGTCAAGTGGACGTGAAACAATTCGCCCTTAGTTTGGCTAAGCTTATGTCCATAGGTGATACGGAATAGGAAACGAGCGGAGAAACGGAGTGTAGTATGAATTTCGAGTTTAGGAAGTAGACCTCCTGACGTGCGTGTAGGTATGACTAGATGTACCAAAGACGATCTGTAAACGAATCAAAAGGAGTATGTAAGGATCGTAGCAACCGCAAAAAAAAAACCGTTCTGTAACTACTTTGTAATTCTCTTTTGTCTTAGGTAATTCATTTCCTCAAAATTATATAAATAGTAAATCATCATCATCACCTGCCTAGCCTTTTCCCAACTATTTTGGGGTCGGCTTCCAGTCTAACCGGATGCAGCTGAATACCAGTATTTTACATGGAGCGACTGCCTATCTGACCTCCACAGCCCAGTTACTGGGTAAAACGATACCCCATTTGGTAAGACTGGTGGTCAGACTTTCGGGCTTCTGACTACCCGTAACGACTGTCAAAGATCTACGAATGACAGCCGGGACCAATGCTTTCCGAGGCACGGAGGGGTCTCGGTATGTAAAGATGGTCATAGTCATATATAAATAGTAAATACTGGCATAATTTTTTGTACCTATATAAGAATGTACGTTACGTAAAAGAGAATGGCCAAAAGTCGTACCAAAAAGTCTCATGCATCTTGGATCAAAATATTATTGTAATTATTTTCATATTTTTTGACGACATTACGCGTCGGGAATTTAATTTTGGAACAGGGAATTTAATTTAAAATAAAAATGTGTTGACATTGTTTTATTCCATTTACATGACGTTCCGGAAGTTGTTTTTTTTTTAAGTTGCGGAAGACTGGAGTGTCCTAATACAGGCATTTAATTGCTTAAAAGAAAACTTCATCATCACTATGTATTATGTAATACAAAGCTTGTTAAAGAAATAAACTATTTTGTATTTGCTGTATTGTACTGCCTAGCCCCATGGGAAGAAGGCGTGAATTTATGTACATCTAATTTATGTATGGAAATCTAGCTTCTTGACACATTTGCTACCAAAGACATGAGCAACTAAGGTGCAATAAAACAATGCTTTTTGACTTCCCAAGTAAGTAAGTAGGTAGACAGTAGGTACGGCTAAAAGCATAACGTTTACATAACAGGCGTTTTACGGATGCATTGTGTTTTATTTTTCCTGTATGCTGCCATATAGCACATGGTAGGTAACCTATAAAAATATAGTGAAAATGGGGCGATAAAGATGTTTGTCATACGTAACTGATATCTATTCAGGTACTTAGATATACGATATTGGAAAAAACTCGGGGTAACGTTACTGTTACACTAGCTATTTTGAATAGAGGTATGAGGAACAGGAATCGTTGAGCTCCTCAAGTTCTGAGTTGAGCTGCACGATTTTTGGCAAATGCGTGCACTGATTGGACAGGTCCGCTCAATCTGTGTGGTGCCTTCCTCAAAAGACCATTTTAAATCTGTGTGGTTCTTTTATCATTAGACACTAATCTACATGGTCTTCACACGATCTGACCAAGATTTTGTCTGGACTTTAAAAGAGACTGTGACCTCTGATTTTGTTTCGGCATTTCTTCTCAGAATAGTCAGATAGGAAATGCCGACCTCATCTTGTTTAAAAAAATATAATTGACGTGTAAAAGTGTTTGTACAAACCTACTTACAGAAAATAAATCTTTTTTTTTCCGTTGTACAGTCACGAGCACTAAGATGTCAACACTTGGCAACTTTAAATTGCGTTTTTATTTTTTCATGAAATAACGAATACAACGTTGAAATACGACACTTTACATAATCCTATTGGTTCTAAAATACTATCTTCCTAATAATATAAAATTTAATTAAAAAATAATGGAGAAAATCGCCTTTGAATAAAGCCAAGTGTATACATACTTATGCTCGTGACTGTACAGTTTCTATACCTATTTATGTCTGTAATGTATATGGTGTACATAATATAGAGTATTCTATTATATTCTATCATTTATCAGGGTGTAAAGTTCACTCAACCTCCATATAAAAGGGAGGATCCCGACCATGGAGGTAGTGTCTGGTTGATGACGGGATGTTGTATACAGGGTGACTTGTAATTTGACGTATTCCTTTCAGGCCGTGATAGTGTCGACCCATTTGCAACAATTAAGCACCCTATAGCTTATAGGCAAAAAATTCATGGGATTTAAGAAAACTCAATTTTTATGTATTTTTCTAAACTTCCCGGAATTCGTCACGAAATATCACTTTTCTCTAAACTCTCAAATTCAATGCTACTCCATTGGTTGGAATCCTAATACTTTAAGAGGGCGCCGACCAAACGCCGACCGCGCAGTGGTGCCCTCATCGTTTGTTTGGTTATTTCTTTTATTTTAGAATGAAAATGCAGAAAATAAGCACGTTAAGTTGTGCTTCACAATATTATACGTTAATATAAACGGTAATTTTACATTGTTTAGTTTTATTATAATCACTAAAACGGAAAATAGTGGCCACTATTTTCCATTTGATACAATAAACTCGCCCCTGCTCTGCCCGGTTGATGGCAATAGGCTCGCCCGCTTTAACATGGGACTTAAACATAACTGGTGAAATATGGATGAACTATAGGTAGGTACACTTCTGCCTAACCTTTCAGGCTGTATACAGTCGTAATGGTATGTTATCTTAACCTACTAAAGGCCGCTTTTCATAGATTTTCGTGTATAGAAATCCTCATGCATATTCTCTGCCCTAAAACCACACGGTGTATTCTTCCAGATTTCGAAAATTACTCATCTTCACAAAGTTTCTCCGGAATACGTTGAAATAATAATAATCCCAAATACTCCATTTTCGGAATTCGGAACACAAGGAACTGGGATGTTTGGTAACATTTATTTATAAAATACTAGCATCCGCCCGGTGCTTCACCCGCGAGGTATGTCGATAAAAACTATCCTATGTCTTTCCCCGGAAGGCAATCTATCTCTCTGCCAAATTTTATCGAAACTCGTTCAGTGGTTTTGGCGGGAAAAGGTAACATACAGACACAGACAGACAGGCAGACAGAGTTACTTTCGAATCCATACTAATACTCGTATTATAAATTCGAAAGTACCTAACTAGGATAGTTTTTATCCCGATATTCCTACGGGATTGACACTTACGCGGGTGAAACCGCGGGGCGCAGCTAGTTTATAACATTAGTATGAATTCTATATCCGAATATTTCATTGAAGCCATTCCATCACTTGGAACAGACGCAGGAATTCGATCCAATAACTTCGACCTCTATTTATACCACTTTACATACAACAATGGCTTCAAAAGGAATTTAAATTAACTACACAAACGTCGAACCAATATGGTTCAATATGAACATGTAAGTTCACAATATCGATCAAAGTTGCCCATCGTTGTACGGCTGGCACAACATATTGGACCCAACTACTCAATACACGCCATATTGGTCCAATATGTGGTCGCCAACATTACCATAATGTCCAGGGAGATTTATTGTTCTACCCAGACGCTGACCTTAGCAAAGTTTATTCGTTATATTAAGGTAATACTTATAAAAGTTATAAATATGATTTGTGGTAAGCAAGTTCAGTATCTTTTATAGACTTGAGTAAAATATGTTTTACGCGGCAACAGTAACAAGGAGGATCGTTTGGGAAATGGAACTACTTTCAGCGAACATTTGACTTTTTTTTTATTTGTTGACATTTCGGGGCCTTTATACGTCATTCGTGGGTGGAAGTTGTGGGTAGTCCTTAGAGTATAAACTACTTGACTTTTTAAATTTGTAGAACATGAGTCGTTACAAAAGGCACAATTAGATGTCAATTAATGACGAAAAGCGATCCCTTTCAGCCTTTATTATTCCATTATTAGCACGCGCCTCCATCAATTTATAGGTATATACTAGAAAATAACGAGAATTCTCTTAATTATTTTCATTATTCAACTAAAATAGCTTAAACTTAATTAAAAAAGTACAACGTTAGGAGAAAAGCTCGCAGCCAAAACAAAGACGTTTTTCAGGAACAATACTTAAGATAAAAAGCTTAATTGCTCAAACTAAAAATATTAATTAGTATGCTATGGTGTTCTGAAAAGAACTTTTGTTAGTCCGCTCATAAATATCGAAACTTTGTGGAAATATGTTTTAACAAAACAAAGCGTTTCATACATTTCTGTGTGTAAGAAAGAGAAAATACGCGTAATGTTTGAAACTAATTTGTTTTACTGCGGTTTTACTTGCATCCTAGAGGAACTACCATTATACAACATTATTTTTAGTATATGCGAAACCCAAAACACGTGTCTAGTACCTATTTTTATATAAATAATCTATGTACAAAATTTCAAAACTGTATCATGAAAAATCACAAAGTCCTGTTTGTCCGTACAAAACATGCTCACCCGCGCCGCGCCGTCTTGCGCTCATTGATAATAGTACCTAGGTACCTAACCTTTCGGCGCGGAGATTGGATAACCTACTTAGTGTCGGTCGGTGTCCAACTTTTAACCTTTTTTAAATATTTTTGGGACAAAATATAACATGGGGTAAAAATTATTGGAATCGATTTAGTTACTTATTCTGAACAAACTATATTCAGGTTTCGCATATAGGTACTAAAAACAACGTTGTATACTGAAATAAAAAGTATTCTATGTGTACAAAACATGATCGATCTGTATACAAAATTAAATCGAAATCTGTTCAGCCGTTAATGTGTGATTGAAGAACAAACATTCAAGTTTGCTTCAGCCAATCTGCCTAGCCTTTGCTATGTTGATGTCGGCTTCCTGTCTAACCGAATGCAGTTGAATACCAGTATTTTATATGGAGCGACTGCCTATCTGAACTCTACAAGCCAGTTACTGGGTAATAAATAAAATACCCTGTAAGACAGGTTGGAAGACTCGGGCGTCTGTATACCCGTAACGACTATCAAAGAACTACAAATGACAGACGGGACCAAAGGCTTATGGAGCGACTGCCTATCTGACCTCCACTACCCAGTAACTGGGTAATACGATGACCCTTGGTATGACTGGTGGTCAGACTTTCGGGCGAACACCCATAACAACTGTCAAAAATTTAGAAATGACAGCCGGGACCAACGGCTTAACATGCTTTATGAGATACGGAGTGGTCTCAACTTGTAATGGATCCCCGGACCGACCGCGGCAATAGTAGCTTAACTTTCGGCTGGCCCGTACGGCTGTTATTAATTAGTTACGAGACCGAGGTACTTTTTTATATTTCCGATCCAACCTGTCCCTTGCTGCCCTCTCCCAGCGACGCCCTAACCCGAGGTCCGAGCCCCACAGTGGGAGCCTTTGGCGTGTAGTCACATAGTTTTTAAGTTTTTTAGCCCTGGCTGGAGGCCTTAATTTATTGAGGCATCCACCGGCAAGCCCAGTTAAGCAGACGACAACCTCATAGGTTGAACTGCGACCTGCCATTGTCAAAAAAATAAACAGGTACTTTTTATGTACTGGAATAAAAAGTATCCTTAAGTGTAGGTATACAAAATTACATCGAAATTCGTTCAGCCGTTAATGTGTAAATAATGGAGAAACAAACATAGAAAATTGCTTAAATAACGTAAAATAATAGGATAACTTTTTGCATGCCAAAATAACAAAACACAACAAATTATTCTATATAGAAGCAAAAAAAATCTGTATAAAATTAATATAAATAATTATATAATTTTAATAGTCACGTGAGATCCGCATTAACAACAGCCCGTAAATTAGCATGAACAAAGAACCCAGTTCTTTTGTTACAAAAAGTTTTTATTGAAAACATAGTAACTGTTATCGAAGGCATAAAGAAGATAAGATAAAAAAAGCCGGTCAAGTGCCAGTCGGACTCGCGCACCGAGGGTTCCGTGCAAATTTGTAGGTATCTAACTACAAAGGAGAATGGCCAAAAATGTATGGAAGCTGGTACACCCGTCCAATAGCAAAGACTTATATGTCGTTGGATAGGTCTTTTAAACTGGAGCAACATTTACTATGACAGCTTTGTTGAAATGTTTGTCCGTTCTGAGTTTCAACGCCCCTTGCGTTGAAATTTTTCGTCGGTTCCTCTTTCATACATTTTGACCGCGTAGTACTTATTACGACACTTTTTTATGAAACGGCATTTTTTTTTCCGTTGAAACTTTTCTACGCTAGGCAAATAAAAAAATAATAATTAAGTAAGTTCTTTAACTTCTTTTTCATTTTTTTTTTCTTTTCTAGAATCATGTGCTGAATTCATGGTTTCAGTTTGCGCGTCGATGCCAACCTTTAACCAACAGGCTAAAAAAGCGATTTTGAAAGTGTTCCAAATTTTTTTTTGTCTATGCGAAAGAGGCATTATTCCTTCTGCTGTATCTGGGATTTATTCTTCCCCACAATTCAGCAGTATTCTTTTCTATTCCTACGGCTGGGCTGGACATATGCCTCTGCTAAATTCCGCAATATCCGGTTTTCCGTCACACGTTCACACCTGCAGCCCTCCATCCTCAGGTAAATATGGAAGGAGACACCTACGCCTGCTAGTTTGCGAATTCTATTGTATAGCTACCGTTATTATGGAAATTCTATGAACGAGCGATTCTATTTCTGGTCAAAATGCGTAGAAGGGGTCATCATATCTTTTGTCACATAAAAATAGATTTCCCAAATCTACATAATAAAGAAATAAAATATTAACGACCACATTAAATTGTCTTGTTTTTGTGTAGAACTAGCTTTTGCTCGCGGCTTCGCTCGCGTTTGGCAAAAAAAATCCTATGGGAACCTGTTACCGAGATTAAAAGTATTCTATGTGTTAATCCAGGTTATAAACTATGTGTGTGCAAAATTTCATCCAAATCCGTTCAGCCGTTTTTGTGCCAATGCGGAACATACATACCGACAAACAGACAAACGGACAAACATTCTTTCATTACTATTTTTAACCGACGAAAAAAAGGAGAAGGTTCTCCAGTCGACGCGTATATTTTTATTATTTATAGAAACAAGGTAACATTTATAAGATCTAGGTACCTAAATCTAGTTTAAAGTGTGAGTAAATGGCTCAAGCTGCAAATTAATTACATATTTTTTTTTTTTTTAGTTTATACAAGTTTTATTAAAAATAATATAATTTATGTTATTGTGACAGTAATACCTACTTACTAGTAATACCTACTTTCTTGTCAGTGGAATGGTACAGACGCCAGCAGATCAAGCTACTACAATCTGGCAAATTTCTTTAATAGATTTTCAACTTTATCGCGAAAGAATAAGGTTCAAGGTTGATTGGGAAAATTTGACAGTTTCGGGTAGCTTGATGTGCTGGCGTCTGTACTTACATATACCTACTGTTCTTGATACCTAGTGCCTAGTGTAGTACAGTTCCTAGTGCAAGACCTACCTAAAATATTGCCATCATTCGGTAAAAAGCCGTAACTAACATGTAAGCTGTGGTTACCTGTAATTGAGCGTGAATTACAGGATAATGTATAATTATTATACAAGTTACTTATTTGTAAAATAAAATTGTAATCTATCTCGTCGGTAATCATAAACAAATTAGGTAATTACTTACTTCAAAGTTGATTTTGAGTAAGTACTTAAATTACAGCTTTGTCTGAAGTGAAGTTTCAAGCTCTGTCGTTATAGTTTTAACTTTAACAGTGTGGACGATACGATATCTGTGGTTACTAACGAAATAGAGATTTATCACCTACACAGAAGGGTAGAGAATTTCTTGCTGAATCCTACCCTCTAATTAACTCATTTTTGATAAAAAATTTAGTTACGGCCAGTTACGACCTTTCACCTAAAGGCTCCTTCAAACAGGCGCGACACGCGACGCGAATCGCGCGCGACACAAAGGCACCGCAAGTCGCGCTACGAGCGGTACCTTTGTGTCGCGCGCGATTCGCGTCGCGTGTCGCGCCTGTTTGAATGAGCCTTTATGAGGGCAAAATATAATAATAATATACGTTTATTTCTCTCAAAAAGGTACAATTTGGTACAAAAAATATAATTCACATGCTTATTCAAACCTTTGTGAGAGCTGGAGTCTATACTGGGCACAGGGCCTGTATGACAGAACTCCAGGCTCACACCCTTTAAATTAAAATAATCTAGCACTTACGTACACAGAAAATAGTAAAGGTTATACTTATATCGATCCTTGTTCAAATGACAGCACACTATTCGAAAGCGAACTCATTTGTTTTAGTGGATTTCCACCTCAACACCCTTCGAACAATCGAAGTGGTAAAATTATTTAGCTCAACGGATAACACAGCATTTATTTTTAAATCGTGGTCAAAAGATTCCGTAAGCAATGTTTGTACTCTTCTCAAGTCCTGGTTTCCAGTTGATGTCATCATAATTTGGTGTAAATTGAGTTGAATTCAGAATGATTAGTTCTATTAAAAAGTTGTAGTGCAAACTGAACTTTATGTGTAAGTTTTAAAGTTTATTTTTCCAAAAACAGTTATTTGTTTACACGTTTCGAAACTAAGTTTCAAACTCTGATCAGTGAGTTAGTGACTACCCAGTTTACGCCGAACGTATTTAATCATCACTCGTGAAGGCTTTTAATGCACCCTTATAATAATATTAGTTATAATATTCTCTACTAAGGTTATTTTGCGAGTAAAACCGTAGTTAAAACAGGGTTTAAAATAACCTCACGTCCGCCGTCTCCACGGCTTGTTGTAGGTACCTATAATATCCAATTTCCACGTATGTGCAGGACTTAATATGTGTGCTTGTTCGTGGCTATTAGGCGACGTATGACTGTGTCAGGTTACTGTACAAGCACTGGGCTGCTTCCTTTATTACGGGAGCCATTAATGGATAATTTATTGTGTTGTTAACTCTCCTTGTAGGTTAGAGAATGAAAATGAATTTCACCAATGATACTGAAGGTGATCAGCGCATCTAAACCACGTTTAAGAGCTGTCGGTGTTATCACTGCTTGGGAATATTGTCAGTCTTAGAGGGGTGAAACCTACTATATTATGTAGTATTCTGCTATATTTGAGACCTAAATACAAAACATCTTTTCATAAAAATATAATATAATTATGTCAGGCGAAACTAGTAGGTACCTATATTTTAATTTTAATACAAAATGGCGAGGTGATAGGCAGTCGCTTCATTTAAAATACTGGTATTCAGCTTCATCCGGTTAGACTGGAAGCCGACCCCAACATAGTTGGGAAAAGGCTAGGGAGATAATGATGACAAAATGGCGAGGTGTGTAATAATTATTAGTTATGAGTTATGAGACTTTTATAAAATAAAAACCCGTTATTATAGTCTCAAAGTAGTAAATTAAAAGTTTTTGAAACATACCTCCTTTTTTTTGTCTTACGCCGCGGCGGCGTCCATTACCACTAATATTTTTAATTTTTACCAGCTGCGCCCCGCGGTTTCACCCGCATAAGTATCGAAATATCGGGATAAAAACTATTCTATGTCTTTTCCCGAGACTCAAACTATCTCTATACAAAATTTCATCTAAATCTGTTCAACGGTTTAAGCGTGAAGATGTAACAGACAGACAGACACACTTTCGCATTTATAATATTAGTATGTATTAAACGTGTACTTTTTTCTTAACTTCATTGCATACAATTCAAAATGTGCCAATTCGTGCAAGACACGTATAGAAAAAATAATATTATTTAAAAGTGACGATTCGCCCGATTCGGGCGAGTAAATTCGTGCGAATCGATTAATAAGTCGAGTATCCGTATCTAAGAACAAACTTCGCTTCTTTTTCTTTTTCTATCGGCTCGGACCTATGTTTAAGAATAGATCATGTCATTGTCGTGGTAATATATGAGCCTGTCAGCAAGATGTTAGCGGGGTTCTCTGCACATGCGCCTGACGTATCTTCATTTGGGTAAATATTTCAACCTATTTCAGCACATTTTCATGGTAAAAAACATAAATGAAATCTAAAGCCATTAAATCTATAATTACATACCTACAAAATAAATAAATGAAAGTGTCTGTTGTAATGTCAAAATAACTGCTTTTTACCATGAAACTTTATACGGTGCTTATATAAAAAAAAAACATTTATTTTTGTAATTCTGTCTGTCTGTTTGTTCTGGCTAATCTTCGAAACTTTGGTATGGGGATACTTTGAACCCTGGGGAAGGACATAGGACTAGTTTTTATCGACATACTACGCGGACGAAGACGCGGGCGGGCACTAGTTCTAAAAAGAAAACTTTTAAAAAGTGTGTAAGATAAAATCTGTGTCAACTTGATAGGTTTACATAAAACAGCTGATATCTAACTTTGCCTTCTTGGAAAGACAGTGTAAATAAATAACCTCTTACGCGACATAAAATCCCTGGGGAACGAAGGAAGGCATATTTTGTAGCCACAAACCGGAAAAAAGACAAGCCAACTGCGTCGTTAGCACTTTCCAGTCCTTAATGGATTATTAGGAAAATTACTTGCAACAGGAAACTACAACTTTTACGACGCCATTTTCCTGTAAAACCAAGTAATGACAATGTTGTCTTCATAAAAATCGGTAAAGTTGAAACGAAGAAACTATTTCGCGTTAAAGTATTAATAAAACAAGCTATACGTTTGCACATTACGCGAAATTGTTGTCGCGAAGTATGAATAAACAATATTTTGTAGCAGTTCTCGAGACTTGATTGCATTGATGTTTCAAAACTGCATAGAAAAGAGAGGAAATGCCAGAAGCGAGTGGAAATTCGGTCATCAGAATTTCATTATGAAAAGATTAGGTTTCCGTCGCTCTGTGTACACAAAACCTTGGGTCGTTCGACACGGGTATCCTGTTTCAAGGAAACCTGTGACTCTGTGTACTTACTTAGTCTGGACTTTTAATGTAAAAAAGTCAGGTCAGCTTCGCCCTACGCCGTTTATAAATCAAGAACGGCTGGACCGATTTTTATGATCTTTGATTTGTTGGATTTGGAAAACATGGGCAAAATGCTCAAAAACAAAAAGAAGACAATCCATTATTAATTCTGAAGCGGTACGGTAGATCACATTGCCATTGCCCCACCAGGTACCATCTTTGGCTCATTCAGGGGACGGACTAATCTTTATCCCCAATACCCTTGGTGTGATCACATCTCCATCCTCTCTGAGGTTACTTTACAAAAGTATGGAATCCCCATTCCTATAGCCCGTGACTTTGAAAGACATCTCAGCCGCAAACATATCGCACATTTGCATTCACTTTCAAACGCTATTTCCGAACGCGCTCTACAACTAACCATTCATACTCTAAGTTCATATCGAAGTGAAACATACGTACGACGTCTACTTCTAAGGGACGGCAACTATTGAGAAGCCCGTCGGTGAAATATAAAGGGATTCTGTTAACTGTTTACGAGCGTCCGACCGTAATGTTGGGTTAACATGACCGCTAAACCTTAACTTTAAACATTCATTATTATTTTCTATGCTTACCTATTTGTTAGTAGCTTGTTACGTGATTTGTGTTATGTACCGTCAAACGGGGTGAATAGGGATGCAGGGGTGAATCGGGACGAAACTTTAAAAGCGATTTTAATATTGAAATAATAAAGTTTGTTGCCAAAAAGGAGTCTAATGTGTTTATTGTATTATAATTAACGATTAAGTGTCCTTTTCGGAGACAAACTGTATTATTTCAACGCTAAAATCCATTTTAAAGTTTTGTCCCAATTCACCCCTGCATCCCTATTCAGCCCGTGTGGTGGTACTTGTTTTCTTTATTTTTTATTTATTTTTCATTAATTTTGTAAGATTTAGGTGGATAAGAATATACACGATATTGATGCTCGTAGCTAAGTAATGACAGCTGCACGGATCGATCAGGTTAAGCTACACCTGCCGCGGTCGGTCCGTGGATGGGTGACCATCTTTACATTCCGAGACCCCTCCTTGCCTCGGAAAACACGGCTGTCACTCGTGGATCTTTGACAGTCGTTACTGGTCGTCCGAAGGTCGAAAGTCTGACAACCAGTCTTACCAAAGGGTCTCGTATTACCGAGTAACTGGGTTGTGGAGGTCAGATAGGCAGAAGCTCAATGTAAAATACTGTTACATTTATGTTCGTATAACTCGTCAAAATGTAGAGAACAGCTGATTTTTTTTCCGCGATTTCAGGTTTGGTCCCTTAGTAAAAGTTGTTCATAATGATGAGTACATTGTACTCACCATTATGTACCTCTTAAGAGGTTGTTAATGTTTTACCATTAACCCTGTATAATGATCTTATTGGTGATGTTCTTCAGAAAGGTCAGGTGCTTTGCTTACTACTTGCAACCGGTAAGTGTGTATGACCAAATGTATGAACGTAAAAGAAGCAATAGGAGTACCTAGATATGTAAGGATCGTAGCAGGTGTAATCTTTAGTTTCTGGCGCGCTCTGTAGTTTTCAAATATGAATATGTAAAGAAGATGTGAGTTTATGAATGTATAAAGTAGTCGGGTGACGGGATCCAGAAAATAGGTACTCAGGTGACTACATCAATAGCCTGTCTAGTCTATAACTTACAAGTTGTGAGGACATTTTTCTCATTTTTTTTATGCTAAGGCCCGAATTCCTCTGTCGCTGATGTCGGTCGCTGATGTCGGTCGCGCGTACGAATATACGTTGTGTTCTATGAAGCACCACACTGTGACGCTGACATCAGCGGCGCGCGAGTTGCTACGCGCCGCTGATGACGCGCGTCGGTCTCGCTCGTCAGCGCCGCGTTCGTCGGTCGACTGACGCGCTATAGAACGCTATGAGCGTCCTCACTCTGTTCCCGACCGTCGCGTCGGCACGCGCGCGTACAGTCGCCCGCCACCATGAACATTGATACCGAACGTGTGATGGCCGAGGTGCGCCTACTTGCTGCATTGTGGGATTTATCGAATGAACTTAAAATTCACCATTCGTCACCCTATCAGCAACAATTAGGTGAATGTGATATCTTTTTATTCTATATTGACGCCGTCTCCGCTTGCGTAAGTATGCTGCAGCAACTAAACAATTTATAAACGGGTTCATAATAATATCCCAAATTCAAACTCCGCTTCACAAATCCACAACAAATCCACTTGGAGACGCCTGTACCGTGGAGCGGTCAGTATCGCACTACGGATGTTTTCATTGGCGCTGATGGTCAGCGCGCTACGCGACTGACGGTACGCGACCGACGTCAGCGACAGAGGAATCCGGGCCTAAGACTAGCTAATGCTCGGCATGCGTTGCTATGCCTTTTTTTATTAGGAACCTTCTCCAGCGCGCACACAACAACTTACCAAAGTTTCATCGCAATCGGTCGAGCCATTTCGAGTTTTTGCGAAACCAACGCACGGTCTTTAAATTTTATGATACACCGTGTTCCGGACGATATACATATACTTCGCCCAGATGTTCAGACCATGGAAATAAGCATTTTTCATTATGGACACATTAATGAATTCTTATTTTTTGTTAATTTTCACACAAACTAAATACCTTGACGTAAATCACCCGATATGCATGCCTCTTTATCCGAATTGGCTACGACGTATTTTCATTCATAAGATTTGGCGGGCTGAAATTGGTCAAAAATAAGTTAAGACCCTTTCTTACTGTATAGCTCAATTCAATTTCATTACATGAAATTACAAATATCTTTGTAACGAAGCCTTTTTAAGTACTACTTCCTTTGTTAGATTTAATTTGTAAAAGCTATAGAAGCGTTTGACAAAGTTTATGGATAACGTGAACAACACAGTGTATAGAGATAGATGGATGAATAATTGAAATATCGAAAATTAAATGTAATATTCATAACAAAACAGGCATTTAAAAAGGTCAACCTTTTTTAAACAGTAGTGGTCAATAAAAACAATCTTGATTTTGGATTTTATTTCATTTTTATGACCTATGCAAATGTATTATTTAAAGTAGGATAGGAACACAGTTAAAAGCTTCTCAAGAAGATGCTAATATTATTACATGGTTTATTAAGTTATTAGTCGATTCACACGAATCTACTCGCCCGAAACGGGCCAATCTAAAAGTATGAGAATAAAAATATTTTAACAAAAAAAACGACTTCCAAAAAAAACACTATAGTGAAAAATAACTGTAATTTCGGAAATCGGTGGCAAAAACTAAAATACAGATCCAAAGACACCGACTTCCGAATTTTTTTTTTTTGTTTATTTTTCACTTTTAGTGTTTTTTTTTTTTAAGTCGGTTTTTTTTTGTTTTTATTTCTCGCTTTTTAGTGGGTCTGTTTATAATGTATCTAAGTTACAATAGCCTAATGTCAACTGCTCATCACCTTTTACAAAATATTGCTTTTTCCGAAGCAGGGACGTTACTTGTTGAAGAGTTCTCCTGGTATTCCACTATCAGCTCTATTTCACCATTCGCATTGTGACGAGCATAAATTGCTTAGCAACTATATTAAAGTAATGGAATCATAACCCGTGAAATACTTATTATTAAGTAGTTCCGGTGGCCATCTGCGGTCTTCTTCATCAGTTCCACTCCACCAACCGGTGGTTTCCGAGAGCAAATGCATGAGTTACTATAAAAAATACCCAAATCGCTATAGGTGTGCCTATAATATTTGAGGAGTTCCCTCAATTCCTCATGGATCCGATCATCAGAACTGGATTTTCATAAAAATGGGACCAATCTGGAAGTATATATCCTTTTAAATAAAAAAATAATTTTCCAAATCGGTTTATTATTTATGACGGTGTAGGTACTGAAGTAACAAACATAAAAAAAATACAATCGAATTGAGAACCTCCTCCTTTTTTTGAAGTCGGTTAAAAAAGGACACTAGCAAACAGAAGTGATATGAGTTAAACAAACGAGACGAGAGTTAAATGTGAACATAGAATGTGCCAATTGCCTAATACAAATTTCTGGAATTGTCGATTCGCCCACTAATAAAATATTAACTCCGTGCGAGTCACCTATAGAAAATATAATGTTATCTAAAAGTGTCGATTCGCCCATTTCGGGCGAGTAAATTCGTGCGAATCGACTACACTAAACCTATTAAACTGTAACATCGAAAAATAAGAATGGGACTCGCCTTGACCAAAACCGTACTAACTCACGGAGATCCCTAATTAATGAGAAAGTTCAGCGTACATCTTCATTAACGCGACTAAGCCGAATTCAGACCGTAATATTATTGGAATTAGAAGGTCAATCCTATCCTTCACGTCTTCATCTATACTAACAAACATACTTTTGGAACAGACCATAAAATTCTAATGATTTTATTTTTGTAAGTAGGGTATAAACACTTTTTCACGTCAATAATATACTTACTAAGGGGACTACATGACCTAAAGCGCGGTCACTGTCGGACTACATAGAAAAGAAAGAGAAGCGTGATGACACAACGCTGGTAATTTATTGAGAAAAATGAAGCAATTATTTAATAACAAAAAATCTACTGTTTGGACAAAAAAATTAAAACACTAGTATTTTAGATGTTGCTTGTAGAATAATCTGACAAAAAATCAGAATGATTGTATGTATATTAAGTATGGTTTTTGTTTTTATTGTAAAAATAATGTTTTTAGAGGTATATATTTTGATTTTTTCTATCGTATCAAACTAATTGTATTATGTTTTCAACACACTATCTACCTAGCGTAGCATATATCCTGAAGAATATTATATATTTTTCTGATTTTGTTTACTGTAATCGTTTACTCAGTAGGCATTATAAAACTTGCGTTTTTTTGCAGTACAAGGTATAACTTTAGAACCAGATTTAGGTAAATCATCGAACCATTTTTCATTTTCGAACTATAATGCGAAATGTTCTTATTACAAAAACTGACTTTAAGCCCGAGTCTAAGTTGTCAATTTTGCATTAAAAACTTTACTTTCGTCGAAATAAAGTTTTAAATACAGTAACTGTCTCGCAGGTTTAGGTTGTCTAAAGTTTGAACTCGTTTTGTAATAAGACGGGATGAGTTTTTTGTTTCTTATCCGACTAGGTACTCTAAGGAGAACGACTGAAACAAACTCAGGGGTCTCTTTATAAAGTTCAGACATTAACTTGGTCAGATATCGATAGATATTGTTCGAGTATCGAGTGTTTAGGTTACCATAAGTAAGCTTGGATCATCGTCAACCGCATCATCGTTTACCATCGGGGAGAAAATGTTCAAAAGTAATAAAAACAAAAGAAAAAGCGGATCAAACCGGAATGAGAAAGTTTATAGTGGATAAGACAAAGATTAAAACAGAAGACAAACAAGCAGGGGATCGAGTGAGAGAGGGGGGGTAAAGGGGGAGTTCAAGGGATCAGGCCGGAATAACTCGTCAAAAGCGGGACCGAACTTCAAAACTAAAAAAAACCGGCCAAGTGCGACTCGGGCTCGCACATGAAGGGTTCTGCACCACAAGGCAACAAACGCCGAAAACAAACACGTTTCTTAGACGGAGATCCCCTTTGATATTTTTTTTTTGTATAGCGGTAATAGAACACATTGTGAAACTTTTAACTGTCTACCTTACGGTTCATGAGATACAGCCTGCTGACAGACAGACGCACAGTAGAGGGTTAGTGATAGAGTCCCGTTGGCCTTTGAGTACGGAACCCTAAAAAGGCAATGAATTATATAATTAAACTAATAGCCAGCCCCCATACTCTCTGATGGGGTCACCAAGTACCACAAATTCCCTATACGCGACTATCAATCGTATAAGTTGGCACTCAATGTGTACTTACCTTGAGAAATGGCATACCTTTCGCCTCCCCTCCTATTTATTATTCAAGGGTTTTCCGTCCTTTTCTGGCAGTTACGAAAGATATGTGAGTACTTATATTATATGACTTCTAATATATTGCACTCGCTTTTTCTATTTGACATCAAGGTCTTACGCAGACAACTGGCGTAATTTTTTGCCTGGTAAAGGACAACGTTCAGTTAAATGAAGTAGGCCACCCGGAGGGCCAAAAGGTTGGGACAAAAAGTATGGAAATCTCGCAGATTTTTTGTGAAGCCAGACTTAGTGGAACAACGAGCTTGTCGTCTAACTTGACCCTTACTAATGTAACTTAGAAACGTATATTTACTTAAGTAAGGTAGCAATACCGACTTAAGAACGGTGGTGATGTATCTGTGGCAGATGCATTGTCGGATCCGCTGTTTTACATAACCGCTAGCCGTTTTACAAAACAGCTCCGTTATGTAAAACAGTTGAATGACGTTTTGCGATTTTCCATAATTACTTAACTCTAACACACAGAATTGCATAAACGTTTTGCATTTATGAATGAGCGGATAAACGATTAGAAGTTATCTAAAACAGCGTGAAGTGTACGACAAATTGTAGATTTTTAGTTCTAAATTTTGACGCTCGTGGCTCTGTGTCATTACAAAAATACTGGCGTTGCGAAACAGAAATACTTAACACGAGTAATATGAGTGACAATCACCCTAACTCATTTGAAAACAGTGATTTTAATCGACAATTTGAATATTAAGTTTTAAGAGTTTTATGAAAGTCAGTCCTAAAAATACTAAGTAGCCAAGTTACTACGACCAACTTGGAAGTAACTTAAACCAATTGGTCAGGGTACCCTTACTTACATAGTTACTGGCATGTCACCGTCATGGCATTAGAAGTCACACCAAACGCTTATTGTGAATGCAGATAAACCATTCTGCATTACGCCTAAACATGGTTAGCAGTTTTGTTTAACGTTACGCAATGTCAATCCAGCTGAACTTTCTTCAGCGGTTTTATATAACGGAGCTGTTTTGTAAAACAGCTACCGGTTAGGTAAAACAGCGGATTCGACAATCCATCTGCGACATAATCCAAGAACCGAAAATCAAAAAGCAACTGTTCACTATCTTAATGAGGAATCAGGAAACTTGATCATAAGTTTGCAAGAAATCATGAATAGGTATTAGAAGACTAAATTATTCTCGTACTTCAAAGCCTAACCAAGCTTTAGTTCAATCTCAGCAGCAATCAATGTCAAAACTTGCCAAAACTGTAGGTTATTAAGACGTTTTCCTGACTGATTGAGACTAAGATTGGATTGCGAACATTTTTTTAAAATATGGATAGTATTATCCTCTGTCCTTTGAATGGAGTACTTAGTTGCTGCTAAAAAGACCGAAAGTCATCACTATCCACAGTCCGACTTAACCCACTACTGGGCTTAAGCCTCTCTTTTTAACGGTCTTCAAAAAAAGGAGGAGGTTCTCAATTCGATTATATTTTTTTCTTTCCCACGCTCCAGTGCCAGCCTCATCCAGGTTTTGCGCGCGATAGCAACAATGTCGTCTGCCCATTTCGCTGCCAACCGACAGTAATCGAAAGTACTAAAAAATACATTTTTACTCCGAAAACTAAGAAACTGCCACGGAAAAGGATGTGTTAGCAAATGTAACCCCAGTAGAACTTTGTGCAGCAACAAAGTTATTAAATTATTAATAGCACTTTCACACATTTTGGAAGAGTTGAAAGATCATGTGGCTTTAGGCGTAATCCCCTACGCCTAAACCCACATGATCTTTCAACTCTGACTGGGGCTGGTTGTGACAGGGGTAAGTAGATACAGCGGCAACGGTGGCTAAACAGAGAACACTATATTGACGTTTTAAAACGCAGGACGTGGTGTTCTGTCGCTTCCGCGGACAAGTACCACACCCAAAACACCAGGGATTCTAAATTGTTGCTGAAACCTATTTGATAATTTTATTAAACAATCACGAAAATTGTTTTACTAAAATAAAAGGTTGGTTGACTCATCCCAAGGAATTGAGCCAAAAAATTTGTAGTACCTACAATACCAATAGAGATAAAATCAAGAGATGCGTTGCACAAGGGAACCATCCCTTGAAGATATACATAAACAGAAAAAAGATATGGATTGCGATCTGCTGATTGAATATCGAGATAAAAAGTAGCCTATATGTTAATCCAGGGTGTCAGCTACCGTACAAAATTTTATCAAAATTGGTCCAGCCGGTTGAGCATGAAGAAGTAACATAAATATAAACACACACACTCACAAACTTTCGCCTTTATAATATTAGTGTGATATGTATGTTTAGGTTAAGGTATTTATGTATGGGCCTGTGTCGCCTGAAATAAATAAAAAAATTAAATTTAAAATTTAAAAAACCCCCGACAAAAATAAAATTAAGGAATCCCTACAAAAAGCATGAAATAAAAAAATAAATTTAAAAAATCTTATGGAATATTTATTTCATGCTTTTTGTAGGGATTCCTTAATTTTATTTTTGTCGGGGGTTTTTTAAATTTTTAATTTAATTTTTTATTTCATGCTTTTTGTACCTAGGGACTCCTTAATTTTTGTATTTCATTTCTTTTATTTTCTTCCGTTTTAAGATTCTGGTAATTTGGTGTTTAATCAGGTTTTTATCCGTGAAAAAATATTGATTACTTAATTTATAGTTGAAGAATAATTTTTAAGACTAAACAGATTTTTTTGTTTTATTATATTTTTCAAGTTTTTAGTTTTCATTTCCTTATGTAGTTAATATCCCTGATTCCCTTTCAATATAGTGTAGATTATTCTACTTGTCAAGCCCTTGCATTTGATACCTATATTGAAGGAGTTGTGAAAAAAAATGTAATTCGCCATTTTGTGGTGGCGGCCATCTTGGATTTGAAATTTTTAATAGTCTATAGTATTCTACTAGTCAAGCCCTTTCATTTGATACCCATATTGAGGGAGTTGAGAAAAAAAATGTAATTCGCCACTTTGTTGTGGCGGCCATCTTGGATTTGAAATTTGTTATAGTGTATAGTATTCTACTATTGAAGCCCTTTCATTTGATACCCATATTGAGGGAATTGTGAAAAAATATGTTATCCGCCATTTTGTAGCGGCGGCCATCTTGGACCGATTTTCATCAAACATACTAAGAACACTCCCGACTAATACACCTTTCAAACAAAAAAAACTAAATCAAAATCGGTTCATCCGTTCGGGAGCTACGATGCCACAGACAGACACACACACACACACACACCCCCACACACACACACGTCAAACTTATAACACCCCGTCGTTTTTGCGTCGGGGGTTAAAAATAAACAGAGACAAATGATCACGCCACCACCGGCTAACAACCCGCGCGAGCCCGTGGTGCCACCGCTTTTGTTAGAAGAGCCCGAGGTATGCTGCTGTCAAAACCGCACGTTAGTATCTAACATTTTCGTTTTTTCGTAATAATGGTCTACAACCTCTTTTCTTTACTATGACCTAAAGCGCGGTCACTGTCGGGCTGTACCTATAGAAAAGAAAGAGAAGCGCGATGACACAACGCTGGTAATTTATTGCAAAATATGTTGCAATTATTTAATTACAAAAAATCTATTGTTTGAACTAAAAAATTAAAACACTAGTATTTTATGTTGCTTGTAGAATAATCTGACAAAAATCAGAATCATTGCATGTATATTAGTATGGTTTTTATTTAAAAAGAAAGTTTGAAAGAGGTGTATCGTCATGATTTTTGATGATTTTTTTGTATCGTATAAAATTAGTTATATTATGTTTTCAATATATTATCTACCAAGCATATATCCTTCCTGAAGAATATCATATATTTTTCTGATTTTGTTTACTGTAGTCGATCATATACTTTTATTGCTTCTAAAACTTGCGGTTTTTTGCGTTTAGGTCCTGTAAGCCCATAGAAGCAGATATGTTTGTATGTGTTGTGGTATTTGTGCCCTTGTCCTTTCTTTTTGCAATGAATCTACGTCTATACAGTTTTACTTACTTGAGTTTTACTACTTAACCTTGAAAGGTCAGTTTTGGCGTTGGGGCTAAAAGTGACATTTGCTGGGGGCTTGTGGGGTTGTGACTTGCCCCGTTATAGTGCTGCTTGCCGACTGATATAATTGGAGCTTCGTAATTAATTTGTTGTTTTGTAGGATGAGGACGTATATCTAATGAAAAAAATTTGAGTGGAAAAATATCTAAAGTGCAGCAGCTATTTTGGAGAAGGATAAAGCTAAAAAAATAGCATGTGGTGGCATCACATGACAAAAGATTTTGGATTATGTGACATGTCGCTTACAAGATATTAAAAGAAACGAAAATCAATTGCGAAAGTGATTGTGCTGTGCAGTCTTAAGGACTGAACTGTTTTTTTAGCTTTAAGGATCTGATTGTTTTTTAAAGAGCATCATCATCTGCCTAGCCTTTTCCCAACTATAATGGGGTCGGCTTCCAGTCTAACCGGATGCAGCTGAATACCAGTATTTTACATAGAGCGACTGCCTATCTGACCTCCACAACTCACTTTCTGGAAAATACGATACCCCTTCCTTGGTAAGACTGGTTGTCAGACTTTCGGGCTTCTGACTACCCGTAACGACTGTCAAAGATCCACGAATGACAGCCGGGACCAACGGCTTAACGTGCTTTCCGAGGCACGGAGGGGTCACGGTATGTATAGATGGTCACCCATCCACAGACCAACCGCGGCGAGCGTAGCTTAACCTGATCGATCGACCTGTGCGGCTGTTTTTTTAAGTGTTGTGTTTTTTAAAGAGCGAAATTATTTATTTATGTCGTAAGGCATCATGTATGTTTTATTGATTCATAGTAAGCTTTTGTTTAATAAAGAGTTATATAATTGGCCTCTCGGTTTGAAGTTACCCACTTATATAATAAGTTGTTTTGATTTTTTTGTTGATGAGGCATAATGTGTTTTGTTGATCCATATCTGCTAGGTTTTTCTTTAACCTTTTGACCGCCACACGTCAAAAAATCAAAAACGTGCCCTCGGCGTCAAAGTCTGTCATGTAGTCGAACCGTGGCGTGCTGGGCACATTTTGGTTTGTCATCTAGACATGACTGTGGTGGTCAAAAGGTTAATAAAGAAATTTATAATTTTCTTTTAGTTACCTAAAATGTTATTTTCATGAGGCATATGCTAAAAAATAAGATTATGATTTTGCTTAAAGCTAGAAGTTACTGTGTTTTTGTTTTAATGAGGTAAAATACTGCTCTTTAAACATTGTATTGTTTCACTTGTAGACATAATAATGTGTTTATATTAAAATTAAGATTAGAAACTACAATTGTTACTTTTAATAGTCTGGTATCTAAAATTGTTTACAAATTAGAACCCGAATATTTGCTTAATCAAACAAACCCATATTCCGGTAAAACAATCAAGAGAACAAAAAATTACGACATTTTATATAAAAAGTGTCACGACCATTTCCATTTCGGTACCGGGCCAACAAAATAAAATATTTATTCCCGTCTGATCCCTGAACCCCCCTCCACCCCCCTCCTCGATCCCCATACCGGGTCGCAGCATTCCCGCCTTGTTATTAAATAATAATAAATAAAAAATATATATTTAATTCAGACCTAAGTACTTAAGTCCATAAATAACAGATTGGGCTTTTTATGCTATATTAGTGTTGTTAGTACTTGATTATATACATATTTTTTTAATAAATAAGCAGCTCCATACTTCGCACTAAATAGCCATAGATATAGTTCGAAAAGTTATACTTGGTAAAAACATTTTTAATTGTAATACATATGTCGTAATATTATATACTAATAATAAATGTATATTATTTTACATAATGTAATCAGCGGGGGTGACGGGGGATTAAAACTATTGAGTGGGTCACGAAGGGGCAGTATGAAAATTACCGGGCCATGGCAGAACCATGTTTGGGACACACTGCCCTAGACCGCACGACAGTGGTACAACTTTGACCCTGACCTAGCGCAGTACGGAGTTTCAGTAGAATAATGCCCGGGTTGCACGAACCTAGCTTTTCAGGCTTTATTTGCATAATCTTCTTCTTAGCGCGTCAATGGCAAAAATAACAAAAAAAAACAGTGGCACTCCGTGAGTGCCGACAGAAGTGGAAACAAACAGAATACCTACTTTGCCATCACTCACTGACATATCGGATACCTATACCTGAAAATGAGTACATTCCGATTACAGCCGAACACATCCGAGGCGGGTTTTTTTTAAATCGTCTTATAAACAAAACACGCGCGGTGTCGCTTACGGTAACAGTGGCACGAGTTCAATGATTTTTTTCGCGCCTATGGAAGTTTTCACTTTAAAAATATTATAACTAGCTTCTGCCCGCGACTTCGTCCGCGTGAAATTTTTTTTTACTCGACCCTCCCCGTCGCATTGCATCGCCTGCCCGCGCTTTTACTTCGTTTTCGATTAGCGTTATTTCTGTTTTTTTTTTTGTTTTCGCACGGATCTTAAGGGTCTTAGCGTTTAGTAGCCTATAGCCTTCCTCAAGAATTAGGCTATCAAATGCAAAAATAATTTTTCAAATCCAACTAGTAGGTATTTTCAGAGATTAGCGCATACAAATAAAAAAACAAACTCTTCAGCTATATCCATACCAATATTATAAATTCGAAAGTAACTCTGTCTGTCTGTCTGTCTATCTGTATGTTACCTTTTCACGCCTAAACCACTGAACGGATTTCGATAAAATTTGGCAAAGTGATAGATTGCATCCCGGGGAAGGACATAGGATAGTTTTTATCGACATACATCGCGGGCGAAGCTGCGGGCGGAAGCTAGTTACTAATATAAATATAGATTTATAATTTTCTCCACGGCTTATGTCACTGTAATGCTACTAGACTAGCTTTGTGTAAACAGTTCTCGCATGTGCCTAGCGAGGATAGTACGCCAGAATATTGCTCATTTGCTATCCTAGCTTGAATAACACCCCTCTGTTTTTGTCGAGGGTTAAAAATTAGCCTCGCGGGCTTAAGAGGCCAGACTATAATAGTTTTGTAACCACTGACTGACAAGTCTACTGTACAGTCAACAAAGGAGTTAAGTATACAGGAGCGTCGGATATTGTTGAAGTTTACTAAGTAACCGATGGATATTCTCGAATAAAATTTTAGTTTATTAATAGAAAACAAACAGCTCATTTATTAAATTAAATTTCAGTCCAGAACATCCATCGGTTTCTTAGTAAACTTCAACTATATCCGACTCTCCTGTATACTTAACTCCTTTGTTGACTGTACCTATAATTATGACCTAAGCACCTTCTACCCCCCTACCTTTTCACTCAAATGTGAAATATGGGTGCCTGGCCAGACTGGCAGCGCGGGCGCGGGGCGGGCGCGGCGCGGCGTACTCAAACATAAGAACTTCATTTGAGTGTCATGCGGGGAGCGCGCGGGCAACTCACACGCTAGCGCGTTCATACAAGTGGCCGCAATGGGTCCGCGGCGGCCCGCGCGGGGACCGGGGTCTCAAACTAGTTCAAGCTTTTTTCTAGTAAAAATAAGTCTTCTTCATCGATATTATATTTTAACAAACACTGGACACAACAATACACAGAACGCAGCCCCGCTCGACCAGGCAGATCGCGCGCGTTTCCGAACCCGCGCCGCTGCCCGCCCCGCGCTGCCAGTCTGGCCAAGCACTGAAGATAAACCCGGACTTTGACCCTCAGTTCTAGGAATTCTCCCTTCTATAATAACTACATTCATAGCATCACGCTTGTATTCTCCGGGGGGGCAGAGGTGCATAGTACAAACATATTCCGTCAGAACTAAGTTTACCTAAGTCACATGTTTTATGGGGCCCATTGGAATGCCATCATTGCCCAATCATACTGCCATGAGGAGTAATTGCATAGCACACTAACAGTAGCAATGGCTTCAATTTGACGTATTCCACATTGGACACCCGCTTAAATGGCACCTGAGTGAATGTACCTGACACACAGCGGCAGATTCACTCAGGTGCCATTTAAGCGGGTGCCCAATGTGGAATACGTATTCAATTTGACAGTTCAACAACATTCATTGCGTTATTTATATTGTTCCGGAGTTGCGGAAACCAGCCCGTATTACCTATTTATATTGTTGAGCAGACAAATTTTTCGAACATCTGAAGCAATGGAATCTTCAATATGATTCAGATTGAAAGTGTGTCACTCAATACACTTCCGTGTCGATTAGAATATCAATCAATGTTATCAACGAAGCCCTCTAAACGCTGTTCACAAAGAAGGAATCGAAAGAAGTCCGAATATTTTGGTCGTTTAAATTGAGTTGTATTCTTTGGCTGTCAGGGGCAAGACAAATCAGATAGTCGAAAATGTGTCTTTTTCGACACGGCAGCCTGTCGAATGATTGTGAATGCTGGGCCTATTCAAGACCCCATGGGGTCTGTTATACACAAGGTCAAATAAAAGTTACTGTCGAGAAAAATATTTGATTATCTAAACACATTATTTCACGTAACTAGAGCAGATTACGGAGTCAACGCTGTGCTAGTGTTATAGGTCAAATAATTATGCATAAACATAATCAGCATATAATGTTCCCACTGCTGGGACACAGGCCTCCTCTCGGTGACAGCCCGTAAGGCGTAATCCACCACGCGAGCCCGGTGCGGGTTGGTAGAAGTCACATGCACTGACTGGACAGGTCCTCTCAATCTGTGTGGTTCTTTCCTCAAAAGACTACCTCAGACAGCGATCTACATGGTCTTCATATAACCTGACCAAGATTATGTCTGGACTTTAAAAGAGACTGTGACCTCTGAGTTTGTTTCGGCCTTTCTTCTCAGAGTAGTCAGATAGAAAACGCCGACTTCATCTAGTTTTAAAAAAACATGATTGACGTGTAAAAAGTGTTTGTACAAACCTACTTACAAAAAATAAAATCATTTCATTTCATGTCTTCGAATTTTTGGTTCCAGGACATGCCGGTTTCCTTACGATGTTTTCCTTCACCGGTTTGAGAGCAGTGGTGATGAAATTATTTACACAAAGTAAAGCGTCTGTCTGGGTTCGAAGCGACGACCTAACAACTCGTAAGTCGGGGCCGCTGCCACTGGGCCACCACTGTTCCAAATATGTAATGACTAGCTGCGCCCTGCGGTTTCACCCGCGTAAATGTCCATCCCGTGGGAATATCGGGATAATTATTTATTTATTGGTGTATCTACAATCGATCAACCTATTATTATAACAAGCCAAAATACAAGGCAACTGCACAATATTAAGCTAATAGACACAGAAACAGTAATTTGACTCTACACTTAATTAAATTTAATTAATCTGAGTTTATGAGAAAATCAACCACACTTGGTTGATATCCCGACGAGGCGTACTCAGCGCTTCTCCTCCACATTTATTATGCGCACAGCTAAAGTGTGTAACTCTCTGCTGGCATCTGTGTTCCCACATTTAACCCATCTGCCTTCAAAGCAAGAGTAAACAGGCATCTTTTGGGCACGCTGGTTCCATCATTGACCTTTTTTGGGTCGGAAATCATCAAATGACCCCTCCCGCTCTGAGTGGAGCGGAAGGGAGTGTCAGACTCTTACTGACTTAAAACCCACCCATGTTCCTTCCTCAGCCCTTTATGTTCCAGGCCAGCGGTAACCCTTTCGGACAATCCCGCTGATCCATCATTGACCTCTTCCATCGCTTTCCATCAGGTGTGAATGGTGTGATCGAGGTCAAGAGCAGGCCCATTTAGCAATAAAAAAATAAAATTTAACTATTTATTTTTATATAGATCAACAATTCCACGAAATCTTCCTTCTATCCTAATTCCCTATCAAACACGTCCCTTGTTTAAACTAGAGTTAATATTTAGACAGTCAAGTTTACGTTTAGATAGTTATATATCGTATACGTCTGTGCCCACAAACACAGCTGCTACTGTTTACAAAATCTATATTTGATACTAAAATATTCAACGTAAATATTAAATGGATGACCAACCCGGCAAAGGTTAATAGAAACCGATTTAGGCGCAGTAGATATTAATTTATCCGGTTTGAGTTGGGTATTAATCATCTGCGAATTGGCATAAATATTGAATTTTAATATCGTAAAGTTGCGCGGTTCAGACTTCTTTTTTTTTTGAGAAGAAATCACAGTGATAAAAGGTCACTCCATTATTCAATCTAACCAAATACAGGTTTTGTATGTGAATGAATACAAAGAAATTCTCCTAGAGTTAGTAATAAAACATTCCATCTGCCTCTGCCTAGCCTTTTTCCAGCTATGTTGGGGTCGGCTTCCAATTTAACCGGATTCAGGTGAATACCAGTATTTTACATGGAGCGACTCCACAACCCAGTTACTGGGTAACACAATACCCCTTGGTAAGTCTGAGTGTCAGACTTTGGGGTTCGGACTACCCGTAACTACTGTCGTAGATCTACGAATGACAGCCGGGACCAACGGCTTAGCGTGCTTTCCAATGCACACAGGGTCTCGTACCGACCACGGCAAGCGTAGCTGAACCTTGAATCAACCAGTGAGGCTGTTATTAGTTAGCCACGAGCCCCTCGAAGCAATATTGTCCAAGAGCTAATAATATAATATGCCATCTCATCTATCTTAAAAACTAAAAAGTCACTCCGTTAAAACCCAAAGGGCGAGGCAACCACCACAGTGACGTCATCAACTCTTGAACTCAACAAAAAAACCAATTACTCATCGTAAATTGTTTGAGCTCATCTCAACAGTTTACCGCAGTTCCGTCTCAACAGTGTTTGCTAATAATTATTAAGACAGTTCGTTAATTTATTTTCAAACATCTGCAACTTTTATCCTACTTAGCAAAGTTCGATTGCTTCAAAACACAATTTGTGATTCCGTCGAGTACTTTATCTTTGGATTTGTCACAAGATAAAGTACTCGACTAGATCTTAAGGCCAAATTCCGTAATTAAAAACGTTCAAAATCTAGTCGCAATCTCATCTCAGCGACACTCAATGTCAAAAACTTGTCAGAAATTAAGGGAAACTAGACGTATTTTTGACAGATTGTGACTGAGATCAGACCTTGAAAGTTCTTGAAATTACGAGAATTGCCCGTCTGTTGTGCAAATTATATACCTAGATATTTATCTCGGTAAGGCCAAGCGCGGAGATAGTGGAAAAGTGCACAACTACAGACACATTGACACATTGCCTTAGTGTGTCTTGCATGTTGTCGATGACAGCCACCGATGTGTCGACGGCTGTCGCCAACACGCGTCGACGGTTGCAGTTGATTTCCGCTTCGGATGCCTGTCATTCTTGTACCAATGGACCGTCAATAAAAACAACAAATTGAAAACAACAAAAAAAAACAACAACAACAACAACAAAAAACAAACAAACAACAATTGTCAACATTTTTTTTTTTGTTTTTTACCTAAGCTTGAGTACGAGGCATTTGATTACGTCGTGTGTTTATATTTATCTTTTAATTTTTTTGTTTATTATTTTCTTTTTTTATGCAATGTGCGTTTTGTTTGTGCAGAATAAACAGTTTTTCTTTCTTTTTTTTTTTCAATGGACTAATAGTAATAGTCCTCTAGACCTTCAGCCATGGCGGCCATTCCCAACCTAGCCTTCGGCGCGGGAGATGTACTATAGTCCACAAACGTGTACGCAGATACAGGTGCTCTCTCTCTTTCTCCACTCTCATAGTCCGATGGGACGGCAATCCGACACGACCGGAGAGATCAGGCGCAGGACCAACGGCTTAACGTGCTTTTTGAGCCGTGGGGGTAACACACCGCCAACTTCCAGACTCCGGGCTGTTACTAAGAAATTTCTAACGGAAAAACCCAATAACACGCGTTGCAGTCGTCCTTACGACCACGAGATACAGCTCATAACAGGCTCAAGCCAATACTCAATAAGAATAGAAACGCGGGAAAGCGCGAGGGAGCAGTGTAGCGGAGTATCTCAGCTCACTGAAGCGCGAATGAAGTGAATTTAGTGGAAATATTATTGGTTAATGTTTTCCTAGCTCTCCACCGCTCCGCTCCGCTCCGCTCGTCTCCGCTCCATTGTACCGCTCGCTAGTCGGAGATCGAAGCCGCAGATAAACTGAAGTTGGCTTACTTTTGCGAAGCTTGTCTAATCAACGTTTTTGTTGGGGAAGGTGTAATACCAATACAAATTGTAAATTCGGGCGCCACTGATAACTTTGTTTTTTAGTAGATAGATACCTTGATTTGATTTTTTGAGAATCCTTATTATTATTAGTTATGAATACGAAAGTGAGTTTGTTTGTTTGTTACGCATTCACGCTAAAACGGCTAAACGGATTTGGATGAAATTTAGCACGTTGATACACCATGCATGATCGGCGGGTCCATAATAATATATTCAAGGTCGCTCAGCGAGCTATGGAACGAGCTATGCTTGGAGTCTCTCTGAGAGATAGAATCCATGATGAGGTGATCCGGCAGAGAACCAATGCTGTCGGCATAGCTCACAGAATAAGTAATAAGCTGAAGTGGCAATGGACCGGCCATATTAGCCGCAGAACCGATGACTGTTGGGTTAGATATTTGACATAAAGGTAGCCAGGGTGCTGGATAAGGACATAGGCTACTTTTCATCCTGGATATTTATACAGTGTGTCTTCATAATGTGCACATAACGAAATGAGGTTATGTTTACCTCATTTCCTCAGTCTTCATAATGTGCACTGCACATATCGAAATGAGGGAAACTAAGCTTAATTTTATCGACGGAAAAAATATTTGAAAAAATAAAAAAATATTTAAAAGGATCTTTACCTGTTTTTTGGTGATTGCAAGGCCTTTCTATAACAGTTGATAGGAAATGTTGTGATTGAGTCGTAAACAAGGTATTTTTACGTTTAGAAATCTGATACGATGGAGAATAATTTAAAGTAATAAAAAAGGGTAGGTAATCGGAGCTTTTATTGAGTAATTTTACAATTATTGTAAAAATTGATGAAAAATTATAAGATTTCTGTTAAAAAAAAACATAATTCTCAATTGAGGGCGATTGTTTACACAGGGGTCACAGCAGCGAACAAGAATTTTAAAAATGCTACCAAATTTTTTGTTGTTAGATTTTTTTAAATATTTTTTCCGTCGGTAAAATTAAGCTTAGTTTCCCTCATTTCGATATCTGCACATTATGAAAACTCACACTGTATAACAAAAAAATCTTGAAATACAAAACAAATGCAGTCGAAATCCCTGGCAGCAGCTAGGATAAAAAGAACGATTGTAAAAACCACGGGACAAAATGTCAGTCTTAACTTTAGTGCTAACTGGTCTAGGCTGACAATTAGTTCCAACTATTAATAGGAAAACTGTCTTTAAACGAACGACTGTTATTGACAAGATTAATTGTTCCATTATCGGCTGATTTTAGCTTACAAAAGTTGGCACTTAAGACTCTAGACTAGAGTGTTAGGCGGAAATTGTATCATTAATACATATCAGTATGACGATAAAATTGAAATTTCAATGACACGGTATGTCGGATACCCACCCTATCTTTATTTTTGCACCTACGATGATTATTATCATTGAAATTTCAATTTTATCGTCATACAATTAAGTTACATTTTTATTCGTCGCATAAAAATCCTGAGCCGTGCCGATGCCGATAGTGGGCGCCGGGCCTTACTTTATATAAATTATTTCATCACCACTGCTCTCAAAACGGTGACGGAAAACGTCGTGAGGAAACCCACATGGCCTAGGACCAAAAATTCGATGACATGTGACATCTACCAACCCGCACTGGGCCCACGTGGTAGATTACGGCCCATTCCCTCTCACCGAGAGGATGCCTGTGTGCCAGCAGTGGGAACATTATAGGTTGATTATGCTACCTAATACTCTAAAGTTTAGAGTATTAATGACACAATTTCCTCTTACCGTAAAAACAGTAATTTTGCAAATATTATAACCATTCCGTGGGTACATAATTTTGGAGCTGGTAACCTAAGTATACAAAGTTATTAGGCATAAAAAGGGTACTGTTTGACCAGTCCGATTCGGTAGATCACGTACGCAATGGAGCCACGAAACGAGCGCTCATTAAATATACAAAAGATTATCGGTGAAAAATAACTCGAATTGAAAAAAGTGACTCGTCTTTTTGGTAGTACATTATTAACAGAAATTGGTTATCGGCTGTCAAAATACTGTGACGATGAAGAATTGTTACAATTTCGTCATCTATTATTCTATTGATTAGAGACTATCCACAAATTACGTCCTTGTCACACCAAGGGAGAGGTGACCAAATATTTACGTGAATCCGTCACATATTCAGCACTTCTAACTATTGATATATTCATTTTAAATATTTATTTTTTGTAAAATCCACAATAAATCAGAAAATTTACTTAACCTAATAAATTAAATTAATATCTAATACAAAATTGGACCCAAAATATATACAGGGTTATTTGTAAAACACCAGCAACCTCTTAAGAGGTCATTGTACTCATCATTATCAACAACTTTTACTATGTAAAAAAAAAATCAGCTGTTCCCTACATTTTGACGAGTTATACGAACATAAATGTAGGGAACAGCTGATTTTTTTTTCGCGATTTCTGGTTTGGTCCCATAGTAAAAGTTGTTCATAATGATGAGTACAATGACCTCTTAAGAGGTTGCTGGTGTTTTACAAATAACCCTGTATATTCAATTATTCAATTGTCCATGGACTTTGAACTCATTCCTTAATACTATTTATGACTGGCATAGCAGTCACTTCGTTCTCGACTTGAATGAAGTTAGAAACATTCTATGTGTCAACATCTTTTTCATCCATCTGTATAGCATCGTCTTCGTTTAGTAAATAATGTACCTTAGGTGTAAAAACAGTAAGTATTACAGTGAGCGTGAAACACGACCACCACGTGCTAAAAAGTGATACAAATAAATGTAACCATAAAAATAACATTCATAGAATTGATAATATTTTTAAGTTTTTCGTTAGAGTTGAAGTTTAGAGTTTCAATACTTTAGATTTATATATGTGACCACGAAGTATATGATCCCCCCTTGTGACACGATGTCACACTTTATGCCCCCCCTCCCCCTTAACATGTGTCAACTGTTTCAAACCATCTAAGTTAAGTTCTGCTAACTAGGAAAGAAGATCGCTATGGTCGCGACTTTAACAAGATTGTGACCAAAATGTCATATACATATGTATAATATTTACTCTTTTTCTCCAAGAACAAGCTAACCCGATTTCATTCGACACAAAACTAAGCAAATTCAATCAACTCCCAAAACTAATTTTCATCTACGTCTACGATTTAATCAACAATATCAGCCGGGTTTAATGGCATACCGCTGAAATTACAAACACTATATTTTCATTTAAGTTTGTGGGTCTCTCGCGAGAATGCTAATTGTACCTTTATTTTAATGTGGTTGTAACCCGCAGAAACGTTTCACACACAATCCAATATTGTTTCGAATGTTCATGTAGGTATGCAGAATTTCATGGTGTTAAGAATATTGCTTAAGCTTGGCTTTAGGCTTATAGACCGGAGGGATCATTATTGTGTAACACACTATCAGTAACAATGGCTTCCATTTTGACAGTTCAACAACATTCATTGCGTTACTTACGTTCAAATCAAATCATTTATTTGCATATCACAGGTTCAGAAGATATAACAAAACGTTCATAAGGTACACTGTATTATAACCATGTGAAATTACATTATTGTGCAGACAAATTTTTCGAATATGTAAAGCAATGGATTAGCAATATCCTTCAAAATTATTCATATTGAAATTGATAGTGTGTTACGCATTTAGGGTGCGACTTCCAAACGTCGAGATCCGAAGACGTACGAAGGTGTCCGATATCGGAAAACGGGTTATGGAAATCAAATGGAGTAGTGCAGGACACCTGGCAAGGCTCAGTAATAGCATGTGGAGTAAAGGTGCCTTTGTATCGCGCGCGATTATATCGCGTGTCGCGCCTGTTTGTGGGAGCCATAAGGCAGTGTCGGTCGTCCGGCGGCGAAATAGGCGGACGATATTGTTGCCATCGTAGGTAGAACCTGCATGAGGCTGGCACAGGAGCATGGAGATTGGTACAGACGCCAGCACATCAAGCTCCCCGAAACTGTCAAATTTTCCCATACAACATTGAACCTTAAGCTTTAGATATAAAGTTGAAAATCTATTAAATAAATTTAACAGATTGTAGTAGCTTGATGTGCCTTTGATCAGTGGGTGAAGTCGGACTCTGGATGATGCTGATGATGACGAAGATTGTTTAGCGCTTATAAGTTCGTATTTTAATTAAAAGTATCTCTTAATCTCTTACAGCTGTGGTTTATTTCGTTTTCTTTAGAATTTATTTTGTTAAAATATTATGGTCTTAGAACTGATTGTAAGTCTATCTTGATTTTAAAATTAGCCATGAGGTTGCGATTACAATCTTATCCTTATTATTAACTGTACACAGTAATAATTTAGTACATGGAAATTATAGTTACAAAGGCTTAATTAACTTAAGCTTAATGTGAAAAACCGGCTTATTAGTCGATTCGCACGAATTAACTCGCCCGAAACTGGTGAAGCGTCACTATTAATTAATATTATTTTTTCTATAGGCTACTCGCTCGAAGTTAATTTATTTGTGGGTGCAGAAATATGTATTAGGCAATTGACACATTTTGAATTTACGTTTCGAGCGAGTAAATTCGTGCGAATTGACTAATAAGACGAAAAACCAATTGAATTAAGTTCGTTAATTCGAGTTGTTTGTCTCAGTAAGCTTTAAAGATATTTGACATTATGTTGAGAAATTAACTACTTAGAGGTGGGTACTTAGTAACAAAACCAAAATCTTTAGAAACTCATTTCAATTCGCTTTTATCAAATTATATAAATTAATCAAATTATATCAAAGTGCGCAGCTCTACAAGAGCAAGACTTTTTAGTTATTAAAAACCTAACTTTTATAATCCGAAAGTTAATAACTATGCATTCTCAAGGTATTCACTTTTAATATCTTTTGATAACTTTTCACGTTCCTTTGTACAACTTGTTAACAGTTAATAACAAGTAGATCCTTTTATGTTCCCTTCTTTCATGTAACGAATAGTTATCAAATTGAACTAACAAAGCTTCCAAGATTTTCTTTACTTTGAACTTACAAGTAGATTCGTTTAATACACATTGTATTCTGTAAAAATTTGTTTTTATAATTAGTTTTTGTGGAATTTATGATCAAAACTGAGATATTTCGTTGTTAAAAGCTTGTTTCAGCATAAAATACATGCAATAGGCTACTGGTTTAGAATAAATTATCTTCGTAAAACATACCCTATGTCACTCGGCAATAGTGCAGCTTTCTGCCAGCGAAAGATTTTTTTTTATATTGAATCTGTACTTCCATAACATCCAAACTTACAAACTTTACCTCTTTGTAATATTAGTGCAGATAACAATTGGTTATAGGAATATTGAAGACTAGGGGGCCTAAAAAAGCCACTTTATATGTACAACTCTACAATCAACATTAAAATTCCTGAACTAAAATAAACTTAGTATGTGTAAACAGTATTTGTAACTTACTATTTACGTATATTACTATTTATTTTATGTATATGTATATTAACTATTTGGCAACTTATTTATAATAAGTTTCCAAATGTCATTAGAGAAGTAAACAAAACAAATGTATTTATCAATAAATTGAAACAATTTCTGGAATCCAAGATATACTACTCAGTAAAGGAGTTTATAGATGACAAATCGATAGCGAAATAAAATAATTTTCTCTCTTATACACCAAACACTATGATATAAATATAATTTAATATAATACAATATGGAATATCAAATATAGATATGAAAATATGAATACATAAATAATAACATACCTACCTAGTAATAATAATGAAAATATTAGATAATACTACTTTTACACAAACCCAATAATGTAAAAACCTACTTAATTATACACCCAATTAAGCACATCTAATCTAATAATAAATAATAATAATAAAGTATTTATTTCACAAAAACACTGTTTGAAAATTATATTTACATTACTAAGCAATTAACCCGTAACTAACCGTTATTAACTCGTAATATTGAATTACTACTTAGCCCTCTTCCTCTCTCCTAATGTTGCTGTGCCCGACAGGGTCCATATTGATCATTTACTTTGTAATACCATCTATGTAATATCTATGCAATAAAGAATTGAGTATTGAGTACTACCGGGTCTTTCAATTCGGGTCGTGGGTTTTTTTAAAGAACCATTATTTATCTGTTCTCGTATGATTTACATAATTATGTAGTATTATTTTCTATTATATTAGCAAAAAAACACATTTAAATCCTGTAGAATAATTTCAATCCTTTTTTTTTGCAAAATAAAAGAAATAAAAATTAACCAATTCTAAACCCCGCTGCCTCCATAGCCCAACCATGAATAATACTCCGTGAAACCACAAGACGCGCCGGAACCGAGTGACCCTTGCTCCTGCCTTACATTTCCGTTCAATTACCTGGATCTTGTTCGATGCTAATCTAATGATTAATTCTGTTTGTTTAAGGGTGCACGGGCACTGGGCGATCACGACCGCGACCATGGTCGCAGCGACCACCGCCTTTAGTAAGGCCACGTCCTCCTTTAGTGCTCATACACATGAGCGACACGCATCAACGGCTGAGGCAACTGCCGTCCGTTGACGTCCGACGTTGAGTACGGTGCTCAAATACACGAGGTGGCATGTTGTCGATGACAGCTGTCCACGGCTGCCGCTGTCACGCGTTTCCGGCTGCAGTTGCCTTATACGCGTGTCACTCATGTGCACTTAGAAAGCGATGGTCGTGCGAATACGCGATTGTCGCATTCATATGTCATGTTTTAATCGGTGAACCGGAACGCGTAGTCTCGCCGGTAGTGGGCGCCTTTTGATTTTCCGAACAAAAACTAACATATTAGCTTTACGATCGCGTTCTATGTTGGGACGCGGGGTTACACTTTGGTCGATGCGACCATGCCCCGCGGACGTATGCGGCAGAGCTAAGAGTGCCCCAACTTCTATACCTTTTTTATCTTCCATAAGGCTGCCTTTCCACCAGAGATAAGCGAGGATGCGTAGCGAGGGATGTGTGTGAAACCAACCAATAACATCGCTTCATTTTTAGGGTTCCATACCAAAAAGGTAAAACGGAACCCTTACGGTTAGTCTCAGTCTGTCTGTCTGTCACAGCTGGATATCTCAAGAACTACTAATGCTATCAACTTGAAATTTGGAATAGTTTTAGATGACGTTTGCCAAACTATTTTGCAAATGAAAAATAAATAAAAATATATGTGTATTTCTTGCAACAGGGACTGAAAGGGGGTCTGAAAAATTCGAAGTGGGGCTACTAGGGCATGTGGGGTATCATATGAAAGAGCGCAGTTTGCACATTCTCGAATTTTTTTTCTTTTTTTAGGCCGCATAGTTTTAGACTTTTGATGAAAAATGTAAAAAAAATACCGTACCCTTATCTCCGAAGTTTGCAAAGATAAAAATCTGAAATTGTTCGATGTGATAGAAGTTTATGCAAAGATTACAGGAAAAATAAAACGAAGTCTCTAAATAGCACACTTTTTCAGAAATCATCAACAAAAGTTACATTAGTTCCACTATCGGTCAAGAGATGGTACTGACATAAAACTGCAATATTCTATATAAACATGATGGTACGGAACCCTCTGTGCGCGAGTCCGACTGGCTCTTGCCCAGTTTTATAGCTTGAACTAAGTTAGCGTTGGTATTGGTTAGTTTCACACACATCCCTCGCTACGCATCCTCGCTCATCTCTGGTGGAAAGGCAGCCTTATTATCTTAATAATAGGGAAAGCTTTTTCTTTGTACGGATTCATTTGATTTGATATACAGCTGGTGGCAGCAGTTGGTGGGCTTTCATGAAGAATGAGGAAATTAAGCCTGAAAGCAGAATGTTAGTGATTACGATAGAATGGAAGTGCAGATATGAGATAATTAGATGACCATGAACATTGGCACAAGAGGACTGTTTAACGAAGACAGTGATGACGAAGTTAAATAATTGTTTTATGATTTTTCTGCTTTATTTGTTGTGCCATGCATTGCTACACGTGCTCAACAACCACCCGGACCTGCGACACATGCTTGTATCAGAAAAGTGTGGTCATATCTAAGGGTGTGATACAGATCATCAAACTGAATAGCCATCCCGTTTGGGTCGAGAAGTAAGTAGGTAGGTATTGAAGTTTTGAATGGACAAGTTTTTTTTGGACAGTTGATATTATTTGCGATTACGATGTCGGTCCCATGAAGAAAGTTGTTTAGTTTTCTGGTCCCAGCGTATATTTTAACGTATATAATTCCATAAATCTCTCTTTGTATTACCAACTAGCTGCACCCCGCGGTTCCACCCGCATAAGTCTCGATCCCGTAGGAATATCGGGATAAAAAGTATCCTATGTCCTAAACCAGGTCATGATTCAAGTACCAAATTTATGCCAAATGCGTTCAGCCGTTTTAGCGTGAATGCGTAACAAACAAATATATATATGTATCGTTATCATCAGCCATATTTTAACTACTGTGGGCGTACTGTGGGTTAGTGTTGGTTATTGCGCAATAGACAAACCGTTTGCAGTTCAAATCAGATTATAATTTCACGAACAAATTTAATCACACTAGCAAATCACACACTGTAGGTACATGATACAACGCGAAACAGTTTCTGAGCACATGTTGTCCTTCGACGTCCAATGTCCAAGAGCGTTTCACATCGTTCTTACATGCTCTGTGGTTCTGTCGAGCTGTCGTCGACTCCCACGAACTCAGGTTAGACTCTGTCAAGCGCCACCACATGGCGCTTTAGCGTTCCGAATATTCAAACGAATGACCAGATGCGACATATTAAAAAAAACGTATTCTTTTCTCTTTATAATATTAGTTTAGTTTAACCGAATATAGCAGAAGATTTTGATAGGGTTCACACCGTTCACAACAGCAAAGTTGAGTGGGGCAACCAATAATTTGCCGCTAGAAAACCCATTTGCGGCTGATAGCCAATTTTTTCGTACATCAACATTTATGGAGACAAGTTACAAAGACAATAGAGATAGCCTTTTTTATTTTATCGAGCTTTGAGCAGAATTTTTCATCTAAAAACCCAATAACATTTCACCTACACTGAAAGTCACATCCAGCCGGGTAATTGCGTAACAATGGCTTTCAATATGACAGTTCAACAACATTCATTGCGTTATTTACGTTACGCAATATAATGATTTAGAATAATGATTCAGCACCCTAATTGTGTAACACACTATGAATCTCAATATGAATCATTTAGAAGGATATTGCTAATCCATTGCTTCATATGTTCGAAAAATGTGTTTGCTCCACAACATAAGTCACGTAATGAATGTTGTTGAACTGTCAAAATGAAACCCATTGCTACTGATAGTGTGTTACGCAATTACCCCGCTGACAACATAACATGACATCACGCCCGTGTTCCTGCAAAGGACAGGACAGGAAGTCAGAGGAGTAGGTACGGTCAGCAACAAAGAGGAAGGAGAAAGCGCTAGAGTAGCCCGGTGAATTGTGGGTACTATAGGTACAGTCGGCAACAAAAGTCGATTAACACTTCAGTTTTTTTAATCTCAGTTATTGAGCAAAATATTAACACTTCAGATTTTTTAATCTCGGTTATTGAGCAAAATATTAACACTGCAGTTTTTTTAATCTCAGTTATTGAGCAAAATATTTTTTGTTGCTTTTGTTGCTCACTGTACCTATAGTACCCACAATTCGCCGGGCTACCCCAGCGCTTTCTCCCTAATGCGGCCTCTTCCTCTATTTCAATTGAAACCAAATGGTTTCATTCATTAAAAAGTTCTCACAATGGTAGTTAATTCATATAGGTACTGCAAGACGGTGACTGGGTTCTTCAAGTGGTTCTCTTGCAACTGGATAGGCGGCGCCACCGTCGCGGCAGTATTCTACATTCATTATTTAGCTCTGAATCTCATTAAGCTTTCAAGGGCCGAAAGTGGTGATATTTCAACATGACTGTCTTACTGTTACTGCCGTAGGAAAAAAATAATTGCGTTTTGTAAACTGTTTGGTTGATTGTGGGAAGAAAACATAGTGAGGAAACTGCCAAATAGCGCAACACTACTTTTTTTGGGTTCCGTACCCAAAGGGTAAAAACGGGACCCTATTACTAAGACTCCACTGTTCGTCTGTCCGTCTGTCACCAGGCTGTATTTGAAGAACCGCGATAGCTAGACAGTTGAAATTTTCACAGATGATGTGTTTCTGTTGCCGCTTTAACAACAAATACTAAAAACAGAATAAAATTAATATTTAACGGGGGTCCCATACAACAAACGTGTTTTTATTTGACGTTTTTGCTTTGTGGTACGGAACCCTTCGTGTGCGAGTCCGACTCGCACTTGGCCAGTTTTTTTTTCTAGACATCTCTCTCAGTAGTCATCTTGTTGTCATCGTCATAAACATTCTTATTAATCTACTAGTAGCGCCCTGCGGTTTCACCCGCATAAGTCTCGGTCCCGCGGGAATATCGGGATAAAAAGTATCCTATGTGTTAAACCTGATTATAAACTATCTGTGTTCCAAATTTCATTCAAATCCGTTCGGTAGTTTTTGCGTGAAAGAGCAATAAACGTTCATCCAACCTCACAATTTTTTGCACAACCGAACGCCTTTTTTTCGTCGGCCTATTCTCCAGTTGGTCCACACCGCATTATTCATTAAAATATTGCTTCTAATATAATATAATTTATGGCGATACACTCCCAAAACAAAAATCATCAAAAAATATCACACACCCAACAAACAGCAAATTACAAGAAGTCAAAACAGTTGATATAATAACTTCATCAGACGCGAACACATAAGAAAAGCTAATAAACATCTACGATAAGGAAGAACTTTCCTCCAACTTCTAAGGGAACGAAAATTAATATTCTCCGGGCCGTCTCTTAAGAACGTTATTAAAAAAGTATCAGCCGTTTTCGCGCAATGTGCATGATAATATACAAACACTACTTATTCCATCGTACGAACTTCGTCTGTGTAAATTTCATTATGCCTAACGAAGTTATCGTCAAGTTTCTTACCTAACACTCTTTTGATATAAACTTTGGCAATAATTTTGTTAGTTGTAACATTAACGGTAATGTTATTAATTTAGGTTGGAAAGATGTAAACTATTACAGAAATCATAAACGTAAATGTGGCTGTACTGTAACAATAACTGCTGATTTTTGTCGACAAACAATTTGGTTGATAGAGCTATATACTAATGTTGATAACCTGAACATTACAATTGATTCGATCCATATGGCTGCTAAAGAATTTATATTAAATACTAACAAATCAAAAACAAATGTGAAATGAATTACGAATTTAAATTCGACCGATCGGATCTCCAATCGGTCCATTTTGGTGGGAGCAAAGATATTTGAAGTAGTTGATGAATTTCAGCAAAGTGGTCGCAGCTTAAGACTTAAGAGGATCTAGAAGCAAGGGGCAAATAGTTCTGCAGAGCCTTTGATCTGGTAAAAGTTATGTAACGAGGATTTTTCCAATGTATCCCTTTCTAGTAGAGAGTGAAAAGTTCCAATATTGGTTAGTTTGACAGAAGTTTATAGGTATACTTATAGTGAAGCTGAAGAGTTTGTTTGTTTTTTTAACGCGCAAATCTCTGGAACTACCAGTCCGATTTAAAAAACTCTTTTTGCATTTGATAGCTCAAATCTTGAAGAAGGCTATAGGCTACTTAACATCATGCTAGGACCCTTAGGAGCGCTAAGCAAAAATGAAGTGGTAGCGCCGGAGTAGGTTGGAATGGGGGAACAAAAAATTTCACGCGGACGAAGTCGCGGGCAGAATCATGTTTTAGTTGCAATAAGTAATTGAAAATGAAACAATAAGATATGTAAGTAACATGGAAACAAAAACGATAAAATGAAATAAACGTCATATTGATGCTCCAATAGACATTGAAGTACGAAAGCAGCCATCGCTACTGGACTGAACGGTGAAATGACAATTTAGCATTCAAGAAGATAGCAATATTATTTAAATAAAATCGTTATTGAAACTTGAATTCTCTGTGATGTCTCATAGAATACTTTTTCCTCTAATGCTGAGTGTGACTTTTCATCTAAAAATTGTTCATATTCATATTGGTTTTCACTTCCTAAAGTTTTACGTTGCCTCTCCGTTATCTGGTATATACACACTGGCGTTGCCAATGCGTCGCGTCGTTGCAGCGGTGATTTCGACGCAGTGAGTGCCACACGAGCGCTGCGATGTCGCAACGCAACGAAGCTTATACCGACGTCGCACCTTCACGTCATCGACATCCACCTTCGATATTCCCAAAAAAATAAATATATAAATAATATTGCGCTGCGCTCCGTCGTCTCACCGCAACACCCGTCCTTGCTTCGTCTCCCTGGCCCCTTGTCCGTTTTCGCTCGTTCCATCACGTCGGTTTAACGCACCGTGTGGCATGACCCTCATATTATGTAGGACTACGGAATCTCAACGGTCAGGGGTCGCAGCGCCAATGCAACGCATTGTCAACGCCCGTGTGGCATCGCCCTATAAGTCTGTATTCGGATCTCATTCCATTCACTGTTTACGTGTCTCAGGATTCCCCCCTTCGATAAACAAGTGTGTATTACGTTTATCTCGCATTTTTATGTTCTACAGCCTTTTTCTCGATTACAGCCTCACAACGTGCAGCATCTACATCTCAGTAGTTTATTTTGGTTTTATTCCTCAACATAGGTTGTTCTGCGAATATATTTGGTGTAACTCCATGTGATATATACCGGCCATTTTCCAATTGTTTGTTCTTGGCACACATGCAGCGAACGAACGTCCTCTCTTAGATATTTGTTTGGTAACTGCAAACATTTTCGATCCAGTTCATTCGTTAGGGAACCTACGTACAAGTAAACCTAAGCTTTGATCAGAATATTATATGGAGGAAATTTGAACGTGGCTTTCTACTGAAGGAGAAGCTTATTTGTTACAAATTTAGAACAGGAATTTTAAAAACTTCCGAAGTTTGCAGAAAATTATATTCGACTTAGTAAAATACCTGACGAGAGCAGTGGTGGTCCAGTGGTAACGGCTGCGACTTACGAGTTGTAGGCCGCGGGTTCGAACACAAGCAGGCACTTTGTGTAAATTTGTTCATCACCACTGCTCTCAAAACGGTGAAGGAAAACATCGTGAGGAACCCGGCATGACCTAGAACAAATAAAAACTGGCCAAGTGCGAGTGGGACTCGCACACGAAGGGTTCCGTACCACAAGGCAAAAACGCCGAAAAAAATACGTTTGCTGTATGAGAGCCCCCTTAAATATTTATTTTATTTGGTTTTTAGTATTTCTTGTTATAGCGGCAACAGAAATACATAATTTGTGAAAATTTCAACTGTCTAGCTATCTCGGTACTTGACATACAGCCTGGTGACAGACAGACGGACGGACAGACAGCGAAGTCTTAGTAATAGGGTCCCGTTTTTACCCTTTGGGTACGGAACCCTAAAAATTCGAAGATATGTGACATCCACTAACCTGCACTGGATTATGGCCCACTCCCTCTCACAGAGAAGAGGCCTGTATCCCAGCAGTGGGAACATTATAAGCTGATTATGTCATCATCATCATCTGTCTAGCCTTTTCCCAACTATGTTGGGGTCGGCTTCCAGTCTAACCGGATGCAGCTGAATACCAGTGTTTTACATGGAGCGACTGCCTATCTGACCTCCACAACCCAGTTACTGGTAATACGATACCCCTTGGTAAGACTGGTTGTCAGACTTTCGGGCTTCTAACTACCCGTAATGACTGTCAAAGATCCACGAATGATAGCCGGGAACAACGGCTTAAGCTGATGATGTATGTTATGTAAAAAACCTTACATTTTGTACCCTGTCACTAACTCAATACTTTGTATTCTAACCTCTATGTTTTATTAGTATCCTATTAAAACCCAGGTTTTATACATACAGGCTAATGCCATCCGATAATACACGATCCCTAATGAATCCAAAACCTAGTTCAATATAAACGAGAATTCGTTAAATTACCATCGTTTCAGCTTTGGTTTTAATTAAACCAATAATGGTAAATGAGGCTACAAAACAATATAATAGGGACATTAATCACCAACTAATCAACGTTGATTTAGAGCTAAGTATAGGAGAAAATATCAAGTAATTTCACGAGACAAGGATCAAAGAAAATCCTTGGAAAATTTTCTTGTAGACCAGACCTTTTGTCTTGAATTTAATTCAACATTTCGTGGGCTTGAGTCAAATTGTGCTTACAAGTCCGTACTATAAGTCTACTGTATTATGAATAACTAGTTATGCCCGCGACTTCGTCCAAGTACATGTCAGAAAACAAATTGGATTTCATGGATTTTAGTTTTTTTTTGTAAAATAAAGGTTACGTTCTCGTAGTTACTCCTTAGAACATCAGATATCTGCCTGTTAAAGTCCTGTCAAAATCGGTCCTGTCGTTTCGGAGATTAGCCGGAACAAACAGATAGACAGACAAAAATTAAAAAAAATATATTTTTAAGTACCACTTTCATATGCATTTAGTAAAAAGTTTATTTATTTGTAGGTATATATGCATATATTTATTTATTTATAATTAACTTGTTTTGACATGTTAAACGTGTTGTCGTGCGGTTTATTCGTTACATACGATTTCACATTAATTAGTGATATATTAAGGTGCTATAAAACGCTAACAGGGATTGTATAACGAGATGCCCGTCAGCGTTCACTTGTTCAACATCATTAATTTTAATGATATCATTAGATTTACATTTTACTACATTTGATACAGGATGTGGTCAGTAGATTTTTAAAAGAGTAACCGTGGAGTTTTTGCCGGCTCTACTCCATAGGAAACGGCCATTTGGAAAATTGCACGTAGCTTCTGTCTGACGTTTCATAAGTGCCCATGTAGGTTTATTCTGCATCAACTTGCGAGATAAAGGTGATACTAAAGTAAGTGGCTTTTCAGTATCTTGTTTTTAGGGTTCCGTACCCAAAGGGTAAAAACAGGACCCTATTACTAAGACTCCACTGTCCGTCTGTCCGTCTATCACCAGGCTGTATCTCATGAACAGTGATAGCTAGACAGTTGAAATTTTCACAGATGACGCATTTCTGTTGCCACTATAATAACAAATACCTACTAAAAACAGAATAAAATAAATATTTAAGGGGGGCTCCCACACAACAAACGTGTTTTTTTTGACGTTTTTGCCTTGTGGTAAGGAACCCTTCGTGTGCGAGTCCGACTCCAGTTTTTTTTCTACGATAAAGGAAAAAAACTCCTATAACTTCGCGAAGTGAACATCCGTGGCTTCGATCAATAGTAATACAATGGACTGATCGAAGATCCGTGGAAATGAATAATCAGTCTTACCCAGTCACTGGGTTATGGAGGTCAGATCGGCAGTCGCTCCATGTAAAATACTGGTATTTATTCAGCTGCATCCGGTTAGACTGGAAGCCGACCCCAACATAATTGGGAAAAGGATAGGCAGATGATGATCCGTGGTAAGTAATGAATAATCTAATTAATTAATCATCATGTTAAAACTAAGTAACTATTATGTCAGATTAGCTGTAAGTTTTCCAAAAATAATAAAATAAAATACATAAATAATTATTGCTTCTCTATTTAAGAAAAAATACTTTTAAAATTGCGATTTCAGGCAATTTAATTTGTAACATAACTTAAGTGGCAGTGGGCAGGGCATATTTCTCGCAGAAAAGATTGCCGATGGGGCCGAAAGCTTCTGGAGTGGCGACCGCGTACCGGAAGACGTAGCGTTGGAAGGCCTCCCACAAGGCGAACCGACGACCTTGTGAAGGCCGCAGGAACCCGTTGGATGCGAGAAGCACAGAACCGGTCGAATTGGAGGTGCTTGGTCCCAGGCCTATGTCCAGCAGTGGACGTCTTTCGGCTGAAATGATGATGAATATATAACATCTGTTTTTAATTACAATTTGTGAAAGCAATTGGAGTGTGTTGACGGTATTATTCCCAGCAATATTGGTGCCTTTGGCGGCAATGCCGGATTTGACAGCCAATATGGCCATTACCATCAGATACGTAAAGTATAGGCAATAAAGTCACAAATACGAAAGTATATATCACACTAGCTTCTGCCCGCGACTTCGTCCGCGTCAAATTTCACCCTCTTAGGGGTGGAATTTCGAAAAACCCTTTCTTAGTCGGGAGCCGCGCGACGACTCCCGGCCACCGTAGGCGCGGGCCTGCGGGCGGAGAGTAATGGGTAGCTCACCGTCCGATCAGGACCAGGCCCGTGCCGGACGGCGCGTACGTGTTCCACGCGTGCCTCAAAGAGATGTCAGCATCGAGGAGGGGCCCCATAGGGCCGAAGCCTGCCGGGTCAGCGGGATTGTCCGAAAGGGTTACCGCTGGCCCGGAACATAAAGGGCTAAGGAAGGAACATGGGTGGGTTTTAGTCAGTAAGAGTCTGACACTCCCTTCCGCTCCACCCAGAGCGGGAGGGGTCATTTGATGATTTCCCATCCGCAAAAAAAAAAAAAAAAGGGGTGGAATTTCGAAAAACCCTTTCTTAGTGGATACCTACTCTTCACAAAGAACACACCCTCCAAATTTCATGTCTCTAGGAGCAGCGGTTTAGACTGTGCTTTGATATATCAACAATCAGGCAGTCAGATTACCATTTTATATATATAGATTAAATTAATGACTCCTATTATATATGTATTTAAGCCTATTAAACAATACTCCGACCTAAATGTCGAGGAATTAAAATTGATGAACCTAATGTATGCCTAATTGGACAATAAATACGGCATCGACCTTTATAGATAAAATATATTGTTTAAGGCCGAATTATGTAGGTAACGTTAGTAATAAAAGAGAAATAGAAGGGTTCGAAGATATTGAATTGAATTGCAATTCATTAAAATGTCTCAGAATAAAAATTGTTTGTTAGTCATTTAAAATCGAGGGGCTTTTGGCTAAGTAATAACAGCCGCACGGGTCGATCGATCAAGTTAAGCAACGCTTGCCGCGGTTGGCCCGTGGATGGGTGACCATCTTTACATACCAAGACCCTCCGTACCTCGGAAAGCACGTCTACGCCGCGGCGTAGACGTGCTTTCCGAGGCAAGATCTACGAATGACAGCCGGGACCAACGGCGCGCCGTTGCATTGGTCCCGGCTGTCATTCGTAGATCTTTGAGACTCGTTACGGGTCGTCAGAAGCCCGAAAGTCTGACAACCAGTCTTACCAAGGGGCATCTTATTACCCAGTAACTGGGTTGTGAAAAAAAAAAACTACTACAGAAAGATTTTGTTTACTGTAGTCGATCACATGCTTTTATCGCTTCTAAAACTTGAGTTTTTTACGTTTAGGTCCAGCGGTGCTATTCTGTAAAAATCTCACCGTGAAAACTTAGGTGAAGTGAGCGTGGAGTGAGCTGTCAATAGTGTCAATTCCTAGCAAAAACAAACTCACATCACCTAAGTTTTCACGGTGAAATTTTTACAAAATCGACCGGCTGTAATCCCCTTAGACCCTTCGATAGACCCATGCGCCTGTTATCACTTAGCCAATTGTTAAACAATTGTAAGTAAAGAAAAATATTTCTTTAAACCGACACTCCCAAAGATTTATTATGCTGTCTAATCCTTACATTAATCCGATTAGGTGCTGGCTCAAGGCAAAATTTCTCCTTTTTTATCATTTGTTAAGAGATAAATCTTAGTTCAAAAATAAATGTTTTATTCAAAGAAGGTAAGTAATTAAAAATAGTCGATTAATTTAGAGCCAGAGTACAAACGTAGAAGCCATCGCTAGATTAAAAGCGTTTACGCCGATTTCATACAAACTTTCAAGCCCTTATTTTTCGAAATGAATGAACCGATTGTAATGAAACTTCATACGCATAAGCAGGATACAAAGGTCTAAAAAATTACTTAAGAACATTTTCAAAATGTCTTATTTAAAAAAAGATAACTGGAAATATCTGTTTCTATAGAAATTTTAAAATCCGTCTAATTTGGCTGTAACACTATTTTTATTTTTAGGTGCAAAACAGCTATGAGTTTCAGGTTAGTTGAATCGAATGGACACCAAAATAAAGTATGTATTCATTTTGCAGTTTTAATTAAATAACAAAATAATTGCACGACTGAGTGGAATAATTTTGGGTAGATTGGTAATAAAGGGAATTCAAAACGAAATACTAAATTAATAATTATTCCCTAATTGAATTCCCTTTATTATGATTACATAAAATATGATAGTTTACGCCCAAAATTTTGAGAATTATGCGACGAAAAAAATATTTTTGATCTCTGTTTTAAGATTGTTTTATCATGATACTATTTTATTATTATGAAATATTTGTAAATAAGTCTTTTCTTTAAACATTTGACAATACACTCAATTTTTTTTCTGGCTTGTGGAGCGTCCCACGGTGTCCTACGTTTGGACAGCGCCTTAAGTATTCGAATTAGCCATTTTATGATGTTTATTCTTAGCAATCTAAGATCATCTGCCTAGCCTTTTCCCAACTATGTTGTGTCGGCTTCCAGTCTAACCGGATCCAGCTGAATCCCAGTATTTTACATGGAGCGACTGCCTATCTGACCTCCACAACCCAGTTACTGGGTAACACGATACCCCTGGTAAGAAGACTGGTTGTTAGATTTTCGGGCTTCTGACTACCCGTAACGACTGTTAAAGATCCACGAATGACAGCCGGGACCAACAGCTTAACGTGTTTTCCGAGGCACAAAGGGGTCTCGGTATGTAAAGATGGTCACCCATCCACAGACCAACCGCGGCGAGCGTAACTTAACCTGATCGATCGACCTGTGCGGCTGTTATTATTTAGCCACGGACCCCTCTTACCATCCCATCATAGCAATCTAAGATGTAAGTAGATTATCTACTGGTACCTTAGCCTGTTCATCTTACATAAAAAGCTTTTTCGGTACCTATAAGAATATTATCTAATTGGTCTTAATAGAGCAGTGGTGGCCCAGTGGTGACGGCCGCGACTTACGAGTTGTAGGTCGTAGGTTCGAACCCGGACTAGCGCATTACTTTGTGTAAATTATTTCATCACCACTGCTCTCAAAACGGTGAAAGAAAACATCGTGAGGAAATCGGCATGTCCTAGAACTAAAAATTCGAAGACATGTAACATCTACCAACCCGCACTGGGCCCGCGTGGTGGATTATGGCCCTCCTCTCACAGAGAGGAGGCCTGTGTCCCAGCAGTGGGAACATCGTACGACCTCTCGCAAGTCCGTCCAACGCCTCAAGCTTTTTGCAAACATCATCTTTGCATACTATAATTAAAATAATTTTGCATTTTATTTCATAATAATCCAATATATCTTTTGAAACTACTTTGGTAAACCTACCTATACATAATGATCATAAAGTTCAAATGATGCGTAGGCCGGTCAGCTATAACAGGATATTTTAACTATGCTTTAAAAAAATATGCCTAAACATTTTATATACCTAATTATGTAATTTGAGAAACCTGTCATAATTTGCGTTCATATACAACCACACTTGCAAACACACCAAACTTGTTATTCGAATTCTTTATTAGATAATAGTCAAAGATTCCATCCATTTTAAGCCAGTGCACACTCTAGAGGCAAAACAGTTCATATACGGCACATATTATGTCAAAACGGATATTTATGTAAATGACAACCTTTGACCTTTTTAAACGGTCATTAGGTATCTACTGAGTTTGCGCCATCTTTGTTTTCAAGCAAAAGTATTTCTATTAGGTATACAGACTTGCCTCAGCCTGCACACAGCCTATAGCTTTATAGTTCACCGACTTTACGGCTTTACGACTTTACGGCTACTGAACCATTGATTCGTCCATTTAAGGTAAAGGGACATTTTCTAAGGTCAACTGTCATCATCTTAATATAAATGGTAATTTCCAAATGAATCGCAAATAAGTACGTTATCATGATGATTGATGGGGATTTGCGGTTTTATAATCTGACAAAAAGCTACGTTTGTTTTTAATTTAAAATCAAATTAGTGGAAAATAAATCATGGAGGAGGAGAAATAAATCAATAAATCATTTCAAAACTTATAACAGGAAAGTACGTATACAGGGTTATTGGTAAAACATTAACAACCTCTTAAGGGGTCATTGTACTCATCATTATGAACAACTTTTACTATGGGATCAAACCTGAAATCGCGAAAAAAAAAATCAGCTGTTCCCTACATTTTGACGAGTTATACGAACATAAATGTAGGGAACAGCTGATTTTTTTTTAATGGTGTGATGGCACTGTATTAAAATAAGACTTGAAAATATCATATATTTTTTTGGTCAAAATTATTTACGGTTTATGAGATGTTACACTGCTTTGCTTTAAAAAACCAACGTTTTGACCGTTTTCAAGAAATCTCCGCCTTAATGGAATAAAAGGCTAGTTTGCTTACCACCCCATATTAAAACTTTTGGCTAACGAAAAATTCTTGCCAAATTTCTTGTTTTTCACCATTAATTAGTTCATAATAAGCTAGGAACTTGATATTACTAAGATGCTAGATTGCCTGTTAACGCCAAATATTTCTTGTTCCAAGAGTGGGTGTGGACTATGACCCGAGCTATTGTTGATTTGATAAAATATTGCTGCTTTTTATGTTTCATCTATATTTAAACTAATAATAAAGCTGAAGAATCTGTTTGTTCGTTGGAACGCGCTAATCTTTGGAACTACCAGTTGTATTTGAAAAAATATTTTTTGCATTTGATAGCCCGATCCTTGAGGAAGGCTATAGGCAGGCCGGATTAAGACTACTTGATGCCCGCCTGTGGCTTGCTGGGAGGAATACGTCAAATTACAAGTCACCCTGCATAATATTGATCGAGCTTTCCAACGTCAACGCAAGGACATCTCCCGCCGTCAAAACACGCGGGTTTTCAAACTGTGCTGTTTATGGTGCCCCCCGAGATGTGATGCCCTTAGCAATTGCTTAATTTGCTTAGGGGCTAGTCCGGAACTGGCTATAGGCTACTTAACATCACGCTAAGACACTTAAGAACCGCACAAAAAAAAATCAGAAAGAACACAGTAATATTCTTATCTCTGTTTATAACTATGTGAACCTTTGTGAGGAGAGAAAAATAAAGATTATTATTATTATTAATATCGGGGGAACACGAAATTTCAGGCGAACGAAGTCGCGAGCAGAAGCTAGTTATATTATGTAAATGTGATAAGTCTAGCCGTCACTTCTATCAATGTTAATCATGTTTTACAATAATAACCTGTCAAACATCGATACAATAAGTACCAAAAACGTTTTATAGCCTCAATGCAATAGATATGAAATTCCTTTGTCTAAACTTTTATTGGTAAAACCCAAACGGATAAGTTCAACGGGTTTAGTATACTACTATCATATACCTAAAGAATTTAATGTCTGTCCATTTACCAGGAATTTTAAATACACACTCTATTTTATTAGCAAATCGAAATATCAGGACATTTGCATAAAGAATCAGCGAAATATGAGCAGCATTTGTGAGTTGCAGAAAATTGAATCCTAAAATATATGAATTCAGAGTCGAATATTAAAGTAAGGACGGCTACACATCAAGCTATATATAACCATTATAAGCTGACGTCTGGTTGTACGAAAACCCAATACAATTCGAGGTCAGCTAAAATTGGAAATTTATAGCCGCCGTGTATACCAGCCGTTAGGCCGAGATTATAGTATTAGACTAAATGGATTAACACTTAACTCATCAGTTGTAGTTAAAAACATACCAGAAACAACAAATTATGATGTTTTAAATTAAAGGATGGTCACATACAGAGCAATTTTATTCATTAGCTTTGTCCGTTCTTCATACGTAGTAATGACTTATATCATCAATCTTATTTAATTTAAATACATGACAGGGACAACACTCGGCAGATTAACCACAACACCAATTTTAACTATAGTTATGTATGAGTAACTTCTGCCCGCGACTTCGTCCGCGTTAAATTTCTTGTTCCCGGATCCACTCCGTCGTATCGTGTCGCCAGTCTGTTCTATTACTTCCTTTTCGCTTAGTGTTCTTTCTGATTTTTTTCTTTTGCTCTGCGCCTAAGGACATGAAAATCGGGCAGTTGCCCGCCAGACACAACACCCATCTGGTCGGAGGATCCTCCCTTTTCTATGGAGGTTGAGTGAACTTTACACCCTGTTCCTCTTACCTCTATCTATCCTCCTCTATAGCCTAGCCAAATCTAACTTTTTTTGCACCAATAGATTGATTTATTTTTTTATACAGCCTTTCTGTACGTTTCTAAAGACAGGTGGATTCTTTACCAGATTGATGCCCTTGTATGTGTCTTTTTGTCTCGACTGTATCCACGGGTAGCTTTAAACAATAGATGTTCTACTAAGTTTGAATATGGGTCCAGTTAACCAATAAAAATACAGAAAATAAATGATGTAGTCAACTGGACCCGCGGGACCAGAAGCGACCGGGTCCAGCTGAACGAAAGCATGGTGCTTAAAAATTGGGCTGTCAATTCCAAAAGACCTTTTCAAATCCGACTGATAGTTCCAGAGATAAGCGTGTTCAAACAAACAAACTCTTCAGCTTTATTATTTTCCTTCTCCGTGTCGCTGACACGACTGTATTTTGGATCTTGTTGGCCCAAATTTTCTGGCAGCGCAGATATGACTTTGACTGCATGTTTTGGGACACAAAGGGCAGAATATCAGATGGAGCATGGTTTACGACATAGCTCCACAATCTGCAATTCCGTCAAGGTAACCCCACTTTACATTATAAATGTATATCATAAAGAGGCTCTTAAAGAGACCTCGTAATTGACAGGTTACGCAAATCAGATTGCGAAAATAGTACCAACTACTATTAATGAAACTGACATAAAGCACTTGTGTGAAGTGTTACGTAGTTCCTGTTCAAAAATAAATCATTACCGATCGCCCACACGTCACCTTGCCTCAACGCCGATTATACAGCCTCATGTTGTAAAACCACGGCTGGAGTACCAACCTCGCCATATCATTGGGCAATTCTACACGTCGAAAAGGCGTAATGACTCAGTTTAGTACGCTGTTCGACTGATGTCCGTCCATTTATCATGCTGACTCTAAAATATGCGCCTGATGAGCTCACAACAAACGGTAATGAAGTGTGGCAACCCTAACGTTTGACAATTAACGTCGTTTAGACCCGCAGCACGGTGCGGTGTTGCTACATGCAAACAAGTATGTTTGTAGAATTAGCATTGGGAATCAGTGATTGATCATACTGGGTTTGAAATTGTTGCCAGCTAGAAAATTTAATGGCTGGGGAATTTATGAGTACATACAATTATCGCAGATGTCATCAGTTACTTCGTTAATTGCCGTAATTAATAGAAAATAATAAGAAAAGCCCATGGGAAGAAAGCTTGAGTTTATATACAGACGCCAGCACATCAAGCTACTACAATCTGTCAAACTTCTTTAATAGATTTTCAACTTTGTCGCTAAAGAATAAGGTTCATAGTTGATTGGGAAAATTTTATAGTTTCGGGTAGCTTGATGTGCTCAGTCTGTACACAACCTAATACATGTCCATATAGGTTGTGTACCTATACCGACTGTAGGTTCAAGCCCGAGGCTAGCCCCACGTGAAAATAGTTTCCAATTTCCAAAGACCCACGTGAAAATAGTTTCCAATTTCCCGAGAACGGAAATACCCTAAATCAAACACAAAATATTCAACCTTTTTTACAAGATTTAATTAAAACTCAACACTCGTTTGGTCATGGCGTGACCTACAATTGTTTTTACATAATCACTTTTCTGAATGACATTCGTTTTTATGAATACGTGCGGCTCGACTCAAGTATAATTCGGGCACCTCGACCTCGGCGTAAAGAGCTCATGAATAAGGGTTCTGTTGGAGTCCGTATTAGGCAGGCAGGTGTGCCAGAAATACACGTGGTGTGAAGATGTATGCTCCAGTCACCCTTCAAGTGGGCGTTACGAATCAGGTGGACATTTACATGGATATTAACTTAGGGCAATTCGCATAGACATAGACAATATTATATATTTCTGGAAACTACTGTAACAGTGTTTTTCCTGTATAGATAATATACATTGTTTCTCTATTAACGTGTTGTCAAAAACTCCTATCTGCTACAAAACTAGTTTCGGCCAGCGCTGCGATGTCGTCCGCATAAAATTATTCTATGACACTGCAATACTGTAGCTTCATATTAGTGAAAGAATTTTCGGAATCGGTTCTGTAATTCTGAAGAGTACCCCCTTCATACAAACTCACAAATTTTACCTCATTATTATATTCATAAGTATTAGAATATACAACAAACCTCGTTCACCAATCTGACGGCCGAGAGAGTAACTAATTTCTAGATTGTATGCTCAGTTGGCCAGAAAAGGAGAGATTCAGTCTACAAGAGTAGTGCCCCCAGGGTTAGGATAACTAGTATACCTATATTACTTGGATAATGTAAATAGGATAGGAACGCCACTAAAGCGTGCAGAAAGCTTTTTTTTTTTTTTTTTTTTGCGGATGGGAAATCATCAAATGACCCCTCCCGCTCTGGGTGGAGCGGAAGGGAGTGTCAGACTCTTACTGACTAAAACCCACCCGTGTTCCTTCCTTAGCCCTTTATGTTCCGGGCCAGCGGTAACCCTTTTTTTTTTTTTTTTTTGCGGATGGGAAATCATCAAATGACCCCTCCCGCTCTGGGTGGAGCGGAAGGGAGTGTCAGACTCTTACTGACTAAAACCCACCCGTGTTCCTTCCTTAGCCCTTTATGTTCCGGGCCAGCGGTAACCCTTTCGGACAATCCCGCTGACCCGGCAGGCTTCGGCCCTATGGGGCCCCTCCTCGATGCTGACATCTCTTTGAGGCGCGCGTGGAACACGTACACGCCGTCCGGCACGGGCCTGGTCCTGATCGGACGGTGAGCTACCCATTACTCTCCGCCCGCAGGCCCGCGCCTACGGTGGCCGGGAGTCGTCTCACGGCTCCCGACGCCCGGAGCGTCTCCCGCGGCGGCTGGGACGGGAGGCTCTCTCCCTGAGCCGTCCCGCCACCTCCTTCGCTAGCATGACTGCTTCGCAGAAGGAGGTGACTGCCTCCCACTCCCTCTCGCCCCGGACCATGGCTTGCACCAGGGCCGGGCGCGAGAAGCCAGGGCCGGGCGCGAGAAGCGGTAAACCTTGAGTAGCGTTCCTGGAAGCAATTACAGTATTGTCAAGTGTATAAACTTAGCTCCATTTCAATAACAATTATTGTAACAAGATTCCCATGACACCAGAAAACTCCATGTGACAAAAAGTTTCACAATCAAAAAGATTGTATCCATCCATAACAAACTTTGTAATAAACATCTAACAAGCTCAAACTTTTCTTATTTTATAATACATGTTAAAGTATTTTTATCTCATGAAGTTACGCGCGCTTTACTTGTGGTAACCAAGTGTAAAAACACGCTGTGAATGTGTGTGTCGCAGGAGTTCTCGGAAATCGGCAGTGTGCGTGCGAGTGTGTTATGTGCTAACGCTACATTTACAATTCACATTTATAAACATGTAGGTACAGACGCCAGCACATCAAGCTACTACAATCTGTCAAATTTCTTTAATAGATTTTCAACTTTATCGCTAAAGAATAAGGTTCAAAGTTGATTGGGAAAATTTGACACACTGTACATTTTCCAATCCATTTGAATTGAAAATGTATCTGTGGATGCCAGCACATCAAGCTACTACAATCTGTCAAATTTGTTTAATAGATTTTCAACTTTATCGCTAAAGAATAAGGTTCAAAGTTGATTGGGAAAATTTGACACACTGTACATTTTCTAATCCATTTGAATTGAAAATGTATCTGTGGATGCCAATTTGTAGTGGCACTTACAATTTGAGTGCTTTTATTGTTTGAATATTTTAACCCGAAATTCTAGTTAGGGTTCCGTACCAAAATGGTAAAAACGGAACCCTTATGGTGAGACTAACACCCAGTTGCAGAAACGAACTTTATCTTTTAAAGCTGTCATTAAGTACTAATCTTCCATTAACTTGTTGCAGAAAGCAACATTATAGTCCATTTTAATGGTTCTTTAGTTTTATTTAATGGAAGTGTCAAATGAGGTAACATGTCACCTTTTTTGTTGCACAAAGCACCATTAGCGCCTAAAGGACCTTTAAATTGACATTTCGGGCGTCAAATTTTAATGTGTCAACAAACGTCCATTAGCCCAACATTAAAATTGCAGTTTCTGTAGTCTCGTGTGCGAATTTTCAGTTTTTATTTAAAAACCAGTAGTAGCCATTCCTAGATTATACAACATGTCTTTGTCGAGCCTGTCATCATTATCTGAAGCAGAAGAATATGTTCCCCATAGTCGCCGTTATATCCCAAACAGAGACGATATATTCTCAAAATACGATGGAGAAGATTTTCGTCTCCGTTACAGAATTTCAAAAGAAGCAGTTATTCAAATATGTGACCAGCTTAATTTGGAGCCTGTTACCAATAGAAATAAGGCCATCGATGGAAAAACCCAAGTACTGATTTGCCTGAGATTTTTTGCCACAGGATCTTTTCAGCAGGTATTGGGTGATTTGACCAATGTCCACAAATCGACGATTTGTCGAATAGTACAGAAGGTGACTCTGAAGCTAGCTAGTTTAGCACCTGTGTTTATTCGAATGCCAGATAGAGAAGAATTCAGAAAGGTTGCTGAAGATTTCTAAGAAATTGCAGGATTTCCACGTGTAGTTGGAGCCCTAGATTGCACACACAAGTAGAGGCGGCTTCCTTGCAGAAATGTTCCGATGCAGAAAGGGATATTTTTCAAATTTCCAGGTGGTGTGTGATGCGAAGTTAAAAATTAGGGACATCATCGCACGCTGGCCATCAGTGCAAAATTGTCAAACATGTTACTTTTTTCATCGAGTAATCCTAGATTATAAAAAAATAAATGGAAACCTTCACTCATGTTCATTCTTTTCAGTCAATGCTACTAGCAACATTATTTAAAGACGACTTTAGGTAATGAAACATTAACATAAGCTAAATTTGCTTTGTGCAACATCATTAAATTAATGATTTCATTAGCGTTAATGATACATTATGTAATGGGGCATTAATGTTTGTCTTTGTGCAACTGGGTGTAAATCTGTCTGTCTGTCTCTCTGTCACACAGCTGGATATCTCAAGAACTACTAATGCTATACTATTATAGATACTGGAAGGGCTTTCGACTTTCGATGAATAATGTAAAAAAAAATACCCCCCCCCCCCCCCCTTATCTCCGAAGTTTGCAAATAGAAAAATCTGAAATTATTATATGTGATAGAAGTTTATGTAAAGATACATTTTTATCTTATGCTGGTTCGAGGTAAGTGGGTTCTTTTCCCGTGCCTTTGCCCAGCAGTGGGACAGTGCTACCTAAAAAGAAAAATAAGCCTCCTGGCTTGTCAGCCAAATCTGACGCCTACTGTTTTTTTCTCTTATTCTTTTTATAAAATACTAGCTGCGCCCCGCGGTTTCACCCGCATAAGTTTCGATCCCGTGGGAATATATCGGGATAAAAAGTAGCCTATATGTTAATCCAGGGCGTCAGCTACCTCCATACAAAATTTTATCAAAATTGGTCCAGCCGTTTGAGCGTGAAGGGGTAACAAACATATAAACACAAACACACACAAACTTTCGCCTTTATAATATTAGTGTGATTCATAAAGGTGGTATTATTTTAAGCACCAACAAATAGGCTATAATCTCTACAGTAGGTACATACCTAACATAACTTATGCTCATAACAAAGGGCACAGCTCAGATTCCGATACACTTTTCATCTTGATACGACATCCATTGTATGCAGAAATTAAAAATTAGTACTGATAAGCTTGTAAATATGGCTGCCCGTATCTAAATCTGTAAGATTATGTTAATGTATTGTTTTACGAACATTAATAAGTTCGTGACTTTAACTATCTGGTGTAATCTCATCTTTAGGATTTAACGTGTATTGTAATGAACAATATTTTATATTTAGGTGATTAATAGCATGTTTCACTACCTTCGGATAATACTGAATAATTAATATGGCAGGTAGTTTCTATTTGGATTCGGCGAAAGAGGCCCTTATTGTTTTAAACTGCCTTTGATTTTGTGTAGGCACAAACGACACTTTTGTAATATAAAATGTCAAGTATTTGTCAAATTATGATAGTAAGATGTCGTGTGAATCTTTAAAGTCTAAATACTCATTAACAGAATAGAATGACTAACACTAACGTAAGCTGTTAAGTTTTAGATATAATCTATTTCGATACGTAATTATAATGTATTTTCGGATTCCTTGATATATTGCTTTCAAAATAAGTACCGGTACTAATTAGTAGGTGACAGATATCACTAATGAGACGACAAAGCGTGTTAACGGACAAGCGACATACGCACTCCAAAATAGTCGTTATTTGCTCGGAAATTAATTATTTTCGTAGTCGTCTGTTGACATCATTTATGGTCTCCTGTATCGGTAATAACTATGTATAGAAATGACTCATATTGGGTAAAAATATTAGCTAGTCAGAAAGATGATTGAGGGCCTGTCTGCTCAGGGAGAGCTGGACGTATGGTTTGCACCATAATTGCGTAGCACATTAATAATCATAATTTGAATCATTTTGAATTATATAGCGAATCCATGGCTTCTTGTGTTCGAAAAATTTGTCCGCTCAACAACGTATATAACGCAATGAATGTTTTTGAACTGTCAAAATGAAAGTCATTCCTACTGAGAGTGTTTTACGCAATTACCCCGCTTTTCCAAAAGAGATACTTTTAAACATCTTTTAAAATTATGAAAACGTGAACAAATGGATCAGAAAATATACCTGTGGATGCCAAATTGTAGTGCCGTTTTTTTCATTTGACAGTTGGGATTAATTTTGTAGCCTCAGTTTTCGTCGATAGGTAGTTTTTTTAAATACAATTTAATAATTTAGTCAAAAAATAATTACCACTTACAAATTGAGTGCTTTTATTTGATTATTTGCATACTTATTACACCGAAATTATTATTTTAAATCACTTTCTTAATAATGTTAAAAAATTGGTGTAATATAAATTGACACTTTCTAAATACAGATGAATATGTTACTAATTCCCTTTTTTAGTGAGTGTTTGCGTCAGAATTTAACCTGAACAAGGTTTGTTTACAATTTGTTCAGATACTTTTGGGACAAATTATACCTACATTCAAGTATCGCCGCTCATGTACAGACGCCAGCACATCAAGCTACTACAATCTGTCAAATTTCTTTAATAGGTTCAAAGTTGATTGGGAAAATTTGACAGTTTCGGGTAATTACAGTTATTTTACCTCTGACATCTGCAAGCCAACAGCAACCTTATTCCAACAACAATTAAAATCACTGTTATATTGACAGTGATGATCAGAGGTAAAATAACTGTGAATGGTTAGATTCTAGAATCCTTTGTTACTGGATTCTGGAAAGCTTACAAAATGTGGATACAAATTTTCAGAAAAAAAAGGCGAATATCTATTGTTCGAAATTGGAACTGTTCCAATAAATAGCAATCAGCTGGTCCCCCTATTATGTTCATTGGGACTGGACCAAATAGCGGACAATAAAATGTGTCAATTCTTCTCTCAATTTTAGTATATGAGAGATACCAATGATGCTTTTCTCATGCTTTTCTCTAAGCAACCAAACTCGAACTGTATCGAATTGTATTTTGTAAACAATATTTTGCAAATTCAGTGGAAGTTGCATTGATAAAACCAGATGCGTTGCGTTAGGTCCGATTTTTGCCAAACGCCTAAAGACTAACTACTCCTGCTACAGTTGTATTTTCATAAATACTTAGGTACAACTGTAGAAGGATCTATTTAGGGAGGTTTTATTTAGTTTTATCTGCTAGTAAACAAATTAAACTAAAATAAAACTTTGTTATTATTGCAAGCTAATTTTCATTACGTTTCATTTAGGTTCCAATGCTAACTTTACATAATATTTTGGGCAATTTCCGCATGGCCCGTCAGTTAAACTTCGTGTGGTCATGCCCTTCCGATGAAAATACATTTAAGCCTCCTACAAACAGGCGCGACACGCGATATGATCGCGCGCGACACAAAGGCACCGCTCATTGTGCGACTTGCGGTGCCTTTGTGTGCTGTGCCTGTTTGAAGGAGCCTTTACGGTAGATCGCAGTCATCTTTCTACCCGTTCGATTTCTACGGTCAGACAGAATCGTCTTCTCACGAGAAGGGATGGGTTGTCAGACTTTTGCGTTACCCGTAACAACTGTCAAAGATCTAAGAATGAATGCCGGGACCAATTTCCGAGGCACAGAGGGGTTTCGGTATGTAATGGATGGTCACCCATCTACGAATTGACCGCGACAAGAACTGTGCGACTGTTTACATTTAGCCACGAGCCCCAATGGGAGACGACAGCAAAGACTAGAAAAAAAACGAAGCGAATTCATCTTCGTATATCATGTGAGTTATTTTCGAAGCGTTACATACAACACTAGCAATACCTATATTAATTATGCCACATTAATTTTCAAAGTACGTTACAGTTTCGCAAAGTAGGCTAACCCTAGCGTGGTCACAACAACTTTAGTTTATACTAAACACAACTTTCGCACCCAGTTGTGACAGTTTCAGAATTATACCCGGCTTGTATCCGAATAGCCGGTAATAAACTGTAGTGTCAGGGCGTATGAGCCTTTACATAATATATGGACGCTATATCGAAGTTTTGATCTGTATATTCGGCTATTTAACGACCCGTTCTTGCACAGATGCGACTTGTTTGTTTGTTACAAAAGTAGTTATTTTTCCACTCTGCAATTGGTATTTTCTTTTTGTTTTGATTGTTGTTGTTTTGTTGTCATCTGCCCTGCCAGTGTCGCGGGCGCATCGCGGATTAATTTGTATTGTGAATGTCAATTTATGTGTGTTGTCTTTGGTCCCTGGCCCTGACATCATGCAATGGACAAAATCGACAACTTTTTATATGCTTGTGTACGAGGCTTTTGACTACATTGTATGTGTATATTTTTCATGTATTTTTGTATTTGTAATATGCGTTTTGTTTGTGCAAAATAAACAATTTTTCTTTATTTTATGGATCACTGTTCTCTTCAAGGAAGGGTTTTCTATCAGGAATTCCTTAGTAACAGCCCAAAGTCTGGATTTACGAAAAGAAAGACAGAAAGAAAATACGCGTATTTGCGGTAAACATGACGCAGAGAAAGATTACAATCTTACCAAGGCGTATCTTATTACCCAGTCTCTGGGCTGTGGAGGTCAGATAGGCAATCGCTCCATGTAAAATACTGGTATTCAGCTGCATCCGGTTAGATTGGAAGCCGACCCCAACATAGTTGAGAAAAGGCTAGGCAGATGATAATGATGATTATTTTAACGATGTTATCACACCGTAGTATTGTTGCTTCGTAGCTCTGCATATCCTTGGTTCAATCCTCAGGTTGAAAAAGAGAACAAAGACAAAAACGCAAAACACATAAAAGAAGGGGGGGGTGTTTGGGGTTGTCAAAGAGTTATTAGGTTTTTACCGACTTCAAAAAAAGGAGGTTATCAATTCGATACGTATGTATGTAATATTATTGGATTTGCATTATATTCACATATGATGATCTATTAGGGCTTCCAAACAAATATACAAAATTTCATAGACGTATGTATGTATGTATGTATGTATGTATGTTTGTCCACGCATATCTCCGGAACTATTAATCGGATCGTGACCATTTTTTTTTATTGGCTTACATTTTCTTCAACTTAGGGAACAGTGCAAGTTTCATCAAGATCGATTCAGTAATTTTCAAGATATGGACTAATACGTGTAAGTGTGACGGCCTGGCTTATTGATAAGAGCTACGGGTGTAGTGTCAAAGGGAAAACATCTCAAAACCTTGGTCAAATACTAGTGCAAAAACTTAAAATTACGAAATAAAAAGTAATTTAAAAAAATTAAACCGACTTCAAAAAGAAATTAACTCAAAATTATGAAATAACTTTAATTTCGGAAGTCGGTGTCTTGGGATCTGTATTTTAGTTTTATGCCACCGACTTCCGAAATTAAAGTTATTTCATAATTTTGAGTTAATTTCTTTTTGAAGTCGGTTTAATTTTTTTAAATTACTTTTTATTTTCCAATACGGGTCATCGATAGCAGCCCGGAGTTCACGCTCTGCCCCTACTGATTAGATTACTCCTAACAAATGTCACAGATCCAAACTGGAAACCGATCCAGATCTATGCCCGGTTTATGGCAAGAAGTACGACCCTATTACATGGGTTTGGCGGCATGTAGATGTCCCATCCGTCAAAGCCTACCATTCGGAAACACCATAAAGATTGTGTCTAGTATCCCCTTCATCGTTAACTCTAACAACAAAATAAACTTGCCTAATCCATATATGTAAGTTACAAAACACCAACAGCGGTTCGTTGACCGTCAATATTATTTTGCGCGTCAACTACTTTGCATATAGCCGACCACGCCCAAACCAGTTAAAGTCATTAACATCAATTAATATGTCCAATGGGCCCGCTATTGGCACCTATTAAGATTTATCTATGATCTACGCATTCGAAAATTGACACCGTTTTCAAATGAGGCGGTTACTTGTTCTTATGTCATTTAAATGTGGAATTATCGAAGCTTTATTTTGTAAGGCTTTTGGCGCGACCTTGGCTTGACGTTTAATTTTTTTAAATATAGACAAGAAGTGTTTATTTATTAACTACCTTCTTAGCGTAATGCTGATTAATGAGGGGCATGTTAAGCCGCACGGGTCGATCAAAGGTTAAGCTATTCTGGTCGGTTCGTGGATGGGTGACCATACATTACATATCGAGACACCTGCGTACCTCGGAAAGCAGGTTAAGCCGTTGGTCGCGACTGACATTCGCATATTTTTGACAGTTAAAACGGGTAGTCAGAAGCCCAAAAGGCTGACAACCTGCCTTACCAAGGGGTATCGTGTTACCCAGTTACTGGTTTGTGAATGTCAGATAGGCAGTCGCTCCATGTAAAATACTGGTATTCAGCTGCATCCAGTTAAGCTATGGCTAAGCTTTGATTTGGTTGTTACCGTGATGCTGAATGTGAATAATGAAGGGCATACCTATCATGAGGAAATGTTTGAGGATAGTGGGTGAAATCTGTAATGTCTAGAAAAGGGCTGATTATTGAGATAGTGACTGATACAATAGGTATACAGCCCGATTCAGACTTTATGGCGGCTTGGAACATGAGGCGCGTTGCTGCGCAGTAACAAATTCACCTGTCAGCGGGAGTAAGCGGTGAAATACTGCGCAACTAATAGCGCACTTCAGAGCCGCCATAAAGTTTGAATCGGGCTGTACCTAGGTAGGTACGGTTTAAGTCAAGTTCTTAAGGCGACTACATGACCTAAAGCGCGGTCTGTCGGACTCCATAGAACAGAAAAAGAAGCGCGATGACACAACGCTGGTAATTTATTGCAAAATATGAAGCAATTACCTATTTAGAAAAAATCTATTGTTTGGACTAAAAAATTAAAACACCTAGTGCTTTAGTATGTTGCTTGTATAACAAAAAATCATAATGATTTTATGCATATTAGTATGGTTTTTATTGTAAAAATAAAGTTTTTATAGGTATCTTCATGATTTTTTTTCTATCGTATCAAATTAGTTGTAGTATGTTTTCAACACACTATGTAGATAGTGTGCTAGCATATATCCTGAAGAATTATCATATATTTTTCTGATTTTGTTTACTGTAGTCGATCATATACTTTTATTGTTTCTAAAACTTGCGTTTTTTGTGTTTAGGTCCTGTAAGCCCCTTAAATAAAATTGGAGTAAGCATAAGAATGATTCTTACTGTATATTTTCTTAAGGAAGAGTTTTTGAGAGTTACCTCTTGAAATAATGGAAAGAAATATATAGCCCAACCGCCCAAACTCGGAACGAGTGTAGAGCCTCCAGGCTACAAAACAATAGGCTTCCGAAACAATATTATCGTTTAGTTTAAAACACAATGATATCTCTCAGTGCGACATTTGTGCTTTTGTATGAAATAAAACCTATATATTATATAGGTATTCGAACAAAGCATTCTTGAACTTAGTTAGACCGATATTTGAGGTATAAACCAGGTCAGAATTTTGAGCTTCTGACAATCGGTACCTACCTTTTTTTTGTGTTTTCGGGGGGAAACCTTCAAAAGGCACCCGACCTCCGGGGAGGGAGGTCGGGGAGTGTGGGATTTTTACCTCACTAAAACCACCCCGGTGATCACCATCAGCACATAGGGGTGGTCCCGGTTCCTCTTAAAATACCAATTCCGGAACTCCCCCGTGCAACGCCTGAAAGGCACGTCCCTGAGGAGACTGTAAAGGGGCCCTGAGCCTCGCTATGCACGGCAGCATGTAATCACTGTGCTACCGTCTTCCCTGGGGTCACTTGGTGGGCGGACAGAGTCCCCATTCTGCGCGCTCGCGACCCCGACAATCAGTACCTACAGCCATTTTGACTTAAACTTTAAGGCTCTTACAGTTCGACCGACAAGAGAATGCGTTTACACCTGTCAGTTCCATAAAAGTAAAGACGTGTTTTGCGAATTTGACCTTTATTAGCTTCTAGAATTGTAGCACTGTCAGATATCAGGAACGCATTTTTTCGACTGCTGGACTGTATTTTTTTTTTACTAATGGTCAACCATCCTCCATTCACTCCACCTATCGATTGAAGGCTCCTACAAACAGGCACGACACGCGACGCGAATCGCGCGCGAGACCTAAGGCATCGCTCGTTGCGCGACTTGCGGTGCCTTTGTGTCGCGCCTGTTTGTGGGAGCCTTTATTCGATTGTTCACTTGACATAATTTCGTTGTTAACATCAGCATTAACGAATGCTTATGTCGACCGCACGCGTAATATTAACGTCATTAACAAACAATACGGTTTTCAATGAGATCCATTATACCAAACAAAGCACAAATTACGTCAATTCAAGTTACACAAGTTTTCAGTGAACAAATAGTGGATTTACTTCCTCGTTGGTTTAGTGGTCGCAAGCGCTACTGTTGCGCACGAGGTCCTGGGTTCGATTCCAAGGTCAGGCAAAGTGTATTTTTAGGTTTTTCTATAAGGAATTTCTCAGTAGCAGCCCGGTGTTTAAATTTGTGCCCATTTCAGCCGAAAGACGTCCACTGCTGGACATAGGGATTTGTGCCCGGTTGACGGCAATAGGCTCGCCCCCCATCACATGGGACGTTTGACGGGGGCGTTACGGGGTGTAATGTAACGTGTTACACGGCGAGCGTTCGTGCAGTCAGTACGGGGAAACAAGGCGCTCGCAACGAGCAACCCGCGGCTCGTTGCTCGCTGCGAGTGCTCCATCCCGCTGTCGGTTTTTTGGCGAATATTTTTTTTCGTTTCTTTAATCTGGATTATACAATAATTGAGTAAAATCAAGGATCCCAACACAACTGCGTCGTCCGACATCTTGACTACGAGTGGCAACGAATCTGGAGCACGGGCGAGCAAAGAGTTTGAAACCAGCATGTACACGGATTTTAGAACACGGCGTAACACGTAACATGCTCGCTGCGAAAAATACATTGCGACCCGTAACACCGGTCAGTCCACCTTTCACACTCTCCCTGCTGACAATATATAAAACTTTTTAGGTTCAGGAGGCCATGGAGGTCGCCGGAGGGTCCCAAAGTTTCTGCTTGTGAACGCCATGAGTCAAAAGTCAAAATTATTACAAGAGGCCGTGGGACACGTCGGCGACCCCAAAAAAAAATACAGGACACCGTGGGATCCGCCCTGACCTCTCGAATTCAAAAAGTTTTTTAAACTAAGGTGCTGTTATGGAAAATGTGATAGAAATATTAAAAAATGTGCTTTGGCCTGCTGAACAAAATTTTTTGGTGGGCATGGCAGGGAGTGTGTTAAAGACGGTTCGACTCATAAAGACGTTTAAACGTCAAAAAATTATGGTTAAACAATCGCTAATCATTACTTTACTTTTTTTTAACATTAAGCGACGTTTATAAATAAACTCCACTATCTTTATAATAGAGTTATAGCGACCGATCTTCGTATTATAAATCAATTTTGCATAATTTGACATAATAATTAGAGTGTGTACATTCTCAATTATCAAGTGAACGCTAATCATGGCTTTGATGACTTCCTGTCGGCTAATTAAACACAAACTCAAGTACGAGTAGCTTTCGTTCTGGCAGTATAACAATATTAATTGCATTGTTACAATGTTGATCCCTGACAGGCGCTTTACTTTGTGTAAATAATTTCATCACCACTGCTCTCAAAGCGGTGAAGGAAGACGTCGTCGTGAGGGAACCGCATGCCCTAGAACTAAAAATTCGAAAACATGTGACATCTACCAACCCGCACTGGGCCCGCGTGGTAGATTATAGCCCACTTCGGCTCGAAGAGAAGAGGCCTGTATACCAGCAGTGGGAACATTATAGGCTGATTATGAATGTTGAGAGCAGTGGTGGCCAAGTGGTAACGGCCGCGACTTACGAGTTGTAGGTCGTAGGTTCGAACCCAGACAGGCGCTTTACTTTGTGTAAATTATTTCATCACCACTGCTCTCAAAACGGTGAAGGAAAACATCGTGAGGAAACCGGCATGTCCTAGAACCAAAAAATTCGAAGACATGTGACATCTACCAACCCGCACTGGGCCAGCGTGGTGGATTACGGCCCACTCCCTCTCACCGAGAGGAGGCCTGTGTCCCAGCAGTGGGAACATTATAGGCTGATTATGGTATGGTTATGGTATGAATGTTGATCAAACCAGTGAACTGACAAAATAAAAAGTATGGTGGTCATTACAACATTTTTTAGAGAAGTGGGGGAACTGCGTAACTTAGGAATGCCTTTCATTTTGACAGTTCAACAACATTCATTCCGTTATTTACGTTATTGAGTGGACAAATTTTAAAGGCGTCAAGCAGACTATTTCTGTTGCATTAGATACTAGATAGGTATCAATCATATAAATATTAAGAAAGGAGGCCAACGGGTCCCTATTACTAAGCGTCCGCTGTCCGTCTGTTCGTCCGTTCGTCTATCTGTCAGCGGACTGTATCTCAAGAACCTTTTTTTTTATTATAATTATATATAAATAAATATTTTGTTACGGTCGCGAATAATATTTAGATCAACATCCAACCTGATACTTACAAATTGCAAAAAAAAAAACTAATAATAAATAATATAAATTGTATTTCGCGGCCCTGAGGCTTTTGCCTTAAAATAAACCATCACAGTTCATATTTCTACACCGCTACCTACCGCCTGAATTTCGACTCGAAGTAATATTGAGAGACACACATCGCACCTACAAAACACACTGGTTATCGCTCGTTCATTTTCTGTGTGAAAACAAATGGTTTGGTACCAACATATTTTCAGGTTTCCAGCGGTTCGTCATTACCTAACTATGCCGAAACAAAGTTCATCACTAAAACAGAGGTCCACATGACCTGCGGCCGCACAGGCACAAATAAATGCTTTTATGAATGCTGTCATACGACTGTCACCTTTTCAGTTTTCAGTTTGTTTCAAAACAAACTTTTTCATTTCAAACGAACTGAAATAACGAGTGTCCTCTGTTTTACTTTTAGGCGTAAATAACTGCGGACACCATTTACTTTTTATGTGACGTAGTTAATTATAACATCATCAACCTTCTAGTTTTATGGCGCTGTAAAAAAGTTTTGTCCTGTATCGTTAATTAGCAACTAAAAGTTGAAGTTTGTTTTAAATGTCATAGCTAGGCTTGAGATGTCCACGACTGAACATGAAACCATTGTTTTAAATAAATCTCTTGTTGATATATAGAAAACTAGCTCCCGCCCGCGGCTTCGCCCGCGAGGTATGTCGATAAAAACTATCCCATGTCCTTCCCCGGGATGCAATCTATCTCTCTGCCAAATTTTATCGAAATCCGTTCAGTGGTTAAGACGTGAAAAGGTAACATACAGACAGACAGACAGATAGACGGACAGACAGACAGAGTTACTTTCGAATTTATAATATTAGTATGGATGTAGCGGCATCTATATCGCCACATGCGAACTACGCATCACACTGACGTCACGCAAAATCCTGCATCGCGCAAGCAGAGTTTTAGTGCGCGAGCATTAGTCCAATAAGGCAGTCTAGGAGTTTCATTGCCATAATAACATTAACTCACGATATTTTTCTTCTTTTTCAGATATTCCCTATAGCATGACTCCAAGTCGGTCGCACAGATGATGTCGCGCAACTCGTGACGAATGCGCGAGGCCAGCGCTCCCCTCGACCAATGAGAGAGCAGCGCGGGAGCATGGATGGGCCGTAGAATGCGCCTCACTCCGGTGCCGATATACATATTCCTTCTCATCTGTACCGGTGGCTATGCTTTTATACCTGGAGTTGATGGTAAGTTTCCAAATATTACAAGACATATTGACTAATTAAAATCTTTTGAGCCCTTTTCAGACGTCACTGTAGTTATTTGCGACACCTGCAGACATAATAATGGACAGTTAACTGTTAAGTTAATCGTAACAAATCGCATTGGTGAAGGATTTTTCAGTAATTTTTTTTTTGTCTGTGCTAAAATACCAATCAATCCAATCCCAATCTCTTTGATTATACCTACGTAGTGCAGCGAAAAAAAGAAAAACACGGACTGTCTTCGCCATATTATGATTCATAATGTTATCCTTTTATAATTCTGCCAGAGTAGCCTTTTTAGGCCCCCTGATATTTAATTATCAAAGTAGATACATAGGTTGTACAGTCAACAGCAAAAGTAAATGATCAAAATCAGACGTTTTGACGTTCAAAAGTGCCTTTAATGTGCCTATTTGAAATAAATGATTTGACTTTGACTTTGACAGAAATTCAATACTAATGAACGGAGTTCGCGTCAGAACTGTGTGGCGTCGAAGTGATTCAAAAGTATGTGATTGTATTATACCAAACATTTACTACTAGTACAACTGCCATATATTCGTGATCAGTTTTGACTCCTATTGAATTTCTGATTTTGAACATCTGCTTTTGCTGTTGACTGTACATTGAAGAGACTTTTAATAAATAGCAAGCGAGCTACATTTCGCCACGAGGACAACAACTATAATACAACGATAGTCCTCAAAGAAAAACAGAAAATATTTTTTAAAAAGATTGAGAGCTCGCCAGTCCTCCGTCCCTTAATTTCCAAGTCAAGTCGAGTCCCATTTGGGCGCCCTTATCGGGTGATAGCTGAGAACCGCAATCGTCAGATAAAATAACAATAGAAAATGTCTGCTTCAAAATAAATATCTAACAATTCAAACAGTATTCTAGCAGATTTATTGGCTAATATATCTTCTGCGTGTCAACACAATTCAGGTTTCTAATGTCTGATGCTTACTCAGATTTATTAGACGAGTCGAAATTTACGGTTGTCTGCGAAAATTACAGAATGAAAATTCAATATTTAGCACAAACATTATGTAACATTAAAATATTGTAATTAGCAGTGGTAACCTCCGCAACTTACGAGTTTATAAGTCGTGGGTACCAAACCTTAGAGATGTGAAAATTATTTCATGACCACTGCTCTCAAAACGGTGAAGGAAAATATCGTGAGGAAACCGACGTGTCCCAGAACCAAAAATTCGAAGACATGTGACATCTACCAACCCGCACTGGGCCCGCGTGGTGGATTACGACCCACTCCCTCTCACAGAGAGGAGGCCTGTGTTACAGCACTGAGAACATTATTGGCTGATTCTGCAAAAGATTGTAACTTGCCAAAAAGGACTGAAATCAAAACCGACACTAATCACCATCCTTACCAGTGAATTGGTGATTACTTGTCCTAGTGTATCCACAATCACATCATTCCGTAATCGATTATGATACTCATTTAAAACAATGGAGTTGATCAATTTTTAGTCATAGCACATAACCAAATCATCTATGTCCTATGTTATGGATTTGGTTTCCGCACTTAGTCCTTCAGTGGACCATTGTGCGTGCAACCAAATCATATTTTTATAAAGAAGCGATGAAAGCGAATTATAAAGTGTAGACTATATAAGGACGTTCGAATAAAACTGACGAATCTTCTTTGATCTAGGGCGAATTTTACCATACTTTTATACCTAGAATAAATCTCTTAGATCCTGAGAATAAATTTTGAATATTTGACAGTATTTCCATACAAAAACTGTCAGACGTCAAAGACTTTGGTAAACCGTAAAATCAGCCCTTAACAGTCCGAACCCCAGGTCCTCCAAAATGTCATAGGGCTTTTCCATTAGATATTTAGTAGCAACTCTCTATTACCTACCCTACATGAACTTTTAACATAAAATTGAAGATATGTCGACAGTGAATATTTTACACAACACTGACTTTCTCTACGGGTAACACAAGCTTGACTTTGTTTTCTAGTTTACCTTAATGAAATGTTTCTGACTGTTATTTAATAGGAGGACCTTATTTGCCAGGTCCGGTGTCCAACGTGGAGGCTCTGGAGGGCGGCGACGTTACCCTGCTCTGCGACTCAACCCCGGACTCCTCCGACGACGAGTTCATGATCCTTGTGTGGTACAGGAATAATATGCCAATATACAGGTAAGATATTACAATAACATTCTTGCAATTATTAGACCAAGGGCTGATTTTTCCAACTCCAGATAATTTTATCGGACGAATAATTTTTGACAGTTCTTCCATACAAAATCTGTCAGACGTCAATTTTTTCCACGAATAAAAATTATCTGTCGATTGAGGAACCGGCCCTAAATATAGGTAAGTATACATATAGCGACGCGTTGAGATTTTCAACACAATAAAAAAACAAGTAACGATCTAGTGCCGATATATTTTTTTGTTTTAATATGGTATTTGATTTATTCCGGTCTGATCCCCTGAACCACCACCACCACCCCCCTCCTCGATCCCCTGCTAGTTCGTCTTCTGTTTTAATCTCTTATGTGTAAAGTCCCCGTACTAAGAGGGGCTCGTGGCTAATAACGTCTGTCGGTGGACGGGTGACTACCCGATACTTACCGAGACCTCCCCGTGTCTCGCCGTTGGTCCCGGCTATCAATCGTAGATCTTTAACAGTCGTTACTGGCATTCAAAAGCCCGCAAGTCTGACAACTAGTATTATGTTACCCAATACAGATAGGCAGTCGCTCTAAGTTAAATACCAAACTTGCCAAAAATTAAGTGACAGTGGGCAGGGCACATTGCTCGTGGAACAGATGGCCGATGGGGCCGAAAGGTTCTGGAGTGGCGACCGCGTACCGGAAGACGTAGCGTTGCAAGGCCTACCAAAGGTGGTCCGACGACCTTGTGAAGGCCGCAGGAACCCGTTGGATGCGAGAAGCACAGAACCGGTCGAAGTGGAGATGCTTGGGGGAGACCTATGTCCAGCAGTGGACGTCTGATGATGATGATGATGATTCAGCTGCAAACGGTTACTCTCAGCCAACCCCAACATATTTGGAAAAGGCTAGGCAGACGATAACATGGACACTAATTACAAAAACGATGTATTATTTCCTGCAATTATTTGACAAAATAAACCGCGATTCGTGTCCACTAGAACATGAACATTCCACTTCGCTGAATTTAGCGGGAAGTCATAAGAACAAGGGTTGCGGGAGTTTGGCGTAAATTTTTGAGTTCTCAGATAATTGTGACATGACAGGCGAGGTTTCTATCTTGGGTTAATCTCAAAATATATTTTCGAAACTCATCGGTAGATCGAGGCGTGAGACTGCGAATGTTTTACTTTACAAGTGAATTCTCTTTCGAATTGGTTGCTGTCACTAAGTGAGGTTCGAAGTGAACTTTAAAGAATAGCAATACTGCCTGTCAATTCTGTAAAAATATCACCGTGAAAGGTGAAGTCAGTTTGAAGTAAGCTGTCAATAGTGTCAATTCCATCAGGTGGAAGACAGATACCTGCAAACTCACTTAACCTAAATTTTCACCAAATTTTTTGCTTATTAGACCAGCTGATGTTGACACAAATCGGAATACGAGAAGTTAGTCAATCGTATGGGGTTTTTCATTTATTACGTAAGAATATTTGAGGGGGGTCCAAACAAGTCTTATGTTTTCTTACGTGGAGCCGTGGAGGGGTCTAGATTGTTTTTACGTAAGATCACAAAAGTAAGCAAAAATGATAAGTTTTTAAATTTTTTGCTACTTTTTCTTTGGTAGATATACTGATCTTACGGAATATTGAACGGGGGGGTTCATCCAAGTCTTATTTTTTCTGGAGGGATTTGGGGGAGGCCTTTGCCCAGCAGTGGAACAGCATAGGCTAGCAAAAAAAAAAAGGGGGGGTCAGAACGTGGTCAAAATTGTCTTACGTAATATACACACATCAAAAGTGTCTAGGGATCAAGCATTTTTATGCGGATTTCTTGAGATTGAGATGTGGCTTTGTAATAAATTTATGATTTTATAAATTTATATGGATCCTTTTTGGTGCATTTCATAATTTGAATCAGGAACTGTGAATCAAATTCGAGTAAAAGATGAAAATCAGCTGTCAATATTTTCCCTATAAAAACATACAACGCATTGAAGACATTATTAGTGCTACTGTTTCCCTACTACTGATTAAAACCAACGTTATTATGGAGCGGCGACGTCATTTAAGCAGGGAAGAAATGCTCAGAGCCGTGGGAATGATAGAAGCTGGTTCCCGGCAACGTACTGTGGCTTTAGCTCTGAATACAAGTCAGAGTGTTATCAGTCGACTTTGGACACGTTACCGAAGCACTGGTACCGTGGCTGAGCGCCATGGAGGACGGTATCGCTGCACCACACGGAGACAAGACCGATACATTCAAATCTTAACTCGAAGAGCTCCAACAATAACCGCCATGATGTTAGCCGTGAGGCTTCATCACTCTTCAGGGAACTTAATTAGCGACCAAACAGTCAGAAACCGCTTGCATGAAGTGAACCTTCATTCCCGAAGACCGCTACGGGTACCACCTATAGCAATGCACAATCGTAGGATTCGATATCAATGGGCTCTTGAACACAGAAATTGGGCAGAAGAACAATGGCGTTTCGTGTGCTTTTCTGATGAGTCTCGTTTTGGTATGAGACCGGATACAAGACGTATACGACACTGGAGAACCCCTGGACGCCAACAGCGATTAAAATCCTGCCAGGAAGTCCATCCTTATAGTGGTGGAACCATCATGGTATGGGCGGGTATTTGGATCGGCGGAAGAACTGAGTTGATTTGGATCAGAGGCAACCTCAACGCTCAAATTTATGCTGAGACGATTGTATCAGACGTCATCGTTCCTCTACAAGTGCAAATCGGTCCCTTATTTCAGTTAATGCATGATAATGCACGACCGCACACCGCAAGAGTTGTAAGACAGACTCTTGCCGCAGCTAACATCAATGTCCTGCCCTGGCCTGCTCAGTCGCCAGACTTTAACCCGATTGAGCATGCATGGGATATGCTACAGAGAAGAGCTCTGCCGAATATGGAGGGTATCCAGTCGCAAGAAGACCTTTTTTTGTTGTTGCAACGAACATGGGCGGCCATTCCACAGCGTGATTTGGATGAACTCATTTTGAGTATGCCAAACCGATGTTCTTGTGTTGTTAGTGTTCGCGGTAGAAACACGGATTATTAATTGTTTAAGTTACCCAATAAAATTTTAAAGAAAACTGTTATTTCAGTCTTTTTTTCGAACTTTTGTGTTAGTGGTTCAAATGTCAAAAATCCCTTTATTAGGAAAATGGCAAATTTCTTTATTAATGCAAAGGTGACTTGGTTTATCGTTACTGTGACAAACGGAAACACTTTATTTGATGAATCCTTAAAGAAAATTTTAATTAATATCAATCAGGAGAAAAGTTATTGCAAAAATATATGTTGATCCCTAGACACTTTTGATGTGTGTATTAACAGCCCCTAACCTGTGATCACAACTTATTTTATATATTAAAAAATATATATGTATATAAACATTCGAATTGAAAACCTCCTCCTTTTTTGAAGTCGGTTAAGAACCACCATTCACTCACGTATAATTTCCCAGCTTTATCTTACGCCAAGGTGTGGATAATATCTCCATATTCGGCACTCGTCAACGCCTTACTCATCATTCAACAGCATAAATTAAATCGAAGCCATAATATCAACGAACTCCAACCCACCATTTAAATCCCACAAACAATCAAACCAAAAAGTAGTATTATTTATTCCGTGCGGAGACTAAGCAGATACGTAAACAAAAACAGAATGGGAACGAAATAAAAATAGGAACCGAAACCGACTAGTTCCTGATTTGCACGAACGCTTTTTTTAAGGCGACTACATGACCTAAAGCGCGATCTTTGTCGGACTGCATAGAAAAGAAAGAGAAGCGCGATGACACAACGCTGGTAATTTATTGCAAAATATGAAGCAGTTATTTAATTACAAAAAAATAGTAAGTGTGGACAAAAAAATTAAAACACTAGTAGAATAATCTGACAAAATATCATAATGATTATAAGTATAATATTAGTATGGTTTTTATTCTAAAAAGAAAGTTTTTAGAGGTATCTTCATGATTTTTTCTATCGTATCAAATTAGTTGTATTATGTTTTATACACTATCTACCTAGCATATATCCTGAAGAATATCATATATTTTTCTGATTTAATTTACTGTAGTCGATCATATACTTTTATTGTTTCTAAAACTTGCGTTTTTTGTGTTTAGGTCCTGTAAGCCCCTTAAACACAAAAAATAGTCCTACAATTTGAGAACCTCCTCCTTTTTGGCGGTTAAAAACGAGGACATCAAAAGACTTATGGTAACACTAGCGCGCGCGTGTATCGACCAATTGCGAGGGTACCCACAAAAAGATGGGTGTTTTTACATCCTGTAGATAAGTACTACATCTCGGAATGATCTCGTGATGGGTCACAGAGCCGTTGTCTGCGTATTCTGTCCATCAAACTAGATGACATGGTCCAAAAAATATTGAGGAAATGATTTTATTTTCGGTGTGAAAAATCGCTGTTAGCTGTAGATAAGAGCTCCTATATTCAAATATTCTCCATAATTCAAAAGAGGTGTTGAAATGTAAACAGTCTTTTTAAAAACCTAGAACACTAGATCCGCTACCCTCATGCTACGTTTAATAGAGCACCGTTTTTGGAAATTAGCAAAGGCATAAACGCGTTCATACGCGGGAAGCCATTTCCTCATTCTATGTTTGAACATCGAAAAAGCACTCGTGCGAACAAGATGTAACAGCAATCAATCTTGCGCAAAAGAAACGCTGGTAGAAACACGGCGTATAAAGTATTCCTTATTTTACACCATATAAATTACAATCAGGGGCGTTTATGGGAGATTTGGCGGAGAAGAAAAAAAAAACTGGCCAAGTGCGAGTCGAAAAGTTAGTACCACAAGGCACAAACGCTGAAAAAAACACGTTTGTTGTATCGGAGCCCCTTAAATATTTATTTTATCCTGTTTTTAGTATTTGTTGTTAAAGCGGCAACAGAAATACATCAGCTGTCTAACTATCACGGTTCATGAGATACAGCCTGGTGACAGACGGACAGCGGAGTCTTAGTAATAGGGTCCCGTTTTACCCTTTGGGTACGGAACCCTAAAAAAGGGAAAAGAGGAAGCTTATCAGGGAAGACCTTTGCGCAGAAGTGGTAATTAGAAACATTAACGGCATTTGACTTTACAATAGTCAACCTTGTTTTTCGAAAAAACTTGACCTAACCCTCGATTTTTTCCACAGCTTCGAGATCCCAGACAAGCAATGGTCGGAGCCATCTTTCAACACGAGTTCCAGGCTTCGCGCCGACATCCTCTCCCAGCCGACCTCAGTCACCATATCTTCGCTGTCGGAAGACGACCAGGCCATGTACCACTGCCGGGTCGACTTCCGACTATCCCCCACAAGGAACGTTGGCATCAATGTCACTGTTGTTGGTAAGACTGTTTTTAATTAGTTTTATATTAACCTTCCCACGGGTGCACGAGATTCATGTGCGGTGTGCGGATTCGAGATTTATGTGCTATATTCATGTTCAATATTAGTGTATCTATTATATATAGGGTTATTGGAAAAACCCTCTTAAGAGGTTATTGTACTCATCACTAAGAACAACTTTTACTATGGGACCAAACCTGAAAGCGCGAAAAAAAATCAGCTGATGTTCCCTGCATTTTGATGAGTTATGCGAAGATAAATGTAGGGAACAGCTGATTTTTTTTCGCGATTTCAGGTTTGGTTCCATAGTACAAGTTGTTCATAATGATGAGTAACAATGACCTTTTAAGAGGTTTTTGATGTTTTTCCAATAACCCTGTATAGGATATAGGTATGTCGTTGGCAAAATCAGCTCACTTTGTTGTTCAGCATAATCAGCCTTTAAAAGGCTACAGGCAATGTCTCTGTGAGAAGACTTTGTTGTTTGCCTGCTTACAATTTTATTGCCATCCTGGAAGACAACTTTGAAGTCCATCTTCTTATTCATAGAAACTGAAATGCATACTACAGTCTATCCCAAAAGTATCGGACGAAGGTGTAAACAAACCACGTTCAGGTTAAATTCTTACGCAATCACTCACTAAAGGGAACTAGTAACATATTCATCTGTATTTAGAACGTTTCAAAACAAAAATCCAATAATCAAAGCAGTTAATTTGTATGTGGCAAAACAAATTGGCATCCACAGGAACGTTATTTGATCCATTTGTTTATATTTTCATCAGATACTTTCCGACCAGACCATACCCACGTTTGCCAAGAATTTTACATAGGTACTACATTTTAACCAAAATGTAAACATATGTTGTTGTTGTATTTTGTTGTTGGTGTCGTTTTCTAGCGAGAAAGAAGTGCTGAACAGTGTGTAAATTATATACAGGATGGGAAAAGGCAAGAATGGAAAGTTGGTACCTATGTTAAATATTTAGGTATTTTTTACTAAGTAGTTGGTTATCAAAAAGTCGAACTTTAAGATATTGAACTTCTAACTATTCTTAAAAGCTCAAACGAAACTTTCAATATAAGTGGTATTTCTATCACTCTTCATTACATCATCTCAGCGTATTACAAATTCAATTATACTTATATACTTAGTAGGAAAGTTACTTAAACTTTGTATGGGTCACGGTATTAGGTCATGTACACATAGATGCGAGCCCTCGCCTACTTAAACATTTAAATCCAAGGCTACTTTGATGGTAAATGTATGAATTATAGTCGTGAATACGAATAAAATGTTCGTGCTTTTATTATTAGTAGTTAGACATTGAAATTCACAAAGAAAAGACCATTTTTTGATGCCCTATGATTATTTTCTTCTTTTTTTATATCATGTAGGTACTTACACATTAATAATTTAATTTTAAATCTGTTAGCAAAAAAATATAATAGTAAAAAATTTACAGGAAAAAGATTGTTAAAAAACAGCATTATAAAAAAAAATATGTTCAGATTGCTAATAAGTATTAACATTAATAAAAAAATTGTCCGTAAGAAAATCGCGACCGCAAAATATCGTTATATCTTTTAACGAAAATCATTTCCATAGATTATCATCAAGAAATCGAATAGCTACCAAATAGAATTATAGTACTATAAAAAATACAGAAATACGTAAGAATGCTACTAAAAAATATAGCGGTGTTGAATCATAATTTCGCTTATAACTTGCCGAATTCTAAACATAAAGTGTCTACACTATGCCGAAGGTACGCGACCGAAGTTCGGCACGATTACGCTTGCAATGCTATTTAACGCAACGTAATTTCGGCATAATGTGTTTAGACACTAAGGGTCGATACATATCTGACGGAAAATGTGTCGGGCGTAACTTCGATTGCGTCTATTTATTCGATCGACGCACTAACGCATCATCGGTTCAGTGTGAAAGGTTGATTGCTTTATCATATTATAATTGTCTGTTCTGGCGTTACGCGACCGATAATACGTGACGCATTTTCCGTCAGATATGTACCGACTCTTAAGGAAAGCGGAATAAAACCCAAATAAAAGAGGTTTCCGAAGAGGAATGAATAACTCCTAATGACCCACGCTTTGACCACCTGCGCCACAACTTTATACCACTAAGATAATGGGGCTGAAAACATCGGCTTTCAGTATTACAGCAGCGCTGTAGCGCTATTTATCCAGTGGATGTATGTACAGGCTATTTTTGTTTGTTTTTTTCTTGAGCTTTATTAAAAAGCAGACCTGCAAAATGAAGGAAGTTATAGAATGTTAGAGAACTATGCAAATGCTATCATCACACTATCACACTAATATTATAAATTTGTGTGTGTGTGTGTTTTTAAGTTTGTTACTTCTTCACGCTCAAACGGCTGGAACAATTTTGATAAAATTTGTATGGAGGTAGCCGACACCCTGGATTAACATAAAGGCTACATATAACATTTTTATCCCGATATTCCCACGGGATCGAAACTTATGCGGGTGAAAACGCGGGGCGCAGCAAATTGATAAATAAAATTAAGTATATTTGCTTTAAATAACATATATGACGTAACATCACGCTTGTTTTCGCCGCCAGGGTGATGCAGAGGTGTACTATATAGTTCACCCACATATAGCCAGTTATGTTTAAGTCCCATGTAATAGGGGGCAAGCCTTTGCCATCAACCGGGCACAAATTTACATTCCTACTCATAGATTCTGCTACTGATAAATTCTATTCATTCATAGCTGTGGTGGCCAAGTGGTTACGGCCGCGACTTATGAGTCGTAACAATCGTAGGTTCGAACCCATACAGGCTCTTTATTTTATGTAAATTAATTCAAAACTGCTGCTCTCAAAACAGTGAAGGAAAACATGTCAAGGCATGTCCTAGAACCAAAAATTCGAAGACATAATATTATGGCATATACCAACCCGCACTGGGCCCGCGTGGTGGATTACGACCATTACGACCCACTCCCTATCATCGAGACGAGGCCTGTGTCCCAGCAGTGGGAACTTTATAGGCTGGTTATGGCTGATAAATTCTAGATATAGGTATTCTTTTTTTTTGCTATTGCACTTTAAATGCTAGACAAAATATTAGGAACAGCAGATAAGCCTCGGTATCGAGGTACCCCATAGTCGAGGAGGGGCCCCTATGGCCGAAGACTGCCGGGTCAGCGGGATTGTCCGAAAGGGTTACCGCTGGCCCGGAACACAAAGGGCTAAGGAAGGAACACGGGTGGGTTTTAGTCAATAAGAGTCTGACACTCCCTTCCGCTCCACTCAGAGCGGGAGGGGTCATTTGATGATTTGCCATCCGAAAAAAAAAAGCCTCAGTAAAAATCTATAGCCAAGCTAGTCATCATCAAGTAGATTGAGGCATTTGAGGCATATTAAGAAAGTTAGGCGATTCCTAATCCCAAACTTTTACTCCACCAAGTTCAGTAGCCGCCTGTTTCCGTACGAATGACGTTGATTGTTGTGCATTTCTTAATTAGGAGTTTGGATGGTTCGGTAATTCGATTCAAACTTCGGAATATAATTAGTGTTTTGTAGGCCTACGGAATTGGAATATTTAGATGAACTGAACTGGTTATTTAGCAATCACTTTTTGTTTCTTAGTCGAATATACGCGACGCCCGAGCGCGAGGGGCCCGTGGCTAAATAGTAACAGCCGCACAGGTCGATCGATCTGGTTAAGCTACGCTTGCCGCGGTTGATCTGTGGATGGGTGACCATCTTTACATACAGTGACCCCTCCGTGCCTCGGAAAGCACGTTAATCCGTTGCTCCCGGCAGTCATTCGTGGATCTTTGACAGTCGTTACGGGTAGTCAGAAGCCCGAAAGTCTGACAACCAGTCTTACCAAAGGGTATCGTATTACCCAGTAACTGGGTTGTGGAGGTCAGATAGGTAGTCGCTTCATGTAAAATACTGGTATTCAGCTCAACAACGTACATAGCGCAATGAATGTTGTTGAACTGTCAAAATGAAACTTGCTACTGATAGTGTACATTATTCCTAGTTTAGAATACTTCTTCTATAAATCATCAATACCTACTTAATTATAAAACAAAGTCCCCCCGCCACATCTGTCTGTCTGAACGCGATAAACTCAAAAACTACCGAACGGATTCTCACACGGTTTTCACCAATGGTTGGAGTGCATTCATGAGGAAGGCTTAGGTGTATACTTCTTTAAGGTTTTGTTTAAATTGGCTAAACGATGTTTGTTGAAGATGTCGGAAAAATCAAACCGACTGGGAGTTTTACTTGCGTGCGCCTCGTAAACCAATAGAGTTACCTATATGAAAACTACTTGTTCCGGAACGAATGCATTGTTTACCTGGATTAACACATAGGGTACTTTTAATCCCGGTCGTACGTTCCCGTGGGATATTTTCCAACATCCACGCGCGCAAAACCGCGGACAAAAGCCGTCTATAGGTATAGTCCGTCTGGAACTAGTTGGCCGCGCCTTAGGTATGTGAGCGGTGGGACGGAGGGGCGGGGGCGCTTTGTCATTACTCAGCACGTGCGTTGCGAACAATAGGCAACCCCGCCGCCCTCACCCCTGTCCCCACCCAAGGCGCGGCCAATTAGTTCCGCGCGGACTGTAGTCTATAGGTATATATAAAAATGAAATGACGTTTGTTAGTCTCACTAAAACTCGAGAACGGCTGGACGCTGAACCGTTTTGGCTAATTTTGGATTTGAAATATTTGTAGAAGTCCAAGGAAGGTTTAAAAGGTGAGAAAATATGAAGAAGTTGTAAGGAAAATAATAAAAGCAACAATTTTACTATCCCATAGTGTACGAACTGTTCGTACCTGTCAAACAGGGTACGTTCAGAAATTAAATAATACGGAGGTAATAAGATTGTATAGTTTGACTTATTCAATTGTTTGGTTTGTTCCTTTACTCTTTTATTTTATTTCTATTTTAGTTTAATAACAAAACATAATTTTTTATAGATAGCTTGATATATCCTTCTTAGTTTAGTCACAAAATAAATTTCTGAACGCACTATAAATATTTGACAACAAACAAATATGTCATTCCTTTCTTTGGTGACTTTGTGAAAGTATCTACTGCCATTTACCATTTTTAGGGTTTCGTACTAAAAGAGTAAAAACGGGACCCTATTACTAAGGCTCCACTGTCCGTCTGTCCGTCTGTCACCAGGCTGTATCTCATGAACCGTGATAGCTAGACGGTTGAAATTTTCACAGATGATGTATTTCTGTTGCCGCTAAAAACAGAAGAAAATAAATATTTAAGGGGGGCTCAAATAGGTTCCCTATCCATTTGCATAAAATTTTAAGACCTAATATAACTTAGCATACTTTTGTTCCTCCTAACATTATTTACGCATAACAGCTTACGCATATTTTTTTTAAGCATAATTTCTTTAATCATAGTAATGATTAAGCATAAAATTCTAAAGCATAAATTTAGCATGCTGCAAGTTTTATTTCTAACGACGTCAGGTCGACTTAGCCCCGCTGCACGGGGCTCGAACCTAACCAAACCGAACCTCGAGGTGCCCTTCGCTCGCTCTTGCGTCCACGTCGCCTAGTAGCACAACATAATATTGAATTTTTAAGACAATACTTTAATTATATATAAAAGTACTTTAGTTTAATATTATGCGAATTAAATTTATGCCAAAACAAATTAGCCTTAAAGATAATTATGCCAACCTAAGCTGTATGCCAAAAACAAATATGGCAAAGTATTATTAAGGCAAAACAAATTATACCAAGAGATGTTATGCCAAAGTATATTAGGAAAAATAACATTATGCGAAAAGAAGGGATCCCCTGGATGAGTAGCGACACGCAGATAATGATAATAGCCGTATTGGTAGGTATGTCAGAATTAAGTTCTAGAGTGACTGAAAATGAAGTGGATAGACAGAATGAAAAGTAGGTGTATATTTATATATTTTGTTTCACTCCAACACAGTTCAACCGATCACCATGAAAATTTGAATGTATTTTAGGTTTTCTGCAAATTTTTAGTTATTGAACTTCTGAGGCGGTATGAAGTTCGCCGGGTCAGCTAGTATTTTATTTTATAAATCTATGTCGCGTTCTATCTGTCTGTCACCGCGTTGTTCTTCTAAAATACTCAACAGATTTCGATGCAGTTTTAACCATAATTTAGAGAATTTATTCCAAAAGGCTTATTCGTCTAACAGTTTAGTATTAACCTTTCATAGGTATAATAAACAAAACTCAATGTTAGGTCAAATCGTAATAGCCGTACGAAGCAGGGCCCTCGGGGCAATTGCGTAACACATTATCAATCGGAATCGGTTTCATTTTGACAGTTCAACAACATTCATTGCGTTACTTACGTTTTGAGCAGACAAATTTTTCGAACTTGTGAAGCAATGGATTAGCAATTTGCTTCAAAATGATTTATATTCCGTTTGACAGTGTGTTACGCAATTAAGGTGCGGGTCGGTATTTAATCAACAAAAACAAACTAAATAAAAGACGCTAACCCTCAAACTTTGAACCGAGTTTTAACATCATTAAAATCTGACAAATTAAGTTCAATTATTTCTTGTATCAACATTCAAGGACAAACCGATTAATTTAGTCGGTATATCAACATATTCAACACTCTATACTTCGGTATTAATTATTTTCTTAGCCGTTTGATGTGTCAGACAGATATTTCCTGTAAATAATTAATTAGAGCCACAAACATTTTTAAAACTAGGTATTGGCGCCGATTCTGCTGTTCACAAACTAAACTATATTTAAGTTCAGTGCATATTTTTCTTTCTATTCTATTAAGAAAAGGACAGAAGATAAATATTAGATTAGTCCTGTCAAATTAAGATACTCCATAGACAATTTAGACAAGATTCAAAAATTGGCTACTAAAAATACGTCAATTTACGTCAGGCGCTGACTAATTTGACAGGACTAAACTAAAATTTATCTTCTGCCCTTTTCTTAATGAAATAGAAAGAAAAAGATGCACTGAACTTAAATTTAATTTGGTTTGTGAACAAGGGAATCGGCACCATTGTTTATTTATTTTATTTTTTATTTCTAATGGTGATAAGTTCTGAGGTTGACGTCATCAAGTCAAGCAACGCCAGCTGTCGCTAAAAACCTCAGTGTCGCATAGGGTCGTAGCATTATGCTGAGCGATGGCCGTTTTGTGTGGATGTGACGCATATTTTTCCCTAACTTATTGTTTTTGTGTTTGTGTTCTTCCTCTGCGCCATGTTTAGGTACCGCAAATAAACGTATTATCTTCCTTTACTCCTAATGTCCCCTTTTTATTTATATTTACAAATTACTCTAAGATCTTGTTCTAAAAGAGGCTCAATATAATTTTACACATCACTCTAGATCAGAAAATCAAAACAAAAATCCCGTTTTAATTTAAATATGTATTAATTAGCAAACTCAGATTGAATTTTAAATTAAAGAAAACAACTTTGATATAAAATTGATCACCTGTTCAGCATTTAATATATAAATCTTTAAGGGATCTAATAAGTACCGCGGCTTTACCTTCCTGCCATACTTACAGTAAAAAATTACTTGAAAAGTAAAGCAATCATTTATCTAGTGACGTGCGTTCGCGGTGAGCGCTGCCGCGTTATTGAATACATGAGGGCTTTTTGTTTTCACTCGGGCAACCCTGCATTACTTTTTTATTGCAAGAGAGATTTATTTTTACTTTTCTTTTGTGTTGTGCTTCGGCCGCGACGTGTGAGATTGTGTCAATGTACTTTGAAAACATGTTTTTTCGCGGAAATGTAAATTTAAAAAGGATTTCTTTAAAGCCTGCTACACTGTGTATACTTATTATACTGCATTTATCACCATGTTTTGGTAAACAGAAGGACAATGCCCGTAATTAAAAACGCTCAAAATCTAGTCGCAATTTCATTTCAGCGACAATCAATGTCAAAAACTTGTCAAAAATGTAGGGAAATTAGAGGTGTTTTTGACAGATTGAGACTGAGATCAGACTGTGAACGTTCTTAAAATTACGAGAATTGCCCTTCTAATCGGTGATCTTGGCGATAATAATGAGTGATTATGACATTGCCTCGGACTACCTCGTTGGTATACCTAGTGGTCGCAAGCGCAACTGCTGAGTATGAAGTCCTGGGTCCGATTCCCAGATTCCGATTCCGATTCGATTAGTGATATTGGGTTTTCCCATTGGGAATTTCTCAGTAACGACCCGGAGTCTGTTGATGGCAATAGGCTCCCCCCTATTACAACACAACTGGCGACATGTACACCTCTCCCTAAACCTTTGGGGATTGCAGGCGTCATGATGCGATTATAAAATAGCAGTTTTAAAACTAAAACTGTAGCTACCTATCTTTAGAGAGATAGTTTCAATAAATATGTAGCGTCCAAAAATACAAAAAAGATTAACGAAGAGAGAATAAATCGCATTTAAATCCGTCGTTAGTCAACCATGTTGGAAACATCACTGTCAGACATGTTTGTTTTGACGCCTGCGTACTACAGACGGACGATGAATGAACCTTTCTATGGAGCATTAGCTAAGGAAAAAGTTCGCCTTGTAACTTTAATCGGCCGTGAACGAATACATTATGTAGGGAGCCCATTCGTCTAGATATTCCCGGATTTATCTCAGACTTCAAAAGTTTTGAAGTCGTTAGGAAAAATAATTTATAGCTAAACTTTTACGAATTACGATGGAATTGAACAACATTGGATTTATGAATATTCATTTCAAGGAGCTCGTGGCTAAGTAATAACAGCCGCACGGGTCGATCGATCAGGTTTTAAGCTACGATTGCCGCGGTTGGTCTGTGGTTGGGTGTCCATCTTTACATACCAAGACCCCTCCGTGTCTCGGAAAGCACGTTAAGCCATTGGCGCGGCCATAGTCCCAACTGTCAGTCGTGGATCTTTGACTGTCGTTACGGGCCATCAGAAGCCTGAAAGTCTGACAACCAGTCTTACCAAGGGTTATCGTATTACCCAGTAACTGAGTTTTAAAGGTCAGATAGGCAGTCGGTCTAAATAAAATACTGGTATTCAGCTGCATCCGGTGAGACTGGAAGCCGACCCCAACATAGTTGAGAAAAGGCTAGACAGTTGATGATGAATATTAATTTTTAGTGTTGTTTAAAATACAAGTTATTTTGACACACATTTTAAAGGTTTCATAATTGAATTGAATTATAATTTTTTTATATTTATTTAATTATTCATTCATACTTGATTTGTAAATGTAAATTAAACTCGTATCAAGTCAGTCCAAGTTGTTTGCAACCATAATTTAGATAAGAATGTCGATCTATATTAACTTTTGATTTAAGATGGTCGTTTCAAACTAAAAATTGCCGACTTATATAACATAGGTACGTACATTAATTAATGTGGATGTACTACCGGTACACCTAACAAAATAAAAAATAATAATAACAGCCGCACAGGTCGATCGACCAGGTTAAGCTACACTTGCCGCACTTGGTCTGTGGATGGGTGACCATCTTTACATACCGAGACCCCTCCGTGCCCCGGAAAGCTCGTTAAGCCGTTGGTCACGGCTGTCATTCGTGGATCTTTGACAGTCGTTACGGGTAGTCAGAAGCCCGAAAGTAACTGGGTTGAGGAGGTCAGATAGGCAGTCGCTCCATGTAAAATACTGGTATTCAGATGCATCCGGTTAGACTGGAAGCCGACCCCAACATAGTTGGGAAAAGGCTAGGCAGATGATGATGATGATGTACTATCGGTACACCTCTACCCAAAGCTTGGGGGGCCTGAAGTTATACGGAAGTTGGGGGGCTGAAATCAACTTAATTACCATTAAAATAAGGTCGATATTTGTTTTAAACTGAAATAATATTAATTTGAAACATACGTTTGAATAGACTACATATTCTCATAAGTATTCACTATTTAATTCATCATCTTCCTGCCCTTGTCCCATGTTACTTGGCGCAACACGTTTTCTTCTCCCATTCTCTCCTATCAACCCTTTCTCTTTCATACATTCCTTACACAATCCTTCCATATAAATATTAGTAAAATACGTTCCCCCAAAGTGTTCCTAAGATCACCAAAAAGCCATCCTATATCCCTTTCCAAATAGAACTTTATCCCGGATCAAAAGTCAATCGGGTTACCCTACAAAATAGAACAATGAGATACATTATCCCTGTTTATAAAAAGCTTTAAAAGATATCCTCTGTTCGGAAGTACAAAGGAATAAAACATCAGATGACGGGATTAACCTTTGTCTTCCGGAAGGTAGGGTACAGGATACGATATATTTGTAATTATTAATAATAAATGCTTAGATTGAAATCATAATGTATTTGGAGAAAATGTAATGTAAGGAAAATAGATAGGCTTAGCCTGAAGACCCGCCGGTCGATTCTGTATAAATCTCACGGTGAAAACTTAGGTGAAGTGAGTTTGTTTTTGCATTGACACTATTGACAGTTCACTCCACGCTCACTTCACCTAAGTTTTCACGGTGAGATTTATACAGAATAACACCGCTGTGCAAGTGGTGGCCCAGTGAGTGGTGATGGCCGCGACTTACGAATTTCGAAACCAGACAAGCGCTTTACTTTATCGCCCGAAGCACACCTCCGCTGCGAAACCAATAACAGCGGAACCGCAGTAATTTCGCCATGTCTTGTCCGTATGTAGAAGAAGCGGGAAAACTAGCGAAACTGCCTGTTCTAGCGCATAGATTTGACTATAATTCTATCTCTTTCCACGCGCGGTTTCGTCGATCTGCTCCGACGCCAGCCACACTTTCGCGCTCTGGCCGCCATTTTGTTGCAGTGGCGCGTTGTTTTCGCACGTGTTTGTGGAAGTCGACAAAAATAAAAAACGAAACTCCATTTTATTTTATAAAATGGAGTTTCTTCATATGTCGATTTTACACAAAACTTAATTCAAGAGGTCAGAAATAGACCTATTCTCTATTTAATATTAAATCATCCAGACTACAAAAATAATATGAAAAAAACACGAAGACATTTCGCTCCGATTGCCTAACTCAACTGACTCGCGTGACGTTCCGACGCCCAGTTCCGCTACTCAAACTACACTAGATTATAGCGAAATTTATTGAGGGGTTTCGCTACTCGCATTTCGCAGCGGAGGTGTGCTACGGGCGTATGTAAATTATTTGATCACCACTGCTCTCAAAACTCTAAAGGAAAATATCGTGAGGAAACCGGCATGTCCTAGAACCAAAAATTCGAAGATATATGACATCTACCAACCCGCACTGGGCCCACGTGGTGGATCAACCCACCAACCTCTCACTCACAGAGAGGAGGACTGTGTCCCAGCAGTGGGAACATTATAGGCTTATTATGCTATGCTTATTAAGTCTAGTATGCCTGGGGGAATCATACGAGGCGATTGTAAGTCGTTGTGGTCGGGATAAAGTTGGCAGAAAAGTACCTAGAGCTGTGCATCTGTATTTCACAAATGGCATGAATTGAAACCGCGCGCTGAACGTGTTTAAATTAATTCCTTCTCGTGTTGAAACGAGCCAAAATACTCCGAAAATAATGAAAAAGGAATGACAAAGCTATATGCTAATTGCTAGTCCAGCAAAGAAAAACGTTTGTCACTTTAGTCACACACCTGAATGTTCATACTTTTAAAACGACTGAAATGATGTGTGATGTGGGCCCGAGTGCCCACTTAGTATGTATTTCGAGACATCGCCAAGCGGTTGGTCGACTCTTCACGTGACCAGAGGGCTGGCCTATTTTTTGGCCAAAGAATCAGCATTGCCATACAACGTGGTAATGCTGCCAGTCTTTTGGGCACGTTTCCTGTTGACAGCGATGCGGATGAATTTTTTGATGCCCTTTGATTATTTCCTCTCCTTTTTATATACTTGTAGGTACATATTCTTATTATTAAATACTGTTAGCTTTTAAAATTATGTTTCCATAAATAAAAAAATAATAAAAAAAGAAAAAAAAACTGAAATGATTGTATCACAATTATTCTGAACATAGCACTATTAGGTTTTCATTGTTGTTTGTTTACAAACTGAAATCTACTGTAGTTAAGTATACTCGTAATAACTTGTTTGTGTACTAATTAATTTAATTATTCATACTCTACCATATTGAATAGGGCAAAATCTAAAGATTATGCTTCCAAAATATTTGTATTCTCATTAGTCCTGCAACAAAATGCAACAACATAACAGGAATTGTGCTTATTTCAGAATGATAAAATAGTTGAGATATGAAAATGGTAATTATATCCTACTGGGGTTGCACATCTTGAGTGCAAATTAAAGTCAGCAAAATACAGCGGTAGCTCCATTTCAGTGATGAGAAACATGATATTAAAGAAGCTGAAATTATTTTAAAGATGAAACTGCTAGACAAGACAAGATGTTATAGTTTTAAGCACATATACATGATTTTATTATCTTACTTATTAGTATATCTCCCTACCTTAGTCAAAGTCAAATCATTTATTTCATATAGGCATATTGAAGGTACTTTTGAACGTCAAAAATTAGGTACATTAAAATTGGATTGATTCTAGTCGCCCCTTCCCTTCCAAAAGGTTCGTATGGAGAAGAATGTGCCAAGAAACTCCACCGTTACTCTTTTAAAATGTTTTACAAGGTTTTGTATAGGTACATAATATAATTATATGTGAAGACGATGGACCTAGAATAAAATTAGACTACCACAAAAGGTAAAAAGAATAAAAAATTAAGCAATGATAGGTAAATCAATTATGTGATAGATACATGGTGCTTACATATTTACAAATTATTTACAAATATTATAAAAGTAGATGATTTTCCTAGAACTTTAACAAGTGTGTGAGTTACTGTAGTCACAGATTGTAAAAATCAATGTCATGAAAATTTTAAGTATAATCAGCCTATAATGTTCCCACAGCTGGGACACAGGCTTCCTCTCAGTGAGCGGGAGTGGGCCGTAATCCATCACGCGGGCCCAGTGCGGGTTGGTAGATGTCATATGTCTTCGAATCTTTGGTTCCAGGCGACATGCCGGTTTCCTCAAGATGTTTTCCTTCAACGTTTTGAGAGCAGTGGTGACGAAATAATTTACACAGTAAAACGTCTGTCTAAGTTAAACAATAAACAATATAAACAATATTTATTTGTTTAAGAAAGTTAAAAATAAGTTCGAACGTACATACCTACAACTCTCAACCTCAAGTTCTGAGTCGAGCTACACGATTACTGAGAAATGCTTGCACTGGTTGGATTGGTCCACTCAAAACTGTGTGGTACTTTCCTCAAAAAACAATTTTAGACATCAATCTACATGGTCTTCAGATGATTATTTTCACAATTATGTCTGGACTTCAAAAGAGACTGTGACCTCTAAGTTTGTTTCGGCCTTTCTTCTCAGAGTAGTCAGGAATAGGAAACGACGACCTCATCTAACATATTTGTATAACATGACGTGTAAAAGTGATTCCGAAATCCTATGTACAGAAATAGTATACAACGTGCCGCTACAATGGTGACATTAATTTAACACACGTATACGTTTTCACATTTTTGTTTCATGAAGAAGTTCTAATTCCATTAAACGTTATTATTTACGGATTTATTTAAAATTTTAGAAAATAGCATCTTAGAGCAACCTGTACATAAAGAACTGTTGCGCAGCGGTCATTTGCCGGGGTCACGGATCATAACATCGCATCAATGAAATAAAACGAATAAGCAATACTATTAGAATGAAACAAATGCAAAGAGTAGGCGAATTGAAGGAAAGACATATCGCTTTGGCGGCGAGTGGCACGTGCGCGCCGCTCGCCGACAAAGGGATATCTCTTACCTACCCCGCCGCCATCCTTTTGTCGGCGGCGGCGCGCGCGCCGCCGCTTGCCGCCAAAGGGATGGCGGCGCAGGTGACTCGCGAAACCCCTCCCACCCGCCGCGCCCCCGCAATGCACTCGAATTCTTTTTTGCTTTCTAGTTTCTAGTGCTAGCCGAACCCGTGTCCTTGACACACTTCGTCAAACCAGTGCGCATAATTACGAATATTGTTGTGAATGTTTCCGCGAAAAAGACGCTTACCTATTGTTTTATTTATTTATTTTTGTGTAATTAGGATAGTAATTAGATTATGGTGCTGCGATAAAGACGCTTTGCTTTGTTTTACTAGTAGGTACGTTTACATCTCTTGCGATACAGACGCTTTTATTTTTTTGTTTTGTGCTTGTGTAAACTTGTGATCGTGATGGCAAATACACATCCGAACTACACAGCAGCTGAATATGCGGACATGATCCTAATTTACGGAGAATGTCAACAAAATGCTGCCCTTGCGATAAGAACATATCGCGAGAGATATGGCGATAGATGCGGGAAAACATGAAACGCCGTTTAGCCCTTTGTATCCGCCAACAAGGTGGTCTCATTGAAAATAAGAAAATTTTAAATAAAGACAAATCTCAGCAGGATTGTCCGAAAGGGTTACCGCTGGCCTGGAACATAAAGGGCTAAGGAAGGAACACGGGTGGGTTTTAGTCAGTAAGAGTCTGACACTCCCTTCCGCTCCACCCAGAGCGGGAAGGGTCATTTGATGATTTCCCATCCGCAAAAAAAAAAAAATTAAGACAAATAAAAGCAGTGTTAGTGAAGTGGTGATAAGTGATGACAGTTATAACTAATAGTATCTAACAAGAGAGGGTGATATGATAAACGTTTGACTAAGCACCTCCGCTGTAGGTACCACTTGCGCCGCCGCCGCAGCTCGGTTTCTTTGATAAATGCCGTCAAAGAATCGGACCGATCACGAGTAGGTACAATACGCGTTGCGCTTGCGCGGTTGCCAGCGCGCGAAGTGACGCGCGTTGCCGCTCCGAGTCAACGTAACCAGCAGCTACGTAAGTAATTTCATGAATGAAATTTTGCAAGGGTGATCCCAATTTTAGTTAATATAATATTATTTAGTTTGTTTGAAAAATTTTTTTTTTCAATTTACGTATTATTTTAACCTATCAAGTTAAATATGATTAATGGGCACTAGCCCTACCCGTGTGTTAAATTAATGTCGCCATTGTAGCGGCACGTTGTATTTCATTACAAGTGCGGAAAGGCTGTCATTGCAAAGAGTTCCGACAAATGTCTACCCGAGCCGAGGCGCAGCCGAAGGCGAGTGTTGACAGTCGGAACAAGTTGCAATGACGGTTCCGCAGGTGTACTGAACGCTATTTTTAATACAGTTGCGAAAAAATGAAGCAATTTAATTTAATAAAATACCAATAAATTCGTCGTATGTAGATATGTAACGACTTTTTGACTTTTCCGGTAAAATGTTCTCCGAAGCATTTTGTGCAATTATACTGAGTTCCATTCAAAAAAAATTGGGTCGAAATTACTCATTTTGTGCAACAAACAACTAAACTCGCAAAGAAAATTTCTGGTAAATGGCGCCAACCGTAGAATACAGGGTGATTGGAAGATGGGTGCAAAGCTTTAAGGCGAAGATAGTACAGACAATTTAGAACTATTTAAGCCATGGTTGTCTTAGACGAAGTCTTACTACTTTTTTTTTACCAATTTCTTAAGATTTTTTTCAAAAATTCCTAAAGTTTTAACTAAACTATTTATTTATGGCCAAATTGAATGATAAACGAATTCATTTTTATTGTATTTAATTAAAGTAATGTGTAAGCAATCTAGCAAAACATGTTTTAGGCCTCTGTGTCGTTAGACATTTTTTTTACAGATATTTAAAGTTCATAACAAATTTTAAAATTTATAAATACTTTTTGTAAACCTTATTTTAAAAATCACGGAGCGTGCTTTTTTTGTTCAAACCTTTTTGAAAACATGCTTGATAATCGCTCTTTCTTTTGAGGTAACATTTACGCAGATATCTTACAAATTATTGAAATTAGGACCTAAAACCCAATTTAAGGGAGAAATTTTAAATTTTAGGCAGTCTAATTAAACAACATTTGAATTAAATTTATTTATGTTTCATGGTCAAAATGTTGTCCGTGATTCCTAATACAAGCACGGCTCCGTCTTCTCACTTCTGTTGTTGTTATTTTCAACATCATCTCCAGCTTCATTGTTTCAAACTCTGAATTCATTCTCTCTATCAGTTCTTCTCTCGTGTTTATTTCAACATTCGTATACACTAGCTCCTTGGCCCGGCCCCACACGAAAAAGTCCAGCAGGGCCAGATCTGGTGAGCGAGCGGGCCAAGGGATGGGTCCATCTCTGCCAATCCAGCTGTCAGGAAAACAATTATTTAAGTGTTCCCTTACATTTAACATCCAATGCGTTGGACAGCCGTCTTGCTGAAAGATGACTGTACTGTCTCTTGCGAATATCGGGACACCGGTTTCCTCTATCAGCTCTGGTAAATCCACTTGTAGAAAGTGCAAATCATTTTCACCATTGAAAGTCTCCGGTAAGAAGTGGGGCCCAATCAACGTCCTGCAAATTACTCCAGCCTCCAGAATTTCCTCTGAAACGACACCTGCTTCTTAAAATGTGGATTGTTGTCTTTGGCGGCCCATTCATGAAGGTTATGAAAGTTTTTAATGCCCTCCCTAGAAAACTTTAATTTGAAATCAATCTTGTGGACGGATGAAAGCAAATTTTCTAGGGCATTACAAACTTTCATAACCCACACAACACATGGGGAACATTTAAATAATTGCTTTCCTGACAGCTGGATATGGATGAGATGGATCCATCCCTTGGCCCGCTCGCTCACCAGATCTGACCCTGCTGGACTTTTTCGTGTGGGGCCGGGCCAAGGAGCTAGTGTATACGAATGTTGAAATAAACACGAGAGAAGAACTGATAGAGAGAATGAATTCAGAGTTTGAAACAATGAAGCTGGAGATGATGTTGAAAATAACAACAACAGAAGTGAGAAGACGGAGCCGTGCTTGTATTAGGAATCACGGACAACATTTTGACCATGAAACGTAAATAAATTTAATTCAAATGTTGTTTTATTTAGACTGCCTAAAATTTAAAATTTCTCCCTTAAATTGGTTTTTAGGTCCTAATTTCAATAATTTGAAAGATATCTGCGTAAATGTTACCTCAAAAGAAAGAGCGATTATCAAGCATGTTTTCAAAAAGGTTTGAACAAAAAAAGCACGCTCCGTGATTTTTAAAATAAGGTTTACAAAAAGTATTTATAAATTTTAAAATTTGTTATGAACTTTAAATATCTGTAAAAAAAATGTCTAACGACACAGAGGCCTAAAACATGTTTTGCTAGATTGCTTACACATTACTTTAATTAAATACAATAAAAATGAATTCGTTTATCATTCAATTTGGCCATAAATAAGTAGTTTAGTTAAAACTTTGGGAATTTTCGAAAAAAATCTTAAGAAATTGGTAAAAAAAAAGTGGTAAGACTTCGTCTAAGACAACCATGGCTTAAATGGTTCTGAATTGCCTGTACTATCATCGCCTTAAAGCTTTGCACCCATCTTCCAATCACCCTGTATAAGCAAAGTTTTTTTTCTCCACCCATTTTGGTAGGCAAAGGGAACTATCCATACAGCTTAGTCTTCAATATATTTTTTTTATTGATATGAAATGAAAATGAAATTTAATGAGATGAAATGAAATGAAACCTAACCTAACTCATTCAATTAAATCTGATATTGAAATAAATTAGTAGCTTCTTTTTAGAAATATACGTATTTATAGGAATCACAAAAACTCTTTAGGAAAAACTTCATGGTTGGTTTTTCTTTTTAATAGACATTATTTTGACAGTTGGGAAAGAGAAACGCACGAGTTCGGGAAAGGTAAAAAAAAAGCACTATTATGTAATAGCCCACATCCCGAACGCTATACGTCCCTGCAATACACCACTTTTTGAGCAACTGTATTAAAAAAACAATTTCATTTCACTCCGTAAGTCGCTGTCGTTGCCACTGGGCCACCACTGCCGCCCGCCCTACCTTGCGGTCGATAAAATTATTAGTAGAATTTATTAGTGTTTGAACATTCTCCATAGGTAGTTAGGCTTGTTACGTAGTCCCAAAGTTTGAAGATAATACGTCCGATTAATGGTACTAAAGCCCAGCTCTTATTACATGATGGGGCTGAATATTGTACCACTGAATTATGTTTTAGAAGTACCTAGGGAAAATTGGGACAAACTTAAAGTTCTAGAAATATATGGTTAATGAAGCTACTGGTACTCTACTCCCCGTAGTCATACTTATACCTTTTTTTGCCAGTATACCTACTGTTAAGGGGTCCGTGGCTAAATAATAACAGCCGCACAAGTCGATCGATCAAGTTAAGCTACGCTTGCCGCGGTTGGTCTGTGGATGGGTGACCATCTTTACATATTCAAACCCCTCCATGCCACGGAAAGTACGTTAAGCCGTTGGTCCCGGCTGTCATTCGTGGATCTTTGACAGTCGTTACGGGTAGTCAGAAGCCCGAAAGTCTGACAACCAGCCTTACCAAGGGGTATCGTATTACCCAGTAACTGGGTTGTGGAGGTCACATAGGCAGTCACGCCATGTAAAATACTGGTATTCAGCTGCATCAATTATTTCTGGACTTTAAAAGAGACTGTGACCTCTGAGTTTGTTTCGGCCTTTCTTCTCAGAGTAGTCAGATAGGAAACGCCGCCCATTTTAGACAACTGTCAAAGAACACAAGACAGCTGTTTATTCAAGTTGGTAGTAAATTTGCTTAAATCCCGGACTTAACAATAACAGAACCAAAAGTTTGAAATCTGCCATACCTACCTAAGTTAACCAGAATTTATTCGGAGGCAGTAAACTCCCAATTCCGCGAATTTACGTCTGACGTGTTAAAAATTACTTTACGTATTTCCGTTAATCTTAATTCACGAGAGGGTATGAAGATGGAGGAGTGTGGCTCCCAAAATAGAAGTAATTGAACCATTCCATTGATTCCCAAGGGCGTCGTCAGGTGCGAGAGTAACACAAAAAGTTTATTACAAAAAAAAAAACAACGGGTGTCTTTGGTTTTGTATTTTCGCCTTTTGCCACCTACTTCCGAAATTAAAGTTATTTTTTCACTTTGTAGTGTTTTTTGGAAGTCGGTTGTTTTCTTTTTATTTTGCACTTGTTGGTTGTGGTACATCACACAAATTCGTAATACCTTCACTTGCTAAGTAAATAACAGCGGTGCTGTTCTGTAAAAATCTCACCGTGAAAACTTAGGTGAAGTGAGCGTGGAGTGAACTGTCAATAGTGTCAATTCCTAGCAAAACAAACTCACTTCACCTAAGTTATCACGGTGAGATTTTTACAGAATCGACCGGCTGTAACAGGAAGTTATAAATTACTCACTTTCTGTTTTTACCTTATAATAAAAAGTTAACTGCATTTGATTACCGTGTCTTGAAACAAATGTCAATTTCTGTCTCCTGGGTGTATTGTCACAGCGTGTTTTCTGTGTGTAAACACTTCTCAAGAGCTCTGTTAGAATATTACTATGAAATCCTTTGAATATTATGAACATTTCGACACCTGGCATAATTGGGTGCGTTTAAAAAAATCTAAAACGCGGAAATTGGCTTCTTTTACTGACTTTCCACGTTTTGTCCAGCTGTTAGCTAATTTTCTATTCCTGCTTGGGTGGAAAAAACTTGAAAATCTTTACTAAATTGTTTATTTACTTTCCAGTACTCCCAAGCCCGCCGTTCTTCATGGACGAGATGAGCAACAAAGTGGTCGGCAGAGTGGGGCCCTACCACGACGGAGATACCCTGGTGCTGCGCTGTCTTGTCATAGGAGGTGAGGAAACTACTTCTTAAAACCGAATTGAATACTCTTTTTTATACATCATCATCGGCCTAGCCTTTTCCCAACTAGCTACCTCTTGGTAAGACTGGTTGTCAGCTGGGCTATTATATTACATCCAAACTATAAGGCTCAATTGGGCTTAATGATTGCGGCCTCGAATCTGGGGTAATTTAGCCATTACCTATATACAGTGGCCTCCAAAAGTTGTTGACATTTTTCCACTTTAGCTGGGACTCATTGTGATTTAAAATTCTAGGTGATCCAATTGTTTAAATTGTTATAACGTTTTTATTGACTAATTCAACTAACTTTGAATTATCATTAAAAAAAATAATCAAGTAATCCCTTAGGAGTAAGTAGGTACCTGATTTTAAAAAAATATTATTATTTTATTCTTTTACTCTTTGATCAAATGTTGTGATTATTGTGTATGTAGATGTCAAACAAAGTAATTTGCTAACTGTCGCCTACAACTGAGGAAGAGAGCTAATGTCTAAAAACCGACGAAAAAACGGTTGAGGTTCTCATGTCGACGCGTATATAGGTAAGTATATTTTTTTTGTTTTTATGTATGACCACGCATAACTTTTTACAAGGTAGTCCGATTTTGATAATTATTTATTCCTTTGAAAGGGTATACTCTCGAGGTGGTCCCATTGTCATCAAGTTGAAATCATATAGACAACCACCATTCTTCCGACAGCTCTTACTGTCGGGGGAGACAAGGCAAATTAGTCATTGGAAATGTTCATTTTCGATTCGACATCCTGTCGAATGGTTGTGAATTGCTATGCTGATGCATGAAAGTAGACGAATAAAAAAGAGAATAATTCAGGTTCAGACCGTCTGAAGTCCTTCTGTAGCTACTACCACCAACCCCCATTAAAAACGCGAAATTCAAAATAAAATCATACCTACATAAATGTTACCGTATTAAAACTCTTGGTAGCAGGAAACCAAAGAAATTTCTGTCGCTAATTTCGTGTAACTAGGTAGCTACTTCTCATTAATTACAGTAGCAAGTACACTTTTCATTAATTACAAATAACGACATCCGATTCTTAATTAACAGTATTTTTTTAACGAAGCAATGTCCCCGATGCCAACAATGTGCAAAAAAAGCGGCCAAGTTCGAGTCGGACTCGCACATGATGGGTTCCGTAACACCTTACAATATTTAACACTACATATAAAAAATACTTTAGTAAAAAAACACGTTTGTTGTAGGTATGGAATATGGATATGTACAGTCAACAAAAGAGATAAGTATGCAGGATCGTCGGATATAGTTGAAGTTTAGTAAGAAACCGATGGATGTTGTCGACTGAATTTTATTTGATATAAGAGCTGTATTAAAATTAAATTTTATTCGAGAACACTGTACATATAAAAATGTTACTATTTGTAGTGGCCACAGTAGTACACACTGTAAAAAATTCAAGTGTCTAACTATTACGGACAGCCCTGTGACAGATGGACGGAGGGACGGACGGGCAGCGGAGCCTTAGTAATAGAGTCCCGTTGGCATCGTTTTTGCATACGGAACCCTGAAAAGTTCGACGTTCCTGCGAACCACGGCCAAAGATCAATTAAATACAACTATTTCACTCAAGTATCTACGTTTTACTTGTTCTAACTTGTTCTGAAGTATTTCTTTTAAAACTGTCATTACAGCTAGCTCGATTCCTGGGTTAGTTTTTGCAGATTGGGAATTCCTTTTTAGCAAATTGTTTTCAAGTACGTAACTCATAATACAGATAAATATACAACATTATTTTTAGTATATGCGAAACCCGAAACACGTGTCTAGTATTTTTATGTAAAGAATCTATGTACAAAATTTCAAAACTGTGTCATGAAAAATCTCAAAGCTATAAGCTTGTTAAGATAACCTGTTTGTCCGTCCAAAAACATGCTCACCCGCGCCGCTCGCGCCGCGTCGTCTTGCGCTCATTGATAATAGCACCTAGGTACCTAACAGTTCGGCGCGGAGATTGGATAACCTACTTAGTGTCGCTCGGTGTCCAACTTTTAACCTTTTTTAAATATTTTTGGGACAAAAATTAACATGGGGTAAAAATTATTGGAATCGATTCACAGTTACTTATTCTGAACAAAATATATTCAGGTTTCGCATAAACTAAAAATATCGTTGTAACTATATACGAGTATGTCTAGCTAGAGCGGTCTTTTTTCCTTTTCACATGACGAGACCGTTCCAAAAGCCTCTCTATGTCAAATATGTCTTTCGTAAGACGATTCTTGTCGTCTTCAAAATCATCATAATTAGCAGTGTTTGTCTACTGCTGGGGGGTCGCATTTATTGCATAAACCTTTTTTTTTTCATTAATTTTTAGGTTGCTACTTTGTTAGAGATATATTACACACATAAGTTATTATTCATTTGAAATTTTTCAGTATCTAATGCTGTCCAAACTTCGCTAAAATTTCACATTCACCCACCCATAGGAAATCGAAATGACTTTTACATGTCATAATTATTTAAAAAAAATAAAATAAGCTAGTTGAGGTCGACGTTGAGCAGTGGTGGCCCAGTGGTCACGGACACGACTTACGATTTGTAGGTCGTAGATTCGAACCCAGACAGGCGCTTTACTTTGTGTAAATCATTTCATCACCACTGCTCTCAAAACGGTGAAGGAAAACATCGTGAGGAAACCGGCATGTCCTAGAACCAAAAATTCGAAGACATGTGACATCCACCAACCCGCACTGGGCCCGCGTGGTGGATTACGGCCCACTCCCTCTCATTGAGAGGAGGCCTGTGTCCCAGCAGTGGGAACATTATAGGCTGATTATGAGGTCGGCGTTTCCTATCTGACTACTCTGAGAAGAGAGGCCGAAACAAACTCAGAGGTCACAGTCTCTTTTAAAGTCCAGACATAATCTTGGTCAGATCATGTGAAGACCATGTAGATTGATGTCTGAAATGGTCTTTTGAGAAAAGTACCTCACAGATTTCAGTGGACCAGTTCAGTCAGTGCAAGCATTTGTACCGACAAATGCTGACTGACTGACAACTGCTGAATGACAGATATGACACAGAACAGTCAGCCTAGTCCTTGAAATGCCAACATATCTAATGTGTGTTCATTACCAACATTCCTCGTTACTGTTCCACCAAATATATAACTTTATTTAGGGTCGGGTCCGTCACTATAATTCAGAGGGTAGGTCAAACTCCCAACTTTGCCACTACCGACATTCCAACATTTCTAACTGCTGCACGAACGCTGTCGGTTATCGTTTCATTTTTGCTGACTACCCTCGTTTTCGTGGCGTTTGCCCCGCATAAATGTTTGTATGAGTTTGTGGGAGACCGTTTGTTAGTTGGATGTTTGTTTGTTTTTTATCCCAGAATTCTTTGAATGGAACAGGTATACCTACTGATTGGGCAGGGCTGTGTGTAATGTTTACGTAGATAATATTTGCCGGGTAAATCTCTGCATTAAACTTTCTTGAAAGAGATAAATACATAAAAAGAGATATGGAGGCTGAGGAAACCGTTGTACATGTGCTCTTTGAAGACACAGGCGTCACCCAAATTAGAACAGAAACCCTCGGGTCACCCAGATTTTTTGCAGATGTTCTCAACAAACTAGGAAACTTTGTCTATTTGTGGAGGGAAGAGAGCTGGTTGGAATGACTAGGGACGGCCGCCATGGCCCACGTACAATGGTCAACTTGAAGGACTAAGTGCGGAAACCAATCCCAATATCAATACACATCGACATAAAGAGAAAGAAATAATGCTTTACATTATATCGAGCAGTAAGTAAATACTAGAAGAAAACAAATGTCTTATTGCATATATTTGAATGTTGTCGGCTTTTGGAAACCTGCGGTTAACTTTTTTATCACTTTAAGACCTGATCACACACTGATCCAAAGTAATTATCGGTTCTTTCGTCAACTTTTTTGGGCGAAGCCGTGAGGGACACACTGTGTTTTTAAACCTTTTCTCTACCTTTATTCTGTTTTTGTGTTTCATACATAATCAGCCTATAATGTTCCCACTGCTGGGACACAGGCTCTCTGTGAGAGGAAGCGGGCTGTAATCCACCACGCGGGCACAGTGCGGGTTTGGTGGATGTGTTCATAAACCGTTCCCAAATAAATGTTATTCCATAAACAAAGAAAAGTATAGACGGCGGGTAGCGCCATTTCATTTCCACAAGAAAGGGATAAAGTATTGAGTTATTATAAGTAACAGAAAAGGATAAAGCTATACTATTTCCGTCTCTCAGTGCGTGCCCGTTTTTTCAAGGCAGCCACATAAGTAGCCAATGTTATTTAAGTTAGTTTTTTGTCTCATGTGTGGCCACGCTACCCGATGCTCTATAGCTTTCTTACTCTAAGTGTTATTCTTTCTTGTCTTCCTGCAGGTCGTCCCCCACCCCGCATAAGCTGGTATTCCGGCGACACACTGGTGGATGCTTCGGATGGGGACAGCGAAATTCCAGCAGTGCGGGAAAACGAGCTTTATCTTCCTTTGACGAGGGACAATGCTGCAGCACTGTCCTGCAGAGCTTCTAATACACACCTCGCTCCGCCTATAGTAGCTAGCTTGGAGATTGAGTTGTATTGTAAGTTTTATATTTCAAAATTATTCATTTGTTTTATTTAATTTCTCAGTACTTATAGGTAGATATAATAATGCTCGGACTCTACAATTTTGTCCAGTTAATTGCAATGAGGTCGTCCCCTATTACATGGGAATTAAACTATGCGTCCGCTATAAACCTCTCACCCCATCAACCTCGTACCCCATTGTGGATTACAGGAGCTAATTCGTGAGTTTTATTTGTTTGAACGGAACGTAGTATCTACCTGCAGCTACACACTTAGGTACATATTATACTGCAATGCTTGCAGTTACCTGAGTGATACCTATCACCGACTTCCTACGACCGGAATCCTTCAAAAAAGGAGTTTCTGTGTTCGACCAGTACGTGTGTATGTTTGTAAGTCCGCGCTTTTCTCAAAAACTAATAAACGAATTTTGATGTTTCTTTTATTAACGTGATCTACATACTTTCAGGAAGGTTTTAGTATATAATACCATAACCATAACCATAATCAGCCTATAATGTTACTACACAGGCCTCCTCTCGGTGAGAGGGAGTGGGCCGTAATCCACCACGCGGGCCCAGTGCGGATTGGCAGATGTCACATGTCTTCGAATTTTTTGTTCTAGGACATGCCGGTTTCCTCACGATGTTTTCCTTCACCGTTTTGAGAGCAGTGGTGATGAAATTATTTACGCAAAGTAAAGCGCCTGTCTGGGTTCGAACCTACGACCTACCTACAACTCGTAAGTCGCGGCCGTTACCACTTGGCCACCACTGCTCTTATATATATATAATACATTATGTAATTATTAACAATGCTATGTTGTGCAACCAGCATCATGTAAAATGTGTTAATTCTCAAAAGATAATTATTATATTGCCAGTGCCTGCATACAACGTGTCGATCCACTGGGTGCGCGGCACGGTCGGTGACGCCTTGCGCGCGAGCAGCGTTGCGCTAGCGCAGTGCACAGCGCGCGGCTCCTACCCGCAGCCCGAGCTGTCCTGGTGGCTCGACCATAAACACCTCACGCATCATAGTAACCAGGTATTTTTTATAACATATCTCAGTACGCGTTCGTAATAAACTAGTACTTATGTTATTATAAATTAAAGTCTACAGCTTTTGACAATTAAATGTTATTATAAGTTTTAATTGTCAAAAGCTGTAGACTTTTGGGAGCAAAATTTCATTCCAACCATTAATCCACTAATAGGTAACTACTGTGTTCTACTTTTTCTATATTGGAAACAACTACCAATAAAGATAACCATTTTCAAGTTAAAGTACCTATTAGAAACTAACCCGATAATTAATAAGAAATTGAAAACGTGACTTTGTGTCTTTTTTGAGAATAAAATACTTATCTCTTATCCAACAACCGACCAATATCTTTAAACAATTTTATAGTTTTGGGGAAATCCGGCTAAAAGAATCTTTTCGTATCTCATGATGATCTCATGCAAAATAATCTTAGACCAAAACACACGTCTATTATGAAAACAGCAACGCAATCTTAATGTAGCAACTCACGATCCTTTCATTATGACTGACAAAAAATTGCTTCCCAGGAAGCGAAGAGAGAGGGAATCAATTAACTAACGAGGGATCCAGGTAATTATTGCGCGTCAATCATCGAAAACGTTGACCTAGCTAACTACGAAGGTGCTCGTTCGACAAAATTATGATTTGTGTCATTAACCACATAAAAGGTCCTTGGAGATGAGGGTAGCTGTTGTGGGAGCAAATATTGTTATTGCGCGGGTAGTATGTAGTATGCCACTCTGGACAAGATTTTTTTTTTTTACTTTTAACCAAGTTGCACGGCAATTAGCCTTTTCCCAACTAGGTAGGTATGTTGGGGTCGGCTTCCAGTCTAACTGGATGCAGCTGAATACCAGTATTTTACATGGAGCGTCTGCCTATCTGACCTCCACAACCCAGTTACTGGGTAATACGATACCCCTTTTGGTAAGACTGGTTGTCAGACTTTCGGGCTTCTAACTACCCGTAACGACTCTCAAAGATCCACGAATGACAGCCGGGACCAACGACTTAACGTGCTTTCCGATTGAGGCACGAAGGGGTCTTGGTATGTAAAGATGGTCACCCATCCACAGACCAACCGTGGCAAGCGTAGCTTAACCTAATCGATCGACCTATGTGGCTGTTATTATTTAGCCACGGGCCCCTCCATAATCTTCTATATAAATAAAACAAAGTCGGGTTAGTTCACCATTTATAACTCAAGAACTGATGGACTGATTTTTATGATGTTTGATTTGTTGGATTTATGTCCGCCCCGAACAGCAGAATAACTCATAAAACTTGGGAAAAACTCACAAAAAAAAAGAATGAAGATTCATTTTCTCATACATTTTGTATTTATTGATTCTGAGGAGGAATTACGAAGTTCGCTTGCTAGTATTGAATACACGAAATATTTTATCTGCAAGATTGAAGAGTTCAAAGAAGCACATAATATGCACGGTTCAACCATAGAATATATTTTTTATTCTTACGGTTCAACCCATATTGAGCAATCCAATCTTCCTTTTAATAATGAAACTAATCCCGCTAGATTATCTGAGCAAAATATCATTTGTACAATGTGTTGTCAAGTAAACGTGTAACCTTATTTGTATTCGAGTTCAGGGGAATTTTCCTATTCAATCAAAGTAAGTAATACGAAATGGCTCAATAATCGACGGTCAAATCATGGTATCACTTATTCTATCCATATTCACTTTCACGTTATTAAGAAATTATGTTTGTTCGAACACTACCTGAATTGGGTAATTTCAGGATATTACGTACTTATTTTAAGTGGTTGGAAAATTCTAGTCAATTCAATTATTATTAAATTATGTATCTACCTATATTTGTTTTTATTAACTATATATTTCTGTTTATTGTAGACCTGGTTCAACTCGTCCCTCACAGCGATATCATATCTAGAGCTAAGTCCTGCGGTAGGTGACAACGGCGCAACTCTCGCTTGTGTCGCCACCAACCCAGTAATGGCGCCCAACCGGGGCTCCAAAGCTGATGTCATAACACTTAATGTAACATGTGAGTTTTTATACCGATGACTTAATTAGACTTAAGTATTATCGTAGTCGTCAAAATAAGACTTTTAGCGTCTTTGTAATCAAACTTGTAATTGCACCCAACAGACGTCCTAGTTGGGCGCCATTAAAGCTGATGGTTTTTTTTTCAATGTTAGAATACTGAAATCTTAACTAGACCTAAGTAGCTGCACTGAAGACGATAAAAATAAGACTTTTGCCGCCGATTTAATCAAACTTTTAATGACACCCAACAGCGGCTCCTTAGCCGATGTAACACTTAATGTAACATGTGAGTTATCATATCGATGTCTGAACTAGACGTGAGTGTAACAGTAACCGACTAAGTTGCGAATTTTACCTTCATTGTAAATTTGTAACCAAACTTATAATGGCGCCCAACAAATGTTCCATTTGGGCGCCATTAGAGATAGTTTTTAAACTGCAATATTAGATGTAATTTAATACAAAATGTCTCGTGTCTCTCTGACACAGAACTAAGTGGTGTTGAAAAGTACAACAGCTTGACTCTCAATGTTGCAATAGTCAATAGCATATATTTTTTAATGTAATGGCGTTACGCTCAATAGTGTAAGTTGTCATTAAAACTTGTGCAGCACTTTCTACATTTAAGTACATTGATATGAAGCAATGTACTCAAAATAAATATAGAAAATTCTGTAAGGTATTAAGTGGACAAAATGTCGTAATAGCGCCCAACAGAGATTTGGAAGATAATAACATGTCATTATTTTCTTAATGTTACCTGTTAGGTACAACAGCGACAATGAAGCTTTGGCAATTTTAGTACCACTCAATCGGATTCCAGGTTCCAATGACATGGATATTTTGACATTACGTTAAATTTTGCTTAAAATGTTATCTAGAACAAAGTCCCGCAATAACATGACTCTGCGTTACTACACACTCGGTAGTGGCGCCCAACTGGGACTCCCAAGGTTAATACCATTACGCTTGCCATTACATGAAAGTTATCTAAATAGTTCATCTAGTAGGTAATTGGGAGAACTGTATTGACGGTTTCATTTTTGAAGTACTTTTTGTAAATTAGTTTTATCCAATTCCTTGTGGGATTTTTTTTATGTTAGAAAAAAAAGTTATTTCTTATAAAACAATTGAATTGAATATTTTAATCAACATAATTTTACGCAGTGCCCTTTAGTAAAATCAGAGAACCAAATTAAGCAGCGATTACATTAAAATTTATAATAATAGCCTGGCTCGTTGGTCTAGCCGTCGCGTCGCAAGCGCTACTGTGGATCATGAGGTTCTGGGTTTTTCCATCAGGAATTTCAAAATAGCTGCCCGGAGACTGAATTTGTACCCGTTTAATAGCAATAATAGGCTCATCCCCGTTTACGTAGGACTTAAACATAACTGGTGAAATATGGGTGTTATTATAGGTAAACCTCTGCCTAACGCTTCAGGGATTACAAGCGTGATCCTATGTTATGTAGAATAATGGCTATTTTCGAATGTGTGTAAGACATTTCTCGATATTATATTTTCAGATAGTCCAATGGTGGAAGTGATAAAGCTGGGTGACGGCAATCTGAACGATGTGGTTGAATTAGACTCATTGCAGTTAGAGTGTGACGTCAGAGCCAACCCGCCCGTTGAACAATTCCTGTGGTATTTCAATGTAAGACCTTGCCCATCATAAGACAAAGAATAACTTCTTATAAAGTCATGGATTGACTATAGTAGTTTAAAAAAAAAGATTTATTTCAGACATTACAGTCCATAGATTGTAAGAAATTACGAAAGCATGATTTTGAAATTAATTGAGCACATACTTGTTTTCTATTAGCGATCTCGGTGATTTGGTTAATAACACAAATATTTGGTAAAATAAACACTTTTATTTTCTAAAACATTCTTATTTTACAGGATATAGAAATAAGGCCCGGCGGCATCTGGGGTGACGCGACGTCCTCGCACCAGCTGCTGGTGGAGGAGGCGACGCGCGCGCACGCCGGGCGGTACGCATGCGCCGCCGCCAATGCGATAGGAGAAACCAGATCTGACACCATCATCATTACGGTTTTCTGTAAGTATTTCGATGGTAGTACATTTGCGGAACTTATCCATTTTCAGTTTTAACCACTCCACGATACGTATGCAAGTTACATAATCGACTCCGAACTATTCGATTCGGTTCGGTGATTTTTAACAGATCAATTTCCTTTTTAGTGGAGTGACCATCTCAATATCCCTTGACTTCTACTCGACAATCTTTGTTGAATACACAAAGTAGCCATTACATAGTATTCTGAAAGTTTAAGCAAATAAATCTACTAAAAGTTAGCTCAACCATTGACAGGAAATTAACCTTATTTCACTTTAATAGAACCACATTTTTCTAAATTCCAGACCCACCGGAATGTACAGGCTACGGCATCAGACTCGTCAAAGAGACACTACACTGCGTCGTCAAGGCGTTACCGGCTCCCGACACTTTCTTCTGGCACCTCCAGCCTTTTGGCTTCGAGATTCAACACCTGACCACAGGATCCCCGCTTTTACCCCTGGATCAAATCACAGGGCCTTTAGCGCAGACCTTGAAGGCTAACTGTGAGGCCAGCAATGGGGTGGCCTCGCAAGAAGAGCCCTGTGATAGGCTGTTCACTTTTGAGCATCTGAGGCCACCACAGCCTCAACAGTGCGATATTGCGTACGAGTTTGGGGAGTTCCAGATGAGGTGCATACCAGGTAAAATAACAGTAATATCCTTTACTCTAACGAGACCACAAAAAAAATAAAAAAACCCTTGCTTTGAACATTCCGAAATAAGAAAATGTTTAAAGGACAATGGCTAATATTGTATGCGCAACCTACCCAAAAAAAAACACTTTAGCATTATGAACTATGTCTGTATTTCATGCCCTCAGGGAGTATCTAGTTTAATATTTAGCCTAAGAAAGCATGTCTGAATTCACTTTGAGAAAAAAGATATGTGAGTAAGTAAGATTGATTTAATAAAGGGAAACATTTAACTTATTCTCTAAAAACTTATTATTATACCTTCTTATGATGAACCCTCTTTGAAATTAATGAACCTTCAAAAAGTTTTTGCGCTTCTAATAATGCTCTTTTTTTAAAATAATTGAACCTCTTTTTAACGTTCTGGCTTTTTGTCACAGTTGGTGGTAGTATTTAAGCTAGGGTGCCCCGACCAAACGGGTTAGGTTAGGTTAGAACTGCGCGTATGGGAGGCATCGCCGCTGAGGGTTGGAGGCCGCGGCGGGAGAGAAGTGCCGGTATCCAACCCGGTGAGTTCCCGCATTGTCGAAGCGGAGGGGCTCAGTAGCTGTGGCTTGGTCACCCACGGTGAAGTGAAAAGGAACCCGAAGAGGGGCCGCTCGTCAGCGCTTTTGCCGATAAGCCGACGACGTAGCGGCCAACAAGTAGGTTGCGGTGCCGCTTGGGCGACATCGCAACTGAGGTGCGCGGCGATTATTTAAAAAAAAGTGCATCATTAGAAAAGAAAAATGTTTTTAGAGGTTTATGAATTTCAAAAGTGTCCATCATTAGCAGGTCAATAAGTTGTGAGACGATAAAGTTAAATATTTCCCTTTATTAAATCAATTTAATTTCCTGACATATAATATTTCTCCAAGTGAATGCAGACATGCTATGTCTTAGGATTAATTAAACTACTCCATGAGGGCAACAAAAATCAACATAGGAGGTTTTAAAGGAGAATGGGTGACCGTACCCAGACACAAAATTAAGTGGACCTACACTACACATTATTAAATCTCAGATTTTTTACTACATATTATTTAATCTCTTTTACAGTGGAGAACGCAACATACTACGAAGTATCAGTCTGGCGGATGTCAGAAAGCAATTCCACATTAGTCCTAGAGCGTCGCGCGAGCATGGGATTCGGTAGCGGCCGTGCATTAGCCGCCGCCGGACCGGGCGCCGCCGGTGCCGGTGTGTCCGGTGGATTAGCCGTCCGAGCCGGCCTCGGTGCCGTACGACGCGGCGATGAGGCGGGGGCTAGAGCTTGTAATAGATATGGCTGCTCGACGCCACTGCTGCTGAGGCCAACGGATACGTTGCTACATGCTGCTGACCCGCCGTGGTGGCATTGTAAGTACCACACATTTATTTGTTTCGTTAATACAAATTATAATCATAATTATTGCACCCCTCGTCGACCACTAGCGACACCTAGTGGGTTTCATTACAATACAACTAAAACTAAATTCAAAGACTTCCCTTATAACCACGTACAAAAGCTTCATAACGTAATATTTTCACCCCTTGCTAGCACCTAGCGACATCTAGCGGGTGGTGCGATAATCACTGCTCATTGCAAGTTACCAATGTTTTCATTCAGTAACAATAGGTGGCGCTTACAACTTCCTTTCTGATGTAATAAGAAAGTTTCTAAATATTAGGTTTCAAATCTATTATTCCTGTGTCCAAAATAGAGGGAGTTGTTTGCACTTTATGAATTGGCCAATAAACGTTTCAAAATTAATGATAACTGTCCAGATGCGTGAACTAAACATAACGTAAGTTCAAACGATTTTTTAATCGAAAATACAGCTATCCTGTAGCCTTTTGGTTTAGTTTTATGCGGCAGATATGAATAAATTCTCATAAATAAATAAAATATTATGTACGAAACGAATATTTTAAAATTTAAAATCAGTAGTATTTGCCTCCTTGACTGTCTCATGATCTATGACTAGGGCTTGTAATTCGAATATTCGAATAATGCGAATATTCGATCATTTTTGCTATTCGAATATTGACTGATGTTAAATTCGAATATTCGAATAATTTTTAGTTCAGTTTGAAAATACGAACTACGTCTGTCTTACAAGTTGTTACCTACAGACCGCGCTTTACACGTACACACACAGTGCCGGCGCCGCCACTCCGAGGTTTCGCAGCCGTAACAAATATGTATTTACAGAATTATTATGAATAAAGTCATCAACACAACTCTCTAAGACCATGTAATCCTCAAGAATGACTATTTCATGAAATCTTGACATTTGGGGATTATACTAACTTAACAAGTTGTATTACTGATTTTTTTTTCTTTGAAAATATTTATTTGGCTATACAAACTAAAAATAACAAAATTAAATCCTAACTTAACTAAAACTATACAGAAACTAAAAAATAGCGTCGAAAAATTCATCCGCATCGCTGTCGACTGGTAATGTACCCAAGAGACTGGCGGCATTACCACGTTGTATGGCGATGCCCTATATAGCCTCTGGCCAAGATAAAAGCCAGCCCTTGGGTAACGGGAATTGTCAACCAGCCGTTTCGAAATTTCTTTAAAAAGACCATGAGCACTCGGACCCCACGGCCCGAGAGTTTCAACCCCAAACGGCTCGAAAATATAGTTTCCGATGAGGTTATTATATTTTCGCCGCTTGAGGTTTTCCGCAGCCACAGCAGCAGCGCCAGCACAGCATGCCGAGCCAGGAAGATGGGATGGCGCAAGATTATCAACACACGTAGCATCCCACACTAAAGGCCTACCCACCTTCCATGGAAATAAAGACATACCGTCCGGCCTCTTGCCATCGTCGCGTGCCAAGCCATTGGGTTCTAATACAGCTGGAACGCCGACGGTGACAAGAGCTCTTCGGATGATGTCATTAATGTTCGCGCTAAACGTGCCGCGCTAAGCGACCCGCACTTCGGCTGCAAGACAGGCCGTGGTGGTGTCCGAGGCTGTTGACATCTTCGCTACAGTGACAGCGATGGGGAGAACAGCAAGGAGTGCCTAGTCGTAGGGAAGCAGCGAGGTGAAAAGTAGTGTCGTCGAACAAATTGATTGTAATTATTGTAATTCTGTAAATACATATTTGTTACGACCGCGAATCATATTTTAATCAATGTACAACTTAATACTGGCCAGCATATTGCAAAAAACGTAAGAAAATTTGAATTTCGCAGGCTACCTTAGCGCTTCCCCCTTAATATTTTTGATTTGTTTTTTTTTTTTTCATTATAATGTCAAACTATGTTGCTTAAAGGTGATTCAATTTTATATAATAAAAATACTCAACTCAAACTTGTGTATTAATTGTATAAGCAAGTTGTCCCTTCAAGGTTTCAACTTGGTTTCAAAGGAAAAAGCTAATATTCGAATAAATATTCGAATAATTCGAATACTGCCTGTAAAAACTTCGAATATTCGATTATCTAAAAACTTCGAATATTTACAAGCCCTATCTATGACTAAAGCAAAAAAAATAAACACGAATAAACTAAACTCTTTATTATTTTCAGTTTTTATAGAAAAAGACGTGGGTATATCAATAGGCGCCGTGATACTGGTGGCCGTGTTCATCATTTCCTCTGTACTGCTGGTGCGACTGGCAAGGAGGCCGCGTTCCAAGCCGCAGCCCGTCATACAGGTGTTGCAGCTTGATGACGTGGCCAGGAACTATCTGGATAATATTGGAGGTAAGCCGAAGATCTTATTTGCTTTATTTCCAGCTTATTTGTTATTTAGTCCAACGCTGTTTGTTGGCGACTGGCTGTGGTGCAACCTTTTTTGTAAATATTTCATGTTTTTTAAATATAGTGTTTTTCTTCTGACTGAAGCTGACAAACAATTAAAATTCAATTTTGTTCCTGACAGTACTATTAAGGCAACGACTCCGGCACATTACTCTAAATTTCAACCGCGAAAGGAAAAAATACACGCGACGCTGTTAAGCGATAAAACTCCTGATAATTGTATATATTGCAAACAAGGACCACACAACATTAAAACTTGTAAGAGTTTTTTAGTTTTGGAACTCGACGACCGGTGGCGATGGGTACGTGAAAACAGAGTGTGCTATCGCTGCCTTAAGTCGAATCCGCACACGTGGAACAACTGCCGTGCGAAATGCTGTGGAGTTGACGGATGTTCAAGACGTCACAACGCACTCCTTCACGGCCCAGGAACCTCCAATACTAAAATTAGCACGGCATCCTGCGGACAGTGCAATAATACACAAGTATCAGCTAAAACTACCGACCCTACCCACACGGACGGTACCGACAGCAAATCCGAGTCTGCCGTTAAGATCACAAACACGTCTGATTTTCTTGTTAATGCAACAGGGTCTCTGCCGTCGATGTCACGTCCCCGCGGTCTGCTGAAAGTGGTGCCGATTGTACTCGAGGGTCCCGATGGCGAGTTCGAGACGACAGCACTACTTGACGAGGGCAGTACGGCAACGTTGATTGACGGAGAGGTGATAGCACGCATCGGTGCGAAACCCACGTCTAAAGAGCGTCTTCACATTGAAGGTGTCAGTGGTATGACCAAGGAAGTCGAAGTAAGCTACGTAGACTTTCATATTCGTGGACGTAACCGAACCGATCGTTACCTAGTGAAGCATGCGCGGGCCATTAAACCATTAGGGCTTCGCGTACAAAATCATAACTTGGTAAACTTCTCGGATTATAGTCATCTGGCAGACTTATCTGACGAACTTTTGTACGCCGATACTCCCCCAACTGTCCTCATCGGCGCGCCAGATTGGCACCTTTCTTTGAGTCGCGAAGTACGTTGCGGAAAGAAGAACGAGCCTGTTGCCTCTAAAACTTTATTAGGTTGGGTACTTCATGGCTCACTTTCCGTTTCGTCCAAGCCACTTGAGTTCGTAAATCACACTTCGGACGATTTGGACACCCTCATTAAAAGACAATACGACATAGACGCTTTGGGTATTGCGAAAAGTGCTCCTCGCCTAAACGACGACGATAAACGAGCCATAGATATAATAGAATCTTCGGCTCGTCAACTCGAAAATGGCCATTTTGAGGTGGGTCTACCCTGGAAACAAGATTTACCGGAAATCATACCTGATAGTTATCCGCAGGCACTGTCCCGCTTCAAGGCCCTCGAACGTCAAATGGCAAAGGCTCCAACGTTTGCCGCCGCTTTTCAACAATTTATAGACGATGTTATCAGCAAGGGATATGCCGAAGAGTGCGATCCACAGACGTACCATCAGCGGATTACACCAAATACATCGTGCATCAACCCAGACGGATCCATCCGCTGGTACCTACCTATCTTCGGCGTCCTTCACCCACAAAAAAAGAAGCTGAGAGCCGTCCATGACGCTGCTGCGGTCACGAAAGGTATAAGCCTCAACAGTCTATTACTACAAGGCCCCGATTTATTATCACCCCTTCTCGACATTTTGTTCCGGTTTAGGGAAGGCGAAGTCGCTTTAAACGGGGACATCAAGGAAATGTTCCCACAAGTTAAAATCACTCCACGAGATAGGGATGCCCAACGCTTTCTCTGGCGCGGTAAGGACGGCAACCTCAAAGAGTACAGAATGTCCTCTATGATATTTGGCGCAGTGTCATCCCCATTTATCGCGCTCTATATCAAAAACAAAAATGCCAAAATAATGGAAGCAGAGTTCTCCAATGCCTGTAAGGCAATTTTAGAAGACCATTATATGGACGATTATCTCGGAAGCTACTCCAACATTGACGACGCGGCTCGACTAGCTACTGAGATAGTCACTGTCCACAAGGCTGGCGGGTTCGAAATGCGTGGGTGGGTGTCAAATCGTCCAGACGCTCTCTCACTTGTTCCTAAAGAATTTAGAAGCGATGCTACTTCTGACGTTATGCTACCACCTAGCACTGAGGTTGGCGTCTTGGGTGTCAAATGGGACCCACGGCAAGACTCGTTAGGATTTCGTACCTTACCCCAGATACCCACTATAACTTTAACCAAACGCAGTCTATTATCAAACGTTATGAAGGTTTACGATCCTCTCGGTCTTTTGATGCCAGTCATTATCTGGGGCCGCATATTAATTCAAAGACTGTGGCGCGCAGGTATTGGTTGGGATACGCCACTTCCCGAAGTGTATGTTAGTGAATGCGAGGACTGGTTTAAACAATTACAGATTGCGGCCAACATAAAAATTCCTCGCTGGTACATGAATAGGTCAGATATTGTAGACATTCAGCTGCACATGGTGGCCGACGGCGGCGAGCAAGCTTTTGCCTGTGTTGGTTACTGGCGTTTTGTTTACAGCGATAGCACCGTGTCTACGGCTCTCATCGGAAGCAAGGCACGCGTCTCGCCTCTCAAACCAGTTTCGATTCCTCGTTTAGAATTACAAGCCGCGCTAATCGCCTCGCGGTATGCACAAACGATTTTACAAGCTCATCGTTTTCAGCCCTCCGAGACTATTTTTTGGACTGATTCAACCACAGTTCTTAAGTGGATTCGGAGCGATGCACGCGCATTCAAAGCGTTTGTGGCACACAGATTAGGCGAGATACTGGAGACCTCTAACCCGTCCAGTTGGAGGTGGATCCCTACCTCTCTCAACGTCGCTGATGACGCAACAAAACCAAAAAAAATGAATTTCACCGCATGTCATCGGTGGTTTACCGGGCCGCCGTTTCTTCTTGGACCACCATGCACGTGGCCTACCGAGTACGACAATGACGTGGAAGAGAGTTCACTAGATCCTGAGTTAAAATCAGACCTAGTGGTTCTGCTCCTCGACACCCCATCATCGGACTTGCTCCCTGACCCGTCGCGTTTTAGTTCTTGGCTGCGTCTCCTTCGCACCGCCGCCCGCGTTCTCCAGGGCGCACGAATATTCCGGCTTAAACTGTCTCGGCCTATAACTCCAAATTCTAAATTGTATACAGACGGTACCACATCTCCCTATCAACTTCACGCCGCGGACATCGTAGAAGCCGAGAAGATGATACTCCAACAAGCGCAGGCAGAGAGTTTTTCCGAGGAGCTAACAGCTTTACAATCCTTAAAACCAGTGCCCAGAAACAGCCGAATAGCGAAACTTGCACCGACACTCGATTTAGACGGTTTGTTGAGACTAGACACACGGATAAGTTTTGCACCGGGAGTTAGCGAGACCGCAAAGTCCCCGATTATCCTCGACGGCCGCAACCATGCTGTACGACTACTCATCCTCTATGAACACAACAGAGCGTCGCATCACTTCAACGAACTAGTGCTGAACGAACTCCGACAGAAATATTGGATACTTAGAGCACGAGACAGCATCCGTAGCGTAGCACACGCCTGTTTACAATGCCGAAGATGGAAAACCCAACCAACTCAACCCCAGATCGGCAACCTACCCCTTGAAAGACTCGACCATCACAAAAGGCCCTTCACACACGTCGGCCTCGACTATTTTGGCCCTATTATGATAAAAATATACCGTCGCCAAGAGAAGAGGTATGTCGCATTATACACGTGTTTAGTGACGAGAGCGCTTCACTTAGAATTAGTCACTTCACTATCATCAGACGCCGCCATAATGAGCCTGAGACGCTTCATTGCCCGCCGAGGATCACCTACAACTATTTTCTCGGACAATGGCACAAACTTCGTTGGGGCCTCCCGCGAGCTACGCGGCCTACATGACGACTTGGTACAGGAATACGCCACCAATCACAAAATCGAATGGCGCTTCATTCCGCCCGCTTCTCCATTCATGGGCGGTGCGTGGGAAAGGCTCGTGCGAACCGTAAAAACAGCACTGAAATCCTGCCTCACCAACCAACCGCTCAAGGAAGACGTGCTAGCGACGCTCTTGATGGAGGCAGAAGCCATTGTAAATTCGCGACCATTGACCTATGTTCCTACATCTCCCGACTCACCAGAGGCAATAACGCCATTTCATTTCATTCTTGGTACATCTTCTGTCGCGCCATGGACTTCAACACTCACGGACGCAGACCTGCTGAGAAGGTGCGACTGGCGTAAAACCGTGCGACTGGCGTAAAACCTTGCGACTCGCCGATAAATTCTGGGTACGATGGGTGCGTGAATATCTGCCGACGCTCCGACCGAGAGGCCTCCCCACCAGCAACACAACAAACCTGAGTGAGGGGGATGTGGTGCTGATCGCCGACCCTAGCCTGCCTCGTGGTTTATGGCCCCTAGGAAGGATAGAGAAGGTGTATATAGGATCCGACGGAGCGGTCCGCGTAGCAGACGTCCGTACCAGGGGCGGCCTCCTGCGCCGACCGGCCCGAAAACTTGTTTTAATAGAAGCCGCACCCTAGTCAGTCTCCACCGATTGTTAGTGTTCCACTGGGGCTCCGGTATGTTGGCGACTGGCTGTGGTGCAACCTTTTTTGTAAATATTTCATGTTTTTTAAATATAGTGTTTTTCTTTTGACTTTTGTTGTTGTCAGGTCTGAGCGGTTGTCAGGTTCTATTTTTTCCTTAATAAATTTATATTATTTACAAATACGTGTTTCTATCATATTTTCATCTTATACAGTCCACTAATATATTAATCAAATCCGCTAACTATCACTGTTTGGTTGGAAGTAAATACAACTTTTTTTGATTTTCATCTCCGGTTTAGGAATAAAGTCGAAGTTGCAACTGACATTGTAACCCTAAAATAATTTTGTGTTTTATGCGAAAAACGACTAAGTATTCCAGATTCTGGGCAACAGACCAACAGAATCCAAATGCATAACCTTCGTAATTTACACCAAAACAGAAACATTTTAAGTCATAGCTGTGTATGCCGTGCATGGAGGGATCCTCAGCCTTTCTAATCATCATCCTCATTCCAGAGCACAAAGTGCACGCGTCGTGCAGCCTGCGCTCGTGCAGTAGCGGCTACTCGGACGCGTCGGGCGACTCCGCGCCGGCCGAGCGGCGCCGCAAGCCGGCCGCGTGGGAGCGCTGGGAGCCTCCCCCGCCCGACGTCACCCTCACGCTACATCGGGAAAGTGCTGTTTAAAACTACGACTGATTTAAAACATGGCTACTGACTTGTCGTGGCTACTTTTGGTAAAACCCTGGCATCAGTGCATAACCTAAAAATAACCGGTTGATATGGTATCGCTGGACGAACAGCTCTTAAAATATTGAAGACACTACTGGATTACTGTAAGGTTATCTACTTTAAAGTTTTTTTTTTCGACTGATTTCAATATGTTTGTTCAAACCTCTGTTCGAGGCAGAAAACAACGAAAACCAACGAATTCGTGACGTTATTTGACAGTTTGACGGACACTAAGGTTCAGGTTCACTAGTTTGAATCTGGCTGTTCTTATTATGATTCAATAAAAGTTCGTGTATTCGTTTGAAACTGTGCATAAATTTATCTATCAACTGTTATATTGTTCAATCGACCAAACACCAAAATAAGATCTACAAAAGTCATATTCAAATGGATTTGTCTGTTCCTCTGTTAAGATTATAAAAATATCCATAGAAATCTAATTACACTGCCATAATGTATAGTTTGAAATAATATTACGAGATTAAAAATCTTAAATATAATTTAAAAGTAACTGTTGCGCCATCTATTGTTAGATTTTCAAAACCCTTGCTGTTGTTAAAATTTTATGACTTTCTAAAAGTGATTGTTAAGAGTGAATAATTATAATATTTAGAACGCATTATAAATATTATTTAAATTTGAAGTTTACCATCATATTTTAATGAAACAAGATACCTGCTGAAAACTGCTCACTTCATAAAACGGTGAAAAAATAAAAACATGATCACAAATTTTTGCAGAATTTCAACAGAAGCAATGAATTGACCTAAATAATTTTCAACGCGTTCTAAGTTGACCTTTTTAAAAACTTTTATCAGTCAGTAATTTAATCTGAGTAAAGAAATAAAAATAAGTACATGAAATTATTAAATACCTACTTTGCCAATTTCAAATGAATGTGATGCAAAATTAATTTGATAATCTATCTATTCTCTACAGCCTTTTTAAAAGCAAAAGTGTCTTTATATATAGTTAAAACAATGCATTTATTAATTTATGGATTACGATATATCTTATCGTTGAACCATCCATATCACTTTATATCTGTGCCATGAGTCCATGACCCATGAAAGGCTCCAACGAAAAAAAACAGGCTTTAAATTATTAAGTATATTAGTTTATTACAAGCTTATATTTAGAAATACTGTATAATTAAGTAAATCTAATAAAAAATATTTAAAACCAAATATTATTATGTATGTTTATTCATTTACATTATTGATCTGGAATATCTCCTCTCCCTCCGTTATTATTTTCTTTAGCACTCGCGGAGACGCCATGTTTGTTATTGTTTACATTTAATGAAGAACCATCAGCGTTCTTCTGTGGGTAAGAATAATTCTCATTATTTTTAACAACTGTTGTAGAAGTTTGGATATTTTCTCCTAATGGTTGCTTAACACTTTGAGGTTTTGCTGTTACCTTATTGCTGTACACAACATATTTAAATTGAGCAGTGTCCTTTTTGGCAGTTCCACTATTTACAACAGTTCCATTAACATATTGATTAGCATTTGTTTTCACATTGGTCCTTAGAGCATCACTTCCTGTCACAACTTTTCCTGTATTAGGATTACTCTGTAATTTATAAACGTTAATAGGAATCTTTGCATTCGAAACATTTTCTTTCGAACCTACATTAAGAACAGCTTTAATTTGTTTCATGTTTCCATTCGATCCTATTGAATTCCTGCCTCTATTGTTTACGCGTGCGATATATTGCCCTAAGGTCTGAGGAAAATCGTCTTTCTCACCCACATTATTAAAAGCTTGTACTTTCCTAGTCGGCGGATTTACTTTGTCTTTTGAGGCACTAATATCTTCCGCAAAATGCAGCGATTTGTGTGAGTGTAAAGGAATAGGGCGAGGATTAATAGCTTTAGTCTTCGTTGGTCTTAAATTATAACGAACAGGGGTATCTTTTAAGGGTCTCAACCTTTGAGATGTCAATCTAAAACCATTAGCAACGTCAGACTCTTTTGTTAACTCCTTACGAAATGAATTCTGTACATACGAATTTGCTTCTACTCTTGGGTATGAGAAGTCAACAAATGAAGGACCCTGATACTGATATACCTTTTGCACAGGAGGAACCTCCTCACGGAAAGAATTTTGTACGTACGCATTTGCTTCTACTCTTGGATATGAGAAGTCTACAACTGGAGGACTCGGATACTGAAATACGTCTTGCCCAGAGGCAAACCGATACGGGTCTGCACCCAACACTATAGCTTCATCGATCCTTTTCTTAACACACATCGGTAGTTCAGTCTTCGTCTTTATAGTTTCCACTAGTTCCACTCCAGGGTTATTGTGATCTGTGTAAATCATCACTGGCTCATTGTTCTGAATTTGTTTGTACGAATATGTTGGTTTAAACTGCACTATTGGTTCGACATTTTCTTCGACAGTCCTGATTACCTCAGTAAAGACGGGTCTAGTTTCAACTACCTCTGTCAAAACCGGTCTAGATTCAACTACCTCTGTAAGAACCGGTCTAGTTTCAACTACCTCTGTAAGAACCGGTCTAGTTTCAACTACCTCTGTAAGAACCGGTCTATTTTCAATTACTTCTGTAAGAACTGGTCTTGTTTTAATTATAGGAGCAGTCTTGATATTTTCGTCTACGACATAATTAGGAGTGTTTAATGAAGGAAACATAGGAACAATAGTCTCTTTCATCACATTATTTTGTCCTCCATACAGAATACCCGTTGAAAGCAAATTATTGACTTCTTTCACAGCCACAAGAGTGTCGTCTTTAGATTTTGAGCCCACGACAGTTCCAAAGGCATTTAAGTTTACCTTTCCCACAGCCGGAGGGTACACAAATTCTTCAACTACAGGTTTCTTAGGTGCAATCTTTATCATAACGTCATCATATTCAGGTAACTGAAATAGTTTGTATCCATTTTCTTCCTGTAAAACTGGGGCTGGTTGGATGTTGATTTGGTTTCCTCCGAAGACGGCTGATGTTATCAAATTCTTGAGGTATGCGAGGTCTCTCTTGTGACGTCCATTTGGGGATGCTACGGCGACACTTGCCAGAAGCAAACACTGAAAGGCGAAGGAAAATCTTGGTAAGTATTTAAAGGGTCATTCACAAAATTGTATGGTTCACTATTAAAACAAATGTATGTTGTATGTGTGACTGTCATTGGAGAAGAAGTAGAGACGCGGAATGTAGATATGGGGAAGGTCATAAGCATCGTCTACAAACCCACTAACTACAAGGTCAGTAGGTATGACTACAAAATTAAATATGAAATGAAATCATGAAAATGTATCTTTGAAGTAAGCAAAGATCAGCAAAATGTATTTAAGGACATGTTTCACAATATCCAGAACGATCACTATGAACCAGAAAAAAAAAAATACCAGTGCGCAAACTGTAACCATGAATTCGGCATATGATCCTAGAAGTAGTAATTTCTCGTTGGTTTTCAAATTAATAAACTGCCGTTTCATAGAAAAGTACAATACCTACGCTACGCGGTCAAAATATATCGCCCATTGTGTCAACCTATGTACAGTTTCTATGTTTATGTCTGTAATTTATTTGGTGTACATAATAAAGAGTATTTCTATTCTATTTTTTATAACCGACGAAACATTTCTACACTAGAATCTAAAATCATAGTCTAATCTAGAATCATATGCTAAATTCATGGTTACAGTTTACGATCTGGTTAATTTTATTTTCCTGTATGTATGAAATAACGAGATGTGCTAGATCACAGCATAACTAACCATAACTAATCCGCAAAACGTGAAACAAGATAATTCCAACATATCAAGGAACGATGGACATCAAAATATATATACATACTCACATTAAAAACAAACAGCCGCATATTAAACTTTCACAAACGTCACTACTGGTAAACTTCAGCCAAGCACTGTACTTCAAAACTAAATTTAAAATCAATCGTATCCCTTGTTTTATATAGCCATAATTTGTGGAGAAAGCCTGCATTAAAGGAAATGAGTCTACTTAGGAGTGATTAGTTAAATACATTGCTTTATAAAAATATGCAACCTGATGGGCTCAGGAATTTTAGTAGAAGTGCATATTTTATACTAAATGAGTAATTAAATAATGAGAAAATTCGAATTTAGACAATGAGTTGCATTAAGGGGGAAGCTCTAAGGTGGCCCGCGAAATTCAAATTTTCTTACGTTTTTTGCAATTTGCTGGTCAGTATTAAGTTGTATGTTGATTAAAATATGATTCGCGGTCGTAACAAATATGTATTTACAGAATTATAATCATTAAAGTCATCAACACTACTTTCTAAGACCATGTAATCCCCAAATGTCAAGATTTCATGAAATAGTCATTCTTGGGGATTACATGGTCTTAGAGAGTTGTGTGATGCAGTCAACTTTAATGATTATAATTCTGTAAATACATATTTGTTACGGCCGCGAATCATATCTTAATCAACGTACAGCTTAATACTGACCAGCAAATTGCAAAAAACCTAAAAAAAATTGAATTTCGCGGCCTTTCGCCTTAAGAATTAACTATAATTTGATGCAGTAGGTGTAATGTTTTCACTTTCGTTCATTGTAATTATGTTAGAGGTCAAAGTTTTCAAAGTTAATGGCAGGAATATCGATACGAAAACTGTAACTATACCTATATAATTCAGAGCATCCTAGCGTAGAAATTTTTCTCCGGTTATCAAAAAATTAATCTGCTGTTTCATAGAAAACTGCAATACCTACGCGGTCAAAATGTACGAAACCGCAATTTTTTTTTTTTAATAACCGTCGATAATTTTCAACTCATGATATCCAAAATCATGTAGGTACTGAATGAATCCATGATATTGATAACAGGTTACGCGTCAATGGCACTGCAAACTGCAACCCTGTTTTAACCTTATAAAGTAACTAATAGAATCTGCGACGAAAGGTCGAATAAATCACAAAGCCCTTTAGAAAAAAACCAGAGGCCTTCCTGAAATCCAATTAGAACAACAAAATAACACGTTATTTCTGAAAACATCGCAAATTACAAACACAACTTGCAGATTCAAACTTACTGACACCTACATTTTCTGCAAATAAATGATTCTTGAATCTTGTTGGTTTCTGCAAACTGCGAGAATGTTGAACTATAACAGCAGAAATTGTATAATTTCGAGAGTATACAGCTGTAGATATTGTGTAGGTAGTAACTTACAAAATCAAAAATATTTATTCAAATTAGGCTGGGGCTTTGACTTTTCAAACGTAAAATATTACATATGGCAGTCCCCCAAAACGCCGCCCCTCACCACTTTCTAGTGCTTTCGCTGTGAAGAAGAAGTGGCGCAATAAACTCCCCAGCAGCACATCTGTCTGTTCAGTCATTAGAAAAACTTGGTCCTATACAATATTAGATATGCAAAGTAATTAACATTACGAGACAGAACATTAAATTAAATTATTTGCCATAATGTCAGCTAGCCACGTCAATACCTATATACCAACAATGAAAACTATACCTCCAGGCATGAAGGGCGTGACAGCTGACATATTTAATGCAATGTTACTTGAAGTCACAAATGATAAACTAGGACCATCGAAATTAAATAAATAATACATTTTAATAAAACCAATACTCATATTATTATAATGTTTATTAATACTAATGGAAGACAAGAGTTACAATCAGTTGCGTCTATTGAGATTCTCATGATCATGTCCACTTAGATACACTAGTACACACCCGTAGGTGATACAGTTTATAAAACAAATTATGTCGATATACCAATAGATAGTTTTATACGTTTTGATGATATATATTTATGAATTTAATTTGACTAGAACGTTGTTCAATGATGACCCCTAAAACAATCATCGCGAATAAAATATGTTTAAGAGAGCATAGATAAATCTGGGTTTAAGAAATTACCAAACCTTACATAAGTATATAAAAATAGATTATATACTAAACAGATTCTAAAAACATTAATTATCATTTTCGACGTTGGATGTAAAACACAAAAACAGCAGAAAAGAGAACGAATTTTCTGAAAGGCCTTCCAAATTTCCCACAAGCCGAACCTAACGATCTACGAAACAGACTGCCACATAGATAATTATGGGTGTCAGAGACGAAACTCTGCAAAGTCGTCTCGGGTACTGAATTGGTACTTCTTAGTATTTATTAAATGCTAAAAATTAAAAATTATGACTTAGAATAAGAATATACTATGAGATCACTCGTTTATATTAAAATCGGGTTGATACCCTACTATATCCATATTTCTGGAATCTTCTGGATCCTTCCATTTACGCGCACCAGGGCACCTCAGCGTCGAATACGTGTCTCGGAGGATGGATAGCGTGGGGTGCGTGGTGGGGCTGTGGGGAGCCATGGAGCAGCTCGCACATGAAGCTGATGTAGGTGATGGCCAGCCTCAGGGTCTCGATGCGGGAGAGACGCTTCTCGTAGGCGAAAGTCGGGACCTGGGTAGGGAAATTGACATTATGAGTTCTTCAGGGGGTTTATGCACTATTTGACAAAAAGCAGGTCTTGACAAAAACTGCACTGCAAATGATTGTACTGGTCCTTTATTGTTCTTTTTTGTATCCGGAAGATGTTTAAAGACAAATGATTGGATTATGGAGCCTGTTTTTTTATTATACGGTAATGGCGCTCATTGAGTGGCATTACTGGACAAAGCACCATCTATACATATACACCTGTACCTAATGATAGTGGTAGGGAGATTTTAATAAATAAATAAATAAAACAATATACAAACAAATATTTACGATACCTTGTTATTCGGTTTTGTGGTGTTACACCTGCTCCTGAATTTGAAAATCTGCTACTTCCAGATGGTTCTCGCCTGTAGAAACGTTTTGTAAATCCTTGCCACCGATGTTACTTACTTAACTGTCGGTGGCCTTTTGATTAAAGAGAACATTACTTAACTTTACTGTTGGTAAGACATAGCGGTTCCTTTTATTTTCGTTTTGGCATGAAAGGTTAACACAAATCTTACGGTGTAGCTTCCCAACCAGCATATGCGTGCAGAAATCAGGATGCAAGCCTCAACGTAGGTATCATGTTGAGGTGCTTATATGTTCACAGCAAGACGTCATAATACTGTTATGCATCCATGCGTCCGTTAGCATGAGCGCTGCCCTTAGATTCTTTAAGAATATATCAAGTAATTACAAACCTTCTTGAGCAGCTTAATTCAAGGAACAACATGCTTTTTGTTGCTGATGATTTGACGAAACGCCGTCGTGGCAACGCATTACCTTTCTTTTTTTTTTCTGTCGGTGGACCTAACAATGGTTTAGAGTTAAACATAAAGTACAAACCTTCCTCCGCAACCTATCGAAGCCCTCATTAAGGTTGAAGGTGCGTCGCTGCTCGCGTATGTTGGCGGCTCGACGTTGAGCGACGGAGGCGACACGATGCCTCGATTTCTTGCCACCTGGATACGGACACGCATTGGTTTAGCTTAAGTATTGAATACCAACCTTCCTACGTAATTTATCGAAGGCTTCATTGAGATTGAACATGCGGCGGCGCTCACGAATGTTGGCGGCGCGACGTTGCGCGACGGAGGCGACGCGTCGCCGCGGCTTCTTGCCGCCGGAAGGGACGCGGGATCCGGCGCGGCCTCCGCAACCCGCCGCCGACCACACTGGTCAGGCCAACTTGTTATTTAATAGGAATATAAAGGGCTCCACCATCGAGCGGTGTTGTTGGCTCTCCAGTAGGTAAAGCTCGCTGGTGGATCATCGCAAGACCGCGGATGGTTCTGAATAAAACCACAGTAACCATCACCACAAGCTGATGGCTCTCCCGATCAGCCGCTATGTATGGAACGGCTATTTATTTCTTTTTTAATAACTGACGACTTTCTGCCCTACGGGATCCAGAATTATGTAAGTACCAGCAGCGCCCCGCGGTTTCACCCGCATAACTGCATAAGTGTCAATACCGTGGGAATATCGGAATAAAAACTATCCTATGTCCTTCCCCGGGATGCAATCTATCTCTCTGCCAAATTTTATCGAAATCCGTTCAGTGGTTTAGGCGTGTAAAGGTAACATACAGACAGACAGACAGAGTTACTTTTGAATTTATAATAGTACATGGATAGTGCTATACCTAGGCTACGCGGTCAGAACAGAACAGAAACAGCTAATTTTCTTTTAAAAAGCAATGATAAATTTCAACGCAGGCAGGTGGTTCAGAATCATAGCCGACCAACTAGGGAACTAAATATCAGGGCAATTTTTGACGTGAAAACATCTTTAGGCGCATTGGTCATTTTTTAAGATGGGAAAAACCATTGAACTCGCTACACTGTTATCGTAACCGACACCGCGCGTGTTTTGTTTATAAGACGATTAAAAAAATACACACGTAATTGTTCAAGTTTTCACTTCTATCGGCACTCCCGGAGTGCCACTGTTTTTTTTTTTTGTGACAGAGTTAGTTTAACTTTTGTTTAAATGACGTTACTTCTAGGTAAAAATAAGTCTAAAGCAACAAATATTCGCAAGTAGCTGCTATCATGCCAATGAATTCTCGAGGTCCCGTCAATCACGAAGGTAACCTAAGCTTGGTTTTGTAACCAACTAGCTAACGTATATTTACCCAAAAATTAAAACTGCGTAAGTGCCATTGCAGTCTCCGTAGAACAAAAATTGCAGTTTCATGGGATGTTGTTAGGATAGATTCTATACCAATAGTGTAAAACTAAGTTTGCCGCTTCCTGCAAACTGCGTGGTGCTCGATAAACCTCGAAATGTTCGGACTTCTTTCAGTTTTTGCCTTCTAAAAGGTACCTACATCTTTCGGAAAAGTCATACCTAAGTACTATTCGTACGTTAACTAATTACCTACCTATACAAAATTTGCTACAATTTGAGCGCAGCGGTAGCTCTGTATGCCCATTGGAACCCGAGATACAGCACTTCAAACATTCACCGTGTTCACAAAAATAATGTTCAAAATTATAGTTTTAGCTGTCTTCAGACAGCGATACTTTGTCGAAATATAAGTTTTGTATACAGTACCTACGTCAAAAAGGTTTCGGATGACTTTTCCGAAGGTTTTAAATGACTGGCCCCTAGATTGATTTCTAAACAGTGCACCAATTCGTTCCCTGCAAATCACCAATAGATTTAAAGCAGTAAGAAAAAGGACAATACTAGGTGCTTGAATATGAAATGGAAGGTTTCTTTTCTTCATACCATCATCCATTTTCAAGGTAAATAAAAGAAAGGAGACACCTTTAGCAATAATGAATTGTCTACCTACAGCTCATCATCGTAGCCTTTTCCCAACTATGTTGGAGTCGGCTTCCAGTCTAACCGGATACCGCCACCACCACCAACCAACAGCTACAACGTTAATAATATTAAGCAGTAGTTACCCAGGTCGGCCGGCGGGAACGCCAGGATGTCGGGATAAGGCACGGGAGCCGGCGGCGCGTCCCACAGCGGCCCGTACGGAGACACCTCGCTGCCCTGAACAAAAGACAATCAAACTCAGCCTACTGCAGTCTACAGGACACGAGAAAAGACATACCTACCGTGCTATGGTTGTTATCATCCATTAGGTATAAGACTTTTCAAAAGTTCTTTAGAGAAGAAAGTTTAAAGAATTCCAAGTTATCACGGTTTGAATCGTATTATTTAATTAAGCTTTACTGAAGGCCAGATAGGTACCTACCTATTATGGAAGACAATCGAAGGGATTTGGGTTTTTGTTTTATGTTTTGTGCATTTTTTACGAATAAATGCAAAAAAGTAAGTACTAATTAATTAATTTACAATTTAAGGAGTGTGCTTCTAAACCAAATTTAAGTTGAGCTCAAGTAATGTGATGATGATGATGATGTTGTGTGGAGTGTGTGATGTGATGTGTGTGTTAATGTGGAAAAGAATTAGATACTAGATATGAGAAGGTGATTGCAGTCTTTCGCTCTCAGAGGCCTGCACCCGATATGATAGACCAGAATGCAGGATAAATGGGTAAGATAAGAAAAAGTTAAGTCCAGTTACATACCGCTGAGCTGCTCCAGACGTGCGGCGTCTCGCTGCCGTAGGACATTAGCGGGAAATGAATCTTGATACCTTTGCACAGACTCCCGGACGAAACTGACACCACCACTGACTCACTGAGGACTATGAACCACCGCACTGACAGCCACGGACCGACCAGAACCCACCAAGCATCAAAATGGACTAAATCAAATTATATTATATCTTCACGCTGTACCCGGAGTTTCGCAGTTTTATTAATTTTACTTGCTAATCAGAAATACACCCAAAAGTTGAGGACCTATAATCCAAATTGCATCTACATTGTCTCAAATTCACCCCTAACCATGGTAACGTCAGTCTTCTCGCTCCTGATTGGCGGAGCGAGGGGTGAGATGAGGGTGGTTGGCTCTGATTGGTCGCAGCAGGCGCAGGAGGCGGTCGGTATCGACCTCTTGCTTCTGAATTTTGCTGTAAAACTGTTTAAAACATGAAAAAATAGTTTACCTTTATTAATTTTACGGAGTGAATTTTGATCGTTTTAATTAACAACGAAGTAGTCTACTTATATTTTGCCAGTTAATAATTTAATGAACTCATTTTGGTATTTACCGTCACAAAAAAACACATCTTTCTTTCGATCCTAGAGTTTTATTTAGAACCCGCGTAAATGTCGATCCCGTGGGAATATCGGGTTAAAAACTAGCCTATATGTTAATCCAGGGTGTCAGCTACCTCCATACAAAATTTCATCAAAATTGGTATAGCCGTTTGAGCGTGAAGAAGTAACAAACATATAAACACACACACACTCACAAACTTTCGCCTTTATAATATTAGTGTGATTTCCATCCTTCATAAGAGCGTTTACCGGTATGGCATTTCACAAGCCTTTGTTTTTCGTAATGGATTAACCGATTTTAATGAAACTTCATACCTACGCATAAGCAGGATACAAAGGTCTAAACAGTAAGTTAGTTAAGAACATTTTTGAAAAATAGTGTTACAGCCAAATTAGACCGATTTTAAATTTTCCATAGAAACAGAGATTTCCAGTTATATTTTTTAAATATGACATTTCGAAAATGTTCTTGTTCTTGTTTCTTGTTCTTGTTCTGCAATCCCTTCATCAATTTTCTAGCCATTCCTAGTATTCAATTCATCATGATTTCTTATACAGCCAGCACTGATATACAAACCCAACTTGTCATAATGCACCTGCACCCAGTAAAACTAATTCGGAGCACATTGGCTAATCTGTTATTGATCATAACGCATTACCGAGATAGGCGTGACCCGGACAGATGGCAGATTGGTCACGCGTGCATTGTCCAATATAGAATACTGACAGAATTGAGGATATTTGTCAACTCTGACGCGGAATTAGTGCAGATAGGGTAAAGCAGGGCAAAGCTGTATTCATGAATTCATCGAGGGGTTAGTATTGAAATGTTAATTTTGATATGTTTGCGTTGACAACTGTGGAGGTGCTCGTTAGGCGATAATTTGTTAAGGAATCTTAATTTTGTTGGATTTTGAGTTACGGCGCAGGTCCCCGTGGCACCCGCTTCCCTGCTACCGTGTCAGGAGATTTTAGGTAAATAAACGGCCGTCAGTCAGGTTTTCTTGTTGGGATTAAGTTATCGAAACCTGGGGGTCTACTCCGAAGCGGTTAACCACTGTATCGGCCGAATGTTCGGTCATTTTCTACTACCATTAATTTCTTAAATTGACTATTGGTCCCGACCAAACTGTGCCAATCCGAACCTTTTTAGAACCCTTAACCCTTTTTTTACTGTTTTTTTTAAATTCGTAGTAGGACAACAATATTCGAATCAGAAAATGACCGAACATTCGGCCGATACAGTGGTTAACCGCTTCGGAGTAGACCCCCAGGTCCCCGGGGCTTAGCAATATCACTTGCGACTGCAATACCAACGAGACAATCAATCTATCTATTTTAAGTTAGTGTAGAGTTGTAGAAGACCTCCATCACTTATTGGTGAACTATGTTCGATATGAGTCTGATAGAAATGGTGTGTACGGGGTCTTGAGGTTGAACCGACTTGATTTAGGCATTCGTCATCATAATTTTGTTTTGATTATAATATTGAGATCATACTTTTGAGAATGTTGGGTCACCTGTTATTGGCAAGTATAAGCACATAACTGTTACCTACTGTTATTTGATATTTTGTATGACAGAACCTGTTGGTGTAGTGTACCTACCGTACCTTTATAAATAAATGAAAAATAAATAAAATGAAAAATCTGCCTATAATGTTCCCACTGCTGGGACATAGGCCTCTCAGAGAGTAATCGAATCCACCACGCGGGCCCAGTAGGTACGGGTTGGTAGATGTCACCTGTCTTAAAAATGTTCAGTTTTAGGACATGCCGGTTTCCTCGCGATGTGTTCCTTCACCGTTTTGAGAGCATCATCACCAGATGAAAGAAGTAATTTACACAATGTAAAGTGCCTATCTAGGTTCGAATCTACGACCGACTCGTAAGTCGGAGTTGTTACCACTTGGCCACCACTGCACTGCACCAATGTGATTTGGTCACATTCCATAGAATAAATTTCTCAATCAAATGGTGATGTTGCGAAGAGTCTGTCCAAGTTCATGTCCCAGTAATCCGTCGGAGTCTGTAGATATTTTGTATTATTAAATGAAGAATTTACAAAAAAAGGATAGTCAGCAGAACTTCCTGTCAACACAAAAGTTAATAGTTCCAAGTTTTAAAACTCAATCTTAACAAGGGTATCTTTATCCGTGTCAAATTATGAGATTTAGCAAAACATGTCAACGAATTACATGCTTCAATTACATTTACAATAGAAAAGGGGGTTGATATTAAAAGTCAGGGGCGTCGAGCGGTCGCACGTGGCGCCGAGGGACAAAATATGTTTTGATATGATAACTAATGCTTTGTATTGTGATCTAATTGTTTAGGGGGCTGTCTTGTTACGCAAGTGTTCTATTTTATAGTGGTTTGTGTTTTGAATTGGCTGTTTGAAGCTAATTTAGGATTTTAAAAACATAAAGGCGAAAGCGCCAGGGTAGCCCGCGAAATTCAATTTTTTTACGTTTTTTGCATTTTGCTGGTCAGTATTAAGTTGTACGTTAATTAAAATTCGATTCGCGGCCGTAACAAATATGTATTTACAGAATTATAATCAATAAAGTCATTACCACAACTCTCTAAGACCAAGTAATCTCCAAGAATGACTATTTCATGAAATCTTGACATTTGGGGATTATACTAACTTCACAAGTTGTATTACTGATTGTAATGATTATAATTCTGTAAATACATATTTGTTACGACCGCGAATCATATTTTAATCAACGTACAACTTAATACTGACCAGCAAATTGCAAAAAACGTAAGAAAATTTGAATTTAGCGGGTCACCTTAGCGCTTCCCCCTTCGGGCTTGTTCTTTCTAATGTTTGCATGCAGCGTTGCCAGACTTACCGATTTGTTTCTACTACTACCTATCTTCTATATATATATACTGCTGAGTTTTCCCGAGGTTAAATTGTCGAACAACCCCGCATGGCTGAAACTCGTCGAGCCTTTGCGCTACACGATTCGTGACCTCAATGTTGAAAAATAATTAAAAGATGACTTATCCGTCAATCATTTTGCCGTAATTTTTTACCACTTAGTTATATCATACATTCACAGTCAAAGTGACCTATGCGCTCCCACCGACGACGCCGTGGAAGTGGCAAAGTTTGGGCCAAAAAGATTTGAAATACTGTCGTGCCAGCGCCAGCGACACGAAGAAGATGTCATACTGTAGTACCTATACCTAACGCCTATATCCGTTTCTAGTTCTACCATACGGTAACAAGCCTATAACTGAAATCTTTTTGAACGGATTTTTCAAGAGACAATCTACGAATTTCTACGCGTCAATCTCCGGTTTTTTTTTAAACGTATCGGCGATTTCTATGCCTTAGTGCCTACCTTTAGAAACTTTGAAACCTTCTATTCAAATCAATTAAATTCAAAATATATAAAATTGTATTATAAACTAGCTTCTGCCCGCGACTTCGTACGCGGATCCTGTTGCTTATGCCAGCGACAACGGGGTCGTCAAAATCGAAGATCTGAAACGTCTGATGTCGAATTCTAAGAACCCGGGGACTGGATAACAACGGGATGCGCGAGACGATTCGAGACGTCGTTTTCAGGCAATAATGAACCAATAGGGTGGTAAACTTGGCCTTGCACTTTGAATGTTGGCATAAATGGGCCTTCTGAAATCTGTTTCGCAACAAAAGATGTCATTTGAAAGGCATTGTTGTACGAACGTATATTGTCAAGAAATGTTTTGACTGTGATGGTCACCGATTAGCAGTGATCTTAATATTTCTGGAGGATTTTGTAATATTTCAATATGTACTTTCCCACCTGAGCAACACATACCGTTTGTTTCTTTTTGCTATTTAGCAGCTTCACAAAAAGTACAATTTTCAACCATACCTCCGATGGCGGAATATGTGGCGTAGTCAATCATAGGAGTATACGTAAATGCACTCCGTTCCTTATCAACCAAAGGAAGGTTGCCATGCCCTACGGCTATATCTTGAGACACATCCGATTCTTCAGATGATATCGACATTCTGTTCAGAGAATGTCGAAGTCGATCAGAATTCAAACGTTCGTTGCGCTCTTCTTAATCTGTCTCTTCATGCCGTACTCCAGCAATTCTTTCTTTCTCACTTTCTGATTATGAATATTTTATTGTGTGCGTGTTCGGAACAATGTATGATAATCTCACCGTATCAGCGGTCAGTCGCGCATCATATTCTGCACTGGTCTCTAGAGACCTGGATGTAAATGCGTAAATACGCTGAGAACGCAGGCGTGCTTCGCGATCCGAAGAGGTTTCCACGGAGCGAGTTGCAGCCTGATGTTCTCAAACGGCATCAAGTCTCTCCTGACGCTCTTCGGTAGATTCTTGGGATCTTATGATCCTCAATCTTTTAGCTCCTTTGGAACATTGGGAAAGATTTGACCTCTTTCTAGGCATGGTTATAGTTTTATTATGAAGATACCTGATCAATTAAAATCTAAGTGACTGCTCCCCTACCAAGGGTGCCCAGGCACGGGATCGTCTGGCGCCCATGTGCTGGTTTGGTCCCTGGGGTGGTCACGGCGTGCTATGTGTTCTGGTGCGCCGGTGATGGGGAGTACTCCCCAGCGGAGGGTCCGGTGACGGACAGCCGCGGCGGGTTCACGGATGAGTGCTAACGCGTGCCCATGTTCCCGCCGTAAGCGGCAGAGGAGGACACAGTAGAGTTTTTGTGGGTTAGAGTCCCACATAACTGCACTATCTCCCCGTGGTAGTGCAGAATGCATGAGCATTTCTTCACGTTAAAAAAAATAAATGGGAGTTTTGGCCAATATTAAAATTTTCAATGATATACCTGATCGTCATCGAAAATCAGTCCTAAACTGTTACCGCCTTCACCGCGTGGAGGTGAAATTAGTGATAGCTTTGATTTCCACATCAGATGTTTCTGATCTTCGATTTTTATAAGTCAACAGGAAATGCCCATCAGACCGAATAACTTTTACTAAGACGTCATTCCTATATGTGTTATGGTGTAGCTGGGCTCTTGGAGTTCCCCATCAGGTGTTCCAGATCTTCAAATTTATTCTCTCAGCAGAAAATCCTCATCACGTGGAACAATTTTTGCTATGGTACCATTTTTGTATCTCTTATAGTTAAGCTGGTCTGTTTCGGTTCTGCATCAGGTGTTCAAGTTTCCAAGATAAATTATAGCCTGAATGTTGTCCAGCCATATAATAACTATACAATAAAAAAAAATCATTCAAATCCGTCCAGTAGTTCCGAAGATCGGACGCGCAGGCCCGAGGCGTGTACGTACTCTGATAGAATACCTACCGTAACAAATGTTCGCCGTGATTCTTTAAATTGACATAACTTTTGACGTGACAACGTCTTAAATTAGGTTGCGGCTGGGAGTCACTTATGAAAAAGTGTAACGCTCGGTAACGTTACGTTCTTATTTTAAATTAGGTTGCGGCTGGGAGTCACTTATGAAAAAGTGTAACGCTCGGTAACGTTACGTTCTTATTTTCATTTAATTCCTTGTTCCTATTGTGCAATTTAATTATATTCATATCAATAAATATTCTACCGAGAAAAAGACGTTGTCACGTAAAATCTTCGCCCGTAAAACCGACTTTACAGGCAACCATTTTTTTTATTTATGAACGGATTGACATGAAATAAACACTAAATGTTAAGTGAAGCCTACTACAATATATTAGTGAAAACCGCATGTAAATCGAATAAGCCGTTTCTGATATTAGCGTGCACAAACAAACAGACAAACAGACAAAAAAAAAATTAATTACAATTTCGGGTTCGGCATCGATATAATAACAACCCCTGCTACTTTTTTTTTATATATTTCCATTGTACAGACACCACTTTTCTACAAATTTATTATATGTAGTATATATATTTCCATTGTACAGACACCACTTTTCTACAAATTTATTATATGTAGTATAGAAGAAGATATAGATATAGATAAATATTTCACATACCTAAACCTACTGGGCACATATGAAACGTCAATTGGTTGTTGCCCATTGCTGTAGTTTATTTTATTATACAGGCATATCTCGTAAAATATAATGGTAGGTAGATACCTACGGTTTATGCCAACCAACGGTCGAGATCTCGAACGACATTGTCATCCCACGAGATTGAATCTCGAAAAAAGGCTAGAGATCTCTTTCCCTAAACACGAGACACGAATTTTATTATTTTAATCCAATAATATTTTTCTAATCGCCACACGAGCGTACAATCGCCTTTTCTACGCAAATGCGCTAATATGTTTTTAATAAGTCGGAACCGAAGATAATGCAGCGTTTGGACACACTTTCACACAATGCGGGGATGACGCGGGGTGACTTAGCGAAGGGTAGCCTAGCGTCAACTTAGGGGATGGCATTTTCGTGTTCTGTTTTTATTATTTTTATTTTTCCGAGGTGTTAATCGACTTTCAGTGCTGACCGTACCAGTACCTACGAGTTTTCTAAATATGTAGTCGAGGTATTTACAGCAGGGACGTGTTTACAGCAGACCTTGATTTTATGAAGAAAAAAAATTTGCTCTAGAGGCATTATTCAGGAAGAAAAAAGGGGAATACATTTGCATGGAGAATCGCACGCCCTGTTCCCTCTAAAGTGTCTGTCGAGAAGTTGTAGTGTTGCGTGACGTTACCGATTCCCAGTTAAACAGACCCAAGGTTCGAAAAAGCCAGTTCCAGGACGAGCTAAGAGCGGAAACTTAGTTTCCCTACGTTTTGGGTCCAGTTTACATTGAGACAAAATCTATCTCATGGCTTACTATGATCTAATTTGTTCAGAGGCGTGTCGCGCCTCTAGTCCTTCACTTTAAATGCTACGAAACAACAGCTTTGTGGGCTGCTGTGAAGTGCCACAGCACAGCTAAGTTGCGCACGCGTATACTTACAGTTCGCGTCAAATAACTTTGCCGCTCTGAAGATAGGCTCTTTCCTACCCGCGCCAATCCGCGCCATGCGCGCTGCTGTTGTATTCATAGGATTAACTACTGCGCAGTGACTTGTTGCCTACTTCAGAGCGGCAAAGTTATTTGACGCGAACTGTATCTAGCTTTGATTTGTATGAAAATGTAAGCGGGATCGTTTACTGCGTCTCAGGGCCACGCTACGCACGGATGCGGGGCTGGCAAACAATTCAACCGCGACTTAAATCATCCTCATCATCTGCCTAGCCTTTTCTCAACTATGTTGGGGTCAGCTTCCAGTCTGTTGTGAAAAGGCTAGGCAGATGATGAGACCCTGTATGAATAAGGCAAGAATACAAAAAAAACACCAGCTTAATCAAATACATTTATTATTATTATACTATCTTAGATATATTATAGCTCTTCTCTATTCCCTAATCTGTGAGTCGGAGTGTTCGGAGGCATGCCCCGCGTCCCTATGTCAGGACCCCTCCTTGGCCGTCACTTTGCCGTTTTCCGTCGCTTTTGTTGTGATGCGCTCCATGACCTCGTGGTTGTAGGTTGAGTGTAGCATTAGGCCGAGGACTCCAGCCCTGTCAGACAAAATATACATTTAGAACTTACTACTGATAACTTTGTGTGATAAAGTTAGAGGTTTTGTCGTTCATGTGGTCGAACGACGCATGACGCGGGCAGAGTTTATGCGGTTTTTCTTTACGTACTGAATGCTATTATGAAAACGTTAAAGCCAGCAAGAAATCTGGGCTATTTATTCAAATGAACTGCTAGAAAATCTGATGGAATATTAGAAATACGCATCATGAACTCATGACCTTTTTCTACATTGACAGTTTAACAAACAAAATATTTTTTTAGTAAAGTTGTTGCATTTTAAGAGTGCGTTCGTTACGCACTCATATAATGCAACAAGTTTACTAAAAAAATATTTTGTTTCTTTCATAATTAGAGAACACCTGTATTCAGTATTACTTAAGTATAGTAAATCAGTTTGAGGCCAAACAAACAATTAACGAAGATCAAGCATGCCATCATTTTACACTTTAAGGCTCTTACACACCGGCGCGACTTGTCGCGCGACGTGTCGCCTGGCGATTCTGCGATATTATCGCGCCGCAACACCTTTCACACAAGCGCTACACCGTGTAGCCGCGATATCGCCGCGACACCATACAAAATGAACATTTAGTATGGTGTCGCGGCGATATCGCGGCTACACGGTGTCGCGCTACTCGTCGCGCCGCGACACTGTCGCGGCGCGACAAGTCGCCCCTGTGTGAAGTGTCGCGCGCGTTTCCATAGAAATTGTTCTATGGATATATATCGCATAATCGCGTCGCACTGTCGCGTCGCGCCTGTGTGTACAAGCCTTTAATGAATTTGCTTCTTTTGGCGCCGCCCCCCCGCACAAACTTCCTTTTTTTTTCAGTTAAAAACTTGTTTCACTGACCTTGAAGCCATAGCCAGTCTAATACTCCTCTCCTGCTCCACCAACTCGTCCAACTTCAGCCACTGCCGCACCCGTTCCATGTCGATCTCAGCCCTCCTCAGTTTCTCCCACTGGTAGTGCTTCAAGCAGGCCTTCTTAGGGGCTCGGCAGAACTCTCCCGTAGGTTTGAACACGTTGCGGACGAGGGGGCAGCCGCACACGTCGTGGTCGCCGACTTTAGGGTCTTTGAAATGTTCTGGGCACATTACCTGTGGAAGTAATTGTGAGGATATAGGTATAGCTTCTTCCACGACAGAGCAGATCATTGAGAATTAACTAGCTTCGATTAGACAGTAATTTTCCAAAGCTTGATATAGGTTTAAAGAACTTTATTTTCTCATAAGAACATAGTTCACTAAAATGAGATTCACAAAAATAACTTATAAATTTAAAAAATACAGCTTTAGCTTCTAGGGCGACAAGTCCAACGTAGAATGGTATCATAGCTTTGTAGAACAGGTAGAATTTATACAAAAGCTTTAAATTAGCAGTCTGTTTTTTAACCCTCACAGTTTTTCAAAAAAACTGGTTCAAAAAACCGCTTTAAATTTGTTAGTGTGTTCTCCGATTTTTCCATTTTACTTGTTGCACAGCTAAGCTAATATAATAATAATAAAATAACACAAGTTTTTTCCACTTACCCTCAATCTCTTACAATAGGTAGCGTTGATAGGGTTGTAGTAGTCACAGAACATGCTCTGTCCGTCGATGCGCGTGCGATGCCGGCTGCCGAACGACGCCTGCGCCTCGTACTTCACGAAACACTTCTCCATGTGTTTGACTGCGGTGCGCGAGTGGATCTCGTGGCCGCAAGTTATGCAATACATTGAGGTTTCGTCGTCGGCATCCTGTGGGGAAAAGATATTTTTATTTTTTATTTACAAAGTGAAATAAGACGGAGCCGCGTAGGAGTCTCGGAACAATAGATAAATCCTGTCTCATTTTTATCGACCTGTACACGTAGACTTGACCGGGGACACCCGAAAGACGGGGTAATCCGTAAAATATGGGGCAAATCCCCGTATTTCACGGGTACCCCGTTTTTCCAGCTTTACTAATACTGGAACCCGTATTTTTTTAAATAATTTACGGGGTAAACAAAGCTCTAAATTTAATTTTAAATGTAAAGATTACACTTCCTTCAAAAAATTAAGAGCTTTAGAAGGCTGTTTCTTCAAACAACTAATATAAATTAAAAAATAAAGTTATCGTCTTTAAACAATGCTATTTCAATTATTGTCTACCGTAAAAAACCCATATTTTGATGCTAGCAACCCTTAAATCAAAAAGACGTTGGTGGCAACCCTATGTATCTAAGTTTTTTTGCAGCCGTTCTTCGCGTAGTTCTTCTATCGTGTTGATGGCATGCTTTTTGCCATAGCTTTCGCCAGCTTACATTAGTTTTCTTGCAGTAGCCGAATTCTAAGTAGATTGAAACCTAGACGACTTCCTGATTCGATCCTTAACCCTTCGTATTATTCGAACGTGGATCCACGCGAGACACAATGGCATTTTAATTGTTTCTCTAATTACGGCATTCAACCGGTTAAAAGTGAATAACAAGCATAATTTTCTTACAGAGACCTTCCAATGATTTCCAGTTTTCTCAGTCTTTATCTAACTAACCATTAATTCTTTAATTTCCAATAATTCTTACCTTATCATCAGTATGAACAATAGTCGCATTCTTAGCCCGCGCCACAATCGCGTCTAGATCAGAATGTTGCGTGTCCAACGCTCTCAGTGCGGCCTGCGCACGCGCAAGTCCACCGCGCACCACCTCTAATGCTTTGCGGTTCTTTTGTTCAGCCACACAGGTGGATAGGGACCATTCTTGAATGCGTTGGGGTAGCACCTGAAAGGGTTTTTAGTTATTAAAAAAAATAATTATACTAGTGACCCGTCCCGGCTTCGCACGATTTTTATGACTTGACAAAACATCGAAATTCATTTATAATATTAGGTAAGTTTAATATTTATGTATTACTAGCAGCACCCCGCGGTTTCGGCGGTGGGAGTATCGGGATAAAAACTATCCTATGTCCTTCCCCGGGATGCAATCTATCTCTCTGCCAAATTTTATCGAAATCCGTTCAGCGGTTTAGGCGTGAAAAGGTAACATACAGACAGACAGACAGAGTGACTTTCGAATTTATAATATTAGTATGGATACACATAACCTAAACCTTCCTCTAACTGATGGTGAAATTCGTATCAAAATCCGTTGCGTAGTTTAGAAGAACTCACACAGACAGACCCGAAATGCTACTTTAATTTACAATATGTATACATAGATTGGCTTTGGCTGGAGATTTCTTACGTATAGATTTTAAAAGTTCCTGTGCGAACTTGAATACTCATAAGTCTCGTCAAAAACAATTTTAATGCACCTCGGTGGCATCTAAGGAACATTCACAACCCTTCATTTGATTTTTCTATCTATAGCATATTTTGTCCATTTCAGTTAGTAATATTAGCTTTTAGCTTACACAATGGCGTGGTGTTTAAATTATTTCTATACGGAACAAATTCTTGTTATACGTATTTATGATAACTTATCATCATCTCTTCATCTCCACAACCCAAATACTGGGTAATACGATACCCCTTGGTAAGACTGGTTGTCAAGATTTTCAGACTACTGACGACCCGTTACGACTGTCAAAGATTCACGAATGACAGCCGGGAGCAACGGCTTAACGTGCTTTCCGAGGCAGGGAGGGATCTTGGTATGTGAAGATCACCCATCCTTGGCCTAACCGCGGCATTCGTAGCTTAACCTGATCGATCGACCAGTGCGGCTATTATTACTTAGTTACAGAAGCAATGCTACAAGATGCACTTGCCTGATAAATCCTAGCCGTCGCGAGCCTCATACCGCACTGCGCGGAACAATACTTGGAGCCATACTGGGCCGGGCGAGTACACTGTGGCCCATAGCACTGGCGAGCCTCTGTCGTTTGTAGGTGAGTTATCGATTCTTCTGGCTCATGCTGCTCTCGTTCATGGTGCTTCTTCTTTATTCTGTTACTGCTGCTGGGATGTGGAAATGAGATGGTTTATTGTAGGTATGCATTATACCAGGCAGGCTAGATATAGAGGAGAGGAGATATAGAGGCTATAAAGTCATGTATTCACATGACTTTATAACTGTCTGGCGGTTTTGAGTATTTTGTATATGGCCTAAATATCTATATAGATAGGTGATCAAATTGGTGGTTTCTGTCAAAAAACAGGATTTTTTATGAAATTAAATTGAAATGTTTATGGGCTGATTTTTCAATCGACACATAATTTTTATTTGTGGTCTAAAATTGACGCCTGATAGTTTTTGTATGGAAGAACTGTCAAAAATTCAAAACTATTCCTCTGATAAAATAATCTGGCGTTGGAAAAATGTGTCAAAGATGTACTTACATTACTTAGGGCTATATTTCACCGGGACACCATGGCGGCGCAACCAGTCGCCGCTACCAGCAAAATGTATACAGCTCTATAGAGAGTCACTCACCTGGTGTCCGTTTGGTTGCGCAACCAACCATACATTTTGTTGGTAGCGGCGACTGGTTGCGCCGCCATGGTGTACCGGTGAAATATAGCCCTAAGTAATGTAAGTACATCTTTGACACATTTACACGTCAATATTTTGTTTGTCAATATTCTAGATGGCGCCGACTTTTCTCGCTGACTGCTCCCTGTGAAGAAATGCCGAAACAAACTCAGAGGTCATGGTCTCTTTTAAAGTGCAAAAAACGCCAGCCATAATATTCAGAAGGCAAAAAATAAACCTTATATTAAAATTCTAATACCTTGATTGTCTCGAAGGCTTTTTAGTACTCTTGATACACAACCGCATCTTGCACTTGAGCTTCAACTTGTTACTGTTGCTATACTTGTACATATCTTCACAGGCATCACAACTGAAAGATAATATTTCATTAACATTTGTTCAGAACAAAAGTATTGTAATTCATAATATTATGTGTGTTAACTAAATATTTATGATAACAGCAGGAAAGGATAATTGAATGTGTGTGATTGTTATAAGTACTTGACAGTAAACATTTATGGACAATTCTTCTTGCTTATTATACTTTATAAAGCATAACTTCAAAAGGAATGAGCACCACAGACACCTTAAAATAAAATCATATTTTTTTTTTTTTCTTTTTATAAATGTTGCCCCACACTAGGAATTTCTCCTGTATTGTGGGTGCGTTTACAAACATTTAAATTCACATACACAAACAGTCAGACCCGGAACAACTACTTGTAGGTCATACAAATATTTGTTCCGTGCGGGAATCGAACCCGCGACACGCAGCGCAGCAGTCAATCGCTTAACCACTGCGCCAACCGTGCCGTCAAATTCTAAAATAACCTGCACCCTAATTGCGTAACACACTATCAATTTCAATCTTAATAATTTTGAAGAATATTTCTAATCCATTGCTTCAAACGTTTGAAAAATGTGTATGCTCAACAACAAAAATAACAATGAATGTTGTTGAACTGTCAAAATGAAAGTCATTGCTACTGATAGTGTTACACATTTACCCTGCTGTGCAAACCTTCTTTTCCAATGTATATTGTAACAAAGATTGAGTCAACAAAGCATGTTATCCCTAAACATATGTTATTTTATTTCTGAAGCTGCAAGAGATTTATTTAATAAAAAATGGCTGTTGAAGTGTGTATGATCTGTTCTGATGGAAGTTTTTGTTTAGGTTAAATTCTAATGCAATCACTCAAATCTTTATAGGGAATTAGTTAAATATTATGTGGGGAGGAAATAAAAAAGCTATGCCCTCCAGACTGGATTTCGGCCATGGCGGCCAATCTCTCAACGGAGACTAAACCTTCGGTGCGGGAGATATTATAGTACACTAGTGTGTGCATGCAGACACAGGTACATTCGCTCTGAAGTGTCATAGGATGCAAACCAAGCAAGACATCTAACACGTCATAAGAATTACTAAATGTCCTAATACATAGTGACAGATTGCAAAAAAAAGATGAAAAAAAGAAATGGTTAAGAGGTATGTTCAAAGTAAAAGAGTTATGATGGTTACTTACTGCCCACAGTCATTCATCTGCAGACATCCAGGACAGTCTCCGCAACCATCTTTAGTGCTGGGTCTCTTTGAAGACTTGTTCTCAGAATGATCTTTCTCTTTACGTTTCTTTTTTCTATCATCACGGGGAGCTAAAACAATTATGGATAGGATCAGAGAGTGATAAATTTCATCAAAAGAAGAATGATAAGTGCCCTGGTAATAGTAAAATCAGTTTTTAAGTGAATATTAATCACAATTAGGGTTACCATATGACAGGCGTTTGACGCATTTGACAGGCATTTTAAGGTTTAGACAGGCGTGCGGCCGGCATTGGTCTGAGACAGGCATTTTCAAATTTTGCGCCCGCGCGCGCATCGCGCTTGCGTAAATGCAAGCGCGATGCGCAATAAAAGCAATATTGATTACACAGGAAAATTACAAAACTGTATCTTGTGAAGATTTTTACGTTTATATATTAGAAAAGAAAGAACTTAAAAAAAATAATGTCCTCTGACAAATATCAGTAATAAATATCCTTCTTCATTATTATCTGTTGGCTTTTACTTATTACCTACAGCGTTTTGCTTTAGACAGGCATTTTTCTGAAAATTCAGGCATTTTAGGTACCGTAGACAGGCATCCCCCTATTTACATATGGTAACCCTAATCACAATTAACCTATAATGTTCGTAGAATACCAAATAAAAGCATAACATACCAACATCTCCATCATTCTCTCTCTTCTGTGGTCTGAACCTAGTCTTAAGAGTAGGATCTTCTTCACGGCAGCGGTCACAAAAGTAGTTCTTAATATACTTAGCTTCTCTCTCTGATATGTTTATGCAATCTCCATGGTACCACTCCTCACAGGAGTCACAAGCTCTAAAATAAATCATTTGTATTAAGAAATAATATATGCATTCCAAGGTTACCTGAAAGAGATAGCAGAAAGTGATAAGGCCCCCCATTATATGTTTATATTTTTGTTATGTGCATTATAAAGTATATATAAATAAATATTAAACTTTAAGACTTAAGGAATTAATAAATTATTAATAATGTTTGTTATCTTTTGGTCAATGTCTATAGAAGTTATAATTTTTTTTTAAGTTATTGAATGTAATAAATACTATATTGGCAGAGTCATCTTTTCCATTGGTCACTCTCTAAAGTGCCTAAAATCCAGCAGGTTAGTTCCTGCGTACGTAGCTAGGGGCTGTCAACAGAAAACACTAAGTTATCCCATGAGGGGGCTACAGTTATCGAGGTCACTATTGCTTCCTACATTCTTATAGTTTTTTGCTTTTCTGCATAAGTCAATAAAGTTCCTTAAACATTGATATATGAATGGTCAAGAGAAAACCTAACCCATACCAGTTGGGGATTTGAAAACTTTCGAGCTCGCTTTCCCCATTATACTTAAGTGCCCAATGCCTCTAAAAATCCGCCTTTAAGACGACCCACTGACCAAAGACGTCCCTGTTTATTGTTATATACCATAATAAAAGGTGTTCATTAGGTCAAGTCTCTCACATCATAAATCGGGAACTGTCCGATGATCGGCATATACAGTACGCTTGTCCAGCCTGATTTAACAAGGTCGTGATCTTAGACTGCCGCTCCGGCAAGTTAAATTGCTTAGCAATTTCAGCTTTCTGCAAAAAAAAATCGTGTGAGTCCCAAACGCTTACGAAAATTACATCTTGCTGGTACTTGTGTTATTGCTGTTTAAACTTACGCTCTGCTTATATTTCTTGTCACCCATCTTGGTCTTATTAATTTTTCACATCAATTAATAATTTTGTCTGCTGTTTGCAGTAATTATGACAATTATTTACGGTAATAAAAACAAATCTCAACTCAATCTTTTCACGAAGCCATAAATTTAACCATAGACAACTGACAGTAGCATTTTTATTTTTTATTATTTTGTAAATGTATTTAGCCATAAACAAAATCTTTTATTTTTTGGGTTTCACCACAGTTACTCTATAACACACTGGGTTTCACGCTTGTGTTTTTAGACCATTATTGTGTTCTACAAAAAAAAATGTATCTTGTTATATTAACAGCCGGCAGCCGCAAGAGACGATCTTGAAGGTTAAGCAACGCTTGCTTAGTCTTGGGGGGCTTACCATCACCTCTTAAAGCAGGGCAGAAGTTGAACTGCACTACACTACAACAGCAGCTACATGAGGCTCAAAGTCAAATAACACAACTTGAGACGACCAATCTTAACATCACCGCCTCGCTGAACCAAAGTCTGTACAATGAGTTGATGCCTATTGCCCCGTCAATGGTTTCTACCATAAACCCCACATACACTATGGATTTGACAGCTGATGATGAATCGAAATCATATAATTCAGTGAGGGTAGTAAGCAGTAAAAATAAACTTAAAAAATACATTAAAATTAATAAATATATTGTTAAAACACAAAAAATGGTAAAAAGACAAAAGTTCTTTATCAAAAACGTTAAATTGAATAGAGAAAGGTTGAATTTAATTAAACAATTAGACATGTCTATATATATAAAAGGAGAAACTGACTGACTGACTGACTGACATATCAACGCACAGCCGAAACTACTGGGTCTAGGAATGTGGAATTTTGCACACGGCTTCCTTTTATAATGTAGGGGAGCACTAAGAAGGGGTTTTTGGAAATTCAACCTTTAAGGGGGTGAAAAGGGGGGATTTCGTTTGTATGAAAAATCTTATTCCTTCAGTTAATAAACTTGAAACTTTGCACGAATACTTATGTAAGTAAATTATGAAGTTTGGCATTTTTTGTTTTTCTAAACTACCCCCTAAAGGGGGATTGGGGGGTGTCAAAATTTGTATGGAAGAATTTTAACGCGCGGTCCGATTAACTCGAAACTCAGTATTTATACTTAAGATCAAAAATAAAGAATGACGTGTATCAGGGTTTTTCGAAAATCTACCCTTAACGGGGTGAAAAGGGGTAGTTAATTATACAGGCGAGGATTTTACTGCGTGGCTTGATTAACTCGAAAATTGGTATAAATAATCTTTGAGTCAAGTAATGAACATATCCCAAACGATTTTTGGAAATTCCACCCCTGTGGGGGTGAAAAGCGGGAATACAGTTTATATGAAAAATCCTAATCATTTGTTTTTTGGTTAATAAACTTGAAAATTGACCCGAATCCTTATTTATCTAAATAAATGATAATTAGATTATATTTTCGAAATTTTTAGAGGAAAATATATATATATACCTAAATAAAAAGAAAAGTCCTGACTGACTGATTGACTGACTCATCAACGCCCAGCCCAAACCCTTGGACCTAGAAAGCTGAAATTTTGCACAGAGGTTCCTTTTATAATGTAGACAAGGAATAAGGAAGGATTTTTCGAAATTCAACCCCTAAGAGGGTGAACGCGGGGAAGATGAAATTTCACGCGGACGAAGTCGCGGGCAAAAGCTAGTATTCTTATAATTTGGAGCAGAGTACTAGGAAGTACAACATTGACACAGAGACCTTGCAATCTGAACTTGACCATCTACAGGAGAAACTTAGTTCAATGACCAACAAATATAATACCTCTGAAGACCTAATGAGGGAATATGTGTTGGCAATGAATGAGCTGGTAAACTCACAAAAAAACAACTGTGAGCATTGTCAAACACCAACCAATGTCACACCGGACCATTCATTGACAACTTGCAATACCACCTTAGTGCAGCCCTGTGTTGATTTGATAATTCCTTCTACTAATAGTTCGTATAAACAGTGTAAACAAACTTTAAATAATGATATTGTGTTATTTTGTGATGAGATCGGTAAGGACTTAGGACACTTGTTAACAGCTGAATATCCGGGACACTCAATAATAAATTACTGTATGCCTGGTTGTTCTTTGTTTCATATTATGAAAAAAATTATTAAATGTAACTTTACCCAGGATACAACTTTATTAATTTTTATGGGTAATAGGGGAAATGTAAACAAAGGAGAACTGCTCCAGTATCATAGAACATTATGCAACCTTAGTTTAAGAAAAGTTGTATTGTTTACATTCCCTTATAGTAACAGTTTGCCACAGGAAGAAAATAGCTTAAGATTTGAATTGAATATGACATTGCATAACTTGACATTTAATAATAACATGTTCCATTTAGTTGATATTAACAATTATGTTAGTAATAATTTCTATTTGACAAAAGATAGATATAACATTGTTATGTACTATCTTTCTGACTATTATAAAAGACAGATAGCTGTGTCGCTATCTTATTTTTTTTCTATTACAGCCAAAAATTTGGCTAAACAACTTGCTTCTTTTTGACATTATAAATAATTCTGCCAATAATTTGGTCACTATTAATGACATTGCTAATAATTTAAATTAGAAATTAAGACAATAGAGGCAACCTCTAGCTATAATGTACTCAAAAAAAGCTTAAAATCAGTCAATAGTATCAACCTAGTGCATCAAAATATTCAAGGATTTATGAACAAAGAATTAGAAGTAGAATTATTTATGAATTTTAATAGTATTGACATACTTTGTATAACAGAACATTGGCTGAAAAGCCACCAGTTCTTGTTCAATTTTAATAATCACCAGGTTGGTAGTTCGTTTAGCAGAACAAATGCTATACATGGTGGCTCATTAATTTTAGTAAGTAACCAGCTCAAATTTAAAGATCGTATAGATATTGTGAGCCTATCAGTTGAGCGTACGGTTGAAATTGCCTGTGTAGAATTGGAGCACTCTATTGTATTAAGTGTGTATAGACCCCCTTCAGGATTGTATGACTGCTTTGAAAAGGTAATGGATGAAGTGTTACACAGGATTTGTAACTCAAACAAGTCCGTTATCATTTGCGGTGATTTTAATGTCAATTTATTAGAAAACTCAGGTTCTTGTAGTAAAATTTTAAGTCTGTTTCAGTCCTACAATCTTCTAAACCTATTTTTGGAGCCCACAAGAATAACCCCTACTAGTGCCACATGCCTAGATAATATATATACAGATATTATACCAAGCCACAAAGAAATTATAACTTTACTGGATTCTGATCATTGCGGGCAAAGGATTACTATTCAAAATCAAAACAAAAAAGTGGCTAAAAAGGATATCACTGTTAACCCCAAAACTGCAAGTCGCTTGGAGGCTTTTAAAGTTAAACTCATTGATAAATTACCAGTTTTGTCTATTCATGCTGATCCTAATCATCTTTATGATAATTTTTTTAATGTATACTGTAAACAATTTGATTCCACCTTTATTCCCAAGACTATTTCGGTTAATAGTAATGCATCGTTCAGTGATTGGGCTACCATTGGTATTCATAAAAGTAGAACACGGCTTTATGAACTGTACAATGAAAGGACTTATATTAACACTGATGAATTTAATTTGTATGTTAGAAATTATTCAAAATTATTTAAAAAAGTTTGTTATATGGCCAAGTCACGTTATTTGAGTTCAAAGATTAAAAACAGCAGTAATGTAATTAAAACGACTTGGAATATTATTAATAGTGAAACGGGAAGATCTAGTAACCGAAATACTGACTACAGCCTGTCTATTAATGACAACATAATAAAATCAGACACACAAGTCGCCGAGGCATTTGAAAATTTCTTTTCAGATATTCCCGTTTCAACTACTAAATCACTAAACTCATCACCTTCTGTTGCTGAGTCTTTGCTTAAAGAAAATGTTAATGGTTGCGATTCAGAATTTCATTTTGAATATATTACCTGTAGAGATATAATTAAAACCTTTCACACTTTAAATGTAAAAAAGACTGCAGATCTGTGGGGTAATTCTGTAGAAGTAGCCAAGTCTATTATTGACATTGTAGCGCCTACTCTAGCTATTATCTTTAATAGTTGTATTGACAATGGGGAGTTTCCTGACCTTATGAAAAATAGTAAAATAATACCTTTGTTTAAATCAGGTAGTACATCAGACCCCACAAATTATAGACCTATTTCTGTACTACCTACCTTTAGTAAAATTTTTGAGAAATTAATTTTAGACCAAATGCAAAGATTTTTTAATAAACATAAATTATTACATAGCAAACAGTTTGGTTTTACAAGGGGTCGTTCAACTACTGATGCCGGCGTTGAACTATTAGGACATATTTATAATGCATGGGAAGATAAATGCGATGCCTTGGGCATCTTTTGTGATTTGTCCAAGGCATTCGATTGCGTTCTTCACGAAACGTTAATCAGGAAACTCCGCCACTACGGGATCCGAAACACTGCTCTGGATCTTCTTATTTCATACTTGAGTAAAAGGATTCAGAGCCTTGACGTTAATGGAAAAAGATCACCCGGATCTATAGTAACCACGGAATAGAAAAAACAAGTGGAACTGCCACGCACAGCTATCGCGCGTCACAATTATGCGGAGCTCCGCAACACCGGCTTTGAGGCGCCTCAATCGCGATTAGCTACTTGCTGTGATAGGACGTCTCGAACGTAACGAAAAATATTACAAACATGCCTTATTGTGCAATTTTTATATGCAAAAACGATAGCAGGACAAAAAATGTATCTTGCGGAGGTGTATCGTATCACCGGTAAGTATAAAACTATGATAAATTTCAATATAATTGTTTTTATTGACAAAACCATATTTATTACTTTGTTGCGAACTAAAAACTACCTTATGTCCATTGTTCAAAGTCTAAATCAACTTGCTCGCTGTCTTGAATATCATCGTATACATTCTAGAAAATTCGACGCTACTCGATTAGGGATGGGACACATTCAAATAGTTCAAGTAGTATCGATAAAAAAAAAAAAAAAAAAGGTTCCGACGAATTGAGAACCTCCTCCTTTTTGAAGTCGGTTAAAAATACATAGTAGTGAAACGTTCCATGACATATTATGTACTCGTTGTCGTTCTTCTCGATTAATTGAATTATATGGTTTGAGTATGAGTATTTATATTCTGACAAATAAACCAATGTCATTCATTCATAGCTGGACGTAGGCCTCAAAAAGAACTAATACTAATAAACAGTGATAGGAATAGGTAGTGCCTATTTGCCTAAACTTCGAAGAACATAGACGAAAGTCTGAGACTTCCTTACGACTGAAATATTTTTTCGGGACTAATGTCGGGGTTTCGGGACATCACCTAAGTACATTTAATATTAATGTTATTAATAGAGTACACTAATTAAATTCATTTTCCTTTTTTTACCGACTTCAAAAACAAGGAGAACATTCTCAATAAACAGTAGATACGTATTCTATTGTTATTAATTCAGGTAAAGAACTGGGTCCGGTTGAAGTGTAGCCAGGGGCACTGGCGCGATGACTTTTCGTTTTTTTTTTTCAAAACTGTCCCAATTTTATTGCAGTTTCGAATTAACCTTGACCATATAAACTATTTAGATTGTTAGAAGCATGGTCCTACGACGCACCGTTTCCGAATTATGGGCCTCCGAATTTTATTTTATATAAAACGCTCCATATTTTCAAAATGGTGGCTCGGATGTTTTCTGGAAAGAATTTGTTGCTCTAGTCGAAAACCATGACTACTGATGAAAAAAACCCGCGAAATATTGAAAAAAAAAGTTTGAGAATTTTTTCAAATTTTTTGTCGGTCGAAAAATTTTTTTTTCCTTGATTCATGTTGGGATACTGCTTGCACGGGGGTAACACAGGGGGGGCTTAAATTTTGGTTATTTTTTGCCTAGGACGCACCGTTTTCGAGATATCGACGATGAAGTAACAAGAACTCCTAAGTGACATTTTTGCGATTTTATTTTTTATCTTAGGTTTATTTTATTGTATAACTTTTAAGTTTATTGTATACACTAGTCTCATATATCCTACTATACCCGCTCCTTGTATAATATATAACCAATAATAATATTTTTTATACCTTGCGTTTAAAATAAATAAAACGTTTTTTTCGTTTCCTGTAAAATTATGTTCTGGTAGATAAAGGTTCTTGTCACTTCATCGTCGATATTTGAATTTAATTATAGATAACTTGTCCTCATCCCTAGCTGAGTAGAAAAATAGATAACAGGTGCATACGAATATGACATCTATTTCAATGATGTTAGCGTGCTAAATAGAGTAATTTAGTTCAGCGCCCTCTAGCGTTGAGTAGCTGAACTCGTTGTGGATTGTTCGAATTTGATTGATACATGGAAAAATGTACTTCATTGATTTTGACATGTAAAATAAAAACAACATTCAGTAGTTGTAATAAGACTTAATTTTGAACAACAATAAATAAACTTTTCGCCAAAGTTGCATTTATAATTAGTAGCCAATTATATCATCGTTTTCTGTGTATTGAAATGTTTATTTTAATTTGCAATTGTGTGAGTTTGGCGACACTGGTTCCCGTACTAAGCAAGCCTAAGGGCACTTCCACTTGTTTTTTCTATTCCGTGATAGTAACAATGGGAGTCCCACAGGGCTCAATTCTTGGTCCTTTCTTGTTTCTCATTTATATTAATGACTTGCCGTACCTCATAAAGGATCATCATGATATAGTGTTGTTTGCAGATGACACTTCTCTTTTGTTTAAACTTAAACGTCAGCAGTTGGTTACTGACGATGTAAATAGCGCGATCTCGAAAGTAGTCCACTGGTTCAATGTTAATAATTTGCTTCTAAACGAGAAGAAAACCAAATGCATTAAGTTTACGCTACCCCACGTAAGGCAGGTGAAAACTAAGGTGTTGATAAAGGGCGAGGAATTGAATCCTGAAGACAACACAGTATTCTTGGGCATAACTTTGGATGCTAAGCTTCAGTGGGGTCCACATATAGATAAATTGTCAAAAAAGCTAAGTTCTGCAGCATACGCTGTTAGAAAAATTCGAAATTTAACTGATATAGAGACTGCCCGTTTAGTGTACTTTAGCTATTTTCATAGTGTAATGTCGTACGGTATTCTATTGTGGGGAAATGCCGCCGATATTCAGACTATCTTTGTTTTGCAGAAGCGAGCTGTTCGATCAATTTATAAATTAAGTCCGAGACACTCTCTCAGAGACAAATTTAAAGAGATTAATGTAATGACTGTGCCTTCTCAGTACATTTATGAAAATCTTTTATATGCCCATAAAAATATAAAATTGTTTAAAAAATACAGTGATATCCATAATATAAATACTAGAAACAAACACAAATATATTGTACCTACAACCAGGCTCAAGAAAATAGGTGGCTCGTTCAGATGCCAATGTATACGCTTTTACAATAAACTACCAAGCCACGTTCAAGATCTAAGCCTTAATAAATTCAAATCTTTCATTAAACGTAAGTTGTGCCAGAAAGCCTTTTATACCGTTAAAGATTATATTGAGGACAAAAAGGCTTGGGATTGAGCTGCTTCCAATTTCTGCATTTTGAATGATTGTTTTTCTTTTTTATATACACATTGACATTGATGAATATTTTTTTTTTAAACAATGACATTTGCTTACTTTGTAAAGTATTATATTATTTTTTCATTGTGAATGTGAAGACGATGTGGGTCATTTTACATACTTATATATATATTTTTTATTATTCTCTCTGTTCTGTTTTTTTTTTATCATGGTCTGGCAGTTTGAGTAATTTATGTGGCCTACCCAAATGTCCTTTCTTTGGTATTGTTCGTCGAATCGTTGAGCTCCGTAAGTCTTGAGTTGAGCTGCACGATTTTTGACAAATGCGTGCACTGACTGGACAGGTCCTCTCAATCTGTGTGGTTCTTTCCTCAAAAGACCACCTCAGACATCGATCTACATGGTCTTCATATAACCTGACCAAGATTATTTCTGGACTTTAAAAGAGACTGTGACCTCTGAGTTTGTTTCGGCCTTTCTTCTCAGAGTAGTCAGATAGGAAACGCCGACTTCATCTAGTTATAAAAAACATGACTGACGTGTAAAAGTGTTTGTACAAACCTACTTACAAAAAAATAAAATCATTTCAAATCATTTCAAATCACTACTTTTTGTACGACGTCTTAGTATGTACGGATGCCAGCAGGTCAACCTACCCGAAACTGTCAGATTTTCCCAATCAACCTTGAACCTTATGATTTAGCAATAAAGTTGAAAATCTATTAGAGAAATCTGACAGATTGTAGTAACTTGACGTGCTGGCGTCTGTACATACAAAAAAGTAGTGCAGCTCAACTTCTGCCCTGTAAGCCCCTTGGTCAATGGATGAGTCACCATCCATTCAGGGACATAACTACCACCGTGTCAACCGTATCAATAATAGTGAAAGAAAAAATTCGTAAAATATTAATATATCACCTCAAATTATAATTGAGGCCCGTAATTAATAAATACATAATAGGAAAAAATACGTAATTTGTTTAGGATGGCTTACAAAGGCTTCAATTCAAGCTACAAACGCGGTGCCAAAGAGTATAATAATGGAAGCGCTAAGATAGCCCGCGAAATTCAAATTTTATTACGGTTTTTTGCAATTTGCTGGTCAGTATTAAGTTGTACGGTTGTACGTTGATTAAAATATGATTCACGAAATCACGACCGTAACAAATATGTACTTATTTACAGAATTATAATCATTAGAATCAGTAATACTAAAACTGGTTGTGAGACTTTTGGGCTTCTGACCCTTTCAGAAGCCCAAAAGTCTGACAACCAGTCATGTCAAGGGGAAATCGTGCTACCCTGACAGTCTGACACCCTGCAACTGGTTACCTTCACAAATAGGCAGTCGTTCCATGTTAAATAATGGTATTCAGCTGCATCCGGCTAGACTGAAAGCAGACAACATACAATACAACATACAAAAGTAAATGGGTAGTTTTTTGCAATTTGCAGGTCAGTGTCAGGTTGTATCTTGATCAAATTATGATTCGCAACAATAACTTAATCATTAACACTTTTCCATAGGAGATTGTTGCAAAAAACGTAAGAAAATTTGAATTTCGCGGTCTACCTTATCCACCTTAAGAAAATGCTAAATGTGCTAGGCAGATAATTGTGTTTGAATACAATCATCTGCCTAGCAACACTGCAGTTTGAAGTAACACTGCATGCATTTACCACGAGAGTATGGCTGCGGAAGGAAAAGCGTTGCTCTCAGCAGCAGCATGCGGTGCAGTCACAGCCTGAGGCCCAAAGAGTACTATATGATACCGGCTGGGCCAGTTAAAAAAACTAAACGCAATGTGTCAAGTGTCAATCATGCATCAATCAATAGACAATATGTCGACGACTGTCATCTGTTTCCATAGCAACAATGATTGTTTATATTTAGAGGTTATAAAGCCATTATAAGAGTTGAATGTACTTTCAGTCTGGATAGAATATCACAAAAGAACAGTAATTTATCAACAATGGACTTAGACACCCCTCAAGTTATATCACACGTTGAACATAACATTAACCATTCCATATTCGATTGTAAATGGATTCCATGTTCCGCAAAGTTTGTTGTTATCGGTTCTCTGCCGAAAGGAACTGGTATGTTGGAGCTGTATGAAATTACGTCGGGTGAGATCCGCAAGATAAAGGAGATAGAAAGGCCGAACTCGTTCAAATGTGGAACGTTTGGGGCCAGTAGCGACGTTGAAAGAAGATTAGCAACTGGCGACTTCAAAGGCACTTTAGAAATATGGTGAGTTTCTTAGAGTTCCTGTTAAAATATTGATTTGATTTTCCCTGATTGTGTAAATAATAACCAAACAGACAAACTTTCACATTTATAATATAAGTAGGAATTAAGATATGCAAGCACCATTGAATAGAGTAGAGATGAATTCTCATATTTCTTTTCTTTTTTGTGCAGGGACTTAGAGAAAAGTTGTCAGGTGTATATCACAAAGGAACATACCGATATAATAAATTCCATAGATGCAATGGGTGGTAATACAACAAACTGTGGCGCTCCTGAAATTGTCAGTGGCAGCCGAGATGGTAACTATATTGAAGGAAAAAAAAAGAAGTTGACATGATTGCACTCGGTTTATGGCTTAAGTATATTAGCTGATATTTAACAATATACAAATCATATCAAAGATATAGTCAAATTATTCTTTTCCATGAATATTAAAGGGCCGCCATATTAGCCGTAGAACCAATGACTGTTGGGGTAGATGTGTTCTGAGTGGAGACCGCGAATCGGTAAACGTATGGCAGGACGCCCTCAGGCTAGGTGCAGCGTCGATCTTCGCAGGATGGCTGGTAGCAGATGGATGAGAGTTGCCGAAAATCGAGTTGAATGGCGTGCCATAGAGGCCTATGTCCAACAGTGGACTGCTATAGGCTGATGATAATAAATATTAAAATTATTATTTCAGGCACAGTCAAAGTATGGGACCCACGTCAAAGGGGCAAACCGGTTGCCAACATGCAGCCTATGAAAGGAGAGACAAAACGTGATTGTTGGGCTGTTTCCTTTGGGAACTCCTTCAATGACGCAGAGAGGGTTGTAGTAGCCGGGTACGACAATGGTGACCTCAAGATGTTTGACTTGCGCACCATGTCACTTAGATGGGAATGTAATTTGAAGAATGGGGTTTGTGACTTTTTTATTTCTTTTGCAGTTTCACTACATATAAATACAAAGGCCTCCCACCACACACGCGCTAATATTTAAAAAAATATAATTATTTTTGTATTTGAAGCCCAATTCTCAAGGAAGGCTATTTAACACGTTACAAGCCGCGCAAAAAGAAAAAAGTCAGAAAGAATGTTAGGTAAATAAGTATAGTGCAAGCAGGCGTTCAGCGGAAGGACATTTAGCAATAGGTAGATAATGGTTGCACGGTATGAAGCCACTGCCCGATCAATACTACAGCATTGAATTTGATAAAGTAAAAATATTATCCACAGGTATGCTCAACTGAGTTTGATCGCAGGGACATTCCAATGAATAAGTTAGTTGCAACAACTCTGGAAGGAAAGTTCCATGTGTTTGATGTTAGAACACAGAATCCTAGCAAAGGTTTTGCACAAGTGAGTAGTTCATTTTGAAGACTGTTCTGTGCACTAAGCAATAAGCAAGATTTTAATAACTGGATAATTTAAGGTGCTGGACAATACATCTAAAAGTGGAACAATATGGGTGGCGCGTCATGTCCCACAGAATCGGGACATTTTCATAACTTGTGCCGGTAATGGTCAAGTCTCCTTGTGGAAATAGTAAGTTACAGTGTTTAACGACTATTTGCCTAATACTGTCTTATGTTTATGACCTTTTCCAAGCCTCCACTTTTTAATTACGTTTTCTGACACTTGGGGCAAGGTTCACAGATTGCACTTTGACTATGCTCTGTGGACTTTACTCTCATATATTATGTAAGCGTCGCATACGATGAACATTATTTCAATAAAAGTAACGTTTTCGTATGCGACCCTTGCTCAATTTCTGTTATACAAATATTAACATTATATGAGTAAGGATAAGGTTCATATTCGTATGATTATACTTAGCAAAGTCGAGTTAAAATGCGCTTTATGAATATATCCCTTATTACCATTACCCCGTCCAGTGAGTACCCCGAGCACAGATACCACGTGGACGCTCAAGGCGTATCCAGCGGTGTGCCAGGCAAGCTGAAGAGACTCCAGCGCATGATCATCAGCTCTCAGCCAATCAACGCGTGGGAGTGGAACCGAGACCACCTTGGGTTAGCCGTCGCTACTGCCTACGACCAGTATGTCAGGATTTTAATCACTACTAAACTTAATTTGCAATAGAGTTTGTGATTCGTAAATGTATGATTAGATACGTATTTTTTTGTATGATTGCGTGTCCTGTGACTTGTGCAATTTTTGCAATTTAAATATATTTATGATTAAGTTTTAAAGAGGATTTTAATTATTACTAAACTTATTATGCATTAGTCTGTGATTCGTAAATGTATAATTATGTATTTTGTTATGTAATTGTCTTGTGCAATGTTCGCAACACAAAATAATTTTAACGTTAGTGTCGTGTTTGCAATACACAATATAAACAAGAATAATGTATACTTAGTATAAATTAACCACTATGCAGCTATCAAACGATAAATTGCAGACAATGAATAGGTAATAATTAATAATATGACAACGTAAATTGTTTAGGTATGTTGTTTGACAAGAAATAGTATATCGAGTTTTGTTTGTTGGGATTTTCCACACAATAGGCTATTTGACAATGTAAAAAATAAGGTCATAATTTATTGACACTCGTATAGATTATTATCGCTTTTAAAATCGATTTGCATTAATTTTACTACAAAACAATGTATTATATAGAAAAAAAATCCCCGAAAAAACTTCATCTTTTTAAATCTGGCGCCACGTAATCGAAAACGGTCTGGATTGGCTGAATTTAAGATGACGTCATGATTTAGTAAATTTCTGTCTATCGTTGACAGAAATGACTTTTGTCTAGTATCTCGACAGTTTCAACGTTTGTTTACGTGAACCGTGACGTCACGACGCCATATTGTTAAATATAGCGTTTTGGCGGCTTATTTAAACAGTACATTTTTATTTACTATTTTTTAAAAGAAATACATTATGCAATTTGAAGTGATAGGTTTTTGTGGGCTCGTTAGACACCATTAAATAATCTGAGATGTTTATCAGAAACCAGTCAAATAGCCTATTGATTGCTGTTTGATATCTAGTCTCCCCCGTATTTTTCCACTTTTCTTTGAGTTTGGTCAGTGCGAGCAGTGGACAATATAGGCTGGTTTTAGAGTCGCGCTGACCGTCGGCGCTGACAGCCGAAACTTCTAGGACCGTCAGCGCTGAGCGGTCAGCATTACTCAGAAACGCTATTACTACATAGCATATTGACCCATCAGCGCTGACCATCCGCGTGTGGTCAGCGTGACAGGAAAACCAGCCTTAGGTTAGCTGAAAAAAGAAAGAGTTGTAAATAAAACAACATGTCAATTTTCTAACTAAAAGAGCGATTTATTGTTAGCCCTAGTACTTAGGTACACATTATAAATAAAAATTAAGGCTAGCATTCAGTTCTTATGACCACTAATAAGTTTCAAGTTGATTGATCGTGCGCGACACATTGAAGTCGTGTCGAGCTCATTGTATCATGAACAGTGGCTCTAAGTGTAAGCTTTGTAGATAGTTAGCGTTACTATTTCATTTTAAGCTCTTTCTATACTTAGTTTATGAAAAGAAAGCACGCAGTCGCAGTGCAAACAACGTAATCAGGGATATAAATAGTTAAGCAAATTGACACCCTGCGTCAGTTTGCCGTTTTCTAGCCATTTCATACAACTGTCAAAAAATGACAGTTTTTGAATATACAGATAATTTAAGTTGGCAGTCAATTTGTTTAACCATTAATTTCTCTAACTTTACATAACTTACACTTTGGCCTCTGAACACAATCACTCGTATTGATAGGTGAGACATTTTCCTTATCTCGTCATTACCCACGACTTTAGAATGTCGCGACGATTAGTCGACATAAAAGCGTGACTGACTACATTCTTCACCCTAACGAAAATAACGCTAATTAATTCAAATTCTTAATAAGAAACGCAACTTTATAATATAACACAGACATTACCATAGCTACTAATTTAAATCGTATGGTCCAATATTTCCGTAGCTTTATGGTTCTTATTTATGCAACCACACTAATCAAATTATTTCAAAATCGTCCTTCATATCATGGCTGATAACATTTCTACGCTGATTTAAACGACTACATAATATCGACTCTTTAAATAAGCATTCATTTTTTTACCAAAATTCTTACGATTTAAGTCTAAAACAATGATGTGCAATCCACTTGCATTTTGTAGTTCACAATTTCATCTGGACAACACATTCGTTCTTTTGTCTTGTAACTTATCACTCGAAGGCGATAATGTTACGTGTAACCCCTAACTAGTGAATTGTACAAAAACTAAATTTTCATACTTCGTAAGCTAATGTTTGCTACTCCTATAAAACTTACATTATTTTTACACTCTCATGAATGATGGACTTATATAATTTTCGATCAGCTTGTTAGAAAGCCAGATTTTTGTGTTTTCGCATATTTTGAGATCGCATTCGAGCAAGCGATTGCATTTTTCATTAACATGAGACCTTTTTTATCGATGGTAATTACGATAGATTGCATGTTGGACTTTACCAATATACAATTTATAGGAACTGACGTCCAGAGGTAAGGCAAATGGCGCACTAAAGCGCGGACTGTTGCGACAAACGTAACCCAGCTGAGCTATTTAACGCTCACATTGTAGCCTTATACCACAAAACTTTACAAGTCTACAATTCAACAAAATTGTTAAATTGCGTTAAAAAAAAAAGCATAACACGGAAGTTACAAATATGTATGAGTTACAATATTGTAGACTTGCCACAAGAATGTACATATTTGAACGGTTTTTCGTTTGTGTTAGGTTTTTTGTTTTGTTGTACACGCACTTGTGTGATCTACATATTTATAAATCGTAACTTGTAATTAATGTATAGTTGTGGTGGTATAGGGCCTAAGATCGTTTGCATCTCGTGGCACAGCCAGGCTGTTTAGTGCGTCACTTGTTTCAGGCTTCACTTTTCCCATGAGTTGTGTAGTCAACTGCTAAATCGCAACCAATATAACTTTCCAACCGTCCTATACGCTAAAGTTTATTTAGTCATGGTGTCTAGTCGTCTTTGCACTTTTGTCGACATATTGCTGCCTATGACTACACCAATATTCACAGCATGTAACATCAATCAACATCATAGACATTGACATCTATATTTAGACATAACAGCCAGTTAAACATAGAACATTTCACTCAAATACAAATCGTCTCTAAATATTAACAATCCACTGTATATTCTTATAATAGTTGATGCTTATAACTGATTATCGAATTGAAAAAAATAACTGCTTACACTCTATTTGATGAATATTTTACTTTAAATAATATTATCCCAATATGTTGATTGTCACATAAGAAATGAGACCATTTCGAAAAGTAAATTGTATCTTATTAAACATATACCAACTTACTGTCTGAAGCTTACACCATTAGTGTCTAATCTACCGCTAAAAGGCTGGCTCATACTTAACTATTACACATCTCACACGCTACGGAAAAACCAACATAAGTTACTTACCTACATGTATAGAAATGAACGTACATTGAATATTTACATTTGATTACCTTACACTAATAGGGCTGGTGTACTACACTATCAACCTGGTACTTAGTCATATTGTTTGTTTGTCACGTGTATACCGCATTTGTGCGAATTTTTCGAATTTCACGGTGTAAAAAATTGATTGTTTTACTTTTGTAAGCTAACATGAAAGAGCCTGTATCCAGCCTAGAGAATTATTATCATTATTCTATTTTTCCTGGATGTGTTTCATATTATTTTCACATGACTACCAACTGATGAACGAACGACCGTGTGTTGTTTTGACAGCAGTATACAAAGCGGTCGTACACTTGTCTGATAGCGTAGTACCGAATAAAAAGCACAGGTGGATTCATAAAAATATTGAGAGGCATGTGCAATCAAAATTATTACATTCTAGATAAGTTTCAAACGAAACATCTATTAATTAAATAATTCAGTTCATTCATAATTACAACAATTATTAATTCTAGCAATAAAATCAGCTCAGCAATATACAAAGCATTAAATATTTTTTGTTATTTCCCGAATTTTCTCTTCGTCTTATCGTATCTTACATGTTGTGTTCAACAAATAAATATGAATATTTTATCGCGAATTCATAATGAGCCTTAGGCTAACATACAGACACCGAAAACATAGAATTATGAACGTAACATATTTGCATACACAACGGCATTATAAATACATCGCAATTCATAAACTATCAACAATTAATATTCGATGATAAAATATTTTATTTGTAATTGCGAAATTAGTATAATAAATAAGTTTATAATCAGGAAAGTTGGATATAATTTTATAAATAAATGTATTGTCTATCCGTCTAGTCTAGTTACTTGCGTAAGGTTTTATGTGAAGCTACAGTGCGAGTTTTAGTTAGAATTCGCACTGTGTGTGCATAGTAGTCAGTATGTGTACGTAGTCATGTGAGCGCCCTCACCGGGTGAGGAGGCCATGGCTAGGTTTTGTTACGTTGATAACGTAGCGCAAGCTGAGTGTTGTCGTCACGGGGGCTGCATGGCCTGCCGTCTTGTTTCACGTCCGTTAATGCACTTTGTACGCACACGTCATATAGCCGCTGGCGACCTGTAACAGAAACATTTCCATTTTAATAGACTGTAAGAATAGGTGTAAGACCGAACGTCAGACGACTACAAACCTTCTAAGGTTAATAGCTCAGAAATCTAAACAGATTTTATAAAGACGTTAAATTGTTTGTTTGTAAAAGATAATTTCTGGAAGTACAGATTATAAAAAAGCGGCAATTGCGAGTCGGGCTCGCACACGAAGGGTTCCGTACCACAAGACAAAAAACGCCGAAAAAAACACGTTCGTTGTATGGATACCTCCTTTAATTTTTAACTTTATTTTATTTTTTACTAGCTTCCGCCCGCGGCTTCGCCCGCGAGGTATGTCGATAAAAACTATCCTATGTCGTTCCCCAGGATGCAATCTATCTCTCTGCCAAATTTTATCTAAATCCGTTTAGTGGTTTAGGCGTGAAAATGTAACATACAGAAAGACAGTTACTTTCGAATTTATAATATTAATATGGATTATGTGTTGTTATAGCAACAATAGAAATACACACTAGGAACATTTCAACTGACAACCTATTGCGGACAGACGGACAGTGGAGGCTTAAGCGGGTCCCGTTGGTACCCTTGGGGTACAGAACCCTAAAACCACCGATAGAAAACTACACTATGGTATACGTTTAATGGTATAGTTGACTTCCTAGCGGACAAAGTCGCGGGCAGAAAACTAGTAAGTAAATATTAATTTAAACTAGTAAGTTAATATTATTTTAATTTTGGTGTAATTTTCACTAGAGACGACTCCTCTTTTCTCAAGGAAATGTATTCGGAGTCACAAGAGAAGAATGAAAGCGAGAAACACTAAGCTGATAAATACGCTAGAAAACCCTAGTGTTCATATAATTGAATCAAAATAAACAGCTGTAGGCAAAAACAGTTGGCCACAGGACTTATTGAATGTGGTTAGAAAATGTTTTCAATTAACTCGATAACATCTGCTTCCGTTAGTATATGTATTCAACCTTTATGAATTATTTATTAAGTTCAAATTCAATGACGATGTTTGTTCATTTATTTGTATCCTGAAGCCTATGGATGAGAACAATAACATCCTTCCGTACAGCTGTTATCTTCATATCTAATCAATTTGTATGTTTTTATTGTTCCATTCGCTCATTTAGTGCTCTGCGGATATTCTTTAGTTTCTTCAGGCTTTTTATATTTACGATATTTATTTAGAAAAATTGAAGCAATTTTCAGGACGCGACGTACAGTCACGACAGACGGTAGTGACTGACGCTGTGTCTGTATCGTTTAGAAAAATACAGGACATCATGAACAAACTAACGGCAAATAAGTGCTTATACACACAAGCGACACGTATGCACAATAAATCACAAACGTGACCTACACCGACGAATTTCGTGGAACGAATGTTTCTACAAGTGCCTCCAGACTGTGTGAGACATGTGCTTCGAATGGTAAAGCCGTGCATGTGACGCCTGAACCAAGAAAAAAATGCTCCAGTCAATTATCAACTAAACGAATATCACCGTTGTGTAAATAAAGTTGATAATGGTTTTGCCGCAAGCCGTTTCTTTTGTGGAGATCGGGTCAGCATGTCAAATATTGCGGTCTCCAGGCCAGACAATTTTTCCAAAAATAAGTAGTAGCCTATTTGCCCGATTGCCCAAAAGGAGGGTTATGTTTTGTTAACATACCTGTGCGAGTGATGCGAGATTCAGTCGAGGTTGTCCTGGAAGATGAGTCGCACGTAGCCAGGCGAGCCCTGCAGGGGCGCGGCGCAGAACGGACAGATGGCGTGGAAGCCGTTCGTGCCGTGCGGGATGTCCACGCTGGCCCAGTATCTGATGATGTAATTAATAATATACGGTATAGTAACTGCAAAATAATGCTGTATTATTTTGATAAGAATTTGAAGGTGAAAATATGAGTATGATGATGTTTTTCTATGTTATTAATTAGGTTGGCAAGTACGCTGATGGTTCATCTGATGTTAACTCATCATCATAACCGCCTGAGGATGCATTGCCATCTTACTTCGAGACAAAGCTGGAATGTCTTATATGCCTGTAATTTTACCGACACCCTTTCCTACCGACATCAAAACAGCAACACAGCTTGGCTGCAGAAATTGATATCTTATCATCAGCTTATAGTAGTGCACTGGTGACCTGGCATATAAGCCTACCCAGTTGCATGACATTTAATTCGTTCGTTTTTCAGCCACTTTCGTCCAGATGCTACTAGCCATTTTGCTAAGATCTTCGCTGTACTTAAGGTATGTTGGTAGACTGTTAGTACTTATCTGGACGAGTTTCTTTACAAACAGATCTATTATTACATGGGACTTACACATATCTGGCGAAATGTGGGTACTCACCCACATTTCGCCAGATATGTGTAGGTATAGGTGCACCTCTGGCTAACCCTTGTAGGAATCCAGGCGTGATGTTATGTTGTTGTTATTTTTTTATAAATATGTTTTATTTATTTGCCGTTGGAACCCGCTGTCATTCGTGGATCTTTAACAGTCGTTACAGGTAGTCAGAAGCCCGAAAGTCTGACAACCAGTCTTACCAAGGGGTATCGTATTACCTAGTAACTGGGTTGTGGAGGTCAGATAGGCAGTCGCTCCATGTAAAATACTGGTATTTAGCTGCATCCGGTTAGACTGGAAGCCGACCTCAACATAGTTGGGGAAAGGCTAGGCAGATGATGATGATGATGTTTTATTTCTTTCTTTCTTGTCTTTCTACTTACTTGACAGTCCTCTCGGAGGCCATGTGCCCGCAGGGGTTGAAGGCGTAGGTGGGCGGGCCGGCGTCCACGTAGAAGGCGGGCTCGATGCCCATGCACACGCGCACCACGGTGCCGGCCGCCAGGCACATGGGGCAGCGCCGCGAGCCCGACTCGCTGCCCTCGGCGCCCCACGAGTGCTCGCCTGCGGAGGATGTGAGTAAGGTACTGTTTTTTTATAGCTGGTGAATGGTAGTGAAGGCCACAATAAGTAAGTTACATTTATTTCAATCACGAACCAAATCGATTGAGTACACTTTTTTATTAGGTTTCGGTTATGACAACCGAATCGAACTTAAGGGGTGCTACGCACATGTTCGGCTCGGCATGATTCGGCACCGGCCCGCAGAATCTTTGGGAAAACAGCTACTCGGTTTAGCTCGAATTGTGCCGGGCAGACCCAAATATGATTAAGCGACGGTAGATGAAAAACAAAGTTTCCCGATCGGCACGAGCCCAAGAAGTGTAGTAATCGCTTCGGGTCGGCTTTGTTATTCTTCAAATACTGCCAAATCCAATGTGCCGAACGGAAAATGTGCAGCACCCGTTAGATTCCAAAAGGTTGCATTTTTCGTTAACGGCGTTTACGGGGAACTGAGGCTACCTGTCCATTGGACGGAGAAGTGCCTTCTAGCCCAAAAAGCCGAAAAGGTTTCCCAGAAAATTTATAATTTCACAAAGTTTTAAAAGTCAGATATATAAATTCAATATTTTAGAATGAATTTGTATTACGTATAGAGAATTATATACTTAACAATTTTTTTATAATGTTTATTCATCGAATTAATGATGCTGACTTTGCATCAAACAACCAATATTATGACCAGTCACGATCAACACCAAATCAAAAATTCCAAGGCTACACGAAAAACCCACTACATACACTTCTATTTTGGGCATGGCCTATGCCTAGCCTAGTGAGATAAGCGTCACAAATTAACTCACAGATTACAAACAAATGCTTATCAGACATTTATAACGCATTAACACATTTCCCCAAATCAATTTACACATATTCGAGGCATAAAAACAAATGATATAAAACCTTATTCGCCACATCTTGTACAATTCGGATATTTACCCTATTTGCTCTTTGCCTTATTAGAAGAATTGAAGATAGCTTTTCTAACACCAACAGCATTCGAGGCAACGTCATTCGAGGGCTAAAAGATCGTGTTAGCAGTGTATGATGTTGATGATGTTTACCTTGCACATGTCCACAGTTGAGGTACACGTAGGGCTGGTTGAGGTCCTGATGCGCGGTGGACAGTTTGCGCGGAATGACGAGCGTGTTCAGTCCGACGGGACACTGCGGCCGACCCGCGTTCAGCTCGTCCACTAATTGTTCGAGATCGCGTTTTGTCTGTGAAATTAATTTTTCGAAATTATGTCCAGCACAAAAGGATCCACTAACCCGAACTGGGCCCGCGTGATGGATTATGGCCCACTTCCTCTCCCAGAGAGGAGGCTGTTTCCCAGCCGTGGGAACATTGCCAACACAAAAGGTTCAATTTAAGTGTGACTCCAATTTTCTGAAAGCTCATTGATACTGTGACCAAAATGTAACAGCCAATATAAATAATAATATAAAAATATCAAAAAGATTTGGGGCAACCGATTAGTGATTCAGAAATCTGGGTTAATGACATTTTAATCAGTATGATGACGTGAAAAAAATCGTCATGACGTATTTTCTATCAGATTTACTGGCGACAGAAAATACCATGTTAGTCATGTTTCTTTACAGCTGTTTTACTGTGTCGTCATCGACTTACCGGTGAGTTTTTAAGACCTTCAGCGCTCCTCCACAGTAGCGTAGCGCCACATAAATCTATCATCGTTCCGTCTCTGAGGACATTTGTCTCTGCTTGACAGGGTAGGCCCTGTGAAAGAAAGAATAAGATATTTATAGTATGAGAGCGTACATAGAATAAATAAATATCGGCAACTCAATCGGCAAGTTTGAACGTTGGAGGAATATCTCAAGGGTTTCACACGCGTGTTTCAAATTCCTAACGAATTCTTGGAACAATTTGTACCACCTGTTTCTTGAGGTTTTAAAAATTGACTGTCTTGATGCTTTACATCCGTTCTCTTGCATCAGCAGGCGATTATACAACTGAGACTTTTTTGTAATTAAAACTTTATTGGGACACCATTATTATTTTTTTATTGTCAGGTCAGAACCGGTTGTTTATAAGTCTTCTTTGTACCGACATACCATAACATATTGCCTCGTTCGGACAGAAGGCCTAAGATTCCGACGTGCAACATCTAGGCAAGAAGTGCACTGTTGCTTTTTCTACGGTAACATTCGGGACGGTTTTTTGTCGGAACCGGTGTCCCTCAGGCCACGGTTGCAAAAAATACTGACCTATTAATACCCCCAAGCAGCTGTCCCTTTTATGACACAAACTTTGACCACCTGCAATTTTTTATTGCATATTTTCTGGCACGTTTTTTCTTGTGAATATCATAATTTTGTAAAATACACCAAAAGCTGTTGCACAGTATGCAGCTGTCAAATTTGAACTTGCGTGTGTTTTGATGGGTTTATGACGCTATGTGGTCGTAAATTACCTTCTGTTGTGCAGAGCGGCTCTCCCTGAGCGAGAACACGGCGCCCCCGACGGAAGTCTCGCGCCACGGCCCACAGGTGGCGCTGCCGCCACAGAAGTCACCGCGCGGATGCATGATCAAAACACCATTTGTCGTTAGTCCATCTATTTCGTGGTTCTCTGTCCATTTTGTCGCTTTTTCCTGGAAATTTTGATGATACGTTCAAATATTGGTGGTATGATTTCGGTTAGGGAAAATGCTATCACTTTCTGGTAATATTATGTGTGAGTAATATTTGAAGGCTGAAAAATAGACTAACGAGGCTAAGAATGGTATTGTGGCGGAACTGGGCACGGACATTTTATTTATCCATCAATGGATGGAATATTGAGAGTCAAAATCCAGCATTGGATTGCGAAAAACCGAGTGGATTAATGAGGATCTGCTTGTATACATATAGCGACCACCCACAACGTACGACGAGCTGGTTTAAAAATATGTTTTCGTCATATCTCATCTTCTATTCATGAGCAAATCAAATCCACCATCATAAAAAAATTGGTTCAAAAACTTGTCTGAATGCCTGACATTAAAAGGTCGCTGAATCTAAGTGGAGGCTCATTGCGAGTAAATGGCGACAAAATTGTTGGCATTAACGCCTACGGATAACGTCAGATGCGTCAAATCTGTACTAGGTATGTACTCAGTTTGTACTTGCGATAAAAGACCATGGAGGTTTTCTCAGTAGTTGTTTGTTTCTTACTCAAGTTACAAAACATCCTTTAAATAACTTATCGTCGTCCTACGCCTACTAGATAATTTCAGGACCAACTTAGACTGAGCCATCGTAAGCAATCTTACGCCCGGATTCTGGAACGAAAATTATCCACGTGTCCAAATTAAGGGCCCCTTTTCCCGAAACTTTAGGCATTTTACGCGCTGAGTCGGCTTGCGCCCGCGTTGCACAGGAGCCGTCGCGGTATGAACTCCGGTGACCTATGGCGGCGGACGAGCACGCCACAGTACAAATAAATCAGTAGTACAAATATTACACTAGTTTACAAATTTTTATTTTTTTTCGTTCACAGGACAAAACCGTTGGATTTGTTTTGTGACTACCTTCTAATCTGTAAAAATAAATGTAAAATGTTTTTATCAAGTCTGGTTTTTTTATAACACTCACAAGAAGTTTTGGCTTAATCTGGTTACGTAGTGATCAATTAATTGTCTTAAACTCAAAAAGGAAACATTTAATGAAATTCTATTTTTACCGACTTCACAAAAAGGAGGAGGTACTATGTTCGGAGGGCAACCCTCAAATTTTGTAGGCTCACTTATTGTTTTTCGCATATTTTATGAAGTATCTTGTGTATTTGTGTATGGTTGTCACCATCTCAGGTAGCTACAACTCCTTAACAGTAAGAAGTTACTCGAACAGGCAAGGACTGTTTTAGTAAATTGTTTTGATGTTTGATAGGGCATTTGCCACATTTGGTCTCATGATCATCAAGTCATGACCTGATGCTGCAGTCAGGATAGTCTGCAGAGTACCTAACTTCTCGACAAGTAACAGGAGATATATCGTGTTTAGGCTCATTGAAAAGGGCTCGATGTGTGGATAAACATACTGTTACTGAGAAACACCGAAGACCTGATGCTGAAGCCAGGAGCATCAGAAAAAGTACAAACCTTGAAATTACAGCACCGTACTCGTATTTGGGCTCATTTTAAACAGGACTAATTTTTTGAGACTTATGTCAACATTGCATTGAACTCAGTTCAATGCAATGTTGACATAAGTCTGGCCTGATGCTGCAGCCAGGATTATCAGCATCTAGTCTAAAAACTAATAAAAGGAGAACTCCTCAACAATTAACGTCCCTGCATCGAGAAAAGGAATATTTTATAAAAAGGCGATGGGCAAGTTGACATTATTCTATTGTAACTTAGATAAATTATAAATAGACCCACTAAAAAGCGAGAAATAAAAACAGTTTAACAAAAAAAAACCGACTTCCAAAAAAAACACTACAAACTGAAAAATAACTTTAATTTCGGAAGTCGGTGGCAAAAACTAAATAAAAAGTAATTTAAAAAAATTAAACCGACTTCAAAAAGAAATCAACTCAAAATTATGAAATAACTTTAATTTCGGAAGTCGGTGGCAAAAAACTTAAATACAGATCCCAAGACACCGACTTCCGAAATTAAAGTTATTTCATAATTTTGAGTTGATTTCTTTTTGAAGTCGGTTTAATTTTTTTAAATTACTTTTTATTTCGTAATTTTTAGTTTTTGCACTAGAATTTGACCAAGGTTTTGAGATGTTTTCCCTTTGACACTACACCCGTAGCTCGTATCAATACGCCAGGCCGTCACACTTACACGTATTAGTCCATATCTTGAAAATTACTGAACAGATTTTGATGAAACTTGCACTGTTCCCTAAGTTGAAGTAAATGTAAGCTAATACAAAAAAAATGGTCACGATCCGATTAACAGTTGCTGAGAAATGCGTGGACAAACATACATACATACATAAATACATACATACATACATACGTCTATGAAAGTTTGTGTATTTGTTTGGAAGCCTTAGTAGATTGACATATGTGAATATAATGCAATTCCAATAATATTACATACATACGTATCGAATTGATAACCTCCTTTTTTTGAAGTCGGTAAATACTGATCCCTAAGACACCGACTTCCGAAATTAAAGTTTTTTTTCAGTTTGTAGTGTTTTTTGTTGAAAATGTTTTTCAGACAGTGCAAATTAGATCATAACATTTTTTGTTTTATTTACAAGAAAAATATGTAGTAAAAAAACAGATCGGTTACAGAAGCTATAAAAATGGATGCACTACTTTATTTAACTTCAACTTTCGGTAGCAAATTTTAATAAAAAGGGTTTTTCAAGTAGTAGATGAAAAGTACTAACAAATTCGGTAGCAAGAAATAAAAAATACGTGCAATTTAGATTGTCAATTTTGTGGCAAGACCTAACAAATCACGAAACTAGCTGTTATTTTTGCCTAACTAAATATGTAGCCTTTAAAAACCAGAACAAGTGGTGTTACATACAATATAATGATGACCCATGGGTCAAAGAGTGTGGTACTTAAGATAGAAACACGTTTGTATGATACAACTACATACAGAAAGCATGGCTAATAGAAATCTCTATTCCTAGACAGCTCGTTTCGCCGAAAACTTTGTTGATAGAAAACATTGTTCGTAGATATCTCGGTTCATAAGAAGCACTTTTGACAGAGATCTCTGTTCATAGATAGCATTTCTTGTCGGAAACTTTGTTCATAGAAACCACTGTTTCACCTTGGTTCACAGAAAGCACCTTTGGTTCACGGAAACCAATTAGATCATTATTTTTTAAGTAAGCTGTATTCCTATTCACTCGCTCTTGCATCCTATGTCGACGGAGCCCCGCTCGGCGGGGCTCCTATTTCTGTGTAAAGGGTTTAAAGTAACCAAACCGAACCTCGGGGTGCCCTTCGCTCGCTCTTGCATCCTATGTTGCGCTTTTTTAACCAAGGGAAACAGTGGTTTCTATGAACAAAGTTTACGGCAAGAAGTGCTATCTATGAACAGAGATCTCTGTCAACAGTCCTTCCTATGAACCGTGATATCTACGGACAATGTTGTCTATCAACAAAGTTTTCGGCGAAACGTGCTGTCTAGGAATAGAGATTTCTATTAGCTGTGCTATCTGTATGTAGTCGTATCGTACAAGCGTGTTTCTATCTTAGGTTCCACACCGTGGGTCAAATCCTATGCTACATTCGAAAAGAATGCCTTACCCGATGTTGCCTAGTAGTTTCAGTCAATAAAACGAAGCAAAACCCACAGAATTGGAGACAGAACCTAAGACCCCATTTCGAGCCAGATGTATGATTTTGATTTCGAAGGATCTGAATTGAAGGATGTCAAAGTCAAAGTCAAGATTTCTGGTATAAAAAAAAGTTAGCAGATTACTGTTGGTCTAATTTAAGAGATACTGATACAAATCTGAATTAAAACAGAGTAAAATTTGCAATATGTAATACTTTCACTAAATGGTAATCTTAAAATTAACAAAAAAAAAGTAAAAATTTTGAAAACTAGACGATCAAAATTTTTTAAGGAAGAGTAAACAGTACATCACACACACGTTAAACTTAGAACACCCCGTCGTTTTTGCGTCGGGGGTTAAAAATTAGATAGGAAGCATTGTATAGTGTTTCTTAAGTTCGTGGTTCTCTTTGTGCTCTTTTTGAAGGTTTCACTTCTACCACGTGTGAATTGCACACATGTTTTTTTTCATACGCTTTCAAATTTCCACGCGAACGAAGTCGCGGGCAACAGCTAGTAAATAAATAAATATCGTTGGCTTGTGTCGTGGACACCAGGTAGTTGATATAATAAATATATACTTTTTTTGTAAATACATAGGTACCTACTTCTTATGTACAAACATCCATGACTCAGAAACAAAATAATGTCCATGCTCATCACACAAACATTTGCCCCTACCGAGATTCGAACCCGGACCCTAAGATCGTAAGGCGGCCTCACTACCGCTGCGCCATTCGGATCGTCAGTTTATGTAAAAATATGTAAAGGTGAATGTTTCCATTAAAAATATTAAAGATTTAAAACTCTAGTCATACTGACTTCGCTAGTCTGTGTAGAGAACCACAAGTTTTCTTCACTTCAGATGCCCTTTTTTTCTTAATTTTGTTTTTTTTATTTGCCATTTTAATTACTTCTAATACAACACGTTTTTACTCAGGTAAGTAGGCACTATTACGCGCGCGAAGACGATAATGTGGTTGCGAGCAAAAATTGCATAGGTCCTCCCTCGATGACGTCCGGCAGGACACTGGCGCGGTGCGCGCGAGTCGTTTTTCACGCATTTATTTTATATGGAAAAAAATAAGTGCCATATTAAAAATCTATCCAATAATATCCCTGTTAAACCTGATTAGTAAATGGAATGTAAAATTTTCATAAAAATTGCGTTCCCCCAAGTCTCATAAAACTTAAAATCCTTTCAAAATCGACTTTACTTGTGATTTTTTTTTTGTCGAGCAAAATGTTAAATATTGTGTTTTTAACCAAAAAAGTCACTAGATTAAACATGTATCTGTACTATATATTTTTTTGCGAATTTAAATATGGTGATTTCTATGAAAAAAACTCGATCTAGAAACGTAAATTTCGGAAAAGGGGCCCTTAAACTCAAGTCAAGAATTCCGATTGGCTATTGATAATTCAGTCAACCAATAGCAACAGTTTACGAGTGCTTGACAATTTGTAAGCTAATTATTGTTGTGAAAAAGTAAAGTTCGACCCATGATTGAATTCTTTAACATTACATAAAAAAAATACTTTTCGCCCAACCTTACGGTAAAAGTATCGGTCACTTACCCCTAAAAATATATTTCTGGAGGAGTCAAAACCGGCTGCGTAAATGCGGCAGTTGTTCACATCGTTGCGGTCTGCTATGATGCGGCACGCGAACCGTGATATTGTGCTCTGCAGCACTTTCGTGTCGCCACTCTTGTCGCCGGCTACTGTGTCCATCACCACGAAGTCGATTGGTGATTCTGATGATCTACCGATCTGGAGACAAGGAAAAAAAATGTTAATTATGACATTTTCAGAGTTTTAGAATGGATTTTAACAGTTTCAACGTTAGTAAGGTAGATCACTCATTAATGTGGTGTTTGCTATGAGAGACGTGACAGGAAAAACAACGAAATGATCCAATGCTGAAGATCCCTCAAGTTTTGAGTTGAGCTACACGATAACTGACAAATGCTTGCACTGACTGGACTGGTCCACTCAAATCTGTGTGGTAATTTCTTCAAAAGACCATTTCAGACATCAATCTACATGGTATTCACATGATCTGACCAAGATTGTCTAGCTCTAGACTTTAAAAGACTGACCTCTGAGTTTGTTTCGGTCTTTCTTCTCAGAGTAGTCAGATAGGAAACGCCAACCTCATCTAGCTTATTTTTTTTATTTTATACTATTACTAAGACGTGTAAAAGTGATTCCGTTATACTATTTACAGAATAAACAATTTCATTTCATCTCCCATTTTCGTAGAAGAACTAACAACCCACAATAATACGTACCTAATACATTACATGACATTACTAGAACATTAGGTAATAATAACACAGTAAATAACAAAGAAAAATATCCTATTACAATGTGTTTGTGGTCCGGGGTAATACCCAGATGGCATAAAATAAAATCCGGAGCATAAACCAAAATAAAAACAATAGAACTTATAGAACTGATAAAAGATTTGCTTACGAGAGTGCAATTCCCGAAGTGTTAAATGAACGATAAAATCGAACTATAATAGGAAGTCATGATTATTACTAATAGGTACTTAGGTACTTACATCAATTTGAATATGCATATTTTGACATGATAAGATAACAATTCAGTTATCCTCTATCTACATTAATTAACCGCTTAGCAACGGCGGCGGCGTTTTATAAGCATCGAATTGAAATCTGTTGAGCTCCGATTTCTTTATGAGCAAAAAGTTTAGACCGAGGAAATTTTACAAAGTTTTTTTTATTGGTGGTTAACGAGTAAATCCTCAGCAGCAGCCTGCAGCTGAGGAGTGTGAAGGCTGCATTACGTCACCCGTTCCAAAGAGTGATTGCAGTGCTCTGATTGGCAATGCCGAGAAGCATTCGCGAGCCTTCTGTCAAATGCTCCTCAAAGTGCATCGTAGAGGCCAGAGGAAGTTGTGTATGTAGATGCTATTAATATTTGTAGAATATAATTAGTAGCCAAATAAAGCGATTCGCAGCACAGAATTAAGCGATTCATGTAAAATTGAAAGCCACGGCTTTTCTCTAAACCCGACTAACTAATTGGTGGTTGGTAACAAAATAAATTTCGTTCTGTATTTCGACGAATTTATCCTGAACAATTTTGATAATTCAATAGTTTGAAACTATTTTTGGGTCTCTGTCTGCGGTGGGGCTCGTGATTTTGTTAAAATATTTAACAATTTCGTCAACGTTGTCCCATTTTCCGTTTGGCAATCACGCACCTTATTTCTTGAGCCAACTGGGACGTCAGTATCATTATTTTATTTTTATACCACCAACAGGCATTGTATTTACACATTTTAAAGTATTTTTATTTGTTATGCATTTGTAAGGTTACGTCCAGAGCTAAAAACGCTCAAGTAATCCCAAATCAATGCTTGTTTACACAGATCGTACTCGAAGCAACCTTTTAATTCCCAATTCTCGAAGCAACCTTTTAATTCCCAATTACGAGAAATTCGAAATCAATTTCTCTCGATGTTGGGTAAGATGGAGTCCAATTAACTTATAATAACTTTAGGAGTTTACAAGCATAACGATTTGATGGAAATACACATTTGAACCGTGGCATCCATTTAGATTAGGTACTTGATAACGTAGGTACAAATTGGTGAAGATAAGCGTTGAAGTGTAATAATTTAAATTACAAAATGATCGAGTAAGTTCACACGCGTGATCACGCACATGATGTTCAATAAGTCCGTGTTGTAAAGACAATGGGTGAAGGCGGTGATCCGTCGCATCGGAATTCGTTGCGTTAAATGGCAGTGTCTGTAATAGTAGGTACAGTAGTTGTGGGGGGCATATCGTACTAGAGTATAAGAATGCAGATTAGCGTGATCGACGCCGCATTGCCGTTGTTGGGTAACTTGAGGCAACGAGGCGTTTGCGTCACGAGCCCGGCGCGACACCGCACCGGCGACGCCGCATATACATACTAGTACACGAGGTGACGGGGCCTAGCATTATGCACTTATGAAATTAACTTTATGACAATCGATCGGCCGACTATTATCCAAGGCTGCATAAGAAATGGAATCTTCTTCGTACTTTAGCAATAATTTTCTTGTTCTTGAGAATGCGTAATATAGGTGATCTAATAACATCCAATTACATTTGCAGTTCAGCGAATCAATATGTAGTATGCACTCTCAAAATTACTATTCTCAAAACTAATCTAAAATGAGCACGAATCTGTTCCTCGTAATATCATAAACGACGCCTACGAGCCGAGTATTCCATGCGAGTAACTAGCTAGAACATCATTACTCCAATTTGTCATGTCTAAATTCTATCGAAGTTACAACTTCAATAGAAGTACACTAAACCCATTGCGCAACGACAGCTGCGTCTAGGTTTCAATTGAGCAACTTTGAATAATATTTTTTCCCTCCAAACCACAGAATTGGATCAGCAAGCGTGACGAGAGAATAAAGATGGTGGAGATTACATGCCATCCGGTTACCTTCCCGTTACACAGCGAGTTGTGTCCAGTACGCCTGTGCCTTAGCACCAAGACTAATCTAATCTAGCTACGGTTAAATATTAACCAAAACAATCGATAATTACATCTTGTGCAAAGAGATAAGAGCCGCCTCACGCACGGGTATCGGTCGTGTTCCGAATGTGTATTGTTCTCATAGTCTGTAATAAAATTGCTCAGCTATTTCTAATAATATTTCACCGTCCGCGTCGGTCGCCATTAATCGTCCTACAGGTATAATATACGACATAAAATCTATATAATTATACTTAAAATTCAAAGTCCTGACTGACTGATATATCAACGCACAGCCTAAACCGCTGGTCCTAGAGACATCAAATTTGGAGGGTGTGTTCTTTGTGAAGAGTAGGTATCCACTAAGAAAGGGTTTTTCGAAATTCCACCCCTAAGAGGGTGAATGGGGGAGGGTGAAATTTCACGCGGACGAAGTCTCGGGTAGAAGCTAGTTGTACAGACGCCAGCACATCAAGTTACTACAATCTGCCAGATTTTCGACTTTATTGCTAAAGCATAAGGTTCAAGGTTGATTGGGAAAATCTGACAGTTTCGGGTAGGTTGACCTGCTGGCGTCTGTACATAAATAAGGTTTAACGAGAAAAACTCAATGCTATTCTTCCTGAATCTACATAATTCCGCCCGATTGTCTTTCTACCATTGACCAAGGTTAAATGTCGGTCAAGGTTTAGCGGTTGCTGAAACGTTGTATTATGTAAATTGAAGCATTACAAGATAAACAATGCACATTAACGCACATAAAACTAACATAATCAACTGTTATAAATTTTACAGTGTTAACAGGTATTTAGAGTGCTGTGATTTGCCAGGGAAGTTACGTCAGTAGACACGGGCATCTATTTATTACAATCAGCTGTAATATTAGGTGTCAAGCAGCGCCATTTTGTACTGGCTATCGGTAAGGTAACGCAATGGCCACCTGTAATTGATATCAGCTGACCGCAGCCAGATAAGTAAGAAGCACCTACATAACAAAACCACAACTGAGCGATAGAATAATTAGAAAAACAAGAAATAAATTACTAAGGGCATTTACAAATTTTCCATTATTCGGGTCGCAGGTAAATTGCTAGCCTACAAACGTAGTCGAATTAAAATTCTACGTGGTTCAATTGGCGCCCGTAAGACTCCTTTGAACCATACTACTCCTTTAAGGTCAATTGTGTCAGGCGCGTGCTGAATCTTTAAGATTGCCATTTGAAAAGGAAATTCGATTAAGTTCTCTTCTAGACATGTCCGCTTGTTATTCTTGTCTGGCTTCCGAGATATTTTATGCCATGGAGCATTACATAGAACTTCAATATTCAAACGTTCGATTTGCAAATTCAAAAGAGAATTTCAATTGACTTCGTTGAATTTCCTCCCAGAATAGCTTTAAATAAGTGAATTTATTGTTTTCAATAATGAAGCCGTATATGAGACAATAAATATTCCCCTTCTTGCAAACAAATTCATAGTAACCGCAGGTGTGAGCGGTTAAGGCAGGGGCTGTACTTCGTTCGACCCGGCAGGCATGAAGCCTCCACTCAAAGACAATTTCCTTTCCATATATTTGATACTGGCGTTATCACCACGCTTCGCTTGCTTTTCAATCTAATTTGAGAACGGGGAAGCGGTATCATGTTCACCATTTGACTGGCATTGTCATTGAACAACAATATAATGAAGTATTTTCTAAATACTTAGAAAATACTTTATTATATTTATGTTGTTTTATGCTAGTCTACCGCAGTCAATGAAATTCCTGAATACAATTTGTATGCAGTTACACCCTACCTGCGTCTAATGAAACTTCATTTGTCCGTAGATCTCATCTTACCCACAAAATTCTACAGTAAAAGTGAAATATTTTCAGCCTTCAAATCCGCTGCAAAAAATCCTAGACAATACATAAATGCATTTCTCAAAAATACCCTCTTTCTTTAGAAAGTACCGTCTGTCTGCCGGCGGGCGCCATTTACATGGCTAGTGGCTATACATTCATCTGCTTCCTGTTATTTGACTCTCAACATGGCGACAAAAACTCAGGTACAGAACAAACACGATTAAACGCATTGTTCGTATAAAATTCACTATAATTTTTCGGTAAATAACGGAGAAACTGTACATTCTGCTTCGCCAGTTTTCTGACACCTCTATTCTCTGCTGGTGTACAATATTGTGATTAACTGTATGAGACTTTGTTACCTGGAGGCTCCATAATGTTCAGATCTTATCGATTCACGAACCACGTGTATGTTACGTTATCTACATAGTTTTGATTATTGAATAAACTTCACTGATCAATTCGCTTGTGCAATGCTCAGTTAAGCTCGATTTAATTTCGATTAAACAAAGTTATGTTATGAGCTCGTTGAGAATTTAATACGCCTACAATCGAATGCTATGCAAATATTACAATATTGACTAGGGCTGCCAGATGTTCTGGAAAAGTTGTAACATTTTCTTGTTTGAAAGTTCCTGACAATTTCAAACTTCCCAATCCATCTTGCGTTTGAAACAACATCATTAATTTTCTGAAAGCTTTTTCCAATACCATTTATTTGTACAGTAATTACGTACAGCAACGAAAACAATTGCGTAATTGAGTACGAAATATATCAAGTGGATCCCTGGTTTGACAGCGATCGAAGACAGAGCATTCGATAGCTTCGTGTAGGTGGCAGCGTAGGCGAAGATACGGGGGCTCACACGACTATCTCCAAAACATTCAGCATGCATAATTAAACCACATTATCTGAACAATGAACCTACATAATTTAGTGTATTCTAATCCCATCTACATAATTAGGTTCGTGCCAAAAACGAAACGAACTATTAGAGCCATTGCATGATCCAGATTTTTATCGGTCGTTATAAGCATTGTTGGTAATCTGACTCAGCCTTAAAGAGATTCAATTACTTAACGTATGTAGTCTGCTTGGACGCAGCTGGCTGTCAGTGTGTGAATACACACTTCATACTCTGTATTTCTAATGTCCTATATTTTGAAAAGTAACAAACCATTACAAGATTGCACTAAAAAGTCCGAACCCTATCTACACAAATACGGCGTAGTTTGTTTATATGTATTACCAATTTTAGCTCTGCAAACTCCTGAGCCTCATATCCTCGTATGTCATAAGCATGTTACAGCACGTGTTCCGAGTCAACGCATCTGCTCATGTCGATATGCGGATACAACATTTCATTTGGCTACCTGGATTTTCACGAATTTCGCATCATGCTATAGTGAGCTCTGTAGCTCTTTAAATACAGTTCATGTTACATATTATACGTGTTAATATTAAATAGGTTACGAAAAGGCGAATGTAGGGAAATTGTGTGGAGTTCCCGTTGTTCGCGACATGCCGCTGGCTGGCTGTCAATAGACAGCTTCCCCTACTAGAGGACGTCTCAACGGAAGATCTTTTGAAAAGGTCAAAAGTGATTGACGTGAAATGAACAAGATGGTTGTATTGGCCGGTAAATTTCCTGGTACAGATGACTTTCACGGAGACACTCATGTTTTATTTACCGTGTCATGTCACATTTCTATGCCATTCGATGTATTGATAAAAAGAATAATTCATTACAGAGTTACCATAAGTTCAAAATGGAAACGAATAGTCACCGATTGAAGCCCTGATTGCTGACTAACACTGGGATTTATTTTTGGTGCTGCTGACATGGTAAAACCAATTTCGCCAAAAAGGCGAATTCTGGTAACAGTTATAGGAAGTGTAAGATGGACGAAGAAGAATCACGTATTTACCTTTAAATTACACATCCTTGACCTAAACGTATACCTACCTATATAGTTTCACATGTACAGTCAACAAAGGAGTTAAGTATACAGGAGCGTCGGATATAGTTGAAGTTTACTAAGAAACCGATGGATATTCTCGAATAAAATTTTAGTTTATTAATAGAAAAAAAAACAGCTCATTTATTAAATTAAATTTCAGTCCAGAACATCCATCGGTTTCTTAGTAAACTTCAACTATATCCGACGCTCCTGTATACTTAACTCCTTTGTTGACTATACATTACGAAACTGCGAATTTTGAACCTGTAAGGCTAATGCCAACTGTATGCTACCTACATAGACATTACGCTGCACTGGCATGGAACATTCACCATCAAAGCAACCAATAATCAAGTAGCTGTATGCATAGTAGTGTGTGCCTCAAGGTATTATGTGTTAGCTAGTAAACCTGGCTTGTTGGTTCAGATTGTTTGGTGAAATTGGCCGTGGCGTTTCCGGAAAAGAAGAACTAGAACTCTTTCAAGACCATGACCACTTATAATAAATAAATAATAATAAAACCTTTATTGTCAGGCTACTATGGCCCATAGATAAATACCTTACAGACTAACATAATTATATTACATTATAATAGTACAGTAATAGTATAGTAGTACGTATTGAGGACAAGCATTAGACATTGGAAGATCGTAAGTTAATATACAGTGTGAGTCTTCATAATGTGCACATATCGAAATGAGGGAAACATAGCTTAATTTTATCGATGGAAAAAATAATTGAAAAAATAAAAAAATATTTAAAAGGATCTTTACCTGCTAAAGTATGAAGATTGCAAGGCCTTTCTTTAACAGTTGATAGGAAATGTTGTGATTGAGTTATAAACATGGTATTTTTACGTTTAGAAATCTGATACGATGGAGAATAATTTAAAGTAATAAAAAATGATAGGTAATCGGGGCTTTTATTGAGTAATTTTACAATTATTTTAAAAATTGATGAAAAAATATCAGACTTTTGTTAAAAAAAAAAACGTAATTCTCAATTGAGGGGCGATTGTTTACACAGGGGTTACAGCAGCAAAAAATTTTTTTTTTAATTTTTTTTTTTTTTTTTTTTAGGTTTTTTTAAATATTTTTCCGTCGATAAAATTAAGCTTAGTTTCCCTCATTTCAATATGTGCACATTATGAAGACTCACACTGTATTTGGGTAGCCGTACAAACCACCAACCCAGGTTATTGGTGGACTTGTAAGTCTCGAAGAATAGCTGTCTCTTTTCTGAACGAAAGCATAATATGACATGTCCGTCAACGATTACTAAATGAAATTAATGATAGCAATAAGCAAACAGATAAGAAACAAAAACAAATGACACAACGTATTGAGGCAACTGCACGTACAATAAACCAATGTTGGTCATATTTGAAAACCATCATTTTCATGTCAGCCCAGCAGAGCTCAATAGATATATTGCAAGTTGCAAAGCATTAAAAAAAAATGCCGTTCAGAGGAACAATTCTCGTAATTTTAAGAACGTTCACAGTCTGATCGCACTTAGCCTCAATCTGTCAAAAATACCTCTAATTTCTCTATATTTTTGACAAGTTTTTGACATTGATTGACGCTGAGATGTGATTGCGACTAGATTTTAAACGTTTTTAATTATGGGAATTGGCCTTCTGGTCAAAATCCAGTGCCGCTGGTGCAAACAGTGGCAATACCAGGTATAGATAGTTATTGGACGAATTCCGGCGCACAATGAGGTCGGCCCACGCAAATGGCGCGAAATGGGACATCCTTCGTTCTAGTTGCATGAGCTGCATTGTTGTTTCGCAAGCTTGCGTACTAGAGCATTAATTAAATTAATTTGTTTACACAATGATCGGTACAGCACTAGCGGCTCCTTGAATTATTTTCCAATTAAAACGTGATTAACGAGGCGTTTACGAATATAAATTTTGTTTGGATTTTAACCTAGAAAATACTCAAGACTTATGTTCGTTTTTTCTTTTTTTATCTGATCCTAATATGAAATTATTTATATACATCGTTATTTTTCTGACTTTTTCATGCATACATATTGATACTGCTGCTTACACAGAAATAATTCACGTTTATGCACGTAGGAGAATGCTGTACATAGCTAAAACTACATTCAATAAGCATTAAATGAAATATCTATAGAACTATTCGTCCATGCACGTTGCCCGGCACGGCATTAGGGAAATATAATAAACTAGCAGCGCCCCGCGGTTTCACCCGCGTAAGTTACGATCCCGTGGGAATACCGGGATAAAAACTAACCTATGTCCTTCCCCGGGATGCAATCTATCTCTCTGCCAAATATCGAAATCAGTTCAGTGGTTTCTAGGCGTGAAAAGGTAACATACCTACAGACAGACAGAGTTACTTTCGAATTTATAATATTAGTATGGATTTTGGATAGAAAACGCGTTAGCATTGTTAGCAATGCACGTTTTCCCCAATGAAAAAAAAAATGTGTCGAAACTGGGGGAATATTAAATTATCACTAGCTATGGGGGAAACTATAACATTGTGGGTAAAAAACGGAGTAGAATGCTGAGTCATGGCGCTAACGAGATGATTAAAAAGTAAATAATTAAACTTATCGAGAGAAGAGAATCGTAATCGCGGATTAACCTGATCGTAATGAAACGACTGCATTGACTAAACCTTTTAGCTTCCCATTTAATGCAAAGAAATACTTTACGTACAATTTAACAATCGGAAAACCAGAATTTTGATCCCAGATATATCGGGAATTGAAACTGTATAAAATGTATTCGTATTTTACCTGCGGGGTGGCATTGGGGGAATTCCGATGCGTCTGGCGTCTTCTGATATTATTACCGAATCGCATAACTTTCGAGGAAAACCAGACTCCACGGAGCACAGCCGGGGGCAAATTCTTAAATGACGTTACTTTGTCAGTGAAATGATTATTGTTCACCGACAATTCTAAAGGAAAATAAAGACGAAGGTCTTTATATTGAGAATCTACTGGAGTCGAGTTATAATTTGAAGACATTAATTTATCAAAATTCAACTCCAGCAGATTTAACAATCCGGAATTCAAGGCAAGTCATTTACTGCGACAATACGCCAAACACTGTACATACATTTTCTCAAGTGTGTGTGTAATTTATGTCTCGTTACGACATTAGATGTTGTCGTATTCACATCATTGTTTTCTACGGCATGAGCATGTCCTTAGGCTCTGACGGTCAATGCGTAAATTGTCGAAAACTGTCCATTCGGTAGAAAAACATACGGTGGTAATACAATACAACAAAACAAATGTCCTATACAAACTAAAATTATTACGACAATAATTCTTAATGAGTAGCCGATTGTTTGCCATTGTCCACATATTCGCACATGTTCTCGACAGGCCATCCCAATTCTCGGCGCCATTGTACTACGAACAAAGGCCATATTCCAAGATGGCTGGCGGCAAGTACAATCATATCCACGTCCTTACTCGTGGTCTTTAAAAAGAATGGAATGGTCTGATGGACGCCGGCGGTTCTACAGATGACCCAATTTGGAGCATCCCCAAGGTAAGAAATTGCGCCTTTTACGAACCCAGCTGCGTTTCAAGCTGTGAAAGTACTTTGATTGCGTTTAAGTTCCGGGATTATACTCGTGTAACGATTTGCTTTTAGTGAAATTAAAACAAGATTCGTCGTTCAATAAATTCTTGCGGCAACTCACGGTTCCAACGCTTTCAAGTATGTTGCTTTAACAGCCTGAACAGAGATACATTCTAATAAATTAACCAAATCTTGTTATTTAGTGACAGCTTACCAGCTAATGTTAAACTGATATAAATTCGTTCCGACTTTACCGAATAAACAGTCCTGAGAATTGGAAAGTAGGATACCAAAATAAATCAGATTTAATAGAACATGATGTAAGAGGACTAAGACGTTATAGAATTGAAACTACATTCAGACTGGGAAAGATAGAAACTAGGCCAGAAAATCGTCATGAATGTCACATTCATAGATAACATTGTCACGTCAAATAATCGGCCCATAATGTTCATTCAATGTGACACAGGCCTCCTCTCCTCTCTTCGAGAGGGAGTGAGCTGTACTACCAGGCGGGCTCAATGCAACCCGCATTAGATGTCACAATGTCTTCGAAGTTTTGGTTCTAGGACATGCCGGTTTCCCCGTTTTCCTCCACCGTTTTGATAGCAGTGGTGATGAAATTATTTACATAAAGTAAAACGCCTGGGTTCGAACCCACGACCTTCAACACGTAAGTCGGGGTCGTTACCACTGGGCCACCACTGCTCTCAATTCACATTACCACGTGCTACTGGCAAAATCCTCAACCCAAAATAGTCCAAATCTGTCGCGTCAACCGGAATAGTTTCAGTATATGCGCTTCCAAGTGTATGTCGTTTAAACAGCTAATAGTTTGTTATATTACAATCGAATAGTAAGTGTACGTGTCTATTGTATTTGAATCTAATGTGTCAATATTTTGTTAATTGTTCACTAAATGAGTCACTATTCAATCGATACCGTCTGAAAGGTGGATAGGAAGTAACATAAGGAAATGTGTGGATGGATTTATTTTTATAAAAGGTATTAGGTGCATTAATAAACCATAAGCGAAGCCGATTAGAGAAGTGTATTCAAGTGTCAAGCGGATTTACAGCCGACCCACAAGGAGGTCAAATGCACAAGCCTAACGGAACTCTTATAATAGTCTTCGTGTGGTGAATGAATTATGGACTGTTCCGTTTTTCACGCTATGTCGTCCTTAACAAAATCACCGTCTTTGGAACCGATATGAATTTAAAATGCATGAAACGCCAATGTCATTTTATAAGATTGCCCTTTTTTAAGGCTTTATGGAAGCGAATTAGGGATTCGAAATTTAACGATTACGATAAAAATATCAATAATGCGTTTCCAAAAACTGGTACTTACCAGCATGTAAAATTTTAAGGATAACAATTTTGACCTTTTCAATACCACATCATTAACACTGTGAACTTATTCAAAACATGTTTTCTTGACATTCAATAACGGTATTTTAATAGATACTTATATGAAAGAAAAAAAAAACCGTTACATCATGATTATAAACAAAAAACATTGTATATTTGAACAGACAACAATTTAGTAGTTGATGCAAATCAATGAGCAATTTTAATCAAAGTGAAATAATCAATTAATATTTCACTTCACCTACTATTTAATCAGACTAGTGTTTATTACGAAGACAATAGAAAGGCATTTCTTTTTTCCAATAACTGCCTAGTGACCTAGAAGACGATAACAAAGAAACAATTTGCACGGCTATGTTAATAAAGGCAGGAAACTGTGTAACGAGACAAGATGAAGACGTTGTTGGCTTTTATTTGTTACACCTCTTTAGCGCTTTCTTTCAATTATTCATTCTATATTTTGTTCAATTGCCATGGTTACCTTTCGTAATTTCTCTTCAGCCTAAGAATCTATACGCTCATTGTTGCACGAATTGGTTTTAGACGGAGCGATTGCTATTTGATGATTTCCATCTTCAAATTCGCGACGTAATATTTTGAAGCTAAGTCAGACACTAGCGAGTTATTTGACATCCATCAGCTCTACCTCTTACCCAAGAAAATAGGTCCTAATGTGATTATGTCTACGATAAGATAAAGCTAGACATTCCACATAATATTCAACAAGATAATGACGCCTACGTAGGTAGAAACTATACAAGGGTTTGAGATTGGGTCCATCCTATTCATGTCATTTCTAGCAATCCTAATTACCAATAATATGATCTAGGCGAGCATGTTCAGTCAGATCAACAGCATCCTTCGTCTAGACGTAGAGGAGCTTGAAAGCGTGTCTCATCTCAGGGTCCGATGAACCGTCTCGCCACTACCCCCAACGGCACCCTTACCCACCGGGCCTCCCCAACCCATTGAGGCATCTAGGTGAATAATCTCCGAAATATTGAAGTTCACATTGTCTGCGAATCCGATACAAAGGTTCAAATATTTATATGAAATGCCACGTGTATTTGTACGGCTTGAGTATACTGTTGAGATCTCTTTGAACTATACGAAATGTGATACGTAAAATATTTGCTATATTCGAAATGATAATTTATCTGTCAATAAGAGCACGAGAAGGTTTTCGTAAAAACATTTCAAAGCAAATTAAATTGACAGAACATCATCTCTGTTATTAATTGAATAGTTAAAGTTCTACTCAAACAAGGTGTGAATATATGAATGTATTTAATAGTAATTTGAATAAACGTTAAACGCCTAAAACAAACATATTACTAAAACATACTTGATATAAGAGATTTATTGTTCAAACAGAACAGCTTGTTTACACAACCTGGCGACTTTGATGGTAATTCAAAAAGTTTCCAATTTTAAAGCCGTATAAATAGTCTGTTGTGTGAACGTTTCGGGAGCTTTCTGGGTTGAAATACTTCATTAAAAGATAAAAGGGAAACTTAGACTGAAAGCACTTCGTTATAAAGAAACTTCAGTTCTTAGAACAATATCGAAACAACCTTCTAACTTCCAGTGAGTGAAGTATTGCTTTAATTTTAGTCTGATGGAGAGTCAGTTGTGCGGTTTCCTGCGAATAGTAGGACAGCATTAGACTTGAGATATAATGGAAAAAGTTTCACCTATAATACAGCAAGTGTGCCGCTAACGATGATAAGCATGAACTCGACGTCACCGGCGCTGCTAAATTGCAGTTCCACGTTATTTGATTCGCTTTGTAATTTTCAAGCCCCTTTGATTACTTTGCACATGAGAACGAAACGTGCGGTTTCTGCCGTGTGACTATAGGTGGAAATATGGAAAATCCTATGAATTTTCAGCGCACAGATATTATTGCAGCCGTAAAAGCTATCCAAAAGGAATACTTTCACCAGTAAAAGCGGGACGTTTCCTGGACAGCGGCCAAGGCTGCACTCTCAACGATAACGCCCGAGATTTCCACAGAGGGCTATTTTGCACTGTGGTTAAGGTTTATTGAATAATCTGTTTTCGCTGAAGATAATATCGAACGCAAGCTTTTATAAACAATGCAATAATAGTACAACAATTAATTAGAAAGTCCATTGAAGGAGTCCCTTAAAAGCATGAGCCTTTGATAAAAGGATCTGATTTTAACTTTAAGTAATTACAGATATTAATACAGCTAAATCCTCATAATGATAGCAGACTTTTACGTGACATAATCTATAGTAAATTCATAAGAACTAAAACCAGATGGCCTTTTCCCGTAATTAAAGACGTTCAAAATCTAGTCGCAATTTCATCTCAGCGACAATCAATGTTAAAAACTTGTCAAAAATATAGAGAAATTTGAAGTATTTTTAACAGATTTAGACTGAGAACTGTGATTAAAATTACGAGAATTGCCCCTCTGTTCTCTTCGTGATCTTGAAGGTTGCACGAAGATAAAATACGAGTGAAAGTAAGTTAACCGGGGCGGGGTGAACACGTAGCAAATATACTTTTGCTATATGAAAGAGACGGTGAACAACCGTTAGACGAATAACCCAAGCTCAACATGATTTTCCAGGGAACCTTAATAAACCCTAACATCGTCTACTGACATAATTCAACCTGGATGTACAGTACGACCCAAAAGAAAAACCCTTCCATCTGATATGCATAAGATCGCAATTCAGTTCGGATATACTACGAATATGCAAATGAGCACATTTGTTGTAAGTTGTAAACCAACCGGTTAGGAGACCTCGAAATTTAATTCATTTGTTTGCTGAAGAACTAGTTCATTGATGGGGGGGAGCTGTCTACTGCCACGTAGCACTCAGACTTTATAATGAGTACTGTTTGGTTTGTAGGTATAGAAGAGCTTTCTAGTAAAAACTTCCTGGAAGAAGGTGGCTTGGTGCTTGTCTAGATCCTCTAGATGTGAGGATAAGCAGTCGATTGCAGATCGCGGTTGTCAAGCCACGGTATCGATTGCGGCGGGTGTTGCGCGCCGGTCGGCCCGGCGACGTCCTTGGCCCAACCACGCCGTCTCTTACTCCCACCCCAGGTCTGACGTCACGGCACACGCCCCACCCTCGTTGACACGCGGATCGGGTCATCCGTGACGTCACGTGTGTTAGCGCCACCAAACATGATGCATCACTGAATTTTTATGACTACCGCTGCCAATCACCAAGGACGGGGTTTTTATGCAAATATTTTAGCAATGCCTCTTACCTCGGCACGGGTACGTGATGGGTCCATCTAACGGTATCGGAATTTTTAATTTATTCGGAATTCAGACATTGCTGGGAGCCTGGGGTGATAAATTCCGAAATTAAATTAAAGACAAACTACTTAATGTTTCAACCCTTTCATGAAACGAAACAAATTACATTGTCTGACGCTAAGATGAAAATTATGAATTTATCATCGCAAGCTGTAACGTTGGCAACTCATCACTGGTTCGTTTGTCGGTATTCATTTCATTCATGCAATTTTTATTAAAGTAAGACTTAATTTAATAGTGCTTTCAATTTCAAGTTATTTATGTGTAAGAAAGCATTTAGTTGTACAGTTAACATCTATGTTATGATTATGACATGTTTTCCAGTGTTCTTGTCGAAAATAATATACTGTACTAATTCTTTGAGATATCTAATTAACTTTCTTTTGCCCGAGGCTTCAAACGCGTGGATGTCGAAAAATATACCACGGGAACGTACTACCGGGATTAAAAGTAGGTACCCTATCTGACAATCCAGGTCATAAACTATCTGTGTGCCAAATTTCATCAAAATACGTTGTCGTTTTTACGCCAATCCGGAACAGACATCCAGACAAACGGACAACAACTCTTCGTTATTATTTTATTACGTGTATTGATATTATTTTACTATTACATTAATCTATACTAATATTATAAAGCTGCAGAGTTTGTTTGTTTGTTTGAACGCGCTAATCTCTGGAACTACTGGTCCGATTTGAATGATTATTTTAGTGTTGGGTAGTCCATTTATCGAGGAAGGCTATAGGCTATATTTTTTTTCTTCAAAATTAGGGATCCGTAATAAAATTGCTATTTTGTAACACAAGGTGTAAAATCGAAAACCTATTTTTGCGTGCGCTGCAAAAACTATTGACAATAGAACAAAATAATGTACTACGGGTTTGTAGAGCCCATTAAGACCTACAAAAAAGTCCGCGAGAACATATGTCTAGCTATCATGGTTTAATCACAATAACCGATTTTGTGTTCAAAATAATTATTAAATCGTCTGAAGAAAAAAAAACTACGTTAAATATGTATCGTAATATTAATCTTTATCGAAATTAAGCATTATGTTGTCAAGAGTATTTATGAAGAAGTAAAATACTTTTTGTTTCATCTCAATCGGATATTTCGTTTAAAAGTTATCACGTGTGTAAGATGTTAAGAGTTGGTACCTATTAAGGAGTTATGGGCCATAGAGTTTTTTATCTATCTATACTAATATTATAAAGCTGCAGAGTTTGTTTGTTTGAACGCGCTAATCTCTGGAACTACTGGTCCGATTTGAATGATTCTTTTAGTGTTGGGTAGTCCATTTATCGAGGAAGGCTATAGGCTATATTTTTTTTTGTTCAAAATTAGGGATCCGTAATAAAATTGCTATTTTGTAACACAAGGTGTAAAATCGAAAACCTATTTTTGCGTGCGCTGCAAAAACTATTGACAATAGAACAAAATGATGTACTACGGGTTTGTAGAGCCCATTAAGACCTACAAAAAAGTCCGCGAGAACATATATCTAGCTATCATGGTTTAATCACAATAACCGATTTTGTGTTCAAAATAATTATTAAATCGTCTGAAGAAAAAAAAACTACGTTAAATATGTATCGTAATATTAATCTTTATCGAAATTAAGCATTATGTTATCAAGAGTATTTATGAAGAAGTAAAATACTTTTTGTTTCATCTCAATCGGATATTTCGTTTAAAAGTTATCACGTGTGTAAGATGTTAAGAGTTGGTACCTATTAAGGAGTTATGGGCCATAGAGTTTTTTATCTATACTAATAATAAAGCTGAAGAGTTTGTTTGTTTGAACGCGATAATCTCTGGAACTACCGGTCAGATTTGAAAAAAATCTTTTTGCATTTGATAGCCCAATTCTTGAGGAAGGCTATAGGCTATTTAACATCACGCTATGACCCTTAGGAGCCGAGCAAAAAGAAAAAAACTCAGAGTGAACGGTAAGCGAATACGAATTGTTGCGACGCGACGGGGTGGGGGTACAAGAAATTTCACGCGGACGAAGTCGCGGGCAGAAGCTAGTAAAGAATATAATTGATTATGATACAGAGAGTGAACGTGCAGGCATTCAATATCATCATCATCTGCCTAGCCTTTTCCCAACTATGTTGGGGTCGGCTTCCAGTCTAACCGGATGCAGCTGAATACCAGTATTTTACATGGAGCGGCTGCCTATCTGACCTCCACAACCCAGTCACTGGGCAACACGATACCCCTTGGTAAGACTGGTTGTCAGATTTTCTGTCTGACTGTCAAAGATCCACGAATAAGCAGGCATTCAATATCTCCCCAAGATAATAAATCCTGAGGAAATGAAAATTTCTGCTCATTTAATGCAAGTATACTTGTTTTTCTTCCTGAATTGTATTATAACAATAATGAGTCTTGTAGGTCATTAAACCTGTATAATTTTGCAGAGGTGTGGCACTAAATCCATCGCAAGAAGATTGCCGTCGTGCACCGTTCACCTCGACCATGTTATGAAGGAACATTAGCATATTTACAAAAAACTAGCTAGACCTAGATCTTAGGCTAACGACCTGTGAAACAGAATTATTTGCTGTAAATAGCCGTAAAGATGGAACAAGACCAATGACTGATTAACCAGCATAATTATCAGCAACCCCGGTAGAGATTGTAGGAGATGATAACTTTAATGGTGTGACTGTACCCTTGGCGTAATGATGGTAAGTTTTGAAAATTATACAAACAATTGAAAAGATTTTATCTCCATGATTTAAGCAGACACCAAAACCTTGTATAAATCGGTTAATGGTAATGCATACAACAGTGCACTGCAGTCTGCAGATAATGACAAAAGCCAAGACAACAAAACGATTCTGTAGACGCAAAAACTGTCTGTAATGCTAACAATTTATTTTTTACAGACATAAGCAAGTTTTGTTCGATGTATTCTTTAGAAGAAATAATCCAGATGGAATACGACGTAGAAAAATATTTATGGAACAAAACTTGCTATCTTATTGAATATGAATGTTTTTTTTTTCTCCGGATTATAATGGATATCATTCATGACTGTGTATCTAGGAGTAAACAATGACGCGATAATATGCTAATGTTTGGAACACTTCCGGTGCCCACTGTGCCACTCGAAGCGAAATAAATATTTATTTGGGTGCTCGTATATAATTTTACGGCAAGTTTGCGATGTGTAAGTGTTGGCAACAATGGAAATGGCGTTCAATCAAATGAACAGGATGTGGAACAGTGCGTCGACCGCGGCGGCAACGAACTTCGACGCTCCATAGAAATTAGCAAGTGCGGCTGCGTCAAGTGCCCACTTGGATTAAAATTTTACAACAAACAAACTCGTTAATATTTCAGTGTAGTTGAACCCTTTTAAACAGTGGAAGCCTTATAATAACATAAAGATCCGCCAACAAAGGACAAAACTATTAAACGACACTTAATTTAACTACAGGTAAATGGTAATCTTACTTCGTGTATTTACATAACCGGTGATGCTGTTTGGGTTAAATAAAGAGGCAGTCCTTAAGTTCGAAGAAGGTAATCGTCACGTCACGATCTACGCATCAAATTCGTGAGCAAATAACGTTATCATTATCGCAGACTATTGTTGGACGTTATCATGGGCTAAGTATTTGTAACACGATCTGATAATGAGGTGATTGTGGCTTCACATGGGCTCAGTTCATCAATGACGCTCGTAGGGACCAACGCATTGTTCTCCCGGGGGGCACTAACCCATATGCGCCGATTAGATATGAGAGACGCCACGACATGCCGCCGCCCGGGTAAACACACTGCCTCATGCGCAACGCAAAATGTAAACAACAAGATTTATAACAACAAACAGTGTGACACTTTGCAACTCATTTTATATTAAAAAGGTGGGAGTTGGGACCCTTTGTGATTCTGGCCCAATTTCAATGCCCAATTTTAATCATTCATAAATGTTACAACATTAGACTGTCGGCAGCTCCATTTGAGACATATGTTTGTAACATTTTTTTGGCATAAAACCAAAGTTTTTTCCTTTGTAAGATCTTGTTTTAATCGAAGCATGCCTCGTGGCAAGGCGTGCTTCTATTTGCGCATTGCGAAATTTTGAAAGCGTTTCCGTACCGAGGGTTGTTTTCCATACCGGTGTAGATGAAATACGCGTCCCCATTTAGCAATCGTGTATCAAGGCCCATTGTTTGAGCTCGTGTAGCACATTGTTCAGATGTTTTGTAGTGCAAACAGACAACGTCTGGTGCCCGATAAGAGGTACCAATGCGAGGGGATCTTGTGATATAATTTCGAAACCATAAAGCTGTTTTGTTCCCCTTGATGTGGCAATGTCTTTTCGCACGTGTGAGAATATGTAGGTGTGGTTCCATTCTCCAAGGTGATAGAAAGTATTTAGAACCATGTATAGCCTGTTTATAAACACGACGGCTCAATTAAAATGTTTTGTGCGTAGTAGCTCTCATGCTCTCAGCCTACTCCATTGAGTAAGCGTGCGCCGTTTACCTCAAGATTAGCTTGGAAAAACCAACACTTGGAAACCGGACAAACGTAAATCCTGTTGATATGTCTTAAGTCACGTGTGTCGAGTTTATGACAACGCGCAACGTACTGAGATCAGTTTTACTATCAAACTTAAACCAAATCATTGCAATAATTTGGGTTTTACCGCTTATATTAATGAGACGGGAAAGGTCAGAGAGAAATAAGATAATTTGAAGAAGTGAAAACAAAACACAAACAGAACACTTTGCCATCACTCACTGACATATCGGATATACTACACCCCGAGGACACCGGAACACATCCGAAGCGGGTATAAAACAAGCGCGGTGTCGCTTACGGTAACAGTGGCGCGAGTTCAATGGTTTTTTTCCCATCTCAAAAAATGCCGAACGCGCCTAAAGAAGTTTTCACTTCAAAAATTGTGGGTCCAAACGTCTATTACTACCAGCTGCGTCTTCTAGTCAATTCAAGGCTTGCCTAATCGCAACAGATGCGATAGGCAAGCCTTGATGCATTGCAGAGGATTTGCTTTCTCCTGAAGAATCAACGCAGGCTCCAAGTTCTCTGGGTCTATAAAGACCGCTTCATTATAGTGGTACTTCGGGAGACACAAAGAAATCCCGTGTAGGGGTCTACCTCTATCCAAATGAGGATTCACTGGTTAAATCGGCCCAAGAATCTTCTTAAACATCTTGTCCAAACTTACCTGAAACATATCCGTATCTGGGTCTTCCGTGTATTCGACGATGACCGCCTGACTGCGACTGAGTGTGTACGATATTGAGTGTTGGCTGGCATCGAGGATTGCCTTGCTGCTGTGCGGCGTCTTGACCACATAGTGCTTTGAGCGCCTCACACCGTTTGCCGAAGGTCGTCGGTACAACACGAACTTGCTGCGCCGTCGACCTCGCTCTCCTGCTGGCAGGTATCCGTTGTAACTGGAACAAGAATACTCTTATAACTTCAGAACTTCTTTGGGAAAAACAAAAATTTTTAGTTTAGGTGGTTTAGGCAACATCTGGGAGTGAAAGTTAGAGCGAGCTTTTCCTAAACATTTCAATTTTGTTTCGCGACCATCAATCAACTTCTTATCGATAAATCCACAGAACCAAAAGTAATTTAGACACAAAGATTTTTGAAGACGAGCTATTTTTAGTCTCCCAAAAGTATTATTTCGGATAAATTGTCTGTCGTCAAGATTTTATCGACCAAATGATGTATTTGGCAATGACATTGAAGCGGGCGGCCTTCGAAATGAAACTATGTGAGAAACTTCTGAAAGAAAATTTTAAACTTTGTCGACTGACCTTCCTTCCATTCGTGAAAGATTTCTTAGGTCAGTGTTAGCTCTCAACGCTTACAATTACAACAATAAGTGCTCATTGCGGTACTTAGTTATAGCCATTATAAGCATTAATCGTCGCGTCGATGGGAAAGGTTAAACTTCCGTGAGAATTTAAATCAAACAATCGACACGTACTTTGTATCTTTAGGTTTATATTTCCCACAGCTAAATAGCTCAAGTAAATAAGTATTCAAATATTTAAAATAAATATTGCATTTGCGGCTTCTAGAAGAATGTGTTCGATTTGAATATTAAATTGTTTGTTGGCAATCATTAATTTTGATTGATTTTATTTACGAGTTCCGTTATTAAAATCGCCGACGCTATGTCAAGTTCACGTCATATCTATCTATATCTATACTAATAATAAAGCTGAACTCTTTATCTCTGGAACTACCGGTCAGATTTGAAAAAATCTTTTTGCATTTGATAGCCCAATTCTTGAGGAAGGAATATTTAATATCACGCTATGACCCTTAGGAGCCGAGCAAAAAGAAAAAAAGTCAGACTGAACGCTAAGCGAATACGAAGTGTTGCGACGGGGTGGGGGTACAAGAAATTTCACGCGGACGAAGTCGCGGGCAGAAGCTAGTAATAAATATGAAGACGAGGATGACGTCAAAATTTGCGTTAAAAAGCATAAACATATGTTACATGCGTCAGTAATTTGATTCGAGTAGTTCACAGAGGTGTAGTATTTTTATGAAACAACAAGAAATCAGACAATGTTGACAGCTCGAGGCATGGGAAGCTGCACAAGTGCAAACCCTTTGTATTCTCTTATATAAGTCGGCGTAACACACTGTCTGACATAAGATGTTTTTGTTAAAAACTTTATTCTCGCGAATTCCCATCAGATAAGCCCCATTTCCGCAAGCTGAGCGAGTTATTTTCACCTTTGAACAAATACTGCGATTCATTTATTATTTTGTTGGAATTTACTTAATGAAATTATTTGGCTGACAGAAGTGGGTATTTCACATGCATGTCGGAAAACAAATTGGGTTTTTTTTTTTTTTGAGCGGAACCCTAATTACTTTTCTAAAATGAAAGTAGCCTAAGTTACGCCTTATAACATCAGCTATCTGCCCGTGAAAGTCCTGTCAATCGGTCGAGCCGTTTCAGAGATTTGCCGGACCAAACAGGCCGACAAAAATTTTAAAAATAGTTTTTTTTTGTTATTTGTACCATCTATCTATGTACATATATACTAAAAATAAAGCTGAAGAGTTTGTCTGTTTGAACGCGATAATCTCTGGAACTACCGGTCAGATTTAAAAAAAAAATTGCATTTGATAGCCCAATTCTTGAGGAAGGCTATAGGTTAATATCACGCTATGACCCTTAGGAGCCGAGCAAAAAGAAAAAAAGCCACAATGAACGCTAAGCGAATACGAGGTGTTGCGACGGGGTGGGGGTACAACAAATTTCACGCGGACGAAGTCGCGGGCAGAAGCTAGTATTATAATATATGTATACTTTCATATGCATAAAGGTGCACCCTCACTTGGAGCATTCGCCTGTAACGTAACGTTACAGAGTCGAGCATTACATCAGTGAGGGAGGAGAAATAACCGAGCACAGTGTGCAATCTGTAATGTCGAGCATTACATTCTTATAAACAAATTTTACTTAATCCAAACCGCCTGAATTTCGTCGGTTTTGAAATAATACATCATCATCTTCCTGCCCTTATCCCATGTTACTTGGGGTCGGCGCAACACGTCTTCTTCTTCCATTCTCCCCTGTCAACAGTCACGCCATCATTCACTCCCTTCTCTTTCATATATGGCCCCAATGTCGCTTATACTGGTTTTTTTTTCGTAAATAACAATGGCTCCGCACAACGACCGCTTCGTCTGACATTGTGGAATCAACTAAATGCTCAAAATCGAATGGAATTTCAGGCGAATGCTCGTCAGTCAGGGAGCCAGTATTGTAAAGTAATGCTCAAAATCGAATCTGAAATGTTACATTACAGGCGCTCCAGGTGATAAAGCACCTTTTAGTAAACAGCTGTTATTTTGACATTACAAACAGGCACTTCAATTTTATTTATTTACTAGGCAGATGATGAGATTTCAAATTCATCATTATGCAAAGAATGTACCTACCTAATCAAAATTATCCTCAATACACAATACATCACTGGTAAAATCGGCTTCCTATTACTTAGACCATCGTTTAATAAAATATTCAAGAAAGGCAAAGAAAATCTCGGAAACCAATAGTCTTTTAACCTTATCGTTCAAAATAGAGCCAATCAAAACTTCTCCGACCTTTGGTTTCACCCCGGGCTGCCATTGTAGAGGAAAACCCAACTCGTATTCAATATAATTAACCACATTAAGTCCAATAAAGGTCTTCGGGTCTACAATTTGTGGTTTCTATGTGACCGAACGTGGCATCGCCCTAATAGAACGCGAATGCGCGATCATTGCGCGAGTACGCGACGCGACCATCGCGTGTTCGCGCGATAGCAAAAACAGGTTGTCCTAATAGAACGCGAACACGTGATCATCGCGCGAATTTACGACGCGAGCGACCGTGGAGTACCTAGTTTGGCATTGGCACAATCGCGATCGGTACCAACAACCATGGATGTCAGAGACGTTCAATTTTTGCCGTTTGCCGCCGCGGTCCCCGACGGGCGAACATGGCGCGACGCGATTATCGCGCGAATTTCAATTAGGACACCTATTCGAATACAAATGTTTGATCGAAATAAGTTCGCGCGAATAGATTTTCAAACATTTGAGTCGCGCGACCGCATCGTGCGATTGTCAGTTAGGACACCTATTCGAGTTTTTGTATTTGATCGCGCGTTCGTACGAGTAAAATTCGCGCGAAGCTACGACGATCGCGCATTCGCCTTCTATAAGGACGATGCCTATAGATTAGACAGGCGGTATAGATTGGTACACAATATGTATAGCTATTATATTAATGCGTACAAGAAACAGCCAGGCCAGGGAGAAAGCAATGAATTATGTCCGACCAATAAAACGGTTAAATTGAGTAAAAGCACCATTGTTTCTGTTACCAACATTCGCCATACCATAAAGCTTTACGCTTACACAATACCTTAACGATCGTGGATAGGTTTGTACGATCTTTACACGTGTGTATGGTATTCTATTATGTGTTTAAAGGAAATATGTAGAAAAGCTGGTAATTCACATGTTTAAATAAATAGAATTGTTTTCACATCCATAGGGCCTCGCACGTCGTTGGAAAAACCTATTAAGGAAATAAATCGATCATGAATTCATGACGGACACATGAGTCCCTGGCACCCCTCGTAGGCAAACGATTGCATTACTTAAAGAAAGAAAATAGGGATAGAATTACAGTGTAATGGAATTAGTGCGGTTGCATGCTTGCGTGGTAACGCAACTCACAACTTGGGGCGTTTGAGTATTGAATAATATTCTTAATTATAGACAACTAGCTTTTGCCCGCGACTTCGCCAGGGTGGATGTTAGAAAATATCCCACGGAAACGTACATACTACCGGGATTAAAAGTACCCTTGTATATTAATCCAGGTTATAAAATTTATAACCTGGATTAATATACAATATTTGGATGAAATTTGGCACACATAACACATATTATTTAATAATATGTGTGCCAAATTTCATCCAAATCCGTTCCGCCATTTCTGCGCCAATCCGAATTATACATCCAGACTTCGAGCAAAAATTCTAAAACGATATTATCGGCATCAGGCCATCAGGCAACACACCTCGTAGCAATTACTTTTTCTAAAAAATATTCAATGTACAGTTTTGAATTCGCTACAATTTTATTATAAACTAGCTGCGCCTCGCGGTTTCACCCGCCGCCGCGCCGTGGGAATATCGGAATAAAAAGTAGCCTATATGTTAATCCAGGGTGTTAGCTACCTCCATACAAAATTTTATCAAAATTGGTCCGGCGTGAAGAAGTAATAAACATACTAGCTTCTGCCCGCGACTTCGTCCGCGTGAAATTTCACCCTCTCCCCATTCACCCCCTTAGGGGTTGAATTTCGAAAAATCCTTCCTTATTCCTTGTCTACATTATAAAGGGAACCTCTGTGCAAAATTTCAGCTTTCTAGGTCCAAGGGTTTGGGCTGGGCGTTGATGAGTCAGTCAATCAGTCAGTACTTTTCTTTTTATTTATATAGATAGATAAACACACCCCCACACTCCCTCACAAACTTTCGCCTTTATGATATTAGTGTGATTATGTTATAGAGGCTTGCTGTAGCTCAGAATAGACTACATAATACACACATCAAAAGTGTCTAGGGATCAACATATATTTTTGCAATAACTTTTCTCCTGATTGATATTAATTAAAATTTTCTTTAAGGATTCATCAAACAAAGTGTTTTCGTTTGTCACAGTAACGATAAACCAAGTCACCTTTGCATTAATAAAGAAATTTGCCATTTTCCTAATAAAGGGATTTTTGACATTTGAACCACTAACACAAAAGTTCGAAAAAAAGACTGAAATAACAGTTTTCTTTAAAATTTTATTGGGTAACTTAAACAATTAATAATCCGTGTTTCTACCGCGAACACTAACAACACAAGAACATCGGTTTGGCATACTCAAAATGAGTTCATCCAAATCACGCTGTGGAATGGCCGCCCATGTTCGTTGCAACAACAAAAAAAGGTCTTCTTGCGACTGGATACCCTCCATATTCGGCAGAGCTCTTCTCTGTAGCATATCCCATGCATGCTCAATCGGGTTCAAGTCTGGCGACTGAGCAGGCCAGGGCAGGACATTGATGTTAGCTGCGGCGAGAGTCTGTCTTACAACTCTTGCGGTGTGCGGTCGTGCATTATCATGCATTAACTGAAATAAGGGACCGATTTGCACTTGTAGAGGAACGATGACGTCTGATACAATCGTCTCAGCATAAATTTGAGCGTTGAGGTTGCCTCTGATCCAAATCAACTCAGTTCTTCCGCCGATCCAAATACCCGCCCATACCATGATGGTTCCACCACTATAAGGATGGACTTCCTGGCAGGATTTTAATCGCTGTTGGCGTCCAGGGGTTCTCCAGTGTCGTATACGTCTTGTATCCGGTCTCATACCAAAACGAGACTCATCAGAAAAGCACACGAAACGCCATTGTTCTTCTGCCCAATTTCTGTGTTCAAGAGCCCATTGATATCGAATCCTACGATTGTGCATTGCTATAGGTGGTACCCGTAGCGGTCTTCGGGAATGAAGGTTCACTTCATGCAAGCGGTTTCTGACTGTTTGGTCGCTAATTAAGTTCCCTGAAGAGTGATGAAGCCTCACGGCTAACATCATGGCGGTTATTGTTGGAGCTCTTCGAGTTAAGATTTGAATGTATCGGTCTTGTCTCCGTGTGGTGCAGCGATACCGTCCTCCATGGCGCTCAGCCACGGTACCAGTGCTTCGGTAACGTGTCCAAAGTCGACTGATAACACTCTGACTTGTATTCAGAGCTAAAGCCACAGTACGTTGCCGGGAACCAGCTTCTATCATTCCCACGGCTCTGAGCATTTCTTCCCTGCTTAAATGACGTCGCCGCTCCATAATAACGTTGGTTTTAATCAGTAGTAGGGAAACAGTAGCACTAATAATGTCTTCAATGCGTTGTATGTTTTTATAGGGAAAATATTGACAGCTGATTTTCATCTTTTACTCGAATTTGATTCACAGTTCCTGATTCAAATTATGAAATGCACCAAAAAGGATCCATATAAATTTATAAAATCATAAATTTATTACAAAGCCACATCTCAATCTCAAGAAATCCGCATAAAAATGCTTGATCCCTAGACACTTTTGATGTGTGTATAAACATAGTAGGTAACTATTAGTGCTGCAGATCAGCTTTATGCAAGTACAGACGTATTGCTTGTTGGTACGCGTGGAGTTTGCTATCAGAAAAAAGTTTGACATAACACCATTACGTATTTAGTTCTGAATGATGGTCCTGACGAACGTTGCCAGAAACAACGTCATTACATGTATAATAAACTATACACATACATTAACTTACGGCTTCTTCCATGGGGCTAGGTAGAACTAAAGAACGCCACCTGATCCTTTTTTTTTCCGGGTTCAATCATCAAATGACCCCTCCCGCTCTGGGTGGAGCGGAAGGGAGTGTCAGACTCCTACTGACTAAAACCCACCCGTACAATGGAACCTCGGTACCTCGTACCCTTAGCCCTTTATGTTAAGAGCTAGCGGTAACCCTTTCGGACAATCCCGCTGACCCGGCAACTTCGGCCCTGACGGGCCCCTTCAACAGGTGCTGACATCTCTTTGGGGCGCGCGTGGAACACGTACGCGCCGTCCGGCACGGGCCTGCCGGTCGATTCAATAAAAATCTCACCGTGAAAACTTAGGTGAATTGAGTTTGTTTTTGCTAGGAATTGACACTATTGACAGCTCACTTCACGCTCACTTCACATAAGTTTTCACGGTGAGATTTTTACAGAATAGCACCGCTGCGCTGGTCCTGATCAGACGGCTACCCATTACTCTCCGCCCGCAGGCCCGCGACTACGGTGGCCGGGAGTCGTCGCGCGGCTCCCGATGCCTGATCATTGCATACTCTTTTTACTTCGTTTACGTTCCTACACATCTGGTCATACACGCACGCGGTTGCGAGTACTACGCACCAGCCCTTTCTGAAGAGTATCATCAATGAGGTCACTATATTATGTCCTCCTAGGGCGTCCCCTCTTATAAATATCTTTTGTTAGTCGCCTTTCATTCACCCTCTCAACATGACCATCTAAGCATACTCTTTTCAATATAAATAAACGAAAACACGCTTTTGTACAAAAGCAATACGTAGGTACGTACATAACATAAGCTTTATGGGAAAGGACTCCATATTTTAGATCAACAAAGGATAAAATCAGCATTGATTCGGAAAGTTACGGCTGGCTTGACGGATTACATCTTATGACGTATCGTTCTCAAGTCCTCTTCCCTCCCTACCCTGGATATCAACCAGAGTTATGAAAATTGTATTACAAGGAATCTGAGGAATATGAGCCCGCAAGGGAAAAGCGTTTGCTTCATTTCATTCACTTGAGTATGTTATTTATCTTGATGGGAGATTTCGAGGAGGATCATATTGATTTCAGTTAGTGCTTCGGAGTTTTCTTGTCCTTAAAACTTGTTTGATTGATGTACTTAGTGGGTGTTTAATATCATTAGACCATAATGTCAAGCATGTTAACCTTAGTGTTTGCCAAATCGCCACTAAACATAAATTAATGTACATAGGTACTTTGCTGGAACTGGCCAGGTGGCAGTAACGAAGAGAAGCAAGAGCTTTGCAAATTAAGATTAATTAAGTTATCCACTGCTAATTTAATTAATCCCTTATTATTACATTTCATCTTATTTTTGGCTACATCTATTTGACAACAATTTTGGCTACTGAAAATGGAAAAACCGCATCCGACTGGGGTTGGAGTTGCGAGATAAGAAACAGCTGATTGACGATGATGCATCGTTGGTCAGCTGTTTCTCATCTCGCAAAATATTGTAAAACCAAACGACGAGGACGGGTTGTAGTGGTGTTCCATTTAGCTACCTCTGCATATGACATAGAAGATAAAAAAGTCCGTGCCTTTATTAACTCGCTTAAGTATAATTTTAATAATATAATATATATTAATATATTAATATAATAATATATTAATAAATAAATGACATTTATTTTGTCACTAGGCCATGACGCAGGAGTCCGCCCGCTGGATGCGGGAAGCACAGAACCGGTCGAAGTGGCGGTGCTTGGAGAGGCCCAACAGTGGAAGTCTTTCGGCTGAAATGATGAACAATAGGCGATTCGCAACTAATCGCGACTGTGATTTTAGTTTACAAGTAGAACCGCACCAGACTTGAGTGTGCCGCAATTGAGGATGTCGGATCTTCCAATCTCAGACATACCGACTCAAATATTTAGACGAATTTATTTTCGGATGAGAAAAAGTGTTCTCCGTTTCATAGAAACGACCGATCTCAATTAAACTCAATTATTTCTGTATCTCCGTAAAGCCAATGTCACGGGTCAAAGAGTGAACGCACCGCGTTGATTTCGTAAATATTAGGTTTTTCCGAATTCGATACGGAACAATAAAGTACTTTACCGCTGTTGCGGAAAGTGATTTCACGCTCGCGTTATTACATTTTAGGTAAGACAGCACTTTCCAATTTTGGTTTAATTTTTACAAACAGAATCCGTTTTTCTACGGCATTGGAAATAGAGAACAATTCTAATTGGGAGGCTAAGGGGTGGCAAACAATCTAGTTTTACTATCAATATTTATGACGACTACTTACATCTCAGCATTCTCAGTTCGTGTCTATTTTTTCCTACACAATATAATAACCTTGATAAATAAATCAATATTAATTCGAGCCACATCACGGCCACTGATAAACCAAGAATGTAGAACTTACCTACATTCTATAATATTATAAATATTTTTATTACATTTCAAGTAGCAGACCAAATAGTCCGCACGTTTCAGATATCGTTAAAAACTTGTGCTTCACGTGGCCGATTGCTAACTGTATCCAAATTACTGAAAACAAAGGCCGCGTTAGCGCAAACTATGTGAATTCGTTCGACCTCTGTGCTCAATTAAACGTAAATCAAAGCAAGCTAACATCTAAAACTTTCCCAAAGTTCGACTACAAACAATTAGTACTAAAGGCTTCAAAACAAGCCTTCTCGAGGTACGATCAATAAAATAGAAATCTGGAATTCGGTCGAGGTTCAAGAATATTTTCGTCAAAGTTAAGTAATTGAACATCCTTTAGCCGAAAAATGAATTAGAAAACGTATTTTTTTGCGTATGTAGTTTACGTACGTGCCAGCAGAATATTAATAGCTAAACGTGTTAACGGTTATCCACTTGCATACAAAGAAATAAATTCAGATATTCAGTATGCATGACGCCCCGCTAAGTGGAGATACCGATTAGATAAGTATCTTCTTTGCCGACGAATACTATTTTGGGAATATGGGGATGCCATGAAGATTATGGCGTCAATAATTCAGCATTCAAACATGCTGTTTACAATATTTAAATGACCTTAACGACACCCACGAAAGTGGACGGTGTATTTTCGGACGTAGACCACACAGCCCCATGATGTCATAAATAACGATCCGAGAAACGATTTTAGCTTGTTATGATTTTAACGCTTAGAAGCAGAGCTATTTTGGCAGCATCGCTCGTCTCGCAGACGTACTTCCGCACCATGCATATCTTGTCTGGTACAACGAAATAAGGAACGCATCCAAATTACGCCACGCAGCTGTAAACCCATATACAGGGTGTGTCGTAAATAGTGGTCCAGAGTAAAGGAGTCGATACACTGTATTCTTATGTATCACATACCGAAATTTTAACCATTTTCAGTTAAGGGTCTCCGAAAAAAAAAGTTGTTTTTAAAATTTCTGTACCTTGCTTCACGAATTTGGCTGTAATTTCCACAAATATCAATATTTTTTTATTCTGTTTTTTTATTATAACTCTTGAATATGTGTACTATGATATCCAAATCCTTTTTATATTTTAAAGTCACAGGTACTTAAAGAAATTAATTTGTTTTTTCGTAGACCCTTAACTGATAATGGTTATTATTTCGGTATGTGATACATAAGAATACAGCGTATCGACTCCTTTACTCTGTACCACTATTTACGACACACCCTGTATATGTATGCCTACTGTAAAATATCTCGTAATTCCATTTTACTACTACAGTAAGGAAACTCCCAGTAGCGCCGTTTTTACAGATACTGACATAGTAACCTATAAATCTGATAATTTTGTTGCATTTAATAGCTGATACTAGAGACGTTGCCTGATGATGTAATGGTTTAATCCAAATTCTGAATACGCTAGCGGCATAATTTGACCGCTGGCATGAAGCATAACATTAACATTGAAAATAAGCAGTGACTTTGGCAGTGGACAGAATAAGAAAACTTGTTGTAGCATCTACATATACGTAGACATACATTATAATAACGAAGTCAAAACTGTACATTGAATATTTTTTTAAATAAGTAATTGTGGGAACGAATCGAATAACGAAAATATTGTTTTTAGAATGTTTGTCCATTAGTCTGGATTTATGCTCCGGATTGGCACTAACGGCTGAACGGATATGGATGAAAAGCACACAGAAATTATGGTAGTAGGTGCGTTTTTGTTGGATATCTTCCGCCATCCACGCGGGGGAAACCGCGGGCAAAAGCTAGTGCGTAACTTAATCACTATACGCAATCTCATAATCACAACAGTAGCTAAAACTTCGTGACGAAAAGAGAAAATAAAGTCAGCACCATATTCGTTCGTACATAATTAAAGACCGGAGTTACGTTTCAGTAATGCGAGTCTCGTCGCTATTTCCACTCTTCCCCTCACGTCATATTTAAATCACACATGCTTTGTAGTATATCTGGCTCGAATTTGTGTGGATTTAGGTCAAAAGGAGCCGCAAGAAACCGTGGATCCGTGGTTTCTAAAAATGACGATTTATAGCAAAACGACAACGTTTACTCCACGATTGTGTTGATCAATAGTAACGAAACATCTTTAACTGCATCAATGGTCAAGGAAAGGCAGCAATATTGCTACTGCTACTCTAAATTTAGTCCAGTTGTGCTTTTACTCGATAATTATTTCACAATTATGTTCCTTATTCAACAGTAACAAGACATTCATAGTACTATTAGGTGAATAACTTGCGCCAATTCGAGTTGAGTAAACGTTTACTCCCTTTTTAAACGATTTGTTACATCTACTATTATTCAACTATGCACGTACACACTCAGTAGCAATAGGTCCAATTTTGACAGTTCAACCACATTCATTGCGTTATTTACGTTGTTGAGCAGACACATTTTTCGAACTTATACGGCAATGCATTAGCAATATTATTCAAAATTATTCAGATAGTGGTGTGTGTTCGCAATTAGGGTGGGGAAACAGAAACGTGGTCTCGATTTAGCACATGTTTTTCCCAGTTAGGCAGGAGGTAAATTGCTAGAACGTGATGTTGCAGCATAAGAGATATTCCATGTTCATGACCTCTATGAGAAACCCAAGTTTTGCGGTCACCTGGTCTTGAACTCGATATACTGCGATTATTATGAATTCATGTCATGACCATGATTATGAGAATCCACATGCGTGCCGTAGATTGCAGAATCCAAGTACGCCGTTTGTTATGATCACGCCGCGGTAATCTTTTTGTAAATAAAGGTGTTAATATTAGATCTTAAGCTAGGTCTTAATCCGAGAGCCTTGTAATTCTTTGCGAAGAATAAGCGAACACTGAAATTGTAAGGTGGGGTGGTAAAAGAAGTGCTTGTCCCATTGCTTTGGTATAAAAGTACACGCGAAAACTAACTGATTGGCAGACCTGTTAAGCAGACGACAACCTCCTAGGTTGACCTGCAAGATGCCATTAAAAAAAAACATAATAAAAAAACAAATGATTTGTCACTCAGCAAGGTTGGCACTGTTTGCAGCGAAGCGGATTGTTAAATTGAATGCACCTCAAGAAGACCAATCTACGGCTATGTCAAGGAGATAGACTTTTTTTTATGAGTGCTTTACAAACTTCTAGCAGTGGTGGCCCAGCGGTAATGGCCGCGACTTACGAATTGTACGTCGTAAGTTCGAACCCAAACAGGCAATAATTTACACAAACTAAACCACTTTGTGTAAATTATTTCATCACCATTGGTCTCAAAACGGTGAACGAAAACATCGTGAGGAAATCGACATGTTCTAGAACCAAAAAAATCGAAGACATGTGACATCTACCAACCCGCACTGGGCCCGCGTAGTGGACTACGGCCCAGTCCCTCTCACAGAGAGGAGGCTTATGTCCCAGCAGTGGGAACATTTTAGGCTGATTATGCTTACAAACTTCATCATCATCATTTTCCCATGTTAATGACAACGGCTATATCATCAGAGTGCTGTCAATTATGGCGGGGCTTTTGAGGACTTATGATGATGATAGCAATAAAAAAGAAAGTGCTGCATTAATACAGTACGTGAAACATAGTGTAAACAGTCCTCAAAAGGCATGGCATGCACGATAAGCGTTGTCCATAAAGATTAAACAAGACAACTTTGTCTCAGTGATGACATCAGTCAGCTAGCCATCCGCACATTTACTCAGTGGGGCGTCTGATTGGTTTACAGCCAGATCAAACTTGTAATCATAACGTTTTGCTGGTAATACAGAACGGTAGTAGTTCCCCTTCGTTCAAATAAATAATATCATATTTGATCGAATGTTTTCCCGATGAAAAGACCAGGGATCTGCAAAACTGGCACAAGACATTTTGGAACCCTTCAGAAACTGTCCGCTTTCACTATGTCAATTTTGGAAACAGTGTACAATAGGGAGGCCCGGAAGAGATCGTGGAAGTCCTCAAAAAGTTTTGGCAGGTTGGGACTTCTAGTAGGTTTAGGAATTGTCATTTTCTATGATCCGGAAACCTTTTGTGATAAGTTTTCTATGCAACCCTTTCCAGGGGTTGTCTAAAATCGAGTGTCAATCATAGTGTTTGTTACTCGGTATATCCCCTTAACTTCAAGTGTCAGATAGGGTAAGGGCCCCTAAGGTATGACCCCTAAGGGATGAAGCACTCTTCACTAACAATAGAACATTAAAGTTGTGTAACAATATTTTATAGTTCAATGACTGATTGCAAAGAAAAATATTTTAACATTCTTTTACGTAGAGTACAAGATAAGGAAACATTTTGAGGAAATCTAGACTTAAAAAAGTCACGATCTCGCAATTAACCAAGCGTAGTTATCAATGCTCGTGCCTCCTCAGGGCCCTAATTCACTATGACCACTTAACGATTCCTTACTGGAAACCACGTCAATTTCCTAATCCCGCCAATCTCGCGTTAATTTTGCGCGGTTTCGTTCATTGTGTCATAGAGAATAAGGCCCCTGGAGGCCTCTTCTCATACAGAGGAAGACTCTTCTCTTTAAGAAAAGCGGCCTTTGCCCTACCAGTGAGATTGAATTAGTAGCGGTCGAGGTCTTGCGAAAAGAGAAGATCCAACAGTTTCAATATGGTGTCTTTGGGTGTCTCACATTATGCTTGATTTCTTCAATTGTCAGAGGCTTCAGTAAATCAGCAAATTCATGCAATAGTGCGTGGTACCGGTGGTTAGATTTAACTACGTAGGTCGTTGTATCTTGAGTAGTTCGTATCGCCATAGTATTTATTGAGAGTTCAGTCACGCTGTCCATAAATTTCCTGCTAGTCTATGATGTTTCAGAAAATCAGCACCGAGGATCGACATCTTCATGTACAAGAAAAAGGAAATCTCATAGTATTGTACTGAATGTGGTCGTGCGTTTCCCGTCACAGAAATAGTCTACCGGTCTCGGGTCTCGTCATTAAAAGACGACAAAGGGCTGTCTAGTCTACATCATTAGAAACAGGATCCGCTTATGAACCAACTAATTACAAGATAATTAAGCTTTAGTAAATACGACAAGACTAAGGGCTCCTACAAACAGGCGCGACACGCGACGCGAATCGCGCGCGACATAAAGGCACCGCAAGTCGTGCAACGAGCGGTGCCTTTGTGTCGCGTGTGTTTGTAGGAGCCTTTATAGAGATGTACTTAATAATCACAGATGATCAGGAGTTGCAGTGTTTATAAGCTTACTAGCTGTTGCCTGTGAGTCCTGTGACTTATTCTTGCGTGTGTTTTGTATTTCACCATTTTTATATACAAACTAGCAGCCCGCGGGATCGACACTTATATAAGTGTCGATCCCGTGGGAATATCGGGATGAAAACTATCCTGTGTCCTTCCCCGGGATCCAATTTATCTCTCTGCCAAATTTTATCGAAATCCGTTCAGTGGTTTAAGCGTGAAAAGGTAACATACAGACAGACAGAGATACTTTCGAATTTATAATAATATAGTATGTATATTCAGGATCCAGGAAAATAGCTCTAGGTCCCAAATGCCAACTATCTTTAAAATTTTATAAAGATCGGTTTAGTTTAGGCTTGAATAGGTAACAGACAGACAGATTTACTTTTGCATTTATAGTATGTAATAGCGTGGATACCGCCTGATATGGAAGAAAAGAGACTTGCAGACCTGGGGCTATTATGACATACAAAGATGAACGCATAATATAAAACATTCTGTTTCCACAATCATTTTGTTTCCACAACACACACGGAAGAAAATAAAGCTAATGTCAACAATAGTGATTATTGTTTTCTTGGTTCGTATTTATTATGTAGAAAAAAAAAACAATATCCCATAATATAACAACAACGATGATAAAGTAATCTGTAGACTTAACTATTTAGCTATTCTGATGTTTCGGTGAGTCAAACAAGATAATTTCCTAGAAATTATTTGGTTATTAAAACCAGTCCTAATTATGCTTGAAGAGTCATTAGAATGTCGAACAAAGGAGTGTGTTGGCGCCACCATCGACAAAAATTCAGATGACAACTACATCCGGCTCGAAGGACCGATGTTGGGGATGCAGAATTAAATTTATCAAATAATGTCGACACAGTTCTTGATTAAGTAATGAATAGTCACGATAAACGTCTACCGTAAAGAATCAAATTTTAATTATTAGATTACTTTTTTACAGCGAACTTCCATTTTGATTCGAAATTGGCAAACCATTTTGCAAGACAATCTGCGCAGTGTCGTAAAATGGATGTTTATTAGCTTTGTTTCTGTTTTATTATAGGGACAGAGCTTCACTTTCACCAGTTTGTCTTAGGAGAAAACGTAAAACGTTTCACGGAACATTTCAAGTGACATTATTACCTACACTGGCTATTAAAATAATACCTGTAATGAAAGACTTCAGTATTTGTTTCGTGCGGTTTCAGACCTAGTTTCCCTAATACATAAGGGTTGGCACTTTTCTGGCTTCAAAAACGCCGTTCGAATAATTATAAGAAATTCATGTGACATTTAAAATATAATAATGACCATACTTATTACAAGAGTAATTTTATTCGCATCCCGGTAAATGTGGCCCTAGGCTAAGGCCCTGCGGAACACAGTCAAGAAACAAGAAAACAAACGTTTACAAATGAGCACAAGACGAACAAAGGAATTGTTTTGGATAAACAATAATATTATTACTTTTATCAGAGTTCTTGTCATATCGCAGAGACCTCAAACCATTAAATCCAGACTTATAGACGGAACTCAAATCAAATTGAGACGGAAATATCTGTAGAATGGCAATAAAATTCGTTCCACTGATGTAATGTTACCAAAATTCATGCTTGTAGTAATATAGGTAACAATTTACCATTACTGCAATTAATCACGATACCTATATGATTGATACTGCCTGTCGTGTTATGTAAGGCTTTTAGAGGGTGAGATTCACAAAAATGTGTACATTTCGAGGTCAGAAAGAAGATTACGAGTTACGAAGAATGTATCTTTGGTACCATATCATATGTTTAATATCGCTTAGATTTATTGTTTGCGTGAAATACGGCACATCAATAAATAAGCTTTATAGTATTATTTTAGGGCTGACTTATTTTTCAGAAAAGTGAGTCTTGCGTGGAAGCCATGGAACTTCTTGAGTCATGACATTCTAAGCGGGTAAAATTGTCAATTACATTAACATTGGAAATCTGATCAAAGTAATAAAAGTCCTCTAGACCGAATTTCGGCAATTTCGACCAATCTCAGCGAACACTAGACACCGGCGGCAGCGCGGTAGATATTATAGTGCATAAGTGTGTGCGCAGACACAGGTGCACTTACTCTTTCCTCTCTCTCATGGTCCGATGCGACGACAATCCCGCACGACCGGAGAGAGATCAGGTGCAGGACTAACGGCTTAACGGCCGTGGCACGGGGGTAACAACACACCGATGACTTCCAAACTCAAGCACAAAGCACGAGGACTTTATTATATATCGTAGCAATGCTTAAACAAGAGCCAAACACAGAACACATTCTTTAATACAGTTTTTTTAAGAGTATCAATCAAATAAGCGGAGTTTTACAAGCGTAAAAACTATTGCTCAGAAAAAAAATCTCATTTTAACTTGCATTGTGATTTCTGATTGTGTTATAGACTTGGGAATGTGCAAAGTGCAAGCCGCCGAGTAGATATCAAATGGAGCAACACGTTTGCATGATGCCTTTTGTGCGATACGCGACTCGGGAGAATTGAATGGTATGTAATTGAAATCATCAGCATCAAACCATGAAATAGCACGTTGTATTTGCACTTAAGCTTTGTTAATATTAAAGAACAGCGGAAGAGAGATCTCGATTCTCGACAGCAGGCGAGATCATCTCATCCTCCAACATACAATACCATTACCACAATGGTATTCTAACGTGTCCACACTGTGCACGTACCTTCACAGTCAAAATATATATCAGAGCACACGCTCGTCGTAACCTATTAGTCGTCAGAAAAAAGACTGGGCAACATAATATTCATAATTTATTTTAGTTCAGTTTCAGCGATACCTGCCCAAACGATATTGTTACAATATCTTTCCGACAGAAATCTACGTGGTGATGGGTCTTTTTACAGCCTGTTTGTGCACTGTGGCCGTGGCCAGTAAAAATTCGCACTCCATGTAATTCTACTTCGCGTCGCAACGAACTAACCTACCATTACTGCGTATCTACGCAGACATACTAGGTATATACCGGTCACATCTTCTGCCTTGCACTCGCACGCTAACCTTGTTATTCTACTCGTAGATGACCGGACAAAGGATAATGAGCTGCAAGTACTGTTTATTGATATGATGCTATGAACCGGCTAAATCAGTTATCTGATAATGTCTCTAATTAGTTTAATGAGCATTACATGCACTCAACCAAAGTTTAGAATCTTAGAGTGACCTAAATGAATATAATGAAATCAACAAGATGTGATTACAAACTAAAACTTGGAAATAGTTGAGCCATAAAAAATCGGGAAACGGTCGATGGAGAAAGACAGCTTTAAAACAAAAAAAAAAAGCCCTCTTCCTCTCTTCTACTTTTGCTGTGACCGACAGGGTCCACAATGATTATATTCTGTAAAACCTACCACCTAAGTTCACATGTGGAAGCAATAAATATATTGAGTATTGAAAAACATTGTCTAGTTTGATAGAACAAAATGAGCTACCTACTTTAGATTAATTTTGATAATCGTTTACGATATCAATAAGTATTCTGCGTCCCAGTTAGAGCTATACAGTTTTACACCGTAGACAAGCTAGTACTTAGTTGAATCGAAAAGACCCTTCTCTTTATTACATACAAGGACCACGCTTCCAACGGATCGTACATTATTCTAAACAAAATAATTGGAAGGCGATTGAAACAGGCTTTTTCCTGATATTGTATTCTGATTTCTGTGATGTTAGTTGCCTTATTCAGTGTGGACTTGTGGAGCCACCTGAATGTTGCGACACGACAATTTATCTTTTCCTTATCAAGCGGCTCTTTTGCTAGACGCCTCTCAAAGAGTTCACTATACTTACAATAACGTTATAAACAAGAGTTCGTTGCCTCTTACGATCTGATTAGCATCTTACAATATTATTGTTATATTATTGTTTATTATTATTATTTGTATGAAAAAAATATCGACTTACGGGGTGTATTACTCCACTGTTTGACATTGTACATCCTAAGTTAAACATGATATCGTTGTTTCTTATTATTGTGTGCATGGAAACAGAATAGTAAAATAAAAAACCATTAAAAAGTTATGAGCCACCAAACATTAGTTTTTCTTTCTAATTTTAACGTAACTTTGGGTGTAAATAAGTAATAAAAGAAGTGTAAAATCCCCAAAAAAGTCGGTACCCAAAAAGCTCAATTATCGAAGTGAACTTTGTTTTTAATTGATTTATGCAGTGGTTTTTTCATAAAACTCGATTTTCCAAGACTTTTTGTTGTTTTTCCGCGCGTTTTAGCTCGCTAATTAGCGTCTAACTGTTCATCACTGATACTATCTCTGTCGGACACAATGCCAGGTGAGACAGCGTGATTTTTCACCATGCCCACCAGTGAGTTCGAGCTCGCGACTAGTTCCATCTTAAGAGGCGTGGAGACATGGGTTCAACACGCAGAGCCTCTCTTGGGAATTTTAATATTAAATGGAATGGGACATTGCCTGACGCTTTCACGGCAGTGCTATAGGAATACAATCTGGGTTTGTCCCCAAGGGCTGTGAGGCTATTGTCAGGTCAGTTACTCAATTGTTTGGGTCTGAGGAGGAAACAATTAACAACATTATTTTATCAAACTTTTCCTGACGTCAAAAGTGTAAAACTTTTTTTCTACAATGTCGCACTAGTCTCAAGAGTCAAGCATCTACAGTGGACAGACGAAGGTCGTGAAACAAAAGAAAACAATGCTCACCCGAGTATAACGAGTTCTCCATATTTGATGAGAGGCTTTGGCTTCTGTTCCGAGCCGCTCTCGCCAGCTTCCTCCAGTATTGGTGAGTCCGCACTGTCCGCAGCACTGGAACAATGCAAGAAATAACATAAATAAACAAGTACTAAGATCACAAAAGAAAGTGTACTAGGTAAAGTGATGATAAATCGTCTACATTCATAATGAACTAACAGCTGCTTAATAAACGTAAACAATCGGATAGTTAGGAAGGGATCATGTTTTAATGAGCTAAGCTTTGTCGGGACAGTCAACAGGATTACCACCCACAAGTTTTATTCAGAATGCATGTACTTCCGCCCAACAGATCTTATTGATATGACGGGTCAAGCCTTAGCATCAAGCCGAGAAACTGGTTCGGGACAGCTGTGGGTCAAGATTAGTGGTAAATTATAACCACGCCCGCCGAAACCGGTTGCGTTCGATGCACCGACACTTACGCAAGCTACATAAACCTAACTATTAAAACAATACAACGTTCGTAACCCTCTATTTACGTCTCTATGAAGTAATTAAGTGACGACTAACGTTTCGCAATCATAGTTTACTTTGTTCTCCGGCCTAAAGCAACTTAGTGCTTTGACTGCTTTATCGATCGCATCGGCGATAACTTATCGGCTGCATGCGAACTAGGCCACTCTATCTCGAAACACACTTTCAGTCAAAGTACCTGCGGATGGCACAGTTCAACTATCGCTTTTATTATGGGCTGTGCTGTGACCGATTAGATACTAATTATATCAGTGTTGTTGATCAAAACAAAAGAATTGAATCTAATAATGGCGTTGTTCATAAAAGTGACAAATTGAACGAGACGGAGGATAGCAAGGACAGCGCCGGCCAGCGTCCCTGATTACGGGCACGGGGTCAAAGCCCTCGCCTCCCGCCACCACACCCTTCTCTCCTGGCTCCACGATAGGACACTCTTCTAATGCCGACCCACAATTACCGAGGGCCAACATTTAAATAATAACACTCTCCGGACGGTCCATTGTCGATATGGAATATTAAATCATTTGAAACAAAGGCGGCGCGATTTCTATTTCTTTAAAAAAATCACAATCACAGCCAGATAATCTAGATTGTAGCTATAACGCCAGTAATAGTTCCTTGTTTTAGGTATTACATAAAAACGTGGCGGTTGATTCCGTGACACTAACAATTAACTTCATTTGCATGTCTGGCTATAATTTTTCCGCATGATTCTTCCGCTCGTCTCGCCTTTGTCTGTTACGATTTTTGATCCGATTCCATTTTGATTTAGTGCTTTGATTGAGGAAAATAATAAAGAAGCAAACACGTAGTATTCAATAGGCATGTAAGTGTTATCGTGGTGATATTTCTAAGAATTACTACGGAGGTGATTCACGTCACAGGAGTGACGATGGCCTATCGTACCGACTGTTCGGCACACCAAGCACGTGGCGATAAAAGCCTACGTTGCATCCGGTTTTGCCGCAACACACCAAATGCGGTGAATGTGGGAACGCCGGAAGTTTACGAAGAATCACTCCTACACGACGAGAATTCCGTTGACTCATTTCTTATAAAAGACAAACGCATGATAGTATAGCAATTTATGATACATACAGCACATACACCTACTCAATGTGGACGCGTCTTGATCATGGGCATTCACGGGGCCTAAACCAGTTCTGAATGTACTCACGGTTTCAATGAAGATACTCTCGAAACGGAACGAAAATTACATTTTGAAATGAATGTGGCTAGTCAATCCCTTGTTGTGCCTGTACTTTCACCATCCGTAGTCACGATCTTAGGACTAAGCTCTCGTGTATTCAGATACTAACACTTTTACCCCGACCACCAGCTAGGCCTTCCCACTCCCGCTGGTTTGATTGGATATCCAATTTAATTATAGTCACATCGAAGAAATTAGATATAATTTCGTCTCGCCTGCTAGCATGCGGCAAATGCGTCAATTTAATGGATTCATACTTTCCTTTTAGTGCACCTCAATTCAGTTTAAAATGATCCTTTAGTGCCATTGAAGTGAGCAGAAAAAGAGCAGTCATAAAAGTACAATTTAAACCTTTGTGCAATGCTCTGCAGAGCCGATTGTGGCACAAAGGACATTCAATTGACAAGAGTCCTTTATAGAATGGAGACCGAAATGCAAAAGGTATGGCTATAACTCGACGGATATAAAACATAGGCAAAGGTATTAGTGTAGTCGTAAAGTGTAATCAACTGCCAATGGGCAACGGTCGAAGATCCAACGGTCATTTTTTTACAAGAGGCGGAAATTACTTTGAATCGACGCTCTATCCGGACACGAAGCGATTTATATCTGCTTCTGATCTGATGACACACCTGAACGTTGGGCCAATATCTGTTGATATAGCACTTGGCTAAACGAGCGGAATCGAGTTTATTGCCTTTCTTAGGACCCTCAAACAGCTATAAAATTGGTTAAATGTAATAACATTTGAAGGAATGGTTGCTTAGTATTAGCCGTGGGCAAAATACATTGAATTATAAGGCCTGAGCGTGAGAAGTGGCTGCCGATGACTCCTCAACTCTTGAGTCATAACTTCATAAGTTAATTAAAGGCCGATGAAGAAATTGGTCCAACAGGCAACAGGAAATAACCAAAATTGTTCCCAATAAAAATCAAAGTATGTATTTTTTATTGGCTAAAGTAATAATGTAGCCATACACAAACTGCAACTTTTCTAAACGTTATGTGCGGTCTCGGTCTAACTCCTGATGAATTGAAAGAAGGGTTCGAAAGAGATCGATTTCCAGACAGGGTCATTGTCTGTTTAGGATACAGTTGTATACCTGCATTGAAGCATGCAAATCGGCCAAGCCAATATATAAGCTAAAAGGAAAAGAAACAGTTATGGAGTATTGAAACGCAACATGATGAATGAATACGACAGCCTCAAAGAAAATTGAAGTCAGTCGGAAGACCAGGGAAGAATAACAATGATACGAATTCAATCAACATTGCATTCAAATGAAATACATCTGGAGGAAATCCAAGCTTTTAATATCATAACGTGTAATGCTCTGAGGACGGAAGTTGGTGATCGTTCCAATGCAATCATCTGGTGGATAAATTATCGGTGCTGTCTCTGCTTGGATTTTGATGTCAAGATCGCGATTATACTCCATCCGATATTAATTTAAAAGGGTTCTTTACAACAAATTATCGATCTACTCTAGATCTAGGTGGTTTACTTTACCTAGAATCGATAATTCATTGATTAGATTTCTTTTAATTTTTAAATTAAAAGAAATCTTTTAACAGTTACATTGCACAGTACGAACGATGAGAAGACATGTAGCAATTAGTGCATGCTAGGGAGTGTTGCGCCACTTCCCCAGTTAAGCATTAAAAGTGGTGAAGGGTGGGCGTTTTGGGGGACTGTGTTATGTAATTTTGAGGTTCAAACAGTGCTGATTCTCAGCCTAGTTTGAATAAATAAGTTTTGATTTTAATTTCATGCCTTGCTGGTAAATTATTGTGACGAAGTTATTTATTTAGTTATTTGCCAAATAAACTGCTATTACCGATCAGTTTGCTAAAAGTGGTAAACCGTTTCTTTTAGCGGTTTATGAGGAGGTCAACGTTCAACAGTTAACGTTTGACGGTTGGTAATTAGATGATGACGATGCGGATTTCTAGGTATAAAATTACACAAAGTAAGATTAGGGCATGCAATCTTTAGAATGATGCGAAGTCGTAGTATGCGATTTTTAACATCACGAAGAAGAGATAGTTATCAGAATATGACAGATAAATGTCTACACAAAATAAATATTTAAAATCTTCGAAACACAGCCTATCTATCAAAACACATACACATCACAGTAATCGTAAAATTATAGATCAATAATCCTATCGAATTTTGACAGTATGGCCGTAAATACAGCAATTGCTTGTAGGTGCTGTATTGCGATATTGGCTGTCAATAAACGCGTGATTAACGTTTGCAATTGTTACCTAATGGTTAAACTTCTTGGCCACAATTGATACTTGTACCTATATCTTGCCAAATAGGTGTTTAGAAAAGTTGTAAGTTCAAAACGAAGTATTCTCCTCTTTGGATAAAGTTAAGTGCATATAAAGTCACCAGAAACTCGTTTTAAAAGCCGAAGAAATTGCTTGAGCCATTGGTTTGTGAGTGAAAAACCGCAAAACCAACTCTGGCAACAAGCCGGAAGGATGAACGGTAGATTGCACAAGCGTTTACTATGACGATACTCTCGATGTTGACGAGGCGGGTTTCTGACTTGTTTTAGTTATGCAAATTCTGACCTAGCTATATGTATGTAATTACATTCTCACCTAATTTAATTCCGCCGTGCGACTAGGTAATAAAATATCTTTATGGCATTTCAATAACCTCTTAATTTGACACATCTTAAATTACCGGAAAAAATTGGCAAGTCTATGCAATGAACGAGGCCAAGTGATGCCATGCGGTCAGCGAACCGTAACATGTCGGCACTCGCATGCGGCCATGCGGGCACGCAGCACTTGGGAGGGGGTGACCTTCCAAAAAAGCGACCAAATTCAATCGATGGACTTACCAATAAATCAAATAGATAAAGCCGACTCCTCTATTTGATAGTATTAACATAAGCGCATGGCACGTGTCTAGGGTTGCCAGGCGTCCGGATAAAGCCGGACACAGTCAGGCTTTTTGGTTGCGTGTCCGGCCAAATAAGACGGTGTCCGGCCTATCCGGCTTTTGTTAGGCTTTTTAAATTTGTTATTACATTAAAATTTAAAAAGATTTTATGGTTAATAAACGTTGTTTTTTTTTCCATTGTAAATAGCAACAGTTACTGCTAAACTACTAATTAATGTAATTAATATTGAATGATTACTTAATAATAAAGAAGACTGATTCATTCAATTTGATTGTTGTTTCATTAAAATTTAAGATTTTATGGTAAATGATAAAAAAGCCTTGTTTTACTTTAAAATAAATTGTCGCGATAAACTAAGACTAAAAAATCAAGGGTGTCCGGCTTTTTTACCCAAATGTCCCGTTAAAGTGGCTGGTCTGTGCGGCTTTTCGGTTTTAAGATCTGGCAACCCTACACGTGTCCGGTCTTAGCTTCCGAAAGAAGGGTGCATTAATTTAATCAGCTATTTAAAAATTCAATGCTGGCCTTTGCAAATTGCAGCTTTAACTGCACTCCGTTGTTTCAAAGCCCAGAAATAGCACTTTGCTTGTAGGAAATGGGTCTCTTTCTATGGCAAGATAAACACATCTGTCGCGCAGGTGTGAGCCCACACGCCAACACTGGGGTATCTAAGGCAGGTGCCGAAGAGCGGCCGCCCATAACTGTTTAGGAGGACCATTAGAAATTAGTTTTTTTGATTGAGATAAAAAATATAGTTGCATCTAGTATCATCTGTTCTATTGTAGGTTTGTAGTTTTCCGAGCATTTTGTCGGTGATAAAAAACAGAAACATGGGTAATATAATTTTTATGGGTTTCCAATAACAGTCTTACAAAAACAAAACATAACAGTTATGCAAACAATTCTTTCACAGAAACCTGACCTTATTTTTGTATGATTTGCAGTTTTCCTTTTCTTATTGAATCATTGGAACCGTTATCTCGGGGCGTGACAGACTAACCGAGGGGTTTTACGCGTTCAATGTTTATGAGTAACCTTTTAGCTTGAAACCGCAATATCTATTAAAAATGTATTTTCATGAATGATTTAAGGTACAAGTTCGTAGCCGACTGCAGACGACAGCAGCAGGCTACATGCCACCGCGACACTACTGGTTTCTATACTATGTATTTCTATGAAATACGTGGCAGACGACGTGTCGCTAGCTATGGAAGGTATTTCATCGAAATACATAGAAACCAGTAGTGTCGCCTGCTGCTGTCGTCTGCAGTCGGCTAATTCTTACCAAGGAATATCGAATTACCCAGTAACAGGGTTGTGCAGGTCAGATAGGAAGTCGCTTCATGTAAAATTCTGGTATTCAGCTGCATCCGGTTAGACTGGAAGCTGACCCCAACATATTTGAGAAAAGGCTAGGCAGATGATGAGATAGAAACCATTAGTGTCGCGGCGACATGGTCGCCTGCTGCTGTCGTCTGCAGTCGGCTACGAGTTTTTACCTTTAATGTAATTTCAGTCAGTTCGGGTATCCTTAATAAATATTAATTTTTTTCTTTACGTAGTTGTCAAGTTGTCCTAAATTAAATTGCTTAAGTTGAACGCGACATAACAGAATAGGTAGGTAGCGTTCTGCACGCGTTCGTGCAGAACGTGCATTAGTTTAATAATATAATGACGTCTAGACACGGCTTTAGATCGGCTCAGCTTGCTAAGTAGCTCCCATTCCATCCTTCGCGTCTTTGATTTTATTGTGCTCCAACAAAATGGCATAAGTGAAATTCCGCTCTAGTACATTTCCCGTAGGAGATTGTATCTTTTTGCCATGGATGGGTAATTCGCAAGTCATCCATTTATGGAAAGGACGTGCTAATTCGTGTGCGGTAGGGATCAGTGGACACCTAGCGATACTGGGTAAACCTGTGGGGTCTGTGAACGTGAAACAGGTACCAACCTTCTCGGAAATGCTCCCAATTTATCACCATAAGTATTATATTATCTGTGACCATATTAAGCAAAGTTACGAAATAATTTCCGCTGAATTCAAATTACTCAGAGGTACTTGACATCTAAATTATATACTTATTGCAAAAAGTTAAGTGTGAGTACATACTTACATTGCGCTATGAAGCCGGAAGGACTGAGCAATTTAGACCTCATTTCTTATCGTCCGATTGGATTATCATTTCTTAGGAACTTGGATAGTACTCCCGGGAATTAGTTATATCTTGCGAAATCATCTTATCATCTTGCGAAATAGTTTTATTACGTTTTACAGATTTAATAGAATGTTGATCCGAAACATTTAACGGACTCGCTTTGCTTCACATAATGAAAATTTAATGAGCGATGGTTAGAAGAGGGCTCCACGCAAACGCCAGGGCTTTGTTCGACGTACAGGTTTCGTTAAAAATAAAACTCGAGTGTTATTAAACGCCACACTTCAAGTACCTGAACAGGCTTAAATGTTTGTTTGAAGCCAATAAAAGTAAACAATGATTGAATTGACTTATGTTTCAAGACTTGACAGGAGTCTGTGGATTCCTTTGTTTGGATGGACCATAAAGTGGACGCACTGGCAGAGGTCGACGACAGGACAGGCTGAGATAACAACGTAAGAATAACATTAATGGCGGTCTGTACTTTAATACTAGCGACGCAATAGAGGCATGCAAGGCCACGACAGATACAAGGATCGGCACGTAATTTAATAAGTTCCTAAATAACTATTATTATTACGGAAGCCGTACAACAACGATTATTATCTTGTACCTAATGAGTTTACAAACGATTTAAACATTTTAAGAACTTTGGAGTTTAATTGGAAACAATGTAAACGGTAAACAAAGGTCATTACAATGTGAAGGTTTTAAAGGTCAAACAAATAAAATTTACCGAAGTGAATGGTCGCTTCTCGCGAGTAGGGTTACCATCCATCCGGATGTGTCCAGACATGTCCAGACTTCTAAATTTTTGGCCGGACTTTGTCCGTTTGGTCTTTAATTTATCCGGATTTTTTGGCTTAGATGGAATAAGAGTAATAAAAATTATATATAAGTAATAACAAATATGTAGATAACATTTATTTTATTAACTTCCCATTCATTTAAAAACAAAATTAGCGATATTAAACATTAAATCTTGTATTGCTACAAACAATCAACTAGTTCAAACACAAAATATTTTCTTCGAAATAAAAATAGTTTTACGTAAAATAATCAAACTTAACGCTAGTTTCTGGTAAGTATTATAGGTATTCATTTTTATATTTTTCAGTGCACTTTTTTTTTATCCCCGCACCCCGCAACCCCCTCGCGAGCGTCTGCTACCATGCCTACCATACCACTGTAACTAAGTGGGTAATGTTTGGATTAAGTGACTAAAATGTCCGGACTTTTATTGAAATGTCAGACTTTTTGTCAGGACTTTTCTTTCTAAATGGTAACCCTACTCGCGAGGTCCTCGAGATTATTGGCGATAGTGTGTGCTTATGTTAGATAAATTCGCGGTAAGGGATTAATTTCGCCGCCAACAAATCTTAATAGACTCGACTCTACAATAGGTACATGTGGTACAACCTGTACAACATTTCTGTCATATGGTGTGTATTTACGTAGAAAGTTTACAACTGGCGCTTGTCGGCGCTGACAAGCTCTAGTTGTCAACACACGCAGTTTTCATACTTTTTGCCAAATCAGAGCGAACCGTCGCCGTCGCTGATAAGGGCCGACAAGTTCTCAAGTCGGCGCCGGTACCCAGTGTGGTTCGCGCTGATATGGCAAAAAATACGAACAATACCTTTCCACGTGAATACACGTTTAGATCTCTTTTCTTAGGTAGGTATTACGACTTATATCACGTTCTTGGTTGCCATAATTATAAACATGCTATGGAATATAATTATGTGCATACAGAATTATGGACATCATCTTGAAGACGCATTTTGAATAATTTCTTCATATACCCAGCTTTGATTGATAAGTAAGGAATGATGATTGACATTGATTTGCCGCCGACCTCGACCCCGTCATGACGAAATACTTCTCTACATAGTAAATATTATAAATTTTTATGTTAAAACACTACTACACTATTAGTTTTAAAATGTGTTTATTTTTGTGACAAGAATGTTATGAAGCTGAATTTTTAAAACAAATGTTAAATAGCTGGATGTTTTAAATAATCTTGGACACTGGCCACAGTGTGATATTATAAATCTTGCAATCTTTTTTTAAATTCGAGAATATCTCAGCTATTTTTTTCACAATAGCCAGTGTAATGAGTTAATGACCTAAAAATTTAGGTCTTAATTTGAATGTTTATTTTTAAACTGATTTGAAAGGAAGTTCTTTCCAATTAGCTGATAATCAGTTTTATCATTGCCTTGATCTACTTACTTAACTTTATTTAACAAATAAATATGTTTCCTGTATTAAACTCATTACTACAAGGATTTCCTTTATATCCTAAAGTGTATGAAGTAGATAGATGTAACATGACATAATAGCTCCGAGACATTCATGATTTTGTAACAGCAATACCTACTTGAATAACTATATAATTTGTCTGTACAAGCCAAAAACCACAAGCAGAACTGAATTATGTAGAAAAAGATATCATCTGTCAAGTACCACCTCTGTAAGTAAGGATTTAAATATAATTATAACCTTCTGGGATTATTATAAAAAAAGAAAAAGGTCACTACCTTTTTCAAAATATTTTCTATACAAAAGTGTATTGGCATTATGTCACATGGTATAATAGTATTACAATAAAATCTTACATTCTAAAATTAAATTCAAATAGTGATATCACAAGAACAATAAAAAAAAACAACCAGTAGACTGGCTGCCAAAGCACATGTTATCTGTTGTGACTGGCTGGATAAAATTTACATGAGATTTGCTAACAGGTTGAAATAAATAGGCTTTCCAGAAACTGTTGGGACTGTTTATTATTTCAGCTTTTAGTCAGTTCTGTATCTTTCTTCCTACATTAATGGCTAGTACCTATCATAACTTTTTATTTAAAACATTATTTTTTATCTATGTTTACATCAATGAATTGACACACTGGCATTGTGAACTGATTGTCATGATAAAAAAAAAACAAATTGAACACAAGTAAATAGAAAAAAATGTAGGTAAGTAAAAGTTTGTTCTTGTAGGTAGAACTGATTCATTGTCTGATCTGCATGTTAATTGACATACAAACCTGAATAACTGATTCTAGTGACTTGTATAATACAGTTATTTGTGTTAATTTACGACTATGTTTGTACTTTTTCATGTAAATTCAATGAAATGAACCTACAATAAAACACATTATAGACAAAATATAGGAAAAGGAAGGGAATGAAATGAAAATAAAAGGGTAGTATAAACAGTACTGTTGCATGGTCCGTTTCTAGATTTTTTACGCATCATGTGCTATAACAGCTGTATTATGTAGAGTCTATGTTTTATTCTTAATTATGGAACAGAAAAACAAAATACTTCAGGATTTTGAGAACGATTTCTTGTGATCGATACTTTGGACAATAACGCCTTGTAATCATGTTTTGCATTTGAATACGTGCATTAAAACGCATGGTCAATTACACTAAGAAATAATTTCACACTGATTATCACGAATCCTTTCTTAATCTGCGAATTGCTACCAAACATAAACAAACAAAAATATCTATCTATGCGACTAGAATTTGCATATAGCACACATTCGGTCTACTTTGTAGAACAACATCCACCCATGAAACAAAGCATTTTACATTTAAGCATATCTTACTGGTTTATACCCACTAATAAACATAATGTAAAAGGCACCACGTAGATAAAAACTTACCGTTTTACGACCATGATAGAATCCGTCTCCTCGTTTGTGGACCCTATGATTCGAATTATACTTTACAAACGGCACTAACAATATCGGAAACACCATGAATTTTATTTTAACACCATCAATTCAATTTACGAAATTCACACATCGCTACGAAGCGATAAACACACTTTTCTTCATTATTTCACTAACTTCGAATAATTCGCACTCCACTTTGATGAACATCAATCAAATCTCATAAACACAAACGAAAACTAAAATGTGTTTTTAGATTACAACAGCACGAACTTCACTACAGTTAGTATGTACCGATACCGAGTACCGATGACGAAAACATTACACAGTTGCCAACATTCCGCTAAGAAAAGTATATAAACTACTTAATAATTTTACAACGTAGTTTTTAAAACCAAAAATATTGTTTTGCACGCGATATAATTATAAATAAATAAATTCTTAGGTTTTGTTTTTCAAGACTATTCCCGAGAAAATAACGTGTGATGTAAACTTTGGTTTCAAAGTTTGTGGCGTCAATTTAGCCAACCTAACGCCACTATTTTGCGGTGATCCAACTGTTATTCTCACCGCTCTGCTAACGACAAACAAAAATGTATGGATGCTTCGATCGATGGATTGATTTGTAAAGCCGGTTCCACACGCTTGGCCCTTGCTGCAAACTTCAAACGCACAAACGTTTGGATGTTGATGATGATATAATAATAATAATACCCTGCTCCCGACACCGGCGGATCACTACTTTTTATATTTTTAAATATTTTTTATACTTATTTTTTATATTTTAAGAAATATTTAAAAATTTAAGAAAGTAAGATAGCTAAATAAATAAACGAAACAATAATAAAGGTTTATTCACAAAAAATACAGAAACACATTTACAATGTATTACAATTCTTTGCAAGTTGCAAAATCTGTACAAAATGTATATAACCCTGTCCCTTAGACTAGGACAGCCTGTATTCTAAGAAACAGTGTTCGGCCAAATAATTATTTAGACATGATTTAATACAACAAATGAACGGTGTAGATGTTATTAAGATTCTGTAATTTTGTTGTGTGTGTAGTGTAAATGAAATGAAATGTCGAGTTACATACACGTTTGAGTTTATGCTAAGTGCCTAATTATGTCCGTTTTTAATGTAAGAGCTGAAGACTACTATTGCCTACTGTGTTGGTATACTTGATGATGTATGTGAGCAAGAACTCCGTGCAGAACTGCAGACATAGGCATAGTCTTTTTGTAGTTAGCCACTCTGTTACTATGGATTTAACTTTGTGTTTGTTTAAGTTTAAAATATTTAATAACGAATACATTTTTTGGTATTTAACTAATATGTAGAATTGGCGTTTTGCGAAGGTGGTTTTGTGTTGGGTTCTGGGAAGGAGAATTAAAGTAAGCGTCCACAGTTTCGCATCGGACGCATCGGACGCGTCGCACGTAACGGATTAATTTTAGTTTGCCTTGTATAAAAACTCATACAACAGCGTCCACTGATCCGCACCGTACGGACCGCTCATCGGCAATGCCTACATGGGATGCGTACCGATGACGTCATACGGAATGCCGATCATACGAATTTCCGCACGTACTGATCGTACGTGCGGAAAGTGTTTGTGAGAATGGAAGAAAGCGATGGGGCGCGTCTACAAAAATCCGAATGAAGGTGGCATCGGCAATCCGATCGCTGCCGATACAGTGGACGCAGTCTAATTAATCCGTTTGATGCGATGCGTCCGATACGTGCGATGCGGGCCTGTGGTGTTGTGGACGCTTACCTTTACTGGCTTATTTGGGTTTGGCGGTGGCAGACCGACATGTGTTCTAAGAATTGATCGGAGCACAAAGAGTTGTCGTACTGTAAGAACCTTACAGTCAGTACAGTTCTGTGGTTGGATACCTGTAGGGTTTTTTGGATAGTACTTTGAGTATGGCTCTTTGCGCTCTTTCCACTCTCAAAAAACTGGTTTTAGCTACACCGCCCCATGCAGTTATGCAATACCCAAGAACTGACTGGCACAGAGCATGATACACCATCCTCAGTGTGTCAGGACTAGCTGAGTATCTAAGGGACGTTTTTAAATAACTTTTTAAACATTTTATCCTGCTTAAGCGTATGAAGTTTAACTAAAATCGGTTTATTCATTTCGAAAAACAAGGGCTTGAAAGTTTGTATGAAATGCCGTACGGCGTAAACACTCTTAAGACAGATCAAAGCCTAAGTTTACGCTTAATTTCATCTCTGCATTTCATGCTACCTACACAGCGACTTTAGTCGGCCAATTTGTCGCTTGTCAAGTCCTCTGCGAATAAAGTCGATGCGTGTGTATCTAGCATTACCTAAGTGCCAGACTGATTGACGAGAATATCACCCCGATAGATAAATAATACTTTTGAACGCGCTGATTCGCATCCGGCGCGGGTAATATAAATTTCGCCCACATTAGTTTGATTGAATCAAAAGTTTTTAGAGAATCGGAAAATAAAAAATTGTGGTAAAATAAATCGTCGGGCGGGATCGTTGATAATACACCTAATCAAGATTTATTTGCTCATTAAATCGTTATAAAAACGATAAAATTAAATGTTATTGGTTAACATTTTTGTAGCCAATTTCATTATTAACATTATTTCATCTTTTCTTTTTTGTTTGGTCACTTAGCAATACAAGTCAGTTGCAATCTACTTGCTTAGGCGCAGCGGTTCTTTTGTGATACAGCGGTGAATATGTTCTGGTTTACTGACATTAAATTTGTTTTAGGGACTGATTTTTCGAAAATGAATCGGGTCATCATCATCTCATCAGCCGAAACAGGTCCGCAGCAGCTGGCCAAGCATCGCTAAACGAGCGATCCCGCTTTCCACTGATAGTGAATCGTTTTGCTGTTCAAAAATATAAAAATCACACCAAAACCGAGATAAATATTAAACAAAAGATAACAACTCACCGCTTCAAACGTGACCTAATACTTGCATCCATCAAAAGACGCAAATAAACTGAATTTATTATAACACTTCCCCTCCTTGTTTTTACGCAAACATATTTTTTTGACTTTACCCTTTCAACGAGTTTACTTTTCGAAAACTTTCTTATTTTCTGCTCTTGAGATTTGCAATAGAAACCCATAATAAGTAGATATAAATAATTTGATCGAATATATTAATTTTTATCACTAATTTTATTATTGACTAGAATGTATTGTTAAGTCTTATTATGTACACTGCACTCTGCACTCTGATCGGCGCGAAATAAATTTGATAGTAAGAGAAAACAGTCGACTTCGGATCGTACAACAGGGTTGGGTGTTCGTGTAGCGACATGTCGCACGCTGTAGTGCTGTTCAGTTTCGAGCACTATTATGTCCATCTTTTTCAATCAGAGGCATAATAAATCAAATTTATCCTGTACCTAACCACTTATAAAGACTGATAACAACAAACGGTCACAAGCTATTTGCTTTATTATTCTTTTTATTGTTTTTCAAGCCTTCTCAGCATTCTTTCTATATTTCATATTTTTTGCCCATGGTTTTTCAAGTGTTATCAATAAAATTCATCTAACTATTGAAAACAATACCTACTTACACCATAGGTACCTACCAAGTTGGACAGGTCAAGGCACATTACCTCTAATTAAAAACTCACTCTTTATTGCATACCTAGGTATACCTTATAGTAATAGTAGCACCTATTTTTTTTAGTACTAGAATGTCTATTTCTAGATAATAATATAATATTTTATACAGCTACGTGGCAGTAAATGCCCGCCAATTGCATCAAGTGGTGCAAATTGAAAACAAAGGAATGTCTATCTATGCAATTAGGTACCGGTGCCGGCACTCCCTATCTTTCTGCCTATACCTTTACAGATAACAATACCTATGTAGATATTTAAGTTTAGTAAGTCTTCGATTAAAATAGATTATTGCCACGAGGCAAGAAGCCTCAAAACATCTAGAACAGCACTAATGTTTGCTTTGCTATATGCACTTTTCGATACTTGTGAACGTTTTAAAACTAGACACAGAACTCTGCACTGTGTGCATAGCGCTAACACTATGACGCATCGCGCTTAGTCACTATGAAGGCAGTCAGACACGGCGAGACACGAATCCGCGGCAGGAAAACGGCACTCTATGCAGGTTTGAACTTGTCTCTGTATGTTTGTATTATCATTGCGGTGGCGGACTTGTGATGTAATCAGATGACAGTTGTAAAACATTTACGACCGAGCCACATTCCGGTATTGATTTGCGGGTTTCGATTACTGACATGTTCTTGGGAGCAATATCTTTGTTATAACCTTATAACTTATACCTCTCTATAGCTTTAATATCCTTTGTATTGCTTGTTCAATAAGTAACGAACGATGATAACATTATGAACCTAGGCAGTTACTGTTGCTGATTCTATTTTTGCACACTATGAGGAAGTATATAAAGTGCACTCATAGGATTCAGCAATAATACTATAGAAGAATAATACACAGTAGGTACACTCCCGAACTCCATATTCGAATTATCGAACCACGTTGCATTTAGAGGTCTATGACTTTTTAATTGGCCATTAATTCAAATTTGGAACAATGATGACACCAAAATGATGAAATGAAATCTGCTTCAAAACTGCATCAAAACTTTTTCTTTGCCTCATCATTACCTATTTTGATTTATAAATGGTAACCAACCACAGACCTGCGGTGCTATTCTGTAAAAATCTCACCGTGAAAACTTAGGTGAAGTGAGCTGTCAATAGCGTCAATTCCTAGTTAAAACCAACTCACTTCACCTAAGTTTTCACGGTGAGATTTTTACAGAATCGACCGGCTGTACTTGTTTAGAGGTCAGTGATGGTAACATCGAAAAGTACTCTGTTGATGGTAAATTACACGACTGTGTTATGTGGAAATAAACGGTGGCTTTTTTAAGAGTCGGGAGTGTATTTTACAGTCAATGAAAAATATTAAAATTAAAACAAGCTTATTTTTAATAAACATTTCCTTTATTGCTTTCGGTATTTAAATATACAATGTAAGATATATCTCGGAACTTATCAACAACATTACATTCGTCAGGTTACAACCAAATTATGGTCTAAGGCAGATCATAAGACTATTGTGTACAATTGTTTCTCTAAAATATAATACATCTCTTACAAATAAACAATAAAATGATGTACGGTCAAGAGCATAAAATACTTTACAGTTACGACACAATCATGTGGAAAGCGTTTTTCTTATGAAATAAAATTTGCAACTTTGAAATAAGACCAACTTTCCATGAAATGAATAGCAGTAGAGCGTTGGTGGCCCAGTGGAAACAGGCGGCGACTTAAGGTCGTAGGTTCAACACTTCGAACCCAGCCAGGCGCTTTATTTTCTGTAAATTATTTCACCACCAGTACCACCACTGCTCTCAAAACGGTGAAGGGACACATTGTGAGGATATGCTATGTGCTAGAACCAAAAATTCGAAGACATGGTACATCCACCAAATCGCACTGGGATCGCGTGGAGGATTACGGCCCACTCCCTCTCACCGAGAGGAGGCCTGCCTGTGTCCCAGCAGTGGGAACATTATAGGCAGATTATGCTTAGCCATTGCAAATTCCATGCTCGTAATACCATAACGTATCTATCAATTTACTTTAGGACAAAATCTCTTTTAAATCTTGCATAAATGTAAGGTATTTATGCTCGTGACTGTACAGTGGTACTCTCAAAGCTAATTAATAGAAGCTACTTGTTCATTAAAGTACTTATGTCAATTAGTCACTGACCCATAGGTACAGTGGGTTAAAATGATTTGTAAAGTATTGTCTTGAATACTTTTTGCGCATCGTACAAGAGTTATTTTGGCTTGGATTTTACTGATATCATCACTAAGAAAAGTGACGACGTCATTACGTCGTAGGTAATTTGTTGTATTTCTAGTTACGATATTTAACCGATTCCCATGATAAACAATCTGATGCGCATTATCATTAACTACGCGTCTTATGTAAACGGTGTACGGACCTTTTTCCCAAAAGCATAATTAATATTTTGATATTACGTACTACTTGTAGGTAATATTAATATTATTTAACTGCTATCTCAATGTGATTATGGTTATAGGTATTCTTTTTAGGGGGGGCTTACTTGATACATATGCCAGTTCTCAAAGCGCGTCAACCCGCGCTCATGGGTTCGGTTGTGGTTATATACCGCGCGTCAGATTTTTTGACACAGGAACTGGGCCTTAGGCTATGTTCAAATGGTCGCGATTTTGACGCGCGTTAGAACATTCCAGATGACGTGCGATAAGACTGCAATAGCGCGTTGTAGCTGTTTGCTTCGGTTGAGCATAAAAATTGACAAAACACGTCCGATTGCGACGGAAACGCACAATCCAGATTTTTTTCATCTGATCCATAACCTTAGTCAAACCATTTTTAATCCACCGTACGTCACTTTATCAATCCTACGACTTTTCTACATCACACAACAACACCTAAGCTACATCTAAACTATGCTAAAGATGCTAGTTGTCTTTTCTATACTAGTTTTCCTTCAAGATGCAAAGCGTATTATATTATTTTCTATATTACTTAGAAATAAGTTGAAACAAGAAAAACTATTTACCGTCACTGTAAGCCCACGTTCGCACGGACGTAAAAATATCGCGGTGGGATTTTATCGCGCAATGGATTTTCAACTCTCGGTGTTCAGCTGAGCGTTGAGAATCTAACAGAGTGCTGAGTGCATCCCAGCGCGTCGAAAAAACACATTGGAATTTTAACGCTCTGTTTAGTTCCGAGAGTTGGTAATCCATTGTGCGAAAACATATCGCCGCGGGAAAAAATCGCCCGAGCGAACCTGGGCTAACGTGTTCTAGTAACTGAAAATAAAAACTAGCTTTCTAAACATCTCAGTAATAATGTTAATAAATTAAATCAGTCAACAAACGTACATGTTCCATTAAACCATTCCACACAACATTATTCTAACAATCGGTAGTTATTGGCGAAATCGGTCCAGATAGGTACTCTTACACTAAACCCCCGTTCACACGACGCGGGATTTTTGGCTAGGCGCGGTTTTTTTTTTCGCCACCCTATGCATAAGGCTTAGAATACATAAAAGCAGCGTAAGCAATTTCTCGCCGAGTCAAAAATCCCACTTTATTAAGACATTACACAATAATTCTCAACAAAAAAAAAACAAAAAAACAAATGAAGTGAGATCCAAAATTTCAATTTCATGTTTCGATTTTGACCTAAAAGATTTCTAATTTTAAGCTTTGTTGGGCAATTCTCGTATTTTAAGAACGTTCGCATTCTAATCTCAGTCGCAATCTGTCAAAAATACCTCTAATTTGCCTACATTTTTGACATTATATCGTCGCTGAGATGAGATTGCGACCAGATTTTGAACGTTTTTGATTACGGGAATTGGCCTTCATATTGTTCATGATATATGGGAAAAACAATGAAATCGTAACTAAACTACATTGACCTAATTAAATTTCAAACATTATTGTGACGACACGACAGCTTAAATGACTACAAAATCAGTATTATTTATACGTAAACTTATAGTTCTCAGAATACATTAGGTCACAGTACTGTGTCACAACACTATTGGATTGGATATAATGACCACGTCATTGGTGTTTCAAGTTAGGAGTATGCGCTAGGTAGCCCGCGATATTAAAATTTTCTTACATTTTTGCAATTTGCAGGTCATTCAATCAACATTCAACATGACACTGACCTGCAAATTGCAAACGACGTAAGAAAATTTGAATTTCGCGGGCTGCCCTGACGCTTCCCCCTTAATGGTGAAGACACATTTGTCCGCGCTAAAAAGACTGTCCAGTTTAGGCGTTTTACGCGCGTAACTTCGTAACTTGGAAGTAAGGATGGTTAGATGTGCCGACCCAGGGCGACTTGTTCGATCTTTTTACAAAACAATGCGTTGTGTCCAGTATTATTACGCACGTAAAACGCCTGATTTCGTACCTACAGAGTTTATGTGTTGGCAGAACAGAGAATAGCCGATATATTCTGTAATAATCTCACAGTGGAACCTTAGGTGAAGTGATCTTGAAGTGAGTCAATAGTTTTCATGAGGATTTTTTTACCGAATAGACAGACGACCGGCCGATCACAGAGTACTTTTTGATAGACTGAAACGGCCGACCTTACATTACAATGTTTTCGCCCGTATATTGCTCTTGCGCTGTCGACTACATCACAAAATGTGTACATCGGCCAAATAGTGGCAAAAAACGCTCACTAGCCTCTCTCATTAACCTTTTGAACGCCAGAGCATAAACGCACGCGCGTGCCCTCCACGTCAAGCAACAATTTTAAATATTTTGAAGGTATACAAATAAAAACACACAAAAGTAATGATTTCATTGTTTATTTCGTGATAAAGTGCACTGCATTTTTTGTTACATATTTGTGTCGCTGGCGTACACGCCAGCGACACAAATACACGGCACGGGCACGAGCTTGCTTGTCACGTATATGTGACAATGGCGTTCAAAAGGTTAATTTTAGTTTTGCTAGGTAATCATAATTTTATGTTACCTATTTAATAATAATATAGCATATTGAAATCACTATTCTGTTTCTTGGTTTGACAAAGCAAACTCATTTATCCCGTGTCGATTTGCGAGGTTAGAACTTAGCTTCGGTAAGCTAGTGTCATTTAATTCAATCATAATAAACTTTCTCCTTTCTTTAATTTATATGTATGTATTCATATAAATATATGGTCACTTATGGACTAATTGGATGCAAGGATGCAACTCAGTAGATATGCAAGGTCGCATTAAATTAAGTAGCAAAACTTCACAGACTTGTTGGGTTATATAACTAGATTCTGCCCGCGACTTCGTCCGCGTGAAATCACCCTCCCCCCATTCACCCTCTTAGGGGTGGAATTTCGAAAAAACCCTTTTTTAGTGGATACCTACTCTTCACAAAGAACACATCCTCCAAATTTCATGTCTCTAGGACCAGCGGTTTAGGCTGTGCGTTGATATATCAGTCAGTCAGGACTTTGAATTTTATATATATAGATAGATAATGTCACTACCAGCGAACATAGATTTATATCGATTAGATTAGTTTTTCGCCCTACCGCGTCAAAAGATGGTCACGTTTCTGCTCCGTTTTGACCCATAATGACACAAGTGACTTGACTTTGTAGTAGAGTAGTGGCCCAGTAGCAACGGCCGCGACTTATGAGCTGTACGTCGAAGATTCGAACCCAGATAGGTGCTTTACATTGTGTAAAAAAAAATCGAGGTCATGTGACATCTACCAACGTGAACTACAGCCCACCCCCTCTCACCGAGAGGAACATTATAGGCTGATTAAGCTATATGTTAATAAACGTCAAAATAATTTATAGGTGAGGGCAAATCTGACGATTTAAAACTTTGTCACGGAATCAATTATCAGCCGTAGTTACTTGAACTTATGAGTTTGTTTTAATGTAATAAGATATCGATAACCAACACGAATGTCAAGTTTCGCTAATTAAACCTTCTTAAAAACGATCCTTTATAGTCTCCCGACATTCATTCAACCGCATCTGTCTAGATTACTTCACTATTTGGGGCTTCTCTTTAATAAATATGTTATCAGTATACTTACTATACTTTCCAGCTGCACATCTCAAGCCCAGCTATAAGATAGCGTCTAATACAAACACTTATTCTTAAGCTCAGGCAGTTTAACTCAACTTAAATCTCCGGCTTACATTCAACAAAATTATCGTTTCTGTTGGGAATGCTATCCATAACGCATGATACTTTTTTTCGGAATTCTTCGACTAGTTTTGGGGCAGTTAAATTGTCTCGGGATAGCCCGATGTTTTTCGGAATAACGCGATGTGTTTCGGAATAGTGCGATGTGTTTCGGAATCGCGCGATGTGTTTCGGAATAGCGCGATGTGTTTCGGAATAGTGCGATGTGTTTCGGAATAGCCCGATGTGTTTCGGAATAGCGCGATGTGTTTCGGAATAGCCCGATGTGTTTCGGGATAGCCCGATGTGTTTTGGATTAGTCCGATGTGTTTCGGAATACCCCTTTGTAATTCAGAATAGCCGGAAGTGTTTCAGAATAGCCGATGTAATTTTGAATAGCCGATGTGCTTCGGAATAGTCCGATATGTTTCAGACACATGAAAAAAAAGCTCCATATGTGAACGAAAATTTTGTTGGATGTGAATTTCCTATTTTTCCCTGATATTGGTATTGAATCCTAAGCAGTAAGCTATCGTCAGCATCCAATACTTCTAAGCTTATATCAATATTCCTCGTAGTCGTAATAGTCGTCATCATGCCCGTTTTGCAGCATGGCGGCTAGAGATAACTCGCCAGTGACGTCCACTGGGTCCGGTTCTATTTCATCTTCGTAGTCATCTGCTATTTCTGGAGAAATGAAAGGATAATGTTTTAATCTTAAAACAAAAACAAGTTTTCTATAAATAAATATATAGTAGAGATATGACTTAAGGGCATTGCCTCTTAAATAGGTAAATATTTGAAAGATATTTGAATCGTTACCAACTTTCAGAATACACTCTCCTAAGTTCTATTGTTACATTACAATAGACTACAATACGTATAACAGACTACACTTGACCTAAACACAACACGTAAAAACTTGCAGGATTGTTTTAAAATTATCTATTGTTTGAAATCGGACCGAAGAGACACAATGGCGCCGATTCCCTTGTTCACAAACTAAACTAAATTTAAGTCTAAACTTGTCTATGGAGTATCTTAATTTGACAGGACTAAACTAATATTTATCTTGTGTCCTTTTCTTAATGAAATAGAAAGAAAAAGATGCACTGAACTTTAGTTTAGTTTGTGAACAAGGGAATCGGCGCCAATACCTTGTTATTACCCGACTGCGTCAGAAGGAGGGTTATGTTTTTTAGCTGCAGTACTTACCAGTAACAGCCTGCGGTGTGGGCGGCGCGGGCGGGCCGGGCGTGCGCGGGCCCGGCGCGGGGGAGGCGGGGGGCGCGGGGGAGGCAGTGAGCGTGGGGTTCTTCTTCTTACGTTTGCGCGGTACGGGTGAGGCTGGAACCACTACTGACGGTGTTGGGGGTTTGTTCCTAGAACAGATAACATTAGTGATGAGATAAAGCTGTCGAAAAAGGTGTGAGATTCATTTAACGACAAAAAGTTGCCTCGAATATCTGACCGGCACCCTAATTGCGTAACACACTATCAATCGGAATCTGAATCATTTTGAAGCAAATTGCTAATCCATTGCTTCATAAGTTCGAAAAATTTGTCTGCTCAACACGTAAATAACGCAATGAATGTTGTTGAACTGTCAAAATGAAACCGATTCCGACTGATAATGTGTTACGCAACTGCCCCGCTGATCGGCGAAAATCAGTCATTCTTTCCCAGAGTTTTTACAGCAATATTTGTGGAATGAAATATACAATAAAGTAACCAAAGCAAATGTTTAAAATAAAATTGTTTTCGACTACTTTTGTGGGACCGAGGGGTCGCATGCGATAATATCAGGATGGGGAAGGCTATCTAATAGTATATACTCTGGATTTTAGTCTTCAAAACATTGCTGGAAGCGGTAGAACAGCCTTCTTCAATCCAATAGTATGGACTTTGTGCACAAAGTACTAGAGGAACTACAAAAGAATTCTTCGGTACCCAAGATACAGGCTTGCCTTTTTTCGGGCCAAAATATAAAACTCCCTTTAAATTTTTGGCAATAATGTTTTTTTAATAATTTCATCACTTACTCAACAACAACAGTCTCCTTCGGCGTCGCAGGCGGCAACGGAGTGCCCGGATGGTCCAAACTCTTAAGAATATCATAATTAATCTTAGAGCTAATCTTCTTCTCCGCAATCATCTTCTCAATAGCCTCCCCAGCAGTAGCAGCATTACAAGGAGTTCTCTTCTTGTAGGAACCTCGTAATTTCTTCTTTTTATCCTTATTTTCTTCTTTTTCTTTCGCACGAAGCTCTTCTTTTACTTAAACATGTATGACTACAAATTAAGATTTTATGGTAAACGCTAGCTGTTGGTTCGACGAAGCGGTTTTTTTTGTTGGTGAATGCATTTTCTCCTGGATCGGAAGTTAAATCTTACATGCACAAATCTTGCGTACATATGCCCTCAAAACTATATATACAAATATTTGGTCTGTGCTGGAATCGAACCCGCAACCCGTACTACGCCGTCAAACATTGTATTACAAAATACAGTATATTCTGTCTATTCATCGCTCCTTTTGTTGAAGAGGTTATTTAATGGTAGTCAAATATTTCTTGTTCAGCCATTTAGTCTGAACACTTTCGTCATCTGCTTAACCTTTTCCCAACTATGTTTGGGTAGGCTTCCAGTCTAACCGGATACAGCATGCCAGTGTAATGCAGTTGTTAAATGGAGCGACTGCCTATCTGACCTCCACAACCCAGGTACTGGGTAACCCTCCCATTAGTAAGTCCGAACATTTATGAAATTCCAAAAAAGCTAGCACAGCGCAATTGCAATATATAAGAACCTAACTACAACATGAAAAGCACAAGCCACGACTAGAGAACTATGTTGAACTCACCAGACAGTGGCAGGGCAAGAAATGCGGGATCAAGTTCCGTAGTTCGAAGAACTCTGTGGACCGTCCCGACATCTTCCTTCCATACACCACCCGGGTTAGTCCAACTATTTCCACTATATAGCCAACAAATTGGACGAACAATAATATTACTGTTGAAAACTACATACTTACACTCATACTGCTTACATACCTTTGGCCCTTAACACGCGTATTAGTTCGCTGGTGCGCCCAGACCTCGTAATAGGGATGATGACAATTTGAAACTTTAATTTTTTTTGTGCAAACAAAAAAAAAAGTGTAAAATCTTAAAAAATTGCCAAGTTACAAACGTTTTTAAAATGACTGCGAGACAAACCCTGCACTATCACAGAAGTGACGCCACGACTCTGTAATCATACTAGCGCCATACATTGTTTTTTTTTTTTTGGGAATGGCTTCACGCAGTTTAACCTATGGGGTTGTCGTCTGCTTAACCGGACTCGCCGGTGGATGCCTCAATAAATTAAGGCCTCCAGCCAGGGCTAAAAAACTTTAAAACTAAGCGACTACACGCTAAGGGCACCCCTTGCGGGGTACGGACCTCGGCTTAGGGCGTCGCTGGGAGATGGCAGCAAGGGACAGGCTGGATCGGAATTATTTAGGGACGTATTTAAAACTACAGCCTCCGTGTGCCGGGCGGCCGCCGCAATCAGGGGATTGGGGTGCTTTACAGCAGTATCAAGGAAACTAAGTGTAGACTCTCATTGCGGACATAGAAGGGGGCTCCCGTGACCTTTCTGCGGAAACGGTACTGGAGGGTCTGCATTCTATGCAGATAGTGAGGCTTACCGTTTGCGAAGACGACGCAAACGTAGGTCATGATGGGACGGATGGGCGCGGTGTAGAGGCGCAATTTTCACTTGAGTGACAATTTGCTGCGGGCGGTCAATATGAACTGAGAGTGAAAGAGGCGCGCGAACGAGCCGTCTTTATGTGCTTACTGAAAGTAAGAAGTTGGTCGATGATAACACCTAAGTATTTAGCTTGCTACCCCCAAGGGATCGGCTTGCCAACATAGTGATCGGACATCGAGTCGACGCGGTTTCGAGAAGAGAACCGCCTGACTCTTATCGGGGTTGAGCCATACATTGTTCCTAACGTCTTATTTATCCGTACCGCGCGACAATAATCCCCTCCAAATATGTACTTTCAAAGCATCTCCATATTTCCATCGATTTTACAGATTTTTTCGATTTTACATTCTTTGAAATTACGTTATTTTTTCGAACATTCAAATATTAGTCATCATCCCTATTATAAAATAAATTGTACCCTGTTATTCCAAAATGTACTCTTGAACAAATTTTGCTATCAATGTCTGGTGTAGTGCAAATGATTTTGAATAATTAACCCTGATTAATTGTAAAACTATAAAAAATGTTCATGTTTAATTATGTATTTCTATATTAAATTTAATTGTTTTGTTTTATAGGCTCACATTCGCCACACTTTTTATATTTTTGTTTATTGCGAAATGGGCCACCTCTTGACCTCGATCTCGCCGCAGTACCTTCTTAAGAAGCGACCAGATCGGACCATCTCAAGCCTGTAAGTTTGTCGCCCGCAGGCCACACCCATAATATCTTGATGGTAAGTAATACTGTATTGTTTTTGCTGCATAGAGATGAATATAAATGTTGATGGATGGAGACGGAGAGAAAGATCAAAGAAAAGTCAGATGGATTTTGTGAGGGGGGATATGAAAGAAAAAGCAGTGAAGGATAGAGTGACAGCTGACAAGAATGGAAGAAAAAACATGTTGCACCGACCCCGATTAACATGGGATAAGGGCAGCGACAATTTGGCGCGATTAACTTGTCCATACTCAATTATTAAATGTTGTTGGTACATTTTTAGCATAACTAGGTCCAACTTTTCAAACAAATTAACCAGAGGTGCCGTGGGACACTCGGTTGGAAAGAAGTTCCTTTCGCTGTATATTATGTGTTAAATAACGGGCACAATGAAATAAATGAACAACGTTTGAGAGTGAACTAAATGAACCGCGCACAACGCTCACTGCTACAACTCGAAACTCGCACGCATACACACACTCGTATATAATAGAAAACAGACAAAGACAGAGAGAGAGGCGAAGTCGCAATGAGGGGGCATAACGCTTTTTCCTTATGTGACGATTCTCACACCGCAACTCTCTCTCATTCTCCTACCGCAAGCCTCGCTAAGGAACTTCGTTCCAAAAATACGTACTTTTCTGTTCCCTCAGATATCCAGCATTGAGATTCTTCCACAGCATCGCCTTATGCTTAATTTCCTCGTCATTCATGATGAGAGAGTTGATGTACTCCTCATCTTTCTGATCCAGGACCATCTCATCAGCACTGTGGAGGTCTTTGGCCACCTGCTTTGGTTCAGGTCTTAGGAACTTGTCAGATTTGTCCTCTTGGCTGGACCCTGCGAGACCTATCACGGCTAGGTCCGGACCTGAATACAATAATTAAGGAAATAATAATACAACATTTAAAAAAAATGCTTAATTACTTCACATTTGATATTAGGTGCAATAAAAGTTCAATTAAAGCTGTGAATAGATGATGACGTGTAGATTTTTATGGAAATTTCAAAGATGCACTGAACTTAAATTTAGTTTACTTTGTGAACAAGGGAATCGGCACCAATATCCATATAATTTTGACAGTTATATATTTTAAAATATACGAAATTTAAGTTAGTAGTAAATTTGATAAACAAGTAATTTCCCTGACTTCACATACCAAGAAACAAAAAACTGAAACGTGGTCGCTCACAATGAGCCTTATAAGAAGGCTAAAAGTCACCCAAAGGGCAATGGAGAGGGCTATTTTTGGAGTTTCCCTGCGTGATCGAATCAGGAATGAGGAGATCCGCAGGAGAACCAAGGTAACCGACATAGCCCGAAGAATTTCCAAACTGAAGTGGCAGTGCGCAGGGCACATTGCTCGCAGAACAGATGGCCGATGGGGCCGAAAGGTTCTGGAGTGGCGACCGCGTACCGGAAGACGTAGCGTTGGAAGGCCTCCCACAAGGTGGACCGACGACCTTGTGAAGGCCGTAGGAACCCGTTGGATGCAAGAAGCACAGAACCGGTCGAAGTGGAGGTGCTTGGGGGAGGCCTATGTCCAGCAGTGGACGTCTTTCGGCTGAAATGATGATGACATACCAAGTCCTTTTTCATGCTTCAGTTTTTCAGTCTTGGCATCTTCTCTGTCCTGCACTTTTTTGGCTATTTCTCCAATGAGGTCCAACGCGTCTTCTGCTGCAAATCTTGACGCCTCCGCGTCTTCTGAAGTGTTTTCGTCTGGAAATATAAAATTATTTTAAATACTGGCTGGCATAGTATAGATGTCGAACGCCCGGCGGCGGCGGCGAGATGGGCGGACATTGCTGCCATCGCGGGTAAAACCATGATGAGACTGGCACGGGAGCGTAGGTAGGGATTCGTACAAGAAAAGAGATGCCTATGCCCAGCAGTGAGTGAAGTTGGACTGTGGATGATGGTGATGATGATGATAATGATGATGATGGTGATGATGATGGTGGTGATGATGATGATGGTGGTAATATCGATGACGGTGGTGATGATGATGATATGGGTGATGATGATGACGATAACGGTGGTGTTGATTTTGGTAATGTCGATGACTGTGGTGATGATGATGATGATATAGGTTGTGGTGCTGATGACGACAACGGTGGTGATGATGATGATGATATGGGTTATGGTGCTGATGACGACAACGGTGGTGATGATGACGATGATGGTGGTGATGAATGTGATGATGTTGAGTGGGGTGATGATGATGACGATGATTGTGGTGATGATGATGATGACGATAATGGTGGTGATGATGATGAGGGGGTGATGATGATGATGACGATTACGGTGGTGATGATGATGACGATGATGGTAGTGATGATGACGATGATGGTGGTGATGAATGTGATGATGTTGAGTGGGGTGATGATGAAGAAGAAGAAGAAGCAGTATAGTTGTCGCGTTTTAGCATGGCAATAGCTTCACCCACCTACATTTTCCAACCCTTTTTATTTAAAAAACTGGAATGAAGTCCGTTATTATCGTCCTGAAAAAATATATATCGTGATCTTCAAAATATTTTTTAAATGAAAAACCATACACTTCGTTTGCTATTTCAGCGACATTAAAAGCAGTTGACATGAGATTTGCAGCGTGTCAGTTCATTTTTATGTTGTTCACTATTGGGTCCTCCGCATTTACCTGCTGATGGGCGACAGAAAATACATATTTATTTCTGAAATACTTTCTGCCCATATCTTTTCTTAGTGTCGATGGCAATCTAAATGGACTCGGCCCACAATTCGGTTACGTGTTTGGCGCCATCAGTTCCTGCAACGTGCAGCTGACAGGACACGTAGGACATGATATTAAGTCCCATCGTGTCCCATCGTTTGCACATATGATTTGTGATTTTACATAATTATATTTTACGACTCATAATGCGAAGCTAGAGAGTGCTTTACGATCGAAAATTTTTTTTGCCTCCTTTCTGAAACTGTTTCTATTGTTATACTCCTGCTAGTACACAAGACCTACTTATACCATTGTATAGATAATGAATATAGATTTAATGCAGTAGAAACTAAACCGTCTATCAAGTGTGAAACCTGAAAACATTGTAGCTTGTGAAAAATCAATTAATTGTTTTTTTTTTTTCACCCATTGCAGGAACCCTTTTGAAAATGGCGCTTTTATTCAAAGTAGTTTAATTATAATAAATAAAAAAACTAACTAATATAATATCTATACATAAATATGGTTTTTCATACGATCAAATGAGCATTATGACTTTATGAGTCGTGCACTTTTGGCTTTTCCAATTTTTTTAAATATTCGGTAGAAACTCCTTCCAAGCAAAACCTACGTTACGGCCACTAATTTCGCATTAAAAACTAAAATATTCATACATTAATAAAAATATATCATCTAGGTATCCAAAAGTATCTATTTATAGAGATAACGTTAATTAATTGCTCCTAGTTTAACATATTTTAATCATAATTCATACGATACCTTCGTATGAATTATGATTAAAATATGTTAAATAAGCCAAAAAAGGCAGCATGAGGAAACTTTAAAAGGTAAATCATATACATTTAAACAATTTTGGCAAAGCAAAAACATCAATAAAGGTTTTATTCCTTTATTTTAAGAATCAAATTAAGATAAATCACATGCGGTAATGTTTGAAATGTTTGCTTTTGATTATTATGTAAGTATGTACAGGTTTTGCAGGTTAGGCTGTCAACCTGAGATTCCAATGTCAAACTAATCATAATTATCATCACCTGCCTAGCCTTTTCCCAACGATGTTGGGGTCGGCTTCCAGTCTAACCAGATGCAGGTGAATACCAGTATTTTACATAGAGCGACTGCCTATCTGACCTCCACAACCCACTTATTGGGTAATACGATACCCCTTGGTAAGACCGGTTGTCAGACTTTCGGGCTTCTGACGAACCGTAACGACTGTCAAAGATCTACGAATGATAGCCGGGACCAACGGCTTAACGTGCTTTCCGAGGCTGGGTATGTAACGATGGTCACCCATCCACGGGTCAACCGCGGTAAGCATAGCTTAACCTGATCGATCGAACCGTGCGGCTATTACAGAGTAACAAACATCCATCCATCCATCCGTACAAACTTTCGCGTTTATAATAGGATATTTAGTGGGATAGGATTATTTATCACTAGCTATGTATGTTCTGAGTTGAGCTGCACGGTTACTGACAAATGCGTGCACTTCCTGGACAGGTCAAGTCCGCTCAATCTGTGTGGTTCTTTCCTCAAAAGACCATTTCAGACACCAATCTACATGGTCTTCACACGATCTGACCAAGATTTTGTCTGGACTTTAAAAGAGACTGTGACTTCTGAGTTTGTTTCGGTCTTTCTTCTCAGAATAGTCAGTTAGGAAACGCCGACTTCATCTAGTTTAAAAAAAAAAATATGATTGACGTGTAAAAGTGTTTGTACAAACCTACTTACAGAAATAAAAATCATTTATCATTTATAGCTTCTGCCCGCGACTTCGTCCGCGTGAAATTTCTTGTTCCCCCGACCCACCCCGCCGCAGCTCATCGCCTGCCCGCGCTATTACTTCGTTTTTGCTTAGCGTTCTTTCTGACTTTTTTTCTTTTTGCTCGGCTCCTAAGGGTCATAGCGTGATGCTAAATAGTCTATAGCCTTTCTCAAGAATTGGGCTATCAAATACAAAAAGATTTTTTCAAATCCGACTGGTAGTTAGTAGTACAAACTTTACCTCTTTATAATTATTAGTATAGAAAAACATTATCTTACCAATTCCCAATACAGCGGTGGATGTCCCAATAACAGCAGCAACCTTTCTTCTTTTATTGCTGTCTTTTTCTAATTGATGTTCTATCTCTTTTTGCAGATCGGTCAGTTCTTTTTCACCATCTTCCTCATCCATTAACTGGAAACATCAAGATAAGGGGAATTAGTTCCATGCTTTGTGATTAGAAACCTTATTTCCCTTGTGTATAGTTCAGTTTCCATCACATCACATGTCTTGTGTGTACTTTGCTGTTTTCAGCAGTCTTTCTCTAGACTCCTTGGGTGCCTTATATTGTGCCCTCATCATAACCGTAATCAGCCTATGATCTTCCCAATGCTGGGAACACAGGCCTCCTCTAACTGAGAGGGGTAACCAGCGCGGGTAGGGTAGCGATGTCACATGTCTTCGAATTTTTGGATCTTGGACATGCCGGTTTCCTCACGATGTTTACCTTCACCGTTTTGAGAGCAGTGTTTATGAAATAAATTACACAATTTAAAGCGCCTGACTGGGTTCGAACCTACGACCTACAACTCATAAGTCGCGGCCGTTACAACTGGGCTTACTCTCATCATATATATTTTCATATTACTCATTATTTGGTTAAAACACTGTTGTTTGATCTTCAGGTTTATACAAGATCAAAGTCAATCCTATTTCATGCATATTTTGCACAAGAAGAGACCAGTACCCTAATTTTGAAGGATATGTATTGCTAATCCATTACTGCATATGTTCGAAAAATTTGTCTGCTCAACAGCATAAAAAACGCAATGAATGTTGTTGAACTGTCAAAATGAAAGCCATTGCTACTGTTAGTGTGCTACGCAATGGCCCCGCAGGATTCACATTCATTGGCAGGGCGATAAAAAATAAAAGAAAGCCCTGCAGTCCAGTCTTAAACCAGTCTATGAGACTTATTAAATATGTGACCGCAAATTATTATTTACAGTTACACAAATAAACCTGTTGTTCTTTTCGCGTTGTTATCGTATTCAAATCATCTGCATATATTTTGATACTTCTAATTTGAACATGACATTATATTTCCTACTATTAAAACGATGACTTAGTCCGAATTTTATGCGTGGAGTCATTATTAATGCGGAAGTACTTAATAATGCTTTAGAACTGGTTTTTTATTGCGAATATATTTTGATGTAGAAAGCAAAACTAATGGTTCTTTAAGCAACTCTAAGAGGGATATGAAAAAGTGTCTCCTTAGCGTGTTATAATGTATCTTCTTCTTAACATACATCCTGACATTGACCTGCAATTTGAATTTCGCGTGCTACCTATCGCATCCCTCATAATTGAAGAGGTAAGCAGAATGTAGTACATAAATTCCAAACGACTTTTAATACTAGCAAAACTGCAAATCATATATTGGATTATTAAATTAATCTTTTACGTTCGAGGAATTACTGCTACCATGCTTATTTATATCTATTAAAATCTGTGTTTAACCACTCAAGTATTTGATTAAGATCAAAATACCATTGTTTGCCATAATAAAAGACGGTATTTTTCTGCATTAGACTAGGAATTCGGTAATGGCGCTAGACCAATATTGTCAATGGTTTAATGTTGATTTAATACCTACATATTCGTAGGCATATTCCTAAAGCGAAATCATATTAGTCTGTCTGTATTTTTGACATGTTTTCACGACTAAATTACCGCATCCATTTAAATAAATAAAATATCGAGTAATCCAGTATATTATGTTCTTAATTTGGTAGTAACAAATATCTTAAATGAACTACTATGGCAAACAAATAGATTGGTACAGTAAGCAACCAAAATCGATTCGATTCACTGCAGATGTTTCATTCTAAATGTATCATTTCTTCTTATTTTTGAGTAAAATTTTAAATAAAATCGGAACAGAACTAATATTGAAAGAAAATTAACTCTTAGCTATTATATAGAATGCAAAAAACAGATTATCGAATAATTTTGTGTATATTTAGATGATGTGTAAAAATAGCAGCAATAATCGACATTTGTTGCTGACCGTACCCTTAAGAGGAATAAAACATAGGATACCTTTCCTCATAGAAAATTAAATAAGTAAAACACGCACTTCCGTGGGATAGTTACATTACAAAAATACCTTCTGTAATCGATCTTTATCCCTCTTCCTAGCTGCCCTGAAGGCTGGTGGATCCTGTTCCTCTTCCAAGTCTACGGTCATGAACTCCTCAAGGGTCAAAGCGCTGGAAGGCGTGTCTCCGAACTCAAGGAGTCGCTTGCGCAGCGTCGATTCGTGAACTTTGACTATTCGGACAACATCGGCTGGCGTTCGGTTGAATTCGTGGAGCCGAGCTGCTATGAGGAGTGCTGAAGAAGAAAAGGACATGTTGGTTACAATAGTTTGTTTTAAACTGATTATGGGACCTAAATAACATTGTATTACTTAGGACCACTTGCACCACAAATCACTAAATGCGTTTAGCGCTGAACTTATTTTATACATCGTTTTGTTTCTGTCAGTCGTTTGAAGATGACAGAGACAGAATGATGTTTTAAATTGGTTTAGCGTTCAATCTAGACTACGTTCTTTTTTCAAAGAAATATAGTCATTTGCATGATTTTAAGAAAGATTAATTTCGGAAATAACCCACCAAAATTGTAACAAATAACAAGAAATAAAGTACATTTAAGGCTATTTAATAATGTTTCATGCAGGTTCATTAAATTAACCTCATTATTTATATCTAAGAGGCCATATGCCATCATCAACATAATCAGCCAAAAATAGTAAAGTAGGTATGGCATGAGGAACAAAATATTCGCACAGAAACCAGGGCCACTTGTGCGGAAAATTTGCTTCCGTGCGCAATATAATTATGACAGCTTTAGATACAGTGAACAAAGAGGTTTTTGTCATAGACATTTCATAATTTCGATTCGTATTCGTAGCATGCAATATTTGAATAAATAATTGTCCGCATAAGTAGGTGCCAATTGATACAATAACAATAGGTTTTTTTGCCTCTTTTCTGTAATCATCATCCAAGCCCCACTTCACCCACTGTTAGGCTTCTCTTTGGTTGTGTCATTATACAAGGTCAAATTAAATTAGTTAGCGAAACTCCGTAGACGAGATGAGTTTCTAAACAAGAAAAAAAAAATCTTAAGTCAAACTTCAAATAAAACCTGCGGTCATTAAACCCCATTTTTTTTTTTTTTAATTATTATGTTTAGGTATCGAAGCCGTCTGTCGAGTGTCGCTAGCTAATTTAATTTATAAGGTCTACTAAGGAAAGTGATGGGTATCGATATCGAATGATGATAAAACAAACAAACTATTTTCTAAATTTATAATTTCAACTAACTACCAGCGGCCGGACCCCTGAATAACGTTTGTGAAGTATCTCCAACTAATTTTATTTGGCCTTTTATAACATCTCGATCCTGTACCAGTTAATTATCTTTGAAGGTTTTATTTATAAACGTTACTTATGAATTAACTTTAAGCAAAGTTTAATATAGTAAATGTAATTGAGTTTTTTTTTGTTTGCCTATACTGTCCCACTGCTGGGCAAAGGCTTCCCCCGAATCCTTCCAGGAACTCTTTTTCCGCGCCACGTCAAACCAGCCCTCGCAGTACGCGTCCAGATCATCTCGCCATCTCTTTCTGGGCCGGCCTCGGCGGCGCCGTCCATCTTCAGGCATCCATTGAGTGGAGGCTTTTGCCCAGCGGTCATCGTGCATGCGGCTGATGTGACCCACCCAATCCCACTTGAGCCTGGCAGCCTTCTTTCCTACATCCAGTATTGGAACGCAGCGTGGTGTTCCGAATTCTGTCCTGTCTTTTTACACCCAGAATGCTGCGTTCCATCGCTCTTTGGCAAACTCCAAGGCAGAACTCTTGCGACTCGGTGAGCGACCAGGTCTGAGCACCGTAGGTTAGGACGGGCAGGATACACAATACACATGTCGATGAGTTTGCGCTTCAGGGAGATCGGCAGACCACCCTTCATTAGCATCTTCATGGACCAGTAGCTTTTCCAGGCGTTCTCAATTCGGCGATCGATTTCCCTTTCCTGCGTGTTTTCGAAAGAAACTAACTGGCTACACTTAGTCCTGTTGGTCAATAGTTGGGTTTGAGACCGATTCATCGCAAGTCACACCCTGAAGCTAGCCGTGTCTAGGTCTTGGAGCATGATCTGGAGTTCTAGAGTCATGAGGGCAAAAAGGATGATATCGTCGGCAAATCGGAAGTTTGTCAGCCTCTTCATGCCTACTTCAATGCCCTTGGTCTTCCATGAGGCTGCCAATGACTCAAATATCTCTTAAAGTGTGCTCGTAAACAATTTGGGAGAGAGCGGGTCACCTTGCTTAACCCCTTTTTGAATTTGAAATGAAGGTCCAGCAGTATTTAGTTTTATGTTTGCGGAGCTATTGTTGTAAATGGTTTTTAAGAGGTCAATGTATGGTTTTTCAAGTTCTTTGTTTTCTTGGGAGATGTGAATATTTCTGAATGTTTAATACTATCAAAGGCCTTCATATAATCTACGAAGGCCAGGTATAATGGTTTATATAATTCGGTGTATTTTTCTAGGGTCTGGTTTAGTAAGGTGATCGGTTGTTGAGAAACTTGGCGAAATACGGTTTGTTCTGATGGCTGATGTTTATCCAGTTACCCGTTTACGATTGTATATCATTTTAATAAAAGTCTTATAAATATGAGATGTTAGACTTATTGGACAGTAATTGCCAAAAAGAGAAAATTAAAAAAAAAGCAACAAGCAGAAGCAGTTCCGTGGCTAATTTTACAGTTATTCTTAATATCCGTGGTTATTCTGAATAAGCGATTCGGTATCGGTAGGTAATCTTAATTTTTTATGCATACGTATAGGCAAATAAAATAAAATATTGTTGAACTTACGTTCCGAACGATGATATCATAAGATTTTAAAATGCAATGTTCTAAAACATTTTCCAATTAAATAAGTCCAGACGCTCGTGATTTTAACAATAACAAGATCTCATTTTTGTATACATATGGATAACAAAGAACTGGATTCTTGAACCTTGAAAACATGTACAGATGGCAATTTATTATTTTTTAATTGAAAAATAATAACCAAAATCCCGTTTTAAATGACGAGTCAAAAATATCAGCAAGGAGGTCAGTTAATGTAACCGGTAAATGGAAGCACCTTATATGGAAAAGGTGTTGTTTCAGTGGATCGAAATACACTTGACCCTATTTTACAATAATTTCATTTTCGTACCGGCTACTTGGTAAAAAGGTAAGTTGATAAAAGTCTCATGACATTCAGTCGAAAGACGTTTGGTACGTAATCACCGACAACGCCGTGGAAGTGGCAAAGTTTTGGGAAAACACGATTTAAAATACAGTCGTGCCAGCGACACGAAGAAGAAGAACGTAATATTCATAAAAATTAATGGACATAGATATGTTTTTTAACTGTCTAGATAAATGAAGCACGACGTGCATCATGAGATTTGATCATCTAGCTTGAAGTAAGGTAAGTTGATCATAAAAGCTTGAAGTAAGGTAAGTTGATCATAAAAGCTTGAAGTAAGGTAAGTTGCACATCAGTGATAACAAAACCTGCACCCTAATTGCGTAACACACTATCAATCACAATTTGATTGATTTTGAAGATTATCGCTAATCCATTGCTTCATACGTAAAATGTTTTTTTCTGTTAACAACGTACATAAAGCAATGAATTGTCAAAATGAAAGCCATTGTGACTGTTAGTGTGTTACGCAATTATTCCGCCGTAAGCCAGCCTCGCATTCCATTGATCCTCCATACTACTGTAAGTCAACTCAAAGTCAAAGTGTTACTACATATTGGCGGTGTACTGTACTGCTCAGGATACATCATATATTATACTCCTTCTAACCGATGCAAGTCTGGCTGAGCTGATAGATAAACATCAAACTCCAGACTCTTGGCTTACGGTACCAACACCATTTTTATGAGAATCTATTATTATTATAAGCCTGTGTTGTCCCACTGCAGAGCAAAGGCCTCCCTTCCTTTTATGACAATCTATACTAATCCTACCATACCCCTACCTTACTCCTACCCTACCCTACTCTACTCCTACCCTGCCCCTACCCTACTCCTACCCTACCCCTACCCTACACGAAAAGAAAAAAAATACTCGTAGAAATAAAATAATAGAGTAAATGACCGATCAAACAATTGAATAAATCAAACTATACAATCTTATTACCTCCGTATGACCACAGTATAAATTAATAATGTTTAATAGAAGATTGCGATAAGCTCTTGATGCAGATGCAGATACTCAACAGAATAAATTTTAACTCACCAGCTCCACAAATACCGGAAGGTCTTCGACCTGAGTGTATGGAGTCCCTCTTCATCCTCTGGACTAGACGCAGAGCAGTCATGCTGACCTCGTGCGACTTGTCGTTAAACTGCAGCTGTGATGAGAACCGGAGAATGTACAGACATGGATCTGGAAAAGAAAATGAGTATCAACTCCGCACAAAATACTTTGTCACAACACCAATCTATCTCGTCTGCTCGATGTCCGTATGTCACTGCAGAGATCCAGCAGAATACCAGCGTTAGGTATATCTGTCTGACACATGCTGAGCTGAACTCCCATTTGGTGCAACCTTGAGACGCACGCCGCACTTTGTATATTCATGATTTTGATTCAAAGTGACATAGGTATATGTCTTCATAGTGACACTTAATTTCTTTTTAGTATATTTTCATTGTTTTTTTTTTATTCATATAATTTGTTATTTTGTGTTTATATATCCATCTTCGACTTTTAAATGTAGAGAAATCAGATAATGTTATTTCAGTCTTAATAACTTTCGGAATTGAGGAAACCAGATTTTAGAAGGATGCTAGCAACTTATTAATATACCAAAGTAATTTTCGAATTTTATTAGTGTATTTTTATGTCATAAACGACACCAAATAGAAAGCAGACGGGGCGCTAATCCTAGAGAAAGAAAACCCTTTCAATGCTGCAAACAACTCTTCAAACCCACTGCCCCATTGACACAATACCATATAAGTACCTAAAGTAATCCTAAATCAAGAAATCCATAGGAACATGGTGCAGTACAGAAATTACACGATGATAGACGATGATGCAGATTAGATTCTGCGAGTAACTTCATATGCTGACGATTTAAGGAAACGAAATACCTAGTCGTATATTTTTTTTATTTTGCTATCATTGCGTCTTGTTTCACCTCCATTAAATATAACATCTAAATAACATTCAATACCTGTTGTTAATCTCTCTAATATCTAAGTCAAAGTCAAAGTCAAATCATTTATTTCAAATAGGCACATTAAAGGCACTTTTGAACGTCAAAAAAAAACTAAATAGAAATGATTCTAGTCGCCCATTCGAAAAGGTAGTTTTCGTATGGAGAAGAATGGGCAAGAAACTCCACCGTTACTCTTTTAAAAATGTTTTACAAGGTCTTGTATACATAATAAAATTTATATGTGAACACGATGCACCCATAATAAAATTAGTCTACCACAAAAGGTAAAAAGAATTAAAAATTAAGCAATGACAGGTAAATCAAATAAGTGATAGATACATGGTGCTCACATATTTACAAGTTATTTAAAAAAAAAGAAAAATGAAAAAATGCAAAAGTAGTTGAACTTTAACAAGTGTGTGAGCCACTGCAGTCGCAGTGGTATCTTAAGGGGCTGTCACCCGAAATTGAGTTCCGATGTTTCGGTATTTTTAGCCACGCCCACTATTTCTCCGATATCCTAGCGCCATTCTTAAAGGGCGGTGATACAGTGAACTACCGAGTCAGGCACGGTGACGCGGTTAATAATAATTAACAATGAACCAATAGATGGCGCTCTAGTATATTATTATTCATCTCATGGAAGTAGTAAAGTAAGTAATTTTTATAATGTAATATTGACGAAACAGGTACACGAACAGAAATAATGAAACTCTAAACAAATAGTTCCTTATAGGCTATTTTGTACAACGCATAGCGTAAATTCATCGCTTTTAACAAGGCTTGGTTGGTCTAATGGTTTTTGCATAGATTCTGAATAGCGGGTTATCGAGTTCGAAACCAAGTTGAGTCATAACAGGGAATTTGTATTGGTTTTTTTAGTTTTAGGATATTATCATTGTTTTATTAATTTATTTTGTATATATTTAGAATATTTTCATTGTTTTTTTTTTATTTATTTTGTATATTTTTGGAATACATATTTATTAATGTTCTTTACAATAAAAAGACACGTTTGGCGAACAGTTCAGAAACGGATCTGGGACACCTGCGCAAAAGACATTTCCGCGAATGGACTTTTGCGCGAATAGACTTTTGCGCAAATGGACTTTTGCGCGAATGGTCGTTTGCGCGAAATACTCTTGCGCGAAAGACATTTGCGCGAAGGACACTTGCGCGAATCCACTTGCGCGAAAGACACTTTCACGAATCCGCTTGCGCGAAAGACACTTGCACGAATCCGCTTGCGCGACGAGACAGATATGCGACAAAGTTGAGGAAATGAGATTTTTCCATAACATCACGCGTGTATTCTTTCAAAGGGTTGGGCAGGAGTGTATATAGTATATAGTACACCCACAATTCACCAATGCTTCATCATAGATATCGTTTATGGTTTTCGAAAGTTTTAAAGCCGATAGAAAGGTCGAAATGAAAATCCAAGATGGCGGCTGAAAAGATTCTCAAATTCTCAATTTCTACGGTCGGATACGGTCGGTCGGAACGATTGATGAGAAACTGATGGTGGTGGTGATCCACCACCATCAGTTTCTCATCAACCGTTCGGCGCGGAGATTGGATAACCTACTTAGTGTCGCTTGGTGTCCAACTTTTAACCTTTTTAGGGTTCCGTACCCAAAGGGTAAAAACGGAACCCTATTACTAAGACTTCGCTGTCCGTCCGTCCGTCCGTCTGTCTGTCACCAGGCTGTAACTCAAGAACCGCGGTAGCTAGACAGTTGAAATTTTCACAGATGATGTATTTCTGTTGCCGCTATAACAAAAAATACTAAAAACAAAATAAAACAAATATTTAAGGGGGGCTCCCATACAAAAAAACGCAAAAAAACGTGTTTTTTTCGGCGTTTTTGCCGTCTTTCTGTCGCCAGGCTGTATCTCAAGAACCGCGGTAGCTAGACAGTTGAAATTTTCACAGATGATGTATTTCTGTTGCCGCTCCGCTTGGGTGTCCCGCGTCCCAAGGTTACGTCATCACAAAGTGCCTACATTTTTTTCGACGCGCCGCGGGGCGCCATCGCCACTCATACACGACTCGTACAGAAAAAAATTCTATGGACCGCTGTTAAACTAATGGCTGTTTCTTTAAGTGGATAGACCAGGGTAGATTATAAAACTTGTTTCGTAACTTTAAGAGACTTAGATTTATTAAAATAATCATTTATTTTTAATGTTTGTTTACATTACGAAAATTAAAAATTAAAATAATTTTCATTCAAAATCGAAAGCGATGGCCCTATTTTTTTATTTACCTAAAAAATAGCCCCATTCATACCGAATCGAATGACATATAATACATACAAAAAAACGTAATTTTTTCGGCGTTTTTGCCGTCTGTCTGTCGCCAGGCTGTATCTCAAGAACCGCGGTAGCTAGACAGTTGAAATTTTCACAGATGATGTATTTCTGTTGCCGCTATAACAACAAATACTAAAAACAAAATAAAATAAATATTTATGGGGGGCTCCCATACAACAAACGTGTTTTTTTCGGCGTTTTTGCCTTGTGGTAGCACAGTTGGTGATACTTTATTTACATTACAATCTAGCCTATTACCTAATAAGTAATATAAATACCTATAACTTAAACTGATAAGTAACTATAAAATCCCAATAAAAACATTTTCATGTAAAATGTTGCCAAGACGAGACCATATATGGCTCGCACTGTCAAAATGTTATCAGATCTCATGTAGAGCCAAGCTTCTGACTCTACACGCCCTAACTTCACAAACTCTACACCTTAGTCAAAATATGTGGCTTGGCCGTTTCGTTACTACGAGAACTATTGTATAACATAAAAGTAATGAACAGTGAATAAATTTTTCACCTTACGCCCATGTGATGGTAGCGAAACGCTTAACCACTGCGCCAACCGTGCCGACAATGGAAGTTTTTAGACGGATTACGTCAGCAGAAAAGCCTAACGGAGCTAAAAATTTATCAAAGGAGAAGGGAATGACTCCATAGATTCCTGGGCCCAGGTGTTAACTGAATCAAACTAGCCTTATTTGTAAGAGGATATAATAACAAGGCTTCACTGAAAATTTGGTGAAATTTGGCTATCCAGGAACCAAGTTATACGAATTATAGTAAAACTGAGGTTATATTATAACATTGTAGTTTTTTATGTTATTTACGAAATACTTTGAATGTGTAATGGTAATTTAGAGTAGCAAGATCCGACAAATAGTCCGTTATAATGTGCAAAGCCGAGGTCGTGGGGTTAAACAATAAAACAAGGAAAATACGTGCGCACTCAGAACGAAAGAAAACAAACGAGTGCATCTGTCAGTCAGTGACTGACGGATGTCAGGCGAAGGAAAGAAGTGTTGCCAGAAGAAAAAAAATCACTATGAATCTATTCAATCGATTCCACGAAAGCTTGATATGCATTTGTCACTCGATTTTCATACACATTCTCATATTTTACCGATTTATTCATAATCGATAGTTTCATTAACTTAATTTAAGTTTTCTCGCTTTCTAGGTAGAAACATGGTACCATACTTTGTGATTTCCTTTAGAAAAATATAACGGTTTTTTTAATACACATTTCAACTAGTTAACTGCTGGGCCCAGAAGTCCCCTTCTCCTTTTGTCAAGTGGCTCAAAACACAAATAGCCGTCCAAGATATGGGCAAGCTTCAATAAGATTAAAAGACTTGGTTGAGTCTATCAGGGAAAGACACCTATGATGAAAAATTTGAAATTTTGCACGTCCGCCATCTTGGATTTTTATTTTGACCCCACTATCGACTTCAGCGCCCTCGAAAACCACGAAAACGACACCGATCACGAAAAATTTGAACATTTTCGTGTCCGCCATCTTGAATTTTCATTTTGACATTACTATCGGCTTCAGCACCCTCGAAAACCATGAAAACGACACCCATGATGAAAAATTTGAAACTTTTCACGTCCGCCATCTTTGATTTTCATTTTGACCTCACTATCGGCTTCAGCACCCTCGAAAACCATGAAAACGATACCCATGATGAAAAATTTGAAACTTTTCACGTCCGCCATCTTGGATTTTCAATTTGACCTCATTATCGGCTTCAGCACCCTCGAAAACCATGAAAACGACACCCATGATGACAAATTTGAAAAATCTTTTCAGCCGCCATCTTGGATTTTAATTTCGACTTTTCTATCGGCTTTACAACTTTCGAAAATCATAAACGATATCCATGATGAAGCATTGGTGAATTGTGGGTGTACTATACACTCCTGCCCAACCCTTGGAAAGAATACATGCGTGATGTTATGGAGAAATCTCATTTTCCTCAACTTTGTCGCGCAACTGTCTCGTCGCGCAAGCGGATTCGCGCGTCTGCTTCGCTTCTGAACTGTTCGCCAAACGTCTCTTTTTACTGTAAAGAACTTTAATAATTATTCTAAAAATATACAAAATAAATAAAAAAAAAACAATAAAAATATCCTAAGACTAAAAAAAAACAATGATAATATCATAAAACTAAAAAAACAATGCGAATTCCCTGATAAGACTCAACTTGGTTTCGAACCCGATAACTCGCTATTCAGAATCTATGCAAAAACCACTCGACCAAGCGAGCCTTGTTATAAGTGATGAATTTACGCAATGCGTTGTACAAAATAGCCTAGTAACTATTTGTTTAGAGTTTCATTTTTTCTGTTCGTGTACCTGTTTTGTCAATATAAAAATTACTTATATTACTACTTCCATGGGACGTATTGGTTTGTTAGTATAGAAGTGATTTTTTGCTGGCCTTCACATTTTTGTTTGATGATAATATGAAATGAACGGATTGCGAGGCAAAGCGACATACGTCCGTCTAGCAGCGCGCCTAAGCGATCACTGTCGGATTGCGTACATAAGAAAGAGAAGCGCGATTTCGCGACGCTCGTACATTTTTACAAACCACCAAATAATTAATTACTTAAAAATAAGTTGAGTTGTCAAAAATATTAGACAACCAAGTTTTGTATTTTGATATGATACGTTATTGTTATAAATTTTACCAACGTACGTTGGTAAATAATTCAGATTTTTTTGTTGGAAGATCAGTTTAGGAGGTTAGTTTACCATTTTTTTGTATCGAGAAAACTTTTCAAAAACGTGTTTTGAAAACAACGAAGTTTTAGGAAATATGTTCAAGATTAACATATATTTTTTCCGCTGTCTCAAACTGTATAGATTTGGCTAAAAAATTGTTGGAGACAAGCCTATTTGGGTCTATTCAGCGCCTTAAATACACATCGTAAATACTGCAGTGACGCAAGAAGTCACATTGCGATTTGCGCTGTAATGGTATAAAATCGTGTGAATCTAATATTTCTAATTATCGTGTCTACTGCATAATTTATTTTGTGTAAACTGTTACCAACGGTTTTTTAGAAATTGTAACTTAGGTATTACTCTATTTCATTTAGAGACCCCAAAATGCTGGAAAAGTAGAGATACTTGTCCAGCGTTTTGGGCCCTCCATTTGTTTCTTTTAAGTACAAAGAAGGCGAAAAAATTATAATGGCTTTCTCAGATTGCCAGATACATATTTGTTGAACATAATCCAATATTGTGCCGGTGTAATGATACATGGACCGAAAATATGAGGTTCTATCTCAACCTAACCTCGGCCAGGTTGAGCAAGTCCAACCTTCAGACACCCAGGACTGTAAGTCACCTCGCTTACGAGTTACGACCACACTACACAAACGACGCCATTGTTCTCACGAACCAGAACTGATGGCGTGTGAGCTATTAAATTCAATATTTTTCCTGTTGGCACAACGGCATTTGATAAATAATTAGTAGTCTTCGATTCGTCGGCTATATAGACGAAAATTTTATAGGTATCGAGCACAGGTATCGAGGTAGCGTGACTGAGTAAGTATGAAATACCACATTACCATGCAATACCGTATAATTGTGATATTGGCAATGACTTTATATTATAGACGCTAAATAATGGATACTTTGTTAATAACAGTTCGTTTGGCAATAACTTTATATGTGGATGATATAATATATGTTCGATCCCGGTTTAGGGTGAATTTTCAAAGTGGGCGTGGATGGCCAAATCCGAAACTATAAGGAATAGCGAAAAGTACTCAAAGGAGTCGCGGGCTCGATTTTGATGAAAACTAAAACTGCATCATTGGATTTTTGAAAAATCAATATTTCTAGCTAGGAATCGAACCCGTTGATTTTGAAAAAAAAACACGCTATATTATTACACCATTCGATAGTGTCGCTGATTAAACTTCATTTCCTTAATTCCCATTTGGACTAATTTCCTGATAACTTGGGAGCTGTAAGTGAAGAACAAGGTTAAAGATTTCACTAGGATCTGAAAGAGACGGAACGTCGCTATCAGGGAAAATGGAATAAAAGAATGATGGCAGACTATTGTTGGCTGTTAAAGCGAGATGATTCAAGTCGGAATTTCAAGAGAAAATCTCACAATCGGAGCTTCGGTGACAAAAAAGCAAGATACCACAAAAGTATTTAATATTTTTAATTTGTTTATTACTATCCCTCAAATGTATTTTTAATGTTTTAAAGTCATTTTATTGTTTCTTAATTGTAATAAAAAAAATTACTTAAGTAAAATAATACATTTTTTTCAAATTGAATCAAAGGGATTTTTCAAAAATACTGATAGGAAAATTCCGAGTGATTAGCATTCAAATCCAAAAGAGGTGTGTAGTTTATACTCCCGTCGCAGTGTTATTCCACACCCTGTTCAAAGTTATATATGCCATTCATGATGATTAAACTGTATTTAAAACACGATTTAACGATGGACTGTCTATAAAGATTACTGCAACAAAACAATTCAGTAACAGGTCTCCTAATTATAGACTCACAAGTCTAAAAATATGAATCAGGTTACGCTTTTTGTATGAAATAGGTCCCGGAACCGGTCTAACTATATACGCAAAAAATTCATTTCTGGGAAAGACAAGACAGTACAGCTATTACCGTAGGAGTTAAACCCACTACAATCGTAGGTGTTGACTTACCGTAAAACCTAATAAGGATATCCGGATCCGATAATAAATGGCTTCCTTCTGTCACTTAATGTTAAGGCGAAAGCGCCAGGGTAGCCCGCGAAATTCATTTTTTTTTAGGTTTTTTGCAATTTGCTGGTCAGTATTAAGTTGTACGTTGATTAAAATATGATTCGCGGTCGTAACAAATATGTATTTACAGAATTATAATAATTAAAGTCATCAACACAACTCTCTAAGACCATGTAATCCCCAAGAATGACTATTTCATGAAATCTTGACATTTGGGGATTACATGGTCTTAGAGAGTTGTGTTGATGACTTTAATGATTATAATTCTGTGAATACATATTTGTTACGACCGCGAATCATATTTTAATCAACGTACAACTTAATACTGACCAGCAAATTGCAAAAAACGTAAGAAAATTTGAATTTCGCGGGCCACCTTAGAGCTTCCCCCTTAAAGCGTTAAAATTTAACAAACTTTAGCAAATATTCGATACTTCGGAAAAAGAATCTTACATAACATTAAAGAAAAAAATACACACATTTTTGCACGTAACGCAGACTGAAAATTACTTCCTCCTGCTCGATGAATCGATTTAAAAGAACTCGATTCTAATATATTAGCGCTAAATAAATTCATCGAATGCAAAATAGCTTTGCAAAATATTTGTGACGCTTTGATGATTAAACACACGTACGCAGAACTAAATAAACAATAGGAAAACACGGTGACGATTCTGATTTTTCAATTTTGGCGTTCATTGATGATTTCCACTGCATTTTGAGAAGCATTTCTTTTACAAAAAAAGCAATGGATATGAATGAGTGACTAATATCAACCAACATGTTTAAATTAATTACTAGGTTCTCGGGCAACCAGACCGATAAACAAATACAGTTCGATGTTTTTCATTACTGCATATTAATGGCTTTATCATAATTTATCTAGATGATGTGAAAACCGTTGGTGTGCAGAAACATTAGTGGTACCTAATATTATGTTCTTACAAGTCTGACGCTTTATTAGTACCTATGCACAACGGAACTAATAATAGTGTAATAATAGATATTGCAGAAAATATTTACTTTTTACATTAGAACCGAGTTGAACCGAGACGCTTTAAGGCTGTTTTAGTCGCGAAAAACTTTAGCCACTCTCTTGTTCTTTGGGGTCAGGGAAAACCCTCTCTCTTAGTGCAGATTTTATTGGAAGGTCATTTCTGCCGATGTTCGGTCATGACAGTTTTTGTGGACTTTCGTTGCTGACCGTACTTAGTTCTAATAATTTATGATCGCATGTGACAAAATTAATTTCAAGTTATTTGATCACAATTTAGCATTTAGAATAAAAAAGAAAAAAATAATAATACGATTGTCTGTTTTAAAGGCAATGCAAAGTCACTGAACGTGTATTTTAAGGTGGGTGAGGTACCTACTAAAGTATTTGTTTTGATTTTAGTTTAAGATTTCTTTTTATTTTTGACAAACTCAAACTCGAAGCATTTATTTCAATTAAACCATTTACAGGCACTTTTGAATTGTCAAGAAGTCGGTCAGTCAGGAAATATGAAGCTAGTTGCCTATTCCAAAGCGTAGGTACCTATGGAGAAGAAAGGGGCAAGAAACTCCATGGACACTCTTTTAAATTATATATTTTTTTTAAATATTAGTTACATCATTAATGTTGAATTTATAATTATATGTGAGAACGATGTAAAAAGACGACGCGTTAAAAGCGAAAAACTAAGTGAGCCAATATTATTTGTTAGTGCTTGGCCAGACAGGCAGCGCGGGGCGGGGAGCGGCGCGGGTGCGGGGACGCGAGCGATCTGCCTGTCCGCAATCGAGCGTGGCTTCGTTCTGAGTGTTGTCGTGTCCAGGGTTTGTCAAAATATTTATTTATCCATTTATTTCATATAATATTGATGAATAAGACTTATTTCTACTAGAAAAAAGCTCGAACTAGTTTGAGAACCCCGCACTCTAATTGCGTAACACATTTTGTGTCTAAATGCCATTCCGAAATTAAGCAAAGTCCAATAGTACCTAATCGTTTTCCATATTTCGGATTGTGTAACTATAAATGGTACCAATTGAGTAGAATTGTATAGAGGTGTACCAAGTACCAACTATCGGGCACAATCTGTTTCGTGAACGCGTTTTTTTTCATCATATATGAACTACTAGCTTCTGCCCGCGACTTCGTCCGCGTGAAATTTCTTGTACCCCCACCCCGTCGCGTCGCAACACTTCGTATTCGCTTACCGTTCACTCTGAGTTTTTTTCTTTTTGCTCGGCTCATAAGGGTCATAGCGTGATGTTAAATAGCCTATAGCCTTCCTCAAGAATTGGGCTATCAAATGCAAAAAGAATTCAAATCTGACCGGTAGTTAAAGAGATTATCGCGTTCAAACAAACAAACTCTTCAGCCTTATTATTAGTATAGATAAAAAACTCTATGGCCCATAACTCCTTAATAGGTACCAACTCTTAACATCTTACACACGTGATAACTTTTAAACGAAATATCCGATTGAGATGAAACAAAAAGTATTTTACTTCTTCATAAATACTCTTGATAACATAATGCTTAATTTCGACAAAGATTAATATTACGATACATATTTAACGTAGTTTTTTTTTCTTCAGACGATTTAATAATTATTTTGAACACAAAATCGGGTATTGTGATTAAACCATGATAGCTAGACATATGTTCTCGCGGACTTTTTTGTAGGTCTTAATGGGCTCTACAAACCCGTAGTACATTATTTTGTTCTATTGTCAATAGTTTTTGCAGCGCACGCAAAAATAGGTTTTCGATTTTACACCTTGTGTTACAAAATAGCAATTTTATTACGGATCCCTAATTTTGAAGAAAAAAAATATAGCCTATAGCCTTTCTCGATAAATGGACTACCCAACACTAAAATAATCATTCAAATCGGACCAGTAGTTCCAGAGATTAGCGCGTTCAAACAAACAAACAAACAAACAAACTCTGCAGCTTTATAATATTAGTATAGATTCGCTTCCGAATATTTTTGTTATAATTAAATTTTGTTTTGATTACAACTGATTGTCTACTACTGCTTATAAATAAAGATGTACAATGATTGCCGAGAAATGAAAAACCAATTTATAATACACTTTCTACCAAAAACTGCCACAATTGCAAGGAAACGTGAAAGATGAAAAAAACATAGTCCTTGGTGTATTTATTGACCTCAAAAAAGCGTTCGATACCGTAAGTCATGAATTGCTACTTAAAAAACTAGAAACCATAAAAACTACCGGAAGTGCCTTAAAAATGTTCAATTCCTATCTAAAAAACAGGTCGCAGTTAGTTAGATTGGATAATAATTGTCAAAGTGGTGCATTACCTATAACGTGTGGAGTTCCCCAGGGATAAATTTTAGGGCCCCTGCTCTTTTTAATTTATATAATCCTGAATATTGTATTCGGGAAATTACACTACACGGCCATCTTACTCTATACGCAGATGACACTTGCTTATTTTATTTCGGATCTTCCATTCATAATTTAGTTTCCCAGGCTCAAGATGATTTAAACACCCTTACCGGTAACAAATACTTCTACAATACAGAGTAAGAAAAGGGATACAAAAAGGACAGTTAATAGGCATTAGCAAAATAACTTTAAGGTAGCCAATCGTACGAGGTTCCTCGTACGAATACGAGATCTGTGGTACGCAGCGGGTACCGAATTTGGTCCCGGTACTTGTTAGGTGGAGTACCCGTCTGGAACCGGTACCCAGGTACTGACATGGCTAGGACCGCTAAGGACCGATCCAGAACCTGTACTTTTGGTACTGGTTCTAAGCCCTGCTAGCTGGAGCAAAAATGGACAAAGACGAGGTGAACTAGTGACAAGGTCAAAATCTAGAAAAGATTTACTTTAACAATCCAGAATAATCTAAATTGACAATAAAAACACTGAACACGTAACCATATACAGCTCACTCGCAGACAAACTATTTGTTTATATTACGAAACATGCAATTGGCGCCAAAACAGGCAAATTTTAATGTATCTTTAATTACAATTGTATCTGTATGCTGAATTCGTATTTATGGCCTGAAGGCCACTGCAAGGGAACCTTTAATGCAATGCCTGCATGAATACAGTAAATATAGTAATATATAACCTGTTCGAAGCATTGCGAAATAAGATACAAGATACCCAAAATGTATCCAGTTTTGAAGAAAAGTCAAACTTGAATTGGTCAATAAGGGATTAAATGATAACTTTTTCTTCTGCAGACATTGATATATAATATTTTTGAAACCATGTTATTAATTATGCTCCACTTCAATCTAATCTTGACGGTAAAAAAATGTGTTGAAAAAAAATTGGTGTCAGTGTGTTATGGGCAGTCAGGATTCCCGGTTATTCGACAACATTAACATCGAAAGAGTTTTGGTAGGACCACTATAGTATCTATCTTGAGTGCTACACGAACTCAAAATGACATAGTTCTTTGGTATATCCCAAATCAGGCATTCATTATTATATCTCATTCCACTACTGGACAAAGCTAGAATAATAAATAAGTAAATCAATATTATAAGGTCCAGTGGTATCAACCCGATTTAAGAGTTGTAGGTCGTAAGTTCGAACCCAGGAAGGGTACGTAGGTACTTTACTTTGTGTATTTAATGTCATCACCACTGCTCTCAAGCAGTGGTGATGATATTAAATGTGATATGAAGGAAAACATCGTGAGGAAACTGGCATGACCTAGAACTAGATTCGAAGATATGTAACATCCACCAACCCGCACTGGGCCTGCGTGGTGGATTATAGCCCACTCCCTCTCACATAGAGGAGGCCTGAGTCCTAGCAGTGGGAACATTATAGGCTGATTTGCTTGCTTAAATCAATAGTGTAAATGCAGAATTACTGCAAGAAATATCACATCAAGGCACACATGCTGTTTCCATAGTTCCTGAAACTGGTACTTACAACAAAAACATCACATGTCGGAACTAGCCACTATCTCTAACGTAAAAGGAGTTTTGTATGCAAGCCGAACTCACTAGCCTAGAAAAGTAGTACAGAAGCCGCAAACAAAACCAGTATAAGTCGGCCCCTTCATCATCTTCTTGATACTTGGGGTCGGCGCAACACGTTTTCTTCTTCCATTCTCAGGATCATTCACTCCCTTCTCTTCCATCATCATTCCTCACGTAATCGATCCATTAAGATGACCTCCTACTCTATTGAAACTCCGTACAACGCTAGGCCAGGTCAAGGTCAAAGTGTTACTAACGATATGCGATTGACTGTACAGCGCGATGGTAAGCTAACCTTCACCTCACAAGACGGTTCGTTTCCGACACGAACCGAGGACCGCCTGCATTGCAGATTAGCTATAACACGATATGAAGGCTATATTGAAGAGAAATTGTGGCAATTTTGTGCTCTTGAGGAGTTTTAACACTTTCACTGTCCACAAAGTAGACACAATAGTTAAGTAGTAACCTCAACCATATGCGCTTCGTGGGACAGGGAATGAATCAAGATAAAGGCTATAATGAAGAGAAATTGTAGTCATTTTCGTTGTCCTTGAGGAGTTTTAAGATAAAGGTTATATTGAAGAGAAAATTGTGACAATTTTTTACTTTGAGAAGTTTGAAGAAAATGACGAGTAAGACCACGCATGAGATCATTTGGAAATACCACTAAACTTCATCCACGATGCGATGAAGTTAAAGTTGTTTCTTCAGGTAGGTACCTACTTACCCAAAACTTTGCTTTTATCGGATCAAAAACCTAATAAAATAGGACCCAAAAAAAAAATGTGCCGTTTTTTTATCGATGTAGGTAGATAGAGGTACGTGTTTTAAGGATTCGTCTGCCATATTCCTAACTTCTTTACAGGAAAATGGCAAACCTACAACGGATTATTAACCAATTAATTACGTAATGTATGCACTAAGATGACCTTATCAGTACCAGTGTTTAGTTAAGTAAATATTTGTGCTATTAGATTTTACCTAATTTTCTATGTCTGCATTTCGCCATTCCCACCACTCATACGTATTAAATTTAAAGGTCACGCGGTTTCCACAATATGGCCGCAACAAATATTATCAATTTCTGACAGTTCATGGCTATTAGCACTGTAGTTTTCAACAGTAGCTATTATTATACTCAAGTTCTCATAATATTATGCGAAAGCGAGCTGAACAATATGAGAGCAATATCAATAAGAAGAAGCTTATATTTTCCTTACTTATCCATGATTATACACCCGTTGACCATAACGTTTATCAAATTAGTCACGCTTCTATAAAATATTACAAAGTCATTACGTCTTTACAATATAGCAAAATAATTATACAATGACTCACACCATGCCCATAAAAGTCCAAACTCCACTTAATTCCATTATGCTTCAGTATAATCAGCCTGGGTTGGCGGTGGGTCCATCGAGCTTAATGAGTCCAAAGTACAAACTTACCCACAGATAGCTCTGATCAAAAAACTATAAGTCTACTAACAACAATAAAATTACAGTTTCAAGAGAACACAACCATTGATTCTATTTGCGTAATAATTCAAGGTGGATTTGTTAAATTCGTAGCAAATCAATTAGCAGCGAGACAATGAGTATTTGCGTCAAAATCTTTCACAAGATATGCCTACCGATTACATTTAGTCATAGCAATATTGTAAAAGCCAGAACATCCGATACCGAGGACTACGGCTGTGATAAGGAAAGAAATCAAGGAAGGATAATGAAGATTCATGAGGCTAATAAAGGCAGTTAATCGTGGTATGACGTTATTATTGTACGGAAACGAGGTTCGCCCAGACATCCATTTCCTGATATAATTTCCTTAGATTTAACGAACGTAAGAGTAACAGAATAACTGCGGCAAGTTTTTAAAAAATTAGAAGATCAAATTCACGTCAACATTATACACTAACACAACTGAAAAATATTATTATCCACAATGATGAAGAGGAAATACTGATTGATATAAAACCTTCACTGTCAATGAAACATAGGGACCCTAGTGCCTAGACTAGAGAACACAACGGAGACTAATAATGAGTAACATTGGGGGAATGATGCCCCAAGGTAGGGTCTACAGGAACACCATGAATGGATTTTCTAGTAGGGTTACCAGAAAACTATACAAACTATGCAAGTATTTATTGCAGTTCTTCGAAAATTCTCGAACGTGCAGCTAAGGAAAATGACAGAAAACTGTATTCTTGAATCAAGTCCCTTTGACCTCTGTCGCGTCAATGATTTGCTGGTGTAATGTTCAGTTTTCCTATTGTTTCTTAATGGCCTTATTATTAGTAGGCCTGTTTAAAATGACAATCACGTGAGAAACGCGCGCGATTCGCGTGAGAATTGTTTGCGTTCAGAATAGGATATTGACACCATAAGCAAAGGTTGTTTTTATCTGGTTGAGTAGGGCCGAGAACTTCAATGTGAAATAAATCTCCTGTTGCCAAAACGGTGAGGAAGAAACCGGCATATTTTAGAACCGAAAATTCAAATACATGTGACATCCACCAATTCGCACTGAGCCTTCGTGGTGATTTACGGATTTACGGCCCACTACCTCTCACAGAGAGGAGCCCAGTATCCCAGCAGGTGTTCCAATGTTCCCTACATTATAGGCTCATTATGTTATCCAGATTCCAGATCTCTCGAAGATTCTTAACAAAATTATGTGTAATTTTTCATTATTCTCTCATATTTGCTTCCCCTTATTTATGATGGGTCAAAACGAACTTAGAAGCTGCAGATGCTATTTCATATTTCTCCATTTGCATTGCATCCAAAGCCGGAAATCTTTTTGATCAAGCACGTGGGTGACCCGCAGGCGCTCGATGACAAATAGGTGTTTGCCATATCAATTGCACAATTAATGAACTTGAACAATAAAATATAGTACCTATAGGTGGCCAAAAGTGAGTCAGTCTGTATCCGAAACCTGGCGGTATTACCTCATTGACATTTAAGTGAAAATAATGTTAGTTTACTTTATAAAGCATTGTAATTTTATAATTGTCAGCCATCAGCAGCCCATCCGTCATCGCATTCGTTTAAAATGTCCGTGAATATAAGCTGTGTGGATCACCCTACATTCACGGAGATTTTAAACAAATTCTGATATTTCATTTTAGGCCCTTCTTTATTTGGTATGAAGAACTCCAGGATTCTTAAAAAGTTCATTGAAATGCTACTAAGAAAATAACGGCTCTCCGATACAGCCAAACGGGTTTGATACGAAAACAAAGGCGATCTCGCTCAGCAATAGCATGTATATGGTTACAGCCTGCGCAGACGCATCTTGAATGCCGATGGCTTTAATGCCACCCGCGCTAACCTCATTCGTCGTATGAATATGAGGTGTGAATTAAATAAACATAAAATTCACATACTCAAGTTGTGGAGGGCACTCTGACCTCGGGTCGCTTTCAAAATCACTTGGACGAAATGACTTCGTGAAAATAAGAAGGGCAAACTGTTTATGGGCATGACGTACTGGAAGCTGTCAATAGACTCTTATCAAGATTAATCTTCCGACAGAATAGACGATAAACTTCTTTGTTTTCCAAGTGATTTTTATACGGTTCGACGTCGAAAATTGTTAAGAGGGCAGGAACTAAATTTAAAGCTATATTTCAGTTAAACTTGTGTGTTTTAAGTTTTTTGGATCTGACCTGTGTGTTTTAAGTTTTTTGGATCTGACCTTCTACTGCTACATCCAGCGGAGAAAAAAATCTTGAAGTGTTATATTTTATAGTCCGCGCGGAACTAGTTGGCCGCGCCTTAGGTATGTGAGCGGTGGGACGGAAGGGCGGGGGTGCATTACTCACTACGTGCGTTGCAACCCGCCGCCAACTACTTCCGCGCGTACTATAGTGTTCATGGCTTATTTAATTAGCACTTTTGATTGCTCCGTCAACCAAGCTACACGCGTATGCCTTTGCATTTTTCTCAACAGATGTTAGGTATTGTATTTAAGAGTAGCTCGTAAACTCGTTACGAGATTACTAAATACTAAACACCATTAAGCTATGAACCTTCAAATCTACCATTAACAAAACGCATAGGTAGCTTTGTTATACTTATTAATTGACGACTTGAGGAGTGACAGGTTAAAACAATAGTTTTTTTTGCCCCAATTAATAATTAGGCAATACACATGACAGTTCTTGCTTAATTCAATGCAAAAAATATAAACTAAACGGTAGAAATGACGTAAGAATGAAAAAAAATTGAACTTTAAAACTTTTTGAATTCAGATTATCTACGACGAGCTGCGCACTCTGGTTTCACCCGCAGAAGTCTGGACCCCGTGGGAATATTGGGATAAAAAGTATCCTATGTCCTAATCCAGGTCAGTCATGTGCCAAATTTCGTTCAAATCTGTCCAGTCGTTTTAGCGTGAAAGCGTAACAAACAATCACAAAAAATCTAATCTTTTCTTTTTATGTTATTTTAATAGTTTAGAATTTTAGATATTATTGGGTGGATGGCGCGGGCGTCACCAAGTCACCACACCGCACATGCCAGCATTATTATATTTTAATAAGAAAAAAAAATCTCAAAAGTTATCAAAGTCGAAGAATTTACCGTCAATGGTATTTTAATTAACTCGGACCTAATTACGGTAATAGCATGCTTGGGCTTCCAGCATTTCACATAGTTATGCGTCCACATAATTTATAGTAGTTAAGTAACTAGTTTGTTTTGAGACTTCCTTACATTCCACAGTTACTTCCCATTTGGTCTAGATTGATTGTATTATTCAAATTTTCGGTTCAGTCATTCTTATCTTTCAGTTAAAACAAGAGAAGTGTTTAAAAATACTAAGGCAAAATAATCCATAAAAACATGACAGTTAAAACATAAAAATAAACAATAACTTGATGTGTGGGAATCAAAACAGACATTTAGAAGAAATAGATAATGATTCCGGTTATGGTGATGGGCGGCGGTCAGCGACGGTCACAAACACCCAAACAAAGACGCGGAAAAACGTAAATCGATATATAACTGCCTCAGGCACTACCGGTAGAGAGAACTTAAGACTGCCTAATAATTCGATTCTCACGGCAATACGTGACGATTTGAAAAACCAAATGATTAATTAAAACCAACGTAATCTTGCAAAGATAATGAAAAAGTCAAATAACCATAATCTTCATTTCGGGATCAAATCTAGATAACAACGTGTTTAGATTTAGACGAAATCGATAACAACTGCATTTTGCCCTGCATTGATAAGCTATGACATCTTAAACTTTCTCGGTCCAACTTGGCTGCAGAGGCAGAGGCAGGTGTCCCCAGTGGCCTTGCGCAAGAGTGGGCCGCCGTGTTCGTGAGCCGAGCCGCGAGATCGGGCGCAGTCGGTCGAGCGCAGTGGCACGGGCGCATTGATTCACGGAAAAAATACCAACAAGTTCCGCTGTCCATTCACGAAATATTAGTTCGTTAACCCGTGTGTTTTAATTAAAATAGAAAAGTGTTTATTCTGCAATCAATGAAATATTAAATAGTGTTGTGTTTTGTGACAAGTTTGTGGACAAACCTGTGGACATGTTGCAAGGGCTTCGGTGTCCCGAAGGAATGAAATGAAGGGGAGGAGTTACAGGGAACCCAGTAAGCTTCCAGTGGTGGTGGGGAAGGTACTCCTGCGCTGGCTCTTCACCAAAGCCGATCTCGTGTTCTTTGTTTACCGGTTTGTTCTTATCTATGATATAATGTGCTTCCTCGTACTTGACGCCTCCTACCGCGTACACTGCGATGCCTCGGTATAAATAAATAATGATTGATTAAAATTAACATAAGTGCATTCCTTGCTAGCTTCACAAAGTGATTTAATCGATTGTAAATTATTTTATTCATCGTTTTTTCGTCTTCTGTACAGGATGAGATGTTATCAGTTCACCTATCTCTAAATCCTTTGTATCGAACTACCGATGAGAACATGGATTAGGTGCAAAGTGTCTCGTCGATGGTCGGCAGCGAAGAGTCCTGGGACGCAGTGGTTTCCTTCTGCGAGACGACTGTTTCGAGAGGCTGCGGAAAGGGAGAGGGAGATCTCGTTCACCCACCCGGCCCGCAGCAGGCGCACCGGGCGTCGGTGGAGGGCGGATAACGCCCTCTTCCAGCCCCCCCCCCCCTAAATAAGTCCAGTCCCAGTCCCCCCCCACATCAGGACCCGAGGTAGGTGGCGGCGCGTAGTGTTCCACGCACTCCCCTCTTAGACGTCGCGGGGGAAGTCAAACACATCACTCCCCCCCCTGACCCGAGGAGGGTCGCAGTGGCGGGCCGGCACCAGTCAGGGGTTGCGGAAGGAAAGTAAGAAGTAAGTACCCGCGACCCCCGGCATAGGTGTGAGACGGAACACCGGTATGGTTTTTAGTCAGTAAGAGTCTGACAGATTCCGCGGCCCGCCTCAGGGCGGCGGATATCCATGAGGATTTTCCAACCCATAAAAAAAAAAAAGTTGCAATGTGTCTCAAGGTCGCCTGATCCCCGGTCCAAGTGTTGGAAGAGAACACCGGGGTGATTTTTAGTCAGTAAGAGTCTGACAGACCCTACCGCCCGTCTCTGGGCGGAGGACATCCATGATGATTTTCCAAACCGGAACAAAAAAAAAAGGTGCAGTGCCTAACAACATTTCCAGTCACTGTACGTAGATAATGAAGGCTAAAATACACACAATAAGGAAACAGATTGTAGAAGCCGAAACCTTCCGAAATCTAAAAACTCTGTTGAATAATAATTTACCATGCTAGAAGAAAACGATCATAGTTTACCATTCCTCCATAATATTCGGCATGATTGCCAATTCAGACATTCACTTAAAACTTCTGAAAGTTTTCCTGGCCTGGATAAATACAGATGGTTTTTCCCGTTGAACGGTAGTTGCGCTAAATTGGTAGAATAATAATGAAGAACCCTTTTTTTTACCCTTTCGCATTGGGGTTGGAGAGAAGTGGTAGCCCAGTGGTAAGGCCCGTGACTTACGGGATCTAGATCGTAGGTTCGAACCCTGACAGGCGCTTTACTTTGTTATTTCATCACCACTGCTATCAAAACCGTGAAGGAAAACATCGTGCATGAAGGGGAACTAAAAATTTGAAGACAGGTGACATCTACCAACCCGCATTGGGTCCGCGTGGTGGATTACGGCCAACGGCCTCTCATAGAGAGGAGGCCTGTGTCCCAGCAGTGGAAAAATTAGAGGCTGATTATGTTGTTGGGGCAGGCAGATGTTTCATGAGTGGAAAGTTGGAGACCGCGAATCTGCAAACGGCTAGGTGAAGCGGCAAGATCAAGGAAACCGTTTATTCACCCCAAAGAAATCCACCCTAGATTCACGGAAACATGCCACGGTGTTTGTTAGTTAAATGGCGTATGCGGTTGATGAAAAGTGCAGTTTACCAAAAAGTACGTCAGGAAAGATTATGATCAACATTCGTTTCTTTGTCTACTATACCGGGTTGAAATTTTAATTACCTACCGTTATCCTCTTAAGGGGTCATTGTACTCATCATTATGAACAACTTTTAGTATGGAAACATGAAATCGTGAAAAAAAATTCAGCTGTTCCCTACATTTTGACAAGTTATGCAAACATTAATGTAGGGAACAGCTGGATTTTTTTTCACGATTCCAGGTTTGGTCCCATAGTAAAAGTTGTTCATAATGATGAGTACAATGACCCCTTATGAGGATAACGGTGATTAAAATTTCACCCTGTATAAACACAATTAAGGCTTAGATAGATCATGTTCCAAAACCGAACTTCGAGAACCGCACCTACCTACTACAGCTTTTGAGCTAAACTCGTTTTGTGATCAAGTTTTATAAGATCACTGGCATACTACGAGTACACAGATGTTATTTTAAGCACATCAAGAAGTTATTTATCGCACATAATTTAAAAGGAATCTAGAACAAAAAAAAAACGTGTCGCCTTTTAAGCTGAAGTACAGTCAATGACAGCGTTTTCTCACGAGAGAGAAAAAGCTTGTGAGGGTGTGTGTGTGTGTGTGGAACTCTCTACCAGCGTCTGTGCTCCCTTCCACATTTAACCCGTCTGCCTTAAAAGCAAGAGTGAACAGGCATCTTCTGGACAGGCTCGTTCCATCATGGACCTCATCTATCGCTTTCCATCAGGTGTGATCGAGGTCAAGAACAGGCCCATTCAGTAATAAAAAAAGCTTGTCAAAAACAATTTATTTTCATTAGTAGACAGTTGTCACCGTGAACATGTGACTATTTCTATATCGTTAAATTGTAGTCAAAGATAAATTGCTAAATCGTGAACTATATTATCAGTGTTTGTCATTTGTATTGTGTTCAAAGGATGACTTCCAACACACGACATTTTTGGCGAACAATAAATGTTAAGACGGTCAAGGCAAAATGTTTTTATTCTTTGGTCGAATAGCCCTGACTATGGTGATTGAACTGACTTTCGTTCAATTCTTCTTCTTTCTTTTCTTCTTTTTTAAAAAAACGTTGCCCCACACTAGGAATTTCTCCTGTATTGTGGGTGCGTTTACAAACATTTAAATTCACGTACACAAACAGCCAGACCCGGAACAACTACTTGTAGGTCATACAAATATTTGTTCTGTTCCGTGCGGGAATCGAACCCGCGACACGCAGGGCAGCAGTCAATTAAAGAGTAATGTCAAAAACTAACAAAATGAAGTCTTCAGTCTTATGAAAAGTCTGAAGAGTTCTGTGAAGACTATTTGAACTTTTGAGTTAATCCTACTGGGTATAGGAGATTGTTTAGTATCAATAAATTGTAAAGTAATTTCAATGATACACCTGTAGACACTGATTTTTTCTCCTGAATACTGTTTCCCTAAAACGGTAAAAACTATTGCATTCCATAAAGTAAAACATGTAATTCAATCATACGAGTATTTACAGTTTGAAGAGTCTTTTTATTTTATGGTTATTTTTAGGGTTCCGTACCCAAAGGGTAAAAACGGAACCCTATTACTAAGACTTCGCTGTCCGTCCGTCCATCTGTCCGTCCGTCCGTCCGTCCGTCTGTCTGTCACCAGGCTGTATCTCAAGAACCGCGGTAGCTAGACAGTTGAAATTTTCACAGATGTTGTACCTATTTCTGTTGCCGCTATAACAACAAATACTAAAAACAAAATAAAATAAATATTTAAGGGGGCTCCCATACAATAAACGTGTTTTTTTCGGCGTTTTTGCCGTCTGTCTGTCACCAGGCTGTATCTCAAGAACCGCGGTAGCTAGACAGTTGAAATTTTCACAGATGATGTATTTCGCCGCTATAACAACAAATACTAAAAACAAAATAAAATAAATATTTAAGGGGGGCTCCCATACAACAAACGTGTTTTTTTCGGCGTTTTTGCCTTGTGGTACGGAACCCTTCGTGTGCGAGTCCGACTCGCACTTGGCCAGTTTTTACCTCTATAAAGATGGTACCCAAAGCGGAATTGTCATTAAATGCACAGACACGGGTCAGAGTCGTAAATGTAAATTGGAAACATTTTTGTAACGGAAAAAACACTGCAATCATTGGCGAGAAAGTCAAAAGTTTTCTGTCCAATGATTATTGGCTTGCAGAATAAGTGATTAGCCTATATTAAGTTTAACAGGAAAACGAATAATATTTCTTTTAAAGAATAAAAAAAATGCTATAATATCTCTGTAGCTTACTAGTTTTCTTTCTTGGTTTAGTATACAGTAAGAAAGTATGGTACCCTACCATACTTTCTTACTTCAAAAATATAATATACGGTCGAATTGAGAAACATCCTCCTTTTTTGAAGTCGGTTAAAAAAGGAGGAGGTTCTGAATTCGACTGTTTTTTTTTGTATGTTTTTTACGCGATATCTCTGGCAATTGTAAATCGATTTCAAAAATCATTTTTTTAATGGATAGGGTTCCTTCAACAAGAACTGGTCCTTAACAGCTTTGAACAGAGAGAAGTGGAAAGAGAGTAGGGAGGCCTTTGCCCTGCAGTGGGACATCACAGGCTAATAATAATAATAATAATAATAATAATGGATAGGGTGTGCCTCAGGTCCCACATAAATTTTATTAACTTGGCTTGGGTAGTTTTTGAGTTAGCCTCAATAATACGTATTGATTATGTTAAAATGACTTCCTGTCACTGATATTTACATAGCAAGTAGTGTTATACGAATTTGTGTGGGGTAAGTACAACATAAAAGTGAAAAAAAAAAACAGTCAAAGGTCGGTGGCAACAAACGAAAATGCGAACCCAAACACACAGACTTCCGAAATTAAAGTTATTTTTCTCTTTGTAGTGTCTTTTTTGGAAGTCGGAAGTTTTTTTTTTTGTAAAAAAGTTTTTATGTATACCTACATATAGACCATACTTTTTGCTCAACCTTTTTATTTTGTTTCTTGCGTCATGTTTACCGCAAATAAACGTACCTTCTTTCTTTCTATTTCCGTTCTCATAAATCACAGTATATACATAGTATAGTGTACCTTTCCTATTATTACTAAAAATGGAGGCTGTACTGTTCCTGACCCTTCTTTATCCATCGATCATCATTAAGGTGGTCACAGTCGGTCCGGTCGTGCTCTCATCTCAATAATGGCCACACAGCTTTACCAAGGGAAATCCTACAACTTTCGCAAGACGACACTGAACAACCGTTATATATACGTGGTAACAATAGAAAATAGAAATAGATAGTTATTTAATAATATGTTAATATTGTTTACGCTTTTATGGTAATACTAGCTGCGCCTCGCGGTTTCACCCGCATAAGTTTCAATCCCGTGGGAATATCGGGATAAAAAGTAGCTTATACATAATGTTAATCCAGGGTGTCAGCTACTTCCATACCAAATTTTATCAAAATTGGTCCAGCCGTTTGAGCGTGAAGAAGTAACAAACATATAAACACACACACACTCACAAACTTTCGCCTTTATAATATTAGTGTGATAGGACAGTTTGACTGTAGTTGCAAAAATTTAAATATGTACATGCCTGATTGCCTGCCTGCAAAGAAAACAAAACACATCTTGCCCACGCCCGTCTCTCTATTGTCTATAAAATATTTTTTTTTTAAACGCATAGATAATATTCCCATGTTCCCAATGTGCAACTTACCCATACATAATCGTATAAGTTAATTAATTATAAGTACTGTTTGTGCCAAAAACCAATACCTACACTACACTAAGAGTCAGTGTTTCGTTCGTATCGTAATAAGCAGAAGAAAATGTTTGAATTTTAAAATTACGAAATTACAGCATCCATAGGTAGTCAAAAAATGGCACGCTTGGTTTTCATACAGTTCGTAATATGTAGTTGCTTTATCTAGGTCTACCTATATAGCTGTGGTATGCACAATAAATTGACGTGAAATTCATACTAACATTATAAATGCGAAAGTGTGTCTGTCTGTTACCTCTTCCGGTTTAAACCGCTGAACCGATTTAGATGAAATTTGGTATACTTAGAGATAGTTTCGAGTCCCGGGACCTTTCCCGGGACTACCGGGAAAAACTATCCTATGTCCTTACATAGGATAGTTTTTCCCGGTAGCATCTTTCTGTGGGATAATTCCCGACATCCACGGTCCACGCGGGTGAAGCCGCGGGCCGAAGCTAGTGGATACTAAATACAAGACTCAAGTCGACGGTAAAAATGTTGTTCGCTATCATTAGTATTAGGTCATTGAGCTAAATAACTAGAGATGCAAACCTCATTAAAATGTGTCAAAAAAATGTAACCACTATTTAAACGCGACGACGCGACGTAGCTTTGAAACCACTACACATTTAAAAGTAAACAAATATCTGTCTCACTTACACAAGTCGCAAGAATAATACCGTCGCTTAGATTAGACAAAGACCGCAATATAAACATGCAATGGCGGGAGGGTGTTGCCTAGCCATGCGAAATTTTACCCAACTTTTTAAGCCATAAAAAACGCAAAAAAAAAAAACATTAAACGTTATTTTTGAATTATGTATTTAAATATTTAAAAACAATTATTTTTATGTTACAATGTTATTTTTTTGTTACACATTGTCACACATTTAGTTTTATAAAATATTTTAAATCACATACTCTATAAATTAAAAACTCCCACATAATGTGGAAAACTAAAACTAAGTTTTTAGTGGCAACATTGAACCTAATTTACAAAATTCTACATTTTATTTATTTTTATTGCGTTTTCAAGTTGATATAAACGCAGAAACAATAAACTTACGCGTGGAAAGCAATTCCGGTTAATTTATTGTGTTTTTGTGACCTCGAATCGCACTCTTTCACTACGCATTTTCCCATTTTGGCGGTAATTTTCACTCGGCTAACTTCGGTTGGCGTCACACAGAGCACTGAGCTGACATTAGCTACGATTGAGGCTGTGGCCTTGTTCCCAGTGGCAACGCCTTGGCGCGGTAATTGCTAATCTAGTGTATGTATATCAATGTTATAGGTACATACCTATGATATTGTGTTTTCTGTTATTCCATAGGTACCTAACTGAAAAACATAAGCCTACAAAAGACTTAATAAATGCCTCTTCACTATTCCCCACCTCATAGAGTAACCCCAGCGGTATCCCTTTTCAATTAAAAAGAAGCTCAGCGGGGTATATGCGTAACACACTAAAGGCAGAAACACACTTGTAACACCCGACGCCATCCCACGCTTACTCATTGGCCACATTTTTATTTCGTTGAGCTATTTTCGTCATTTGGCCAATAAGTAAGCGTGGGATGGCGTCGCGTTTTAATAATGTGTTTCCGCCTTAACAGTAGCATTGGCTTTCATTTTGACAGTTCAACAACATTCATTGCGTTATTTACGCTGTCGAGCAGACACATTTTTTGAGCATATTATGAAGCACTGGATTAGCAATACCCTTCAAAATGATTCAGATTGTAATGTTACGCAATTATGGTACTGATCTTACCCTATCTACATAATTGAGGTTGGTGGGGCATGTCTTTTTCTAACATCTCTATTTACACGTTCTACCTTTCAGTCATCATTTCCTTTGTCTTCCTCTACTAATATACTTATAAAATCCAAACTTTTGGGGCCACTGTTTCAATTTGATAACGATACTCATGTTCTGTTTTCTTTGATTTCAGTTTTATTGGGTATGCGTGTCATTTACACGTGCGGTCATCGATGAATAGCAGCGTGGATTTCTTTGAAAGTTTGATAGACGAAGATGGGCGCTTCGCCGAGTTAAATTGTCAAGAGCCTCCGCGAGGCTACCGGCCACGACAACGACAGTTACCTCAAGGTAGATAACATTTTCGCTGAAAGTAAATAAATGAAAAAAAAAAGACATGCCATTGAAATATCCTTGTTATTGTACGGACGCCAGCAGGTCAACCTACCCGAAACTGTCAGATTTTCCCAATCAACCTTGAACCTTATGTTTTAGCAATAAAGTCGAAAATCTATTAAAGAAATCTGACAGATTGTAGTAACTTGATGTGCTGGCGTCTGTACATTTGTAAACAAGATAAATACCACAGTGCAAGAAACAAGTTAAAATAAAAAGTTTGTAATGTCACGTACGGTAATGTTTCCGAACGTAAGAAATGTCACTGGCCGACTGGCCGTTCTCTGGCATGCGCACTTGCGCAGCGACCTCTGTTAAGTCGAAATGTTGCCCTACCTAAAGAAAACCAACCAACTGTACGTTTTATTAAAAGATATGAGAGTGTTCAACCAAATTGCTTTCGTTCAAAAGGGGAAACGCTAATGTGTCTCATGAAGTTTAATATCAGCATCACCTTCATTGGCAGCCTTTGTTTATTCACTGTATGTAAACTGTTTTATGTTAGCCTTTCACAGGATGTGGAATAACAATAAGCTAGGTAAAGTTTTACTTTTTTTTTTGTTTTACCTTACCCACTTACAGCGAGCGGAGCACTACCTATTTTCATAAATAATTAAAAATCTATTCCATTTCTTATATGTATATAAAAAAATGTTTGTTAAATAAAATAATACTTACTAGCTAGATAAGAAAAATAATATAATATTACAAAAAATACGGCCAAGATTATCAATTTATCAAAGTAAAATCTATATAATATCTTTCCGGTACAATATTATTTAACTTTTCATAAGTTTTCCATGTCTGCGATATGACAACACTGTCTTTTCCGCCTGCCTGCCAGCAAACAAAATGGCTGACGTCAGTGCACAGAGTACTTTGATAAGACTAGTAATAGAGACCAATCTTGTTCCGTGGAACAGGTCATAAGAAACTAGCGCCACCTGATATTCATAGTTAGAACTACACCTTCACCTAGGTACCTTTTTTTTATACCGGTATGCTTATAGCTAGGTATTTTTAGTTTATCATTTCAGGGATTGATAAATGAAATACAGTGTTATTTAGCTAATCATGTTTTTATTTATTATTTATTTGATCGCCAACAGAGGCTACAAGTTTGACAAGGACAAACACATTAAAATAAATCACAATACAATACACGAAAGACAATACACAACCACTCATAAAATTACTTTCTGGTCACAAATATGGATTAGTCGGAGGAACTTTTGCTCAATTTAATGACAAACGCACAACGTTACACAGAAAGATCACAAAAATATTGCTAAAAAACCAACGTAGTTATCAGACATTTGTATTGGGGATACCAATTTATTGATAGTAAAACCACCAAAGAAATTCTACCACCATCAATGAATGTTTGCAAAATATTGGTGAAAATTATTGCAATATGTAATAATTATTGATCGAAAAATAATGAAATGTCATACTTTGCGATAAATGTAAATAAAACCGTTGACTTATTTTAAAATATTTTTTGGATACACAAAACCGAAGTCAAATATAATATTTTAGTAGTAATGAGCTACAGATGTATCAAAGTTGCGATTGGTTGCAATTATTTTTAGAGCCATCTATTCGAATTAATAGTGAACTTGCTTCAGAACTGCCATCTTGTGATCATATTTGTTGTATCCGAGCAATTATAATCCGACAAAATTAAAAAACACATTCAAACTTATGTTGTACAGATACAACTTAATACTTCCTGATTTTGTATCATTGTACCCACTGCTGTCCCCAGTTTTTTGTACTAAGATTGAGTACCCTGCGTCAGTGCCTAGAAGCTCGCGGCCCAAATGTTTGCGATAGAATTTTAAAACATTTGTGAGGTCACATAGTCACTATGTCGAATTTGTGTTCTAGAATCGTTTCAAAACCTACGAAAAGGTTACAGGACAGTATCCCTAGCATGTCTGTAGCGCAAACAAACGCTTGGATGAATGGTGAGCTTGTGGAGCATTGTAAATATTGATTTATTCATGTGTCAATTTAAATAAGTGTTTTTAAATGGTCGTAGAGGTCAACAAATAGGTTAATTACGGTTGTTTGGTTTAACAAATGTAGTTCTGTGTCATGGTTCGCAAGATTTAATTTAGCTCGCGACCTGATTTCTGTTGTATTTATAGCTTGTCGATATTGTTAATTTACGGGATATGGTGTATATGTGTTTCCAGCTGAGAATATCAACAATGGTGGCGGTCTGTCGTTGTCCCCGCCGCACACGGTGTCGCAGCGTGAGACGGGTACGCAGGTGTCTCAATGCTACAGTGGACCGCCGTCTCCGTGCGGGTCCGCGAGCGCTACGCCTTCCCCCACGACCTCCCCGGCCCCTCCGCCGGGCACCGCCACTTTAGACCCTAATTGGCAAGCCACTAAACCCACAGTACGGGAAAGAAATGCAGCTATGTTCAATAACCAACTCATGTCAGACATCACATTCATTGTAGGAGGACCCGGTATGTATATCTTGAAATTTTTGTTTTCCTAAAATGATTTATTCTATATCCTGTTTATTTTAGTGATAATTTTATATACCTATTGAAGAAACTTTTTAATACATCATTATCTATGCTTGATGATTGTTTTGTTCTTCATTTTATCAGTTAAACTTCCCCAATCAATGTACACTTATGATTATAATAATATTAACATGTGACTTTATTTATGTTCCAGGGCACTCACAGATAATACCCGCTCACAAATATGTATTAGCTACTGCCAGCTCTGTGTTCTACGCCATGTTCTATGGGGGGCTCGCTGAATGCAAGCAAGAGATTGAAGTTCCTGATGTTGAACCATCTGCTTTCCTTACACTTCTCAAGTGAGTTTTGTACTTATCACTTTAAAACTGTCAAGATCTGAATGTATTTAGGTATTTATGCATTTTTTATGATTGTTTTAGGTACATTTACTGTGATGAAATTCAACTAGAAGCAGATACAGTATTATCAACACTTTATGTTGCCAAAAAATACATTGTTCCACATTTGGCCAAAGCCTGTGTCAATTATTTGGAAACTAGTCTAACAGCAAAGAATGCATGCCTGCTTCTCAGCCAGTCCCGTCTTTTTGAGGAACCAGAACTGATGCAGAGATGCTGGGAAGTGATAGATGCCCAGGTATGTGAATCTACTGAGAATCTCGCCACAATGTGTCTCGAACAATCATCGTCCTACAGCAGTCTTTTGATGGAGCTATCAGAATCCTCCAGTCGAAATTTTTCTAGTCCAGAGAGCATGGAAAATGTCCATGGTATTTACAATTAATAATTTTACTAAAGAATTGTAATTCTATTCTACCTATTACCGACTGATCTTCTGACCAATAAGTTATTTTATAAAATTGGCAACTATCTTAGATTTTGTTGTGAGAGTTTTCTGTCAGACTTTTCAAAATTATTGACACAAACAATCTAAATTAACTAAAAAATATCTTTTGTGCCACAAAAATGCATTTGTATACTCAATTTTAGGTTGTGATTTAGGCTTAAGGGTGAAATGCTATACATATTATGTAAATAGATGTTGTTACTTTACATTCCAATAAGCTCTCTCTGTGTATCTCTAGTCATGTTCATATAATACAAGATATAGATTAACTGCAATACAGTTTGCTTGAATTAGTATGCAATTGTATGTTTTCCATACATTATGAATGTTGTGTAATGCATGTAATTGTTTAAATGGCAATTTTGTAATATTTATAATGTAATTAAAAAATAGATCTGAATAAAGTATTGTACAAATTGTATTGCAGTTTCAATAATCCTTCACCTTCTATAACAAATATCGTTTTATTTTAGGCAGAGATGGCCCTGACGTCAGAAGGCTTTGTTGACATTGATGTGTCAACATTAGAATCAGTATTAGCCAGGGAAACACTCAATTGCAAGGAGATCAACTTGTTTGAGGCAGCTTTAGCTTGGGCACATGCTGAATGTGTGCGAAGAGATATAGACCCTACGCCAACAAACAAAAGAGTCATGTTGGGAGGTGCCATATACTTGATAAGGTTTCCCACCATGTCATTAGAGGAGTTTGCTAACAGTGCAGCTCAGATTGGCATTTTAACTCCACAAGAGACAATTGATATATTTTTACACTTTACTGCATCAAGCAAACCACAATTATCGTATCCCATAAAAACGAGAGCAGGACTGAAAGCTCAGGTAATTACATCTTGGATGCTAAATCAATTTACTGATAGAAAATAGAATGTTTTACTAAATAAAATGTTTTTATTGCATTACAGATTTGTCACAGATTCCAGTCATGTGCCTACAGGAGCAATCAGTGGAGGTACCGCGGCAGATGTGACTCCATACAGTTCTGTGTGGACAAGAGAATATTTGTCGTCGGATTTGGACTTTATGGATCCTCAAATGGGGCAGCTGACTATAATGTTAAGATTGAACTGAAACGCATGGGCAGAGTGCTGGCAGAGAACAACACAAAGTTCTTCTCAGATGGATCAAGTAACACTTTCCATGTGTACTTTGAAAATCCGATACAAATTGAGCCAGAGTGCTTCTACACTGCTTCGGCGGTACTAGATGGGAGTGAATTAAGTTATTTTGGACAAGAAGGGTTAAGTGAAGTGTATATGGGAACAGTGACTTTTCAGTTCCACTGTTCTTCTGAGAGTACTAATGGTACCGGAGTGCAGGGAGGACAGATCCCAGAACTGATCTATTATGGACCTACAGTCAACACGTCAATGGCCAATACAACCACTAATGAGGACTGACAGTTGACTAGATCTCGCCCCTTTAACTATTATTCCGTATAGTAAGATCGGAACACTTAGAAACTCAGTAATATTTGATCGAAAATCTAAATTAAAATTCTATTATAGGTACTTAACCATTCCCAAATGTTAAAATTGTTACGTTGGAAAACTTTAAAGTTCTTGTGTATATTGTTGAACTTGAATAGCAATTAAGATACGTACCTTAAGATTGTGATATGGGTGTCGTAATAGCTCTCTATAAATCAGTAGGTTCTAGACCTATCATGATACAAATTCATTGCAATATATATAGTTATTACTTAATAATTAAATGTTGTTTGCTTTTCCTTGACCTATTAATCATTATGGTTAATAATCATAATGCAAGGGTGTAGGATCCCATCTCATTAGGAGTCGTAAGAGCGATGTTTGGAAATATTTCAGTCTTTCTTATTTGACCGCCACTGTCGTGTATAGATCAGATGACAAACCAAAATGTGCCCAGCACGCCACGGTTAGACTACATGACAGACTTTGACGCCGAGGGCACGTTTTTGGTTTTTTGACGTGTGGCGGTCAAAAGGTTAAAATTTTAAACATGAATCCTGCAAGATTGTGGCTTATACGACTGGACAAAACATCGAGATTTCTTTATTTTTTAGAAAACTTCATATTATGTATACATTATGTCTAGACCGGGTCTAAAGGGCCTCCGGTCGAGCTGCGAATGAATTGCTGCTCACTTTTGCTGAATATGAACTTTCTTGGTATGATATTCAGTGCCCTTGTAATCGCAGCCCTACTTCAGAATTAGTAGACGAATGCTGTTTTTTGTATGCTATGGAATCTTGAAAACTCAATAAGCAGTATTCCAACTAATAATCTGCAGCACTCAAGTGTTATACCACAATTTTGTAGAACTTCTTTCACTATCCCATGCTTTATACATAATTGTGATGACGGTTGCAAGAGGGCGTCATAAGTCGACACAAGCAGAGTACCTACTGGAGGCAGTTTAAGAATTACGCTACATACGCTCATCTACATACTATACTAATAATAAAGCTGAAGAGGAGGAAGGCTATTTAACATCACCCTTAGATGCCGAGTACGGACGGAATAGCTCGACGATATGGCTGTTTTTTAGGGTTCCGTACCCGAAGGGTAAAAACGGGACCCTATTACTAAGACTTTGCTGTCTGTCCATCCTTCCGTCTGTCTGTCACCAGGCTGTATCTCAAGAACCGGGATAGCTAGACAGTTGAAATTATCACAAATTATGTACCTATTTCTGTTGTTGCTCTATCAACAAATACTAAAAATAAAATAAATATTTAAGGGGGGCTCCCATACAACCAACGTGTTTTTTTTTTGGTGTTTTTGCCTTGTGGTACGGAACCCTACGTGTGCAAGTCCGACTCGCACTTGGCCAGTTTTTTTTTTGTTGTGTTCGTAATAATGTCAGGACGAAACAATTTTTTTGGAAAATCCGCCGGAAATTGTCGTTCACGGAGGCGACACGGGGCACGAGCGGCTAGTAAGTTAATAAAATAGTGTACTTACCGGTAGGTGGTATGTTGATGCATAATGTTCTTGACAGCTTGAAGTATGTGCGGCCGACTTGATAGCAGCAGATTGGCACTGCGTCACTCACATCAATCAAGAGATCTGGGGTGCTTTGTTCAGGAAACTACAGATACATAAGGCTAACTAATTGTAATTAAAGATGGAAGAGAGTGGCAGAGTTTGGAGATAAATGGCGTGCGATCGGAGAGGCTTTTATGTTACATACAAACGACTGCTATAGTTCGATCGATCAGGTTAAGCTACGCTTGGCGCGATTGGTCTGTGGATGGGTCATCTTTACATAAAGAGACCCCTCCGTGCATCGGAAAGGTACGCACACGTATCAAACCGGAAATGGATTGGCACCGTATCAACTCGAGCCTTTCAGTATTCTTTGTATGAAACTCCCTACTGCAACGCACACTAATCGGAATCGTAACGTAATCGCCTCGCCTCGGGACAAGCTCACGAACCGCGGTGCGGTGCGTTACGGCTCGTCTCGTCCCCGCCGCGCGCTTACGTCTCTCCGTACCCGAGCTTACGGCTCTTCGTCCACCCTTGCCCCTCTCACCCCTCCGGCCTGCCTGCTGCACCATCAACCAGCAGCGGTCGGCGAGCCGTAAGCGCGGCGTCGTCGTCTAGCCGTAGCCGAGTCGACGACGTATCGGAGCTTCTGATCCGCTTTGGTTACGTGCTTAGATTAGGTCGACGGCTGTTTGACGGCGAGGCGGAAGGCGATAAAAATACCACCCATAGGTACCTTCACTTGTTAATTCAAAGCCAGGCTTCTACCACACACTCTACTTTGTAAGACGTAAATACGGGATCGCAAGGGGCATCTACGCGCAACCTGTTACTTTGGCGATTGGTTATTGGTGGTTGTTTAAAAAAAAATTGCTGTTCCATACATTTTGACTGCATAGGTATAGCACTTTTTATAGGTATAGCGCTGCTAAGCGTGGGGTCCCGGGTTCGATTCCCGGGTCGGGCAAAGTGTTATTGAGTTTTTCCATTAGGAATTTCTAAGTAGCAGCCCGGAGTTTGGAAGTTGGCGGTGTGATACCCCCGTGCCTCGGAAAGCTCGTTAAGCCGTTGGTCCTGCGCCTGATCTCTTTCCGGTCGTGTCGGATTGCCGTCCCATCGGACAATGAGAGTGAGGGAAGAGGGAGTGCACCTGTGTCTGCGCGCACACTTGTGCACTATAATATCTCCCGCGCCGAAGGCTAGTCACCGTTGAGATTGGTCGCCGTGGCCGAAATATGGTCTGGAGGACTTTATTATTTATAGCACTTTTGTAGGAAACTGCAGATATTTTTAAATAACTGATGAAAAATGTCAATGCTGAATCATGTACTGGATCCATGGTAACTGGTTGCATGTCAACGTCCCTGCCACCCTGTATACTTGTATTCTATGAGATGACAAAATACTAATATGCATTCTACTGCTGCACAAAAGGCCTAGTGGTCTTGATAAGCTCCTTGGTGAGTATGATAGTTTCAGAAAAACCTAATTACATGTTTTATTTGACATCAGTCAAGCAACAGCGTTATAGGATTTTAAATCCTATCACCCTGTTGCTTGATCAATAAAATAAAGATTATCAAAAAGGATACGGGCTGTGCCTTCTGTCCTACAGGTCATATACACGCAAGCTGCCTGTGTGTGACTGGACGGCCTTCCAATAGTCAAATGGCGAGACAGCGCCATCTTGTAGAAGTTGCAGGCAATGTCTATGCACTGCTGATTGAGACGCAGTTGTTGGCAGAGAGCTGTGATGCCTTCACGGGCCTTTCTTAGTGTCACCTCTCTGGATTCCTGCCCAATACCAGCATTGAAGGCTATGGAGAAGAAAGTATGATTGTTTAATTGATGTTGGTTCCTGAATAATTTAAATTAAGATCTGTACATCACCATCATTTACAAGTTTTGCCAACCTCCATGGGGAAAAGGCGCGACTAATTCATTTAAAAAGAGATTCTATAGGAATTAATACTTTTTGTACTTCCTAATTATGTGTAGGTATACAGTATTATTAAATTACATCCAACTTGACATACATACATGGTTACTAACTAAAGTGGTAACTATGAACTAACAAGACCGTATTTACCTCGTCCAAAACCTGTAGCTCCTCCCTTAGACTCAGCAGATACGAACTGTCCGATGGTAGAAGCACCGCCATGGGCGTTCTCTTGGAACTCGATTTCAGCAACAATAATATTGTCTTCCAACACCGACCCGCAGTTCGTACACACTGCATCACCACGGGCCGGGTCCACCTCGATGTCTGAGGACCCGCAGTGCTTACATTTCTTGCCAGACATTCTTCTGTTCACAAAAATGAGAACATAAACATTGACTAAGATTTAGGTTAAGTGGAGATATAACAATTATAAAACTTTACCGATACCTTTATATAGTTACCTAGCAACTAGTGTCAAACTAACGTACTATTCAGCAGTCGTACTCTATATTTTACCTTTGTATTCACTAAATATTACTCGAGCCGAGGGAAAAACATAAAAATATTCGCACTTTCGCAGTGCAGATGGCTGTTAGTATTAGAGTACTTCTTGACGGAATTGACGTTGGCAAGGGCAACTTGGCGTTTGAAATTAAAAAACAAAGAGAGATTATACGAAACCCTACGAGTTGGAAGAGGATATAAATACAAGAGGCTCAAAATCAGAGTAAAATAATTGGAGCACTCAGCTACTGACCTGACACGACACTGACAATTTGACAGTTTTTTGACACACAAACACAAGTTCAGCTGTTGACGTCGGAAGGGATGTGCTCAATGTGCTCATACTCATTTTAGAAAAGACTAAAGTTTCCTTTCTAGTTTAGTCTAATTTACAAATTAATGTTGCATTAGTAATTGTGACTTTTTTTACAGATTTGTCATACAAAATCATTCAAAAACTCTTATTAGAGACCATTTAATGTTTGCACACATTACAGCCGCAACGGGCCGCAGCGCAACGCATTTTTATACAAAAAAGTTTTAGTGTATTGTAATCACAGTGCTAATTAGTGCTATTTTCCCAATGTCGAGCAGATGAATTTTTCAAACATATAAAATGATGGATAGAATTTTCTTCGATAGGAAGCTGGGCAAATATGTACTCTCTACGGCTCTACCCTTATGTTGAATTGTTGACCCTGCCGGCTGCCCGCACAGTGCTTTGTGCAACAGCACCTAATTTTCAAATTTATTTTGATTAGCCGAGGGTCGACCCTGCTGTTCTTTCTCATCATCCACCTGGCCTCTTAATTTTATTCGGGTCGGCCCAGTACGTCTTTTAACTCCATTAATCCCATGCCGGACATGTTGAGAGAGTGTTCAATTCCGCCCTTGCCATAATAATCAACTTGCGCATAGTCTGCCTCTTGCCTCTTCAAGAGGAAACGGACTTGCCTTTTTTTAAATGTGCTTCAAGGGAGATTAAAAAAATATTATGAAAATTATCTTTAGAAAAAAAAATGGTTGCCTGTAAAGTCGGTTTTACGGGCGAAGATTTTACGTGACAACGTCTTTTTCTCGGTAGAATATTTATTGATATGAATATAATTAAATTGCACAATAGGAACAAGGAATTAAATGAAAATAAGAACGTAACGTTACCGAGCGTTACACTTTTTCATAAGTGACTCCCAGCCGCAACCTAATTTAAAATAAGAACGTAACGTTACCGAGCGTTACACTTTTTCATAAGTGACTCCCAGCCGCAACCTAATTTAAGACGTTGTCACGTCAAAATATAAATAGGTGATGGTGAGCCAGTTAACAATTTTTGACGTGACAACGTCTTAAATTAGGTTGCGGCTGGGAGTCACTTATGAAAAAGTGTAACGCTCGGTAACGTTACGTTCTTATTTTAAATTAGGTTGCGGCTGGGAGTCACTTATGAAAAAGTGTAACGCTCGGTAACGTTACGTTCTTATTTTCATTTAATTCCTTGTTCCTATTGTGCAATTTAATTATATTCATATCAATAAATATTCTACCGAGAAAAAGACGTTGTCACGTAAAATCTTCGCCCGTAAAACCGACTTTACAGGCAACCATTTTTTTTTTTTCAATCATTTGAAACTAATTCAGCGAAAATGTAGTGAGTTTTCTTGGTACCTCCGCTGAGTCAGGCAACCTTGTTCAGTCAAATACTAGTGACGTCATAGAAATGAAGCTTCGCTATTGGTCGGATATCACGCTATTCTGTATTTTTAGACGATGAGATCACCCTTCAGTTTCGTTTAGTTTGAAGTATGACGTTACATCCAAAAAGTAATTTTGTTTATGATAATAGTCGGCGCTTATGTCGTTTCGTTACGGAGCGTAACAAATTCTAAGGAGAGAAGGGCATCCCCAAACCGACGACGACGTCATCGTTTGTGTGCAAACTGCAATGATGAGTCATCATTGTTGTGTTCTCGATGGATAATCTTTTTCTATTCAAGGCGCCTTATTTTGATTCCATTGCTGTCATTAGTGAACTGTCACAAGAAACTTCGCAGCATTTGATAGTTACGCGGAACTACAAACTTTGTTTGAACTTGTAGATCGCATTGATAATACGCGTTGTTTGACGGACAAATTACGTAAATCGTATCTCGTGTTGAATCTTGGACTTGAGTGAATCTGAACAGATGACGATGAAGCTAGAAATCAGTGATAGTCAATCAAACCAGTCGGACATTTCCTGCGATGATAGTCAATCGTCACAGGACTCCTCCACAAATGATTTCGTTTCCTCCGTACCGACCTCTCGATCCTTACTTACGGTAAGTAACTCAATACACAGTCCAAATTTCTCAGCTTGATGTACTTCAAACAAAGGTTACATTTGCATACTTCAAAATAACTTTATTTTGGTAGTTTTGAAGTTGTTTCTTAGTATTCATTTTCATTGGATTTGGAATGTCTTTTACTGCTGTGCGATGCCTGCCAAGTAGTGCCAAGTATCAGTTTTTCACCATAATGGTCAGTTTCTTATTTTTACTACATTTATGATTGTAACAACAGCTTTATTTGATTTATTCTGTTATTATTTAGTAAGACCTTGGTGACACCTGACTTCCTGGTATAGCATCATGAATTGATAAATAAAAATGACACTGATGTAGAAATTAAATCTGAGAAGTATTTTAATGCATTTTTATCCTTGTTATTTAGAAAATGTAACTGGCCTTCCACAATATGTTCCTATCTGTTGTTTCAAATTCTATAAACAATACATGCCATAGACAACAATGCGCTGTTATAAAGAGGTTAAGGGGGAAGCTCTAAGGTGGCCCGCGATATTCAAATTTTCTTATGTTTTTTGCAATTTGCTGGTCAGTATTAAGTTGTACGTTGATTAAAATATGATTCGCGGTCGTAACAAATATGTATTCACAGAATTATAATAATTAAAGTCATCAACACAACTCTCTAAGACCATGTAATCCCCAAATGTCAAGATTTCATGAAATAGTCATTCTTGGGGATTACATGGTCTTAAGAGAGTTGTGTTGATGACTTTAATGATTACAATTCTGTAAATACATATTTGTTACGACCGCTCTTCGATCAATAATAGTACTAGATGAATGATTAGGAACAAAAATAAGTCGCTAAAGTGGCCACATTTGCACACACATAAACATTGTATTTCTTACTACGAACTATAGAAAAAAGTTTAATAAGGTTAAAATTTCCTTTAAGTCACAAAAAATTATGGTGCGGAGAGGGGGAGGGGCGGGAGGGGGGAGGGGGGCAACCCCCTCTGTACCATCCCCACCCCGCGGAACCCCATAGTTATGGAGATATCCATGGTTAAAGTTTTTAGGTTAGGTTAGGTTAGAATAGCACTATTTAGTCAAATTGGGGGGGAAAGATTCCCTCTCCCCCCCCAGTTTGCCCCCTGTACCATCCCCACCCCACGGAACCCCATGGTTATGGAGATATCCATGGTTAAAGTTTTTTTTTGTATCCTATGTCGACGTAGCCCCGCTTCGCGGGGCTCCTATTTCTGGGTAAAGGGTTTAAAGTAACCTAACCAAACCGAACCTCGGGGTGCCCTTCGCTCGCTCTTGCATCCTATGTCGACGGAGCCCCGCTTCGCGGGGCCCCTATTTCTGGGTAAAGGGTTTAAAGTAACCTAACCAAACCGAACCTCGGGGTGCCCTTCGCTCGCTCTTGCATCCTATGTCGACGGAGCCCCGCTTCGCGGGGCCCCTATTTCTGGGTAAAGGGTTTAAAGTAACCTAACCAAACCGAACCTCGGGGTGCCCTTCGCTCGCTCTTGCATCCTATGTCGACGGAGCCACTGACAGAGTGACATCTAACAGATAAAAAGACGCTATAAAACAAATTGGCGTCGCTTCACGTTCCGTTCCGCAGTGTAAACAAAAATTCGTTATTTTTTGTGTAAAAAGGTCAATGTAATTGCATAATACAGCACGGTTATTGTGCACATTAATTACACACAAAATTTAATATGTGAATATTTAAAAATAAAATTATATTTAAGTAAAAAATATGACATAAAATTGAATAAAATACACGTCTACTGTCAACGAAACGTGAAATGTCAACTTTGACGTCTATCATGACAATTTATCCAACCTAAAAATTTGCTAATGGCGTGATATTTTCCAATTTGTATGGAAACTTTGAAAAATGATATCTCGTAAACCGTGAGTCTCCGCAACTTCAAAATTTGTAAAAACATTTCTATTTATGAGTACTATCTACAAAAAAAATATGAACTTCCAAATCTTTGGTACTTAATGGAAAGTTTATCCTTTAATAATATTAACAACTTCAGATTATTATAAACCTTAACACACTCACATAAAGGTTAATTACGTTTGCAAATGATTAATATTTAAGTCCTTCTGTCATCGAAGCAATAAATTTAAAATGTCACTTGAAAATAAAAAGTCATTTTTATAATAAGTACAAAAATATTTATTCTAAAATGAAACTTAACTTCTAAGCAATAAGGTTAAAAACATTTTGTTGACAATTTCGTACTTACTCGAATTTGGAACTAGACGTAGTTCTTGGAATTACATTCCAATGCTTCAATGTTTGTTGGAATAGTTGGCGCGTTATCGCAAATATTGGCCAAACAATCATAATATTTGCTAATTGATTTATATTTACTATTTAATTGTGTTACTATTTTATGAAAAACATTTAATGATAAAAACTTACCGAAAAAAAGATATTCCTTTTAAAATCTTGGTGTTACGGTGGTTATTTACACAACTTTTGAACGTGCACTGAGGCATTTTTACGTCTTAACATTGGCTATGATTGGACCATACTAATTTGAAATAAGAGCACAAAAGTATTCGTGCTCGTATTTTTCGGGCCGTTTTTGAAGCGCTTATCGGGCATCTAGTACTATTATTGATCGAAGCGACCGCTAATCATATTTTAATCAACGTACAACTTAATACTGACCAGCAAATTGCAAAAAACCTAAAAAAAAAATGAATTTCGCAGGCTACCCTGGCGCTTTCGCCTTGAGGAAATCCCTTTTACAATAGACCATTTTATGTCTAAATGAAAAAAAAACAACAAATTATATTCTAAGAATACAAACATTAACTGAAATAGGAGTATTAGGTACATGAATCTGAAACATTCCATAAGGAAAACAAACAAGGTCCTTTATAGTTACTGCCGATTTGAAAACACAAATGATATAAGTAATACAAGTTGTATTCTATATTGAGATTGTTTGGTAATACAATATTATTGATTGTTTAGTTCCCTAAACAATCAAACAAAACCTTTGTTTTTTTTTCTCTTTACTTTATTATTTTCCTCAGCCTACTCCTCATACGATAAGTAACCTTTGCCATGAATTAATATTATTATTTCTTTTTTATTTATTTATTTTATTAAAAATAATTAATAATTTATTTATTTTAGGTATTAAAAATAAATAAATTTGACAAAAAAAATTATATAAATAAATTTGACAAAAAATATTTATTGCAAAAGTATAGGGCAAATTATACAAGATTTGTAGTAATTTTGTATAATTTGACAATAAATACTAACAAATATAGCATTTTTTTTGTTAAAAAAAAAAAAATCAAGCAACTTTCTAACAACAATAAAACTACTAAGATTGGATTCTCCATGGTTAGTTTACTGTCTGATAATAACACACACTATGTATAAATAAAGCCTCATAACCACAACAAAATAACATTATGACGCCTAAACAGGATTGGTCCACACTAGCTCAAGATAGAGAGTGAACGGAGAAAGCGAGGCCTTTGCCCTTCAGTGGGACAAATTTATATTAATAAGCCTGAAGAGTTTGTTTGTTTGGTTGTACGCGCTAATCTCCGAACCTACTGGTTGGATTTTAAAAATCTTTTTGCATTTTTTTGTAAAATTACTCAATAAAAGCCCCGATTACCTACCCTTTTTTATTAGTTTAAATTATTCTCCATCGTATCAGTTTTCTAAACGTAAAAATACCATGTTTATAACTCAATCACAACATTTCCTATCAACTGTTAAAGAAAGGCCTTGCAATCACCATACTTTAGCAGGTAAAGATCCTTTTAAATATTTTTCCGTCAATAAAATTAAGATATGTTTCCCTCATTTCATTATGTGCACATTATGAAGACTGTTTGGTTTGATAACAATGCTTATCTAATATCCTCTGATAATATGGATTTATACCTGTTAAAATGAGTAAATAAAAAAAAAAAAATTTTTCTTTAAATTTTGTTGCTGTGTCATTGCAAACATATTAGGATTTAGCTGTGATTAGGTTCTTGGAAATTATGTCTCCTTTTGCACCAATTATGCTGATAAAGTTATTACTTTTTGATGATTGAAACTATTATTAACTAAGTATTAGTCATACTTCTAAGTTGTTTTTTAATTAATTGTTTATCTTTGATCATTCATGTTTTTGTTAGGTAGTTTAGTAAGTAATTTATATTACTTCGATATAAGTTTTATTATCTGTAAGTTATTAAGATTCAGATATACAAAATAATCTTTTCAATGTAGGGTAAATCTTTTAATTCAATAGTTTTTTTAAATATCAATCTAAAAATATCATTTAGTTACAATATTTTGATAGTGTCTACGAGTTTCTTGCCTGTTCTACTCCATAGGTACCTACTACGCTTTATTTTTATTTATTTTTCCTTTTTGGCAACTGAGCCCATGTTGACTATTCTGCCAGCGTCAAGTAGTGACAGCAGCACAGCAAGATGAGCCGTCTCTGTTGAGCCGTCGAATGTTGCACTTTGTGGTAGTTGTTAATTGTTAATGTTAGTAGCTGAAAAGACAATACTTACAAGTTTTGTTAGTTAACATGATTTTTGCTTTGGAATGGGCAACTAGCTTCATCTTTTTAACTGACCAACTCCTTGACAGTTCAAACGTGCCTGTAATTGGTTTATTTGAAATAAATGCGAGTTATTTAATGTTTTGGTCATAGGCTTTATTATTATTATAAAGCTAATGACTAGAACTGTAGGTATTATAAGAAGAATAATTAATTAATTTATAGGTCCATTGATTATATCAATGCCTAGGTCCTATAAATATAATGAATTGTCAATGCATTTTCCGTGACCAAACCTACTAACAATAATGGTGACAAGAAAATACTAAAATGATCTTAAATCCTAAGATCCTATCCTATCTTTGATCTTAAGTCATAGAATATAATAGGGATTCTATGAAGGAAATTATAATATTGTTAGAATATTATTATTGTCCTAATCAGGATGTTAATCTATACTAATATTATAAAGCTGCAGAGTTTGTTTGTTTGTTTGTTTGTTTGTTTGTTTGAACGCGCTAATCTCTGGAACTACTGGTCCGATTTGAATGATTCTTTTAGTGTTGGGTAGTCCATTTATCGAGGAAGGCTATAGGCTATATTTTTTTTCAAAATTAGGGATCCGTAATAAAATTGCTATTTTGTAACACAAGGTGTAAAATCGAAAACCTATTTTTGCGTGCGCTGCAAAAACGATTGACAATAGAACAAAATGATGTACTACGGGTTTGTAGAGCCCATTAAGACCTACAAAAAAGTCCGCGAGAACATTTATCTAGCTATCATGGTTTAATCACAATAACCGATTTTGTGTTCAAAATAATTATTAAATCGTCTGAAGAAAAAAAAACTACGTTAAATATGTATCGTAATATTAATCTTTATCGAAATTAAGCATTATGTTATCAAGAGTATTTATGAAGAAGTAAAATACTTTTTGTTTCATCTCAATCGGATATTTCGTTTAAAAGTTATCACGTGTGTAAGATGTTAAGAGTTGGTACCTATTAAGGAGTTATGGGCCATAGTTTTTTATCAACATAAAATCCTGTAATAATCTTTTTCGAAATATATTTGTTGATGATTGTAAGTATAAGATCTTTGAAGAGTATATAATCTATACTAATATTATAAAGCTGCAGAGTTTGTTTGTTTGTTTGTTTGTTTGTTTGAACGCGCTAATCTCTGGAACTACTGGTCCGATTTGAATGATTCTTTTAGTGTTGGGTAGTCCATTTATCGAGGAAGGCTATAGGCTATATTTTTTTTCAAAATTAGGGATCCGTAATAAAATTGCTATTTTGTAACACAAGGTGTAAAATCGAAAACCTATTTTTGCGTGCGCTGCAAAAACGATTGACAATAGAACAAAATGATGTACTACGGGTTTGTAGAGCCCATTAAGACCTACAAAAAAGTCCGCGAGAACATTTATCTAGCTATCATGGTTTAATCACAATAACCGATTTTGTGTTCAAAATAATTATTAAATCGTCTGAAGAAAAAAAAACTACGTTAAATATGTATCGTAATATTAATCTTTATCGAAATTAAGCATTATGTTATCAAGAGTATTTATGAAGAAGTAAAATACTTTTTGTTTCATCTCAATCGGATATTTCGTTTAAAAGTTATCACGTGTGTAAGATGTTAAGAGTTGGTACCTATTAAGGAGTTATGGGCCATAGTTTTTTATCAACATAAAATCCTGTAATAATCTTTTTCGAAATATATTTGTTGATGATTGTAAGTATAAGATCTTTGAAGAGTATATAATAATAAATACATTTCTAAAATAACTCTGCTAAGGAAATCCACGCGCGCTTGATGCAAGCAATATAAAGCTGAAGAGTTTGTTTGAACGCGATAATCTCTGGAACTACAGGTCAGATTTGAAAAATCTTTTTGCATTTGATAGCCCAATTCTTGAGGAAGGCTATAGGCTATTTAATATCACGCTATGACTCTTAGGAGCCGAGTAAAAAGAAAAAAAGTCAGAATGAACGCTAAGCGAATACGAAGTGTTGCGACGGGGTGGGGGTACAAGAAATTTCACGCGGACGAAGTCGCGGGCAGAAGCTAGTAATTTACATAAAGTCTATTCAAACTTGTTTTAAATTAATATTATTTCAAGTTAATCAAATATCAACTTTATTTTAATGGTAATTAAGTTGGTTTTACAGTGACTAGGACTATTGAAAAAGTTATAAAAATGTTTGAAGTTTGTAGTGTAAACTGAACTTTATTGTGTAGGATTTAAAGTTATTTTTCCATAAACTCATATTTGTTTACATTTTTGGCAAATAAATCGCGAATGCAGATCACATAAACTGACGCCTTCTTTTTCCCCATGGTGGTAGGCAGAAACCACCTGCTACAATCCTTACATACTCCTTTTACCTTGTTTATGTTCATTACATGTTAATAATTTATACTTACATTAAAATATCTTTGGATACAGAATCACATAGTAACTATTGTTGGTACCTCCTTCTTGTGTGAAGGAAACACTATTTTGTTATTGAATAAGCATAAAACAATACATACTGTGAATTTGAGATGGGTTTACTTGGAAGGCTTACTTGACAACTATATAGGGTGACTGGTAATTAGTGACCGATACTTAAACACGTGATTTTACTCATCATTATGAACAACTTTTACTATGGGACCAAACCTGAAATCGCGAAAAAAAAATCAGCTGCTCCCTACATTTTGACGGGTTATGCGAACATAAATGTAGGAAACAGCTGATTTTTTTTCGCGATTTCAGGTTTGGTCCCATAGTAAAAGTTGTTCATAATGATGAGTAAAATCACGTGTTTCAGTATCGGTCACTAATTACCAGTCACCCTATACAAAAAAAAAACTTTTAAATTACATAACACATTTCATCGCGCCTGTAATTCATCCACAGCATAGGTACCCACATTTCGCAAGTTATGTTTTAAGTCCTGTGTAATAAGAGACGAGTCTATTGCTTTGCTATCAACTGGGCACAAACTGCTACTGAGAGAAAAAAAATCTTGTAAATTATTCTTTTTATTAGCTTTGTTATCAATGAAAAGATAATGTTAATTGAAATAGACTTGAAATTTATTTAAATAAATGATTTCTGTAACCACAATAGGTTTATAAAAGGGTTACGAAGAAGGTTTCTTTTTAGGTACAGTCAACAGCAAAAGTAGATGATCAAAATCAGAAATTCAATAGGAGTCAAAACTGATCACGAATATAATGGCAGCTGTACTAGTAGTAAATGTTTGGTATAATTTACAATCACATCCTTTTGAATCACTGACACCACACAGTTCTGACGCGAACTCCGTTCATTAGTATTGAATTTCTGATTTTGATCATCTACTTTTGCTGTTAACTGTACAATGTGGTAATTAGTAATACATACATCACATGGAGACAGATACCACAAGTTTTATCCAATGTTTTATGCCTGTTAAATTTTCCTATACAAGTAGGTAACAGAAAACTACCTTGAACAAAATACTAAGTATTGAAGAAGACATTTTTTTTAAATTAACTTATTTTGTCCACTGTTGGGTAAAGGGTCTCCCCCATATTTTTCCACTTTTGTTTGTGCTGTGCCTTCTCCGTACAATCGGTCAGGAACTAGTCCAAATGGTCACGCCTGACTGACGCCCAGAGCGGGAGAAGTTATTTGATAATTTCTCACCACAAAAAAAAAAGTCATCTTTAGAAAACCTATAAATCCCGAACAAATTTGCGTAAGGACAAGAGAATGATGTTGATGATGGGTTTTAAAAATCTGTACTTAATAATCCACTGGGCACTTGCAATCCTTATAAACAACTACAAAAACTGAAATTTAAGGTAGAAAATTAAGCAAAGTGATAGCATTTATTTCAAATTGGAACATAATAAAAGGCACTTTTGAACGTCAAAATTTACAATAACAGTAATAGTTTCGTATGGAGAAGAATGGCCAAGAAACTCCACTACCATTACAACAATAGGTAAAAGAATTTAAAAAAAAATAAGCAATGATAAATCAATTGATTATGTGATGGTATTACCTAAGTATACAGTTAGCTAGGCATATTATAATAAGCCATATTATGGTCTAGGCATAAGTAGGCAATTGACTAGGCATAAAATAAGACAATCAATTAACCGCCTATCCCAGTCCATTGATGGACATAGGCCTCTCCCAGGTTTCGTCATAACACCCTGTCCTCCGCCTTCCGCGTCGAGTCTGTCCCAAGTCCCAACCACCGTTTTTTGGCTCATCGGTCCACCCACCCTAATTGTGTAACTATCTCTCAAACATATCAGTCTCAATCGGTATCATTTTGAAGGATATTTCTAATCCATTGCTTCATTCATAATTATGTTCGAAAATTTTCATATGTTCCCCGGAATGCAATCTATCTGTCTGCCAAAATCGAAATACGTTCAGTGGTTTAGGCGTGAAAAGGTAACATACAGACAGACAGATAGAGTTAGTTACTTTCGAATTTATAATATTGTTAGTATGGATGTGGAAAACTAATCTTAAAAACCTCAGAGCCGAAGCAGACGGAAATGCGTATAAAAATAAGGCGTAATTATCATGAGTTCTTTTGCGGTGTTTTTGTTAAAGGTAACACGTGTAAGTGAACCATGTACCAACTTAAACAAATACTAAGGAGTTATGATAACAATTTTGTTTTGAACAATGGTGTTTCCTTAATTGCGTAACCTCGGCTTTAATTTTCCAATATGTAAATCTCAGTGTATCCTTAATTAACATTATTATGGTTAATTATAACGGGAAATATGGTAATGTACGCCGTTTATGTATGTATTTTGGGAATTCCGACAAAACAAATAAACCCAATTTAAACTTGTAATTGAAGATAACTTTGTTCTACATGGCTTGTTTTTGAGCGGTACAAACAAATATTGAGAACATGCAGCGCCCCGTTGTTTCACCCGCATAAGTGTCGATCCCGTGAAAATATCGGGTTAAAAACTATCCTATGTCCTTTCCCGAGACTCAAACTATCTCTATACCAAATTTTATCTAAATCGGTTCAACGGTTTAAGTGTGAAGAGGTAACAGACACACTTTCGCATTTATAATATTAGTACGGATTATTTTTACGATAAGATTTGTTATGATAATAAATATGACTCATGGAATGTTACGTAATGTATGATTTTATCATCTCCTTTCGTATTGACAATATCAAACAATCAACTCAGCCTAATCGCAATGCTGCAATGCACTGCTGGACATAAGCCTCTCCCAGGCTGCGCCACAACACCCTGTCCTCCACCTTCCGCATCCAGTTTGTTCCATTCACTTTCTTTAGATCGTCGGTATTGACATTAGCTATTAACGTAGAAAAAAAATTAGTCAGTAAGGATGGTAGCGAGACTGTATGCTCAGTCGTAGCCACCCGGCGCCCCCTCATGTAGGATCTATTCAGACGGCCTGCATTTAAACTGCAAGCTAACCGCAAAAGAGTACTGTGGATGCGGTTTTGGTCCAGTTAATATCTGCATGGAAACTGTCGATCGACTTGCATGATAAAAGTGCAGCTAGCATACAGTCGGCCTGCAGTTCAAATGCAGATTGTCTGATAAACCCTAACTGAAATAATGAATTGAGCGAGACATACTTTGATTGTAGGTAATACTGTTGTATAAACTACAGGGTTATGTAACCTCGTTTGCCTATTTTCCAAGAAGACTATCTGGGATTAATACCACAAATCCTTTCCTCAATTAAAGTTCTCAAACTGAGCAACCAACAGAAACGAGCATTGCCAACATGATGCTGTAAAATGGCCTGCCAAGTAGGTAGGTACCTATTTTCATCTGCTTTTACCGTCCTGTGTTGTTTGTGTCTGTTATCGTGGTTTTGACCTAAGCGAATGTGGTAACAACTGGCGGCAATTATAGCATTAATTTAGAGGCAACAAAATTATTTCAACTAGAAAGGATAAGAGTGGTTCTGCACTACATCCGATCCGAATCCAAGAAATGCCGGTCCAGTTTGTATGAGGGGTTGCGTACTAGATCCGAACCGAACTCTATCCGTCCGAATTTAGAACATTCCTAATTGGGATTGAAGTCAGATCTATATTTCGGTTTCGGATCGGATGTAGTTCGAAACCGCTCTAATACTTTATACACAGGTACGACATTCAACTAGGCTTGCCAAGTCATTAATCTAGTGAAATTCTTAGTAAATAATGTGACTGGCAATTTTGAGTCCAGCTTTTGAACCTTCTTTTTGTCGCGTGCTGACAGAGTTCTCTGAGAGTCATGCAATGCAACGCTCTACTCAAATGTCTGAAATCTAGTCTCGCCTTTATGTGGTAAAAAAAAGAGCCCTAGAGATTTTTCTGCCCAGAACAAATCTGCTAACGCTACGCTAGCATAGATTTCTGGAATCCCTGCAACTTTGTACAGAATTTTAGTCTCGCTCTTATTTGGTGAAACAAATACAGCCCACGACCTTCACGCGCCCCCAAACAATTCTGCTCAAGCATTTCTTCGGTGAATATATGCCTTTCTGAAATTCCTGCAACGTTCTATTATTCTTGTCTCACCATAATTTGGCGAAACATGTTTGCTTCCCCAAATTTCTGTTATGTCCCAAAAAAATCTACTCCCGCTTTTCGTTACTGAAGAGGACATCATCATTCCCTATCTGAGATGCATGTAATGCTGTACGTATACACAATATTAGCTTCTCCCTTGTTTGGTGCAGTAAATAGAATAGTCGTCCCTCATTATTTTCTGAGGCAAAGGGGACATCATTTTTTACGACTCTTATTTACGATTCCTATAATTTACGGACCTATTGGTTAAAATTAAAGACTCTTGTATCTTTACCAATAATGAAGCAAAGACCTTATAGCTTTGCATAGTAGGGCCTCCCGTAATAACAGCCGCACAGGTCGATCGATCAGGTTAAGCTACGCTTGCCGCAGTTGGTTTGTGGATGGATGACCATCTTTACATACCGTGACATCTCCGTGCCTCGGAAAGCACGTTAAGCCGTTGGTCCCGGCTGTCATTCGTGGATCTTTGACAGTCGTTACGGGTAGTCAAAAGCCCGAAGTCTGACAGGCTGACAGCCAGTCTTACCAAGGGTTATCGTATTACCCAATAACTGGGTTTTGGAGGTCAGATAGGCAGTCGCTCCATGTAAAATACTGGTATTCAGCTGCATCCGGTTAGACTGGAACGGCCCCCACATAGTTGGGAAAAGGCTAGGCAGATGATGAGTAGGGCCTCCCGTATGGAAGAGCTATGACAGGTAAAATGTACTACGAGTACTTATACGAATTTATTTATATGCCCAGTTTGCCAATAAAAATACTACCATTGCATGGTAAGCAAAACGATTCGTTTTTGTTTATAGGACCCGAGCATGGGCCGGTTGTTTACGTAAGTACGTCAAATAATTACGATTACGTACTCGTTAATATTGGACGTACTTTGAAACAAAATAATTTACACAACGTAAAGCGCTTGTCCGGTTCGAACCTACGACCAGTTTGGCGAACCAGAAAAACTTTCAAACGGTTTCCGCTACGTTCCATCGTACTCTGCTCCTGATTTTCTTCGACGGTGGAAACCAAGCGATCTATACTTCCTCCGACATTGTATAGATTTCTAGTATTATTTGTCACAGACCTTTGAGATTTCTTTTACATTCCATAGAAAAAAAATATTATAAGTACATGGTGTTTGGAAGCTGAGTGCAAAGCTTTAAGGGAGTGATAGTTAACATCATTATTTAACAGCATTTTCAGCCATACATGTCTTAGACGAAGTACCTATGTTTTTTTTTTTTTAACTAAGTGCAAACTTTTAGTCAAAAATAACATACCAACTTTAACTGGGAAAAAAATAATAAGAAAACATACTTCGTCTAAGACATGTATGGCTCAAAATGCTCTAAATGGTGTCAACTATCACCCTCTTAAAGCTTTGCATCCAGCTTCCAAACAACCTATAGTATATTGATGACAAATAGTTCTATGCCCTTAGGATAACCACACGCTGCAGGTGTGATATTGAGGATTAATGATAGGGTTCACGTTCGAATTTAAACCCTTTGTTTAACACTCCTTGCAAAAAACAGTGTCACTTAGTGTTATTTATTTATTCACGGCCCGCGGAACACCAAGTTTTTGCTACTGATGATTGAATGCCTGGGCTGCGACAAAAACGTATGACTTGTTTAGCCTTTGATTTGACTATAGTCGTTTCGTCTTGTCGGACTTTAAACATGTCTAAATTAACCACTAACTTCGTACCGTACCGACTCGTGATTTATTAACTGTGTAAATAGCAATATTTTATGCTTTAGAGCTTACTTGTAGACGACAAATATTCTAAAAATATCATTACATTAATTACTACGCATTCTTATGACAGTTTTACCATAGATTTTACTCAAGGTGAAGTGAAGTAGATACTGTGTCTGGTTTCATACAGTACTTTACCTACTTATTAGGGTAAATAATAGTATAATGTTTCCATAAACCTTTTGTGCCGCTACATGTTTGAAAAAGGTTTATAAGCAGGAAAACATTGCCGAGTGGCGATGACCGCGCTCGGCGCTGACGTCAGCGATTCGAGGAAAACTCGGGTCCGGGGCCCACGCGTCGCTTGCGCATGTCTACCAACCAGCACTCACGAAACAAACGAACGTAAATTGATCACACATTATGTTACCATTGACTGGCTAGTGGGACAGTATACTCGATATTATTCTATGATAATATCATCTTCTTAGCTTGTCGATACAGTCGATAGCATTTGGGGCTGCGCAAACGTAGACACTTTTTATTATCGACACGGCACACTATCACAGGAAACTGCGCAGGGAGTGGCTGATTTCATATTCATTCGTAGCTTGTATCCGACACAAGACGCAAAAGTGTCTACGTTTGCGCAACCCCTAATGGACTCGGCCCAGAATTCGGCTACTTGTTTGGTGCCATCACCAGCGTCCACCAGTCCCTGTATCGTGCGGCTGACAGGACACGATAAGTGTCCCATGCATCGTTTGTGGAACAGCACCACATTTACAGTCCAGGGCGGAGTCGTCTATGAATCTCCACCTGAACAGGTTTTCCTTGCTTCGGCCAACCTGAGTCCGGAGTCTGTTTAATTAAAGACTTCCAGGTTACCCGAGGTAACTCATGTCCAGGTGGGGAGGTCTTCAGCGGGTGGAACAAACGGTTTAAAACCCAAGACGTTGTTCGCAGAATTTGTTGCTACGATTTACCGTTGAGACTGTGGTTGAGTTGAGACCTTGAACAGTGGCATGTGTAGGTATGGCTCAAGGCAATGTACAAGCAAACAGACGACCTACATGATATGCCTTAGCTCACTTGTTTTGATCTGGAAACTATAGGAAATCTGTTTGCTAATTAGAATAGGACAGCTGATAATGGGTGAATGAGAATAGAATTCTCGTTACGTTGTCTCTCCGCTAACTCATGACATTACTAGTTACTGGTGCATTAGTATAGATAGTGTGATCTGCAATAAATAATTAAATATTCATTGGTGCACGTGTTATTAGTTCGAACAAAAGGCTAATTTTCGTAATTTAAAATGTTCAAAATCTACTCGCAGTCTCATCTCGTCTCGTCAAATGTCATAATGTAGGGAAATTAGAGGCGTTTTTGACAGGCTGAGACTGAGATCAGGGGGCCTAAAAAGGCCACTTTGGCAGAATCATAAACGTATTTTGCTTTTTTTCGTTGCAAGAGATTGGGATTGGATTTGGATTGGTATTTAAGCACAGACAATAAAAAAATAACTGAAAAATCCTTCCCAATAGGATTTGATACGATTAACTTAACAGTTAACTGTCTATTATGATTTATAATGATTTGATGAATTCCTTTTATGATTCTGCAAAAGTGGCCTTTTTAGGCCCCCAGACTGTGAACGTTTTTAAAATTACGAGAATTGCGCCTCAGGTCTTTCACTTAGACGAGTATGTAAGCGAGTGTTCTAATGACATAACATAACACGTAAACAATTTCAACGATACAGTTTATCTATGTAAAGTTCAGTTCAGTGGCGTCCAGTTCCAAGTATGGAGCTAAACGACCCACTTATTTATCCGTCTGTAACTTATTGACACGGTAATAAAATGACGTGTTTCTGATTAAATTAATTTAAGATAAAATAATAAGTATCTGCAATTATTTTCTTCGTCGCAACGCTTTTTTTTCTACTTGGTCTTGACTTTGGCCTTCATTCCGTCATTATGTTTGATTTAAAACTCGTTTCTGTTGTTTGGCTGAAAATAGACTACCTACCGATTGTTTTTCTGCTAAATAGGAATTGAACATCGAATTGTATCGCATTAGTGGGCAGTGCGCAAACGTTGATTAGCAAGTCAATTAACGCGAGTTCAGGTTGGGCAAGCACCTCACACCTCCACTGTCTCAGATTTATTGTTCCTGTAAATGATTCCAAGATAGTCTACATAGATAGTGATACTTCCTTTTAGTCTAGTTAATTATACTGAGGCGTGGTTTGTTTAAAGTTAGATAGTACGGTTCTCATTACCGTGTTACTTTGGGCAGAATTTCCAACCTACATCCATTCTGCAGACTAGTCTTAATATTCATCGCCTATTTAAAAAATTGCCTTGTCATGTTCACAATGCGCAATAACGATTGAATAGGTGCAATGAAAACATAATAGGATTAAAAATTACATCAGAAAATACAGCATACAAGTTTAGAAAACGTAACGGTAGTGTATTCGAATAAATTAAGTAAATGTGACGACAATGACGAAACTAAATACATATTTTATGAAAAAGTACTTACGTAAGTGTGATCTTTGTTTTAAAACTTTTGGCAACTGGGATATTACAATACAAATTTTAGAAATAAAATGTATAAAGTAAAACGTCGAAAACAATTTTGTATAAATAAAGGTATTAACAATTCCAGTGAAAAACATTATATAAATCGAAATGGTCCGATACGATGCGATATCAATATGAGAACACATTTATTTCGAACTATGACATCGACAGTTTTCGTGGAAAATGGGGCTGAACTAGTGGAAGCATTGTTCGCGTGACTGCTAGTCAAGGACGGGCCCTTGAACTGTCCGGGAGTTGAACGACTCACGATCTCTCACGAATGATAGTCGTAAGCATATGTTTTATGGTGGTGATGACTCGTGTATGTTGATTGATGGTTATTTCAATTTTATATGAATCAATCTTAAAACTTTTGAACAGTATTCAGCGTTGGTTCTGGGTTTATGGTTTCGTCGATGCTATCTTCTGGCGTATTAAGGGGCTTACAGGACCTAAACACAAAAAACGCAAGTTTTGGAAACAATAAAAGTATCAGATCGACTTCAAAATTAGAAAAATATATGATAATCTTCAGGATATATGCTAGGTAGACAGTGTGCTGAAAATATAATACAACTCATTTGATACGATAGAAAAAAATCATGAAGATACCTCTAAAAACTTTCGTTACACAATAAAAACCATACTATAATATACATACAATCACTCTGATTTTTTGTCAGATTATTCTACAAGCAACATACTAGTATTTTAATTTTTTAGCCCAAACAATAGTTTTTTTGTAATTAAATAATTGCTTCATATTTTGCAATAAATTACCAGTGTTGTGTCATCGCGCTTCTCTTTCTTTTCTATGCATTCCGAGTGTGACCGCGCTTTAGGTCATGTAAGCCCCATAATGGCCAAAGTTTGATTTCTCAAAAGTATTTGCTGTATCGCATTTGGGTTCATAAGTTTTTGCGAGAAGTTTTAATGTTCTGGTGAAGTAACTAACCGCAAAATCCTATTATCGTTCGTTTGAACAGCTAGAGGAACAGTTTGGGTTGCTATTTCCTATGTATGGCCAGAGGATACTCGAGCTTAGAGAGTTCATTCACGCATCCTTTTTTGCGATTTGGTTTATAGCTCCGATTGCCTATTCTAGACCACACTGCAAAATGGTTAAATTATTTTTCAGGCCCTCATGACTGTAATTTTATATCAAACTCGCTTTATTAGGGTCGAACTTAGACCTTGAAAAGCCTGTTAATATTTATTCCGGAATTCTCGGAAAACATATTGGCGGCCCTGAAGCAAAAATTAATTAAGCACCTATAAATTGTTCGGAAAACTACATTTCGGTGAATTTTGTTTTGTTATTTCCTTTATTGAGGAAGTGTTATCAAAATACAACGTATTACTTGATTGAACTGCTACGAATACGATTTCCCGTGAAAATGATAAGCAATAATAATATGTGTTTCTGCTAGAGAGGTGACATCATGTCTATATCAGCCCATCTTATGTAATGACCAATCGTGTTATCAGACGGCGTGGTTCCTTCCGTACGGTACTATACACACCATAATAATGATAGTGTTATTAACAGTGTCTGTATTTATTTGTTTCAAGTCTACGTCAAAACGTGCACTATCACCATTTGAGTCTATACTCATGCTTCTTTTAAACGCGTAAATAATTAAAAGATACTTATCAAGAGGCTAAAGGGTAAAGTTGATATAATTTTGAGGAACGATTATTCAGTAATATGATTTTATAATTGTATTAATGATTCATACAATGTTTTCGTTAACATAAACTGAGAGATTACTCCAACTCACTTGAGAAACTAGACTAATGGTATATTCGTCGACTGTCGATAATCTTTGATTTCAAAATCTCAGAGGTGGTTTTATAATTATTTACATTTTAGTAGACAGACGGTAGTTTAATATTCCAGTTCTTCATTTTACTGTGTTTCTGTTAACAAATGCCGTTCTAAATATCTACGGGCAAATCGATTGGAACCTCGGATAAGTTACTTATTGCTACAGCCAGCTGCAGTTTGCCGCATACACCAACCTCATTATTTCTGATGGACATTATTGAATTAAGGATACCTATCTATTTACTGTTCACTAACTGATCTTCAGCCTCCATTTTCAAGTTGTCACAAGTCTTTTCAAGAATTGCACACAGTAACTAGAGGTATTGTGTTACTTATATTAATTGTATCAGTTCGAAGCGATGCAATTTGTTTTGTTCTGTTAGATGATTCATTATAGTGTAATTACAGGCTTTGTCTCGGTAAAATATTAGTACCTATACTTTGTTTGCTATTCCACTGCCTGCTATCTAAGGATAGCAAATTACCTACTTAAAGTCTTCGTCTATCATTCATTTCAGATTGAGTTACTGCACGAAAAGTTTGAACGACTTGTTTGCTTCAGTTTCTTACTAAACACTATAAAAAGAAAATGGAAATCCCAGATCATTTAGTCATATCACTGTTTTGTTTCTTTTGCCAACTGATACTCTTAACTGCATGTAATATTTACTTCCCGTGTCATGGAAAAGCTATTCCTTGAATCATTGGAACATCGCTTCATTCAAAGAACCGTAAAAAAATGTATTTGGCTCGGTTAACGAATTGTTGAAATGCTTGGACATAGGACGTTTTGGTTCCGAGGCGAAGTTTGCGCGTGCGCCGTGCCGCCGCTTGGTATCATACAAAACCGGCCACAACCGCGCCAACTGACTCAGTCTGATATAAAACATTCTAGCTACGCGTACGTCTACAGTTTGTAGAAGCCTTCATATGAGTCATACTCTTATCATATTGTGAATTGCCGCGCCGTGTGTTTCGCGAACTCTTTTCATTGTGAACTTTTAATTTGTTACCCTTAGTGGATAGTTTATATAGTAAGTTTGGACAAAATTAGTGGAAAGTGGTCTTCATGTCTCAGCGGGTGCCATACACCTTCATCAGCAGCGAGCAAGACGAAAGTCTGATGTTCGCTACCATGTTTGACTACCAGGCAGACGAGTATAAGAAGCCAATGGTGAGTTTTGAAAACATCAAGTTTTTGTCAGTTTTTTGCGGCATTGGAGTCAGAGTTTAGCCCGACACTGCGTGAAGTGACTTCGTAAACAACTTTCTCAAGTTGGTGACAGTTAGTTCAATGTGTGAATGGTGCAATCTTTTTTACTTTTTGTCGTCACTTTTACAATTTAACACCGTCTATTTGAATGACCTTGGGACAAATTCGATACCCCACATTAGCTCTTATTAAATATCTATAGTTTGTAAAAGATTTTTGAAAGTTACAAACTTTATTGAAAAATTTTAATTCCACCATGCCTATGCATGACTTAATTTTACGTTTTAATTTGAAAAACAATACTGGTACTGTTGTGGTTGTGACACCAATAATAGGGTCCCTGTCGCTTGGAACTGGCTAGAACGCTTATTGGTCCGTTGCTTGTGCGAAAAGGACGAAGACTAGAACTAACGTGACCCGTATCACGTTTGCTAATATTTGAAGTTTGAACTTTTTGTTTAATATTCTGTCTTCACCATCTTTTAACCTATTTATTTTCAGTTCTGTCCATTTTTTTCTCATTAATAATGGGATAAGTTTTGCTCAATTTTGCTCTTAATTAATATGGAATGTTCTAGAAATGCTAGCATTTAACACCTGTGTTAAATGCAACTGCAATAATAAGTTCGTTTGACAATATTTACGCCAGTAGCAATTCCAGGCGTTGTTTGTCTTTATTCGTATTGTTACAATAATTTATTCCTATTATTAGACAATGACGCAACTACCACTATCCGAACAGTATGGTCGTCCTCGTCGACAATAAAAATTATTGTTACAATTTTTGCATTATACCGCCTTTATCAGTTCCGACGGTTTGCAAAAGATGGCGCTACTGGCAGCTTTGCGCGCCAATTTTTATCTTCAGATACAACGAACACAGCACGATGTGATAATACTGTTGAGATAATACTATCAATATTCTATTTACAGTTATGAACTCTCATTTTCATGGACACAGAAAAATTCAACAAAGCATTATCAATATTTTTGTTTTTAAATACCTACCTAATCACTTGCATTATTTTCACTGTCTCGCTTGAGGTTTTCTCCTTATCAAGTTATCACTGCGTGCCTGACGTCACATATGGTTCGACGGGGTGACGTCACCCGATGACGTCATCTTGCCCCACTGCGCAGTGCGCGAGTCTTGAGAAGTTCCACGAACTTCGCTACCTGAACCATTATTATAATGTAACGACTGTACAGTTTTTACATTATTTTTATTGATCATTTATAATCAAGATGGCGATAAAAAATCTGAGCTGCCTCCTTGAGTTTTAAAATAATTTACCTACAGATTTGAGGAAATTTCAGCTTGGTATTTCCGTTGCCAGATATCTTCCTTGAAGTGGCTTTGGTCACGTATACCTGTGGTGCATGTAGGCACCTAAACTTGTTTTTCAACTTCAATTCATTTCTTTTCTACTAGTGACTCATAATAGTTAATCGGCACGTACCTATATGTAGGTACTTATGTATTTCATAATCTTGCATGAGAACATATTATTCCTAGATTTTTGTTTCATTTTCTTTTATGGTATCATATCATATTTTTAAGTAAAAAGTGTTAAATGAAAATTCCCACACTACCTACAAACAGGAAAAAAATAATGAAAACATGCTTATCGGATGACGTCATACGCTAGACTTGTTTACTTTCAATATGCATGAATGAAATCCTTGGATTTCCCCAACACTTAGTCTAACTTAACAATGTGCGTTACCTACAAATTTGATACCTAATAGGTTTTATGCTTATCCACGATTACCACGTCGCGTCGTCATAATAAATGGAAAGATCACACAACATTACTTATAGTAACCTCTCCTTTGTGTTACGTGAGAGTGGCGAAGCGAAAGTGGGGATATCTTATCCCCTCTTCTTTCGTTGATAACTTCAAAGGACTTTCAACTAGGACAGCAGCCCTATCCCCCTGAAATATCCCATTAAATCCGTGTATGTTGCAGAAACAACTGATCTTTTAGGATCTGATAAATGAGATTATCAGTTGCGTAAGCGCAACCGGATTTGTCGGGCGGCGGCGGGGCAGGCGCAGCGGTGATGGTAACCTTTGCGAAGCGAAAACGTCAAGTCCGCCTGACTTGACCCACATCGCGCGCTTGTGAAATTTCTCCTGCGCCTGACTGCTTCCAAGAACACGTCTGTGGTTGGGGAATCCCCACACGCTAGAACGCAACACGCCACCATTTACCTGCCTTGAACTATTAATTATTGTTATTACAGCATTTACTGTTACTGTATCATCATTTAGATCATTCGACCTTTAATTGGTGACCTATTTATTTCTCTTGACGCAAGTATCGTAACAGATGCATTGTCTATTGAGATGTAAACTGAATTCAACCAAGCATTAACCTCGTTGACTTGAGCAGATGTATTTTATTGACGGACACCTATTAAACTGTTGTAGTCAATACGGGCCGGATGTGGACAATTTGTTTTAATTTGTAATCAACTCGGAATCGGCCTTAGCTGAATGATGAAGTAATGAAGCTGAAAAGCAAGGAAAACCACAGTCTGGACTTTCTTGTGTGGTCTTACCTAAACAGGACTGTGTGGCTTTTATTGCTTTTACCCTATAACAATTAAGTCTACGGTTATGGATTAAATGCACTGACCTCTATCATACACTTGTAGAATACAGGTCAGTGATTAAATTCCCATTTTTTTTTTTCGTTTGAATGAATTCGAACAAAGGAAGTTTTCATTGTTTGCGTCGGTTTTTTCAAAATCGTGATTCGAGCTTTATCCTCAAAACAAATGCCCACATTGTAAAGAGATGCGTAATACAACTTTGTGGTTCGCCGTACTAGAATGAATTATTATCGAAACTATCGTGTAACAACGGATTAGATAATCTTTATTAAACTAATACACGCTGAGTTTTCCAAGAATATTGTGAATCATCGGAAGTAGGCAAGCCATATTTTTTAATACAGACATGACAAATACTTGTACCATTACTGATTAGCAGTTAATATGCCATAATTTACTCGTTTATTTTACAAGCTTTTAGCGATTGGTCGTCGGGTAACATTAAACTGGGCCAAATTTTTAATTAATATTTACTAAAATAATATATGAAAATGAGATGACAAAACTTATTATAATTAGATGTTAAATACACCAAGAGCGGTTTTTTTATCCTCACTTCTTGAAAACTTTACATAACTTCTTCGTCATCTAGTTCCATATTTATTACTTAAGCACTTGAAAATATAAATATTTATAGGCACGTGTGCCAATATTAAAGTCATTATAAATAACTGGCCCTCTTGGCGTATCCAATTGATTAAGTCGTTATTCTTTGTCCCGTTTTTGTGATCTGTCTGATCTTCTATTTTATGGTCCTTTGTAATGCAATATAAGTTTTTATGTTCATAAATTGCAATGGATAGGTGTTGTGATGCAATTCTCCAATGTAGGTAAAAAAATCGCGGCCTGCACACCTGCGCGCAGTCGCGCACTGACTAGTGACGTCAGACATAAAGCACGCGGTGGTAGTATGTGAAACTTATTGTCTGTGCAACTATTTTCATACTAAATTACCTTATTAAGACCATTTTTTTCTTCGATCTGTCTTTGGCTTATACTCCTGCCTGATTAACATTCCTATCATCCCTGTTTGTCTGTCTTGCTTTACGACAATTTCAAAGATCCTTTATTGTTATATCCTTTCCTTTCTATTGTAACAGTACCTGTTATTACACTGACTCCATTAAATTGCACTACACCAAAGACAATAAGATATTACGAAGTGATAGCTGTACTATACAAAACGAGCTTTTATGCAGTTGCACAAGTAGCTACAATAAACTCTGAAGCTGACTTCTTTATTACCTTTAAAAGATAACACGGCTGCGTTATCCATTTTGACCCATTACATAAAGTGTTTTCCATTGTCTCCTGGCGTTCATTGCTTTCGAACTATGCTGCGTACAAATCTTACGTAGAGAACAATATTGTAAAGATAGTAAAAAGGTTTAGTTGGTGGTTCTTTCTACAGAAGTGTGAGCATTCTTCTACAGTTCAAATTTTGTCTGTGCCTAATAAAGTTGTAATTTAGTGTTTTTTTCTAGACAGTCTTATTTTATATGAAGTGTAGGATATTATAAAACTTGGCAATTATACCTAACTGTAATTTGTCTAGACGCCTAGTCTAAAGCCAATATTAGAATGACTTGCAAATAAAGCTGTAAAGTACAACCATGAAATTTTAAGTCAAGGCAACTTCACAATAAATGAATGTAGATTTTATCATGATTGCTTATAATATTATATTGTTTCCTCTGATCATAGTCAAAGAAAGTTTTAATAAGTCTTACCCTTGGATATTTGTTAACGTTACACTGCTTTATGTTATAATCAAATGTAGCAATATTTGATTACAACATTTGATTCTATGGATCATAGCCGAGACTATCACCACATTCCATTGTTTTTGCCGTAATACATGTTTGTATTTAATCCTTTTTGTCTTTATCTTTGTATATTTGTTAACGTTAAACGGCTTTTTATTCTATTCTCTATTAAAGTATATATATTGGTGCTATTGCATGGACCACAGCACAGTCTATCACCAAATTCCACTGCTTTATTCTGCCGCTATATTGTCCATAATCCCTTTTGTCTTTTCTTGCACAAAATGGTTCTCCCCCAATCGATTAGCTATCTCGGTCACATTAAGTTGTTAGAGCATGGTAGCTGTCTCCGCAGTGCTAAGTCATGCGGTCCGGTCTTGTCGCACCATAATCAACCACCCACGTTGTACAATGTCATGTTGACGTTTATCCATATCAAAAGCATCGTAAACTCTAATATTTGTCTGCAATTGAAATGTAGTATATTTGTCGTGTGAAATTGCTTTCAAGAAATGGGTTTTTACATCGACTTTGAGACTATTTGGGATTTAGTGGAATTGTTTTTTAATATTCTTGGAATTAAAGTTATTAAAAATAACGTGTCTTGGGAAGTTGTTTTAAATGTCTGTCAAACCCTCTAACGATTTATGACGAAGTCTCAACACTCAACGCAAAGAGTATTATTTCTTAAACCAGGAATTTGCGATGACATAATGCACTTCGAGGAAAAATTTAAAACGGTACTTCCCACACAAAACTGCATATTTCGTGAGAAAGTAAATGCAAGGTCGCCAATACTGTTAACCTGATGGGATTCCTCTTATGTATGTATGTACTTACCTACTGCTTCTAGAATTATAAGACAATTCTAAGCAGGTTCTTTTCACACATTTGCAACTTCAGTTTTGTCTTCAATAGAAATATTCACCCATAAATTGGAGTACAATAAAATCTATTGTAATAACCGGTCACAACGAGCCAAACTATTGTGTGTGACGGACGACCACATCAGTCTAAGGCGAAACAGGAAAACGTTTTTGTATTTAATACTAATTGCGAATAAATAGATACAAATAAAGTTATTTTAGTTACAGACCCAACTGTCCTTATCCGTTTGATACTGAAATTTCCTGTTTGTGTAAGCTCATCAGTTTTATTATAAAATGTGATATTGGACAAAGTCCATGTCATTGTATTATTCTAAATCCCTTCCTTATTCATAAACTTGACTTTACTTGACATCGGTTGATAAATCTTCCCGAGGTGTTCATTGTCTAATAAATCAGTTTGAGAATTATTGTGTTTTGGTTACAGAAAATAATATATAATAAAACCTTAAATAAAGGGATTAATCTCCAGCCTTGATGAGAACTTATTGTAGGAGTAAAAAAATCAAACAAATGACTCTTAATAAAGTCTAACACATTCCAAAATGTAAATGAATTCTGAAAGTTGTGGTTGATTGATGCGTCCCATCGCGCCTTTAGTTACGGCTACTTATGGTTGAAAGACCCAAGCACGCAACCTTGTCCTAATAATGAAAAAAGTTATAATACTCTTCTACAGTTTCGTCCATAGCAGTTGCCTCCTGATCTATTGTTAACGTTAATTGTTGGGTTTGACCGACAAAACTGATGTCGTCAAATACAAGGATGACAATGACGTGCCATAAAATTTTAAGAAATCTATTTACAAATAATGCCGCAAAGCTTGCCGCTTAAATATTTCCTGGAGCACTTTTGGGAGACATTGTAACGGTGCATCAATAATTGCATCGAATTCTGTTTGTACCAGGGATCAGTTAAAGGATCCCGACTGTTGACCACGGGTACCCAATGAGTCACCCGTTCGGCTCGCACGGCATTCCGCCGGACATTCTGTCCATACCATTTATTTATCTTGATCGCGGGATTATGAAGCTAGGTTGCCTCTACAATTAAACATTTACATAAGTGCAGTAAAGTTGAGTTTTATAAATTCTAAACAAAGGATTCCCTGTATAAATTAGCGAGCTTAATTTTCTTTGTTTCACGAAGCAATAATAATTACGTCACAATAATAAGCATGGAGCTGATATTTACAACAGCTGCGGAGTCCTTGTTCCGATTATGGGCAAGAATCGTGCTTACCGCTCCGTAGATTACTGACATTTTCCACGTTTCCGCCTCGAGTCCCTTATTAAAAGATGTCATACTTAGCGTTGCAGGCCAACTAATTGCATTAGATCATTGTTATAAATATTTACGCACATAAGATTTGTCCGTTGATGTCGGCCCATTTATAGAGCAGGAATTATCAACTCGTGGAATTTCAAAGTAGTCGGGACACCGTGAGACTGAGAAACAAAATACTCGGAAGGAAAAGCTATAAAACCTGCATATATTAATATGGTATGCAGTTTATTATTGTAGTGATGCATTAAATTAATAAAACTATGAAATCAAGCTAATGTTTCTACTTGCGCCTACAAACAATGAACTTCCAGGTAGAGTTATTTTGATAACTACATACATAACATAATATAGAAAAGAGTATAGCGCAATTATACCATTTCCGATTATAAACTTTCTATAATTTGTTATCGCAGATAGCCTCATCATCATCTACATGAGAATCACAATTTCCACCCTCGAAGACTCTTTGAATAATAGGGCTATGAATTGTAGGCAGTCTTCTCCCGCCCACAACAAAATTCGTGATAGACGGCACAATAACCGCACTACCAATACCGACGCCATTATTTAATGAACCCTCGTCAGATGAAAAGGTCAAATTATTTGAAAAGATTAATCTTGTAATTTATGTGGGCCTTACGCGCCCCGACAGATTTCTCGCCTGACGGACAGAGTTATATGACATTGATTTTATATTTTATGGAACCCACAAAGAAATATGGGATTCGTTTTTTTCTGAACGTCTCCTACAATCTTGTTTGACATAGAATATTTTTTTGTGCTCTAAATATTTTGATCACTATTGTTTTGCTTTCTCGGCTCACCGTGTCCAACTTCTCGAGTTACCTAATATTAATCAAAGTACGTCTATTCCAATCTATACTATAATAATATATTAATATTATAAAGAGGTAAAATTTGTATGTTTGTATGTAGGGGGTAATCTCTGGAACTACCAGGATTTGAATAATTCTTTATGCATTTGATTCTTGAGTCTTGCCCAATTCTTGAGGAAGGTTATAGGCGATCAATTATAACTCTAGGACCCCCTCAGGGGCTGAGCAAAATAAAAATAAAAAGGCAGAAATAACGCTGAACGAAAACGAAGTAAGAGCGCGGGCAGGCGATAGTGCGTCGGGGAACAAGAAATTTCACGCGGACGAAGTCGCGGGCAGAAGCTAGTGTGGTATAAATTGTCCGGCGGATAATTTGCACGGGCATGCCAGTTTACTGAGAGTAATGTACTCGTAAATGTTTACGACTGTGGCTGCGTTTTCAATGTTATTTAAATCATTTTTTTGAGATTCCTCTGGCACTGTTATATAGGTTTTGCCATTACGGATTATCGATGATAAATATTTTTCTTTTATGGCATTCCGCTGAATTTGTGCGAAATTTTATCGCCATGACCTTCAGACTCAGAGCGTGTAAAGATTGCATACTGAATCGTTTTTTTTTTATATACATATTTTATTCTCAGAAGTGGAAGATGTGTTACTTTCCGTACTGTCGTATTTTTTTATTGTTATTATTTCAGACATATTGTTTCAGACACCACCTCGGTTGTTCGTTCTTACAATAAATTGTTTTGATAACATGGGTAAATAACTGAATTAATGGGTTTCGAATGACTCCTTTCTTGCCGCAATTCTTCGAATCCAATTTTGTATTTGACTACACCTACGCAGTTCTTAATTCTGAAACATTTACAAAAGGTCGCGTGTCATGTTGTTACTGGATGCCGCTTTTTTTTTTCTTTTTAATTTGCTTATTTCGTATCTCAGTCATTAACCATATTGCGATGTTCACCTATGTATGAACACATGTTGAAAACTTTGCTTATTTCGTCAAAGAAAATTTTCTCATCGCTATATGAATACAAAGTGTAAAAACGACGTAGTTAATAGTTACCTATTACGTTGTATGCTGTACAACTTCGCAGATCATTGAACCCCTGCGTATGGGTGATGGGACGAAGTCTGCAGGACCGACCTTACCGACCAATCACCTTGAATGGTATCAATATATCTATTTTCTTTTTAAACAATAATTTGATTACTTATTTTCGTTTTGAACAAAATAATCATATTTTCCTCAATCTTTCTCTTTCTGTTCTTCCCTCCATCTTATAGTTGATTACTCGTCTGTGCAAGCTTATGCAAACGATTCTGCACAACATGCACGGTTGATTGCACGACTTTGTCAAACTTCGGCATTAGCACGTTTAATTATCATCATTATGAAACAGCCCTGTGTTTTATTAGTATTGATGACTATTGATGATGACTATATATATATACTTCTTGGAGATATTAAACATTAGGTATATGTCATACTAACTTTCGCCCGCGACTTCGTCCGCGTGAAATTTCTCCCTCCCCCCATTCACCCTCTTAGGGGTGGAATTTCGAAAAATCCTTTCTTAGCGGATGCCTAAGTCATAACATCTACCTGCATGAAAAATTTCAGCCCGATCCTGTGCGTTGATAGATCACTATATCAGTCGGTCACCTTTGAGTTTTATATATTTAGATTAAAAATATAGCCCGCTTCCTTTTTATGAATTAGATTGTAAAACTATTTATCTATATTCTACTGAATTTGGTATTTCACGGTACAAACATTGCTGCTTGTTACCGACTTCATTTTATTTTCTCATTTAATGATGACGGTCTCAGCTATAACTTCTATGGGTCAATGGTCACAAAGTTTATTGATGGTCAATAAACTGAATAGCTGCATATCATCGTTTATGATTGTTTACCATTTTATAGTAATCTTGTTATCAAATCTGTCATTTGCATTTTCAAACTTTATACGTGAGTGTCGATGATTGAGTCCATAGCATAGGTGAGCAGTGGTGGTGGTGGACGGCGGCGGCGGCCTGGCTGGTCGTGCTCGACATGCTTGCACTAATTCAATTATTCCGTTTATGTACCGCACCGATCGCGTTGCATATTGAGTTTCTGCCCGACGCACCACCGCACCAGCCCAATTAGGAGGACACTAAAAAGGTGCTGCGTTTGTTTGCGCCTCATTGTTCTCATCGGTATCTGGGCTGCCGCCATAGTTTCGCAACTGGCAAGCCTCTGTTTCCTCGTCTTTTTAAGGAATCGAAAGTTGTTGATTTTCTGCAACGCGCCGAGGTGCCTTGCAGTTGTGAAATTGTGCGTAGGTGCGGTGCATAATGCGCGGGGGCCCGTCTGGTCGGCGGCGGCGGCGGCGGTGGCGGTGGCTGCGCCGCCGGTGCCGGGTGCCGAGGGGCGGCCGGTGGTGTTTACGATGCACCGGTGCGGCGGCGCCGAGTGGGGCGTAGGCGTCGCCGGGGGGCGTCGCGCCAGGCTTATCAGACGGTGGCGGGGCCGGCGCGCGAGCCTCACTCCACGTTCTACCGCTGGCCGCGCGTGTCGTGCAAGCTCGCTGACGCGTTTTAGATAACAAAAACCTTTGTCCAGTCGAGGCAATAATATTTACACACTGCGTGCTTCGCGCCGCGTAGTTTCTGAGGGGTTTTCCGACGCTGACCGACATCTGTCAGCCGATTGTTTTAGTTGCGCGCACGCGGGAATCGCGCTTGTTTGTATCAAGTTACGACAAGTTTTTGATGTTTTTAATGAAGTTTCCTGTTGCATTGTGAAGTGCGTTATTTGGATTGCAGTTAGAGGAAATCGGTAAGTTTTAATTTGTTATATAGGCCGAGATATCGCGATGCAGAATGGGAATTCCCTGGTCGTTTCGTAATGATGATGATACCACATGACAAACAGAGATTATTTTGTTTGTCATTATTATCTGTTTTTTATTGCATCATCTAGGTACGTTATTGGTTTACGACATTATCATCACTAAATGATGTCCAGCTATACTAATAGCTACCAGACATCGTACACCCTTGCCATAGGTAAACAAGGCAAGTTGCAGTATGCGATGTCATCATGTTATCATGGGGTCTAAATAGTTGTTGAGATGGTTGTCGCAGCGTGTTGGAGGCGATGCGACGAAGGCGCGCATGTGACGCCGCGACGCTGCGCGCGCGCACCGTGTCATCGCTCGCGGTCAGTTGAACGAACCCTCCGCCGACCGACGTCAACCTTGCCATAATCGCGATTATTTGCATCGCCATTGTACCCAATGTGAGCTGTAAGTGAGCCTCTAATTGTCTCACCGAGTGCGCGGATGAACCCAGAAGCAACAGATCAACGGGCAAAAAAAAAAAATCAGTGGTGTACGGTTTTTGACTTTGCAATTTTTTTTATTTAACGTTTAGCTATAGTAAATGTGGTCGTATTATAATCATGATAAGAATACTGTGGAACATTGTTTGCTCTCTAGTTTTATCGGCGCCGCTGCTGATAATTTTTATTGAATGCCCCATCGTTCCTTGAAGTCATGAATGATAGTGTATTTTTACACTTCTGAAAACTATATGAATAGATATTGTATAGGTATATATAACAGATCTCAATAGTAACACAAATTGTTTTTTTTTTAATATAAGAAAAAACAAATAATACATAATATCAAAAATCTACAGCATGTTAAAACAAAATTCTAATGACTGTAGGTAGGATGATATTTTTAATGATAAGATATAAGTACCTAAACTAGGAAATGTCGACTCTATTGACGCTATCCCTTCCTCATAACATAAGCTGCGATAACACAACAATAACATTAACTAACTGTTTGAATGTAATGATGCATTTTTTTACTATAGACAAATCTAAAACAATATCCGAGTTACAGCTATCATTGAATAAATCTTCAGTCCCGACAATGACTTGATTAAGTAGAAGCTATCAGCATATAATAAATATTTATCAAAGTAATTTAAGACAAATGTGGGGACATATACATGCACAACAGGGCATCCTGTTGCGCTATTCAAATTAGTTTTATACAGGAGGCATTATTCTCTTGGTCACATAAAAATGTATAAAAATCTATTTTATGCGGGCTTATTATTCGTCGTGTGTCGTTTAAATGCGTCTTTTCTCTTTTGATGACATCCATAAAGACTATCTATAGTTGTATGTAGGCAAACTTTTATTACTTTGCTTCGCATGACATGAGTAATTATTTTTTCTTTTGCTTAAACGATGTGTAAACGGTATGGAACGTTTCTAACTTAGCAACTATTTATTATCATATAAGGCCTCAAAAACGGCGTCATGTATATGATAAGTTTCCCTAACACTCCTAATGCAGGGTGCCATAAAACTTTGTTGTTCCACTGAAAAACTTCCAGGACAAAGAAAAGTCAAGTCGACTTTTTCCAAAATACACTGCAATGAATTAGGTTCCTGGTCAGGTATTTCAATACATTTTTCTTTCACGTAGAAAGCGTTGAACACAAATTATGACATACTAATCGGTTAACTGTCTGCATTGTGAATTGTGATACACGGATATGAAGTACGTTTGACAAAACCTTGGGTTTCTGCCAAGCTGATGTCAGTTACACGATTGTACACTTTGCTTGATGTATTGTAACTCGTAGTGACACTGAATCTACACACATTTACGAGTACCTACCTACATCTGAAATTACGTCTCATTTGTTATTTACGCACTGAACTGTTTGATTTTCAGGGTATATAATTATTAACACGTGTATTTTCCTAATACTTCCAGTATTGCGTTAACATCGTATTTTACATTATGTCTACAGCAGTTAATGTATTCATCTTTTATCATAATATGAATTATGATCTCTCCACTAGACAAGTTAGTTAACCAACATACTGCAAATACTTTTTTTTTTCGTCTTTCTGACTGTATTTGAAATTCAGCTCGACAAATTGCTTTAGATCAAATGTCTCCAGTACTCTTTTGCCATGTTATTTCTAGTGAAACAGCTTTAGACTTGGGACTTATTTTTTTACTAATTGGCGATAGCAAAATTGCAATAACAAAATACCGAAGTATGTAAATATGGGTGTAAATATCATTCCTGTATAGCTGATTCCCGCTTCATCGGTATTTTCTGTAGAAGAGTAGTTGTGAAACATTTTGCGATAAGTGCAAGTGTTTGTGCAGCTAAGTGTTCGTGGAAGGGCGATAAGCATAGTGCCGGTGAAGGCAGCGATTGGGATGCCGCTATCTGCACTGATAACGAAGGGACGAGTCCTGCAAATTGAGACGTAACCCGGACAAAACAAACCATAGATAATATTTAGATCAATAAATTGCGATTTAGACACCGATATTTTATGGAAATGTTTACGTAAGTAATTCGACGACCTGTTTCAAATTAATTACTTAGTTATTGATTAGTGGCTAGTTTAATAAATTAAATATTGTATGTTTTTCAAAACTTTCTACGCAAAAGGAAGTATACAACATTTTGGAATTTCCACACCTTTTTATGTCGAAACATAAAAACGCGTTTTTCCTTGAACACAACAAAATACTGTGTGACGTCAGATGATGGGCGTACAATTATCTCTCTCGTCGGCTCTCGGGTGGTGCTAGGCGGTGCCAGGGCCGAAGCGAAGTGGCGGCCTTTCCGCACCCAACTGATAAACCGAAATGCTTTCAACTGCGCACGCGCAGCTGAGCCCACTTTGTATCAGATTAACGGGATCCTTCAACGCCTGTTTTTTGATGCCGGGATTTGCAGTTGCATCATTGTTTTATCAGGTTGCATTGTTTTCTGAAGCTAAAAATAAAATGGATCAGGTAAAATGCTCACGATTTCATAAAATGTCTCCAAATGTCACTGACATCGGTTGCTTAGTGTTGGTTTTCGCTAAAATATTGCAGGTAATAAAGCATATTGTTAGCCCGCAATGAAGGCTCGAGTGTACCTCAAAAGAAATTAGCATAAGTACTGCCAAACACAGCGAGCATCGAGACAATGGCTTTGTCTGTCTATCCGTCTATACGTCGCCTAATATAACTGTTTCGTTATGTTCTACAATGTTTCTTTAAATGTGCACCGACAAAGTGAATTAGTGGTCATATTTTGCATTGCGATTCCAAAACGTTCACTATGTCGTTAAACAGTATGAGTGGCGTAAACTTTGTTCTCAACGTTTGCCGTAGCTCGTTTATTACTGACCGGCAGTTACTGGTTGAAAGTAATGCCTACATTGACTTCATACTCTTTATCTGCTTCGCCTAACCTTTTAGTATGCATTTTATTTTAACTGCCGTTACCCACATATGGAGCTGCTTTATTATCTCGTTCCGAATCTTTAATTCCTTCGTCTGTATCATGTTATTTCCAAGTTTCGAATTGGAATGTTTTAAATAATGAGAATTTGTACTACATTAATTGACACTTCAGTCAACCGAATAAGCCAACTTTTATCGTATTTTGGTCGAAGTATATTTAACTTTAAATGATCTCTTTAAGTACTGCAAAGACGATTTCTTTGATGGCAATGTAGGCGACGCAATTAAAAAATGAATAAAACAAGGAATACATTTGCGTAGGCGTCGGTCTGAAGACGGCAGTCGCGACGCGGCGACGGGTTACCGAGGATCTCGACTAATAATACGTAGTGTTAATTCAATTCACCACTCTATTAGCTCCATAGACATGCAATCTTACATGTAGGATTAATCGTTAGTAAAAACATTGTTATCAAGAATAAATATTGTAAATATTTTGTCAATCATGTTTTGTAGATAACATCCACATGTAATCTAAGTAGGTACATGCTAAAGCGATTTACCTATCAAATTGTTTATCAAAACGACCAAAATAGTAAGGCATGTAATTTGGGCTTTGTATGGCCACATAATCTGCCGTAATATTTTTGTCATTTATCGTTTCAGTTGGTCAAAATAACACTCCGAGATTACTTGAGTGTTCACATTGCATTTATTTCGTAATTGCGTCACTCCTTGCAGCTAATTAATTCAAGATAATGCACATAAGTGTACGTAATCTGACCGCGCGAAGAGTCACAATAACCATTAGCGCGGCGATATAATTTGCATTGCCTTTTAACGCGTTAGGATTATACCTCTTTGTTCTACCGCATTCGTGCAGCTGCTTGTTCCTTATCGGCGCAGAACAATAAATACCGATTTAAAACAGTTCTCACTGTAGATAACCCGTTATGCCCTTCAGTATTATTCAATCTTAATTAACTGGTCTTTGTCCAAAACTTTGCAAAATTACACGAAACAAAAGATGTCCTAAAACCCAGGAGTATTAAAAATAATACATTTCATGTCGAGAACAGTAATTGTATTGAACATAAAGTCGGTAAAAAAGCGCGAGTTTTTTCGACAAGTGTGCGGTTAGCCGTCGTCGTCGCGGTCGGCGCCGCGCGGAATGCTTGCCATTTCCGGACGATATCCGGTCCCTGCTTCGGCGCCATACGTAACGCTTTAGATAACCTTATCTTTCAGTTAAATGAGACGAATCATAATCTTACAAAGTATACATTAAATAGTTTATTGTCCAGTAGGACAATAAACTCCAAGGAAAAATTAAAAGCTGATTCCACTGAATCAGCTATTAAATTGTCCTTGGCTCTACAAGTTTTTCCAGTTTTCTAGTAAAATATAAACATTATACAATTACAGCCTATCATTTTTTACGCAATTCTTGGAATCCATATTTTGTTACCTCATTTTTTTTTACTTTTCACCAACGTCGCGCGGTGATTCATAGTTCAGGATGAATCATTCAACGTAACGTAATCGAGTTTTTGAATTGAGCCGATGCACGATGACGACGAATGTAAATACGCGATTGTAGTGACCCGCGATAGAGAGCGAGTGACGATGAGTCACGCGGGTTTTCCGAGAAACACAGAATGGAGCAGTTTTCGTGAAAACGAAGGTCGACTCCGGTCGGGCAGTCGCTATAATGACCCCCTCTTTTGTGCCAACAAAGACTAATTTTCTTTATACATACTTCCAATAGTTCCAACTTTGCTCTTCGGTAGCATGGTATTAACTATTAAAAAGAATTACTGGTGACTTTACTTGTAACCCTTTGTCCTTTAAAAGTCCCTCTAGGGTATGTGTGAAGGGTGCATATGGAAAGTGACAGTGCATCGATCGCGTCGCGTCGTCCTGACTGAACGCTAATTTTTCACCGCTATCTGGTGTTTTATTCATTGCTGCCTAGGTTTGGCTTCACTTTCCATGGTTTACGTGTGTGCAGCGATGGTTTTCGCTTGAGCGTTAGTTTCGTACAATAAAGGTAAAGTGAAGGGACGCTGGCGCGGTGCCAGGGCGTCGATTTATTTTATTATTCGCTCAGTGGCGGTCAATGTCGCGACAGGCCGTTCGGCGGCGCCACACATCGGTTGCATGTGTTGCTCTTATTATTTCTACAGTTTAAACTTTTATTATACTTTGTTACTTACATGTGACAAGTCTATCATTAATTGAATCAATCCAATGTGTGACAATAATTTTTGTTTCGGTCTCGTTTCTGCTTATTTTATTTTATTAGGTTTAACAGTATTCTATTACCTCAAATAATTATCTAACGGAACCTTGACGCGCACCTTTCCTTTCCGGACGAACAATTTATCAAGGATATTTGATTTTTTGCTGCTTCTAGCACAGATTTTTGAGGTGCTATTTATTCAATCGTAATACTAAGGAGTGGAATAAGATTGCTATACATAAATCAAATAAATTGTCCGCGGTCTCTGCATTCAATTTCAATTTAATTATGCGCTCCAAATTATCCTCATCACATAAAGTAATGCAACACAAGCTGTTCTTTATTTTATTTAGAATCAGTTCAAGGAATTTTCTAACTCGCCGGAGCGTCGCTATTAGTATGAGCAATTAGCGTTCCGTTAATGAGCTCTCAGACAGCCGACCAGATACGAAGAGACGGCTTTAAAAGTACACATCTTGACGGGTTACTGGCCACTTAAACTTGATGGGGTAATAGCCTGGGAGTGCTTTATGGCGCCCGTGGTTAGCGATGTCAATAAGTTCCGTATCTCGATGGAATTGGGGTCACTTTTCGAACAGCTCAAGGTTTGTTATGGCGAGCTAGGAATTTCACATTGCGTACTCCTGTGCAGTATAGTACAGTTCTAGGCAGCTCTGGCTGTAGACTAACTACAATCTATCTATTGTTTACTACGAGCACCTCCATTTATCTTTCTCTTTCATCTTTACTTCAATGGCTTTCCGACTTTGTAATCTTCTTCAAGCTGCATCTTTAATTGCTTTTCTTGGACGGGTGGTTTATCCACTTAGCCTTTGTATTTTGGCAATCCTTCAAAGAGGTTTCTGCTCGATATCTTCTGCTGGCGTAAAATGTTTTTTCCTTTCTACTATCATTCATGGAGTTCCCATTCCTAGTAGTAATTTGTTTTCTGACATTTGTCTCCGGATTCCTTAATCCGGAGACAATGTCAGAAAACTTTGGTCGGTCGGTGGGTTAGGTGGGTAGTTTCGGTCTAGATTGAAAAAATCTAGACCTAAAAGACTTCCTCCATCTACATGTTTTAGGCACAGGTGTAACCTCATTACAAAAGTGACCAAATATTGTGTGCGGTGGGCGTGCCTCACCTGTCGCATCACGCGGCCGCCACGTGCGCTCGCGCATGTTCTATGTACGCGACGCGCATACCGATCCCAAGCCTCGTAGGATTCACACGTATTTTTACATATAGGCCAAGTTGTTAAGGGGTAACACAACCTTAAAAACTGGGGATTTTCCCTCAGTCAGAAAATCCCCATCAGTTTTTAAGGCTGACTATTGTCAGACTAACTTCCCTTCCCAATAGCTGCATTGGCATTGTAATAATTTGATCTTCTTGGAAGTCTGATTCTTTCTTGGTAGATGATTGTTTACATATTGTATTGAAGCAAAGCTTTTATAGCAGACTAGCAGCGCCCCGCGGTTTCACCAGAGTAAGTTTCGATCCCGTGGGAATATCGGGATAAAAACTATACTATGTCCTTTCCCGGGACTCAAAACTATCTCTATACCCAATTTCATCTAAATCGTTTCAGCGGTTTAAGCGTGAAGAGGTAACATACAGACAGACACACTTTCGCATTTATAATATTAGTAGGTATGGATTCTAGATCACAAAGTAAATCAAAATTTAACCCAATAGTGCCATCCTCCACGATGCGTCCACGCGCTTTACTCTATCAGTAACGCCATCACGATCTTGAACAATATTATCTTTGGAGAAAATCTATCCTATATGGCCACCCAAATGGCCATACAAACAACAATACAAATCTATATAACCGCGGTGCCGTTTATATGACACAAGTGGTTTCCGAATACTAATTTCGCACTATTCTATGGGGTCATATACCTTCGCATTGTTATTGTCAAACACACAAACACACACAACATTGTGATGTGCGTCTTATTTTTAAAACTTGTTGCTTTTAATGTTTGTTGTTTTGGGAAAGAGACAATTTGGAAAAATCCATTTTTAAGGTCAATTTCTCAACATGGTCTTCTGCCTTTCGACTTTACCAATATCCCATAACTAGTCTCTTTGTGGAGTTTGTTGTTCTTCTTTATTCTCATGGTGCCTGGCCTATTGTCAGGGCCCACATTCAACAAATAATGTTATGTAGATGATTTATTTGTGAGTCATTAATTAATAAGGTAATATGTACATAATATACTACTGTCATACCCGTGATATAGTGTTTCTGGGCTTCATATTTTGTGAACCTGCAAGGAAAATCTTAAAAATTATGAGGCTAATAATTTACTGTTAAATACTGCTATCCTGATCCTATGATATTCATGAGAACTTGACTACCGATGCCGATATTCTGGTCAATTCTTAACCACATGGCGTAACGTAGATCAAACCCATGTTTTATTTACGTCAACGAGCTGCTCCTGTTTTCAGTCAATACCCATTTTATTCTTTTGCGAAATTGTTTTTATTTGTTTTGCCCAATAAAATGTGAAACAGTGTGCAGATGTAGTATCGGGCATCGTTCCCGGAAAGCCACATCGAACCTCGTGCTCTGATACGGAGCTAAATAAAACTCTGACGACGCAGTTCGGGAAACATCGCGACACGATTTTCAATTGAGGAAAATATAAACAAATTAAAATGTGGTCTTCCTCGAAGCACCTGTGCGAATGATTACAGCGATAACTTTGATATCTGTTAAATATCTATAAGGAAAATGATACGGTATGTCCAACAACTGAACCCAGTTACCAAGGGATCATCATCATTTCAGCCAAAAGACGTCCACTGCTGGACATAGGCCTCCCCCAAGCACTTCCAATGACCAAGGGATAAGTGAAGATATATCATAAACGATATCTTCTAGTTTCTACTTTGAACTAGTCTTAAGATAAGTACTACGACTTTGATGACGAATTAGAAATACGTGAAAAAGTTTCATTTTATTGGGGTCAGTGAGAACAGTTTTCCGTGGAACTCGAATGCATGTGGACATTGCACACACGATTAGATATTGCATTATGTGGGAGGGCACACGTGCGGATAACGGTTTGCCTTATCAACTGAGCTTACAAACCTCACCTAGTTGTGGTGGACAAAAGAAAATCCGTATTAAACAATTAAAGAGTGTTGCGACACAACTCTTGCGAAATTATTGTGCAAATTGTTATAGATCACGAAGTGAATTAGGTTTTCCCCCTTCATTTCTAGAAATTCTTTCAAAGTTTCATTTATTTTCTTAGAAAGTTAGCACGATAAATTGCCCGGTCATTAATTCTCAAACGGTACAAATCGTGACGTACACGAAAAGTGCCTCAAACAATGGTTTAAGCGTAACAGAACAAAACATTATTGTAGAAGCGCTGTACGTTGATACGTCACAGCTAGATATAGTGGTGATCTCATTGGCGTGCTGCTAGCGTATAGCGATAACACCGCGTACTACGCTCTCTGAGAACCCTCAAGGGCTCATCGCGTACGAAGCCTCGATGCTTCGACGCTTCCAAGAAAATTTGAATAAGCCCAAGCACACAATACACGCAGGAATGACGCAGTTCAGTCTATAGGTCAAGGTAACAATTTCTTTATACAGTGTGACAGCAATATGAAATGAGAGGTCTCAACACAAAGAAAAATTCGTGACATGTTTGCGAAATCCTTTGTCGTCACACGACCAGACAAAGCAAGTAGACTCCCAAGTTCTTTTCGAAGCGAACGGAAACTAAGAGAAATGCGAACAAGGATCCAAACACCCGAAAAGTAACATGACCAAGACTAACAAGCAAGAATGTGATAATAAAGCGTTGGTTAATTGTTAGGTAAAGCACCGTGACCAATTAACGTACATGTTAGCTATACAATGCGCGCGCGCATTTGAGACGAATTTCATTTAAGCAATTGTAGTAATTGACCGGGCAGAGCGCCTTCCGGAGCAGCCGCCTGCTTTGTCTCCGCACTTGCACTGATGCACGAGGTCGGGAATGTCGGGACTATCTGTTATACGATCTTTTATTATATCCATCAATTTAATCGAATCTCAGCAAGACTCGCACGGAATTTTAACAAAGTAATAAATGGCTATATTAGGTTATACATTGACTCGGTATGTTCAAAAATGATTTTGCACTTTTACAACACGCCTTTTAAGGTAGTATTGACGCGCGTCTATTGCCGTAATGAGCGCGCCCACGGGTCCATGCGTCCTTGCGACAAGGTCCGACCGAGCCTCCCGCCCACCAGTGGCGTCACCGTTCGCATCATCATAATATCTACAATAGTTAATCGATACTACTATATTAAGCTCGAAATACCGTAGCACTAACTGTCCCTCAAAATGGACCCAGAGTCTTGAAGCAAAATGAAAATTGTTGTCTCGCCGAAAATTCTGAAGCTTTGTTTGAAAGCTGTTGGATTGCACGAGTGCAGAGGCTTTGTTTTGAGTATAAAGCGTTACCTCAGATAAGTAACCATCGCCGCGTGCGATGCGAAATGATGCGAAATATTTCCGGAGTTAGAGGAGTATTCTATTAATAAATGATTCGACGTCGCTCGTGGGCGAAGATTTCGGGCGAGCGTGCGCGGGCGCGGCGTTCAGTAGCGCGCGATCCGCCGCGGCCGGCCGCCGTACGCGCGCGCAACGAACGAACGACCCGCACTCCCGCGCACACGATTCTCCACGCGATATTCGCGACATACGACCTACGATCCGCCCCTAAACACGCGTTAACGCCGTCCCCTATACGAAAGTCCCGCGATATCAAATCTCGACGGTGCCCAGACGGATCGACCTCACGTAGTTTATACCTACTGCACTTTTGCGAGGGCGGATTATAACGAACAAATCGACTAACAAACTCGAACCGCACGAAGGTGTCGCGTCGCAAAAAGCGCAACACAATAGAGTAAGCGTCTAATTATAAACGTGGTTGAGTTAGCACCGCAAGATGCAGAACATTGATCCTCTGGAGATCGCCAACATCCTCGCCACGGAGCTGTGGTGCCAGCAGGTATACCGCCCACTGACACTATTGTATGCTAGACTCGCACTAGCCAATGTGTTCCACATACTAGGATCCTGTCGTTTGTACAGAGAATTGGCTCTTGTTCCATTTAAAGGTGTCACAAATGTTGAGTAAAGGTGTCTTTCCGCATTAGACTCATTAACAGTTTGGTATGATTTAATACAACTAGAACTCACTAATTTATGTTAATAAATCCTTATTTATCACAAGTAATTTGCAACGCAAGTGACGAGAGCAGTACATTTGTTACTAGAGCATCAGTTTTGAGGTGACAGATTTATGGGTCGGCTTTCAACGCACATGCCATTAGCGTACTCTCTCTACTCACTAAACTTACGCGGACTCTTGAGATAAACAAAATTATAGAATAAATAAGAACATTTAAAAAGACCATTAAACTATTTACTTTTATGGAAGAATGTTAAATTAATATGTAAATAAAATTGTTATTTTGTTATGTTGATGATACGATACATAGTGTTGTGAAAATATTTTGCTGATAAATTGCGATCGGAATGTGGAAGCAACCACCGTTCGATCATAACAATAAATATTGCATAACAAATTATAATAATTTTGCAATGAATTATGTGTTGAAAAGTTGCGAATACTATCGATAGGTATGTACATTTAATTATATAGTTGAACTTCTCGTTGGAATAATCGGTCGAGTTCACGATTTAATGAAGATGCCGTGTTAGGTCTATTTTGTTAATTAATTTGTTTAGCCTCGAGTTTGACAAACAAGTTGTAACAGGTTGACACTCTAGTTTCTTTTCATTCTGCGATTGAATTATTTAGAAATACCATGACGCATTTGGCGGCAGCTTATCGAATCATCAATGAGCTTATTGCCTTATGTAATGGGGAAAGATAAAATTTGAAGAAAGATATGAAGTCTTCGGCTGTCTTTTGCCCATTCAGAGCTGGTTTTATTTATTCATTTCTCAGTACAAAACGGGACTTTAATTCGGAATCTTACTTTAGACACTGGAGGCTTAAAATGTGTTTTCAATTTCACGTCTTTTCCCACACAACAATGAGTTTGTTTAGCAAGCTCTGTGCTCATTCAAAGGTCTTAAGAAAATAACTCCCTTTTCTTCCAATACTTATAGCTATGTTCTCTTTTCCAGTTGGCAAACCTTGAGGGCCTCCAGTCAGGGGTCCCGACCCGCACCACGGCCACCATTACGCCCACTCAGCTGCGGAACTTCGAGCAGACTTACATCGAGCTGACCAACTGCCGCAGCGAGCCGACCACGCACGCCGGCTTCGTACCACCTTCAGTCACGCACGCCAACAACTACGGTATGTAGAGGATTATTTTGGGGAACTAGACCGAGATTTGGGCGATTAGAAGCTATGTTTGGGGCATTAGAAAGGAAATTCGGAGTTCAGAAATGGAATTTGTGGAATTAAAAAGAGAATTTGGGTGGGGAGAACATTTCTTCCAAATTTAAGGAACTATAGGTAAAACTTTCCGAAATTAGAAACAGAATTAGCAAAGATTTCCATAATCCAACGAAGCAGTGGCCTGTTAAAAATTTAAAATCAATATTTTTCAATAAAAAAATCGACCGCAATATAAAACTATAATAACATCTTTCTAATTCCAGGCATCCTGAATTCGGTGGGGTACTGCGACTCGGGCCCGACGACGGCGCTGCATGTGTCGCCGGGCCCAATGTCTGCCAGCGGAGACAGTAGCAGCAGTCCCGGCCTGCCCACGCCCAAGCGGCGCAACATGGGCGGCCGCAGACCCACCAAGACACCCACTGACATTTCCCCCGAGGAGGAAGAGAGACGCAAGGTCAGGAGAGAGAGAAACAAGATGGCCGCCGCTCGCTGCCGTAAGCGCAGACTCGATCACACAAACGAACTGCAGGACGAGACTGATAAACTCGAAGAGAAGAAACAATCTCTCCAGGAGGAGATTCGGAAATTGAACCATGATCGGGAGCAGTTAGAGTCGATTTTACAGACTCATATGCTGTCGTGTCCTCTCGGCAAGCGGTCGACGAGTCCTCCCGATGTCAAGCCCTTCCAAGAGTATGCCTACCCGGAGATGCCCGAAGACGGTGTGCGAGTCAAAGTGGAAGTTGTGGAACCTGTTGTGGACCCCGTCATGGTGTTGGATAATATATTTACTTCGCCGGCGAATGACAAGAAGTGAGTATACTCTTTGTTTTGGATTCTCGTCTTCTTTTAGCTAGAATGATTGCAAACTTATTTGAAGGGTTATCTGGCGTTCAAGGCGGAAGGGTTTCAAAGGGTATCGTGTTGCCCAGTAACTAGGTTGTGGAGGTCAGATAGGCAGTCACTTCATGTAAAATACTGGTATTCAGTTGCATCTGTTTGCCGACCCTAAAATAGTTGGGTAAAAGCTAGACAGGTGATGACGATCTAAATTTCTGACTGTGAAGCCAAAAACGTCTATTTTTAATCAATAAATTTTTTAAACGTCCTTGCGTTTAAACCTTGTGTTAAACGTCTGTTATTGACAATAAACTAACATTGTGTTTTTTTTTTCTTTTTCCAGAATAATGTTGTCGGCGGCCAACCCGATGGTGACGAGTTCTGCGCCGGCGCCGCTGGATACGCCGCCCGTGCTTTCGCGCCCCAACAGACCCAACTCCTTACAGGTGCCGCTCAGCCTTACACCCGCACAGGTATTAAGGCTTTTCTATTAATTTTAACTATAGTTTAAGCTAAGCGAGATTTACTAATTGGAGGAATTGAGTTTAAAAGTTGAGCATGCAAAGTATTTGGATTAATTCGCAAGCAGTGGTGATGAACAGTTTCGTTCTTTGTTATTCCCAAATTAAGTTAGTTTGTTTGGATCGTTTATAGAAGTTCTATGCCTGATATCACTTTCAAGCCTTAAAACAGTCTTCCTATCAAATGCGTCAAAGACCTAAATAGCCATAACTAACAAAAACCTTTTTCTATTCCAGTTACACAATAACAAAGCCCTCGGCAACAACAAAATAGCGGGCGTAGAGATAACCACGCCCAGCAACGGCATCCCGTTCAACTTCGACAGCCTGATGGAGGGCGGCACGGGCCTGACGCCCGTGCACCCGCACCCGCACCCGTGCGCGCAGCAGCAGCGCGCGGCGCCGGACGCGGCGTCGCCGGACGCACACAACTCGCTCGTCAGCCTCTGAGCCTTGCTGCACGCCGTCGGCGAGCCCCTGCCCCTCGGAACGTGACGTCACGCGTCGCGACTAGTTCGTCTTCTAAAGACTACGCTACATTTATTTATTCAACTTGTATCGGCAGCGCCGAAATCTCTCTTTCTCGTCTTCTTCGGTTCGGTCGGAAGCCGATCGAATCTTTCTTCTATTCTATTACTCTTTATTTATTGAGAGCTATATTTAAGTAACATACTTGCTCACTTGTGCTTTGTATTTATAATCGTAGTCTTGTTAAAGTTAGTGACGGCTACGTCGCCGTCGCCGGCCTACTGAAGTCAATTTACGAGCTGTTTTCTAACATTCTAAAGAAAAAATATTTTTATAATAATGTGTATTTCTGCAGAAAAAAAAATATTGTGATCGAAAAATAAAACAGAGTTTTATTTGAAGCATTTCAGGGATTTATTTTCGTGTTGTGCTTAATGTCTAGCGAGGCTAGAATAGACGGTGCGTTTTATATTGTAAGGTAATATTTGTAAAAGATCTCTTTTACACAGTTCACTTCGGAATATTTCGGCACAAAAATGTATTTATTGAATCGATCCTCAAAGTATCTTGTCATAATAAACCTCGTGCCATTTACTACGTCTACTCTCAGGAATACAATAATTACGAGTACGAAATATTTAGTTAACCATAAACTAACAGCAATATTACTTAAAGAATAATTAATATATTGAATGTAAGTTAGCTCAATGTTGATGTAACGTCTTACCGTTCCATTGGATTAGGTACTGGTAGTGTAAAATTATTGTTAAGCCTTTTGTGATACGTCCAGTGATTTGTGAGCGTCCGCGGCTCGTGCCCGGCGCGGTTGTCTTATTATATATTGTAACTCATGCCATTACATATGTAATATCGTTGAACGTACGTACATACATGCTGCACTGACTGCATTTTTATACTCACCTTATCTAATGTTAACTACATGAAATTAACTATTTTCTAATTACAGTTATTAAATTGTTACAGTAAATAAAGTATAATAAGTCAATTATATTATTATATAAACATTAATGCTATGATACTATTGATCCGTGGCATGAGTTTCCTAGGATGTCTTTAATCAGTAGAGACCACTGGAATAAAAAATAAATTAGTTTAAGGCAATAATTAGTGTAAGGGCACTTAACGATTTAATTATATATTATATGCATAACTTAGACCAAATTATTACTTCATGTGCTTTATCGTAGTTGTAATTAAAATCTAAGCCAAATATTGAGTTTATGTCGTTACTTTAGGTTTAGTTATTCCCGTTAAAGTATTATTGTCTACGCGCCGAGAGCGGAGAGTATTTATTTAGTAATCTACGACTTACTGTATGACCAGCACTCTAATTGCGTAACACAATCATTTTGAAGGATTGCTAATCCATCGCTGCCTAATATGTTCGAAACATATTTGTCTGCTCAACTACGTAACTATTGCGATGAATTTTGTTGAACTGTCAAAATGAAAGCCATCGGTACTGTTAGTGTGTTACGCAATTAGCCCGCTGCATGGATTATATCTAGTGCAATAGTGCGGAACATTGCCTATGGTTTTATAAGCGACAATTTTTGCTATGAAGTTATTACTCATTCGAAATATTATTACGCATAATATGAACATCTAGGATTAATAGAGATGTAATTTTTTCTAGACGATTTTTCTTAACGCAATTGTAGAATACTTTTGTATTTTTTCATGAAAATTAGCAAAGCAATATATTTGATAAAATTATTGGAATTTATAAGCAGATGTAGTAAAATATATATGTAAATCAGAAAATATAAATTTTGTTTACATACACCTGAACTTGGTTTTTTATTTTATTTGAGAAACCTTTTTATTCCCATATTATTTCTCATGTATAGGTAAGTGCGAGTTATGGAACGGACTACGCTTGGAGTCTCTCTGAGGGATCGAATCCTCAACGAGGTTATCCGGCAGAGAACCAACATTGTCGACATAGCTCACAGAATAAGCAAGCTGAAGTTCTGGTGGTGTCACTGACTCTGGCAAAGCCACCATCAGGGATTTAAATTTTGATAACACAAAAAATTAGTCGCTAATTAGTCGAAATTTGTCGCCCAAAAACCAGAATTTGTCGGTCACTGTTTCAAAAGATATAAGGGTTTATAGGTACCTAGCCGATCTGGAGAGTGTCTCCCCAGCAGGGTCACATTTATATCTCAAACTCAAACTCAAACTCAAACTCAAAGCATTTATTTCAATTAAACCAATTACAGGCACTTTTGAATTGTCAAGGGGTCGGTCAGTCAGAAAGATGAAGCTAGATTGCCCATTCCAAAGCGTAGGTACCTATGGAGAAGAACGGGCAAGAAACTCCATGGACACTCTTTTAAATCAAAATAATATGGTTACAAAGTCTTGTTTACATCATTCATGTTAAAAATTATGCATGTGAGAACGATGCAGAACGTTAAAAGCGTCCGTAATGAAAAAAAAAAACAATTCAAATATTAAATAAAATTAAAATAAGCCATGGCAGCAAAGAGATGACCAGTCCCTACTGACGGCGCCCGTTCACGAACATGACGCATGTATTAGCACCATTCAGCTCAACCATTTTATAGGGAGCTAAATGATCCAACACACGCGCCACCATCAAAAACTAGGGCACCTAGCGAAGATCTGTTGTCTCCCATATTTTGTCGTCAATTAGTCGGAATCAGTCGCCAAGTCACAGATTTAATCGGGTCTTAGTAAAGTTGCCGAAAATCGAGTTGAATGGCGTGCAATAGGAGAGGCTTGCTGTCCAGCAGTGGACTTCTGTAGTCTGGTGATGATGATAGGTAAGTGCAGCGATTGTTCTGGAGATTTTATTGCTGTTTATCATATGAAATACTTCACTAGTCAGAAAAAAAATAGTATGTACTTACTTACATAAAAACATACCTACTGCACTTTTTAAGTGTTCCTCGAAGTATTACGCGCCCACTTCTCAAGCCGACATCTGATGTATTTTTTGATTCCGAAATAAATGTAAAATAATATCTCAAATACACTGATACAGCTGCATCCCATGAACAGGCCAAATACCCCGCCCAGATTTGCTGAAAGAAAATATAAACAATAAGGACCGGAGAACACAGTGAAGTAGGTACACAGTGCACCGTGTTTTATGCTGGAAAACTAATATTGTGGACGTTTTAACAAAATGTTTTTACCAGTCAAAAACAATATGGCCCGGCCTTAATTTCACTAGTTATGCCATAAGTGGAGAGGGAGTGGGATGTAATCCATCACGCGGACCCAGTGCGGAGTGGTAGATGTCGCATGTCTTCGAATTTTTGGTTCTAAGACACGCCGGTTTCGCACAACAAGTGTATCTTCAGGCGCTCTTGACTGTACCTACAATTCATACTTCTCCCATCTTCCATATGCTTATTATAATATCAACTTGCCCCTCCCGGGACATCGGCTGGCGATGCCCTTGCCATAAGTACCATGTTGGCATGCCGTCAAGTGGCATAAATCCTGAGATCGAGCTGCCTTTTTCGTGACCTGGGCATCGAACCCAGCATGACTCATGCTCATGCAGTCGCATTCGGCCTAATTGTAATCTATGGAAAATGGTCTCGAAGTTACTTACATGCTAAACTGATGATGGACATGACCGTCTCTTGTTTTTGTATCAAATAAACCGGGTTTGCGAAGAAGAAATGCATTGCACTGGTGCTAGCGTTCATAACCAATCCCATACTGCAAAAGTAACATAATTGTACACGTCATAAGGTAAATATTGAAACTGCAACAGCTTTGCAGTCGGATAGAATAGAATACATGAAACTACGTTTATTTGCAAACACCCAGTGCGAGTGTGGCACTCCTGATCAGGGTATGTCCCATCTGCTAGAATGTTCTAAATGTCCGTTCAGCTACACCCTTGACGATCTTAACAACGTCTATGATCCCACAACCAACGTGCCCACCTACTGTATAATATAAATGTGCCATCGATATGAACAGAAGAAGACTACGTTTATTATTAAAACAGTGGTACTCACTAGGGGTTCCTAAGAACGTAAGGCAGAGCATCAAAGTTGCCCATGGTCAGTTCTGCAGTGTACTTCCGTGATACGCAGTCTCGAGGACAGTCGCAGTGTTGCGCCGACAGCCAGTTGTGCATGTCCTCTGAAAAGTACTGCCATTTATAAAAATATGCTATAAATAAAACATAAATATAGAAACCAGAACAGCTGTAAATATAATACAAAATGGTAGTCGTAACTTCTATGAATGTCACTTGCACGTCTTGTAACGACAAGGTCTATTTCTCTATGTGACAGTTTGATACTTTCAACCTTAGTAAAGTCTACATTTTCTGGGAATTGTTGTCAAAAGTGACAAGCAATTACGAAGTCATTTGTACTTATTTCTTAAAATTATGTTAATTATGTGTGTGTGTGTTATTGTGTTGTCACTTTACACACATCTGCCTACTCCCGGCGGAGATGTATATATTACACCCACATTTCACAACTTATGTTTTTAATTTCATCAGGTATAAAAGTCTGAGAGCCTAGTTAGGCCAAGAACCTCGAACCGGGCAAAAATCTAGACAACAAACTGTTACGGTTCATACCCTTCTGGAAAAACCCAATAATACTGCAGTCAAACCCCAATCGTGTCACTTTTTTCCTTAGAGGAAAGTGTAAAACCATAATAGAGGTCATTCCCTTTTGTGCAGACCCTTTCATTCGTCATCGTGACTTGGCAATATTTATTTCATAACATTGTGCAACTCAACTACTAACTAACGGTACTAGCCAAATGCAAAACATTAGTACTAGGTCTATCTTGATTAACTTCATAACTTGGGAATTAATGTCCCAACTTAGGTATTACTCGATATTGAGCACATTTAAATTATTGTGACTCAATAATTATAATTTGGGTGTTTCTGTTAAGAAAGCCTGCGGTAACCTGACCTTAAGAATTTTTAGATGACTGTAGCCAATAAAACGAGTGTCATTTGTCATAATCTCCTTTTTGCTTCGCCGTACTCGGGCCAAAATAAGCAGCTTAGCTATTCTGTATAATAACCTAACTTTGTCATTAACTACTTACTGGGCCCAGACGAAACGAAGTAGGTACAGGACCCGTTTGCATAGGTAGTTGCACAGGCGCACAGCACACACTTTTTGTCAAATATTGGCCTGCTTTACCTAAGAATGCATGACTTATTTATAACTTAACTTACTTTTAACTTTAATAATACACGGTATGCTGGTAATCCTGCAGGTGGCTTCCGCTCTCACATTGGGCAGGAATGCGAGGAAGCACCCGCAAGCCTTGTGAACGGCCGCTACGTAGCACATGTGGTCGCAGTCCGAGTTGTGGTACTTCTTGAAGAACGGCAGCTTGTGTTCGTCCTCGAAATAGCAATTGCGACTGTAAATTTTCCAAACCAACGTGATTAAACTGACGGTCTCTAAAAATGGCCAGAAGTTCTAAAATACATATACTGCGTTCGCGATATATGTATTCTTAACATGTTAGTTTCCAACCGATATCGTGGCTTCCAAAAATATGTGTTTTTGGGTAACCCACTTTAATCTATCCTAATAATAAAGCTGAAGAGATTGTTTGTTTGAACGCGCTGATCTCTGGAACTAGCAGTCGGATTTAATAGCCCAATTCTTGAGAAAGGCTATAGGCTATTTAAGATTACGCATAGGTACGCTACAACCTTGAGGAGCCGAGCAAAAAGAAAAAAAAAAAATGGTTGCCTGTAAAGTCGGTTTTACGGGCGAAGATTTTACGTGACAACGACCGATCATCCGATCATAGTTGAGTGGGAGAGAGACGCAAGGCATTCGGCGGGCCTCTCTCTCGTTCGGTGACTCATCGTAACGTTACCGAGCGTTACACTTTTTCATAAGTGACTCCCAGTCGCAACCTAATTTAAGACGTTGTCACGTCAAAATCCGAAAGAACGCTAAGCGTTAACGAAGTAGCACAGGCGGGAAATTTGATGAGACAGGGTGGCACAGGGCAAAAAGATATTTAACGCGGACGAAGTCGTGGGCAGCTAGAAGCTAGTACACACATAAAGTTCAATTCTACTACAACTTCAAACATTTATGACTTTTTCTGAAGTACCTAATCAACGCAATCAACGTAATTTACACTGACTTAAAGTTGATATTCGTTTATATGGAAATAATAGAAATTTGGAAACAAGTATTTAGACTTTAGTTACATCTGGGTCTGATATCAGATTTTATTATTATTAGGTTCGACACATTAGCAGCTAATTAGCTGACGCGTCTGTATCACATAGCTTGGAGATATTTAATCTGTCCAGTTGAGTCTTGAAGCTGTTCAGGGTGGGGGCTGTGACAACATTTTCCGGGAGCCTATTCGATGCTGTTACAACTCGGTTAGACAAGAATTGCTTCTGTCCTTCAAATGTCCCTTTGGTAAGAAAATCCCTTATCCAGGCCAATACACTGTAGCCTATGCCGAAGTGTTCAAGTTTATGGATAAGACGTCGTCGCAAGGGGACGCGATCAAACGCTTTTTCATAATCCAAGTACATCACATCTGTAGGATGCCCTTTGTCATGATTCTTGCATGCTATGCCATACATGCTATGCCATGCATGCTATGCCATGCATGCTAGCCCTTCAACATACTATGCCATGCATGCTATGCCATGAATGCTATGCAATTCTAGGTTGTCAAAACTGTCTATTAGATGTCATCATAACGCGATCGTATTTCCGAAGACGATGATTGCCAAAGTGTATCCTTTTCCGATCTGTAATGTAATGTTAAACGTTATGTTACCTCCACACAGGCAGCGACTGTACTTCCTCGGAGCAGTAGGTGTAGGTGGCGTGCAGAATGTGGTAGGACTCCCCCTTAGTGTCGATGATAGCCATCTTATCGTCTGACGGAAATTCAGACCAGTCCGTGTACATCACCTGGATATGAGGAGTGGTAAATGTATTAAGAAAGCTTGACGTTACCAAATGTCTCCTTACATTTATAGTCCCTAATTCCTTATATACAATGATACTCATTAATGGGTTATTATTAGTCTGTATGCTGCACTGTCTGAAATAATCACAAGATTGCAAAATGTCTAAATTAGGAAGTTTTTACAATCAGCCAGTTCAATCGTTTTTGCAGAGACGAGACGCAAGTAGCGCTTCTTTAGGCCTTAGACCAAAGAATCCCACGCGTTTTTATAATGGAACTAGCCCTGATTTTTCCACCTAGAAAAAGCCGTGCTTTTTGAAATTGCAGCGCGTATACGCGTGCTGCGGCCGGCGCGGCGGCGGCGCGTTCTAAAACGCCGCGTGCATAAACCCGAAATACACTTTCATATTTATATACCATACTAGCTCCAGCATTGAGTAGTGTACTAGGTATGGCGTCGTCTAAATCGTAGTCTGTGACCACTGTCAGCGCGTTAGTGAAGCCCACGGCGTTCACCGTGCGGTTACTGAAGTTAGGGATCATCGTGTTTCTGAAATGCAAAGATACCTGTTATTGTCCTATTGCAGGACAAATGCAGTGATGACTAAAGATTTTAGTCTGTGACCAACATTGTCTGACCCACCCAACATTGCCTGACCCACTAGAAGTGGGTTAGATAATGTTGGCCACCGACTGTACCACGCTTGCTCTTTCCGTATATAAGCCTTTTATATTAAGGTTTTCAAATATTTTCCTTAATCAAGCCAGGACACATAATACATTTAGAAGCATATTGCATAAAAAACTAGGTAGGTATATTTAATTAGGATTATGATAATAAAGATAAGAATAGCATACACCTTTGACCATCGATGTAATAAAAAACTTTTTTTATTTATTTATATATGTAAGTACACACACAAGATACAAGAAAAAAGAACAGAAAAATAGTTACAAAGATTATGCTTGTTTCTTTTAAATAGGACAAGAGAAAATAAAATACATAAAAAAAATTAGAATATACTTACATACATTACAAATCATACATACTTCTAAAATAAATATCACTAGAATGTTAATAAATACAATGTAATAAAATGTAGTGTGTGTGTATGTACTTATGTGTGGTTATGTGTGTGTGTGTGTGTGTATAGTGTCTTTTAAAATTAATTGTCAGAGTTCGTCAGTGTCGCATATTTAATTCGGTCTAACATGTAAAGAAGGTAGTTAAATGTAGGTATTTTTGCGATATCAATACCGCAGAATATAGCCGTTTAAGTGTCGAACATTTTTTAGCTAGGACTGTATATACATAGGTACGAGTCAGACCATTAAAAATCATCATCCTCTTGCTCTCAACTAGGGCTTGTAAATATTCGAAGTTTTTAGATAATCGAATATTCGAAGTTTTTACAGGCAGTATTCGAATTATTCGAATATTTATTCGAATATTAGCTTTTTCCTTTGAAACCAAGTTGAAACCTTGAAGGGACAACTTGCTTATACAATTAATACACAAGTTTGAGTTGAGTATTTTTATTATATAAAATTGAATCACCTTTAGGCAACATAGTTTGACATTATAATGAAAAAAAAAAACAAATAAAAAATATTAAGGGGGAAGCGCTAAGGTAGCCTGCGAAATTCAAATTTTCTTACGTTTTCTGCAATATGCTGGCCAGTATTAAGTTGTACATTGATTAAAATATGATTCGCGGTCGTAACAAATATGTATTTACAGAATTACAATAATTACAATCAATTTGTTCGACGACACTACTTTTCACCTCGCTGCTTCCCTACGACTAGGCACTCCTTGCTGTTCTCCCCATCGCTGTCACTGTGGCGAAGATGTCAACAGCCTCGGACACCACCACGGCCTGTCTTGCAGCCGAAGTGCGGGTCGCTTAGCGCGGCACGCTTAGCGCGAACATTAATGACATCATCCGAAGAGCTCTTGTCACCGTCGGCGTTCCAGCTGTATTAGAATCCAATGGCTTGGCACGCGACGATGGCAAGAGACCGGACGGTATGTCGTTATTTCCATGGAAGGTGGGTAGGCCTTTAGTGTGGGACGCTACGTGTGTTGATAATCTTGCGCCATCCCATCTTCCTGGCTCGGCATGCTGTGCTGGCGCTGCTGCTGTGGCTGCGGAAAACCTCAAGCGGCGAAAATATAATAACCTCATCGGAAACTATATTTTCGAGCCGTTTGGGGTTGAAACTCTCGGGCGGCGGGGTCCGAGTGCTCATGGTCTTTTTAAAGAAATTTCGAAACGGCTGGTTGACAATTCCCGTTACCCAAGGGCTGGCTTTTATCTTGGCCAGAGGCTATATAGAGCATCGCCATACAACGTGGTAATGCCGCCAGTCTCTTGGGTACATTACCAGTCGACAGCGATGCGGATGAATTTTTCGACGCTATTTTTTAGTTTCTGTATAGTTTTAGTTAAGTTAGGATTTAATTTTGTTATTTTTAGTTTGTATAGCCAAATAAATATTTTCAAAGAAAAAAAATCAGTAATACAACTTGTTAAGTTAGTATAATCCCCAAATGTCAAGATTTCATGAAATAGTCATTCTTGAGGATTACATGGTCTTAGAGAGTTGTGTTGATGACTTTATTGATTATAATTCTGTAAATACATATTTGTTACGGCTGCGAAACCTCGGAGTGGCGGCGCCGGCACTGTGTGTGTACGTGTAAAGCGCGGTCTGTAGGTAACCACTTGTAAGACAGACGTAGTTCGTATTTTCAAACTGAACTAAAAATTATTCGAATATTCGAATTTAACATCAGTCAATATTCGAATAGCAAAAATGATCGAATATTCGCATTATTCGAATATTCGTGTCATGCTCTGCCGCAGAGCCACCTTCTTAGAAACTGATCAATTATATCTTAAAATGATGTACGTAAAACGTACATAATGTACGTACTGCCGTTATCGCTGTACGTGCTTTAGATAATGAAAAAATAGACATTTATTGTGGCTCTGCTGCAGAGCATACTCTGCAGCAGAGCCACCAAAGTACATGTACTCAGGAAAGATAAACGCCACTGTTTTTTAATAAAAACTGTTGTACGAATAGTGTTTATTGTGTACGTGTTGAAAAATATCTTTATTAATCAGTGGTTTTATTTATTTTAATGATTTTAACTTTACTAAAATTTTCATAGTAAGCGCCTGATTATTTTGTGTCGGCAAAAGTTTTTGTAGACAATCTGTTACCGTCAGGATGGCTGGACCCAACGAGATATGTACAGTCACGAGCATAAGTATGTATACACTTGGCTTTATTCAAAGGCAATTTGCTACTTTATTTTTTAATGAAATTTAATGTTATTACGAACATAGTATTTCGAACCCATACATAGGTTTTTGTAAAGTGTCATATTTCAACGTTGCATTCGTCATTTCACGAAAAAATCGCAATTGAAAGTTGCCAAGTGCTACCTTTGCGTTAAGAAACATCAAAGAAATAAAGTGGTCAGCCATTCTGACGTCAGGTTGGCTAATCACTTTCAAGTTCTCATAGTTTTAGCGTTGTATTAACTGCGTTGTTAATGTAAATATTTACTACCTATTTGCCAATAAAGTGATCAGCCAACCTGACGCCAGAATGGCTGACCACTAAGCCCTCTTACGCACTATCGGTTAACCGTGGGGGCGGCTAACCGCGCGGCTAGCCGCTTTTCCAATTTAATATGCAACCGCTTATGATTGTACGCACTAAGCCGTCGTACAATCATAAGCGGTTGCATATTAAACTGGAAAAGCGGCTAGCCGCGCGGTTAACCGCCCCCGCTGTTAACCGCTAGTGCGTTTGCCCACTGAGACTTTTTTCTCAGAATCATAAATAACATGATAATTATGATCGAAGAAAATTAGCATGTTATTTATTACTGTAGTATTACTAGATTTATTTTTCGAATGTGCATATAATGAAATACTAAAATGTTCATAGTAAGCGCCTGATTATTTTGTGTTAGCGAAAGTTTTTGTAGACAATCTGACTTTCAATTAAATTAAAAACATAATTAAAAATGATAAGATAGATAATATTTATTTGCGAAAAAAAAAACAGTGCATTACTTTCTTTAAAGTCTACATTAATAGACGAATTTAAATAGTTTTAATTAAAGGTTATTTAGAGAAAATTACATTACTATTTACACTTGATACTAAATTAAATTACTAACTAACTGCACAAATAAATACAAAAACAAAGGACAAGGCGTCGAAGTACTTGACCGCATCGCTGTCATCCGGAAACGTGCCCAGAAGACTCAGCATTGCCAGTCATTGCGGTCATTATTAATTATTATTATTATTTCCTTTATTTCATTAAATATATTTCATTAAATTATATTTTTAAATATTAGGATATAAAAAATATAAAAACATTTAAAAATATAAAAAATATTAGCCACCTGTATCGGGAACAGGGTCCAAGCAACCGGCGCGGCGGTCAGGGCTCTAGAGAGAGGAACCTCGTAACAATGCGGGCCGTGTCCAGATGTACGGCTTTCTGAATCAAGCCCTTAATCCAGCTGCCCAACGAGAGCCTCCTTAGGTGTTGGTCGACGCTCTTGGCTATTAACCCATTGGCTGTCACAATTATCGGCACAATGATCGCCGAGTCCACATCCTACATGTCGACAACCTTGCGAGCCAAGTCATGATACTTGATCTGTTTATCTTTCTCGGCTTTCACGAGGTTCTCATCATGCGGGACGGTTATGTCAACAATCATTGCGCGTCGCTCTGATCGATCAACCAGTTCCACCATCACTATATCAGGCTTATTGGCAACAATAGTCGTCAGTGATGATGGATCGATCCCAGGACAATGTGATATTACCATTTTCAAGAACTGGGTGGGGCTCATACCTGTAGTACGGCACCTCCGATTCCACACGGCTGTATTTCAAAGCAAGCTGCTGATGGATTATCTTGGCTACAAGGTTGTGTCTATGTAAGTACTCTCCGTTAGCTAAACGAGAACACCCGGAGATGATATGCCTGATTGATTCCCCCGGCCGGTAACATGCTCGACAGATGTCAACCGTGCCGTCTTTCACAATAAATCTCCGGTAATTGTTCGACATTATAACTTCGTCCATAATTCCACAAACAAAACCTTCGTTTTCTCCAAAGAGGTCACCGAAACGCAGCCAGGCTACGGACGCTAGATCTACATCAGCATACAGCTAGATCTACATCGGATCACTTTCAAAGTCAAAGTCAAAGTCAAATCATTTATTTCAAATAGGCACATTAAAGGCACTTTTGAACGTCATAAAAAAAAACTAAATAGAAATGATTCTAGTCGCCCATTCGAAAAGGTAGTTTTCGTATGGAGAAGAATGGGCAAGAAACTCCAAACATCGCTTCCGTGTTTGCACAGTGTTCTTCCAAACTACGCTCTCCAGCGTCTATATATCAGTAGATGGGAATTAAGTACAATGTTGTTCTTAACTGGAACAGCCTTACGGGCCATATCGTCGTAGCACTCCCATTCAGAATTACGCCGTAGACAGTTAGTTTTATAATGACCAACACCTCCGGAATTTGGAATAAATTCGACTACAGCTGCTATTTCAAATATTTTGTCGCAGAGCAGCAATTCCTCTGGAATGTCGCATAGACGCATCGTCAAATCTAATTCGAAAAATATTAAATTTTCGGAAATTAAATATTTTGTGCATACTTTTCCAGTACAATTATTGTTTTTGCAATCTGAGACGTCGCTTACCAACATAGATGATGCCGATTCATTTAATGAGGCCACACTACCATCTGATAGCATTAATATATTTAACGGAATAATCGGAACTCTTCTTGTTAGACGCATTTCACAGTCAGAACAAACTTTGGAAACAGTTGCACTAAAAATATCATCGATTAAAATTTTTTCTAGCACAAAAGTAACGTTACAATTACAATCAATTAGTTCAACATGTCCTTGTACCGTAGATTGATAATGTTTTTGTAAGATTTCTGCTCTACTTTTTAAAAAATTTACATCAACATCTTTATGTACCAAAGCAGAAACCAGTCTAGAAAAAGCCGAATTCATAGAAGTAATAAATATGGAAATATTTATGTGATCAGTACAAATAACTAACAAAGCGTTTAGTATGGCATCAAAAGCGCATGTATTCGTTACAACTACATTCTTTATACCTGATGTGCAAATGTTTCCATTAGGTAGAATTTCTATTTCTTTTATTCTGGGTTTTACTTTTTCTATTAACCGTGTGGTTTTTAGATTTTCTGATTTATTGCGCCAATTTTCTTCCAGCTTAGGGTTGCTTTTAAACACCGATTCTCGACTAAAGTCACAATTTTTTGATTTAGTTTCTTCATTCACACTATGTTTTAAATCTTCGTCAAAATTTTTACATATACTTTTTAGAAAATTGGCACAATTAGCTGCTTTCAATTCTCCCGTTAAAAACTCTGTATGTTTCATTACAAAATCATCAACTCTCATCAGTCCACTTCTACTATGCAATAATAAAGTTTTAATATTTTTAAAGTAACTTTCTACATTACTGCTAGAAGCAACATCTGATGAGTCAGAGGAGTTTGGAATGTAGGGAAACATAACATTCGACCAGAGCGGTAATCTTAGCACAAGTTTGCGAAAACATGTTACAAAATTTGGCAAATAATATATGTTTTCGTAGTCCGTTTTTTCACTTAAATCAGAGTGAACAGTTTCAGCATCAACAATTGCATTAAACCAAGTAATAAAAGAATTGTTAACACTTTCATTATCTTCGTGGGTACCAGTCACATCTTCATCAGTCTGGTCAATATCAATAGAACCTTCACTTGACAGTCCAAGAGATTTTAGTAAGTCTCGAGCTTTATCGCATTTGCTTCTGCTACCGTCCATTAAATATCTATCATATTTCTGCAGCGCAAGGGTAATTAAATTTTCAATGATAGTTTTTGCCACCTCAAAATTCTTACAGCTTTTCAGTCCCAACAGATATCTAATATAGAAAGATTTGACACGTATATCAACAAATTTAAAACATTGTAGACGATACAAAGACTTCAAGAAGTGTGACGTATCCAATCTCAAAAGGCAAGTAATTTGACAACGTTCTCCTTGGCACAAAACATTAAAGCAGTGTGATAAATATTCCCGGGTAGTGGTAAATCTTGTGAAGGCGTTCACAACAGCTCCTATAATTGCAGCCGAGTCATCGCAAATGACTTCGTTCGGCACTTTCATTTCACCGATCCATTTCTTTAACCATTGAAATATATTGTCCATAGTTTGTAGAGCTGAAATCATTTGAGAAAGTGGTACAGAATTATCTTCGATCTTTAACATCACGACGTACAAAAACAAGTGTTTACTTTTGTAAACATTTGTAGGATTAGGAGGACTAATTTTCTTGAAGATTGAACCCGTTGCGTCAATACTTAGAACGATATATGCCCTAGAAACCTTTTTATAGAAGTTTAACTGAAGCTCGGTCCAGTAATGTATGAAAAAGGGTTGCAGAGAAACTGTTCTGATGACGTTCACCCACGGTTCTGTAAACGACATAATCCATAAGGCCATAACAACTATTTTATGGAAACGTTTTTCAGCATCGTGTCTGTTTCTTACATTTTGCAATGATTTCAAGTTTGGTATAAAAGGTGGTTCACGTGTTTCGTCATCTTGCATAGAAGAATTAATTATTTTGTTTCGCATGACAATAGGATACTGGTTTTGTATTTGTGAAGATAGTACTTTCGTTTTATCAGAAGACAACTTATTTTTTGACGTATGAATCATATTTCTATCGACATTTTGAAACGAACATGTCAGCATAACGCTTTCACTATTTCCTTTTGTTGTGATATTAATTTTACCATTACACTCTTTACATGTGCCTGTACACTTCATATGATAATCATCAGTCACCGAGCTATTTTTGAAAGTCCATACACAACGATTAGTTGTGTAACGCCAAATCCATTCACAAAAAATATTACTCCACTTTGATATAAGCATCCTCCTCCTTCTTTTATGAGTAATTACAGGTTTATTCATATCATTTCTTTTACCAGTTACCAGTATAGGCTTCACGTTGTGCCACGAATCACGGTCTACATTAAAAGACTCTTCATCAATATTATTAGTAATACTATCGCTAGAACTTATATCGTCCTCGACGTTTAAAGATTCAGCGCTGTTGGAATTGGAACCTTCACTAACTTGCAAGTTTTCATCGGCAAAAAAATATATGAAGTGTCTCTTTGCAGATAGATAAAGGGCTTTTGATGTCATACGAAACGACAAATTCTTACTGATGTCCTTAAAAACACTACCGTCACTAGATGGCAACTTTTTCACATTTGTAAACAAGTGTTTGAAGTCCTTAAAAGCTGCTTTTTGTTCTTCTAAGGACACTGACAAACATTTTGCGCGCTTCATTGTAATATGATAAACAGTAATAATTTACGTAATTAATGTAAATAATAATGGAATAATATGATAAACAGTAATAATTTACGTAATTAATGTAAATAATAATGGAATACAACATAAATTGTCACTGAACACCAACACCAACGTCGCTAATGGCATTTAGTATTTTATCTATGACTAATGGTATTGAAACTGCATGTACGTATGGAAAAACTTCAAGTTTTCTAATACGACCTTTTCTGTAGTTTAATTGAAATGTAAAAAACTGGCCAAGTGCGAGTCGGACTCGCACACGAAGAGTTCCGTACCACAAGGCAAAAACACAAAAAAAAACATGTTGGTTGTATGGGAGCCCCCCTTAAATATTAATTTTATTTTGTATTTAGTATTTTTTGTTACAGCGGCAACAAAATTACATAATTTGTGAAAATTTCAACTGTCTTGCTATCGCGGTGCTTGAGATACAGCCTGGTGACGGACAGATGGACGGACGGGCGGACAGACGGAGAGACAGCGAAGTCTTAGGGTGGGTTGTATCAAAAGCTCCGTTATAGTTTGCGTCAAAGTTAAATTTAATCGTAACCATAACCATAACCATAGAATCTACTATCCGCTGTTGCACCGTCATATATTTTACATGTTTTACAGTTAAAGTTAAAAGGGTGACAAGTGATAAGACGTCATATTTCCCCAAAATGTACGTGGGTAATTTTGACGTGACAACGTCTTAAATTAGGTTGCGGCTGGGAGTCACTTATGAAAAAGTGTAACGCTCGGTAACGTTACGTTCTTATTTTAAATTAGGTTGCGGCTGGGAGTCACTTATGAAAAAGTGTAACGCTCGGTAACGTTACGTTCTTATTTTCATTTAATTCCTTGTTCCTATTGTGCAATTTAATTATATTCATATCAATAAATATTCTACCGAGAAAAAGACGTTGTCACGTAAAATCTTCGCCCGTAAAACCGACTTTACAGGCAACCATTTTTTTTTGACAAGGGCAACACTTCAAGCTTGTTGTCATCACGCTTTCTTTGTTTGACACTAGTGATGTTACTCAGTCATTAACGGTCAGGCACTCGATTGTCTCTATTATGTAAATTAAAAACACAAGAACAGAATCATAGCAAGATCAAAAATACAGTAACCGTTCTATATTGGTAATGTACCAAGGTGTTTAAGTCAGTGACTGAAGGAAGGGAGGCCTTTGCCCTGCAGTGGGACAGAAATGGCTGATAATAATAATAATTCGGCTAAGATTGGCTTTGTTCGACTTTGTAAAGAGCTTTTTGTCTTACATTCCACTGATTATCAGATTGATCTGATAAAATCAGTGAAGATTTAATGAAAAATTACACTTTATTATCTGACAGCACTAACCCACAGAACATGTATTTTCTCTTATTAAAACTCTGTGACTCTGTACATTACAGTATTATGACGGCTTATTACACGAAATATATTTATTACCTGGTTTATTATCCAAGAATGATAGTTAACTAGTGTGGCAGTGTTGATGATATTTCTAATCGCAACTAAACCGAGTGGCACATCGAGAGAAAATGGACTCGATTCTTTTTTTTTTTTTATTTGAGTAACGAGTTAAATAAAATCGAGCCGCATCACTATCTGACACTGTCAGAAAGACAAGACGTAAGTGATAATAACATTCATTTTATTTTTCCGTTTCTTTCGAATTGCATGAAATTGATATTTCTGTTTTCCTGTATGTAATTGAAGGATTGTATTATTGGAAGATGCATTACAGCATTTACTCCAGAAGGATGTTGAGTTAATTGTTCAGTAAGATTGCAACGCAATGTGCGAAAACATTGCCCGAGACTGCTGCAGATGTGCGGTAACTTGAGAACGCATGGATTCACGAACGCAAATCAAATCATCTGTGCAGTTTAACGAAAGTGCGTATAGACAATGCAAGAAAGTATTGAAACTGTTATACATTATGGAGATTTGGATACAGGAATGTTTACATCATATGGCGATTTTCACAGCAAACGCATACTGTGCCTGATGAATGCGGGAAAGAACATTATTTTGCATTGGATTCCAGCACACCAAAAAGAACAATAATAATATTAGTTAGAATACGCTTTAACACCGAGCTGCTCTTGCTGGATGCTATTGCAAGGTTGCAACTGTTTGGTGGGCAGACGTTGGTATAGTTGGCTGTTGTGCACATGTAATGTTGAGCATGCGGTATTTATGTATTTTCATCGGTGGAGCGACCTGCATATTTTTTAGATGAATTCACCTACTTCTAAGTCGTGTGACGTTGAAATTAATATAAGTAGGTACCTACTTGCAGAAATAAAAATGCTTTGTTATGTACAATTTATGTGTTTTTTTTTTAACGTTTGAAAACACCCCTACTCGCTGAACAGTGGTGTGTCCGTCGTAACAGATGCGACTTACAGCTTGTAGGTCGTAGGTTTGAACCCAGACAGGCACTTTGTGTAAATTATTTCATCACCACTGCTCTCAAAACGGTGAAGGAAAACATCGTGAGGAAACCGGCATGTCCTAGAACCAAAAATTCAGAAGAATACGCAGAAGCATACGCTAGAGCTTAAGTTTCTTTGGCAATTAAAGCAACACACTGAAGAGCAACAGTGAAGCTAGAACTAAAAATAAAAAAACTGAAATTAGAAATCGATATTCTTAAGTAAAATATTCTCAGGGGTTTCTTGTTTTCAGCAAGGGAGGACCCTTGCTGAAAACAAGAACCCTTGGGAACTAAAAACCCGGAATCTGTCCAAAAATTTATTCTCATCACACTTATGAAATCGATCAATGCGATGGTGATTTTTTTTCTCTTCCTAACTGGCAAATCGGATTCACTGTCACTATCATCGCTAGAAGAGCTTTATTCCCACAATATTTCGCGGAGTAAAGACATACCTAATTTGTTTTAATAGGTACTTTATTCAACAACACAATATTTTTATAGGTTACAACTGCAAAGCAGATGACATTACAATGACACTAACCGTAAATATAGCCCTTAACCGGCCGAATTTGGTCGATTAATGTTATAGTTATGTGTGACGTCATTTTAACAATTATGACAAAACTTAAATCGATGCAACCCGAATTTCGCTTAACCGGAGATTTGACGTCTGTCAAAGCTTTGATTATAGTTAAAAATGGCTTGTTATAGTTATTTATGACGTCATTTTAACAATTCTCAAACCGATGCAACCCGAATTTTGCTTAACCGGAGATTTGACGGCTGTCATGAGATTGGTTATGGTTATAGTTAGCTGATGCAACTCACTCTTAGTAATAGGGTCCCGTTTTTACCCTTTGGGTACGGAACCCTAAAAAATGAGATCGAAACCATTGAAAATGGGCTGAATATAATTTATATGCACATTCGAAAAGCAAATAAATCTAGTAATATTATGTAACTAATAACATGCTATTTTTTGTAGATCATAATTATTATTTATGATTGTGGGCCTAATCAGAAATTTATAGCAACGGCTAGAAAACATTTTGCTGACACAAAACAGCCAGGCGCTTTCTATGAAAATTTTAATAAGGTAAAATAAATAAAACCACTGTCTAATAATGATATTTTTCAACACGTACGCAATAAACACTATTCGTACAGCAGTTTTCATAAAAAAAAGTAGCGTTTATCTTTCCTGAGTACATGTACCTACTTTGTGGCTCTGCTAGAGAGTATGCTCTGCAGCAGAGCCACAATCAATGTCTATTTTATCATTATCTCAAACTCAAAGCATATATTTCAATTAAACCAATTACAGGCACTTTTGAATTGTCAAGGAATGTCTAATGCACGTACAGCGACGGTAGTACGATAATAAATGCAATAATACAATACAATGCAGGGTAACAGGAAGCTCTCTTCATTTTGTGTTGACAGCACAATTCGCCATCTAGTGTTCATGTAACCTATAGTTACGGCTAAAGATAGGTAGATGGAGCTCTATTATATTATTATTGTTGGAATTTTTACATTGTCGTATAAATTATTGTTTACTACCTAATGTGTTTCTAATAATTATGCTAAAACTATGAGAACTTGAAAGTGATTAGCCAACCTGACGTCAGAATGGCTGACCACTTTATTTCTTTGATGTTTCTTAACGCAAAGGTAGCACTTGGCAACTTTCAATTGCGATTTTTTCGTGAAATGACGAATGCAACGTTGAAATATGACACTTTACAAAAACCTATGTATGGGTTCGAAATACTATGTTCGTAATAACATTAAATTTCATTAAAAAATAAAGTAGCAAATTGCCTTTGAATAAAGCCAAGTGTATACATACTTATGCTCGTGACTGTACATATCTCGTTGGGTCCAGCCATCCTGACGGTAACAGATTGTCTACAAAAACTTTTGCCGACACAAAATAATCAGGCGCTTACTATGAAAATTTTAGTAAAGTTAAAATCATTAAAATAAATAAAACCACTGATTAATAAAGATATTTTTCAACACGTACACAATAAACACTATTCGTACAACAGTTTTTATTAAAAAACAGTGGCGTTTATCTTTCCTGAGTACATGTACTTTGGTGGCTCTGCTGCAGAGTATGCTCTGCAGCAGAGCCACAATAAATGTCTATTTTTTCATTATCTAAAGCACGTACAGCGATAACGGCAGTACGTACATTATGTACGTTTTACGTACATCATTTTAAGATATAATTGATCAGTTTCTAAGAAGGTGGCTCTGCGGCAGAGCATGACACGAATATTCGAATTACAAGCCCTACTCTCAACACAATTCATCCGATTTTCCCGATCCAAAGGTCCGACTAAAGCAGAAGCTCAAACATCGAAAGATTCGTGCCTGAAATTACTACACCTATGAGGCAGTCATAAGGAGTATTAAATAATCAGCTGTTTTTTACCTTTTGCCATCAAAAGTGTAAAGACTATTGAAGGCACAGCAGTACCCATGAGAGGTAAGGATGGGCTTGAACAGGTCTGAGCACTTCTGATAGAGCTTGCCTTCCAAATAACATCGTTTTAGGAATCTGTCGCAACTCTGAGGCATCGTGCCCATTACTTCTGGTATCTGTAAGAGAAACATAGGGAAATAAAACCTCAATAAATCTACTTCATTCATAGTTTTTCTACTACAACTATCTATATCGTAGATTCTCAACCATATTTTACCCGAAGCCCTGTTTGAAAATATTGTTTGCGAGCCCCCAATTTTAAAAATTACCATTTGTCTTCACTCTGAAACAACTAATGCCACTATTATATTTAAAAACGTGTATTATATAGTCGTAAGATAGTTTATATAATTTTTTCTGGGTCTTCTACTGCCCTCCTGAAAGTCTCAAACGCTCACGAGGGGGCCTTATCGCCTACGTTGAGAACTTATGGTCTATACATATAAAGCCCGATACCTAATAGCCACCTAAGGACATCCGTATACCAGAGACAATGCCAAAGCGTTGCTATCCCAGAGACAAAGCTGATGTCTCACATGGCCATACACCACAGCCACACAGCGACGTTCGTGATGGCCAAAATAGGTATAGTGGTAGTAATTCCCCAAACGAGTCCCTTTACAAAAAACTCTACTCCAGTTTAAATAGCTGTTATTCCAAGACAGACAGAGTCAAATACTTACGGTGTACCGGTTTAGGTCTAAAAGATCCTGTAAGTGTTTCAGCATGTTATCATCCAAGTCATTCATAAGTTCGTAGAAACCTAAGATCATGGGCAGGGCAGCTTCCAAGTCGATCGTTACGTTACCATCTCTGCAAACATATTAATTACTAAGACCACAGTTTATCGAAAGATGGGCTAAACTGGGTTGGCTGGGTCCCCAGTGTTTTGAAGTGTTAAAGCCAACACAGTTTTGGCAACTGTGTTGGCTTTATCTTTCCCTTGCACTAAAGTAATGACCCACGTTTTAATTTGACCACTATGCTTCTACGGACATCATATATTCAAGCTGTCAGTACTTACACTCTTTTTTTTATTGCTAAATGGCCTCTTGACCTCGATCACGCTTGATGGACAGCTATAAATGAGGTCTACGATGGAACGAGGGTACCCAGAAGATGCCTGTTCACTCTAGCTTTGGAGGCTTATAAGTTACAGTTATACCAGAAAAGATATGCGCTTCGGTAATGTTCGTGTTGCCGAATTAGCACAAACGTCACGCCCCCAAGTGGCAAAGTTTCCAAATTGTTGTACCGCCGCGCTTTGTGGTACCTATCATTGCGCGTTTGTATGAAGTTTTCGCTTAGTTTCCATAGCTCTATATTAGATTTCCATTTCATCATCGTGCGTTCATATTTTTGAAGACAGACAATGATTGTTAAAATGCAAGCATTGTCTGGGAGATGTACTATACCTAATTTAAAATTACAGTTGACATAAATACCCAACACTTACATGAGACTCCGGTTAAAATACTTCAAAGAAGAGATGGTCATCTGGTTAGGAGAACAGATGGTGATGGCAGGGTAGGGGAGGTTCTTCACCGGCTCGAACTGACTCTCAATAGTCACCCTCGTAGGCATCTCCGCAAAGCGGTTGTATAGAAGGAGAGTGAGCAAAAACGACATCGCTAGCACTGCTATCATGTTTACCGCCCAGAAGCATCTGTGTGAGAGAAAAATTAAATATCTAAGGCTCAATACACACCAAAAGAGCGTCGAAGCGGAGCGCAGTTTCAGTGTCATATGAATTTTAACTTTATTTTCATTACTATAATACTTATTATCGCAACAGCTCGGTAGAGAAGGCAATTCGCCGGAATTCTACCGGTGCCGCTGGCATCCGCGCGACTCGTTCGAGTTTCTCATGCGATAATAAGTATTATAGTAATGAAAATAAAGTTAAAATTCATATGACACTGAAACTGCGTTCCGCTTCGCCGCGCTTCGACGGTCTTTTTGGTGTGAGTTGAGCCTAAGAAATACGTGGGGATCACTCGTAGTGTCGCCGTATAGAACAAAACGTGTGCGGTCGGGACCTCCATCAGAAAGGAAGCTCCTTACGCGATAAACACATATAATCACATTGTATATAATAGAAATAGAGAGAGAGAGAAAGTGTGTCCTCACTATTGGTTTCAGCACCCTCGAACACCCTGAAAACTCACTCTGTTTCTTCTATTATGTACGAGTACAAGAGAAAGAGACAAAGAGAGAGAAAGTCTCATGGGCATAAGGTTTTTTCGTTACGTTATGATTTCTACCAGTTTACTCCTTCCACACGACGCGTTAAAGAACATCGTTTAAAAAAATAACACATCATAACATCACGCCTCAACGCCGATATTCCCCGAAGGGTTAGCCAGAGGTGCTCCTATAGTAGGTATATCCGTATTTCGCCAGTTAGTCATTAGGCCCAAGTAATAGGGGGCGAGCGTATTGACGTCAACCGGGCACAAATCCAGACTCCGATCAGAGGCAATCATAAAATCAGTAGAAAGAAAACTTCGTTAGGTGAGTTTCGCGAAAGCGTTCGTAAAACCACTACAATTTCGGGGCGTATGATACGCCCAAACGCTTTTGCTTCTTAACCCTTAGTAACCTTAGATACCCTTAACGTAGATCTACACGAGACACAAAGGCTTTTTAATTGTTTCTGTAATTACGGCATTCAACCGGTTAATAAAGTATTATTTCTTCTTCTAACGCCATAGACGCATAAGTGCAATAACACGTCGCAACGGTTGTATATAATTCAACAATTCCATGAAATATTATTAGTAATCTATAAAAAGAAAAGTCCTGACTGACTGATTGACTGACTCATCAACGTCCAGCTCAAACCCTTGGACCTAGAAAGCTGAAATTTTGCACAGAGGTTCCCTTTATAATGTAGACAAGGAATAAGGAAGGATTTTTCGAAATTCAACCCCTAAGGGGGTGAATGGGGAGAGGATGAAATTTCACGCGGACGAAGTCGCGGGCAGAAGCTAGTATGGTAAATATACTAAGTATATCTTTGACCAGCACGTTGCTGTACGACCAAATGAAATAGTAGAAGAATACCTTGATATGATATCCGGATAGAGGTAGAAATACTTGAGTCCTACTATAGTGCTCTGCAAACAGTATGTCCGCAGGAGCTGCCGAAAGTTTTCCATGACATTTACTGATATGCTATTTAAATAATGTAAATTAGAACAGCTTTGAGCAGCATTCCGCGCTTTCCCTTTTAAAGAGCCGCAGTTAAATGCTTTATCACAAGTGTATATAAATGTTTATCGGAAAATCATATCAGTAATTAAAATTGACAAACACTGTATAAACAGTCACGATATGCTAATTAATTATAATTATGAATAATTAAATCATTGTAATCTCTAAATCTGCTGTGAACAAGCAGCGGTGTTTCATGTTTAATTTTTGTTGACGTCATTCCGCCAGTGTATGTACCGTATATCAGTATATTTTAATAATAATAATAATAAATCTTTATTTTCAGACCATTGATCCATTGTAGGTACACATAAAAACACGTTAAAATAAAAATAACAAGAAAAAATAACAAATAAAATCTAATCTAATTAAAACCTACAAAACAAAACCTAAAAAATCAAAACCTACCTCACATATCTGAATGACGGTCTGTGCGCCGCCATCCAGTGACCTATTATTTGGCCATCCACCCTGCCGGCTACAGTACCCACGAGGCTGTTGAGGGTTTTAATGAAATTAAGTTGTTTTTTTTTGTGTAAATACGAAAATGGGATCACTTTTACGACATATAAAAAAAATTAACTAAATGGGGTCGACATTTCCTATCTGACTATCCCTGACAAGAAATGGCGAAACAAGCTCAAGGGTCAAGGATTTCTTTTAAAGACCAGACATAATGTTGGTCAGATCATGTAATAAATACCATATAGATTAAGTGTCTCAAATGGTATAACAGTTGATATGTGAATCAATAAAAGACAATATTTAGGAAAAATGTATAAAGTGATTTTATTGAGAAATTCTCATTACATATTTTTTATAGGTTAACAATGTTCTAAAGTTTCTGTTGACAATTTCAAACAAATATATTGTAATGTTATACATAATTATATCTATGAATACACGGTGTATAATATCGTCACTCGTGTTGAAAGTAAATACATCAAACATTTACTTATGATAACAATATAAGGTTTACATACATAAAATTACGCTAATTTCTCATTAGGGTAGGCGTTTAGAGAGTATCCCTTTATTTCTACAGAAATCATAGAATTTCACAGAATACATAGGTATTAAAAAATTAAAACAATGGCACACTACTACTTGAATATAATATATATCATTATTTACTTCATATTCTTTCATTTACAATAATTATATTTATAAATATCGATCCAAAAAGTTGTCGACATCGGATATTCAGTTTACCACTGGAGAAGTAAATATTTTATATCTAATATAATATATCATATAATTCCACTTAGTGTGGTGTGACACTTATAACACGTTTAAAATATAACACACAACAAGAATACACTCAAATAATTCGCCTTTGTTCAAAGGTAAATAGTGCCCAAACAATTTTTGGCGTACAATACGCCGACGACAATCTTTGCAAAGAACGTAGGGGTGCACAACCGTGCACTCAAAACCTACTAACACTACTACGTGTTCCAAAAACTCAAAATATATATTCTTATTATATTTTTTTTAATACTCATATATTTTCCAAGTACTTATCACATTTATTTTCCACATGTTTTAATGACAAACTGATCGAGCTTACAATAACGTAGATATACATTTTTTGCGTTATACTTAGGTATTAAGTATTTTCTATATTTTAGAGCAGGTACTATTTTGGCTTTCATGAAGAGATTATAACAATATGAAGAGTAGAGTACGCGGTAATGAGGTTTAGAGGTACAAAACAATAGCATAATCAACCTATAATGTTCCCACTGCTGGGATACAGACCTCCTCTCGGTGAGGAGTGGGCCGTAATCCACCACGAGGGTCCAGTGCGGGTTGGTAGATGTCACATGTCTTCGAATTTTTAATTCTAGGACATGCCGGTTTCCTCACGATGTTTTCCTTAACCGTTTTGAGAGCAGTGGTGATGAAATAATTTACCCAAAGTAAAATGCCTGTCTGGGTTTGACCCTACGACCTACAACTCGTTAGTCGCGGCCGTTACCGCTGGGCCACCACTGCTCTATAAAATAATAATGTAGAAATATTTTTTCTCGACTACGCTATAGTATTTCCAAACCACACAACCGCGCTGCCGCATACCTATTGGCTATTCTATGTTATAAAATACTGGATGAGTTATTAATTCTGACTAATTTTGGAAACTTATGTGATATCTACAATTGGTCGTCTTAATAAGCCTATATTGATGAAGCTAAATGACATTTTACTTGTCGAAGTTGAGCCGCAAAAACTGAGCAACTCTTGTAAATATTCCGGTGATATATATAATAATATTCTGGTACATTTATTGTAATATATAATTTTTTTGAGTTAGTTATTTAGTTGAGTATTCGCGTAAAATTCGGAGATTAAGTAGGTCATTTAAAACGCTTTTAAAGTGAGAAATAAGTTTTGGTAATGGTTCAAAATTTTTGGAAAAAATTTAATTGCTCTTGTTTGGTACCCAGAGCCGCAATAGAACTTTTGTAGTGCTGATACATTATCTAGTAATAATACAACACCGTTTGTTTTATATCACTTTTTTTTTTTAAATTAGTCTAATTGTAAAAGATTTTATGTTGGAAATTACCTCCTTTATCTCCCTATTTCGTTTGATCCACGACTTTTTGAATACTGTAATGTAAGTGAGTATTAAATAGAAGAATAAATAAATATTATCTTTTTTTTTTTCGGATTTTAACTATAATCTATGTATGATGAGCAAACATTGAGAGATTCAGTAGAAAAAAGTATCTAATTTATTATGTTAATGAATGTGTATACTTAAATAATTATTTTTTACATCAAAACAACCATTTATACTTTCATTGTAAAAATTTAATAATGCAGTATTTTACGATACACAACTCTGAGTGTTAAATTCTTACGTTGTAACTTAGTGTCTGTGAATACGATATTTGTTGGGACACTGCAATACATACATCAACAAGACACCGGACGTTAGCAAACGACGTTTAAATTACTTGACATATAATGGGTACGGTCAGCAAAACAGATAGGTTACCAATTTAGTAGAAGTAGCCAAATCTTTAACTGTGTTTGTCAGGGTTTCGTACGTTTAAAAAGTTATTACGCAGTTCCTGCATTTAAGTATGCGATGTAAATTTTTTGGCTACATACCAAACTTTTCTGTTGACTGTACACATAGGTACGTCACATAAAATTTCTATGATAAATTCGACTATTGAAAGCTAAATTTTTTACCGACTTACAAAAAAACCGTTGGACAAACAGTTGCAGGCAAATAGGGATGTTCCTAATGTTTTACAATGCTAATATTACAATACCTACTATCATTCGTTTCTATGCCCGCATATACATGTATCTACTTCCCAGTTATTCAATATATAGACAATCTCAGTTAAGTAGTGAACCGTCTCCGTACCCAAGTGGGTAGATGTAAGTCGAACCTCGTAAAGTCGGGCTACCTCGGCGGACCAGCAGCAGGGTGTCGATGTGGGGCTGTATCACAACTATGCTCCACCTCTTATTCTGCCCTTTGTGCCCCAAAAACATGCAGCCAAAGTGACCTCTGCGCTGCTACCGATAACGCCGTGGAAATGGGGAAGTATTGGGCCAACAAAATTTAAATTACTGTCCAAGTGTGTATGAAGAAGTAAGTAGTATAATTTTTAATTACTCTACTTTAAAAGACTTCTCGTCGTACATTTCATTTTGGTGGTAGTTATATAATTATACACTTTAAAAGACATCTATTTGTTCCGCATTTAAGCTAATGATTCGTCTCCTTGTCTACAACTATACCATAATTATAATACTTTTTTATATACCATTTTGTAATATTTATAATATTAGGCATGCAGGCTTTTACTTTATTTTTTAGTAAAATGTATAATTTCAAGATACATACATATAACGCCTATATGGTTTTAATTTATAATTCTTATTCCATCCAAATAAATTAATTTTCATATTATGTAAAATTTTAAATATATATATTTGTATTTGTATAGATTTTGTAAATATTTCGTGCGTTTTGCCTTAAATTGACTTTGTCTATTTCAAATAATAATGGTATTTTTATATAATCTCAACTACATCAGCGAGGAAATATAACAATTAGAATTCAATATTATAAGTAAAATATATTCAGAATAAAGTTATCTACATCCAAACGAATCTTATCTTTGAAAAACCAGTAAAGATCATATTATTTCCGAAAGCTGCCTATTTAAAATATTAATTGGTACCTAGTATATTGCTGAAGTATGGAAACTAATCGTATAGAAAAATTTAATTATTTTCCTGAAAAAATGCCAAAGCTATTTTCATATAAAATTATTATTGAAATCTGAGTATCTTCGTATATTTGTAATTATCTAAGAGATGAGTGAACAATGGACTCATACCAGTTACTATACAAAATTGTTAGTTCCCTTACACATTATATATGAAGAGTATATTCAAGACATATAGAATTAATGTCCATACGTTAAAGTATAATATAATATATCAATATTCAATAAATATCCATTCTAGTATCATAATTCTATCTCACATGTATTGTGCGCTCCAAGTCTTCATCTTCATTATAAATACTACAAAACGTTAATGTTCAAACTTCCGAAAATGAGAAATTAAGTGCTAAAACACTCTCGAAACCAAGCGTTAGCAGAAAGAGTTCCCATCTAAATAATGATCATATCCAAACGTTACAATTCCCATTCAACATACATAATATAAGCTTTAATATAATATTGGAGAAATTACATTTGAGATTTAATCTTTCGTCGGTACAATCACCTATCTAAACTCAGTCAAAAACGTGCCCACAGTGCAACTGAGTGATTCGCTCGTGTTACAACAAACGGAGTCAACGGAATGGTCCTCCGGTCGACGGCAAAGCAAACCGCGTGCTAACAACGAAAGCGACGCACCGAACATCGAGTGGGGGGTGCGGGGGGCGGCCGGCGGGCGCGTAGCCACACAAGCCCGGGGGGGGGGGGGGCGGCCGGCCGCGTTGGGGCAAGGGGCCCTGGTGTGACGTCATACAGAGGCTCAAGCGTGCGCGTCCGCCACGCGCTATGTCCCCGCCCGTCAGGAGTCCAGCAATACGTGCCAGCGTTGCACCTGAATAATAGAATAAGTTTCGTCGTTGATCGCCGCTCGAATTACATAACCCAAACTCAAAGCATTTATTTCAATTAAACCATTTATAGGCACTTTTGAACTGTCAAGAAGTCAGGATCGTAGCAGGTGGCGTTCTGTAGTTTCTGCCCCAGAGAAGAAGGCGTGAGTATAAGTATCTATGTATATCACAAAACTGATAATCCCTACGATAGTTTGTTGTCTCACCTGCTCTCCCTGTCGTTCGCACAACTCCTGCCAGTGCCGTTCCTCCTCTCGCCCTGAAGCGCTGTGTCCCATTGCGAACCAGCCCACCATCTCGTTGCGCTTCACGCTGCGTCGCCACCACACTGACACCATCAGAGTTACCTCTGTTAGTTGGAATAGAGCTACCTGCAAAACGAACATTTAAAGATGTTTTTTAATTTTTTTTATTTACAATCAACGACAACGATAGCCCCATTTTATGTCCAGGTAAAATCGCTGTCCATTCTAAGGTTGCTTGGAAGAGATCGCAGAAAACGATAAGGCCGCCCACTGTATAGTTTGTCGTGTTTGATTTATTTTTTACTAGCTGCGCCCCGCGGTTTCACCCGCGTAAATGTCGATCCCGTGGGAATATCGGGATAAGATGTAGCCTATATGTTAATACAGGGTGTCAGCTACCTCCATACAAAATTTTATCAACATTGGTCTAGACCAATTTTGATAAAACGGCTAGCCGTTTGAGCGTGAAGAAGTAACAAACATATAAACACACCCCCCCCCCCCACACACACGCACCCCCACAAACACACGCACACACCCCCACACACACACACACACTCACAAACTTTCGCCTTTATAATATTAGTGTTTATTACGCATTTTTGTGGTGTACAATAAAGTATATATAAATAGAAGTAATTCTCATTATCTAACTAGTTAATAACGCGATGGTTAATCGCGTCGCGTACAAAACGCCGTCGAAATACTAGTGCTGTGACTACTCATTGGTGATTTGAGTTTGTAACACGTTACTTTACATTAGCGTCGTGGAAGATGGACCTAACAAAATCTGGTTTAATACGCTGCAATCAGCGTACTAACCGGCGCGGTGAAGGGAATCTACTCCCTAAGCACGAAATCCGTAGTTCTTTAGTAATTAAATCATTGTCAGATTTTGGTTATAAAGCATTTTAAAGATATACAGTAAAGTATTGTAACGTAGTTGGATTCGCAAGGTACAAGGACCCTTATGCAAATGTTGACTGTTTTGAGCCTATAAAAAGTGTCGTAAGTGTTTCTATAAGAACCGGAACGATAGATTTCTGCGCAGCAAAGGGAATGCATCAGTCTCAAAGTGTAAAGAAAACCAGAATGACGGCTTAACCTACTTTTAAGCAAGGGGTCTTTTCATGTGAGAATAACGGCCGTCCCTACACGACAAAGCAGCAACAAAAGCTTCTTTACCTTGAGTTGCATACAACAAACAAACAACAAACTTCATATTTGTCCTCAATAGTTTCCACACGAACTCTAGAGTAATTATGTGCTAAACTTGAAATTTTAATTATATTCAGTAACTTGACAGTTGGGAGGGCGGATTATGCTTATAAGCATAAGCAGCCTATAATGTTCACTGTTGGGACACAGGCCTACTGTCTGTGAGAGGGAGTGGGTCATAATCCATGACGTGGGCCCAGTGCGGGTTGGCGGATGTCACATGTCTTTGAATTTTTGGTTGTAGGTCATGCCGATCTCCTCAAGATGTTTTCCTTCTGCTAAATAAAAGACGTGCCTTCGAACCGAGCGTATATTGAACTGAAGGCAGGTACAAAAACAAGACGGATCGCTTATTCCTAATTACCCACATATGCAACACCTTCACCGTTTGGAGAGCAGTGGCGACCCTGTCAGGGTTCGAACCCAAGACCTACAACTCGTAAGTCGCGGCAGTTACCATTGGGCCACCACTGCTCGGCCACCAATATGCATAATTTTAATTGAATTTATAAACACATTACACATAACACAACGAACGATTCTACGTCTTTGAAAAGTCTGTGAACTGAATATATTTTTACTCTTGACCATGTAAAGTTAAAAAACGAAGCGCTATTTTGTCTAAAAAGAAAAGATTTGATTTTTGTATGTTTGTTTGCTACGCTTTCAAGCTAAAACGGCTGAACGGATTTGGATGAAATTTGACACATAGGTAGACCATGACCTGGACCACGGGATCGAGATTTATGCGAAACTGATAAACGAATTATAATGATATAAGAAAAAAATAAATATTTCCAATATTCCAATAGAACAAAGATATTTATTGAGATTCATTCAAATTCTATTATTTTTATCATTCATTATTTTCGCAAATTCGTTCACCTGCATACATTGACCTTGTCCGTTATAGCATAGTGACATTAGTTTGGTTTAAACTGTCAAGTTATTGAATTGGATTAAAATTAAAAGTTCAATTATAGACATTACGTCTGAATCATCATCTTCTTGCCCTCGTCGTGTTACTTGGGGTCGGCTCAACACATTTTCTTCTTCCATTCTTCCCTGTCAACCGTCACACTATCATTCACTCCCTTTTCATTCATATCATGTCTCACACAAGCCATCATTATGTCTGAATAAGAATGTAATTTTGCCCGTACCTGAAATATAAAGAGCTCTTTATACAGCGGGTTGGACTGCGCGCGCCGCGTGGTAGACTTGCAACGCCCCATCTCCATGCCGAGAGAGCTGATGAGGCACAGCTTCACGTACGTGTCGGGCGCCTTGTTCGGGGACAGCTTGCGGAAGTGGGTGCCTTTTATTATCTGTGATCATGTAAGGGAATAAATAACATGGGAAACAGCACCCTATATATAGGGAAATAACCCCCGAAAAATTCAGCGCTACGTCTAGAATCATGTACTAAATAGGTTAATGTGGGCGTAATTCCTTGGGAATCTCGGACTCGAAGACATGGTCATGTCTTACTATGTCAATAAATCACCATTTATTAACACACTAAGACATCGCCATGTCTTGATCACACCTGGCGTAATTACGGGGCCATAAAGGTTCTGGACGTCTCCCAGCTAGATTCTTCTGAACAAAACTTTGAACTAACTTTGCATGTCAACTGCAAGACTAAGTCCAAGTGCGCACTTAAAGCAAATCTATAATATAATATATATATAACCCTATGTCGCCCTTTCATCGTGTCCTAAGTCCAGATCTGGTGCTGCAGCAGGACGATGCGGAGTTTGAACGAGGGAGGCTTAATCTTCATCGTAACCACGGCAACATATCCTACCTCTACTGAGAGATGTCCGGTGGTAGGACTATACTGCAGTCCGAGCAGCAGTTCTGGGGCAGATCTGGCGCTGCAGCAGGACGATGCGGAGTCTGAACGGGCGAGGCTGCACGCTTCGCCGCCGGGGCCACTTGCCCCAGGAGTTGTCACTGTTGCTATGGACGATGGACTGGCCAGAATGCCCGTCAATGAGTGGTTGAGTTCTAACTTCGGGAGCTGATAAAGAAGAATTAATGTACGGTGTAAATTGTAAATAGAAATAATGAAAGAAAATTTGTTTCTTTTGCACAAATAAGGAGTATATTATAAAATAAACATAAAATAATACAAGAGAGCCAAAAACCTCGTATTCAACAATATATTACAAAAAGAGAAATTAAAAAAAGTTTAAAAATAATCTGAAATTCATTGGTAAAACTCGAATGATAGTACGGTCAGCAACGAAAATTGGTTAACACTTTTATTATCATAACATTTCTACATTGATACAAAATTATTCGATGTACCTACAGCTTTCCAGCATTGAAGTCGTGTTAATTTAATGTTACGTCCGTTCCAATAATGTATTTATCTTTAAAATAAAATCTCTTCAAAAAGATAGGGTATCCTAATGATATGAGAATAGAGGCTTCAAAAGACTGCATTGACTACAAAACCAGAAACAAAAGTTAGACAGCTTCCAAAAATATTTGTATATCTTTGATTATATTTTGACTAGGAGTTAGTCCACGTTCGCACTGACGTAAACATACTGCGATGGAATTTTATCGCGCACTGGATTTTCCTCTCTCGGTGTTGAGCCAAGCATTGAGAATCCAACAGAGAGCATCCCAACAGCGTGTCAAAAAACACACTGTTGGATTTTCTACTCTCGTCTCTAAGAAGTACGGTGAAAATCCAGTGTGCGAAAAAAAAAACGCCGCGGGACAAACACGCCTGTGCGTATCTGGGCTTACAGTTTCTTAAGTTTCATCTGTGCTGTCATAAACCTTTAGAATAGAATAGAAAATAATACTCTTTATTATGTACACCATATAAATTACATTACATTACTTTAGCCCTTTTTCCTTTACCTTATTAACCTGCAAGCTAGGCTGATGATGCTGCCTTGGCATTAGCTGCATCCACAAGCTGTTCTCCACCTCCAGGTTGAGAGTAGCAAAGGTGACAGCTGCCTCGCCCAGCAAGCGTTGTCGTCGCATGCGTTCGCACCCGTAGATGCGTATACGTAAGCCGAGACCGTGCACGTCCTCTGAGAAAGGTTTTGACGTTTAAGTAATTGGGTAATTTACTTGTAGTATATTTTTTTTTTATATCGTGAAATTTTTAGTGGTTCAATATTTTTTTGCATATGAAGTGCAAGTATTTATATTTTCTTCAGAGTAAGTTCCGTTGCGTTGTACCAATTAAAAAGTGAGATAAATTAAAATAACATGATGTGAAATTTATTTGTGCTTTCGAAAATACATTATTCACAGGAAAATTAAGCCACGAGTGATCGCCATTTATTTTATATAAAAAATTGTGTTATTTATAAGTACCGTATATACTTTCATAATGCATTTAGTAAAAAGCTGTTATTTTGACATTAAAAACAGACACGTCAATTTTATTTATTTGTATATAAGATTCCCATTCTGACTGAATGAGTGTTATTTGATTTCATTCATATTGGAATTTTACAGTAACGGAAATTATGTATGCTCATTTGAATTTTCCGTAATCAGAATCCACAGTACTAAACCTGGCTGGTATTAGAATATCGTATATACAATCTGTATGTCTGTGGACCTGATAATATCAACTCGTTGGTTCTATTTGTACAATGTTTATGTTTAGAAGTTACTGATTTCAGGATAAACAAACGGATTCTTGGAAATGCACTTAATGCTGGAAATATGCATAATTATAGTCTGCCGATTAAATGTTTACATTTCATTCCGTTTACATTTCAAAATACAGAGACTATGGCGTTTTAGTATTATATTTCGTCGAAATCAATAACAAAGCGCCAAACGGTGGTTATTTGAGATAAGGAGTAATGGGCAGCTTCCGTAACTGATGCAGTTACAGGAAAACGGTCTATATGTTTTTACCTTAAATATAAGACTTTTGATCACGTTTATGCAACTTTATTTTATTAATATTACATTTAGGGCTGATTTTTCAATAGCCAAATATTTTTTATATTTAAAATACTTAAATATGACAGTTTGATATATTTTCTATACAAACGCTGTCAAACGGTGATATTTACTCTTCAGTTAAGAGTTAAAGAGATATCTGATTATTGAAAAATGCTGATTTTCCAATATTCAGATATCTTTTAGAAAGCGATAATTATTTAAGTAAATATTTAAAAGCCCGGCTACACTCACACACATCTTACTTGCACAAATTCCAACTTTAAGATGGTAAAATGGTATCGTGTGAACGTCACACAGTGCACCATATTGTTTGTAAACACAAGTTGCTGCGTGTAGCCGAGCCGTAAAAGATGATACGCATAATAGCATACTCATCCTGTAACGTCAGCCACTGCTGGGACACAGGTCTCCTTTCTGAGAGAGGGTGTAGGCTGTAAAACACCATGCGGGCCGAGTCTGGGTTGGTAGAAGTCACATGTCAAATTTTTGGTTGTAGGACATGCCGGTTTCCTCACAATGTTTTCTTTAAGAGCGGTGGTGGTAAAATTATTTACACAAAGTAAAGCACCTGCCTGGTTTTGAACCCACGACCTACAGCTCGTCAGTCGGTGCCGTTACCACTGGGCCACCACTGCTCCCTGCGCGCTGCGTGTAACCGAGCCTTAAGAGATGATACGCATTAGAAGAGTCTGTTTACCTGGATTGATCTTGTGAAATACAAAGCTCTCCATGTACTGAGGATTCTCGCCATTCCGTATTTTCGATTTGTATTTCTGCTTTTTCAAAGGCAATAACACAACTCGAACCTGTGGAAAAAGGCTAGTATAAGACAAAGACATTGTTTAATGATTATTCATAATACCTACTTACATTGTTGCATTCAACGATGACGCATCGAGAGACGTTTATGCTACTGATATAAGGTTATAATTTAAATGATTTACCTACGCGTTATTTCCAAACAGAAATGCAAATAATTATTATAGATTTCAATAAATAATACTTCGCATATTGTTTATGGTAGGTATAAAGTACCTATTTCTGGTATTGCGCATTGAGCTTTGTATAACATTTTGACATGACAGTTACGATCTAGGGAATTGCATTTCCCTGTTTTTGTCGGCTAAACGAAACTGTAACGTTGCTAAGGAGGGAGGCAACCTCCCCTATACAGTCGGCCAAGTAAGTGGACAATCACTTGACTACATTTCCTTGAACTGTTAAACTATTAACACATCATAACACGTCGTTATTGTTTTACGTAGTGAGAAAGAATTTTAAGAGTGTTAAACCACTTGTTTGGTTGGCAATTCGGATTGTTGTCCAGCTGGGTTCGAAGCCGTTGATTTATTTAAAAATAGCTTTGTAATATCATTAAAATAATCATTGGTAGACGTCACATGTCTTCGAATTTTTGGTTCTAGGGCATGTCGGGTTCCTCACGATGTTTTCCTTCACCGTTTTAAGAGCAGCGGTGATGAAATAATTTACATAAAGTGGGATTCGACGAGACAGAGAAGAGTGGCGTGCATTGCAGGATGCTTACACTCAGCGTTGAGTGGCGAAAGGCTGAAGAAGAAGGGTTCGAAATTTCGGCCCCATGACCTGCAACTCGTAAGTCGCGGTCGTTACCACTGGGCCACTACAGCTGTAAAGCCATTAACATAAGCTCATCCAAATCATAGCCTATACTTAGTTTTAGGTCTCTTATCATCATTATCTCTATTCCTTTTCGAGAACTGTTTCAACATACCTGGCTCTGCAGTATCTGCCCCGTGTTTCTCTGCGGCAGGGTCTTCGCCTGCAGGATGTGGACTGTCATACTGCGAACTGGAGCATCGTAAAACAGCGTCAGTTCTAAGGAGCCACGCTCCTGGGAACTGCTGCTTTCGCCACAGAGGAGAGAGGTGTCCTGGTGAATAAAAAACATAAAGGCTGTCGGTTAACTTCCAAAATATACGAATATACTTTGATTATATATTATCGGGACAGGAAGAAGAGCTCTTGGTGAACGTTTTCGACCAGGAAACTAATTGTACTCTTCACATTCCTGCTACTAATCAGACACACTTCTGGTTTGAAGAGAAAGGGCGCTGGCAAAATTAAAGCCACATGAAACTTACTCAAAGTTTTGATTTTGTCTGTAAAATCGGAAACGCATCGCACAGTCCCTTACAAGTGGTTCAGGTCTTCAGGCGGGAAGCAAACACTTTTTTATCAAGCAGGCTGTCGTTCGTCATTTGTTCTGGGATCACAGACAATTTTAGACCCTAGAATTTAGATCAGAAGTATAAGGTACTCTTTTCACAATTATTTTTCCTCTGATTTTGCAATACTGTTAAAATTACAGTGATCTTTATTCTCGTTACAATAAAGTTGCTGTTGGGTTGCTGCCACTGACAAATCTGTGAAAATCACAGTGATCTTTATTGTCTTTACAATAAGGTTGCTGTTTCTACTGTCAGTGGTAAAATAACTGTGAAAGCTCTCTAGTATACCATTTAAGACTTACATTATGAGCAATAACATCACTATCGACGCTGCTCTGCGCCTCCAGCGTGTGTATGTAATCCGCCCTCTTCGGAACCACCTCATCAATCCTGGTCTCTCTGAGCGCAGTCTCCCTCAGACTGGTCTCCCGTAGCTTGCTCTCCACCAGCTCTACGTCCAGCTTCGGAGCTGCCGCGTTCTCGTTCTTTTCCTCGTAGTGGCATTCCACCTCTTCCTTATCCTGGGAATTTTCGTTCAGGAATCGTAGGTAAGCAAGGATTTTGTCAGGTATTTTAATGGTGGGAAGGAAGGCCTGAAACATCCGTTGAAGCAACGGCGGCAGATTAGCGAGCGAAAAACAAATGAGCACGCTGGGGCTGTATTATGAAGCCATCATTGTTCCGTTGAGAAAAAGAGATGGGGCTATGCGTCCTGAATAGCATTATCTCCCTCGCCCAGTCGAACAAGCATGGTTCTAAAACGTCATAATACAATAACTGCCGGTCGATTCTGTAAAAATCTCACCGTGAAAACTTAGGTGAAGTGAGTTTGTTTTTGCTACGAATTGACACTATTGACAGCTCACTCCACGCTCACTTCACCTAAGTTTTCACGGTGAGATGGTTACAAAATCGCACTGCTGGACAAGTTTAGCTCTCACTTCACCACCCAATTACCATGGTGTCCAAGGCTGATCATAGTGATAAAACATGTGCCGGTGTCTGTCACACAGTTAATACTAGCACAGACATCGTCATTTACTCTATCTTCAAAATACTCAAAACTTTGTACAATGTGTTTTTGTTAAGGATAGATTAGTAGTACAAACATTTTGTTAATAAAAACAATATTTATATTTTTGATATATATATTTTTATATTTTTTTCATTATTTGCTATCGCCAATGTTGCAAGCCGTCACTTCGAGGGTAATGCGGTTAGAATGTCCGTGTAATTTATTATGAGTGATTCAACATAAGTAGTAGAGAACGAAATAAGTATAAAAGAGAATAAAATTCACATGCTAATAAAATTTACTAAGACTAAAATGTTAACTACGTAGTTTAGTGTCAAAAGACCCCTTTAAAACGCAGCGCATATCAAGATGGTAATCATCTAATGAATATCTCGTTTGAAATTCATGAATATCGCGAGAGTGGCTAGGGAAATCTCCTGATTGTGAGGTATTCCATCTAGAAGGACTATTTTAACCCCTTGACGAGCTTTAGATTGCCTTGAGAAAATGGTAATGAGAATCTTATTCGAGTAAACGGCGCTATAATACCGTTCCGCGTTCGGAACTCACTCAAATACCAAATCCGCGGGCTATATTTATAGTACAGACACTGGAATTTCGCACATTTAGTAGTGATGCACTCAGGTTATCAGGATATTGCGCAGTAGGGAGTTAAATTATGTAAATTATTGCAATTCCGTTTATTTCCGGACTGATGTTTGAGTTAATAAATCTGAGGTGGCCTAAATACCAGAGTTAAATGAGAAGTTTATTAACAGTTAAAATGTCATCGCGGTGAGTCATACGCAGACTGGTTGATTTTGAAGAGATCTCCGGATGTAACAAATACGGAATGCAAGTATTAACATAATAAAAGCATGAAACTAATCATAGCGGAAGAGATTCAAATTCAAATGTCGAACGGTCTACTGTCTCACCTGTTGGATGCGCAAACGCAGCTCTTCATCCGAGTCGGACGCCTCGAACGTGAATATTCGTTCGGGGTAATGGTTCGGTTTCGACAAAGCATCTATAACAACACAGACGTACGGACAACGTCAATCGATATACAATATTGCCTTAACCCGAGCTAAACTACTCTAGCTTGTTATGACTAAGTTCTAGCATATATCGTCCTCTACGTTTCTATGTGTGTAAACAAACACCTAGATATAACAGGTAAAGAAATTAATACGAGACCTTCATGACGCACACGACGCCCTTGACGGTACATTTAACACTAAATAACTGTTAGTTCATCTATACTACACAACAACGCTTTCACAAATGACTTCGCTCTACCGAAATCCAAATGTTAATAATTAATCACATAATCAATAGACATAGATATATTTTATAAAGGTGAAGGTTTTCATATTTCTATACTCGGAATTTATAAAGAAAAATATTATAATGTGATATTTTAACATCTATTGTGTTAGCAACAAAGAAAACTTTTGTATCGTTCTAATGAAATGTGATAAGACATACAGTAGGTAGCTTAGTAACACTGTGAAACACAGAAGCAAAACAAAGGTTGTATGCTTACCGAATTGAGCATTGTCGAGGGGAAGACAGGGGGCGGCGACACGGGGGTTCACAGCGAGGATGTCATCGCAGCACTTGCGGCTGAAGACGGCGGAGTAGCACCAGCGCCTGCCCAGGAACAGCAGCACCACCAACACCACCACGGCGAAGGCCGCTACCGCGCTTATGTACGCTGTCGCCTCCACTGTACACACGACAAAACACTCAAGACTCCGCTCAAACTTCAAACACGACCTTGTGACAAAGATGTTTACCATTAGACGGATTGATGACGCCGATGTTGGCCACCATTCTGGCTCACTGGGAGCCCGCGGGGCGCATCGTTGCGCGCCGCGATCTCACGCTCCCGGCTCCCACTGATCTTATAAGAAACATTCGACGAATATCTCCGTTGAATATAATGCGACAATAAAGCGAACTGAGGGAAATAATTGGGACGTGTTGGCACGGTCGAGCTGTCAGTGGTGCACATGCGCTGTACGCGAGGGGCACGTTGGGGCGTGTGGAATATTCTGCGCCGCTATAGGACGAAGCCACGAAGGACCCGCTCACAGGTGTACTTCGTATCTGTATACATACGTATAGTCAGAGGAGCTTGTCGTCAAGGCCGAGGGCGGCACGTGCCCTCGCACCCTTCGGTTAAGTATACCTACATACTTTTAGAATGAAGTATATATACCTACCTACATCATATTACACTGACAAGGTCTGCATAAATTTTATTTAACATAAAGGTCAAAAGGGAATGTAGACCCTAGAAATTAACCCTTACTTAGCAAAAAAAAGTTAATTAGTAAGTAGTTGGTTAAAATTGCTAATAGGTACCATAACTAAAAATACCAGAGAGAAATAGCTACACAACAGAAGAACAGTAAGGAATTTTCTATTTGTACATTACAATGTTGCAATTAGGACATTGGAGATCTGCCAGAGCCATAGAACTGCAGTAATACGTCACCCACACTTAAATCAAAGAAGATTTGTGTAAATATAAATAAACTATCCATCAGTATGGAAGGCTTTTAGCAAATTGAACATTATTCAGGTGTCTTTCAGGGAATGTATTAGTATTGGAAATAGGCGGCCCTTTGGCATAAAAATGAGACACTCGTGAGATAAATAAAAGGAAATAGCAATAATAAAATCCAAGTCGTTTATTTTCGGATTAAAATGAGAGTTCTAAATCCATTAGAGTAACAGCCTGGCTAATGGAAGCTTTACTGCCGTATTGGAATAAATGTCTTTCCATTTTATTATCCGTAGTATATTATGCTAGCTACTTTTTATATAGATTTTCGATATTTCTCATGTAGGCTTATGTATTTGAAATGATATCAGAGGGGCAATTCTCGAAATTTTAAGAACGTTCACAGTCTGATCTGTCTCAATCTGTCAAAAATACCCCTAATTTCCCTACATTTTGACATTTGTTTGTCGCCGAGATGAGACTGCGACTAGATTTGGAAAGTTTTAAATTACAAGAATTGGTCTTCAGTCAACAGCAACCTGTCAACAGACAAAATAATCATATGACTGAGCACATAGGTACATAATCGATTTGTCTTGTTTTAGTGACAGCCACTATGTCTTTATTACAGGCTATGATTGGACGTTTCAATTCTGTGTTAAATTCACAGTAACATTTTTATTTACGTCCAGCAAATTTTGAATGCTTATGCATTCAAAACTTGCTGGACGTTGGTGTGACTATCTAGAAAAAAAAATCCTGTTAGTCACACTGGTGTGACTGCGAGTCAGTCATGCAATATTTGACGGTGATGTCTCATGCACCGTATTTAATTTTCCTATTACTTCTGCTGACATATTTTTACTAAAACATACTATATTCCATAGGTTCTTTCTTTTATACTAAGAACAAAAAAAATATATTTTGTTTTTATTTGTAAGTTAAGTATATAAAATCAACCTGACATTTTCTAAATTATTCTAATCAAAGATTTTTGAGGTCCGGACTAACCACATTTAATTTTTATCTTCTTTTGTTTTGTTTTTGTAAAGGTTGTCAACCTGTAGTTTTTTATTTAACAAATTCGTATAATCAGTTGTACCTATAAGAGCTTTGTTATCTGTCACAATCTGACCATTATAAGAAATGTCTGGGATCAATAGTATAAATTTTGGATCTGATGACCATTCGTTACATTAGATCTATCAGTCTGTGCTATCTTGCTGTAGTCCATTAATATTTATTTTATCCTATTTCCACTTTAGTTGTGTTGTTACTTCAACATATCCTAAAATCCTCCGTCTTACATTCAAGCTAAGGGTTTTCCAAACAAAAATAAGAAAAACAAAACCAAAATTGTATTGCTATTCAGTGTAGCAATGTTTTCATATTAGCTTTAATTATATGTCGCTGAACGATTGACTAGCATAATCAATTACACCGAAATCTTTATGTAAACAATGAATTATGAAATTAATTTTAATTATTGAATTCAATCAGTGTTGTGAAAGCTTTTTATTTTTAATGTGTGTATGTGAAGGTGTGGTCAAGTATCGATTTTCTTCAGTGTTGCCTGTTATTAGACTGTGTTGCTAGAATCAAAAATATTTTGGGTAGAAAATAATAAATAAAAAATCAACAATGAAATACCACATTAATATTTTGAAAATGTTTTTTTTATTAACACTTACATTTTTACAGCGCTCCTAGCCAACAGAGTAATACTATAAAATGAATCGGTGTAAAGAACTGTCGAACGCAAAACAATGTTAGTTCTACAGTGTACGATAAACAAACCGCTTACAAAGATCAGATCATTACAATAATATCATCAACGACTATTGTCAGTGAGATGTACATCGTTCTCATCAAACAAGCACAGAAGGTCACCCTAAAGAAACGAACTTCATTTAAATCTATAAACATTTCATATAATTTAGATTTTATTAGTCGCTATAATGTTATATTTTACTTTTGTAACCATTATTATAATGTTATATGTATTCGTTACGAAAAATTGAAATGAATCGCTCCACTTGGTCCTCGGCGGGTGCACGACTGCCTCCCCGTCTGCGGCGCCCGCTCGACAACGACCGGCCACCTACCGCGCCGCGCAAGAACCAAGTGCGGACTAAAACAAGATGACTCTATCATAACTGTATAATTTTAAAAATTTCTAATTACGCATCCCTACGTTTTGTTATTATCTTTTAATTAAGAAATAAAATCTTACGTAATTACCATGAGCAGCCTATTTTAATAAATTTGACAAAATTCGCTAATAATCTGATTATTTTTTAGAAAAGAAATGCGTCGGTTCCGGGCCGGGCGGCCGGCTGACGAGATACGAACGAACAATAGTCGACGGCAGTGCTGTATGAACGTGTAGCGGTGCGACGCGCGCGCACCGCCCCCCGCGCCTCTAAGCGTTCGCGACTGTGTATGCTTTATTTATCTACTTTTACAATTGAAAATACGGCATCAAAATTTCAACTACCTACCTAACAGTAAGCAGTAGTACACTAAAACTCAGGCACTCCACATCGACCTCTCATACACCATGCACCCGATCGAATCGTCAACTAAACTTTATTCACTCGAAAAATTCAACTTAAATCTAATTCACTTAAATTATAATAATAATAATGGCTTCTTAACTGTTAATTTTACAACAAATGCGTTTCGTTGGCCGCCGAGCACGGAGCGCGGCGGGCGTCATACTTCTGCCCACTCGATTCACGAACGATGAACTACCGCTAAACGATAATTTATTACTTATTACATAAGTATGTGAAAAACGATTTTTATTAGTATTACTTTTAATCTATCTTATAATGTCATCAGTGTCACTGAGGGCGTACTACTGTAACATGAAATCCGAGTCGGCGGCCGCTAGCGCGTGACGTGCCGTGAGGCCTGGGCCGCATGGCGGGCCGCACGGCGGGCCGCGGGCCGGCGGCGAGCGGGCCGGGCCGCACGCCCCGCGGGCCGCACGCCTGCGCGCCCGCCGCCGCCGCGCGACTAACTCATAATAATATCAGACAGAGATTCAACAAATATCGAAAAGATTCATCAAATTGTCGCATGACAGTCGAGATACTCGAACGTTTTAAACGATCTCGATACAAAAATAACATGATTTACGATTTAAAATAATTATGGTGTATAATTTTTTTTTATATCATCACAAATACCAACTTCATTCTCCACTGTGCATATATACATACATAGTTCGTTAGAAACGATAGTGTAAAGTGTGCGGTGGCGAGGGGCGGGCGCGGGCCCGACCGGCGCCAGCGCAGCCGCGTCCTCTCGGTCACGTTACGCAATTAAACATCAGAATAACATAGAACACTCGACAGGTACAAACACAGGTGCCCCTGTGCGGAGCGATGCGGTAACAAGCGGTGAGAAGCGTACACGACAGCGATTACACATATACCGGAACGGCACCGCAAACCTCTGTCAGTCTGATATAAGAACACAAATGAACTTTATGTACGCAGTAACTAACTGATGCACGACGGTGTGGACAGTGGTCGGTGCGATTTAGTAGTAAGTCTCTTGTTCGAGCCAGCCGCCGGGGTTGCGGCGCAGGTAGAAGCGTCGGATCTCATCGTAGATGAAGATCGACAGCATGAATGGAATTGCAGGCAGCCACCACACGAACCTGAGGGCAAACAGATCAAACGTGAGCACTCGTCAAGCAAACATGATCAAGTATTTCAACTCTCAAGTATTGACCCAGTGCATGATACTCACTTGAGAGGGTACATCCTCAATCCCTTGTCCATTCCAGGCGTGTAGGAGAGGAATGCAGCGAGCGCGGTTTCGAAGATGAGACCGAAGTTCAGAGCCCAGTTGCGCATGCCCTGGTGGATGATCGAGTTACGACGCGTCTTGCAGATGATCAGATCAGCCCATTGTACTACCACGATGGAGACGAAAAATGCGGTGTGGCAGGTAAACTCGAGAGCCTTGCGGTCGCGGTACGTCTGGAAAATTTGGAAGTTTCATTATAAACTGAACAACTGATAGATACTTGGGAGATACCGATTTGTATGAATGTGTCTTTAAATTCGCTTACAAAATGGAAAAGGCAAGTAAAGTATGCAGTGACGTCAGGTGCTACAGGGTCGATATGATTGGTTCAAATGGCCATAGACGTTCTGATGATGATACTCTGCTATCTTCTGTTTTCAGTTGTCTTTTCCATTGTAGAGCAAGATCAAATTGGAGGAAGCGTGAGGTTAACGTACCCATTCCTGTCCATAGGAGTCAGTCAGATCGTTGATGGCCTTTGAGTCCCATTCTCTTCTGATACCGAAGAGATGCATCGGCAAGAAGCCGTTCTCAGCCATGATGACGAAGTACACGAAGAACCCAGCCGCGGCTTGGATCATGCCGATTTGGCCGTACGCCATTGAAATAAGCCTGTATACACCCGGGCACAATGTCAAGTTTTGAACTCATAGGTCTTGCAAGTTAGTAAATTATTTTTCTTTTAAAGGGCTTCTACTGTTACTTATAAAATCTGTTAATTTAAGTGCAATTTTGCTTGTGAGAGAATATCAATGTTAATTTTTATTGATTAGTTTTTACTCTGATTGGGCTTTATTTTAATCAAAAGAAAATTTCTATAAAGCAGTTAGTTCTTTTTTTGAAAAAATATCACCGTCTAAAGAATGACAAATGAGACTTTGTTTTAAAATAAAAAAGTAATAACAAAAACATATTGGAATCTATTAAGATTCCAATATGTTTTTGTTTTAAATTGTTACTGTGTACGATTTTAGCATCAGTCTAATTTGTCACAAGTTTTTTCATCTTTAATGCATGCTTTGAAAACCAGAATACAGTGGGTACCTCTTTATGTTAACATATTTTTGTTGTATACAGTTAGATTTTTGTTTTCTCTGAGTATTCCGTTTTTCAAGCCATTACCAATATTTTAAATTTCAGGTTAGGTTGTAAGACAATCCATTGAAGGTTCACACAAGCATGCAAGTATCTTTTCAACTATCTGGCGAAGAAAGCTCAAGCGATTTTTTGTTACAATTTCATTGTGTTAGTAAAGAAGTAATAAATAAAATAAAATACTGGAAGATCAAGCAAGAAGAGTTTAAATAAATATAAAGGAACTGTAACAATAGCTGTACAAAACTGCCTAACTGTGGTGTATGTAACATGTGGGGCTTGGAAGCGCTATCAGCGGTGTGATCTCGGCACTACAACGTGCTTCAACTATGAAGAATATACTACATAATATAAACCAAAATATATATAAAGTATATACTAAGAAAATATAAAAATAAATGTTACAATATAAAAGATGCTCCATGTCGCCTAAGACATTCCTTCAACAAAAACGTTTGTTTAAAATATTAGTCATGAACCATTCGACCACCACTATTCTACTTTGGCTAACACGTAAACTCACACACAATAATAACCACTAGTGCGTTCTCCATGACGGAGACTAAAAACATTTCTCTAATTGCTCGCTAAAACGTGCAACTTTTTTTTTATCGACACAGCATTGCATCGCTAACTTTAATAATTGAATTTCTAATATTGAAATATGGAAGAGTGAAGATTATACAGATATAGAAAGTACTAGGTCGTCTAGTTCTAGAGATTTCTAAGGTAATTTTGTATAAATCTAAATAAATTTAAACAAGATAATAGATTTAATTAAAATAAATACTGTTGCTATGAAGAATTCGGTATATTTATTTTGTATCATGTACTTGAAAGCGTCGCGTCTATTGATTTCTATCGGGATAAGGGTTTACTCTAATTCATATATCGGGTTGACAGCCAATTGCAATACGATGGACAAGGTGGGGGGATTGGATCGTCATAATCACTCTTCCACATCCAGTGTCAAATGGTACTGTTGAACCACAAGTAGCCGCACCACTCTGAATATTTAATCTCACCAAATGGAGGTGGTTGTATGCACAAGTTATGACGGTGGGCTAGTCATTGTGTTAACACCCAAATGAGAATCTAGTAAGCGTCTGGGCTCGCGTGGTGACGCGCGCCCGATGGCGGAGTGGGTGCGGGGCCAACCTTCTGTTGACGAGGTTGTCACGGTAAGGGTCCCGGGGCTGCCGCTTCATGATATCGGACTCGGGCGCCTCGTACGCCAATGATATAGCAGGCACCTTCGGTAACACAAGCAATCAGGACAAACCAACACTTGCGCGACTGGCACGCACCGACTTATACATAATAAATATACGTACATACACCCCTCGGCTACGCCGCAACCTATATCTACAACTAGCGTTATTAGAAATTAATTAATATCAAAAAAATACATTAAACTATTTATTGTAGGTACTTAAATTACGCAAAAATTAGCTAGTAAATATAAAAGTGGAAAAATTGGCGTGATTGAGATTCAAAAATTATGGCAGCTGGTACTAGCCTTGAGGAGACAAAATATCTGAAATACTACGCTAGTGAAAGAAGTTACAAATATAAGCCCTAGCAGCATGTTGTATCATGTAACTTATAATACAGTGTCGCTGTGCCTAACAGTATAAAGATACGTAGAGACGTTGTGTATAATATATGAGTATGCGTGTGATGAAGCCTGTTACGTAAACGTGTGAGAGAATACCGAATGAAAGGATGTCATTTGTGAGATAAATATCGTGTCATGAGATCATGAGAGGTAACAAATAATGAGAAAGTCAAAATACAATAAGTATAGAATAAATAAATATCAGTCATATTGTAAAGACGTCGGGTGTGTTCATACATGCACGATAGACAAATGACAGAGACAGGGAGACACCAAACTTACCTTGGCACACGAACACAGAACATAGCGGAAAAGAGTATTAAAAAACCACAAATATACAATGGAACAATGCGTTTGGTCTATGAGCACGACGCCGTGTGTCGAAACACGTTATTCCATCACCACATCAAGCTACATAGTTAAAGGAAATAGGAGATACGTTAGTATAGAAAAATATATAAAAAGACATCGCAAGGCAAAGTTAGGAGCGGTGCGATTGTCGCCTTCAATATCCACACACAGAGAGTTCTAGAATCGTGTACCTACAGGACACCGTCCACACACTGCAGGCAACAACCAAGCCTCAATATTGAAGACTAGACACGTGGTAGCAAGCAAGTAGCGGATAGAATAATATCTTTGAACGAGTCTCGTCACTCGTGATGTTTTACCTCTCGTTAACGAGTTTATCAGTGAAAGGGTTACGCGGCTGTCGCTTCATAATGTCAGATTCAGCCTCCTCGTAAGCCAGGGAAATGGCGGGCACCTACACAAACACTAGCGACGTGAGCGACGGGCGAAGCGAACCGCGCCACAAGCGCTCACGCATCGCACGAAAGCGTGGTGCATCATTGTCACATGTGTACAACATCGAACATATAGCAACGACATTACAATCAGACGCCACACCGAACCGGCGACACGACAGGAACGTTAGTCCACGCCAAGCTCAGCAGCGTATGCTTGCAACTGGTTACGCTTAAAAACTATCACAAAAATAAAATTTAACACAAAAAATGTAGATCATGAGATGACTTCAGTTGCAGACGGGAATCTTTGTAACTTAAAAAATACAAAATGAACCGAATGGTATGAGGATGAGAATGGAATGTTTTTGAAATAAATCACAATGTTCGATGGACGTTCTGAACTTGAATTGATGGTACCTAATGGAGTGATATGACTGTGGTAACATTCGTGTGTTGTGTTTGTCTTAGCTGTGGGACATATCTATGTGGACCTTCTTGCGGACGTCACATACTGTCCGCCATGGGCTTATAAACGGCTAGTATTTCTCGGATGTCAGCAAGTTTAATTATTGAGGGATTAGAACAAAACACATCTACGTACATCATCTCCTCATTCCTACAAGACTTCCAGCTCTTATCAGGAACATGATATGGACAGCACGTATTAGTAATGTAGCCTATTAGTTTGTCTGCCTGATTTTAGTAGAATCATGCATGACTCTACATTTTTATAACACTGTAACACAAGTTTGTTATTTACGTAATCGTAACTTACAAACTTATATCCTGACAAAAGATAATTTACAAAAGCTACTTTAGTATGTATTGTTAAATTGATATAATATTTTGAACGTTACGATTACGTGAATAAGGTACACATTAGAAAACACCCACTCGTCACGATATCGAAACAACAGCGACGTTATTAGCTGAAAACCAGTTAGTAGTTATATGGCAACATAACAGTATGTAATCACATAATAAAGATTAAAGACCTCTCATTGACTAGTTTGTCGCAAAATGGGTTCCTAGGCGGACGTTTCATAATGTCTGCTTCAGCTGTCTCGTAGGCCAACGCGATCGCTGGCACCTAAGTCAATCACTTATTTAATATAAACTGTAATAATAATACCAGCTCGAGGGATCTTCAGCTGAAATATTTAAGTAAAATAGTATCTTCTATAAATACTTATACTTTATTCGACAGCCTTTGTTTATTACTATTTGCGATTGCGACCAATCTTTCATTTTTTTTAAAGCAGGACTTGGTAAAGTTACCATTTTTCATATGAATTTTGAGAGCTTTCGTCTTTCGAATGAACAAAAGCTGTGAATAATATCAGTAACAATAATATAAGTTTATAAAAATAGTAATATTGTATGGTACATTGTAAGAGCACAATTTCAAGAACCAATTCAGATCAAATTACACCACGCCAAAACTCAACATAGTATTAAAATTCTTATTTAATATAAAAATCAAAGTAACTGACTCTTGCAATGTAACAGTTTCTATAACAGAATAGCTCATAAAACTTTAGAAATAAGGTCGAACTTACCATGTCAGTTCCAAGATCGATGCAGAGGATAGTAACGGTTCCTAAGGGCAGTGGAATGTCGCAGAGGATGAAGGCAAGGAAGGGTGAGATTTCGGGAATGTTGGAGGTCAAGGTGTACGCAATAGATTTCTTCAAGTTGTCGAAGATGAGACGTCCTTCCTCTACGCCAGTTACGATTGAAGCGAAGTTGTCGTCAAGCAGAATCATGTCGGCAGCCTAGGAAATTGTTTGATGGTCAATATTACCAGGATTTTACACACATTTTGTTTTATTGTTTCAAAGCCTCGTTTTCGGGTAAACAAAAGTTGTACAACATTGTTTCCAACATGGAACTGTATTGCGGGAAACATGTTGCTTTTAGATGTTGTTGCTGCAACATAATTTCGCATTCTTGATTCCCATGAATATGCGACTTCACAGTTCTTTTTTCGTATGTCCCACTTACTTGCTTAGACACGTCAGAGCCAGCGATACCCATGGCAACACCAATGTCAGCCTTCTTGAGAGCGGGCGAGTCGTTTACACCATCGCCAGTTACGGCCACGATGGCTCCAAGTCGCTGGCAACCTTCCACAATGATCAGCTTCTGTTGTGGCGACGTACGGGCGAATACGATTTCCGTGTGATATCTGTTTGATAAAAAATTATTAATATAAAAAAATATATTAGTGATGAAGTAAATAATTAAAAGGCATTTTTCTGATTATTCGTGTGTTGATATTGCACATCCGCTTTGTAGGACGGAAATGTTTATTTTTAACTTATATTTTTTTATAATTTAATACATCAAGCGCAACTTACTTCAAAATCTCATCCAGTTGATCACCGTTCAGCTCCCTGAGTTCAGTTCCGTGGACGACTGCGGCTTTAGCTTCGCGAGGGTTGACTTCAGAAACGGGGATATTCAGCCGAGCGGCAATGTCTTCAACGGTCTCGTTTCCTTCAGAGATGATACCTACGGACTTTGCGATAGCTTTGGCAGTGATAGGGTGATCCCCAGTTACCATGATAACCTGGAAAAGATACAAAAAAGATTAGTAAGAAGTTATGAAAAAGGGCAATTTGATACTGTTATTTATTTAACTGTTCATTATTACCTTAATACCAGCCGATCGGCACTTAGCAACAGCGTCAGGCACGGCAGCGCGGGGAGGATCAATCATACTCATCAGGCCGACGAAACGAAGGTTGTCCAATGGGAAGTTAGGGTCATCAGTGTTGAACTTGTAGCCAATGGGGTACTTGTCCGAGGGTAGTTGAAGATCGCAGAATCCGAGCACACGTTCACCAAGTCCACCGAGTTCCAAGTAAGCGTTGTTGAAAGCTTCCTTCATTTCTTCATCCAAAACCTGACAAAAGAAGTATGTATTAGATTTTGAATGAAGAAGTATTACGTCATTTGTTTTTTGTCAGATATTTTACCTTCTCCTTTCCGCCAATGAAAATGGTGCTGCAACGTTCCAGAATCCTTTCGGGGGCGCCCTTCATGACAAGCAAGTGGCGAGGATCGCTAGGGTCATCGCTCTCGTGGATCGAAACCTGGTATTTATTGGTTGAGTTGAAGGGAATCTCGCAGGCCTTCTTGTTGCGCTTCCTGATCGATAAGACATCTCCAAGAGCCAGTTCCATACATTTGAGCAGAGCAGCCTCTGACGCGTCGCCGGCAACTTCTTTCTTCAGAATTGGGACACCATCCTGACCACCCTTGAATTCAGCTCGGTTGCAAAGAGTAGCGATTTTAGCCAGGGCCTTGAATCCGGGGCTGGTGCGGTCTGTGGACAAAATTATCATTATTATGAACTCCACCCAAAATCGAAGACAAGTTATTTCTTGACTTTCACTATTACATACCATATTGAACTCCAGACTGATCTTCGGTGGTGTCAGCTTCAATGATCTGGTTATCGAACCACATGTGGGCGACAGTCATCCTGTTCTGTGTCAAGGTTCCAGTCTTATCCGAGCAGATGGTGGAAGTAGACCCGAGGGTCTCGACGGCCTCCAGATTCTTGACCAGGCAATTCTTGGAAGCCATTCGTTTGGCAGTCAAAGTCAGACATACGGTTACAGTGGCCAATAGACCTTCAGGTACGTTGGCTACGATGATACCTGGGAGGAAGGACATAGGTTTAACAATGAGTACCTAACATAGGAAAAATATCAAATGTCTTACTTTTTTTGGTATCAGAACTTACCAATAAGGAAGATGACAGCGTCCAGCCAGTGATAACCGAGGATGAAGGCAATGACGAAGAAGGTTACTCCGAGGAACACAGCCACGCCGGTAATCAAATGAATGAAATGGTGGATTTCCTTGGCAATAGGGGTCTCTCCAGTGTCCAATCCCGAAGCCAATCCAGCGATACGGCCCATCACCTATTACATAGCACAATTAGACATTTATTTCGTAAGGGAGATAAAATTAATCTCACTTTTGTATCTCCAAGTTCAGACTAACCGTATTATCGCCACAGCAGATGACAACGCCCTTCGCCGTACCCTCGACCGCGTTAGTAGAGAAGAATGCCAAGTTCTTGGTTTCCAATGGGTTTTCATGAGTGAAATCGGATCCACGCGATTGGGGTTCAGATTCGCCGGTTAAACTTGAGTTGTCAACCTTGAAGCCTCGCGCCTCGATGACACGGATATCAGCAGGGATGCGGTCACCGAATTTCACCTAGGAATTTTATGGACAATATTTAAGTTGTGCTTGTACGGATGCCAGCACATCAAGCTACACGAAACTGTCAAATTTACCCAATCAATTTTGAACCTTATGCTTTAGTGATAAAGTTGAAAATCTATTAAAGAAATTTGACAGATTGTAGTACCTTGATGTGCTGGCGTCTGTACATTCGGGACCTAGATGAATTATATGCTGGATAATTGTATCATGGTTCTTACTTCAACAATATCACCAAGCACCAAGTCTTCAGCGCGCAGCGTCAACTTTTCACCCTCACGAATGACGGTAGCGAACTGAGGTACCATGTTCTTGAACGATTCCATGATCTTTGAAGACTTGCTTTCCTGATAGTATGAGAAAATGCCCGTAACGATAACAACAGCCGCCAATACAATGCCGAGGTACAGGTTGTCATCTGCAGGTTCTTCAACGGTACTCGCCTGGGAATTAAATTAGTCAGGGTCAATTGGATTGCTACTTCACTTAATTATTTAAGCTTAATCAGCATCTCTCAATGCACTGCTACTGACCTGAATTCCGTAGGCAATAAAGCAAAGGATAGCACCAATCCACAATAATAATGCGAAACCACCGAACAGATTTTTACAAAACTTCACCCACTCGGGCGTCTGTTTTGGCGGCGTGAGTGCGTTTGGACCGTCTCGTTCGAGGTTCTCTTTCGCTTTTGCGTGACTAAGGCCCTGGAAAGAAGAACATAATATGTGTATTCCAGGTTACGCTTAAATACTTGGTAAAGCTTTCAGCTTCATCAAGCTGTATTTTTAAAACGATGGTCTTACATTTTCGGGATGTGTCTGAAATCTTTGGTAGAGCTCTTCGGGTGTTACTTTGTGAAAATCGATGTCCAACTCCTGTTTGAGATCATCTAAATCTCCTGCTTTCCGTTTTTTCGCGGGGGGTTTCCGGCGTGTCTGTAATATTTACACAAAGAATATATGAATACGTGACAGTAGTATTTCACGGATCTATATTTTAACACATTATTCAATTGATAAATTTTTCGCTTAGGTTTAACATACAAGCGAAATGATGAAGTATCAAAATGCAATGCGAAATAAAATGCATTGAAAACCATGCAATACTTTAACGTTGACAGCTGCTGGTCTTGCGACTGCTGGCGTCATTGGTCACTTAGCAAGATTATATGAAAGATGGTAATGTAAATAAAAACCTTGTACTGTCCGTCAGCGGTTCTATTATCGTCCTTAATGGGTCCAATGGTGGCGACGCGGTACGAGTCGGTACGGCCATGCTGTAAACACAACTAGGGGCTAGACACTTTCTACTAGGCGGCCCTATGGGCCATGCACTCATGGATGAATGGGTGACAGTGAAGAGCATCGGTATCGCATGGAACCATCCTAAAAGGATCTCATGATATGCATGAAGAACAAAAGTGAGATGCATGCAATATCGATACTCAAGAACAAAACATGTAAAAGGAAATCATAAAGCATCTGGATGCTGTGTCTTCAATCAATAAACATGAAACAATCCAGGAACTTTGTTCAAACATAAAAAATAAATGCATGTTGATGTTAACATAAGACAAAGGGTAGCGCTAATATACAAATTGCATCTAATGATGATTGTGCTATGATGTAATAAACTACAATTTGTAAGGGTGTGTAGGGAAAAATTCAATAGACGTACGTATTCATTTGAAAAGCGTTCAATTGCAAAGCATTACACAGTAACAGAGCGTATGAGCCATAACCTTGCCAACTGAGTGCTCTACAGAGCTAGGGACCAACGGCTCAATGGCGCTCAATTGGTCTGAACTAGTTGCGCGTGCGAACCTGAGCGAATGTAAGGACACCGCACAGGCGTACACCTCTACGCATGGACGACTTCACACATAGAACCTCAACACCAAAGTATTATACATGTGTCCATACTACAACTGAATACTCACATTATCTTTTTCCATAGTGTTCTGGATTATTTATCCTTCAACGAGTAATTCCTATCGGCAGAGTGTGTTATTGTTTACTGTCCAACTACTCATTCAGTAATGGATGGCCTCAAAATTAAAATTGCCTGGATATGGGCTCATACGTAACAAACTAGTACGCTATATGCGCTAAAAGGGGAGTAATGTCACAAAGTCTAAATGCGTCCGCGGTGCCGTAAACAAGCCAGCCGTCGCCGTCGATAATTGATGAACGTTTTCATAGCAGGCCTCATTAAACTGCGCCCTGAATTCCCGTGAAGGTTATCGCGAGAATAACTAGAATAACAGGCTGTGAAATGCACTCGTGCCGGAAAATGCTACGAGTAATGGATTGTATAATGAGGGAACCTTCAAGTAAGCTGAGAAGTCCGACTTCCGTTACGGGTAGGGGTGGTATGAATAATGGATGTCCAAGATGGATTGAAATTAAAAGAAGGGGTGTCGATATAACCGGGGCGAGCGAGATAATGATGAAAACGGAATATTCATAGGATATATTGAGTTTGGCTTCTGCCTTGTACCACAGGGTGCAAGGCAGGGGCCACACTGGAACTGACATGCGGCAGCGGCAACGGAGGCGGAGCGGCGCGGCGGCGTGTCCCGTGAGTTACATAAGCGGCGCGCACATCGGGCATGCGCACTGCGAAGCAACCCCCGCGCGCTACCCTCGACATAAATAGCTAAAAGACAAGGTTGCCACCCCGGGGCCCCGACACGACCGCATTTATAATCTCTATAAAGGTTAAACCGGAATATCTGATGGAAAATCGAAACTGGTTCTAGCGAGAATAAAACAGCGACTGTCTACATGGGGATGATTAACCCGCTTTCAAAACCTTGAAAGGAGAGGATCAGATAAAAGTGATTATTTTGCGGAAGGGTGTTCCCCCGCGTGTGAGAAGCAACATTTCTTTACACGAATAAGGTTAAATAATAATAGTACTGACAAATACGCACTCTAATAAAATCTTTGATTTTTTGCCAGACGAATGAATCAAAATTACCCAGTTAAAATATCATCAAAACATTAAATAGAGGTGATTCAGTCAACGAATGGCATACAAATGCCATGTCATGTGTCAGCCAGCCGGCGAAGATTCATTGCCACGACCGCAAAACTGCTTTCAACCGAAAATTTGTGGTTACTACTGTAGTAGATGCGTGACGCGTGAATGAGACAATTATTTTTAACATTAATGATGCGCGGCTAATGTGACGTGCCTCCGGATCCCCGTGACGCCGCGATCCTCGATCGTTGCCAAAACACTATTATTATCTAAACCCTACTTTCCCGCGGCCTATCTGGAGATCTAGACGAGCATAAGGAACAACAAACCTTGGCGAATCTACGTTGAATTCCACAAGCAACCAAAAATGTATCGATATTACATTTATTTTATCATAATCTTGAATTAGCAGCACTAGTGATTGATTGTGGTGCTAAAACAATTTTTCTTAAACGAAAACTTTTGCCGAAAATTTTTCAGTATTTGTTTTTGCATTTAAATAACCGTAATACTTAAATCAACCGGAAGGTTTCAGAGCTGTTACTTCGTTTACATTCCCAAGATGTAGCTCTTAGCAAGTGCTATTTCTTGGATGTTTGATTAACAAGTTGTAGCACTCGGTCTTCACTTGTAAAAACGATTATGATTTATTGTTATTTGTATGTCCATGTCAAAAGAAGCAATCAGAATAAAACTGCTAAAGTTATTGGGTCAAACCACCCCGAAGATAAGGTTGAAAGTTACAAGATAATTATGTTATTTTGATAACCTATGTGTAATGGCATTGACAAATTAAGAACAATGAAGTCATAATACTTAATGTTGTTGTTTAAATTAAAGATCATTGAACCACGAGCTCGAAATATTATACCCAAGGAAAAATATTTCATAAGTGTAAGTCTATAACTATAACTGAATACTGAAGGGATTGTTACGTAAAGATGAGGTCCGAATGAGACGGAGGACTGGGTGTATCTGACGAGGAATGCAAGGGGAAGTGATTAAGATGAGACTGGGATGGCAATAGTTCTGTAATGGCGTAAGGCGTGGTACCAGTCTATGGCAATGTGGCCGTGGCAACAAATGGTGGATATATCAGGCGACAATCTACTGCAGATGTGTCCTTTAATCATATTGCATTAATTTATGAGCTGAATGATATAAATCGCTGTTGCAATAGAAACTGCATTTTATAATGATGATATGGTATTACTAATTTAGTGCAGTTCAAAAAATATAAGATTCCATCCGCGAAAATTGTAATAAGATTTCATCAACGAAGCCGGATTAAGTTTGCACGAGAGGAATGGCTGAGGAGTCATTGTTTGTTCAGAATTCAATTAACTCAAGAGGTTCAAATAGATATAAAATTGCAAAGAGAAGATAAGAAAAGATAGGAAACACCTTCAAGGACCACGTCTAGCATCCTAATTGCTGCGTGCTGTCGTCATAAAGGATAAAGGAAATACTCCAATAGAGCGACGGTACTCTATGCGATTTAAATGACATAATGACGAAAGCAATTTTCTAATAAACCTTCGGTACTCTTATAGTTGTCGTGTCCGAACCACGGTTGGCTCCCGCGACAACCTGTTAGCCACTTCCTTCAGAACACCTAGTGAGGAATGGTCTTTTTGCCTTAGTAATATGATCACGTGTTCAGGACATGACGTTCGTAGAAGACAGGACATTCGACTTAAATGGGCGTGGGGAAACTAGAGCAAGCTGAGTGCGAAAATCAATATTTTCAGCTAACAGGAATTGTATTGCGCGAAATGTACAGATTTTGCGAATTGCGGTTTCTGTTATATTTGATGCTGCTTTCAACATTGGCCAAAATATTTTTTTTGAAGATTCTATTTCTGTGCGCATGATTAGCGAAGTGCAAGATTTTATTTTAGTGAGATAAAAAGAAATAATCAATGATAATTATGTACCACCAACAGAGCTACAATTGGTATATTGAGGAATATTCAAAGCCCAATGTAAAAAAGTAAATGAAATCGTAGTTTCGAGGCGGTACCTACTAATGATTCCTCAGAATTATAACCCGTCTAATTCCTAAGACGGATTATAATTCTGAGTCTTGCCTAACCAGATCCTAATTTTCTGAAACCAATATTTCAATTAGAGTTTTTAATTGCCATTCTTTTTGTTGTTAAAAGTTATCTCTTTTTGCTTTTAACTTTTTTAAAGATGCAAGTACAAAGATGTACGAAAATGAAATCAAGACAAAGTCACCGAAGTGCCGAATTACTAAAGAGGATTGAGGATAATTCATGTTTAAGGGAGATTCTTATAAAAATATTAAATAGAAATTTATCAGGATGTTTCAAGGAAGTGATTCGGTACTGGCATATGAGGGACCGAGCGGAGTGTCCCTCTCCGCACAGATCGATACGCCGAGTTACGCAACCCGACCGGCGCCGTCTCCGATACATTGCTCCTCTTCAGTCGCCCAAACTTTTCAATTTATTATATCCTTAAATCCTATCCAAAAACATAAAAACTACAGACTAAAACACATTCGGTGCAATATTATAATTAAAAAAATAGACAAAGGAACTCAAGCGGTTGCAAAGAGAAAAACGACGACTTTTCGGCTACGTGCACAGGATAATGGACCGGTTAACATTTTGTGACAGAACAAAGGCGATAGAACGTGCAAATGGTTTCCTGCGGTGAGACTGCACAGAGACATGAGTCGAGGATCGCAAGCACTGTTCACGAGCAGCCGAGCCCCCGATGGCAGCCGGGGGCTCCTTCGTTACCTTTCCGCACTCACTGTTTGCGACATGCACTTACACCTTCACGAAAGCACTGTTTCGGCGACTCGGCACGCTACTGTAAAGGCTAAGGCAAGCACTACTGCAAGCACCGCACTCACCTCGCCCATTTTCGCTAGTCTTTATGTAAAGGCGGATAAAAAGGAACAAGCCGCCTCTCGGTCTCGCCTCTTTCCCTCAACGGAGTGGGGTGGGTCGTCGCTAGTTCTGCAACAACGGGGACCGTTACGGTTTCCTCGTTCCAACGTAAAAACTTAAAAAGTGTGCGCTTTCACGTAGTCTCGTGCCACGGCACTGGCTAAGTCATCTTTGTACGAAACTAAAACCCGGTATGAGAGAGGTGCGCGGATGGCGGAGGCGCGTAGGGCGCGACGTTCGGCGGCCTGCTTCGGGCGGCGACTGACGGTGGGGCCGGCGCGTATTGAGCCGACGGCGCACTGACGTCACACTGCGTCACGACGCCAGCGCCGCGCTGCCAGCGACGCGCGCAACCCGCTGCGCGCGGCGCCCTCTGCTGCCACCGCCCCGCTCGTAACCTTCCACAACCGGTACGTTGACAGCCCCTACAGATCGACAAGCTTTCCGGCGACGCACGTTCTCCAAGATACTATCTACCTAATATTTGTACGATCCCGAATTGAAATAACTTATTTAGCTTAATTCTACACAACCTGATGTATGGAGTGGCTATTATAATAGCCACTATGTGAAAGTTCTTGTACTCGGCGGCGCGGCGTTAATAAATTTTTATGAGCGTCTGTTGGTAGGGCGCGCGGTGTGGGCGGGCGGAAGGCCGTCTCGGCGGGCGGCGCGGCGCGCCCAGCCCTAATACTATATCGAGTACTTATTGAGAAACGGTCTTATCTTGAGGGCAAACTCTTCGCGGAAGAAGGCTTATTATCGCCAAAATAAGATGTAGACAGATATTTAAAATGTCAAACTCATTGGAAACTTTTCATTTGATCAAGACTTGTGGTTTTCGTAAAGCATTACGTTACCATCAGTTTATATTTGGGTAGCCAATAAATTTTATAGCAAGTGAATACATTTGCGTCTAGTTTATTGCATTCGTATTATGATAATGTCATAACCTCCGCATATAAATAAATTTTAGACGTAAATGTTTTATAGTCAGAGGCCCTCTTATAGTAACTACCCCGGTCGACTAAATCCGTAGGTTTCAGTTTCTGGAGCACACGCAGAATTTATTACTTTTGATCGCGGACTAGAAATCCGCATTACCTCGAAAGAACTGGCCAAGTGCGAGTCGGACTCGCACACGAAGGGTTCCGTACCACAAGGCAAAAACGCCGAAAAAAAACACGTTTGTTGTATGGGAGTACTTGTTGTTATAGCGGCAACCGAAATACATCATCTGTGAAAATTTCAACTGTCTAGCTATCACGGTTCATGAGATACAGCCTGGTGACAAACAGACAGACATACCGTGGAGTCTTAGTAATTGGTTCCTTCTATCTGGCAGAATATTGATGCTCCAAAATTTATTTGGCATAACACACTTGGCATAATCTTTTTTAAACGAATATTTTTAAGGCATAAAAAATATTTAACATAATTATTGTTTGGCCGAATGTTTTTACAATGGCATACTTTTAAGATGGCAGAATTTTATTTGGCGTAATTTCACTTTGCATACTATGAAGATGGCAGAGTTTTATTTGGCATAATTTCACTTGGCATAATATAAAGATAACAGTAGAATTATTTTTTAACGAATGTTGTTTGTTCGGTGTATTTTTCCATGGTATTTGAATGAACTACAAAAATAATGGTTTCTATAAGCGATCTCGGGACTTGAGTTAGGTTAGGTTCCTTTAGACCCTGTAGACAGAAATAGAGGCCTGTAAACCAACTTAGACCCTAATTAATTATTAAAGAAAAATGGTTAGGTTAAAACTGTGACCCCTTCGCACGAACTCACGTATGCCAAAAGACGATTCTGACTGTGAACTTTCTGCGATATGATGGTTCTACTTTTTAATTATTATGACTTACAAAATTATGAGTTTTGAATGTATATGAGTGTATGCCAAACGATTTTCTACGAAATGAAGTTTATGCTATACGCTGTTATGCAAAATAATATTATGACACAAAAAGTTCAGCTATAAAGGGGGGACCCCTTAGTAATAGGGTCCCGTTTTTACCTTTATTTTTACGGAACCCTAAAAATAAATTTTTGGCGTGTTACATGGGGGTCATTAAATCTTTTGTCCAAAAAAAACGGACTACACGTTGTATTTCTAGCTTGAATTTCCCCGTATTTTGCTCAGCTGAGCATAGTAACCAAATCGTAATAGTAACCACATCGTAGAATGTTCAATAAATTTTGAAAAGTTTCAAACCAAAATCGTGATAAACTGTGGCCACAAACAAACACGTGGAAACTATTCCAAACGACGAACTAGTCATGCATTTCTAAAGCTAATTTTAGATAATCGATGAAGTAAATTGCCATCGCCCTCTTTGTGGCACATTCGATTTACCGTATGCAAGTAGTGATCGATCCGATTGCCTGGAAACCAGGACGGGCCATGAATAACGTAACACTAACAGCGAACTAGTGTCTGAATAAATGATTGATGTCATAAAAATATGGCTGTTATAAATAAATCACCGAGTGAAAAGATGTATGAAGATCAGAAAATGTTCGGTGTATCTATACGTAATAACCGAAATTGTTTACAAATCCTTTGTTATTTATACCAAAGAGATCAAAAGGGTAGCAGTAATAAACTTAGTACTTTGGGCTTCACTGGTAACATGTATTCACGTGTCGGTGTAGAATACGTTACATAAGTTAGCATTTTATGGAGCGCTTTTTTACTTCAATGTATTTTTTTTTTACCATGAATTTTGCGTCCTGCCGGTCGATTCTGTAAAAGTCTCACCGTGAAAACTTAGGTGACGTGAGTTAGTTTTTGCTAGGCATTGACACTATTGACAGCTCACTCCACGCTCACTTCACCTAAGTTTTCACGGTGAGATGGCTACAGAATCGCACTGCTGAATCGTAAATCGCTACGATCTAATCGTAAAAATATGTATTTTTTAGGGTTCCGTAAGTACCTCAAAAAGAAAAACGGAACCCTTATAAGATCACTTCGTTGTCCGTCTGTCTGTCCGTCAGTCAAGACCCTTTTTCTCAGGAACGCGAGGAATTATCAAGTTGAAAATATTAATAAATACTCAGGGCTGCAATCCCTTGAAGCGGTGAAAAAATCAAACTTCTAAGTCAACGCAATCAAAAGATAGGTAGGTACGGGTGTTTATGTTCCGAAATCAAAACCCATAGGGTACTTCCCGTTGACCTAAAATCATGAAGATTGGTAATAAGCAATGTGATGTAGCACAAGTAAAACCGTAAATTTGTAGTTGCATTACAAATAATAATAATAATTTTAAAACTATTTACATACCTACAAAGTACGGGGCCTTTCGTTGCGCGAGTCCTACTTGCACTTGACCAGTTTTTTTTTTTTAAATAAACAAACACACACACACACAGAAACATGATCTTTTATTTTTAGAAGTAAAACAAAATATCATGTCATCGCGGAATGCAATGTTTGTCCCATTTTTGGTTTCCACCCTTTGCTGAAATAGCCTATTTCAGATAACGACGACGAGACAACGTGTTTTAGAAAAATATTAATTTTGAATACCTTTATCGAATACATTTTCGGACTTCCGTGATTTAAGTGATTGAGTCACTTAAATCACGGAAGTCCGAAAATGTTCCTACGTGGAAATAGTATTTTTTGAAGTAGGTTAAAGTACACAGATTATCCCATTATGGACGAAAACAATATGACGCAATCTACTGAAACAAAGCCTAAGCTATTTTAGAATACAAAACACAGATGGAACTTTTATACAAATTCACTTTGAGTAACGTAATTTTTAAATTAAAGCCATTACATAAACAAGTTTCCGTCTGAAAAATTAATGCTACCATTTTCCGATACCAAAAAAAAATAAACGATAAATATTAACGATTTTCGACATCGCATCAGTATCTTGTTTCACGCCAGTGTTGAATTTGGCAATTCATCCCTCTGTATACGAGGTGAAGGGATTAATGACAGGGCTGAAACTCATCAATTTTCACGTCATTCCTGCGAACATCATACACGTACAGTTGCCTGTCAGCTCTTGATATAATGACCAGATTAGAGGCACTTAGGTGTATCGAAACATTCTTCGTTTATACAATATTGTCGTCATTAACAATTCATCTATTTGCTATGACAATGGCTCATTTATAAGGGTTGCCCGAAGCAGACACGCTATTTTAATATGCGTGTTGCGTGACTACTATAAGTGTTACAACATATAAAACGTCCGAATGGCCTCAACAAACAGGGGTACATTTTAAATGCATGCCGAACTAGGCATAGTAAAACGAGCTATCCGAGCCGGAAAAGCGAAAATGTCCTGGATGGGGGTCAAGAGGTTACCGCGGAATACATTTCCGCCATACCGAGGGCGCTACCTGTCAGATATTAATTTCCGGCACTTGACACCGCCTGCCCCATCGTATTTACACGTGAGCAAATATAGACACATCCTAGGCGCTACATAGCCAGCGACCAGCCCTAAACCCCCACTTGAGCACGCAAAAGCCCTCGAAGAATATTAGCTTTTAATTATAATGATGCGAAAACGTTATAATAAGCATAGCTAGGCCTCGAAATTTGTAAAAGGCCTTCTTTAATAAGATCTCAGAGCATAAAAAAGGAAGAAAATTCTTTTCCCTTTGAACCTAGACTACCGCAATAAATGTTATTTTTATGTTGAACTTTGCAACAGTCGGGTGAAAAAGTCGATCGTAAATGCGTTGAAGCAATCGTTGGTACATTTTATTCGCAATCTCCTGCAGCCTATGCCTCAGTTACAATAAAACGTAAAGTTGCACACTTTTCAATTTCAACGTCCGTCGTGCCCCGCCCGTGCGCGTATTTTTCATTTTACTAGCTCTGGACTGGGATGTGAAACAAAAGGACTTTTCCACTCATTGTTTCAGTTGATCTAGAATTGTGAGCATTCCAACAGTTTTTCTGCGTAATTGCCGAGGATTAATTAAACTCAGAGGGAGCTCTAGGCCCTCGCATAATATAGAAACTTCCGTACATAGCCCGCTCATAAGTATCTGAAGTATTCGCTTCATTTCATTATTCGTTTCCTTATTACCTAATTAGTCCTTCAGACATCGAAGATTAAAATTGAAATGAAAAATATTACATAATCTAGAAGAGTAAAGCCGTTAGCAACACATCGCCACAGACAATCAGATATAAAACGTACCGGTGGCGATCAATATAATTGCAATATGTCAGCTACGTAAACAATATAGTACCTATACACATGCACCGTCCGCCAGGGTGGCTCCCAGGCATAGGTCAGTTACCGTGCCTTGCCGTCACGCCATGGCATGGGGTTGAATTTATATTTAATGCACTTTCAAGCATTTTCTTTGTTGCTTCCAGAATGTACGTCACTTGGAAAAGTCTAATTTCGTTCTGCTATTGCGTTGTTACTAATAATAAATTTAAACTTTGAACACTTTTGAAGACCTAATTTAAGCCGCTTTAGGCATTACATAAAGTGGAATGAGCTAAGCAGTAAGAATGTTATTTCAATTAAATACCTATGTAACAAGGGAATTTGAGTTTGTTGGAGTAGTTATTTTATTAATTTTAGGGCAGTAGGTACACCAAATGTTTTGGACATGGACCTTGGTGTCATAAAGACCATCTGCCACAAAAAAGGTCATGTGGCCCTTTGATATGAAATTCATGTCAAAATGCTATGGGGACAAAGAGATTTTAAACGTAGATAATTCACAGAGTTGTTCACGATATATTTATGTAAAGCATTAGTATCAAAGTCGGGGCAGCGGGCCATTCCTTCGTCGTGAAAGACCGGCTGATATGAAAATTCGTCGTGAAGCGGCCGGCGGCGGGCGGGGCGTCAGAGAGGGGTGCTTGGTTAGGCGGGCCGGAGGGTGTACGGAGGCTCTATTTGGGTCACCCCGGGCGTCATTCTCCACGATCAATAGTAGAGTCGGCGCGCGCCGTCTTCCCTCTCGCTCGCGCGCCGCCAGTTACCTAACGCGTCTCGCACACTGCCCCACCAACATTAATTATTTTCCAAATCGCCTATTACATGGGAACTATTTAGATAATACTGAAGGCCCACTAATTACCCCATAAGGACTAACAAGCCACAAGCTCGATCAGGGACGATGTATTGAGCATTTACTCAATACAAGAATAACCTATAGTGCTGATATCCTAGTCCTTTCCTGAACTGAACTGGAGGAGTTACGTAACTCCAGGACGAAATATATTAAAAATAATGTACAGTAAACAGGAGTCCTGTAAAGATTTTTATCAGTCGACGGCGGTTCTAAATGAGCCATCTCAAGATATTCAGTGGCCATCTTTAAGTAGAATAGATGGTGCAATAAATTGCCAGTCAGCGCTATCTCAAACGGCTCATAATTTTAAAACTACGCTGAAATCTTATAATGAGGCCTTCCGAGTCGAGGAGCGGGTTGAAGTGGGCGCATAAATATTACTGACGAGTACTCGATGAAGCGGGGAATGCTAACTAGCTGAAGATGTTCATCTCCGGTGAGAAAATGGAGCCTCCCTCAAGGAAAGCATGGAATGTGTATCTCAGATTACGCAATTCTATAAGAAACGTCTATAAAAAACCAAGCAAGAGCGAGTCGGACTCGCGCACCGGGTTCCGTAGCATCATATGTTTTTAAATTTTCATCGACGAGGCCTATATTCGTCAGAGAATTTTAACACTGTGCACTGCGGTGTAGAATATTGCAGTTTTATGTCAGCGCCATGTCTTGACCGATAGTGGAACTAATGTAACTTTTGTTGATGATTTCTGAAAAAGTGTGCTATTTAGAGATTTCGTATTATTTTTACTGTAATCTTTACATAAACTTCTATCACATAGAATAATTTCAGATTTTTCTCTTTGCAAACTTCGGAGATAAGGGGGGGGGGGGGGGGGTATTTTTTTTACATTTTTCATCAAAAGTCAAAACCTATGCCGCCTAAAAAAAAAGAGAAAAATGTTTGAGAATGTGCAAACTGCGCTCTTTCTCTCTCATAATGATGATAACCCACATGCCCTAGTAGTGTTGCAAAAAATATACATATATTTTTATTGCTTTCTTATAGTTTGGCAAACGTTATCTAAAACTATTCCAAATTTCAAGTTGATAACATTAGTAGTTCTTGAGATATCCAGCCGTGACAGACAGACAGACTGAGTCTCACCATAAGGATTCCGTTTTACCATTTTGTTACGGAACCCCAAAAACATCTCTACATTGAATACCTCTAATTTAACCTACCCTTCATCTTTTGAAACAAACGGATCAGTCTCGGAGGAATTCTGGACATTTGCATTTTGAGTGAATTATTGGACGAAGTTTTTTACATTAAAGTTCATCGGCTCGGATAGGAAACTGTTCTGCTCTGGGGTTTCAGAAATCAATCTTAAATCTGGAAAGACGTATTACATGTTCGTATCTGTTAGCAACGTATTCTTCGTGAACATAGTAAATCATCTATTGTTAGGCAAAATACCTAGACCGCAATCCGCGTGTTTCAGAAATAGCCCGGCTTGAGTAAGTACGCCGGGATATAAGGTAAACTTTCGTATATAGGTAACTAGGTGACGTATGCCTTAAAATATTATATTCGTTGGCGAAATGTGCCCATAAAACCCATGAAGTTATTGTAAACCACTTCAAAAGCCGAATTTAAAGAGATTATGGTTTACGGGACTTCAACGAGAAACTTTGGACCACAAATCTTGGTAAAATATCAGTTTTGCGCAAAACTGGGATATTATGCCGCCACCTATTGTATGACGGCTCGTAACGTTATGTAACCGTAACAAGGTATTGAACTTCTCTTACACAAATATACATATACCTACGGCATTGATTTTACTACCAGTCGGCGGCGAGTAGTAGTTTTCCGTTTGGCATTTTGTATCAAAAAGAAGAAATCACTGAAATGAAATTGCTTATTCTGTAAATAGGACATAGAAATGACTTTTAAACGTCGACGTCGACATTCTTAACTGACTACCCCCGAGAAGAAATGGAGGAACAAACTCAAGGGTCAGTCTCTTTTATTTAAAGTCCAGACATAATCTTGGTCAGATCATGTGACGATAATGTAGAAATAGTCTGAAATGGTCTTTTGAGGAAAGAACCACACAGATTAGAGTGGATCAGTTCAGTTAGGCAAGCATTTGTCAGTAATTAAATAGTGTAGCTCAACTCAAAACTTAAGGAGCTCAACGAATATAGATTACATAAATACAATAATATATCAATCAAACCCAAAATGAGATTAACATTCTAATAAAGCAGTCGATTGAGTTGGCTCTTCATGCCGTAAACGCTATTAAATACTTATGTAAAAACAAACAGATATCTTACTAAAAGATCTGCTTCTTACTAATGCACGTAATGTTTATTTTCCCACTCAACTGAAGCTATGATTGTTAACACAAATGAGATGCTATTAAAAAGAATGTACTTCCACACTTACTAGACATAAAACAGTTCGGACTATTTTCCGTCGTAATGATTGTTAACTAATAATTGGTTAGGATAGTTTTTCTAAACTATGGAGAGAAAAATCTTTATAAATGAAACGAGATTACGAGAGCATTCCGAAAACATTAAAAAGATAAAAAGAATATTTGAAAGAGAGGAACTGATGTGCTCGTCATGTGTATCTGAATGTTCTCTTTCCTTGATATAGGTATGTGTCTGTTCTTTATTCCATCTAAATTCCGCAATAATATTTAAAAAAAAAAAATGTTTTAATCTGTTAGGTTTTAATAACATAAATAATAAAACGGAAGTAAATGGTTGGCTACACTGACCGGACGAATGACGTAAGCGGAGGGTTTGACATTCAGCCGGCGCGGCGGGAAGAAAAATAAGTTTTGGTTCGCAATATGTTTAGTTTTAAATGCCACTATAAGTTTAGTTTTAAAAGCCTCAAATAGTTTTGAAATTGGGTGATTATCTCGACAATAAGTTTGGTAGCTAATAGTTTTGGTGCTCTGATTGTTGCACTTACAATAAACTCATTTTGAATACAATTGGTTTGTGCTTTATTTCTGAGGTTGATTAAAAATCCTATATTCTGCCTTTAGCCACAAAAGACTTCAATTCTTCGACTAATACTTGAGGCCCGATGACTTTCAGGACAAGAAACTTAGCTAAAAATACCAGGACAAAAATATAATATTTTTAAAGGAAACTGAATAAAAGCGATGAATTTTAAGCATTACCTACGCTTTGCCGGTACTGTCACAATTGATTAATTTTAAGGCCACTTTTACTGCTCCCTTCTCAATAAACGCCATATAAAGGGCTAAAACTCATTAAATGACGAGAAATGTGCGAGTAACAGATAAAATTACTTATCACGATAGACTTACTTACGGCTATGAGAAGTCGTAAATACTCGTAAGGTTTTAAGGAGTTGAACATAATGATCCCTTTGAATAACGTTACGAACATTCATCAAATTATAATTAAAAATTCATTACAAAATCTGGTAGGACTTATATACATAATGAATAAACCGAAACGATTTTCATCACCATGTAGGTATTTAATTTAGTGACTCTTGGTTTGCGATGGACGAATGGGAGTCCCTATAGAATCAGAAAGAGAGAGATTATCTCAGATGAAAAACCAGGTCGACCTAATGAAACCCAACATTCTTGTAAGCCAAGCTGATCCACACAAGACACTATTAATAGCAAATATTAAGAAGATGAATGATTAGTTCCACGTTGTAAGAGTCAGCTAAGAGGAACGGGTACGCTACATTTACGCTACACGTGGATTAGAGTGGTGCCAAATAATTTAGGGTTAGCTAAACCCAGAAGAGAAAACGACCGGAGATACTGAGTGTAATCCGCATTAAATATAAATAGCAAGTGTAAAAAAGGCAGTTAACGTGGCCAAAAAATTCAGAGCAATATTTGACTCGACCCAAAACGGAAGCAGAAATTTGTATAACGATTAGCACTTATTCAAACTTATGTTTATCTATAGAAGTGTCACGATATATACGCACATTTAATATTGGCTTCTTTTTTTAATCTCGGTAGCTACGCAAAGGGTAGGAAAAAAAAATCGGTCAAGAACACATCGAAATAGTGCCGGAATGCGATTTGTTCGGCCACAAAATATACAGCGTAAATCATTTGGAAAGATGTGTTTGAAGATTTTTATCGAAAGATATCATGGCGGTGACTGCCGATGAGTGCGAATGCATTCATGTGGCGATTGAGAAATATCAATAGTAGATAGTTGTTAAGTTTATAGTAGCATCAAGAACACAAGAAATAACTGATTTAGCTCTAGGGCTGGTCAACCACCGCTTCAAACCGCCTGAAAGAAGACGGGTAAACACATGTGATCGATAACAGTAGCTTGCCATTGTCGTGTCAATATATCAATATTAGGTTATCATAATTTAAATATAAAACATAATATAGCTGATGCTAGCTAGGTACGCGAACAAATGTGTGCAGAATAAAGTAACGTTTATTACAACAACGTGACTCAATACCATTGGTAAACAATAAAGACAGTAAGAGATCATGAGATGTAAACTTTACAGCACCGCAGAAACAAAAAATATGTGTAATTTCCATGATTTTTTAAATCTAGTTAAAGTATCGAGAGGTTTGGAAGCTATTCACCATAGCTTTATCGCTCCGATATATTCTAGAATCTGTAAAAAGTGGGATGTGGGGCTATGCCAGTGGGGCTCTTGATTTGCTAACGCTATGAAGTTGGGGATAATAGTTTTACCTCACCTCCAGCCGAGTCGGGCGAGGTCGAAGTGAATAAACCGTCGAGTCGAGTCAATTTCCGATATTAGATTTGCTTACAGGCAAAAGTGAGGCGACGGTATTCCAAGTCTGCTTTATCTTTAGATAGGGCATTAGTTGAATGGTGTTTTCAATCAAACTGTGGCATCTTGATCGATACGACTAACACTGATTGAATAAGGTCGGGGTTCGAGATTTTTATTGCTTTTACGTAAAATTCTTTGAACTGGGCTGCAATTCGTTTTAATTGACGATATTATGCTGTCATTAACAACCGCATGATTAATGCGGAGATTCCTCGAAAACGGTCAAAAAGTTGGTTTTTAAAGCAGTGTATCGTATCTTAAACCGTAAATAATTTTGGCCGAAAAAAAAATTATGATATTTTCAAGTCATATTTTAATACAGTGATGGAACTCAAATCATAATTAAACATACATTAATGCATCAAAAAAATCTTCAAATACACCTCTTGATTGTCTTTAAAAGCAGTTTATCCCTTCATTAACAATTTTAATTATAATTAAAAATATGCCATTAAATTGCTAATCTTAAACTGCATCCAGTGATGGAATATTTATTATTGAATAGTTTTTGTAAATAGATAATTTCTTCATATTTTACAATAAATTACCAGTTTTGTGTCATCGCGCTTCTCTCTTTTCTATGCAGTCCGATAGTGACCGCGTTTTAGGTCATGTAAGCCCCTTAAGTAGTTCCTCTATTCGGCTAATTACTAGTTTAGAACATCGACAGACATGATACACGCATACGAGGAAGGACCAAGATTCAAATAAATCCACAGTACATAGCTACGGATGTATGCACAAACTATAAGCGTACATAGCTACGGATGTATGCACAAACTATAAGCACGGTGCTATTTCCAGTACCTACTTACGCTGTTATCAACTGCCATGAAAGGCACGTAAAATTCAATAAATAAACTCCGGGATTAAGTTATATCGCGAATGGGGCTTCATATAATCTCCAAATTTTGCATCCAGTGACATAAGCTGCGCACGGATAAAATATAGGAAATCGTGTTAAAATTCACAGGATCACGTTCGTCAAGGGAGATTTCGATCAGAAGCTTCCGGAGAACGGGCGGCCTTGCCAAAGACGTGTCTCTACTTAGTGAGATACGTATTCCACGAAATTCAGTCAATGAAATTATTACAGAGTAAACATTATATGAGCAAGTATAAATATCGGACGTCACAGTCGTTGCTACGGCCTGTGCTGTTGATTCACTCGGCTCAGCGTCACGTCAGCGTACAGGCTGAAGGTGAAGACGAAGGAAGTTTATTGCAATATGTACTAGCAGATAATATTTATAGTTCTCAGTAACTATTCTAAAAATTGCACACGTTTCGACTCCACTCACCATTGGTTGATGCTTGAAGAGCAACATTTTAACAAGGTTCATCGTGGTATTTTGGTAACATGATAAACGCAATATTTACAGAAACCGCAGATTTATTTGAATCATAAATTAAAAACTACCACTGATATTTACAATATTGGTTACACCGACAAGTTTTAGTACTTAACAATTATGTTTCCGTTCGGTTTACGTAATAATTTTGTTTGTTTGGTACCTTTTAAACATACTACAAAATATATTGATTCTAAGCGACGATGGGGGCAGTGGATTAGTAAACCACGAAGCCAGTAAACTGTTAGGAAATGTTTTAGTTACGCGTAGTACAGTGCGGATGTCATTTGAGAACTGCGGTAGGAGGGCTGCATTAACATTCAGGGGATTAGCAAGCAGGGTACGAGTCAGAGACAAAACCTTTTTAGAAGCAGAACAAAGAAAAGTACGCATTGTTGCGTAATACTTCTCTGTGGACTGACATCTGCAGCTTTTATTCTGAAAGGACAAATTTGAATTTCAAAGCTTCTCCGTATACCTTGCTGTAGTTACGACAGCGGAAAAATTTCGAAATTGACGGAAAAGCTCACGTAGACACTTCGACATAGAGATGAGATCGCCAGTCTATTTGTGTACTGGCTATTTGACAATGTAAAAAATAAGGTCATAATTATTGACACTCGTATAGATTATCGCTTTTAAAATCGATTTGCATTAATTTCACTACAAAACAATGTATTATTTATAAAAAAAAATCCCGAAAAAACTTCATCTTTTTAAATCTGGCGCCACGTAATCGAAAACGGTCTGGATTGGTTGAACTTAAGATGACGTCATGATTTAGTAAATTTCTGTCTATCGTTGACAGAACAGATGACTTTTGTCTAGTATCTCGACCGTTTCAACGTTTGTTTACGTGAATCGTGACGTCACGACGCCATATTGTTAAAGATAGCGTTTTAGCGGCTTATTTAAACAGTACATTTTTATTTACTATTTTTTAAAAGAAATACATTATGCAATTTGAAGTAATAGGTTTTTATGGGCTCGTTAGACACCATTAAATAATCTGAGATGTTTATCAGAAACCAGTCAAATAGCCTATTTGATTGGCATTAAATGTTTGACAGGAAAACTTTGCGACCCTTGGACATTTGCTGAAAGATGCAATGACTGAAATGGCAGATTTATTGTGATCTAGTTGTGGATAAATCCTCCAGACCGTATTTCGGCCACGGCGGCCAATCTCAACGGAGACTATAGCCTTCGGTGCGGGAGATATTGTAATGGACAAGTGTGCGTGCAGACACAGGTGCACTTCCTTTTCCCTCACTCTCATAGTCCGATGGGACGGCAATCCGACACTACTAGAGAGAGATCAGGCACAAGACCAAAGGACTAACGTGATTCCCGAGACACGGGAGTACCACACCGCCAACTTCCAAACTCCGGGCTGTTACTATGAAATTCCTAATGGAAAAACTCAATAACACTGCCCGACCCAGGAATCGAACGACGACCACAAGACCAGGGGCAGTTGTGGATATCATTGTTGGGTAACACTAATTAGCTAATCCTGGCATTGGCGACTGGTCGGGCTTGCTAACCAAGCTCCAGGGTATTTCGCGAATCAGCCGGTGTTAAGTGCACGTGAGAATTGTCGCGCTCCACATAACTCAATTATGAGCTTGACGGCACCGCATAGGCACATTACCTTCATATTGGAGTAACGCTGTAACTTTTTATCGCTTGCATAATAGGTATTAATCTTTCAGATTATAGGCATATTTGCTGTTAATATTCACGCTGGCAACATATTACTGAAGTTATTAACAGTGTACACTGGTGAGATCGTAACTTGATTAAAGCACAAACTAACCCTGCATGTATCTATATTTTCTAGACACAAGCAACGATATCGTCTAACAAATTAATTGACCTTCTTAAAGTGATCACCATTAATTAATTAATTACCAACAGAAAGGTTGAGAATGTGAGATATAAATCCCAAATTGATTATTAAATCCACTTCTCTACACAGTGAAAAGGTCTTGAAAGGACTCCGGGGGACCGTCATCATGTGCATGAGAGTATTACCCGAATCTAAACGATTATCCTTTGATCGTTACTGGCTAATGCCGGTGAGATCTGCTCGAAGCGGTCCGCACCGGTGGATCTGGACAGCCCCCCGCGCGATTTCCGTTCACTACACCATCACTTAGATCAGTTCAATGCACCACGTTTTAGTCACACATTGCTACGAAAAATAAACACGATGGTACAAGCTTTCAACGTTTATAAATTAAATTTTATTAAGTATTCAGAGAAGAATCTCGTAATCCAAAAATTACGAAATGATTGAATTTCATATGAGATTACGCTAAAGCCATTCGTCCGTAGAGGACGTGCATCGCATACTAATTTGGACTCAAAGGGAAATGAATCAAATTAAGTATATGGTAAAAACGCCTTAATGTTGTTTGAAGAAACTAAGTCCGAGGCGTGCTCAGTCTCACTAATTTCTCTCGTTTGAAACCGTCTAAAAGAACGTATCGTATTAGTGCTAGGACGAGAAAATTAAGAAAATAGTAGATTCCTAGTGAAGTGGGAGAGTAGGTGAGCAATTTCGAAGAAACATTAAGTTGGAAGTTTGCGAATATAACGGAAAGTTTCAGGTAAGTTCGTTGTCCATTACTATATTAACTGGTTGTTCCAATTGGACGTGGGCGAGTTATATGAATGAATTTCGCGTCTGTCCTGAGTTCGTGGTCATCGGGCGCCTGTGCAATCTGGATTCTATTAGTAATTCAGTTAAGGACCTGAAGTGACTGCATTATTCTGGAACGTCTGCCAGATAATTCAATTAATCATAACGAAAGTAGTCCATTGAATCGATTTCGTGCACTGTATTTGCAGTCTATGTCGATTGCTTTATTAATGTTAATGTACCCTCTTTTGTTTGTATTATAAATTGGTATACAGTCATCAAAGCAAAGACCGGAACGATCAAATGAGATTTGTGAAAAGCTCATCTGCTGCTTCGCAAAATTGCAAGTTTAATTTTTCCAGAGCTTTGCTGCGCTCCCAGCGGGTTTGCGTCGCGGGTTAAAAAACAGTTACAGGAACAAAAAGTTATCAAATGATGAAACGAGTTGATAAAAGTGACAGGTGTTTATTTTCTTGTCATTTGTGGAATAGCACTGTAGTTCCGTTTGACACTCTTGTAGTCACGCAAAATAGTAATCAGTTAATTTCTTCTTAGTAACTTTACTGCGATGTTGTTCAGTGTAAAAAAATATTGGCTTTCTTATTTTAATAAAGTATTTTGTACCTAAGTTGGCAAGTTTTTAAAATGATAAAGGCCTTGGTCTGATGGCCGTGGCGATGATAACGTCAGACTAAGTAATCTTGCAGTAGTTAAGTGGTCACATACTGCTAATAGGTACTGAAAGCAGAAAAGTTCTTTCTCGAACATCAAGATTCTATTTATGTATTCCTACATGACCTACCAAAACCAAGAAGCTCAAAACAAAAACTTTCGTTCCCTTTTACCCATCGGAAATCTTTGTTTGGCTGAACATCTGGGTTGCATTAGACAGTTCTACCCCTGTCCCAAAACCCCCACAGGAAAAGCATAATTATGTGTGATCAGGGTAAAAAACCTTCCTTCTTATATTCCTGTCTGATATCTGGTTGAACATCTGGATTCTATCAGATTTTTGCACCGGACATTCAGCTGCACGCCCGAACTTCCACAAAGTAGAGATTGTAATGAAAAAGGCTATTACATACAAAGTTGTTTACTCCACTATTATTTTTCATTGTAAGAACAGCTACATACTGTAACTTTGTATCGCTAGAACTATTTCATTTCTTATAGGTAAGTGTGCTCCATTTTAAAGCATGTCAGCGCTTTTCATCAGGTGAACCTGCGGACAGACGGGCCTTTCGAGATGTAATGAAATAGGTTTCTTTAAACCAGGGTGGTAAACATAAATTGCTTTCCTAGACCAGGATGGAGTGAAGAAATCGTTATTGAGGTTCAACGATTTTCGATCTATTACCGCGTTTAATCGGGGACAGGAGTGGTCGAGCGTTTATTAGAAAACGCACACTTTCTTGGAGCAATTAATACAGGTTATGACCACATTACTCTCACTTACACCGAGCTAGAAAAAGAGGGAAGAAACGCACTTGTACAAAAACTAACTGTCACACTAAATGATTTAGGTATCATTATGTGCCGCACCGGCGGGATATTAGCAACGTTTGCGAGAAATTGGATGTGGGCGTTGTAAAGCGCTAGTTGTATGCTTCGTTATCTCTCTGCTTTTAAATTAATTAAACCACATAACGTGTGACAATAAACTTTGACCAATACATGAAAAATTTTACGTCCACTATGTCGTTTTTATGTTCGCGAGTCTGATGAAAATTTTCACACTGTGTTACAGGAGTTCAAACTTTTCCCACTTCAAAAGCGTATACATCTGGTGAATGTTGTAAAGAAATATCTCGTGATGTTATGCTTTACATAACAACAATAAATCATGTTACACAATACGTGACTCTACACTAAAGCATGACAATAAAGCGGCAGCTTCACAAGTTCACATACATACGTTGTCAGACACGCGCATTAGTCATACAATCACAAGACTGGATGGCGGGTACACTGCAGTTAAAGCTGGGTTACATTTCGTGGCCTTTGAACCTATTCAATGGGGTAATCTGCGTACCTAGACTGAGTCAGAGGAAAAGAACTGTTTAGGTTTGTTAATTTAAATTAGCCAAATTATATAGTGAGGATGGGACGCAGACGACCTTTGAAGCATTAACAGAGCGGTGAATCAACTTGACAAAACCAGAAAAACTGCCCCGTTTTCATGGAGAAGAAAATGCAGACACAGGAAATGATAACGTTTAGTAGTCTCGAAAACTAAATTATTTTCATAACAAGCATCAATCAGATGGGTAGATAAAGTTTTTGAAGTTCTGCTCCAGATAATCAATAGCAGAATAAGGAAAAACATCGTAAATGGAATGAGGGGGAGGATTATATCTGGCGGTGTGTAGGAAAAGCCTGCCCGTGTAAATTATGATGCTATTAGAATGTATTTTGCTCGTGTGTAGGGGGCCGAGTTTCGTGTGATGAAGACGCGGAATAAAGTAAATGTTTTGAATGTGTGACTATTTTCGTTACGTTTCACAAATATTTTACTCATTCATATTTATTTAGGTTAGGACCGAGTTTGATAAAGAAAATATTGGCTTATTTTGGGCATATAAGCCAACCCAAAGGTTTAGATATTGTAGTCTACATCCCTAAAGCAGCATTTCGAAATTGCCGAATTTGTGTACAAATTAGTGGCAAAAATCCGTCCACTGGCCCGTTTTACAGCCAAATAAAAGACACAAACTTACATAAAAATTTATTAGAGCACTAGACATGAAATGTATCAAAATTTTACTACACGAACGCAATTAAATGACAAACAAATGCATATTGGACGAGTCCGAAACACACTGCACACTACACACATCAAAATGCAGGCAGCAATAACCGGAGCGCATAAACGGGATGGCTATTCAAAAGAGATTGAATTCATTCTCTTGCGCGGTGCAGTTAAATCTAGACAAAACTGATCTGATTCGTTTTACTGAAGGGCTAGTTTAGTCATTAATTTGACTCTGGAATGACAGATAAAGTGATATGCAAAGTGGAATCTAATTGAGAAAATTGTAATTTAATTATATTTGAATAACCGGTTGGGTCATTGGGTGGGATTGGTAGACATGGCAGTTGCGATTTATGGAGAAGCTTTAACAGAAACTCAATAGGGTTTTTCCGAAACCGTCTGTTCAAAAGCCTATACATATGCAGAAGTAGTGGTAGAAGGTGGTATGAAAAAGAACCCATTCAAGGCAAATCTCTCAAATTATGAGATGAATGATTGAATCCTGACAAGTGCCGAAATTAATTAAGCAAACCAAGAACCAAGCTCGAACAGATTAATTACTGGCAATTAATGATGAAAGATTACACAAATTCATCAAATAAACACCTGATGTAGCTAAATACATGAAAATATATGGTTAACGATACATCATAGTTGTTATGGAGCTAAACGGAATTAGTTACCATGAACACCATAAAACTTCTAAGGAAAATGTATATTCCTTGTTCTTCGAATTTCTTTGAACAACGGATTTTGCTTACTTATATGTCAATCTAGCGTAAATGTGCGTAAATCTTAAAGTAACAATACTGCGTCTACCTTAATTAAAATTTAAAAGTACCTAACAAAGTTACCGTAATCTCTTTTCTAGGAAGAACAACGTTATATGAGATAAAGTTTTACAAATGGAGATGTGGGAAAAATTTATCAGGAAAGTTTCAGCAAAGAAAAAAATTTTTTAAATGCAGAATTAGGTATTTAAAAGCGGTTGAACCCTTTGTAAAACCACATATCTTTGATACAAAGCCAGAAAATCCCATTTTAATTATGAAGGATTTAAAATTCTGTTGGCGAAATGGAGTAGCGTACACATTACATATCGCACCTTTAAAGTAAAACCGTTACTAAACGAAATTATAAAATTTTGCAGGAGAGCCAATATTAGAAAAAAAGTCCTGTAATATTGGCTCTCCTGTAAAATTTTATAATTTCGTTTAGTAACGGTTTTACTTTAAAGGTGCGATATGTCGTGAGTCTGACGAGACAGGTTACTATCGAGCTTAGCATGCATACGAGACTGTCTCCGACAAGTCCGACACGACCCAGGGCAAACATAATTACGTTCACCGTGTTGACTTTAAGCGTTTTGTTCTTGAATTACTTGCACCATACACAGTCCCTTAAAGTACGTAACACCGACGAAAAGTTCTTTGAGACTTGCATTATTAAAATTTTCGTGAAAAGCAAGAATTCAAATAATGAAATCTACTGTAACGTAATTAATGTTTTTCATCAAGGCACGGCATCAAGAGATTTCAGAGATGACATCAGGTGGTCCGTAGCAAGCGGTAGTCATTAGTCACTTGCCTTTAGAATGGAATGCTTTTAAAAAGTTAAAAGGAATGAAAATGAAGCTTAACAGTTTCATAATACAAAGCAAAAATGTTCAATTCAAAGAAATAGAAAGAAACTTCTGTGACCATTCGCAGTTTCAATTTCTTGTTAATAAAAATATCGATACTTGGGGTAACTCGCTTGTATTCTAAACTTGCACAGTGAAATGAAACCATTCTGGAGTACGTTTCAAAGAAGAAATTTGATGGAATTGCGGTGTCTCTATTTGTACCTTGGTCTTGTATAAAATTTAATTTCAATTGAAGTCTTCGATGTACGAGGGGAACATTTTGAGCGTGTACTTCAGTGTTATTGCAATTGTGCGGAAAACCAAGCGTGGGCGTCACGTCACATCAAGGTATCACGCCACTCGATTCCATAATGGAAACACTGAGTGGATCTATATTCAATTTTCCATTTAAAATGAAAGCATGAAAACTCAGTGCTTTAAGAAAATGTATTCATAACCACGTTGTACGCAAAGACATTAGCACAGCTCAATGTATTGATTTCGCGCCAATATACTTACAAAGTAGGTTTCAATATGAGGAATAGAATCGACGTGAACCTGTTCAGAGCTTCAGTGGAATCGTAGAAACTGGTGAGAACATACTAGAATTAAATACGTACCTTTTCCCTATGTCGTAACAATGGGGTGAACTACCTCCTGTCCTCAGGCAGTCTTATTGTTCAGTTTCCATTTTAAGATTGAGACAAATGTATTTGGGATTTTGCATCAATTTGGAGATCATTTCTGAATACAGGATTGAATAAAATATTCTCATCGTAAAATTTTTGGTGGCAAAATTGTCAATCATTAACTATTATATTAATACTCTTTATCAAATCACCTTGAAAGGTGTGTATACTTCACAATGTAATAAGTCGAGGTGCGGTACCGTTAACTTCAATTATGGAAAAAGCCTTATCAGCAACATAGCTACACCCGCGACGTAGGTATGTATGGGTAATGAATGTGTTGTTAGATTTTAGCTCAACGATCTAACGAGGAAAAACAAAGAAGAAATGAGCTTACCTGATAATGCATTTAGCATTATCAGATAAGCTCATTTCGTCTACTACTTATAAGCATATGCTCATAAAATGAATGCAAGTTACCATTAACAGTTATATAGTTAGACAATAGAATCATGAAAAAGGCTCATTCGAATTGGGAATAAGACGTTTCATTATCCTTCTGTGAGAAATACAGTAAAAATGTAGTCTCTATAAGGACTCGGTCGATGAAGTTTTCGAAACCAATATACAGTGTGAGTCTTCATAATGTGCACATAACGAAATGAGGGAAACATAGCTTAATTTTACCGACGGAAAAAATATTTGAAAAAGTAAAAAAATATTTAAAAGGATCTAAATAATAAAAAATTGTAATAAATCACGTCTTTAAAAGATCAATAATAAAGGATCTTTACCTGCTAAAGTATGGTGATTGCAAGGCCTTTCTTTAACAGATGATAGGAAATTTTGTGATTAACTCAATCACAAAATTTCCTATCAACTGTTATATGCTATAAACATGGTATTTTTACGTTTAGAAATCTGATACAATGGAGAATAATTTAAAGTAATCAAAAAGGGTAGGTAATCGGGTTTTTATTGAGTAATTTTACAATTATTGTAAAAATTTATGAAAAAATATCAGATTTTTGTTAAAAAAAATCATAATTCTCAATTGAGGGGCGATTGTTTACACAGGGGTCACAGCAGCGAAAAAATAATTTTAAAAAAGCTACATTTTTTTTTTTAAGATTTTTTAAAATATTTTTTCCGTCGATAAAATTAAGCTTAGTTTCCCTCATTTCGATATGTGCACATTATGAAGACTCACACTGTAGAAGTATATAATCAGTGTAGTCTTGCAGTCTGCTAGTCTGCGGGCGCGTCGCGTAGTTATGTAACATTCAGCAGTCCTGTCTAATCAATACGGGCGCCCGGCACTTCATGCTAGGGCCAATGTACGAGGAAAGAGCTCGAGGCAAGCTCCACTCTACGGATATCTTGGCTACCATCTTGGCACAGGCTCTGCCTGACGTTGGCGTTCCCGTTTTGACGTTTTAAGTCTATAGGATCACGTGTAAATGTGACCGTTTAGATTCAAGTTCCAGCGGTGCTATTCTGTAAAAATCTCACCTTGAAAACTTAGGTGAAGTGAGCGTGGAGTGAACTGTCAATAGTGTCAATTCCTAGCAAAAACAAACTCACTTCACCTAAGTTTTCACGGTGAGATTTTTACAGAATCGACCGGTGAATATCGATCGAATTGATTTCCGTGGCGCCCAACCCAAAAATTGATATGTGTCGGATGTTGTTTCCGTTACGTAATTGGATATTTTTCTAACAGAGATACAAGGACATAATAAAACTTCTGCAGAAACTTCTTTTTATCTTCTTGCACAAAACTTAAGGTTTCCACTCCCTAAGGTGGCAAAATGCGGACATTAGAATACATCTCCAAGAAAGAGAGCATAATGCCGACTATACTAAAATCTTATCTTTGGAGTGTTACGTGGAGGAAGTAGAACCGCGCCCACAAGTTTTACAATGTGAATAATAAGTTATTCACATTGTAAAACTTGTGGGCGCGTAGTACTTCGTAGGCAATAGTAAGCTATTACAGCATGAAGATAGGATTGTTCACGAACTGCCGGTTCAGCGCGAAACGATTTAAATAAAAACCTATTTTCCAGCCCGAGTAACCATAGGTATATTGCCTGAAATCGTCTGCGAGTCTATGAAATGGATCTTTTTTGGGTAGTATTGTCATAGCTCGGCCAATTTGCGTAGAATGTCTATAAAATAGGGGAACTCTCAGAATAGTACGGGGCAATGTTCGGATAAAGAATGTCATAGTGAATTTTATTAATAGCGTTGGCATTCCTTCTTTGGCACAAATAGGCCACAAATCACATTATTCTTTGAGACAGTGGAATATGTGTTACATGTGTTAATGTTTCTACATGCTTAAATTTTAAGATTTAAAGCTCTATATCGTTATATTATTATTGTTATTTTAAACATATTATCCCATTTTTATCCCCCATTTCAGTGCATATTATTCACAGAAATAATTCATACGCCAGGACTAGCCCACTTTTTATTATTTTTTTATTTGTCTTTGGGTAGGTAGGTTATTACGTTACAGACAAACAAATGGCTGGCTGGATAGGCCACCACCGGACATATTCTTAGCCTCGATGTGGCACTCCCGAAAATAGCTAGGATTTTTTCAGTCAGAAACCACATGGTAGGTACAGTTACGTAGCCAAATCTGTCAGAAATTATACAGATCGACCCAAAAGCCAGAGCTTTTATATATTTTTGCAGAATCAAGTTATATTCAGGTGAAATAAAAAAATTTCGAAACGTAAAACTGAATAATAAGATCTCTTTATGGAAATTCAGCACCATAAAGTCATATTACAAGCGTTTTGCCTCCTCCTTTCAGCTTATGGAGGTAAAAACACATATAAAAAAAAAACCTCGTGGTATTCGATAGAAATAACATGAAACGAGCGAAGTAGTTTGAATGGGTATAGAGTTATTGTCAAGGGGGTATAATCTGTAGGTACGCATTTACGTCGTAGAAACATTAAATTGTCATTGTAATAATATTTATTTTTAATTACAGATGAGTAAGGTTCTAATGAAATAATTGTATTACAGATGTATTTTACTGATATTCAGCTGCATCAGGATAGACTGGAAGCCTACCCCAACATAATTGGGAAAAGACTATACAGATTGATTACGGATGGACATTGATTTAAGATCTCATCAATTTACCAAGAATATTTTCGCCGAAAATACAAAAATTGCTCCGTAAGAAAACAAAAACTTCGTAACGTCGAAAAGCCAGAAGTGGGCTTACTGATAAGCGCACGAACAGTTTTCTTAAAAGAAACCTTGGCGATGGGCCAGCAAAAAGGTAAGACGAAAAATAAAACTGTCTTTACCTACATATATTGCTGTCCTAACCATGTTCCACGTTACGACTAAACAAAATTAAACTACAAGTAACTGTGTCAGTGTCAATGACAAGCACGCATGTAACCCTAACAGGCTTTTGCGAAAGGATACCCTGAATTTTGTTCCAAGGACTTCCTTCAGCAACCCCAGTCATAAACACGGAATTTATTTGAATAGCGACACGCAAGTCCCCTATAACCTTTCTTACTAATAAAAGTTTCACGTAAGAACGAACGGTGTCAGTCTGCTAATTTATAGGTAAGTATAGCACCTATAGGCAATGTCATCCATTTTGTCGATACGGCGAGCGCACAGAAAGCTGAGATACATTACCGACTCCTGGAAATCGATACCAAAAGTATACAGATATCGAAAATTGTCGATGACTGGAAGCTCCTAATGGCGGTGTTCATTTACATATAAATTGTCAATTTTTGCCACGCCAAAAATACCTTGATTCTGTTCCTATCTGTCAGAGTTGAGATGAAAATAGGTAAGTTCGGCTCGCGCCGAGCATGGGTCTACTCCATTAGCATGACATCCGTAATTTTAGCGGAAATAAGATTAGTTCGGAGCCCGAACTAAGAATGAATGGACAACACTATTTGACAGCTGCCCCTAATCCCTACGTGCTTATCCCCGTCCGAAAAATTGAGCTTGTCGCTTGTTTTGACGGATCTACAACTTTGGACGGGCCCGTATCTTTGTTGACGGACTTAACACCTGGTGAAAATCAGAATCAATGATATTCGGTATTGTACAGAATTACAAGACACTGCATTTTTTTTTTGGAGTTTTTTGGACAGTAAAATCATTATGTAGGTATCTGAAATAAAAGGCAAACAGAACAAAGAGTCGAGGTTCTACAAAGGTTACGTTTTGCCATTTTTCTTCCGGAATACTAAAAAACTGACCATTTCACGCTACGAGTATCCTCGAACCCGTTTATCCTAAAGACGGAATGGTCCCAGTGGTATGTCGGATACGTAATCCCATCTAATTTATACATACGAGTACACACTGAGAATATTTTGCACTTATATTCATGAAAGGGATACTAAGAGCAAAAGCGTACTCTGTTGGAAAAAATTGTTTGATTAAGTACCTACATTTTTTAAGTATGTTAAGGTCAACAGAAATAATGCCTAAAGGTTTGAAATGTGGCCCACTTGGTCTAAAAATATGGTGATGTGATTATAGCGATAAGTTTCAAAGAATAATTTAGACTGTCGCGGAATTTCAACGCTACGCGCTACGCAAGATTTCGTAGACCATCGATCGGCTACGAAAAATTCAAATTAGATTTCTCTTACTACGCTACTTGTGAAAGTGACTATTTTCTTTTCATTTATTCTTCATTCATCAAATTATAGGAATACAAGATGAGACGTTACACGTCATTTTCTTTTTCTTACCCGAAGGAAAACTACTGAACGTTTCATTGGATCTCGTATAGTTCACCCACAGGGGGTTGTTCCTACGGGCAAGGATGACAATGTACCCGAGAGCTACTTGCATAATGAAATCGCAACATTTGAATAACATCGGCGAGGCTCTCAACCCTACGAGGGAAACAGGATAACTCTGTATAATGTAAGAATGTTCTAGAACAAACATAATTTCAAATACTGAACAGCTTAGGCGACTTACAAATAAGATTATTCCGCCACACGACTGCTCTCAATGATCAAACTCGAAATTACTTCGTTTAACTTCTTCGAACTTAATTGAGTTATTTAATCAGAGTTGGAAAACGTATACGAGTTAGCGTCGTCCCCTTATTCACCTTGAACAAGACAGCTCGACAAGTTTTCAATCAAATGTTTTCTGGACTAGAACTGGAATGTTGTGCAACATTTGAGTTCAGCAAAGTCGTTGTTAACAATAGATACGAATAGCGTATTTCTGAAGCCCCACTAACGCTATTGTACTCCAAGAAATATTACGAGGGTAAAACACTCTTGGAAGCTGCTACCTTCGGATCTAAGCTCTTATGTTGTATTTATTTTATATTTATGTGCTCTAGCAGGTGACTCCGAGAATACAAATCAAATATTTATTTTATAGACCAGTGGAACGTGTTAGCAATTTTTTAAGTGCGTAAATAATCTTTCAAATACTCGATACTCAACACTGTGAGCTCGTAGGAAGCTGAGTATAAAATTTGAGACGTTATTAATACAGTCCACTTTTTATGCTGGCACTCCCCTAAGAAAAATTAATCGGGAAAGTAAACTGGCCTTCACGCGCTTAATTGGTTCCGCTATTCCACTCCACCATGAGCTATTTAATCTTCGTAAACAAAACCGTAATTGAAGCCGGTTTTACGATATGAGATTCTACGTAATTATGTCGCTATAGTACATGGCTTTCTATCCACTGTCCTATCTATCTACTATTCTCGAGTATACAGATGGTCACGCCCAATGTTCTGGAATTTTCCCTGCCCGCGGGATACGTACCTGCTTGAATCCCGGGCTGCTCCGGGATTACCCCAGAAAATGCTCTATCTATATAATTTTATTTTGAAGAACTTACAGTCAGTTTTATGTGAACGGATTTTAGATAAATCCTGGACATAAGTTGTATATTTGAGCTGAAATTTTCTTGGATCCGAATCAGTCTGAACCTAAAAACTTTTGGGGCTTTGATTTTGTAAATTTTTACGACCCGAACTTGCTCATTGGTCGGAAATATTAATAAAAGGTTATCTATGCTCTTGTCAAAACCATTAAGGACCTGAAGGCCAATAATCTAATGGCACTCTCATCTTAGCGACAATCAATATCAAAAACTTGTCAAAAATTTAGGGACTTTATAGGTACTTTTAAGAGATTGAGACTGAGATCTGAATGTGAACGTACTTAAAATTACGAGAATTGCCCCATTGGTTACTTAACTGCAGGTATATCTATCTATCCACGTACTTATATCGCGTCTTGAAAGGATTGAACCATAATTTTTTATTTTGTACCCAGTTGAAAGTGGCGCTTGGAGTGCAGCTCGGGGCAAATGTTAGTTTTACCATAAAACTGTATTAAATTCACCTCTGGCCTTTTCAGCACATAATCTAAACGAAGGAACGTCAACCACTCGGAACTACGTATGTATGAACCGGAGCAGTTTTATAATATGACGTGACGTAGTTCAATTTCCGACTGCATATTGTCTGCAAAACATTATAACTCCCTTTATATCATCCACAAAACTAGATGAAATGTCAACTGCGTCGTGAAATCGTCTGGCAGTATTGGCAGTCGTACCATCCATCTCATTCGACTTATTGATCCGGTGACAACGTGGCTAGTTTTTGCTCGAGAAAAAGGTAACCTATTTTAACGCATTTTAAAGGAACTAGAAACACATTTTAAAGTGGCAAGGAAATTGAATTGCACACTTATTGGTAAAGGCGTATGGTAATTCTGAAAAATACAATTCCTGCTTTCTTTTCTTTCAGTTGCATCCAGAATGAAAATTCACTTAGTATTTTCGCCTGACTTGGCAGGTGAATTGAGTTGGGGCCAGCACTTTGTTACTATCCCACAACCAAGTGATTTTCCGTGTAAAATTTCCTGTAAAGTATGCTTTGCCATGACAGCTGATATTCTTATGAAACTTCGCCTCTATTCCTTAAGTGCATAATGTCGCGTGCCAGACACTGAACACAGTCAATTTGCAGTAAATCACCCAAGAGGTCAGGAGTGACGTGGATCGCGCTACACGAGCGCTCTAGAATCTCCTAAGGTAGGTAATAACTAAGTACAGTGTGTCTAAAGGTTGCCCATTACAGGTTTCCCTGGTAACCAAGCTGGAATTCAGTTTTTTTTTTTTTTAAATGTCCATGTTTCTTTCCTAAATCTGCTTGCCAGTAAATCAGTAAACAGCAACATTAAGGAAGTACTATGGAAGCCAAGTGAACGGAAGCTTAGGAAATTATCCAACATGAAATGAACCAATGAAACCCAGAATATTCAAGATAGACCGCCCAACAAACTTCCTATCTGCGCACAATCCCATATAATCACTAGAGTACAACCCTCGTATCGATTTAGTCTCCATGCGCCTAGGACATCGAGCGGCAGCGTACCGTACTACGCCATATCATGAGGAATTATTACGAGTACAGGAGCTAATCTCTTGTTAAAAACAAGATAATTCAAGATTAACTTAATGCTTTAACACTAGTATTTGCTTGGAATTTTGCCAGGGTCCCCTCCGCTCCAGGAACGGAAGTGGTCGAGTGCTCATTAGTTGACGTATGACCAGTTCCGTCATCCCTTATATGGGGCAGTATTCATGTGGAATATGGATAGTAGAATGTGAACCATTCGGACTTGGTGGGTTCCGGGGCTTCCAATACCGGGATTCCGGTATTGGCTAATACCGGGATCCCGGACATTTTTGTCATTCTTCAATACCGGTATTAAAATATCCAATACCGGAAACCCGGTATTGGTTGGTTGGTTTGGTTTTGGGATCTGTATTTTAGTTTTTTGCCACCGACTTCTGAAATTAAAGTTATTTCATAATTTTGAGTTAATTTCTTTTTGAAGTCGATTTAATTTTTTAAATTACTTTTTTATTTCGTAATTTTTAGTTTGAAGTAAAAATGGAATATTTGTCTGTAATAAGTAAGTAGGTACTTAATAGTTTTGTTGTAAATATTGCACTAGAATTTGAATTCCTAAAATGACTTGGGGGTTGCTAAAATTATTTTTCGATTTAATGCTCCATTTACGAAATATTAAATGCAAATCTTTGTTCCGGTAGGGCGTACCCCCCCCCCCCCCCCCTAAAACCTAGACTGCCGACTTGAAAAATCTGGAAAAATTCACGATGATAGTGCATTTCATGAACTTTATAGGATAACTTTGGCGGTTAAGATAAGTTTATTAGTTTAGCAGTAATAGTCGTTGAACTTTGTTGGATAATTTTGTACCAAATACAAAATCCTTACCATTAATCCTCTAAAGTGACTAAGATGAAGTAGTTGCTTGTTTATAATGGGTAAAGACTTGCATTGAAAAACAAAATATGTTTTTTTTTATTCAGATTCTAGAACAACAGAATCGTACTACATTGTGATAACGGGCTACTACGGAACGCACTTGGCCAGTTTTTTTTTAAACATATTTGGAAAAAATAGACTAATACCGGGATCCCGGTATTGGTAATTTTATATGCGGTATTAATACCGGTATTGATAAAAATCCGGTATTCGGAACCCTTAGTTCCGTGTTACGTAAGTTATCGATAATGAAACTGAACTGTAACTCTACCTACCGAAATGTCGAATACAGATAGCAGAAATGCAAAAAAGGGCGACTAAAAACAAATGCAGATAACAAGTCTCAATAACAAAATTTCGTCATAATTATTAATGACACCTCGTAAAAGTTGGAAGCAGTTCAAGCGTGCTTACTCGTAAGGCTGTTTTTGAAACGCGTAAACAGAAATTGGTAACAATTTGGCGCCAGTGCATCTAAGTTATGAAACTTGCAGCCCGACCTGGCCGGATCGATAGCGACCTCTTTAGCGACCAATGCACCAAGTTAACTGCCCGGGAAACCCGTAGCGTGTGCTTTGTTACATTACAGAAATAAGTTGCCTCGATTTAAATCGGGTCTATATGGATAGCCGATCTAGTTTTTAAACTAGTTTTAACTGTCTTTTGTGACTGAAATGAATTCGTCGTCGTGGAAAATGTTTGCTCAAACGACCACACTCAGTTGAACAGGGCCTTGCCATGTCATAACTTGAGTGACAGAAATCGGATTAGACACACCCAATCGCACTTTGTTCGGTAAAGTGGAACTGAAGATGTGTAGGGTGATTGTATTAATTTTTTTCTGGTAATCTTTTAAATAAACTTATTGCCATTGATGACATTATCCGAATAAAGACAGATCCAATAAAACAATTATTATTCCCAGTCTATCTTTGCTAAAGTAAGAATTTTATAGAAAACTAGATTCTAGCCGCTACTGCTGGGGCGTTTGTTACGCCAGTTCTTCTTCTCAGCGAAAGCACTAGGAAGTAGTGAAGGGCGGGCGTTTTGGGTGACTGTCTTATGTAATTTTGACGTTCGAAAAGTGCTGATACTCAGCCTAATTTGAATAAATGATTTTTGATTTTGTCCGCGTGAAATTTCTTGTATAAAATAATATTATATCCTATGACACTCGGCAATATTGTACCATCCCATTAGTAAAATATTTTTTAGATTCGGATCAGTAGTTCCGAAGATTACCCCCTACATACATATTCACAAATTTCTTATTATAGAGATTGTTATAGTATAGATTGAGATGTCTAATTATGGTAACAGAAAAGCATGATCATATCGATATATTAAAGTGAACTAAAAAGTAAATTCCTTAAATAATGAATGCTAGTATTTTAGAGCGAAAACCCTGACCTAATTGGTTTGTGTGGTATGTTTAACATAATTATGCTTGTAAACTGTTTTTTGATTAATAAAAAATAAAAAATAAACTTAAAACACGACAAAAGAATCGATATAAACGCTCTGAAATGGTAAGCGACCATCGTCTGAATAAACACGAACAACTTTCCTTCAGTTAGCTTGTATGAAATAAAAAACCTTTGAGATATTCCCGAAGAAGACTTTTATCGTTGTAATCCTATACCAAGTCAAGCTGGGTAGATGAAGACGTCGCCATTTTACAAAGTAAAGGAAGGATACGAGAGAGCAAAAATAATAACTGATGTTGGATGTTCCTTTTTGTCGGTAAAAGCATTTGTTCTGTTTGAAAGTTCAGAGGTTTTTGTTGACATTTTTAGCAAATCAATAACCGGAATTGTTGAGGATACAGTTACAGACGAAATTCTGAATATGACGTGTTCGCTTCACTTAACATCCTACATGTTTATAGTCTTATCCTTTTGACCTTCTAGAAAGATTTGTAAGGCTCCATTACTGTGGAAAATACGGTTACTTCCGCCGACGATATCTTAGCGTTAAGAAAAGGTGCCTTTCAGGTAACATGAGCTGCTCTTACAAAACATGTTATCTCGGAGGTCTTGCGAAAAACTGCGTAGAAGGTTTAGTGCGAAAAAATGATATCATCAACCAGAAAAAATATCTACAGCCGAAGATGTGAGCCAGATGAGAGTACAGTGTAATCTGTCTGTCGATGTAACGCCTCTTCCAATTCTTCCTGTCTTGTGTAATATGCGCTAACATTAGGTAAATTGGCTTCAAGTTTGAACTACATTCAGGGCTTAACAAGTTCAGAAAGTCGTTATATATTATCTTTTTAATACTCTTACAAAGTCTTGCTTCTTCGTTAATGTTGGCACATCACGAACACCACCTCTGAAACAGTAATGATTTGAAAATTGCTTCATGTAGGTACGTAGGTTAGGTACAGTCCTTGAAGATATCGAGCGAACAGTAAATGTTAGTTACTGATACCTTAACGCAGCAAGAAGAAAGGAGAACATATTAGATAAACCGAGTAATAAAAGTGCTTTTACGACGTAAGTTGGGCGTATTTTTCTTATTGACTGAGCAGTGGTGGCCCAGTGGTCACGGACACGGTAGGTTCGAACCCAGACAGGCGCTTTACTTTGTGTAATTTATTTCATCACCACTGCTCTCAAAACGGTGAAGGAAAACGGCATGTCCTAGAACCAAAAATTCGAAGACATGTGACATCCACCAACCCGCACTGGGCCCGCGTGGTGGATTACGGCCCACTCCCTCTCATTGAGAGGAGGCCTATGTCCCAGCAGTGGGAACATTATAGGCTGATTATGGTTATGGTGGTATGGTAACTGTATACAGTATAAATAACTGCCCCGTTGGTCTCGTGGTCGCAAGCGCGACTGCTGAGCGTGGGGTCCCGGGTTCGATTCCCGGGTCGGGCAAAGTGTTATTGAGTTTTTCCATTAGGAATTTCTTAGTAACAGCCCGGAGTTTGGAAGTTGGCGGTGTGATACCTCCGTGTCTCGGAAAGCACGTTAAGCCGTTGGTCCTGCGCCTGATCTCTCTCCGGTCGTGGCGGATTGCCGTCCCATCGGACTATGAGAGTGAGGGAAGAGACAGTGCACCTGTGTCTGCGCGCATACTTGTGCACTATAATATGTCCCGCGCCGAAGGCTAGTCTCCGTTGAGATTGGCCGCCGTGGCCGAAATACGGTCTGGAGGACTTTTTTTACTGTATAGATACACATTTGGCCATAAGGCATTGTTTGTAAACAAATTTTTCGTCGGTTATAAAACAAAAACTGTTCCATAGATTTTGACAGCGTAGGTATTGCACTTTTGTAGGAAACAGCAATTTTTTTAGGGTTCCGTACCAAAATGGTAAAACGGAACCCTTATGGTGAGATTCAGTCTGTCTATCTCAAGAACTACTAATGCTATCAACTTGAAATTTGGAATAGTTTTAGATGACGTTTGAGTTTTGACCGACTATTTTGCAAATAAAAAAGAAAAATTGTTTTTTTTTCAACAGTTAGGTACTGAAAGGGTTCTGTTAATTCAAAGCGGGGCTACTAGGGCATGTGGGGTATCATATGAAAGAGCGCAGTTTGCACATTCTCAAACATTTTTTCTTTTTTTTAGGCCGCATAGTTTTCGACTTTTGATGAAAATTGTAAAAAAAATACCGTTCCCCCCTTATCTCCGAAGTTTGCAAAGAGAAAAATCTGAAATAATTGTATGTGATAGAAGTTTATGTAAAGATTACAGGAAAAATAAAACGATGTTTCTAAATAGCACACTTTTTCAGAAATCATCAACAAAAGTTACACTAGTTCCACTATCGGTCAAGAGATGGCGCTGACCTAAGACTGCAATATTCTACATCGCAGCGCGCAGTGTTCAAATTCTCTAACGAATATAGGCCTAGCTGATGAAAATTTAAAAACATGATGGTACGGAACTCTACACGCCCTAACTTCACAAACTCTACACCTTAGTCAAAATATGTGGCTTGGCCGTTTCGCTACCATCACATGGGCGTAAGGTGAAAAATTTATTCACTGTTCATTACTTTTCTGTTATACAATAGTTCTTTTAGTAACGAAACGGCTAAGCAGCCTCATATTTTGACTAAGGTGTAGAGTTTGTGAAGTTAGGGCGTGTAGAGTTAGAAGCTTGGCTCTACATGAGATCTGATAACTTTTTGGCAGTGCGAGACATATATGTGGTCTCGTCTTGGCAACATTTTACATGAAAATGTTTTTGGTGGGATATAGCTTTACTCGCGTAAGCTTTGTTGCTAAGCGTACGATAACTATCGGCTTTTCTAGATCCCTATCTATCATAACGAAGCACTACCTGCTGTGTGCGCCCCATTACGATTCTACATACCTAGCAGTGGCCTCCGTACATTTTGCAAAATATTCTTTGTCGTCAACGAACTTATCATGGCCAGGCAGCCGCACGCAACATCTACTCCTTTATAATTCACCGTAACTGCAAAATTTATAAGTTCCGATACATACGTCGCGAGCCTTACGTAACAAAGACAAGCTGTTACCACGCCCGTAATAGCTTCAGTGCTTTCCTACCCTTGAAAAAATAATAAACCTATAAGCCGAAAAGTCTGTTGCTAACCGTCCCCCAGACGTTCCTTCAAATAATCGTATTAATTTCAAATTACGAAAATATTTAACAACTTAAGCTGCGTGACCTTCAGTATTAAAAAGTTCTACGGTCGAAGAAAATTCTCGCCTTATGAGATTCACCCTAGAGTGGCGGTCATTATGTTGCCAGTAACAATGTTCGACGGGTCTGGACGAGATAAATATTCACGCCTCGCTGGGGATTCTGAAGTCGACATCGCTCTGGATAGTCCTCAGGAAATGTACGAAAAAATAATAAGCAGCGAATATTTCGGCGACTAAGGCAATTTACTGAAAAATGCTAAGCGCTTTTTTGGCGTAGCGATCATTTTGAATACGGAATTAAGGACGAATATTGAGAAGTTACATTACAAACTGGTTTTGTCAATTTTTGGATGTCATATTCTCAATTTTTTATTATTTTTCGGCTAATTGTAGTAATTTAAATTAATTCAAATCAAAGAATAAATACTTAGTTATTTGAATACCGCTTTAGTTTTCTATTAATAACATTTTGAATTTAAGTTGACAGTAATTTGCAAGATATACCTACAGGCTCAAATCTATTGTACGCTATTGAATGACTGATTATTTAACACCAACAGATGATTGAATTTAATTAATGGCACAATCTGTCTGTTGTTTCGTCGGGCACTAACGAGATAGCCGCCGACAGCAGCGGTGTAATTAAAGCGCGTTAAAAGGCGCGCGACAGTTTCTCTGCTAATGTTCAGATACTCCTGAATAATATCCTCATTAAAACAAGGAGTTACACAACGTCTGCGATCGCCACCCACGACAGCGCAAGAGTTATGAGGACACGCTCTCATTCCCGACATCCTGCGGGAAGTGCGGCTACTTGCGTCAGCATCGTGCAGGACCTTAGCCTCACTCTGTAGTTAGCCTGTTGTAGACGATGTCTCAGACGATTGCAAGTGTGATATATGATATTCGTCGTAAAGTCAGCAACTGATTCGCCATCATACACTTAAGGCGGAGATTCCTCGAAAACGGTCAAAAAGTTGGTTTTTAAAGCAGTGTATCTCTTAAACCGTAAATAATTTTGACCGAAAAAAAATTTAGGATATTTTCAAGTCATATTTTAATACAGTGATGGAACTCAAATCATAATTAAACATACATTAATGCATCAAAAAAATCTTCAAATACACCTCTTGATTGTCTTTAAAAGCAGTTTATCCCTTCATTAACAATTTTAATTATAATTAAAAATATGCCATTAAATTGCTAATCTTAAACTGCATCCAGTGATGGATTATTTATTATTAAATAGTTTTTGTAAATAGATAATTTCTTCATATTTTACAATAAATTACCAGTTTTGTGTCATCGCGCTTCTCTTTCTTTTCTATGCAGTCCGATAGTGACCGCGTTTTAGGTCATGTAAGCCCCTTAAGGGCCAAGAATATTAACGAACCGTCCGTTCTGATCTCATGAATGGAAATTCTCCAAGCACGTGCAATTCACACTGCCTCTATCGGGTTTGCATCTAATGAATTTACCCTGGAGATTTCTGCGAATTGAATCGAGTTATCTCTAAAAGGGTTTCCGTTTTGACGTGCCCCATATTCGCAACGCTGTTTTCTAATTTCACAGCCGACTGCCTATTACGGGCGCTAAAAGATACGAGAGGAGTTGTGTGTTATATGTGGCGGCGAGAAAAGTTTTCGGAATCAGAGGAAACTTGTGCTAACTGGAATGGAGTACAATGGATTAAGTACACAAAGTTAGTGGAAGTAGCCGCCGGCACGTAAATATATTTTCAGTATCACTGGGCATGAAACGATGTGCGGATTAATCTTTTGAATAGACGAGTACGTCCGCTAATGATGTTGAAAAATGAGACGCACGGGGTATTCAGGTGTACTCATTCATAAGCCATAATGCGAATGGCACAATGTTGGGACGGGTGTGGAAGGCCAACTATTCATATGTTAGCCGGCGATCCCTACTGGTTAGTGTGTCCATCAATTCATTCACATGAGGAAGTCACCTTACTTTACAATTTGCAAATCTCGTAGTAGGTAGGTAATAGGCGCTGAATGAATGATTTATTCTAATCGGTCATGATAGAAGCAAGTTTCGCTCTAGCAATTGATTATAGGCCGATCACACTACCGTAGATCAAAAGCCGGTTTTCTGTCGTTAGATTTAAGAAAACTAAATTCAATGGCAACATTATTTTAATGTACAAAAAAACTGAAAATAATAATGTCCGTAAATTGGGGGCCATACACAATTTTGCCCTGTATTTTTCCGCTATAAAAGCTAGCGTACGTGGGTATCCAGTGGAGTATTTCGCCTACGGATGTGTTGGTAGCCTTGGATGAAGATGAGCTCGTCTTCGAGCGCGTGCTGTGTCCTTTGACACAAATGCGGATGCGTTCAATTGGCGAGGCGGCCGTTATCGAACCGCGTTAAACACCACGCAAGGCTGCACTCCCGCACTTTTGCGATGTTTCATCAAATTGGTGGGATAGGAGAACAAAGAAGAAAGGTCTTTGATATGCCAAGACTAATTAAATATATGTTTGAAAAAAAAAAACTTATTGGTACCCCGAGCCCAGAGGGTTTTTGAGCAAGCATATGCAGGGCGAAAAGTTGATAGCTGAGTAGGTACGGCATGATGAGAGAACACCGAAAATATATTTGAAAAGTTTCAGAAAGGAGCCCCGTGGTTAGGAGACCACTTTCAGATTTAAAAAAAGGGCCAAAAATAAAGTAAGTAATTTCCAGAGCCGTTGCTTTTGGTATGATCGGGTGCGACCTAACCCATAATGACTTAAATAAGCAAATCTAACGAAGACATTGTGGGCTTTGCCTAAATCTGACGACTTTGAAAACTCAGATTTGGACAATTGTTAAAAGGATATTCAGACTGAATAATAGTTATTCTGTGCAATAGTGTTACATGTCCTGATAGTGAATAATTATATAAATATCTGACGGATTGATGGAGCAATTTGGCAAATACAACGAAATTTCATTGACTCACAAAAGCACCCAAAAGTGGTTATAATTTTGCATTTATCTCTAACTTAACGTACCGAGTATCTTTGTTTGCTATTTGAATTTGAAGCTGACCCTTTGTGAAGATTTGTCGGCATTCAGAAGTTTTAAAATATCAAACACGTAAAAGTGATGATTAAAAGTTAAGTAACAAAATTAAAACATCGTCGGAGTACATCATACACATAGTTGATTATTTTAAAATTTTACTAAGACACTAAGCAAACCAACTATTTGAAAAACATCCTCATCTTATGGGCTATCTAACGAGCTAGCAACATTTAAAAAAATATTGAGAGATGCCCGTCAATTGTTTGATAAAGCTGGCAAAGAAGGAAAGCCAAACTTATTAAAATTAACGAAAATATTAAATTAGCGACTTGGTCACGTCGCATTCAAGGTTTTATTGTAACTACGAACCTCTACAACGTTATCGTTACTGATATCGCCCCCAATTCTCAGTGTTTTTGTGAGTTTTGTTAAATAAGCCCCAACATTTCTACTTAGGCAACCAGCGGCGAGTTAACTAGGCTAAGGGCTGATTTTTCCAACGCCAAGTGGTCTCCTGAGTCCTGACCACAGGGCTCCTATCTGAAACTTTTCAAATATATTTTCGGTGTTCTCTCTTCAGCCGCACCTACTCAGCTATTAACTTTTCGCCCTGCATAATATGCTTGCTCAAAAACCCTCTGAGCTCCCCTAACATATAACTTAGCTATACTGCTGTCATAAAGAAAAAGGGCACAACTAACATTTTTTCCAAAATTGAGTAAAAAAACTGGCATATGCGCCTTTTTTTCTAATTCCAAATATGTATAAACTTAATTTTGAAAACAATGTTAGTTGTGCCCTTTTTCTTTATGACGGCAGTAAAGCCCCCGCTATGGGCGCTATGGCGCTCATTAGGGGAGGCCTATGTCCAGCAGTGGACTGCTATAGGCTGATGATGATGATGATGATGAAAGCCCCCGCGTGAAAGTTCTTGTTTTAACATTAAATAAATCTATGACACTCGGCAATACTGTAGCTTCACATTAGTGAATGAATTTTCGGTATCGGATCATTATTTGCGAAGATTACCGCCTTCGTACAGTCACAAATTTTACCTCTTTATAATACTAGTTTAGACTGGGTTCAGGCACACTCCACAGACTGTAAATTCTACTGGGTGCTGGGTGTTTTTTTCTGGACATGATAGCAAAATCGATAGGAGTTTGATCTTCAAATACCCTTCAGAATGGCGACGCCTATCAACCAGCCAATCAAATTTGAAATTATATTCCCTGGTTTAAAATAATTGCATAGAGAAGTGGTAACCAGTGTTGCACCACAAAGATAGAACTTTGACTGTCTTTTATATATTTTCTGTCTTAAAATATTCATTAATGTTAGCTGTAAGATAATGGTATAAAATACTAGGGAGCAGGAGGGGAACTGGTTACCAGTTGACTGAACTTTAACAATATCTTTAAAATATGTCTTAACTAGCTTCTGCCCGCGACTTCGTCCGCGTGAAATTTCATTTTCCCCCGACCTACCACATCGCAGCGCATCGCCTACCCGCGCTATTAGGTACTTTGTTGTCATTTAGCGTTCTTTCTGACTTTTTCCTTATTTGCTCGACTTCTAAGGGTCTTAGCGTGATGTTAAATAACCTATAGCCTTCCTCAAAAATTGGGCTATCAAATACAAAAAGTTTTTTTTCAAGTCGGACTGGTAGTTCCAGAGATTAGCGCGTTCAAACAAACAAACTCTTCAGCTTTATAATATTAGTATAGATTAAAAAATAAATTAATGTATGGTATGGTATATGCCTGATCTTATTTTTTATCTATTTGTTACAAAATAATTATGGATGTGGCAAAGGTAGTCAGTGCCAAAGGGAACTAGATCCAACCTTATGTAAAAGCCACACCCATGAAATGAATATCTGCTATTCACACATTTATCTCAGATATGTACTTCCATATTTGTTTTGCATTTTCATTACTGTATGTCTGTATCAGCATCATTAACTTAGACAAAAATTTTAAATATAATTTTCACCAAAAATGCTTTTCCAAAGCTTGAGCATTCAGAGCTGGAAGGTTATTTCTATCTAATATTTGTTATTATGATGTTTGAAAGATCCTGTAGAGTTACTTTATCAGTACCTCTTATTTTTTGTGTCTTATGTTGCTGTAGGTATTTTGTTGGCACATTGACTGCCAGACAGCAGACACAATACAAAATCTATTGTTGGCGGACACCATATTACCACGGTGGCAGTCAACAAGTTAAAAGTTCGGAAATATATTTTTACTTCTAATTGGAATTCCTATTGAAGTTAAATGCCTTAAAAATATGAATGGTTGGAACATTCACCCACAGAAAGGCTTCATACTAAATTGAGATACATCAGTGGGTCAGCCAATCTGATCTAAAATAACATCTAGTACATCAAGTATAATTTTTAAAATTTTAGTAACAGAAAACTTTCTATAGGTATCCTTCTATGTGCAATACAAAAAAAACGGATGGAATACATTGGTTCCTAATCTATTGATCCGTTTGACAATGATTTCACCAGATGGGAAGCGATGATGCAGTTGGTGATGGTGCATCCTGCTCAAGCAAGCATTCACTTGGTCACACCTGGGTATCCCATTAAATTTATTTTCTCAAGACTTGAAGAGTCATAATGAAAGAGCTTTAATCGGTTGAATGCCATAATTACAGAAACAACAAAAAAAGCCATTATGTCTCGCATGGATCCACATTCCGGTATCTAAAGGGTTAATGCAATGTTTGTGATTTGGTACCGATAAAGGCTCACAGTGATCCTGTGATTTCCAAATTGTTCCACAATGAACTGGATTATGTTCATGTTATGTGTGTGTTAAGTACTTATGTGGAAAATAAGTATTTGTTGAGATTTTGTAGTAATCTTGATAGTAATGAAGAAGAAAAATAATAATATTGTAGTAATATAATATGGATGGGTATGGGTAATAAGGATTAAATCCAATTTTTTTAAAGTTTTAGCCCTAAAATTTTCTTTATTGAATGACAATCTTGATACCAACCGGGTACCATTTGTATAAAATCATGTAAGTACTTATATATTTACCGCACCCATTGTCTCGTAATGATGTTAGCGTCTGATCAACCTAATTGGAATCATATTTTAAATTAAAGTTCCTGGATTGTAGCTAATGATGCTGAAGATACAAATATCTGCCTCAATAGTTTTTTGCAGTTATGATATTTTCAGATGTGATATTACTTAAAATATATTAAAATTAAAAAACGAATGGTTACTGGTACTTTTGTGAAATATATTACATCAACAAAATATCCGGGTAATAGTTTTGCCGTTTGCCGGTAAGTATTTGTTAGTCTTTTGCATTTAACTCTGGAGTTAATCATGAATTAAAAATATCATAATTATGGAGAAATTTGCTAAAATTAGTATCTCAACAGAACTATGCGTAATATAAATGCGTTATGCATAACTTTTAATTCAAAATCTCGTTGAAATCATAGAAATACAAATCAAAAACGAAACCAACGGCAGGGGCGTGGTCTTCTTCAGTTATTTGTTCTTTATAAAACGAGTATACCGATATAATTTGCCGCAAATTTCATTCCCTAGTATGTCGAATGTAAGTTAAATTAAATTCAACGCGAAACCGGCGTTTAAATCCAAATAAAATAATTAATACTCACGTCCAGAGACTCCTTTGACGCCATCTTTCACACACAAACAAATTAGTTTGACGTTTCTCCAAAAATCGATAACAAGACTCGTAGCTTCGTTCGGATACGCTCCTTGAAAAATATCAACTGTAACTTTACATAAAAGTGTAAAACTTAAAAGCTGCTTTTAGCATTTTCAATATTACTTAAATTCTAATAAGTAAATAAAGAAGAGATAAATAAATATCAACTGCCGGTATTTGGGAAACAACCCGCATACTAACATCATCATTCATCCATCACACAAATCAATGGATAGTTGGCTTATGGCCTCTTTTGTGTGACGAGATTCGCTGTGGTCCTACTCGGGCGACTCAGACCACCTCATTATCATTCTTTTGCCCTTATCCCATTTTATTTGGGGTCGGCGCATCATATCTTCTTATTGGATACTTCTCTATTGGTCGATATATTCTCAATAATTTATTTTAGTCTTAAACCTGGCATCAACTTACCTGGCTTATACGCAATCACTTAGTCACTCTGCTAGCAAAGTTAGGCAAACCCGTAATTTTCTATGAAGCTACAATGAGTACTAGAATGTAATCGCAATTTACATTCTTATTTGTGTCATGAAAAGCGGCCTCGGCCTGGCCCTCAATACAGTAGGTCAGCTTGGAACAGGGCTCAGTTCAAAGTTCAAGTTATCACTGGATACACAATCCAGCCAACAAAAACTTCCTTTAGTATTGCAATCCACGTTGCATCCAGTGATTTATTGTGTGGGGTACCTAAGTGTAAAATTCTTAGAATAAGTAGGTATATCAAATCTTGTGAAAAAGAAAATAAATCCTTGCAGGCATGTCTCAATTTACTTGCTTTAAGTTCTGCATCGTGCTTACATGAATAATTTCAACATGAATGATGTAACCAATATTTTGTAACCGTATTTTGATCTAAAAGAGTGTTCGTGGAGTTTCTTGCCCGTTCTTCTCCATCATATATTACTTTACTCTATGTTCTCCATATTGTACGTACGTACGTACAGACGCCAGCACATCAAGTTACTACAATCTGTCAGATTTCTTTAATAGATTTTCGACTTTATTGCTAAAGCATAAGGTTCAAGGTTGATTGGGAAAATCTGACAGTTTCGGGTAGGTTGACCTGCTGGCGTTGTACGTACTACGCTTTCGAATGGGCATAGAGCTTCATCTTTCTGGATGCCTGTCTCAAAGCATTTATTTCAAATAAACAAATTAAAATTTGAGAAGTTACTTTGTTACTTAACTTAGTGCTGATTTTTCCAATTGAGTATTTTATCTATGTTTTCCAACGCCAAATAATTTTATCCAAGCAATAATTTTGAATTTTTGACAGTTCTTCCATACAAAATCTGCCAGACGTCAAATTTATTCCACTAATAAAAAGTATTTTTTTCTAGAAATGAAAACCATTGGGAATTTGTTACATAAAATGACTTTTATGTAACAAATTTTCTGCAAGTCTGATTTTATATGAGCTATTGTTGTTTTATAATTAGTTTAGTGGTATTCTGTAATGCCGCATTTACACATTCGTGAGAATCGCGAGGCGAATGGCGAGGCGAATATCGAACACGCATTTATGTAAACAGTGCGCTCACTATTCGCCTCGTGGCTCGCCTCGTGATTCGCGCTCGCGTTGTCAAAATAATTCACCCCGCGAATGTTTGAACAGTAGTTCGCGACGGCCCTCGTATACGAATGTTTCGTCGAATCTAATGACGAGAGACGAGGCTAATGGCGAACACGATTGTGTAAATGCGGTATAAAGGATCAACCCCGGTATTAGATATCAAAGTATTGGCCAAGAATAATGATTAAAAAAAAAAACAAAGTACTATACTCTGTGCTTATCAACATTGAAACGTCATTTTAACGTCAGACTAGACTAGTGACTGCATGCATAACAAATAGGTGCAAGATATACCTAATTGGAAGCGGTAAAAAATATGTATTCGTGTCATAAAATAATAAAAATAGCCTAAACTAGCACTGTGATATCAAGGTAGTTAAATGCTTTTGCTAAATATTATCAGAAAATTACAAACCGGCATTTTTGAAACCTTGTAATTACTTAGACGCGTAATCGTTGTATGTGTTTGTACTTGTGTTCAGTTTTATGTTTTGCCGATTTTCAACAGCGTATGTGTTGCTGAAGAGTTTTCAATTATTATCTGAATCCTACTTCTAGTTTCGAAGGCAAGCACGTACACTATTTGTTGATAATTATTATAGAACGCGTTGAAAGCGAGCGATAAAGATTTTTTATTTATTTAGTTGGTTCCAATATGAGGATCAGAAGATTGTCGGCTGTGTTTTGGACAACATGCATAATTGCATTTATTTTTATATTATATGTGGTGACAGATTTGAGTTTCAAGTTGCCAAGTATAAAACCGGCAGTACAAGATCTTGATGTAAGTATGAAAATAATTATATATTCTGGAATTATTATATTCTTGCCTAAGTTATTATTATATATATATCCTGTAAGTTTCCTGTGTGTCTACTACCTATTACATTGGTCTATCTTTCATTTCAAATAGGTTGAACTCAGAACCTGGTCAGTGAACCTCAGTAAGGTTCTATAGTCCTAGTCCTTTAGACTCTTATTTTTTATAATTGAATTGGCCTCCTCTTGACTTTACTCTGGCTGATGGAAATTGAAATAAATTTTGAACTCAAGTGTAAATACTTCATTTCAATTACAGTGCTGTCGACGAGAGAATGCATTCTTGACACCTCTCAGTTTATACATACAAATAATGTGTTTTGCGAATTTGGTCTTTATTGGCTACTAGAATTATCACACTGACAGGTGTCAGGAATGCATTCCCTTAACAGCTGGACTGTAGTGTGGTCTTCCTTCTTTCAATTAAATTATTTTTTAATATACTCCATCAGATTTTAGGTAGGTCTAATGTACTTGCTTCCTTCATACCAAGTTTTTCGTCCTATTTTACTGTGCACAAAATGTATACAAGGTGGCAGGGACATCTATGTGTAACCTGTTACCATGGGTTCAATACATGATTAGAGACGTTACATTATTTTGTTCCATGCATTTTCACCTCGTAGATGTTGCACTTTTCTATGAAACAGCAGATTTATTAGGGTTCCATACCCAAAGGGTAAAAACGGGACCCTATTACTAAGACTCCACTGTGCATTTGTCTGTCTGTCTGTCATCAGGCTGTATCTCATGAACCGTGATAGCTAGACAGTTGAAATTTTCACAGATGATGTATTTCTGTTACCGCTATAACAACGCATACTAAAAACAGTAACGTGTTCTTTCGGCGTTTTTGTCTTGTGGTATGGAACCCTTCGAGTGCGAGTCTGACTCGTATTTGCCCAGTTTTTTTTTTTTTTTGATAACTGGTGAAAAATTTTTTTGCTACGGAGTCATATATTCTTTGTAACAGTTTGCGCGTCGATGTTCCTGCCGCCCTGTATTAATCAACATACCAAGTCGATAAGAAAGTCTGTATGTTTGAATTTACTACTGGATTGTCTGCTTTGTTCATCAAGTCTTATCAAAACAATAACAATGTGCTAATAAGACATCGCATTACTTGCTTATTTCATATACTCTTAATTTTAAACACATTATTTTTCAAATAGCCATACCTATTTATTTGGGGGCTGATGTTTTGATTGTCAGATAAATTCTTCGGATAAAAGTGGTCCAACTAATGAAAAATCGGTTCATAATATTAAAAAAATCTATTAATGCAATCTAGATGTAAAATCTAATCAATTTTGCAGACTAAATGGTCGTCATTTGAATCAAAGCTGCGACACATAGAGCACGAGTTGAACCAACATCACGCTGTGGTTGGTGAGATTAAATCTGCCGTAGACCAAATTGTTGAACAGTCACAAGAGTACCACCCTCCCCAGAAGAGGCCTAAAGAAGTGGTTTACAAGGAACCTCCAAAGGTCAAGGAGTACAAGGCTGTTGGAGATGAGCCACCGAAGATGCACATTCCATTCAATATGTCATCATGTCCTATACAGAAACAAACTATCCCGAAAACGGATATACAGGTACTGTCTCTAATTTAATATTCTTAAAAGCTGCTAATATTGTTGCTCGCATGACTAAACATCCTATCTAATTTTTTGGCTGCTTTGGGTTGGGCTGGGACATCCACAATTTTCTATTTGTGATTCTTTACACTTTCCACTAACCGTCGTATCTCTATGTTATTTGGATCTCAAAATATAACCATTTTAAAAGGCAACAAAATGTAAAGAATCACATTTGTCTTGTCCTGACTCAAATCGGCAAAAAAATGAGATAGGACTTTTAGTCATGCGAGCGACGAAATGTAAGCAGCTGTTTAAGAATATGAATTTGCTGTAATAAATTGTTTGAACTAATTGGATAGTGAAAATTATTTCCAATTGCCATTTCTTCTGTAATTTCTTGAGAGAATATTTTTTTTTAATTGCCATTGAACCAGCTCCAACAAGGCAGTAGTTTGATAATACTATTATTACAAATAAATGATCATTATTTATTATTACTCCATAATAGCACAATCAGCTTATAATGTTCCCAGTGCTGCGACACAGGCCTCCTCTGAGAGTGATTGGGCTATAATATACCACACGCTGGGGTGGATCGAATAATCGATTTTCGCTTTGACGTGGAGTTGCGGAAACCAGCCCGTATTACCTAATATACCACGCGAGCCCAGTACGGGCTGGTAGATGCCGCATATTTTCGAATTTTTGGTACTAGGACATGCCAGTGTCCTCATGTTTTCCTTCAGCGTTATAGAAGATTGATTTACTAAGAATAGCATAATCGTTTTGTGGAGGGCAAGCTTTTTTAGTGCTGTCTTTCATAAATAACACCCTATTATAGGTAATGTCCTGTGACTGCAGGACAAAGGGTAGTTCTCATACGGAGAATGAGCATTGATCATCACTCTTGCTGAATACTGATTGGCGATTTCAGACTTATATTGATTCAAGGCCAGGTTTCCTCATGATGTTTTCCCTCACTAATGTCAGTGATGTCGAAGATAAACTTTAATAATAGGGTTCCGTTTTTACCCTTTGGGTACGGAACCCTAAAAAAAGAGATAAAGAAATAAAATAAATTTAAAACTAGTGTAGTGTAGGTTCCACTGACCTTAGATCAACTGATCCATCTTTTCATTGGTCTTATTTATTTATTTAACCATTTATGTACACACCTAATACAGGGTGGAATCGACACGCAGCCTGTTACCATGGATTCTGAACCCTGTCTTGAAATTTCAATTTGTTACTAACAAAAAAAAAATGCTGTTCTATACATTTTGCCCGCGTAGGTATTGCACTTTTCTATAAAACAGCTGTTTTTTTATTGATAACCGTCTAGAATCATTTGCTGAATTCATGGTTTCAGTTCTCGCGTCGATGTACATACCTGCCCCCCTGTATAAACAGACATGAATAAAAGAACAATAAATATGTACAGAGGTGATACTTTGTTTGAATGGTGGTCTTACTGCCATGCCATGTCTCTGCTTGAGAACAATTCAAATTACTGGTAAAATAATAATTTGTTACAGATGCTGTCAATGTACGACCGAATCTTCTTTGACGATCAAGATGGCGGAGTGTGGAAGCAAGGGTGGGAAATAGAGTACCAAGAAGATCAATGGAGCCAGAAGAATAAGCTGAAAGTTTTTATAGTCCCCCACTCACATAATGATCCAGGTAACATTGAAGCGATTTCAGATTTTTTCTTTCAGGTCTTTTGTGTCCATACTTGAAAAAATTGGTTATGTTACTAGTTTGACCTTGAAAATGTGTTATTTTGTTATAAAATGAAAAATTGGTACGCAATAAACAATAAAAAGATGGCGAATTCACGCCATCATTTTAGTACCAATTTTTCATTATATGTATAAATATGGAGTTTGTCGCTCAGACGCTAACTGAAATTACGTCTCAAGATAGCGTTGGCAAACATGCATAAATATTTATAACACCATACAGAGCCAAATTAAATTAGCTAGCGAAACTGCAAACGTGCTTGGTTATCTAAACAAAAACTCTAAGTAAATGAAATAAAAAAAAATACAGTCGAATTGAAAACCTCTTCCTTTTTGAAGTCGGTTACCTAATAAAACATAAACTGAGCGAGTGCTAGTAGCACTCATTGCGTAACACACTTTCAATAAAAAATCTGAATAATTTTGAAGGATATTGCTAATCCATTGCTTCATATGTATGTCCGAATAATTTGTCTACTCAACCACGTAAACACAGTTCAACAACACGGTACGCTGCGTTAGCAATGATTGTTGTTCTGTTTTGTTCTAGTGTGTCAAAATAAAAGCCATTGTTATATTACCTCGCAGGATTCACTTTCATTGGCAGGGCGATAAATTCACCGTGCTTCCAACGGCCAAACATTTTCCTATTATAACTTTGTATCATTATTGATCAAGGAAAATTGATTGCAATGCTATGATTAATAATTTATGTTGTACAGTCACGAGCACTTATATGTCAACACTTAGCAACTTTAAATTGCGATTTTTTTTTACGAAATAACGAATGCAACTTTGAAATACGACACTTTACATAAACCTATGTGTTCGAAAATACTATGTTCCTAATAATATAAAATTTCATTAAAAAATAAAGGAGAAAATCGCCTTTGAATAAAGCCAAGTGTATTCATACTTATGCTCGTGACTGTACCTAAGTAGGTATGACAGGCAATGGTATTATAAGTAAAAAGTGGTAGATAGGTTATACGCGCTCCGCACAAACTCTTGAGCTTTACTGTTAGTGTAGATATTTTTTTTATTACTAAATGGGCCCGCTCTTGACCCCGATCACGCCTGATGGTAAGCGATAAATGAGTTCTATGATGGAACGAGCGTGCCCAGAAGATGCCTGTTCACTCTTGCTTTGAAGGCAGACGGGTTAAATGTGGAAGGGAACACAGATGCCGTCAGAGAGTTCCACACTTTGGCTGTGGGCATAATAAAAGTGGAGGAGAAGCGCTGAGTACGACTCGATCTAGATATAGATCGTTAGACTAGAAATCGATATAAATAATGAGAAAAGTTGTCAATAGCTGCACACCCGTGATGACGCGGGCCATCACCTCGTTAATATTAATAAAATAAACTATGTGATACACAGTTTAAAGTCCATTTTTCAATACTCTATTACGATATATCTTCTATTTACCAGACAGGGCAGAGATGGCTAACATTACAAGCCAGCTACTACGGACGCTAAAAGTATCAACACTATAAATTATCGTAGAAAGTGCCCAAACGAAGTTACATGAAAAAATTATAGCCATAACACTCGTTAAAAATTGCCAATTTACACAGCCGTCAATTATCGTGAACTAAAATTAATTTCTGAATGACAAGTATGATTGTAAAAATGAAATTTCTTGAATAAAACTGAACTTTGTTTTTTCAAAGCCATGTTTTTTATCTCGAAGTGTTATTGCGCTATTATCTAACGTAGGGAAAGTGAGAGCAGTGGTGGTGCAGTGGTAACAGCCACGACTAACGAGCCTTAGGTCTTGGGTTCGAACCCAAGCAGGCGCTTTACTTTTTATAAATAATTTCAACACCACTGGTGACTGCTCTCAAAACGTTGAAGGAAAACATCGAGGAAACCGGCATAGTCCTAAAACATTCGAAGACATGGGACATCTACCGACCCGCACTGAGTCCGCGTGGTATTACACCCCACTCCCTCTTGAAGTGAGGAGGCCTGTGTCCCAGCAGTGGGAACATTATAGGTTGATTATGCTATTATCTAAAGTGGCTGATATTCAGGGCTTAAATCGCGACAGCAAAGAAGTCAATAGAACCATGTTTGAGAAAACCTAAACAGCATTTTTAGTTCTTTGTAAAATCATTTGGTTTGATCACTTGCGGAACTCAACATTTAAGTTGGGGTGAAATCAAGAGAAATATCATTATTTCGCAATTGCTGTGATTGGTTAATCAAAATGAGATGCCTATTTGACCTCCGATTAATTTCAGTAATAACTCTGTACTAAAATCAAGTACCGTATTGTATTGCTTAGTTTTTGCTTATCAATAACTGGTAGACAAAATAATCTGTACCTAACACTGTTTTTGGAACAATTAAAATTATTATTAAACCAAAAAGTTTTGAAGTTTGAAGCAGTTTTGAAGCCGACATACTGGCCATAATTTTTGTGTCGTCATTGTACCGAATTTTGAATTTACGCCCATTTAAAAAGTTACAGACTAGACAAAAAGTATAGGATGGTTCATTAACAGATGTTATAGGTAACATAAATAAAAAATAGATGATTTAACAGTACAATATTATTTGCGTATAATCGAAGGACGTTGCTTATCAAACACACTTGTAATTCAATAAAGATAAAACGCTTACGAACTTCATGAAATATGTATGTTTGTAGAAACAGGTGTTAAGTTGTTGCTTTCCTTATCACTTGCTAATGGTTAAAGTGTAACACCCGCGCTAAAGCCTTTATCATTTAGATTCGCACAGGATAAACTATGAAGTAAAAAAACCGCTGTACCATAGTTACAGCGTTTTTTTTTACTTTTACTATTATCGCATTGCTATCATGGCGTTAACTGTACCGTAATAAAAGATAAGGCTGCATAACAAACTGTATGCAAGCAAAAAGCGTAAACAAAAGTGGTTTTGGCTGAACATTGACGAAACAAAGGATTATCTTAGAGACATGGGAGGTGATAGTAATCATGTTTATTATACAGGATGGTAGGGAATGAATTCAGCACATGATTGTAGATGTAGACCGTACCGCTAGCGTAGAAATTTTTCGTCGGCTATCATTAAGAAAATCAGCAGTTACATAGAAAAGAGCAATACCTACCCGGTTAAAATGAATGGAACTGCTAATTATTTTTTTACAACCAACGAAACATTTCAACGCAGGGGTTTCAGAATCATGTACCTACTAAATCCATAGTAACAGGTTGCGCGTCTATATCCTTGCCACCCTGTAGTTATTCATATTATATATATTTAGACCATTTGCCACCGAAATACAGTTACGTAAGTTTTCAGACAGTAGGTAAGTAACATCGCTAATTTAAATCACTTGAAGAAATCTATGCATATAAAGAGATATGTCCTTCGACCGATTCAACGCATCTCATTCATCTGAAAAAATTTGGAGGACAGCTTAGAAATTCTACTCCCAGAGGGTAAAATAGGTGACGAAAGTTTTGTATGAGAAAGTTTGAAATCTACGCGGACGAAATAGTTAGGAAATTGCCAGTTTCCAATTTGATTAGGGCTATCATTATCCCAATCCTTTACCTGTAACAGAACGTTCGAAATTCGACTGTTCAAAGTTCAAAATCCGCCCGCGAAATCTCGCACAAAAGAATGTACCATTACATTTCTCCGGATAAAAAAACAGATGAGCATCAATGATTGTTGACAAAACATTGCAGGCTGGATAAAGACGTTCGAGAATTACTACAAGACGCAAACGCGCGCGATATTCAACAACATGGTGGAGAAATTGTCGGAAGGCATCGGCCGGAAGTTTATTTGGGCCGAGATCAGTTTCCTGGCGTTATGGTGGAACAGCGACGCGACTGATAAAGATAAGGTTTCATTTTTGAAGTAAGTATATTGTGCTGTTATGGTTCGGCCGTTTTGCACTGTGTCATAAACGTCAATAAGAAAACAATCGCTACTATTACCTACCCATCACTAGCGCGCTCCGTAAGCCTAACGAGTGCGAGTTAGACAGATTGACCAAAAATATGACCCGATGACTCAGTTCAAAACGGCCCCACAATAGTAGATGAGCCCTCTAGGTTAGCTGCCTTTCCACCAGAGATGTGCTAGGTAGCTAAGTGGTGAATCTAAGCTTCGAAACTATTTAATTATGGGTCTATTTCCACCACAGCTAAGTGGTGTAGCGAAGCGGGTAAGATGTGCTATAAAAATCCGCTTTGCGAGTATGTGAGACTTAGCTTCGTTAAACTCTTTTCCTCGAGAGCTAAGCTAAGCTACGCTATGAAAGTCAAAGAAACCTATTACTTGATATCATGCTGCATATCTTTCGCTACGCAGCTTTGCACACCTCTGGTGGAAAGGCAGCCTAAATAACTATATCAGTTTATATTTTGGTCAACGTATTTATTGTTTTATATAAATAAATACGGCTTTAAGGCTCTTCTTTCTCTAAACATAATCATTTCTATTTTGGTCCAAATAAGTATTTAAAAAATAAAAGAATACATTTTTCATGGCTTTTCCCTGATTTGCCCGAGTAATGTAGGGTTAGATTCCTAGTTCTGGCAAAGTCGGAAGTTCAGCGAAAAAGCAGCCCGGTTTTGGAATCTTATCCGCTAACTGGGAATTAAGCTGGTGGGAAATAAGTGAGCTTTTAAAACCGTTTGTGCCGAGATATAAAGTCTATTGAAAAAATTATGTGTCAAATTAATATTATTTCAAGTTAAACAAATATCAACTTTATTTTAATGACAATGACATACACACATTATTACATACTTACATTATTTTTTATTGTTATTAAGTATTCTATTCTATTCTATTCTAATTAAATTGATTTCAGAGTGACTAGCACTATTGAAAAAGTTATAAAAATGTTTGAAGGTGTAGCGTAAACTGAACTTTATTGTGTAGGATTTAAAGTTATTTTTCCATGAACTCATATTTTTTTGAAATTTTGGTAAATAAATCGCGAATGCATATTAGGTACACTATTATAACTCATCTTTATTATTATTATTCCAGTCTCCTAAAAGCCGGCAAGATAGAAATAGTAACAGGCGGCTGGGTAATGAATGACGAGGCCAATTCCCATTGGCTCTCGATCATTCGGCAGCTAACCACAGGCCACCAATGGCTGATAGACAACCTGGGAGTTGTGCCCAAGAACGCCTGGTCTATTGACCCCTTTGGGTACTCTAGTACCCAGCCTTATCTCCTCAAGTTGGCCGGATTTGAGAACTCTGTTATACAAAGGGTGCATTACAGAGTTAAGAAGGAACTCGCAGCTCATAAACAATTGGAGTTTAAATGGAGACAATTATGGGGTAAGAATCTTACTATGTAATATCGTCGCCATATGATCGTGGCAATAAACGTTATTTTGCAGGGGATAAAAACTATCATAATAATAAAATTTCTTGTCTGTACTGTTGACCTTGAGAGGCATCCTCGGTGCCAAGCCTGGGTGCAGGAGCCAGGTCATGTATCATAAAAATGCATTGTCTATGAAACAGAATCAACATGTAAAATTCTAACTCCGTAGGATAAGAGGAAGTGGTTTTAACTCAGCTTGCAAGATTTGACCCATACATACTAACTAACTAACAAGGCAAGTCAAATAAAAGCTTGCAAACATGGCCGTCAATGGCGTATCTCGAGATTATCATTAACTATAATAGAAGGCATTAGAAGCATCATAGAACTGTGTACTTTCGTCCTAAATAAGGTTTTCTACAAAATGTTTTCTAAAAAACAATGAATTTTTCTTTACAAGGTTTCACTGCATGGTGTCGATATATATATAAATTCAAATTATCTGATCTGATGATATTTTCAATTTTCATATTGGAAAGTTATTTATTTATGCTTTGGGCATAAGTAAGAACTGCATAACAGCGTATTTGATGCCATAAGATGCAATGATAATGTTAATTTTGTTTTGTTTTGCAGATGGTGTCGGCAAAACGGATATGTTTACACACATGATGCCTTTCTATTCTTACGACGTTCCCCACTCCTGTGGGCCTAATCCTAAGGTAAATAAGAATTTATATTAAACAAAGTCATCATCTGCCTAGCCTTTTCCCAACTATGTTGGGTTCGGCTTCCAGTCTAACAGGATGCAGCTGAATACCAGTATATGTTTGTGCTTCTATATTATTTCTAGGTATGCTGTCAATTCGATTTCAAAAGATTACCGGGTAACGGTATAACCTGTCCGTGGGGTGTGGCGCCACGAAAAATTACAGAGAAGAATGTTCAAGAAAGGTTCGTGTTGACGACAGCTTATAAGACGTACTCCTTATTCATCACCTTAAATTATACTTTTATAAGCACTTGTATGAGATCCTTGTAATTTTCAAGACAAATAAGTAATTCCACTACATATTCGCCGTTGTGCTCGCACGTGTATTAATAGTTTACTAAATTATTGTCCTTTTTCAGGGCACAAACAATCCTAGACCAATGGCGTAAAAAAGCGCAGCTATATCGCAGTAACGTGGTGATGTTCCCGCTTGGTGACGACTTCCGGTACGACCGGTCCAACGAGTGGGACAACCAGTTCCAGAACTACGAGATACTCATCGATTTTATTAATAATAATGATGGATGGAATGCTGAGGTGAGGATCACATTGTTAGTCTAGGTTCCGAACACCTTTTAATGCAAATTTAAGTAACGCTTTATGAGAACTACGCATCATACTGACGTCACGCAAAATCCTGCATTCCGTCAGCAGTGTTTACCGCGCGACTAGTATATGCAACGTTGCAACATCCATCGTCGCGGAGTTCCCCACCAGATACAACACCCGTCCGGTCGGAGGATCCTCCCTTTTCTATGGACGATGAACTTTACACCCTGTGCATCATACCTCTATAAGTGAGCCCCGCCCACTACGCCTAATCGTTGAACGAATGGCCGGTGAGGCTGAAAAGTTCCGGAGAGACGACTACGAGAACGCTCAATGTGATTAGGTAAGCCTTCCACAAGGTAGAACAATGAAGTGTTCAAACGATTTACAGTTTAAGACATTTATTTCTCGAAAAGAGTACAAGTCAGTTACAAAGAGTACCTAACCGTGGAGTTTATTGCCGGCTCTTCTGCATAGGGTCCGACCAATTTTACCCGTGCACCTAGCTTCTGACGTTTCATAAGTAAAATATTTTAATTGATTTTTTTCAAGTGTGCCCTTAGTCACAGGTAACAGTCACGGTAAACCAGTCGTTGTGGCGACGCTTATACCGGGTGTTTGGTAGAGGGACCGGCACAATTTTTTGAAGTATTGGAAATGTCATTTGCTAGCACAAAATTGGTTTAATTTTCATTTTTAATTGAAATTTTTCGTTCTTTATTATAATTTTACGACTTTGGAAGCACCCACCCACCCCACCCAGCCAGTCATTTTCTAGAACCACTTGTACATAAATATACATTGCAGATAACACCAAATTACTGCGCTCTATTACAACCACCAACAAAAAAGTTGTGACAATATTTCGGGTGATTAAAAAGAAACATGACACTTCCTAAGAAAATTGTGGCGGTCCTTCTAACAAACATGTGGCTTATGTCTTGCTATGCTAGTTTTAGCTAATATGATGATAAAGACAGCCCCTATAACGGCCATTTTTGCTCCCAAGTTCCCAGTGTTTTTATGCCCTAAACATTTCAGGTACAATTCGGCACCCTCCAAGATTACTTCAGAGCTGTCCACGAGGAGGTCAAGTCCTCATCCTTCCCTGTGCTGTCAGGAGATTTCTTCACGTATGCTGACAGGAACCAGCATTACTGGAGTGGATACTACACGTCTAGGCCTTTCTATAAGAATATGGATAGAGTGCTGCTGGCTTATGTTAGGTAAGGTTGTTGTTGAAATCTGCTGTTCCCTACATTTTGAAGAGTTATACGAACATAAATGTAGGGAACAGCAGATTTTTTTTATTCGCGATTTCAGGCTTGGTCCCATTGTAAAAGTTGTTCATAATGATGAGTACAATGATCTCTTAAGAGTAATGTGATAACCTAATCGACAGATTGTATAGCTAAATGAAAAAGGAGAAATTTTAATAGACGTCGATAGTTTATCTTTGCCTCTTTCGCTTTTATTTATGTCACTAGTATGTCTTTTTAAAATTGCATAAGTCTCAAATAACAAATTCTCGCTATAATGATAGCAAGAATTAAAACAAAAATATGTAAAGAGGGAGCAGAAGTGGGTTGTAATATCAGAGAGGAAAATGATTATTGGTATTCTCAAAGTTGTACTTTATTGGGATATTTATGACGAAAAAAGCACGCGCTTTATCGTAACATTCTTGAGTCGTCCGCTGCGCTAGGCGGACGAGCGTGTTATTTCATTTGTTTTCATCGTGTGACGGCTTTTTTTTTTTGGGTGGGGAATGACCCCTCCCTCTCTGGGCGGAGCGGAAGGGAGTGTCAGACTCTTACTGACTAAAACGCACCCGCGTTCCTTTCTTAGCCTTTTATGTTCCGGGGTAGCGGTAACCCTTTCGGACAATCCCGCTGCCCCGGCAGGGTTCGGCCCTAGCGGGCCCCTTCTCTGTTGCTGACATCTCTTTGAGGCGCGCGTGGAAAACGTACGCGCCATCCGGCACGGGCCTGCGGTGCTATTCTGTAAAAATCTCACTGTGAAAACTTAGGTGAAGTGAGCGTGGAGTGAGCTATCAATAGTGTCAGGACTAGCAAAAACAAACTCACTTCACCTAAGTTTTTATAGATTTAGATTTTTACAGAATCTACCGGCAGGTCGTGATCGGACGGTGAGCTATCGTGTGACGGCTTGCGCTTTGTAGCAGTGCTCTTTCATTTACCAGGACAAGGCGTGTGCGGGTTCTTTGTCGCGAACGTCATCTGTCGCCTTAGGTCTCCATTCTATATTTGATTTGCCTTTTACTACAGCTTCAAATATTCACTTCCAGGGCAGCTGAAATAATCACAGCCCAAGCCACAGCTTCACACGCGGTATCCAACATAATGTCGCTACAGCTACGAGACAGAGTGGAGCAGGCTCGTCGCTCGCTGTCACTGTTCCAGCATCACGACGGAGTCACTGGCACTTCCCGCGACGAGGTCCGAGAAGACTACGCTAAGAAGTAAGTGACGTCATAAAAGAAATACATCGTGATCTTAGCCGCCATCTTCAATTTTCATTTTCGGTATAAGTACCCTTGTAAACAATAGAAATGATACCAATGACGAATTATTTATAAAAAATCATAGCCGCCATTTTGGACTTAAATTTTGACCTAATTTTCTGCATCAGCGCCCTCGGAAAACGGAGAAATGACTCTTGGCGAATAATTTCCTCATAGTCACTATCTTAGATTTTAAAATTACTTCATCTTCGGTTTGTTTGACAACCCTTGCATTTCTCTTCGTCGCAACGACTAGCCGACGCGACGTCGGTTTTTTTGACAACATCAAAAACGGTTTTTTTTTTTGTAAATATCCGGATGAAAATTTGTCGATTTTCAAAAAACTAAACATGCTATCGGCCGATCGCTTATCTGAGACGTTGCCTGAGGTAGCTGCGCGGTGCGGGAGGGGTGATAGTGGTCACAAAGTCACAAGTTGACGAATCACTGACCTCTTGCATCACGTCACCACACCCCTCCCGCACCGCGCTTCTACCTCAGGCAACGGGCTATATGAAGATACGAAATCTTGCATTTAAATGATATATTTATCAGGTTTTTTTTTTATAAAAATGCGATGTCCGGAAAATGGGCTCTGCTTCGTGCAAATCCTCACCTATTTCCGATGAAAACAAAGCCACTAACTAAACCTTCTCCTTACAGAATGCTAACTGCTATAAAATACAGTCAATCAGCGATCCAACAAGCAGCCTATTACCTCCTCAACCAGCCGTTAATCGTAGACCAAGCTCAAGAAGACATCTACTTCGATGTGGACGACATCTGGCGGTTTCATGATGAAATACCGACGCGCATCACTATTGCGCTTGATGTGGTGTCGCCTTCTAGGAGAGTTGTGTTGTATAATGCGCTTGCGTTCAGGAGGCATGAGATTATGACGGTGTTGGTTTCTTCGCCGCATGTTGAGGTGAGTGGATAAAAAGATTTTTTTAAAGTAAAAACTTCTTTAGGCGCGTGGGCATTTTTTGAGATGGGAAAAAACCATTGAACTCGCGACACACCATAACCGACACCGCGTTACATTCGGATGTGTTCGGCTGTCCTCGGGATGTAGTCGGTTTTAACGTATATCCGATATGTCAGTGAGTGATAGCAAAGTATTCTGTTTATAAGACGATTAAAAAAATACACACGTACCTAATTGTTTTCACTTCTGTCGGCACTCCCGGAGTGCCACTGTTTTTTTTCAACATAATTTGTTAATCGGTACGGAAAGGTATTTTTATTTTTAACGCTTAAATGTTTTATATCGTGGTCTCGTTCCGTTTACTCAAACAGACTAGCTTAGATTTCCATCGCAATATATTTGGTATGTCATTGTCACTTAATTTTTGCTCCAAATATGAATCAGATTCTCCAATGAGATCTTTCCGTTTCCTAATTTAAATATTTGAGGCAGAATAATCGATGGCCTATGCGTGCAGATAGATGTAGCCATGATTGTTTGAGTGAGAATTATGGAGTCAATCATAGTCCATATTCAAGCTTTTTTCACACAGCAATAGGGGTGGGCGTTTCGACGACGAACCGTTTACAAAGACCGTCTTGCATTCAGCAACGATGCAACCGTTTTACGTCCTGGGTTCAAACAATCTTCGTTGCACAAACCAGTCTTCGAGTTACTTGGTGCGATTTTTTATTTTACTATGAAAATACATTTGAGAATGCAATGGTTCAACTCTATCACACTTGTCCGTCGCGTCGTTCGTTTTCGTTTACAAAATAGCCGTTCAAAAACGAAAACCTCGAAAACGCAATTCTATTCCATGTTGGATAAGTTTCGTCCTTTAAGCCGTCTTCAAACCAGTTGCGACGACGACCGTTTTCTGCAACCGTTTTCGTCGTCGGGAGAACGGTTGTGTTTCGTCCGTCAAAAATTCGAGAACGACCCACCACTACACAGCAAGCAAATCAACTGAATTTACGACATTTCCGCTTTTAGCCCTTTTTTTCTTCCAGAACCTTCAGAATAATACAGATTATCTTATTTTCAGGTATTCGACCCCGAGGGCAACCCGATGATGGCCCAGATCTCACCTGTAGTTGCCGGCGACAAGCGCCTCGCGTTCGCCGCGAATAAATACCAGCTGTCCTTCCCCGCGGTTGTTGAACCGCTGGCGTTGACCGTCTATACTATCTCGCTGAGAGATAATACTAGGCTTAATAAGTAAGTGCATTTTTAGACCAGGGGGCCTAAAAAGCCCACTTTGGCAGAATCATAAAAGGATAACATTATGAGTTATAACTGTTAAGTTAATCCCATTGGTCCAATCCAATCTCTTTGATTATACCTACGTAGTGCATATTATGATTCATAATGTTATCCTTTTATGATTCTGCCAAAGTGGCCTTGTAGGCCCCCTGTACTCATCTACTATAGGACAGAATCACACAGTCCCCTTTCTATTGTCTGTTCCTGCCGTGTAACGTTTTAATGTGGCATTACATTTTCTTGTACCAGTTCTGTGTAGCCGAGAATTAAATTGCTGACTTAATAATCGAAAAATAAAAGAAAGATATAATGTTTTAGTTGTAATTGCATCGCTATTTTAAACTTTGCGGTGCTTTGATAATAAACAAGTATCCACACCAAAGTTAATCAAACTAAACAAATATATGAGAATTATTAGCACGATGTTTTTTGTGGAGTTACAATAATCTATTTTTCCCCAGATACACATCCTACTCCCGCGTCCGAGTATACAACGGAGACTACTGGACAGTGGACCTTCCGAAGATGTTCCCAGTAGACCAGCCTTCAGCCCGACTGATGGAAGACATCACCATACAGGCAGGCAACAGTACCCGCGTGGTCGCGACCATGAATGGACTTATTAAGGCTATTGTGTCGCCGCAAGGGACTACTGTGCCAGTCCATATGGATTTTGCGCAGTGAGTGTGTTTTGTTTTATTTGTTAACCGACTTCAAAAAAAGGAGGAGGTTCTCAATTCGGTTGAATTTTTTTGTATGTGTAAGTTCTATTGTTTAGCTGAAGTTTCCACAGGATGAGGAATCGGTGCGTTCCACCAAATTCCAGAGCCGCTTCCTTATCGATTGAGCGATGGATGGAGCAACTGCCTTCGTATCTTTAAAACCCAACTATTAAGAAACACCATAGAAAAAGTTGTAATACTAACTTATGGATACGAAATTGAGGATATCATACGCCTCGAAGCTATAGGCAATACGCTCTTAGCGCTATTCGGAATACATTCTGAGGACTTGTTACGTTTAGCTAGGACTGTACTAAATAAGGAGGGGCCCGTGGCTAAATATAAACAGCCGCACAGGTCGAACGATCAGGTTAAGCTACGTTTGCCGCGGTTGGTCTGTGGATGGGTGACCATCTTTACATACCGTCACCGGCGTCACCCCTCCGTGCCTCGGAAAGCACGTTAAGCCGTTGGTCCTGGCCGTCATTCGTCGATCTTTGCCAGTCGTTACGGATGGTCAGTAAGCCCGAAAGTCTTACATCTAGTCTTACCAAGGGGTATCGTATTACCCAGTAACTGGGTTGTGGAGGTCAGATAGGCAGTCGCTCCATGTAAAATACTGGTATTCAGCTGCATCCGGTTAGACTGGAAGCCGACCCCAACGTAGTTGAGAAAAGGTTAGGCAGATGAGATGATGAGCTAGGACTGTACTAGGTTCAAAGCATAATCAGCCTATAATGTTCCCACTGCTGGGACAAAGGTCTCTTCCAGAGGGAGTGGCTGTAATCTACGCGGGCCCAGTGCGGGTTGGTAGATGTCACATGTCTTCAATTTTTGGTTGTAGGACATGCCGGTTTCCTCACGATGTTTTCCTTCACCGTTTTGAGTGCATTAGGTTCAAAGCGCATTGGTTGATGAAATCAAACGCTCCGAAAGTGTAGAATGAAGAGAAATAAGGCGATGTTAAACTCGTTCGGATGGGGAGTCTCGTAGTGTATGAATCATTACTGATTTTGCTATGGCAATACCCATATTCTAAGCTAAGAGCTCGAGAGAGTTCTGATTCTTGCGATATAGGAACCCCTAGTACAAGAGCCAGGGCGACACTGATGTTTGTGTCTTGAATTTTCAATAAATAAATAATTATTATCCAGTCCAATTTTTAACATTCGTCCTTCTAAACTCGTAATCACACTAATATTATAAAGGCGAAAGTTTGTGCTCATACGGCTGAACCAATTTTGATAAAATTTTGTACGGAGGTAGCTGACACCCTGGATTAACATACAGGCTACTTTTTATCCCGATATTCCCACGGGATCGACATTTACGCGGGTGAAACCGCGGGACGCAGCTAGAGATTGTCATAAATACTGTCTCTTTTCACATAAATGATAATAATAAAACAAGCTCGTTATCTCCCCAGATATGACAGTCAGCGTGGTAAAGACAACAACAGCGGCGCGTACCTCTTTGTCCCATCTGGTCCCGCGACTGAGTACAAGGCGGAAGCCTTCCCAGAGATAGTGGTCACTGAGGGTATCTACAAGGCGACCATGTATGCAGCACTTAACTCGCCTAAAGCCGCAGATATTGTTTTAGCTGTAAGTATTCATAACTTTTAAATTATGTTTTAATACCTTCCGGCGCGGTAACGGCTGTAACCGTTGTAATAGGTTGACAGAGGAGCTCTCGAAGATAAGAGAAACTCAACGTGTTAAATATATGTTTATATTTCAGTTGTCTCCATAGTAAAAGCCTAATGTCTAATGCATTACAATGTATATATACTGTTAGCTAATGACCCAATTCCATACGTCACTATGTTACTGCGAATTAGTAAATGTAGCAGTGCAACATTGAATTATGACAACATGCTTCATCTCCCCCGAAAAGATGCCCTTTACACCCCCGGATTTTAAAAGAAAAAAAATGGATGACGTATGTAGTTGAGTCTTACATTTTTGTGGATACTATAGATATTAAATTTACACATTTGGAGTGATTATAAGTATTGAATATTTATTGATCTTAAATATTTAACACTAGTATTTAACATAATTGCTTCATTTGAAATAATTAACATTAATAGTACCTAACAATTCAATTACAAAATAATTTTGTATTATTTTTGTGTACAGTATATGATTTATTATTTTTCAATATTTCTACGTTTGGTGACAAATCTTTGAGGACTTTGTATGGTCCTAAATATACATCGTCTAACTTATTTCCAGTTTGGTTTTTTAAAAGTACGAAGTCACCTGGTTTATATGTTACCAAATTTGATTTCTTATCATACAATAACTTTCTCTTATGTTTACTAATTATAAGATTATTCCTAGCATCCATTAGGGCGCGCTGTAGCCTATATTTTAATTCTAAAGGATAACTATCATGGTTGTAGAGAGGCTCTACTCTATCTAAACTATTGGTAAGATTATTAGGTAATTTGCATAATTTACCAAATACGAGTTCATGTGGCATATATTTTGTCTCTGAATGAACAGTGGTATTAAAAGAAAAACACCAATAACTTAACCAGTCACTCCAATCACTTTTGTTTTGGCTACACTGAATCCTGAGATAGGCGCCTAGACTTTTATGGGTATTTTCTAATGCACCTATAGTCTCATGATGATAAGCAGTGGAGTGTAGTTTCTTTATTCCTAATAAATTACATACATCTGACATAATACTTGACATGAATTCCTTTCCCTGATCTGTTATAATTTCCCTGGGAATGCCGTATCTTAAAATATATTTATTCACAAATGATCTACTAATGGACTCTGAGTCCTTTTTAGTAAGCGGGTAAGCCTCTACAAATTTTGTCAAGTGACATTGGAGGGTTAAAATATACTTATAATTATAATTGTCCACATCTAAAGGCCCTACTATATCTAAACTAATTCTTTCGAATGCTGCACTAGGAGTTGTCGTTACTGACATTGGCTCTCTAGTTTGTTTATTAGTGTGTTTTTTAATTTGACACTCTTTACACCTTTTCACATATTCTGATACGTCATTACTTATGCCTGGCCAGAAATAATATCGTTTGATATTGTTCAACATCCTGTTGACTCCTGCGTGTCCACTAGTGGGTAACAGGTGGAAATCGTTCAAGATAACTGTTTTTTCATCTTTATCATTTATTCGTATTAGATCCTTGATTACTAATAATCTTGGAAAATTATCGTGCGAATCTTTCATTTCTCTCAGAATCGCTTTAATCATATGTGAATTGCTTTTATTCTTCATTAAAACCATCTCTTGTATATTAAGTCGTTTACAAAACGACTCTAAGTCCCTCGCTAACACACTTACGGTAGGAAACGATCGGGATCTTAGATATATTGTTGACTCTATTTTAACGAATTCAAAGTGACCTCTTTCGCTAAGGATTATGGGTTCATTTGAGCATTTATTATTTACTACATTTCTTGGAGTTAGAATTAGTTCTATGCTTTCGATGGGTCGTTTAAGAATTTCAACAACTTTTGGACCAGACGATCCTGAAGTTGGAGGTAACTCACACGTCAAATCGATGTCGTCGTTAGTGATGGTTTGTTGTCTGTGCTTATGGTGCTGAGCCCTCGTCATGACTGATACTACATTTTCGTTAATTTTCTTTAAATCTGCTATATTTAAAGACAGACGGCTTAAGGCATCTGCGGCTGCATTGTGTTTGCCAGGAAGATATTCGACAGTAAAATCGTATTCTTCCAAAAATAATCTAAATTTAGTTAACCGACTCGAAGGGTCAGTCATTCCGAATAGGTAGACCAAAGGTTTATGATCTGTAACAACTTTGAATTGTTTTCCGTATAAATATGGTTTAAAATGCCTAATTGCCCACACAATGGCTAATAGCTCCAGCTCTATAACCGGGTATCGAGTTTCTGCGGGTTTCAAATTACGACTCGCGTATGCTACTACCTGTCCGTTACTATTAGACAGCACGGCGCCCAAGCCTATTTTTGATGCGTCTGTGTGCAAGATGAATTTATTTCCTTCTGAAAAGTCTGGATAGCCTAGCACGGGAGGATTACAGAGTGCATTTTTTAAAGTATTAAACGCCGCTTCGCAATCTTGGGACCATTCAAAAACTGCGTTTTTCTTACTTAACTGATTTAGAGGATAGGCAATTTCAGCGAATTTATGAATGAATCGTCTGTAATAGTTAGCAAAGGCTACAAATCGTTTTACTTCATCCGCGTTTGTAGGTTTTGGATAGTTCTCTAATACAATAGCTTTAGAGGGGTCAGGATAAATTCCGTCTGGAGTAATTTTATGACCTAGATAAATAATTTCTCTGCGTAAAAATTCACATTTTAGTGGATTCAATTTTAAATTAACTTTCCTTAGACGTTCTAAAACACAAGTAAGGTTTTTATTATGATTAATTAACGATTTACCTAAAACAACACAATCATCTAAATAGATGAAACCTTTCGTAATTTAATCCCGCCATTGCAATAGTCATAAGCCTGGAAAACACACTCGGACTTGTTTTTAGTCCCATTGGACAACGTTTCATTTGGTACATCTTATCAGTTGTGAATGCTGTATATTTTCGTGAGTCTTTTTGTAATGATAATTGATACATGCGGTCGAGATTGAATGCCGTATATTTTCTAGAGTTTTCTGCCAGATTAATTTGGTAATAACTTTGGGACATATCAAGTTTTGAGTAATATATACTACTGGAAAGTGAGTCTAGTATTTCTGTGATATTCGGCAAGGGAAACTTATCATCTACAATCCTATTGTTTAATTGACGATAGTCGATTACAAGTCTCCATTTCTTCTCGCCTGTTTTATCAGATTTTTTTGGCACAAGAAGAACTGGGCTTGACCACTCTGACGTAGTCTCTTCTATAATGTCGTTATCGAGCATGTCTTGTATTTGTTTCTGTACCTCGCTTCGCAAGGCATGTGGGATTCTATAAGGCTTGGTGTATGCTGGGGTTACGTCTTTTTTTAATGTGATACTATGTTCTAATAAGTTAGTTGTGCTCAATGTATCACCTGGTAATTGGAAGACATCTGAGTATTTGGCGCAAATTTTTTCAATACTTATTTGCTCTTCTTCATTTAAGTATGTGTTTAACTTGAGCAAATTAAATAACGTTTTTACCCTATCTGATTTTGATACTGACTTTTCAAAGTTCAGAATGTCGTAGCCATTCACACCGTTAATTTCTAAACCTGATAAATCCACCTCAACCGCGTCGGTTGTCGTATTTAAAATTCGGATTGGAATTTCCCCATTTTTGGGTTTCGTAATCAATCCACCTATGAAAACACCTTTATGTATTTCCTGCGCTAGTGTAACACAATCCTCACGTATAGTGGTAGGTATGTGCTGGATAATTTCGCATCGCGGCGGAATTGTAAACAAATGTTTGTTATAACTATGTCGTCGTATTTGTATGCATATCTGAGCATCATTATTTTCTAACATTAAGTAATTATTTTTGTAACTTATTACAGCGTTATATTTTGTAAAAAAATTGTGGCCTAATATGCCATCAGCTGCACAAGTTAAGTTTTGGAATATGTAAAATTTTTCTTTGAAAAGTAACTTATTGAAATGTAGATTTAAATAAATATATCCTTCGGAAGTTAGATTCCCGCTTACCCCCTTAATTGTTAGCTTATCTGGAACTATATTATTAACGAAATGAGACTTTGTTTGTAACCATTCGTACTTTAAAACACAAAGGCTAGCTCCACTGTCTACTAAAAAATCTATGGGGTAGGTTGAGTCTACGGTACATTCAACTATGCTAGTATTATTATAACTTGAAATAGTACATTCTAATTTAGGGACGAAAAAACTGGTTTTCTATATTATTGTTATCATTGCTGATGTCATCGCCTACGTTATTGGCGCTGTTGTCCACACATTCAGCGTCATTTTGCTGAGTGTGCTCAGCGTGCTGCACGTAAGGAGCACGTTGCACATTCCGTGCCCCTCTGTAACTTGCCTGAGTTCGTTTACCTCTTTGACCTGAATTTACAAACGTACGTGTTTGTGTAGAATTATTATTTGGCATTTCTGGTCTCTGATCATTGCTATAATTACGACCATTGAAGTTTTTATGACCGATTTTTTTTTTTTGTGGATTGTTCGGTTTATAGGAGTATGAAGGTCTAAAATTCAAGACTTCGTTTCGCCTTGATGAAGAAGACTCTTCGTCTAGGGCGCTCCGGATTGCTTCCGAAAGTGATGAAAACTGCCTGGCAGCAATTATTGTACTAAGTCTTTCATCTGACAAACCATCCGCAAAGCGTTTGATGGCGGTCTTTTCATTGATTGGACGTAACAATTCATACTTAGCAGGATCGTCGTCCGACTGGGCAATAGTCAAATTTACAAAAAGTTCCTCTACCTCATTTCCAAAAGATTCTATGGAGCGACGTCCTTGCGATGAACGGTATAGTTGCGATTGGATCGCTTCAGCTGATTTTTTAGGAAGCAAATACTTTCGCATATCATCGACTAACAACTTTACGCTATCATAAGATAATTTCATGCGAAGTTTTGCACTAGGAGACAATCTCGTTTTAAGGACAAAATTCAACAAAAGTGTTTGCGAGGCGTCATTTATCATGCTATTATACAGTAAAATTCCATCAATGAGCTGTTTCGTGATTTGCTCTTGCCCTGTCATTACTGGTAACAAGGCTATTGCCGTCTTTAAATCAAATTGGGACATTTTGGTATTTGTTCCGTCTTGTGTTTGAGTAAACGAATCTACGAATTTGACCAAGCTCTGTATCTTATTATAACTACTTTTTATGTGCTCCACTAAGCTATTGATGTATTCGATGGTTTGACTACTTAACTTGGTCTGTTCAATCTGAGACACAATATGCTGCGCTTGACTGTATATCGTTAATGCGACATGTTACTAGGTTTTCGACCATAATAAAGATAAGACTCTAATACTTTAAAAAAAATAGTGACTAAATGGTTAAATTGATTCCTACTTAGCAAAATAATTAAGTACTTAGCTACAAAAATGGGTCAGTTGCTTGCAGTCCATTTTGTTGACGATGCAGAGTTACGCGAACGATGACCGGGTGACTCGATGACGCTGACGTTGAAGTCACGAGGCGAGCCGCGTGGACCGCTGCCGATGCTCGATGCTCGCTGATTGGACCGGGATGTACCCTGGATTCCGTGGGCCGGGATTTCCCTGGACACCGCTCGTTCTGGCCGGGCTATACCCTGGACTCGTCTCCGTCTTCTCTCAGGAACTCACAACGCATCTTCTATAATGTAGCTCTTCTTTAGGTTTACAGGAACTCTTCTTTAGGTTTTCAGGAGCTCTTCTTTAGTTTTACAGGAACTCTTCTTTAGGTTTACAGGAACACTTGCGAGTACGGTCCTCGTGGTCTTGATTTGTTAACGCCATTCCAAATCCAAATGGCAGGGTCGCCATGTAATAGGTTGACAGAGGAGCTCTCGAAGATAAGAGAAACTCAACGTGTTAAATATATGTTTATATTTCAGTTGTCTCCATAGTAAAAGCCTAATGTCTAATGCATTACAATGTATATATACTGTTAGCTAATGACCCAATTCCATACGTCACTATGTTACTGCGAATTAGTAAATGTAGCAGTGCAACATTGAATTATGACAACATGCTTCACCGTATTTTAAAAGTACATGGAATGACAGTACGGCGACAGCCGTATAATTTGGTACTTACTTTACGTCAAACACGGCTACCGCTTGTATAGACTTTATGCTTAAAGCAATAAGGCTGAGGTCACGTCGATTTACTGTAAAAAAAACAAGTGGTGTACGAGCTCTCAATGTGTGTCATACCCACACGTAAACAGATTTTATCCACAACACTCTATACGGATACGGTTATAGCCGCATACCGCCCTAGGTAAACGATTTAATTTTCCGTGATATTGAAAGAAAGAAAGATTTTCAACTCTCGGCGCTAAGCAGTGTTAAAATCCAGTGCGCGACTAAAAATCGCCGCCGGAAAACATGCCCATGCGAACTTAGGCTAACACCGTTCAATCTTTGACAGATTTTTTTTAAAGCTAACTAGAAAGGCTACAAACCTTATATTATCTTATTTTCTACAGATCTCAGTCCACAACAACCCATCCCTACCACACAGCGAGGTGGAAATCAGCAACACATTAATGTTAGACCCTCAGGTGGATGACCTGGAGCTAGCCCTCAGGTTCCGCACAGCCGTCAAGAACGGACCCGTCTTCTATACTGACCTCAATGGCATGCAGGTGAGATAATTTCTTCAACATCATCAAAACTATTTGGAATCCACTGAAAGGAATAAGCCTCCTCTTTTTACGCTATTTCTCCCTGTTTTGTGCCTTTTTCATGTATTCGATTAAATTACGTGGCGTGCTAAACGGTTTTATTAAGTTTTGAATAATAGTCTTCCAGGCAGTATTTCGACCATGGCGATCAATCTTTCAAAGGAGCCCTTCGGTGCGAGAGATATTATAGTGCACAAGTGTGTGCGCAGACACAGCTGTGCGCTATCCCTTCCCTCACTCTCATAATCCGATGGGACGGCAATCCGACACTCGCGGAGAGAGATCAGGCACTGGATCAACAGCTTAACGTGCACACTGAGCCACGGGGGGGGGGGGGGGGGGGGTCGTGATACATTGAAAGGCACGCGCAATAGCGTCGTCGTATTTAATCCCATTAAATTAAAATGGTTTTAAAGAGACTGCCTTGTGAAACATTGAACAGTCGTCATTTTCACCCCACTAAATATTGTCCACAGATGATAAAGCGTCGTTACTTCGACAAGATTCCTCTGCAAGCCAACTTCTACCCACTGCCAGCCGCAACTTACATAGAAGATGAGAAGATTAGGTTCACAGTGCTGACGTCGACGCCGCTCGGCATGGCCGCCTTGCAGCCCGGACAGATTGAGGTATAGGATTACTAGCTAGAAACTCTTCAGCTTTATTATTAGTAAATAAGGTCCCATTAAAATAGATGGACAAACTTTTAGAAATCATTCAGACCACCAAAATAAGGACGATGGTAAAAAAAATATATAAGAAGAACGCATAGATACTTACAAGAAAAATAATCAGCTAACGAAAATACACTATTCAATTTATTATTTTAGGTAAAAAAAAAACACTTTAATCGTTTTTTTTTTTGCTTCTTCTAGATAATGCAAGACAGAAGACTGAGTCGGGATGACAACAGAGGGCTTGTTCAGGGTGTCCTAGATAACATTAGAACGAGACATACGTTCAAAGTTATTATTGAGAATGCTAAGAAAAGGTGCGAGGTAAGTGTCACAAATTGTAGGAGGAAGAGATGGCATTTAGAATAAATTAAGCGTAGCAAAGGCAGTTATAGTTAGTTTATTGAAGTTATTGTTATTTACGATATTAATCACTATTCAAGTACAGTTAGCAACAAAAGTCGATTAACACTTCAGTTTTTTTAATCTCATTTATTGAGCAAAATATTAACACTTCAGTTTTTTTTATCTCAGTTATTGAGCAACATATTTTTTCAATTACTTGCAACTCAAATTGCAATGTACTTCTGCTGCAATTTTGAACAAATATTTTGCTAAATAACTGAGATTAAAAAAAACTGAAGTGTTAACCGACTTTTGTTGCTGACCGTACCTAAGCACTTTTTTAGGATGTATGTTAAAACATTGCCGTACCAATATAAATCTTCCCTTTTGTTTTCAGCAAAAAACACCAGTAGACCACCCATCAGGCCAGCTAACATTAGGCGCTCACGTATCACAACAGTTCTTACTACAGCCGCTCATAGCCATGCACTACACCAGTAAGAAGGACACCACCCGCATTGGTTACTCGCGAGCCAGCATCAACCATGCGGACTTAGTGCTCGCGTCGTACCATTCGCACGTGACTGCTAAGGTAAGTCTACGATGTGTTCTTCCCTACCTCAGAAGATTTAGCCGGAAATTCTGATAACAAATTCAAATTATTGGGTTACTAGCTGCGCCCCGTGGTTTCATCCGCGTAAATGTCGATTCCGTGGGAATATCGGGATAAAAAGTAGCCTATATTATCTATATCCCCGGGGCAGCGGGATTGTCCGAAAGGGTTACCGCTACCTTGGAACACAAAGGGCTAAGGAAGGAACACGGGTGGCTTTTAGTCAGTAAGAGTCTGACACTCCCTTCCGCTCCGCCTAGAACGGGAGGGGTCATTTGATGATTTCCCACCCTCAAAAAAAAAGAGTGTCAGCTACCTCCATACAAAATTTTATCAAAATTGGTCCAGCTGTTTGAGCGTGAAGAAGTAACAAACATATAAACACGTTTGTGTGTGGGCACACACACACTCACAAACTTTCGCTTTTATAATATTAGTGTGATTGCATATCAACTTCATCATCTGCCAGCCTTTTCTCAACTATTTTGGGGTCGGTTTCCAGTCTAACCGGATGCATCTGAATACCAATATTTTACATGGAGCGACTGCCTATCTGACCTCCACAACCCACTGAGTAAAACTGGTAGTCAGATTTTCTGGCTTCTGACTACCCGTACCGACTGTCCAAGATCTACGAATTGCAGCCCGGAGTAACGGCTAAACTGAAGAAGTTATCATGTTAATATACAAGGCAATATTTAAGGGGATTACAGGACCTAAACGCAAAAAACGCAAGTTTTAGAAACAATAAAAGTATATGATCGACTACAGTAAAAAAAATCTGAAAAATATATGATATATGCTAGGTAGATAGTGTGTTGAAAACATAATACAACTAATTTGATACGATAGAAAAAAATCATAAAGGTACCTCTAAAAACTTTTTTTTTTACAATAAAAACCATACTATTATACATACAATCATTCTGATTTTTTGTCAGATTATTCTACAAGCAACATAACACACTAGTGTTTTAATTTTTTAGTCCAAACAATAGATTTTTTGTAATTAAATAAATGCTTCATATTTTGCAATAAATTACCACTGTTGTGTCATCGCGCTTCTCTTTCTTTTCTATGCAGTCCGACAGTGACCGCGCTTTAGGTCATGTAAGCCCCTTAAGTTTTTTTTTCTTTACAGAATAAAGACAGTGTGGTGCACGGAATGGGCATGACATTGCAGCGAGTGCACCTCGAGAGTTGCTACGGTCGTGCAGAAATAAACAAGTGGTACCACGTGGGAGATGGACAGGTGAGTTAGACGTAGCTTAGCAGAACACCCACAAAAAGTCATTTTTGAGTTATCGAGATTTTAGGTTTAGTGTGTATTGCTGCAATACCTATACCTTACCTATACCTTTACCTATGGGCTATCGATTTAAATACCTACCTACAGTTGTTCGTATTAGTATCACCAATACACGGATTTTCGTCCATTAAAGAAAACACCTTAAAATATACTTAGTCCTACATAAAACCTACAATATTGGTAACCCTACTGCAGTGTTTGTATGGGAAAATTTAAATGATCAATATCTTTGAAACTACTCAAAGTTTCTCCGTCACAAATTCAGGTTATCATTATCGTCCCCGTCACAAAATTTTTAAGACATTTCGAAGGCCGTAGATCATCAGGCACCGGAGATACAGGCGTCCAGCCAGCTTGAACTCAGGTTAGCTGGACATTAAGTTTTTATTGATTTCTCGTTAACCCTTACATGTGACGCCATAAATCAAACGTTATTACTGTCACAAATTGCGTCACTAAATGTTAGTGAAGGAACCATATTTGAAAACGCTCCCGTTATTGAGATTCGGAAGTGCCAGCCAAAAGTTTTATACGTAAATTCAAGATGGCTGGATATTTTACCCAAACCGGTCGGTACCAGCTTGTCTTTACCGGGTACCCGTGTCTTTATGTAAGCACCATTTCTACAGATTATACCTTTTTTGTGTCTCATTATTTTTCTGTTTATTTCAATTTATTTGTCGTGGCGCGATACAGATTTTCTTTTAAACATCTCTGTTAGCCGTCGCCCGTCTTATACCATATCATCACGCCTGTAAGCTCGGAAGGGTTAGGCAGAGGTGTACCCATAGTACAGACGCCAGCACATCATGCTACCCGAAACTGTCAAATTTTCCCAATCAACCTTGAACCTTATGCTTTAGCGATAAAGTTGAAAATCTATTAAAGAAATTTGACAGATTCTAGTAGCTTGATGTGCTGGCGTCTTTACATTCACATTTCGCCAGTTATGTTCAAGACCCATGTAACAAGGGCGAGCCTATTGCCATCAACCGGAAATCTAGACTTTGGGGTGCTACTGAGAAGTTATTGATATAAAAACCCAATAGCACTTAGCCCTACCTGCGAATCGAACCTATTCTTAGACCTAGCGCTTGCGACCACTAGAACAACGTGGGGGAGTCGTCATTGTCCAGAATAATCAATCACCGTGATAACTTAGGTAAAGTGAGCTGTACTCCCACACCTGCCGGTCGATTCTGTAAAAATCTCACCGTGAAAACTTAGGTGAAGTGAGTTTGTTTTTGCTAGGAATTGACACTATTGACAGCTCACTCCACGCTCACTTCACCTAAGTTTTCACGGTGAGATTTTTACAGAATCGACCGGCTGATGCTAGGGATTGACACTATTGACAGCTCACTTCACCTCAGTTTTCACAGTGAGATTTTTACAGAATACATCGTCTGGTTACTTAGTATACCACTAGGTCCACATAATGGGTTTCGTTGCGATTATAACTTAATTAATTTTGTTTTATTGCAGGTATCTCTCTCGGACCTCGTCGACGCGTCTGCAGATAACATTTACGAAAGTTCTCTAACATACGTCACCGTACGGAACCCGCTGCCCAGTGGCGTGCTAACCCTCTGTCCAATGGAAGTGAGGTCCGTATTTATTAACCAGACTCTGAAGAAATATTAGTACTTTTATATAATTGTAGAGGTAAAAGAGAAAACTCGAATTTCGTCGGTTTAAAACGCACTTACATTGCAAAGGCAGCCAATATTCTTTTAGAGACAAAGGACTAGCTAGAGGAATAACAAATCGACTGATATAGCTATTTTGATTTTTGGTTATGATTTTGATGTGGTAGAAGAGATTGATCCCACTGGTTTTTCGAAGACTATGAAAAATATTGTAATTAGTCTGCTGTTATTTTGCTCAACCAATCAAAACTATCAACAAGAACTAAACTGTATGGTTTGAACGGAACGGAAATAGAATGTAATGGATTTTTTTTTTAAAAATCGGAATTAAAGCCGCCATCTTGTTTTTCAATACATTACAACGCCCCCCTGTCAATGTCATTCAAGCACTAAAAGCAATGCAGTCTGTTCACAGTTAGTTTACTTCTGTTTTTGCATCACTGTCAAAAACAAAGTGATCTTTATTTACGTTGAAATAAGGTTGCGGTTGGGTTGCTGCCACTCACAAACCTTTCAAAATGACAGTGATCTTTATTCTCGTTACTATAAAGTTGCTGTTAGGTTATTGCTGACAGAGGTAAATGTGAACGGACTGTATAAATAGTTTTGTCAGGAGATTGATTGATCAGAGACCAGTTTTGGCTTTCAGAAACCGTGGGTTACGTAAATTACTTATTTGGGATCATAGATTTTGTCTTAGTATCCTGGTTTTTTTATTGGCACAAAAATACTCGTAATCTAACGGCCAATCAATTTTAAAGAAGATGAAAAAAATTGTTTAATCAATAATTCCGTAAATTACTTATTTGGGATCATAGATTTTGTCTTAGTATCCTGGTTTTTTTATTGGCACAAAAATACTCGTAATCTAACGGCCAATCAATTTTAAAGAAGATGAAAAAAATTGTTTAATCAATAATTCCGTAAATTACTTATTTGGGATCATAGATTTTGTCTTAGTATCCTGGTTTTTTTTATTGGCACAAAAATACTCGTAATCTAATGGCCAATAAATTTTAAAGAAGATGAAAAAAATTGTTTAATCAATAATTATATTGAATTAATTTTTACACAAAGTAGGTTTACAAAAAAAATCCCGAAGTTAAACAATACAGGCAGCTTTGCCGTTTATTTTTAACAATATACGAGAATAACAAGACAAGATCTTTTATATGTCACATTAAAATTTGGTTGTATTGATAAATACACATCTGGTTAGACTGGAAGCCGACCCCAACATAGTTGGGAAAAGGCTAGGCAGATGATGATGATGATTGATAAATACGCGATATATAGCCATCTGTATGTTTACCACTAATTAATTAATGTTTTTATTTATTTAGTATATAAGCTGGCATTATTGCTATGGGAAATTATAATTATAAATATACTATAATTTATATAATTATTTAGTTTTTAAATTGATTTTGACATGAATGTTTAAAACCTCCACTATTCTTGATCTTCGATACAAGTAAAATTTTAAGGTTGATAAGTTTTATAATAATTAATTATAACGTGCACATTTAGTGGCTAGAATACCTTTAGGTATCCATACTAATATTATAAATTCGAAAGTAACTCTGTCTGTCCGTATGTTACCATTTCACGCCTAAACCACTGAACGGATTTCGATAAAATTTGGCTATTTTTGGCTTTGGATAGTTTTTAACGACATACCTCGCGGGCGGAAGCTAGTATAATCAACAAATACATACTTCTAAAATGGATGATAGACGTTATAGAACATAATCAGGCTATAATGTTCCCACTGCTGGACACAGGCCTTCTTACTGTGAGAGGGAGTGAACCGTAGTCCACCACGCGGGTCCAGTGCGGATTAGTAGATGTCACATGTCTTCGATTTTTTTGGTTTTTAGACATGTCGGTTTCCTCACGATGTTTTCCTTCACCGTTTTGAGAGCAGTGGTAATGAAATAATTTACGGAAAGTAAAGCGCCAGTCAGGATTCGAACCCACGACTTACAACTCATAAGACGCGGCCGTTACCACTGGGCCACCACTTGATTGCTCTCAGGACTATAGAAAGAGAAATGAAAAATATTTCATTATTTCTTTCTTTTCTTACTCGAACATCTATTGGCTACTTAGTAAAGATGGACACAACAAAGATCTCATGATTTAAAATCTATTTTCATTACAAAAATACTGCTGGCCCATGTTGTCATTTATTACTAGGCAAGTCGCGTGCCCATCGGCAAAATTGACAAACTTTCATCCCTTATCTAACCCCTATAGGGGATGTATATCCAAAAATCCTTCCTTAGTACTTGCACTTACGCTGTATAAGGTACTTTTGTGCAAAATTGTATACTGTGCATTGTCTGTCAATGAATTTAGGATTTTAATTGAGTTATCTTAGCCACTAAAAGTACACAGTGTAAAGTAATCACAATAATTATACTGCCAAGTAGATAATGCAACAACAATTCAACTTCTTACTAAAAATGGTTACTATTTGCCAAGTTATTAGTGTTAGGGTTGTATAAAGTTGCACGTGAATACTTAAAGGTCACTTTAGTGATAGACTTTTATTAGAACTGTATGTAAGTATATTTGAATTGCATTATCTATGATATGGTTAAGCTACGTTTCTTAGGACAGCGGTGACGGCATATAACGGCCGCAATATTACCCAATACGGGCGACAAAACACGCTATCTAGGAAACCAAACCACATTATTTACATGGAAAACATTTGGCGTCATTTGACGCTAAATTGCGACATTATCTCGTGACACGGCTTAATACAAAACATACATCCACAGTTTCACAGAAAACCGCTTCCGTAATATTATTTGACATTAAGATGTCAAAAAATGCTCCGTATTTGGACAACCGTTATTGTTTGACCGTTCACCGCTAGGAAACCAAACCCTTACTTTAGTGTGTATTCGATTTGTTCCGTCGACGCACGATATTATATTAATATAACTAAATTGTATTGTTTTTGTGACATTATGAGATAAAAAATGTAGCACAAATAATGTAATTATGGAGTTTATCGTAACCCAGGAAAATGTACAATTATTTTTACTTGTGCCGTGCCTATCAAGATGAAGAACCATGTAAGGAACCCTAAAAACAATGTCTGTTGTTCGGGGTAATACACAACGTAGTTACACATACTATGAATGCACCCCGAGAGAATCTGTTTCTAAGTTAGGCGAGTACCACACAACACCGCGCTGTCGTATAGCGCGAGACGGCCATAGCAAACAATTTTCAGATTGTGTTTTCTTTATAAACTGATAAAATGTTAAATCTGTTAAATTTCACTGTGATTGTCGTCGTATCCATACTAATATTATAAATTCGAAAGTAAGTCTATTTGTCTGTATGTTACTGTTACCCAGTTACTGCGTGATATGATATCCCTTGGTAAGACTGCATTGGTAATTTCACGCAACCGGTGTCTCAAATTGAACATGGAAACGGGTAAGGGAATACGCGATGCTCGCTCGTAATTTGCATCGACTATACGTTACAATATAATATTCTGTCTAATGTACCTCGATACAAAATAAGCCAGGTTCGCACTGGCAATTTTTTTTGCACTCCCTTTTCACCGCTTTGCTTAGCGCGGAGAGTTTAAAATCCAACAGTCTTTTCTTGACGCGGTAGCATGCGTTCTGTTGAATTTTCAATGCTCGACTTAATACCGATATTTAAAAATCCAGTGCGCAATCTTCGCGTAAAAATGTCGCCCACGGGCTAACATAGAGATCTCAATATTTTAACATCTTAAACCTATTTAAGAATGTCATGATTTCTTTTGATTATACGTACTACAGTGTATGATGAATTTCCTCTGAATTATTTCCCTATCTATGTAAAATATTAGTGAGATTTGTATTATACTGTTTTATTATGCATTTAAATGTATTTTAAACTAATGATGTAAATATAGGAGATTGTGTTGAAATGGACTTAGCCTTTTATTTATTTTACCAAAATATATCAATGCATATCAAGCTACTACAATCTGTCAAATTTCATTAATAGATTTTCAACTTCATTGCTAAAGCATAAGTTGATTGGGAAAATTTGACAGTTTCGGGTAGCTTGATGTGCTGGCGTCTGTACACAGCTGGAAAGGGTAAAGCAAACGTGAGTGGAAAGGCTGGGAAGGAACGCCCTAGGGCATAAAATAATAGTAACCATACCTATTGGTGATGCTCTTCAGAAAGGTAAGATGCTTAGTAATCGCAACCGGCGTACAGTCACGAGCACCAATATGTCAACACTTGGCAACTTTAAATTGCGATTTTATCACGAATGCAACGTTGAAATACGACACTTTACATATGCCTATGGGTTCGAAAATACTATTTTCCTACTAATATAAAATTTCATTCAAAAATAAAGGAGAAAATCGCCTTTGAATAAAGCCAAGTATATACATACTTTTGCTCGTGACTGTACGTGTATGACCAGATGTATGAACATAAACGAAGCAAAAGGAGTATGTAAGGATCATAGCCGGTGGCGTTTTGTAGTTTCTGCCTACCCCCATGGAAGGCTTGACTTATGTGTATAAATTTTTGGGATCAGCACCGGATCAGATCGCGAGATAGGTATGAAATTATTATTATTATTATTAGCCTGTGATGTCCCACTGCAGGGCAAAGGCCTCCCTACTCTCTTTCCACTTCTCTCTGTTCAAAGCTGTTAAGGACCAGTTCTTGTTGAAGGAGTCCAGCTCATCCCGCCATCTCCGTCTGGGCCTGCCACGATGTCGTTTGCCATTAAGTGGGACCCATTGGGTCGTAAGTTTGGCCCATTGTTCGTCTGACATGCGGCAGATGTGTCCAGCCCAGTTCCATTTTAGCGTGGCAGCTGAAAATATGAAATTATGTAAAATAAAAAAAACATTGCATTGGAATTGTATTATTAAAAACTTAACATTGTAACAATACTATGTCATTACTATCACAAACGTAAAATAACAACAACTATCACACAAATACTGTCAATGTGTAAACCTGTACACTGGTTTATCAAAATGGAATACGAATTCAATTTATGGCATGTCTTTAATGTCTGAATAAATAATACGTTAGCACAATTAAAAAAAAAAGCGTTTGCTACATCTGCGGTCTGCGCTCGCGGTTTAGTATGCAAACATGTAAACAAATATGTTTTCGTAAAAACAACTTAAAACACAAGGTTCAGTTTGCGTTACAAATTAAAACATTTTTTATGACTTTTTCAATACAAAAACATTCTGAAATCAACATAATTAAAACCTCTTTCGATCAATAAAAGAATGTTGCAAATCCGTCTATATGTGTCGTTAGATTTCAAATCGCATCAAGTCCACTTTTGACATAAAGTTAGCTTTTATTCTTATTTAAAAGGCAGGGGAAGTATCTTTCACAATATTTTACCGAATTGAACCAAGTCCCTGTAGTTTTCAAGCAAAATAAGTTTAAAACACACCCCTTTTTTCAAATTGAACCAAGTCCATTTGACATGTTATATCAAAACGCAACAAGTCGCATTGAGCCAATCAGAGCGACGCGATCGTTCAAAATGGCGCCCAGTTATGTGCTGATTGTCGCATATTTTAATTCAAACTGCACTAAGTCCAGTATTCTGTTAGATCAAATGAAGCTAAGTCCGAAGGACTTGGTTCATTTTGACAAAATAAACCTAAATCCAAATTAGAAATTAGTTTTTCTCGTAATCTATAAACATTTCATAGAAACAATGATAGAAAGGATGATAGAGAATCCGATTTTTGATAGTCACACCACCCTCAAAATGAGATAATAAAAAGCCTTACTCGAACAGAATAAAAAACCGCTTTTTATTAATTAAATCATTTTGGACTTACTTCAATTTGAAATCTAACGACACATATGTATATGACGGAGTTATACACACATACATAAAAAATACATAAACATCCGAGTTGAGAACCTTCTGGAGGAGAAGGTTCTCAACTTTGAAGTCGGTTAAAAAGTGACATAAAGTTGATATTCGTTTATGTGGAAATAACATTAATCGGAAAGAAGGATTTCAATAGACTATAGTCCGGATTTAGGACAATAATATGCTTAAGATACTGATAGTGTTGCAGAAAATAATACTTTATCAAGTGCACAATACTGAATTTAAATAGTAAACATATTGTTGAAATGCAATGAAAAATAGTAAATACGTTAACATTTTAATCGAACCTGGTAGGTATGTTACAATTAAAATTGTAATCTAATTATTACGAGTAACGCCGTAAAATTCTTAATAGACAAAATATAAAAAATGTTTTCCTCGACACTCAAAGATTTGATTGTGTAAAGCAAACCAGAGAAAATAATTAGCAGCATCTAATAGAAATACGTAAGTAATAGTGTGATAAAGACTTGAACGCTGCAAAAATCAGCAAAATCATGCAATGACTTCTTATTAATTAAAATGTGATGTAGAGTAATTTTTTTTTTGAGAACCGTTCGTCTAAGTTTCTTCCTTTCTTTACCTATAAGATATGATTTTGAAATGTTACAATACATTAAAAAATCATCTTTTTCATACAGTTTCTCCTGTATAGAGTTACAAGTTATCATTTCTTTTAACAGTGAACACATGTATCTAACTGTGTACAGTCACAAGTATAAATATTATTAATATGGACAGCTCGGCAATAATATCTGACTTCATGATTCATTCATAAATATCTGTTTCTCCAAGAAAACGGCAAATATAAATGTATGTGATCATCTGTGGAAGGCATATCCAAATGGAGGCACAAATACGCGATATCTAGAAACACAGATTCAAAAAGATGTGTCATCTCTAAGAATGCATAAATATCGGACATGTCTTGGGTTAGTAATTTTTGCCTATGTTTAGATTTTTCTTCTATATCGCAATTAGTGCCTTCCACAAAGGATCAAATATGTGTGCTGTCTTCTTGAGAACAGATAGTAATGAATGATTCATACAATCAGATATTATTGCCGATCTGTCCATGGTCCATAATTATGCTCGTGACTGTACTTCCACGTTCACTTTAGTTGGCTGCAGTATTAAAAAAAATCCAAATCTTTATACGACTGACTCACATAGAAAGATGACACTTAAAGAGTTTCCTATCATTTCAATCCTACCAAATCATTCAAACATTCGTTGCATACGCCATACCTTATCCTATAAACTTAATTGACACACCCATATTTACAATTATTGCATTGAAAACACCAGTTATCGACTAAAATAAATGAATACAGAGATAAGCTACTGGTAACCAATATAATCACTTAAAATAATAACGAGACTCGATAATTTTGCGCAAAAAATACATTATGATATTTAGGGTGTTTCCCTTGAAGCGCTGCGGCAGCGGAGCAGAGACACAAACGACTACGACAATCACCGTGTTGGTTTTGATTGTTATTGGTGCAGAGTTCCTTGTTCACAAACTGAACTAAATTTAAGTTCAGTGCATCGTTTTCTTTCTGTTTCATTAGGAAAAGGACAGAAGATAAATATTAGTTTATTCCTGTCAAATTAAGTTACTCCATAGACAAGTTTAGACGTGATTAAAAAATTTGCTACTAAAAATACGTCAATTTACTTTAGGCGCAGACTAATTTGACAGGACTAAACTAATATTTTATCTTCTGTCCTTTTCTTAATAAAATAGAAAGAAAAAGATGCAATGAATATAAATTTAGTTTAGTTTGTGAACAAGGGAATCGGCGCCATGGCCAGATTATTGTTCCTAAACTGACGTTGCCATTCTGTTTTTTTTTAAATTAGAATTCCCGCCACATGCCTTGTTCAACTATAGTCGATTCCTGCACGTCTCCGCTTCGCTCCGCTTCTTACGCACTCTTAGAAATAGGCAATATTCCATACAGGTGTGGAAAGCGACAAATATCAAGCAATGAATTTTCTAGGGAAGCGTTTTCGCTATCCACAAGGTCAGCGAATATCGCTGATATCAAATAGGTATTAATATTAACATGGCAAATAATAAGGTTGTTTTAAAACATTAATACATTCGAATACACTTCCAGTGACACTACAGGGTCAAATTAAATTAGCTAGCGAAACTCCGCAGACTTGATGAGTATCGAAATCTAAACAGGATAAAACAAAACATAAATTAATTTGATGTTTTTTTTTGTGAGGTCATCGACCGTAATTAGTCACTTAAAATATCAGTTTAAAAAATCTGTTTATTTTTGTGTAAACTTTACAGACGTCATGGGTTTCGATATCTAAACACGATAAAACAAAAGAAAACAGATTTTCTCAACTCAAACTTTAAGTAACAAAACTACCAGCGGTCGTTAGCCCCCGAAAAAACATCAAATCATTTTATTTTATGGTGTTTAGATACCCATCACGTTTGCCGTTTCGCTAGCTAATTTAATTTGGCCCTGTATAAAAAAGCCAATTTATATGACTATTTTTGGACACATTTGGAAATCCTAATTAAAGTCTAATAAATACATAATTTTAAGTATATTACCGTGTTGTTGCGTTAAGAGGCTTAGTCTGCCTGTGGTCTAAAGAGGACTCTTTAGACCACAGGCAGCCTAAGTAGCCTTAGCTAATATCAGTCGCTTCAATGGAGTAAATGTTCACTTTAGTTTTATTCCACGTTCACACGACACCGAAAAAATTACATAGGATGAACACACGTTCATACGTTCGTGCTTCTTTCATTTCCCTTTTCGTTCATTCAATAGGCGATTGAAAAATGCCGAGTGCTGAAATACAACATCGTTTGATCGGTTTACTAATGAATTAATTTTTCGCTTTTGGTCCATTTTTCGTTCAGAAGTTAAACCTAAAAACCGAATGAATGACAAAAATGAACAAAAAGTGAAGCGTCTGATATCGGCTTTAGGAGTCCCACGGCGCGGTATACAAAGTCCTACAGAGGTCTAAAGCGCCCACAGTGGTATAAAAGATTCCACAGTACCTAGTCTAAAGATTCTAAAAGTGATTTAACGAAGCCCACAATCTGTTGATATTTATAGCCTAGATAACGCCCTGTGGTCTATAACGACGGAATTGCTCGCGAAGTCTACGCTAAATGAGGGTAGAATTGAATTGACTAGATTGTGACACTCTTGCATCGTAGAAGGCACCAATTCGTATAAAACGTCGTTCTCTCTGAAACAAATGATATAATTTTCATTATAGTGATGTATTGAGATATTTATTGAAAGCAGACTTGAAAAAAAAACGAGATGACGATACAATACATGAGATTTTTAGGTTATTCGCATTCGTCTTTAGACAGGAGAAAGTGCATTATCACCTTAAGGTACGTAGGTTCACTTGTACGTCATAAACTGACAAGGTCTATTTCTCTATGAGACAGTTAGATAGTTTCAACCTTAGGGACGTTTCGATTTACTGGGAATTGTAGCCAAAAGTGTAAAGCTGTTACGAGGTCGATTGTACCAATCGGCGCGAAAATGTATGAAGTAGGGTAAAAATAATTAGTAATTAGATTCAAGTCACATTTTGGGTAGTCAGCTCCAATATAAACTTGTGCCTTTTTAACAAAATACAACTTTTTCTTACCCTTTAAGTTTGACAAGCGCGTCGGCAGCAACAAGTCCGTTCAGACAGTTGGCAGTGGCTTCCAAACTGAGGCAGTACGGATGTACTCGCTGACTTTCTACGCGTTCTTGAACTAGCTTCAAGGCTTGCTTGTGAGCGCAACTTTTACGCTGGAAAATTTAAATATTTTAAAGAAATGATAGTGAAAGAGAAGGCAAGTAACCATCCCATCTGTTAATAATAATATGATTTTGCCTTTATTTCTTCCATATCTTACATAGTTTAAATGACACATTAAATAATATAATTGTTAGTACGCGGTTTAGTAGTTTGCTTACATCTAGTTGTTATATAGTTTGAAATTTCAAGATTTGGGTTTGAGATCTAGACTCCATCAAGGGTGAAGGCCTCCTCTAGCATTTTATCTTAGTTTCAGCTTTCCCTTTCCCACCCATGTTTTAGCTATCCGTGAAAGGGGATGCCAAATTCCAAGAATGGTGACTAAAGCTACGGTTTCCTAGAAGTGCGGTGCCGTCATATTATTATAACGGCCGCATGAAAATCTGACATATTTACCAGTATTTGAACATTTTGGGGGGGATTTGTTTCAGAATCATGTACTGATCCATGGTAACAGGTTGCTCGTCGATGTACCTGGCACCCTGTATAATTATTTATCTCTATCTTAACGATCAGTTACAGTCGCCGGCACGTAACGTGGCTAGGTTTTGGCGTAGTGGGATATCTAAACAGATATGTTTAAAAATAAATTATATACTTCTATTTTAAAGAAAGTAGAGGAACGACTAACAACTTTTGCAAAGTTAAGTGCGACTGTATCTTGGGGACCTAATATTTTGAACATTGTTTTATTTCAACTTCAAGATAAATGTAAAGCTTGTACTCTACATACCTCAGTCATAACTTCCGCGCACTTCAATAAGGTCGTGAGCGCCGGCAAAACGGACCACCTCAATAAATACTGTGTCTTTGTATCGTCGCCCAGCGCGTACAGGTCACCGTTATATGAAATAACTTTGCTTTGTATGCAGTAGTCCAGCGCTTTGTTGAATGTCTGAAAGATAGGGAAATTGTTCAACACTAAGGAAGTAGGTGAATAATTCGAATTTAGAATATTGATAAACGCTGAAGCGGCAATGAGCTGGCCATACTCATGTAACTGACCATCGGAAATGAACTCTATGCGTGTCTGATAAAGTATAAATTCGTTTAAGAAAAGCCCTTCAGTATCAGAATCCGGCATCCAATAATCACAAATTACATTGTGGTCGTACTTACATTTGCTTCTTCTCTTTCTAAATGGAAGAATTCGTGACTAAGTAGTTTCCTAACGCGGTGGAAATCTACTTCCAAATTATCTGAAAATAAAATGAATAACATTTTACTACGTTCTAATTGTGTTTGAATTTCATGGAATGCATGAACTGTAATTTCCAGATTATAGCTGTGACAATTGAATTACCCGCTAGTTCAGCTATGAAAATTGTAATTATCTCGGAAAATAAACAATCATCTGCCTAGCCTTTTCCCAACTATGTTGGGGTCGGCTTCCAGTCTAACCGGATGCCGCTGAACACCAGTATTTTACATGGAGCGACTGCCTATCTGACCTCCACAACCCAGTTACTGGGTAATATATATATACGATACCCGCTTGGTAAGACTGGTTGTCAGACTTTCGGGCTTCTGACGACCCGTAACGACTGTCAAAGATCCACGAATGACAGCCGGGACCAACAGCTTAACGTGCTTTCCGAGGCACGGAGGGGTCTTGGTATGTAAAGATGGTCACCCATCCACGGACCAACCGCGGCAAGCGTAGCTTAACCTGATCGATCGACCTGTGTGGCTGTTATTATTTAGCCACGGGCCCCTCCTCGGAAAATACACAATACAAATCGTAATAAATAGCTCTTTTATGGCTTTGGAAACAGTTTTAAATATTTATAATAATATTTATTACACCTGCCATTACAATGCGAAAAAGAATTGTATTGAAAGGATTACCTCTAGCAACTGCGCATCTGTGTACAATCAGACAAATGATAGCCGGCGGTACTAGGTAGTGTAGAATAGGATTCACGTACAACTGCAGCTGGACTATAGGCACTGCCGCTACCATTGTCTCTGCTTGCAGTATGTGACCTGAAATGATAACATATGACTGTATTCTATCTACCCATGTTCTCTATGACATGATCCTACCGTAGAATTAGCGTATTGAAATATGGTTAAGGTCTATTCAAATTCATGTTTCTTTATTTATGATATTTCAAGTTAAACAAATATCAACTTTAGCGTAGAGAAACTTAAGTTGATTTCAGAGTGACTGGACTATTGAACAAGTTTTATTTGCGATTTTGGTAGGATTACTTTATCTTTAATATATTTATGGATTAATCGCTCGATACATCATAATATTTATATTATCTGGTAGGCTCGACATATCAACCAAATTATTTACATAAGTCGCAGACATAGATATGGATTACTTAACATACGTATCGCATGAAAGTGGACCAGATTTTGATTTGTGAAAAAAAAATTGAAATCACCCTACAGTGTGTCCATAAGGGAGTTTAGGGAGTAATGTTTTAGGATTTTGGGCCTATTTACTATTAATTAGACTGGACGCTTTTAAAGTACGTTTTTCTACATCCTTCTCACATATGATTTTTAATTCGACATTATTGATGTAAGTAACTAATATTTTATAACAATATAATTTGAGAGTGTCCATGGAGTTTATTGCCCCTTCTTCTCCACAGGAACCTACTACGCTTTGGAATGGGCAACTAGCTTCATCTTTATGACTGTCCGACTTCCTTGATGATTTGAAAGTGCATGGAAATGGTTTAATTGAAATAAATGCTTGCAGTTTGAATTACCGGTCGATATTGTTCTCTCGGTAAACCATATTCTTGATCTGTGAATAAAAAAATAGGAATCCATTTCCTTCCGTGCGCTATCCGCGTCAATAAATTAAGTAATTCAGCGTATCGCAGGGTACTGTTGAACATAAGTTTATTATTATCCCACTGCTGGGCAAGGGCTCTTCTTATACAGAGAAGGCACGAGCATTGATCACCACGCTTGCGCAAGACGGAGTTGGCGATGATTTATTAAACTGATCTCACCATCTGCCTAGCCTTTTCCCAACTATGTTGGGGTCGGCTTCCAGTCTAACCGGATGCAGCTGAATACGAGTATTTTACATGGAGCGACTGCATGGTGCTGCCTATCTGACCTCCACAACCCAATTACTGGGTAAAACGATACCCCTTGATAAGACTGGTTGTGAGACTTTCGGGTTTCGGACTACCCGTAACAACTGTCAAAGATCCACGAATGACAGCCGGGATCAACGGCTTAACGTGCTTTCCAAGGCACGGAGGGTTCACGGTATGTAAAGATGGTTACCCATCCACAGACTAACCGCGGCAAGCGTAGCTTAACCTGATCGATCGACCTGTGCGGCTGTTACTGTTCTAAGAGCTGTTAATAATTTACGTACCTACTAATAAGTTCCACAATTGTTCTAATGTTCAAGTTAATATTGACTTTAAGCCCAAGTTCGCATGGAAGTAAAAATATCGCGGCGGGATTTTGTCGCGCATTGGATTATGAACTCTCGGTGTTGAGCCGAGGCTTGAGAATCAATCCGCATCCCAGCGCGTCAAAAAAACACACCGTTGGATTTTTAACTCTCGGCGCTAAGCAGTACGTTAAAATTCCAGTGCCGCGGGAAAACGCCCGTGTGAACATGCACAAGTCAGTACAAATATGTACTCAAGTATGTTTGCATTCATTATCTATTGTGTCTGTGGTCTGGCAGTCAACGTGTTAACACAGCCACAATAGAAAATCAATTTTTCGCGGTCACCGGTGACCACGGTGGCATTAAGGTGCCACTAGTCGATATTTTTTCCATACCAATTTCTGGAGAGTATTACTCCATTGTTTGACATTGCGCATCCAAAGTTAAACATGATATCGTTTTGTCTTATTATTATTGTTGTCTGTACGGAAACAGAATAGTAAAATAAAAAGCCATTAAAAAGTTATGAGCCAACAAAGATTAGTTTTTCTCGCCATTTTTAACGTAACTTTGGGTGTAAATAAGTAATAAAAGAACTGTAAAATCTTCAAAACCAAGTCCGTACCGACAAAGCTTAGTATCGAAGAGTTCAATAACTTTATTTTTAATTGATTTATGCAGTTGTTTTTTCATAAAACTCGATTTTCCGAAGCACGTTTCGATTTTTTTTACGCGCCTATCAGTTCGCAACGTACGTGAGAACTAGACTTTGTTCATGTAGACTAGCGTCTAACTGCTCATCAATGACATTAACTCTGTCGGACACGAGGCCAGGTGAGACAGCGTGCTTTTTGGCCATGACCACCAGTGAGTTCGAGCTCGCGACTAGTTTACTCTTAAATTACCATATTCAGTAATATTGTGACCAACACATGGTCTGATTTCTGCATATCTGGTCAAGAACACGGATTTTAATTTCAAATTCAATTCCTATAAAGGCGTACTTTGTAATCTTGTACAGCAGGAAATGAATGGCCTACAATATTTTCGTCACACTATTTATAGATAATCTTTTATCGTGTTGATCATGTCATTTCGATTTCTAATTCGATAAAGGATGACAAAGCTATGTTGTTAAAAAATTATAAATGTTTCTTAGAAAGTTATCGTCATTCGTCACCGAAATAATTCCACACACCAGAAATAAATTGTTTTTTCGTGTGGTTATACAATAAATGTTTTATTTTCCCAAGAAGCCCTTTTACACATAGCCGTTACACAATGTATGGTAAAACGTAGTACGTAGTCGTAAAGCATGATAAAGAAGTCGACTGATTATAACAACGGCCTTGGTTTCATAACTCTTTCTAACATAATCAGTATTTACCTTTGAAAACAATAAGAACTAATTTATGAGAAAAATAAGGCGAAGTTGAGAAAAGGACGAAGAACTCTTGAGTGTTCTTTTTTTGTTTACCTTAAGCCTCATAAGGCCAGGTACGATTAAAGGTTATAGCACACGTATCAAACCGGAAAGGGATCAGCACCGTATCAATTCGAGCTGTCCAGTATTCTTTGTATGAAACTCCCTGCTGCAACGCACACTAATCAGAATCGTAACGTAATCACCTCGCCTCGGAACAAGCTCATGAACCGCCGGTGCGTTACGGCTCGTCGTCCCCGCGCTTAAGGCTCGTGATCTCCGCGCTTACGTCTCTTCGTCCACCCTTGTCCCTCTCACCCCTCCGGCCTGCCTGCTGCACCATCAACCTGCGGTCGGCGAGCCGTAAGCACGGAGTCGCCTAGCCGTAGCCGAGTCGACGTATCGGAGCTTCTGATCCGCTTTGGTTACGTGCTTAATGTACTTACGTTAGGTTGACGCCTGTTTGACGGCGAGGCGAAAGGCGATATATACGGTGCCGACCCCTTTCCGATTTGATACGTGTGTGACCTTTATTCGCCGTGTGTAAGCACGGTCGTCAGTGTTGTATGGATCACTATGGAAGCTTGTTGACGGACACGTTTTTTCTACGTTGCAGTTTATTCGTCGTACCATGAAGAAACCGTGCCGTGTAAAAGGGCCCTTGGGGCTTATTTACTCATCATTATGAGAGGAAAAAATTTACTGTTCTGTAACTAGGTCTGTGTTCACATAAATCGACAAGATATAGGTAACATTTGTTTTTTTTTTAGGGAATTAATTTATGGTCTCATAGTGAAATTTGTTCATAATGAAGACCTCTTTAGAGGTTTAGGGCGAGCAAAAACTAAGGTTATATATTGTATTTACCTTTCATTTGCTTCTTCACATCATTAGACAGGTCAGTCAGAACTCCCGAGATCAGTCTCAACTTTCTCTCTTTATCCAGCCTCATCATCTTCGTATGCACCACGAGGATCCTCTCGACACTACTCCTGACGTCATTCTCAAAAACCGTAGCCCCCAAATTCCTTAACTCTTGGACCATCCAGCCTACTTCTTCCACAACCTCTTCAATTTCTAATGGTCTATCCTTCATAAAACTCTGCATTAGCACTAAAGATAGAAGATTCGAGATGGTTGCCACAGTATTCTTTTGCTGCAGGCTGATGACGTAATCAGCGATGCTCTGAACTTTTTTGAACTGGTCAGGCGTGAGTTGTTGCATGTCTAGAGGTTTTAGAGTTTCTTTGGAATGTGAGGTGTCGTTTTTGAGGTACTCTCTGACGGACAGCGGTGAGCCAAGATTGATGTAGATGTTGCCGAAGTGGTCGTTTAAACTGTGTAGCGCTTTTAGGAAACCCTGGAATAAGAATTGTATTTTTAGGGATGTGATTTTACGGCGCCCTGGTACGGGCAGGAAAAACTTGCAAGTATGAAAGTATTTGCTGTGCTATCGGGCGCAGGCAGAGCTGGAAACATCGGCATACGAAATAGATCCATGTCATTCAATAAATAAGGAGCACAATCGTATCAGCAAAAAAAATCTTGGAAGTTCAAAGTTTTTTTTATTTGCAAATACGATTTTGCTTCTTATGTATAAAGTGACATGGACCGAAATAATACAAAATACGAAAAAACTAAAATACGAGTACTTCGATAACTATACTCGTACATAAGAAGTCCATTGTTCAAAACCAATTTAGAGAATGGCGATTTCCATTTTATGCTTATTGTCATTTTTCTACGAAATAGACGAGTAGTATCGCCATGTGGTATCGCCCTGTGCACTTAATAGCCCATCAAACCTATCTATGCTAATATTATAAATTTGTGATTTTGTATGTAACGGGTTGTCTTTGGAACTATTGATCCGATTCCGAAAATTCTTTTACTAATCGGAAGCTACACTATTGCCGAGAGCCTTAATTATATTTTATGTTAAAACAAGTACCTATTTCACGCGGACGAAGTCGCGAGCAGAAGCTAGTTTTTATTTAATAAGTAATGCATGTTCGGAATTGAAGGCAGAAGAATGCTGGTAGGCTGACCCTACACCATCAAAACATCATTGAGATGAGAATCCTACGATTTATAAGTGAGTGAGTGAGTGTAACTAAACTAACCTCGCTACAGGCAGGTACTTCCGATGCCAAGTTACATAGAATTATATTTCGAGGACAAGAACATTAAGTCGCATGTTATTCATTAAGAGGGCGTCGCTCAACATGTCCTTTACATGAATGTGATAATAGCGATCCACTCTTGTGTTTAGATAATTCATTAAGGTGATAAAATTAATATTTGCATCATTTTTTAGAAGTCGTGAGCTGGTTGTCCGATTATGGTTTTCATAAGTAGGTATTATAGGATTCACACAAGGTGGACCGATGGCCTTGTGAAGGCCGCAGGAATCCGCTGCATCCGGGAAGCACAGAACCGGTCGAAGTGGCGGAGCCTGGGGGAGGCCTATGTCCAGCAGTGGATGTCTTTCGGCTGAAATGACGGTGATGATGACTAATGTAGGTATTATACCTAGATATGTGCTTAAAGAAGTTTATGGACACAACTATGACTGAAGCGAATTCTTATTAGAATGTGGAAAATAATGAACGTTTATAAAAATTACAATTGCAGAAATGTTCAAAGATTTTTTTTTAGAAACGTGTGGAACTCGAAAAGAAAAACTATAAATTCTGTGAAATGTATTATAAAACCTGAAATGAAATCCACTATAGGTAGGTATACCTCTGCCCAACCTTTCAGGAAACAGGCGTGATGTTATGTCATGTTAAATTCTGTCTTAACTTAATAATGTTGACTAGGAACAACCAAACTATGACCTTTGCCTGGCAAATATTGCAATGCTTAAACAATGACGAGCATTGAAGAAAAATATTGATACAATCGTTTAATTAACACGTTAACATTTTGTTAGATTAGGTACCTACAGCCCGACTCAAACTTTATGGAGCCTCGGAACATGAGGCGAGTTGCTGCGCAGTGTCACGCGCCTGTCGTGTGGAAATTCACGTTTCAGGGGGGGTGAGGGGTGAGGTACTGTACAGCGAGTAGCGGTCTTCAGAGTCGTCATAAAGTTTGAATTGGTCTGTACCTGAGATTTATCCCAAGCATGTGCGTAAATATTAGGTAATTTACATATCTACGTAAGATAAATTAATTATAGTGTGCAAAGGTGATTATTGTTTATTACATAATTAAAATAAAATAGTTGGTAGGCCAACTTTTTTGAATAAGCCTATTCGTAATAATTATACCAAATGAAATTGTTTATTCTGTTGCACTTTAAAAGGTCATATTAAAAAAACATAACCCAGACGGAGATGACATTTCCTTTCCAAGTCATAGGTAATTTATAATTTTATTATTTACATGCTAATTTAATTTCTTAACCTTGTGATTGTGACCACATGCTTGTGACATAAAAATATTTATATTGCCACCATTTGAATATATTGTATAGCACTTAGTACAATGGAATTGACGGAACGGCTCGTAAAATATACGTATGTTTACGAACCATGGTGCCTGATGAATTTTCCTGTAAAATAAGGACCAATATCGAATCATCATCAGCCTACAGCAGTCCACTGCTGGGCATAGCCATTCAACTCTATTTCCGGCAACACAATTACTCTCGCCTTCAAAATACATAGTTGATTGCTTCCTTTACCTTTTACATGTCCCGTGTCTATCTGGCGAAATGTGGGCATAGTATAAGTACACCATTGCCTAACCGTTCAGAGATTACATGCGTTATGTTATTCACCATTTAAACATTTTATACCATAAAAGTTACCGTTTTGTAGCGTTCCCCATAAACGAACCTTACAATACCGATTCGGCAGCGTATTGAATTGTTGTCTCTGCGAGGCTCATCATCTCATATTATACGTTTTCTCCGTCTCTTATTACCTTTTGATAGACCTTTTATTTTAGTAAATAAATTTCACATGCTAACCTATCCAATTCAAACTCTTACTCTTGGCAATTGAAGACCATTAGCGGTCAACGAAATTGCTTTGTAATTGAGATGGCTTTTGGTCTGGCATTTGGGCCTGTAAACTGAAATACATTCGACTATACCAGAGGATTCACAGGACAGATGTGAGTGGAAACGCCGGCAGGGACGCCCTAGGAAGACATAAATAGTGACCTTATAAGTGATGTACTGCAGAAAGGGCAGGTGCGTAGTACTCGCAACCAGCGTGCATGTAAGACCAGAAGGCCAATTGCGTTCAACATCTAGTCGCAATCTCATTTCAGCGTTTTAGAAAATGATTAACATTTTCTAAAACTTGTCAAAAATGTAGGGAAACTAGAGGTATTTTCGACAGATTGAGACTGAGATCTGACTGTGAACGTTCTTAAAATTACGAGAATTTCCCCCCAGATGTATGAACGTATAAGGAGTATGTAGGGATCGTAGCAGGTGGCGTTCTGTAGTTTCTGCCTACCCTCATGGGAAGAAAGCGTGCGTTTATGTATGTAAGTATGTATGTGTAATAGAGGACCGCAATATGTCATGTATTTCACAGTTGATTGCTGCTAAACACTCGAAGGTTTACCTCTGTCCTAGTTTATTATATGTTGGAATTCGCATAACCGGGTCTATTTATACGCGACTACGACCGGAACAATTAATGATGTTACTTGGAGCAAGTTCACACACACATCTTGGTAAAACGAAAGTAAACGCCTTAACCGTCTAGTAAATTACGATTTGACATAGTTTTCGAAGATCACTGCTGTTCGGGGTGTTTGGGATTGGGAACACCTACCTAACCGGAGGGCCATGAAATGCGACGCTCCAAGCGAATTCGCCTTGCGCTGCAAGCGTCAGCGTCGAGCGTCAAAAACAATTGTATGTCTATTATCTACAAGGCCACAAAGTGGCGCTGCAAGCAGCAGCGAAGTTTGCTACGTGCGAATTTTCACGAGCGTTGGATAATCCGACGCGACGTTTTTTATGAGCGTCGAAAACAATTGTATGAGAAAATTCCAAAGTGTGCATCTGCATGAAACATTCGCTCCGATAGAAGCGGTCGCTCCGCGCGTCTGCGTCTAAAACAAATTGTTTTGTTTTTGCTGCTTAGAAGTGTATTTTTTTAATATTTAACTGCAAACTTTTAGTAAAAAATAACATACCAACTTTAATTGAGAAAAAAATAAAAAACATACTTTGCACTCAGCTTCCAAACACCTTGTATTTATATTGCGGTGTCTTTATTACACGGAGCCTTGTTATGTTTTCTGCAAGCGATCCCAGAGTTGTTACTAGTCAAATTCAACACATTATAAAGAAATACGTTATGTTGCTAGGAGACATTTATCTCGTACATTGCTCTATTACTACACTATTGTGCACACACATAAAGGTCAATATAACATTATCAGTTGATTAATAACATGCATGAAACGGCCTTGTGACGAGATTACGAAATATATAACATTGACCTCTTTATTCACTACAGAATGATCGACGAATCTCTCAATGTGTGCGTGTACGTTTATAGAACCGGCTTTGCCAGGCTTTAGCATTGCCAAATCTTGTAGTTATTATGTTCTAAACACAGTAGCAGGCTTATGAGTAGTACATAATTAGTTTATTGTGAGCTTCGGAAAATAAGTTTGGGCTACAAATGTACGAGAATTCCTGTAATTTTACTTACCTACTAATATTATACAGGGTGAAGTTGAAAACATGCGACAAATCGAAATGGGAGATTGTACATACTCATAATTTTGAACAACTTTTTCTATGGGACCAAACCTGAAATCGCGAAAACCAAATCAGCTGTTCCCTACATTTATGTTCGCGCGTTAAAAATGTATGCGCGATTGTATATTTGATCCCTTGGTAAAAGTTGTTCATAATAATGAGTACAATCTCCCATTTCGGTTTGTCGCACGTTTTCAATTTCATCCTGTATATTTATATCTATAATTCTATATTTTAAAAGCTGAAGCTGCTTTTTATAAAGCTGAAGAGTTTGTTTGTTTGAACGCGCTAATCTCAGGAACTGCTGGATCGAATTGAAAAATTATTTTTGTGTTGGATAGTCCATTTATCGAGAAAGGCTATAGGCTATATAACATCACGCTAGGACGCTAAGGAGCCGAGCAAAAAGAAACAGAAATCGAAGTAATAGCGCGGACAGGCGATGCATTGCGTCGGGGTGGGTCGGGGAGCAACAAACACGAGGACGAAGTCGCATACCACATAAATGTACCATTAATGTACTCACCCCAGTAGACTCCTTAGGCTTTGGAACGCCAAGATGCTCATAAGCAAAGAGGGAATGCTCCATCAGTCTATCGTAGCTAATGTTCACGGGTACTATCGTGATGTCAGACACCTCGTGAGCGAATAGCGGGACCAGGGTCATGGATAACATACCTGTTGACAATAGACTGTGTTTCAATTTGTACGATTAGACTAGCGACAGAGTTACCTACTGCTCTCAAAACGGTGAAGAAAAACATTGTGAGGAAACCGGCATGTCCTAAAACCAAAAACTTGAAGACATGTGACATCTAAACCCGCACTGGGCCCGCGTGGTGTGGGCCTGTGGCCCAATAGTGGGAAAATTATGGGCTGATTATGCTATATGAGTAACACTCCTGCACAACTCTTCGGGGATTATAGGCGTGATATTATGTATAAAAGGACATATTTTGTTTCCAATCGAGTAATAAGTAATAACAGCCGCACGGGGCGATCGATCAGGTTAAGCTACGCTTGCTGCGGTCGGTCCGTGGATGGGTGACCATCTTTATATACCAAGACCTTTTCATGCTTCGGAAAACACTTTTTGATACACACTGTATAAGTATACCTAACTAGTTACGTCACACGAATTCGGCCTTTAGATACCAGACGGGCAATTCCCGAAATTAAAAACGTTCAACATCTAATCGAAAATCTAATTTCTCAAACAATTAGGGGATTCAAAAGGAAATTGGAGTTTTATATGATCCGCTAGGGTATCGTAGTGGAACATTGAGTGCTGTGAAGTCCCCTGGGCAACTGGTCTAGGGGATATTAGTGGAACGAGCGTAAACAACTTGTCAAAAATCTAGAGAAATAGAGGTATTTTTGACAGATTGAGAGTATTGAGACTGAGATCAGACTGTGAACGTCCTTAAAATTATGAGTATTGCCCCTCATATCGACAATGCATATACATCGCACGTTTGCCTACATAATTCCATTTGTTTTTAGATGGCAAACACTTCATTATGTTGCTTGGATAAACAGCAGTTATATTACATTAACTATTTTACCAGAACAAATAATATATTGTGTACATATAAGGAAACGATGTCAAAAGCTTTGGATACTGTATGCAGTGTATGCTTTGTGTTGAAAACTAGGATGATGATGATGGCCATGTTATTTTATATTATCCTTACGCAAAGGTCGCGGGTTCATGTTTCTCTCATGTATTATTCGACCTCGTAATTGATTTACTTAATCAGGTCCAGTTGAAAACCAGCGTCAGGCACTAGTTGTCTGGCATTTTGTTGAACTGGGCCTTTTTGGCGCAGCCGTGAGGCACACTTTCCTGCTAATTCCTTACATCGGACTCTGCACTTTTTTTTTTCTAATGTAGGTATGACTATTATCTGACTATTTGGTGTATTGTGTGTCTTTTAGTCTGTGCTAAATAAATGTATTTTCTTTCTTTCTTTCTTCTTACGTCAAATCGCGTATTTTGTGTAAGCGTGGGAAAATCGATTATTTGATCCGCCTCAGCTCCTCAAGGAAGGCCAGCAACGCCTTGGTGTTACTGTCAATCTCACAGAAGGTACCTGGATATTTACCACATAAGGTTTAATGTCGCTCGCAAGTTGCACTTTACCAAATAAGGTTGAATGTCGCTTGCAAGTTGCACTTTACCACCTGAGGTTGAATGTCATGTGCACGTCATAAAACGACAAGGTCTGTTTTGTCTACGTGACAGTTAGATGTTTCAACCTTAGTGAACTGGCGAAATGCGGGTGTTTTATACGTAGGTACACCTCTGCCTAATCCTTGGGGGAAAATAGGTGTGATCTTATACTTATTACTATTTGCTGGCCTGTTGGTCTAGTGGTCAGTGACTATGACTGCTATGCCGGAGGTCGTGGGTTCGATTCCCACCCAGGACAAATGTTTGTGTGATGAGCATGATCATTTGTTCTGTGTCTGGGTGTAATTTATCTATATATGTATGTATTTAGAAATATATAAGTATGTTTATCAGTTGTCTAGTACTCATAACACAAGCTCTGCTTAGCTTGAGACTAGACGGCGTTGTGTGATAGTTGTGGAATATTATTATTATTATTTTACTATGTTGTAAGTATAATATCTAATATTTATGGATTAGTAAAGCTGCTAGAGTTTATAAAGTAGAGAAAGTTGGATGTGTAAGCGAAAAGTTCCAGGTTCATTTATTCGGACCGACTTATTTGCACTGGGTCTCGAGTTTAAACTCCGTATCAGTTTCAAGGCCCAATAAATGTTCTGAACCAACGGTAGGTAGTTACAGAAGAATTCCTATAGTTGCGCAACATACTTAAAAATATCTCTTATATTTTAGTTGATAGGGCTTATTTCAGATTAACTTACCATATTTCGGAGGCATACTCTTATTGCTTCTGCTCCTTGTGCCTTCAAGGAAGAACTCAATAGGAGCGCAGTGCTTTCCAACCACAGTCCGTACGTACTGCTTCAAAGTGGCTGCGTACAACGGGTCCCCAGCCAACGTGCGACGGATGTAGAAGGCGCAAGTCTCTCTCATGCGGCGTCCTATGACCGCCATTGAGTAGAAATCTAGAAAACCATATTTTAGCTTAAAGAGAGAACATCTAGGTGGAAAAATGGCTTAAAATGAGAATAGATTGCGTAAAGTTGGCGTCAACGGCGGTAATAAACGCGACAGGCGCTACTCGACTCTAGCAGAACAATTTCTATGAAAACTTCATGGAATTTGTTCTACCAGAATCGCGTTTTAAGGATTTTAAGCCCACGTTCGCACGGATGTAAAATATTGCGGCGGAATTTTATCGCGCACTGGATTTTCAACTCGGTGTTTGTTGAGTCGATTGAGAATCGAGCTGAGGGCATCCCAGTGCGTCAAAAAAACACACTGTTCAATTTTCAGCTCTCGGCGCAGTGCGTTGAAAATCCAGTGCGCGAAAAAATATCGCCGCGAGAAAAACGTGCCCGTGCGAACCCTGGGCTAAAACGTGCGAATTTATTCTGAGTGTTGCGACGTCCGTCTCGCTCCCAAGTTTAAAGCCCGCGCATGACACGAAACTTGGAGTTAAGTATAATAAAAACTTTACAGTTCTCATAAGTTGTTTTAACTTTTTTTTATTTTAGTTTTAATTTATATTGCAGATCAAGGCCTCAACAAAATAATTAAGTATGTGAAATACTATTTACTATTTGTTTCCATAAAATACACGCAAGGGACACAACACAAAATTGGTAGTTTTCTATGCATAGCTTCCTGATTACCAAAAATAGTATCTATACATAAATATAATGTTCAGCTAGAAATATAATAATACATAAAATGTGGGAGCGAGACGACACAACAATCACTATCACCATCCTGCTCGCTTGTTCTATGACCGCGACTACCACGAGCCATGGCGTTAGTTACCAATCCATAAAGGCACACACACATACCCATGCCAGCAGCCACAGCTGGGAAGTCAATGTCAAAATGATAGCACAGATATGTCATTAGGCAGAAATCTGCATAGCTTCTGTGAGTGGGCAGGAACAGTACTGGATTCTTGCCCATTATTGACTTGAGCTACAATAATAATTAAACACATTAGGGTAGGGCAAAACGAAACACAATAATGCTTTTTGGCTTGCAGTCACATTCAAAATCCATACTAATATTATAAATTCGAAAATAATTATATTTGTATGTTACCTTTTCACGCCTAAACCACTGAACAGATTATTCCAGAACAGATCATTTACGCGAGCGAAGCCGCGAGCAGAAGCTAGTTCACCAATATTTTTTTATTTATATCTTGTCACGTTAGTGCATTCCAGGCCTCAAAATAGGTTTAAAATGGATAGTTGTTTTACTGATGTATACTATTAATATTTCTTGAGAAAAATATAAACTTACATAATGTACAGTCTATGGGCGCCCGCCGCGCCGGCAAGTTAAGCATATTTATGGTTTTGCGTATTGTTTTCATTTTCTTTTGTCTTTGCCTAGGCGAAACTACTTCATCCTAAAATTGGATTTGGCCGGTAACATATACATATATTCAGAAGTTTTTGGCTGTCTGTATTCTATCGTGCATCATCATCTGCCTAACCTTTTCCCAACTATATGGTGAATACCAGTATTTTACATGGAGCGACTGCCTATCTGACCTCCACAACCACAACCACAACCCAGCCACTGGGCAATACAATACCCCTTGGTAAGACTGGTTGTCAGACTTTCGGGCTTCTGACCACCCGTAACGACCGTCAAAGATCCACGAATGACAGCCGGGACCAACGGCTTAACGTGCTTTCCGAGGCACGGAGGGGTCTCGGTATGTAAAGATGGTCACCCATCCACAGACCAACCGCGGGAAGCGCAGCTTAACCTGATAGAAAATAAAAACAGCCGCACAGGTGCGGCTGTTTTTATTTAGCCACGGACCCCTCGGGCCTCTCCCCTGTCGTGCTAAATTTTATCTAAATACGTTTAGCCGTTTTTGCGTAATTGAATAACAAACATACAAACTTTGACATTTATAATATTAGTAGGATAGTAGGGTCTCTTACTTCAAATGCGGCTGCTTCATTGACAAACATCTTGATCTTCATCATGAAGGATATCTTCAGGAAGAAGACTCCCATCCATCTGATGACGTGAAGCTTCTTGTCGAGGCCCATTTCCTCCAAATAATTTTGCACTTCCTGGTGCAATTTCTCTTTGCTCACACCACTCCTTGAGCATTCCTGAGGGAGTATGAAAGAGTAAGTGACTGTTGAGCCTCATTTTGTTACTGTTACTTTGATATGTATTAAATAATAATAAATAAATAATTAATATTAACACAAAAATAAAAATTGGTAAAATACAGTATAAATCTTAAAAATAATTTCGGTATTACATGCCGTACTATGATAAACCTATCACAGGAGGCATGAGTTCTTACAATTACTATTAGGACAACTGATGTTTTAAGGCCCTTAGGACACCTCCACTACACCTTATTTTGTAACTTTTAATGTTCAAAAAGCGCTGTATTTCTATGCTTTCTTATTTTCAATTTCTTCCTAATTACAATAAATTATTTTTGTAACTGTGATACTTTAATTTAGACTTAACCCATTAGCAGTTCAGTATACTCTATGCGGTTCATGGGAATTGCTTAACTTTTGTGACTAGAATATAGGGGTACCTTATACCTTCACTGACCGAGAAATGTTCTGCTCTAGCATTATAATGAGATTATTTACAGGCTGGTATTAACCAAACTTTAAGAGATTTTGGAATTCAAATCAGTAAATTAAGTTATTTTGTTCCATTATTGATATTTATTTAAGTCAGCTGTTTGTTATTTTTTAGAATTAGGGCTGATTTTTCCAACGTCAGATAATTTTATCAGAGGAATAATTTAAAAATCAGCCCTCTATGTGAGTCATTGGTTTTGTTTTTAATTTTAAGTAATAAATATTTTCATTTTAAATGTATAATTTATGAAGGCTTCTATGTGAATATTGTGTATGTACACCTGTTGTAATTGGTATAACAAAAACCCATACCTGTTTAAATATTATGTATATGTTGTTGCCTTGCCTATTTTAAATAAATACACTAACATTATAGCAATGGGAATTCATTCAAAACACTTACCGCTTCGATAATAGCGTCCAAATAAACTGAATTTGCGACAAGTTCTTTTAGTTCTTGAGGTGAACAATATTTGTCCAGCGTCAGAGTTCGTTGGGGATACCAGTTCCGAGTCATAAAACTGAAGATCCCTGACTGCGTCCTCCTCGGCTCCAAAATATCAACAAATTCCACTTGCTCACTCATTTTCGCAATTTTTTCAACAAACTTCAACACATTTCTGTACTTCCTCTAAGGGTTATATGGAGTGAAAAACAGCATAAAAGGACCTGTATCATACAACTTCAATGGAATGTAATTTGTTAATTTATTAAGCAAGTAAACAGTGTTTTATTAAAATTAATTATTTTACGAAAGCCGGACAACCTCTCTCTTCGACAATGACTTATATTACTGCTGACAGAAGTGACAGATGACAGGACGGTGAGTCGGTGACTGTCGGTGACAGTGTCAGTCAATCCCTGCGTTCCGAGTTGGGAAATAATCGATGTGAGCGTGCTTAAACCCGTACCGTAACTGTCAGTGTCAGTCAAAGAGTATAATAATATAGAGGGTGTCAGTGACAGATCGTGATTTTGGGTCCATAATTTTTTCACAGATAGATCTTATTATTAGAAGCCGCCACGCAAAGTTGCTTGGTTTACGAGAAAAAAAAAAGAAAAAAAAAAAAGATTCCGACGAATTGAGAACCTCCTCCTTTTTGAAGTCGGTTAAAAAAAAAACAAAATCGAATGTTTTGTTACTTTTGACAACATGTAGGTTGCGGTGCCGCTTGGGCGACATCGCAACTGAGGCGGGCCGCGATGTCGTATAGGAGACATCGCGGCTGAGGGTAGAGGGCCGCGGCGGGAGAGGAGTGCCGGTATAACGGTGCGCCGCTCTCTCTACCTTCCGCGGCCTTGACGGGGTCGCCACCGTCTGATGGCGGACGCGGTGGGGCCGCAGGGGAGGAGGAGTGTTGGTATGACGTTGGCCGCTCTCCCTATCCTCTGCGGCCGAAAATTGGCAGGCGGCGGGGCCAATGACCTGACCCGTCGCAGGGGGACCAAGGGTGCCCAGACACGGGGTCGTCTGGCGCCCCTGTGCTGGTTTGGTCCCTGGGGTGGTCACGGCGTGCTATGTGTTCTGGTGCGCCGGTGATGGGGAGTACTCCCTAGAGGAGGGTCCGGTGACGGACAGCCGCGGCGGGTTCACGGATGAGTGCTAACGCGTGCCCGTGTTCCCGCCATAAGCGGCAGAGGACACCGTGGAATTTTAGTGGGTAAGTCCCACATACCTGCACTATCTCCCCGTGGTAGTGCAGAATGCTGGAGCATTTCTCCGTTAAGGACGCGTTTACGAATCTGACAAAAATAAGTAGTTTTACAGGCATTTTGCAGCAAAATGAGACTAAACCAAATGTAACTAATAATTACCACAGATAGGTTACTCCTTCATCTTCAAATGGTAGCTATTTTTCATTAAAAAATGTTGGTTTTTAATATAGTAAAAAATAATTTCCGTTGCCTCTTCACACAAAATCGACGATATCGTGCTGACTTTGGAGATATTTTTCTTCTATTTAATAACATAAATTTATTTATTTAAAAATATTTTATGTAAGCAGACATGTTCATCTCAAAAAGGTAGCAAAAAGAACTATCAAAATGTTACAAATAGGCTCAGAAAAAAATTAAAATCGGAGTCTATTTTTTCACATATTTCGCTGTAACGCGTGAATCTTATTGGATTGAAATAAGGGTTATTTTACTGGTCACTGTCTTGGTTTATTGCACAAAAATTTGTAATGAAATATTAGTCTGCGCTCGGCCGCCGTCGTGAGTGGACTCTGTGTCGCTTGTAAGCAGCAGCTTGTGCTGAAAAAGATCGCTGTACGGATACAAAATATTTGACATACCAAACATGATACTTCACGCATTCTATAATGTACCTACTACCCAAGGAGAGATTTTATTCACAGTCTTATAATTTTTCTAGAAGTAAGTAGGGATTATAAATTCATAATATTATTATTTCGTTTCGGACTTGATGGAGTGACCTGCAGGTGTACTTCGAAGACTGCTACTGGAACTAATAACCGAGCTGAGCTAGATGTGCCGAGTTTGGGCTCATTTCGTTAGTTATGTTGAGATCTTACCTCCGGACTTGATGGAGTGACCTGCAGGTGTAATTCAAAGACTACTACTGGAACTAATAGCCGAGCTGAGCTAGGTGTGCCGAGTTTGGGCTCATTTCGTTGGTTATGTTGAGACCTTACCTCCGGACTTGATGGAGTGATCTGCAGGTGTACTTCGAAGACTGCTACTGGAACTAATAGCCGAGCTGAGCTAGGTGTTCCGAGTTTGGGCTCATTTCGTTAGTTATGTTGAGACCTTACCTCCGGACTTGATGGAGTGACCTGCAGGTGTACTTCGAAGACTGCTACTGGAACTAATAGCCGAGCTGAGCTAGGTGTGCCGAGTTTCGGCCCTTTTTTGTAGTTATGTTGAGACCTTACCTCCGGACTTGATGGAGTGACCTGCAGGTGTACTTCGAAGACTGCTACTGGAACTAATAGCCGAGCTGAGCTAGGTGTGCCGAGTTTGGGCTCATTTCGTTAGTTATGTTGAGACCTTACCTCCGGACTTGATAGAGTGACCTGCAGGTGTACTTCGAAGACTGCTACTGGAACTAATAGCCGAGCTGAGCTAGGTGTGCCGAATTTGGGCTCATTTCGTTAGTTATGTTGAGACCTTACCTCCGGACTTGATGGAGTGACCTGCAGGTGTACTTCGAAGACTGCTACTGGAACTAATAGCCGAGCTGAGCTAGATGTGCCGAGTTTGGGCTCATTTCGTTAGTTATGTTGAGACCTTAACTCCGGACTTGATGGAGTGACCTGCAGGTGTACTTCGAAGACTGCTACTGGAACTAATAGCCGAGCTGAGCTAGGTGTGCCGAGTTTGGGCTCATTTCGTTAGTTATGTTGAGACCTTACCTCCGAACTTGATGGAGTGATCTGCAGGTGTACTTCGAAGACTGCTACTGGAACTAATAGCCGAGCTGAGCTAGGTGTGCCGAGTTTCGGCCCTTTTTTGTAGTTATGTTGAGACCTTACCTCCGGACTAGATCGCGTGACCTGCAGGTGTACTTCGAAGACTGCTACTGGAACTAATAGCCGAGCTGAGCTAGGTGTGCCAAGTTTGGGCTCATTTCGTTAGTTATGTTGAGACCTTACCTCCGGACTTGATGGAGTGACCTGCAGGTGTACTTCTAAGACTGCTACTGGAACTAATAGCCGAGCTGAGCTAGATGTGCCGAGTTTGGGCTCATTTCGTTAGTTATGTTGAGATCTTACCTCCGGACTTGATGGAGTGACCTGCAGGTGTACTTCGAAGACTGCTACTGGAACTAATAGCCGAACTGAGCTAGGTGTGCCGAGTTTGGGCTCATTTCGTTAGTTATGTTGAGATCTTACCTCCGGACTTGATAGAGTGACCTGCAGGTGTACTTCGAAGACTGCTACTGGAACTAATAGCCGAACTGAGCTAGGTGTGCCGAGTTTGGGCTCATTTCGTTGGTTATGTTGAGACCTTACCTCCGGACTTGATGGAGTGATCTGCAGGTGTACTTCGAAGACTGCTACTGGAACTAATAGCCGAGCTGAGCTAGGTGTGCCGAGTTTCGGCCCTTTTTTGTAGTTATGTTGAGACCTTACCTCCGGACTAGATCGCGTGACCTGCAGGTGTACTTCGAAGACTGCTACTGGAACTAATAGCCGAGCTGAGCTAGGTGTGCCGAGTTTCGGCCCTTTTTGGTAGTTATGTTGAGACCTTACCTCGGGAGTGGATGGAGTGACCTGAAGGTGTACTTTGAAGACTGCTTCTAGAACTGATACACGAGTAGAACTAGCTGATAAGAATGTGTATAGTTTTTAACTCTTTAACTCGATTGTGATTTTAGGCCAAGACCTAAGACGTTTGGGAAAGGCTCTGGTAAGAAATTAGTTGATAAAAAATATAAAAAAATTACAGCCGCCATCTTGGATTTTCATTTTGACCTCACTATCGGCTTTAGCGCCCTTAAAAATCATAAAAACGATACCCATGATGAAAAAAAAAATTTCAGCCGTCATCTTGGATTTTCATTTTTATCTCACTATCGGCGATCTCAATATCCGTCACTTTCTTTCTTCGCACGGCTAAATTACGAACGATTTTAACATTCATACTCGGTTGGTTATTCGACCTTCGCAATTTATCACCCTAAAGTAGGCAGGCCGTCTAGCGACTGCCTACTGCCGCGCGTAAAAGTATGAAGATTTTGTTTTTTGTTAGTTATGATAATTTAGTGAGTTTCTTTACATACACTAAAATGTAATTGACAGGCTTATGGTGATTTATCGAGGTAGGCACTGCTTATATGCAATGCACGCCACTGCTTAGTACGCTATCATAATTGCGTAACTTGGAATGGCAATCCATTCCAATTTGACAGTACAACAATATCCATTGCGTTGTATTTGTTTTACGAATTTTTAACGATTTTTTTAAACATGTAGCCTATATGTTAATCCAGTGTGTCAGCTACCTCCATACCAAATTTTATATCAAAATTGGTCCAGCCGTTTGAGCGTGAAGAAGTAACAAACATATAAACACACACACACAAACTTTCGCCTTTATAATATTCGTGTGATGAATATTGTAGCATTGGTAGTGTGTGCCTTGAAGGGTATGTGCCAAATACCTAAACATAATTATTTTCTAAGCTTGTTTTCAATATGCTCGTTCGCAATTAATACATAGGTACGTACTTTGGCAAGTACTTGATTAATCACTGTCCAGTGAAATTAAGTAAATAGCATCTACTTTTATGAACACTTCACATTACCTACAAACTATTTGAAAACAAATCAACGTAAGCTTTAAAAAAAATACATCGCAAAAATTAAATAAAATTAGGCTCAAGTATCAAGTCGTGTCAGTTTACTCATAATTTCACCGCTTCGCGCATGTCGCTGTGTGTGTGAGCCGTGCACGTGTAGTAGTGAGACTCAATACCTAAAATTGAAGCGCGTCAATTCGTAAACGCGTCCTTAAAAAAAAAAAAAGGTATGCAGGATCGTCGGATATACATAGTTGAAGTTTGGTAAGAAACCGATGGATGTTCTCGACTGAAAGATTTTATAAATGAGCTGTTTGTTTTCTATTAATAAAATTAAATTTCATTCGAGAACATCCATCGCGGCATCGGTTTCTTACTAAACTTCAACTATATCCGACGATCCTGCATACCTAACTCTTTTGTTGACTGTACATATTTAGAGAATTATAATCATTAGCTTTCTAAGTTAGATTTCTACAATCAAATGAAAAGATACAGGCAATTGTTTTTTGGGGAATCTTTTCGCGCACTGGATTTTCAATGCACTTCTTAGCGCCGAGAGTTGAAAATCCAACAGTGTGTTGTTTTTGACGCGTGGGATGCGCGCGCTCTGTTGGATTCTCTATGCTCGGCTCAATCCCGAGTTGAAAACCCAGTGCGCGATAAAATACCGCAGAGATATTTTTACGTCCGTGCGAACGTCCGTTTACTCATAAGATTGACAAAAGACAAACGAACCAAGGAATGGATACTATAGGAAAAAGTACAAATTTAAACCAAAGGATTGTTTACTACTGTATTTATTCCGTGTAGAAAGTCTTATACATTTAGCACCAAGATATTTCAATAATTGAATCTTCAATATATAAACCTTAAATGATTGTACTTACTAAAATAGATCGATTTCAATTTTAAAAAAAACAAAATATTCCAAACGTAATATGGCACACAAATGAACAGTTTGTAAAAAAACATCAAAAAGTAATTTTGTATCACCCAAAAACAATGCCAATAAGAAAACACGCATACATTATAAATTAAACCTTTAGCTGGAGAATATCTGAAAAAATCTTGGCTTTTATATAGTTAGGCGTATATAGTATACCTATAATGTATATCCCTGTAGTCACCGAAATTCGATACTACTCTTATTTATACAATTATATTTGTCAACCGTCTTGTGGCTGTAACTGTTACGCTCCATAAAACATTCTTAAATCTAGTGCATAAATTGATACATCATCATAATCGACATTTATTAATCAGAAGATTACGATCACCACGTCATCAACAAAAAAAAACTTAAGAAGTAATACAAAAATAAAAGAGCACTCAATATTTTAAAAGTAACGACATCCCGTGTAATACTTAGATTGAATCTTTGGTTAAGATCCGTTTATCTTACAGCTACAACTACAATATAAGGGCTTTATCAAAACAATGTGGCGCTTGCCTCCTACCACGACTTACGATCTAAATATTATCAAGTGGAGTCGGTAAAAGACCTGTGTCCTCCAACGTTATGGGTATACAGAATTACGAAACACAATTCGTTTCCATAAAAATCTAGGAATGTACTTACTCATAAATTTGTACATGTAAATAAAGAAATTCCAGAAATAATAACTAAGAAGAATGTCTACAAAAATATGATTTACAGTTGCATTTTATACGAGTTATTTTTTTTGGACGAAATGATCTTGAGATCTACGTCTACCATGTAAATGAGCTTTTATCTCTGGTACTTCTCAAGCATACTTTGTCTTTTAGCAAAGTTATTATAATTATTAACGTTTTAATTTCAAGGGAGTTTCTCCATAAGCACATACAAATTGTATTGTTTATTTCAAATCTTAATTGACTATGGTCATTGTGACCTATACGGTAGAAAGAAAAGACGGCAGAAAGTTACCTTACGAATAAACTCCTGTTTAATTACTCTGTGGTCAATACACGTACTACAAAAATATCACATTTATCAGACGTCACATGAACGTCACGTGTCATGGAGATAGATATTGACTAGCACGTCCGCTGCTATAGTTGAACCGAAATGTAACTTTTACGGACGCTTTTTTTTTCTTTTGAATGGCATCACACAGTTCAATCTATGAGGTTGTCGTCTGATTAACCGGGATTGCCTGTGGATGCCTCAATAAAGGCCACCAGCCAGAGTAAAAAAATAAATAAGCTACTACACGCTAAGGGCACCCCCTGTGGGGTACGGACCTCGGCTTAGGGGGCGTCGTCGCTAGGAGAGGGCAGCAAGGGACAGACTGGATCGGAATTTTTTATACGGACGCGAGTAATCATTGTTATTTATAACTTATGGCAATGAAGTAAAGAGTCACATACTCACTAGGAACATTACCAGTATCTTATAATAAAAATTGCTCGGCTTTGTAGTTCTAACACATTATGAAATGCGTAGTGTGGTTTTATAAACTCCAATATCTTTAATAACTGTTTATGGGCTCAGTAAATAGCTGTCATGTTCAAGTTTTAGCCATAATTCTACGGCTACATTGTCGCGATAACGCGATTTACATGTCGTGCGCTCCCTGTTGTACAGCGAGACGAGTCGAGCGGTGTGCGAGAGAGCGCGAGTAGTGTAGTTCGCGGTATCGCGACAATATAGCCGTAGCATAAGAAGTCATCTTACAATCTCCAGATAAAAAAAATTAATTCAATTTCAGTGTAGTTACCACATCCATTTTGTATGGTAGGAATTTAAGACGTTTAGTTCAAACGTTCGTATCCCAGCTGAATTTAAGGCTCCAGTGTCAGACTCCACATCGTTTTAATTTTCATTATTAGTGTTTTGACACAAGATATTAGAAATAAAGCTAAGATAGCATCAGCACACCACAAAAGGGTAGTGCACCTTGGCTCACCGTGGCGTACACAATATTTGTGCGTATAAGCGCCCACATAATACACACTACATTTAATTAATAATTATTCCCTTAGGCTATGAGAAAATTCGTCAAAGAAAATGCCTTTGAAGCAATAATAACATAATAAGTTGTAAAAGCGTGGAATAGGCTCCCGGACAATGTTGTGACGACTCCTACACTGAACTGCTTCAAACGCATCAACTAGCTGCTAATGTGTCTTACCAAACAACAATAATATTTTAAATCTAACTGCGCAGGCAGTCGCAAAACATACGAACACATAATGTTCGCGTCATAAAACGTAGCAGCGGACGTGCTATAAGGATTAAAAGACAACACAGACGTTTGGACAAATAACCTACAAAGTGGAATGTAACCACAGAGTCTCAATCAAATCGAAATTCCTAATCTACGAATATAAAAACATCTTAATAGTACATAAAAAACTGCCCAATGGCGCTCCCCTTTTCATCACTACAGGCATTTAAATCTCGGGGGAAGTCAGAATCACCATGCTTGATAGGCGGGTTGGCATAACATTCAATACAAATTAATGCTGAATGGTTTCGCAGTAGTAATTAAATACGATAGAATCACGATTATCGGGACCCCACTAATTATTGTCGTAGGTCATACGGATAGTTGAAAATCCGGATAGTTTTTTTTTTTAAGTTTTTGGTTCGGTTCGCACCAAACGTTATAAATATTTACGCTGAATGTGAGAGTAAAGTTGAAAATGTATAATAAATCAACGTCAACTGATTGCTGGCTGAAACAAGCGTCGTTTGGTGTGGAGCAACCAAAACACCCCTTTGTCGTCAGGGGTAACAAATGGACGCATTTCTTAATCAGACTGATAGAGGATCGGGGGAACCCGATCAGCCAGCCAATCTAGGTGACCCAGGTCCTGATAATCTAGTTTCTACCTTAGGGCCATAGCACATAGTCACGATTATTTTAGCGATCAGCGTTTTCAGAAGCTCGATACAGCGACTGACAAAAAGCGATCAGTAAGTCGAACGGCGTGAGTCACCAAAACGTGATGTACTCGCCAAATCGTCGATCGCTGATGCCAATGCCCGCTTGCTTGCTTGTTGGTGCGCCACAAAATACTAAACGCCTTTAACGTTAAACGTATTTGAAACATCGTTCTGTTTCAACCGTTTTAAGATGACAGAGACGGAATGATGTTTTAAATAAGTGGTGCAAGCGGGCCTAGAGTAGCGTGTCAGCTATGGCCCTTAGTTGTAATGTGGATGCTACTACTCTGCCACAGGAACGGAGGGCGCGACAGCGGCTGACGAAGCAGACTTCTTCTTATTTTGCGTTGTTTTAACAGTAACCTTGATACCTTGAAAGAAAGAAAATATGTTGATTTGGCACATTTCATAAATACATAATCACAGGACACAAACAAAAACTTATTTATAAAAAAAAAATGTGCTCCTCACGCTCGCTAATAAAGGCCCAGTTCAGCAAAATGCCAGGCAATTAGTGCCTGACGCTGGTTTTCAACTGGACCTTACGTTGTGTAACGGATGTTAATCAGTTTTGATAAAATAAAATAATATTATCATATACAGGGGGGTAGGGACATTGACACAGCCTGTTGCTATGGAATCAGTACATGATTGTGGACCTCCCTGCGTTTTAATTTTTCGTCGGTTATCAATAAAAAAAATTGCAGTTCCTTACATTTTGATCGTGTAGGTATTGCACTGTTCTATGAAACAGCAGACTTTTTTTTGATAACCGACAAAAAATGTCTATGCTAAGGGGTCTAGAATCGTGTGCTGAATTTATGGTTACAGTTTGCGCGTCGATGTCCCTGCCACTCTGTATATTTAAAAAAAAAAATATGGTTTTTGGCGGGTTATTTTATTTTTAATGAATACTTTGCTAAAATTATATTATTACCTTCCAGCATGGGCGTCAGCTTGTTGACTATTTCCTTGCCGTAGGTGTCGTGGTCCACACTCACGGAGTCGAAGCCGTGGTAGGTACCTAGCTCGCGGCAACGTTGCATATACATACGCCACTTTATGTCTTTTTCGAGGCATAGTGGGTTGCCTACGATGATACATTTAGCTTTGGCGCGGGTGATAGCTACATTGAAGCGCTGAAAAGAACAATATTCACTAGTAAGTAGATGATTATTATTATCATCATTGTACAAGTATTATATAGGGTGGCGATTTAGTAACCTGCATCCGTCAAGGGGGTGATTTTACCCGTCATTCTAAACAACTTTCGCTAAGAAACTCTTATCAGATTCGATATCAGTACTATATTACTATTTCGATGCATTTGTTTTTTTTTTAAAGAGATAGCGATTGCGGGGCCTTCCTAGAGGGATTTGGGTGAGTCCTTTGCTCAGCAGTGGGACATTGTAGGCTAACTAAAAAAATATATGTCACTTACCTTATCATCAACAAGGAATCCGAGCTGGAACTTGGCGTCATGGTCCAACAAGTTGCAGTTGGCGCGGACGGTCGATATGATGATGATACGCTTCTCTTTGCCCTGGTACGCTTCCACTGTGCCCACTTCTATCTTGTCGTAGCCTATCTCTTTTAGAGATTTCTTGATTTGGTACACCTGAAATAAAACAGAGAATTTATTATTATGAAATAATAGGTTTAACATTTGGCTGGCGGGTGATAGAAGCTAAACACAACAGTTAAATGTTGTAAATGGCTTGTGAAGCTCGGCAAAAAGACGATCGGTAATCATTTACCGCAAAGACGCACGCGCAAACCCAAACCTCTACTTTACATACTGTGTAGTTATAAATAAATTGTGCGCATCGTTGATCTATTTGTAAAACATGACTAGGTATTAAGCGTAACCTCCCAGGTCGAGTAGTGTTATTAAGATTTTTTCATTAGGAAATTCTCAGTCGTAGTCCTTATCCTATCTTAGCACAAATCAAGACTTTGGACGGTCAGTAGCAACAGGCTCGCCCTCTTGTTACATAAGACTTTGCCAAGCCATAATGCTGAACTTACGTAGATGGCCAAAATAAAAAATTCTTTGAGTGTGGTTTTTATTGTGGCCCTAGTGGCAAAAAAAAAATACCAGAACCCACGGCCGCTATTTTATGCTCGTACATAATAGTAAGGCACCATCCCGCGACTTCGCGTGAACGGCCACAGCATAACAGGCCGCTTCACGCGACGTCGCGTGACGTGGCAATTAACGTGGGGTGTGCCATACCATATACATCTGCCAACCCATCCAGGAAATACAGCCATTATGTTATGTAAACTCACCTGTCGTATGTATGGTGTGACGATCCCAATTTCATGCATCGGTACATTATGCACCATCACTAGACGCTTCACGTACAGCTGCACTATTTCACACTCCATCATATTGAAGAAGCTGCAAGGAAAGAGCTAGTCGTAACTCGTATACGTCGTACTCGTATGTCGTCGTGTCTCGTTATTTTACCTTGCTGCATACAGTGTCATTATCTGCCTAGCCTTTTCCCAACTATGTTGGAGTCAGCTTCCAGTTTAACTGGATGCAGCTGAATACCAGTATTTTACATGGAGCGACTGCCTACCTGTCCTCCACAACCCAGTGACTAGATAATACGACACCCCTTAGTGGTAAGACTGCATACACTGGGTAAATTTTTCAAGAAGACCAAATTGGCAAGCATATAAAGGGTTATTCTGTTTATCGACTGGAAAAAATCCACCCTAAGGTGGATACGCGGAAACGCATGTCCGAGAATACACCTAGGCATAGTTGGATAAACGGAATTTATAGGCTCAGGGTGGATTCTCGGACAAGCGTTTCTGCGTATCCACGTTAGGGTGGAATTTTTGGGTAGGACAAACGGAATAACCGATGATAAAGTGAGTTTCTCAAATAGGTAACAAAGTAAAAAATGTAACCAGTTTTGTTTATATTTCTGGAAGACATTGCTATTTGCTTGAAAATGAAGTAAATCGTCCGTTTTTCCATACCTGGGCGACTTGCCAATCTTCTGTTCCTTGGAGAGCACTCCGTGGAACACCACAGCGCGGCTGTGTTGGTTCTCACCCAGAATGTCGATTTCGCTGATCTCGTCTTCTTTGGCTAATGCCTGCAAAACATCATTAAAATCGATATAGTAAAAATCTTTAATTCCCTCACTGACAGACAGTGCACAGCCATTTACATTGAAACACGATGAGCACACTGCATAGCATAATTAGCCTATAACGTTCCCACTGCTGGGACATAGGCCTCTTCTCTGTGAGAGGATTTTGGCCGTAATCTACCACGCGCGCCCGATGCGGTGGATGTCACATGGCTTCGAATTTTTGGTTCTAGGACGTTTTCTTACGATGTTGTCCTTCACCGGTTTGAGACCAGTGGTGATGAAATTATTTACTCAAGGTAAAGATTTGCATAATCAGTCTATAACCTTCCCTGGGACAGGCCTTCTCTCTGTGAAAGGGAAAACAAGATTTGAAAGTGGAGCATATTCCACACAGCATGTTGACTTACCCTGAGTTGTCCTTTATAGAATAGTTTATCAGGAATCTCGAGGATGTCCGGATTGGAACGGAAGTTGTTCCGCAGCATCACGATGTAGTTGTTGTCGTTGCGGTTGTCGCTGTAGATTGGGCAGTCATTCTTCAAACGCTCCATCAGGGATGTTCCTGTTACAATGACGTAATAAGTAAACCTGTCGGTCACCAGGCTGTATCTCATGAACCGTGATAGCTAGATAGTTGAAATTTTCACAGATGATGTATTCCTGTTGCCGCTATAACAACAAATACTAAAAACAGAATAAAATAAATATTTAAGGGGGGCTCCCATACAACAAACGTGTTTTTATCGGTGTTTTTGCCTTGTGGTACGGAACCCTTCGTGTGCGAACTTCGACTCGCACTTGGCCAGTTTTTTATTCGACATATTATTATGTACAAACATACCTAGTCCTATCTTGTGCGCGTTGTGCGATATGACGACGGGCCCCAGCTGGTGAGGGTCCCCGGCCAGCACCAGACTCCCGCTCAGCTTGAGCATGCCGCACACGGGGATGAGGCAGGCTGGCTCGCTCGCCTGAGCTGCCTCGTCGATGAACAAGTGACTGATGTGGTGAGCTAACTTGCGGGAGCGCATGTGTCTGAGGAACGAACAGGGTTTGAATTTAGGTATTAGCTGCAAGTCTTAGATGCAACTTTACTTACCTTTAGGCCTATTTTTATTGTAAACTAAATAATAATATTTTTATTGTATTTGTATAGTTTATTAAAAATAGTTTATTTGCACCCTCAAATTAAAGAATATTTTATACTTGAGGGTGCAAATAAACAATTTTTTACTTAACATTTGATTTAACAAAGCACCAATTTTAGTTAGCACAAAATTACAATATATTATAGCAGTGTTCATAATCTCAAATAATTTTCAGTTATCAGATGTGAGTGTTAACTTAATTATATTCCTATATAAAAATCATTACAAAACTGTTTTTATTATTATTTAATAATCCGAATGTGTGTTTACAAAATTTATAGCTTCTCGTGACGGGGACTTAAGTGAAATGTATTCTAAGTCGATTTCGTTGAGTTGCGTGACCATTTGTAACAATAAAAACTTTTTTACAAAAAAAATAACTTTAATTTCGGAAGTCGGTGGCAAAAAACTAAAATACAAATCCAAAGACACCGACTTCCGAAATTAAAGTTATTTTTCACTTTATAGTGTTTTTTGGAAGTCGGTTGTTTTTTTTTAAAAAGTTTTTATTTTTCACTTTTTAGTGGGTCAGTTTGTAATTTATCTAAGTTACAATAGCCTAATGTCAACTGTGACCTTTTACAAAATATTGCTATTCCCGATGCAGGGACGTTAATTGTTGAGGAGTTCTCCTAGTAAGAACCAGGAGAACTCCTCAACAACCACTCACCATACGCATTGTGACGAGGATAAATCGTTTAGCAACCATAGTAAAGTAATCGAATCGCAACCCGTGAAATATTTGTCATTGAGTAGTTCCGATGGCCATCTGTGGTCTTCATCATCAGCTCCACTTTACCAAATGATGATTTCCGAGAGCAAATGCTCAAGTTACTTTAAAAAATACCTGTAGCGGTATCTACAACGCCACATGCGAACAACGCGTCATACTACGTCACGCAAATCCTACATCGCGCAAGCAGAGTTTACCGCGCAATTAGCATAGATACAACGGCCCCGACATAAATCAATGGGCAGTTGCCCGCCAGACATAACACCCGTCTGGTCGGAGGATCCTCCCTTTTCTATGGAGGTTGAGTGAACTTTACACCCTGTTCCTCATACCTCTATACTGGTGACCCCGAGAATGAACGTCAGCGCAGCCTTCGTGCACCTACTTCAGCGTGACGTCATCATCACTCCCGCAAGCTTTAGCGGCGAGTCACCCAGCCAGCCAGCTTCCACGGCTTCAACGGGTATCCTGACCACCAGCATGCAGCGACCGCGCATTCCTGGTCATCACCCTCAGCCTCATCAGCAACCTCGGCACAGCACACTGCACTTTCGGCCGGCCCACAAGCAGAGCCCTTGAAATACGCTCTCCTGGTCGACGCCAGCAGTCAGCCTCAACCCGGCGCCTGTACCACATCCGACGCACTGGAGCATAACGCAGCGCCACCCCGACTCACTGGGGACATCTTCGCAGACAGTTCCGACTCACCGTGAACTATGCGGCAACCGCAGACAGTTCCGACTCACCGTGAACTATGCGGCAACCGGTTCCGACTCACTGGAACCTCAGCTGGCCTGGCAAGCATCGCAAGATACAAGACTCAGCCCACTATCGACCTCCGGTCTCCGGGGGGGAGTGATGTAGCGGTATCTACAACGCCACATGCGAACAACGCGTCATACTACGTCACGCAAATCCTACATCGCGCAAGCAGAGTTTACCGCGCAATTAGCATAGATACAACGGCCCCGACATAAATCAATGGGCAGTTGCCCGCCAGACATAACACCCGTCTGGTCGGAGGATCCTCCCTTTTCTATGGAGGTTGAGTGAACTTTACACCCTGTTCCTCATACCTCTATATACCCAAATCGCTATAGCTTTGCCTATAAAATTTGAGGGTTTCCCTCGATTTAAATGGGATCCTCTCATCAGATTCCAACTTGATGATAATGGGACCACCTCGAGAGTATACCCTTTCGAACAAAAAAAGAATATTGAAAATCGGTCCACAATTGGCGGAGTAATCGCGTAACAAACATACACAAAAAAAAAAACATACCGTCGAATTGAGAACCTCCTCCTTTTTTGAAGTCGGTTAAAAAGATGCTAATAAGTTTTTGGTTGCAATTGAATTTGAACTTTGTTGAGTATGACATTCAGGTTGTTCTTCCATAACTTTAAAATTATCTCAAATTTCTGGCTCTAATATTACAATAAGCTATTTGACAATGTAAAAAATAAGGTCATAATTATTGACACTCGTATAGATTATCGCTTTTAAAATCGATTTGCATTAATTTTACTACAAAACAATGTATTATTTATAAAAAAAAAAAACCGAAAAAACTTCATCTTTTTAAATCTGGCGCCACGTAATCGAAAACGGTCTGGATTGGCTGAACTTAAGATGACGTCATGATTTAGTAAATTTCTGTCTATCGTTGACAGAACAGATGACTTTTGTCTAGTATCTCGACCGTTTCAACGTTTGTTTACGTGAATCGTGACGTCACGACGCCATATTGTTAAAGATAGCGTTTTGGCGGCTTATTTAAACAGTACATTTTATTTACTATTTTTTAAAAGAAATACGTTATGCAATTTGAAGTAATAGGTTTTTGTGGGCTCGTTAGACACCATTAAATAATCTGAGATGTTTATCAGAAACCAGTCAAATAGCCTATTACTGACGGCATATAATGTGACATGTTACCTAGCGAACTTAGCGGCATGTGAGAGCGTGGTAATGACGATGCTGTATGCCATGAAGTCCTCTATCGGCACGTTGTAGAAGTTCTGGCGACACGTGCCGTTCGAGTACTTCGCCAAGCAGTCGGGGAGAGTTTCCCTGAAAGATTAATAAATGTTATTGTTCTATATTTGCAAATCCACTTAATAATATGTGCAATGGACCAGTGTCAAGCATTGTAATTTGCATCTTATAGCTATGAACATAAGTCACATGATGGCATGCTCGTGATTTGCAATTACTAGTTAGACAGCTCAGGCAGATATACAATAAGTATCGTTGTACAAGGATCTTTTGGCGCATGGCCACCATCTTGTTTTTTCAATATATTTCACAAAACAATTGCACAGCTGATTACCAACTACGCCCCCCGTCAACGCAATTCGAGTGCCAAAAGATCATTGTACCGTCCCGTCCACGGATCGTCCGTTCACCGTTTTTTTGCAGCAACCTAACAGCAACCTTATTGTAACAAGAATAAAGATCACAATGATTTTGACATTCTTGTCAGTTGCAGCAACCCAACAGCGACCTTATTAGAATGAGGATAAACATCACTGTGAACGGACTTGTAGAAGCGTAATTAAGTTGGTAGTTGGTTAATGTTTCGAGTAATTTGCCGCGAACGTTGACGAATACTATATTTTATATTAGTGTACTTACCACACCCTGAACTTGGAATTGGCACGTAGCAGCCAGCTGTCCGATTGAAACATGTGAGAGTATTTGATGAGCATGGTGGCGACGTGGTCCGCCGCCATATTGGAATCAGTGCACACCATGATGCGGTTCTGAGGGTTTTTTAGTACCAGCTGGAAAACGTTACTGTGTTAATTTTTTGGTAAGTTGGGTCATTGTGAAACTGAAGGACGTAGGTTAATTTATAGTAAGGTTAAGAGCTAGAGAAGTATGTTGTATTAACAAAAGAACTAGTAGAATGAAAGCTGTGTCATTAGGGAAACCTTTATTTCAGTATTACAGATATTATTAAGCAAACTACATCGTTCTAGTTCTATCAATCGTTTGATGTCGGCAAAGACAGAATGAGGTTGAAAATATTTAAATATATTTCGTGATTTTTGGTGCAACTGGGCCTTATTTTGTGTTTGAGATTTTAACTGGCCTCGAGGTTAATGAATGAAGAAATGAGGGTATGCAGTAATGTATTCCGAAATTTTCTCTTCATAGACATACAACAAGACTAGCATTCTATGATAGTATCCGCATCTCCATATTAAGGAAACGGTTCTTTATATTTGTAGTTATTTATGTATTAGATAAAATAGCCTAAGTTTTGTTCTGTTTACAGGACTGCCCAAAAATGAGTAGTGTGTTTGTTTTTAACATGTGAACGTCATGTGTCCAGAAAATTAATACTTATTCAGCGAATAAAAAAGCCAGTTATTAGTTTTTGTACCTGCAACACAGCTTCAACGATGGTGACAGTCTTGCCCGTTCCAGGGGGTCCGTGCAGCAAGTAAGGAGCGGTACCCGAAGTACCCGTTACGATGCGTTCCACGGCACAACGCTGTTCCAAGTTGGCTTCAACCAGCGGGTTGAAGAAACTAGTGAGAGGGAAACAGGGTTTCAATAAAGTAAACTGATAAATAGAACTTGTTGCATTATTATGAGCCATCAAAACGAGCTTTTTTAACTATTGACTGCTTGGTTTTATATCAATAACTGTGCCCCCAGAGCGAACTCATAAATCAAGAAATAAACGATTCCCTACTCCAAGGGAGCCAATGAGAGCCTATTACTAAATAAGTATAGTGGTTTTGTCTTTTTATTCGTCATTATGTAGTCAATTGAAATGTTTACGGAATGTAACTATTATGGCAAATAATAAAACAAAGTTGAAATGTTAATGGGGATGCTGTCTTAAAAACGAGACATGTGGCTGTTAATAAATTACCCCTAGAGAAATAAATTTAGTTTTACCGAAATTAAGGTAATTTTGGAAATCTTAAATGGAATTAGGCTGGACACATCTGCGCATGTCAGGTTTTACTTGCTAAATATAAAATTTATCAACGCAAAAGCCAAGCTAGTCTTTTTTTTCCAATTCTGCCAAATCAGCAACAAATTGATTTAAGATTTTTTTCTTATTCTTGTTCCACTACTGGCCATCCTTTCGCCTTCTAAATATATGTTTAGTGGGATATCTGAATATAATAAAAACACAAGAAAAGTCATCAATTTGCCTAGCCTTTTCCCAACTATTTTGGAGTCATCTAACCGGATGAAATTTTACATGGAGCGACTGCTTATCTGACCTCCACAGCCCTGATTACACGATACCTCTTGGTAAGATTGATTGTCCGACTTTTGGACTTAATAAAAACAACTACCAAACATAGAAAAATACGAACAATTCTACTCACTTCATGATCGGCTTTACCGCTTTCATTTTCTTGTTCTCTTGTGGGAAGATCCTGGGCTCATGACCCTCATCTCTCACGGCGTGGACAGCCCTGTGCATGCGTTCGAGAGGAACGCGGGACATGAAGAAACGCACGTCGAATAGCGCACCCGGGGAGTAGTAGTTTGTGAACCTGGGGTTAAAAAAGTAATATTTTCGTACCAAAAATTTATAATTTATATAAAAAAAAAAAAAACTATAAAAATTTATATTCTTTAATAGATTTTCAACTTTATCGCTAAAACATAAGGTTCAAAGTTGATTGGGAAAATTTTACAGTTTCGGGTAGCTTGATGTGTTGGCGTCTGTATCTTTTCACTGCTAGAGTGCTCAAATGATATTTTGGCGCCTGAATGTCAATGACAGGGGAGCATTGATGGTAAACATTTATGACATTGTGTCACAATAATTGTATTCACAAAAAAATTATGGCGAAATTGATTCCAATTTAGGGTCAATACATACTAGCGCAGAGTCGAAGCGCATCGAAGCCCTTATTTCCAAAACTTTTATTAGTCATCACCCCGCCTGCGGGGAGTCCCCGCATGCTGTAAATCGACCGAGTTATCGACTAATGATAATGAGCCATTAGTCGTGGGTTGCTGTGGAGCGGCCGGCACCTTTATCTTTTTCTCTCGTATTGCCACGAACTATATCTCAAGACATAAAAATATGACAGACCCTGGGGTCAGCCCAGGTCAGCCAGGTCTACCATATATTTTCTTATGTATGTCAAAACAAGACGTTGACCAATACCACCGATATATTATTTCGTGCGCGAGTGTTGTTGAGTTTAATTTAACATAACATATTTACTTATTAGAGCTTGGAACAGAAACATAATCAGTAGTTACTTAACGTTTATTAGAAGTAGCCAGTTTGTTACCAAAAGGAACAAGAAATTCTGCTTCTAGCTAATGACAAGATGTCTCTTAGGCAACTTAAATCATACTTACAATTGGTGTAAGCCCCCTATAAGCGCCACATTTTCATTGATCTCCTTCACAGCAGCTTCAAACATCACTTCGTTTTGATTGCACGGCTTTATGAATAACAAGTCCCCTGCAATCACAAAATAATCGATTAGTATTGTTATAATAGAAGGAGATAGCGGCCCAGAAGGAGATAGCGGGATGCACTGTACTCCCCATATGACATGAATAGAGGTTCAAATTACAATAGCTAGGGAAACTTCACAGTTTTTTTCTTCTGTAGATGTAAAATGGACTGGACTTCAGATGACATGATAGGGATCAGTGGAAGGAGGGAAGATCTTTGACCCGCAGTGAGACGCTAAACGAGGCCTCTTCTCCCCGTAGCCCGGCACTTCCAGGTGCCGCCCATCTGGTGCTGCATCACGACTGTCACTTCACTAATGTTGTATTTATGTGTTACTAGCTGCACCCCGCAGTTTCACCCGCATAAGTTTCGATCCCGTAGGAATATCGGGATAAAAAGTAGCCCAATTATATGTTAATCCAGGGTGTCAGCTACCTCCATACAAAATTTTATCAAAATTAGTTCAGCCGTTTGAGCGTGAAGGAGTAACAAACAAGCGTGAAGGAGCCATTTGAGCGTGAAGGAGTAACAAACAAACTTGAAGGAGCCGTTTGAGCGTGAAAGAGTAACCAACAAGCGTGAAGGAGCCGTTTGAGCGTGAAGGAGTAACAAACAAGATTGAAGGAGCCGGTTGAGCGTGAAGGAGCCGTTTGAGCGTGAAGGACTAACACATACACACAACTCTCGCCTTTATAATATTAGTGTGAGTAATTTAAGTTACCAAGCATCAAGGAAGGCCTCTTCTCCCCGAGGCCCGGCACTACCAGCGCGTAGCAGGTGCCGCACATGTGGTGTTGCATAACGACTGTCACTCCACTCATGTTGTATTTCTGTCAAAACAGTCAGAAACTTAACGACTATCGAAAGGTCAAAGAATAACATGCGAGATTCGAATCCGCGACACATAGCGCAGTCAAACGCTTTAAACAGACATTGCGAGGAATGCGCAGCGCACGGCGCTCATCGCATGATTCGCAATGTGTGGACGTTCATATTCGTGGTGAGGCATGTACGGATACTTATTACAGTGTTGTGTTGTCTCGTGCGTGAAATTTTCGGACGCAGTGTTAGCCAATCTCGTGACTCGACGTAGTCCTGAACAGATTCGTTTGATTGGTGTATCCCGAGTTACGACACAACACGACAGTAATGTGTCTGTGGCGTTAGGCACTGCTCCAAAAGTGTCGTACATATTAATTACAACTTATTCAATTTATACTTTAACATGCAAATATTTTTTGCAGTGCAATACAGGAATTGATTTTGTAATAGTGAACGCTGTTAAAGGACATTCAACACTATTTGTACGGTGTTGTTACTTGAAGAGTACTACATTACGAATTATATAATGTAACATGCTGGCCTTCCTTGAGCCAGCTACAGAGCCAGCTTGGGGTGGATCGCATAATCGATTTTCCCACCAGTACGCAAACTACGCGCTTTGCGTGGAGTCGCGGACACCAAGCCCCTATTACCTACCTACCGTCCTTAGACGCACGCACGCACGCTCGCACACACACATACACACACACACACCGCGCGTTTCTACACTTAGTTACCACAAGGAAAGCGCGTGTCACTTCGTGAGATAAAAATACTGTACATAAGGGGGTACTCATCGAATAAAAAAACAATATAAGAGAAACTAGTACTCTTGGAAACATACCTTTATATTGATTCGGATGACGGTTTCTTCATACCACAGAACATTGTGGAAGAATTTGATGTAATTATCCTTAGTTATACCCTTGCTGAATGTGTGCCTGAAAATAAAAAATGTTTACTTACAATTTTGTTGCGAAAACCAAACACTTGTTTGTACATAATACTAATTACATTAAAATACTTAAAGTTCCAATGGACAAGGTGCAATAGGCTCGCCTTCCATTACGTTAAAAGGACTTAATGATAGCGAAGCTGCGAAGGTACACTAACTCCCCGGGGCGTAAAAGGGCGATGTTGTCGCTGCGGTAAAAGTGTGTCCAGTAACATTCCCAAATATAATAATTACGTATTTACCCACCGCCAACATTGGCAGTGGGTAAATACATATTATATTTGGGAATGTTTACTGCACTTGTCCACTTTTCACCCTTATGCCTTTAATCATAAGGTTAAACATTGGTTAACCGCCAAGGTTCACCTACGTACCTGATATCCGTTGCTAAATCTCTTTCAGGCTGTGTTGCGGTTTCAGACACTTTCAAGCTGCTGGCAAAGATTGGTTTGCAAGTTTTTGGTATACCGAACATATCATCGCTCCGACTGTAATAAATAAGGCATAGATTAGTAAAACGGTAATATTTTATATTGGGCCATATTTGCGTCCCGTTGATGGTAATAGGATCGCTCGCTTTCGTTGCCGTTTCACATCACGAATCTCTACATTTATATCATTGACATAAGGTTTATATTGCAATGATTGGCGCTCGCTCATAATCAGGCTATAATGTTCCCACTGGCTGGGACATAGGCCTCTTCTCAGTGAGAGGGAGTGGGCCGTAATCCACTACTCGCAAGTCACGGCCTTTACCACTGGGCCACCAATGTGGTCTCAAAACGTGTGAAATGCAACAACTATAATTCATACGTTTCAAGTTCCTTCATGACACACATAATAGATATCTGAGGTCATCGGAAAACCTGACACTAGAGATGCCGATGCATGTCGATGGTTGTCTTTAAAAGAACGATCCTCTTAGCGATAAGACCGCCCATTGTGTCACCCTTTGTAAAATTTCAATATTTCGATGGTTAACCGTCAAGCAAGACCTCTTCAATTCAGTCTTTTAAAAAAGTGTAAATTTTTTCTATCTTACCAAACGAAGTACAGAAATAAATTTATCTTAATATTGTAAGTAATTATATGTATTTAAAACTAACTATATTTTTGGTTTACTCATTCATCACATTCGTATCAAAGTTACAAGATTTTTTGCACATCCTGTAAAATTTTGACATATCGAGTTAGGTCTTGACGGTTAACCGTCGATTTATGTCTGTAATTTATATGGTGTACATAATAAAGAGTATTCTATTCTATAATTAATTAATTACACACTATTACTTTTCTCGTTGCGATTTTTTATTTACAATTTTTGTTATAATATCCAGTTAATGTAAGTCATTATTTTTCTGTGCAATCCCAATAAATACTTATCTTTCTTTCCTTCTTTGCAATAGACCAGTGGAATAAGGCGTAGAGATAAACTACGATAAAGGGGCTATTACATCTTTCCTAACTATCGGATCCGATATTTAGGATCCGATTTAGGACAAGAAATTTAGTCGCCGGAACTCCTGATTACACGTTCACGATTTAGGACACTAAATCAGTCGGTAAGGACGAGCGACGAGTGACGGACGTGTCGAGCTAAAAAGAAGTTTGTCGATATGACTAAACCCAATTATTTGGTTTTTCGTTAATATTGGGGATATTAACGAAAAACCAAAAAATTGGTATTATCGTAGCCCTAGCGGTTGGCTCCACAGAAATTAAAAAGAGAAAAGAACGAGATGGGTGAAAAATTATTTATTATTGCGTTAAAACCTAGCAAGCATGAACAATAGGAGGGCTTTAGAACCAGATGACTTCAGAAATTATGTTCGAATGAATTCAAAAGAATTTGATAAACAGTATTTGATAATCGCGAAAAAAAATCAGCTGTTCCCTACATTTATGTTCGTATAATTCGTCAAAATGTAAGGAACAGCTTTTTCGCCATTTCAGGTTTGGTCCCATAGTAAAAGTTGCTCATAATGATGAGTACAATGACCTCATAGGAGGTTGATAATGTTTTACCAATAACCCTGTATTATTAAATCTGGTGACACCTTTTATACAAAAAAAAAAAGATACTTTTTACCTATGCATACAATCAATGAAAAACTCGTACCTACTTAATACCTATGCATACAATCAACGAAAAACATGCGCTCGCGACGGCAGGCGAGCGGCGACTGAGCGTCCTAAATGTGATTACACCGTTCCGATTTAGGATGCGATTTAGATTTAGGACGTCGGAAGCCATTCTTGTCCTAAATCGCATCCTAAATCGGATCCTTCCTTCCTAAATGCAATTACACTATCGTGAATTTAGGAACGACTTCATATCGGATCCGATATTTAGGAAGATGTAATTGCCCCTTAACATGGCGCGCCCCTCCAAATTATTGTGTACTGTACGATTAATGACGTGACTAGTCGAGCAACAAATCCGTGGATTTGTTTTTGTTTGACGGCCGTCTCATTACGCACACATACGTTGTGAATCTTGGTGGTGCATTGTAAATACTTTTTCAAATACTTTCAAACGTTTTGAATTTTGGAGGGGCGCGCCATGTTATCGTAGTTTATCTCTATGTACAGACGCCAGCACATCAAGCTACTACAATCTGTCAAATTTCTTTAATAGCTTTTCAACTTTATCGCTAAAGTATAAGTTCAAAGTTGATTGGGAAAATTTGACAATTTCGTGTAGCTTGATGTGCTGGCGTCTGTACAAAACTCTCGTCAATATCATCATCATTCCAGCGGAAATACGTCCACTGTAAAACGACATAGCACCGCCGCAACAGTGTATCCCGCATCTAGCGGATTCCTGCGGTCTTTACCTCAGTGACTATGACTGCTATGCCGGAGGTCGTGGGTTCGATTCCCACCCAGGACAAATGTTTGTGTGATGAGCATGATCATTTGTTCTGTGTCTGGGTGTAATTTATCTATATATGTATGTATTTAGAAATATATAAGTATGTTTATCAGTTGTCTAGTACTCATAACACAAGCTCTGCTTAGCTTGAGACTAGACGGCGTTGTGTGATAGTTGTGGAATATTATTATTATTATTATTACTTTATTATAATACTTACTCAACTGAATTGGACTTGATAAGCTCTTTGGCCCACACTCCTTTTCTTGCGTACGGACTGATTATTTTGTCATGCATGGTCTGATTCGCCTCCACAAACACCACCTGAAATTAATTGCAAAAATTAATTTTGCATTGAAAGTTGGCTATTTGATAAAAATGCTCACATTTTGAAGATTGAAAAATATAATATATACTTTATTGTACACCAAATAACACTTGTAACACATAAGCGGCTAAAGCGCTCTGGATTAAAATGTTTTTTTTTTAATTACATTATCTACACAAAAAACAATGTTTTTTTTGTGGTACATTTTATCCTTACTCTTTGAATCATTTAGATAAAAATAGAATCATACTTTCATGATCCTCAGGCAAAAAGAAGGAATATTATAGGGGGTTGAATTGAACCAACCTCATGAAATCGAATAAGTAATTATAATTTGAAGTTTATGTCAGAGTTTTAAGACTCATACGACCACATACGACGCGTAATCGGAATCCGACTACTAACGGGTTATTTTCATAGTTAAAATGTGCCGCCAGCCACACGTACGGAATACGAAATTAGTTTAAACCATACGTTTAAACTCTATTAACTATACATGAGAAATATCTTCACATCCCGTATAGCAAGAAATACAGAAGATTACCCATTGTTTAAAATTTACCATTTTTCATACACGACGTATTCAGTTTTATAAGTGTAATGTTATGATGTATCATTATGAATGATACCCCCAAAATCAAGGGAAGCCTTCCGGAGAATTTCCTGTCTGAATCAAGGTTAAAAACCTTTACTCAGACAGGAAATTAGAACCAGTATTATGAGTAATACCTACTATAATATAATTGCAGGTTGCCAATTCACTGCCAGCGATAGAAGTCGATGATCATTTCGGAATATTTATATTATTTAATCAATATCATGTAACCCATTTTGTACTTTAAGATAGCATTATTTAAATAAGTAAATTAACTATGGACAAAAATAAGCTGATCGCTTAGTCTGGGGATGGCCTGAAGCACAGGTTTTTATTAGCCTAGTTCAGGCGGGTCGCCACAAGTTAAAATGTCAGTACCAAAGCACTTTGTTAAATAAGTATTTAAGCCAATCTGTTATGAACGTGGTACTACTAAGTATTTATAAGTTTGTAAATGTATTACTTTGTAAAAAGGACCTAAAAATAAATTATTATAATTATTTAGGTTTATCTAACCTAATATTATATTTTGTAAGTATAGAGAAAAATACACGGGTTATTTCAATCTCAAATATTCTAGTTAGGTATGGATAGTATAATATTCAGATCTTTGTGGTAATGGGTTATAATTTTCAACCCTCACCAAATATACGTGAGAAGCAAGGTTCGTAAAAATCCGAAAAATGTATCGTGTTTAAAACAAAGATTCAATTTTCCTTGTGTTTGTATTTGACTTATGGAATATAAGTTTGTGTTTAATTATTTAACGTTTTTATTACAAAAATATCAACTTAATACAGTATTTATTTGATGAATAATAAAAAGTCTTACCACAAAAAAAAGAAGTGTTCTTCTAACGAAGTGAAAATCGATAGTGAAGGTGAAGTATTCAAACGGTTCGCGTCAGGGGAATCCCTTAAAATTGTTAACTTTAGGGGAATACCCAACGTAACCTACAACTTGGATATAATATAGGGTTTGAATTTCTTCAAGGGGAACCGCTAAGGAAGCCCGCGAAATTCAAATTTTCTTACGATTTTTGCAATTTGCAGATCAGTGTCTGGGTGTATGTTGATTAAAATATGATTCGCGACTGTAACAAATAGGTATTTACAGAATTATAATCATTAGAATCACTAATACAACTTGTTAAGTTAGTATAATCCTAAACGTCAACATTTCATGAAATAGTCATTCAATAAGATTACTTGGTCTTAGAGAGTTGTGTTGATGACTTTTTATTAATACTTATTATTTATTTAACTCTCAGGAGTTAAATAAACAATGAGACATGAGTATTGATTGCACTCATGTGCATGAGGCATTGAACTAGTTCGCATACCTAATTACTGAGCATTACTAACGATCGGACTTGTACTAGCTCAGCAGTTAAGAAATGAATCTGTAAATATGATATCGTAAATCGTAATCACTTTTACATGTCATAGTCTTACCAAGGGGTATCTTATTACCCAGTAACTGGGTTGTAGAGGTCAGATAGGCAGTCGCTTCATGTAAAATACTGGTATTCAGCTGCATCCAGTCAGACTGAAAGTTGACCCTAACATAGTTGGGAAAAGGCTGGGCAGATGATGACGATGTAGAACAACAAATAAGCTAGATGGAGTCGACATTTCCTATCTGACTAGCCTTGAAAAGACTTGGCGAAACAACTCAGGGGTCAGTCTGTTTCAAAGTCCAGACATAATCTTAGTCAAATGATGACTCATCTAGTAGGTATTAAAGGAAGTGGTAACTGTAATGGACATGGTATCTAATTATCTAATGAAGAATTTCTAAACAATAGTATCGAGGTTACATAAACATTGATAACAGCGCGGCGCGGCGGTCAATTACAAGAAGCCGGATCATGATGCTAAAACTCATTTTGCTTTCGTCTTTATACTAACGAAAGTTAATAATAATTTATGAAACTTATTTCAGGCTACAATGGCCGATAGACTGCTTACAAACTAACATAAAGGTGTGATTCCGATCTCGGCAGCACGCAGCAGTGCTGCCGCAGCACTAGGTACTGGTCCCCATACATTTTCTATAGGTTTATATGAGATTACATTCCGAGCACGGCAGCAATGCTGCGCGACATTGCTGCATCACATTGCTGCTATGCTCGGAATGTAATCTCATAGAAAATGTATGGGGACCAGTAGCTAGTGCTGCGGCAGCACTGCTGCGTGCTGCCGAGATCGGAATCATACCTTTAATTAAGTACTAGCTTACGCCCGCGACTTCTTCCGCGTCAAATTTCGTGTTCCTCCGACCCACCTTGTCGCATCGTATCACCTGCCTGCGCTAATACTTCGTTTTCGATTAGCGTTCTTTCTGATTTTTTTTGCTCGGCTGGTCATACTGGGATTTGGGATGTTATGTTAGCCTATAGCTTTCCTCAAGAATTGGGTTATCAAATGCAAAAATAATTTTTCAAATCCGACTAGTAATTCCAGAGATTAGCGCGTTCAAATTAGTATAGACAACACCAAACTTGTGTTAATAAATATAGCTTAAAACTATGTTAGTACTTAGCACTTACTTCACTAGCCACGCTTGCCGCCTAGCTTTTTTAGGTTTACGTCGCGCTGTTCCTATTAGGGGTAGGTAGAAACTACAGAATGCCACGTGTTATGATCCTTAAGCCTTAAAATATATACTCCTTTTGTTTCGTTCATATTACAATAACTGGCTTACACGCGCGCCAAAAGTTCATTATCTCCATAATTCGAGACTTGTCATCTATTGTCTCCATTCGGCCTAAAAAACCTCCTATTACTAAATTCTTGGTAGCATCCAAAGGACTGAAACACATGGACGAACCGCAGTTGAATAAAAATACATTTCTGTTTGCGTCAGCTTCCAGGAAACGATTGTGGGAAGGTTCATTCTATACTAAGAAGTTAATTACTTTTACCCGTAGTTATTGTTCTAGGAATGTATTAAAAGCGTATGCATCCTGCTGGGAATAGAGTAATTCTTGTGTCAAAAAGGGTTAGAGGAGTTAATTTTGCTAAAGGATTTACAAATTGTTGTGTGTTGCAATTGCGATTCATCCTCATAATTAAAATCCTAAATAAAACGGTGAAGGGAAACATCTTGAGGAAACCGGCATGTCCTACACCAAAAATTCGAAGACGTGACATCCATTAACCCGCGCTGGGCCCGTGTGGTGGAGTACGGCCCACTCCCTCGCGCTGAGAGGAGGCCTGTGTCCCAGCAGTGGGAACATTATAGGCTGATTATCTATGATGTTGTGTATAATCCTAACTAATATTGTAAATGCGAAAGTGAGTTTGTTTGTTAAGTTTTCACGCTAAAACGGCTGAACAAATTTGGCACACAGACAGTTTATAACCTCTGCCTAACCCTTCAGGGGAAACAGGCGTCCAGTTATGTTTTTAACCGACTTCAAAAAAGGTGGTTCTGTATTCGACCCGTACGTATGTATGTTTGCATGTCCGTGATTTTCTCAAAAACTAGTGAACCAATTTTGATGTTTTTTTTTAACACACTTCCAAAAAGGACGTTACATGTTGGACTTTATGTATGTTCACCGATTTCTCCGTCAATTGTGGACCTATTTTTTTTTTTTTGTTTTGTGGTTTCATTGTCATCAAGGTGGAATCTGATGAGAGGATCCCATGGAAATCGAGAGAAACTAACTAAGTAACTTGAGCATTTGCTCTCGGAAATCATCATTTGGTAAAGTGGAGCTGATGATGAAAACCACACATAGCCATTGGAACTACTAATGTTAAATATTTCACGGGTTGCGATTCGATTACTTTAATATGGTTGCTAAGCAATTTATGCTCGCATCGCTTCGGAAGTCGGTGGCAAAAAACTAAAATACAGATCCAACGACACCGACTTCCGAAATTAAAGTTATTTTTCACTTTGTAGTTTTTTTGGAAGGCGTTCTTTTTTTTTGTTAAAAAGTTTTTTGGTTCAAATTCAATAGAATGGCAAAGAAGAAGGCGCCCGGGACGGGGAGAATAAACTGAAATGTCTTGTGTGCCTGTTACGTACGGGCGTTTTTCCCGCGGCGATTTTGTTTTGCAGACTGGATTTTCTACGCAATGCTTAGCGCCGAGTTGAAAATCCAAGTGTTATTTTGACGCGCTGGTTGCGCTCTGTTGGATTCTCAATGCTCGACTCAACACCGAGAGTTGAAAATCCAGTGCGCGTTATTTTTACGTCCGTGCTTACGTAGGCTAATAACACCGTCAGTCTACATAGTACAGACACACGCAACACGGCTTGGCGGCGGAAATAGATATGGTGGTATTATTTCCTTCGCAAAGAGCTCGTTCAACTACTGAAAAACTTCTAATCATGTCCTTGTGTAACAATTTAGATTGCTGTAAAAAACTGTGTCTGAAATCAATACTTGTTATTTATTCAACACTTCGATGCACGTGACATTGTCTGACCATTAAATTAACTGCATAGGTCTGAGTAGCATCGTCGTGGCTGGTCGATGTTTCATAATTATGGCGGCCCTATAGGTACTTCGCCTAATGTGACTTTGAAAAGGCATAAAATTAAATACATCTTTTTATATTAACACAATACGTTCAGATCAAAAAATCACGATATACATATGATACCGTTTTAATACTAGGGCCAAAGTCCGCATTGAAATTGTCGTGTAAGGATTAAATTTATGATTGCGTAATTATTTTGAGTTTTAAAGTGTTGTTGATAAAAGCCATATTACTTTGGCCCAGAACAAAGCACTGTAACATGATAACACAACTCTTTTGTGATGATTTGAATGGGCAAAATAATACTTGAAAATGCATTGAAACGCAGTCATTCATTAGATTAAAAGTGCCCGCGCAATTTTGTATTATTGCCTAAACCTGTTTGATCAACAGTATAAAATACTGACACAATTATATGGGAGTACAATGTGGGTATTATTCAAGTATTATTTGAATGTTGAATAGGTCTTGTCGATTACCGAAAATGATTAGGTACCTACATCAGTAGGTACCTAATCATTTTCGTTAATCGCAAAAGGAAAAAACCTTTATCAAACTTGTTTTTATTTTAGTCAGTCATTAGATTATCTGTTTGGTCATCAATTGAATATCGAAACAAGCACACCTATATATTATTCGGTCACACAGTGTGTTATAAACCCTCATTTTGTCTCACCTTGATTTTATTGAAGAATTCCAGAGTTTTTATCATTACAAACTTATGAGTAAAACTTAGAAATCGAAATAAGTTATAGATCTTCAGAAAAAAAAAAACACTGTTTGCTTATACTTTTGATTGCATCAAATAAAAAAAACCATACCTTTTGACAAGTTTTTGTATGTACATGTACGGTGATTACATTAGGAGATATAAATTAATTTCTCATTTTCAGTTTTTTTTTTGTTCCACATTGATGCCGTATTAGAAAGAGATTCATATATCTAATGATAGCTTAAACAAACCCCTATGAGCAGCATTAAAATCACAATCTAATTCCGCGTTATTCAAAAGTTACAAGTAATATAAATTATATCCGGATTTTTTGTAGGGTTGTCACTGCAAGTTAATAATAGTTAAGTAGTTAGTTATTAATTATTTTAACCGACTTCAAAAAAAGGAGGAGGTTCTCAATTCGGTTGTATTTTTTTTTTTTTTTGTTACCTCAGTACGCCGTCATTTATAAACCGATTTGGAAAATGCTTTTTTCATTTAAAAGGATATACTTTCAGATTGGTCCCGTTTTTATCAAAATCCAGTTTTGGTGATCGGATCCATGAGGAATTGAGGGAACTTCTCAAATATACATACATAGGCATACCTATAGCGATTTGGGTATTTTTTACAGTAACTCGTGCATTTGCTCTCGGAAATCACCATTTGGTGAAGTAGAACTGATGAAGACCGGTCACCGGAACTACTCATTAATAAGTATTTCAGGGGTTGCGATTCGATTACTTTAATATGGTTTCTAAGCAATTTATGCTCGTCACAATGCGAATGGTGAAATGGAGCTGATGGTGGAATACTAGGAGAACTCCTCAATAATTAACGTCCCTGCATCGGGAAAAGGAATGTTTTGTAAAAGGCGATGGACAAGTTGACATTAGGCTATTGTAACTTAGATAAATTATAAACAGACCCACTAAAAAGCGAGAAATAAAAACTTTTTAACAAAAAAAACGGATTTCCAAACTGAAAAATAACTTTAATTTCGGAAATCGGTGGCACCAACTAAAATACGGATCCCTAAGACACCGACTTCCGAAATTAAAGTTATTTTTCAGTTTGTAGTGTTTTTTTTTGGAAGTCGGTTTTTTTGTAAAAAGTTTTTATTTTTAGTTATTCACTTTAAGTTATTAATTTTATATCCGGATGCCAATAATTGGCATCCGGACATAAAATGTGACAACCCTGAAGAAAAAAATAATTAGTTTATATCTTGCTTGTTTATGAATGCTTAGTTTATGCTAATAATATAGAGGACTATTGTAGTCCGTTTTTAGCAGAATTGATAAATAGAACTAAACACTAGGTGCCATTACGTTTACGGGTATTATTTGGTGTTCTGCATACAAATTAACTGTTTCCTTTTTCAAAGGCATATTGGCTGAGCAAATACTTTTTTGAATGACAAATCCTTACTAATATTATAAATGCGAAAGTGTGTCTTGTCTGTCTGTCTGTTACCTCTTCAGTACTCTTCACACTTAAACCGCTGAACCGATTTAGATGAAATTTGGTATAGAGATAGTTTGAGTCCCGGGAAAGGACATAGGATAGTTTTTTTTCCCTATATTCCACCGGGATCGACACTTATGCGGGTGAAACAGCGGGGCGCTGCTAGTTCAAAATACAGGCCAAATGTCTATGCACTTTTTAGGGTTCCGTATCCAAAGGGTAAAAACGGGACCCTATCACTAAGACTTCGCTGTCTGTCCGTCCGTCTGTCTGTCACCAGGCTGTATCTCAAGAACCGCGATAGCTAGACAGTTGAAATTTTCACAAATTATGTATTTCTGTTGCCGCTATAACAATAAATACTAAAAACAAAATAAAATAAATATTTAAGGGGGAGCCCCCCTTAAATATTTAGTTCCCATACAACAAACGTGTTTTTTTTTTTCGGTGTTTTTGCCTTGTGGTGGCCAGTTTTTTTACATATTGCACCATTTTGCTGCGATAGGAGCCTTTTTGACCTCTCACAGGTCTTTTTTCTTCTTTATTTTTTTTGGTTATTCTTAATGTTAATTTTGTTAGTTTTAAATGCTCCTTTTCTTTTTTATTGTTTGTATTTCCTGTGCGTCACCCAATTAAAATATTATTCTTTCATTCTTTACTTAAATGGCGTGGCTACATATTAGGCCCAAGTTATCTAACCTAATACCTATTATATTTTTATCTTTGCCATTGCCTCGAAATTAACAGGATGTTCTTAAATACTTAAAAAAAAATCTTGATTAGCCTGCAATATATTTCAAAGAACTTACAAACTCAAATATGGCATAAAGCTCCCCTTAAATATTTATTTTATTCTGTTTTTAGTATTTGTTGTAAAAGCGGCAACAGAAATACATCATCTGTGAAATTTTCAACTGTCTAGCTATCACGGTTCATGAGATACAGCCTGGTGACAGATGGACAGTGGAATCTTGGCCCGTTTCTGTTATTACCGTTTGGGTACGGAACCCTAAAAAGAAAATGATGCATAATGTCACTTACCATTTCTTTCATGATGATAACACTTTCATTCGTTTCTTTCCTTTGAAAGTAGAATATTATTGGAGTTTCATACTGCCCGATGTTCGGTGAACTAAACGAAATCACGATATCTTCCAACAGTTTATTCCCTAAAACATATAAAGTCAATTAATTAAAAGAATAATAGTTTAAGATCATTAAAGTTGAAAAAAACCATAACAGTAAATCAATTTCTTTTTAACTTTTAAGATTTTTTAATAAAATGAATCTGAATAGAATAGTGACCAATATAATTGCTTATTTAATTATTGAAGCTAATTATCAACGAAAAAGATACTTAGTATTTTAATTATAAAATAATGTTAGCCCTACAAGGGCTTGAGCCAAAGTAATGTGAACTAGAGCAGGCAGTTAGTTCATATAGACTATCGGTCTAGTTACTTAAACATAACAACATTGTATTGTTAACATTGTTGCCATACATTATGGTTGATAAAACAATTCCGAAAATCACACTGATTTTGTATTTTATGTGCGACATAGTAAGCAACTGGTTTTTTTTCTGCCTAATGTAGCCACACATTAAATATACCGAACACACAAAGCATTGTTAGTTGCAATGGACATTTTAAAATGAATTATAAATATGTGAAAAAACAAGTCTTATGTAGAAAACAAATAGGTAATGAATTAATGCAATGCCACAACCATACCCTGTGTTAGTAATGCTTCTGGATCCTTAAGCCAATGGTTAGTTTAAAAGTTTTAAGGAATGTAATACTTTACCAAACTTACGTGGTGCCAAACGGCGTGCCTTACATTCGGCACTAAAAGGATTGTTTTCCAACACAAAATTGAAATGTGAGTGCACCAGCTGTATGTATGTGACGTGGATATCATCCGTTTGGCTCTCATTAGACAATGAAAATTTAAATTCCACTTTCTCATTAGGTTTTGCCTGCCAAAGATTTTGATTTTGTTAGTAACATAATATTACGGTATACATATATATTATAGAAGAAGTTTGGTTTTATAGCTTTTCCTCTCCTAACGCGCAAAGCATGACTGTCTCTTTCTCAATCTTAATGTATAATAACTACTTGAAAGTTTGATTAGGTAAATAGGCTTCTTCTGCAGGATAAATAACAAACTAAATTAATTTAAGTGCTTAAATAATAAATATTGTGCGGTAACCACTAAAAAGATCACCAGGCTAGGTTTATTGTGAATATTAAAATATTTTTTACCTATTACATTGAGTCAATGGCAAGCATAATAATTATACAATACATAATACGAATGAGCTGAATTTCTAAAAGTGGTAGTTACTTACAGATATCTTAATTTTTCCATTCTTGTTCTCAAATTCTGATCCAAGACTTGTCTTAACAGAGCAGGACACCGCTGCGATTCCTTTCCGATTTGTAGCAAATTGTTTTCTGGTATTGCAGAAATGAGTAAATATATTTAGGAAACTATCAGAACATCATGAATTTATTATGGAAGTTCCTGGGATAGTTAGGTTTACGTATTAAACATTTTAATAGAAATCAATAATTTAATGTCAGGATGATTCTCTGAACAGGAAAAACTATGTTCGGTAAAAAGGACGCGCAACAAAGAAAAAAAAACCTAATTTTAGGCAAACAAAACAAACAAAGACTTACTTATTCGATGCAAAATGTTTTAACGAAACGTTTTTCTTATGATTTTCTGTAGCAAAATGCTCCGGCTGCACGTCCCGGGCCCAACACACAGTACAATCACTCATTTTTCAAATGATTATTTAAATTGGTAAGTAATTTCAAGTATCGCCTGTCGGCATTCGGCACTTGAATTGAATGATGCAAAGTGAAACTTATTATCTTTCCAGATTTAGTTTTAAACTGCAAAAATAATTAAAGGTCACTTTTTCCTCAAATTAATTAAAAGACAAAAGCCAAGCGCTAAATGGTGCACTCATAGTTAAAACCAAAAGTGAAAAAACAAACTTATACTAATGGAGAAACGAACGAAATTACGAAAGTTTGATTTCCGACCGATTACGAAGAGGACGACTGACTGGGTTACCAGATTAAAAATATTTTGTTTTTTTTTTAATCTTCGATCTTCAAATTATAAGGGAATATTTTTTTGTTTTTCGTAGTGTAAATCTAAGAGACATGAATTTGCTATTCATGATAAAAATATGTTTCTATACGTTACTCAAACTTGGTGAAACTATCATATTTTTAATTTTTCAAAAGAATTGTCTACTTTCCGTTTTTACGGAACTGAATGCTAAAAGCCTTAAATTCAAGTTAGGTAAAAAATATTATTTGGGCTGGTAAAGATATAGATTTTCAGCCGGGGATTTTCAACTATTTTACAATAAATAATCCGTCTGCATTGCCAGAGTTCATACCAAAATCATACAAAATAGGGAGAAAACACTTATTTGTATTATTATTGTCATAAGTATGGTTGGTAGAAGAGGTTTTTCCACAGTACTTTCCTTACTTTCATGTAAAAACAGAAACGTCCGTAAACAGCCAGAAACGGCCATATTCAGGCAAAAACAATTGCCGCGTCTATGAAAGTTGCTTCAATAAATAAATAGATGGCAGGTGTGATAGGGGCTCGTGGCTAAATAATAACAGCCGCACGGGACGACTGAAGGTTAAGCTACGCTTGCCGCGGTCGGTACGTAAATTGGTGAGCATCCATTACCTACATAATTCGAGACCCTTCCGAAAGCAAGTTAAGCCATTGGTCCCGGCTATCATTCGTAGATCTTTGACAGTTGTTACGGGTAGACCAAAAAGTCTGACAACCAGTCTTACAGGGGTTTTGTGGAGCCCAGTCGCGCCATGTAAAATACTGATAATCAGCTGCATCCAGTTAGACTGAAAGCCGACCCCAACATAGTTGGGAAAAGGCTGCGCAGGTTGAGGTGTAATAAAACGTCATTGCTGCTTTTACATAAATTACGTATATTAACAGATGATTTCGTACAAAAATATCATAGGTAATAATAAATTGAGATCACTGTTAGGAATGTTTAATAAAATATAAGCGTAATAATGACTAGAAAATGAGATCATAATAATTCAAATACATATCCGGGAAACAATCGAGGTAGGTTTTTCGAAATTTGAATTTAGTTGCGGATTCCTTCGAAGGAGAATTTGGCGTCTTCGGGCTGTACTTTAAGTTCGCTTCGGCGGCCGGTGATAGGGATGAGCGGCCATGGCCAATTGTTGCCCAGGCGGAAGTCGGGGCCGGTGCACACGCCAGCCCATTTGTTGCAGTAGTAGCCGGGGGCGCACTTTTGGCCGTACAAGTCGAATTCGCGTTTCTCGGTGCACTGTTCACGAGGGCCCTGGGAGAAGAAGGTTTTATAAGGATTAAAAAAACTAGCTGTGGATGTCTTTTGTTTTATAAGATGATGCCATAGTTAGACGAAAAAATTGCTGTTTCAAAGCTTCAAAACATCATCAGCCTATAACAGCTCACTACTGGACAATGTACAGACAACAGCACATCAAGTTACTACAATCTGTCAGATTTCTTTAATAGATTTTCGACTTTATTGCTAAAAGATAAGGTTCAAGGTTGATTGGGAAAATCTGACAGTTTCGGGTAGGTTGACCTGCTGGCGTCCGTACTACATACTGCGCAGGTTACTCTTCCTTTAAGCTATGAAGTCACTCATGATTTAGTATTTTAAGACATGATTAGTTTACAAAGATCCTATTTCTTTGACAAAAGGAGGACGTACCCTGTAGCAGTCAAGGCGTTTGCCGCAAACTTCGTTGATGTAAGTGCCTAATTTGCAGATCTTGAAGGTTTTGTTGCCTTGCCTGACAGGACATTCCTCGTTGCTCGCCGTCCAGTGGTCGGAAGGTTCTTCGCATACCGGACATTCAACGAGTACTCTAGAGTTGAGAAAAAATGGTTAAAAGTACATAATATGTTTTGTTGTTTATTTAGTTATTTCTTAAGCACGATCTACACAGTTTGAAACCTTGAAGTTGTGGTTGCTGCAACATGCCTGCTACACGGTTTAAAACAAACATTTTCTTCTGCTACTGGTTTGCAACGCAGGCCTTTCTACCAAGGACGTTTAAAGTTCATATGAAATTGGTTTAAAACCACTGTCTATACACTGTTTTAAACTTAGGTTAGAAACCACCGTTTTAAACCGTGTAGATCGTGCTTCGTGGCGTACGGTACCTATCGGTTAACGATCTCATAATTGTTTTTTCATAGTCTGGCAACACATCTTATTCTTACTCGGGAATTTCTACACTAAAATGTAATTCTGTACAGACTTGGATCATAGACTAATATATATACATAATGACTTGGATCACGTGTTTGAGAATTTTTAAGTTTTATGTATATGGGGGAGGGAGCAGGTTCTTCCACTTATACATAAAACATGATGTCAACTGAAGGTTCTTAAAACGCTCAACTATTCGAACTTAGAATTGTATGCACACTAAAATCAGAATGCGGTACAAGTCAGCAGGTAATGACGAGCTACTGTTTAAAGTCATGACTACTTTCCTCGTTGCTCGCCACCCCTATCAATAGGTAGTATAGGTAGGTACTGTATAGGGCTTATTTACACATAAGAGCCCTGGCACCGGAATAAATACCGCTACCTAAGAAGCTATATATCCATACTAATATTATAAATGCGAAAGTGTGTCTGTCTGTCTGTCTATCTCTGTTACCTCTTCACGCTTAAACCGCTAAACCGATTTAGATGAAATTTGGTACCTATAGAGATAGTTTGAGTTCCGGGAAAAACAAATATCTACAAAAAAAATGTTAAAAACTTATGTATTTAAAATATTGTAATTAACCATGTGTAATTTCTCTAGAACCCTATATTATCGCTGCCAGTTTATTCGACTCACGGAGTCATGATGTAATAGTATAAGTGCATGATCTATTTATAATCTCATATTTTAAGTGAACTATTTGTGTTCTTTATGAGAATTAATATCTTTAAACCGATAGTTTTTATCCCGATATTCCCACGGGATCGACACTTATGCGGGTGAAATCTCGGGGCGCTGCTATTATTGAATAAACAAAACAACTCTGTCTTACTCTAAAACTAAACGATTCTTTTAGAATTTTGAACCTGATTCAAAATGGAGGATCGAACGCAACTAGATTTTTTTTTCCAGTGCATGATGTAGGTAAGGTTCCTTTTTGCATACAATCTTTACAGTGTCTTGTAAGTGAAATGGCAATAGACATGGCAATAGAGAGACACAATGGCTGGTATGACAATAAAAATTGTTATAACATCACGCCTGCAATCATCCGAAGGCTTAGGCAGAGGTGTGACTAATAGTAGGTACTCCTATATGTCGCCAATTGTTTATTACTAGCAGCGCCCCGCGGTTTTACCCACATTAGTGTCGATCCCGTGGGAATATCGAGATAAAAACTATCCTATGTCCTTTCCCGGGACTCAAACTATCTCTATACCAAATTTCATCTAAGTCGGTTTTGCGGTTTAAGCGTGAAGAGGTAACAGACAGACAGACACACTTTCGTATTTCATCATCTGCCTAGCCTTTTCCCAACCATATTGGGGTCGGCTTCCAGTCTAACCGGATGCAGCTGAATACCAGTATTTTACATGGAGCGACTGCCTATCTGACCTCCACAACCCAGTTAATGGGTAATACGATACCCCTTGGTAAGACTGGTTGTCAGACTTTCGGGCTTCTGACTACCCGTAACGACTGTCAAAGATCCACGAATGACAGCCGGGACCAACGGCTTAACGTGCTTTCCGGGGCACGGAGGGGTCACGGTATGTAAAGATGGTCACCCATCCACAGACCAGCCGCGGCAAGCGTAGCTTAACCTGATCGATCGACCTGTGCGCCTATTATTATTTACACACACTTTCGTATTTATTTATATTAATATTATAATATAATAATATAAAGCCATTACCCTTCAACCGGAGCAGGTTCTTCTCTGGTGATGAAGTTCCGGGATTCATAGGAGCCTCTGTAGTGCGCCAAGCAGGAACTGAAGGCGAAGAGCATCAGGTACACCAGGGAATGCATAGTGAAGAGTTCTGAATAATAATGAGGTCGAGTAAAACGTCGGTCCTGATCACAAACTTTATAGTAGGAGTTGTAGGAGATAATTCTCCTACAAAAATGTCGTATGTAAGTCGAGGAATCGAGCCAGGTTCAAAGCCCTTATGATGAGTTTAAAATTACTGTCTGTTTATATAATATGAAATGACTCTAAGAATAATTAACACAGCTAATGTAGCCATCTAATAGCCTTAGGCTCCCAATAAAAACTCAAGGCAATTAATTAATTTTAAATCCATTAACTTTTTTTAAAGGTTTTTCGTTTTTTACTTTGATAGCCATATAAATAAAATAATATGACTCTTGAATAGCCGGCACTTTCATATCGAAATGTTCAGTTTCTGAATCTAAGCATAGTAAGCTTAATTACATGCTCATACCTCGCGATCGCGGTTTAGCTCGCTAGCGCTACTGATACCTGCATTAAATAAGAACAATTTGTTGATGATGTAAATAAAAAAATGGAAACTGTCAAACCGTGAAACTTTGTCAACCATTCTATCCATCCATATCAGGTAGTAGGTAAGTAAATATAAATTCAATGAGAAATATTCCAAAAATAAAACATGAGTTAGAGAAACGGCGGGCACGGGGCAAATGATTCGTAAATATTTATATTAATTTACAAATAAATTAATCATGGCCTATTTTAAGAGTTGTAACACCATTCGTTGTTTTTGTAAAACTCAACGTGGTGGCATGAATGAATAATGACGCAGCCACTGTAGTAGGAATGTAGTAGATATATAAATATATCTTGGTAATTTGTGTAGATAAATTAACGCAGTATAGTAGGCGGGAGCGCGATTATTTACTCATGCCCATTTTCACTAGCACATTGGACACCTAAATAAAAGCACATTATGGTTTCAACGCTCGGCTCAGCACCTAAAGTTGAGAATCCAAAGATGAGCTTTTCAAAGATTGCCGTTGAGCAACAGAAAGTTCAACGAAACTTATGCCTCGTATTTCAAATTAAAAAAAGTCGCCGTTTGGGGTTGTTGGTAAAACCTTCTCACATTCTCATGTTTAGTCTCTTTCTAACAAAAAGCAACGTCTTGCGATTGTATTATACTTAGATATTATGGTCTGAAATTTTATCAACATGATTATATGATCCATGCGCGTTCCATACCCTTTGAATAAGAAGCCTTTCACTGCATGGGGAGTTACAGGCCCATTAAAATATACCTCGATTTTTTTATTAAACGGTGTTTTAACTTGCAAACATGTATCAATTGGCCTACGCCGACGTCTTTTTGTTCCGGCCTAAAATAATGGGGGAGTCATATGTGTGTTCCGTTAGATGTAAACATCATGGCAACCGCGGCACGTATTCACAAGATCTATATTTATCTTAGAAGGCAACTCTTATCACACGGTCTAGCATCACTAATTGCTTTAAGAGACATGTGATAATTTTCACAGCTGATCTGTCCAACTAAAGGAATGAGACACGAGACTTCAGACAGGCTTGAAATTCAATAGGTACTCGCGATTCCTGGGAAAGATGTCGTCTGAGACAAAACCAAACTGCCTTTAGTAATTATCTAGTAGCACACTTGCAAAAAAGTTTAAAGGAAGTCTTTGAAGACGGGTGTAATATTATCGTTGGCAGATCAGACATTCCATTTTTAGGCTTGAAAGGTCGAAGCTAAGTCTTGTAAATGTCTCAGTAGGCAGATAAGGCATTCTCGTTGGTAGATAGACCGTACAATAGCCTTCTTGGAGCAATGACGTAGGTAGATTTCGTGAACACTTGAGGGGTCTAAACTCCATACCCGAATGTGCGTAATTATTTCTTTGTGCTCACATTTCCCCATAAAATATGGCAGTAAGAAATCAAAATATATTATTTTCCGATTCACGAATCAGTGACATAGAATTCAATTTAAAATTAAACGTCATTGCAGTGTGACGAGGGCGCAGATGAAAGTGCGAAATCGTGACGAATGTGTATTTTTATACCATTGCTGGTTTTGTTCTGCGGTAAATTTTATTTAAGTGGATGAAAACGGCAACGTATGTCTAGCAGAATTTTCTTGTTTTAGAGTCGGTTTATGTCAGAGTAGAGATACGTCTGCGCGAGAGCCGCTCGCCCAAACGTCGGCCATCCGTTTGCTAAATGCGCATTCATGTGACACACTTCGAAGAATACAGAGGCAAGAAGGCAAATTTACAAATTATTTTCACGTTTAAAATAAGCGTTAAAAAACTTTATTTCTAAAACATTTGTAGTGTTTTACAAAAGAAAGTGTTTGTTTGAATATTTCGTTCGATATTTATTAGTTCAAAATGGGAATGATTTCGCGTGTGCGCGGACGCATTCGTAGTGATTCTTTCTCGAAGATGCATACGATCAAATCAAAGGAAAAACTTGCCAATATCGGTAAGTAGATAATTTGTTTTTTTTTAGAGAAGGGAATGATTCTGTTAATGTTTTTCCGGAAATATTGCTTTTAGAGTTCGTAATGTGAGAATAGTTAGCTATGCTATCAACCTCAGAATTCTTATAATACCCTTCGACAAACATTATGTTAATGCAGTCATTAATGTGGTATGATGACAAATGTTAGTAAAATTAATGCTTTCATTTAGGTAGTTAGGTACATATTTAATCGATATCATTATCTCTAATCGGTGCTCATAATTATTTCTGGCTGAACAATTAGCAAATGTTTCCAAATTTAATGAGCATACCTACGGTGAAAATATTTAATGTTATCTCTAATTGCGGCAAAAGCTTAGTAATTTGAAATTACAGAAATTAATGGTTGAATTAGAGGCACTTAGAGGCTTGCGTATCTAATAAGTAATTACGTAGATATACCTAAATGTATGTAGGTATAAGTAGCTTTTTAAGCAGTACCAGTTTTTAGGGTTCCGTACCAAAATGGTAAAACGGAACCCTTATGGTGAGACTCAGTCTGTCTGTCTGTATGTCTGTCACAGCTGGATATCTCAAGAACTACTAATGCTATCAACTTACACGCGGCCCCCGCGCCCTCCATTATATCGGACTTAACTGTAGAAAAAATAAATAAATCTATATCTCAGTAAATGTGGGCCACATTTGGCCAGTACCTATTTCAGGGAAAATTAAAATTTGCGACTGTATCGGTCTGTCATTATCCCAGCAGGGTGCGAAGGCTTCGTCTCATTCATGCCCAAATGAAAGTTCAAAAATATATTTCGTATCAAATGACGTGTTTATTTTCCTTACTTTGTTGACTCATGCCTGCCTTGACACTTCCACGTGTCTAGAACATGTGGCACAAATGCACGAGGTTCGTTCTGGTATAACTTTCTCTGTCATTACTGCTTCCAAGAATGTTGGTTGATAATTTATAGGTACAGAAAGTTACTTCAACGCCTTACATGATCTGACCATGATTATTTTTGGACTTCACCGACCTCATCTGGTTGTTAAAATATGATTGGCGTGTAAAAGTGTTTGTACAAATCAACTTACAGAAATAAAAGCAGTTATCATTTATCGCCACAATTTGTGTAGCCTAAGTATAACTACTATAAGTTACAGTTTTCAGTTTCAAGCTACAGTAATGAAATAACCCAAACGAAATGTTTGACAGGCTACTAACAGTAGACAAAATGCAGGTGTTTACATTCTGTACGTAAAGTGCGGGCGGGTGATACCGCGAAATAAACATTGCAAAATAACCTGAAACTTCAAGATAAATTAATTATCTACATGCATGCATTTATTTATATATTAACTAAAATCTCGTGTAGGTGAAAAAGCCACATCGTAAAATCATTGTCCTGAACGCTACGAATTTGCTACGTCCTACGAGCTACACTTCAACTAGGCCTACGACGTAGCAGGATCGCGTAGCGCTACGATTCAACTTCGCCTACGGCCTACGTAGTGGCAGGACAACAAGACCTTTGCAGGCGTAGCGCTACGATACGAATCGTAGCGGCTTTAAGGAAGCCCTTATCAAAGGGACAGGCAGACTATTCCTGAAAATAATCTGCCTATCCCTATGTGGTCAGTTTTGTTACAAGAGAATAATTTCACGTGTTAGAGCTTTTTACATTTATTTTCTTTACTCATACAAATACCAAGTAATACGGTCGCTGACTTATAAAATACGCATAATCCAGTTCTTATATAAAACGAATCTTTTCGCGTGTCAGTAGTAGATAGTCTTAAAGTTTATCGAGTTTTGTGGCTATCATTCAATATTTTAATAACTCTATCGCTATTTTTGTATAATAAAGAAGTGGGTTAATGATAATATTTGAGTTTTGCAGCTTTGATATCACGGAAAGTATAACTAGAAATGGAACGAGGTGACTGGATGACGAACACGGTCTAATAAAAAATATTCAATGAAGACATTTCATTTGAATTGTTTGTCTGTATCATGTCTGAATAAAATCGGGTTTTCTAAGTCTGAATTTTTGTCATACTCATGTCATACGAAACAAAAGGAGTACCTATATATAGTTAGTTGGTCGTGGCCTAGTGGTATCGGCACCGATTTACGAGTTTGTAGGTCTCGAGTTCGAATCCAGGCAAGCACTTTGTGCATTTAATTTCATCACCACTGCTCTCAAAACGGCGAAGGCAAACATCAAAAAATTCGAAGATTTGTGACATCCACCAACCGTCACTAGGCCCGTGTGGTGGATTATGGCCCACTCCATGTCACAGAGAGCAGGCCTGTGTCCCAGCAGTGGGAACATTATAGGCTGATTATATACGGATCATATATAGCAGCTCGTTCAGCAGTTTCTGCCTTATCCCATGGGCAAAACCGTGACTTTAGAAGTATACAATGTGTCGTGTCGTATTGCTGCTAAATACTTAGTACACAATCGCTATAATACATTTTCAATCTCTGAATTAGCATTGCCATTCAACGTGGCAACTCTGCCTGTCTTCTGGGCATGTTTCCGAATGACAGCGAAGCGGATGAGTAGGTACTTCGATTCGACGCCTGTGTCCTTTTGTTTTTGTAATTACCTATTTGTAAAGTTAGTTAGTTAGTCTTCCGGTTCGCTACCTGTCTGCGTTTGGGCGCTCCTTGCGGGGCTCCGCATCGCTGTTAGTGCGGTGAAGCTGTCGACTGCCTCGGACACCATGGCGTATCCTCCAGTAGGAGCGCAGGCCGGACAGAACGGCCCGCCAGCATTAATGACATCATCCGTCATGATCTTGTCGTCGCCGGGATGCCAGCTGTTTTAGAACCCAACGGCCTGGCACGCGATGATGGGAAGAGACTAGACGGAATTACCATAATGCCCAGGAAGTTAGGCAGACCTTTGGTGTGGGATGCAACATGTGTCGACACCCTTGCGCCATCCCATCTTCCTAGCACGGTGGACTGTGCTGGGGCGTCTGCTGCAGGTGCAGAAAACCTCAAACGGCTAAAATATTCCAACCTGCTTGAGAGTTATATGTTCGAACCGTTTGGGGTTGAATCATCTTCTATCGCCCCAGGGTTTGCCATTTTCATCAGCTTTGTTGATCACGGTAGTGCAAAAAGATTCATAATAATGTGTGGTCCAAATGTTCGGAGCACTTGTACAAGTTACTTCTTACTATAATATTTCGTGCTTCTTAGAAAACTCACACTTAAACTCAAAGCATTTATTTCAAACTAACGGCCGCCCCGCGGGTTCATCCGCATAAGTGTCGATTCCGTGGGAATATCGGGATAAAAACTTTCCTATGTCCTTCCCCGGGATGCAATCTATATTTTATCTAAATTCGTTCAGTGGTAAAAAACCACCACCGTACCATCCGTTCAGACAACATACAACAACATACAGACACACAGACCGACAAAGTTACTTTCGAATTTATAATATTAGTATGGATAAACCAATATACAGGCACTTTTGAATTGTCAAGGGGTCGGTCAGTCAGAAAGATGAAGCTAATTGCCCATTCCAAAGCGTACTTTGGTACCCTGTAAGAACGGGCAAGAAGCTCCACGGACACTCTTTTAAATCAAAATATTATGGAATCTAATCATAATGGAAGCTTTTAGACCGTGTTGCTGACGCAAAACCATAAAAATGTGCTTAACTTCAGAAGGGAATGTCTGCGAGAAAAATATTTGAAATCGCCTTAATTTTCAGTGGCGTCAATGCTTTATTTTTAGAGTGTTATTAATAATTGTTTACAGTGCACTGACTCTGGCACGTTATATTTCTTCTTTACGTGTTTTTTGCGAGAAAATGGCAGTTTTAGAGTATCTTCAGGAATTTGAGGAAAACTGGAGGAAAACAGGTCGTGTCTTTTGTTGGGGCATCATTTTTCATATTGGACTGAAAAAGTCGTAAAAAAATCTAGGAACTAGTCATAAATTATGCGAAGCATTATAATTAACTTGTAGGCCAATGAACCACCAGTAAATTCATACTTGCGCTATCAACTACCAGCCCTCGAAAGAAATGTCGACCGAAAAATAACAATCCACTTTTAACATTTCAGTATGGCTCCTGTCACTGGTCCTGCTATTACCGTACTGGGCACCTCGGGGGCTGCTGGTGGCCCTTGGCGGTGCATGGCTGATGGCCGCGTACACATGTCTGGTGGTCCCAGTGCTCATCTCCGCCAACTACAAGTACCCAGCGAGATGGTACCCTGCCGTGGTCAAACTGGCTCAAGGTATAATGTTTGAAAAGAGGTATTTGATAGGAACAAAAGAAGATAGACTGAATTCATCTTTTTAATTAGGATAGTCGAGATAGAGTAAAAGGGGAAGACCCCTCCATGTTTTGTGTTTTTTGGAAGGCAGACTGAGTTGATTGACTGATAAGGAATTAAAACTCTTTCAAGATATTTTTAATGCTCATAAACACCACAATATCAAAGATAAATGAACTCGGATACAGTGTCCAGCCAGATATTCAATTTGGCAGTATTTCAAAAGTCGAAAGGGAAGGAAAATAATACATTACGTATAGAAAACAACATACGCCCACGAAATAATTAGTTTCGTCTTAGGCCTAGAGCGAGAAAAAGCAAACACAACGTTTGTGTCGCAAATACCTAGCAAAATACTGGGGTGTGCCAATCTCCCGACATAGGTCGGGAGATTGGCACACCCCAGTATTTTGCATCGCACGTGTACGCTTCCAAGTCTTTCTTCACTCGTCATTGACTAAAGAGGCGGTTCCAGATCCCGCGATCGAATGACGTAGGGAATGCATAGCGTAGTGTAACATTGTGACATATATATGCAATTTTTTTTAGGTATGTCGAGCTACTCAACTGAAAATGTTCAAAATACCTAATTATTTACAACTGTGTCCATCTAACCTCTGATGTCATGTCTCAAGGAATGTTTTTAAATTTTTGGGCGATTTATCACAAATTATTCTAACGACTATAATACTGTACTATTTCATAAACACATTAGTCATTTGTAATTAATTAATTACTAGTCGTAGGTACTAATGAAGCCATGTTAGTCTCTGAAGATCTACTTGTAAAATCCTTATTTTATAAATGCAAAAGTAAATTTGTTTGTTACCATTTCACGCAGAATCCACTGAACTGATCATCATGAAATTTTACATAAATATACGTCGTCAGGGGTATAGAAACCCCCTCCCCCCCGGTGGGTTCCCGCACTGTCGAGGCGGGGGCCGCAGCGGGTTCACGGATGAGATCGCGTGGCGTGTTCCCGCCGTAAGCGGCAGAGAAGGAAACCGTGGAGTTTTAGTGGGTTAGAGTCCCACATAACTGCACTATCTCCCCGTGGTAGTGCAGAATGCATGAGCAATTCTCCACGTTAAAAAAAAAAGGAAGTAGGTAAGTATAGAAACGGACAAAGGGTACCTTTCATCCAGGGAAAAAAAATACTGTTCCCGAGGAAAAGAACAATAACTTTCGACGGTCACAATTGCTTTAGGACTCTAGATAGCGCTACGTGTCTTTTGAATCATTATTGAATTTTATATGACCCGACTTTCTGAGCAATATTCTAACGCAAAGTACTAGGCTTGCATGAATTCACGATAGTATTTCAATCATTAGGATTATGCTTTTCAGGCAACGATGAAATTTGACTTTGGTACACAGATAGTTTATTATAACCTGGATTAACACTTATGATACTTTTTATCCCGGTTATACGTATCCGTGGGATAATTTCCGACCTCCACCCGGTTGAAACCGCGGGCAAAAGCTAGTATATCATATTTAACATTACATGGGTTGAAAGCCCTTCAAATAGGGGTCTTTGTATTTCAGGATAAAGTGCACTAACACATTATTTGAGAGCCTTTCCTATAGTGCATTGACTGACAAATTGACAATGTCCCGATTGGTGCAACGATTCTCTAATTCAGGTAGGGCCATCGGTTTTAAAATCAGGCCGGTTTACACTTTCTGCGAGTTACAATTATATTAACCAGCAAACAAGTCTACTTCCGGCAAGGGTTCGTTAATTATTCCAAAGATTACTGTGAAAGCATAGCTTTGCAACGTTATTGTTGTACCTACTCTTGAGTTTATATTTATGTGGCAAAGTCAGGTCATTGTCGAGTAGAAGCTGAATGGGGCGACGGAAGCTGGCGACAGGCCAGGGCCCGTGCGTCATCCCCGTTTACTTGTATTTTCTGCGTCTAAACAAGAACACATGTTTTGTGTACCTACTCCCCAATCATTTGAAACGAACCAAAGAAAGTCTGGGCTTGAGCCGACCTTTTACGTCTCGACTGTTGATGTTGATATTATTGTCATAATAAATCATCTGCTGTTTGTACTTGCTACATTGTATGCACTTTGCTGCACGTTCAGAAAAGTAATAAAGCAATTCTGGTTGCTAATTGCTTCAATTAAAATTGTAGTACTTAATTAACTAATGGAAGCAATATTGTATTCTTTCACCATTAGTGGGTGCAGTTAAGATTTGAAAGCTACAAACTAATATAATATGTTCAACTAAAGCACAGTATAAAAGGCACCATTCCGATGAATGTCAACACCAACATCGTCATGTATTATTTACGAATTCAAAATACCATTTTGTTTTGATACAAGGACACGCCAGATGGTGCGCAGATTTGAGAGTAATGTATGTACGTGTTATTATTTTTGTTTTTGTGAATCTAAACGAAAAACGTATTATCTGTGATAAACACGAAAATCTGCCAAAGAAATTTCGATATTGTAGTGGCATGACATCGTACGATGCGAGGAATTTTAATTATTGCATTAATGTGACAGAGGCAGATTACCCAATGGTTACTATTTTCGTAAATAGAGCACATTTTTATCTGTTATTTAAAATAAGTACGTGATCTTAAGCACGATTCAGGTGCTGCATGCAGTTTTTAGAAGAGTCTGATTGTATCGGCCTTATATTTAGTATAGAATGTTAGTTTATTAGTTTCACGGTATGATTTGAAGGGTTTAGCTAAAGGTTACAAAAATATCTTGCACGTCTCCAGATTGTAGTTCTTTATTTCATTTAGTTTGCACTTAGAGACAAGATATGCATTTAGAACATATTTAATTAAATATGTTCTAAATGCATATCTTGTCTTATATTAACCAAAGACCACCATTAGTATACTTAAGTATACTAATGGTGGTCTTTGGTTAATATAATGTCTTTCAATGATTTAGGTATTTGTGAGGGTATCTTATAAGTATAGTGTGGTAAGTAACTACCTATTATAAGTTTTTTACGATCTACGGTGCACTCACGGGTGCAACCCAAGATGGGTTAATGAAAGGTATTACAAAATTACCAATATGATACCAATTATTGAGTTAGAGAAAACGGTATGTGGTTAACTTACCAGATTCTTTTCGATGTACTGTTGGTTGGTGGATGTTGCTGGTGAAGCGTTGTTCTGAACTGACTATTCCTGTTTCTTGGGGGTCCTTTTATAGTCGACATTTTGCTGGACAGCCTCTGTTACTACGGCTGTGAACAATTTCAATGTTAAAGAACCACGAGTTCAAATAAATAATGAAGTATTTAAGTAGGTAATTAATTCGTTTTTGTTGAACGCTAAAATCAGTGTTACCATCAGTTCAGGCGTTAAGGCGATCCATTACGAGGATGAGCTGCTTCACTCATCCTCGTAATGGATCACCTTGTAAATTTTAAATGAGTGATGATGATCGAAACATAAAACCGTTGAGTTTTCTCTGTCAATCTATAGAAGTTACTTACGATGTTACGATAGTAGGCCACAAAATACTTAGGTACAATACCTATTACTTGATGAGAAAGAGCAACAAATCACATGTTTATCGCACGTTTTTCGCGCATAACAGAGGGTATTTTTAAACAAATTCGAATCGGACGGTCGATTCTGTGAAAATCTCACTGTGAAAACTTAGGTGAAGTGAGTGTGGAGTGAGCTAGGTCAAGTGTCAATTCCTAGTAAAACAAACTCACTTCACCCAAGTTTTTACGGTGAGATTTTTACAGAATAGCACCGCAGTTTTGGATTCTCTACTCAATAATAATAAAGTTTCATGGCACGATCTCGAATACTCGGTCCATATTTTTTACCTCTTTCTATAGAAATAATACTAAAATGTGTCCTTTAAGAAAAAAATATGCAAATGAGGGAAAATTTCTTGAAACAGTCAAGAGTTTACTTGTTGTGGACAACTCGAAGTGACAGGCTGTGGATACCGTCCCACGCACATTTTATGAAAAACTTGTTGTTACACTGATTTTATTTAATTACTTGATAAAAATGATTCGGTACCTGCCATAGATAGATTATGAAAGTTTCTATGGTACCTACAGTTCGCCATATATTTCGTCAGTAATTCACCGATGTTTAGGTATATATTATCTGCTGACCTGAATAAGTAATTAAAATGAAGAATAAACGGGAATATTGAGAATCAAGTGTATTATTTGAACATTGAAACCAAACAGTCAACACCTACAATCTGAAGTTGTACCTAACAATCTGAAGTTTTCATAAGTGTTCATGGGCCTGGTCAAAGTTGCTTTGCTAGTACCTAAAGACAACAAAATAATTGAACCTTACAAATTTCGAAAATTCATGTCTTAAATCATCATCTGCCTAGCCTTTTCCCAACCATGTTGGGGTCGGCTTCCACTCTAACCGGATGCAGCTGAATACCAGTATTTTACATGGAGCGACTGCCTATCTGACCTCCACAACCCAATTACTGGGCAATACGATACCCCTTGATATAAGACTGGTTGTCAGACTTTCGGGCTTCTGACTACACGTAACGACTATCAAAGATGACAGCCGGGACCAACGGCTTAACGTGCTTTCCGAGGCACGGACGAGTCACGGTATGTAAAGATGGTCACCCATCCACAGACCAACCGCGGCAAGCGCAGCTTAACCTGATCTTTCGATCTGTGCGGCTGTTATTATTTAGCCACGGGCCAAATTCATGTCTTAATTAAGAAAGTTTTTACCAATGGAAAAACACATCGCGCGGGCGCTCGGCTTGCACCCATATTATATCTATTATTTTTACCGACTTCAAAAAAAGGAGGTTATCAATTCGATACGTATGTATGTAATATTATTGGAATTGCATTATATTCACATATGACAATCTACTAAGGCTTCCAAACAAATACACAAAATTTCATAGACGTATGTATGTATGTATGTATGTATGACTGGCCTGTTGGTCTAGTGGTCAGTGACTATGACTGCTATGCCGGAGGTCGTGGGTTCGATTCCCACCCAGGACAAATGTTTGTGTGATGAGCATGATCATTTGTTCTGTGTCTGGGTGTAATTTATCTATATATGTATGTATTTAGAAATATATAAGTATGTTTATCAGTTGTCTAGTACTCATAACACAAGCTCTGCTTAGCTTGAGACTAGACGGCGTTGTGTGATAGTTGTGGAATATTATTATTATTATTATGTATGTATGTTTGTCCACGCATATCTCCGTAACTATTAATCGGATCTTGACCATTCTTTTATTTTTATTAGCTTACATTTACTTCAACTTAGGGAACAGTGCAAGTTTCATCAAAATCGGTTCAGTAATTTTCAAGATATGGACTAATACGTGTAAGTGTGACGGCCTGGCGTATTGATACGAGCTACGGGTGTAGTGTCAAAGGGAAAACATCTCAAAACCTTGGTCAAATTCTAGTGCAAAAACTAAAAATTACGAAATAAAAAGTAATTTAAAAAAATTAAACCGACTTCAAAAAGAAATCAACTCAAAAGTTCTTTAATTTCGGAAGTCGGTGGCAAAAAACTAAAATACAGATCCCAAGACACCGACTTCCGAAATTAAAGTTATTTCATAATTTTGAGTTGATTTCTTTTTGAAGTCGGTTTAATTTTTTTAAATTACTTTTTATTGATTAGTGAATTTAGCTTTTACTATTAATGGATGTGATAAAAGGTGGATTTAAGATTGTTAAAATAATAAGTAATGTCTCGAAACCATTTTACAGTCGACCGCAAGCCATTGATTTTGAACAGAATTTCAATAGAATTCGTGACCTCTCAAGCTCCGCTATTAAGACACAATTGATTTTCTATTGTATCGTATTACATAGGATACGCGCGGAGGAGGCCAGCTATACTATACTGGCTTTATAAATAAATAAATAAATTACGCTAAAAACAAAATTTCCATTTCCAGAATGTGCGAAGAAGCTGCGAGCGCCTGTGTCGCGCGTGCTGGGCGTGATGAAGGCTGCGTACGCGCCGGTAGAACGCGCAGAGAAACTCTTCCTGCAGATGAACAATCTTTCAACTATGATTGGACAGGTAAAGATCTTATTAGTAACCCTTGTCATTATTGTTTTAGGGAAAAAACGCTGGCAGTTTTGCCCTTTATTAAAAGCATAGGTCAACTCCTGTAAATAAGGCAAATTCTTGATAACTCATCAGAAGTTACATGGTTCTACAGTCAATCAAAATCAGTTAAATAGCGCATACATGTACCAGTGCAAAAGTGCTAGGTGACCAGGGGCCACACCGCGCTCCGGTGCGAAAAAAAGTTGTGGCTCTATTTAAACTGGATATATAGGTTTTATTTAAGTAAAAAACATAATACTTACCGACTACACACATCAAAAATGTCTAGGGATCAAGAACGTTTTAGAGTATCGCCGCAATTGAGGATTATGATCGTTATTAATTCTTAGAATTTTCTCTATATTTTGATTAAAAATAGAAAATCAACTGTCAATCAGTGTTCCTATAAAATTGTGTAGTTAATTAGCGTTATAACAAAACCTTTAAAATTTCTGCATTGGAATTGTAAAAAATAGCATCGTTATGGAGCGACGACATCATTTGACACGAGAAGTGGTGATGAGAGCCGTCGGAATGTTGCAACCTAGTTCCAGGCAACGTAGGTACTGTGGCTGTCGCTCTAAGTCACTACAAAGAGCGTCATAAGCAACCTCTGGAAACGCTATCGTATCACGGGCAGCGTGGCCGAGCGACATGGAGGATGATCTCGCATCACCACTCGCAGCCAGGGGGTCTACTCTAAACTACCTTTTGGAATGGGCGACTAGAATCATTTCTATTTAGTTTTTTTTTTGACGTTCAAAAGTGCCTTTAATGTGCCTATTTAAAATAAATGATTTGACTTTGACTTTACTCCGAAGTGGTTGATTGTCGTGTCGGTCGAATGTTCGGTAATTTTCTTATTCGAATATTTTTGTCCTACTACGATATTTAAAAAAAAAAGGGTAACGGTTCTAAAAAGGTTCGGATTGGCACAGTTTGGTCGGTAACCTATAGTCAATAGGAAATAAAAGGTAGTAGAAAATGACCGAACATTTGGCCGATGGTGGTTAACCGCTTCGGAGTAGACCCCCAGGACCGGTACATCCAAAATACTGCGTGACGGAATCCATGACCGCCATGATGTTGGCTACGAGTCTATCGATCGCATAACAGCCGATTGGTTGTAGTGGCTAAACACAAGAACTTACACAACACAACAGAAATAATTTATTATATTTAAGTATGTTCTGAAGGTGGAAGAAAATTTTTGCTAGGTCAGTTCGAGGTTTGGTGGTCAGGGGCCAAGGGGCCCCCTAAGCTTGGGGGCCCCGGTGTACAGCACCGCCAAGCCCGATAGCTACGCCACTGGCTATGGCTCTCGTGGCTCTGTCTCGCATAGGGTCACGGTCACAGCATTATCCTGAGCGATGGCAGTTTTGTGTGGATGTGACGCATATTTTCACAAACTTATTATTTTTGTATTTTTTCTTTTGCGTCATGTTTATAACGCAAATAAACGCATTTTTGTTTTTCTTCTTTCATACAGGTACAAGACTTGCCTTTCAACCTTTTCCCATTCAGTCATCTTGCTGTCTCATACATTACTCTAAAATAATATCGTTCTTTCTTCCAGTTGCTGATGTTCACAGCCTGCGACCGACTGCTAGTCTCTCAAGGCAGATTAACCTGCCTCTACTCCTTGATGTTCTACAACGTGGTCACCTATTCCGTCAGCTATGTCCGCGAGATCTGCACCAAGGAAGACTGGTCACCGTACGTCAACGTCAACCGCCATTCCCGCGTCAAGCACCTCGCCATGTCAGCCACGAAGATAGTCCTGGAATGGACGAAGGCAGTCACTTTTATCGTCACTATAACATTCGTCCTCCTTGCTTTAGGATTAGAACAAGGACTGGAACATTACAAACCCACAGCGTTATACACAGCAATTACCGGCACATATTACCTCCTAACAGAGAGAACCTTCTTAGAACTCTGGCCAATAGGCATCTCCGCTTTAAAACTGGAGATATTAGAAGGCATGGAGTTATTGTACTTCGGTGCTTTGGCGAGAGGCATCACCACATCGCTAGCCTTGCCCTTAGTGCCAGCCTTAGTATGGTACGAACGGTGGAGGCTAGCTGCTCTACTGTTGTACGTGTGTGTCTTCGTTCATGGAAGGCACAGGCTGGGTGAAGCTCTAATGAAGCTGCAGGAAGCTAGAGGTTCCCTGGCGAGGTTCAGGCGGGCGACACCAGATGAACTGGCGACCCTTGAAGACGTCTGTGCTGTGTGCTTAGGGACAATGAAGTCAGCACGTGTCACGCCCTGCGCCCACTTCTTCCATGCAGACTGTTTGAGAAAATGCCTTGCTACTTCGGACAGATGTCCTATTTGTGTCAGGCCATACGTGTTTTGTTGACCATCGGCTTATTACATTCGGATAAGACTGCTTGTAATGAAATTTTTAACATCGCCTTTTCCAAATCTTGGATTTGGAAATGTACTCGATTGAGGTGATAATTATGAAAGTAATCTAAGATTATTAGTACCTAAGAAGGCGATCGGCCATGGGCGCGATCGCGATCGTTGTTGTGATCGATTTTATATGTTGTAATATTTACAAATAATGTGGCTTTAGGCTAATATTCAGTGTTCTGTCAATAACTTTGTTGCATTGTTTAAAAAAAACAAGAAAAATACTAAAGCAAGTAGGTACCTACTTTCACCTCACACCGATTGAGGTTTCTGCACAGATCTAGATTAATGTAAAAACCGTACCCATATTTTATAGGATGACGAGGCTTCGAGGTAATATTTTTTTATATCGTTGCTTCGACTTTGAGATATCGAATACTTTTAGAACCTTTAATACTTTTGAAAAGGCCCTTCTCTGTTAATGTTGTTTTATCCATTTTTGTCGTTGAGTTAGCACTGCTAGCAGGAGAGTAATTAAGGAGAGGAAATATTTGGAGATGTTGAACCGTGGATGTTTAGAGTTGATCAATTTTGAAGGCTCACGGAACGCGCCTCATTTCGTCAACAAAGGAGATATATAGTCAACAAAGGAGTTAAGTATACAGGAGCGTCGGATATTGTTGAAGTTTACTAAGAAACCGATGGGTATTCTCGAATAAAATTTTAGTTTATTAATAGAAAACAAACAGCTCATTTATTAAATTAAATTTCAGTCCAGAATATCCATCGGTTTCTTAGTAAACTTCAACTATATCCGACGCTCCTGTATAATTAACTCCTTTGTTGACTGTACAAACATGTGCCCAGGTGTAAGGTAGAGCTACCCACGCATTCTTTGGGTCCAAGTCTGTATTCATTGTTTTGTACAATAAATTAAAGTCCTACGACTGTCTTTTGTTTTCTTTGCACCTCATCATCATCATTTCAGAAGTCAACGTGGACATAAGCCGGCCTAAGCACCGCCCTGTTCTGTGCTTCTCGTATCCAACGTATTCCTGCGGCCTTTACACCCCATTTCCATGCAAAAGAGAGCTCGTTTTCGCTCAGCGTCCTTTCTGACTTTTTTTCTTTAATTGCTCGAATCCTTTAAGAGTCGTTGCGTATAACCGTCCTCGAGGAGGTTTGGGCTATCAAAGGCAAAAAGATTTTTTCAAATCTGACTAGCGCGTTCAAACAAACAAAGAAACTCTTCAGCATTATTATTAGTATAAATATATACTTACCATAGATTATTATACTTAGTCATCATCTGCCTAGCCTTTTCCCAACTATGTTAGAGTCGGCTTCCAGTCTAACCGGATGCAGCTGAATACCAGTATTTTACATGGCGCGACTGCCTGAACCATAAACCAACTTTAACCAACCACCCATAGATTATTATAGTCTTACATAGATTTATTTGCACTAAGCTAATACATTAATAACACAGAAAGTCAGACTCAGACGTATGTCAGTAATTTTAAGAAGGCTCTACAGTAGCGATACTAAGTAGGCTTTTAATGTTACAACTATGAATTACGTAGCTCAGACACATTGCTAACAGAACATTTCTACAACTCTACAAGGTATCTGGGGGCACGGGAGTGCCCCCACCAAGACCAGCCATGCAAAGCGCAAGGACACTACTTACCTTTTCTCGAAGCGCTTCGTCGTTTTTTAGGGTTCCGTAGTAGGTACCTACAAGGAACCCTTATAGTTTCGTCATGTCCGTCCGTCTGTCCGAGGTTTTGCTAAGAGACCGTTAGTGCTAGAAAGCTGTAATTTTGTAGGAGTGTGTATATCAATTACGCCGAGAAAGTGGTAGAATAAAATTTTGGAAAATATTTTTTTTTAGGGTAGTAGAGACGACGAAAAAAATATTCATCCCCACTGCACATGTAGGGGTGCAGTGGGGATGAATATTTTTTTCGTCGTCTACCCCATCGTGTGGGATATCGTTGAATAGGTCTTCTAAAATGACTTGGGGGTTGCTAAAATTATTTTTCGATTTAATGCTCCATTTACGAAATATTAAACTTTAAAGTGCACATTTTTGTTCCAGTAGGGCGTCCCTCCCCTCTGAAAGCTAAACTGCTGGCTTGAAAAATCTGGAAAAATTCACGATGATAGTGCATTTCATGAACTTTAAAAGAAAACTATAGGAATTAAAATCCAGGTTGTCAGCTACCTTTAGAGAAAATTTTATAAAAAAAAAAAGATATAATTTTTGTCGTTTTTATTAAAAAGATAAGGCATTTCCCCATACATTTCTATTAATTTATTTAAGACTAGCAGCGCCCCGCGGTTTCACCCGCATAAGTGTCGATCCTGAGGGAATATCGGGATAAAAACTATCCTATGTCCTTTCCCGGGAAGCAATCTATCTCTCTGCCATCGAAATCCGTTCAGTGGTTTAGGCGTAAAAAGGTAACATATAGACAGACAGACAGAGTTAGGTACAATCGAATTTATGATATTATAGTAGGTATGGATAGTATAATTATATACTCGTAGCCTCGTAGCACATGGATTTTTTTTTCTGTGGGCAATGCTGTCGTTTCCGATACAGTCGCCATGTTGTATGTAGCATTTATATAAAAAAAAACTGGCCAAGTGCGAGTCGGACTCGCACACGGAGGGTTCCGTACCACAAGGCAAAAACACCGAAAAAAAAAAAACACGTTTCTTGTATGGGAGCCCCCCTTAAATATTTATTTTATTTTGTTTTTAGTATTTGTTGTCATAGCGGCAACAGAAATACATAATTTTTGAAAGTTTCAACTGTCTAGCTATCGCGGTTCTTGAGATACAGCCTGGTGACAGACAGACGGACGGACCCCTTACCCTTTGGGTACGGAACCCTAAAAATACTCTTTGGTAGCATTCGTGCGCGCGGTCTACTCGTCCACCTTGCTCAAAGCGCGGACCAATAATAATAATGTACTCTGTGGCGCGGACGCCGACTAGTCGTTCTAAATCGTAGCGCCGTGATTACACTATCCTAGATTGGATCGAATTTAGGAAGTAGAGCGATTGGACCTCCAATTTCCACTAAATTGGATACAATCTGTTCTAACTGCGATTACATCTGCCGAATTCCTAGTTAGCATTTAATGTAATCGCGCCTTAAACGTCCCAAATTGGTAAACTGCATCACACGCAGTTAATTATAATACTCTACTTCTGCTGCATGCTATATCAGTACAACACAAAACACCCGCCAAAACTGAGAAAATATCACGTAGACAGAGTAATCTATATATATAAAAGGAGAAACTGACTGACTGACTGACATATCAACGCACAGCCGAAACTACTGGGTCTAGGAATGTGGAATTTTGCACACGGCTTCCTTTTATAATGTAGGGGAGCACTAAGAAGGGGTTTTTGGAAATTCAACCTTTAAGGGGGTGAAAAGGGGGAATTTCGTTTGTATGAAAAATCTTATTCCTTCAGTTAATAAACTTGAAACTTGGCACGAATACTTATGTAAGTAAATTATGAAGTTTGGCATTTTTTGTTTTTCTAAACTACCCCCTAAAGGGGGATTGGGGGGTGTCAAAATTTGTATGGAAGAATTTTAACGCGCGGTCCGATTAACTCGAAACTCAGTATTTATACTTAAGATCAAAAATAAAGAATGACGTGTATCAGGGTTTTTCGAAAATCTACCCTTAACGGGGTGAAAAGGGGTAGTTAATTATACAGGCGAGGATTTTACTGCGTGGCTTGATTAACTCGAAAATTGGTATAAATAATCTTTGAGTCAAGTAATGAACATATCCCAAAAGATTTTTTGAAATTCCACCCCTATGGGGGTGAAAAGCGGAAATACAGTTTATATGAAAAATCTTATTCATTTGGTTAATAAACTTGAAACTTGCCACGAATACTTATCTAAGTAAATTATGAAGTTTGGCACTATTTTTGTTTTTCTAAACTACCCCCTAAAGGGGGATTGGGGGGTGTCAAAATTTGTATGGAAGAATTTTAACGCGCGGTCCGATTAACTCGAAACTCAGTATTTATACTTAAGATCAAAAATAAAGAATGACGTGTATCAGGGTTTTTCGAAAATCTACCCTTAACGGGGTGAAAAGGGGTAGTTAATTATACAGGCGAGGATTTTACTGCGTGGCTTGATTAACTCGAAAATTTGTATAAATAATCTTTGAGTCAAGTAATGAACATATCCCAAACGATTTTTTGAAATTGCACCCCTGTGGGGGTGAAAAGCGGGAATACAGTTTATATGAAAAATCCTAATCATTTGTTTGGTTAATAAACTTGAAAATTGACCCGAATACTTATTTATCTAAATAAATGATAATTAGATTACATTTTCGAAATTTTTAGAGGAAAATCTATATATATAAATAAAAAGAAAAGTCCTGACTGACTGATTGAATGACTCATCAACGCCCAGCCCAAACCCTTGGACCTAGAGAGCTGAAATTTTGCCCAGAGGTTCCCTATATAATGTAGACAAGGAATAAGGAAGGATTTTTCGAAATTCAACCCCTAAGAGGGTGAACGCGGGGAAGATGAATTTCACGCGGACGAAGTCGCGGGCAAAAGCTAGTCTAAGATATGCAGCAGTCTATAGTTTACTCTGTCTACGCAATATCAAATGGCGGCGTTGCCATGACATCATGTGGTTACGTCACGTAAACAAAACTGTCAAAAAGGGTGCGTTCTGAATTGCGCTGTAATCGATTTGATCGTGCTTATCACCGTTCTGAATGAGAGGTTTTCTTTTTCAGTATTTAAAAAAAAATAGTTTCCAAGAACTCTGTAGATGGCGTTGTACTGACTACGTTACTAGTAGTGGTGTTCAAAGTTGCTATAAGGCAATCACTTGCTTAATGCTTTCCAGGCTTAGGATTGTCTATAATAATTGAATAAATGTTATTATGAAATAAAATAAGTTAGTTTTTGAACATCGATCACTAATATAAAACTATACCCCATTCATCCTATCACTGAAAGACGAAAGTTACTAAAAAAACACACAGCATATCATTCATTATATTACGTATATGTACGTCAGCCGCCCGAGATCGCAAATCGCACGCGGTGCTTGCTTATAACGATTACGCACACGACCAACAGGAATCGCTAGCATGCGACAACTGGACGCCCCGCCCGGCCGGCCTGCTTAATGCTTTTTCAGTCATTCATTGCTTAAAGCGTTTCGCGCGATGACAGAGACTGATTGCGATGTAAAAAAGCAATAAGCAAATAGCAACTTGTGAGAGCCACGATAGCATTTGCTTTATGTTATGTGTATTAAGCACGGTGCTTTATTTTGCTATATGATATATTAACCACCACTAGTTACTAGGTGCCAAAGCGCTTGGAAAAAAAACATTGCGTCAAGTCACATACGTTCGTTGACTGACACTTTCGTTTGCTTTCGTTCAAGGAATATACTACTCATGCTTTCGTTTTACGATATCAAAATTACATGCAAGTGAAATAATCAAAAAATGATGTGAAGTTCCGTTCCTTGCAGTAACTTACCAAGGTCAGCACCATCTATCCAGCGACTAGGGAAGAGTTACAAAAAAAAAGGAAAATTCCTCTTTATCGTGAGCGTGATACCGATGTCCCGCGAATCGTCATAGATGACGTCATGACATGCGCCATCTTGCGATAACGCCGACCATGCCATGCCAATCATGCCATAAAATAACATCACCGGGAGCGCTGTTAAAAATGACTGTTGTGCTATTTTGTTTTGAATTGCATCTTATATGTATAACGTAGCCATTATCGAAATTATGCTTCTGGCTACCACCTATCCAAATTGAAGAAGAAGGTTGTTTACTTACACAAAGGAATACTGCAGGTAATCCAACCATGAGTATTCAAGTGAATATAGTTTTGACATTGGGCGAGCACTGTGAGCGCGTTCATGAGCGTTCCAAATTCTTGACAGTCCTGTACTGTCATAACCGTGGTATCTAAATCGGAACGCAAATATTAATTTATTGATGTGAGCGCTGTGATGCCGCATTTACACATTCGTGCGAATCGCGAGGCGAATGGCGAGGCGAATAACGAACACGCTGCATATGTAAACAATGCACTCACTATTCACCTCGTGGCTCGCCTCGCGATTCGAGCGCTCGCGTTGTCAAAATAATTCACCCCGCGAATGTGTGAACAGTAGTTCGCGACGGCCCTCGTATGCGAATGTTTCGTCGAATCGTTCGTCGAGTGACGAGGCGAATGGCGAACACGATTATGTAAATGCGGTATGAGCGGAGCGATTATGGCATAATTCGGAATGCAGCCAAAGTTCGGAAGTTCAGTGGGAGTCGATAGCTATACCGCTATCTCTTTCAGATGTACGCTTCGTTTGCAGTGTTTTCCTGTTGTCTCTTTTCTGACCGCGCAGTTGCCACAGCCGCAACCTCCAAATCTAAAACGACTTATCTCATTCATAGAAGAATATTAATTAATAATTCTATTGAAGTTAGTCAACGCGGCATGCGTAGTAGAACAACTGTGTGTCGGATTGAAACGAATGTTCATAGGAAGTTATATTACAAAATATATTTTTATCAATGAAAATGTGAATTGTTCGTGAAGAACTTATCGGTGTTTAACGTTCCCGTTCGGATACTATTTCTGTTAAGGTAGGGTTTTGGTTTAATCGTATTTTGTACAATAAACAAGGAATACAAAAAAACATGATACCGGAAACAATGAGATACATCATTTAAATAGGTAGGTACAAGACATTTAATACACGAAGAAAAAAATATTTAAGGCTAAGGTAGGTAGCTAAAGCGACGATGGAAACTGGGTATCGATCTCATTGTATACATATAAGATTGCTCTTCTTTAACTGAGAATGTACCTATCCTCCTCGAGTCCCCGAGTAATTTGCTGAAAGAAGCATAACATTAATATTATAAAGGCGATTATCCATTGTGTATTAGCTGCCTGTATTTTGTAGAACCTCTCTAGTCTGAATGGACCATAAATTAAGGGTCTTTACTCATCGTTATTTTGGGGTCTTCCGTAAAATGTGAGTTATCTACTGCTGCACACTGCAGTCCACAGTACTCGTTGACCTGAATTCATAAATATAAAATAAGTTTTGACAAAATCTTAGGTTGGTCCTAAATTAAAAATCTTACGATTCTTACGATAGGTACACACACTGCTGTACACACTTCATTGACCTGGCCTTGTAAAGGTATCTTGATAATTTCAAAGATATACGAAGTGGGCCTTCGAATTCGTCCTTCTTCAAATCCTTGACCTCGCTTTACGTCGAGGCCCCTGCGAAGGCGACGCGAAGTCGAGACGGTGGCAGATCCTGACGTAATAAAAATTAAGCTTTGCGATTGTGAACTTTATTAATAGAGAGACTAGTATTGAAAAGGTTTTGACAATTTCATCATAAGCCTGCAGCAGTCCACTGCTGGACATACTAAAAGTAAAAGTATGTAAGCAATGATATTTTTTTATTAGAATATCATTGTATGTAAGTAGGTAAATGGTAAAGTCTGGGCAATTTAATCTGTATTAATTCCTGCTTTATTTCCTCATCTCGCTTATTATAACGTAGAACGGGGTTATATTCACTTCCAGGATTAAAGTTCTTGCAGGAGAATGAGCTAATTATAGTGCAGTTTCCCTCAAACAGTGATCTCTAGATCATTGTATAATTATGATTGAACTGCACTGCACCACAGTAGCATCTGTTTATTTACTTAAACGGGATTTGAGGATTTTTTCCCTAGTTTCGAGTTCGACGGCATTTCAGTCACATTTTCCTGTAAATCCTGCAACACTTCTAGGTTATTTATAATGCATGCACGTATTCATAACAATAGTTCTGTTTACAGTAAAACTACTATCACAATGCTCGACACATATCATTTTTTATCTTATCATTCACATTGAAACCATAACCGTGGCCATTTGGTTTAAAGTTTCGATATAAACTGCTATAAAAATATAAACAGTAACAATCACTACCACATTATAAATCGTGCTCCTGCGCCGAGGCGTGGCTATAAAAACAGAATATTAAATGGGGGTATTACGTCATGCCCGTAAACGAGATTATTAGATGACAACATATTATTACCACAAAATACAGAGAGTCGGTACCTACAGAAGGCAATCACAATGTATCTTCACTTTTCATACCTACGCTCGGCGGTTGCGCTAGGGGCGCTAGGTTTGTCAACTCCCCCCCCGGTGGGTTCCCGCATTGTCGAGGCGGGGGGGCTCAGTAGCCGTGGCTTGGTCACCCATGGACACGGGAAGTGAAGCGAAAAGGAACCCGAGGAGGAACCGCTCGTCAGGGCTTTTGCCTGTAAGCCGACGACGCAACGTAGCGGCCAACAAGTAGGTTGCGGTGCCGCTTGGGCGACATCGCAACTGAGGCGGGCCGCGATGTCGTATGGGAGGCATCGCGGCTGAGGGTAGGAGGCCGCGGCGGGGGAGGAGTGCCGGTATTGCAGTGCGCCGCTCTCCCTACCTTCTGCGGCCTTGACGGGGTCGCCACCGTCTGATGGCGGACGCGGTGGGGCCGCAGGGGAAGAGGAGTGTTGGTATGACGTTGGCCGCTCTCCCTATCCTCTGCGGCCGAAAATTGGCAGGCGGGGGGGCCAATGACCTGACCCGTCGCAGGGGGACCAAGGGTGCCCAGACACGGGGTCGTCACTCGTCTGCCGCCCCTGTGCTGGTTTGGTCCCTGGGATGATCACGGCGTGCTATGTGTTCTGGTGCGCCGGTGATGGGGAGTACTCTCCAGAGGAGGGTCCGGTGACGGACAGCCGCGGCGGGTTCTGCCCGTGTTCCCGCCGTAAGCGGCAAAGGAGGACACCGTGGAGTTTTAGTGGGTTAGAGTCCCACATAACTGCACTATCTCCCCGTGGTAGTGCAGAATGCATGAGCGTATCTCCAGGTAAAAAAAAAAAAGAAAGGGTTGTCAACTTTGGCTTATGCACAAAAAACTATCGTGGTAGTGGCACTCGTATCTAGTTGTTTGATTTATTGTTGAGCTTATTCTACAATATTAAAATAAAACAATGAACATGGTATTACAATACAAAAACTTTACACAACAAAAACATCTAAAATTTTACATTTGTCAATTTTCACTATCGAAAATCCCTAATAACTTCAAAACGGATTACCCTATTGACACAATTTATTGCAATATCCTTTTTAGACCTAAACGCATCAAATGACACTAATAACAAAACAATATCTACACAAACAAAAAATCATGTAGTTTGTGGCGTGAATTTACCTTACAAAAAACTGATTCAAAATAGGAAACTATTATATAAATCGAGCTTAGATAGATAGCCATTTTTTTGTTGCACCATTTTTGCATTTCACAGATGCGTGTCTCAAGCGGATGGCACTCGCGCTCGCACTAGTCCCAACCAGTCCGAGATAACGTGTCCGTGAGCGGTGTCTATGTGTGCGTTGCTCGAGCGCACTTTGTATGTAGATTACCTTCTGTTACGCTCTGTATTTTTACCGACTTCAAAAAAAGGAGGTTATCAATTCGATACGTATGTATGTAATATTATTGGATTTGCATTATATTCACATATGATGATCTATTAGGGCTTCCAAACAAATATACAAAATTTCATAGACGTATGTATGTATGTATGTATGTATGTATGTATGTATGTATGTATGTATGTATGTATGTATGTATGTATGTTTGTCCACGCATATCTCCGGAACTATTAATCGGATCGTGACCATTTTTTTTTTATTGGCTTACATTTTCTTCAACTTAGGGAACAGTGCAAGTTTCATCAAGATCGATTCAGTAATTTTCAAGATATGGACTAATACGTGTAAATGTGACGGCCTGGCTTATTGATAAGAGCTACGGGTGTAGTGTCAAAGGGAAAACATCTCAAAACCTTGGTCAAATACTAGTGCAAAAACTAAAAATTACGAAATAAAAAGTAATTTAAAAAAATTAAACCGACTTCAAAAAGAAATTAACTCAAAATTATGAAATAACTTTAATTTCGGAAGTCGGTGGCATAAAACTAAAATACAGATCCCAAGACACCGACTTCCGAAATTAAAGTTATTTCATAATTTTGAGTTAATTTCTTTTTGAAGTCGGTTTAATTTTTTTAAATTACTTTTTTGTGATATTACAATGTCGTAGATAATATCAACTGTATTCTAAATTCCACTTTGTAACCAAATAAAATGCTTTCTATCAATTTCTCTTCTCGATAAACTACTTCCAAATTCGAAGAAGGTTTAGGTAGTAATTAAAACATACGATGCCTATTTTATGTCTAGAGAGTAAGCTATGTCTACTTTATGTCTATCATGGAAAGCATAATAACCAAACACATGCAAACCTTCTTGTATAAAGGAATAGAAACAGTACATGTAAATAACAAGAGTACTTATTATGGGGTTTATCACTGTGTGACCTAAGCCCGCACTTATGTCACGCTTTTCTGTGAGTTTAGTAGTACATTTTTACACAGAAAAGCGCCGAGGAATAATATCGTAATGTACTATTTCCGTGCTAACATGGGAAATATTATCTAAATTACACATAACTGTAAGAATCTAGGATAGAGTTAAACTTTTGGGCAACGATCTCTACAGTCATCATCATGATTTCAGCCGAAAGACGTCTACTGCTGGACATAGGCCTCCCCCAAGCACCTCCACTTCGACCGGTTCTGTTCTCGCATCCAACGGGTTCTTGCGGCCTTCACAAGGTCGTCGGTCCACCTTGTGGGAGGCATTCCAAGTTTCCAACGCTACGAAAGTAGGTAGTCTCTACAGTGCAAGACCACAAACATCAAAAGTTCATCATTTATTTTTGGTGGAGGGATCATACTTGAGCAAGCAATAAAAATATATTAAACTTTTTTTACCGACTTCAAAAAAAGGAGGTTATCAATTCGATACGTATGTATGTAATATTATTGGATTTGCATTATATTCACATATGATGATCTATTAGGGCTTCCAAACAAATATACAAAATTTCATAGACGTATGTATGTATGTATGTATGTATGTATGTATGTATGTATGTATGTATGTATGTATGTTTGTCCACGCATATCTCCGGAACTATTAATCGGATCGTGACCATTTTTTTTTTATTGGCTTACATTTTCTTCAACTTAGGGAACAGTGCAAGTTTCATCAAGATCGATTCAGTAATTTTCAAGATATGGACTAATACGTGTAAGTGTGACGGCCTGGCTTATTGATAAGAGCTACGGGTGTAGTGTCAAAGGGAAAACATCTCAAAACCTTGGTCAAATACTAGTGCAAAAACTAAAAATTACGAAATAAAAAGTAATTTAAAAAAATTAAACCGACTTCAAAAAGAAATTAACTCAAAATGATGAAATAACTTTAATTTCGGAAGTCGGTGGCATAAAACTAAAATACAGATCCCAAGACACCGACTTCCGAAATTAAAGTTATTTCATCATTTTGAGTTAATTTCTTTTTGAAGTCGGTTTAATTTTTTTAAATTACTTTTTTTAATATTAAAACATTTATAAATGATTAAATGTTCCAAGTTCCAATATTAATGATTATAAGAAAAAATACCTTAGGGTTAACAGCGTATTTTTTTTTAGTTCAAATAAGAAAAAAACTTTTTAACAAAAAAATTTAACCGCCGAAAAAACTGAAAAGCAAAAATAATACACCTTTTTACCGACTTCAAAAAAAAAGGAGGTTATCAATTCGATACGTATGTATGTAATATTATTGGAATTGCATTATATTCACATATGACAATCTATTAGGGCTTCCAAACAAATATACAAAATTTTATAGACGTATGTATGTATGTATGTATGTATGTATGTTTGTCCACGCATATCTCCGTAACTATTAATCGGATCGTGACCATTCTTTTTGTATTAGCTTACATTTACTTCAACTTAGGGAACAGTGCAAGTTTCATCAAAATCGGTTCAGTAATTTTCAAGATATGGACTAATACGTGTAAGTGTGACGGCACGGCGTATTGATACGAGCTACCGGTGTAGTGTCAAAGGGAAAACATCTCAAAACCTTGGTCAAATTCTAGTGCAAAAACTAAAAATTACGAAATAAAAGTAATTTAAAAAAATTAAACCGACTTCAAAAATAAATCAACTGAAAATTATGAAATAACGTTAATTTCGGAAGTCGGTGGCAAAAAACTAAAATACAGATCCCAAGACACCGACTTCCGAAATTAACGTTATTTCATAATTTTCAGTTGATTTATTTTTGAAGTCGGTTTAATTTTTTTAAATTACTTTTATTTAACCTTACTAAGTTCTTAAACTAATGCAAGTATACCTAAGTAATTATTTTGACAATGGGACCACCTCGAAAGTATACCCTTGCAAACAAAAAAGAATTATCAAAATCGGACGGACAACTCTGTAAAAAGTTATGCGTAATCTACATAAAAAATAAAAAGTAATTTAAAAAAATTAAACCGACTTCAAAGAGAAATTAACTCAAAATTATGAAATAACTTTAATTTCGGAAGTCGGTGTCTTGGGATCTGTATTTTAGTTTTATGCCACCGACTTCCGAAATTAAAGTTATTTCATAATTTTGAGTTAATTTCTCTTTGAAGTCGGTTTAATTTTTTTAAATTACTTTTTATTTCGTAATTTTTAGTTTTTGCACTAGTATTTGACCAAGGTTTTGAGATGTTTTCCCTTTGACACTACACCCGTAGCTCTTATCAATAAGCCAGGCCGTCACACTTACACGTATTAGTCCATATCTTGAAAATTACTGAATCGATCTTGATGAAACTTTCACTGTTCCCTAAGTTGAAGAAAATGTAAGCCAATAAAAAAAAATGGTCACGATCCGATTAATAGTTCCGGAGATATGCGTGGACAAACATACATACATACATACATACATACATACATACATACATACGTCTATGAAATTTTGTATATTTGTTTGGAAGCCCTAATAGATCATCATATGTGAATATAATGCAATTCCAATAATATTACATACATACGTATCGAATTGATAACCTCCTTTTTTTTTTGAAGTCGGTAAAAATATACGCGTCGACTTGCTTGAGAACCTCCTCCGTTTTTACCGACTTCAAAAAAAAGGAGGTTATCAATTCGATACGTATGTATGTAATATTATTGGAATTGCATTATATTACATAATGATGATCTATTAGGGCTTCCAAACAAATATACAAAATTTCATAGACGTATGTATGTATGTATGTATGTATGTTTGTCCACGCATATCTCCGGAACTATTAATCGGATCGTGACAATTTTTTTTTATTGGCTTACATTTTCTTCAACTTAGGGAACAGTGCAAGTTTCATCAAGATCGATTCAGTAATTTTCAAGATATGGACTAATACGTGTAAGTGTGACTGCTTGGCTTATTGATAAGAGCTACCTACGGGTGTAGTGTCAAAGGGAAAACATCTCAAAACCTTGGTCAAATACTAGTGCAAAAATTACGAAATAAAAAGTAATTTAAAAAAATTAAACCGACTTCAAAAAGAAATTAACTCAAAATTATGAAATAACTTTAATTTCGGAAGTCGGTGGCATAAAACTAAAATCCAGATCCCAAGACACCGACTTCCGAAATTAAAGTTATTTCATAATTTTGAGTTAATTTATTTTTGAAGTCGGTTGAATTTTTTTAAATTACTTTTTTTTCGTCGGTTAAAAAGAGTTTAGCATAGACATAAATTGGCATAAACAGAGAGTTTCCAAGCGGTTCCTTTAGAATTGAGGAAAATTCCAACTGAGCCAATGATCCTTACACACTTCAAATCCTCCCCATTTGTATGCTGCCGTCAAACGGCAATCTCGACGGGGTAGTGTATCGCCTGCAAATTGCAATTTATGTACGACCTGCTGTCAGCCCGTGCATCTGTTGTTGGCGTGATGGTAATGGATTTTATTTCTGGTCTTCGTTTGAGGTCGTACACCTGTTTAGATTGACGTCAGCAATCCGTCTTGATGGATCTGAAATAATTTTTATTGTTTGGCTCTGCTGTTAGTTAGATCATGTCCGTTTCTGAAGATTTTGAAGTGCTCCAAATGCTAATTAAAAAGGGTATCGAAATTTATGCTGAGAATATGAGCATAGTTAGTTCTCATTTATGTTTACTTACCATGTTTAGTCATGTCATGTGAACTATGACGGAGGTTACACGTTCATTCTGATGTCAGTTCAGTCTATGATTTATGTCAGAATGACGGGAAACTGATTGTGTAACACGTAGACTGATGGAATGATGGTCCAGAATGATGATTATTTAAATATTTTAATAATTTTTGTCAGTCTGGTCAGACTGATGCCAGAATGAACGTGTGTTTATTAGCTATCAGTCTGATGTCAGTCACTGCTTAGACAGCGATGGAGTCGCACGACATGTCGCCGCCGGCGCCGACTCCCTCGCCGCTCCCGAACGTCCCCATCTCTACCATTAGCCCCGGAGAAAGAATTTATTCTTACATTAGGAAATGTTACCTATTCTTTGGAATAAAACGAATAAAAAAAATTAAATTAAATTCTTTAATTCGATAATAATCAGCATAGTCATCTTCTTCTCCTGTGTCTAAATATTCGGAAACAATATAAATATGACATTAATTTACCAGTTATTAACAATATGATGTAATATAAAAGTACCTATGTTACTGCTATTCGTGTGTACAATCAGTTACCGCCAGCAATTAAAGAATTAAATGGAAATATGTTTAAAAATAAATTGAAGAAAATGTTAATTGATAAGGTATTTTATAATCTGCATTAGGGATGTGACAGTATACATAAAAAATCGATTATTAATGAATCGATTATTTTGCCTAGTAATAAAATCGATTAAAAAATAATCGATTTTTTCCTTTTTTTTTGATAGATTAAATTAAACGCCTGAAATAACGATAATCACTATCACAGCACTCAGTTTTATTAACCCGTCGCATGAAATTCTATTGTTATCTGTACATACCCTGTACACGCGACATGCGAAGGGTTAATAATAATAATATCAACAAGCGAAACATTAATTTTACACAAAATTTTGTAAAAAACGTAAGAAAATTTGAATTTCGCGGGCCACCTTAGCGCTTCCCCCTTAAGATACAATATCGCTCGCCATACAATTCAATGGACCATTACACACGACGAAGATAATATTATTTATTTCATATTTATGGGGATTACAAAAGGATTACAAAGATAAAATATTATAGTATCTTAGCCGTGTGGAGCGCCCTTTAGCGTCATTCATTTATTAGTTAGTGGTACACTTCGCGGTACTTTGCGGCTTCGCGCTCCTGACTAAAAAGCTGTGTTGCGCGGCCGTTCTAAATTCTAGGTGAAAAAAATCGGCAGTGAATAAGAAATCGATTTTTTATTAATCGATTTTTTGTAATATGTAAATCGATTATAAACATCGATTTTTATAGAAAAAAAATCAATTATTAATCGATTTTTTCTATAATCGATTATTTTTTCACATCCCTAATCTGCATGAGTTTTTTGATAAAAAATAGAATTTGTAAGTACCCAATTTCTTATTACTATTGCATATCTGACTCGGGTAGACTTGAAACTTGCTTGAAACAAACAAAAAAATATGTATAAGAACTTTATGTACACAGTTATGCAATAAATATATCTTTATCTGTCTCATATCTCATTCAGTAAATTTAAGTGAATTTATGGTTTTTTCATTAGCCACTTTTTATACCACCGCTTTCTTTTTCTACTAATATATATATAATAATATTACTATATTAGTCCTGTCTACGAAGGCAACGGGAGCATATTATTTTTCTTGTTAAAATCCATACTAAATGCATAAGCGTGTTATCGCGTAGAAGTTTTCGGTTAGACTGATCGTCAGTCTGACTTACCGTGTAATACCGCGCGTCATTCCATCATTCTGGCATCATTCTAGACGTGATCAAGGTCACAGACTGAACTGACATCAGAATGAACGTGTAACCTCCGTCTAACTCTTCACTGCTCGAATAGATTTTGACATGTGACTATCAGCTGACTCGACGGGTTGTTGCGAATTATGTTATTAAATTCAAGATTTTAATTCAACTTTCACCATGCGAATTTTGTTAGAAAAATATGTTACCGCAGCTATTTTATACAGTGGCAAATAACTTTAATATATAATATTATGTTGAAGTCGGCCAAATCCCGTCAGTCTACTGCGAAAGTTGTATAAAATAGGTTGTACTACACGTAGGTACCCAAACGCCATAAGGCAGGCAACTTAATTAGAGAAAGGACCTCATTTGTTTATTATCCTTGTTTGAATAAATGAACAAGTCATAAATTCAAATTAATTACACGTTGAGTCGTTAATGTCTTCATGTTCACTATTCATTTCATATATACATTCATACAGTGTCAATAATTAAAATTAACTATACGAGTGATGTCATGATTCACACATCGAGCTAGACTGGGCTATGAATAGGATCATGAATATTTAGCATGACTTTAAGGTGTCTCACAACTGTTTTTTTTAACATGGTTTTGCAACTGTGTAAAAAATTAAAAATGCTGAAGATAAAGAAGTGAAGAAGAAGTCATTTGTTATTTACATAGATTAAGCTAGTTACATATTATGTTAAAAAAATGTATTCGCCCACTCTTCTGTGCTTACTGCCTTCTAAGTGTTTTTAAAAACTGAGGCCATGCAGGGACGCAAAATGTCCCCATCCCCAGCAACACCTCCGTTCCCAACTAATCATTGATTGCATAATTACACAAAACCCTAATGAATTATACACCTAACCCATCCTCATGAATCACTCCGTCCATTGGTAAAAACAGACAGACCAGGCGCGGTAGGAGATTTTGTTTTATAATATGTAGTGAAGTAACTAAGGAACATGTCTTTTCTTCATCTCTAATATAGTAATTAATTAATTAACAACACACGAAGTAAAGACGGCCTTGTATTACATAATACTTATTTATTCTCGCCAATTATGAACTGGAGTGTAAACCACGAGGGAAATCATTCAATATTTACAGTATGGCGTGGCGTCCAAGTAGCCTGTAATGTGTTGATCATAACTAACGTCTAAATTCGTCACGAATATATGAATATTAGGACTGCTGCATGCGTCGATTCTGTAAAAATCTCACCGTGAAAACTTAGGTGAAGTGAATTTTGTTTTTTCTAGGAATTGACACTGTTGACAGTTCACTCCACGCTCACTTCACCTAAGTTTTCATGGTGAGATTTTTACAGAATAGCACCGCTGCCGCGCTGGTGTAGACGTACTCCCTGAAGGGATGGACAACGTGTGCTAATTTGGCCCTTGTGAGATTTTTTATGGATGTTTTGGGACAGCAGAACTGGGCCCTTACAAACGACATGTATCTACACGGTTCCGGTTGGTATTCATATATTTAGCAAAAAGCACTGACAGTCGGTTAAATTCTCATCGGAGATACGATAGTACTAGGTTGGTGTCAGCATGTTCAATTTCACAGCTATACAAAAAGCAAATTATGAATGAATAATATCACGCTCGCGTCAGTCTTGCCAATTAGCAACTGCAGCCCAAAATGACCAATGATCAGGGTTTCTGACTTCAGAAACCAAATCCTCTTCAGGGGCAAGTTTATTGAGAATATGGGTTAGGAGTCGTTCGGCCCACTATGGAACTTGGACCGCGGACCAGTTACCCCTATACCGCAAAAGAAGTATCTTTTGCAGTCAATTGTCGAACTCAAAAGCATTTATTTCAATCAAACCATGTATAGGCATTTTTTAATTGTCAAGGAGTCGGTCAGTTAGTAAGAAAGTTGAAGCTAGTTTAACTTCTTTGACAAGTATTCAATCAATTATCTTGTCTTGCATGTTGTATCTGAAAGACGAAAGTAGGCATGATCTAATTGAGCATAAGCTGCCAGAGGTAACGAATAATAAGTCGACGTAATGCTTAAATATAGATGCCCAATAAACTTGAACGGTGACCATAGTAACGAAATACACCACATCCAAAGTGGGTGACCTCGCGCGAGTATTGAACCAAGACTCCAATGTTTTGTTCAAAAACTTCAAAACATTGACATGTACACAATACAATGAATAGTAAATAAGAATGGCGTGTATTTATTTATTGATCTTATTGTGCTAGGTTTATGAAAATTTGAGGACAAACAAAACAGATTTGGTAGCTCCTTTTAAACATGTTCATCAACTCTGAAACTTATTACTTCGCTGTAGTGGTCGTGACTTTATATCGGTTTACCTCGTGTTTTGATGCGATGAGACAATTGTTCTAAGTTTATTTTAGTGTTGGTGACATTTGCAAATAAACGCGATAGATTCTCAAATGTATTCTCATTCATTTGTTTTATGGTCGTGAGACCTTGTCCAGAAAGGGCGAATTCGCCGCGATTCTCTCGTGCGTATTACGCGCGTCCAGAAGGAGCGTACCAACGCGCGAGCATTTGGGTTCGAATTTCATTTGACAGTAGAAAACATGGAGTTGAACGCTCTGGAGTTCGCGCGTCAAGTGGACGCAACAAGGAGTCTCTAGTATCTCGACTCGCGCGCAATACGCGCGAATCAAGCGCGAGTCGAGAGTCTGGCGAACTGCACGCGATTTACGCGCGTATTTTGAAATCACGCGATGCTTGTGGACGCGATGTATTGGCGCCTAGTATCTCGTTAACGCGCGAATGGATTCGCGCGGAAACATTTCGCGGCGAATTCGTCCCTTCTGGACAAGGTAGCTCAGCATCGACATCTTGCTCATCAACATTGAGAAAATGACATCCTACCGCAATGGCTTTCGTTAAAGCCATTTTTTGTTCGATCCTATATTATCTTGGTCTTCTAGTCGTAATTCGTTGCTATTTACTCAGCCCTTTGTAGTCTACTGTCAGAATGATGTCGGCTTCTTTCAGGTTCCGAAAGAAACTACACTTGGTTTCTCCGTTTTCTGCATACCAGTTTTCTTGCACAGCTCTATGTCGAATTAAACCTGCCGTGCTTCGGATCTGGTTTTACTATGAAACATAAAAAAAAATCTCATACACTTTGTTACGTGGTTCTCCGTAGAACCAAAATACATTTTATAACATTATTTTAGTCCAATAACTTATTTCGTTTGGCATGCCGTGGCTATTTCCTGTTGCTATTTCTGGAGTTGATACATTATTTGCCACATGACTACACTGAACACAGTCCCCGTTGCCCTTGGACCTTCACCATTAAATTATATTTCTGACACCTGACTATATGTTTAAGCTCGATGTCTAATGTAAAGCTGTTAGATTTTGTTCATCGAGGATGTAAATACTGTATGCTACTGTAAAAGTAAATTGCAGGAAAAAAGTTAGCGATTATTAACACAGTTTTATTTTGTTAAACTCTAACTACTAACTCGAGATGTAATTTTATAGTTTTTATTTTACTTACTATTGATGTCCCATTTATGGGCAAAGGCCTCCCTACTCTCCTTTCACCTCTCTCTGTCCAGAGCTGCCACATTTTTATAGTAACCTGCCGGTCGATTCTGTAAAAATCTCACCGTGAAAACTTAGGTGAAGTGAGTTTGTTTTTGCTAGGACTTGACAGCTCACTCCACGCTCACTCCACCTAAGTTTTCACGGCTAGATTTTTACAGAATAGCACCGCTGCACCCTAATTGCGTAACAAACTATTACTAGGTATCAGTTTGAATCATTTTGAAGCATATTGCTAATATATTGCTCCATATAAAAATGTATTTGCTCAACAACGTAGATAACGCAATGGATGTTGTTCAACTGACAAAATGAAACCCATTGCTACTGATAGTGTGATACGCAATTACCCTGCTGTATGTTATTTTGAGTCCGCGTATCACTGGTCAGTTTCCCTCAGTCGTCAGTTTATTTAATTCGCCAGTTTCGTTGATTAGTCAGTTTCACTAATTCGTCAGTTTTACCGATTAGACAGTTGCGTTAACTCGACAGTTTCCAGTATATTAGGGTTTCTTAATCCCTAATCAAAATAAAACCTACACGGTGCACTAACTATTTAAATAACCTAATTATGGGTACCGTGCGCATATCGTAAAGAGATGATCGCCAGGTTCGTCTTGCGTTGATCTTGATCTCAATATGGTTTGCTATTTATAAGCTCTCGTGCGGTAATTGTAGACTGAACCTACGAACATCAATAGGTACTCTTTACTCAGTGACGTGACAGTTCATTTGTTACACTAACTAGACGGTCTACGTATTAACTTCGTTCAAGTTTAAGCTTAACCACGTCATTCGGCCTCTTGAGCACCGCTTTTTCCGCTCGGCGCGAAACTTTGTAAGTAAAATAAAATATGTAGATGGATTACCTACTTATTTGGTTACGGTATTTTATTCCGGTTGAAATAAAGTATCTTTATCGGGAACACCATCGGGCATTCTATTAATTAACTTCCCAGTCCGATAACAAGCGGGAAAATCGTTGTCCCCATCGATATACAAATAAACAAAATGGCCTGGAATGGTATTTTTTTAAATTGGTTTTCTGTTGAGCTTTTATAAATGCAATGTACCTAACTAAATTAATCCAATAACTTGGAAACTATCATAGTTAATCATGGGTTAGCAAAATTGACTCTATTTAAATACTTATTCGTTATAATAACGGCGAATAGACCCATTTCATGTACTAGAACTAATCACTTTAGATCATAAAATTAATCGTTCGACAATTTAGGAGTTTATTTCAATTAACCATATAGGGAAGAAATTGCTTGTAAGTAGTATGAGAGTACGCAACTCCCACGTGGCATTGTCCAACAATAAACAATCGGTGTAGACAAACATTCTAGTTGTGTGTGCCTTTGAAGAAGGCCACATAAACCCACCACAGGAAACCACAACCTTGGGGTACCTAGAATATAGTACAGTACCTACTACTAACACACGACGATAAAAATAACCCATTGTACGATAGAGTTCATTTAAAACCACCATTTGATTGGTGCCAATTGTATTAGACGTTAGGTATTCGACGTATTTGTCCTACTTTCCGTATTAAAACACGAACTTTCATGGCCATAAGGAATACTCACCTAAATTCTGATCGTAAATTATTTACTCCAGAGACGCGGTGATGTCCCAATTCAATACGCTAATTGACCTACAAAAGTTGAAACAAATGGCTAAGCTACTTAACTAATAAATTAACAAAATTAGCGCGTCAAGCGCCTGGAATGGACATCAAACATGATGTACCGAATTTTTATTTCACTGATAGAAAATCTTACCAAGTTATCATGATTTTCATCGTCCAAAAGAGGTTTTTGTAGAGTTAAATCATAGACTTGATTAGACTAGATAGAGTAGGTCTGTATTGTTTTTGGCATCCCGAGTACCTACTAAACTCTGTCCACTAGGATAACCGTTTTTTGACACATGGAAGTGGAACTAGTGAAGTGATTGCAGCAGGTTACATGCTCTGTGCTGTGATTGCAGCAACGTTATAAGTTATTTCACCGTGTAAATTTAGGTGAAGTGAGCGTGGAGTGAGCTGTCAATAGTGTCAATTCTTAGCAAAAACAAACTCACTTCACCTAAGTTTTCACGGTGACATTTTTACAGAATCGACCGGCTGTGGCCCTGTGCCTTAGGTGATTTGTCAACCTATAGCTGTTAATCCCTGACGACTAGGTCCTCAAACTCAACAGTTCTCTAGGTCTGACATTAGATACCTTTCTTCTTCTTCTTCGTGTCGCTGGCACGACTGTATTTTAAATCTTGTTTTCCCAAAACTTTGCCACTTCCACGGCGTTGTCGGTGGCAGTGCAGAGGTCACTTTGACTGCATGTTTTGGGACACAGAGGGCAGGATAGGAGGTGGAGCATGGTAAGTCATGCTCCGGGCAAATCCTTTGACTGTCGCAATATATAGAGGATGGCTATGAGGCACGAAAGATCACTGGCGTCGTCCTTGTAGACTTGTCAGCGGCTTATGATACCTACCTTTCAGAAAACCCATCATCATTTCAGCCAAAAGACATCCACTGCTGGAAATAGGCCTCTCCCAAGCACCGCCTAGCTTTAACTTCAACATCGTCCTCTAATTCAATAATTCTTTAATTACAAAGTACCTACTTCTCGACATTTTCAGATCCGCCATGACCATGCAGTGAAGCGAACATGACGATACTTCTGTACGACTATTTCGACCTGGAGGAGAGGTCCTCCAGCACACTGAATGTGTGGAAAGGTAAGATATTATATGAGGAAGGGCAGCTCACACCAGAACCCTATTAGCGTAACACACTTTCGATCTCAATCTGACTCTTTTAGAAGAATATTGCTAATCCGTTGCTCATGGACGACGCGCCGTCAAGTTTATTTTCAGGGGGTGCACTTCAGGCTCTTCAGCTGAACGAAGCAGGCTCGATCATTTTTGCACTTCACCTATGATGTAGTGGATATTGCTATGTTAGATTATCATTTGTCCATACATACAAGGAGACAGTTTGTCAACATACGTCGATTAGTTTTTCGGAAATAGGAGTTCGGTACTTTGCGGACTAATACACAAAAGGTTTATAATCGAGAGATTGCAGAATACAATCGAAAATTTTAGGACCTCGCCTCAAATAGGTTGAGTTCTCTATTATTCTATTAGGCGTATTTGGATATTTTTAGTTCTGAAAGTTTTTACACCTCTACATTTTATTTTGAAGCCAGGGAGGTGCAAGTGCATCTTGCTTCGCTCCCGGCGCCTCGCCTATGCCAACTAAGCAATGGAATGGGCGCCGGGACAACGCCGGGAAACATAATTATGTTCGAAAAATTTGTCTGCACAACAACGTAAATAACGCGCGCGAGCCAAAAAGTTTGTGAAAAAGTAAAAAACGCGCGAAAAGCTTTCTGCCTTCCTTCGTTCGTAGGTAATTGTTTACTCAAAATTGTATGTAAATAAATAAACGTAGGTACTATTCTTATTCATAAGTTGCACATACTTATTTTTCATAGAGGGTGATAAAAAGTAGAGTGTCGTCCACCTCGGGAGCAACATTTAAGCTCGAGTGACGTACTTACTTTGTAAACACTCTCGCCTTCAAAATAGTTGTTTGCTCCCTTGGCAACCAATCTACTATTTTAGCATGCTTATTCAATTATGAATTGGTTAAGGCAGATATCTGCGGGGTAATTTCGTAACAGTACACCAACAGTAGGAATGGCATTCATTTTGACCGGTCAACAACATTCATTGCGTTATTTACGCTGTTGAGAAGACAAATTTTCGACATGCAATGCGCAGTGGATGATAGTACTTTAGAGAATGGATTAATAAGTGTGTCACGCAATTAGGGTACTTACTGATCTACTGTCTTGACTACAAAAAGTACTAATTTACTGAAATTATTATTTTCGGCCACTAAGGTTTAGGTGGGCAGAATTAGGTATACATGTGAACGAATCCTACTGCCCGAGTTTATTATCATATTGAGCAGAACATAGACTAATCGCTAAGTCAATCAACCGGATAACAAGCACATTCAAGTATGTACTCATCGTTTATCGGTCTTATGTCACTATGAGCTCACGTTTGCCAACACCACTCCTTTTTTAGGCCAGTTGACTTTTAAACACTGTTTAAAAGTATTTGGTAATTTTCATCACCATGAATATTATCAAGCTAAGTAGCGTTTTGGTGTAAAAATTTTTGCGAACAACTTATGATTCTGTAGTCAAACTAATCAGAAAGTAAATGGAAGACATGCCTTCAGATAGTACTAGCGTGGTAGGTAGTCACTCACAAGGTGGACCGTCAGCGTCAAGCGAATCCGCTAGATGTGGTTGATGCAAAACCGATTGCTGTGGGGTTTCTGGGAGGGGGGGGGCATGCCAATCAGTCGAGGACTTTCAGCTAATATCTACATAATTTGAAAGAATAGTAAAAGAAGTTCGAGGTTCGATATACATATTATGCAAATACGGTATGAGTAATTATTGAACGGTTTCCGGATTGTTTGACCCAATTTTTCGTGAGGTTATCTGTTATTTTTTTTATTACACTGGTTTTATCCGATTCACAAAAGTACTTTTCTCTTTTCAGGATGCCATCTAATACTATACGTCTGTGCTGCCGCTTTCGGCATCACCAATTACGTATTTTTCCAAAATACGAAGGGATTGGTTGGCGGAAACTGCCCGTTGTATCCGCGCAAACTCGAGTTCCATAGCGTTGAGGTGCCTGAGACTCCTGAAACTCAAAATTATAATGATATACACGAATTTACTAAGAATATAACTGATGATGCTCAAGCTAATGCAACCGTCCCTAATACAGATGAGAATGGAAAAGTGAAGAGAGAGACCAACGACACTGACACAGTTGTGACTGAGCCAACGTTAGATGGCGAGGCATTCTTTACCGGTAAGTTTTCTACCGGTACTTTAACTATTACTGATATCGAGGCAAGATTGAGGAATCTTAAGTAATAGGTAATACGGGCTGATGTCCGCAACTCCACGTCAATGCGCGTATGCCTCGATATCAATAATACTTAAAGTGCTACTTATCGTAGTTATTATCACGCCATAAAAATAAGTTTTACAAGCGTTACTTAATGCCGAGGCAGTAAAACTAGTCATCATGAAACAAAAGAATTAAAAGTTACGTTTTTTATACGTCTAAGGGCGCATTCCACCAAATTTTTATACTCTTTTTCATACCTACTAGAACTGTCAGACGTCAATTTTATTCCATGAATAAAAGATATCTTGACTTTGTTAAAATCAGCCCTGAATGTTTTATTGTTGTGCAAAATAGCAAAAACATAATATTTTCCCAGAAAGGAAAATCGGGGAGCCCAGCTCTTTTTTTTTCGTTAGCCTTTGTCCCACTGCTGGGCAAAGGCTTCCCCCATATTCTTCCACCTTTCCTTGTGCTCTTTTTTAACATATTTATATGTAAGTACAGCTTGTATCAGAAATGTGTGAAGAATAATCAACTGTCCCATACATTTGAGTAGAGTAAGAATATAATTTTTGTATGGGACATCTGATTATTTTTTCCAGATTAAGATGTTGGTCCCATGAAGAAAGTTTTTCAGTTTGATGGTTTGTACCTCAACCTTAAACATGACCACACATTTCTGAAGCACGCTGTATAGTTTCAGGTCTGTATTACCCCAAGGGCGATTGTGCACTACAAGGAATTTTACTGTTCGGCAGTCCGATTTTTTACGGTCCCTTATACGCATGCCATAATAAAAAAATAAAATCGGACCGCCCCGGACAGTAAAATTCCTTGTAGTGCACAAACGCCCCAAGGGTTAGAAATGAGGTGTAAAGTATTGGTAGGTACTGGCGAAATGTATTACCTGGTGCCATTTTGCCAGTTATGTTTGAGTGTAACAGGGGGCGAAAGTTCTATGTTAAGGGTCTATAGAGGTATGAGGAACAGGGTGTAAAGTTCACTCATACTCCATAGAAAAGGGAGGATCCTCCGACAGTCCGACCAGACGGGTAGTATGTCTCTCGGACAACTGCCCGATGATTCATCTCGGGCCGTTGTATATGCTATATGCGCGGTAAATTCTGCTTGCGAGATGCAGAATTTTCTGTGACGTTTGTAGATACCAGAGACAGGAGAGGAGGAGAGGTCTCTGGTATTCTGCCTATAACTGAAACCCACCGTTTTATATTTCAATTGTTTGTCAAGGGCCTGAAGCACGTCCCGCCGGGAAACCATGGATTAGTTATCTCTCTGTAACTCTCCTCGTGAAACGGAAACCTCAAAGTAACGGGAATTCATTTTCTTTCCCTTGTGTGTGGATTTATTTATTTTCGTTTAAATTACTAACTGTGAGGCAAAATTAACTAACTATTTTTGGTTTGAGTTTCTTTAAATTAGTCACATTTTTATTGTGAATTCCATCATTTAACTTTCGGGTACCGAATACCTGAACGACATAGTTGCATGTGTTTGTTTCTAGAAAATAGTAGAACTCGTACTCGTCTTGAATAGCTCCAATTACCTACTACCAAAGACTCTGCAGTATGCACCTTCCTATTGCAATTGTACCTACTTAATTAAGTCACATAAAATATTGTAATTTTCTTAATAAGGTCAGTCCATGTCAACTTATTTTCTTTCTCAAACTGATTTCAGAGAACAAGACGCAACGCTTAGCATTGCACACATCAAGGACGGTGTTCGAGACGAACACCGACTGTGATTTTGCCGAGTACATGCCCCTTATGTCCATGATCTTCGCTGGCGTGTGGATCACGCTGTTCACGATGTGTCCACGGGGAGGACACGCCAGATCCGGGTTAGTAACTAACCATGGTATAAAAAATAAAGGGGAACAGTGGCGTATATAACGAAAATTAATCGATGATGAAATATAATTAGCAACTTAATCCGTTTTGAAACACGATGAATTGATGTCGCCCTAGACCTACACCTGAGTTAGTTTTGAATCTGTGTCCTTATCTTGGAAAATTACTTAATTACCTCGGTATTCGGTGCAACCTGAAAAAGAAGTTTGTGACAGGCCATAATCCACCCAACATATTTTTTTTATCTGGTTACTACAACACTACAACAAATTACATACAAGACAACATAATTTGTAATTGGAACAGCACTGGGTTGGCTAAAGTCCAACGAGGTCACAATGCGGAAGATTAGAAAAGTCTCGTTAACGAAGAAACTTGTTGTTAAATACCTACTTGGTTATAATACCACTTCTTGATTTGTATAAATACCTCATGAAGTCATTCCAGTGCAAAGTTCCATTCATATTTTTATTGGTTGAAAGTAATTTAGTAAATCATTGCAATGGACAGGAGAATTTAGGTATACTTACCTATCTTTTGAACCTAGATCTACAGTGTGGACACAACAATACCACAATAAATGAAAATACTACCAAAACTATTGCTTAGAAGTATTTTGAATCCATCAAAATAAATCTTAACATCGATTTAAAAATAAAGATTTTTTCAAATAAACTAAATAGTAGGTAGTGATGGGCCGTCTATGGGTATTGCCAATCTTTGACTAGTTATAGTGACTAAACTATTGGATATAATTGATTGATTTTTTTTATACAGACTTGTCGTATCCTCGTCCCTCCCGCATTGTTTCTTAGCTACTTACTGCGTATTTATTGGCGAGTACTGTTTAAATTCCTTCTGTTTGATTGTCGTGGACAAGTGTACCTAAATAGAATACCAGCATGTCCTGAATTGCTATAATTACTCTGTAAAAATCTCACCGTGAATACCTAGATGAAACGAGCTGTCATTCCACCAGCCGGTCATATTGTACGTACTTAGATATTATCAATTTCAGACTGCAGGAGCCATGGCGTATACTACCTCCAGCACTTTTGTTCGCACTGGTAATGGTCGGGGTCACTGGACGCAGCTTCACGTTAACCAACGGAGGCCTGCAAGATTTTTGTGCAGGCTTCCACAACGTCACTAATTCTACCACGTAAGTCTAGAACTACCAACAGTCTTGCCGACCATTATTAGATAACTAGTGCCCAGGCGCGGTCGCAGCCCAAGATTTTGGGGGGGGTCACCGTGGGTGCCGAGGAATATTTTAAGGGTATTTTAATATTTTCTCCTTGTTGTTGGTCTAATGGTCGCAAGCGTTACTGCTGAGCATGAGGTCTTAGCTGGGTTCGATTCCTAGGTCGGGTAAAGTGTTATTGGGTTTTTCCATCAGAAATTTCTCAGAAGCCTGGAGTCTGGATTTGTGCCCGGTTGGCGGCAGTAGACTCGCCCCTATGACATGGCACTTAATAACTGGTGAAATGTGGGTGTAAGTACTATAAATGAAGGTACACACCTGCCTAACCCTTTGGGGATTAAAGGCGTGACGTTAAGGTTCATGTATAGACGCCAGCACATCAAGTTACAGCAGGTTCGACCTCGAAAATTTTAACAACCCGTTTTTATAACAACCCGTCTCTGTTTGGTCAGGTTTTGTTATATATTTTCAAGCAGAAATAGGAGTTACATTGTCGACTTATGCAGGCAAGCTCAAAATGCAACTAGCAGAATGCAGAGTAAGAGCACAGAGAGCGACAAAGCGAGCTCAAAAATGCACTCTCGTATAGATTAGATTTTCTTTCGATCATTCCAAAAGGACTAGGAATTACTTGGTTCGTCGACTTAAGAAGAAAAGCTCAAGAATCAACAGAATGTAGATCGCAAGAGCGAGCGAAGCGAAAATCCTTGAATACCTAGTCTCTGTTTGCTCTTAACCATCGTATAGAAAGAGAACTTACTTTATCGAATTATGACGGAAAGCTAAAACTCATTTTAAAACAGTTTAGGTTTTGGAATCTGGCCATAACCGAAGCTTTTCAAACCTTCGGCGGTGCCCGATATCCCGAGTTTGCTTCGCTCGCTCTTGCATCCTACATTATATATTTTATAACAGGCTTTATAAAGTAAAAACTTTTTTAGGCGCGTTAAAAACCCCGTGTCATTTCATAGTTTTAAGTTGTTACTTCTGTCGGCAGTCCCCATGTCTGCCTATGTTCTTAATGTTTTTGTATAATTATTATCACGAATATTATTTATTTTAGGTGTTCTTCAGTTAACGCGTTCCTGGAACTGAATTGGAATGCAACGTGGGCCTTCAGCGGGCGGGTGGCAGCAACGCGCGCCGCCTGCGCCGGAGTCGTGGCCAGCTGGGCCTGCGCCGCCGCCTTACTGCTGGCGCGCTGCCTCGTCGCGCCGGACTTCGTGCTCAGGCGCACGGATGTCTACCTTGCTAAGGACTCTCAACAGGTAACATTTTTTTAAATTGGATGGCAAACAAAATAATTACTTTCCTAATAACTCTTAACGGTATCCACTACAGTAATCAATGATTATACCTCAGTAACTTCGTCCCTGTCCGAACGCTAGATAGCTCGCGATATTATGTGTATCGCGAGCTATCTAGTTAATGAGGTAAGCACTTTTTAATTGGCATCAATTTATTAAACTTATAATTATTTACAGAAAATTATCCCACACCTGTTGAAGACGCAAAAATACCATAAACGTTCCAACCAGAGCTCGCCGAGCAAACGTGACAACACGTCAATGCGGTCAGAGACTACGATCACCACAGGACTGGTGACAGCGTCTGTGGAGCAAGAACAGGACTCTGCCCCCACCTCCCAGAAGTCGACGCCGGTCAACTCGCCGCACAAAACTGACGACATTGAAATGACCTACACGTCGCAAGAACGCATTAACAATCACAATCATTAATAGCGTTATTTCTTTTGACTTTGCTTATGAAACTTTAAACCAGCATAGCTATTCACAACCACTCGATACGCTTCCGTACCGGATCGAACATCATCAATGCAATTGTAGGAGTCCTAGTCTAAAAGCTATTCACAAGCCCAAAACCCGAAAAAATTGTCAGTTTAAGGGCTAATTTTTCCAACGCCAGATAATTTTTGGATTTTTTGACAGTTGCAATCATCAATTATCAAATTATCTGTCGATTCCAAAATTAACCCTAAGGGCTGACTTTTCCATCGCCAGATTACTTTTATTCGAGGAATAAAATTGACGTTTGACAGATTTTATTACCGCATTTACACAATCGTGTTCGCCATTCGCCTCGTCACTCGACGAACGATTCGACGAAACATTCGTATACGAGGGCCGTCGCGAACTACTGTTCACACATTCGCGGAGTGAATTATTTTGACAACGCGAGCGCGAATCGCGAGGCGAGCCACGAGGCGAATAGTGAGCGCACTGTTTACATATGCGTGTTCGTTATTCGCCTCGCCGCTAGCGCTATTCTTTAAGGGCAAGGGGACAAGGCAAATCAGGTTATCGAAATAAGTGTAATTTTCGACACGATAGCCTGTCGGATGGTTGTGAATAGCTTTGCAGATGTGTTTTATAAGGCAATTGAGCTGACTTTTTTGTGACAACTCCTTGAAGGTTTCGCAAAACAAGCTAATTTACAATATAACTCCTGCCACGGCAGGCCTGATGCGCTCTGGTTTTGCACTTGAGTTCACATGACCCAAATAATACCTAACTTGGCAGAATACTTGATGGTATTTTTTGCTACGTTAATCTGAAGTTCATTTATAGTTAGTTTATGTAAGGTAGGTAGGTACCTATAATAATGATTCGTAAATAGGTAGGTACTATTTTTTTTTGTATTGTAAATGGAAATAAATTGTCCAATCAAGACTTCTTCTCACTGCTACTGTTTACAATTTTATTTTATTATTTGCCATTTAAGTTAAAAATAAATACAAATCATAAATCGCATCAGCTATTTTATTTTGATTCTAATACATGGCCCAGAAAAGGGTGACCTCGCATTGTAGGTATTGTATTGGCTCTCCGTTCAATGAGAAGTCCGCCTAAACTGGAAATGACTGATAATAAGTCGTCGACTCGTTGTGCGAATAGTACCATTGGTGTAGCATTTATTAGGAGGACGACGATATAAGTTTTGGGCAGGTTGTCAGTGTGGGCTAACATCACTGGTCACTGACCTCTATCATACAATTTGTACATTTAGTATTTTATCTATGCATACAATGTAATACAGGCACTGTTTTTTACATTATACAATAGAGGTCACTTAATACAGGCACAATACAGGTCAGTGACTAACATATATTACTCTATGTAAAAGGTTTCATGCTCTGTGACTCTATGGGACCAACGACCAACCATATATGGAGATTTTGAAATCCAGGGAGGCTTGGCAATCAAAGACACCGCGCGGGTACCTAGATAAAATATGTCAGTTGTGGAAAATGGCACAAAACTATTGAGTTAGTAAGTACTATGTAAACAGAAAAGTAAAATGTCGAGTAAGTGTTTGGCCAGACTGGGGAGCGGGGGCGGAGCGGCGAACTCAAACATATGAACTTCCTTTGAGTGTCCATAGTGGGCACGCGGGCGCGGTGAGCGGCGCGGGCTGCTCTCGGCGCGGGGTGCGCGCGGACACAAGGCAACTAAGGCCACAGCTCGTTCATACTAATGGCCGCAGTGAGTGCGCGGCGCGGGCGCGGGCGGCCCGCTAAATTTCTCAAAACTTCTTCGAGCTTTTTTCTAGTAAAGATAAGTCTTCTTCATCCATATTATATTTTGGCAAACACTGGACATGACAACACGCAGAACGCAGCCGCGCTCCAGTGCGGACAGGGAGCCCGCGCGCGTTCCCGCACCCGCACCCGCGCCCGCTCGCGCGCCCCAGTCTGGACGGACACTTTATGTATGATTGTGTAGTCTTTGTCGCGTCTTTTTTCTTTATGGAGTCTATCCCTGCGTTCCGAGTTAGGAAATAATCGATTTGAGCGTGCTTAAACCCGTACCGAATTAGCATGAGCGCGATAACGATGTGACGTGAATCGTCATAGATGACGTCATGACATGCGCCATAACGCCGACCATGCCGGATGCCTTCATGATGACATTGAGATAGTAATGCTTTAGAATAATATCACCGTAAGCGCTGTCAAAAATGACAGTGTGTGTGTGAGGATGTGTCAGTGTGTGTTTTGTTTTGAGCTTGGCATCATGGATAGTGGTAGAGTGTCAGGGTTGTATCTTGATCAAAATATGATTCACGACATTAACAGGTACATATTAAAGAGAATTAGAATCATTAATACATCTTTCTAAGATATATTTCTACCATTAACAGTTTTCCATAAGAGATTAGCGATTATACAAAGAAATACTGTATTAATATCGTTTTGACATTGAGTAAGCACTGTGAGCGCGTTCACGAGCGTTCCGAATTGTTGACCGCTCTCAGCTGTCTTAATCGTAATATCTAAATCGGAACGCATGTGACATGATGTGAGCGATTATAGCTAATTTGGAAAGCGGCCTTTTACAGTATTTCCTTGTATAAACACCACATTTCTTCTTCTTTTGTTAGATGGCGACTGTCAGCCAGATGCACAATTTCGAAAATGCCACGTTAGGATGATGCAACTCAAAACAAAACACACACTCTCTTACTCTAACTCTCACTCTAATAATTGTAGCCATTGTAGGTATGCACTTTAGAGTAAGAAAGCTATAGAGCATCGGGTAGCGTTGAAAAAACTGGCACGCACTGAGAGACGGAAATAGTATAGCTTTATCCTTTTCTTGTGGAAATGAAATGGAGCTACCCGCCGTCTATGCTTTTCTTTGTCTACTAAGGTATGCACCCTTTTTTTGTAGGTATTTCCAGTCCATACTTTTCTATGTCAATGGTTTAATCACTCTCTAATCGATTATTTCCAAACTCGGAACGCAGGGATATTCTGTCATGCCAATTGCCAATGTATCTGTCACCCGTATAAGCAAGAAAAACAAAAAAAATGTGAAAATTGAGTTTTTTAGCAGACATCACATTACAAAATATTTCGTGATTACAGAGCACAGAGTACTTTTTGATAGACTGAAATTATAGAGATTAAATAAAAATTACAACAATGATTCCATTTGCGAGTCAGGTAAACAGATTTACAATCTTAAATAGATGGTCTAGTTTTTATAGGTCACGTGAAGATCCATTAAAAGTCGTATACCCTTTAAAAAACCGGAGCCTTGTTAAAATTAGTGGTCCTGAAGCAGTACAATTTCTTCAGGGTCTTATTACGAACGACATGAACCATTTTGAAGAAGGCGCAAAATCCATGTATGCTATGTTTTTGAATAACAGGGGCAGAGTTTTATATGATACTTTAGTACATAAATGGGGTACTAACCGTGAAAATACATTCATGCTTGAATGCGACAAAGGTATCAAACATTTATTACAACATCATCTAAAGATTTACAAGTTGAAAAGAAAAATAAATGTTGAAGATGTAAGTGAGCAGTTCAAAATATGGGCCTTGATAGCACCTCCAGATGTTGAGAAAGATTTGTGCGGAATAGATATGAAATATCATATAAGCGTATACAAGGATCCACGGCTGGCGGATCTTGGTCATAGACTGATAACTACACCAGGAATGGGACAGGTTGATATTCGTCAAGCTGTTGGACGTGATACTGTTGTTAAAAGTGACCAAGCTGAGTATCGAGCTCTGAAGTATAATTTAGGTGTATGCGAGGGGGCTGAAGATTTGTACCCCGGTACTTGTTTTCCTCTAGAAGTTAATTGTGACTACCTCCATGGAGTCAGTTTTCATAAAGGCTGTTATATTGGTCAAGAATTAACTGCTCGCGTTCACCACACAGGCGTAGTAAGGAAAAGAATAATGCCCATCAAATTATCCAATATAAAAACGGAGGAAGATCTTCGAAGAGATGCCACAATCTGGGGTCATTTTGTAAATGGAAGAAAAACTAATTTGGGGAAGTTCAAAGTTCATGAGGGTAGTCATGGTTTAGGGTTAGTTAGAATAAAAGAGGCACTAGAAGTGGAAAGTATAAGTATTGGGTTGAACCCAGTTGGAATTATTAAGCCACATTGGTGGCCTGTAGAAGCTCCTAAAGAAAAGTTGACCTTAAAATCTGAAACTGCCACAACAGCTCCTAAGCCAACTGATGTCATCTTATAAACAGTATAAAACTTTAGGTAAAACATTTCATACACATTAATTAACTCATTCAAGTATTAAAATATTAAAGAATAGTAGGCCTTTTAGCCAAACAAAGTATAAGTATTACAGGAATTAGTCCATTTGCCACTTTGAGAAATTCAAACTATTAGGCAAGATTCACAGACTGCACTTTAACTTGTTTTTGTATAAATTGATATTAACATTGTTTGGCTAATTAATTAGTAAGAAGTACCAACTGTTTTATGTAACCTATGGCCAGTGTGCTCTATCTCTGTTTCAAATAATTTCAGAGAAATTTGTCTCATGCAACCACAGGAAGGTACTTTCTTGTATCATCCTTTTCAGTAGTTGGGTTTTAGTTTTTAAATTTATTTTTCCAGTTATAGGGGTGAGCCTATTGCCATCAACTAGGCACAAATCCAGACTCCGGACTGCTGCTGAGAAATTCCAGATGGAATAAACCAATAACACTGCCCAACCTGGGAATCAAACCTAGGACCTCATGTTCAGGTCACGAATGAGAGACGAGTACCCACTTTTTCGGTCGATGTTTCGGCACAGACGGACATCTACATTGAATATATTATGTAGACTATTGAAAAATCAAAATTTGATTTATAACAAAAGAAATTCAATTGTGTCTCATTAGCCACATCATACATGTAAGCTACTACTTGTTCGGGTAGAAGCTGCTCGGCTTAGCTCGATTTCTGCCTAGCCAAATCAAACATGATTAAGCGAAGGTAGATGCTGAACGAAGTTTGCTGATGAGCCGTTGTAGTAATTACTTCGGGTTGGCTGTGTTGTTCAATAAATACTACCGAATCCTAACGTGTGTGTAGCACCCTAAAAAGATAGAAGGACTAAAGCAACAACTGATGTGGTTCAGTTTGCGTAACAGAACACAAAATATTGCATTTGATTATTCATTGTTTTCTTATGATTTTTTTTTTTGCAGTAACGCCATGGAAGGTTTATCAGCAAAGGAAGAGCCAGTGGACATAGTCTATGATTTTAAGTGCACTTCATGTGGATTACATGAGAAACCTCACTACAAAGGAACAAATCCGCCATTTTCACGCAATATAGTGCTTAAGTCCCCAAGCTATGTGATGAAGGACCCTTTCAGTCCACCAGGGAAAGGAGAAATTCTGGTCCTGGGATCTGATTGTACTGCTTGTGGAGAAACTGTCTGTATCAACAAAGAGTGCAGTTTATTTTACAAAAAAATATATTGTTTAGATTGTGCTAATAAATTAATTGAAACATTTCCTGTTGAAATAAAAAGTAAATTAGTTCAAATAAAAAAAAAGTAATATTTAAGATTTTGGTTGTTTCATTTACTGAAGTGCGAGGACTATACGACATATATATGTAGTTGCCGGTATTTCTGTGATGAGAAGGTCCTGGCGAAGTGCAGTGGGAATCACGGTTTTCACTGACAAAACAAGCGATGGGAGGTCTGGTAAAACGCAGCTGCCCGTGATTCATCATCATCATTTCAGCCGAAAGAAGTCCACTGCTGCACATAGGCGTCCCCCAAGCACCTCCACTTCGACCGGTTCTGCTCTGCTTCCCGCATCCAGCGAATTCCTGCGGCCTACACAAGTCGTCGGTCCACTTTCTGAAAAATATTAAAGTAGGTAGGTACTAATTATAAAATTACTAGCTGCGCCCCGCGCCTTCACCCGCGTAAATCCCGTGGGAATATCGGGATAAGTAGTAAGTAATAGTAGCCTATATGTTAATCCAGGGTGCCAGTTACCCCCATACAAAGTTTTATCAAAATTGGTCCAGCCGTTGGAGCGTGAAGAAGTAACAAACATAATAAACACACACACACTCACAAACTTTTGCCTTTATAATAATTAGGTCTTTACCTATGAAATTGCCGATTTTTGATACTGGCTATTGTGAAGACCGATATCTTTCATTCTATTTAGAATTACAAATTCAAATTAATTTTATATTATAGCATGACATGTTGTTTTCAAAATCAGTTGTTCATTTGTTTTCCGGCCGTTCGATTTTTTTTTTAATATCGCTGTTTCTGTAACCATGGAAAAATCGAAATTGCGCGATATTTTCGAATACGAGTTCTGTCGGGGCACCAACAGCACAGACAGCACGCACGTGTATGGATATGGTACCCAGGGTTGGATTTAGGCACGTTCAAAAAGATAGCACAAAAAAATTAAAAGGATAGTATTTATACAAAAATTATAGTACACTTTCATTATTTTTTAAAATGTAACTTAATAGTCATTAAAATCAACACCAGTACTCAGACGTTTTTTCTTTGGGGTGGATACTTCCGGTCTATCGTCATTTTCATGACCATCACTGCCACTTTTCCTAATTAAAACACTAAAAACGTATTATTTTACACAAAAATTCGCAAGCGATTGTTGTCACTTTGATTGAATTTCGAATGGAATTGAAGGAACGCGATTAGTGGAAAGAGAGAAGAGTACAATACTGCGGAGGATAATCGGGGAATCTCCGGCCATCGACACAGAAAACATCGCAAGATCAGAATTCGGTCAGATGCACGGTCGAAATATTCTTAAGACATAAAACTAAGCATTCGGGAGCATACTTTAAATTATAGTATTTTAACGTACTATCCTTAGATGTGGATAGTATATAGTACAAAGGGCGAAATTATAGTATAAATACTATAATTATAGTACAAAATCCAACCCTGATGGTACCGCATGTGAACGCACGTTCCGTTTTTGGTTTGATCGCTTCCGTTCTGGAAATGTTGATCTCAACAATGAGCCCCGTGGTCGACCGGAACAACGATGAATTGAAAGCCATATTGAACACAGATTCATCTCAAATCATCTTGGAACTTGCAGTAGCATTCAACGTAAGTGATAAATTGATACTGATTCATTTCCTTCAAATTGGAAAGATACAAAAGCTCGGAAAGTGGGTACCGTATGAACTCGCTGAACAAAAACAACAAAATTGCGTCACAGTACCGCACAACCGGCCCTCTCAAAACTACAGGAGTTACGACTGAATACTCTCCGTCACCCACACTATACTCACCAGACCTTGGTCCAACTTATCCCCATTTTTATTCGGAATTTGACTTTTTACAACGAAAAACACATTTATAGAGTTCATCCATTCCCGTCGCCAGGATTTTTATAACAGAGCCATCAACGAATTTCCACTAAAATGGCAAAAGTACATCTTCACTAATGCCCAATACTTCGATTAACGAAACACAAAATATAAAAAAAAAATATATAGGTATTTAATTTTTTCTATGTAAAACGGCAATTTCATAGGTAAAGTCCTAATATTATGTGATTAAAGTACCTACTAATATCGCTATTAAAAAAATAGGGGTTGGTGGTAGAAAGGTGAATATTTAGGGTTTTGCATGTATTTTTTAATGCTGAACAAAGACTACAATATAATATGCTGATGCCGAATCATAAAAAAAAAACATTTTGGGGTGGACCACCCTTATTACTTAGGGGTATGAAAAATAGTTGTCCTATTCTCAGACCTACTGAATATACACACACACTTTCATAAGAATCGGTCAAGCCGTTTCGGAGGAGTTTTGTCAGAAACACTGACACTTTTTAATGTATGTTCGGGCATAACTCCGTCTTACAGGGAGACGGATTTGCAAAATTCTTTTTTTAAGTTCGAAAGAAGTTTATTCCGAAATGGTCCCATTTAGATTTCGTAAAGACCTGATGATGAGTTCGGAGACAGACAACGGAACTCCATCAGGGATTTTAATTTTGATAACAAAAAAATTGTCGCCAAATATCAGAATTTGTCGGTCACTGGTTCAAAAGATACTATACTACTACTGGCTTTATAGGTGGCCGGTCTGGAGAGTCAAAATTAAAATCCCTGATGGTGGCCCTGCCAGAGTCAGTGACACTCTTCAGATTACTCTCAAAATTTAGTTCTACTTGTGTGCTTCTCGTTTTCTAAGTACTATAAACGAATTGAAATTCGTTTATAGAAACCAATATTTAAGAAATTAAGCGTAATATGAATATTACGCTTAATTTCTTAAATATTGGTTCGGAGGCCACTGAGTGTAGGCCGTAGGGACACCAAAATAATCTCAAATACATTGAGTACTTTTTGAAACATTAAAAGTTCTTTCAGTTGCTAATATTTTTCACGTTTCGTCGACTGAGGATGACTGATGAAATAAAATACTCTTATATAAAATACTGTTTACTTTGGCTTTCCAGTCCGATTTACAGTATTTTCATTAATTTTCACAAATTGTATTCAATAACACAGTTATATTCGACCGAAACTCTAGTTCCAGTAACACATTTTAATATAATACACAAATTCAAAGCCATAAAACGAAATGGGGTACATGTGACCACAATAAGTACCACAAAACGTTTGCGATCATCATTTGCCACATCTCATTACAAACAAATTATAACCTTAAAATTAATAAAGATAATTACAGCATAGTTATATTAAGTTGTATATATTAATAAGCTCTAAAAACAGGACAAACTTAAATACACGTTTTGTCTTATGTTCCAGTCACTCCAGATAGATAGCACCACATTACTTTCATACCCCCTCAACTGTCCAGTGACTGTCCACCGCATGCTTTACCGATACGATAACCGTAATAATTATAGGTACCTACACGAATAAAATAAAATAATTAACATGAAAAAAAGAAATGACACATTATTCTTTTGATAATTCGTATTATGTCGAATTTATTGCTTTCTTTCGATAGGGAAGTCCACATGTAACTATTTGTAGCTACAAGTGTAGTACGCGTGTACAAATATGATATTCGAGAGATTATCATTAAATACAATACATGGTGAATTACGTACAACATTTATTTTCACGTTTATACTTTCTAAACGACAAGTAAATTTGTGATGGACTATAGCGTAAAAAGATCATGCTAGTGTTCACTATAAAGATATAAAATGGACAGGATCCTCCGCAACATCATCAGGTAAATTGTCGTTATGTACAATTAATATGAACCGTACTTTCTACGTGAGATTATATGATTTACAATGACTAATTATTTAAAATCTTATCGAACTGGGCAGTGTATGTGATTCTGTGTTGCCACCTATGCGATTATTATCCAAGTTAATATTAAAAGAACACCTATGATAGCAGTTAAAATTGAATATGTTGAGAAGATTTTTAAATATTACAGAAATGTTTACTTTAAGTTAAAATATTTTTACAGATTATATAATATTAGAAAGAGTTTGTAGATCCAACTATCACAACATACTTGCCTAACGTTCAAAGATCTGATAATCAAATAAAAGTACGCGCCTGGACGGGTGAGTGTTTTGTTCAATATGTCGTTTAGCATATCCATACATAGACACTATAAGCAGGGTGGGGTATTTTTTGACTAATTAGATTACAATATTTAAGATAAATTAACAAAATGCTCACAGCCTAAATGTACATAATAATAATTTTGACATACAATATCAATTTTGCGACAGCCATACGTACACACACAAATACCATTTAATTACAGACAATAAGTAAGAAATGCACATCAGCCGGTCGATTCTGTAAAAATCTCACCGAGAAAACTTAGGTGAAGTGAGTGTTTTTGCTAGGAATTGACACTATTGACAGCTCACTCGACGCTTACTTCACCTAAGTTTTCACGGTGACATTTTTACAGGATAGCACCGCAGTTGAAAGCTATAGTTATATAAAGGAAGTCTACGAGTTTTATAACAGAAGACATTAACGTACAATGATGACAATACATTTATTTCACACTTTAAGAGCATTTACCAGGGAGGCAGCGACATCGACGCGTATACTGAAACCATGAATTCAGCACATGATTTTAAACCCATTGCGTACAATTTTTTTTGCCGATTATAAAAAAAAAAAACAGCTGTTTCATAGAAATTTGCAACACTTACGCGGTCAAAATTTATGGAACGCCAATTTTTTTTAATAACATACGAAAACCTTCAACGCACATGGGTTCAGAACCATGTACTGAATCCATGGTAATAGGATGCCCAACGATGACCCCCGCCACCCTTCCTGTATTTTGTAACATGAAAGATTATTATGAAAACTGAATGAAATAAAATTATAATACACGACCTAATCCTATCGAAGTACTTAAACTGTATAAAGCAGCAATTTCAAAAATACCACCTAGCGATTTTATTCGACTTTCTCCAAAACAAGTCGAATATGAGACCGCAACTTTACAAAATACATAAAAAACGTTGACCGTAAGATTCCTAATTTAGTTTCACGTGCAAAGAAACATTATCTAATTTAGATAATTAAAAAAATAGGAACACTACAGTCCTTTTCATAATAGCCGCCAGCTCCAGCTAGTATAAGCTTACAAATTAAATAAATAAAAGCACATCAAAGGGGCAATTCTCGTAATTTTAAGAACGTTCACAGTCTGATCTCAGTCTCAATCTGTCAAAACAACCTCTAATTTCCCTACATTTTTGACATTTGTTTGTCGCCGAGATGAGACTGCGTTTTAAATTACCAGAATTAGCCTTCAGAATTAGTAGTTCTATAAAACATTATTATGTTTGAAAGGAGTACTAATAAGTTATTAATCTAAAGAGATGATGCAGTCATGTTTAGTTACAATTCAAATTCAATTTTTATACACATTCTTCAGATTACATTAACGTTACAAGTGATATTTTTCGTCAACAACCTTCATCTATAGAGGTGCCTAAATATTTTCAGGATTATTGAACGAACAGGGATATTTTCGTAAATGATGAATATGTTTAGGCGCCTTTAGCGATGTAGCGGCACTTTTTGTTTAGACTGCATTGTGGAAAGTGCTGCACTCGCAGAAAAGATAGATGATTGTATAAGTAATAGCAATGTTCGTTTCATTAAAAAAATAATATTTACTTAAAATTTTAAGCGGGCACACCATGGACTAAATTTGAGACAAACTGGTCAAACGTGTAACATCTGCAACGTATTATGACATCAAGACCCTGGGTCTTGTTTTTAAACATAAAAACTATGCATCGGAAAAAACACTTATCGTATCAAGCGCAATATAAGTGTGTTACCAATGCATAGTTTTTGGAGGTGGAGACCTTTGGAGGTTTGAAACCTTTAAAGACTTGCTGTTTTGTCGTCGCAACCTTTTCGCGAATAGCAAGTCAATGGTGCAAGCGCTTCGTCAAAATAATATTGTTCTGTCAATGTGGCATGCATACGATTTAAATTTATTTCTCATAAAGTAAAATAAAATACTGATATGAAATTTGAATACAGTAATACAATGATGTCTTTTTAGCGAGTGCAGATATTCTAGTCTAATCTATTTCAGCCTGTGTTTAAAGACCTACATAGAAAAGACATCGTCATGTTATACCTCATATACTAAAAGTACGAGTCCCACCAGGCTTAAACGCGCAGGCGTAACAAAATTTTGTCGTCGCAGTTTCTCACACCGCAACGAGACATGCCAAGATAAACAGTCATTATCTCGTTTTAAAATAGAGTTTTGTCACGCTGCGAATGTCAGCCCAGCTTTTGTGATGATACGTCTGGAATGTATTCTAAACATCGATGTTTTATACAAACCTTCTCCTACTTTCTACGCGAACCAAATATTAGTAGACAAAGTCACTGTATTGTTTCCAATTCCTAACTAAATAATAACTATTTCATATACTTACTGAAACGCAACGATCACAAATCTATGTATATACATTTAACTTACACATAATATTAGAAACAACCAAAAGAATATTAAATTTTTCTCACATCATTTGCACTTTCAAATTAGATGTCAATTTTAAATTAATCTTTATATACTTATAGGACAGTCTATGCAACGTATTCAAGGGAATACATACACGCAATGACAGTGTACAACCGTGGACAGTGGCGGTTCATAATTTTCAGCCTTATTACAAAGGGAATAAGGGTGAAAAGTGACCCATCGCCATTTTACAAGGTGTAACTGTACATTGTTTTATAATTTGATATCCCATGTCTGGTAAACAGATCTAAAGTCAAAGAGGGACTTACTTTCTTGAAAATAGTGTTGAGATCTTACATTTCTCGCGAGCACAGAGTATAAAGGTACAGAAATGTGAAACGTAACATAAAATGTAACACACGTTGAAACAAATTCGCCTAAAAGTTGTGTTACATTTCATGTTGCATGTTTCATATTATTTGGATGGCATGTTCGTTTCAATGTGTTACCTTAATGCTACACACATAATTATGTGTACCCACCATTAGGGTACAATCTGGGGATCTACTCCCTTAGTACGAAATCTGTAATGCCAAAATTACGGGCGTTTCCTACCACTTACGGACATAACATTTGTTCGGTGACCGAACTAAAAATGAATGACAACAAGATTTGACAGTTCAGACCCTAATTCCGATGTGTGCCCGTACGAAAAAATTGAATATACTTATATTGATGGATCACCTACTTCTATCTTCGTTGACGGACTTAGAGAGTAGACCTTGACTGCGGTCGAACGATTTCCACCGTCGCGTCGTCAAAATATGTCACTTTATAAATTATAAATGTCTCAAAATACGTCAGAATGTTCTCAGTCGACCGCAGTCTGGTTACTCTTAGGTTAATGGAGAGCCATTAAACTGAACAAACAATTTCATCCCTTTTATACTAGACTCAATCTTCTTAGCGTATCGATGAAAAAAAGTTCATATAACATATTTCGGCTTCTAGAAGTTTGTTGTTGTTGCGTCAAACGCCGTAAATTCGTTCCTAGTACTTTGCACAGATATTAAAATGGTCGCTGTCAAGCTTATACCTTTACTCCATTTTCACATTACACTGTGCTCACGATATTTTATTAACACAATAATACATCGTTAAGTAACCAATTCTCTCAAATAAAACTCAACACTTCGCGATTCATCTGGCAGTTCATAAAACAAAATTGCATACCATCACGAAGCCAAGAGTTAGGATATCGAACGCGAAGTGGACTTTACTACCGGAGTGCCGCCAGCCTTAGCGGCCGCAGCCGGCTAGGGCTCGGGCGGCGCCAGGGCCGCAGCCGGCTAGGGCTCGGGCGGCGCCAGGGCCGCAGCCGGCTAGGGCTCGGGCGGCGCCAGGGCCGCAGCCGGCTAGGGCTCGGGCGGCGCCAGGGCCGCAGCCGGCTAGGGCTCGGGCGGCGCCAGGGCCGCAGCCGGCTAGGGCTCGGGCGGCGCCAGGGCCGCAGCCGGCTAGGGCTCGGGCGGCGCCAGGGCCGCAGCCGGCTAGGGCTCGGGCGGCGCCAGGGCCGCAGCCGGCTAGGGCTCGGGCGGCGCCAGGGCCGCAGCCGGCTAGGGCTCGGGCGGCGCCAGGGCCGCAGCCGGCTAGGGCTCGGGCGGCGCCAGGGCCGCAGCCGGCTAGGGCTCGGGCGGCGCCAGGGCCGCAGCCGGCTAGGGCTCGGGCGGCGCCAGGGCCGCAGCCGGCTAGGGCTCGGGCGGCGCCAGGGCCGCAGCCGGCTAGGGCTCGGGCGGCGCCAGGGCCGCAGCCGGCTAGGGCTCGGGCGGCGCCAGGGCCGCAGCCGGCTAGGGCTCGGGCGGCGCCAGGGCCGCAGCCGGCTAGGGCTCGGGCGGCGCCAGGGCCGCAGCCGGCTAGGGCTCGGGCGGCGCCAGGGCCGCAGCCGGCTAGGGCTCGGGCGGCGCCAGGGCCGCAGCCGGCTAGGGCTCGGGCGGCGCCAGGGCCGCAGCCGGCTAGGGCTCGGGCGGCGCCAGGGCCGCAGCCGGCTAGGGCTCGGGCGGCGCCAGGGCCGCGCCCGCCAGCGCCTCCAGCGCGTCCAGCGCGTGCGCCAGGCGCGGCAGGGCGGCGCCGCGCGGCGCGGCCTCGTCCGGCGAGGAGTCGGGGTCCGCAGCTTCGGACGCGGCGTCGTCGCCCGAGCTGCCGGACCCGGATCCGCCTCGTGTTGCCGTGTTGCTGGGCCCGCCTGCGCATCCGCTCTCTGGCTCGGAACTTTCTTCTTCTGTAATAACGTAATAGAAAGCATATGCTTTACTAAACACCAAAAATAAACCATGCTTATTTACATAAACATTAAGAGCCTATACTACCTCAGCTAAAATTCACTCTTTATCTCGCTCGCACGATACTGCTCGCGGACTGTGTGAAAGCGAGACAGAGTGCGGTGCTGGGCGGGAGGCAGCGCCAATAGTTTAGGTATTTGCTTTTTACGGTGAAAATAAAGGTAATTCAAAAAAACTAACTAACATAAGACCTGCTTTATAGTTAGTTCAGTTAGTATGCAAAGTTTCATGATCTAATTTGAAGTATTTTTTTAATACCAGCGGTTTATTGTTCGGTTTAGAGGTAACTTTGGATTTTTTTTCTATCGAGAAAATTTTATGGAATCGTGTTTTCGTCTAACATAAGACCTTACATTAATCCTCAACTTTAGCATATATTTATTTCAAAATTAATGCTGCGGAATTTTCGACATAACCGAGGATCATGCTAAGCCATTTGAGGTAGTATAGGCTCTTAAAGAGCCTATACTACCTCAGCTAAAATTCGCTCTTTATCTCGCTCGCACGATACTGCTCGCGGACTGTGTGAGAGCGAAACAGAGTGCGGTGCTGGGCGGAAGGCAGCGCTAATAGTTTAGGTATTTGCTTTTTACGGTGAAAATAAAGGTAATTCAAAAAAACTAACTAACATAAGACCTGCTTTATAGTTAGTTCAGTTAGTATGCAAAGTTTCATGATCTAATTTGAAGTATTTTTTGAATACCAGCGGTTTATTGTTCGGTTTGGAGGTAACTTTGGATTTTTTTTCTATCGAGAAAATTTTATGGAATCGTGTTTTCGTCTAACATAAGACCTTACATTAATCCTCAACTTTAGCATATATTTATTTCAAAATTAATGCTGCGGAATTTTCGACATAACCGAGGATCATGCTAAGCCATTTGAGGTAGTATAGGCTCTTAAGAATTAACCATGAAGGGTGGGTGCTTCGGGACTTCGGTAGTGTCGTAATAAAAAAAAATCACAACCTAATAAGAGTAAAAGTGCGCAGTGTACACCCCCACCCTATTTCAAGTTAAACTAATATCAACTTTATTTCACTATGGAAAAAGTTATAAAAATGTTTGAATTTGTAGCGTAAATTGAACTTTATTGTGCAGGAATTAAAGTTATTTTTCCATTCATTCATATTTGTTTACATTTTTGGCGAACGTAGATTAGAATAAATAACTTTTGATTTGATTTGTTTAAAAAATATATATTTTTATATTTAATAAAACATTTATTATTTTATTAACAATTTCATTTGCAGCTGTTTTTATACTTTCTAGAGTTGGAATACATATCGCTATCGCTGTCTATTTCCATTTTTAGGGTTCCGTATCCAAAGGGTAAACCGGGAAGGAAAAAAAACCGGAAACTTTAAAAAAAGTTATTTTTCTGAAATCACAGAGATTTGAACTTTGTCTAAAATTATTTCAATATTAAATCGCCTCGACACAGTAGATAAAAATCTTATAATTATGTAAGTAAATACAAAAGAGTTATCTCATACCTTTTTTTTTTTTTTTTTTTTTTTTTGGGTGGGAAATCATCAAATGACCCCTCCCGCTCTGGGCGGAGCGGAAGGGAGTGTCAGACTCTTACTGACTAAAACCCACCCGTGTTCCTTCAGTTGCCTGTGCCAGGGGCCACGGTATCTCTTTCGAACAACCCGCGACCCTGGCGGGCATCGGCCCTAGCGGACCCCGTCAGTTGGTGCTGACATCTCCTTGAGGCGCGCGTGGAACACAACGCGCCGTCGACCCGGGCCTGGTCCTTACCGGGCGGCGAGCTGCCCATTGCTCGCCGCCCGCAAGCCCGCGCCTACGGTGGCCGGGAATCGGCTATCGACTCCCGACGCCCGGGGCGTCTCCTGCGGCGGCTGGGGGCGTGAGGGCGCAAGGATTGCCTCTCCCTCACGCGCTCCGCCTCCTCCTTCGCGAGCATCACTGCTTCGCAGAAGGAGGCGATAGCCTCCCATGCACTCTCGCTCCGAACCATGGCCCGGACTAGGGCCGGACGCGAGAGATCGCCGCCGCCGATCGCCGCCGTGAGGACACGGCGGTGCTCTGCCCAAGCTGGGCAGATCTCCACCGTATGGTTATCTCATACCTGTGGCTTGCTGCAACCTGGCCCGCAAGGCGCGCGTGGCCCGCTGCAGCTCGCGCGCGCGCGCCGGCTCGAGCGGCGCGCGCGCGTGCAGCAAGGCGAGCGCCCGCGCGGGCGCTAGCAGCGCACGTAGCGGCGCGCGTGCGGCGGCTGACACGAGTTCTTCGAGTAATGCTTCGGCTGCACCCGAGCCGGCGCCTGAGCCGCTGTCTGTGCCGTCTGCGTTGTCTGAACCGTTTGATCCGCCGCCGCCACCCAGCTATCATAATAAATGTATAAGCATTAAGCCACAGACACATTACTGTGTCGTGTTGTGTCGTGACTCCGGATACACCAATTAAATGAATCTGTTCAGGACTACGTCAAATTACAACGAGTTTTGATTGGCTAACACTGCGTCAGAAGACGTCACGACACGACACGACACAGTAATATGAATTTTTAGGCCATTTGTGCTATTGACGTAAATTTAACATTCATAACATCGCGCCTGTACTCTCCAAACGGTTAGACAGAGGTGCAAAGTAGAAGTATGGCATACCTTAGGATAATAATGTTGCATAAACTGGTAAATAACGGGGTCCTCCAATGACTCCCGTTCGTCTAACAACACTGCATCAACGTACTCCGTGGCGACGCTGCACTCTAGTAACATCTCCTCCAACTTGGAATCAGCCTGGAAATATAACACAATTTTAAACAATGTTACGTTTATTCAAATCTTAGGTTAATAACATTGAAACCATTTACACTTTTGAGTCTTTTGACTATCGTAGTCAAATAGGTCACTATAGCCCCTGGGTGTCTATATAAGACCACTTTCTCATCTCAATGGTGACTACTGTGTCTGGGGCTTGTAAAAATCAAAAGGCGTGTGGCGGAAAGAATTGTCATTAAGACCACCACCTTACAATTCCAAGAAATCCGCTCCCGCCTATGAAATTGCGCCAGTTCCTAAAATCAGGTGATCCTTTGTTCATCGTGGGTTCAATGACCGCACACTTACACGCGCCGCGCGCACTCGGCGGGCGCGTGAGATTTGTACTAGCCGAGGCGCCAACGACCTTGGGCTTCGGACGGACGGCGTGCACACGAAGCTACCTGCGCGCGCGCCGAACTACGAGCCGCAGTCTACTCTCGACCAGCTACCACACTCGTTGGCTCGCGCCGCGCTTTGATATTGCTTTGTTTATATTGTTTCGCTTGCTTTGTTTTATAATTTTAATAATATTTAATAATCGCTAATAACATCCTTCATTTCTTCTGTCATCTATACTCATTTATTCTCTCATCCTACTGCTACGCCTCTGTAGCTTCACTCTAATATAAAGTAGATAGGCACCGGGTTCGAATCCCGATTCGAGTAGAATCGGTCAATCCAACTGATTTCTACAGGCGAAAGGCGTGCTTTGATTAAAAATAAGGGATCACTCCATTTAGTAACTTATTCATAAAAGAAAAACTTTTTTAACATCACTTTTACGTCCGTAACAGAGGTTTTCTCGAGATTGACATTTTGTCATTTAGATGTATTGTTTAGGTGTTAAAGCAAAGACCTGCTGCTTCCATTAATTACGCGAGATACAGTTATTATGGCACGTCAGCAACTATTCCACAGACTGTTTAGTGTAGTTTGATTCGGAACCATAATTGTGTGAGCCGGACTAGCTCATCACCGGTTAAAACCGGCAAAGAGTCCTACTTAACTTACTTAAGACTTTAATTGATAAATTAATTAAAGTAACAATTAAAATAAAACTCACCGGCGAAGTAGCCACGTCTCTCCAAAATGCCGCGAAGTAGTTGAAGCGTAGTGGCACGGCCTCAAGTGCACATAAAGCTGACAGTAGGACCAGTTGTTCTGACATACAGCGCTGACTGCGAGCCACACGGCAGCACGTATCTGAAATATAAGAATAATTATCAGATTTCTGCTCCTATACCAATTTAAGGTGAATGCGCAGTGGTAGACTGCGAAATTCAATTTTTCTTACGTTTTTTGCAATTTGCAGGTCAGTGTCGGTCAGTGTTGTATATTGATCAAAATATGATTCGCGACTATAATAGATATGTATTTCAGAATTATAGTCATGGAACAAATCTAACTGTAATCTTTCCTTGTCCTTAAAATTTTAGATAACCTCCAGTATGTATTATATTCAATATTTTGTTGGTAAATCACATGTCTTGAAATGGGGGTAAGTCAAAGAATCTACCAAGCATACCTATGAACTTATGGTAAGGCCTGTACGAGGTGGCGAGCCGGTGTGCGTTGTGCTTGTCGTGCGGCAGCGGCGCGGGAGGCGCGTGAGGCGCGCGCGCGGCGCATGCGTGCGGCTCGTGCGGCGCGCGCGCGGCGCATGCGTGTGGCTCGTGCGGCGCGCGCGCGGCACACGCGTGCACGCCGCGCCGCGCGCCGCACGCCGCGCCCGCCGCCAGCGGCACCAGCGCGCCCAGCGCCGCGCCGCCGCCTATCATTACTACTTCGCGGAGTACACCTAGAAAAAAGCACATCATTAAGAGTTATTGTCAGATATGTTTTGGATACAAAACCATGCGATAAGATACCTTAATTCCAATTAAAATGGTTCAGTTTCTATCGCAGATAAAATTAAATTTCATACTCAAAGCATTTACTTCAAATAAACCAATTACAAGCACTATTGAATAGGCTATTTCACTGGTTTCTGATAAAGATCTCAGATTATTTAATGGTGTCTAACGAGCCCACAAAAACCTATTACTTCAAATTACATAATGTATTTCTTTTAAAAAATAGTAAATAAAAATGTACTGTTTAAATAAGCCGCCAAAACGCTATCTTTAACAATATGGCGTCGTGACGTCACGATTCACGTAAACAAACGTTGAAACGGTCGAGATACTAGACAAAAGTCATCTGTTCTGTCAACGATAGACAGAAATTTACTAAATCATGACGTCATCTTAAGTTCAGCCAATCCAGACCGTTTTCGATTACGTGGCGCCAGATTTAAAAAGATGAAGTTTTTTCGGGTTTTTTTTAATAAATAATACATTGTTTTGTAGTAAAATTAATGCAAATCGATTTTAAAAGCGATAATCTATACGAGTGTCAATAATTATGACCTTATTTTTTACATTATCAAATAGCCTATTGTCAAGGGGTCGGTGTGTGTGTGTTTGTGTGTTACAATAGTACACCACAGACTACCTACAGTATTCGTCTGTCCTTCCCCTTTTTAATCCAACCAAAGGTTGTCTTTAAGATCGCTCTTAGCGATAAGACCGCCCATTGTGTAGTTTCTATGTTTATGTCTGTAATTTATATGGTGTACATAATAAAGAATATTCTATTCTAGTTGACCATTCCAAAGCGGAGTAGTTTTCTACAGAAAATAACGAGCAAGAAACTATAAACATTTCTTCTTAAGAAAACTAATGTAAGAATGTGAATGTGACTATCTATAAGTATAATTTAATTTAGTGTACAGTCACAATAATCTAATAACGGTGTCCTTAGTTATTTCGCTTTCCGTATAAAGACGTCCGTCTCATTCTCGTGGCCTATACACCAGCGATTGAAACGTTCCTCAAAATAACGTTAGGCGTAGTTTCGGTATCGATAATTTGGTACCGTTCCACCAGGATCGTAACAAAATTAATTCCTTGGCTAGAACGATACTGACAAACGGAACGAAATCTTAAACTGTTCACTAACAATATTATCAATATATCGTTATTAGTATAACGATATAACAACGTTATTGATTTCTATACCCAACGTTGCCAGCTTCATCTATACTAATATTATAAAGAGCAGTGGCGAAACTATAGGGTGGCATTGGGGCAAAATGCCACGGGCCCCCAGCCAGAGGGGGCCCCCGGCCGGAGAGGGCCATGAGCACAGGAGGATCCTAAGTTATGTTTATAAATGCAAACTTTTTTTGAAAATGTGCAACAAAGGACTTCATTCAGGTTTCGAACATTTTGTATCTCCCCAAATTAAAGTAGCCAAAAATGTATTTAAAGTAGCCATTTCCGCTGACGGCAAAGTGTTCTATGATGTTGTTGTTGTTAGACGGCACGGTTGGCGTAGTGGTTAAGCGATTGACTGCTGCGCTGCGTGTCGCGGGTTCGATTCCCGCACGGAACAAATATTTGTATGATCTACAAGTAGTTGTTCCGGGTCTGGCTGTTTGTGTATGTGAGTTTAAATGTTTGTAAACGCACCCACAATACAGGAGAAATTCCTAGTGTAGGGCAAGGTTTAAAAAAAAAAAATGTTGTGTTATCACCCTTTTTGTCATCTATTTTCCCATTTGCACCATTGATGACAAGAGGAACACAGATGGCAATGCGCCGTAGGACCGCGCGTTTCGTAAATTAAAAAGGGTTCGTATCTACTAACACACACTATTTAAAGCTAGCTGCAAGGAATAGATGTAATCAAGCGATATGCAATGCTAATCGCCGCCACATTCTAGATAATATCAATTCTTCCTCTGCTGGCGATATTTGGTCTTGGAACTCGGTATCGGCAAACCGCGACATTTTGACCTTCTTAATTTAATTGATTTGGACAATCTCAACCGTAATTTCTCCACTGTTGCTACCATGGATCGTCTAACCAAGCAAAAAAACTCTGCTCCAGGCCTGCCTCCACAAACAATTCTCTAATTTTCTTCATCGTAAATCACTCATAGGGAAGAGGGCTACTCTTCAATCTGGGTTTAGGCCCATGCACAGTACTGTTTTCTTCCTTCCTTAAAGTTACAGGCGATATAAGGCCAGGACTGGAAGATACCAAAGTTATTGCACCAGTGTTGGTCGATTTCTCGAATGCCTTTAATACCGTCAGTCACATCCTATTAGCCATTGTGGCCTATGTTATGATCTCTCCCGAGGCAATGGAATGGAGCTCCTCTTACCTACAGAAACGACAGCAGTCCATTCATGTTGGGGATTCTTCATCATCCTTGTGTGATTTGGAAACTAGCGTTCCTCAAGGCGGTATTCTTTTTCCTCTTCTGCTTAAATTTTTTATTAATCAAATTCAAATTCATTTATTTCGTGAACAAAGGGTAAATACAAAAGGTGTTATAAATACATAAGATCCGAGCTGTGCCCCGCCAAAAGGCATACAAAATATCAAAGGTTACATAATGTCATGTGATAAATAAATAAAAAATAATAAAAAATTAATACAACCATAATCAAAATTAACAAAATTATTTAGTATGTCATAATTGGATTTAGTTAACAAGTGTAATTAAAATTTGTCATTTAAATATTCGTCAACAGAATAATACACCTTGCTATTTAACAATTTGAACAGATTTCTTTTAAATTCGTTAAAACTTATTATATAGTTATAGCAACAGTAGGGTACAGTAGGGTATAGCAACAGTTTTTATGCAATGGCTCAAAAGCCATTGCATAAAAACTGTTGCTATGAAATTGTGTTTTTGTTGCTAACACCTGCAATTTTTTTGAGCGCCGTTTACTTTCTACAAATCTATATAAATTCATGTTGTGTTTTATGAAAATACAGGCTTCATAAATATAAAGTGACGGTAACGTTAATATGTTTAGCTTTTGAAAATGTGGCTTGCATGATTCTGTTTGTTTTATTTTACAAATCGCTCGAATACATTTTTTCTGTGCTATTAGTACTTCTTGAATCTTAGGGGCATTTCCCCAGAATATGAGGCCATACCGCAGAGCCGAGGCGACATAGCCATGATAAGCTGCTAGTAAGGCGGTCTTATTCGCAATTTTACCCAGCATATAAAGAGCATATGAAAATTTACTAAGCTTTCCACAAACACTTTCAATTTGAGTTTTCCATGTCATGTCATTGTCAATATACAGGGTTATTTGTAAAACACCAGCAACCTCTTAAGAGGTCATTGTACTCATCATTATGAACAACTTTTACTATGGGACCAAACCTGAAATCGCGAAAAAAAAAACAGCTGTTCCCTACATTTTGACGAGTTATACGAACATAAATGTAGGGAACAGCTGATTTTTTTTTAGATAGCGTTTTGGCGGCTTATTTAAACAGTACATTTTTATTTACTATTTTCTAAAAGAAATACATTATGCAATTTGAAGTAATAGGTTTTTGTGGGCTCGTTAGACACCATTAAATAATCTGAGATGTTTATCAGAAACCAGTCAAATAGCCTATTGGTAACTTTTGTTTCATCGTCCTTTTTGTGTAATGGCTTTATTATTGATATCTTTAATTTATCGGGAAAAATGCCCTTCTGAATACTTTTATTTATTATGTCACTTAATATGGGTGCTATAATAACGCAACTGATTTGACTACTCCGGTGTTAATATCATCATAGCCTGTACTGTTGGTGTTTTTAAGAGCATTTATTATTGTAGTTATGTCTTTTGGTACGGTTGGTGACATAAACATGGATTTGTATGATCCTGGCGTGTTAAAAACATTTGGCTTTGAGTAGTTAGCATTCGGTTGAACTGAGGATGCGAAATTCTCATTAAATTGTTGTGCTATCTCTTTGGGTTCTGTTATATATTTGCCATTTACATTAATTGCACTTATGTTACTTTTAGGAATGTTAGGTTTTATACAGCGTGTTACGGAAAGGGTATATCCATACAAATGAGTTGAAGAGTGTATCTGGTCCAGAATCTATGTACAAAATTTCAGCTCAAAAGCAATAACTTTGAAAATGCTTAATATTTTTTTTATTTCGATACTTTATTAAATTGAAATCATAACAAACGTGTCACCGCACTACGAGGGTCATTAACATTATCCATTACGTGTCTGTGCGCCTAGCACACACGCACATCACGGCGTTGCAACGGGCGGCGCCGCGGCGATCGGGAAATCCCCGATCTGAATCGTAAAGAGTACCGCGCGCGGCGCGGCCCCTTTCTTTGCCTACGATGTTACGGGAAACGTAATAATTATGTAAAAAATTAAGAATAAGTTGATAGATGAAATTTTTTAAAGTAACTTACATTTTAAAGGTGAGGTTCAATGTGCTGGCCTTGGCGTTGTACGCACAAAGCCGCACGCTCGTTCAGATTTCGCTGAACATTGCGGAGCATATCCGGCGTTACACTCCTGAAGGCGTTTTTAAATCGCACTTCCATTTCGAGCACGGTATCACACTCCACTGCGTACACATCATCATCTCATAGTATTCGCTATTACTGCGTGACGACATTTTCACGAAAATTTCTACAACGATCACTGATCTGCTAATCACAACTTCGCACCGATACAGACAGAGAGCGACTAAAAAGCACACGAAAAAAGTCGGATATCCTATTATCCTAGTACTAAGGGTAACTGACCCAATTATTGCTTTCGATTTTTTTTTTCTTTCATAATAAATTGACCGACTGAGGTGTAGGTATGTAATGTGTACGTATTTAGTAAGTAAGATCTATGTTATAAAACATATTGTATTAGCATAAGAAGTGCAGTAATAAATGGTAACCGAACGGCTCCAGTCGTTTCAATTACACTAGTTCCCTATATGGCGACCCTGCCATTTGGGGCGCGTGGCGCGTTAGTACTATAGTGTTACGGCTCCAAACAAAATTAATTAAATAAAAATCATAACCCGTAAAATAAGATGCAGTAAATAATCATCGTTACATAATCGGATTAAATTAGTGGACACCACTACCAGTATGTGTCGATCTAACGTGGAAAAGGAGACGGTTTTCCTTAACCAGAATGCTGCAGGTTCAAACAGTGGCCATGTCGAAGAGATGAAGATGCACATGTCGAGTATCAGTATTGTGTTGCTGATAATTTGTACACTTTTGGGTCTCGGCGCGATTTATTTCGTATACAAGCAGTACAAGAAGTGTCACCATTCGTGGATCACGGACCAGATTGTACAAAACAACTTCCGGCGATCATTCAACCGTACCAGAGGCAACCGTGAAGATGAACGAGAGGTTCATGTCCCGATGAAATAGCAGGCAACAGAACAAGAAAAGCTAGTGGTAATTTTGTGAGTGATTTGTGCGATTAAATATACAAAAAGTGCATAAATGTGCGATAGTGGTAATTAGTGACAAAAAAACAGAAAAGTGACGGAAAGTAATCTTCACCTAACTATGGATTTTACAGTTTAATGACTATAAAGTTAATTTTAAATGCTAAATAGGAATAAGTGATTTAGATTCACCTTCTCAATATCTATGTTTACAATGAATCGTCATGTAAGTGTATCAAGTTACGCCTGTATCCCCTACGATCGTAACTCACCATGAGAATGTGGTATGTATTTTAAATATTAATAAGTAAAGGGAATGGAAGATGAGTTACTTAAATGTTTAGATGAGCTTACAATAATAAGAAAATATCTTATTAAGAAAGGTAAATCGCGGTTCAAGGGTAATGTTATAAAAAATAAATTATCAGAAACAGAAACCATATTTGATAAGAGTTCAAAATTAATTGAACTATTGAGTACTAAGGAAGGAATAAAATCGGAAGCTTTAGCACGGTTAACTTTAATAAGGGATGAAATAAAAACATGTTATTTAAAAATTCAGGATTTATGTACTGAAGATAGTAGTAGTGAAAGCGATTTTTGTGACACGAGCTCAAATACTGAAATCATGGAGTTCGATTTAAAAACTGCGTGTAACTTGATTCCTGTAATGAACAATAAGGAAAATAACATCAAAAGTATCATTGACTCCATAGAAATGTATGCAGATATGCTGTCAGAAGCAGGAAAGAAGTTGCTTATAACATTTGTCCTGAAGAGTAGACTGTCAGAAAATGCCAAGCTACGAATGTCCAATAGTTATACATCTGCAGGCGATCTTGTCAAAGATTTACGAAACACCCTGTTACCTAAAAAGTCATTTACTGCCATCCAATCGCGGTTACAAAACGCAACACAAGGTTGGCGTACTATCGACCAATACGGTACCGAAATAGAAACGACACGTAACACGTCATAAGAAGCATCTTTCATGCGTTAATACACGAAAATGATAAATCCATTTGAAAATTAACCGTAATTAAATGAACAATACTTACAAACATTGTAATTATTGTTCACTAAAGGTTTATTACCGACTTCAAAAAAAAGGAGGTTATCAATTCGATACGTATGTATGTGAAAAAACACGACAAACGTAACTTAAATAATAGTAAAAATGACATAAAAAAGACTTGGAACATTATAAAACATGTATGTAACTTGAATGTGTTGGATAAGTCTAAAATAACATATGAGTTGTTAAGTATTAAGTCGACACCACAGGAATCAATTGATTATGCCAATAACTTTTTTGTCAATATAGGTGCTACACTATCAAACAACATTTTAAATAAATTAAAAATAACTGAAGATGATATAGTCAAGGATTTTAAGTATGATCAAGCTCCATTAAACTCATTTATGCTTCTGGAAACAGATGAGTACGAGGTACAAAAATTGGTTATGTCACTGAAGAATACTAATACTACTGGTTGGGATAGCATATCATCACTATTTATCAAGAAATTTATTAATGTACTAATAACACCACTAACTTATTTATTAAATTTGTGTTTGTCTTCTGGAAAGTTCCCAAACGCACTGAAGGACTCCATTGTTGTGCCTATATTCAAATCAGGGGAAAAAGACAATATTACTAACTATCGCCCGATATCACTGCTACCTACTTTAGCCAAAATTTTAGAAAAAGTAATGAATCATAGACTAATTAACTATTTAGAGAAAAATAATATTTTGGCCAAAAATCAATATGGTTTTAGGAAAAATAAGTCAACTGTGGATGCTGTGGAGGATTTGGTTACCAATATAGCTGGGAATCTGGATTGCAAGAAGAAATGTATAGGTGTATTTTTGGATTTAGCCAAGGCGTTTGATACTGTCTCAATTTCTTTACTGATTCGTAAATTAGAGTCTATAGGCATCAGGGGTGTACCACTGGAACTTTTTAAAGATTATCTTAGTAACAGGACACAAACATTAAAAATCGGAGATATAACTAGCTCAAAACTAAAAATTGATTTTGGTGTACCTCAAGGATCAGTACTTGGGCCTACTTTGTTCCTTATTTATGTTAATAATTTATGCAATATTGAAATACCTGAATCAAAATTAATTACATTTGCCGATGATACGGTGATTTTATTTCAACATTCAACATGGGCACAAGCCAAAACATCAGCTGAGAATGGGCTACAAAAAATAATAAAATGGCTTGACTACAATTTACTCACATTAAATTTAGATAAAACTAAATATATAACTTTTAGCATCAAAAACAATCTTCAGCCACCTCCGGATTACCTTTTGAAAGCGCATTCTTCTGATTGCTCTTTTGCTATTAGAGATTGTGATTGCCATATTTTATCTGCAAGTAATAGTACTAAATACCTTGGTATTGAAATTGATAAAAATTTAAATTGGAAACCACATATTAGTAATCTTAAATCTAGAATACGCAAACTAATACCTATCTTCAAAAAAATTAGAAACCTAAAAGACAGAAAGACTAACAGAATGGTCTACCTCGCTTTATGTCAATCAATCGCTACTTATGGTATCGCCGCTTGGGGAGGTGCACGAAAAAGTACTGTTATAAAAATTGAACGCGCCCAGAGGTGTATTTTAAAAGTTATTAATTTCAAACCCTTTAGATACTCTACGTCGAAATTATATGAAGAGTTTGAGGTCCTTAATATTCGTCAACTTTACATTAAAACCATTGTTTTGAGACAACACTTCTGCCAAAGACCCTCGAATCAATCCATTAGAAGATCACATGAAGTTTATAAAGTTCCTTCATGTAAAACTTCTTTTGCTCAGGGTTTTTCTTACTTCCTGGCCCCGTTACTTTACAATCGCATAAGTAAAGTTAAGACCTTAAAAGAAATGACGAGTTCTATTTGCAGGAGGGCACTGGATGAGTTTCTGAGTAGTTTAGATTATGAACGGACAGAAAAATTAATGCAAATATGCAAGTAATTAAATATAATCTTAATATATAAACAAAATATATATACATATCTGTATATTACACTAATCCGGCTATATAAATATATTCATATCTATATAATTTTTAAATATAACATACATACACATAACATACATTCACGAATAAAGTATAGCTGAGATGATTTCATGTTAAATTGGCTTTACTGTAAATTCCATAATACTTTTGTTTCATATATTTTTGATATAAAATATTTATAACATTATTTTTGTCACCTCGTATTTGATTTATGAACTGACAATAACACTTATGGTTTGTTATAAGTCATGTTGTCTGATATTTTTGCATGTACTACTTGTTTACGCCAAACTCATTAGCCGTTATCGCATGTTTTGTATACTCCTTTATGACCAAATACATTGGATAACTGTCCTTATGTCAATTAACTTACAGTTGGTATTTCTAGAGCGTGAATCCTTACCTTGCCGTAACACAGTCTATGACTAGCGCGGAAGGTAAAGAATTTTTATCTGTATACCGCCAATTAGTTTATTTGCTCAATCATAGTTGTAACATCAGATATTTTTTTAGCGTACGAAATGTTTACATACTAATTAAGGATGATTAATTTTTAAGAATGCGTATACATATTTGAAAACTCACTAACTTGTATATTATTATGATTAATACTTAGTTTTAAGTTGTGGTATACAATGTAACACTTACTTTGGAAATAAATTCTATTCTATTCTATTCTATGTAATATTATTGGAATTGCATTATATTCACATATGATGATCTATTAGGGCTTCCAAACAAATATACAAAATTTCATAGACGTATGTATGTATGTATGTATGTTTGTCCACGCATATCTCCGGAACTATTAATCGGATCGTGACCATTTTTTTTTTATTGGCTTACATTTTCTTCAACTTAGGGAACAGTGCAAGTTTCATCAAGATCGATTCAGTAATTTTCAAGATATGGACTAATACGTGTAAGTGTGACGGCCTGGCTTACTGATAAGATCTACGGGTGTAGTGTCAAAGGGAAAACATCTCAAAACCTTGGTCAAATACTAGTGCAAAAACTAAAAATTACGAAATAAAAAGTAATAAAAAAAAATTAAACCGCCTTCAAAAAGAAATTAACTCAAAATTATGAAATAACTTTAATTTCGGAAGTCGGTGGCATAAAACTAAAATACAGATCCCAAGACACCGACTTCCGAAATTAAAGTTATTTCATAATTTTGAGTTAATTTCTTTTTGAAGGCGGTTTAATTTTTTTAAATTACTTTTTATTTTGAAATGAACAAGTAAGTTTTAGTTGCTAAACTTTGCTTACATGGATATTGGGGATAATCAGGAAATAAACAAAAATTTTGAACATAAAACATAATTAAGCAAAATGCTGCTGTAAATCAAAATGAAAAAATAATTTAATAAAAAGCAGAAAACTGCCTCATTGACCCTAAACATCACTGTGTGGGTAACCTTTGTTATCCTACATGATTGTAAAAGTACAGAAATTAGTGTTCAGTATTATTACTGTGAAAATTTCCGTTACTCATGAAGTCCTAGTACTTTAAATAACTTCTCTTGCATATGATGGAGACATTCGCTGATTACGGAAAATTTAAACACTTCCCGTTCAAACACGGCGCACGCGCCTATCATCGACGATCGGACAACGGGACAACTGTAAACAAAGTGACGTGTTTGGATACATTTAATAATTCAATTGTTTTTGATATTATTAGCGGTATGCGATGTCAGCGGTTGTTAAGAAGTAACTACAGCCATAACACCTACATATTCAATGAAATTTACTAAAAATAAAATTAAGTGCTGAACCCTCTGGCATTATTTGTACCAGGACACCCATAAGTTACGTAAGAAAGTTTTATAGGGTTCATTTTCAACTTAATCGAATATTGTTTTTTGTATTGAGTAGTTTTGTAGTTTCTTAATATTGCAGTTTTGACACAGTTTTGACAGCCATTTATCTCAGTTAGTTACAGTGTCAAAAAAACAAAAAAAGGATGATTATGCTAAACTTAAAGGAGATTTGCAGGAAAATTGTTATTATTGCTGACATAGAAAATTTATTGAACTTAGTTGGATAACTGATGATGACTGCATGTAGTCATTTAATTCATAGAAAATTTGGACTATAGCTTTTAGGAGTGTTTTAGTTGATATTAAAAAGATTTTATGAAAGAAAAAAAAAACTCATACTGTATTAATAATTACGTAGATACATACTAGGCAGCACGTTTTTTTACTAAAAAAACAAGTAACTCATTTGTGTTCAAATGTGTAATATTTTGTGGAATAAAACTAACATGCGGAACCCATTTAGCAAATAGTACCAGGAGAAACAAATCTTTTACCGAGTTGTTCTTTTGTGTGTAGTTTATTGACACCAACCAACTGACTTGGTCTAGTGATGTGTAGAATTCAATTGGAAGCATTTGGATTTTTAGTTAAATGTTTCTTAACTTTATAATTATGTAGGTAGGTATTAAAAATGTTGCCATGTAGTTCATTATCACCAAAAGAATCAGTGTGTTTGATATGTCCATACCCTTTACGTAACACACTGTAGATTTAATAACTTTCCAAGTTGCCTTCGACTTGTTACTGCTTGTTCCAATAAAATAAGAATTCTGTGCTTTCTGTGTTAGTTTGACAATGCTTTGATATCTTTTCGAGAAGTTCTTGAATGCCTCTTTTGAGTCGCTGTCTCGAGTCAGTCTATATTTCCATAAAAGAGATCGTCTAGTTCTACTACAACGCTTTACTCCGCGTGTGATCCACTTTGGTTTAGTAACTGTAGATATTTTGTGTCTAACAACTGGGAAACAGAGATCATAAATTAATTTAAATAGTTCAAAAAACGAATTAAAGCATTTGTTTACGTCATCCGATTCATAAACTTCGGAGAAACTGAGACTGGCGATATATTTCCTAAAAATGTTAATATTTTCCTTGCTATAATCCCGTTTATATTATAATAATATGGTAAAATACACTTTTGTCGTATCGGGAACTTCATAAGTTGGGCTGTATGGTCCGACACACCTAGTTCCACAATCTCACTTTTGCAGCCCCTTATGTTGTGGAGAAAATTATCTAGACATGTACCACTACTAGGACGCGTAGGTTCATTTATTTCTAGTTTTAGATTAAATTCCTTCAAAAGTTGCTTAAACAGTGTAGAGTGTTTGGTCTTCTGAAGAATATCAATATTGAAATCGCCGCAGATTATTATTTTTTGGTTACTTTTGTAGCAAAACTGTTGCAATATTTTCGCTAAGTTATCAAAGAAAAGATGTCTTATAACTTCAGTGTGCATATCATCTGTATGCAGATGGTATGCAGATGATTTGCAATTATAATGTCAAGGGAGGGTTGACGAAATACCTGAAGCTATCGGTCAATTAAATATGGACGTGATAGTGACAAAAACCTGGTGTGATAGAGTTGAGGTAGCAGTAAACCCTAATAAAGTTATAACGTTACTTTAATATTGTTCTACGAAAATGATATTTTTGTAACGTTATTGATATTTTTAGGTTATAGTATCGTTACAAATTTTGGAACGTTAAGCCGGGTATCCACTATGTTCGCGAACCTCTTGCGCTCCGCGCTCCTGCAACTGCTCCACATAGTGGATATGTTCGCGCTCTTAGAGCGTGCTATGTGGTGCAGTTGCAGGAGCGCGGAGCGCAAGAGGTTCGCGAACATAGTGGATACCCGGCTTTATACGATAACATTAGTGGTAACGGAACGAAATTCATTTCGTTTTCAAGTCCCTATACACTATATTCATTTTCATTGATCAACAAAAGACTAAAATACGTACCTAACGCAGCGTCCCTCAGATGATTATGCCTGTGGTGTAAGTTGAGCATGGTGAGCAGTCGTCTTGCGCACTCGGGCCAGTCCTTGCAGGCCAGTAGTAACGCCCTAGCCTCCTTGTTATCTCGCCGGGTCCGTAGAGTGCGACACAAGGCGCGCGCCCACCGTAAAGCGGCCGTCAGTTCGGCTCGCACCGCGCCCGCGGACCCGCCCGCGCCTCCCCCGTCTACATACACGGCATGGAGACTGTGCAGGGCCTGGGGAAGAGGGGGGTATTTTAGACAACTTTATTTTGCTTTAACTGTCGATTCGAAGTATCAGATCACAGAATGTCATTATTTATGGTTAAATGAATAGAGGAAGTCTGAAGTTTTGCCAGTTAATTTAGTTTGACCTTGTAACGTGATCGTGGATGATTTAATGTTTAAATATCTTTTATTGTATTGATATTTTGGTTAGCAATGACTTAGATGAAAATAGTGAGTTTGGGAATTAGAAACTGGAGGAAGATCATTTTTTTTTTTAGAATCATGTGCTGAATTCATGGTTCCAGTTTGCGGGCCAATGTTCATGCCTCTATGGTCTACTTACTTCGAACGTCATCTGCAGTCCTCCATTATACACAACGTACAGCCTGTCGTCCTCATTCTCGACCAGCGTGCAGAACGCAGATATTAGCGTGGACCAACACGTCCGGCCGTTTAGACCTGCAAGAAATACGAATGTAGAACAACTGTGTTTAGGGCATAAGACTCCACTATGTACGAGCAATTATGTAAGACTGAAATTGTTAAATTGGGACTGTTTTAAAGATCGGTATAATGCCAAAACTGATACATATCACAGGTTGCTGTTGAAACACATGTCTCAGGTTGCGGTTGGTTTTATGAAAATTGGTGGACAAAACCAGTTTTGATTCTATCAATACTAAAATTCGAAAGTAACTCTGTCTGTCTGAATGTTACCTTTTCACGCCTAAAGCACTGAACGGATTTCGATAAAATTTGGCAGAGAGATAGATTGCATCCCGGGGAAGGACATAGGATAGTTTTTATCCCGATATTCCCACGGGATCGACACTTATGCGGGTGAAACCGCAGGGCGCTGCTAGTAATAAAGTTTTATTTATGCTTCAGTTTACTTTAGCAAACAATGCCTGTGTTAGGAGATTCTATACTCCTGATATTTTTTTTTCCTATATCGTGTCAAATCGCACATTCACAAAACACACTACAATTTGTAAACCATCATACTCGTTACGTGCGGGAATTGAAACCGTGATCTGAATCGCAAATGCTATTTACTCGGCTACTGTTAGGGCTTGTAATTCGAATATTCGAATAATGCGAATATTCGATCATTTTTGCTATTCGAATATTGACTGATGTTAAATTCGAATATTCGAATAATTTTTAGTTCAGTTTGAAAATACGAACTACGTCTGTCTTACAAGTTGTTACCTACAGACCGCGCTTTACACGTACACACACAGTGCCGGCGCCGCCACTCCGAGGTTTCGCAGCCGTAACAAATATGTATTTACAAAATTATTATGAATAAAGTCATCAACACAACTCTCTAAGACCATGTAATCCCCAAGAATGACTATTTCATGAAATCTTGACATTTGGGGATTATACTAACTTAACAAGTTGTATTACTGATTTTTTTTTCTTTGAAAATATTTATTTGGCTATACAAACTAAAAATAACAAAATTAAATCCTAACTTAACTAAAACTATACAGAAACTAAAAAATAGCATCGAAAAATTCATCCGCATCGCTGTCGACTGGTAATGTACCCAAGAGACTGGCGGCATTACCACGTTGTATGGCGATGCTTAGCCTCTGGCCAAGATAAAAGCCAGCCCTTGGGTAACGGGAATTGTCAACCAGCCGTTTCGAAATTTCTTTAAAAAGACCATGAGCACTCGGACCCCACGGCCCGAGAGTTTCAACCCCAAACGGCTCGAAAATATAGTTTCCGATGAGGTTATTATATTTTCGTCGCTTGAGGTTTTCCGCAGCCACAGCAGCAGCGCCAGCACAGCATGCCGAGCCAGGAAGATGGGATGGCGCAAGATTATCAACACACGTAGCGTCCCACACTAAAGGCCTACCCACCTTCCATGGAAATAAAGACATACCGTCCGGTCTCTTGCCATCGTCGCGTGCCAAGCCATTGGGTTCTAATACAGCTGGAACGCCGACGGTGACAAGAGCTCTTCGGATGATGTCATTAATGTTCGCGATAAGCGTGCCGCGCTAAGCGACCCGCACTTCGGCTGCAAGACAGGCCGTGGTGGTGTCCGAGGCTGTTGACATCTTCGCCACAGTGACAGCGATGGGGAGAACAGCAAGGAGTGCCTAGTCGTAGGGAAGCAGCGAGGTGAAAAGTAGTGTCGTCGAACAAATTGATTGTAATTATTGTAATTCTGTAAATACATATTTGTTACGACCGCGAATCATATTTTAATCAATGTACAACTTAATACTGGCCAGTGGCCAGCATATTGCAAAAAACGTAAGAAAATTTGAATTTCGCAGGCTACCTTAGCGCTTCCCCCTTAATATTTTTGATTTGTTTTTTTTTTTTTCATTATAATGTCAAACTATGTTGCTTAAAGGTGATTCAATTTCATATAATAAAAATACTCAACTCAAACTTGTGTATTAATTGTATAAGCAAGTTGTCCCTTCAAGGTTTCAACTTGGTTTCAAAGGAAAAAGCTAATATTCGAATAAATATTCGAATAATTCGAATACTGCCTGTAAAAACTTCGAATATTCGAAAATCTAAAAACTTCGAATATTTACAAGCCCTAGCTACTGTGCGAACCCGGAGATAAATTCATCTTATTTCGATAGATACAGAAAAGGTAGTTTCGTCTTTGATTGATATGTTAGTGCTCATAACACGAGCGGCACGTCGCCATCGGTAAAAGTTACTGCAGCCGCCAACGGTAAAAGTTACTGCAGCCGTCAACGGTAAAAGTTACTGCAGCCATCAACGGTAAAAGTTACTGCAGCCGTCAACGGTAAAAGTTACTGCAGCCGCCAACGGTAAAAGTTACTGCAGCCGCCAACGGTAAAAGTTACTGCAGCCGTCAACGGTAAAAGTTACTGCAGCCGCCAACGGTAAAAGTTACTGCAGCCGCCAATGGTAAAAGTTACTGCAGCCGTCAACGGTAAAAGTTACTGCAGCCGCCAACGGTAAAAGTTACTGCAGCCGTCAACGTGTCTACGGCAGCCGCCGACGAGTGTCAACGGCTGCAGTTGCATTTGGCAACGATCTGCTCGTATATGTATATGAACACTTATGGTAAAACATGACACTATGTTTAGTAAAACATTGAAAGCTAAGATTTACAGTAGCAGTAAATAGGGATGATGACTAATATTAGTAATGTTCCAACAAATAATATAATTTCAAAGAAGGCATAGTAAAATGAGTTAGATGTAAAATTTTTGTAAAATCGATGAAAATATGGAAAAGCTGCACGCTTTAAAAGTTTTTGGAGGGGATTGTTCCCGTCCTTGTCACGCGGTACGGACAATGTATGGCGTTAGTATGAGGTACATAAGTCGTGACGACACTTCTGTTATAGTGCCGTCTTTGTCTATTTTTTTAATTGGCAAAGCTTTTAGACTTTCTACAGTTCTGTTTGCACTAAAAAAATATTTTTTTGAGTTTAAAATAAATAATTGTCATCATCCTATTATAAAAAAGAAAACTTCCAACAACATTGCTAGACACATGAATAAAATAGAATATTAAAAACATGCTCACAACTGCGATAAGTGCAGTCGCTACTAACTACGTCACACATAGACAAGCTACATTCTATTAGTGTTTGAAGTGTGTGATACCTATGTGCTCACCCTGTAAGTAGGCGGAGAGGGTGCTGCGCCTGAAGGCGGCGGCCTCCCTGCCGTCGGCGGACTCGCTGCCGCTGCTGGCCCCGTTGCCGCTGCCGTTGCCGCTGCTTGTGCTGCCGTTGTTGCCGTTGCCGTTGCCGCCGCGAGCTGCTAGTATGCGAGCGAGCCTGGATGGGGCGAAATGTTTGGTTAGTATAAGTACGTTTTTGTAGTGAAAACTTCTTCGGGAGCGTTGGGCATTTTTTGAGATGGGAAAAAACCATTGAACTCGCGCCACTGTTACCGTAAGCGATACCGCGCGTGTTTTGTTTCTAAGAAGATTAATAAAATACCCGCTTCGGATGTGTTCGGCTGTCCTCGGGATGTACTCGGTTTTAATGTATATCCGATATGTCAGTGAGTGATGGCAAAGTATTCTGTTTGTATTTTGTTTTCACTTCTGTCGGCACTCCCGGAGTGCCTGTTTTTGTTTTTTTTTTTGAATTTTTGCTTCTTTACACGTTACTATTATTTAAGATTAAAATTCATTAATTTTATTGTAGATTGTACGACGCCATATAAAGCTATACATTTCCAGTATAACGTGACTTCTCATTGTACAAAAAGCCTATACAATGCAAGGTCAGCTAAAACTGGAAATGTATAGCTTGATATGTCGTCGTATGTACGTACACGTATTCTAAGTTATGGTTATCATAAAACTATTTATTTTTCAAGCCTGCCAACCATTGGCCAAATGGATTGTTTACAAAATCTCACTTCAATCACTGTTTTACTTGTCTTTATTTACTTTTGAGAAAATTGCTTATCATGAGGTTTCAATCTTACTTAATCAACATACATTAACAATAACTTTTACATAAGAAGCATGATAAGTCGCTATACTGACCTTAACAGCTCGTCAGCCGCGCCGGGGTACAGATGAGCGTGTGGCGCGATGTTCCTGAACGCCCAGTGTATGTTCTGATGCTGAGCGAGCGAGCGCGCGAACGAACTGGACCGTCGGCAGCACAGACGAAGTAGTGCATAGTAGGGAGGTAGCATAGCGCGGTTATACGCTACTACTTCGCCGTCTTCGTGATCCGCGCTGTGATTGAAACAAATAGATTACTTGGAGTAACAAAAGATAGAAAACATACTCCTAAGAAAATCAAATTCGTAGTCACAAGCAGTAAAAATGTACAACAACAGCAACTTTTAAAAGTGATATTCTCCTAGAGAGATTGTAATTTTATGTTGTTGCGAACATAGTATTTTGGAACCACAACTATTATGGAATAGCTCTTATCTCATAGTTGCAATCCTTATTTCGCGAGAAAATCGCTACTGAACGTTGCTACGTGTATACATATTTGTGCTCGTGACTGTACATAATTGGCTTTACCTACAGAGTTAGGCAGAGCAGCTATGCTCTGCCTAACACTTCGGGGAATACAGGCGTGAGCTTATGTTATGTAATTAACTATTACACAGCCGGTGACATGAAAACTAATTAAAATGCTGAATAAACATTACTGTTTATTCAGCATTTATAGTGATCTATTATAAATTGAAAGTGTCTATAAAGTTAGAGCACAAAGCGACCCGACCTTTCGTTATTTTGTAAAATATATAAAACCTCTTTTAACAAACAAAAATTAACGCAATTTGACCAAAAACACCGTAAAAATATATATAAAACAAAAGAAAAATGTTACAGATTGCTAATAGAAAATACAAAAAGAGAATTTCTCAGGGGACACCCGGGTTTGAACCGGGGACCTCTCGATCTGCAGTCGAATGCTCTACCACTGAGCTATATCCCCAATGAATGAGACATCGAAATAATGCATGAGCTCACAAAGATATTTCCTGTTTAATGTATACGTTATCAGTTTTTATGTAGAAATCAGCGATTACTTCATTTCCGATAGTGAATTGATGCAAAAAAACATGTCCGTATTATCTGGGTCAGTTAATATGTCATTCATGCTGTTTCCCCAACACCTACGCAATTTTTGCTATGTTGAATGATTAGAATAAAATTATCAATAGTCAGAGAATTAAAATAATATGATCAAAAATAATACGGGACTATGTCATAAACGAGCTCGGATGTGAGGTTATTATATCATTGGTGTATCAGTGAATATACGTATTCTAACACGGCGCAGTTTAACATGAAATTCGAGTCGAATTATGTCAACGAATTTGTTTACGCCGTTTACCTATCACCAACGTGTGGAAGGAAAAAGACACACGACTTTTGTCTCAAGATTGGCGCGGGTGGGGATACCTATATAAGGCCCGTCCTCGCAGAAAAAAGGAGCCATAACTAATTTTTTTGTAACCCGCTAAGTAAACGCTCGCAGCCAATTTCTAGACCGGTCTAGGCTAGCAGAGCGCCGCAGAGCTAAGAGTCATCCAGAACGATCGAGAGCAGGGGCCCCTGCAAACCAACGCCGCCAGCCAAACTGCCGCACAGTGGTCCGGATTTGAGAAATGGTGGACTTAGGAACTAAAGTCATTATTTTGATTTGAAAAAAATTGTATTCGATAGGAAACCTGATTTACATCAACAAACGTCATATTCAATTTTTCGATATATTGACTCTAACATGTTGAAAAAAAATTATTACGAAAAAAATGTATGGGGCAAGATTGATTTTATTTTTTTTCTCGGTGTGTTCAAAAGTGTTAGCTGTGAAACCTTTTATATATTGTTGTATTCATTTTGTACTTTACCCCTATAATTAAATTATTCGCAAATACTTGCAATCTTGGAGTGAACTCTCTGTTGAAATTCCAAAATTTTAACTTTATTTTTCTAAGGCTGTGAACGTTTTTAGTTGCATTTGTCCACATCAGTGTTGTGGTTTCTCAATACTTTTTTAATATATTGCGCCCACAAAATGATGATTTTAGCTATAGGAGTGTATTCCGTGAATTAATGAAATATTAAATAAAATGTCAAAAAAGCATTACGAAAGCTATATCGAGAATGCCCCTTATTAGTATTGGGTTTATGTTATTGGTGAATCTTCTATCAACTGTACTTAAGCTTTAAACTTACCCTTGCATCTCTACTTTAAACTAAAATCAAAGTTCATAATTCGACGGGTGATAGCCGTCACCCGTCGATATTAATGTGCTTATTTTTACTAGCGTTAATCTTTTTCTCTCAGAAACTTGAAACATATGAAAAGGGCTGTTGTGTTGCTCTAAAAGAGCGTGTAGATAAGACAGTCCCAAAAGAACTTGAGTGTGACCAAAGCCATTACTCCAAAGGATCTGCCACGTTTTCTGAAGCTTCCAAGACGTCCATTTCTTCTTCTTCAATCTCTTCGGCTGCTAAGAGCTGCACAGCTTCGGGAAAAAAAACTCAATTTCTTGTGTTTATCCAACTTCGGCTTGATGTGCGATATGTAAGGATCTGAAGTAATTAGAAAATTGTGTAAAATATCTTCATTCGTAAGTGTCCTCCCCATCTTCCTTGTGTGATGCTCTCTTTTATTTCGGAAGTCCTTGTTCCTTGCTTCAGCTGCCTCTTCGGATAATATCCCGATAGGAAGGCAAGAGAAGTGCTTGCAAATATCAGCACCATGTATCAACATCTTATGCACACTGGCTGGCATGTGGTACCAGGGATAGTGATGCACAAAAAGCTCAGCTGTCTCCCTGCAGTATGCCCGGAATCCTTCGATGTTGATATGACTTCCAGAAGATAAAACCTGCAAGATAACTGCAAAGTGTTTTATTAAATCTGCATCTATCTTCGTGATTTCAGCAGTTTTTTCGTAATTCCTGAAGAATTTTCTTGCCGTGTTTCCATCGTTGGTAGTACCAAAACCCTGCTTGACGATGTCTATCAACAGCCCCATTTGTTCCTTGAACTCACGCTGGGTCATGTCTTTCCTTGCCTGTTTAAGATCGCCTCGTGCACACCACATCTTGAAATCCAAGTTGTAAGAGATGTGCAGCAGACACTCCATGCTTCTAATCCACATGTGAAGAGTCGAAAGTCCATACTGGTAGACATCATCTCGAACAGGTCTTGAAAACATTTGTGGCAGGTCATTCATCTCACTTGGCTTAGCGAGACATACATTGCAGGTAGCTGCAGATGGTGTCTGTGTGATAATCGTGGCCACTTTGCCATCAATCATCGTCATGTGCAGCACATGTGTGATTTCAAGATTTCCGCATCTCGAGACGGTCAAATTTCGTATTTCTTCCTTCATAGCTGCTCTTCTTGTTTTACGAAGTCAATTGTTTCCTTCGCAAACTGAAATTTGACGGGCCTGCAGTAAAACGTTGAAGACGGTTTCGGATTTTCCCATATGACTTCATCACTGGACTCCAGCTTCAAAGGAACAAGGCTCGTCATAAACATAGATGACTCATCAAATTCTGCCAGCTCGCTTCTCTGCTTGTAGGTGCTTTGTGCTGACGAGCCATCGAAGCCCCATTTGCTAGTGAGCTTCAGATTGCTGCTTGAAATATCTCTGTCGTCACCAACAACTTTCATAATCCTTTGAGTGGTTAAATCCAGAAGTGCTTGCAGGCTCACTTTTGCTCCGTGTTCAGATACTTCAACGTCTTTGGCATCCGGATAGCATCTCTTCTTTGCTTCTAAGAGTTTATAGTAGGAAGGAAGTTGTAAAGAATTCCTACAACTTGACATCGCATTCCTTAATGTCAGGTATTTCCATTTTGACAGATGTAACGATGAAGTTAGAGCCAAAGCTTGATCTTCCTGAAGAGTTTCTGTTTTGTCATTGGCAGACAATACGGATTGAAAAATCCTTACTTATTCCAATATTTCAGTTTTAATCTGTTCCTTAGTAATAAACAACGCCAAATGATTACTGTAATAGCCAATTTTGAAATTTGGTTTATTCAAGGAATATATTCTTAGAGCTAAAAATCTTCATGGTGGGCAAAATATATTATAAAAGTACTGAAAAACCATAAAACTGATATGGACAAATGCAACTAAAAACGTTCACAGCCTTAGAAAAATAAAGTTAAAATTTTGGAATTTCAACAGAGATTTCACTCCAAGATTGCAAGTATTTGCGAATAATTTAATTATAGGGGTAAAGTACAAAATGAATACAACAATATATAAAAGGTTTCACAGCTAACACTTTTGAACACACCGAGAAAAAAAATAAAATCAATCTTGCCCCATACATTTTTTTCGTAATAATTTTTTTTCAACATGTTAGAGTCAATATATCGAAAAATTGAATATGACGTTTGTTGATGTAAATCAGGTTTCCTATCGAATACAATTTTTTTCAAATCAAAATAATGACTTTTGTTCCTAAGTCCACCATTTTTCAAATCCGGACCACTGTGTGCCGTTTCGACGGAGTAAAGGTTAGTGTACTCTTGACTTCTTCATGTTGGTGTAATTGCTCGGCTGTGTGTCCTCTGCTCATACCCATTTATTATAGGATTAGAGATATCCTCCGCCTTCGCCCAAATTTAGAATTGATTCTTTCCGCCTTCGCCCAATTTAAAATTAAACCACCCGCAAATATCCACCCGCCTCACCAGAATTCTTTTTCCGTGCGCGTCACTAGGAACTGCTCCTGTATATTGTGAGTTTTACATTTACAAGCACACCCGCGGGACAATTGTGTAACACGTTATCAATCGGAATCGGTTTCATTTTGACAGTTCAACAACATTCATTGCGTTATTTGTGTGTGATCACTACGTGTTGATCAGACCAATTTTTCGAACTTATGAAGCAAGGATTACCAATTAGCTTTAAAATTATTCAGATTCCGATTGATAGTGTGTTACGCAATTAGGGTGCGGTCTGGTTACAACAAATTACACACGTAACACAAAGTGCAGCAGCCACTGTCCCAACTGCAGCCTCTTAGCTTAGCCTTCGTCTGCCAGATTTATCTACTAACATCTAGCATTACAGGGTTTCCAGGGGTCCGTGGCTAAATAATAACAGCCGCATAGGTCGATTGATCTGGTTAAGCAACGCTTGCCGCGTATGGTCTCTGGATGGGTGACCATCTTTACATACCGAGACCCCTCCGTGCCTCGGAAAGCACGTTAAGCCGTTGGTCCCGGCTGTCATTCGTGGATCTTTGACAGTCGTTACGTTACGGGTAGTCAGAAGCTCGAAAGTCTGACAACCAGTATTACCAATGGGTATCGTATTACCCAGTAATTGGGTTGTGGAGGTCAGATAGGTAGTCGCGCCATATAAAATACTGGTATTCAGCTGCATCCGATAGTTGGGAAAAGGCTGGGCAGATGATGATCTAGCATTACAGGTGTCGGTGCATCACACAGACAGCCACACACACACACAGCACACAGTACAGTCCAGTCCACTACTTCTTTTATTATAAAGTCCCGATTGAGCCCATTCAGTGGTCCTTCGAGCCGGATCACTGAATGGGCTCAATCGGGACTTTATAATAAAAGAAGTAGTGGACTGTATTAAAATAGGTGTAATACCGTAATTTACAATATTAACTTATTATATAAAAGAAACAATGAAATGCCCGTGGTCGAGCGCGTCTGTGAGCTGAGTGGAGTGAAAGGCGCGCAGCGGCCGTCGCGCACCGGGTTCGGTACCCAGACGCCCCGCGCCGGCCCCTCGGTCAATCACGCGCATATGTGATGCGCCGACAACAGGTTTTGTTGTTTTTCACCCGAGACGATAAAAGTGCCTAACCTAACTTTATCAATACTTACATGTATAACTACTAATTATAAACAATGCATTCCTTGTGAATTAACCCAGAGAACAACAGAATAAGTCCGTTTTACTAGCTAGTTAAATATAATGGTACTCACAGTATATAATTAAAAGCGATATGTTTGGTGAGCCGCTGGTTGGCGACTGCTAGCTGCACATTCTCAGGGCAGTCCACAGACACGGCGTGCCAGAAGGTCAGTAACGCTTGTTTGTTCGGGTGGACTGCAACCGAAGGCTCCGAGATCGCCGGGTGGTACAGCTCCCAGAGGTCGTTGAAGTATTGGCCGAACTGGGGAATGGGAATAGTTAAGAATTAGACTTGTATACCTCGTGCTAAAAATATGCTTCTTAAGAGCTGTTTTTTTTTATTTTACAATATGGTTTAACAAAAATGGTTTTTAACACGCTTTTATTAGGTCGACCTGTATGTAACTAACTATGTAATGGACTCTAAGGTAACTAATTTAACCATCTTCCAAGGGTCGTAGCGTAATGAAAATTGGCAGCTGTATGTAGTTCTGATGACAATACAATAATATGGTACTGTTGAACTGATCTGATGATGGAGCCGGAAGATATGAACTGGAACTTCATGATGGAAAATAGTATTATAGCTGTTTTGGATTTCTTAGAAGTCTTGTAATGAACTTTGACCACGATTAGGTTTCAAGGTCTGATGATGAAGCCGCATGGCATTCCATGATAGAATATCGTATCATAGTCGTGTTTGCACTTGTTAGAAAGGCCACGTAATGGACTTTGAACACGATGAGGTTTCTTTTTTTTTTACGTGCATTTATAAAAGCGTGTTTTTCTAATGTTTTTTAAACGATTAATTTATTTAATTACTTTCGTGTTTTTTTTTAATTGGACTAAAGTTTATCCTACTCACCATAAGTTTCTCGACCCTGCTAACGACACAATATGACATAACTCCGAAGTAGGCCGTCAACTTCATGGTGCCGTGCACCGCTACGTCAGTGTACTTGCGCGCCGCCTTCAACTTGCCCAGCAGCATCGTGTATACCTGCGAGTGTAAAAGGAGTTTTTTAATACAGTTGCTCAAAAAGTGGTGTATTGCAGGGACTTATAGCGTTCGGGATGTGGACTATTACATAATAGTGCTTTTTTTATACCTTTCCCGAACTCGTGCGTTCTCTTTCCCAACTGTCAAAATAATGTCTATTAAAAAGAAAAACCAACCATGAAGTTTTTACTAAAGAGTTTTTGTGATTCATACAAATACGTATATTTCTAAAAAGAAGGTACTAATTTATTTCAATATCCGATTTAATTGAATGAGTTAGGTTAGGTTTCATTTTATTTCATCTCATTAAATTTCATTTTCATTTCATATCAATAAAAAAAATATACTGAAGACTAAGCTGTATGGATAGTTCCCTTTGCCTACCAAAATGGGTGAAGAAAAAAAAAACTCTGCTTATATTCTACGGTAGGCGCCATTTTCCAGAAAAAATGATTAGTTAGTTGAGTTTATTGTGTTTTTATTATTTTATTAAATTGCTTAATTTTTTCGCAACTGTATTAAAAATAGTCGTTCAGTACACCTGCGGAACCGTCATTGCAACTTGTTCCGACTGTCAACCCTCGCCTTCGGCTGCGCCTCGGCTCGGGTAGACATTTGTCGGAACTCTTTGCAATGACAGCCTTTCCGCACTTGTAATGAAATATACTATTGTTAGCAAATATTGTTCCTGAAAAACGTGTGCGGTCGGGGGACGAGGTTCTTTACGCGATACTGACACGCACACATACACAGTCGTATATAATAGAAAGAGATAGAGAGAGAGAAAGTCGCATGGAGGGAGGGACCGAGGGACTAATGTAGTCACATTAGTAGGCTATTGCTAAACAATGAAATGATTTTCACTACGGCAGTATACAGCAGTGTCATGATGATAAATAATTGTAGCAAATCAGGCTTTTGGTGGAATAAATAATTATTATTATTTATTATATCTGACCGAACTCCTGATGAAGAAGGACGCGAGACTCCACCGGATGCGACAAGCACAGGACTGGTTCACGTGGTCATGCTCGGGAGAGAGTTATGTTCAGCAGGGGACATGTTTCTGCTGAACGTCATACCTGGTGCAGAGTATGATGCGCAGTGTCCGGCAGCTTGGCGTGGGTGGCGTGCGGCGCGTGCGGCGGGTGCGGCGGCGCGGGCGGGCGCGCGCGCGCGTAGCCGGCGCGGAAGTGCTGCGACGTCATACCTGGTGCAGAGTATGATGCGCAGTGTCCGGCAGCTTGGCGTGGGTGGCGTGCGGCGCGTGCGGCGGGTGCGGCGGCGCGGGCGGGCGCGCGCGCGCGTAGCCGGCGCGGAAGTGCTGCGACGTCATACCTGGTGCAGAGTATGATGCGCAGTGTCCGGCAGCTTGGCGTGGGTGGCGTGCGGCGCGTGCGGCGGGTGCGGCGGCGCGGGCGGGCGCGCGCGCGCGTAGCCGGCGCGGAAGTGCTGCGACGTCATACCTGGTGCAGAGTATGATGCGCAGTGTCCGGCAGCTTGGCGTGGGTGGCGTGCGGCGCGTGCGGCGGGTGCGGCGGCGCGGGCGGGCGCGCGCGCGCGTAGCCGGCGCGGAAGTGCTGCGACGTCATACCTGGTGCAGAGTATGATGCGCAGTGTCCGGCAGCTTGGCGTGGGTGGCGTGCGGCGCGTGCGGCGGGTGCGGCGGCGCGGGCGGGCGCGCGCGCGCGTAGCCGGCGCGGAAGTGCTGCGACGGCACGAGCGCCACCAGCAGCAGCGCCGCCGCCGCCCGCACGCGCGCCGCTCCCGCGCCCAGCAGCTGCCCCTCCAGCCAGCGCTCCGCCGTGCGCAGCGCCCACGCGTGCGCGGCCTTGTTGCGCGGGACCTGCGGGACAAGTGTTCATGCTACAAAAACAATAAAGCCTTCCATTTTTTTTTATGTTAGTTTACCGTGCGTGTTTAAACTGTAGCCATATACTTTTCTTTTTCTTTCGACTATTTCTGGTAAAATTTGGATTTTGAATGCCGCAGTCACCTAAACAGTGAGCCTAAGCCCTGACTATATTTTTTATATTGAGATGGTGGAATGTATTCGTATTCGTTTTTTCGTAGATGCAGATTGAAATCCGAAATCAACTATTTCAATCTCGAAGCTTACAACATTTATTTGTTCAATCCATACTAACTGTAAGTATTAGAATTAAAAATGCGAACGTACTCAGTCTGTCTATTGCCTTTTCACGACTTAACCACTGAACCGATCGTTATGAAATTTGACAAAAATAAAGATAGCCTGGGACCTGGAAAACTAAATAGGCTGGTTTTTTATTCAGTAATACATTATAAACGGAATCGTAGCTAGTGATATATACCTAATATACAGTAGGTATACAAACCTGTAGCGCCAGCCACTCGAGCGCAGCGTGCGGACACACGTCGGCCACGTCCCACAGACGCGCCAGCACTAACTGTGTGAAGCATGGTAGACCTCCGGTCGCGCCCGCGCCTCCCCCGCTTCCTTCCACTAACAATGTTAGTAGCTTAAAAAAGGGACCGCAGCTCTGGAAATTGAAGTAAAGAATATTAATTCAATTTGCCAACTTTATCCTATGATTGGAAGAAAATATGATATGAACATAAATGTAGAGTACTTTCCCGTGATTCTTTACCGGAGTGAGGAACACAGTGTAAAGTTCACTCATCCTCCATAGAAAAGGGTGGATCCTCCAACCAGAGGTGTCGTGTCTGGTGGGCTACTGTCCGACGATTTATGTCGGGACGTTGCATATAGGTCAGATAGGCAGTCGCTCCATGTAAAATACTGGTATTCAGCTGCACCCGGTTAGACTGGAAGCTGACCTCAACATAGATGGGAAAAGGCTAGGCAGATGATGACGTTGTATATAGGCTAGTAGCGCGGTAAACTCTGTATGCGCGATGCAGGATGTTGCATGACGTCAGTGTGATGCGTAGTTCGCACGAAGTAAATGAGTGAGAAAAAGTAAATGAGAGAAGAAAAAGTGACGAAGTAGATGCCGCCACAATTCCACTCTAATTTTTATTTAGTGCGAAAAATACGTGGCTGGGCCTACCAACTGTCAATCATGTACATGTGCCAGGTGGAGGTCGATTCTGACTGATCAGAACACTAAAGTTATCAAAGTCAGAATATCAGGACGGTAACCAATCAGTTCACATTTAAAATGAAAGCTCGAGAACACATTCACAAGAAGTTGGCAGATTCGTCTCAAGATTAAGTTGTTGCAGGTTTTCTTGTATAACTCTCATAACTTTTTTATTTTATTATATTTATATCTAAGTATTTATTTTTATATTCTAGTTATTTTCGAAGTTGTTTTCTGTAATTGCACCTACTGTGTATTGTCTCTGCATCACCCTAAGGTAGACTGGTAGAAAATGCCCAAGGCATTAAGTCCGCCTTTGTACATTTACTTGTGCATAAAGTTTAATAAATAAATAAATAAAGTTCACTAATATTTCGACCGAAACAATATTTTTTCACTGGATACCACTAAGCAAAAGATGGCATACAGTTGGTTACATTAAGTGGTCACCCATACACAATCAGCCTATAATGTTCCCACTACTGGGGCACAGGGCACCTCCCTCTGAGAGGGAGTGGACTGAAATCTACCACGCGGGCCCAGTGCGGGTTGGTAGAACATATATCTTCGAATTTTTGTTAATTATTTTCACAAAATAAAGCGCCTGCCTACCCGGGTTCGAAACCACGACTACAACTCTAAGTCGGGACCGTTTCCACTTGGCCACCACTCCTCCACCGCTCCTCCAATAAATAGACCAATATTCTTAAAATCTAAGTCAAATCATAAAGCACATACCTCAGAATGTTTGGCGATGGCCTGAAAGATCATGTTAACTATCTTCTGAGCGAGAGGTTCGTTCCAGCGACAGAGCGCGAAGATGAGCGAGCGCGTCTGCTGTAAGTTTAAGCAGTCGCGCGTCTGCTGGTAGATGAAAGGAAACCCCTGTGGATAGAAAATTATAGGTTTGTCATAAGAGAAAATAACTGGGGGGTGTCAAAGCCATAAATGTATCATTTCTCTCTCTCTCTCTATCAACGAAATAATGATGGCTCATAGTCATTTCTTCTTGTGTTGAAATAATTAAAAAAAAAATGCGAAAAAAAAACAAAGGAAAACTGAATTTCTGTAATATTTTTGGCGATCGAAAGAGAGCGTGATTAACCCAGAAATAATTTACTTGATTCAGATGAAAAGTGTTACCTAGTATTGCTAAATGCCTATTCAGATATCGCTGTCGCGCTCGGTAGCGATACTGGTCCGCCTTCTGGTTAGTCACTTTGGACCAGTATGGTTACCGAGCGCGACATCGCTGTTATCTGAATAGGCCTATAATCTTAAAAATAAACCTCTATACGCTACATAGAATCTAATGGCGTAGCCTTTAGCAATAACCACAACCAACAAAATGTTCAATGTTCTGTTTACCTTAGCATGCAGTAACGCTCTGGCATCAGGTTCCAACAACGCGAGATGTCCCGCAGCATCTCGCGACCGCTCTACGAGCCCAGCCACGAGGGCGACCATCTTGTCGAGAGCTCCGGGCCGCAGCTTGTCGCCGCCACTTTCAGCGTTAGTGCTCCCGCTACCGCTGCCCCCAGCTTCCTCGGTTGGCGACTCCGCCTGTCAATAAACAGATTAAAGTTAAGATCTTTCCTGAGGTTCGACTACAGTACAGTCAGCTAAACAAGTGGTCTGACACTCGTAGGATTGCAATTCGTTTGCACGTCAAAAACCAAAAAGGTCTCTTTTTGCTTGCATACAACATAATGTGCGAATAGGGATGATGGATGAATAACGTTTTTAAGGATGTCTAATGTTCGCCCATGTTCAACAGTTACCGTCGACAACTTTAGCCGTACATAGCATACATAATTATGTAACGTATGTACATACTCATGCCTTCTTCAGAATGCCTTATAACTTATATTACATCATTACGATAATTACATACCACACAAGACATTCTAAAGAAAATGTTTGACTTACCACAGTAGCATTCTGTCCGAGATAAAAGTTGACCATGCTGGATATGGCGTTGATGCGCAACATGAACTTTCCCTCCTCCTCACCCATCTTGCTGAACTCGTACAATAAACTGAAGTACTCCGTCAGATGGCGCAGGTGAGATCTTGCGCCGTTCTCCATCTAGAAATAGTAAATGGAAACGTTATGACGTATGCCCTCGTAGCAATGTGCTATACTGGGTATACGCAGTACTACGTGTAACTCAAGTATGGCACAGTCAAGAGCAAAAGTATGTATACACTTGGCTTTATTCAAACCCGATTTTCTCCTTTATTTTATGTTATTACGAACATAGTACTTTCGAACCCATAGGTTTATGTAAAGTGTCGTATTTCAACGTTGCATTCGTTATTTCATGAGAAAATCGCAATTAAAAGTTGCCAAGTGTTGACATATTAGTGCTCGTGACTGTACACAACTTCTAGCTCACTTCAATTTTGTGATGCAACATCGCAAACAATTCATTTTGCGAAGTTGCAAAATGCGCTCATACAGAGACGTAATAGGTAATACGGCCTGATGTCCGCAACTCCACGTCAATGCGCGTATTTTGTGTACGGACATACAGACACGTGCTATTGGATGACAGCAATGACTTTGCTTTCATCTGATCCTAATAGTATGTCAATATACATGTTAAAACTAACTACCGGGCGACCTCAATATAAGAGCTGTTCAATTATAAAACAGGATGGTTGACATTGCACGAATGAAACATTATTGTATTACAATTTGTGCTATAAATAAAGTACTCACCAATGATAACAACATTCTTATAAACCTAGTAACACAACTCGCTTCGCCCAACTTGCTATTATCCTCGCCTTCCTCCATACCTTGCAGGTACAAGGCACAATGACTAGATCTGAAACAAAACCACACCGCATTACAAAAGTTTTCGGCAAGTTCTGGCTTTATTTCGGCAACATTTACGATGAAATACAATCAAACAAGGATGATTCCAAACATCTTAAATGATGCTGTACTAGTGTAAGTACATAATAAGCATATAAACTTCATCAATATTGTGTATACAAATGTTGTAAACTAGAAGTGAAATCTTATATACCTGAGCCTTTGTATAACATGCATACAAAGTCTTTGAAACATTTGCCGGACCATCTGATTCGGACATTTTATTAAGACCTGTAACAAAACAAACATTTGCTTACTATAATGTTACCACCAAACAAAAGTAGTGAAACGATGTGATGAAGACAATACGACAATAAATTAAACTGCGAACTTCTAATTACGTTCTCAGTCTGCATACGAGAATTCAATTAAATACAGGGTTTTTGGTAAAACCATTAACAACCTCTTAAGTGGTCATTGTACTAATCATTATGAACAACTTTTACTATGGGAACAAACCTGAAATCGCGAAAAAAAATCAGCTGTTCCCTACATTTATGTTCGTATAACTCGTCAAAATGTAGGGAACAGCTGATTTACCAATAACCCTGTGAATCCAACAGTTTAGTCACTATAGCTAGTCAACGATTTGCTAAACCCATAGTCGGCTCATCACTACTATTTTGTTAGTTTGAAAAAAATGACTTCTTCATTTCGATGCTAGGATTTATTTGATAGTTCCAAAATACTTTTATGCTTTAACTAGCTCTGCCCGGCCGAACTTCGTACCGCTATCGAAATCAGTAAATCCGTTTTCGAGATATCATAAGCCGTTCTATACAAAATGTATGAGAAAATGTTTATTTTTTGTGAAATTTTCCATGTTTTAATAGTTATTCTGCTATTTGGGGCGGAGACAAATCCAACAAATCAAAGGTCATAAAAATTAGTCCTGCCGTTCTTGAGTTATAAATGGTGTAACTAACCCGACTTTGTTTGATTTATATAGATATCATCAGTGTTTCCATTTATTGTCGTATTGTTGTCTTCACAATGCATACACATTTTAAGTAATATAGTTTATCACGAGCGCGCGGCTATCGATGCAATTTAAACCTTATATCAAAGACATAACGTTACTTGTAATATGCAACGACTATAGAACAATATAAATAGAAAATTTGTAGTGTACTCACTTGCATCGGCCACCAGGTGTCGTCGGCCATATGGCCTAGGAACCATTCTGAAGCTGCAGCAGATGCATTGAACTGCTTTGTCACCAACTCTACCCATGACACCATCGTTGGCTATGAAAAGGAAATAAAAACATATTTAATAACTATCATGTCTGTGAAGCTTACTCAAAACTGATTTTCTAAACACTTACGTTTCAAATAACTACACAGCCTGCGCCCGCTGACCCAAAAAAACATCATCAAATCGTTTTTGACGTGACAACGTCTTAAATTAGGTTGCGGCTGGGAGTCACTTATGAAAAAGTGTAACGCTCGGTAACGTTACGTTCTTATTTTAAATTAGGTTGCGGCTGGGAGTCACTTATGAAAAAGTGTAACGCTCGGTAACGTTACGTTCTTATTTTCATTTAATTCCTTGTTCCTATTGTGCAATTTAATTATATTCATATCAATAAATATTCTACCGAGAAAAAGACGTTGTCACGTAAAATCTTCGCCCGTAAAACCGACTTTACAGGCAACCATTTTTTTTTTTTCTTAGTTTCGTCATGTTTAGATATCGTTAAAATTACGTAGCGAAACTCCACAAACGTATTGGACGTTTGTGGAGTTTCGCTACGTAATTTTACCTTGTATAATGATAGTTTATACAAAATCTGAAATTCTTATTTAACAAGCTAAGTAAACAATAGTCACACATTCTTACCTTTTCCTTAGCGTGGATGAAAGTCTCGATGAAGAATGAGGTCGAAAGCCGCGCGGCAACTTCTGTGACCTCTGGCTTTACAGTCATTAGCGACTGGGGCACTGAGCTGCACATCTGACCCATGAACCTGCGCAAATAATAATATGACGTCTAAACTAATATAAAGTCTGTATATTGAGCTATTCATTCAGATGTACCTGACTCGAAAGGACGGTAAATAAATTGTATGGCAGTCATAAATAATAAATAGAGCCTTATTCGCACTAACGCGCATGTTTTTTTTTACGAAAGCTGATATTTGAAATGGATATAAACTTTGTTTACATGTTTGTAGTGCGAACGAGACTTTAAATCTCAAAATACTAAAGACAAAATAATATAATAATAATATATAAATAATATATTCTACAACTATCACACAACGCCGTCTAATCTCAAGCTAAGCAGAGCTTGTGTTATGAGTACTAGACAACTGATAAACATACTTATATATTTCTAAATACATACATATATAGATAAATTACACCCAGACACAGAACAAATGATCATGCTCATCACACAAACATTTGTCCTGGGTGGGAATCGAACCCACGACCTCCGGCATAGCAGTCATAGTCACTGACCACTAGACCAACAGGCCAGCCTGCAGCAAATAACAACGTGTCATTGACAGTAAAACTGTTCTATCAGATTACCGTATTCTCGACGCGATTTTGCGATTCCTAAAATAGTTGGGAACATTGCAGGGACGGTTGTTTGTCAATAAGACCACTGAATCAGAAAACACTTTTTTTTTCTACAATAAGTATTTTGAGGATGTACAATTTCTAACATATTTGGGGTCGAGAGCTTCCATTATCTATACTAATATTATAAAGAGGTAAAGTTTGTGAGGTTGTACGGTAAACTTCGGAACTACTGATTCGATCCCGAAAATTCTTTCACTATTATGAAGCTATATTATCCCTGAGTGTCATAGGTTATGTTTTATGTTAAAACGAGAAACTTCACGCGAACGATGTCGCGGGCAGAAGCTAGTTTATGATAATTTTATACTCACGTGAAGTAGGCATGCTGAAAAATATTCTTGTCGTGTAAAAACTGCATGTTGTCGTCCCATATCCACTTGAGTAGGTCGGGAGGTAGCTTGACGCCCGGTGACGCATCGCTGCTGCGTCGCTCTATTGATGAACTTGGACTGGCACCTTCGGCTGTTGATGGCTATAGAACAAGGAGTTTAGATTAGGAACTTCGCGATATTTGAGCTAAGGCGTAGAAACTCGTTGGCAAATCCCGCGCTTTACTTATGGTAACCAAGTGTACAAACACGCTGTGAATGTGTGCGTGAAGACGAGTTGCATCAGCACACAACACACACACTTTCGACTTCGCCCGTGACTCGGCCGGTACCGAGGGCTCCTGCGCTAACACACACATGCACAGCGTGTTTGTACACTTGGTAATCACAAGTAAAGCGCTCATCGCTTCGCGAGATAAAAATACTGTAGAAATGCTCTTTTTGTTACGAAAACTACAGACTTCACGATACTAAGTTTATTTCGTGAAAGTTGCACGAAAGTTAAGTTGGAAGCTAATCCGCCGTTTTATCGCTAAGGCAGCTATTGATCAACCAACAATAGGCTATTTGACAATGTAAAAAATAAGGTCATAATTATTGACACTCGTATAGATTATCGCTTTTAAAATCGATTTGCATTAATTTTACTACAAAACAATGTATTATTTATTAAAAAAATCCCGAAAAAACTTCATCTTTTTAAATCTGGCGCCACGTAATCGAAAACGGTCTGGATTGGCTGAACTTATAATGACGTCATGATATAGTCAATTTCGTCGTCGTTGACAGAACAGATGACTTTTGTCTAGTATCTCGACCCTTTCAACGTTTGTTTACGTGTATTTTGACGTCAAGACGCCATATTGTTAAAGATAGCGTTTTGGCGGCTTATTTAACAGTACATTTTTATTTACTATTTTCTAAAAGAAATACATTATGCGATTTGAAGTAATAGGTTTTTGTGGGCTCGTTAGACACCATTAAATAGTTTATCAGAAACCAGTCAAATAGCCTATTTTATTGATAAATGAATATAAAATCAATCGCCAAAAGAAGAAAGAAAAGCCAAAACAACAAATTTTGGCTGTACCTATGTGAACCGAACAAAGTTCCTGACAAAAAAATGATTTCTATTTATATTTCTATTTCTGATCCTTTACATGTTTACAGGTACTTATTTAAAATAAAAATTAAGTATTTGAAAAAAAAAATACTAAAAAAAAACCGACTTCCAAATAAGACACTAGTGAAAAAGAATTTCGGAAGTCGGTGTCGTTGGGTTCGAATTTTCGTTGTTTGCCACCGACTTCCGAAATTAAAGTTACTTTTCACTTTGTATTTGGAAGTGGGTTGTTTTTTTTTTGTAAAAAAAGTTTTTATATTTCACTTTTAAGTTGTACTTACCCCACACAAATTCGTATAATACTACTTGCTATGTAAATATCAGTGACTGGAGGTTATGATAACATCATCAATATAAACTAGACATGTGCGCCGATCGGCGTGGCGCACGCCGCCGGTCATTTTAGCCACGCCGACGCCGCCGGATTTTTCATCGGCGTAATCGGCGTCAAAATCCAAATTATATTCTAGATTTTATAACGCACATTATTTAACAAAAGTAGTATTTTGGGCGATTTAATAACATTTTTGAAAATAATAATTATAAATAATAAGCGTGCCATATAATTTTGACCCACCAAAAACATTTTCATGTAAAATGTTGCCAAGACGAGACGAGACCACATATGGCTCGCACTGCCAAAAAGTTATCATATCTCATGTAGAGCCAAGCTTCTAACTCTACACGCCCTAACTTCACAAACTCTACACCTTAGTCAAAATATGAATCTTGGCCGTTTCGTTACTACAAGAACTATTGTATAACAGAAAAGTAATGAACAGTGAATAAATTTTCACCTTACGCCCATGTGATGGTAGCGAAACGGCCAAGCCACATATTTTGACTAAGGTGTAGAGTTTGTGAAGTTAGGGCGTGTAGAGTTAGAAGCTTGGCTCTACATGAGATCTGATATCTTTTTGGCAGTGCGAGCCATATGTGGTCTGGTCTTGGCAACATTTTACATGTTTTTGGTGGGTTTTCACATCTTTTTGAAAGTTGCTTATGAAATAAAAAAATATTTTTTTGGGGGGTTCTTTACTAAAAATCCTGAAATATGTATTTTTTTATTTATAACAAAGAGTCCCTATATCAATTTTCAGAACTCTAGCATCAAAATTTGCGGAATTCTCGAACAAACTTCCATCCCCTAGTTTAAGGGGTTGGAGGGTATAAGTTCCAAGTTTTAGAATTTTTTTGTTGTTTGTGTACTATTACTAGCTTACATACCAAATTTCAGCTTTCTAGGACTTCAGGAAGAACCTTAAGAATATGGATGATCATCAGTGAGTCAGTGACGAAATCGGGGTATTTTAGATATCAATCAAATCTAAAGTATAAGATCTATGCAATTGAAACTTTATAGGTTTAATAAGTCAACCACTGACATCATATCCCGAAAATTTTGTTTATCTGGTTGTTTGTTAAGATGTGGATATTGGTGTGGGTTACATGTTTGTTAACTCTAGTTTTTAAGGACTTTTTTTTTTGTATTCTCTGTAGCATGTAACTGTTTTATGTCCCTAATAAATAAAATAAAATAATCCAAACCCAAGTTATGAAGGTTCAAAAATACGACGAAGTGCTTCGAGAAAAGGTAGGTAGTGCCCTTGCGCTTCGCTTGGCTCGTCTTGGCGGGGGCACTCCCGTGCCCCCAGATTATAATAAATAAATAAAAAGTTTAATGTGGATTGAGAAGTCTTCTATTCTACTTATTTTAACCATCCACGCCGATTACGCCGATGACGCCGCCGCCGCCGACAATTTAAACGCTAGACGCCGCCGCCGGTCAAATGACCATCGGCGCACATGTCTAATATAAACTAAGTGGCAAAAATACGTATTATTGAAGCTCTCTTGAGATTGATTATTGAAGCTCTATTGAATAACTCAAAGACTGCCCAAGCAAAATTAATAGAATTTATTAATAACAAACAAACAAAAAAAAAAAACTTAGTAGAATTGAGAACCTCCTCCTTTTTTGAAGTCGGTTAAAAATGATTTCACGTCATTTCGCGGTGTTGCATTGAGGATTCGATGCTTCTTTAGCCCATACGCACTCACACCACAATACCTCAGTTGGTTTTTTCAAATAGTTCTGAAGTAGTTCTCACCTGCGGGTCCTCCTGTTGTCCACATTCAGACCCGCGCTGACTGCGCGGCGGACTCCACTCGTAGAACAACATGTACGCGCTGTTCGTCTTCTCGAACGAGAAGTCCATAAACTTGTCAGTCACTGAGTCGTAGGTTTTGCTCTAAAAGAAAAATAAAGAAAGGAAAATTATTATTGACAGATCGTTAGACCAAAGTTCATAATATGTTGCAAGTTATACAGTTTTTGCCCACACAAGTCAACTGTATAATACTGCGTTCCTGCTTTAGTTTTCGAACATATTAACAAAAATTTGTGGTTTTGGAAAAACAACTTCTTTTAAACACACACATACACTTCAGTTTGCGGTATAACTTTATACATTCAGTCATTCTGAAATCAACTTAATTTACACTAGCATAAAGTTGACATAATCTTGATACCCTTGGCAATAACCTATAACCACCGAAACACTCGGCCGCAAGATGCGCAGGATCGAACGGTATAACTTCAGGATCATTGAACAGTAGCCATCGGTCATGATGTTCAATTCTGGATCGCGAATGAACGATAACAGCATACTAACCGTCATCTCTCCACCAAAGCACTCAGACGCAAGATGCGCAGGATCGAACGCTTTCACTTCAGCATCATTGAACAGTAGCCATCGGTCATGATGTTCATGTTCTCGGTCGCGAATGAACGAATAGTAATGACCGCCGTCCGCTGTGCCCGTGTGGACTGTCACACCTATTAGCTCGTATCTGTTGGAGGGACAAATATGAGGTGGGCTTTAGAACGACTGGTTTTTATTACAAGAAATTCACGACGCCAAACTTTTCAGAAGCTGTTAACTTAGCGTTGATGTAAGTTTTTTAAGTTTGCGCAGTTTTTTGTAGCTTGGGAAGACACTGGACCCCACGACACAGGGAATTCTAGTGTGGGGCCCAGGGCATTTGTAAAAATCATGCACCTAAGGCTCTTGTGTAATCTGTTACTAGGTTTTTTAATATTGTACCCCGTTTTTACTAAACTGAATAAAGTTGTTATTTATTTATTTGCGTAGATTCTTAGTGTGCAGGTGTTACTGCAGCAAGCAAAAAAAAAATAAACAACTTACTCATAATGCTCCTCAAATTCGGAATTATCTTCAACTTCAGCTGCAGTTGGACTAGCTTCGCCATCTTTCTTTTCTGATAATAATTTATTCTTCTCCTCTGATAAAATAAACATCACAATTAGACTTTTTCTATAGACATGCATCGAACTATAAGTAATTATCTGCTATATTAACTTGTATTTTCAATATCAATAATATTTAATAAACAGGTTGTATTTTAAATCAATTTTTCCAGGGTCATTGCTATATTTCAGAGTACCAATGCAAAAAAAAAATACACTTATACATGATTCTAGACAGAAAAGTATAGAAAAATCAACGCAGGCACGTCAGAACCATGTACTTGAAGTCATGATAACAGGTTGCCAGTCGATTTCCCTGCCAACCTGTATTTTTATGGTCACACTACCTTGATACTGCGCCGGCATGAGATGTTTCTCCACGTATCCGGACATGTCCAGCCTCATTGGGAACGAGAAGTGTGTGTTGACTTTCTCTTTGAGCATCGTCAACATGTTGAAGGTATACCGCATTGTGTTGAAGCAGAGAATGCGCGGGAGTTTCTTGAAGCATGCCCTGAAAAGAAAAGATGAAAGATGTCACGATTGGTTTGTCACCGACAAATGATACTTTCCCAAGCTGTTTTGGTCAATCGTTAGATAGTGAAGTTAAAAGTTTATATCCACTGACATGCCTCGCTCCCCGCGCGACTTCGTAGTTTTTAGCTTCGGGGCGTATGATACGCCAGTGACACATTTTTTTTACGTGTCAGAAGAATTACTCTAAAATAGGATCAAACCTTACGTAATATTTACAAAAAATAATACTATATTACCGTTTCTCCGCGCGCACTTTGGCGGCACACTGCGAGCAAGTGTAGCAATTGTCTCCCTCTAACGTGTCCTTCACTGTTACTTCATCTAGACTCTGATGCAAGTTCCGCATGTCTGCTACTTGACATCGGACTGTGTAGAACTCTTCGAGAGTTCGGGATACGTGGGGGCAGTCCTGTTAGAGAAAAAAAGTAAAGTTATTTGCCATAGTTTGTGCAGCAATGCAAAGCAAAACATCTCATGCAGCGTTTTATGCAAATTTTTGTGAAAAAATTGCTGTGACAGCTAAAATCACACAATCCTAATCAAACTTATCGCGATCTAAAGAATGTTTTAGTACGTACAATACGACCGACGTAACTTGGCGGGCCTGAACATAGGCACTAAGAACTTTCGCGCATGTTCTCTCACTCGCACTCGCCTCATGTTCCTAAAAAATCTTACTGCGCAGCCTTCTGCGCAAAGTTCAGGCCCGCCAAATTACGTCAGTCGTATTGTAAATAAGAGCAAGATGTTTAATTTAAAATTATACAAATAGTCGACTCCAATGAAGAAGGTTCATTGACTTATTTTGCACTGGCATTTATAGCTATGAAACTCGATATTCTTACGTTTACCTACCAACTTTGTACCATATCATTAGAATAAATATCTTTTCACACCACCTGCTCGAAAATGTCAAATTATATATCAAGCAACCTTAACCTAAAGTGAGTCATTAGTGGCCGGGGGCACAGCCGGTCAATAATGTTGTACTGGATTTCATTATGACCCGCTGGTCAATAATGTGATTTGAATTTGGAATCTCACATGCTCAGCTAAATTGGCAGTATAGTACTAACAAACACCCTTTGGTGCCAGAAAGAGGAAAGCTATTCTCGATACCCTTACTACGCGTGGATGATATTCTCGATTTCCTACAAAATCATAACGACTGCTTCTTCATATCGTTGCCATGTTTTCGAAGACATAATATTGTAAGAATAATTAGATAACTACGAACCATTTTTTAAAAGGAATGGAATAACATTAAAACTGGCATTATTAATAACAAATACCGTACCGCGCCGTAATACCGTAATAGTAATTGGCTGTAACATTAGTTAATTTATTTTAAGTAAACTGCGCAAAGATTGCTGTGGATTTTGTGAATAAATAAATAAATAATAAAACCTATCTATACTACAGTCGATTTATCACATTTTATCAAAAATACTCTATTTTCACGAGCGTCTCCAATGACGTTCTAAATTCAAAATGCATACAGCCAATCATCCAAAACCATTCTACCAGCCCTGTATAAATCTTAGTTTACACAAACGCCACTTCCATGAGAGTGATATCAATAGACACACACGACAAAACCGTAGAAGAGACTTTTTTTTTGAAAATCGAATTGTTCATGTCTTGGCTACTTATTGGTAGACGCAATGAAGGCGCGAATTTTTGGCATTTAAACTTTAAATTTATCAACAAAGTATTATAAAATGTCGAGTGATGAAAGTGATTGTACTCCTGAATTCATTACAACCGAAGCTAATAATATTTCCAATGATTTACTGCCGGAAACGTCAAAGGAAACTTATATAAAAGCCTACGACAATTTCCAAAAATGGAAAAGTACGAAAGGCGTCAAGTCCATTTCGGAACCAGTTCTATTTTGTTTTTCGTACTATGGCTATTATTTTCTCACAGTAGGTGTAAAAAGTAGAGTATCCTCCTCTGGGCTAAAGGTGTCTTTGCCTTGGGCTAGCTTGAATCCCTCGCTGCATTCAGGATTCTTGTATTAACTCCCTCGCTTCGCTCGTGAGTTAAATCCCGAATCCTTCATTGCGCTCGAGATTCAACATGACGCCCGTGACATTAGACACCACTTTAGCCCCTCGGTGCATAATCTACTATTGTCTATGGCTATTCTACAGATTGTTGCATCATCATATAATAAGAAATTAAAAACTACATTAACCAGATTTATAGCTATAATAACTCACCAGTGACACCACATTATTACTCAGCACTCCACAGAACAGTGTCTTCACAAGTTTCTTCAACTCAGGAGTCATCTCCTCAAGCTTAGAGACCAGGTCTATGAAGAACTCGGCCATGTCCTTCTGTTCCCCAGTGTTCAGGGGCTGGTGATCCATCTGGTACACCTTGCAGAAGCTGCGAGGGTTGTAGGCTTTGCGTTCGCTTTCCTGAGGAAATGATGGGGTATTATTTAGCAATAGAACTGAAAATAAATGTAGGATGTAAAATGCAGGTCGCACTATCAGACATTTGGATGTTAGACTGTTTGTTCTCTTTTAGAGCATAAGCGGAAAATAACAAGGAGGGGCCAAAATAAATGTCTTTTTTTACTACACCATACAATATGATGATTTTAGAAAAGCTGAATATAGTGATGCACATCGCTTACTTCCTTCCTGCATCAGGCCATATCTACTAGACACAAGTATAACATCAAACTTATGGAAGTTAATGGAAACTCCGGATATTCCTGGATTTTCAGCATTACAATATTTTTCTAAACACAGTCATCATTTGAAAATCAAACTCACCATAAGATAAGCAAACATCCTCTGCATTTCATGCAGGGTGGCCGAATGCCTGCTAGCAGCTGGATCAGCTTGCAGCAACGCAGCCCTGGCCTGAGGCATCATATATAGGTGCTGCATACAAGAAGCCATGTAGCACGTGGCTCCGAGGTTCGTCAGTCCCACGTAACCACATTCAGACCTCGACTCTTCGGCTGGCCAGTAATCCCAAGGGTAGGTGGATTGTGGACCTGGTTCGAAACAGTAGCCTTAGAAAAGGAGAATATTAATTGTAACATTTATTTTTAGTTGATTTATACACAGGGTTCAGTCATTTGAGGGTCACAAAGGCGAAAAGTCTTCAAAAACTGCTAAATAAATATGTTTTGTTTGAAATAGATGTTTAACGGAGCGACCGTAGAATGCATAACGCAACCGAAATATTAGAGGGTACGCTTATTTGCGATTACATCGGCCAAGGTTATGGCTGGAAGACTGTCATCGCCGGTTATCTTATGACTAGCTTCTGCCCGCGACTTCATCAGCCTGAAATTTCGGCCCAGACCCACCCCGTCGCATCCCATTGAGCGCCCAAGCTATAACTTCGTTTTCGTTTAGCGTTCTTTCAGACTATTTTTCTCTTCGCTCGGCTCCTAAGGGTCCCGATCGTAACGTGATGTGAAATAACTTAGCCTTCCTCAAGAATTGGGATATGCAAAAAAAAAACCTTTTCAAATGCGACTAGTAATTTCAGAGATTAATCTCTAATAGATAACAAGCACCGATAGTTTACACACACACTGTGGGGTACACAGGCATAATGTCGCAGATCGAATCGGACCATCTACGCAGTAGCCCTTTAGCAATTAGCTTGAGCCGATCTTAGGTAAGTATTTTATTTCGTGAAAGTATGTATATCTATGAGTGCAGTGCAGTCCACTGTGGTGGCCAAGTGGTGAGAGCAGTGGTGGCAAAGTGGTGACGGCCGCGACTTACGAGTTGTAGGTCGTAGGTTCGAACCCAGACAGGCGCTTTACTTTGTATAAATTATATCATCACCACTGCTCTCAAAACGGTGAAGGAAAACATCGTGAGGAAACCGGCATGTCCTAGAACCAAAAATAAGAAGACATGTGACATCTACCAACCCGCACTGGGCCCGCGTGGTGGATTACGGCCCACTCCCTCTCACGAGAGGAGGCCCGTGTCCCAGCAGTGGGAACATTATAGGCTGAATATGTATGTGTATGTATATCTAATCCTATCTACAAAAAACTTAAACACCACAAATCTCACCTGGCTTATGATGGTCCATGAGCTTATTGTGCAGTACCATGTAGTTGTCGGGCGCGCCCCGCACCAGCTCCACCAGTAAGTCGTATGCCGCCGCGCGAGACTTCTGCGATTTACATTTGGGTAGGTTACGGTTTTCTGGGTTCGGCACGTCGAAGAGGAAGCCGAAGACCTGTCGAAAGAAATATACTAATATGTATACTAACCAAATACATATTTATGATTTTTTTTACTTATTCTAAAGTCTAAATAAAGGCTTTAAATTCTATGAAAAAGTCGCTTCACTTTATCAGGGGGCGTTGGGTCTCATCGCTCAAACTGTGCCCTGTCATTCTTGCTGAGAAGTCCATACAAACAGCCCAAAATATATTAATATATTAACCTGACTTATATAAAAATGTTCGTTTGAAAGCGCATCATTTTGGATCGATATGGCAATTTTTTGTTAAAGTAAACATGTTCGTAATAGTCCGAATAAGGATTTTAGGGAAAGAAAAATTTAAAAAAAGTTCTCAAAAAATTGGAAAAAACGAATAAGTGAAAGTCCATTTTCTATAGAATATTTTATGACCTATTGTTTGGACAGGACAAAGTCTGTCGGGTCAGCTGGTCGTGAATAAAAACCAGTGTTCGCACTTCTAAAATCTAATACTGTACAAGCGTGAGCTTTTACAGTTTAACGAGAACTCATTAACTATCGATTTCAGCCTAAAAAGACTTCCCAACAAAGATTATATATCTTATCAAGCCAAACTCACCATTTCAAGAGTCCTAGTTCCCTGATCCGACATCTTAAACCGTAGTGGGTGTTTGAGTAGATGTGTGAGCAAGCTCAGCTGACCATAGAGTCCGTCGTCCGGTGAACACGGCTCCGTTCTTCGCTCTATGATCTCACGTTTTTCTAACGCAGTGTGGATTTGTTCGCAAAGTTCGTTAAGGTCGGGTGCGCCACTGTCTTCTGATGTTGCGCCTTCTGAGGGATTTAGAAAGAATTGAGTGCTTTGGGCAAGCTCAAAGAAGCACTATATTGAAAACGAAAGTTAATATGTGGCTATATTCCTAGTGTAAGAAAAAATTGTGAAACCGTTTTACCACCGTTTCAGTTTTAATAATAAAAAAAGGCGGCCAAGAGTCCGAAAGGCACTACAAGGTAAAAAACACGTTTCTTGTATAAAATTAAACAGAGTTAATAATTAAAGGGGTCTCCCTTTTTAATTTTTAACTGTACCTATTTAATTTTTAGCCTAACTAAAAAAATCAATTGTCTACCTGTGTGTGTGTGTGTGTATTGTGTTTTTTGGTTCATGAGATACAGCCCGCTAACAGACAGACGGACGGACGAAATAGGGTCCCGTTGGCACCCTTTGGGTACGGAACCCTAAAAAGTTTTTTTTTTGCGTGTATCCATATTCGAGTAAAGACATGGACGTGAGGCGAATATTATTTTTAAATAACACATAACTTACCTTTGAAAAAGTCTTCAGGAAGCCCGTCTATGAGCCTACAAACAAGCCAGAAGTAATCTCTACACGCTGGCCCATAAGGCTCCTTGCCTTCCTCCACGTGATGGTGGACAACCTGTGAGAGAAATAGGGTAAATTACTAAGTCTTAGGCCTTATTGCACCATAATTCACTGAATATAGTATTTTAATCTCAGGAAGCGACGCGCGTTTTATTTGCGATTTCCAAGTGTACAAACGCGGTGTGACTATGACTGACTATGCCTTTCGTGCTTATGACGACCCGTAACGACTGTCAAAGATCCACGAATGACAGCCGGGACCAATGGTTTATCGTGCTTTTCCAGGCACGGAGGGGTCTTGGTAGTCCAGAAATACAAATTGTCCTTAAACACCAGACGAAAACTTTACAACAGGCGTGTTTGTTCCCCATAATGAAAAAATAAAATGATTGAATGCAATAATACAATTGACGTGTAAAAGTGTTTGTACAAACCTACTTACAGAAAATAAATCATTTATCATTTACTTACGTCATGGTGATGATGGTTATGGTGTTGGTGATGAGGCCGCATGTCTGCCGCCCTCGGCAGATGCTCCAGCAACAGCTGCAGCAGCGGCGCCAGCACGGCCACCTCGCCGCCCGCGCACAGCCGGTACAGCGCGCTGCCGGCTTCGCGACGCACCTGCACGGAACAGATTAATGATTAGTTTCCTGTACTAAGATTTGTATTTTTAAGACGTGGCGATATTTTATCAAAAAATAATACAATTACAATTTACTATCACAAAATATTAAAACTCAAACAATTAAAACTGTACCAAATAAAAAAAAATTGCATCTTAAAATTTATGATTATGATATTTTTTATTTAAGTGTATGTATGTATGGGCATGCAGAATGCTAGAAACATTTTAAAAAAATGTTAGAATAAATGGCATTTTTGTATTTATTTGTTCAAACTTTTATTTAAAAGACTGTTTAAGAGTTTCTAGCCCGCTCTTCTCCATAGGAACCTAGCTACTACGCTTTGGAATGGGCAACTTTGGAATGGGTTTCATCTTCTGAATGACCGACCCCTTTGAGTTTGAGTTTCAAATGAAGTCGAGCATATCTTAAAATCACGATTACGAAGTGTGCTTCTTGTTGATTTTTTGTTTTAGGCTACTGTTAATGTTATTATTGCATGCGTTACGTGCGGATAACAGCCGGGGCTACAATCAAATGACGAAAGCCGAGTAGCATTACATGAATTTGCATCACGAGTAACACTATCTAATGGTTATATTATTATGCGAACTTACCGCAGGGTCAGCATCATCCAGTAACAGCCTGGGCGCGGCTCGCCGCAAGGACCACGCTAGCGCTACAGCGTCGCCGCCGCCGCGCGCCCACCATACACACATACGCATTGCGTGTTGTACCACCTGCAAACATACCACTTGTTATAATAGACGTTTAAGGCATTGCCGTTACGTTTAAATTGCAATGACGCTCGGGAAACACAGCAACTTAGTGTTCCATCATCTTCTGTCTAACCCTTTCCCAATTATTTTTGGGGTTGGCTTCCAGTCTAGCCGGATGCAGCTGAATACCAGTATTTTACTAGAGCGACTGCCTATCTGACCTCCTCGACCCAGTTATCGGGTACCCCTTGGTAAGACTGGATGTCAAACTTTCGGGCTTCTGACGACCCGTAAAGACTGTCGAAGATCCACGAATGACAACCGGGACCAACAGCTTAACGTGCTTTCCGTGGCACGGAGGGGTCTCAGTATGTAAAGATGGTCACCCATCCACAGACCGACCGCGGCAAGCGTAGCTTAACCTGATCGATCGACCCGCGCGGCTGTTATTACTTAGCCACGAGCCCCTCATGATCATGTTATAATGATGGCACGGATTATTATTGAAAGTAATAAAAGAAAGTATTAATTGTATTCAAATCAGAGGAGAATCTTACATCCCAACCTACAGTACACCAACTCGGGATGTAAGTTAAAACGTACGCTTTTAGCATTTATTGAAAGTTAAATACTATTAGGTTAGTACCCCTTCCTACGTTATTCCCATGTATGACTAGGTCAAACATTCGAAGCTGTAGCTCATGATGATAAGCACAATCAATTAACTTCAAGGTTACATACCTGTGCCCTTCCCCAGAATCCAGTCTTATAAGTGGTAGGTTCCTTTAAAGTAGCCGCCTCACACAGTATCGATATCAATCGCTCTGTGGTTTCCTCCACACTCATCAACGATAACAATGACTGCAAACAAAAACCGTTATGTCATAATCATAAGTTTCAGATTCAGATTCAGATTCAGATTTATTTATTTGCCAACAATGTAGGTACAGGTATAAGATGGTACATCACTAATTGTTTCCGCTACATTCTACCTTACGGCATGCAAAGTCGTAAAAACTAAAAACATACAATTTTCATAAATCATGCAGTCGTAAAAACTAAGGATACAATTTTCATCTAAAATAAACAATTAATCAACGTACAACCAAATAGGACTTTTTTAACGTCGTCGACAAAAATAGACGTGTGATAATGCAAAAGCATTATCCCAATGCGAGAGGTAGATAAACTTATAGCACCATCTCTTTTTCGCAACATAACAATGATGGCTTTAAATTGGCCTAAAGTGTCTAAACACACTATGCCGAAGGTACGCGATCGAAGTTCGGCATGATTACGCCTGCAATGCTATTTGAATTACTGACGACACATTGTGCCGAAATTACGTTGCGTTATAGCGATGATATAAAATCAGCCGCAGAACTTCGGTCGCGTACCTTCGGCATAGTGTGTTTGGACAATAAGCTTTAAAAACCCGCCGCTACATTTCAACAGGCATGGGGTAACAAGATTCTCTATCGAAAGTAATATTACAAAGAGAAAAGATTTGATTTTTTGTGTGTGTTTCTTTCACTTTCACGCTAAAACGGCTGAACGGATTTGGATATGGCACATGGTTAGAACATGACCTAGGTTAGGATATAGGATACTTTTTTTATATTATTCCCACGGGACCGAGACTTATGAGGGTGAAACCTCGGGGTGCAGCTAGTAGTTAATAAACAGTAAACTTACCGGATGTAATTTCGGCGTCTGCGCCGGATCAGTTAAGGGTAGCGTGCCAATTCTACATAATAATTGTAATAATAGCGCGAGGCAGTCCTGTCGCCATTCACTGTCGTCATTCCTTTGTAAAACACCTACAACAGAAGATTATTTTGTTTGTTATCCTGGACTGTATTTTAGGGGCAATGGTTTATTGCCGGTCTTATTAACAAATATAAACTATTCCGTACAAACGATTAATTAATTAAGTTAGGCGTAAGTATCGTCCCTCGCGGTGGAGTCCGAAGTTTGGTTTATTGCCATGCAATTACTGACGACACTGCAATGAAAGAGTGGACTGAGTATACTCTTTCATTGCTCCCTGCGCCAACAGACGCCTAGACAAAGTTGAGTGTCAAACCAGACATAAATGCGAGTTTTAGCGTCCAATGATCACAGTTGCTAACTACAGGTTATCAATGTTAGGAAAAGCAACCATCGTTTTACTTCAACGCTGTGTTTTTTTTTAACTGAGATACAAGATATAGATAAAAATCTAGTATAATTTAGTAGTAATATGGAAAATGTAGTAGTTTATTTAATAACATGTTAGTAAACAACTCACCCGACATCATAATATCATACAGCAGTCTTAGACCTCCCTTCCTAATAAACAGCTCATTCCAGCGTTGCACCGCAGCTTTGTCTTCCTCACTCTTTTCATGAGAGATCAGTGGACTGAGCGTACTGACTGTATTCTCTCTAATAATTGACGCACCAGTGTGACTTGAGCTCAGCTTGTCAATGATATGTAGGTAATACATGAGCTTCTGTGGACTGGTTGGGTCTAGCAATTCTGGTAGGTTGCTTTCTACTGGGTTTTGGAACGCTTCCAGTAGGGTCGGGTTCAATGGCACGGCTTGAAGGATGTCCCATACGCGACGGGATAGGAGTTGAGCTTTTGTGTGCGTTATGAGCTCCTGTTGGAAAAAGTGTTAGTCAAATTTTTTTATCTTCACATAAGAGAAATCGTGCGAAGACTCTTAAAGATTTTACCGGTAATTTTATTAACTGAATCATAATCATTGACTTAGGACAATTTAGTCCTTTCACAGTTATTCTATCTCTGATTTTGCATCACTGTCCAAATGACAGTGATCTTTATTCTCATATTAATAAGGTTGCTGTTGGATTGCTGCCACTCACAAGTCTGTAAAAATCATTGTGATCTTTATTGTCGTTACAATAAGGTTGCTGTTAGATTGCTGCTGTCAGATGTAAAATAACTGTAAAAGGACTGTAATAGTTGGCACCCTTGACACTACTTGTCAGCTAACCGTTTATGTTAGTCATAATTATGTAGTGTATGTCTCAATTCAGAGCCAACGACAAAGACCGGAGATCGTTATAATCATCAATAAACAAACCATAGTTGGCGCAAATCATGTGCGCGCGTCAGCTATTGAATTTCAACCTTATATCAATGCCATAAAGGTCAAGTCGCGTGTCGCACGCGCGAGGTTTTCAACGCGTAAACTTGCAGTTGAAATGAACTCACCCCATTAGCACCAGGCTCCTTCATCTGCCCCAACGCTTGCATCAGCGTGAACAGATGATGAAAGTAAGTAGGGTCGAGTAGCAATAGTGTAGGTAGCCGCGTTCGTGCAGGGGCTGGTTGTGCAGACGGCCACTCTGCCCATGCGCCTCGCCCGCCAACGCCCACTGATACGAAAACGAGCTGCGAAGGAAGAGGTTCGTTTTAAAATTGTCTAAACGATAGTTATAATAAAGAGATGTAAGTCCAACCTGGTAAAATGGGGCTACCTTGACGCAACGGCAGAAGGGTGTGATTGCGGAGCTATGTCACAAACCATGCTCCACCTCCTATCCTGCCCTCTGTGTCCCAAAACATGCAGTCAAAGTGACCTCTGCGCTGCCACCGACAACGCCGTGGAAGTGGCAAAGTTTTGGGAAAACAAGATTTAAAATACAGTCGTGCCAGCGACACGAAGAAGAAGAATAAAGAGAAAATCTTTGGTTTCATCTATGTTTGTTACGCTTTCACGCTAAAATGGCTGAACCGATTTGGATGAAAATTAGGGACATAGGTAGACCATGGCCTGGATAAGGACATAGGATAATTTTTATCCCGATATTCCCACGAGATCGAGACGTATGCGGGTGAACCCGCAGTGCGCAGCTAGTTTTACATAAGGGGATCAGTTTTGGGATCTAAGAATTCACTTATGTGATGGACGTGGTATGGTTTGCCATTATTATTTTTCTGTGAAGCAATGGAGATTGGGACATGGTGTAGTTCAAGATAAATCGAACAATATCTCAGTTGTTGAAATCAAATCATCAAGTTTAAAGTTACACGAGAAGAGAATATATCTCCGATACATCGATCTCCTACGTACGTTAAGTAAACTATAAAATTCGTAAGCCTTCTTTTAGCTATCGTCATAATCGCATAAAGATATTCCCTCAGTATCAAAACGTAAATACCGATAGTTATTATTTAGCATTACTATAATTTACAAATAGGACGGCCTGCTAATAGGATAAACTGCTCGTAGGACAGCTTGCTTTTAGGACTTTTTGATACGGCAGGAAAATATTGTCCATGATAGTCGTTTGTGTGTCTGGAAGGAATACACAGATATGACACTCAATAACAATACCAAGAAAACTATACCTGATTATCCTTGAACCCCATATCATACAGTGTCCTTTCATCATAATCTATAGTTAGCTCTTGGCCCTGGGTGATCATGCGCAGTGGTCCATCTGTCGAAAGCGCGGTCACGTTGTCCTCGCCTTGAATCTGTGAACGATGTTAGTAATAATAATAATCGTTAGTCACGCGTCATTGTACTGGGGTCGATCTATCATTACTGACACAACTAATGTAGCTAATAAGCCTGATATTGTGGTGACAGATCGACAAGAGTGCCGCGTGCAATGATCGTTGATATCGCTGTCCCTCATGACGTGAATTTCGTGAAAGCTGAGAACGATAAAAAAAATCAAGTATCTTGACTTAGCACACGAAGTTGTCGACATGGAGTCAGTAATGATTGTACCGATAACCGTGACGGTCGGGGCACACGTACCTGCGTCTCCCACCACACGTGCACGTGCGCGCGCAGATGCGCCACCAGGTCGGCGTGGTGCATGGCCAGCGAGGCGCGCGGGCCCGCGCCGGCCGGCTGCAGCGTCACGCGCACGGAGCTGCCGCCGCCGCATGTGCCCTCCCACGCGCCCGAGTCGGCCAGCGCCCAGCGCCGGAGGTGGTACGCGTATCTATACGCAATATTGACCAATCAGATATCGAAACTATATACATTATTTAAAAAAACCTCTTTAGTTCAGAAGACTGATTAGTAAAGTTTTCAAAGCTTCCATTCTTCTGTTATTTTGCAGTACCGGACAGGGTCTACAATGATCTCATAAAATGTTAAGTTACCACCTAAGTACACATTGTGGAATGCAATAAACTATTGCATATAGAATACAGCGTCGCCAACAGTGCTCGTCTCATAAACAACAGAGTTTAGACCGACCACACGAGCATTTACAAAGTGTGATTTCACACGTTCGAGCGTTTGGCTCGCGAGGCGGCTTAGCGAGGGATCAAGGCCAGCCTTGTGCGAGTGAGTTTGCCATTATGCTGTAGATTTAAAAATTATGTCATCACATTAAATAAATATTTCTCGAAACACTACGAAGTACACGCTTGAATTACAATGCGAACAATAAGTACAACACACTAGGATAAACTGTTCTAGCTTGAGAATCTGTAAAAAATGAGAGACACATATTGTTTCTGCAAAATGAATGACAACAAGCTTGTTTTTTTTTGTCTTTGTTTAAAATTTGCGTGTATATGATTTCAAACTGTTTTTTTTTTTATTACTAAATGGCTCTTGACCCCGATCACGCCTGATGGTAAGCGATAGATGAGGTCTATGATGGAACGAGCGTGCCCAGAAGATGCCTGTTCACTCTTGCTTTGAAGGCAGTTAAACAATAACCAAATAATTCACACAAACCTCCTCTTAAAAGTATCAAGATGCGTCTTCAACAGCAACAGCGCCCTCTGTATGCACTGCAACGCAGCATCCTCAGTCATATGCTCATAGATATTCTGCTTATCATGTATCTTTTCTTCTTTAACGTCTTGTTCATTAATTTGCGACGTCGATGGGGCTTCGCCGTCCGCCGTGTTGTGTTTCTTAGTGATCAGTCGTTCGGCGGCCGAGGAGAGGTGGAACATGCATTTGGCTACAAAGTCGTCTTCTTGCTGGAGTTGTTGGCCCATGTAGTAGCTGTTTAGGTATTGGATGGCGCCCATTGATACGTCTGAAAGAGGTGGATGGTTATAACAAACAACGCCACGTCGTATTAAATCGATAACAAAACACAAGGGAGTTTTTCCTTTGACACTGCAGGACAAAAACCAAAATTGAGACAAAATAATAAAAACGTTTCAAGTTGAAATCGACTTTGAGGAGTAATACATCGGATTATCTTGATTGAAATATGGTTGTTTTGTCTGGCTGGGATATATAACACACTATTACGCAGAAAAAAACAGACTTTAAATTATACACGGTGTTTATTTTTACATCGATCGATAATGTTGCTGATAAGTATCAAATTATACATAATCCTAATCAGCCTGTAACGTTCCCACTGTATGGAACACAGGCCTCCTCTCTTCGAGAGGGAGTGGGCTGTAATTCACCACGCGGGCCCAGTGCGGGTTGGCAGATGTCACAGGTCTTCGAATTTTTGGTTACAGGACCTGCCGGTTTTCTCAAGATGTTGTTCACCGTTTTGAGAGCAGTGGGTTCGAACCAGCGACCTACAAGTCATAAGCTGCGGTCGTAACCACTGGCCCACCACTGCTCCTTAACAAAGTACTGAAACAACTTACCAGTGCTATTAGCTCTGAGCGCTATCTTCCATAGATGGTCCATAGCTAACGTGTGAGGATGGGCCGCATCTCGCGAGTCACCCGTGCCGAGTGCCATGCGTGCTAAGTTGCATAGTTGCTGATATAGACTTAGGCCCATTATGCTGATTGTCTGTGAATTAAAGTTGAAGGTCCACGTAGATAAACAAAGAATTTGGCACACATTCACAAAATTTGCAACAGTAAAAAACATGGTATAGAGTTGCAAGGAGTCACACAATAAAATTCAGCACCATAATTGCGTAACACACTTTCAAATACAATCGTCGATAGTTTTGAAAGAAAATACATTTATTTAGCACAGATTAAAAGACACACAATACACAGATAGTCAGATAATAGTCGTACATCAGATAAAAACAAAAATAAAGATAAAAATAAAAAAAAGTGCAAAATCCGATGTAAAAAATTAGCAGGAATATGTGCCTCACGGCTGCGCCATAAAGACCCAGTTCAGCAAAAATGCCAGAGTTTTGAAGGATATTGCTAATCCATTGATTCATAGGTTTGAAAAAATCCGGCCGGGCCCCTTAAATATATTTTTTTTTCTGTTTTTAGTATTTGTTATTATAGCGGCAACAGAAATACATCATCTGTGAAAATGTCAACTGTCTAGCTACCACGGTTCATGAGATACAGCCTGGTGACAGACAGACGGATAGTAGAGTCTTAGTAGTAGGGTCCCGTTTTTACTCTTTTGGTACGGAACCTTAAAAACAACAGTGTGCGGACGGGTGACCCGTTAGGAAGGAAGTTCCTTACGCAATATTCGCACGCCCATACACATTCATATATAATATAAAGAGACAGAGAGAAAGTTGCATAAGGCTTTTTATTTACGTGCCGATTTCTAGCAGTCAATTCCTACCGCCAAGCTACGTAAAGGAACTTCGTTCCAAAAAGAAACTTCTGCGCGGGAGACACCGCCGCCAAAAGCTAGGCAAACAATGATGTTAAACTGTTTCACTTACCTCAGGATCCAACGTGGGCATCTTCTCAATATATAGAAAGCGTAACGCGTCTAGTCCCAACGCGTGTTGATCCGGCGACTTTGTATGGGAGAGCAGCCATGAGTAGAGGCAGTCCGCACATTCACTGCTACCGCGTACCACTAGGCATTGCCAGAGCTCTTCAACTTGTTCCACTGTTAATCTGGCATAGAAATGTTATGGTGTAACTATAGTCTATTTGTAAGTACATTTTTTGGGACCATGAAAAGAAACACATCGGTTGCTCTGCAGATGACTGCAACGTCTAGTTGCCGGAAGAAATCAAGACCTGGTGAAGCGCGGTTCTAACAAACTAAACCGCATGCATTTAAGTTAATTGATTTTCGACTACATGTTAACTTTGGCATAGCTGATTTTTGTATTTCCTTAAGACTGTTAGATTATTTAAATGTGACACTAGATCCTGTACTAACACGCTGTGCCGCATTGCATCAGAAAAATGGTGTTGATATGATGATGTGTGGTGTAGTGTTTTCTTGTTTTGACTGTCGTAGAAACTGATGTCGTTTGAGCTCGGTGTTACACCAGCTATTCACAACCATTCAACCGGTTGAGGAATCGAAAATGATACATTTTCAGTGACTAATTTGCCTTGCCCCTGTCAGCAAATAGCTGGCGGAAGAATGGCGCTCGTCCATTTGATTGAAACTAAAAAAAAAACAGGTTTTGTATTTGTGAAAAGCCATTATAGGACTCTTTTGATAACATTGATTGATGTTTGATTCGGCACGGAAGCGTATCGAACGGTTGTGAATAGCTATGCTGATGTAGTACCTGAAGTGCTGCGGGGAGCCGACCGGAGAGAAGATGGCGGTGAGGAAGTGCAGGCGCACGGTGAGCTCGGTGATGTGCGCGTAGTGCGGCGCGTCGCACACGGGCCGGGGCTGGCCCATGTAGTGCCGTAGGTCCTCTAGGAATAGACGCATCATACCGCGCTCACGTTCCGCCCACATTACCACCTGTACCGACACACAAACCGAGGTAAACTATCGTCTAACAAAAACAAAACTGGCATCGATGATGTTGGCGATAAGTCTGCGAGACTGAAATGGGCGGGTAATACGTATAGGATGCATCACAACAGTGACGATTTGGACTCGTTCCTAACCGATTGGCCGGAGATGGCACAAGTTTGGGGGAGACCTTTGCGCAGCAGTTGGACAACATAAGTCAGCAAAAAAAGAAACAACCGATCTTTCACGGATGGTTTTTATGACGCGTGATGAGTGAATGAAATGAGCACGCTGTCTTTGCGGTCTGAGAAAGGGCATAAAATAAGTCTGTTCTCGCATTCATATCAGATTATAGTAACGAAGATTTTTGTGACAATAGTGTGACGCGGAAGCCAATTCAGTGACATGAGATGTTTTCGCCAACATCTAAATCTGATTATTTAGTTACATATACACATTCATTAATCATCATCTAAAGGCTTACGCAGACCGGGACGGCATGGCAAGGGATTTAAATTTTTACTAATGGACATTCAAACGTATACGATATAGAAATACCACATAAATTGCTATGCATTGCACGGCATTGAAAGACGCGCCACGCCACGGTCTCCCGCGGCGTCCTGCGGTAAGCAACGGCATGCCAAGGACTCCGGCGCTCGTTGTGACATACCGCGGGGTGAGGCGGCGGAGGTAGAGAAGCGGGGAAGCCGCTGGAATGCCGCGGTATCTAAGCGGCTAGTGTGCGCTGACTGACGGCAAAATCCCTTGCCATGCCGTCCCGGTCTGCGTAGGCTTTAAGTTGCAAGAACGTTCGGACACAAAACAATACCGAAGAAATCTACGAACTAACCTGATGCATATCCATGCCTCGTAACTGTTGAAATGAGGAGAATAACTTCGGTAACAGCCGCAGAGAGACCGCAACAGATCTGGGACAAAACACATTACATTAAAACATTTACCATAGTAATTATTTACGTTTTTAAGAACAAATATCTGGATTAGTGTTTACCTATGATTGGCAAGATTGTCGAGACATCCTTCAATGAACTTTATCCTTATAAACTTGTCGGTACTGAAGCATAGTAACGCGCAGAGAGCCTTCTCCGCTTCGAGCGCTAAACCCTCGCCCAATTGTTCCTAGATGAAAAAAACAAAGATTAAATTCAGTTTTCTTAATGACAGTTCGCTTATGTATATCTGAAAACGATGTAGCAGAACGAGATATGTAACAGAACAGTCCCAATATTGTTGCATCTCTATGGCAAAAAATCGGTATGAGATGAAAAATTCTGTTTATGTTTGTGTGTCAATGGTTTTTTTTTTCAGTTGTCGGACTTCCGGTGGAGTTCAAAAGCTCTTGGGTGGTGCGTACCGGCAGGGATGAGGATGAGTTATGCCCGTTTTCACTAAAACTAATCGACACCCAAAATAATGTCATAAATAAAAGCGCCGAAAGTTGAAAATCCAACAGCGACCATTTAGTGCTTGTGAAAACAGCGACCATTTAGTGCGTGCGTCTAGTGCTTGTGAAAACCAAAACCTCTTTTAGTAAGTACGATGTTGATAATTAAAAGGATAAATGTAGACGTCCCGGATAGTGCAGCAGGTCATACAACTCACAATGGCGCCGTCCTGCAGCAGGTCCCACAGCAGCGTGTTGCCGGGCCGGCACACGTCGCCCACGTCGCACGCGGGCGCGGGCGGCGAGCCGCGCGGCCGCTTGGCGCTGGCCGCAGCCGTGCTCTGGTACTCTGTGAGGCACTGTGCCTGGGTAAACACATGGAAAATAAAGCATCATTATAAGCTACAGAATACATAACAAACTAGAATAATCGTGATATAGCTTTGTGAGATTACGGCGGATAAGTAATCTGCGTTCGCGATTTATTTGCCAAAAATGTAAGCAAATATGAATTAATGGAAAATTAACTTTAATTCCTACATAATAAAGTTCAGAGTGCTAGTCACTCTGAAATGAACTTTATCATTATTGAAATAAAGTTGATATTTGTTTAGTGCGTGATAAAATTCCGACGCAATGTTTACGTCCGTTCGAACGTGGGCTTGTTGTGCATCTTCACACATCTAAGTGTCTAAACACACAATGCCGAAGGTACGGGAGTTACGGGACCGAAGTTCGGCATGATTACACCTGCAATGCTATTTGAATTACTGACGACACATTATGCCGAAATTACGTTGCGTTAAATAGCATTGCAGCCGTGATCACGCCGAACTTCGGTCGCGTACTTTCGGCACAGTGTGTTTAGACACTAAAGCTCGCTTCTCACGGCTCGTGACCCACGCGTCTTCGAACCGTACCGTTTTCACGTGATATTACGCGCCATGAAGAGTCAATCCTGACTCGTTCGCTACACCAATTAGCTTTAGTGGAAAATACACTATACTCTCCCACCATTCCACTAACTGTAGGCATCAATGGTAAATTTATTTATGCATTTTTAACTTCGTCACCTATTTTATTTTATAGTTTTAATTTCTGTTTATCTGGTCGTCAGAAGCCCGAAAGTCTAACACCACTCTTACCCACGGGTATCGTATTACAGTCAGATAGGCAGTCGCTCCATGTAAAACACTAGTATTCAGCTGCAGACGGTTAGACTGGAAGCCGACCCTAAATAGTTGGGAAAAGGCTAGGCAGATGATGATCATTTTAATTTCAGTTTATCATTATTATGTTCATGATTAATTGCTATTTGTGTCTTTACTATGAATAAATCTAGCGTATTGCAATTCTGTATCACACAGGACATTCAATCTGCTTTTTCTGTTCATAATTGGGACACCAAGATAATTATATCTTGGTGGCTCAATATTATTGGTGGCTGTGCCTAGTTTGGGTCCACGGCTACTTCTACTGGTGTCCTCGAAACTATGCTCATTGTGAATTGATTTATGTAATAGGTACCTAACTTGTGTCATTATTTTTTTAAATTATTAATACATCATCCCCTCTCAAAACTGTGAAGAAAAACATCGTGAGGAAACCGGCATGTCCTAGAACCATAAATTCGAAAACATGTGACATCTGCCAACCCGCACTGAACCCGCGTGGTGGATTACGGCCCACTACCTCTCACGGAGAGGAGGCCTGTGTCCCAGCAGTGGGAACGTATAGGCTGATTATGCTATTATATCGTTTCAGTTTTGATCTCACACACAATGCATCTATTTCAGGCACTGGTCGAAAGCCAGCCAATGATGACGAGTTTGTGTATTTTTTAACATGCCAAATTATAGTCAGCAACATGATTTAAAATCTTTCAGTAAGTTTACTCCAACATAATCGGCCTATTATCGATACCTGCGCAGCAAGCCTCGCCAGTTCCTCCTCGCATGCCGAATCATCCTCATCCAAATCAGCGAGGTGAGGATGTGAGTGAGGAGACAGCGCTGATGAGGCACTGCCTTCCTCTTCTTCTCCGGCCGCACCGCGGCGTTTGTAGCTCTCCATTAGACGGAGCTCCATAAGACGCCTGACGAAGGAAGGGAAAGGTGAGAAATGATTTTATATTTCTATAAGTACAAGTAGGTTTGTACAAACAATTTACACGTCAATCATATTTCAAAAACTGGATAAGGTCGCCGATCTCTGAGAAGAAAGGCCGAAACAAACTCAGACGTCACAGTCTCTTTTAAAGCCCAGACATAATCTTAGCCAGATCATGTCAAGACCATGTCATGTGTGACCTTGTACATACAAGTTGTGTGTGTAGATTAGTGTCTGAAATGGTCTTCTGAGGAAAGAACCACACAGGTTGAGCAGACAGGTCCAGTCAGTGCACACGTTTGTCAGTAATCATGCAGCTCGACTTAGAACAAAGTCTGATAAAACAAAATTGTAGTTGCTAGTTGAGTAGTGATCGCGAAATTCATGCATAGTAGTTCTCGTTAAGCCCATCCATGAAATTGGAAGCTCACACACCGGGTATTTTTGTGTGTGCAAGCCCCACATAACCACCCCGCATTAGATTTTTTTTGGGGTAAAAGAACATTGCTATGGATAATTAAATCTGGATTAGAAAACCCCTTTCTCTTGGTAAAACCAATTATAAATTGTTTTAGTCAAATCCTAGGCTTATGTTGATCCTAATGAGTCTAGCCTAGGCAAAAGCGGTTGGCGGCGATACGTGCTATGCATGAAGCAGGTAAGGTCAGCATCATAATTTTTTTTGTGCAAGCAAAAATAACACTAACAGTATTGACAATAAGGCTCACCTTGCATCAACGTTGTCGCAAATCAGCTGGCAATGCGCGGTATCACTGCCCGACGATTCTTCCTCCACTTCAGACACAGATTCAGCTAAATCAGCTGTTTTCAGTTGAGTTGCTGCTGAATAATGTTACACTTAGAATTTTAGTCAACACTATTACAAGATGGATTAGATAATGTAGAAATGGCAACAAGCTCTAAAGATTATTTTCTCATAACATGCATTTCACCTCTAAAAAAATATAACATCTGTTTGTCACTCACAATTTAGAACCTGAAAGGAGTATTAATAGTTGTTTCTGACAAGAAAGGTGTGTTTTCCAACATTTTAAATAGATGCTTAAATACAAGGTGGCAGGGTCCAAGACGCACAAACTGAAACCTAGACCTCCCAACAATCCCTGATTTTGAGACGGTTATAAAAAAAAAACTGCTGTTTCATAGAAAAGTACAATACCTACGCGGTTAAAATGTATGGCAGCGCAATTTTTTTTTAAATAACCGACGAAAAATTTCAACACAGGGTTTCAGAATCATGTACTGAATCTATAGCAACAGGTTGTTCGTCGATGTCCCTGCCAGCCTATCTAGGCGAGCAAAGGCCTCAATCCTTCCTAAACGTGTGAGAAACACAGTTTCAAAGCTGGTTGAGCTTCTCTCTGAAAGTTTTACATCCATATTCCACTCCAAATTCATATATTTTGGCTTCAACAATACTCATATGAAAAACAAAAGAAATATCTACTCAAATAAAAGAGGTTTTATATTAAAAAGACATATAAAAGTGATAGTATGTGATGTATGGACCATGCACTCACGGAAATGCTTGGGTTTGCCTGGCTTGTGGCGCTTCTTATAGAACTTCTTCTTGCGCGGCCGCAGCATTTCTTCGGCGCCGCTACTAGCGCTGCCGCTGCTGCCGGCGCGCTTGTTACGTCTGTGCAGAGGTGGAATTATATTTAGTTTAGTATGTCATAAGACTCATAAGTATTATAAAGAGAAAAGATTAAATTTTTTGTATGTTTTCTTTGTTATCATAGTCAGCCTATAACGTTCCCACTGCTGGGACACAGGCCTCCTCTTTGTGAGAGGGAGTGGGCCGTAATCCACGCGGGCCCAGTGCTGGTTGGTAGATGTCACATGTCTTCGAATTTTTCGTTCTAAGACATGCTGGTTTCGTCACAATGGAATATTGAATTTAAACATTCAAAGTAAAACCAATACTTACTTCTGGCAAGACTTAAGCGTCGGACATTCCTTCTTGGTCAGCTCCTCCCCCTCCCTCAGCCACTCCTGTTCGGCTGTAAGATAAGAGTGAGAGTGTATACAGCAGCTAGTATGGCCACGGCATTATATTGTAGGTATATGTTTACCAGTCAGGTCACGTTGATGTTTACTTTGTTTGCGCGGCGTCGGTCCTGCCTCCTCGCCCGATGTGCTCAGCTCCTCACACTGGGGACAAGAGTACATAGGAATTGAAGAAACTTTTTTTTATATTTGTCCTTTAATTAGGTTGATTTTTATCATGAACTAGTTTTTTTTTTTGTTGAATAGTGACTTTGTTTCATTATTAATTTCAATAGCTAACGTGATTGAGAAGGAATTGGGGAGGCTTTTGGCCAATAGTGGGACAAAATAGGCTAATAAAAAAAAAATGGTATAAAAAATATAAACGAATGCAAATCTTTTATTTTAACTTCAATTAAAAATTAGGAAAGTTTATTTTCTAAGGCCCACTTGCACGTTTAGTCGGGTTAATTAAATAAATGTAGAGTTTGCAAACTAGAAGTTACGTAATTATCATTTTAACTACATACACACACATTTTTTTTACATATAATAAGTAGTTTATATCTTTACTAGCTTCCGCCTGCGAGTTATGTCGATAAAAACTATCCTATGTCCTTCTCCGGGATGCAATTTATCTCTCTGCCAAATTTTATCGAAATCCGTTTAGGGGTTTAGGCGTAAAAAGGATAGACAGACAGTTACTTTCGAATTTATAATATTAGTATGGATATTAATTATTTAGACTTTTAGTAATTTAAAACTAGATTAATACTATTATTTTTCTGTACAACTTTTTTATGCTTGCGGCGTTTATCTTTATGTGATTGTTGCACTGTTGCATATATATCTTCACTTTAGCATAAAACCAGTGTAAACAATAAATTATTGTTAGTGAACCAAAATAAATAAAATAAAACTCTTTTTCCGCGTTGCGTCACTAAAAAGTAACACCAGCACTCTCAATTGCGTAAAAGTTTTAATCACAATACGAGAGTTTTCGAAGGATATTCCTAATCCATTGCTACATAAGTCTGAAAATTTCGTCTGCTCAACCGCGTAAGTAACGCATGAACGTCGCTGGACGGTGAAAATGAAAGTCATTGCGCTCGATTGTCATTTTATGTGTGTTACTCAATTACCCCACCCCACGGGTTTGTTAACCTGACATTTTGTTTCTTCAGTTGGGAACATTGCATTCCAATCGACAGCTGCACATTGGTGCAGTTGTCGATTGTGCCATAATAAAAAAAAATTAAAAAATTGATCCCTGTGCCCTGAAATTGCATAATTATGTAATTCGACCTAAATTAATGAACGAAACTTGTATGCCTATCTCTTTTACTTACAGAACGTTACGATACGTAATACTTTGCTTGTATTTGAATTTTATAGCATGACATTTCATTTTAACCGAACAGCAAGTAATTTCCTTCAATAATAAAAAAAAAAAAAAAAAATCTAAAAACCCGATTGCGTATAAAGTGAACTTTAAAAAAAAAGTTTAAAAAAAAATAAAAAACCCGACTGCGGTAAAAAACTTAAGTTAAAAGAACTGAAAAGCTAAAAACAAGCCCATTTTAAATTAAATAAAGAAAGCAGGCGGGACCCATACCATTTTTATATTTTCAAATTCAAATGGGAACAACAACAACAACTATATGAACACATGAATGCAATAAAGAGTGAGTTTGAGTTTGGGTCCCGCCTGCTTCCAACTACGACTACGAGGAATCGATTGACATGTGAATCATAAAAATCGGCCCAGGCGTTTAGTCTGTATAGTGCTTCAAAGGAACATACATACATACATAGGCTGATAAACACATTACCACTCCTTTGCGTCGCGCAGTCGGGTAAAAAGTAGAAACAAGATGACCAATTTCCGTCTCCAATCCTACACCCTAATCCGTACAATCTCATGCAGTTGGAGGCATCTTATTAAGTTTTACAATAAAGACCTATTTACCCACGCGTTTGGCCTCTCGAGCGCCACAAAGGAACGTGCATACATAGGCTGATAAACATACCCCCTCCTTTACGTCACGCTGTCGGGTAAAAAGAATACACTTTCTTTCTCGAGTCGAAATCTTCTATGAAAATCTTTGTCTCTTTGTGAATTTTAACAATCAGATAGTTCTGCAACCCTTCCTCCTTCAGAAGTTTGAACGAATAAATTCAATGATTCCTACGTCTTCATCAGAAAATAACAATTCTTTCATTTTTGCTACATTATAAACAAACCACAGTAAATACAAAATTACGCAATACAATATAAAATACAAAATAAGTCATCAGCTCATAACGTCAAGCCAAAGTTTAGCGACTTAACCCTGCTACATTTGTGGGTTAAATATTTAGGAGTTAGAGGTAACTCTTGGTGGCGCAAGATGAATTATTATATTAACCCAGATTTAGCTGTTAACTCCGAGTTATTTAGGATAACCCATGAATGTGCAAGTGGGCCTAAGTTGCGCTTTCCAACTAATCACGATTAAAATTCCAAAATCAAAGTAAACTTTGTTTTTGCATATCACGAGGTCACATCGATCATATTAGCACAAAAGCTCGGATTTGCAAAAACCATATTATAAAACTTTCAATGTTTTGTAAACTCACAGGATCATCATCGGAGTTAGTCTGATCCATGCTCACGCTGGCTTCGGAGGAGGAGTTGTGGTGCGGCTTGCAGGACGGCTGCGGGGGGCGCAGGGGAGGGTCGTCGGCCAGCGCGCTCGGCGACCCGCCCAGCGTGCCCGACGCGCCGCGCGACCACATCGCGCGCATTAGTGCGGACGCTAGGTAGAGGCTCTGTGGACGAAAGATATTTTTTTTTAACATTTATAGTGTGAGGTCATCATCTGCTTAGCCTTTTCCCAACTAAGTTGGGGTCGGCTTCCTGTCTATCCGGATGCAGCTGAATACCAGTATTTTACATGGAGCGACTGCTTACCTAGTATCTGACCTCCACAATTCAGTTAGGTACTGGGTAATACGAAACCCCTTGGTAAGACTGGTTGTCAGACTTTTGGGCTTCTGACTACCCGTAACGACTGTCAAAGATCCACGAATGTCAACCGGACCAACAGCTTAATGTGCTTTCCGAGGCACGGAGGGGTCTCGGTATGTAAAGACGGTCACCCATCCACAGACCAACCGCGGCAAGCGTAGCTTAATCTAATCAATCGACCTGTGCGGCTGTTATTATTTAGACACGGGCTCCTCCCCAGTGTGAGGTATAGGCACAGACAAAGTTATACCTAACATAACACTTCGCCTGTATTTCCCGAAGGGTTTTTTGGGTGGGAAATTATCAAATGACCCCTCGAGGGTTAGGCAGAGATGTACTTATAGTACAGCCAAATTTTGCCAGTTATGTTTAAGTCCCAAGATGCAGAGGGCGAGCCTATTGCGAAAAAGTAAAAATGTCTCGTATAGATGAACTTACTTAACTTTGTTGCCACTATAACAACAAATACTAATAACAGAATCAGATAAATGTACCCCTACAACAAACTTGTTTTATTCGGCGTTTTTGCCTTGTGGTACGGAACCCTTCGTGTGCGAGTCCGACTCGCACCTGGCCAGTTTTTTTAATAACCAACAAAAAATTTCAACACACGGGGTTAATAATTATGTAATAAATCCATGGTAACAGGTTGCTCGTCGATATCCCTGTCATCCTGTATTTTGGTGGTGGTGCAAGGCTCTAATGTCAGAGTTACCAATTAATATACATTAATCACCTGTTCCGTATGCTCCTTAGGCGGCAACGCGCACAGCAGACTATACAGATGAGCGCAAGGCTTCGGCGCTAACGCCCTGATGAACCCAGGCAGCAGGTCATACACCTGCCGGCCGCAGTGCTTGAGTTGTGCGGCCGCCCACACCAGCTCCACATGCTCGGAGGTCACGCGACCTTCCACCGCCAAGAACTTCAGGATCATATGAGATTGCTTTATCACCTGAGGAAAAAACAAGTAGGAAAGAGTCTAAATACAAGCCGACATTATTGAAATTGAAAATCAAGTGTAACATATGGTTTAGTCAAAACAAACAAGTGTGTATAACTGAACACAGTTACGTGATTAACAAAAAAAAATATTGAAAGCAATCTCTTGACTCTAAATAGTTTGTAACACCTTACTTCCTATTGTAAAACTTGAAGGTGTAGAATCAAGCTGAATGCATAATAAGTGTTATATTAACACACTAACCTCCACATGCAAATTAGGCCCAAATAGATGCTCAATGATGTTATTATTCGTGAGCCACGTCGCCAGCTGTTGACCAGCAACTTCGGCGTCAGTCGCCGACTCTCCAGCACAGAGCTCGTTGTGCGACGCGATGTGCGCGTTGATCTGCGCTACACCCGCCAGGCGCATTGTTAGTGTACTGCTGTTGAAGTACTTGAAAGCTAACGCTAGTCCATCCCCGTCGAATGTTAGGGGTACATCCAAAGGCTCCTTTGCTGCACCCCACATGAAATCTGTTAGAGGAAGAAGGGTTATTATATTTTACAGAATTAGATTATAATTTAATCTGTGTCATCTATCCTTTATAAGACTTGGACCTAAAATGTCACCAAGTCTTTCGAAACTCAAGGTGTATATAGACTGACTAGCGTCCGCCCACGGCTTCGCCCGCGATGTCGATAAAAACTATCCTATGTCCTTCCCCAGGATGCAATCTATCTCTCTGCCAAATTTTATCGAAATCCGTTCAATGGTTTAGGCGTGAAAAGGTAACATACAGACAAGACAGAGTAACTTTCGAATTTATAATATTAGTATGGAAGTATAGATGGTTAACATTAATATTGACATATTCATACGCCATTGATAGCTAAGTGGTTTCAGCTAAGCAGTACCAGACCAGAACACTGATGGATCATCTGCCTAGCCTTTTCCCAATGTTGAGATAATTTTCATACTTGTATTGTATGCAAGTATTTTACATGGAGTTACTGCCTATTATTTGTATTGAGAAGTATTAGTTATTGTAGGTTTGTCAATCCATTTTCTAAGTTATACAACTAGCTGGATCATACACAGGGTGTTTGGTAGAAGGAACGACACAATTTTTTGAGGGATTGGGGATGTCGTTTGTTAGCACAAAATAGTTTTAATTTGCATTTTTATTGTGAATTTTTAAATTGAAATTTTTCGTTAATTAAATTTTAGGACTTTGGAAGAACCCACGTAATTTTTTAGAACCGATTGTACATAAATGTACTTTGAAGATTACACCAAAAATTATGACGCTCTATTACAACCACAAACAAAAAAGGTTGTTACGATATTTCGGGTGCTTACAAAGGAACATATTATTATCTCAATTACCTACCGTGACACTTAAGACAGGTGTTATGGGTCAAAACTAGGATAATATGACACTTCCTATCCCTAAGAAAATTGTGTCGGTCAAACACCCTTAACCTGAGCATAACTTTTATCTGCAGAATAAACATAATGGTTTGACAGCTTTTGTTTGGAAAATACACTCACAGGCATGGAACCTTGGCCACATGTAAACTCCACGATATTTCGCATTTAAATGTATTTTGACACTGAAATAAGGGTAGATGCACTCAGTAAGTGTTTCTTATGCAGTGTTTATTGCAGAAACAAAGAATTTTAGACGTTCGTTCGCTGCCTGGCTAAACCACGTCTCATGAAGTCTTGGGATGATCTGTGGCAAAGATCTAGGGTAATTAAGGGCAAATATTATGGCAATATTCAACCCAACATCCCAGCTAAACCCTGGTTCGTCAAAAATAAGAAATGTAATAAATTAACCACATCTATCATTATCCGCCTCAGATTAGGTCATGTTTGCTCTCCAGTGTTTTTGGCTAAACTACGCATTCGGAATCATTCTCTATGTGAGTGCGGTGTAGAAGAGGGTACTCTTGAACACATATTTTTCTCCTGTCGTAATCTTGTAGTCCCGCTATATGATATTCTACCCCCTAATTTCCCCAGACCTATTAATATCCCATTCCTTTTAACTCTTGTTGATTCCCCATTAATTAAAACACTAAAAAAATTTATATTATTAAACAATATTAAACTATAACATAACTCATAGTGATGGTTCATTGTGTTCGTAAAAATTAATTTGTGCTGTCTGGTTATTAACAATGTATTCTAATATATATATTGTGTTGTCCCTACAGGCTACTCAAACAGATCCAGCTGTAATCAAACCGTTCTTAAGGCAGTATAACCGGTCAATCTCAGCGAATACACTTTGTTTCCTTCAACCTTGACATTGGCAGAATCATCGATAAAACGATGGAGCCATTATTATAAAAATTGGAATTGGAATTGGAAGTGTTTCTTATGCAGTGTTTATTGCAGAAACAAAGAATTTTAGACTATCAATTTTAAAACAACAACAAAACGTCCTGGGGTGGTGCCGCTAAATCAATTTTACTGCACCTAGAACGCGCCCAAAGAGCAGTTTTAAAGGTTGCTAATTTTCGACCATTTAGATTTCCTACACACCAGCTTTATTTGGCATGTAAGGTGCTAACAGTACGTCAATTATTTATTTTGAACATAGTTTTTTGTATTTGTATGAACATAATTTTTATTGGTGTTAAAGCACCTTAACAAAATAATTCAATAAGCTAACCTTAAACTATATGACTGGCCTGTTGGTCTAGTGGTCAGTGACTATGACTGCTATGCCGGAGGTCGTGGGTTCGATTCCCACCCAGGACAAATGTTTGTGTGATGAGCATGATCATTTGTTCTGTGTCTGGGTGTAATTTATCTATATATGTATGTATTTAGAAATATATAAGTATGTTTATCAGTTGTCTAGTACTCATAACACAAGCTCTGCTTAGCTTGAGACTAGACGGTGTTGTGTGATAGTTGTGGAATATTATTATTATTCCTTTATTTCATTAAATATCACATATAAATTATATTTTTAAATATTAGAATATAGAAAATATAAAAACATTTAAAAATATAAAAAATAGTAGCCCACCGGTATCGGGAACAGGGTCCAAGCTACCGGCGGTCAGGGCTCCAGAGAGAGGAACCTCCTAACAATGCGGGCCGTGTCCAGAAGTACCGCTTTCTGAATCAAGCCCTTGATCCAACTGCCCAACGAGAGCCTCCTTAGGTGTTGGTCGAGGCTCTTGGCTATTAACCCATTGGCTGTCACGACTATCGGCACAATGATTGCTGAGTCCACATCCCACATGTCGACAACCTCGCGAGCCAAGTCAAGATACTTGATCTGTATATCTTTCTCGGCTTTCACGAGGTTATCACTATATCAGGCTTATTGGCAACAATAGTCCTGTCAGTGATGATGGATCGATCCCAGTACGATGTGATATTACCATTTTCGAGAACTGGGTCGGGCACATACCTGTAGTACGGCACCTCCGATTCTACAAGGCTGTATTTCAAAGCAAGCTGCTGATGGATTATCCTGGCTACAAGGTTGTGTCTATGCAAGTACTCTCCGTTAGCCAGACGAGAACACCCGGAGATTATATGTCTAATTGATTCCCCCGGCCGGTGACATGCCCGACAGATGTCAACCGTGCCGTCTTTCACAATAAATCTCTAATCTAATTATTATTATTTATTACAACATACAAATTTAAACTTGCAACCTAGTCGCTCAAGAGACTTGATTCAACTAAAAATTTAAAGTTGCACCATAGTGCACCCTTTACCCCCTTGAACTAAGAGTAAACATTTTTTCTAAATACGAAACAATCATCAAACACAAAGTTTTTGTTATTGCGAGTATTTGCCAGATAAACGCTTGGCCAAGATTCCGTGCCGCTGAGTGTACGTCTGAATATAGAAACCAGCCCTTAATCATATACCTTCTATACTGTCAGACATGGATTAAAATTTAACAATTTACTAATATAAATTCTTAACTTACCAGCCATAGATTTCACTGCAGGCACCCTAAGATCCTTGTCTTCTAAAGTGCACATGTACTTCAATATCTTGGCTCTCAATGGCATAAAGAGTTGGGACACGGCTCTGAAGTTCAGCCATAGCTTAAGGTTCCCTACTGCTGCCACAATGGCATGTGCCATTGATAAAGGGAGAGTGCTCTGTGTAGCATGTTCAAACACGGATGTCATTGCACAAACTCCACCCAGCTTGCAGAAGAAGCTCACATTTCTCAACAAGTAAGCAGGTATCTCTGTATCATGTAGGTCACAATATAAACTTAGATTAGATATTTCTTGAGCAGAGAGGTCATCCAAGCGGCATAGTGCTGAGTGCTTGCAGGCTAGGTATAAAGGGAAGTTGAGAAGGAACACTTTAGACACAATGTGCATGAGCTTCTCTTTTTGCTGCATAGACCATAGTTCAGTATCCTCAGTTGAAGAAGGAGGTGTCTCAGCATTCTTGGATTCTTCTTGAGTGTCAGCTGTAGGGGCAGACTCATCTGGCTCCTCTGGAGATTCCTTCTCTTCATTGTTCTTCTCCTCAACAGGGGGTGAACTATCCTCCTCAGGTTTTTGTTTGTCTTCTGCATTTTCAGGTGGTTGCAGTGGTGCAGGTGCTGGGGCGGTTTTAGCTGCTTCTACTAGTTCATCTTTGAGCTGCTTCAGTTGACATACAGACAAGCAGAGTATACTCTGCACTACAAGATAGAATCTTTCAAAATTCTTCACATCCCGATAGCAACACATACATTGCCTAAAACAAAGTTACAGAATGTATTACAATTCCCATATTTACCAATACAATGACATTGTCTATTGAGATTGAAAGGTTATTTTTTGTGTTTTCACTTTGTCACAATAGAATTACTGTTTACTGTATTAAAATACACTTTGTACCAGTAACTCCATACTATAGGAAATTTTATAAACTTATCATGACTGGACAAGAGTATCATAGGGCTATAACAAAGCACAGCAGTCACATATAGTGGTTGTCACATACAAGCAGCTGTAGGAGTTAAAATCTGGTTGTGTTTCGAAGTATAGTAAATATCTTACCTTTGTGGCCATGAGAGAATATAGTTTAGCACTATCTCCAGCTCAGATTGGGTTATTGTTGGATACTGGGACACATCGTCGGTAAGTCTGGATTCACCTAAAACCACAGTCGGACATTATCATAGCAGCTCAGAATAACTAAGATTTTATTTATCTACACTAGAGGCTAGCGTATTAAAATCAGTTTTGATTAAAATGGTTAAATAGAACGGACAAATGGACTGCTAAATTTCGAAACAATGTAACTTACAATTTACTAAAAGCTGTGAAAACTCCGAACAAACATCACACATTCTTAATGTTTTATGTCAAGATTAAGCGAAATATTATTGCAATATAATCGCAAAGGTTATTTCAAGTGAATTATTGATCATTATTGATATTTTTCGTATCAGAAAACGAATACTGCCATAAAATGTCACGGTATCCGTTCCACCATTGTTGACGATTGTTGTCAAAACTACGTTTTGTTGTCAACTCGTTAATAAATATTAATGAAAATTTATTGTTAATTTATTCCGCTGTAGAAATTCCAGGCCTAAAAATTTGCGTCCAAATAATGATTCTTTAGGTATAAACGTGTTAATCAAAAACATTATCAGCATGTTCTATGAGCACAACAATAGTTATTAAAACTAAATGATTATAATCGACTAAATAGTTTTGTTTTTTTACAGGGTTTTATTTTCTTTTCGGTGATCTGTCCCACAGAACATATATAGGTACCCTGCCGGATCTGGAATGTCTGACTTGACATTTTATCTTGAATTTTGACATTGACAAATTGTTTTGACATTTTTCAGTTGAAAAGGAGCTATGGGTTGACGAGTTGTTGTTGTTGATTTTATCAATAAAATGGTTCAATTACTTTATATTGTCGCCAGTTTACATGTATTGCTATGTCCATTTACAAAAGTAGAAGAAAGTTTCAACATTCAAGCCACACACGACATTTTATATCATCGGCATAACCTCTCACAGGTTTCTAGTAAATCTAATTTTGGATTCTTGAGTCGCTTACTATAGACATACAGTGATAACTATTTTCTTCCAGTACGATCATCATGAGTTCCCGGGAGTTGTGCCGCGCACTTTCGTTGGCCCGCTGGCAATATCAGCTCTTTCAGCACCAGTGGTGTCACTCTTTTATCTTATTGGAATCAACAAATTTTGGATGCAATATGTAGGTTAGTGGGAAATATTAAATTTAGATCCGATACTAATAATATGTTTGTTTTTGTTTTATCTTACTGCTTTTACGTAATCTATGAGTGCTTTATTGCAGATAGCTATAAATCTGTTTACTACTATTTCTCTTAGCTCTATTATTGTATAATTCAAGTATGTTTGTCGTATCTATTTGCAGTGCGTCTGGTGCTGGCAATGTCAGTGATAGGAGCATGGGGTCGATTGAGGAGCACTCTGCTGAAGCAGTTTGGCAGCACATTTGTTTGGTGGTACACTCTCATCACTGTCACTCAATACCACTTCATGTTTTATATGAGCCGGCCATTACCTAATATCATGGTGTTACCCCTTGGTAAGATAGGACTATTTATTGCTAATAACAATAAGATCAGCTAGGGTAAATAAGTAGGTATCTGATAACTGATAGCAATGATTTTAAGAACTTGTTTTATTTAACACATATCATAATGATTTGAAATATCATAATTATGATACTGTTTCCAAATAGAATCTGTTGATTATTATCTTATTGTAATCATAATATTAGTAAGTATTCATTATTATGTGTAATTTTCTTTAGAAATACATAAAAACATCCTGTTTTGCTACTTTTTTAAATTCAATTCAAAATAAATTACTTGGCTGTCCAGCAGTGGCCAAATTCAGCTAAATGACGATGTTAATGTGCAAAAGCTTAAAATAATAAGCTTCAAAATTTTTTTTCAGTACTCCTTGCATTTGAAGGCTGGTTGTCTGGCAAACACAAGCAATTCCTGGTGAGCGCTGGAGCTTCCATCGTCATATTCAGGGCAGAGCTAGCCATGCTGTTTGGACTGTTCCTCATCATTGACTTGTATTTCAAGAAGATTGACTTGACAAAGTAAGTTAACTTTTTTTTTACATAATTTACTAATAAAAAGGCAATACATAAAATCATGCTTTCTTCCCATGCAGGTAGGCAGAAAGTACAGAACACTACCTGCTACAATCCATAAATAGTCCTCCAATATGTTCAATGTTCCTAAAATGTATAATACTAATAAAATATAATAACTTACTGTACAACAATCAAACAAAAATTCTAAGCATGACTCAAAAAGTTATAAGTTTTGTAATGTTTAAGAAAACCATTTTTTCTTTATCAGCTGAATAGACATCATATAATTCAAACTACGCCTTAAGACAGAGAAAACCATTAGACCATTTCATCAGCAAAATGGTAAGCTGTTGCAAAACCTTTTGTAATCTTGAAATGTTATAATGTTACAAATGTCTTTCCAGTCTATTCAAGATAGTGGTACCTGCAGGATTAGGGCTAGTAGCCCTGACTGTGACAGTGGACTCAATATTCTGGGGCCGGCTGCTGTGGCCGGAAGCTGAGGTCTTCTGGTACAATACCATCATGAACAAGAGCGCAGATTGGGGTGTATCCTTTTTATAAATTGTTATTTTTATTTGAATACTAATTTTGCTCGTGGATTCGCCCACGTGGAGGTCTGAAATTATCCCACGGGAACATACTGCCGGGATAAAAAGTATACTATGTCATAACCCAGGTAGTGGTTTACACATGTGCCAAATTTCCCGCGTAATTATGCTCCCGCAACTCAGGTTTCAGCCGTGAATTGTGAAGAATTTGACGCGTTAGGCTAAAAAAAATTATCGTGCGATAATTTTGTCGCAGGAATGCAACGTATGAGTTAGTACGGCAGTGCGTGCACATTCGAGTAATAAAAACAGCAGTAAAATTATAGTTACAGCTCACTGACTGAGATCTGGACACATACAGCTCAACAATCTTGGATTCTTAATGAAAAAAATTGATTCACTAAATTGTGAGGTGTGTGGCACACTAGAGGATGTTTTACATTTACTGACGGAGTGTGTCAGATTTCAGTCTGCAAGAGAGGATTTAGTTAAAGAGCTCAAGATAAAATAATATGAACGATGTTTGTATGTTCCATCATATCTTGTCGACACCTAACTCCGGAGCCGCTTATAGTTTAGTTAAGTTTGTATTATTACGTTTTTCGTTATAAGGTCCGATAAGTTTGTTTATTATTCAGTAGTACTATTACGTTATAAGGTCCGATGGGACTGGCATATACAATTGTATAAAAGTCTCTAATAATCAATAAAGAAGAAAAAAAAATGGCAGCGATTTTGCTCGCGACGCGATTACCGCGAAAGTAAACTGCAGCGTGTGGAATTGTATGGACCCGCGCGCACTGCGACAGAAAAATCGCGCACTCGGGCCGCCCGGCGCACATTCGTATTCCGTTCTTTCGAGAATATACATGTCCACTGGAGTCTCAATACGAAACGAGGCTAGACGTGGAACGTTCTCAGTAATCTGTCAAATGTTTGAATTTTCATTCTCTAATAGTCATAGATTTTTTTTTGGGATATAGCCGAAGATCATTGTGTTTCTGTTAAAAGTAACCCTTAATATATCTATGCGCTGCAAAAGGATGAGTCCAGTATTGACGATTTGTTTTCTTTTTTCTTCTTTCCCTCCGAAGTAGTAAATAGTGACAAGAAACTTGTATCGAATCCATGGTGAGATTGAGCAATGACCAACGATATTTTTTATCGGAGTGCGTGCACTGTACTTTCTGCGATATTTTACAGCGCGATACTAAAATCGTGTCGCAAAAAGTAAAATCGTGGTGCGCGCTTGGTCTTATTGTACATAGTCTTCCTAGTAATTGCACTTCCCTGTGGTTGTATGTCACTTGAACGTCATATAACGACAAACTTTATTTTTTCTTTGAAGACCAATGTAACAGATAGTTAAATCATAGTAAAGTATCAATTTACTGGGAGTTTTTGTCAAAAGTGGTAAAAGTATTACGAGATCAACTTTACAGCCATTGATAAATTATTGGCCATTAGTTTCAGGGGGTCTGCTCCCTAACTACGGAATCCGTAGTTACGAGCGTGATTGCGGTTCCTACGCCGCGCGCCGTATCACTTACTGACATACAATTAGTCTAGGGCTCGAACTGAAAATTAATAAAAACACGCTTTGATAGTTGTCCCTACTTCCGATAAGTATTGCCCGCCCGAAAACATTTAATTATTAAGGCATTTGTTTTTACGGATCAACTGCTTTCTGATGGGCTCGTATCTTGGTTGTCGGACTTAGAGAGTAGACCCCTGATACATTTTGATCAGTAAATGCTCTGCTCAACAGAGAACATGAGCAGAGAAATATTTCCTAAAAACCAATTTCTTAAAAGACCACATAGAAACTTCACAAACAATTTCCATAAGATCCTTAACTTCAACCGCAGACATCACCATTCCTCTGGTACTTCTACTCGGCTCTCCCGCGAGGGTTGGGCCCCAGTATGGTACTAATACCGGTGGGACTGTACCTAGACCGGCGACTGGTACAGTATGCTGCGCCAGCCATCGTGTACATACTGCTGTACTCCTTCCTGCCACACAAAGAACTGCGGTTCATTATTTATGTCTTCCCTTTGCTCAATATGGCGTCTGCGGCCGCTTGTTCCTTTATGTAAGTATTTACACATTTTTTTTTCGTGACGTAAATGCCGTGTTTAGGGCTTGGATAACATTTAAACTCTGACCAAACGGAATCGTCCGTGCGGGATGTGAGATGATATTCCCTCGCGCAGATTGTGTCATAGAAAGGGATGGGACTAGGTCGATTTTCGCCGTGCGGCTGTTCGCTTACCAAATCACCCCACAAGCCGAATCGCCACTCCATTTACACAGGTTGTTAAAAATCGCAGGTGACTAGTTAATTTTACATCAAAATGTCGAACTTTGTGCGGCGGACGATCGCATGTGCGACTAAGTATTTTCACGGTCGATTTTAGTCACCCGCCGCATGCGACCTGCCCTGCCGCCGCACGACTAAAGACAAAACCTAATCTACTGTCGAACTTGCGATTTTAGTCACCTGCAGCCTAGCCAAATAGGGTAAAGTATATCGTCGCCTGAGTTCCTAAATTATTAAAACATTTGACGCCCACAGACGCGTCCTACGCGGGATTCGCTTCTGTGTAGCCAGAGCTTTATTTTATCGTTGTTGCCAGCCAAGTAATAATAATAATAATAATATAATAATAATTTATTTATTTCTTACCACAAATTACAGATAGTAAATAATAGTCTACAGACACAAATTCATAATTAATTTGTGGAAGACTGGTGCCTAAACTAAGTTTTTTACAAAACCTGTATGACAGGTCACCAGGCCCCCTAAACAAAGTTTTACATTAATTTTGTTGTACTGGAGACGATCTGGTTCATATATCATATTGAAATTAAAATCTCACACATTTACTGCAATACTGCTCATTAAACTTACAATTATAAAATTAAACTTAAAATTATAAAATCGTGAAATAAAATGATTTATTATGAATACATGCAAGGGAAAATGTATGTAAAATGTGAATGAATGTGAAGGCGTGTAGGGTGAGTGTGTGTGCTGTGGAGTGATTGTGTGAGTGGTTTGGGGTGCTGGTATGTGCGTTTTAAAGGGAATTTTATGTCAAGATATAATTTTGAAAAGATCTTCAATTTGTGTATAATCTAATGTAATAAGCCAGTCAGTTATCTTCCTTTTAAAAGCTGTTTTGTTTAGGTTATGAACAGAGAGTAAATCATTTAGTCTGTTGTATAGAAATGGGCCAAGATAGGAAAAGAAATTTCGGGCAAATTTAGATTTAACTGATTTAGATTGGCATATATTCCTTCTTCTGCTTCTCATGTCAGAATTATGATCGGTATTTATGAAAGGAATAAGAGATCGTTGTTTCAAAGCAACATGGAGAATAAAAAGCTGCCGAATTGAGAGGACTTTAGCAGTCTTATAAACTTCTACAGTGGGATGACGGAAAGGAAGGAATAGTGCAACAAAGTTTCAAACTTAACCAGATCTCTTAGCTGTTCACATTTTGTGGTAAAGATCCATGCATGTTTTGTGTTTTTATTAGTAAATTAAAACAAACAATGATATACTTTTCCATAAAACAAGCAGCTATGGTACAAATCATTATCAGTTTTACTATTTTGTTTTCAGATATGTAAGACGATCGAAGGCACCTATTTTTGAATTGCTCTTCTGGGGAACAGTTTTTGTTATACTGGGCAATATTATCATATCTTTAGCATTCGTTTTGGTGGCCATGAATAACTATCCAGGTGGAATCGCAATCACTAGGTTTGTATAATATAAATATGTATTTAAACAAGTGATTTATGTGCTCAGGCAATTGTAGTTACTAATGAATCTCAATAAATTTTCCAGGTTCCACAAACTGCTAAGGAATGAACCATTCGTACATGTGCATATCTGTAACTTAGCTGCTCAAACTGGCGTTACAAGATACACGCAAATTAATGACCGTTGGATGTATAGCAAAAACGAATCCTTGCCACTTGAACTATTACAAGACTACACCCATCTGTTAATTGAAGCTAAAAGCAAGTATTCACCCAATCTTAAGTCTTTTGCACAAACGCACAGTATCTTAGATAGTATAGAATCATTTTTTCAAGTAACCGTGCATTATAAAATAATGCCTCCAGTGAAAATCAAGACTAAACCAGCGCTTTTTATACTTGAGCGGAAAGATTTCCGAGAATTTCCTCTCGGACATAATATTAGGTCCTTGCCATCTATATTCAAAGATAAAGCAATGTCAAGTGATGAATATGTTGTTAATGTCGTAAATTACGATACTTTTGATGAATCTGGGTCGAAAGAATCTGAGGCCGAAATAAATGTGGAGGAACCAGCTATTAAAATTGACACAGCACCTGAAAATGAAAGTTTTGTAGACATTACTACACCAATTCTAGACGATGATTTAGTGAATAATTTCGAATCTGAAAGTGAAATTGTTGAAGAAATGAAAGAGCCTATAGATGAAGAAGTTATTGAAATGGAAGAAGAGAAAAGTTCAAAATTACAAAAAGCTAAAAAATCTTTAGACGAATTAAAGATATTAAGACAAGAAAGAAAGAAGAAAGCAATTGAGAAAATTAAATCAGAAACTCGGAGAGAGGTTGTGGCATCAGCTAAAGAGAAACTTAAAGAAATTATGAACCGCCATAAACATATCGCTGTAGAGCTTTCTGAAAACATCATATCAGATATAACTGTTGAATTAGAAGAGAAAGACGGCAGAGGAGATATACCTGATGAGGAGATGATGCCTGAAAAAGATGAAGTCCCAGAAAAAGAAATTGTAGATGAAACCGAAACTAAAGAAAAGGGAAATGCAGAAAAGAGTGAAGAGACAATAGACAAAGCTGTTGGTCCAAATAAGACGAATGAAAATATAGATACTATTGTGGAAGAGGTGATACTTAGATTAATAGATAGAAAAATTTACGACGATAAGACGAAGCCCGAAGACATGAAACCCGAAGATAGGCTCATGATACAGAAAATCGTTGAAGAAGTTTTAGCTGAGAAATTTAATTATTCAAGTTCTGATAGTAGTAAGTGAGTGTGTGGAAATGTGTTTTTAATTATTGGCCCTGTTTTGTTTTAATTTGATCTCGATATAGTTTTGAATAGACACCACAATTGTAAATCTGACTGTACAGACGCCAGCACATCAAGTTACTACAATCTGTCAGATTTCTTCAATAGATTTTCGACTTTATTGCTAAAATATAAGGTTCAAGGTTGATTGGGAAAATCTGACAGTTTCGGGTAGGTTGACCTGCTGGCGTCCGTACAATTGGTTATGGCAAGCAAGTTCGTAAAGTAGCCTGCAAAGAGAATCGGTGTTAAGTTTGTTCAACATACAGTTCTAGGCATAAAATACACGTCCCGATTATACGGGTGTCAGGGACATCGGCGCGCAAACCGTTACCATGAATTCAGTACTTATGATTTTTAATAGAATTTATGCTGACACCTTGTATAACGAATTTTTTTTCAGTGTCGTATATACCATTGTATGGAGTAGATAATTAGTCTCTGGGCGTTAACATGACACATCCGAGCTTAAGAAAGAGACTGTCATTCTAGTATGAGTGACAGAGAGGACGCTCTACTTAGCCGACTTTTTTTAAACTCATTGTGGTACAGTATTTTTGTCTCACGAAGCGACACGCGCTTTACTTGTCCTTAACAAGTGTACAAACACGCTGTGAATGTGTGCGTGAAGACTAGTAGCGTGAGCACATAAGACACACACACACTTTTCCGACTACTACGACGACACCTATTGGACCCGTGCACCTAGCTTCTGACGTATTATAAGTGCCCATGTAGGTTTATGTGAAATAAAATATTTTGATGTTGACTTCGCCATTGTCTCGGAGGGTACCGAAAGCTCCTGCGCTTACACACATTCACAGCGTGTTTGTAGTTACACTTGTTAACCACAAGTAAAGCGCGCGTTGCTTCGTGACATAAAAATACTATATATTTACAGTCAGTTACTGTACACTGTAGTATAACAAGGCGTGCCAATTACCAAGTATATCTTCGGTGCTAAAAAAAGTTGTGCCTTGAAATCATACTTTATTGTTATAAGTGGGTGATGAATTGCATTTTGTTTTGGCTTAAGTAATATTATTATGTTTCGCATTTCTTTTTTACCATGGTTGTTGCCCCAATTTTTCTAGTCATATAAATGTTTATTACAATATTATGAATGACATATCGAATCATTAATATGCGAATTTATTTTGTATGGTAACAGTAGGTGTATTGGGTGTCATGAGCGCCATACAAAATAAGTACAACCCATGATTTCTTAATTCTAATGTGCTCTTCTACCACTGACCTCTATTATACAAGTACGCTGGACTAAATATACTATACGAAATGACAGTTGTTTTTGGTGCCGATTCAAAGCGAAACAACCCATCACTTTGGTATTCCTCCTTTGGCTCAATAACATCATCTACTCTCTCACAAACAGCCCCCGCTCGAGGTTCTCCGGAACTAAAATTCAAATGAATAAAGTTGTGAATGTTCCATGTCGATAATTTTCTTCAGACAGTAATTTAAAATTTACGTCTTTCAAATAGAAAATTAATGTGGCCACAAATTTCTGCAATTTGATTAGCTAAAACAAATTAGCAAATACTAGTTTCTAATTTCAAAAGGTAAATATTGTAACTAATGTTTACTTGTTTCCGAAGTAAACACCTAACATCGAAGTAAAACTTGCCATCTACAATGCATGTATACTTTAGCATTTTTACTTTATACTTTAGCATTTTTACTTTAATTAAGAAAATACTTAATTTCAGATTTTCCACCGATTCAACTAAGCAGTTATGGCTCAACCATAGTAGTTTTTAAGCTAAATTTTAAGCCTATCCTCATATTTAAAGCTCACTGATCTGACCTCATGCGCTATACCTAACTTTACTAGGACACTATGCTCTAGTTTATAGCTTGCGATCTGACCGCGTCCTAATGAATTTTCAGTTAACCTTTGCAGCAATTATTCTATTACTTAAAAATGAAGCATAAAAATAACTGGGAATGATTAAATTTTATTATCTTATGTAATAAATTACTCTCAGTGATTATAACGATCGATAAAGTACATAAAAGTATTTTTTTTATCAAAGGGTATGTCCCATCTCTATTATTAGTTCCACGGACCCTCACGTTGCTATCAGCGCCAAAATGGCGAAAAATCAAGTCTTCATTTTGTCATCGATAGTATGAAGTCCAGCGTACTTGTATAATACAGGTCAGTCTTATACCAAAAAACCATTACAAGGAAAACATACATTTTGTAAATATTTATTTCTAAATAAGTACATGCGATCTTTCATATCGTGTTAGACCATGAACAAAACGTGTTAATAAAAAATAAAAATAACCATGTGATTTTATAAAGACCTTTTATTTACCCATTTTGACGTAGGTACATATAATCAACATTAATACATACAAGTGTAATGAACATATATCTAATCAGTCTAATAAGGCATACAAAGTAAACAGTTCACTAAAATACACAGGTACCGACGAAGTACATAAGTACACAGAATATAAAATATAGGGTTGTAACGGATATCCACCAACTGCGAAGCTCCCAAAAGAAAAATAATTATAATTATTATCAGCCGTTAGTGTCCCAATGCCAGGCAATTCGCACTCTGATCATTACTATACGGATGTGTCAGTTGTCTCATGTTTTTTTTTTTACTAGCGGGAATTCCATTAGTAGAAAAAAAAAACGTTAATATGTTTTTTTGTGTCATTCACAACCTCATCCATTCTCGTCCGCTAAAGGAAATCCGTTACAAACCTAAAATGTCTGTACAATAGCTAGCACAGGCTACGGTATAAACACGTTTACTTACCAGTATTCTTACATTACACTAGATAAAATATGCGTTTTGCTCATAATTTGATTAGATGCGGGAAGCGAGATCTGCCAGGAGCAATTGCGATGTGTGTAAGATTAGAACAAAATTTGCAAAAAAAAAAAAATAGGTACTACAACTGTAATTTTTGTTGGCTTTAGATCTAATTTTTTTTGTGACGTCTTAACACGATCACTGCGGAAAATTGGCAATTTTTTTTCTCTGGATATATTTAAGCGAATCCTCAGCAGGTTGCAGGACGAACTTCACTCGCGCTGATTGTGTCAACTAACTTATATGGAGGTGTTCAAAGCGCGAATCGCCACCAGACTTCCTGATCATTAATCCAATCGACGCGCGCAGTTGCGTCCTGCGCAGGATTCACTTGGATGTAGCGAGCGTTATTGGAATTTACGTTTCTGTGCATGCACCGCAAGAAATTTTTTTTTCGACTAGTTTGGCAGCCATTTTTTTGCAGTCAACATGCTAAGAATACTGCACTTTCACAACCCTCGGAAATATTGAACAATTAAATAAAGCGGTGTTCGTAAGCAATTATTTATCTACGATTTATAATTGATAACTACTTGAAGGAAGGATATTGCTAATCCATTGCTTCATAATGTTCAAAAAATTTGTCTGCTCAACAACGTAAATAACGCAATGAATGGTGTAACTGTCAAAATGAAAGCCATTGCTTACTTACTTGTAACAGCATAAAATAATTTACAATTCAGTTACTAGGTATGATATAGACACCAAAAATAAACACATTCCATTGATTCAAGTATGTATGTCATTATTTATATTATTACAATAAGAGGAATCACGTTCACTTATGATTATTATCTTAAACTTACACTTTTAACATAATGTAGGTGATATTTAGTCATCAGGAATGATAAAAGTAAATCCAGCCTAAAAAAGACAGGGTGGCAGGGACGTCGAGGCGCAACCTGGTACTATGGATTCAGTACATGATTCTGAACACCCCTGCGCTGAAATGTTTCGTCAACTATTTAAAAAAAAAATTGCTTTTCCTATACATTTTGACCGCGTAGGCATTGCAATTTTTTATGAAGCAGCAGATTTTTTTTTTAAACGTTGCCCCACCCTAGGAATTTCTCCTGTATTGTGGGTGCGTTTACAAACATTTAAACTCACATACACAAACAGCCAGACCCGGAACAACTACTTGTAGGTCATACAAATATTTATTTTGTTCCGTGCGGGAATCGAACCCGCGACACGCAGCGCAGCAGTCAATCGCTTAACCACTGCGCCAACCGTGCCGTCTTGTTTTTTCGTCTAGTCATGTGCTGAATTCATGGTTACAAGTTACGTGTCGATATCCCTGCCACCCTGTATTGCCATTGCCATTTGTTAAATAAACATAGTGACAAACATGATTTAAAACGCAAATAAAAATATGAAAATCTTGCTTATTTCTAGAACAAATCTAAAAAATACAAGGAGTTAAAAATATACCTAAGGGAAATGTACGACTCGATGTTTTTTCGAAACTAGCTATTAACGGCGATTTAAGTAAATCTGAACTAGAGTTGCTTTGACATATTTGTAATGTAATTTGCACGTTGGTTCTGGAAAACATCTAACCAGGCTCGAGACTACTTCACAAAATAAGGCTCAGTTTAGTTTATTTTCATGCGATTGTTTTGCGACAGATCTATACACAGTTTCCCTTGCGGTACAAACCGCAAAGAGCATTTGATTTGTAAAGGCTGGCACACATTTTAGCGGGTCGCGCCGGAACGCAACCCATTGCAAAAATCCTCCTCTTCCGCATTTCGTATGAACCATCGCCCAGTACAGGCGGGCTGTATCGGGCTTTGTATTGCAATGCGATGCGCTGCCCGATGCGACTGTTATATACTCTAGCTTTAAAATAATTTACATCAAAAACATGCCAGAACCAACGTGCTAACAGATAAAGACCAAAAATGCAATTCCTAAACACAATAACATTGATTGATTGTATATCACAAATATTTATGCAGGATTTAATTCCTATGCATCTAGTAGCATCTTCCAGTCGAATCTGCCCGAACTGGAGTTGATGGAGGGCGGGCAGGGGGGGCACACGATCTGCCACGGGTTGTCCCGAGCTGCCCCGAGCGCACAGTACGGTACCCTGAGGAGATTGTGGTGTATCTGGTACGGTGGGTACTCTTTCTTGTTCTCGCCAAGGCGCTTGAGAGCGATCGCCATTATGTCTAGTGTTGCGGCGTGCCCTATGAATATTACATTGCCGCCTGCGGAAGAAATTACAATCAAAATTAGTCGGCCGATGGGTTCGTGGCTAAATGATGCCGCACACAAAACAGCCGCACGGGCCGATCGAAGATTAAGCTGCGCTTGCCGCGGTCGGTTCGTGGATGGGTGACCATTCATTACATATCGAGACCCTTTGCCTCGGAAAGCACGTTAAGCCGTTAGCTCCGGCTGTCATTTGTAGATCCAGTCCAGACAGTCGTTAGGGGTAGTCAGAAGCCCAAATGTCTGACAACGTCTTACCAAGGAGTATCGTGTTACCCAGTAACTGGGTTTTGGAGGTCAGATAGGCTATATGTAAAATACTGGTATTCAGCTGAATCCGGTAAGCCAGGAAACTGACCCCAAAATAGTTGAGAAAATGCTAGGCAGATTGATGGCGCAACTGCCGAGCAGTTGACTTTTTCGCGAGTGTTGATTAAATTCACGAGCGAAATAGTTTCTTGTTTTTAATTCAGTTACTGTTTTTCCCATAATAGAGCCATTGAAATGACAAGCAATGTGACTGCAAGCTTGGGTCGTTAGTTCAATCTGATTTTGTCCTGGAGCCCCGCACAATTTATAATAATGCGTTTATTTATTTCATAATCAACAGATTTTAACAAAAACATTTTAGAGGCCTTCTTTTCAGTATAGGGATACCTGTAACAGAAGACCTCGCTCTTCCATGTCTATGTGTACACATACAAAGCCTGTTAATGACAGAGTCAATTCACAATTTCCGTTTATATAACGACGACAAACCAATTTCGTGTTGTTCCACATGTTCATTGTTCAACTTACCATCCTTTTCCGTATCCTTGACAGCGGAATGCATGACCTTCTCTCCTCGTTTGTAATAGTCTTCTAAGGTCTCAGGCGTGTCGATCTCAAGTTCAACATAGGGCTTGTAGCTGTAAATAAAAATATTTGTGAAGTGAAATTCTCCACCGTATCTATTATCATGAAATACTATACATAATCATAATTACATCAATTATAATTTTGGTCGACAATTTATAATACTCATACCTCCAGACCGTACTTCGGCCATGGCGGTCAATCTCAACGATATTATATTGCACAAGAGTGTGCGCACACAGGCGTAGATACAGGTGCACTCTCTATTCCCTCCCTCTCATAGTCCCATGGGACGGCAATCCGATACGACCGGAGGGAGATCAGGTGCAGGACCAACAGCGACACTTGCGCACCGAGGCATGGAGGGATCACACCGCCAACTTCCAAACTCCGGGCTGTTACTGAGAAATTCCCAATGGAAAAACCCAATAACGCTTTTTCAGACCTGGGAATCGAACCCAGGACCCCTCAGCAGACGCGCTTGCGACCATGAGACCAACGGGGCAGTTAAGCTAGTTGAGTTAGTTAATGGGGCCGGGTTGACAATAAAGTGGGCATCAAAACCCAGCACCTTCAAAATGCAGCTCTACAAAAACTACCAGTTTTTATAAAGAGGCTGCCGAGTGGTTTTGCAGCAAGATCAGATCAGCAGAGCCAAAATCGTGCCAATAACGCAACTCTCATGCGATTCTACTATCATTGATTTTATTTTTACAATTTTAAGAAAGCTTACAGACTATACACGTAAATGGTAACGAAATAGTAAACAACTGCCAATTGCTAATTACAAGCTTCCACATATATATTACAATGTTATAAAAGAAGATTAAGGAGGAAAAAGGCATGGAAAATAGGTAGGTAGGTATGCCGCGATAAACCACAAACATTCACCCATTGAAATATTTCTTACTCAAGATTTTTCTGATTCTGAACGCACTCGTACAAAATAAATCAATTTCTAAATGCGATGGCAGGTTGTTGAATAATATTGCACTGCGTATACAAAAAGCGTTACGCCTATTATTTGTCATTGTAACTATCTTCCGCCTGCGGTTTCGCCCGCGTGGTATGTCGATAAAAAATAATAAGTTATGCATTTTTCCTTCCCCAGAGTTCAAATTATCCCCATACCCAATTACATCAAAATCGGTCGCGCCGTTTCGGAGATTAGCCGGAACAAAAAACGACAAAAATAAAATGTTATAAGCATTAGCATTTGTTATAATAGGTAGCAAGTATTTTGACTTTACAAACAGACCCTTCAAATTAACTTATATGTAGGATAGATAAACCGGTTTCCTACTTTACATACAACAAGTGATAAAGCAAAATAAGTAATCATCATCATGTAAGCCAAAAGACTTCCACTGCTGGACATAGGCCTGCCCCAAGCACCTCCACTTCGACCGGTTTTGTGCTTCTCGCATCCAACGGGTCCCTGCGGCCTTCACAAGGTCGTCGGTCCACCTTGTGGGAGGCCGTCCAACGCTACGTCTTCCGGTACGCGGTCGCCACTCCAGAACCTTTCAGCCCCATCGGCCATCTGTTCTGCGAGCAATGTGCCCTGCACACTGCCACTTAAGTTTAGCAATTCTTCGGGCTATATAAATAATATAAAATAATAAATGGTGAGAATAGTGTTTACTTTTATTACTTACTTCAGATCAACATTTAATCCCGCCTTGTAAAGTTCTACGGGTGTCATGAAAGGCGCCATTCCCTTAGGCAAATGCCACATCTTGTACTCAAACAGACCTGGATCTACTTTTATTTTCACTGACGGGTCTGCTTGTAGCCCTGTAATCGTTCAAACAGTACGATTATTAGACATAAACACACATACACAACACATTGCAGTAAACAAACAATAGTGATAGTAAATAACAATCATTCAAAGCATTGTTTAAAGTAAAATATAGGAACATTGATAAAATGATGTGACAGTATTTAGATTAATTTAGTGATAACATTAATTATTTGTAAGTAATTCATGATTATGCACTTTGGATCTTTGGAATAGTTTATTATGTTTTGATAATTATTGAATAATGTGCTACTGCCCTCCTAATAAACTATAGGTTAGAGTCTAGACAGATTTGGCCTAGTTTAAATTTAGGTAATGGCATCCAGAATAATGTGTATTCAAATAACTATTCATCCAAAGATGTTTAGAAGAAGAAACATCCAAAGAAGTTAAATATTAAAATAAGTCGCGTAACCAATTTGAACCTTATCTCACTGTAATAAAACACAAAACAAAATCGTCTGCTTACCCTCAAGGAATGCATGCGCAGTTTCAACGCATCGCAGTGCGGCGGATGCATACACGTGCGTTACGTTAACTCCAGCCAATCGCAGCCCTTCTCCAACCAACTGCGCCTGCAGACGACCCACTCGAGTAAGAGGCGAGTCCTTTAAGTAAGAATCCTTGCCACCAGCCCTGGAATTGATGGATGAATATTATTTATGCTAGGAGCAAGTTGTGCAGAATGTAACTCTAACTAATGTTTATTCTTAGCGTTGCAGGCCTCCTGACTGTGAGAGAGCGTGGGCCGTAATCCACCACGCGGGCTCAGTGCGGGTTGGTAGACGTCACATGTCTTCGAATTTTTGGTTCTAGGACATGCCGGTTTCCTCACGATGTTTTTTTTTCCTTCACCTTTCTTAGAGCAGTGGTGAATGTGACGATGAAATAATTTACACAAAGTTAAGCCCCTATCTAGGTTCGAACCTAGGACCTGCAACTCATAAGTCGCGGCCGTTACCACAACAACATAATCTACAGACGCACATCAGTTTTAAATATTATAAATTATAATTGTATGACTCGGATTTCCCGTCCCGTGACTCATAAACATGAGCAATTAGAATCCTGAGCTATCATTGATTGAACATACGTAGAAAAGATAGTAAAACGACGTGGCATGATGATACTTCCAATATTTTTATCAATATCACGACTATGAATCAATCAAATTGCAATCTTGAAACACGATACAACCTGTTGCACTATTGAAGCGAATGGGTTCACGTTCTTAAACATGTAGACATCAATCAAGATTTCTGTCAGACAATTCCTGGTTAAAACTACAGGGTATTCTTTAACTTTAACTAACTTTAACTCCTAACCTCTGACCAGATATTCGAACCGTTTGGCAGATGTAAACCTACCCTAGCCCAATCATTTTTCACCTTTTATCCGTGAAATAAATATGACTTACAGTTTCTGTATGGAAAACTCTTCAATACAAAGACCGTCAAACTGGAAAGAACATTATTAGTAATTAGGTATAAAAGGAAAGTTTTGAGTATGAATGTCGATGTCTTTAAGAGCAGGGAAAGGCCAAAGAAACGATAGATGGACTGTGGGAATGGTGATATGGTTAGAAAGGGGTGACTACCGAGATGACCACTAATAGAAAAGTATGGAAGAAAGAGATGTTGAGATGTTGTTGTTGTATAAAAGTTTGGTCGAATTCGCCCTTACTAACATGGAAAGTATAAATATATAATATAAGTTTCTTTTAAAATCTTTCGATTTTCTCATAAAAAATGCATGTTTCTTTTAAATACGCACCTCTCACCCAACTTCAAAGGCAAGTTCAGATCCTTCCTGACGTAGGTGCCATTTTCGTCGAAACAGAATGGAACCCACTGTCCGTAAGTGAGGTCTACCCTCTCACCATGCCGCATCGTGAATATCCACCGACGATGCTTGTCGCTTACCGATTTAGTCTGAAATAAATATTTATACAATCATAAAATAGTTGAAGATATACAAACCGTCCATCGGTTTGTATATTTCAAATACAAATATTTATAGCTCAACATAGTACATTTTATACATTTCCAGATGTTAAGTGAATGTGCAGTCCACTGTATTGTACTTCAAAATTCATAATTATAGTTATACAATTTCATAAAATCCAATTAATCCGTTACAAAATGTCATAAATTCAAAAAAACAATACCTTGTACAATGATACAAATTCAAATTAATAAGTAAACAATGTCATATATTCAGATTAAAAGGTAGGTAATGTCAGAGTATATAATGTCAAAATAATTAAGGGAATTTACCAATTTATAATTTCTCATGCATTGTATTATTAAAATTATTCAAATTAAAATATATGCTACTCAATACTATTCAAATTACATTATATAATTGCACTTAGATAGAATTAAGCTTAAATAAATCGGACATTTGACATATCTAATTAATATTTAACTTGTATGTTAAGAATTCACCAATGGTATAGTACGCTTTTTTAACCAAAAGGTCTGTTAGCATTCTTTTGAATTTGTTAACATCATTCTCAAGTCTTATAATCGTGGGTATCATATTATATTTCGTAAACTTTGACTAAAGCAAATCGCCAAATAAGTTATTTTCGTGGATCTGCATACAATAACCTATTTATTGATTGTTTACGTTTGCCACAAGGTTGGTAAATAGAATTTTAATAGTTAATATGTAGGGATGATAATGGAGGGAATGAAAACTTTTTAACAAAAAAAAAAAATCCGAAATTAAAGTTATTTTTCACTTTGTAAGTAGTGTTTTTTTTTTGGAAGTCGGTAGTTTTTTTCAACAAATTCATATAACACTACTTGCTATGTAAATATCAGTGACAGGAAGCTATTAAAACATCATCAATATAAACTAAGTGGAAAAAATTCGTATTATTGAAGCTAACTCAAAAACTACCAAGCAAAGTTTATACAATTTATATGGGACCAACCCAAACCAAATTTTTTAAAGGATAAGGTATGCCTCAGCATACCTTATCCATTAAAAAATTAGAGAATTTTGCAAATCGGAGTTACGCCCGAACATACATAAAAAAATATAAACCAAATTGAGAACCAACTTTTATTGAAGTCGTTTAATTAAATCAATTTATAAACAAAAAAGTTATGCCCTAATTTACTTGCACGATTAGAGACGTACCCCAATACAACTTTGACAGTTAGGTGGGTGGGTGTACCGAACTGAACACATCTGCGTACCCCTTTAGAGGGTACAGGCGTGATGTTATGTTGTGTGATTGCGTAAACAATGCATACGTATGCGATAGCAGCAATTGCGGTTGATTTGCTGGCATTTATTGAAGAGTTCCGTTGTCTGTCTCCGAAACCCATCATCCGGTCTTTACGAAATGTAAATGGGACCATTTCGGAATAAACCTCTTTCGAAAAAAAAAGAATTTTGTAAATCCGCCTATATAATGACGGAGTTATGCTTGAAAATATATAAATATATATATATATATATATATAAACATCCGAATAGAGAACCTCCTTCTATATTGAATTCGGTTAAAAATTTAGCCATTTAATTTGAAATAGATTCATAATCAAAACCCCATCACATGATCTATAATTTGGCAAGAACGTACAGTCAGCCTCAAAAAGATGTATACGTTAACGGAAAAGTGTGCAATCCGTCATTCTATACAATTCCTAGGAAATGTGTACAATTCCTAAAACAGATAGGAAATCTATGATATATTTTTAATGCACGAAAATCAAGCAATCGGAAATCTTAAAAATTCAATATGTTGTGCTACAAGACGACGTGGATGCAAGAGCGAGCGTAGGGCACCCCGAGGTTCGGTTTGGTTAGGTTCCTACCCTGCAGACAGAAATAGGAGCCCCGCGCAGGGGTGGCTCCGTCGACCTGACGTCGACGACGACGTCGTTAGAAATAAAACATGCAGCATGCTAAATTTATGCTTTAGAATGTTATGCTTAATCATTATTAGATTACAAACGTGTTTTATTTCTTTTAGTCACAGAAAGCATTACTTTTATATATTTCCTACTATCATCTTGGAATTGCATACAATTCCTAGGAAATACATACATTTCACAGGAAATGTGTGTATTAAAGAATCTTTGAAAGATTATTTTACACGTTTCCTAAGTAGGCTCGGAATTGCATATATTTCCTAGGAATTGTGTAAAATTCCTAGGTTTCATACATTTCCGGTAACATCTACTTACAACGACAAGAATCCATTTCATTGTATACATTTTTTTTCCCATAATAAGTAAGAGTTCTCAGACCATTGCTTATAAACATTTGAGTAAAATTTTCCCAGCGACTATTTTTTTTTTATTATGACTTGAATCGTTACTTTGACGATATGCTTGGTAGGTTTTCTGTGATATTATTTGTAGGTTCGTTTCTCACAAGAATACATAATCAGCCTATAATAATGTTCCCACTGCTGGGACACAAGTGGTGAAACTCTTGGTCAGAGAGAGTGTGTCGTAATCCACACCACCACGCAGGCCCAGTGCGGGTTGGTAGATGTCAGATATCTTCGAATTTTTTGGTTCTAGGACATGCCGGTTTCCTCACGATGTTTTCCTTCAACGTTTTGACAGCAGTGGTGATGAAATAATTTACACAAAGTAAAGCGCCTCCTTGGGTTCGAACCTACGACCTACAACTCGTTAGTCGCAGCCGTTACCACTGAACCAGCACTAAGGAGTAATATAAAATAATATGTTTATTTTCGGCCTAGGCAGGCATTCTTCATTATTTTTTTGGATTTGTAAATTTAAAAAGAATCAAAGCAACATATCGACTGTTTAATAAAACAAAGATTCACAAATGAAATTTTCACAAATTATGTATTTCTGTTGCCGCTATAACAACAAATACTAAAAATAAAATAAATATTTAAGTGGGGCTCCCATACAACAAACGCGATTTTTTTGCCCTTTTTTGCTCGATATCAATAATGGCAACAGGTAGGCACTTGAAATATTCACAAAATACTCAGTTGTATTTTTACTTTAATAATAAATAATAACATTAAAATAAAATAAATATGAGGCTGAGGCTCCCATACAACAAGTGTTTTATCAGCGTTCTTGCCTTGAGGTACGGAACACTTCGTGTGCGAGTCCGACTCGCACTTGGCCAGTTTTTTTTAATTTGGACCACCATTTTGTCTGCTAGGATAAAAGCTACATACACGACCCAGTTTTGTTAGTTTTTATACAATATTTGCAAAACCTTGTCCTAAAAGAGTATCGGAGGGATTCTATAACCGCTGGCCCCACAAAGCTCCGCTATAGGTACATACATATAATGTACTTATTGTTCCTTAGTACCGGTATATCCGGGTGAATAGAAATTCATCATGCCCAATTATGAATTTTGATAGGACTTAAGTATTAAGAGCACGATATACTTAGTAGGCATCATAAATCATACTGTGAAGAAGAGAAAAAGGGAAGAAAAATAAAGGGTTGGTTACTCACATCTGCTTCACTTTCATCTTTATTCCCATTAGCTTTCCAGTCGATAGAAATACCTGAAAAATGTCAACGTCGATCAAAATACCATAATTGGGCGTCTGTGCGCTTCCACGCATAACCCGTCAACCTTCAAAGCAAGAGTGAACAGGCATCTTCTAGGGAGTGTGGAACTTAAGATAGAAACACGCTTGTACGATACGACTACCTACAGAAAACATGGCTAATAGAAATCTCTATTCCTAGACAGCACGTTTCGCCGAAAACTTTGTTGATAGAAAACATTGTTCGTAGATATATTGGTTCATAGGAAGCACTGTTGATCTCTGTTCATAGATAGCACTTCTTGCCGGAAACTTTGTTCATAGAAACCACTGTTTCACAGAAAGCGCCTTTGGTTCGCGGAAACCAATTAGATCATTATTTTTTAAGTAAGCTGTATTCCCATTCACTCGCTCTTGCATCCTATGTCGACGGAGCCCCGCCGCTCTCACGGGCTCTCCCCATGACTTCCAGCTTTTTCGATGCAGCGCTAAGGTGGACCACTGGTCGTTTGTTTTCTCCAGCTCGTCCCTCCTTATCTTCTACGGGTCTGCCGTGACTATACCCGTCATTTAGAGGATCTGAGGGAGGACTACAGCCAACGTCTCTATCGCGATTTACGTGCCGTCCGTGCAAAGAGTCGCACAAATAAAAAAAAATACTAAAGAAGTAGTCTTACCCTGGGTTACGTTTAGGATGCTATCACTCTTATCCAACTGCACTGCTGTCCAGTACTTGTTCCATTCTTGATACGTCTCCTCAGATTTCTCATGAGCGAGCTGCGCCGCATCTTCGTGGGGGAAATTCGCAGCCATTTCTCCGTCGGTGTTAGAATCCGATTCAGATTTAGTATCTATACCTGTAATATAGATAAAAAATAAGAAAATCGGGAAAATAGAACACTGAAAATAGGACCCTCCTCCCATTGTGCCGCGTTCGTACTGATCTTATAATGACGAGATATCTTGTAAATACAATACATGTTTGATTAATTATGTCTGTATTATCAGAAATTGGAGACATTGAACTAATATTTAATATTGGGAGTACAATCAATACCAATGCTTGATAAGTTGAGTTAGGCCCGTATTAACCCATCATGTCTAATTAGCAGACACAATAGAAATTCTATTGATAACAATACGATTTCTACATGTAGTACATACCCTGTACAGTCACGAGCATAAGTATGCATACACTTGGCTTTATTCAAAGGCGATTTTCTCCTTTATTTTTTAATGAAATTTTATATTATTAGGAACATAGTATTTTTGAACCCATAGGTTTATGTAAAGTGTCGTATTTCAACGTTGCATTCGTTATTTCGTGAAAAAATCACTATTTAAAGTTACCAAGTGTTGACATATTAGTGCTCGTGACTGTACACGCGACATGCGAAGGGTTAATAAACGTCACTCAGTCCAAGAGCTCGCACTTGATATCGATCTTGAGGTCATGATCGTATTAATAAACATATTGACGCATTCTAGCTACGGTTTGGGTTTACGATATCATCCGAGTGATGGACTGATTAATAAATGAAACTTGACACTTAAGTATACAATAGGTGCGTGTACTCAAGATGCTTAAACCTGAGTGTAGTCCGTCGAGAACACACGGGTCCGTCAGAAATTACATCGAAACTTAAGATTAGACCCTACTCCCTATTAATAAGCTTTTTGGGACGGGCAAAAGCACATAGGGCGTAGGGACAACTGTCAAATCGTGTTTTCATTCATTCATAGGTCGGGTTCCAAAGTCCAAACTAATCTTATGTCCGTAGGTGTGGAATAGGACTCGCCCATAACTTCGGCCGAAACTAATACGGATTTCGGCGCAGTTGTAGCCCGCGAAATTTACTTTTTCTGACGTTTTTTGTAATTTTCAGGTTAGTGTCAGGTTGTACCTTGACCAAAATATGATTCGCGACTATAACAGGAACGTATTTACAGAATTAAAATCATAGAATCATTAATACATCTTTCTAAGTTAGATTTGTTCCATAAGAACAAATTTCTTATGAAAAAGTGCTTATGGAACAAATCTAACTTAAAGAGATATTTTAATGATTCTAATGATTCTGTATTTCTGTAAATATGTACATAGTTATTATAGTTGCGTAATCGTATTTTGATCAAGAACCGGACACTGACTTACAAATTGCAAACAACTTAAGAAAATTTTAATTTCACGCTTTAACACTGAGAGTACCTCCACGTCTAAAAAACACCGGGCGTGATAACTTTAATTCGTTCATGAACTATTACGTAGGTACAGACGCCAGCACATCAAGCTACCCGAAACTGTCAAATTTTCCCAATCAACTTTGAACCTTATGCTTTAGTGATAAAGTTGAAAATGTATTAAAGAAATTGACAGATTGTAGTAATTTAATGTGCTGGTGTCTGTACAATAGACTGGCTAGAAAAGACAACAGGGAGGGTCAGAGGTGTCTTTACTCTTTGGTCAGGTAGAGATTAATAAGGAAATTAGAGTGTTAAAGGTTGACAAAACAAAAAAAAAACATGGCGCTCCTATATTCCCGAAAGATTAGGCAGTGGTGATTTTTTTCACCAAAACTTCGACAGTTTTATTATCAATTCCCATGTAGCAGGGGTGAGCCTCTATTGTCATCGCAAGCACGATAAAAACGTGTTATAATAATAATATTTCCACAGATGTAATAAGTACAAAACTACAAACAATATAGGTAGCAATAATAATGGAAACATACAATTATTACCTACTATTCGTTAATTATTGTATGACTCAATTTACTTCGTGTAGCTCGTTGCTTTGATAAGTCAACAAATGCATCACATAATTTTAACAAAATTATAAATAAATAAACAATGTTCGCAATATGGCCCCCAAGATACAGGCGCAGCCTAGTTTGGGGACCGCCGTAAATATCCAAATGACGATTCGCTAACAGTTACAGACCGCCGTTAAGTTAAGTTAACTATAAGACAATACATGTAACATTGGTTTGTAACATTCAATAAATTATTATTATTATTATATACAACGTTTTGAAACAAACGCACACTTTCAGATTATATTAATTAATAATATTTTACTTGTTAAGAAATGCCTTAGTGCATTTCCAAACAAATTTGTGAAGGTTTTAGAACCTTCAAAAATTTAACATTAAATAGAGGCTACCAAGCTACAATTTTAACAAAGAACCAGCAAAACAGGGTCACAAAAAATCCTAGACACAAAAACAGGGGTGCATTAAACCGGACGCCGGATTAGGTAGTTTTTGTGAATATAAACTCTATTATGTACAGAACAGAGTACAAATTTTATAACAGGCATCAATCTCAGAACTAGCGGCTGGATCGATTTATAATGTTTATACATTATCACATACATGTAAACACTATCACTTTCTCGACGTAAATAGAATCACGTGGCACTTAATAAATATGTATATCTAAACGACGGACGCAACATTGCAAAATTATTTTAGTAGTAATAGTTATAAAAATAAACGTGTGTGTGAAGGAATCGGGCTTCGAATAATAACATGGTGATGCCAGGTTTTTATGGAACACTTATTTTTCAGATTCACTAGCTACCTGACCCGGCTTCGCTAGCCGAGTAAGTAAGTAGGCTAATTATCAATTTTCTATTCTAATTATTCTTCAATACATTCTCTAAATAATAGAGGAAAGGAAAACCATGATCAAAATTCATCAAGCACTTTAGAAGTAATAATATACAGACAAACACTGAGAAATAGTTTTGGTTTATACTATTTAAAATATTTAAATAGACAAAACGAATATCATTACTCACAATTTATTATGTATAGGTAGTTATAAAATGTATATCTAAGAAGATATTATGTAGTTTACTTACTGTTATTGTTCCCAAGTGAAATAGCACGGTGCAGTGTCCAAGCGTCCGACTCAGCGGTGCGTCGTGTGAATACAGCCGGCAAATGCCCACTGACGCCTACAAATTATTTTATTTTTTTATAAATGGCATCTGATGGCATCTCGTTCAACCTATGGGTTTGCCGTTTGCTTAACCGAGCTTGCCTGTGGATGCCTCCAATTAAATTAAGACCTCCAGGCAGGGCTTAAAATACTTAAATACTTATCGCCTATAAAAAAGGAATGCACAACATTTGAAGAGAGCCTAAAATATACGGGAGAAGAGAGCCCTCTTGCTTGTGCCATTTCGAAACATACAGATTCGAAACGCCATCTACATATCTTAACGGGAACTAAGGCTCTATGACAGAATGTATAACAGTGAAGGAAAACATCGTGAAGAAACCAGCATGTCGTAAAACCAAAAATTCGAAGACATGTGACATCTACTAACCTGCACTGGGCCGTAGTAGGTTTATACCTACTTACGTTTAAGTTTACTAACTCTTTGCTTAGAGGTATATGTGATCATTAAAATTTTCTTGTTTTTTGCAAATAACAGCTGTTCGTATGTCGATCAAAATGCGATTTGCGAATAAAATGATGATACCTAAATTACAATCATTAAATTAATCATTTTATATTAGCGAATCGCATTTTGATCATTATTCGATGTGAACACAGCTTCTATTTGCAAAAAACATAAGAAAATTTGAATTTCGCCCGCTATATTTATATTTGAATAGAATTGGTAGTTACAGTAATTAACCACTTTGTTTTAACATTAATAATAATTAAACAAAAAATATACAGACGAAATACAAATATGCGCAAACGCAAGTTGCGGGCGCGGCAACCATAATGTGTGATGTTGCCAGAATATGTCACACATTCACACAATATGGATTTCCGTGACAAGGTTGCCATAATTGATAATTCTGGACAGGTATGAAATATAATAATGTGATAATTTTGATGAAATTTATTACAATTATTCTCTAGAAAAATACTTTATGTTAAATTAGAGAACTTGTTGATTTTCGTTAAAGTTTTGATTACAGAGACATCTATCGATAATTATGAAAGTTTCTCGGTTAAGTAAAGTAGATGGCGGCTCTTTCTTTAGTGAAGTGGTGCTTGTTCTAACTGTCTCCCCCTGTACGCGGCGTCGCGAGTTAGGATGTGACGTCACGCCGTGACGTGTGATACGAAAAAGGCCGGTAATGTTCGAACCTTTTTCTTCAACTTTTATGTAGATAAATTAACTAGATAAAATAACTTAACTACTATAATAATTATATTAAATGGTAAGCATTATTGCTTTTATTATGCGGCAAACAACACATAACACATTTAATAGTTTATTAAAGTGTGAGGAGTGATAAATGACTTGTAATATTGAAATGAAAGGTGATAATAACTTTAAAAACAAACATAAATACTTACAGTAAGTTGTTTATTTTATTGCTAAAAACAACAACCGACCTTTAAGGTTGTTGTCTGACCAGTGTATCGATTTTAGATAGCAGTTGGTCCTAGATATATAATGTTATTATCTATCATAAAAGATAATAATACTACGCCTATTATATATATAGCATACCTATTACATAGATAGCAATATTTCAATGAAACGCAAACATCATAATTAATATCGAAAGTAAAGAAAACGTCGATACCAGAGACCTATCACAAATTACCTGTAAATTTGTACAAATTATCTTGAATACCTACTCTACATGACTACATGAGTGTCAACTTAAACCAATCTAAGTCCTCAGTAACAGCACAATGCAAAATAAACTTTCACTGACGACACACAAGTTTTATTTTTAACAGTTCAACTTTACACAACACAGCACTAACCTCCAATTTTCAAGTTCAACAATCCTATGGTCTTGATTATCTTCGTCATCGTTAACGTCACTTGATCAACGATACCGCAAGTCACTGATACTTAGATTAATCCAAGTCAAGCTTGACAGCCGAGTGGAATCAACGAATCATGAGAGTGAAAGTCCAATTTATCACAGAAAGAGCACGAAATAATCGCAACCGGTGTATAAATAACAGCTGACAGCAGAATACAACTAAGCCCCGATTGGCTACCGCTATCAAGGCAACTCTATTTCAGCATAGTTTAGGGCGAGTATACAAAGAACCAACTGTAAGGCGTATTCACGATAAAAAAACGGTTAATATATAACTTACAATTTGAAATAACTTCGTCAGCGCATTATTATTACATTTCGAGCGTTACCAATTAGAGTCCTATTTGTCTGATGTAATGCGTCAGTACGGAGTACTATACTATTATGTATTCTATGGCGTCAGCTTCCGATAACCGAACCGAATGTGTACCTACCTTCAGTACCTTGCCACTATGTGTAGATATAATAATATAACAAAGCGACACAGTTACACCATGCAAATATTTGCTAGAATTTGCAGGCAGACAAATAGCATCGTAGGTATCTAGAGTTCAAATCTTATCGCGAATACAAATAAAGGTCAATACTGTTTAAATATGTATGGTAATAAAGAAGGTTTGTTTGTGTTGAACAATGTGATATTTAACAGTTACAGACACATTACAATTACAACATACTTAAGTAGTATCTTAAACATGGGTCCCATAGCTCCCAAACTAGGTTTATATCTGTGACTTGAGAGTCTGTATTCTTCCATTACAAAAGTCACGTATTCGTTGATTATAAAACAAAAAAATGTGAAAAAGAAATCAAAAGGCACATTCTTTAAAGATTAAGTACAAAATAACAATCATGAAATGTGTGTGATGGTGTGTTGTGAGAATGTGTGTGTGTGATTGTGGAGTTGAAGACATACCCGTGAGCCAGGAAGTCCCGTGTACCCATCCATCGGGCGAGCTAGCAAATTCCTTCTCCTCGATATAAATATAGTCCCCGAGCACCAGTTCAAGTTCGTCACTAGCTTTCGGCGCGTAACCTTGAGTCACTTTGTGTACCTGACAACCATAATTATAAGTATTAGATTTTCCCAACTTATGTTATTACAAGCTTTATCTATACATACAATAATAACACATTAAAAGTGTGTATTATCTCATTGCTTATCAGTAGATAACGGTTTAATAATGTTACTCGACTCCTTACAATAAAGTCAGAGCAATTACGTTCTAGGGTGACATTGTTCCCACGCTCTTAATCAGGTACTTACAGCCAACAATAAAAGTCGGTTAACTGCATTCACTTCGTTTTTTAGATGACCAATGAACACAATAAACAATGATATACAAAAAATCGAACAGAAAGAGAAGAGACATACTTATAACATTAAAAATACTCAAACTTTGTCTATTATAATGAAATCATATCGCATACCTACTTATTTTAAAAGTAAGAGCTTCAACCAGCTTTTGCTGCTGTCCGTACTATAGTATAACTAATAACTCAAACTATACGTTATACACTACTAAACTACGTTAATCTAAAATAAACTATTGAAAAGTTTAAAGGTCGTAAAAAACACAATATTTTTCCTAAAATTAGAAACGACATTAACTTCATAGACTCAAAGCACATAGGTACAGGTTTAACAAAAAATGATACAGGTATATTAAACAAGAAAGAATCTTATCTCTCGACTCTCATCAATCTCAAATAATCATAATGCAAAATAAAACCATATTCACCTGATGGTTAGCAAACCGTGGATCCCTGGAATAAAGCCTCAGTTCCCAACTGGAGTGGTCCGAGGGCTGCATATCATCCACCAACGTCTTCAGCTCATCGTAAGCGGCCACATCGAAGTGGTACGCCAGGGTTATATGAAGCGACTTCACATGGGCTTCCAAGTTTATCGCTGGAGGGACAGAGTTATTTGTTAAGGATGCCCTCAGCAGTATAAAGGAGGTTTCCACGAGTCTTTTTGTTGTATTAGGCTCCCGCAGACAGGTTCGACGCGATTCTGGTAGAACAATTTCCATAAAGTTTTCATAGAAATTGTTCTACTACAGTCGCGTCGCGCTGTAGAATCGTGTCGCGCAGACAAGTTGCGGGAGCCTTTAAGCTACCTTCACAATGAAAGGTCTAAATAGAAGCCTAATGCTTGCAGTCTATCAAAATCTATCCATAGTCTATCTAAATATCAGGATACCTATCTAGTCTCTCATTAAAACAGACGCCTACATTTATTTTAGAGCTATGCGGACACATATTTATTTTTCCTTTCATTCAGACAGTACTGTATTTATAATACTATAGCCATCGCTAAACACGTGAACACCGAGGTAATCAAAATAATTTCGTGCCAGCGATAGTTACACAACCATGCAACCTTATACAAAGTATGACTTAAATAACATCACTCACGCTATATTACCTAGGTATATATTTACCTAAGAGTTAGTCAGAATAATTGTATAGACACCTTCATTTCGCCAGTTAATTTAAGTCCTAATATGACTTTCAAGTAACGGCAGAAGCCCAAAAGTCTGACAACCAGTCTTACCAGTCAAGGGGTATCGTATTACCCCGTAACTGGATTGTAGAGGTCAGATAGGCAGTCGCTCCATGTAAAATACTGGTATCCAGCTGCATTCGGTTAGACTGGAAGCCGACCCTAACATATTTATGGCAAAAATGTCATCATAATGAATTAATTTCAGTTTTCATGTAGTATGGTTACGAGTTACAATGATGACTTTATTTACTACGCAAACACGTTTAAATCCCCCAATGGAACCCTTATAAAGTGCAGATAAGTCTCTAGCAAGATTACCTTGTATAAACCCACATAAGTTTTCTGTTAATGCGTTCAGCTTCAGTCACGGCACTTCACCGCGGCTAGCGGCTTTACTCTATGTATACGATGTCAGTGATTTGATTTTAGAAAAGACTGACTCACAAACTGATCGGAAATTATGATAGTAGGTACAGTCACGAGCATTAATATGTCAACACTTGGCAACTTTCAATTGCGATTTTTTCACGAAATAAAGAATGCAAAGTTGAAATTGAAATACGACACTTTACATAAACCTATAGGTTCGGAAATACTATGTTCGTAATAACATAAAATTTCATTCAAAAATAAAGGAGAAAATCGCCTTTGAATAAAGCCAAGTGTATACATACATATGCTCGTGACTGTACAGACGCCAGCATATCAAGCTACCGAAACTGTCAAATTTTCCCAATCAACCTTGAACCTACATCTGATAAAACGTTCAATCAGCACATTCTGTCACACCTCGTGTGATATCAGCTATCTCAAAAATTCAACCTATACCTATATTATCATTCTATTTCGTTAATTTATTTAGTTATCTTATTTTATTACATTTTAAAATATTTCTTAAAATATAAAAGTAAAATAAATGTAGCACACAACTCAATGGTAGCTAGGGCCCCAAGAGTCCCGCTCTATCCCCTGTGGCGACTAGACGTTCCCTTTGAGTTTTTGTGTGTGTACTTACTGATAATTCAGTGGTTTTACTCTAAACCACAAGTGATCCAAGTGAATAGGTACCACACTACACATTAACACATTCTTCCTTGAGATTTTTATTAAGTTATTTATAAATAAATGTAATACACACAAACCTTCTAATCTTAATTTTACCAGTAACTATACACCTTGGAGTTTCATAAATGTTGCTAAAAGTTAAAAGACATCAAAAATGTATGGTTAAACAGTCGGTCGCTAATCATTACTTAACTTTTAGCAATGTTTATAAATAAACTCCCTTTTAATTTAAACAAAATATAAACATGCATCAATAATAATAATTATGTACATGTAAGAAAAATGTTTTAGTACTTATGGGCAAAGTGATGGCAAAACATACTAAAAAGATATTTACCTGAAAAGCTTGTTGTGCATGCTCAAGGAGTCTTCTACTTCTCTAGCCTATGAAATAGCTGATAAATAAAATAATAAATTTAAATATGGTTAAATGAAGGAAAATAATAAGGTACTACAGAAGCATAAGCTGTGGAAAAATCGAAGAATGAATAAATAAATAATTCCAAGAAAAATAATTTCTTCCTTACAAAAACAATGTAATGCTTTTGTTTTTAGAATGAGGTTCCTTAAGGCGGCTTTCGGTATGATTTGACTGGTAGAAATCGCTACGTAAGCGTTATGACCCCTCCATGCGACTTTCTCTCTCTCTGTTTCTATTATATACGAGTGTGTGTATGCGTGCGACAATCGCGTAAAGAACTTTGTTCCTGACGGGGGTCCCCCAAACGCACACCTTTTTTTAAATAAATCTATATATAATAAAAGAAAGTCTGTTAGTTACACCACTTATAACTCAAGAACGGCTGAACCGATTTGGCTGAAAATTTGTAGGGAGGTAGCTTAGAGCCAGGAGACGGACATAGGATACTTTTTTTTTTTTTTTTATAGTAGGAGTAGGGTAGGAGTAGGGTAGAAGTAGGGTAGGAGTAGTGTAGGAGTAGGGTAGGAGTAGTGTAGGAGTAGGGTAGGAGTAATGTAGGAGTAGGGTAGGAGTAGGGTAGGGTAGGGGTAGGGTAGAAGTAGGGTAGGAGTAGTGTAGGAGTAGTGTAGGAGTAGGGTAGGAGTAGTGTAGGAGTAGGGTAGGAGTAGTGTAGGAGTAGGGTAGGAGTAGGGTAGGAGTAGGGTAGAAGTAGGGTAGGAGTAGTGTAGGAGTAGGGTAGGAGTAGTGTGGGAGTAGTGTAGGAGTTGGGTAGGAGTAGTGTAGGAGCAAAACAACGTTTGCCGGGTCAGCTAGTAAGTTATAAAAGTTAAAAATATTATTTTCGTATATTACATAAAATAATGAGGAAAAAGAAAGAGCAATGAGACACAAACAATGTAGGTAAGTACCCATATTTCGTGCTATAGATATTCATCATAATTTCTGAACATAAAAGAGGCGCAACAAGAAACAGTTTCAATAACAATGGCAAATGAAGAAGCATAGACAACAACATGAGATATGCTAGACATTGTTGCAGAAGCAAGTCGCTAAAGGAAACTCTTACATTTGATAGGTTTCTCTTGAGGCACAGTACACCATGGAAAACATGTTCCCAAAGCATCCAAATGTTCATAAGTATCCACCATTACACCCACTATAAAATAATGTTAGGGGTTGGTATATGAGAAATATTGTACACACACAAGGCTAAAAGAGCATTATTAGTAAACACACCTTCCAATATACTTATAAATAAAAGGATAATAAACATATTATTAAAATCCTTAGAACAGCCTTTCCATTGTTGTCCCTCTTTAACCCGAACAGGTTATGTAGGTATAGGTTTCATTATTTTAAATTATACAGGGTATTTAGGAGACTGCGTCTATTAATCATAGCATCGGATTGAACAATTTCGGTTAAGATTTACTATGAAAAAATTTCATTACATAAAAGTCTGTTGGAGGGAGATTTTATATTTAAAAAAATCATCATACATTTAAGAATTAATTTAACTCAACAAAAACACCCCATATAATTGAAAAAAAAAAATTGTTTTGTAGCTGAATAATAAATTATTAATAAATACTCACACACAGAGGACACCTGTTTCACATACTGCACCGCTATTCTTTTCAAATAGTCTGCATGTTCTTCGGAGACGAACAATGCCATGAAGTTGTGTGACACATAGGGCTCCAGTTTCAGGGGACAGTTAGGAGGGTCTCCCACATTCTCAACCACATGCTTCACTGCTTTTCCTAGTTGCAGGGAAGTCTCATCCGGAGCCTGCAGCAAATTGTTATAATAGTAGGTATAGAAAATATTTTTGATAGAAAGATAAACTATATTTAAATTAGCCTGTGATCAATCCACAAGGCCAAGAGAATTCCCAATCAAAATTCCTGATTGTGTTGGCAATTTCAGACCAATAATAATCCAGTGTTTTATTTTAAATCCATGTTTAAATTTTTTTTAGTATTCCGTTAATCATTTTTTTTTTTACATATTTTGTGGTGTACAATAAAGTTTATATAAATAAATAAAATAAACATGGGAAAAAAATTACCTTGAAAAATGAAACAAGTGTAATATGAGGAGGAAAGTTATGGGCTCCATTCCAACCAGAGATTTCTTTAGATTTGTCCCAGAACTCGAGCAGCTGACTAAGCAAGGGACCGGTGGGACTGGCATAGAAGATGTACTCTCTTGGCTCATCAGAGTCAATGTAGGCATCATTCACATGAGTCAAAAGCCAATCAGATGCCAATTGGACACTGCGGTTACCAGTTGCTGATAGTGCCTTCAGCCTGCAAATAATGGGCATATTACTTCTTTTGGAACAAGACCAAAAAGCATTGAACTTAAAACGCAAGGAACATTTAAATTAAATTATTATAACGAAACATTTCAAGGACTAGGCTACACATCAACCCTTTATTATACTTAGTTGATTGACAAGCCAGGGTTTCGGTCTTAGGGTAGTCTTGTTTCAGGTGAAGGGCCCCATAATAATTGATTTACTAACTGAATAAAAATATTGGTAATATACAACAAAGACTTAAATCTGTGGGTAATACAGACAGAAATGAGAAAAACTTTACTTACGCCCGGTGCCTCGGAAATCCCATTTGTAATAGTATTTGAAGCGGAGAGGCATCTTGTTTTACTTTACTTGACGACGATACTTTTCGAGGGGGAAGATTTGCCATTTTCACAAAATGACTTCGTAAATTACACCAAACTCGCTGCATAAAAACAATCCATGAAAAGTGGAATCGCCATCAATCAAACAAACATTACCAAACTGACAAACTGATTTGACTGACATTGCTTGTCATCTCTTGAGTAGTATATTCCTTGCTTGTCATGATCCGTCATTCGGCACAGACTGAAAAGAGATCAATATCCTGAGCTGAGTCAATATATGTATTATCAAATACCTAGTGAATAATTCCGGACTTAGGTGCGGGCAATGATATTATAAGTGTAAAAAGGTTACCCTTTTTACTTATAATATCATTGGGTGCGGGGCCCGGGTTTGCCGCATTATCAAAGCTTGTGTCTGACTGAAAGACTGACTCCGCATTTACACAATCGTGCTCGCTATTCGCCTCGTGGCTCGACGAACTATTCGACGAACCATTTGTGCCGCATTTACACAATCGCGCGAACCGCGAGGCGAACCACGAGCCGAATCACGAACCCGCATGTGTAAACAGTGGGCTCGCTATTCGGCTCGTGGCTCGCCTCGCGATTCGCGTGATCGCGTTGGGAGCGGTTTTTCGGACGCGAATCAAAGGGCACGAACCGCGAACACGAACTTACTGTTTACACATTCGCCTGCATTCAGTTGACTGCTAGCGCCCGACCCAACAGGACGTGTAGACAAAATGGAGTGGAGTGAAGGGCGAATTTTAGAATTCCTAGAACTGTATCAAAAGGAAGAGCTCATTTGGAACCCAAAACATCGCAATCATAAAGACAGACAAAAGATATACGATATGCATCGTATATCAACTAGTATGAGATTGCCAGTCAGCAACTTAAAATTAAAGAAGAATTTTTACTTTATATTAAATTTTTATTAAATTTTTTACTTTAAATTAAAGATTTTTTTTTACTTTTTTACGCAGGATACCTATCTAAATAATTGTATAAACTCATTAGATATTTAGATGTAGCGCGCATGCCGCAATTATTTCCACGTCCTCCATGTTCGTGTTGTGGTTCGTGTCGTGGTTCGTGTGCGATTCACCCCGCGAATGTGTGAACAGTAGTTCGCGACGGGGCTCGTATACGAATGGTTCGTCGAATAGTTCGTCGAGCCACGAGGCGAATAGCGAGCACGATTGTGTAAATGCGGAGTTGTATACTGCCGCATTTACACAATCGCGCGAACCGCGAGGCGAACCACGAGCCGAATCACGAACCCGCATGTGTAAACAGTGGGCTCGCTATTCGGCTCGTGGCTCGCCTCGCGATTCGCGTGATCGCGTTGGGAGCGGTTTTTCGGACGCGAATCAAAGGGCACGAACCGCGAACACGAACTTACTGTTTACACATTCGCCTGCATTCAGTTGACTGCTAGCGCCCGACCCAACAGGACGTGTAGACAAAATAGAGTGGAGTGAAGGGCGAATTTTAGAATTCCTAGAACTGTATCAAAAGGAAGAGCTCATTTGGAACCCAAAACATCGCAATCATAAAGAGACAAAAGATATACGATGCATGGAACCGTATATCAACTAGTATGAGATTGCCAGTCAGCAACTTAAAATTAAAGAAGAATTTTTACTTTAAATTAAATTTTTATTAAATTTTTTACTTTAAATTAAAGATTTTTTTTTACTTTTTTACGCAGGATACCTATCTAAATATTTGTATAAACTCATTAGATATTTAGATGTATCGCGCATGCCGCAATTATTTCCACGTCCTCCATGTTCGTGTTGTGGTTCGTGTCGTGGTTCGTGTGCGATTCACCCCGCGAATGTGTGAACAGTAGTTCGCGACGGGGCTCGTATACGAATGGTTCGTCGAATAGTTCCTCGAGCCACGAGGCGAATAGCGAGCACGATTGTGTAAATGCGGTGTACGAGCCCCGTCGCGAACTACTGTTCACACATTCGCGGGGTGAATCGCACACGAACCACAACACGAACATGGAGGACATGGAAATAATTGCGGCATGCGCGCTACATCTAATGATTTTATACAATTATTTAGATAGGTATCCTGCGTAAAAAAGTAAAATTTTATTCTTTAATTTAAAGTAAAAAATTAAAGAAAAATTTAATTTAAAGTAAAAATTCTTCTTTAATTTTAAGAGCCTTTTACTACCTCAGCTAAAATTCACTCTTTATCTCGCTCGCACGATACTGCTCGCGGACTGTGTGAAAGCGAGACAGAGTGCGGTGCTGGGCGGGAGGCAGCGCCAATAGTTTAGGTATTTGCTCTTTACGGTGAAAATAAAGGTAATTAAAAAAAACTAACTAACATAAGACCTGCTTTATAGTTAGTTCAGTTAGTATGCAAAGTTTCATGATCTAATTTAAGGTATTTTTGGAATACCAGCGGTTTATTGTTCGGTTTGGAGGTAACTTTGGAATTTTTTTCTATCGAGAAAATTTTATGGAATCGTGTTTTCGTCTAATTAATGCTGCGGAATTTTCGACATAACGGAGGATCGTGCTAAGCCATTTGAGGTAGTATAGGCTCTTAAGTTGCTGACTGGCAATCTCATACTAGTTGATATACGGTTCCATGCATCGTATATCTTTTGTCTCTTTATGTTTGCGATGTTTTGGGTTCCAAATGAGCTCTTCCTTTTGATACAGTTCTAGGAATTCTAAAATTCGCCCTTCACTCCACTTCATTTTGTCTACACGTCCTGTTGGGTCGGGCGCTAGCAGTCAACTGAATGCAGGCGAATGTGTAAACAGTAAGTTCGTGTTCGCGATTCGTGCCCTTTGATTCGCGTCCGAAAACCCGCTCCCAACGCGAGCACGCGAATCGCGAGGCGAGCCACGAGGCGAATAGCGAGCCCACTGTTTACACATGCGGGTTCGTGATTCGCCTCGCGGTTCGCGCGATTGTGTAAATGCGGCATTAAAGTGTCTGTGTCATAGAGTAGAGTAAAGTAAGTAAAGTAAGTGTGTGATACTTCCTGGCCGCGCCACAGTGAAAAATTACAGAAACACGTTTCTAGATAAATTGTACCCTTAATGTACTTTAGGGTACATGTAGTGAAAAAAATTGTACCTCAACGAATAATGAAATATAATGAAGTTTTGGTGGCGCGGCTGGGAAGTATACTTCCTGGCCGCGCCACCACGGTTTTTGTAAACTATTAAGCGTACCCGGACATAGTGTACACTAAAGAATTGTACCAAAATTGTTCTTTTTCGTACGCTATATAGAGATTCAAAAAAATTATTACTTTAGAAATTATAGCCTTGTGTAGGTGGCGCAGCCAGAAAGTATACTTCCCAGCCGCGCCACCAAGTTTTATTAGGCGTACCCGAACATAGTATACGCTAAAGAATTGTACCAAAATTGTTCTTATCCGTACGCTTTATAGAGATTGGAAAATTTTATTACTTTAGAAATTATAGCCTTGTGTTGGTGGCGCGGCCAGGAAGTATACTTCCCAGCCGCGCCACCAAGTTTTATTAGGGGTTCCCGAACATAGTATACGCTAAAGAATTGTACCAAAATTGTTCTTATCCGTACGCTTTATAGAGATTGGAAAATTTTATTACTTTAGAAATTATAGCCTTGTGTTGGTGGCGCGGCCAGGAAGTATACTTCCCAGCCGCGCCACCAAGTTTTATTAGGCGTACCCGAACATAGTATACGCTAAAGAATTGTACCAAAATTGTTCTTATCCGTACGCTTTATAGAGATTGGAAAATTGTATTCCTTTAGAAATTATAGCCTTGTGTTGGTGGCGCGGCCAGGAAGTATACTTCCCGGCCGCGCCACCAAGTTTTATTAGGCGTACCCGGACATAGTGTACGCTAAAGAATTGTACGCATTATGTACTACCTAAAAACATAATAATATTACGGAATACTGTAATATATTAAGAGAAAACATCAAAACAAACTTAAGCGCATCAGCAGACTTGCTGATCTTTGTACCTACTAGATGTGGCCTCCAAATTAGAAGTAGCTACTGGAATTATCTCGGTGGGATGGTTGTATAACTTGCACAGAAGGGCGAGAAATAAGCAAAACAATACGAATCGATATGCATAACAAGAAAAATAGACCATCAGGAACAAGATAAGAATTTGGTAGGTAGGTACTTAGGTATTAGGGACGGTCAGCAACGAAAATCGTCAACACTGTTACTTTTACGTGTCAATAATTATGCTTTCAAAAACTGAAACGTTGATCTACTTCGTCGTTAATTATACCTACCTACATTACAAAAAGTTAATCAAAAATAAAAACTTTTTACAAAAAAAAACAACCGACTTCCAAAAAAAACACTATAAATTAAAAAATAACTTTAATTTCGGAAGTCGGTGTCTTTGGTTCCGCATTTTCGTTTATTGACACCGACTTAACCAGGAGAACTCCTCATCAACCACTCACCATACGCATTATGGTGAGCATAAATTGCTTAGCAATCATATTAAAGTAATCGAATTGCAACCCGTGAAAAATATTTGTCATTGAGTAGTCCCGATGGCCATCTGTGGTCTTCATCATCAGCTCCACTTTACCAAATGATGATTTCCGAGAGCAAATGCTCAAGTTACTTTAAAAAAAATACCCAAATCGCTATAGGTTTGCCTATAAAATTAGAGGGTTTCCCTCGATTTCTATGGGATCCTCTCATCAGATTCCAACTTGATGATAATGGGACCACCTCGAGAGTATACCCTTTCAAACAAAAAAAGAATTTTTGAAATCGGTCCAGCCGTCTTCGAGTAATCGGTGAACATAAAAAAAAAAAAACATAAAGTCGAACATATAACCTCCTCCTTTTTGGAAGTCGGTTAAAAATTGTGGCGCTAGATAAAAGTCTGAACTTGTTTTATATACATTGGCCTCCAAAAAGCTAGTTGGCATTTTTACACTGCAGCTGTGACACACCACATTATGATTTAAAATTCTAGTTCCAAATGTTTGAACTGTACACTATAACGTTTTTGTTTACTAATTCAACCTATGACTTATCATAAAAAATAATCAAGTAATCCCTCAGGATTACCTGATTAATTTTGTATTTTAAATCATAATGTGTGGCATGGCATCACAGCTAAAGTGGAAAAATGTCAACTAGGTAACTAATTAATAGAAACAGCATGATACTAGTTTTGACTTTAACCAAATTCAAGAAATATGAATGTATCACATGAACATTTGGTGGCCCTGAAAAGGGCCTTTTTTGTCCTGCCTGCCATCATACGTCTTTAATTTCATTGACTGGCCTGTTGGTCTAGTGGTCAGTGACTATGACTGCTATGCCGGAGGTCGTGGGTTCGATTCCCACCCAGGACAAATGTTTGTGTGATGAGCATGATCATTTGTTCTGTGTCTGGGTGTAATTTATCTATATATATATATGTATTTAGAAATATATAAGTATGTTTTCACACCACCTGCTCGAAAATGTCAAATTATATATCAAGCAACCTTAACCTAAAGTGAGTCATTAGTGGCCGGGGGCACAGCCGGTCAATAATGTTGTACTGGATTTCATTATGACCCGCTGGTCAATAATGTGATTTGAATTTGGAATCTCACATGCTCAGCTAAATTGGCAGTATAGTACTAACAAACACCCTTTGGTGCCAGAAAGAGGAAAGCTATTCTCGATACCCTTACTACGCGTGGATGATATTCTCGATTTCCTACAAAATCATAACGACTGCTTCTTCATATCGTTGCCATGTTTTCGAAGACATAATATTGTAAGAATAATTAGATAACTACGAACCATTTTTTAAAAGGAATGGAATAACATTAAAACTGGCATTATTAATAACAAATACCGTACCGCGCCGTAATACCGTAATAGTAATTGGCTGTAACATTAGTTAATTTATTTTAAGTAAACTGCGCAAAGATTGCTATGGATTTTGTGAATAAATAAATAAATAATAAAACCTATCTATACTACAGTCGATTTATCACATTTTATCAAAAATACTCTATTTTCACGAGCGTCTCCAATGACGTTCTAAATTCAAAATACATACAGCCAATCATCCAAAACCATTCTACCAGCCCTGTATAAATCTTAGTTTACACAAACGCCACTTCCATGAGTGAGAGTGATATCAATAGACACACACGACAAAACCGTAGAAGAGACTTTTTTTTTGAAAATCGAATTGTTCGTGTCTTGGCTACTTATTGGTAGACGCAATAAAGGCGCGAATTTTTGGCATTTAAACTTTAAATTTATCAACAAAGTATTATAAAATGTCGAGTGATGAAAGTGATTGTACTCCTGAATTCATTACAACCGAAGCTAATAATATTTCCAATGATTTACTGCCGGAAAAGTCAAAGGAAACTTATATAAAAGCCTACGAAAATTTCCAAAAATGGAAAAGTACGAAAGGCGTCAAGTCCATTTCGGAACCAGTTCTATTTTGTTTTTCGTACTATGGCTATTATTTTCTCACAGTAGGTGTAAAAAGTAGAGTATCCTCCTCTGGGCTAAAGGTGTCTTTGCCTTGGGCTAGCTTGAATCCCTCGCTGCATTCAGGATTCTTGTATTAACTCCCTCGCTTCGCTCGTGAGTTAAATCCCGAATCCTTCATTGCGCTCGAGATTCAACATGACGCCCGTGACATTAGACACCACTTTAGCCCCTCGGTGCATAATCTACTATTATCAGTTGTCTAGTACTCATAACACAAGCTCTGCTTAGCTTGAGACTAGACGGCGTTGTGTGATAGTTGTGGAATATTATTATTATTATTATTTATTGTGTACCTACTTAGTGCAAGGCACCATTATATTTTGTGTACGTTTTAGTACTGTTACTGTGTTGTTTAGGTCATCGTAGCATTCCCATCTGCCATTACGCCTACACAGTGCTCTGTAGTGGCGCTTATTAGGTAAATACTCTATGACTGATACCAAAGCATATGTTTTTTGCTGTAAAGTTCAACTGTTTGGAATATCATTTATATCAATCAAATCAACGTTTCAGTTTTTGAAATCATAATTATTGACACACGTAAAAGTAACAGTGTTGACGATTTTCGTTGCTGACCGTCCCTAATACCTAAGTACCTACCTACCAAATTCTTATCTTGTTCCTGATGGTCTATTTTTCTTGTTATGCATATCGATTCGTATTGTTTTGCTTATTTCTCGCCCTTCTGTGCAAGTTATACAACCATCCCACCGAGATAATTCCAGTAGCTACTTCTAATTTGGAGGCCACATCTAGTAGGTACAAAGATCAGCAAGTCTGCTGATGCGCTAAAGTTTGTTTTGATGTTTTCTCTTAATATATTACAGTATTCCGTAATATTATTATGTTTTTAGGTAGTACATAATGCGTACAATTCTTTAGCGTACACTAAGTCCGGGTACGCCTAATAAAACTTGGTGGCGCGGCCGGGAAGTATACTTCCTGGCCGCGCCACCAACACAAGGCTATAATTTCTAAAGTAATAAAATTTTCCAATCACTATAAAGCGTACGGATAAGAACAATTTTGGTACAATTCTTTAGCGTATACTATGTTCGGGTACGCCTAATAAAACTTGGTGGCGCGGCTGGGAAGTATACTTCCTGGCCGCGCCACCAACACAAGGCTATAATTTCTAAAGTAATAAAATTTTCCAATCTCTATAAAGCGTACGGATAAGAACAATTTTGGTACAATTCTTTAGCGTATACTATGTTCGGGTACGCCTAATAAAACTTGGTGGCGCGGCTGGGAAGTATACTTCCTGGCCGCGCCACCAAAACTTCATTATATTTCATTATTCGTTGAGGTACAATTTTTTTCACTACATGTACCCTAAAGTACATTAAGGGTACAATTTATCTAGAAACGTGTTTCTGTAATTTTCCACTGTGGCGCGGCCAGGAAGTATCACACAAGTAAGTCTGTGCTTTACTCTTTGACTTTGCTATATTATTATACTAGCTGGCTACATAATACATATTAGTAATCTGTGTATTATACTCTTTGGTTTGACTCGAGGTTTGACTACTGGTTTTTGACTTGAGGTATAAAATTGTGGACGCAATATTAGCGATCAGAAAAATATTCTTACATTAATTTGGTGAAGACAGCTGTATCAAAATGTATCTCAGATATTATTTGAATGAAAAGGGTGACAGGCAGTACACATTAGCGGTAAATATTCATTGTATTATTTTATAACCTAAAACTCACGTGTTTGTTTACAAAATATCTATATTTTGTATTTTGAGCCCTCGTTTTAAACGAAGTCGTTTCTTAAGGTAATTCTGGATAATATTCCCTCGACTTTCAAAATAAATTTCCATACAGAAAGACGACCCTCTGATTAAAGCTCGAAGAACATTTAATTTTATCGACCAACTTAGTAGACCGTCCATAATTCCAGAATTAGCTAGATCAGTGAATCGAGTAGGTCATCAGAAACATTTTATTATTTACAGACCATTGATCCTCATGGCAAACCTACAATATCAGCACATCCAGGTAAATAAACAACCAATTTCTACATACAACAATTTTGTGTGTGACTGTGAGGCTCTGAGTATTTACAAGATAACCAACTGATGTCTGAACCCGTTGCTTGACAATGCTTGGTGGTTGCAGATTATATTGACTTCTATGCTAGAAAACATTTAAGGTGAATGGATAGTGGTAGACTGCGAAATTCAAATTTTCTTAAAATGCGAATCATATTTTGATCAAGTTATAACCCGACACTGACCTGCAAATTGCAAAAAACGTAAGAAAATTTGAATTTCGCGGTCTCAACTACCCATTCACGTTAATTTTTTTTTTTATTCTTAAATCATTCCAACTGCTTTTGATAATAGTGAAATCACATTGGTGACCCTTCAATCACTAATATGGATAGACATCAAGAGCTCAAATTCAAGAGATACTGTACTCTGATGTATGAGTACCTATGAACAGCTGAAGAGATAAAATGGAATTTTTACTAACAGTTGCTTTACATTTTCAGCTCGCTTCTCCCCTGAAGACAAGTACTCCAGACACAGAATTATAATCAAGAAGAGGTTTGGACTCCTTCTCACACAGCAACCTGAACCTATACTTTAAGATGTCAATAAAATAAGTTTAATTAAGTATAAGTTTTACATTAGTCTTCTTGTTTTATTCTTACGATTCTGTTTCTTATTTTTAAGAGCTTATTACGCCTTCCTAATTATCGGACCCGAAATTTAGGACAAGAAATTCAGTCGCCGGAGCTCCTGATTACACGTTCACTGATGTAGGGTAGGACACTGAATCAGTCGCTCCGCTAGGAGTAATAGTGTTCTGTGGGCTCAGGCGCAAAATGTCTCTTTCGCAGAATGTCTCTTTAGTAAAATGTCTCTTTCGCAGAATGTCGCGCCAGGGACTTATGAATAAAATTTTGATTTTCAAAACAAAAAATCATTTATTAAAATTATAGTGCAATTGCGATGTTAAAATTTTGGTACTTAAATTTACTTAAGAATGTATTAAATCCAATCCAAAACCAAATAAAAACAATATCAATAGGTGTCAAATATTTTACACACATTCAAAATTTAGATCAAAAGAATCAATACTGTGTAAACATATCCACAGATAATATAATAGGAGCTATTACTAATAGTAATTAACTAATTATTGCAAATGAAAATATTTTTTATACAAACAACGGCCAAGCCACATATATTCATTTCACGGTGGAGCACACGGTGGAAGTCTGCCCCGCTTGGGCGGAGCACCGCCGTGTCCTCGTAGAGGCGATCGGCAGCGGCGGCGACCTCTCGCGCCCGGCCCTGGTGCAAGCCATGGTCCGGAGCGAGAGGGAGTGGGAGGCAGTCACCTCCTTCTGCGAAGCAGTCATGCTAGCGAAGGAGGTGGCGGGACGGCTCAGGAAGAGAGCCTCCCGTCCCAGCCGCCGCAGGAGACGCTCCGGGTGTCGGGAGCCGCGCGACGACTCCCGGCCACCGTAGACGCGGGCCTGCGGGCGGAGAGTAATGGGTAGCTCACCGTCCGATCAGGACCAGGCCCGTGCCGGACGGCGCGTACGTGTTCCACGCGCGCCTCAAAGAGATGTCAGCATCGAGGAGGGGCCCCATAGGGCCGAAGCCTGCCGGGTCAGCGGGATTGTCCGAAAGGGTTACCGCTGGCCCGGAACCATATATTACTTTACTCTATGCCCGGAACATAAAGGGCTAAGGAAGGAACACGGGTGGGTTTTAGTCAGTAAGAGTCTGACACTCCCTTCCGCTCCACCCAGAGCGGGAGGGGTCATTTGATGATTTCCCATCCGCAAAAAAAAAAAAAAAAGCCACATATTTTGACTAAGGTGTAGAGTTTGTGAAGTTAGGGCGTGTAGAGTTAGAAGCTTGGCTCTACATGAGATCAGCTTTTTGGCAGTGCGAGCCATATGTGGTCTCGTCTTGGCAACATTTTACATGAAAACGTTTTTGGTGGGATTTTACATCTTTTTGAAAGTTGCTTATGAAATTGGTTTTTTTTGGGGGGTTCTTTACTTAAAATCCTGAAATATGTATTTTATTATTTATTACAAGGAGTCTCTATATCAATTTTCAGAACTCTAGCATCAAAATTTGCGGAAGTCTCGTACAAACTTCCATCCCCTAGTTTAAGGGGTTGGAGGGTAAAAGTTCCAAGTTTTAGAGTTTTTTTGTTGTTTGTGTACTATTACTAGCTTACATACCAAATTTCAGCTTTCTAGGACTTCAGGAAGAACCTTAGAATATTGATGATCATCAGTGAGTCAGTGACGAAATCGGTGTATTTTTTTAGATATCAATAAAATCTAAAGTATAAAAGCTATGCAATTGAAACTTTATAGGTGTAATAAGTCAACCACTGTCATCATATCCCGAAAATTTTGTTTATCTGGTATAATCCAAACCCAAATTAAGAAGGTTCAAAAATACGACGAAGTGCTTCGAGAAAAGGTAGGTAGTGCCCTTGCGCTTCGCTTGGCTCGTCTTGGCGGGGGCACTCCCGTGCTCCCAGATTTCATAACATCTACAAAAAGCCATAGAAGATTGTGGCACGGTACGAACTAGATTGAGATGCCACCAAATACTTCTAAGTATTTTTATATCTAATTTTCGACCCTAATATTTTTACACATTTATACTTGCAAGTCCTGGTATTGAATTTTGCAAGTACTTATATCTCATCCCGCGCCCAGATGCCAATAAAAAAAAAAGATGATTTTCTTCCCCAAAAAAATGTTTTAACTGGTTTTACCTTTTTCTTTTTATTAAGGCCGCTTTCCGATTTCGCTATAATCGCTCACAGCGCAGCGCTCACATCCCCTGCGTTCCGAGATAGGGAAATAATCGATGTGAGCGTGCTTAAACCCGTACCGTAGCGTGAGCGCGATAACGACGTCCCGTGAATATATAATATGGAGGATAGGAGAGTATATTAGTAAGGAGTCTTACGTGACCTACGGCGTTCCGCAGGGCAGTGTACTGGGCCCGACTCTATTTTTAATTTATATAAACTATCTCTGCAAAATGATGCTAGAAAATGGCCGCGTCTTCTCATATGCAGATGACACAGCTATTGTTTTCTCTGGCGATACATGGGAATCCGTATATCATTCTGCTGAAAAGGGTCTTTTTGAAATTGCTAACTGGTTGAACTCACATCTTCTAACACTAAATATTTCTAAAACTAAATATATTGCATTTACAAACTATAACAACACTCAACCCGGACACAACGCAACTCTCAAAATCCACACTTGTCATAGTATATCTAGCACAAATTGTTCTTGTAAAAATATAGAAAAAGTGACACACATAAAATACCTAGGTATAATCGTTGATCAGCGGTTATCTTGGCATACCCATACAGACATGGTCATGGCCCGTACGAGAAAACTTATCTGGATATTTAAGAACCTAAGACATGTGACAACTAAAAAAATGTTAACGGAAATCTATGTCGCTCTGGCTCAGTCAATTCTTATTTACTGCATACCCGTGTGGGGTGGTGCGACAAAAACGAAGTTTCTTGAGCTAGAGCGAGCACAGAGATCTCTTATCAAAGTCATGTATACCAAACCGTACAGATTTCCAACCAATGAGTTATATTCTCTTAGCGGCATCCTCTCAGTCAGAAAATTATACATACTTCATGCTGTCTTAAAATTACACAAAGTCCTGCCCTATGACCCTCACTCTCAGGAAAGAAGACGAAAATACCGTGTTGCACCAGTAGAATTCGTTAAAACTAAATATGCTAAAAGACAATTCAATACTAATTCCGCTGCCCTATATAATAAAATTAACAAAATAATCAACATCTATCCCATGTCTACTAAGGACTGCAAGAGGGCAATAGTTCATTGGCTAAAACAGAAGACCTATGATGATATTGAATTGTTGCTGCAAGCATCGTCAATATGAGTTGAAAAGATACACGCACGCATGCACCCTCACTCACACACACACACACACACCCCCACACACCCACACACTCACCCACACCTACACATACACACATACTATTTTAGTTTATTATTATTTTTTCTTTAATTTTTTATTTTCTTTTTGTTTAAATTCTGTTATGTTTTGGTACACTACTTTTACCATTTTACAATTTGTCATGGAAGAGCGGGGCCTCCTAGCACAGGTATATCTTTACTTAAAAGGAGGTCCCTACGTAAGATTTACTGTAAAAGTTGTACTTGTTACTGCAATAAACTTTTTGTATTTTGTATTTTTTTTGTGAATCGTCATAGATGACGTCATGACATGCGCCATCTTGCGATACGGACCACGGTGATATTATTCTATTGCATGGTCGGCGCCATGCAATAGAATAATATCACCGTGGTCCGTGAGCGCTGTCAAAAATGACAGTCTGTGTGTGAGGATATGTTAGTGTGTGTTTTGTTTTGATTTGCATCTTATCATAAAATTAAACTAACGTGGCATTTTCGGAACTCTGAAAATCGGAACGCATGTGAGATAATTTGAGCAGCGCCCATCATCTCATCATCTCACATGCGTTCCGATTTAGATATTACGATTATGACAGCTGAGAGCTGTCAAGTGTCAACAATTCGGAACGCCCGTGAACGAGCTCACAGTGCTTACTCAATGTAAAAACGATATTATCACAGTATTTCTTTGTATCAAGACCACATTTCTTCTTCTTTGGTTAGGTGGCGATTGTCAGCCAGAAGCACAATTTCGAAATGCCACGTTAGTTTAATTTAAAGATGATGCAACTCAAAACAAAACACACACTGACACATCCTCACACACACAAACTGTCATTTTTGACAGCAGTCACGGTGATAAATTATTCTAAGGCATGGTCGGCGTTATCGCAAGATGGCGCATGTCATGACGTCATCTATGACGATTCACGGGACATCGTTATCACGCTCACGCTAATTCGGTACGGGTTTAAGCACGCTCAAATCGATTATTTCCAACTCGGAACGCAGGGTAAGCAACAGCCAGCAGTCTGTGCTGTGCAACTGTCAATGTCAAGTTGACAAAACGGTCGAAAGGGGTTGCTTCAGGTAGTTCAGGTTTCTAGTGTTGTTGTTTTTAATCAAATTTATAATGATTAATACATTTAAATAAAAGGAATAATTAACAGTGCAACATGTCTTATAAAAAAGAAGACTTAAAGGTCTACTGGAACAAGATCAATTACGCCTTTCCAATTCTCAACGACGCTGTCTTCAGCGACTGCAGCAACGCAGACTATGATGAGATTCAACAAATAATTGTCGGCCTCGGCATTCAGATCAAAATACGAGATCTTGTTCTTCTCCACATCGAGAAATATCTGCGGCAGCATGTAGCCCCTTCGTTCTGGTCAAAGTTTGTTAAAGTAGAAGAGGACGTAAAAGGCTTCCAACTATTCAAGGCTGCTGTGAACGATATATACGACGCAGTATCCAACTTCTCAGGAATGTTACAAAGACTGACCACATTGAACAACAGCTGTAATGACAGCAAGCCTATATATGGCGAAAAGGATATTATTTCAGGATTCAAACAACTGGTTAGAGCAACACTGTTGTCTCAGTTGCCATTGGACTTCCAAGTGATCATTAATAATTTCTACAAAGTATCTTTTAATGTCTTTGATAATGAGTATGCAAACTCTGACATGGGTGAAGATGTCACATGCTCGGGGTGCTTGAATGAGTGTTCAGACTGTAACTGTATGTATATTGTGAAGGTGTTTCATGATACCAACAGGAAACTGATGGAGTTACACTTACTTGAGAGACTGACTGGTCAAGTGTTAACAACCTTCATACAAATGAGGATAGAATGTCACATTCAGAAGCTTTGCACTGGATCATTTGATATGTCACATATAGAATTCTTGGAAACTTGGCTTGACACTACTGTTATGTCATGGCTAACTAGGATTTACTGTGGGGGTTCCTCAAAACCATCCCCTGATGATAAAAATACTCTAAATGCTATATCAAAGTTCAAGCAAAAATTAAGTTATTTTTTATACCACAGCTACACAAAATTAAGAATAGAACAACTTTTTAATATAATAATAGAATACCCAGACTCACAGCCTGCTGTTGATGATATTAAAATATGTTTGGAAAAGACTGACTTGAGATCTACTTTGTGTACAAACTTACAAAGTGCACTTGAAACAAGACTGTTGCACCCGGGTGTGAACACTCCTGATATACTTACTGCCTATGTTACTACTATTAGGGCTTTGAGGCACCTTGATCCATCAGGGGTGATTCTCGAAACAGTAACCAAGCCGGTTCGAAATTACCTTAGGAATAGAGATGACACAGTTCGCAGTGTTGTCAGTAGTTTAACTGAAGAAGGAGCAGGCAGTGAGCTAGCTGAGGAATTAGTCAAGTTTGCTGCAGAAGCTGATGGCGACAGTGACAAAGATGAAGCCTGGGATGAATGGAACCCTGACCCAGTTGATGCTGACCCCACTGTTGACTCCAGTGATAGAAGAGCTAATGATATTATATCAATGCTTGTCAATGTTTATGGCAGTAAGGAATTATTTGTGAATGAATACAGGACTCTTCTAGCAGACAGATTGTTGGCACAAAGTGCTATAAACACAGAAAAGGAAATCAGATATTTGGAATTACTCAAATTAAGATTTGGGGAATCACAACTACACTTCTGTGAAGTTATGCTCAAAGATATATCAGATTCCAAAAGAATTAATGCACTCATTCAACAAGACAAGGAAATAGAAATTTTGAACAAAAAGTTTACTTCAAATGCAATGATTTTATCTGCACAGTTTTGGCCTCCTTTCAAAGATGAAAGTTTGGAGGTACCAGAGCAAATAAAGCGCCATTTAGAGGCATACACAAAATCATTTGAAGCTCTAAAAGGGAACAGGACATTAAGTTGGAAACCACACCTTGGAAATGTGAATATTGAGATAGAAATAGGTGATAAGAAATTAGACTTAACAGTGTCGCCATTCAATGCTACGCTGATAATGCATTTTCAAGATAAACCAGAGTGGTCAATAGATGAACTGCACCAGGTCATGAAAGTGCCAGTCACCATTCTAAGGCGTAAAATAACGTACTGGCAATCAATGGGCCTCATCACCGAGAAAAGTTCAGACCACTTTGTTTTGGTAGATGGTTCTGATGGGAACAAGGCTAATGTGGCCACAAACCAAGTTCAGGAGATGATTTGTGAGGATGATGAGACAGAGAGTGTTATGGCTTCAGCCCATGACCAGAGGGAAGGGGAACTCCAAGTTTTCTGGTCTTATATTGTTGGAATGTTGACCAATTTAGATTCTCTTCCACTGGATCGCATTCACCAGATGTTAAAAATGTTTGCTTCACAAGCTCCTGGTACGGAATGCAGTCTTCAAGAGCTCAGGCAGTTCTTGGATACGAAAGTACGAACCCATCTACTTGTTTTACAAGGAGGGATGTATAAGCTGCCTAAGACATAGATATAAGGATTATTTTTGAATAAACAATTATGTTACAATTTAATAACTGCGTCTTTTTTTTCTAAACCACTAGCTAATGCTCAGCATGCGTTGCAATGCCTTCTTAATTTTTTTTTTAGGAACTTACAAAATTTTCATCACAATCGGTCAAGCCATTTTAGAGACTAACGCACGGCAATTGAATTTTTATATATGTTTAACTATACTAAAGTTTATTTGTTTGTTTGAACGCGCTAATATCGGGAACTGATATTCTAATTTGAAAAAATATTTTTGTATTTCCTAGCCTAGGAAGGAAGGCTATTTAACATCACGCTACGCCTCTTAGAATCCGAGCAAAAAGAAAAAGAAGAAAAAAAGAAATAACGCTAAGCGAAAACGAAGTAGTACCGCGGGCAGGTGATGCGATGCGACAGGGTGGTTCGAAGTAGTACCGCGGGCAGGTAATGCGATGCGACAGGGTGGTTCGAAGTAGTACCGCGGGCAGGTGATGCGATGCGACAGGGTGGTTCGGGGGAAAAACAAATTTCACGCGGACGAAGTCGTGGGCAGAAGCTAGTAGAATAAGCACGCTTCCTTTATGTTCAGTCTCTAAACTTTTAGGGTATGTGCACACAAAAACAACTTTAAAAAGTTTAACAAAACTTTATTTTTACATCATTTTAAATATAAAAATTTGGTTACATTAGATAATGTTTGTGGGCGGGGGAAAAACAAATTTCACGCGGACGAAGTCGTGGGCAGAAGCTAGTAGAATAAGCACGCTTCCTTTATGTTTAGTCTCTAAATTTTTAGGGTATGTGCACACAAAAACAACTTTAAAAAGTTTAACAAAACTTTATTTTTACATCATTTTAAATATAAAAATTTGGTTACATTAGATAATGTTTGTGGGTTAATATCTGGATTACTTATTATAAGTGACAATTCTCGAAGCTATTTCAATCAACAAAAACTAGCAATAATAAATTAGCTGTAATAAGTTATAAGTAATACCACCACATTGTTTTAATAAAATATAACATTTTAATACTTAGTGTTTGCAATACATAATCTTGTGTCAGTCTTAACAACTATAAAAATACTGTTTAAAATTAAAATGTGGAAATAATCATTCAGATTAATAAATAATAATTACTATTATAATGAATAATAAAACTAAGAGATACTGAGAAACAATACAGATTCTTCAAAAAATATTTTGAATGGAATGCATCAGATAAGTTGATGTGAGTACCACAGGTAAACGATAAATGCAGGTCGATTGTTACACAATATTATCACCACGATATCTCAATTCATTTGTAGAAAAATAATAATAGATTCGAAATTACTTTTAAAATAATAAAAGAATGGAATGTTGGTTATTTTATCAATACAAATCTCAGTAGGCGTAAGATCAAAACAATTTAAAAACAACAATTAATACCAATATACAGACACACGGGAGATCGAAGCTCATGTTGAATATCTCCAGAAACACTTAAAGCATACCAGAGCATCTTGTAGGATATATTGTGGAATAATGACATGAGACTACGTATTTTTCTTATTAAAAATTTACCTGGTTACAATCGTGTACGTTTTAGCCTGATATACATACATTTTCTAAACAAAAATAAATAATAACAACGAATGGGACTTGATTTAAATCTCAATTATGCAAATAAATAGTATTGTATAAACAAACCTACAACAGTTAAAGCTCTACATCTAGTTTACATATGTACAGAAAACATCAATGTAATGTCAAATGATTGCTGATTACAGTTTGTATATTGAAGACATTTACATAAAAATATGTGTTAAAATGTTTTGAACATTTTAACTCTACGGTTGCACACTTCAAGCTAACAGCAAGCATGTACATTACATTTTAAATGCAAGACTCTACAGATATTAAAAGCTTATAAAATATTAAGTACATGAAAATTCCTTTAAGTCCGTTAAGTAGTGCTATAATCTCTCGATGGACGAATTAACTTAAGATACAGAGCGGAGACATTCACAGAACATTTCGACTGCGTTCGGCCTTCAGTATTAAAATTATAGCATCAAAGACATAGATCGAAGAAGACCAATACTTGATCTGTGAGGATAAATTCAATATGTATGACATTTACTGAATTTTAATTTATCTCATTTTTTGTCCGTATATTTTCTCTGCCGGAATGAAATCATAATTTAATTGTATTCGATCTACTTGGCTCAGGTAAAAAAACAGATCAATTTCTAACATTACCGACTACATTTTACGCACCATGATAGCTTAGCGACCGGATAATGTTTGTCGCCACCCGCGACGCTCAAGCACCGACGCTTTGCAGCGTACTTACTAACATACGGCCGTGCGGGTGGACGACGCTTTTGTGTAACATGGCATTTAGCGGGGCTTGAGATAAAGTTGTTACGTCACAATTTTTCATACATGAAATGGAGTATGTTGGCCACACGAACCTGTGTGCCACTGTCGGAAACTGAGGTCCTAGGAAGCTGTCGACATGAAGAGGCCTAATTCTGCTCACCGGTTCCGTCGCGGGGGCCCGGGCGCGGCGAGCGGGGGCGGCGCGGAGAGGGGCGGGGCCGTGTGTGGCGCGGGCGGCGCGTTGTGCGGGGGACGCTTGAAGGGGCCCAGGCGCTTGGAGGGCCGCGGGGACACGCCGTGTGGGTCGCCGCCGCCGCCCCAGCCACTCGCGCCGTGGTCCAGCAATGCCGCAGCTAGCCGGCCCGAGCCTTGATCTGCCAACACAATATCGATTAGTATCGACTATCGAGAATATATTGCGTGTACCATAGACAAAGAAATATTACTTCATGTAGAATAGAAGCTAAACCCACGTTCCAAACCCGAACACGTTCAAAATTTATCTACAGCTTCGGAGCTTATGATACGCCCAATTTCAGTTTTGTTATGAAGTATTATGTCTTTATTCATGTTTACCTTTTGTAGCTTGTTTTATATTACAGTTTAAGCAGGTTAGGTGGCAGTCGCTTTATGTAAAATGTCATGTTAGATCGCATCTAGTTACAATGGAAGGCGGATGATGAGGATGATTAAAAATTTAAGCGTAAATATTAATAGCCCAGCCCGAATTATTTTACTCGCCTGGATGGATGATAGGTAATAGGTAATAGGTAATAGGTACAACGGGCTGGTATCCGCAACTCCACGTCAATGCGCGTATTTTGCGTACGGGTGGATGATAATAGCTATTTAGTTGGATGATTTTTAGCATAATTAAAGCTTACGTTGACATCAATTTTAAACAAAAATAGTTCTTCCCCACACATGAAAAAAAGAAAAAAAAAGATGAACCACCTAAGTTAACGCGTCCATGTCATGTTTAGTGCGCAGGCGACGCGTGGGGCGGACGGGGGCGGGGTCAGTGTTACCGTGCGGGGGGGCGGCGGCGGGCGCGGGGTCGCGCATGCGCTCCACGAAGCTCTCGAAGGTGCTGGGCAGCGTGTGTGACGTCACGAGCGCGTGGAGCGAGCGCGCGCGCTCACTGTAGGCGTGCTGGTACAGCGGCATGGTCGCGCGCACGGAGCGCCCGCCGCTGAAGGCCGCGCAGCGCACCAGCGCGGCGCAGCAGCTCACGCGGATTATGCACTCTTCCCATATTGGGCCGAATACGCATACCTGCGAGGTTTTATCTATATATATAAAAGAAGAAACTGACTGACTGAATGAATGACTGACTGAATGAATGACTGACTGACTGACTGACTGACATATCAACGTACAGCCGAAACTACTGGGTCTAGGAATGTGAAATTTTGCACACGGCTTCCTTTTATAATGTAGGGGAGCACTAAGAAGGGGTTTTTGGAAATTCAACCTTTAAGGGGGTGAAAAGGGGGGATTTCGTTTGTATGAAAAATCTTATTCCTTGAGTTAATAAACTTGAAACTTGGCACGAATACTTATCTAAGTAAATTATTAAGTTTGGCATTTTTTGTTTTTCTTAACTACCCCCTAAAGGGGGATTGGGGGGTGTCAAAGTTTGTATGGAAGAATTTTAACGGGCTGTCCGATTAACTCGAAACTCAGTATTTATACTTAAAACCAAAAATAGAGAACATCGTGTATCAGGGTTTTTAGAAAATGTACCCCCAACGGGGTGAAAAGGGGTAGTTAATTTTACAGGGGAGGATTTTACTGCGTGACTTGATTTACTCGAAAATTGGTATAAATAATCTTTGTGTCAAGTTATGAACACATCACAAACTATTTTTCGAAATTCCACCCCTGTGGGGGTGAAAAGCAGGGATACAGTTTATATGAAAAATCTTATTCATTTGGTTAATAAACTTGAAACTTGGCACGAAAGTAAATTATGAAGATTGACACTTTTTGTTTTTCTAAACTACCCCCTAAAAGGGGATTGGGGGGTGTCAAAATTTGTATGGATGAATTTTAACGCACGGTCCGATTAACTCGAAACTCGGTATTTATACTTAAGACCAAAAATAAAGAATAACACGTATCAGGGTTTTTCGAAAATCTACCCCTAACGGGGTGAAAAGGTGTATTTAATTTTACAGGGGAGGATTTTACTGCGTGGCTTGATTAAGTCGAAAATTGGTATAATCTTTGAGTCAAGTAATGAACACATCACAAACTATTTTTCGAAATTCCACCCCCGTGGGGGTGAAAAGCGGGGATACAGTTTATATAAAAAATCTTATTCATTTGGTTAATAAACTTGAAACTTGGCACGAAAGTAAATTATGAAGATTGACATTTATTGTTTTTCTAAACTACCCCCTAAAAGGGGATTGGGGGTGTTAAAATTTGTATGGAAGAATTTTAACGGGCGATCCGATTAACTCGAAACTCGGTATGTATACGTAAGACCAAAAATAACATGTATCAGGGTTTTTCGAAAGTGTACCCCTAACGGGGTGAAAAGGTGTAGTTAGTTTTAGGGTTTTTAAAAACTCGACTCCTACCAAGGTGGAAAAGGGTAATAAAGTTTAAGGGGTGGATTGCTGGGAAATATAGTAGGAAATGCTGTATCCACTAGCACATAGCGCCACCAGTGGTTCGCAGAGCACTGGCTCCAGCGAAAGAGCCAAAATGGTCTCCGACACATGACCCTTTGCATGACAACATCCTTGTGCCACAAAGGCTGAAAAGCCGAAACAGTTTTTTAAAGTGTGTCGTCAACTCACTGGTGAACGATGACAAGAAAGACTGAAACTGTGGCGAGACAGTCCTTCCTTACCCACACCGTTCGTCCCACCCGCTGAAGACCTCCCACCTGGACATGAGTAACATTGGGTAACCTGGAAATCTATAAACAGACTTCGGACCCAGGTTAGCTGAAGTAAGGAAAACCTGTTCAGGTGGAGATTCATAGACGACTCCGCCTTGGAGTGTAATGTGGTGCTGTTCCACAAACGATGGGACACTTAATATCGTGTCCTGCATGTCCTGTCAGCTGCACGTTATAGGAACTGGTAGACGCTGGTAATGGCGCCAAACAAGTAGCCGAATTCTGGGCCGAGTCCATTTAGATTGCTATCGACACGCTAAGAAGAAGAAGGGGTGGATTTTACTGCTTGCTTCCATTAACTCGAAAATGAGTAGGTATCGGTCTTTGAGTCAAGTTATGGACACGTCATCCCAAACGATTTTTCAAAAATCCACCCTTGTTGGGGTGAAAAGCGAGGATCCTGTTTATTTTAAAAATCTGATTCCTTTGATCTACAAACTTAAAAATTGGCCCGAATACTTATTAATCTAAATAAATGATAAAGAACATAAACATACATATTCGAAATTTTTAGAGGAAAGTACGAAATACACGCGGACGAAGTCGCGGGCAAAGTGCTAGTGTTGTTATATTATACTTTATAAGAATTGATTCAAGCAGGTTCCATTTATGAAAATAATACCGGCCAGTCACAAGAACAATCATATAAATTGACTTTTCAAAAAAGATAAAGCTGATTGAAGAGGTCGGTTGGAAACTTATTATTATTATTTTAGCTTCTGGAAAAAACTTGAAAACTTCAGCATTAGCTGTATTTAAAATGCATTGTCTATATATTTAAAACTAGCGGCCCGCCCTAGCTTTGCACGGGTGCAATTTTCTTTCATACAAACCTTGTCCTGGCAATACCGAACACAACAAAAAATTAATCATCCAATTTGATGCAGTCTTTCGGTAGTTACATTACTGCGCGTACATACATTTCGGCGAAAGATTTTTAAGGTTCCGTACCAAAATAGTAAAAAGGAACCCTTATGGTGAGACTCAGTCTGTTTGTCCGTCTGTCACAACTGGATATCTAAAGAACTACTAATGCTATCGATTTGAAATTTTGAATAGTCTTAGATGACGTTTGCCCACCTATTTTGCAAATAAGAAAGATTTTTTTTTTTATTGCAGCAGGTACTGAAAGATGGTGTTAAAAAATCGAAGTGGGGCTACTAGGGCATGTCATATTATTATGAAAGAGCGCTCGCTGTTTGCACATTCTCCAACATTTTTTTTAGGCAGTATAGTTTTCGAATTTTGATGAAAAATGTTAAAAAATACCATTCCCCCTTATCTCCGAAGTTTTCATAGAGAAAAATCTGAAATTATTCTATGTGATAGAAGTTTATGTAAAGATTACAGGAAAAATAAAAGAATGTCTCTAAATAACATACTTTTTCAGAAATCAACAAAAATTACATTAGCTCCACTATCGGTCAATAGATGGCTAAAACTACAATATTCTATACCGTAGTGATAAAATTCTCTATCAATTAAGGCCTCGCCGCTGAAAATTTAAAAACATTTCACGTTTCACAATACGGAACCCTCGGTGCGCGAGTCCGACTCGCTCTTGGCCGGTTTTTATTATACTTAGATAGATTTGCCGGGGGAAAATGATATTACAATCTCAACAATTCTCTTAGCGACATTGGCTTCAGCTTTCCCATGGCACGAAAGGTCAACATAAGAAGATAAAGTACCTACACAAGTACAAATTTACACTTCATTTCAAATAAATATGGCACTCACATCGGGTTTCCTAGACACAGTACACCGCAGCAACCCGCCGGGCAGCGGGTACAGCGCTATGAGTACGTCACAGAACTGTGTGGGTAGTGTGTCTCGTTTGTATGGCCGCCAGTGTTCGCTCCACACCACATGTACTTCGTCGTTGCCGAGGTGACGAGTCTGGACAAAAAACAATAGAGGTTGTATAAGACAAATGACTGTAGCTACTTACAATTGCGAAAAGCTTTGCGTGGATAAGTTTTCCACGATTTGTTTTACAAAAATCGAGGCCCATTTGTGCCTCAGGGTTGCAGAAGAGTCAAAGATTGATAAACCTCCGATTGCGTTCAAAAATCTACGAGTATAGTTGTTACGGTTAGAAGACTTCTGTCTGTTAGCTGGATGATGATCACGTGGCCGTCAAGATACATCGGTCGTATTGTACTTTTGACGTGCGTCTGACCGTCGAAAATGGTGCAAACAACTAAGTTCACGATTAGAGGATGTTGCATCTGTGTACGCATACCTTATTCAGTATAGCATCAGGCGAGTCAGCGGGCATGCGCGTGGCCACGTGGAACAGCGCCTCCAGCGTGAGGCTGGCGAGGTAGGGCGCGCTCACGCCGCCCCCGCCGCCGCCGCGCAGCCCGCCCGTGAAGCCCACGTGACTCTCCAACTCCACCTGCACCACAATATATTGTTTTGCAAAACCACCGAATCTAAACACGTATAGTCGACGACGAGCCAAAAGCCTTTGCTTGTGACTTGTCGTCGACTATATACACTCATGTGTTTTTTTAGGGGCCAAGGGAGTACTCTTATCAACATCAATCTTCCGAATTTATATTATACAAAATACACTTAGCAGTAATATAACACACGAAGCGACGCGCGCTTTACTTGTGGTTACCAAGTGTACAAACACGCTGTGAATGTGTGTAAGTGCAGGCACTCTCGGTACCGAACAGACAATGGGGAAGTCGGAAGTGTGTGTACTGTGTGTGTCTATGCGTTATAGGCTGACGCTACTTCTTCACGCACACATTCACAGAGCACTTGTAAACTTGTGTACCACAAGTAAAGTGCGCGTCACTTCATGAAATAAAAATACTGTATGAGTGACAGTAACGAGGCACAGTAAACCCAATCCTTTTCCTAAACATCGATGTGCCATATTTCAAATCGACAGTCGATGTTTCTTCATAACTTACATTTAAGGCCTAAATCCGGATATAAACTAAAACAGTTAAGGCGGAAACACATTATTAAAACGCGACGCCATCCCACGCTTACTTATTGGCCAAATGACGAAAATATCTCAACGAGATGAAAATGTGGCCAACGAGTAAGCGTGGGATGGCGTTGGGTGTTACAAGTGTGTTTCTGCCTTTATTGTACTGTGTGACAATGTGAATTCACAAATATGCGCACTTCGAAAGGGTCTATAATTAATTTTTGAATTTGCAGGTCAGTATTAAGTTGTATGTTGATCTACATATGATTCGAGGCCGTAACAAATATATAATAACAGAATTATACAAATAATCAATACAACTTATGTTCATATTACCCTATTGAATGACTACATATTTCATGAAATCATGACATTTGAGGCCAATTCTAACTGAAGGAGTTATATTGCTGATTTTAATTCTATTTTGTTACGGTCGCGAATCATATTTTCAACATACAACCTGACATTGACCTGCGAATTGCATAGAACGTAAGAAAGTTCGAATTTCGCGAGCTACCTTATTTCAAGCTTATACAAAGACATACCTCCCACGCCAGAGCAGCAAGGAACGCTTCATAAGCAGGACTGCCACATCTGTTGGACAGGATTTCATTGCGACTCTCCTGTCCCTTGCCCACGTATATCACTGCCACTTTGTGCGTTTCGCGACACCTGTTAAGAAAAAGAACAATATTTCGTTACAGTCCGGCCGTCGGCGTCGGTCGGGTGGATACGTTTCTGACACCTGTCAATGTGACACTTCTAGTAGCTAATAAATATCAAATTCGCCAAACACGTATCTTTTTCGTTTGTATGAAACTGACAGGTGTTAAGATTGTTAATGACATAAGAATATCGTGGTAATGTAAGTAGGGGTAGGGGGGTCTGTAAAATCTCATAAGCATTGCCTGAATAGGAACAAATGATTATTCAATGACACACTGACAACCTTTTTTGACTGTATAAAACAAATGAACTTTCATTTATTTATAACTAGCTGCGCCCCGTGGATTCATCCGCATTAGTCTGGCCGGATACCGTGGGAATATCGGGATAAGAAGTATCGTATGTCCTAATCTAAGGTCTACATCCATATGCCAAATAAATCCGTTCCGCCGTTTTAACGTGAAAACGTACAAACAAACATACAAAAAAACTAATCTTTTGTCTTTATAATATTACTTTAGATTTATTGAGCTATCTTATGTGACTTATCATTACAGGGTTTTTTCTTTTTACCTCTGTGCATCAAGATTCCTCAGCTCCCGAAGCAATCGATCGGTTCTTTTCAGTAGATGCGCGTGATTCCGCCTGGCCGGCGCGAGTGTGCCGAGCTGTGCCGCTAGAGCGCGACACACGCCGAATGGACGCGTGTTCGACTTTGTTACTAAGGTCGGGGCTTCTTCCTCTTCGTAGCTGCATGACATACTGTAATGAAAACAATGGTTTAATTGTGTTAAATAATTCCCTTTAGCGACTAAAATAATATAAATATTTCAACAAGTGTAGTACTTGTATAGCGTCGCAGTTTCATTACCGCAGGAACCATAATATGTTGTAGTGTCCTACGTAGGCCAGAGACAACAATGGGTTTTGTGATTAGCAGACTTCATGTCTATCATTTTTTGCTGAACTGGGCCTATTTACGCAACTCACTGCTGCGCACACATTTCCGCTTTTTATTTTTTACAACGGAATTAGCTTTTCTTGTACTTTTTTCCCGAATAATATGTTGTGTGCCTTGTAAGCTGTACAAAATAAATTTATTTACTTTCTGTTTTTCTTTTCTTTCTTTATGCCTAGTATCTCTACTAAGTGCTGCAGGTCACAAAATATTGAACCAATAGGATGTCACATACACGGTGGCAGGGCATCGACGCCAACCTATTACCATGAATTCAGTGTGTGATTCTGAACTGAAAAAAAAATGCTGTTCCATATATTTTGACCGTGTAGGTATTGCACTTTTCTATGAAACAGCAGATTTTTTTGTTTCATAACTGATGAAAGATTTCTGCGCTAGAAGGGGTTTAATGTGCATTCGCGATTTATTTGCCAAAAATGTAAACTAACACGAGTTTATGGAAAAATAACTTAGTACTTACTACTTAAAGTAATTCCTACACAATAAAGTTCAGTTTACGCTAAACTTCAAACATTTTTGTAACTTTTTCAAGAGTGCTAGTCACTCTGAAATCAACTTAATTACCATTAAAATAAAGTTGATATTTGTTTAACTTGAAATAACATAAATTTGAATAGACTTTAGAATCATTTGCTGAATTCATGGTTTCAGTGTGCGCGCCGATGTCCCTGCCAGCCCGTACAAGATGGCTGTGCTTACCTATCTCTATTCGCCAGGTAGTGCCTCTCGTTATTCCGGTGTGCAACAAGTGTGGCTACTAGTTCGTCTTCCGCTCCTGGTGGTAGGGGCGATGGGCCAGCCTCGTCCAATCTCCGGCCGCATACGACCTCTGGTGACGTGTGACCGATGTACGCTAGTACCTGTCAAATAGGTGTTTGTATGGTTAGAAGCAAAGAAAAATCTTAATAACAGCCGCAAAGGTCGATCGATCAGGTGAAGCTACGCTTGCCGCGGTTGGTCTGTAGATGGGTGACCATCTTTACAGACCGAGACCCCTCCGTGCTTCGGAAAGCACGTTAAGCGGTCGGTCCCGGCTGTCATTTGTGGATGTTTGACAGTCGTTACGGGTAGCCAGAAGCCCGAAAGTCTGACAACCAGTCTTACAAAGGGGTATCGTATTACCCAGTAACTGGGTTGTGAAGGTCAGATGGGCAGTCGCTCCATGTAAAATACTGGTATTCAGCTGCATCCGGTTAGACTGGAAACGACCTCAACACAATTGGGAAAAGGCTAGGCAGATGATGATGAGTTAAGCTACTTTCGAAAACTACGGGGTAATTGCGTAACACACTAACTTTCATTTTGACAGTACAACAAAATCCATTGCGTTATTTATGTTATTGAGAATACATTTTTCGAACATATGAAGCAATGGATTAGTAATATCCTTCAAAATGTTTCCTAGTGTGATTGAAAGCCAAGTTTATTTTCGACCCTAAACAGGAAACATAAGCTTATCGTTTGTACGTTACAAACTTTAACCAGAAGGGTAATTCTTGTAACTGTAAGGGCCTGTACACACCACGTTTTTTTAAACGCGCCGTTCACGCGCGTTTGTAGCGATACAGACGCGATACGCACGCGAGTCAGATACTAGCAGGCACTGCTCTGTAGGATAAAAGCGCGCCGTCGACACACGTTTCTAAAACGCGCGTCAACGGTACGTTTAAAAAACGTGGTGTGCACAGGCCCTAAGAACGTTCACAGTCTGATATCCGTCTCAATCTGTCAAAAATACAATTATTTTTGACAAGTTTTTGACATTGATTGTCGCTGAGATGAGATTGCGACTAGATTTTGTACGCTTTTGATGATGGGAATTGGGCTTTAGGTTTCGAGACATTCTTATTAAGCATCTAAAACAAAACTCAATCTGCGTCGTGAATATTACTGATATGAATACTTACGTGATCCAATTGATGTTTATCCGGTGGGCAGTTCTTGTGATCCGGTAAAAGATCCGGGGGTAATGGCGGCGGGAGAGAAGATAATGTGTTGTCTCGCGGACATTCAGCACTAGAAAATAATACAATTTTCAACACACTTGCTCGTAAAGTGGCTCTTATTGAACCGCTTTTAGGTCCATAATGGAGTGTATTACGAACGCGTGCTTTTTCTTTACTTTAATCCACATGTTCTGTAATACCACAGATAACTATTTACTAGTCGGAGACGCGCGCTTTTTTAATCTCATCAAACCCTGCGTTCCGAATTGGGAAATAATCGATGTGTTCCGAATTGGGAAATAACCGAATTAGCGTGAGCGCGATAACGATAACGATGTCCCGTGAATCGTCATAGATGACGTCATGACATTCGCCATCTTGCGATAATGCCGACCATGCCCTAGAATAATATCACCGTGAGCGCTGTCAAAAATGACAGTGTGTGTATGAGGTTGTGTCAGTGTGTGTTTTGTTTTGAGTTGCATCATCTTTAAATTAAACTAACGTGGCATTTTTGAAATTGTGCTTCTGGCTGACAGTCGCCACCTAACCAAAGAAGAAGAACTGAAGAAGAAATGTGGTGTTTATACAAAGAAATACTGTAATAATATCTTTTTTACATTGTGTAAGCACTGTCATGTGAGCGCGTTCACGAGTGTTCCGATTTGTTGCCAGCTCTCAGCAGTCATAATAGTAATATCTAAATCGGAACGCATGTGAGATGATGCATGGACGTAATATTACGTCCATGGAGATGATATGAGCGATTATAGCTAATTCGGAAAGCGCCCAAAGAGACTTCATGCCGAAAGAAAAAATCCGCGGGCTATATTTTTTTTTTTTTTAAATAGTCTGTATTGTCCTTGGTCGCAAAATGAACTCGCAGGGGACCACAGACAATTTAAGGTGAATGCGCAGTGGTAGACCGCGAAATTCTTAGGTTTTTTGCAATTTTCAGGTTTGTGTTTATTATATTTTTTCTATAGGCTGTTTAGCGGTTTTGTCTGTGCCATAGATTAATATATTTAAAATGAGTCAATGTTGCGCGCGCATCGCTAGTGCTGGCTAGCACGGCGCGCGGGAAAACAAAACCAGCGCGCCATTTTCCATACAAGTTAATATTTAACAATACAAGTCTGTTTTTTTCCCTCGCAAGTGTGTTGAAAAACGTCGTATGAAACGCGTGTGCATTAATCATTAAACACTCGGCTTTCTTATCGCTCTCGCCTGCGGCTCGCGCGATAATATCGCCTCGTGCATAATGATCAACTTAGCACACATGTATCATAATGTACTATTATTGTTAAAAAATCTAGCTTTTATAACTAAATTATTATAGGTCTGTTGTTGTTATAATTATTGTTATACAGGGTGGCACGGACAACCAACCTGTCAGTATGGATAAAAAAAAAAATGGTGCAGAGTGGCTAAATTATTCGTCTGTTATTTAAAAAAAAAACCGCTGTTTCCTACAAATGTACAAAATCTACGCGGCCAAAATGTATGGAACAGCTAAATATTTTTTAATAATCGACGACAATTTTCGACTGGGAGTTTATGGTAACAGGTTTGGCAACGTAGCATAACAGTGTGCGGCGTTGTCAGCTGAAGACCAAAACGTCCCGTTTTTGAACAGAGCAACGTTGTCTATATTGCACACCAAAAGATGGTTGTTGTGCATGTTGCGTAATTGTTTTCTTGTAATGGCTTCAATTTTACAATTGAGTATAGTTGCCACATAACCAGCAACAGCTTATTTTTTTTTTTTAATTTAAGATGTTTTAACAAACTTACGTATCGGGCAATTCGAGTGGCTCCACAGTTTCGGAGGAAGCTATAGAGGGATCGTAGTAGAGTGCGGAGGCGTCCCAACAGGCCTTGCCCGCGATGTCACGCAGCAACACTCGCACTTGTTTGTCTGATGTCATTAGACCTGATAAAAGAACATAATAACCATAATGTTATTTGTATGTCATGTGATGATGTGATTTGAACTTTAATAAAATGAATAATATCATCTGCCTAGTCTTTTCCCAACTATGTTGGGGTCGGCTTCCAGTCTAACCGGATGCAGCTGAATAGTAGTATTTTACATGGAGCGACTGCCTATCCTCCACAACCCAGTTACTGGGTAATACGTGATACCCTTTGGTAAGACTGGTTGTCAGACTTTCGGGCTTCTGACTACCTTTTTTTTTTAATAAAATGAATAACGCTATATGTAAATAGCAACTATGTAGTAATAAGTGTGATTCCTGTCTATAATAACAAGACCAGCCTGTAAATGTGCTAATGCCAGGAAATTATCTCTACAAACGAAGTAAGAACGAACATTGTTTACCACAATTGCTTACTGAATTAGTATAGTTTGGCAATTACAGACCACTTTAAGTTCAAGTTTTAGAATTATATCTCACCCGGTGTCGTCGCAGCCGGCATATCCAACGCAGGCAGTTCAATGAGCGATGCTAACGTAGAGTCGCTCAGCCGTAACATCTGCACATGCGGCGCCGACAGCACGGCCGGGCCGAGCTCGCCACCCAGCGCGGGGCTGTCGTGTTGCTCGCACACCGACGATGACACCTGCCAGCCGTTCCACAGCGGCCAGTGGCCCAGGAATAGTACTAGCTGGGTGCATATCTGTGGAATAACATAAATTCAAGCTGTATTTTTGTATGTAAAAGTCGCGGGATACACCTGGACCAGGGAGTCACGGAACCGGGAAATATGACAGAAAAAAGGGGAGGCCTGTACCCATTCCGGTGATTCTGAATTGATAATCCTGATAAGATATTTCCCACACTTCACCAGTTTTCAACAAATTAAGTAAACAAAATGGCGAGAGTCATTACGCTTATCAGAGTTCTACAGATGAACAAGAAAAATGGCCGGTACATCGATGTAATCTATATTAGCTGCACGTATGCCTCCCGGGGGTATTGAAACAAGAGATAATTAATTGTGACTTCTGTCACTTCGGTCACTTATAGAATAATAAGTTTTTTTTGAAGCGAAAGTTACCGTTACCAATATCTTGGCATGTCAATTGTACAGAACCTTATCTGCCAGAACTAGCTGAGATAAAGACCCAATACATTCTTGAATGATCTTAACAGTAAACGCATCTCAATCGTAATATTTACCTTTTTAATCAACACTTGCTAAATTCCACTAAATACATGTTAATTGATTAAATAAACAAACTACCGTTTGAGCCCATAGCTTGACGTCTATCGTAGAGGCAGATGAAGTCTTTGGTCCCAAGTTGTCCAGTTGAATGTTGGGGTCGAAATCTTCGTCGACTGGCAGCGACAGGCCTTCGATGTCTGCTCCGTTAGTGCCTTTCATTACAGCGTAGAGAACCTGCAAAGAGTTGAATAGGTTTTTTTTTATTACGTTGCCCCACACTAAGAATTTCTCCCGAATGGATTCCCACACGTAACGAGTATGATGGTTTACAAATTGTAGTGTGTTTTGTGAATGTACGATTTGACACGATATAGGAAAAAAAATAAATTGTGACAGAAAGTTGAATACATAAAATATCAGGAGTATAGAATCTCCTAACACAGGCATTGTTTGGTTAACCTTTTTGTTTTATGAAAAACGTTGCCCCACACTAGGAATTACTCCTGTATCGTGGGTGCGTTTACAATCATTTAAAATCACATACACAAACAGCCAGACCCGGAACAACTACTTGTAGGTCATACAAAATATTAGTTCCGTGCGGGAATCGAACCCGCGACACGCAGCGCAGCAGTCAATCTTCGCCAACCGTGCGTTAGGAAGCTTATCAAGAATGGAATACTATTGCCTATCAGTTTCAGGCTAGTAAATTGCCCTGCTAATTTGTACTCTTGGCATTGTTTAGGAGGTAATCATTTTGATTGGTTGCTCGAGGGAACGGTCTTACGCTGCCCGCTTCCAACAGGTTCTTGAAAATTCATTACAATCTAATGAGTTCGGGAATCCGCTAGTTTGCCCGACGATCTAATGATTTGATCGTCGGTTCATTCTTGTGAGGCCGTTTATGAATTTATATAACTCATCAAGAGCTTTTTCCCTCATCATCTGCCTAGCCTTTTCCTAACTATGTTGGGGTCGGCTTCCAGTATAACCGGATGCAGCTGAAAACCAATATTTTACACGGAGCGACTGCCTATCTGACCTCCACAACCCAGTTACTGGGTAATACGATACCCCTTGGTAAGACTGGTTGTCAGACTCGGGCTTCTGACTACCCGCTTTTCCCCTAATATGTTTAATTTTGATCTGCTAGCGGCAAAAAAAAATTGAAATATATACAGCTACCATATATGACCATCCCAAAAATATGTCACATGTCTAACATTAATAGAAAATTGCTAACAAGATTCACAGGGCACATTTTGCAAGAACAAGTAAGTGTTTATGTAAGAATACCGTCAGCCCACAGTTTCGTGGAATGTCGCTATTCTATTTATTAGCACCCTATTACGTGTATGTGAGAGATAGTGTTGTCATCGAGTAGAAGTTTTAGTTTAAAACGGCGGGGCGCGGTGAGAATGGTACAGTCAACAGCTGATTCAGCCGTAGTCACCTCTCAAACAACCCACACAATCTCAACATGCAGAATATCGTGAGTATTTTGATATCTTGGATTTCAGTGATTTTGGGACATATCTTGATGTTGAGAAATTTGCGATAAGTGTGATAATTGAATTCCGAGATTCGTATATCGGTTGTAAGATCGGTAGACGAGACAATGGGCAAAATTTTGTACCGCGTCATAGGTATGTACGCGGTGAGACGGGGGTCAGTGCAGGCCGCTTATTCGTCAACGCTCACGGCGTCCCGCCTGCCGCCTCGCCGCGCATTTCTAAGGCGTGGTACAGCGGTTTCGGTAAACTATAGCTCGAGCAATATCTGTACGCATCTTCCCAAGATGTTAGTGTTAATTCCACGGTGCAAGCCCTAGAGTATGACGAAATTATCAGAATGTCTCAAATGCACGAATGCAATCATAATGATACGTAATATGACAGGAAATCAAAATCCTTGGCAAATAGTATCCTGTCCAGTGGAACAACCCAACCGCGAGATCTAACGGATGACTATGTTCTATGTTATGGGTTTGGTTTCCGCACTTAGTCCTTCAAGTGGACCATTCTGCGTGGGTCATGGCGGCCGTCGGTGGTAATTCCAACCAGCCTACCTGCCTCCAGAAGCTCAGACGTTCTTAACAGACCAGGGGGCCTAAAAGGGCCACTTTGGCAGAACCATAAAAGGATCACATTATGAATTATAATATGGCGAAGACAGTCCGTGTTTTTCTTTTTTTCACTACACTACGTAGATATAATCAAAGAGATTGGGATTGGATTGATTGGTATTTTAGCAGACAAAAAAAAATAACTGAAAAATCCTTCACCAATGGGATTTGATACGATTAACTTAACAGTTAACTGTCCATTATGATTCATAATGTTATCCTTTTATGATTCTGCCAAAGTGGCCTTTTTAGGCCCCCAGGAGACTGAATCAGTTTAACGGATGACTATTCTCAGGTACTCATCGCCCTCGCCCTATTCGCCGTGGCCGCCGCCGCCCCTCAACAACTGGGTCAGGCCCCCGCAGCTAGCCCCGTGTACATTCTCAAGCAGGACTCTGATGTCAGCCACGATGGATACAATTTCGAGTACGTATAGTTTTCGAGGTGTAAAAGTTGGAGAAAGCGAGTTTCCGACGCATAACCAAATTCTAAAGACATATTTTGCAGTATAATTGGAGTGGATAAACTCCATTTAAAAAGCTCAGTCTATATGCAAATGTTTAAAATAAAAATTGTTCGACATAGAAACTATGAACTTAGTCTATCACAGAAAACTCATTTCCAAAGTAGCATTTCGATTCTTGGTGCTATACCAGGAATCGAAGTTTGTATTTTGCTGAAACTAAAGTCTATTTTTTTCTACCCTAGCTTCGAGACCAGCGACGGAACCTCTCGCCAGGAGACGGGTACCGTGAAACAGATCAGCGAAGACCACCAGGCTCTAGAAGTCACCGGTAGCTACAAGTACGTCGGTACCGACGGCCTGACATACGCAGTCACCTTCGTCGCAAACGAGCACGGGTTCCAGCCCCAAGAGCACATTGAACACCAACAATAAGCACCAACGTTTGATGATCAAAAGTCACTATAAAAATGTTCCAACATTTGTGTGGCCAATGTTTGATCAAACATTAGTATTGTTACCATCATATTCACCAGTTTGTGTAGGTTTTACTACATGCGCTGACTGTTATTATTTTGTTATCTCTTTTGTATGATTATATCGCAGTAATATATTTTTGATTGAATTTGAATGTTTTTCCTTTCCATCCATTCCTATCTGATACGTAAACCAGTGACATTAAATAAGCCTTCCTCTCTTCCGTAGTCGGGTAAAATGATTTTATATTAAAACCTCTCCTATATTAAAGGAAAGTTGACAATTTAAGTTGACGAGCAAAATTTTTATTTTATTTTCTCAATCTTAATAAAATTCTTATCGTGATTCTAATCTAGAAATAGGCTTTTCAGCTACAGTTCTAGTAATATAATGATTTAGTTTACCTTTTTATTTTTCTTATTTTCATTAAATTCTGTCAATCTCACTGAAATCCTTTAATCTTCCAAAAGAACTAACCTTAAATATCATAAGCAACAGCGTCTGGTCTCCATCCTTCTCTTGCATCAGGTAGTTAGGGCCGCACCTCACTGCGAACTCCGCAAGACACAGCAGAAGTGAGCCTGCTAACGGCTTCACGGAATCACGCGCGCTACTGGGCGAGATCTGCGCTAGGCATGCGCAGATCCACTTGATTATTTTACCTGGGAAAATAGTATTAAAGTTTAATAAATTTAGAATGGTAGAAGGAAAAGTAATATGGACTTAAAATATTCTTTTACGTAGTTTTGAGCCCGATTTATAACTAAGATCACAAAACATCAACATATTAACTCTGATAAGAAAATCGTGGTAATTTTCATTCCAAACCTGTGTAGGAAGGCTTCTATTAATAAAAGTTACTTTGCTGGTTTTCCTTCACCGTTTTGGAGCAGTGGTGGCCGGCTCATATGAGAGTAAATCATTTCATCACCACTGCAATTAAAACGGTGAAGGAAACATGGCGAGGAAACCGGCATGTCCTAAAAACAAAAATTCGAAGACATGTGACATCTACCAACCCGCACTGGGCCCGCACTCCCTCTCACCGAGAGGAGGCCTGTGTCCCACCAGTGGGAACATTATAGGCTTATTATGCTTACTACTTTCAGGAAACCTATTAGATTTCCTATTGACAACTGGAATGCAAGCGTAACACACGGTTGAAAAGTAAAGAATATACATAGGAGAGACAGACAATGCTTCAAATGCTTTGGTTCCTTACCGGCAAGACCAGGATACAGCTCGACGATTCGGTCCGTATAGTCAGCGAGCACCAGAATGCAGTCACTCACCACCTTTGCGATGTTCTTGTTCTTCATCTGTAAACAATAGTTTATTGGTGTCATTCATAGCCGTACTTGGCACTGAAGATTGTTTTGTTGACAGTGATTTAGACTCGTACGGAATGTGGAACATTTAAGTTAGCGAAAACCTAAACATAAGAATTGAATGCGAATTTTAGTTCAATTTCGTAAAGATTTAACACTCAATTAAAACTAGCTTTATCTTCAAACACCTTGGCAAATTGTTACTAAAGCGAATTCCGAAATTACTACAAACTTTCATACTATAAAATATAATTTAATATTTTTGCTTTCCGAATGTGCTTATTATTTTATCACATTTCTGACGTAACTTCATCGAGTCCTATTAGGTGCTGACCGCGTAGGTATATTTCAAAACCATTCATAAGAAATATTGCGTAGTTGAGGTGTTCAATATTTTAGATGTTAATTGACTGACAGATACATCCAGATGCCTTTCACTATAGCCCGCGCGGAACTAGTTGACCGCGCCTTAGGTGGGGACGGGGGTGAGAGCGGCGGGGTTTCCTAAAGTTCGCAACACACGTACTGAGTAATGACAAAGCTGCTCACATACCTAAGGCGCGGCCAACTAGTTCCGCGCGGACTATAGCTACACTATGGGATGTTCTAATGTAAGATTTTTGTGGTAATACTTTTGATATTCGAGGGGCCCGTGGTTAAGTAATAACAGCAGCACAGGTCGATCGATCAGGTTAAGCTACGCTTGCCGCGGTTAGTTTGTGGATGGGTGACCATCTTTACTTACCGTGACCCCTCCGTGCCTCGGAAAGCACGTTAAGCCGTTGGGTCCGGATGTCATTCGTGGAACTTTGACAGTCGTTACGGGTAGTCAGAAGCCCGAAAGTCTGACAACCAGTCTTACCAAGGGGTATCGTATTACCCAGTAAAAGGGTGGAGGTCAGATAGGCAGTCGCTCCATGTAAAATACTGGTATTCAGCTGCAACCGGTTAGACTGGAAGCCGACCCTAACATAGTTGGGAAAAGGCTAGGCAGATGATGATGATTTTTGATATTCGCTCTAAATAATATCGTTAAAATAGTACGAATAGCATTATCGCGCAGCCATTTATAACTGACTGTAAATTGATATGGTGTGTCCAGATGTTCCCGATAGTCTTTTATTACAGCAGATAATATTTATTATGAATAATTTAATAATACGTGCATGCCGAAGGATACCTCAATGCGATACATCGCGGGCTGATCGGGGGTTTACCTTGATGCCTTAGTTCTGCGCGCGTGTCTATTAGCATACATTTGTTTTACATGGAGGTGACATCGGGGCAGTGAGCTAAATCGCAACCGCGAGGTATCGCAGTGAAGCATCTTCCGCATGCAATTATTAGGGCCTTGGGCCCTATCTTACTATAGGACACCTTGGTGGCGCAACCATTGTCGCACTTCCAAAAAATTTATGCTTGGTTGCGCTACCGATCGCCGTTTGACGCCTGGTGAGATACCCACCATAAAGCTGTGTGTATTTCGCAGGCAGCGTGACCATGGTTGCGCCAACAAGGTGTTCTAGTGAGATGTAAGTCTTAAGGGGCTATTACATCTTCCTAAATATCGGATCCGATATTAAGTCGTTCCTAAATTCAGGATAGTGTAATTGCATTTAGGAAGGAAGGATCCGATTTAGGATGCGATTTAGGACAAGAATGGCTTCCGACGTCCTAAATCTAAATCGCATCCTAAATCGGAACGGTGTAATCACATTTAGGACGCTCAGTCGCCGCTCGCCTGCCGTCGCGAGCGCATGTTTTTCGTTGATTGTATGCATAGGTATTAAGTAGGTACGAGTTTTTCATTGATTGTATGCATAGGTAAAAAGTACCTTTTTTTGTATAAAAGGTGTCACCAGATTTAATAATACAGGGTTATTGGTAAAACATTATCAACCTCCTATGAAGTCATTGTACTCATCATTATGAGCAACTTTTACTATGGGACCAAACCTGAAATGGCGAAAAAGCTGTTCCTTACATTTTGACGAATTATACGAACATAAATGTAGGGAACAGCTGTTTTTTTTTTCGCGATTATCAAATTCTGTTTATCAAATTCTTTTGAATTCATTCGAACATAATTTCTGAAGTCATCTGGTTCTAAAGCCCTCCTATTGTTCATGCTTGCTAGTTTTTAACGCAATAATAAATAATTTTTCACCCATCTCGTTCTTTTTAATTTTTAAGGAGCCAACCGCTAGGGTTACGATGATGCCAATTTTTTGGTTTTTCGTTAGTGTTGGGGCCATTTCGACATACTTATTTTTATTAACTCGACACGTCCGTCACTCGTCGCTCGTCCTTACCGACTGATTTAGTGTCCTAAATCGTGAACGTGTAATCAGGAAGCTCCAGCGACTAAATTTCTTGTCCTAAATCGGATCCTAAATATCGGATCCGATATTTAGGAAGATGTAATAGCCCTTTTAGCGCTTCAAGTCCCGCGTTCGTCTCAGTGCCGTTAAAATCCGTCAGTAATTTGTGACGTCACTACTGTCAGTTGTCTAAGTAACAACCAGAATTTTATACTTACCATATAGCCAGCATAATGTTGAAAATGCACGTATTACCCTGTCCAAATGCAAATTGAGTGTTGACCTTCAACAACAATCGACTTGCATTTGGGGTAGGCAATAAACGTGCATATATGGTGCAGCCTCCTTGATAAGCTAGGTAGAGCCGTATTTTGTCGCATGTCACATAGTTACGATATAGACTATGCTACATTCTGTGTACTTATCCAAGTTATAATGGCAATTTCTGATTATATTTGGATTGCATATAATAAAATAAGAATTCAAATGTTCATGGACACAAAGTGGCTTCATCCTAAAACGCATAGGTAAAAGCCGTGGTGAGAAATAAAAGTAGATTACCCATTAATTCAAGAATTAAGGATCTCTTGATCTCTACGGTTCAAAAAGCATTTTATTGTTATTACAATCAAAACACCTGACAGGGAACAGGATACATTCACGTCGACAGTTTTCGACCGTTCATTGCAACCATCTTAGACGGCACGGTTGGCGCAGTGGTTAAGCGATTGACTGCTGCGCTGCGTGTCGCGGGTTCGATTCCCGCACGGAACAAATATTTGTATGACCTACAAGTAGTTGTTCCGGGTCTGGCTGTTTGTGTATGTGAGTTTAAATGTTTGTAAACGCACCCACGATACAGGACAAATTCCTAGTGTGGGGCAAAGTAAAAAAAAAAAAAAAACTGTTAAGATGACCATGTCTAATGGTTACAACAAAAAACAAGTGCAATACGACTGACGTAACTTGGCGGGCCTGAACTTTGCGCAGAAGGCTGCGCAGTAAGTTTTTTTAGGTACCAAATGGTGACATGAGGCGAGTGCGAGTGAGAGAACATGCGCGAAAGTTCTTAGTGCCTATGTTCAGGCCCGCCAAGTTACGTCGGTCGTATTGTAACTGTGGTGATAATGTTGACGTACCATGAGCATCTGCAGCAGGCAGGTGACGTACGAAGGCAGCCGTGCGCAGTGCGTGCGCGTGGCCAGCAGATGGCACACGTGCGCGGTCAGAGCGCATGCGCCCGCGCATCGTGCTGCCGCGCCGCCTTCTCGCCGGCATACTCGAACTACTATGTTGAGGACGTGCTCCTGTGCCGAAGAATAAAACAATATTAGGAGATTGCTTGTCAATTTTAAAAGTTATGGAATCGGCCTCCCACCTAGATCTCCTTGGTTGGTCGGTCAACTATTTGCTATTAAAACCTTTGAACGGTTGACAATGAACCAACAATAATAATTATCGATGGAAGTTTCATTTGCTCTCTAGTAATTTTTATATATGTTACAATAAGTGTTTAATGAATAGGCATACGTAATAATCGGTTTGCAATTGCATAGCTCCAACTTACGAGTTGTAGGTTCAAACCCAGACATGATGCCATCGTTCCACGTGACTTGCTCGATCTAGTGTGGAGTTCATAAGCAAAATCCTGCCTTTGCGTCTTAGTTTTTTTTTTGTAAACATAGCTATTAAAGTAGACTTTAAGGAAATGTAAAAACTGTTTTTGGCAAATAAACATTATTATTATCGTGAAGAAACCGGCATATCCTAGAACCGAATTCGAATACATGTATCATCTACCAACGCGCACAGGGCCCGCGTGGTAAATTACAGTCCACTCCTTCTCGAAGAGAGGGCTATGTCCCAGCGGTGGGAACATTATAGGCAGATTATGCTAATTACGTAGGTCTATGCAATTGCGAACCGATTATTTTTCGATCAATGATTGACTATCAAGGTGACTAAAGTAGCAGATCAAGTGCTTGTATAATTTTGTAATCAGTTTAATCTTGAGAACGTACCTTGAGGTCAGGACAAGACACTGTGTTGTACTGGTGAGGGTAAGGCTGCAGCATGGGTGCGTTCATTAGGCCGTCGGGCAGCGATAGCAGTGACCCTAGGAATGTCACTGCAGCCGTGCGTGGACACTGCAACAAAACGGAGTGTCAGTACGCTGAATAAATAAAAAAAGTGCAATTTGTACTGACTGATGAGAAACATACTGCGTTAATTGTTTGGAAAACCTAGATCTTATAACGAGATACGGTGGAATAGTGTTTCTCCATTTTTTAAAGACGACCTAATCCCGGGTACCGACAGACCCGAAAGAAAGTTATTTTTATTTTTTACATTGTGTAATAATAATACAATAACATTAAACTTTACTAAGAGCTGTTCAGTCAAAATCTGTCAAGGGACTGGAAAAATGTTCTCACTCACCGAGGGTCCCATGTCCGAGGAGTTGAGCACGACAGTGGAAGCGTGAACGAAGTCGAGCAGTAGTAAGGAATAGCCATCGAGTGCTAGCGACAGATACCGCGGTGCCGCGTGCTCGACTAGTACGTCCACTACTGAACGATCTTCTCCGGTCAGACCTGGTGGAGACAAGTGGTTGTTTCAAGATGGTTCCGACCGATAATGACGTGCAGGAATCGACCAATCACAGACAAGACGAGAGTCGCGATGGGATTTTTAACCAATGTGATTAGTTACTTCCTGCACATCTCGTCTCCGCCTCAGTGGAAACGCGCCCTTAGAGTCTGGTTACGGATCTATGACATAATACGATAAAGTGGATGCATGGTGAATATGGCTCTTTCATGAAAATTTGACGTTTTCCATAAAATATTACATGGAGGGCTATTGATCATAAGTATTCAGTATACTATGATTATATGCGCGGATCCTGACATCTGCATAGCTATTCCCATTCGATACGTTTCAGTACCGAATCGAACATCAATCAACGTTAGGTATAGAAGGAGTCCTCTAAACGCTATTCACAAATCCAAAACCCGATAATGTTGTCAGTTTAAATCAAATAGACGACCGGCTCTTCCGATAGCTGTTTGTTGTCGAGGGCAAGCCAAGGTTACCTATCGAAATGTGTTATTCTCGACAGGATAGCCTATCGAATGGATGTGAATAGCTATGCAGCTCTGTAACACCATACAGAGCTGCTATTTGCAAAACCGTATGAAAATTTTGATTTGGTAAGCTACATTATCATCCACTTTAATGTACCTATGTGGGATATTAATCAATAAATTTTTTTCACAAGGTTCCCTAAACCCGCTACCTACCATGATGGAGCGCTCGCTGGTAAAGATGTAGGTGTGCCAAATGCAGGCGGTTGTTGCAGGAAGATGGCGCGCCCGGACCTTGCGCTTGCGTCGACTCGCATAGCAGACGCAATGCAAGAAGCTTGCCTGCCCTGGATGCAAGTAAAAATTACATGGGTCAATAAACACAAGCTTTAAAAGGTAAGTTTTAACAATGGTTAGGTTGTTTCCTCTAACTTGTGAATGCTAGAAGGGAGGTAGTGAAGAAAATAGGCGTGTGTGGTTAGAGAACGTTAAGAAAATTGGCGTGCCTTCAGAACTCCGTAACTTAAGCTACTGATGTTTTGTAGGAGTACGTTTAAATTATCACTCATCGGTTGATCACTTTACGATGGACAGGCTTTAGTGTAAGACCCAAGAAGGTAGGTGGCACATGCGCGTACCAGTCCAGCAGGCCTAGTGGTGGATTTTCATACACAAAAAGTAAAGGCATTTACAGGTAAACTCCTTAATATTACTTTTAAACCAGCAGTAAATACAAACGGAGTCAAGTGATCTCCTACTTTCTGACCCCAATCCATTCTTTTAATATTAAATTCTTCAAACGCACAGATACCACACTCACGTTAGTCACGGTTTCGCTTACAAATCTTTTAGTTATTTAATTTAAACGCGAAATTGGAAGGTACAAATAACAATTGTTATTAACGAGCGCATGTCAACAGTGCATTGAACGCTTCCATCATTTAGATTTCGCAATTGAATTTAGGCTACTCGGATGTTTATAATAAGGCTGAGTCATCGAATAAGAACAATAGATGCAGAACAATAATCTGTAGATAAACAAAAGAATAGCTGACCTGTGTGAGGGCGGCAGTGCCTCCGCCTCGAGGCACCATCCAGCGACCAAGTTGAACGGTACGTGTATCTCCGTGTTCCCATTGAGCGTCTGGTTCGCACTTATCTGCAACAAACACCACATGTCACCACCGAAACACAACTCGCTACTTCTCAAATACATCTTTAGTTATTTTAATGCATAAGTGCCTCTGACTCCTGATCGCATTCGAAAGACTTCTGATGCGGATGGATCATTGTTTTTGTCTTCATTTTTGAATTCCATTTCAAAATATTGTCTGTTTAACGAATATTATGACACACATAGTCTTCACATTTCTTAAATCTCAAAACAATCTTTGACACTCGAAGATTTATTATCAAAATACCCTCACAACGATTTATAAATGATTGCGTCATTATTTGTAAACAACAACCTCTTTCTTCCTGAGCCTCCTCAGGAGTCTTCTTTTTCCTGCTCTTCTTTCGCATTGGCAGTTCTTGAATACTTTCGATTTGGACAACAGGTCGCACAGACTCAATAAAACCATTCACGGAGCACAGGTCCTCGCGACCGATTAGGAACCATGTAGAAGGTATAATAAAACTCTATTTATGCAAACAATAACAAATGATGCGAGCGACGAGATGATTGTGAATGGTTTTCCTACAGCACCATCTGCCAAACATTGACAGATATCGACTGATAAGTTACTCCAGCGTGCCATTATTTGTGATAAACATTAACAGATGGCTTCGCTTCGGAATGATTTCATTACATAAGTGTTTATTCACGATACCGGTTCAATTTGAACGTTCTAAACGCGTACAATTCCAAGTAAACATTGTTTACTTGCGACGTGGGTGGTGCTGGGTAACCGAACTTGATTTAGCAGTTTTTTTGTAATTTGTACTTTCTCATACTTTGACCTATACTCATATTATAAAGATGTAGTTTGTAAATCTTCGGAACTTCGGAATGATAATCTTCGGAACTACTTATCCGATTCCCAAAATTATTTTCACTAATGGGAAGCTACAGTATTTTCGAGTGTCATAGAATACATTATACGTAAAAACAAAAAAAAAAAAAAAAACGCGGACGAAGTCGCTAGCTGGAGCTAGAATTTTATACGACACAGATAATAAGAACGACGAAATCTTCGAAATGCACTCAAGGTGTAAAATGAGTGGAGAGACACAGATGTGCGACAGATAACTAATTACGTAAATTATCATTGATGCGTCAATTCTTTCTACATAAAATGCTTTTGAAAGAAGCAGTAGGTAGCTAAAAAAGCGAAAAGGATCAAAACTCGTTGGAATCTATTCTATCTATCACCAGAATAATCATTTAGGTAAAAGGAAAATGTACTGTGACAGTACGGGACGGTCGACAGACGTACGCAAGCTGAATTCTTATTGTACGAAAAGCCTATACAATGCGAAGCCAGCTAAAACTGGAAATGTATAGCTTGATATGTCGTCCTGTGCATCGATGGATAACGGAGTGAAACCGCTGCAGGTCTTACTACGGAACCCTAAAAAAGGGAATACGTTTGTCAACAAAACAAAAGTTTTTTTTTAAACTCACCGAATGATCATCCTCGCAGACAATATCCGAATCCATGACTGAATTTTACATAAATATTCTAAGTTTATCAGGACAAATGAATACATATCAACAGGATATAATTATCAATACTAAAATAAAGCTAACATATACCTATTATGGTATTAGGCATGATGTAAATTCCGATTAGGATATTCCCAAATTATTTTTTAAAGAATAATAATTATTATTATTAGCCTGTGATGTCCCACTGCAGGGCAAAGGCCTCCCTACTCTCTTTCCACTTCTCTCTGTTCAAAGCTGTTAAGGACCAGTTCTTGTTGAAGGAGTCCAGCTCATCCCGCCATCTCCGTCTGGGCCTGCCACGATGTCGTTTGCCATTAAGTGGGACCCATTGGGTCGTAAGTTTGGCCCATTGTTCGTCTGACATGCTGCAGATGTGTCCAGCCCAGTTCCATTTTAGCGTGGCAGCTTTCCAAGTGACATCAGTTATCTTTGTGATGTAACGGATGGTCGTATTCCTAACTCGGTCTGTTAGTTTGATACCCAGAATATTCCGTTCCATAGCCCATATTTTTTTGTGGGATTGGACCTAAATTACTGATTTTTGTTTTTATAAGTAACAGACACTCTATGGCAAACAGCAACTACATTTCATCTTAATCAAATGAGTTAAGGATGAAAATGATATTGTATTATCGACCTCGTAAATGCTTTGCCGATTTTGATAACAATTCCGAGTAAACTGAAACTTCACTAAGGTTGAAACTACCTTACATAATCAAATAGACCTTGTCGTTTTATGACGTGCTAGTGGCATTCAACCGAGTAAAGCTATACTTGGTGGACTATACTATTGCGTGTAAAATAACAAGGATTAAACTGAGATAGAAAATATTATATATAAATCGTTTGGCAATGAGTCATTTCCCCTTTTGTCTAAGATAAAATATAATTTTGTATATGAATGCTGATAAGGAAGCCAATGGCATCTGTAGAGGAACGCATATTATTTTAATCTTTCTACAAAACTTATCAGTATCGCTCAATCTGTCAATCATTTGCAATACTTTGTAGGTCTTCATACAGGTACATCAAGCTATAAAATATAGTTGTTATGGTTAACTGCTTCGGACCCGGATTTAAAAATAGCTAAGGATACTGTCTAGAAGAAAATCACAACAGAAACCTAGTTAGCTAGTTAAATTGCTTATATAATCATCACCTTAATCGTAATAATACTTTCACTTTTTTTTTGCACTTTTTCAGAACCAGCTTTCGCAATACCTTGAGACAGTTTTTATCCTAATAGTGCAACGCGATTACAGGTGACTGCAATGAAGCTTTACCGATTTGAACCAATTCAATCGCGTCATCGTCACGCCTAGGTCTCCGTGATTCTATCGCATGCGGTTAACCGCATAGCACTATCACCAGTTACACCAAGTAATAGAACTTGACGAGACTCACCTTCAGCAGTGTACAATTGAGATGTATAAGATAGTTGTACAAGTTGGCGTGCGCATGCGGGTCCCGCAGCAGGTTGGGGTCGCCGAGCGCGGCCAGCATGCGGCGCCACAGCACGGCGGCCACGTCGGGCAGCCAGCCGCGCGCGCGCCCGCCCATCACCACGCCCACGCCCTCCCCGCCCAGCCCCAACACGGACTCGCCAGATTCGTTCTCCGTCCATTCTGGTATACCGATATCCAATGAACCTACTTTAACTTAATTAATGTATATCTAAACATGTAATGAATTGTACGAAACCTATTTATTACTTAAAGGGGAATGCGCTAAGACGCAACACGCCGCCTTGCAGTGGAAACCTCATGATTGCAATAAATGTTATTTTACAGGGGAAGATAAAAACTGTCTGAAAAATGGCCGTCTTGACGTTCCGAAGTTCTCATTACCATCAATACAAGGCACTAGAAACATCTTAGAGTTGTGCACGTTTGTCCTAAATACAATGTGGAGATGTCAATACGACAATAAATTAAAACACTGGCAATACTAATGCATAAGCGTATTAAGGAACTATCGAATAACGTATTATAATATTGAAATTAGAAAAGTGTTTTTTTCTATAAAACTAAATAGTAATGATGGACCGACTATGGGTTTTGCCAATCTTTGACTAGCTATAGTGACTAAATTAAGTATTGGATATATTTGGTCTAATTTTTGTCTGCAGACTGGGAACGTCATTTTTAGAAATACGAAGTAAAATTATTTATTATCGTCGACTCCACCTTGTGTGTATTTGTACATTAGGAGAATTTCTGCAAAACAATACATTTTTCTTTGCGAGGTTTTCACTGCATGGCAACGAATAGTTGCTTCAATTTGTAAAAATCGTAAGAAAATTTGAACTTTATGGGCTAAGTAACTTAGCGCATTTACCTTAATTTGAGCCGTTTTGTTAGTGAAGCTGAGATCAGATAATTGCAGTATTAATTAAAGCGCAATAAGTAGCACAAATTTCTGTTGAAACAGAATATTTGCGCAACCTTCCGATCTTGAACACAACGTTAAATTGGTTAGTATTTGTAATATTTTAAAGAACAAGTGATGTTTAAGTCACAATTGGCTCGCAAACAGGTATGTTTTATTACTTCAAGTTTTTATTACTTTTAGTCGCCTTTTTTAGAGTAATGAGCCTTTAGCTTACTCAATATTTAGCTACACTGGTTCAGTAAAGTGGCAACATCTCATCATTGTTTAATACTTAATGCAATATCGAGTAATCAATTTTAGCTAACACGTGGCGCAATCAAAATTTACATGATGAGATATCAATATAATCTGTTTTTATTCGTTTTTTTTTATCATTCCTTCTTTCGAAATATTTTTATGAAATTATGAAAGACAAAAACAAATGAAAACTAAAGAGTTTCGATTACATACCGACATTTCCGCCATCGGAAGCCAAATCTATCTGCAAAGGAGAATCTTTGATGGAACTACTTTCTACGCCACTCGAAGGCGCGGGCGACGGCGAACGGGAACCTAAAAAATAAGGAAACATTAAAAAATATTCTTAATTTAGATTTTCCGTTAACAGACACCTGAAGGCTTATTCTCGTAATTTAAAACGTTAAAAATCTAGTCGCAGTCTCATCTCAGTGACGTAAAAAATGTCCAAAACTTGTCAAAAATGTTGGGAAATTAGGTATTTTTGACAGATTGATACTGAGATCAGACTGTTAAGGTTCTTAAAATTCGGAGAATTGGCCCTCAGATAATCACGCATGACGTCATTTGTAAATATTTGTATCGGTCAACTACACGTCAGGAAGTAAGAACACTTGAACTACGAAACCGCCGTTACTGCTACGCATTAAAGGCCAAAAGTCACATTATTGTTAACATGAGTGTGCAGTTGACTGTACATACTACGACGAATCCGGGACCTGTGGCAGTAATCGGACAGTAAGCCACATTTTACCCAACCATTTAAACGCACCAGTCAGCTTATATTTTTTTTATATAATTAAATTTATTATTGTTCCAAAAACAGTGTTACAAATTATTTGTCCACCAGTTATTGATAAACAAAAACTATGCAATACAGTATTTAAATAGTGGAGAAAATCACCTGAATCCTGTACTAGTTATAAAAAAAATATCACAGGAGAGAATATTTTTTTTAATTGTGATATTTTTTTATATTTTTATTTAAAATGAGTCAACGTATTGACATTGTATGTAAACCGGTGTTTGTTGGAAAAAGCTAATGAGTAATAGAAGGATGCATGAAAAAGTAGGAACCAGTTGGTCATTAGAATAAAGTAACTGTCTTTCTTCACACAGCACCCTCACACAGCCTACTCATGAGTGTGTTGTGTGAGTGTGCAGTGTAGGTGTGTTGTGAGTAAGTTGGTAATAAATGTATTGGAAATGAACTTACCACTAGCTGAATCTCTCTCTTCATTTGTTGTCGAGTTTCGTAAGGAGTCTAATGAATACCATCTCCTTGTCTTGTCGTTCGCCGGTTCTTTGGTATCTAAACAAAAGTAACATAACAGATTAGATACCTGCATTTTAAGAAGTAGTTAAGTACAATGTTTGTAGCACTTCAGGCGAATCCGTGTCATTGAAATCTTATATCTTACGCGCTTTCTAAAACCTTGATCAACACACTGATTGGTAAATCAGCAGTGAAATATCGTTGGCTTTGATTAGCATAATCAGCCTATCAGTAGCGAAGGGTTTCAGCGGGATTGTCCGAAAGGGTTACCGCTGGCCCGGAACATAAAGGGCTAAGGAAGGAACACGGGTGGGTTTTAGTCAGTAAGAGTCTGACACTCCCTTCCGCTCCACCCAGAGCGGGAGGGGTCAATTGATGATTAACCATCAGAAAAAAAAAGGGTCAATTTTTGTAAGAGGTAAGCCGGAGTAGATATCTTTAATATGATTATATTATTTGTCTATACAATACTGACTGTGCCATTTTTCAAAGGGAAGCCGGTAGGAATCGAGTTGTATGGAACCTTCGCCACTGCAGCCTATAATGTTTCCACTGCAGGGACACAAGCCTCCTGGCTCCTCTCTGTAAGAGGGAGTGGGTCGTAATCCACCACGCGGGCCCAGTGCGGGTTGGTGGACATCACATGTCATCGAATTTTTGGTTTTAGAACATGCCGGTTTCTTCAAGATGCTTTCCTTAACCGTTTTTAGAGCAGTGGTGATGAAATAATTTACATACCTAAAGTAAAGGCCTGCCTGGAATCAAACCTACGACCTGCAACTCATAAGATGCCTTATCTTATGAGTTGCAGGTCGTAGGTTTGATTGTCCCCACTGCCCTAGCTGCATTGGTTTTTATTGGTTCACCAATATAACAACATTTAATCAAATCACTTCACATGAAATAATATGGCCGCGTCCTAATCAAAAGCGATAGTCGCGTGAATTTGATAATATTTTTTTTTCTACCGTTCCGGTTCACCAACCAAAAATAAGTGACATATGTATAAACGCGACGATCGCTTTTGGTTAGGACGTGGGGTATGACTACAGAATAAATCGAATTTGCTTTCATAAACCGGAGGAACCTATGCTTCAATTCATATTCTCAGATAATTTAGGATCGGTTGCACCAAGGGCAACGTTATTGTGTGTCAAAGTTAATTTTAACAGTGACACTAACAATGACCATAGAATAGAGTTTCTGTCACGCGCCGACGTCCCGATGCGCGACATTTGGCCTTCTCACATAAAAATGGTTTCCTTTTTAGGGTTCCGTACCGAAATGGTAAAACGGAACCCTTATGGTGAGACTCAGTCTGTCTGTCACAGCTGAAAACTTATCTCCGAAGTTTGCAAAGAGAAAAATCTGAAATAATTCTATGTGATAGAAGTTTATGTAAAGATTACAGGAAAAATAAAACGAAGTCTTTAAATAGCACACTTTTTTAGAAATCATCAACAAAAGTTACATTAATTCCAATATCGGTCAAGAGATGGCGCTGACATAAAACTGCAATATTCTGCACCGCAGTGCACAGTGTGTTAAAATTCTCTGACTAATATAGGCCTCGCCGATGAAAATTTAAAAACATGATGGTACAGAACCCTCGGTGCGCGAGTCCGACTCGCTCTTGCCCGGATTTTTTAATCATTCATTTAGTCGATTCTTTAGCTACCAGACTATTACTGCCTCACAGGATATTAGAACTTATTCAGTAGTAATAATAGAGGTTGAAGCCGCGCGAAACGGCTGTCTCACTGGTGTGACGGCGGGGCTTGACGGTTTTGGGTCGGGTGTCTCCCCCGTGTGACGGCTATGTTTTACCGGTACCATTCGAAACTAAAATGAGCTCCATCGGTAATTGATGCAACACAATGAAAAGATGCATGCGCTACAACTAGAGAAACTAAAATTGATATTATATGTAGAAAAAAAAAGTTTATATTAGTAAACAAGTATGATTAAACTATGTTACATTCCATCGCCTACTTATTCAATTATGCACTTTAGAGATTTGGTTTATCAAGATGATTTTTAATTGACCATCTATAACATAAAAATGAATCGCTGAATGTGTTGCTAAGCGCAAATCTCGAGAACAGCTGAACGGATTTCGCTAATTCTTTTTTAGAATATTCATTGAAGTACGAGGATGGTTCTTACGCAGAGAAAAATTTAATATATATATGGGAGTAGGGTAGAAGAAGGGTATAAGTAGTGTAGGAGTAGGGTAGGAGTAGTGTAGGAGTAGGGTAGGAGTAGGGTAGGAGTAGTGTAAGAGTAGGTTAGGAGTAAGGTAGGAGTAGGGTAGGAGTAGGTTAGAAGTAGGGTAGGAGTAGTGTAGGAGTAGGGTAAGAGTAGGGTAGGAGTAGTGTAGGAGTAGGGTAGGAGTAGTGTAGGAGTAGGGTAGGGGTAGGGCAGGGTAAGGGGTAGGACACCACGCAAACGAAGTAGCGCCGGGCAGCTAGAAATAATTTATATGGCAAAACAACGTTTGCCGGGTAAGCCAGTTTGTAATAAAAGGCCCTAAAAATTTTGGTTGTAATGGAGTTTTAATTTTGTTTTGTAAAACATTAAGCTAGTTGTTTCAAAACGTGATAATTACCTCAGATTCTGAATTATAATGTAAATATAAGTGAGATTCGTAGAATGACAAGTATAGTGACGTCAACATACCCATATGCGTTTGCGTATGTTTCCCCAAATGAGGGTCACTACGACATCTCGTTAGCTGTCGTCGTGTGCTGCCAGTTTCTTTGCGAGGATGTGCTTCGTGGCCTGTTTTTGGTGATTTGCCTGCAAAGAAAACTTTCGTTAATAAATTGAGTTTGTGTTTAATCCATCATCAACCGCTGATTGAATTTCAACGGCGATGTTTGATTAATGACCACGGGGCGTGAGTGACATTTTCAGTTTTTTGTGAAAGTCGCGTTTTAATGGTCGATGTTATAGTAAATTATATTCGCGATAAAGTTGGATTAGCACTGTGACGCAACCCGTGCGCGCTTCATACAACGCAACAAGGAACGCCGCGCAACGAGGATTACAAACTTCATAGGAGAATGAAGATTGTAATCCTCGTTGCGCGGCCCATGCGGGTTTGCCTCAGCCTGTTAACTTCTACTTGAGAGTCTATTTCTATAATTGAGAGAAGTCACTGTCAAGTTTCGTAGTTGCATAGATAGCAGATGTTGGGTTGTTTTAAATCAGGGAGAATTACAAATTATATAACACTTACCGGGTGTCCTAGTGCTATGTTGTGCGGCGGCGTGGTGCGGCAGTGCGGGGCGTGGCAGCGGCGCGGGCGCGGCGACCACGCGGCGGCCGCCCCGCCCGCGCTCGCCGCTCATACTTTCAGACAGGTCCAGTGAGTATACGTGACGAGCTAGCACGCGGGTTAAAGTTTCCATTGTTTTCTAGAACAAGGACACAACATATTTGAGCATTTACATATTTTTTTTGCCACAAAAATAAATATGTTTACAACAATTTTAACTGTAAGCGAAAATCAAATTTTAACTCCATAACCCAACTTATGTTAGCGAGCGTTTTTTCTGATTTGAATATTGCATAATTAGCTGTTTGTTGTTCCTATTTAATACAATAAAATATTTATTTCGAGGCACGTACAGTGGAATTTTCAAAAACAAGTGGAAGTTATGAACGACGAGGTGATTACACTAACCGGTAGATCAACCGCTTCAGACCCGTTTACGTTGACGCCGAGCCGAAAGTTGGAATGGAAATTTAAATTCCAACTTTCGGTTCAGCGTCAACGTAAACGGGTGTTGGATTGGTCAAGTTGATATGGGGTCCGATAACCATAAAACAATATGCTCAGGTTCACACGGGCGATTTTTTTCGTGCTCTAGATTTTCAACAGCTGAAAATTAGTGTGTTTTTTGACGAGCTGGGATGCGCTCTGTTGGATTCTCAATGCTCGGCTCAACACCGAGAGTTGAAAATCCAGTGCGCGATAAAATCCTGCCGCGATATTGTTACGTCTATGCGAACGTGGGCTAATATTGAAGTTGGAAAAAATATAATCTTGCCAACTTACCGCCCACTCCTTGATAAGATCTTCCCAATGCGTTAACCTAGTAAGCAGTTCCATAAAGTTCTGCCACAGCTCCGGTTTCACAGCTACGTTTAAATTCGCCTTGATCCATGTCACTATCAGGGTTTGGAACAACGCTGGTGCCAGGAAACCTCCTATAGAGTAAAATGTTCATTAAGATCATACAGGAGAAGGGCATAAAGGTGTCTGCGATGGTTTTGCTCACCTAGAGATTCCTGTTTCCGTTTTGGCGGCACTTTTGTTAGTACCAGGGATGTTATTTGGAGTAGTACTAGCAGTAACTGTTCCCTGTGGAAGAAAAAATTATTTGAATTAAATGCTGAGTTTAGAAAAGGCCGTAATATAGCAACTTTACAGTTTAAACAGCCTTTTTGTGGAATTCTATTGACTGTCACATCATCTGCCCTTTCCCCAACTATGTTGGGGTCGGCTTCCAGTCAAACCGAATGCAGCTGAATACCAGTATTTTACAAGGAGCGACTGCCTATCTGACCTCCACAACACAGTTCCTGGGTAATACGTGCATAATCCCCTGGATGGAACGGATGTCAGACTTTTGGGCTTCTGACGACCAGTAATGACTGTCAAAGATTCACGAATGACAGCTGGGACCAGAGGCTTGACGTGTTTTCCGAGGCACGCAGGGATCTTGGTATGTAAAGATGGATCGGATCGATTGGGATATATTGACTGTAATTTTAACATTAGCTAAGGATCAGGTCTAAATATCATCAGCCCATACCCAAGATCAAGTAGTTGTTTTACTTGGTGACTATTTAACAAATTCTAAATGTAACTGGTTCAATGTAATTGTATCAGCCTTTTTTCTAAATCTATATACATAAAATTCAAACGCCGTGCGTTAGTCTCGCAAAAACTCTAAAATTGCTTGACCGATTGTGATGAAACTTTGGTCAGTTGTTGTGTGACCTCTTAACAAAAAGGCATTGCAACACATACCGCGAATGAGTTAGTCATTTATAATTAGTGTTAAGATAAATATTTTTGCTTTTTCTATGGTAGGTATTTTTTTAATCACCCGTATCGCTATCAGTGAGATCTGCTTACCATGTATTAGCATCCATGGCAACGTGCATGACCATATATCTGTAGATATTGAGCACTCGCTTGCACGTATCAGTCTGTTCCTCTAACAACTGTTGCTGACTGAGCGCACCAGGCGGCGCCACCGGCGATGCGGACGCTAAGAACACGTTTGCCGCTTGCGTCATGAATATTTGTAGGACGTTCTGCAAAAATGTGTTTTATTTAAAAGATGAAGATATATTTATAGCACAGTATATCTGCATTAGTTATTATTTTAAACATAATATTTTTAGGCTCAACACTCAATAGTCTACCCAAAAACTCGTGCAGATTATAGCATACATTTTCTTTTAAAGTGGGTTATACATTTCTTTTGGCACAAAATTGACTCCAAACTTTGTTTTTTTATGGTAGTAAACCAGTACACATACTACACTACTCTACATATATTATTTTAATTACACACTCATGCAATAGTTTTAGTCTAGTCTCGAAAACAATAATTTTCTTTGATTATTAGGGTGTTTAAGGGCTTACATGACCTAAAGCGCGGTCACTGTCGGACTGCAAAGAAAAGAAAGAGAAGCGCGATGACACAACCCTGGTAATTTATTGCAAAATATGAAGCAATTATCTATTTACAAAAAATCTATTGTTTGGACTAAAAAATTAAAACATTACTAGTGCTTTAGTATGTTGCGTAGAATAATCTAACAAATAAAAAGTAATTTAAAAAAATTAAACCGACTTCAAAAAGAAATTAACTCAAAATTATGAAATAACTTTAATTTCGGAAGTCTGTGTCTTGGGATCTGTATTTTAGTTTTATGCCACCGACTTCCGAAATTAAAGTTATTTCATAATTTTGAGTTAATTTCTTTTTGAAGTCGGTTTAATTTTTTTAAATTACTTTTTATTTCGTAATTTTTAGTTTTTGCACTAGTATTTGACCAAGGTTTTGAGATGTTTTCCCTTTGACACTACACCCGTAGCTCTTATCAATAAGCCAGGCCGTCACACTTACACGTATTAGTCCATATCTTGAAAATTACTGAATCGATCTTGATGAAACTTGCACTGTTCCCTAAGTTGAAAAAAGTGTAAGCCAATAAAAAAAAAATGGTCACGATCCGATTAATAGTTCCGGAGATATGCGTGGACAAACATACATACATACATACATACATACATACATACATACATACATACATACATACATACGTCTATGAAATTTTGTATATTTGTTTGGAAGCCCTAATAGATCATCATATGTGAATATAATGCAATTCCAATAATATTACATACATACGTATCGAATTGATAACCTCCTTTTTTTTGAAGTCGGTAAAAATCAGAATGATTGTATGTAATTAGTATGGTTTTTATTTTTAAAAGAAAGTTTTTAAAGGTATCTTCATGATTTTTTTCTATCGTATCAAATTAGTTGTATTATGTTTTCAACACACTATTTACCTTGCATATATCCTGAAGAATATCATATATTTTTCTGATTTTGTTTACTGTAGTCGATCATATACTTTTATTGCTTCTAAAACTTACGTTTTATGCGTTAAGGTCCTGTAGTCCCCTTAACTAAGAAGTTAAAGATTTATGCAGTGAAGAACCTATGTATTACTAACACACACAACTAACACGGTATCAAGCCTAAGGTACGAAGGTGGGAACCGAGCAGGAAGTCTTTAAGGGGGAAGAGCCAGGGTAGCCCGCGAAATTCAAGGACATCTTTCAGGTGTCGAACACTTTATACCCAAAAATTAAACTGCCGGCCACAAATACTACTATTTTCTTATGGGAAATAAAATTTTGGGCATCTTTTAGTATTATAAAAAAAATAAAAAAAACTACTTTTAATTGAATTTAAAATCCTGAACATGTTTCAACTACAAACTTATTATTACAATATGATTTTTGGCGTTTTCAATCTCAAATAGCAGCCGGTTAATGGTAAATTATTGCGGGGTTATAAAAATATTGTAAATGCCTGAATATACTCTTTAGGCACCGAAGAGTATAAGAATTAGAATTCCAACTTCTCTAAACATCCTTATTTTTTGTACAAATCCTGCCATGATGCTTTTTGCAGTTTGCAGGTCAGTGCCAGGTGGTATGCTGAACAAAATATGATGCACGGCTGTAGCAAGTATGTGCATTATAATGATTAAAATCATTAATACAACCCTCTCAGTTCATATCATCCTACTGAATGATTATTTTATGAAATATCAACGGTCGCGAATCACATTTTGTTCAACATACAACCTGACACTGACCTGCAAATTGCAAAAAAAGTAAGAAAATCTGAAATTTGCGGCCTGCCCTGGCGTATAACTGGTATAAAAACGCATAAGGAAGGCAAGAGTCACTTGTACTCCCCGTCATTGTGAATTTTTTGTACTGGTCCATACCTGGGTACCTTCTGGTTACGGAGATATTGAAGGTCCAATGGTGGTTTGTGGTTCCAACTTTTTGTCACAAATGCAAGTTCTAAATGTTATAAGTAACTTTAAATACCCCACAACTCCTGTACCGTTGCATGCACCCATAAGGACAATATTTTGCGTGCGTTACATTGTGCGCTCCCGTAGACAGCGATTTGGCACACCTAAACTAAAAATCGTTTTACAGCGTATATAACGGCTGCGTGATGGGTCTTTTTACACCCTATATACCCTTTTAATATTGACATAAAGTTAATTTTGTGCTAACGAAATAACACGAATGTTTTCCCGAATACATCAATTGTAGTGTTAGTATGAGGTTTTTGAAAAGATAGGACACAATATAGCATGCGTTACCTGTAACCCAGCCCGTACCATAACGTTATCCCGTCCCACAGCGCCGAGGTACGAGTCGTTGCGCAGGCGCCGCGGTGGGGCAGCCGGCTCGCCGGCCCCTTGCTGCTCGAATGTGTTCTCTACTAGGAATGGGGGTATTTCTGCCACCTGTCGAACAAAACATCAGATAAATTTTTTGGGATGGAAAATTCGTAGCATTGTCGAAATATGGTAATTTAATAAGTAGGAGTTTAAATACAAACTCGTTTCTAAATCCACGAAAGTGTCAAAAGAAAGTTGTTTTATTACTTGTAAGTTTAGTTAGCTTACCTATAACTGTGTTATCAGGTTTTATTAACTTATGATGAAGATAAGTAAAAGTGTTTTTTTTTACACTGGATAGAATTTGATTGACTGCGTCCGGTCTCTCTCGAATTAGACATTCATCCTATCTAATCTACCCATTAATATATTACTACATATTATAAAACAAAGTCTCCCAGTCGCGTCTTTCAGCCTGTCTGAACGCGATAAACTCAAAAGCTACGAAACGGATTTTCATACGGTTTTCACCAATGGACGGAGTGATTCATGAGGAAGGTTTAGGTGTATAAGTCATTCAAGTTTTGTGTAAATTGGCAGAAATATGACGATGATTGTTGAAGATGTCGGAACAAATCATGCCGACTGGGTGCTTTACTGGCGTGTGCCGCGTAAACCAATAGAGTTGGTAACCGGTGTTACATTCCAGTGGCATATTATCTTCCGTCATCCACGCAGGTGAAGCCGCGGGCAAAAGCTAGTTTTTTTAATTAATGATTAGCAACTTTCGAATTCAAATCCGAGTTTCAAGCTACGGTATCTTGGTATAACGACTTAATCGACGTAGTATTTGCATTGCTTATTCTTGCAGTACAACGTATAATCAGTTATGCATATCTAACACATTGGTCGCTGTCGACTCGCCTCGCGAGCAAACAGGGCGGAACCAGCCGAGCGAGGAAAATTATGATATACACATCTGAATAAGGTTAGATGTATGTTAAGGCAAGTGTAGAGAAACTTAGAAGAAGTACTAGAGATCCTGATAGTTTAAAAGTTTTAGGTTTAGAGTAAAGTTTTAAGTTTAAAGCATAATGTACTCAAATAGTACCAGGTTTCCGAAACCCTGATCAGAACTCTGATTGGTTAAATAGTCCTCCAGACCGTATTTCGGCCATAGCGGCAATCTCAACGGAGACTCACCTTCAAGGGAGATATTACAGCGCACAAGTGTGCGCAGACACAGGTGCACTCTCTCCTCCCTCACTCTCAACAAGGATCGACTCTCTCGATTGGTAATTGTTCTGTCAAATCTCATAACAACAGAGCTGATCACAGCAATTGTCTAAATTCAACCGATTTTCATAAATCGTTTACCGTTTTATAGTAGTTTTCATTACCGTTTTATAGTAATTTTAAACCGGGTGCTTCAACAATGAAGAATCTCGGTACTGATAACTTACATTCATCTGTATCCAGTCCTTGTACAACGCTATGACGCGTCTCACAGCGGCGGCGTGTGAGAAAGGCAAGAGGAACGCTTGCCGGAGCACCTCTATCGTGAAGTCGACGTGTTCGCGCGACGAACAACAGAGCACATCGCGCACCACTAGTTCGGAACTCAGCTCTTCCAATACTCCGGAACCTGGGTAGTACGAAAATGAAGTGTTGAGAAAAATGTTGGAAAAATCTACATATATGACTAAGGACATCAAAGCGAAATAAAGACTTTCTGGGTTATGTAGTATCTATACTCTGAGATGGAAGGCTTTGTCTATGAACAAAGGACACACCCACAAAATAAATTGTTATACTATGGTATTTAATGATGAAGCTTAGGTATAACTGGACCTATCGCGCAGCCATGAGGCACACTATACTGTGTCAAAGTTTTTTATTTTTGTGTAGGTACCCTAACCTGGGTCAAATAAATTGATTATCTTTCTATTTGAGAAATTAGGAAAAGATCTCATTTTGTAAACCGTAGGTTCCCTTTAGGTTTCATCTAATAAAGCAGGGGATGGGTGATGCGCGTACGCATACGCTTTACAAACGTTCTATCACCCGAAGTTTTTGTACTATCGACTCTGCGACACACATAGCTCTGAATATTTTTGCAAAAAAACGGTTTAACTTGGTTCGGGATTTTTTTAATGAATAAAATTAATATATTTATCGAAATCTGGAGCAAACTGATAAAAAGTCACAAACCTGACTCCAAGCTAGGATGCGGAGTATTAGAAGCAGAATCATGAGACGAAGCTCTACTCGAATCCGATGGATGACCCACAGTGAAGGAAGTTTCTTCCTCATGATGTAGCGACGTGGCCGGGGTAGGCGTGTTCGAGTGTGGTAAGTGCGAACCGGTGCTGGTCATAGAAGAAGGCTGGCCACCGTCACTGCCTTGCTTCTTCATGAAGTGCGCGTAGCTCGCGACCCATTTGATGAGCGTCACCCGGCATAGTACGTAATCGTCCTCTAAGATGTTGTGTTGGACTGGAAGTTCTGAGGGTAAAAGTTGGTGTTATTAATTAGATTTCTACAGGCATTAAATTTCAGAAATTGGAAAAATCAAACTAATTCTTGTGTGATGTGGGCACACACCTTATCCCCATGGCACAGTGAGTGATTTATGAGTATAAACCATTCGCAAGACTTGGATAAAATAAAAAGACTAAGTTATTTTAGTAAGATTTTTGTTGATAAAACTAGCTCACTATTCTCTAAAAATTTTATACAGGGGTTAGATCAAGGTGGTCATATCAGTATAATAGAATGCAACAGCTTACCTAAATTAGGTTTATAAAGTGAATTCTTGACATTAAACTGAGGACAGATCACAGGCAAATAATAAATCTTAAATTTCTCCAGTAGAAATGCGAAACATCTCATTGCCTTTGTATGACATCTGTCCCTCCATTGGATCTTCGTAACTGACGTGGCCATTCCGTCGAGAAGTATTTCAAAGAAATATTTGGTCTCATTGTCAACAGCCTTTTCGTTAGCACTTGGTGGGAGAAGTGGTTGAATCTCTACACTCTGGACTGGGTTCAAGGCATTTGTATCATGGAATATGGAAGCTGAGACGTTAGCCAGTTTCCCCATGATCCCAGTTGGTGTTTGCTCCACTACCACTTTCTTTGCATTATCTACAGCAGAATTAAAGTTCGGATGGTGCATTATGTCTTCTATACTGAAGTCGCCGGAGCCGTGTGTTTCGTTTGCTGTAATGTTCGGCTTAAGAGGAGATCCAATCGGTATGATGATTGGCTCCGGCATGCCAGGTACGAGTGTGGCGAACATTTTGTGTACTTCATTCGGAGCATTGTCACCAAGTGCTTGGTACCACAGTAAGAAATATCTAAAAGCAAATATTGCATTAGAATCAGCTTTTCATTGGACTACAGAGATTTGTATTTTTATGATTACTGGTACCTGATAGCTTCTGCTCTTAATTTCTGTGAGTTCCCACTATGGAGGAGTTTCGAAAATATTCTCGTCAACGAGTGTAACTGCCACCTTTTCCCGATCAGCTCTGGCAGGAGGCATAATACTTTGTCTAGAAGGGACAACGCCCCTTCTAGCTCTTCTCTGCCTGCCTTGTGTACTAGAACACATAACAAATAATTGAATTTGCAAGTAAATGAGACAGTGTAAGGTTACCATGAGTGTTACGTGAAGCTGGAAACAATGTTGTTTTAATATGGTCATTAAAGAACTATTGTTTTCTATTGTCCAACCCATTAGCGACATATCTGTTAGGCGTGACTCAGACTTTTGTTATGGACATTTTAATTTATCCTTGTTTAAATACGGCCTGTAAATGGTAAAACCTCTGGTCAATATGTAAATTATGACTTGGCTTACTCAATAATGTTATATAGGATGGCGATTCAGTCACCTGCATCCGCCAAGGGGGTGATACTACCCGTCATTCGATTACCCACCCGTCATTCGATTACCCCTACCCGAAACTCTTCGATGAGTGAAAAAAAAAACAAATTCCTATACAACAATTTCTAGTTCTATTTACAGTTTTCGAAGCACGTATGATTTTTTTTTAATTTTTTTAATTTCAGGTAAAGTTTCATAGCAAAAGTTGTTTAGAATGACGTGTAGAATCAGTCTCTTTACGGATGCAGGTGACTAGATCGCCACCCTATATAGGTATACAGAGACCAGCTGGTCAATAATTCTATGACAGTACATGCTTATCATCCCAAGGCAAGTGATGACAAATCCAGTGTATATGATAAGTTGATGGTTAATCTAATGAGATAAGATAATGACATCTACCAGGATCAATGTCAAGCACCAAATTCAATGCACACATGAAAATGATTTCTATTGCATAGAGGAGCTGAATAATGTTTAAAGTTTTGGTATATTTTTATAATTTGTTCTCTTCTGGATGGCAAGGACATCGACGCGCAAACTGTAACCATGACGTCACACATGTACATACATGATTCAAAAGACCCTAACATAGAAATTTTTCATTGGTAGTTAAAAAAAACAGCTGTTTTATGGATAATTAAATATGTGTGAAATCAAAATGTATCTAAATAGCTTTTTAAAAATAAAACAACAAAACATGTCAAAGCAGCGGGCTTCAGATTTATGTATTGAAATGATAGTAGGAAAAAAATATAAATAAACTTGAACATTGTGGTTTGTAATTATACAACAAATTATGTCATCTATCTTTATAAATAAAACAAAGTAGGTCAGTTGCACCATTTATAACTCAAGAATGGTTGGACCGATTTATATCATATATATATTTATTTATGATCTTTGATTTGTTGGATTTGTCTCTGGCCCGAATAGCAGAATAACTATTAAAACATAGAAAAATTTCCTCATACATTTTGTATTTATTGATTCTCAGGTGGTACGAAGTTCGCTGGGTCAGCTAGTAATTACCTAATAATAACTTTAAACATTTTGGAAAGAAAAAGCAGTAGGACACAAAATAGGCTAACAAAAAAAAAACTTTAAACATTATTCAACGAGTTTATATAGTACATGGCAAAAAAGGTTGATTTATGGAACATGAGTGACTGTCTGATGATCAAAACACCCAAAACTCACCGAGATGAAATGGAAGTTCTGTAGGTACCGCAAAAAACAGAAAAATAATAAGTAAATATGTGTGTACATTGGAATCATGTATCTATGTCAACAAATTATAATGGCAGTACTAATTTTGTCTATATTATTAATTAATTTCTATAAAACATTTTTGATTCTGTGGTTCATCTAAAATTTCTTTAAAATGAATGTATGTACAATTTTCACAGGTATGCAAGATGGAGACATCACATCACACTCAATCACTCGTTCTTCTCAACATGAAAGTTAGGATTTCCAATTATTTATGAGTTTTATTTACAACAGTTTCTAACAAACATTGACTGTAATAGTTACCTCGTTGTCGCAGGTTGTTCTCAGCTTGGATGAAATTGTCGTACAATATGAAGTAGACATGACTGAAGTTGCCTTCAAAGTAGTTTTTGGCTTCATCAGTGTCGAAATGTTCTAAAACAATACATTTGCTAATAAAAATGTTACAACTATTTTATTTTATTACCAATAGAGTTAACAGTTTAAATATCACAAAGATAAGGGTTCATTGTTGAGACAAGTGGTTGTGGAGTAGTCTTTGTCTGCTAATATCATTTGGCAGTGATCACCAACATGCATAATCAGCCTATAATGTTCCCACTGCTGGGACACAGGCTTCTCTGTGAGAGGGAGTGGGCCGTAATCAACCATGCCCAGTGCGCGTTGGTAGATGTCACATGTCTTAAAATTTTTTGGTTTTAGGACGTGCCGGTTTCCTCACAATGTTTTCCTTCACCGTTTTCAGAGCAGGTGATGAAATTAAATAGACAAAGTAACATGCCTGTTGGGGCCGATACCACTAGGCTACCACTGCTCTAATCACCAATATACCTTTTTCCAATTCTGGTAAATTACTTTTTGATCATTCATTCATTCTACAAATATGAGTTTATGGAAAAATTACTTTAAATCCCACACAATAAAGTTCAGTTTACGCTACAACTTAAAACATTTTTATAACTTTTTCAATAGTGCTAGTCACTCTGAAATAAACTTAAAAACCATTAAAATAAAGTTGATATTTGTTTAACTTGAAATAATATTAATTTGAAACATAAGTTTGAATAGACATTAGCTGTCATGGGGGTCTTTCTTCATACAAAATCAATATACCTAGCCTTTTCCCAACTATGTTGTATGTCCAGTCTAACTGGATGCATTGCATACCAGTATTTTACATGGATCAACTGCCTATCCAACCTCCACCACTAAGTTACCGGGTAACACAATACCCCTTGGTAAGAATGGTTGATAAACTTTTGGGATTATTATATGGCTGATAAGGTCTTGGAATGCAGGGTGAATATCCTGCAGGTATTTGTCATGATAAGAACCGCCATTGTTAAATAAACTGCCTGTATGCCAATACAACCATTATAATAATGCAGTCAACGTAAAGTTCAATGGCTTTGTTACAGATTATAAATGAGATTCAGTTATTGATGGTAAATTTATCAAAAACTCATTTCTGTCATCAAAGACCTACTTGGGTTATTAAACCGAAAGATTTGAATATTAATTTAATTACTCCGGATATTTTTTTTTAATATCTTTTTAAATAAAATACTGTAGCATTAAGGAGCATTTTGTTGGTGAAAAGCTTCATTTATTAAGTCTTCATATTTAAAATCCACAAAACAGGAAAGACATTAACCTAGAAATGAAGAGTGATCTCATACAGAGATCATTGTACACATACACAATAATATTTTAAACAATAGGAATTGTACAGCAATTAGATGTCAATGCAACATTATACGTTTGTTTAAAATAACAATAAAGTTGAAGTGAAACTTTAAATACTACTTCCTCGATACAATAAACAGTTTGTAAGTTGAGGCGCATCAAATACAGTTATTCGCGACTAATTAGCATGTACGGAATGTGTTAGGTGTCGATGCTACAAAAACCTCATAATTGATCAACACGTCTCCTGCGACCCTCTATTCACCCTAGGAATAACAATAAACCCATTAATTTCTTACCTAAAACGATTTTTAAGTGTTTCAGTCGGGTTGCTGAATCCTTTTTGGAGTCTTGTATTTTAACTGTCGATTTCTTAACATCCTGGTGAGATTTCTTGGTAAACATTTCGGACGTGATTTTATAGCGTCATTACGTAGATTCTTTTCATTCTCAGAATAAAAAATACAGTAATTTTACATTGTTTTCTTTAAGTTTTCACTCCCATTTTGACATTTCACTTACATAAAAATCTCGGTTGACGTAAACAGTAAAGGTGTGTTCGTTTTACGGTAGAAACGTAAAAGTACCGTTGCGTCAAACTGTCAAACGGTTCAAAGAAATCGCAATTTTTAGTAAGTGACCTAAAAATGAGAAAAGCAAGCAATTCAGTTACAAAACTATTCAGATTTTTACATTGCGTAGGAAGACTAGTAATCGGTCCATGACATTTAAATAATTTATTAAATAACTTGACCGTAAATTCGAAGCTTAATTATTTGAGATAGCAACACTGTGATCCCGCGTATTTCCCTACTCTTTCTACCCTATATATCCCTCTCTTTCGCACATCCCTCACCCTTCACCTCTCTTTCACCACCTGGTGGGGCTCGTCGCTAACAGCGTTCGAGTCTCTTGTTCATTGGCGTTCTGTTTCCCGCTGCATAAGGTTCGATCACGAAACCTAATACATATTTCCCTAAAGAATATAAACTAAGTGATATTCTAATTGCATTACTATTGTTGATAACCGAATTTTATTTTGAGGTTTCAATATAAATAATTGTCAGAAAAGCTGTAAACATCATACATGTGAGTGTTTATTCAATTATTATTTCCTAACAGTTATACTGTTCGTTTCTACATTATAATATAATCTAGCAAATGGTCGACGATCATTGCTGATTTGTCTTTCGTATGATTTTATATTTGTTTGTGTCTACCCTCAGATTTTTATATTCCCCAAAAAAATTCTCTGATTGCGGAACGAATTATTTCTATAGCGGATATTTATTTATTTTTCGATTTGTTTGGTACTAGGATGGATAACCAGGCTGTGCCTTCTGAAATCAATCCTGGTAAAATGTCAGTGGCTCCACAAAAGTCACGCCACAGATCGACTAGCAGTTCATCCAGTAGTTCTAGTACTTCATCGAGCTCTAATAGTAGTACAGGTAACTCGGCGAGCCGCAAACGAAGACGTGCAAGGCGCCACCGTCATAGAAAATCCAAACGATCTCGACGTACGGGCAGTAGGTACGATAAATTATCCAGGGAAGTAGGTGAGCTTCGTGATTTACTTGCACGTAATAATACATGCAATCCTACCGGTCCTGTCGATTTTTGTAATGAATCGTGTATAGACTTGAACGAAAGCCGCGAATTATTTTTTGATAATAAAGAAAGTGTGGGTAATTCTAGTGAAGCTGCAAAAGAATCTTCTTTTGAGTTTGCTATTCAGACTAAATTAAAGGATCCGTCAGTTCCTGTAGCCCCTAATGACTTTTTAACTACCTTAAACAGTATTCAGCATTTTGATAATAGCCACTGGTGTGAAGTTCGTTATGCCGATACACAAAAAATATATAATCATTCTCCAGGTTTCGTAGAATTAGAAATTAACGACGAAATTAAAGCCTATGAGGCATCGCGACAATTGGCTCAAGTTGATAGGGCCTATGCTGCACAAACCTTCTGTTTATTGAAAGTTAGAGAAGCTCTGCAAGAAACCATCAAAAGTTTCTTAACATGGGCAAAAGATCAACAAGATTTGAACTTTGAAAATTTACAAGAAAAAATTATTCAGTTATTTTTAAATGGTGATGTACATAAAGTGTCATCCGATTTGTTGCAATTATTATGCGGACACAGAGCCGAGATAATTCAGATGAGACGTGACGGCATAATGAAATTCATACGAGACCCTCTTATAAAAACGACTTTACGTAAAATTCCGCCTTCATGCCAACATATTTTTAATGCCGACTCCTTCACGACTGCGCTCGAGAAAATCGGTGGGGTTAAGAAAGCATTTTTTCCACCTAAATCAAACAACGCTAGCCTCGCCTCACAGGCAGGCCCTAGCGGATCTATACCTAACAACCGCTTTCCGAAGGGAGCGGTCTATTACAATGGGCCTACACAGACTAACGTACCCGGATGCTGTCATGCGCAAGCTGAACATCCAAGACACAATGCTCCTCCGAGAGGTAGCTATTCTCAATATCCTCAGGGATATCTAGGCAACAACAATTCGAGTCGACGGGGGACGTCCAATACCAGGGGTTCCTTTCGATCACGAACTGGACACCAAAACCGGCCTGTCAATGGCCATTTCAAAAACACAACAAATCAGAGCGCATCCACCGGTGCCTCAAAAAATGACAATTTTAAAAATCGAAGGTATTGACTCGTGTCACAGGAGCACCGAGTTCAAAGCCGGTCAGTTATCCCAGTTTGTCCATCATTGGGAGAACTTGGGAGCTCCAGAAATCCTTATCAAAATAATAAAAGGTTATCGAATACCATTTCTTCAACGGCCTCCGCTAATTGTACCAAACTTGAAAAAGAGTACCTTCGCTATTCCCATTTCGACAGAAATGACGGTTCTCGTAAATCAAATGAAAATGCAGGGTGTTCTCGAGATTGCAGATTTATCCCCAAGCTTTCTATCAACAATTTTCTTGGTTCCGAAAAGCGAAGGCTCCTTTCGGCCAATTTTCAACTTGAAAGCCCTAAACAAGTTTGTTCTCACAGATCATTTCAAACTTATAAACATCTTTCGGATACCGGATTTTCTCCAACCTCGGGATTGGCTTTGCAAAATAGACCTTTCCCAGGCATACTTTCATGTGACTATTACCAAGTCCCAAAGACGTTTTCTCCGACTTATTTACGACGGAGAGTTACTCGAAATGACATGCCTGCCGTTCGGACTGAGCACAGCTCCAAAGGTTTTCGCATCCTTGACCAATTGGATCGCTCAGACCTTGCGAGAACAAGAAGGCATTCGCGTCGTTGTGTATTTGGACGATTTTTTGATTGCCCATCAGAATATGGACATCCTCAGATCGCAAGTTCAGTTGGTAATAAAAAGACTACAGTACCTAGGTTGGCAAGTAAACTTTCCAAAATCCGAGCTTACTCCTCAAACGAACCTAGTATATCTAGGTATTCATTGGGATCCTTGGCTCAATCAAAAACGTCTTCCATTAGAAAAATATCACAGTCTATTGACCAAACTGTCACGAATTCTGAAGGACAACAGAGTGGGATTAAAAAACCTTCAAAGCCTAGTGGGCCTGCTAAATTTTGCCAGTTTTGCAGTCCCAAAAGGCAGACTCAACCATCGGAGTTTGCTGGAGTTCCTAAATTCAATTCCAAAATCGTCAAAGGAGCTACATACTGTTCCAGTAGAAGCACAGACAAATCTGAAGTGGTGGCTACAAAATTACCAGGCCTCGTCACCGATTCACATTGCACCACCAAGTCATTTCCTAACAACAGACGCGTCCGATCTGGCGTGGGGCGCACAGTTGGACAATCAGCCTCTGTCAGGACCATGGAACGAGCAGGAAGCTCTATTGCATTGCAACCAAAAAGAAATGATAGCCATCTTAAAAGTCCTACAAGGCCATTGTCAGCTCCTGCGATGCTCTACAGTCCTAGTTCAGTCCGACAACCAAACAGTAGTTGCTTACTTGCGCAACGAGGGGGGGACGATATCAAAACCTCTGATGAACATTACAAAAGAGGTATTCAAAATTCTGGACCAACATTGCATCATTCTAAAAGTTTTTCATTTACCAGGCAGATTCAATATTCTTGCCGATCGCCTATCTCGGCGTCGAAGCGCTGTGGAATGGCACCTGGTACCTCATTGCACAGAAATTATATTCAGAAAATTCGGGATCCCTGTGATAGACCTTTTTGCATCAGAAACAGCACATGTCGTTGCCAACTATGTATCGTTAGATATAACCGACAAACAAGCAATTCATCACGACGCGTTTTCAATAGACTGGAATTTCCAATTAGCATGGATATTCCCACCACCTTGTCTCGTACCAAGAGTACTAGCGCATCTCAATCGAGCCTCCGGAATTTTCCTCCTGGTAGTTCCTCGGTGGGATCGAGTGTTCTGGAGGGGAGACCTGAAAGCACGAGCAATAGCAGCTCCATTCACCATACGGAACCTCGGTCATTCCCTAGTGGACACGTCAACGGGCCTTCCACCTCCCAAAGTCCAAGATATAACTCTAGAGGTATGGAAATGTGGGGGTGGGATCAAAATCTATTAGACTGGAATTCTGATCAAATCAATTTATTACAATCATCCTGGCGGAACTCAACTCGTAAAACCTACAAAGTTGCTTGGTCACGATGGCTTAAATGGGCGGGAGAGCATAGAATTAACCCCGTCAATCCAGAAGGTTCAGTGGTAGCACGGTTTTTGGCAGATTTATTTTTAATTGACAAACTTTCGTACAAAACTATCCTTTTGTATAAGTCTGTAGTGTCTACACTGTGTAATGCGGATGCAGCTGGTCTTTTAAGTTCTCATACCTTAGTTAAGCATGTTCTTAAGTCGATTGCTCTCAAACAACCGGTAGCAAACAGACCCCCTATATGGAATATTGATGATCTTGTTTCTTATTTAAAAAATAGTTCAATCGATTCAAACAATATTTTTGCTACATCCAGACATACAGCTGCATTATTACTTCTTTGTTCAGGTAGACGAATACACGACCTGACTCTGCTCAGTGTTGATTCAGAGCATTTGATTATGTCTACTGATAATATAGTATTTTGGCCAGTTTTTGGATCCAAGACCGATTCTGCAACTTATAGACAATCGGGCTGGAAATTAACAAAAAACCCAGATAACAGGAATCTTGACCCTGTATATTGGATAAAACAAACTATTGATATTCTCAAGAACAGACGAAGTTTGGCTTTATGCAATAATTTATTTATAAATATTAGAGGTCAAGCAAGACCAGCCTCGCGAGCAGTAATAGCAGGTTGGATTAGATCTCTTTTATTAGAAGCTAATATAATAGCGACCCCTGGTAGTTTTAGGTCCGCGGTTGCATCCAAAAGTTGGTCCGAAAATCTCCCAATCGAAAACATTTTAGCTAGAGGTAACTGGAGAGCTGAAAATACTTTTAAGAAATATTACAAACGCCTGGTTATGCCAACCGTCTCTAATTCGGGTACTATTGTTGATTTATTTGATCCTGTTAATTGATGGCAGTGATTAATTTGAATTGTATTGTTGTTGAATTGTGTATTATTATTTTAAGTAGGTAATATTCTAAACCTTCATTTGTAAGTTCTCAAGGGAGACCGGTATTTTTGTTTTTACAAGTGCTTGATGTACGCTGTAAATGACCTTACTTCACTGATAATAATTGTGAATTATTATTTTTCTGAAAAATTTTTTTTTTTGACTAATAAATAAAAATTATTATTATTCTCTCCAAGATGAATTTTAATTTTAATGATAAGTATGTAAATATAACTCCCTTCACCTTTTTAGATTTGATATACTCATTTCATAGCTTGTATTCCGTATACTTACACTGAACTATATTTATCTAGCATCATCCTCACATTGGCGTTCTTCACCACCAGGCGATAACAAACACGTCTCAAATAATTAAGCTTCGAATTTACGGTCAAGTTATTTAATAGGAGCGTTTTTCCTGAAATAAAACGCATATTAAATTACTTACCTAAATTCGAAGCTTAAGATAATTTCTGCCTGTTGATTTTCAACGCAATGAACAAGAGACTCGAACGCTGTTAGCGACGAGCCCCACCAGGTGGTGAAAGAGAGGTGAAGGGTGAGGGATGTGCGAAAGAGAGGGATATATAGGGTAGAAAGAGTAGGGAAATACGCGGGATCACAGTGTTGCTATCTCAAATAATTAAGCTTCGAATTTAGGTAAGTAATTTAATATGCGTTTTATTTCAGGAAAAACGCTCCTATTAAATTATTTTAGTTTAGTCTTTGTAAAAGACGTGTATTGGCGAATAAAACGCTCAATGGAACGCGGTCTACCTTTTTCTAAACGTATGTCAATGGAATATTATTACACTGCCTAGGGACAGCTATATGGCGAGTTATAAATAAACATAGGGATAAAGAATCAAAACGAGACGTTGAAAAAACTATGCTGCTTAAAATTAATAATAAAATCACAGCAAATCCCCAAGAAATAGTAGACATCTTTTCGAATATTTTTGACAAAGCCGAGATAGTTAGTGATAGTGACACTTTCGAAGAAGCTATAAAAACCTTGCAAGATAATGTAAACAGAGTGGGCATAGAAATGAGCTGTGAACCAGTAACACCATTTGAAATATCAAAAATTGTAAATTCAATGGCAAACAAGAAATCTTATGGTCATGATGAAATACCAATACAATTAATAAAAGATCATATTGCCTTATTGGCAGAACCACTAGCACATTTAGTCAACATGTGTATAGATATGAGTATATTCCCTGATCAACTCAAAATAGCACGAGTTTTGCCCATATATAAAAAAGGTTCCCATTCAGATCCCAATAACTACAGACCAATTTCGCTATTACCAATAACTTCGAAAATTTTTGAGAAAATTCTTAAAATTAGACTCCTCAGGCATTTAAATTGCAATAAAATTCTCAATCTCAGGCAATTCGGTTATCAAAAACATGTGGGAACAAATGACGCAATTGCTACTTTGATGGAGGAAGCAGTTGACAAAATTAATAAGAAACTGAAAGTTGCAGGATTATTTCTTGATTTAAGTTCTGCTTTTGACACAGTAGATCACAAACTGCTATTAGCAAAAATGGAACACTATGGAGTGAGAGGAAAGGTTCTAGAACTATTTAAATCTTATCTGAAAAATCGAAAGCAATACGTAGAAATTAAAGTGACTGAAGAAAAATGTGAGAAAGTATACAAATCGGGTTCTAAACTAATAAAGAAGGGAGTTCCCCAAGGTTCAATACTGGGGCCAATCTTTTTCATACTGTTCATTAATGATTTAATTAATTACATAGAAAAGCATATAGATGCTGGACTTGTTCTTTTTGCTGACGATACAAATGCTATAATATCCGCTAATGACATAGAAACTCTAACAAATAAAGTAAACATGGCTCTGGCTCTTTTCCATCATTGGTTTACCATCAACAATCTTAACCTAAATACCAGTAAAACAAATGTCATGTTATTTAGGACAACGTCGAGAAATAAGGATAAAATTGACATAACTTTCAATAATGATACTATAACTTTAATGGATAACGTAAAATTTTTAGGTATTTACATTGACGAAAGTTTAAACTGGAAAAAGGAACTGTCAGCAATAGAAAGCTCAATTAGCTCGGCTTGCTATGCCCTTAGAAGTCTTAGAGAGGAGATCACAATCGAACAATTAAAGGTAGTGTACTATTCGCTTGTGGAATCAAGGCTCAGGTACAGTATTTCTCTATGGGGAGGTAGTTACGCGTACAATGTAAACACAGCTTTTGTCGCTCAAAAAAGGGCCTTGAGAACTATAGTAAGAATTCCACCCTGGGTCTCGTGCAAGCAGTATTTTAAAAATCTACAGATATTAACTGTGCCGTGCCTGTACATTCTAGTAGTGCTTACTGAGCTTATGAAAAAACTGAACAGGTCCGAAACAGCAGAAGAAAGAAATAAGCGAGAAGCTACAAGGCGTAAGGACTTGCAGTATGACATACATCCACTTATGAAAGTGGTCAGTCATGCGGCAAGTTTTCAATCAATCAAATTGTATAATAAACTACCTATAGAATTAAAGTCCTTATATAACATAAACCAGTTTAAGCAGCAAGTAAGATCTTTTTTGTTAGAAAAATGCTATTATGCTGTTGATGAGTTTCTCACTGATGTGTCTTAGCTAGACCATTATTACATTATTATTATGAACATAACATTCTACTGAACATAACATTTTAGAAATGCTGACATCAACTATTTAATTGTGACATTGAATACTGGTGATAATAAAGACATATGTGGATTTTAATGTTATTGACAATTAAATGAAATTATTAGCTAGTTGTTAGTGACATTTATTAATTAATTTATTTTTCTCGTTGACATATTTTTTTTTTTTTTTTTGATTATTTCTTTTCTTAAAGTTTGAACTTGTATAAATAATATTAATGTATGTACCTAGGTAGGAAATGAGATTATGTTGAAGAAGAAATGTAATTGTGTTTTTAATTGTTATTATTTAATTATTTTCTTATGTACCTATCTTTGTAAAAATTCAGACACAATGGAAATTGTTATTGGATAAATAAATGAAATGAAATGAAATGACAGCTTTACGTATGATAAATTATTTTTTTATTACGAATATATAAAGTAGTCTTTCTAATAGGGAAAACATGTAGAATAAAATAGTCAGTTGTGGTAAATTTATATTATTACCGACTTCAAAAAAAAGGGGTTATCAATTCGACACACGTAACTACTTAGGTATGATGCATAAGTAATATTATTTTAATTGCATTAAATTCACATATGACAATCTTATTCTGTGTTCCAAACAAACAAATATACAAAATTTTATAGACGTATGTATGTCGGTATGTATATGTATACTATGTATGTATGTATGTTTGTCCACGCATTTCTCCACAACTACCATTTCTTTTTTAGGGTTCCGTACTCAAATGTTAAAACGGAACCCTTATGGTGAGACTCAGTCTGTCTGTCTGTCTGTCACAGCTGGATATCTCAAGAACTACTAATACTATCAACTTGAAATTTTTTTTAGGCCGCATAGTTTTCGACTTTTGATGAAAAATTTAAAAATATACCGCCCCCCCTTATCTACGAAGTTTGCAAAAGAGAAAAATCTGAAATGATTCTATGTGATAGAAGTTTATGTAAAGATTACACACTTTTTCAGAAATCATCAACAACAGTTACATTAGTTCCTCTATCGGTCAAGAGATGGCGCTGACATAAAACTGCAATATTCTACACCACACTACCTACGGTCGACGATATGTTTTTAATTTTTTATTTATTCGTCAGAGAATTTTAACACTGCTCTGACGAATAAAGGCCTCGCCGATGAAAAATTAAAAACATAATTATGATGGTACGGAACCCTCGGTGCGCGAGTCCGACTCGCTTTTGCCCGGTTTTTTTTTTTGTTTTATCGTAGACCTCATGCGCTTTAAATTTTTGATAAAACCATTTCGGGAGAATCATGAGGAAAAAGAAACACTAATCTCTCGTTTCACGTGAGCTTTTAGTATAAATGACAGCCACATGCAAAGTATCTTGCCTGTCGGAAAGTATTGGATTATTTTTTTTTTAATACAGTTGCTCAAAAAGTGGTGTATTGCAGGGACGTATAGCGTTCGGGATGTGGGCTATTACATACTAGTGCTTTTTTTTTACCTTTCCCGAACTCGTGCGTGTCTCTTTCCCAACTGTCAAAATAATGTCTATTAAAAAGAAAAACCAACCATGAAGTTTTTACTAAAGAGTTTTTGTGATTCATACAAATACGTATATTTCTAAAAAGAAGCTACTAATTTATTTCAATATCAGATTTAATGATTTAATTGAATGAGTTAGGTTAGGTTTCATTTCATTTCATCTCATTAAATTTCATTTTCATTTCATATCAATAAAAAAAATATACTGAAGACTAAGCTGTATGGATAGTTCCCTTTGCCTTCCAAAATGGGTGAAGAAAAAAAAACTCTGCTTATATTCTACGGTTGGCGCCATTTTCCAGAAATTTTCTTTGCGAGTTTAGTTCAAAGAGTATAATAATAGTTGTTTGTTGCACAAAATGAGTAATATCGACTCTATTTTTTTTTTTGAATTAACACCACCGGAACTCAGTTTAATTGCACAAAATGCTTCGGAGAACATTTTACCGGAAAAGTCAAAAAGTCGTTACTTAACCACATACGACAAATTTTTTGCGTGGAGAGAAGAGAAAAAAGCAATACCTATGTGTTTTTATTATTTTATTAAATTGCTTCATTTTTTCGCAACTGCATTAAAAATAGTCGTTCAGTACACCTGCGGAACCGTCATTGCAACTTGTTCCGACTGTCAACCCTCGCCTTCGGCTGCGCCTCGGCTCGGGTAGACATTTGTCGGAACTCTTTGCAATGACAGCCTTTCCGCACTTGTAATGAAATATACTATTTTATTGTTTTAGTAAACATTGGGAAAGCCCCTGCATTTCAAATTAAAACTCGGAAAATGGTTGCTTCTACGTAGGTCAACTGTCAAACTTCTCCAATCAACCTTGAACCTTATGCTGTTGCAATAAAGTTGAAAATCTATTTAGTATCGTAAGTATCGATACCCATCACATCTGTGGAATTTCGCTAGCTATCTACTATAATTTGGACCACATCGAGCTACCCTAATCTGTCAAATTTTCCCAATCAACTTTGAACCTTATTGTTAGGGTTAATGGATGAAACACCAAAGGAAAGACAGTTTTAAGGATTTCAATATAATAGGTATGTACGTTTATTATAATCCTTTTATTTATCTATTGGAAGGTGTGTCTACTCTATTAGCCTTGTGTGACTTTAGTGATAAAGTTCTAACCAGTATTTTATTAATTATAATTTTAAAAGCTAACAGTATTAAAATAATACTATTATGTACAAGTATATAAAAAGGAGGAGAAATAATCAAAAGGCATCAAAAAATTCATTCGCATCGCTGTCAACAGGAAACGTGCCCAAAAGACTGGCAGCATTGCCACGTTGTATGGCAATGCTGATTCTTTGGCCAAAAAATAGGCCAGCCCTCTGGTCACGTGAAGAGTCGACCAACCGCTTGCCGATGTCTCGAAATACTAAGTGGGTACTCGGGCCCCATGGCCCTAGAGTTTCAACCCCAAACGGCTCAAACATATAAGTTCCACAAAGATTGGAGTATTTGCGCCGTTTAAGGTTTTCCGCACCTGCAGAAGCCGCCCCAGCACAGCTCACCGGGCTTGGAAGATGGGATGGCGCAAGGGTGTCGACACACGTTGCATCCCACACCAAAGGCCTACCAACCTTCCAAGGCATTATGATCATTCAGTCTGGGTTCCTTCCCATCGTCGCGTGCCAAGCAAGTGATAAAGTTGAAAGTCTAGTAAAGAAATTTGACAGATTGTATAGTAGCTTGATGTGCTGGCGTCTGTACATTGTCAATTTGTCACCCCATGACTCCGTAAAACAACTGTTTTAACTTTCAACCAATGACAGTACTTCAACAACCCCCATAGACTCTTTACAACCCCTGTTGAGTTCGTAAGTCGTAACCATGGATTTTTGTAGACAAACATAACTCTTAATTAATAAGTAGGTATTTCTCTTTCTTATGTAGTAACATTTACTTATCGAAATGAGAAAGAGAAAAACAATTTAATGTAGATAGGTAGGTATTTCATTGAAGTTCTCATTTCCAATTTATACGGGATTTATTAAAAGGGAACTCCCAGAAACCCGTATAGATAGCTGATTTTCAAATCAATAACTGATAACACCTGTGACGTAATATTTTATCAGTATTGAGGTAATCCCCTATGACCCTACTTTACCTACGTATGATCTTATTTTTTAAGATCGGTTGGATCTTCACTTGAAGAGAGAAGAGGAGTATTTTAGGTACTTATACTTATTAGGGATGGGCCGAACGTGGTTTGGACCGAATTCGAACTTTCCGATTCGGTAAGTATTAGGGTAGTTCTTCGAAATTTGATTCTTTGACTGATCCATATGGCCAAAATTTAATTTCACTTTCAGCTCTGTAACACATGTTCATATGAAAATAGGTATACCAAATAACATATATTTGAATGAGGGACTCGTTTTTATAAAGTAGTTTTCAAGATATTAATTTTGTGCCCAGATGAATCAGAATGTGTTACATATTAATCAGAAACATAAATAAAAAGTAATAAATACACCGTTAGTTATGAATGTAAATTCTAAACAATAATTATTAATTCTTAAATAGGACTAAGACATATCAAAAGTATCATATTTAGAACAAGATTATACTCCTGTCATTTTTTTATTATTCAAAAGGTTATAGCTAAGTAAATAATAATAAATAAGATTAAAACTACTGTCTTGTACACGGTCAAAAATTGGACAAGGAGAATTACGCAACAAAAGCGCTCCTATCGTGCTGGAGAGGGGAAAAACTAATTTATTTTATTATTCATATGGGGTTTTGACCATACGAATCAGGCACAGATGAATCAGGATTTTGCCTACAATCATGCATAACTCATCGTACATACAGACTTCATTATTTTCATTTTTCCACACGAATCTATAACCCAAAAGCGTCACACGAAACACAGATTGAAGTTTTAAAACAATAAAATAAATTTTATAAAGTAGGCATTGTAATCAGGATGCCACCTGAACCAAACACAGATGAATCAGGTATTTTCCTTCGTAACACCGGATCTAAGCCAACCAGCCGCACGTCCACCTTCTAGGTCGTCCGTTGCACGACTGGCTTCCCCCCGCCAGTGTTACCAACCAATAACAAAATTTGCCCCCAAGATTTTTTAAAAATCCCCCTAAAAAAACCCTAAGTATAGGTTCACATAAGGTAAATTTCTTTGATGCAGTGCCCAACTCCCTAAGTCGTTCATAACTCACAAAATAAAACGCATAGTTTGTAAAAAAAAAAGACTAGGTACCTAAATACCTATTGTTAAACTACTAACTAAATTGTAATATTGTTGATCAGGGATAAACGATTCCTAAGTATTTTTAAATAATGGCATAAATAGAAAAGGCACGCTCTACGGAGGCGTTGGATACGGGAAGCATCAATAACGCCACAGCAAACTTTTAGCCCCTAAAAATAACCCCAAAAAAAACCTGTCCTAAAAATACCCCTTTTAAGACTTCTTCCCCCTAAATTTAGGGGGAAAACCCCAAAGTTGGCAGCACTGCCCCCCGCGCTGGAAGCCAGACTCTCATTATTATTACCCGACCAAGTACGGTCAAGCACAGCTTACGCCACATTAATCAGTATTATACGCCGGACACTTCTTTTTTACTTATTTATAAACAGACTAACGTATTTATAACTAATACACATTTTTTTTGTAAGAGGACAATTCATTTCCTTTCGATATAATAATAATTTATATTGATGTATCAAAGGGAAAATGCGACATCGACCATTTTGTTCCGGAAAATGGCAAACGGACGCGCTATATGAATCAGAAGAACGACCTTCAAATATTTTTATTTTGTACCTAGACAGCAATTATTAAAAAAAAATCATTTGTCCCAGTAAGGGATAAAGCTAAACTGTACAAAAAAAAATATTACATGCCGTTTTTTTAGTTGGTTACAGAAATATACCCACAGACATCGAAAATTTTGTCCCTGAAGAATTACCCATTAATAAAAAGTTCGGTCGAACTTCGGTTATTTTCACTTATTCAGATCCAGCCTGTCCCTTGCTGCCCTCTTCCAGCGACGACGCCCCTCTAAGCCGAGTTCCGTACTCCACAGGGGGTGTCCTTAGCGTGTAGTCGCTTATCTAGTTTTTACGTTATTTAAGCCCTGGCTGGAGGCCTTAATTTATTGAGACATCCACAGGCAAGCCCGGTTAAGCAAACGACAACCTCATAGGTTGAACTGCGAAAGGCCATTAAAAAAACCGGACAAGTGCGAGTCGGACTCGCGCACCGAGGGTTCTGTACAAATTTGTGGGTGTGTAAATAGTTTATCTCGGGATTTTTTTTTAAAGTACATAACTGCAAATTTGCGGTTTCGGATTTTTTCCTTTACTTGTGCTACACGAACTTGCTTCTTGCCAAATTTCATGATTCTAGGTCAACGGGAAGTACCCTATACATTTTGATTCCCTGAGATTGTCGAAATATCAGATCTAGTTTTTTGCGCCATAAACGGCCGTATATTTTTTTACGTTAACTTAGAAGTTAGATTTTTTTACAGCTTCATGGGACCGCAGACCTGAGTATTTGGTTTGAATTTCAACTCGATACCTCCACGCGTTCCCGAGATTAAAAGTCTTGATAGACAGACGGACGGACGGACAACAAATGCATAGATAGACACCGATTTTATTTTTTAACTAGCTTCTGCCCGCGACTTCGTCCGCGTGAAATTTCTTGTACCCCCACCCCGTCGCGTCGCAACACTTCGTATTCGCTTACCGTTCACTCTGAGTTAGGGATGTGACAGTATACATAAAAAATCGATTATTAATTAATCGATTATTTTGCCTAGTAATAAAATCGATTATAAAATAATCGATTTTTTTAATAAAAATAATCGATTTTATTAAAATAATCGATTTTTTCCTTTTTTTTTTGATAGTTTTAATTAAACGCCTGAAATATCGATAATAACTATCTATCACAGCACTCAGTTTTATTAATAGTAATAATAAATATTAATTACACAACAAGTTAATAATTTCACACAAAAAAGGATTTTTTTAAATTTCTCCTTTCGCGCGAAATTCAAATTACATTAGATTAGACATTACGTTTACGTTAGATTTCTACCACCAACTACCAATCTCATATGAAAAAGTGTTAATGGTAGAAATCTAACTTAGAAAGAGGTATTAATGATTCTAATGATTATAATTATCTAAATATGTACCTGTTATTGTCGTGAATCATATTTTAATCAAGGTACAAGGATTACAAAGATAAAATATTAAAGTATCTTAGCCGTGTGTAGCGCCCTTTATTCATTTATTAGTTAGTGGTACACTTCGCGGTACTTTGCGGCTTCACGCTCCTGACTAAAAAGCTGTGTTGCGGCCGTTCTAACTTCTAGGTGAAAAAAATCGGCAGTGAATAAAAAATCGATTTTTTATTAATCGATTTTTTGTAATATTAAAATCGATTATAAAAATCGATTTTTTTTGGAAAAAAAATCGATTATTAATCGATTTTTTCTATAATCGATTTTTTTTTCACATCCCTGCTCTGAGTTTTTTTCTTTTTGCTCGGCTCCTAAGGGTCATAGCGTGATGTTAAATAGCCTATAGCCTTCCTCAAGAATTGGGCTATCAAATGCAAAAAGAATTCAAATCTGAGAGATTATCGCGTTCAAACAAACAAACTCTTCAGCCTTATTATTAGTATAGATAAAAAACTCTATGGCCCATAACTCCTTAATATGTACCAACTCTTAACATCTTACACACGTGATAACTTTTAAACGAAATATCCGATTGAGATGAAACAAAAAGTATTTTACTTCTTCATAAATACTCTTGATAACATAATGCTTAATTTCGATAAAGATTAATATTACGATACATATTTAACGTAGTTTTTTTTTCTTCAGACGATTTAATAATTATTTTGAACACAAAATCGGTTATTGTGATTAAACCATGATAGCTAGACATATGTTCTCGCGGACTTTTTTGTAGGTCTTAATGGGCTCTACAAACACGTAGTACATTATTTTGTTCTATTGTCAATAGTTTTTGCAGCGCACGCAAAAATAGGTTTTCGATTTTACACCTTGTGTTACAAAATAGCAATTTTATTACGGATCCCTAATTTTGAAGAAAAAAAATATAGCCTATAGCCTTCCTCGATAAATGGACTACCCAACACTAAAATAATCATTCAAATCGGACCAGTAGTTCCAGAGATTAGCGCGTTCAAACAAACAAACAAACAAACTCTGCAGCTTTATAATATTAGTATAGATGTCAGTGCTAGGTTTTGCAATTGCACAGCCGAAATGTAAGAACAAAAACGTACGGTAACGGCAGAGTCCTGCCAAATAACTTAAAATCCTTGGTGTTTCTGCACCATATCCTTCCTTTGGTAAATATTAAATACCAGTAATTAAGAAATAAGATTTCATTACCTAGTTATTCAGCTGCATCCGGTTAGAGTGGAAGCCGATTCCAACATAGGTAGTTGGGATCAAGTAGGCCGATGATGATGATGATTTTAATAATAGTTAAGTAAATAAGTAATAACTTAAAAACAATCAATAGGTACCGTACTCATGATTTTATTTCACTGGTTCAGTTTTTATTCTTTTAGTTTAAATACAGTTATTTTATTATTTTGTTGTATAGAATGTTCGGCATTTGAACGGAATTGATTGCCAACCAATAAAGTCATAGGTATAGGTAGTAAGTAAAAAGTTTATTGCGGACCTATTCAACTCGATTACTTTTGCCCTGCCTTTTTTTTTTTTTTTTTTGCGGATGGGAAATCATCAAATGACAGGGGTCATTCCCTCCCACTCCCTCCCGCTCTGGGTGGAGCGGAAGGGAGTGTCAGACTCTTACTGACTAAAACCCACCCGTGTTCCTTCCTTAGCCCTTTATGTTCCGGGCCAGCGGTAACCCTTTCGGACAATCCCGCTGACCCGGCAGGCTTCGGCCCTATGGGGCCCCTCCTCGATGCTGACATATCTTTGAGGCGCGCGTGGAACACGTACGCGCCGTCCGGCACGGGCCTGGTCCTGATCGGACGGTGAGCTACCCATTACTCTCCGCCCGCAGGCCCGCGCCTACGGTGGCCGGGAGTCGTCGCGCGGCTCCCGCGTCTGAACGATATTCCTGACAAAAATAACATCACGGTGCAATTTTGGTTCCTGCTACCTTCGACGAAGCTAACTTGTTTGTGGTCTTGTATAGGTATGAGGAAGTGGTCGCCACTCGTTTGTACAAAGGTAGCTAATGAAGTAAAGTGAAGAAAAAAACTGATGTTTCCACACGAAATCAGTGGAATATTGGATAGGTATGACGTCAGAATTACCAACTGATAATGTTACCTATCCACCTCAAGTCAAATGGACTGAGATTGGCTGAATGTAACAGGTACCTAAACCACACGATGATAATGATTGACTAAAACAAATTAAAAAAACCGGGCAAGAGCGAGTCGGACTCGCGCACCGAGGGTTCCGTACCATCATATGTTTTTAAATTTTCATCGGCGAGACCTTTACTCATCAGAGAATTTTAAGACTCTGCACTGCGGTGTAGAATATTGCAGTTTTATGTCAGCGACATCTCTTGACCGATAGTGGAACTAATGTAACTTTTGTTGATGATTTCTGAAAAAGTGTGATATTTAGAGACTTCGTTTTATTTTTCCTGTAATCTCTACATAAACTTCTATCACACAGAATAATTTCAGATTTTTCTCTTTTCAAACTTCGGAGATTAGGGGGGAAGGGTTTTTTTTTTACATTTTTCATCAAAAGTCGAAAATTATGCGGCCTAAAAAAATAAGAATGTGCAAACTGCGTTCTTTCATATGATACCCCACATGCCATAGTAGCCCCACTTAAATTTTTTCAGACCCTTTTTCAGTCCCTGTTGCAAAAAATATATATATTTTTATTTCTTTCTTATTTGCAAAATAGTTGGCCAAACGTCATCTAAAACTATTCCAAATTTCAAGTTGATAGCATTAGTAGTTCTTGAGATATCCAGCTGTGACAGACAGAGACAGACAGACTGAGTCTCACCATAAGGGTTCCGTTTTACCATTTTGATACGGAACTCTAAAAAGACGTTCGAGGAGGAAATAAAATAATAAAAAAAAAACCGACCAAGTGTACATACGTGATTCCTTTTGCGAAAAGGGTTTGATGCCATAAGTCATGTTGCAGAAGGAAGAACAATCTTGTAGATGCTGATTAGATATACATATAGCTATCTCGGCTATCTCTGAAGACCCACACCCCAATTGTGTAAACTTTCCATCCATCCATCCTATAATAATCCTTCTTAATTATGTCTGAAAAATTCGTCTAATCTGCTCGACAACGCAAATAATGCAATGAATGTTGTCGAATTGTCAAAATGATGGGGCATTGCAATTTATTGAAAGCTCTACTGATCATAGGCATCGCCCTAGCTATAAAGTGCCAATTTAATAGGTATAGGTTATAGGTCTTAGTAGTTACAATACATAAAAAATATATAAAATAGACTCGCCCCTATAACACGAGACTTACTTAATATAAGTACTTATTTATTTATTAAACTTTATGCACAAGTAAAAACTGTACAAAGGCGGACTTAATGCCTTGGGCATTTTCTACCAGTCTACCTTAGGGTGATGCAGAGACAATACACAGTAGGTGCAATAACAGAAAACAGCTTAGAAAATAACTAGAATATAAAAATAAATACTTAGATACTTACATACATACAACAAAATATAATAAAATAAAAATAGTTATGAGATATAAATAAGAAAACCTGCAACAACTTAATCTTGAGACGAATCTGCCAACTTCTTGTGAATGTGTTCTCGAGCTTTCATTTTAAATGTGAACTGGTTGGTTACCGTCCTGATATTCTGACTTATCACCATCGCATTGACCTGCAAACGAAACTGGACGTAGTACGTCCCAGAACTCAAGCCTGCCTAACCCTTCGGGGAACCAGGCGTGTTAATATAGTAACTTAGTAAGTTATATTTGACGAACAACTTAGACACCTCAAAATTCACTGGGTATTTCCAGTTTTCAACGTCTATTGATGCCGTCTCGCTTTGGAGATTTTGAAAAAATAATTATATAATAACTTGTACAATTATTTAAAGAAACCTGTTATTTTACCGTCTGTTGGATAGGTACTAGTTAAATGCTTTTTAGGGTTCCGTACCAAAATGGTAAAAACGGAACCCTTATGGTGAGACTAAGTCTGTCTCATGTCTGTCTGTCTGTCACAGCTGGATATCTCAAGAACTACTAATATATGGTTACTGAGCCGCTCAGGTCCTCCACCCAGTCATCCCTGGACGGGACAAAGTACGGCTCAGCGACCACGGCGATGTTAATTGACCACTGCGCCACGCTCTGGAGCAACAGGTCCTGAGCCCAGGCGCAGTGGTTGATGTTCCCCTGGAGGAGGCGTAACGGAGCCATTACTCCTCCATTTCAGCCCCCTCCCGGGCCCCTTTTTGAGCCCCCCCCCTTATCTCCGAAGTTTGCAAAGAGAAACATCTGAAATTATTTTATGTGATAGATAGAAGTTTATGTAAAGATTACAGGAAAAATAAAACGAAGTCTCTAAATAGCACACTTTTTAGAAATCATCAACAACAGTTACATTAGTTCCACTATCGGTCAAGAGATGGCGCTGACATAAAACTTCAATATTCTACACCGCAGGCAGTGCACAGTCTTAAAATTCTCTGATGATTTTAACCTTTTGAACGCAACGGTCGGGTATAGACGACAAACGAAAACGTGGCCAGCACGCGTTTTCTTGTCGGCTGTAGACAACGACGGTGGCGTGTTGGGCACGTTTTCGTTTGTCGTCTATACCCGACCGTGGCGTTCAAAAGGTTAAAAATGAAAATTTTAAAACATGATGGTACGGAACCCTCGGTTTGCGAGTCCAACTCGCTCTTGCCCGGTTTTTTTACGTTGGTTTTTGCTTGTCCGCGATCCTGATAACCTACTTGATAATGATAAATTATGAGTTACCTAGTTAAGTACGGTACCTAGTTACGGTTACGGTGTACCTACCTTATAGCTTAAATTACCTATCGAGTTGTTGATCAAAGTAGGCCCACATAATATTTTGATGTGGATTTACTCGATTTTGATGCCAAATTCTAACCTGTTTTTTTTACCTAAATATTATACTCTAAAATAAACTCACTTTTAGTGTACAGACGCCAGCAGGTCAACCTACCCGAAACTGTCAGATTTTCCCAATCAACCTTGAACCTTATGCTTTAGCAATAAAGTCGAAAATCTATTAAAGAAATCTGACAGATTGTAGTAACTTGATGTGCTGGCGTCCGTACCTATGTTTTTTATAATAGCATTTTAATTTATGGTATTTATAAAAATACAAAAACTGTCTGTGTGACTGCATAATTATCGTCGCTTGGGTTTTGATGTGCCCATCATCATTTGGATCATTTATTCCGGAAGATAAACTTATGTGTGTACCTATTGGCACGTTACCGGATGACAGCGATGCGGACGAGTATTTCGACGCCTGAGGGCGTTTGTGCACTACAAAGAATTTTACTATCCGGCGGGCAGTCCAATTTTTTACGGTCCCATATGCACGTCATAATAAAAAAAAAATCGGACTGCCGAATTCCTTGTAGTGCACAAACGCCTTATACAAAGAAAAGTATATAGACGGCGGGTAGCGCCATTTCATTTCCACAAGAAAGGGATAAAGTATTGAGTTATTATAAGTAATAGGGATAAAGCTATACTATTTCCGTCTCTCACTCTCAGTGCGTGCCCGTTTTTTCAAGGCAGCTACATAAGTAGCCAATGTTATTTAAGTTAGTTTTTTGTCTAATGTGTGGCCACGCTACCCGATGCTCTATAGCTTTGTTACTCTAAGACAAACGCCCATTTTTTCGTTTAGTCGACATTTGACAGATTCTACTTTCATTTTCATCATAGTCTACCTTCTATATATTACGTCCATGCATATGACAGATTCTACATATGACAGATTCTACTTATGACAGATTCTACATATCGCACATCTAGATCTAAAGAGAGCTAACTCTAAAATCTCAATTTTTGAGGTATGCATACCATCGAATTCCCTCACTACCTAGCGACCAACAAAACAAATTCAAAAATAGTTCCATTACTCAACGCTAGATGACGCCGGAAGCCCTTATTGTTGAACGAGCGAGCCGCGCTCCTCCCCCACCAAAACAGGGACATCGATAGGGAAATAACTACAAAAATTCAATTTTCAGCCCCATTATACGATTAAACCACAAGACTCATAAAACATCATTGTTCTATCTGCACTTAAAAAGTATTGATCAATACAACAAACTCCTGCAGTGCACAGGGACAGTAATCAGTTTTTCAACTTTTCTGAAAAAAGTGTTTTTTTGAGTTAATCGCTGTTTAGATCTAGGTGTGCGATATGACAGATCTGATATGTTGGTTTGTCGACGGAGCCCCGCTTCGCGGTCTCCTATTTCTACGTAAAGAGCTTAAAGTAACCTAACCAAACCGAACCTCGGGGTACCCTTCGCACGCTCTTGCATCCTATGTCGATATCGGGGCTCCTATTTCTGTGTAAAGGGTTTAAAGTAACCTAAACAAACCGAACCTCGGGGTGCCCTTCGCTCGCTCTTGCATCCTATGTCGACGTAGCCCCGCTTCGCGGGGCTCCTATTTTTGTGTAAAGGGTTTACAGTAACCTACCTAACCAAACCGAATATAGAATCTGTCAATTCTGTCATATGTAGAATCTGTCATAAGTAGAATCTGTCATATGTAGAATCTGTCATAAGTAGACTATGATGTCAAAAGTAGAATCTGTCAAATGTCGACTACGCATTTTTTAGGGTCCGATATGGCAATGTACCTACCTACATACTAGTTTGTACACTTAGTGCACTTGTGGACAGTAAAATTCCTTGTAGTGCACAAACGCCCTAAGTGTCCTTTGTTTTTGTATCTGTATTTATTTGCATAGTTAGTCATTTAATTAATAGGTACCTAGTGTAAATAGTTAGAACTTATCTTACATAAATAAAGGAATATATTCACGATTATTAAACATCATTAAGATAAAGAAATCTGGAAGTCCACTCTCAGCCCGTCAACGAAGTAACGGGTCCGTTCTAAAGTATCTAGTTGATCAATCAAAACAAGGGTCAAATATTTTTTTCGGACGGGCAAATACCTACCTATCGGGGCAGTACGGACAACAGACAAATCGTGTTGTCATTCAATCTTAGTTCGAGCCCCAAAGCAATCATAATTATGTCCGTAAGCGTAAGTGATACGGAGTATAGGGAAACATCCGTAAACATCTTTGGCCGAAACTTCGGATTTCTTGCTTATGGAGTCGATACCCTAGAAGTTTTGTCAAGGCGTTTAAACTGTGCGAAGCAGCGGGTGGGATGTTAGTTACCAATTTACTTTAAGTACCTCCCTACTTGAAAAATGATGCATTATTATAAGTATTATAGGTTCAATAGAGATCATCTCGAAGTTATATCAAATACCGACATAATAATCTCTGTGTCAGCGCTTATTCCATGTCAAATCAGCAGATCCATTCCGCGGAATTCACGTTACAAACTTAAACACATTTTTTATCATCGAAAACCCGTTTTAATTTGTACGCATGACGTTCGATTATTTGTATATAGCTCCGAACATTGTCTCGGGGGAGCCTAGTCGCTCTCGAGCTGTGTATTTATCAGCTCGTACCTAATATTAACTTAATTTTGTTTTGACAGTTACTCGGTCTAGTCAACTCAGTTTGTAGTGTCACAGTGGTTAAATTGATGAGTTTATTTAAAATGTGTTCCTACAAAAGTTTTGTAGTAACTTGTCTGTTGTTTAGTGTGACTTTAGCGGCTAACAGTACACAAGCACAACAATCCATTGGTTTTCCTGAGCCAGAAGAAGATCCCAACTTAGTGAATAAAGACGTGAGTACCTACCAGATTTACCTAAGTTTAAAGCGCAAACAAGTTTCTTGTCATGTAGGTAACTTAGTAGGAATACGATTTTCCTTATGTCAAACATGATGTTTTTTTCTAAATTATCCTCACAATAGTTACTGTGAAGGCAGCTATATTTTTTTTTGCTTCACGTTGTACTAAACCTAGATGATTTTTTGGCAAAAAATAAACTACAACTCGAATTTTATTTGAAATTGCTTACAACATAGAAGCAAGCATGTTTATGGAGTGAGTAACGTCAATCGGGGTGAATAGGGACGCAGGGGTGAATCGGGACGAAACTTTAAAAGGGATTTTAACTTTGACATACTATATTTTGTTGCCAAAAAGGACTCTAATATGCTTACTGCATTTAAATATGTAATTAACGATTAAGTGCCCTGTTGGCAACAAACTATATTATTTCAATGTTAAAATCCATTTTAAACTTTCGTCCCGATTCATCCCTGCATCCCTATTCACCCCGCTAATAAAATAGGCGATTATACAACCTACACACCTACTAGATCATTATTTAATACTTATTATGTTTCTATCTATCTTGGTAAACAACTAGACGTGTCATACTCATTGTATCAAACAAAGCAGTTATATCGCAAATGACCTTCCATTGGTGACCACGTAGGTCATGGGTCTCTCATCTCAACTATCACGTTTGTTATTCGTAACTATTAGAGTCGTTCACATCAAAATAATGTTTCTATCAGAATTTTTAAGATAGGCTATCGATTTATTTTGCATGTTCAATGAAATAAGCAATGTTGGTACAAAGATCACGCATTGTTTATCAACATTTAAGTAAGATTCGTTAGTCTAAATAATGGTACCAAACAATCAAAAATGTATAGTTAATAGTAGTTATGTACCTACCCGATTTCAAGAAAAGAAACAATAGCACGTCACAATTATATACCTACCAACTCAAAAGAGCTCTTCAAGTAGATGTAGCAAGCAAGGGGCACTGCTCACTATTTGCCCGAAACTTGCTGTGGCCATTTAAATGATGCAATTTTGAGTACTTGCCATGGGCATGTTTTATTAAGTACGCATATACTTACCTACCAAAGTGACTTTGCTACGCCTAGGAATCAAACCCAAGGCCCCGCACTCGTTACCCGCGTTAATGGTCAGTAGGTATGGTCACGCCATTTGACTGATAGATAAGCTAGCCCCAAGGGCCGTAAGAAGTTGACTGTTTCTTCTAACTTGACGAACAACTTACGCAGGTACTTTAAAATTCACTGGACATTTTCCGGTTTACAACGTTTATTGGTCCTGTCTCTCTTTTTGGAGACATTGAAGAAAAAAATAATAGCTTTTAGATTAGAATTAATACCCAGTCGGGGAATCAGCCGTGATGACGGGGTATTAATTCTACAAGCTATTATTAATTTTTTTAAGAGGTCAATGTACTCATCATTATGAACAACTTTTACTATGGGACGAAACCTGAAATCGCGAAAAAATATCATCTGTTCCCTACATTTATGTTCGTAGCTATACCTACCTCGTCAAAATGTAGGGAACAGCTGATTTTTTTTCGTGATTACAGGTTTGGTCCCATACTTTGGTCCCATAGTAAAAGTTGTTCATAATGATGAGTAGGTACAATGACCTCTTAAGAGGTTGTTGGTGTTTTTCCAATAACCCTGTACCTATATAGGTAGTAATTACAAATTTTTGTCTAAGCAACCTACTAAGAAATCCTTAGAAGTCCCGTAAGTGCCAAAGTGCTTAGGGATAAAGCTAATAGTAAAATTTTGTTTGTAATATTTCCTAGAATTCATTCTTTGAGTAGTAGTAGTAGTAGTAGTAGTAGTATATTTTTTGAAACTCTTCGGGGAAGGCTTATTTTTTCGTATATATCACACCAATGGCATCATATAAATTCTTAATTGGTTCAATTAGGTAAGGCGAGACTATAGTAGGTATTAATTTTAGTTTAAATACCTACATAAGTTCTTAGGTATCAGGTTTTCCCAGATGCAATGGTTGCACAAATTATTTTTTTTATTTTTACGAGTTGAGAACTTGTGTCATTAATCCAAACCTGTTAGGTTCGTAACTGCAATTTTGATGCCGATGGTGATTCGATGTTTGTTCATCAGCCGATAAATATTTATTCTCACAACCGCAGTTCGTTCTGTATCGTGACGATATTACTTATGTGTTTTTTTATTAGACCTTTACTTTTCCCAAACTACCTAAAAGAAAATACACTTACTAAGTGCCTACTTAGATAAGAAATAAAAGAACATTTTCGAGTTTCGATTTTTGTTCTACTTACTTTTATTTTATAACTGATATTTTATACTTCGGTATATCGCCGATACAAAAAGTGCTCCGTAATCTATGTATAACATATGTATGCAATGAGGACAGTGGTGGCCCAGTGGTAGGTATCGGCCACGACTCACGGCCGTGGGTTTGAACCCAGGCAGGTTAGGTATTAAATTTCATCACCACTGCTCTCAAAAGGGTGAAGGAAAACATCGTGAGAAAACCGGCATGACCTAGAACCAAAAAATCGAAGACATGTATATCCACCAACCCGCATAATGCCCGTGGCCGTGGTGGATTACAGCTTTACAACTCTCACAGAGAGGAGGCCCGTGTCCCAGCAGTGGGAACGTTATAGATGCTAACTTCTAGACACAGTATCCCTTCTACTTTAATAACAATTTAATTATTCTTTTCCAGAACCGTCAGCCCGTGTATTTTCCTTCGATGTGTCCGGAGAGCGAGCTGTATTACCCGGGAGACCAGAAGGATGACTGGATATGCGACTGCAGACCAGGTACTTAAGAATTTACTGAAAAAAAAAATACAATTGGTAGGTTTCAATAAACGAACAGCGAGAAAATTGTTCAAGTCTCAGTAGAATGCCTTATTTTATTCAAATACAAACAAAAAGCCACACTAAAATATATAATTATGTACTTACAAGTTCAGAATAAAAAAAAATGAAGAGTCGACCAACCGCTTGGCGATGTCCCGAAATACTCGATGATCACTCGGACTCCAAAGCTCTAGTGTTTCAACTTAGTGGTAATTAATTAAATTTATTTTTTATTTCAGCTTTCCTGTATCACCCAAAGTCAGATACGTGTTGGCCAGCCTACAGAAAAGGTCCCTGTAAAGACGGAGAGTACCTGGTTCTCAGACCAGACACAGCGATCCCTGTGTGCGAAAAGAATCCTTGTTCTATCGACAGCTACGTGTATTACAACGGAAGGTGTGAGCAACTGGCCACGATTGCCCCCTGCAGGCACATGTGGCCCATTCCTGCGGCCCTAACGGTGAACTCCACCAGTTTGTCTATTACCTGCGAGAAACTCAACCTTCAGTCCAGGTTTGGTGAAGATACCCAAGCCCTCGCCCGTGCGCCTTGTCCACCAGGCTGCAAAAGAAGTGTTACCGCCAAATGTGTTCCAATTGCTGGATAATTACCTACCTAAATAACATTTTATAAGTTAAACTCTAAGTTTCATGACCATAAATACCTTTACTTGATTATGTGTATTTTTTTTTAGAAAACCATTAGCAGTAACAATTTTTAAAACTACATTTTTCATAATCATGCGCAAATTCGCGCGCTTGTCACGCTAAATTTCATGTGGCTGCAAAAAGTCAGTTTAATTTCTAGCATGTTAGTAGGAACTATGACTGCTTATATCAATCATGCAAGTAGATATAAAAGAAGCTATTAAAAAACTGAAATCAATATTCGCTACGTTAATTAAGTTACAAATCCCCCAAAAGTTGTAGCGACACGGTAATATCCGCCTAACCTTGCACGGTATGGCACGAGCTCGACGCCGGCTCGCCATGGCAACCGCCGGGCGTCCCTCGTGTAGCCATGGCGACTCCACCATCATTGTGGCACACCATGCCCCTGTCATCGGCGTTTATTTACCAATTACCACAATGGACATCGACGTGGCCGTCTGCACGCACGATTATCGACAACCCTTATGATACAATCGGTACCCAAATGTCACCTCCTGTAGTGGCATTGTGTTTCATTACTACGAGCGAGTCGTAGCAGTAAGTGTTCGGAAGGTTAAGGTTGATTGACGGCTCGGTGGAAAGTTTGAAACATTCCCAAGTGAAAAGTGCACCTTTCTTGAAAGCACACCTCGTAAGAACATGCAGCTGAAATGTGGTAAGTTTTATATAATGACCTAGATAAAGTTCTCGTTTGAGTTATGTTATATTAAAAAGCTTTTAGAATTTTTACTGTTTATTTCTACACGATTAAAGTTGAAGCAATAAAACCTGTTCGTAAGTGTAGCTTCAGTGGGCAGTGCGACGGCTGATCGTTTAATTTCCATATAATCGCGAGTAGAGTCGAGCTTGCTCCTATCGCGATTGATCGCTGACCCATATTCCCGATGGCTGGCTACTGGCACATTGGCCACTGACCACCACAACACACCACTCACTCTGATTAACTGAGTAACGTATACGACCTTCGACGAGTTTTGTTGTGGCAGCCAGCCGGAATGTTATTTCCTCTCAATCTACATTTTGGCAGGTTACCTAGTTTATTAAGTCGAGGGAAATGGCGATAGGAAATATTGCTTAAATAAACCATGGCATGATTTATTTGGGAAACCTTCGTTGTTTTGTGTATTTTTTTAAAGTAGCAACATTTTGTAGGTGCACCGTGCAGCCACTTATTATATTCGTAAGGTTACATGGTCCTGCATTTGATTCTTTACATGCAATGTGCAGGACATTCGCAATAACTGTCACAATCACAATCAATATGAGATACGGTTTTTCGTCGATTCTGAAAAAAGAGGTATTTAGAATTACTGCAGTGTTGTTCTGGGTGTGCGATATCGTGTGTAGCAAATGCTTCGTTTAACACCCTATGAACGTCGGCATGGCTAGGTTACCATCTCGATAGCCACGAATGTATACTAAAAAACCGTTTCATAATTTACATAATTAATCGTTTAAGACTCAGCTTTTAAATGTTTAAATATGCATATTCGTGAAATACGTCTATGAAGTCTAGGCTTTGCAAAATTGTTTAGAGCTTTTTATAACCTATGTAAAACCTTTTATTGTTAAAGAATATAATAAACCTACTTACTTATTTAAGACTTACTAGTTCACCAACCAACTACAAGTGGGTGTAGGTATTTATTGTAAAATAGGTTATGAGTAGGCACATGATATTTGTATAATAAGTATAAGTAATAACATTTAGGTACCTAACTTTGCCGTTTTCTCGGACCGTCATTGGATGCGCTCACGCCGCGGTTGTCCTGTATAAAACGTTAAACTTTCTGAAGCGCTTATTACTTTATGCAAATTGAATGAGAGGGTACTCTCTCTAAAGCAATGCATCATAAGTTATCCGATTTCTACACCGGTCATAATATATAAAAAAAAAGAAAGATTTCTACACCTAACGCATACCTTATCTAAAAGCGCACCCATACATATTATATTAATATTTCTATGCGCGCACCACTTTCTCCTTAATCACGATGTGTTTTACAAATCATCTACCTAGGCTATTCAATAATGAACGTATTTAAGATTTTTATGAAACACGCTACTAATTGCTCTATAGCATGTTTATTGTAGATCGTGGGCGTACCTACTCGTACATACAGTGATGAATTACATAGGCTCACTGCAGCTGTAACTACCCTAGTACCCGCATTTTCTATGAACGAGTCAAGTGCTTGACACTTCGCACACGAAGGGAAAAGTAAATATCGTGAGGATAAACCAGGTCGACACACGGCCTACTTCGCTATATATTTCCCCCTGTGTAATACATATTGGAAGAACTGATATATTATACTGTGTCTAGTTTTGTTTAGGTAGGTACGTGACATTCCGAGTGAGTGACAACCCCATTCTTCTAGGAAAACCGCTGACACCCAACGATTTTAAAAGAGTAGGTACTTTAAAAGTCAATCCTGACACCCAACAGCTTTGTACATTATCTAATTAGGGATACCTAGAATTAGCTGATTGATCATTTATTACAGAACATTAACAATAACATACATGCATATTAAACAAATACAAACTATTTGTACTAGATACTAAATTAAATGACTTTTACTTTATCTACAAATAAATACAAAAACAAAATACACTTGGGCGTCGAAGTACTCATCCGTCATCCGGAAACGTGCCCAAAAGACTGGCAGCATTGCCACGTTGAATGGCAATTCTAATGAAATCATTGATTATTATTATATTCCTAAGTATCTATCATAGATTTTTTCCTGATATAGTATTATTTTCTCGTTGTCTCTACAACATTATTTTTAGTAATAGATGCGAAACCCGAAATACGTGTCTAGTATTTTTATGTAAAGAATCTATTTACAAAATTTCAAAACTGTATCATGAAAAATCACAAAGTATAAGTAAAGTTACCTGTTTGTTCGTACAGAAACATGCTCAACCGCGGCCGCGCCGCGCCTTCTTGAGCTCATTGATAATAGTACCTAGGTACCTAACCGTTCGGCGCGGAGATTGGATAACCTTCGTAGTGTCGTTCGGTGTCCAACTTTTAACCTTTTTTAAATATTCATAAAATATTTATATTATATAATATAACATGGGGTAATATTTATTGGAATCGATTCAGTTAGATATCTACTTGAACAAACTATATTCAGATTTCGCATAATTATAAAACTAAAAATAACGTTGTATATTTGTCTAAGTTTGTAATGACTGTAAAAACCTTCATTGCATGAGTTATCTGTTTACAATGATATCATTCATTGCTACCAGGCACGTCACTACGTAAATAGGTTCGTAGACAAGCCTAGGCCGTGCTTAAAATAAAATTGTACCTAGGCATTGCTTAATTATAAGCTACAAGCTCGAAATTTTTACAATATGCTTGGCCCTTTTCTGTTATTATCGGGGGCAGTGGGTCAGATCTAAGGAAATTACGGAAAAGCACGACAATGATTTTAAATACGTCCTTGAGGGTTGCGTGAGAGAGTAGCAAGCCAGTCGTTTTGCGTGTAATTTGGGCGTGAAGCAGGTATTTGATAGTTTGAAGTTTTTGTGTTGCATGTAATTATTATTACGTTTATAGGTAATAGTACATTATGATACATGTGTGCTATGTTGATCATTATGCACGAGGCGATATTATCGCGCGAGCCGCAGGCGAGAGCGATAAGAAAGCCGAGTGTATATTGATTAATGCACACGCGTTTCATACGACGTTTTTCAACACACTTGCGAGGAAAAAATACAGACTTGTATTGTTAAATATTAACTTGTATGGAAAATGGCGCGCTGGTTTTGTTTTCCCGCGCGCCGTGCTAGCCAGCACTAGCGATGCGCGCGCAACATTGACTCATTTTAAATATATTAATCTATGGCACAGACAAAACCGATACAGCCTATAGAAAAAATATAATAAACACAAACCTGAAAATTGCAAAAAACCTAAGAATTTCGCGGTCTACCACTGCGCATTCACCTTAAATTGTCTGTGGTCCCCTGCGAGTTCATTTTGCGACCAAGGACAATACAGACTATTAAAAAAAAAATTGAAATATAGCCCGCGGATTTTTTCTTTCGGCATGAAGTCTCTTTGGGCGCTTTCCGAATTAGCTATAATCGCTCACATCACAGCGCTCACATCATCTCCATGGACGTAATATTACGTCCATGCATCATCTCACATGCGTTCCGATTTCAGTTCTTCTTCTTTGGTTAGGTGGCGACTGTCAGCCAGAAGCACAATTTCAAAAATGCCACGTTAGTTTAATTTAAAGATGATGCAACTCAAAACAAAACACACACTGACACAACCTCATACACACACTGTCATTTTTGACAGCGCTCACGGTGATATTATTCTAGGGCATGGTCGGCATTATCGCAAGATGGCGAATGTCATGACGTCATCTATGACGATTCACGGGACATCGTTATCGTTATCGCGCTCACGCTAATTCGGTTATTTCCCAATTCGGAACACATCGATTATTTCCCAATTCGGAACGCAGGGTTTGATGAGATTAAAAAAGCGCGCGTCTCCGACTAGTAAATAGTTATCTGTGGTATTACAGAACATGTGGATTAAAGTAAAGAAAAAGCACGCGTTCGTAATACACTCCATTATGGACCTAAAAGCGGTTCAATAAGAGCCACTTTACGAGCAAGTGTGTTGAAAATAATAATACCGTACAATATTTATATAAGTACGAATACAATTAGTTGAATACTGATAAGGGTTAGTGGGACGTTTGTGGTTTCATATATTTCCTGTTTATGATCGACTGATGAGTCAAATAGCTAGCTGATATAGCTAATTTAATTTGTTATTTACCGTCTAATTGGTGGGTTAAAAATAATGTGCATAGGTATTGTCTCATTGAGTCGATTTTCCACTCTTGATAAGAATTTTAAATGCTGCTTATGAGTATGACCTACAAGGATCATCGTCGTCGACTTGTCTTGATAATATATTTAGTGATTGTGATGCCGAAAATAAATGACTGGTAAATAACGTAACATCTGACCACTGTGGATTATTAGGTAGTTTCCCTATGCCATTACATAAAAAGCCGCATAAACTAGAATGCAGGCATTATACTATACAACTAGTCGTTGCAACAAGTTCAAAATGTGACAAAATGTGATAGGACTTACCTACTACACAACACATACCTAAGTACCTACGCGTGTTTTTAAAGTTTTTATTATGTAAGTGGCAGTGACGCCATCTATCGAGTTTTTGAACCAAGTGGTTTCGGCTGTTAATATGGCTGTCGTTTATTCAGTCAGCCAGTTCCCCTTCAATTAGGTAGGTATACCTACAGGCTGACTTGTAATTTGACGTATTCCTTTCAGCCGGTCTATTCTGTAAAAATCTCATCGTGAAAACTTAGGTTAAGTGAGCTTAATTTGAGCTGTCAGCGGTGCTATTCTGTAAAAATCTCATCACCGTGATAACTTAGGTGAAGTGAGCTTATAATAATTTGAGCTGTCACTGTCAGCACTCCTATTCTGTGTACAAATCTCAGCGAGAAAACTGGGGTAAAGTGAGTTGTCATACCACTTGATGCTAGGGATTGGCACTACTGCCGATCGATTGGTATCTCGATAGGTACCGTACCTACTAGGTAGGTCTACGTTTCTATAAATTAATGCTTGTCGACAACCAACTAGCAGTGATTTCGCTCGAAATATGTTAAAGTAATGGGTAGTTTAGCATTGTGGTTGACACGACATGTCGGAACTGCCTATTCACGTATTCAAGGTCTAAGTGCAGAACTTGAATACTGTTCAGTGTTGCTGGGGGATGACTTTAAATAATCACAACTGACATAAGTAGCTGTTATTTCAACAGCTAGCTATAGGACCGTTGGAATCAGTGGATTTAGAAACTTTGGATTTGGGGTTAAGAATGTTGATAATTATAAGATGCCTCTAACTGTACGCCCTTCCTTATGCTCCTGTACATTACCCAAGCGGCGCCCAGCGGTTTCACCCGCATAAGTCTTGATTGTGCGGAATATTGGGATAAAATCCTATGTCCTAATAAAGGTCGACCAGGTCATGGTCTGCCCGTGTGCCAAATTCCATCCAAATCTTTCATCCGTTTTATCGTGAAAGTGTAACAAATAAACATACAAAAAATCAAATAATTATTTCTATTTATAATATTAGTTTAGTTAGATCATAGATTTAGTAGGTGTAACGGATCGTTGCACTGTTGTGTGTCAAAAGGAAACTACGAAATATAATGCTACACGGGGCAGCTGCGCAGACGTCTCCGGCGCGCTGGCGATTCGGTCCCCACGGCGTCACATCGACGTCGTGTCTCGCGGGCGACTGGTCGGCGGCGGTGGGGGCGAGCGGGATCGCCACGATCCTGCTCCCTCGCACACTTAATACTATTGGTTATCTGTCTCGCGACGTTCGCAACCACCCCGCCTTTTTATTAGAATAATATGTAGAGAAACACAATAATTATCACATACATACACAGAAACAAACAGTAAATTGAATAAAGGTTCTTAATCTAAAATAAACACTAGGTACCTACTTACATTACTATCTTTTTTAAAAAACAGCACTGAGCCGTCCATCATCGCTAACATCCTGCCCCTCAGTGTCGTCATTACGACACTCATCACCACTCTGAAGTAAAGCTATACGCGATGCTGGACGCTTCATGATACCAGTTTTTGTCCTTATGTCTAAGACTCGAACCCGTCCGTCAGGCCCAGGGTATATTTTCTGAACGATGCCCTTCGGCCATACGTTCCGCGGCGAAGCGGGGTCTACCACTACAACAAGATCTCCTACCTTCAATTGCGCGCCTTCGCGATTCCACTTTTTACGCGGAGCTAAGGCAGGTAGGACCTCTTTCATCCATCTAGACCAGAATAAATCGGCCAACCGCTGAGCTATACGCCACTGTTTACGCAAAAGAAGATCTTTGTCGTCAAACCTGCCAGGTTGCGGTAGATTTGACGACGAACCTATAAGGAAGTGGTTGGGCGTCAATGACTCCGAGTCACGAGGGTCAACGGACACGTGAGATAATGGTCGACTGTTTACCATGTTCTCCACTTCGCATAAGAAGGTGGAGAGCGCTTCTTCCCTAGGAGCGCGTTCTTTCAAAACAACTTTTAAGGCAGTTTTTACACTGCGAATGAGGCGTTCCCATGCACCTCCCATATGGGGGCTAGCAGGGGGAATAAATTCCCAGTGGACTCCTTTATTTAAGGCTTCTGTCACCAGTTGTGGCTGATGGTCAATCACCTCCTGATATGCCTTCTTTAATTCGACATCAGCGCCTCGTAAGTTGGTGCCATTATCAGAGAACACTGTGTGTGGCCAACCTCTGCGCGCGGCCATCCGGCGCAAAGCCATTATCATAGAGTCGGTTGTGAGGGACGAAACTAATTCTAAGTGCACAGCACGTACTGTAAGGCAAGTAAACAGTACACCGTACCTGCGTACCCTTTGTCGACCAACTACTACTTCCAGGGGGCCAAACAAGTCTACACCACACATTGTGAATGGCCTCTGATGATGGGTAAGCCTGCACTCAGGTAAGTCACCAAGGCGTGGAGGGTTAGGTGAAGCTTTTCTAAAGCGACAAATCAAACAATTTTTGGCAACAGTTTTAACAGTAGGCCTTAAATTTACGATCCAGTACCTTAGTCGTAATTCGTTAATTATCATCTCGTTACACGAGTGTGCAGCATTCACGTGATAATGCAACACTATGAGCCGCGCTATATGGTTTTTACCATCTAAAATAATAGGAAATTTAGTCATCTGATCTACATCTTTCACGTTTCCGATTCGTCCGCCAACACGTAAAAGATTATTTTTGTCGATGATCGGGGTAAGTGTTCGTAAACGACTTTCACGCGGTATTTCTTTATTTGATTTTAACAAATTAATTTCGCTACGAAATGACTGCAACTGTGAATGAGAAAGTAACAACATCTCTGCTTTATGCATTAAATCTACGGTAATACAGGTAATTGACCTTTTCTTACATTTTTCAATAAATAATAAAACTGTAGCCGTAGCACGTAATAATCGCTGCCAACGGGAGAATCTACTTGGATCCGGTACAGGTAAGTCACAAATTATTTTATTATTATTATCACACACAATGTTTATTCTTTCTAATATTTTATCATCACTAGTAATTATTTTTATTTCCGGTTGCTGAGGCCAGCAAGAAGGCGGTTGGTACAAAAACGACGGTCCGGAAAACCACGTGGAATCACTACTAAGCACGTAATCCGTATTCTTCGTTCCTAAGTCGGCTACGTTTAAGTCCGTAGGCACATAGTGCCACTCGTCAACCTTGCTTAACTCATCAATTTCCCCGAGTCTATTTGCAATGAAAACTTTATAGGTTCGACATTGATTCTTAATCCAATATAAAACTGTAGTCGAATCCGTCCAATAGTGTACTGAATTCGGTTGCAAACGATGTTCTTTTTTTATGCTATTAGCTAATTTACACGCTAACACGGCTCCCTGTAACTCCAATCGCGGCACGGATACTGGTTTCAGGGGAGTAACTTTGCATTTGCTCGCGATGAACGATACGGTAACGCGTCCATTGATGCTTTCGCGCCGCCAGTAAGCGACCGCGGCGTACGCACTCGGTGATGCATCGCAAAACATATGAATTTCCAAACTCGCTAAACTATCGTTTGTTAGGTCAGTCGAAAAATACCATCGCGGAATTCGAATATTATTAATTTCCTGAGCTTGACTAATCCACTCTCTAAATAAATCATATAAATTATCGCTTAATTTATCATCCCAGTTAAGATTCTGTTCCCAAACTTTACGCATTAAAATTTTCCCTTTAATTGTGAATGGACTTAGGTAACCGTGAATGTCATAAATGGACATAACTATACATAATAGTTCGCGTTTTGTCGGTATCCGTTTCAGAAGTAATACCTCTTGCGGTATCCGTTTAAAGGACAAATCAAAGGCCAACATATCGGTACTTGGAAACCATAACAGCCCAAGTGCTCGTTCCGGTTGGTTATCTATATTGAACCTTATTGCCTTGTCATTAAGGGTTTCTTTGGGGACTTCACTTAATACGGTCGGTACGTTACTTAACCAATTACGCATTTCGAATCCACCTTGTTTGTGAATATAGGAAACGTCTTTTATTGTTTTTCTAGCTATGGTAAAATCGGTAAAACTATCTATATAATCATCCATATACTGGTTAAGTTTAATCGCGTTAACAGCGTCAGGCATTTGCTCTTGAAAAAGAGAAGCATTCTTGTCTTGGTTTATGAATTGTGCTATAAAGGGAGAACAATTAGCACCGAATATAAGTGACGTCATGACGTATTTATTGACCTCGTCGCTCCCTTTCTCTCTCCATAAAAATCTTAATGCATTTTGATCATCATTTTTAATTTTAATTCTTAAAAACATATCTTTTATATCGCCAATTACACCTATATAATTTTCTCGAAATCTAAACATTATGCCGTACAAGGAATTCAATAAATCAGGTCCCTGCAGTAAAAAATCGTTAAGTGAAAAATCATTAGATTTAGCAGCGGCGTCAAATACTAACCTCAACTTCTTTTTATTTGGATTACTGACCCCAAAGTGAGGCAAGTACCACGTACGATTAGTGAGCGTGGCTCTACACTCAGACTCGCTAAGTCTTCTAGCGTAATTATTTTCAAACAAATGTGCGATCCGTTCTCGATATCGCGATTCATATTCCGAGTCGGATAACATCTTCCGTTCGACTGACTTCAGTCTTTTCAAGGCGACGGAATACGAATCGGGCATAACGCAAACATCTGATTTCCAGGGAAGACCCACTGTCCATTGACCCCCGATTAACTCAGCTGATTCGTTAAGTATGTTTAAAGCTCTTGTTTCTTCGATATTTTGACGCGGATTATTACAAATCCCGATAGAGTCAAGCGAGAAAGAACGACGTATTAGTTCGTGTAAATCTATATTATCGTTATTTTGTTTGAAGGTAGTAAGATCTCTGTTGTAGGTATCTAGCGGTTTGAATGTGGGCGGCTGACGCTGTGGGTAAGTTGTGCACGCGGGGATGGTAAGTAAATGCGAGTCGCTCGCGCCGCTTGAGGAGCGTGCGCGCGCACGTTGTTTACCATTTTGATAAAATAAGGCTCCGTGCACACACCACCCGAGCAACGTTTGTGTAATAAACGGCCCATGAGGTTCAAACTTTTTACAAACAATTGGCGCAATCAAATCATAGTTATCTTGACCTATTAACAATGTAGGTTTTATGATATCACAATTGCAGGGATTGAACTTAAAGTTATACAAGTTTTCGTATTCACTAAAGTCCATACAAGAAGTCGATTGTACAGGTAAGTTCAATTCTTTTAATTTGCGAGCACGTAATTTAAACTTATTACCGTCACTGTTACTAATGTTCAAATTTAACATTTCAGTTTTACATACCAACTCGCTGGAGTCCCATGCACTCGTAGCACGCATCGTGACGCACTCACCGTGTAACCCAGCCTTATCCGCGATATCAGCTGCGATAAGGCTCACCGTCGCGCCGTCGTCTAACAGCGCGTGCGTGTGAACACTTTGTTTGGGTCCATGTATGGTAACCGGCACTATTTTAAGCACTATTTTTGACACGTTAAGCACTTTACACTTTTCAGGGTTATTATTTAGGACGGACACTTCGGAACATCGCGTTTCGATCGTGTGGGCTACGAGTTCGTCGCTGCTAGTGCAGGCGCGCGGCGCCGCGTCCGCGTCGGGCTGCTGAGACTTGCTGAGCGGCTCGGTTGCGGCCTGGCGCGCTGCCTGCGGTTTCACCCAGTGAAGCAAACGATGATGCGGCCCACCACATGCGTCGACGTCGCAGTTCTCGGCGGTGCACTCCGACTGATTTTCATGTCGATCTCCGAGACACTTAAAGCACAGTTTATTTATGCGAACATAGCGCCATCGGTCTTTGCGCATAGCGTGTTTGAATCTGTTGCACTCTGTTAGTTTGTGAATAGGTTTTTTACAGTATTTACATTTATCAGATGTAGAGGGGTTGTTGACCTCCGCACACACTAACACTGATTGCTTGTGATTTCTATATTTCTCGGTATTAGATCTCGGTTTTGAATCGATTTGACTGTGCACGTAGCTCACTCCTGTTATTGCAACTTTCTTGGCTTCCTGAAGAAGAAACTTGGATAATAATTCTAATTTTGGTGTGTCGTCTTGATTATCATACTGATATAGGTAATCGGCCCATTTATTAATCAGTTCGGTGGGCAACTTGGAGACAACAATGGTTACTAGTTCGGGACTTCGTAGATAATCAGTTTGTTGCACAGTGCGAGTAGCTGTAACATAATTCTTTACTTTGATGGCGAAGTTTACGACCTCCGTATGATATGCTTGTGGTAGAGGATGTAATTTTCTTAACTGTTCCGTAACTGTCCTCATTATGATTTCAGGTCGACCAAAACGAAGTTCCAATGTCTCAAGTATCTCTTGAGGTGAAGTGGCGCTCATCAGTAAAGATGACGCTGACTCCTTGGCGTCGCCGCGGAGGCACTTCCGTAGGCGCCATAAATTCTCGGAATCCCTGTAGTTGCAGAGGCGTGTGGACTCGTAGAAGGCTCCTTTGAAATGTAGCCACTCCATCGGATCTCCGGAGTATATGGGCAGGTCTTTACAGATAGCTAACCTTGACAACAGTTCATGGTTTGTTGATTTTGAGGTAGAAGCACTGATGGCGTCCTTTATAGCGTTAGTGAGCGCCTCAATTGCAGGTTGGGTACCGGCCGACTGATCTGTGGGTTGCCGTGTGCGGCTGACGCCGTTTTCATAAACATCGCCGACCACGTTCCGTTCAAGCGACGACCCGGGTGCGGTAACGGATTGTTCCAGCCACTTTTCTACTTTACTTTTGCATGATATCGACGAAGATTGCTTTGAACATCTGGAATCTTCTAGGTGTGCCAAATCAACGGCTAATTTTTTCTCTAATAACTCCTTTTCTATGCGAGCTTTAGTCATCGTCATTTCAGCTTGAGCTTCTTCCAATTCGATGATGGCTCTGGCTTGAGCTGCTTTATATTCGAGCTGCTTTTGCCGCGTGGCCGATGAGGAAGACGCGTGGCTCGTACACGTGGCGACTTGTTCGCGGCTGTGCACGCCGCCATCTTGAGCCGCAACGATGTCGGACAGAATCTTTCCAGCGCTTTTCCTGTTGTACTGGACGTCTGAACCCGATTCTAGCTTCATTTTCGTTTCGTTAGCCATCATTTCTCTCGATTGTGCACGCGTTCTCCCAGTACGCGGCGTTTGAAATAACGGCATCCTGCTACACAGGTTTTGTGCTTCCTTACACTGAACACTACTGATCCGGCTCGAATGACCACTTTTGTAGCGGATCGTTGCACTGTTTGTTGTTAAAAGGAAACTACGAAATTATGATGCTACGCGGGGCAGCTGCGCAGACGTCTTCGGCGCGCGCACGATTCCGTCCCCACGGCGTCACATCGACGTCGTGTCTCGCGGGCGACTGGTCGGCGGCGGTGGGGGCGAGCGGGATCGCCACGATCCTGCTCCCTCGCACACTTAATACTATTGGTTATCTGTCTCGCGACGTTCGCAACCACCCCGCCTTTTTATTAGAATAATATGTAGAGAAACACAATAATTATCACATACATACACAGAAACAAACAGTAAATTGAATAAAGGTTCTTAATCTAAAATAAACACTAGGTACCTACTTACATTACTATCTTTTTTAAAAAACAGCACTGAGCCGTCCATCATCGCTAACAGTAGGTATTTCGTATATACCTACTAATAGCATTCAAATTCATTTATTGTTTGCTACAGGTGGAAAAGCAATTCTTACCATAATAATAAAATAAAAAATAAATAAAATAAAAATATGTATATCGATCGCTGTAACTTATAACCCGTTATTGTACGGGTATTATTATATAAGTCAAAATACATTATAATTAATTAATATTATTATACAAAACGTCTTCAAACATAATTCCCGAACATACAACCCATATAAATTAAAAAAAACCGGGCAAGAGCGAGTCGGACTCGCGCACCGAGGGTTCCGTACCATCATTTGTTTTTAAATTTTCACCGGCGAGCTACTTACTAGATCTCGTTCAAAACAATTTTCGGTGGAAGTTTACATGATAATGTAAATCATATATTTTTTTTAGTGCTATCATTCTCTTATTTTAGAAGTTACAGGGGACGACGACACACATTTTACCACTTTGGAAGTGTCTCTCGCGCAAACTATTCACCCTGTATACCTATATTTTTCACTTTGTAGTTTTTGAGGGCGGTGGTCTTTGATGCAAAAAAGTTTTTTTCATCTGTTGGTTTTTTTTTTATTGTTTATTTATCAAAAACAAGTTAGGTACAAATAAAGTTGAACAATTAAACATACCGCACAAACCATCGTGGGTTTAACAGCGGTATGGCAATGTTTGACATACCTATAATATGTTTTTGTGTTTTGAAATATAATACCGATTATTTTATAAGATCGGTTTTAAAATCTCTGATTGGGAAGATATAATTTATTCCCAGATATTGATTTTCATAAATTTGAAATAGAATCAACAAATCATTTAATGAATTAGCAAGATGCATAATTTAAAAATATGTAGACGCTGGTCTATAATTTTTCACAAAGAACAATCAGGACCCTAAAACTTTAATTCGTAAAACATACCTATACCTACCAAATTAATTCATTTTAAAAATAAAAAATAACGATGATGTTTTTTTTTTTGTAATTGATTGATTTTGATTAAATATTATTTCTATGATTTTAATTGAGTATTTTTCATAGTGTTAAAATCCATTTTATCGATATCGACTATTTCCCTTAATGAAGTAGAGCAGCCCAATGATAACTGACCAATTGCAGCCGCGCGTTCTTCCTCGTCCCCCGGCCCACGGTAGTGAGTCCTGCGTGGTCGTGTGCTTCGAAAAAATCGGCCTATATCTACGCTCCCTAGTGTAAATTCTCTTTGCCGCAGCCTCTTAGATATAGGTATGTACATGTATCAGTTTAAGTCCACATATTTTAATACTTCTAATATTATTTTGCGTTTGCTACGCTATTATACAAAATCTATGGTTTATGTAAAAATCTTAAGATAGAACTTGTTTAAAAGTCATTTTGAATAAATTACTACGCAGTCGTATTGTATCCATAAGATAACCTCAATGGGATTTGAGCAATTATATTATAAGTGTAAAAAATACTTATAGTATCATTGGATTTGAGTGTGTTTCTAACAAAGAAGTGGAAAAGTTTTGACGCAAGAGAAACGGTTTCCGTTTATCAAGAATAACAAGAATTAATAAAGTGATTTAACCAAGGTTCCTAGAATGAGTTTCAGTATCTATATTTGTCGTCTTGCCGTTGACACTGGCCAGCTAAGTATCAGCCAGCGCCCAGTGCTGCCCTGATGGACAGGCGTTTCTCATGAAGAGGGATGTTGGTTGGGAACCAAAACCAGTGACATTTGCTTTTGGTTCCCAACAAACTTCCTTCTTCATCGATATCATTGCTGTGTAAATCGACACAAACATTACATTTGGGGGATGACGAAACACTTGAAACTAGCTCGTAAGTATAGATTTTTTTAGTTTAATATCTATTTTACTATAGAGTTACCTTGTGGAAAGGACTGATTATCTTTATGTTGAACATTAGCTATGAATTGGTCACATTTTATTCATTGCTATGAAGTTTTCGTCGTGTTTGTGATGAGAAGTTAAAAAGTTTTATATTAGCGGATTATTTTGAAGCAAAGTGAAACACTGTTCTTGACACTAGCATGCACAACTGTTTTAAACGGGTGGTAAGCAGCCTGGCCTGCCTACTGTGACTCCTATATAAGTATACTATATACCTACATACTAAACCGTTAATTAAAGTATTATTCTAACATCTCTTTATTATCAGAATTCAGAAGAGACCAACACTTGCTGCTAATCTATACTATCTATACTAATACTAATATACTAATATACTAATACTAATACTAATATACTAATATTACTAATATTACTAATTACTAATATTACTAATCTACAAATATTATAAAGCTGCAGAGTTTGTTTGTTTGTTTGTTTGTTTGAACGCGCTAATCTCTGGAACTCCTGGTCCGATTTGAATGATTATTTTAGTGTTGGGTAGTCCATTTATCGAGGAAGGCTATAGGCTATATTTTTTTTCTTCAAAATTAGGGATCCGTAATAAAATTGCTATTTTGTAACACAAGGTGTAAAATCGAAAACCTATTTTTGCGTGCGCTGCAAAAACTATTGACAATAGAACAAAATAATGTACTACGGGTTTGTAGAGCCCATTAAGACCTACAAAAAAGTCCGCGAGAACATATATCTATCTATCATGGTTTAATCACAATAACCGATTTTGTGTTCAAAATAATTATTAAATCGTCTGAAGAAAAAAAAACTACGTTAAATATGTATCGTAATATTAATCTTTATCGAAATTAAGCATTATGTTATCAATAGTATTTATGAAGAAGTAAAATACTTTTTGTTTCATCTCAATCGGATATTTCGTTTAAAAGTTATCACGTGTGTAAGATGTTAAGAGTTGGTACCTATTAAGGAGTTATGGGCCATAGAGTTTTTTATCTATACTAATAATAAAGCTGAAGAGTTTGTTTGTTTGAACGCGATAATCTCTTTAACTACCGGTCAGATTTGAATTCTTTTTGCATTTGATAGCCCAATTCTTGAGGAAGGCTATAGGCTATTTAACATCACGCTATGACCCTTAGGAGCCGAGCAAAAAGAAAAAAACTCCGAGTGAACGGTAAACGAATACGAAGTGTTGCGACGCGACGGGGTGGGGGTACAAGAAATTTCACGCGGACGAAGTCGCGGGCAGAAGCTAGTTACATATATGAACTAAAACGAACACAATTTTTATCATGTCCTGGAAGGAATACGACAATACAAGTCAGCCTCTATACATTACATAACTATGTAATGTGTTTTTAATTTTTCTTAAATTGTGTAATAATTTCATAACTGTGTTTCGTAGCATAATTTAGAATATCTTACCCCTCTTGGTTTATTGCTCCGCATCGATATCTCCCATGGATGTATCGCCTTGTACAGCTCACTCTGCGTTACTTACTACATGTCCGTTTAATCTGTTCCGATATACTTACACGAGTTCTTCTGATGGCATGATGAGAAGGATCTCATCGAGGTCTTCCCAGAAAGCGGCTTTTTCGGAGGCTGAGCACCCAGACTGAGGTGCGTAGGCCGAGATGATATTAAGGACGGGTTGTTTGTTCATAGCTAACTTGACGGCTATTAACCGGTACACTTTTCCTGCCCACATTGATAATCCTATACTTTAGGTATTTATCTAAAACGACAGCAACACCGCTACGTTTTGAGTCAACGCCATGGTAGATGAGCTGGTATCCTTGTCCTTTAAACCTTTGGCCTTTCCACTTTGTTTCTTGGATGCAACAAGCGCTGATGTTTCTTTTAAGAATGTAGCTGAGTTTTACACTACGTTCGGCCAATGGCTCCCAGATTCCATGTTCCGAATCTTAGTTTATGCTACATTGAAAATTTTTGTTCTTGTCTTTATCGTCGCTTCTGGTGGACACGCTGGCATTTAGTACGCATGATGTAGATCGCCTCTGTATTTCCAAGGACGCTTACGTAGGATGTCCTTGTCTTTGCCTTTTTATCCTTAAGTTGTGCTGTCATTGTACAAGAAGAATAGCTTTTCAGCATTCAGCTACTTATATTGTTTTACGGTCGGTTGCCACCCCAATGCTTTCATCTTCTCAAGATGTGGGCGCCACCGTTGGCCCTACTGCATGCGCTCATCCACCGCCACCCCTTCTGTGTACTCCAGCCAAAACACACAGCACTTCAGTGACCTTAACTCCGATGATGTCGTAGCAGCTCCCTGGACGGATTTTGTATCGGAGTTACCTTCTCCAGCCTGTTGGTCCGCGGCCGGAGGTATTTAATTTCACAGTCCCGTACCACTCGTCACAGTGAAGCGGCAGCGCCAATAGTGGTGTTTCATTTCGAGAATATCTAAGTATAGTAAATATAAATGGAAATCGTATCAAACAGCACTTGTTTAAAAGTCACATGTGACTCTTTGGACAAATGACAATAATAAAATGCACCGTTATCCATCTCCTTTTGATACGGGTCTTTGCTGAAGGACTAACTGCGGATTGGTCGCATGTTGGATTGTATGTGACGTCATATAGCCTATTTAACCCGCGGAAAAACGACGCTTCCAAAGATACTAGCAGTAAAGGAGTTATCAGGAAACAGATGAATAATTTAGACATACATACGTACAGATAGCGCCATCCAGAAGACGCGCCCCACACTTTTTCCTAATGCTTACAGCACAAATGTGCAACATTCCGCTAGTGTTTTAGTTTTGTCGATACACACTAATTATTATTATTGGGTCATTTGTGTTTCGAAAAAACTAAAACACTAGCGGAATGAACTAACGATTAGGAAGAAGAGTGGGGCGCATCTTCGTGGATGGCACTATATGTACAAGGCCTGTTTATATCATAACTCTCTTTTGGCTTTGCCGTAGTCGGGTAAGAACTCACCTTTTTTCACAATTCAAATGCGACGCCATCCCTTTTTTGTGCTCTATCATTCGTAGTGACAGCATCGTAATCAATAAAATTATAACTATTTTTTGCTTTTTTGCGACCAGTTTTGGTCAGGATGTTGTTTTGTAGTATTTATTTACCTAATTTATTTAGAACCGACGCCAGCGGTCATCCTAAAGGAATTTCTAGTTTGTCAATATTTTAGATTCTAGAATCATGTGATGAATTCTGACTTTCTGAGTTTCATTTTGCGCGTCGATGTGTCTATTTTGGGAATAATGTCCTCTATTTTGGGAAGAATGAGATTACCATAGAAAGAGATTAGTAAAACAACTTCAAATGTATAATGTATTCGACAGTCAGAGGTCCAAAGCAACCGGAATAGTTTTAATGGTACATTACGATACGTGTGACTTACGTACCTAGTCCATTATTGTCGGCGTGGTAAACTAGCACCTTTTGTGTAAAAATGGGCTGCTTAAGTCACAGAAAAGCGTGACTTAAGTGTGGATTTAGGTCAACCAGTGCTATAAAATAACTAAATGGAGCTGCTCTCCTCAGTCTCATCACTTTTCTGGTGGCAATATGAGTATGACTATGAAGTACCTACTTAGCGAGAACCATCCAACATGAATCGCTAGAGAATTTTCCGATGACTAAGTATATTGATTAAGCAAGTTCCTTGAAAACTTTTATCAGTAATGAATCACGCGCAAAATCATCTGAAACTCGCAACGTAAATTATGTTAGCATGATTAGAATCAGCGGAGGGCGGGCGGCGAGTTGGGCGGGCGGCGTCATGGCGTGCCAACCTTACGTCACGCATCACTCGCTGACTACTTACACCCTCTCCTTATAAGTTAAAGCACGCTTAGCTGACTACCAACATAATAGTCAAGGGAGTTTTACTGGCCAGTCCCGAACAATTTTTGGGAGTGTTGAATTTGGGAGCGAATCTAGCATCGCCGGTCATAGGTAGCTAGCCGACACCGTGTGGGTTTAGTTTGACCAAACCAACTGAAACTATAGTTTCAGTTGGTTTGGTCAAAATAAACGCTCATACTTCGCCTTCCCCAGGCTGAGAGTACCTCTATACAACGTTATTTTTAGTATATGCGAAACCTGAATATAGTTTGTTCAGAATAAGTAACTGAATCGGTTCCAATAATTTTTACCCATGTTATATTTTGTCCCAAAAATATTTAAAAAAGGGTAAAAGTTGGACACCGAGCGACACACGTAGGTTATCCAATCTCCGTGCCGAATGGTTAGGTACCTCATCATAATCAGCCTATAATGTTCCCACTGCTGGGACACAGGCCTCCTCTGAATGAGAGGGAGTGGGCCGTAATCCACCACGCGGGCCCAGTGCGGGTTGGTGGACATACACGATGTTTTCCTTCACCGTTTTGAGAGCAGTGGTGATGAAATTTTACACAAAGTAAAGCGCTTGTCTGGGTTCGAACCACGGAATAGTTAATCTATTCCGTGGTTCGAACCTACGACAACTCGTAAGTCGTGTCCGTAACCACTGGGCCACCACTGCTCAAGGTTAGGTACCTAGGTCCTATTATCAATGAGCAAAAGACGGCGCGGCGCAGGTGGGCATGTTTTTGTACGGACAAACAGGTAACTTAACAAGCTTTAAATAACTTTGTGATTTTTTATGATGCAGTTTTGAAATTTTGTACATAGATTCTTTGCATAAAAATACTAGACACGTGTTTCGGATTTCGCATATATTAACTTAAATGAAAACTGTAAAACATTACCATTCCTATTGGGCTTCACCGCAGTCGGGGAAGGATCGGGGGTCATTCATGATTCGGTACGCGTGTATGAGAATAGGAGAGATAAACTTTATGAGATCGTGACCTATGCCACAGTTACCAAGGCTGGTAACGGGTTTGACCACCCAGGTCCACCCAGGACCAGAAGGTACGTCCAGCAGGTGCTATCTACCTGCCCCCCTTTTTTATGGCTGAGCCGATGTCCACTTAAGTAAAGTTATGTGCCAAAGGAAGGGTGCTATAAAGACGCGGATTCTCAGTAAAGACAAATCATTACCTATCAGTGAGGGTAAAATAGCCCGAATTAACTTATGCGCTCGGTAAAACATTGATACTGTCTTTTTCCTGTAGCGATCTGTACCGGAAATCTCATTGCTGTATGCAGGTAATCGAACGGGATACTGCATGTCCAGTAGATCTAAAGCATCGTCATCATATTGGCCCTCTGAACAATTAGCTGTGCCCCGCGGTTTCGCCTGCATAAGTATCGATCCCGTGGTAATATCGGGATAAAAAGTATCTTATGACCTAATCCAGGTCATGGTCTACCCATGTACCAAATTTTATCCAAATCCGTTCAACCGTTTTAGCGTGAAAGCGTAACAAACAAACATGCATGCAAAATATTAAGTTTAGATCATAGATTTAGTATACAGGGTTCATAATGATGAGTACAATGACCTCTTAAGAGGTTGTTTATGTTTTACCAATAACCCTGTAGGTATACTATTAGCGTATGCTACGCTATATTATATACAAAATCTATCGTGTAAATTCGTGTATGTACAGACGCCAGCACATCAAGTTACTACAATCTGTCAGATTTCTTTAATAGATTTTCGACTTTATTGCTAAAACATAAGGTTCAAGGTTGATTGGGAAAATCTGACAGTTTCGGGTAGGTTGACCTGCTGGCGTCCGTACTAGGTGGATGAGAGGTCGCCTTAGAAAACTTTCCTCACACGTGTTCGATAAAGTTCTAATATTATACTGGTGTTAAAAATATTTACTGCTGCCGTAATTGTCCTAACTTTTGACATTGTACATGAGCATAATGTTACCTTTCTAATGACTGTAGGGACACGCAATATTTGTACACCCTGTAGTTCAAGGGCAGAGTGATTCACATCTAGCTTATTTTGAAGGTTGATCTAAAGAACATAGGTAATAGCTGTTATTAAGAATTATGGTTCTTTTGACTTTGTCGCAGCGAAGAAGTCCAAGCAAATAAATACGATTAAAGATAAGCCTAGCAAATACAAACCCTTAATTGCTGTAGAATGAACAGTAAATAAATGTGGTTCTGTGGACTTTGAGAGTACGTGACCAGTGACCACCCCGATCTCAATCCAAAATAATTACGGTCATAATTACTAAACTAAGTCAACCCGTCAAATGGTTTGTTGTTACCTAACTTCTTGTTATAATAAAATTCTCGAGGCACTAAATCCAAACGAGGAATAGGTTTGGCCTACTCTTTGCTCTACTACTACTCTTTGGAAATTTAAAATATTTATTCGAATAAACGATGTTAATGTGTCAATGGCATTCAAACGTCTCATAGTTATAAAGCTACGTACCAACTTATAAAATCGTGTAAGACTGTATAACAGTCGGAAAACGGTGACCTGCTTTGAGCCCGTTAATAGATTAGGTGTTGGGCGGGCGGCGGGCGTTGCGTGGCGCCCGCCGCCCAGCGCCTCCTCTGTCCGAGCGGGCAGCGCGCGCGAGGGCCAGTCTGAGGCCCGCGCCCTCCGCGCCCGCTCGCCCGAGCCGCGACCCACACGCGCCACATCACACATGGCGCCTCACTAACCTTTGTTATGGACAAGCGCGCCACCAGCGGCCGGGGCGAGCCCATCCCGAGCATTCTCAAGAAACCCAAGGGCCGCCACAAAGGAGACCTCGTTGACAAGAGCACAAAGATCAAGCGCGAGAAGGTGGAGGGCTCGAAGAAAGGCGGAGATGTGAGCGCGCCGCTGCAGCAGGGGTGCTCTCCGCTCATGTACGCCTGCCAGCAGGCAGACTACAAGGCTGTCGTCGATATACTCAACAAGGACGTGAGTTCAGCGGCTGCAGTCTCTTAGGGACGAAAGCATTCAGCTTGGAATGATTCACATCATTGTCACCAAGATCTTTGCTGAATATAATGCATGGTGCTTTATAGATGCCTCATTCCACAGTTTCGTATGAGTAGTATGGAATCATAAACTACATTAAAGTCAGTCATAAATTCTTGGTCAGTTTACTGGGAGTTTATCGTACCTACATGAAATGGAAAAACGTACGTTAAATGTTTTGAGCAGAGCACGCGATGCTCCTCTCGATCGTCCTCGATCGCTTCACTTCTGAGTCCTGTCTGTAAACAACCCTTGACGCCTGCCCACTGCGCTGTTTAAATACTTCCCCCATGTTTTACAACAATTAGTTATCAAGATACCGAGTTATTACAAACCGATAATGTAGAACATGATGCTATTAGCAGAGCTACATGAAGTCAAAAATAATAAACCAATACAACGATTTGTTTTACAAAACAATTGACTGATAACACAAAAGTAACCAATGGTTTAATGTAACAAACATTACATCAATTTTGTAAATGTTGACATTCCATAGAACTGGAATGATTTAAGGGAAATGCACTAGCACGCGGTGAGTCGGTGAGACAGGGGCGCAGGGGGGCAGTCAATCAATAGGTTTAGAATTGACTGGCACAATAGAAGGAGCCGCTCTCACATGCACGGCGAGCGTGACGATTACAATCGGTTGTCTAGTAACACGACACGTGGCATAACCCTCACCCCGCTAACGACTCCACGTCGAAAAACCGACGTTATTCACCAAATAGACGTCAATTCTTCGAAACTCCATGTTTAATTAATCATATTTCACTTTTAGTACGCTTACTTTCACAACATCGTCAATAATCTATTTTAATTTTCATTTGATTTTCTTTTACACTGTTAGATATTTAGCTTTGGACATCAAAAAACAATTAACAGTGGCTTGTTTAACACGTTACTACACAAGTTGTTAATTTGTTTTTGATAAAATATACTCCATGCGTCTTGCTGATGCTGATTGCACATGATGGTGATGAAGTTATTTTTGTTCAACAATGCTATTAAAAGAGAAGCAAGTTTGAAACTTGTAATTCTAGTCAGACTTTGATGGTTCAATGTAAAATGCAGACTAACATGGTTAGGAATAGGCTATTTGACAATGTAAAAAATAAGGTCATAATTATTGACACTCGTATAGATTATCGCTTTTAAAATCGATTTGCATTAATTTTACTACAAAAAAATGTATTATTTATTAAAAAAATCCCGAAAAAACTTCATCTTTTTAAATCTGGCGCCACGTAATCGAAAACGGTCTGGATTGGCTGAACTTATGATGACGTCATGATATAGTCAATTTCTGTCTATCGTTGACAGAACAGATGACTTTTGTCTAGTATCTCGACCGTTTCAACGTTTGTTTACGTGTATTTTGACGTCACGACGCCATATTGTTAAAGATAGCGTTTTGGCGGCTTATTTAAACAGTAGGTACATTTTTATTTACTATTTTCTAAAAGAAATACATTATGCAATTTGAAGTAATAGGTTTTTGTGGGCTCGTTAGACACCATTAAATAATCTGAGATGTTTATCAGAAACCAGTCAAATAGCCTATTATTATTTTACAATTTCATGTCCTTATGCTATGAGTTGGGTATATTGGTACTACCAATATACCAATTTGGTTACTACTAATTTGGTAGTAACGTTAGATTACTCCAAAAAATACCCAGTGCAGTTGCTCAAGCTTACCTACTCGAGTATGCCTTGTCCTAAGCCCGTGTAGACACACACATTACATTATGGCAAAAGAGAATGTAGGGCAAAAATCTTTTTCACACAATTTTTAAATAAGTAGGACGACAACACTTTCATTCATCCAGTTATTCGTCGGCTAGTAGCCGACAATCGGTGGTTTGAAACTCAGCGCCCCAAATCGTGGAATTTCTGAATTGTACAGGGCGTTTAATCCATATTCATACAAATATTATTAATGCGAAAGTGTGTAACTTTGTCTGTCTGTCTGTTAACTTGTGATGCCCTAACGACTGAATGGATTTGAATGGGCACACGGATAGACCATGATTTGGGGACATAGGGTAAGTACTTTTATGCGACGCCGCGGGCAAAAGCTGACTATTTCTCTTAGCGCAAAAGCCGACTATTTTTCTTTGCGTAAAGCTGACTATTTCTCTTAGCGCAAAAGATGACTATTTCTCTTAGCGCAAAAGCTGACTATTTCTCTTAGCGCAAAAACAGATTATTTCTCTTAGCGCAAAAGCTGATTATTTCTCTTAGCGCAAAAGCTGACTATTTCTCTTAGCGAAAAAGCTGACTATTTCTCTTAACGCTAAAGCTAACTATTTCTCTTAGCGCAAAAGCAGATTATTTATCTTAGCGTAAAAGCTGATTATTTCTCTTAGCGCAAAAGCAGATTATTTATCTTAGCGCAAAAGCAGATTATTTATCTTAGCGTAAAAGCTGATTATTTCTCTTAGCGCAAAAGCCGACTATTCTTAGCGCAAAAGCTGATTATTTCTCTTAGCGCAAAAGCTATTTCTCTTAGCGAAAAGCTGACTATTTCTCTTAGCGCAAAAGCTGATTGTGTCTCTTAGCGCAAAAGCTGACTATTTCTCTTAGCGCAAAAGCTGACATTTCTCTTAGCGCAAAAGCTGACTATTTCTCTTAGCGCAAAACCTGACCATTTCTCTTAGCGCAAAAGCTGATTATTTCTCTTAGCGCAAAAGCTAACTGTTTCTATTAGCGCAAAAGTTTACTATTTCTCTTAGTACAAAAGTTGACTATTTCTCGTTTTGGTCCAAAAGTTCCTAATAATAAACCTATTGTCGTGTAATAGCCGGCGTCAGTTCGCGTACGTGACCGCGGGCTGCGGTGTGCTCTGCACTACTGCGCGTCGAGCGGTGCTGGCGCGTCTCAGGCGGCGCGTGCGGCCTGCGCTGACCGAGTGCTGATGGCCGCACCAGTCCTGGCTGACGCAAGAGACGCTGACGGCCTGACACCGCTGCACCTCGCAGCCGTGCACGGCAACGTTCCCCTGGTGCAGACGCTGCTCGCTGCCGGCGCTGACGTCAACGCGAGAGACGATGAGCATCATACTGTTGTTCACTGGGCTACAGGTGAGTACTTTTAAGTCATGTCTTATGAGGTTCCCAAACCGGGAACTTGGTTAAAATTGAAATGTGGCCCCACCACATTTCACTAGTTATAGGTACACACACCTAAAAACCGAAATTAGATAAGAAATCCTAGGTACAGAGGATTTAATCAATTTGGGTTTGGAAATCAAAGAGAAAAAATCTGATGCACCATTTCCATTTCATCGTAAATAGGTAGGTAGGTACATGTATAGATAAACTACCCAACAAAGAATCATTTAGTTCAGCAGGCTGTTGCCCCTTCACTGAAAAAGATAGATGGGAGTGAGTCGTTATCTAAGGCGTGTCACTCGCGGCGCAGCAGCGTTGCCTTCGTGGTTATCATCAGCCGAACCTCACGGTGGCTGCACGCGAACCAATTAGTTACCCACCACGCTCGTGTCAATCATACGCCTGCTATGAAGTTATTTGTCGCTGCTTATGACACTGTTCTGGTTTATTAAATCACAAAACTTTACAATTGTGAGGTTTTTATGAAGGAATTAAAGGTTTTTATGAAAGAATGTATTTGTTTACTTTTACTTCTTTAGCTGATGTTTCTTTGTAGGAAGCACCTATTATAGAAAGTCGGTGCTGGCCTGAGTATTAACTCATAATACGAAGGAAATTGCAGAATTGCAGTAGTACCAGCATATAAACCGCGACCTTCAAGCACGTGATAAATGGCTCAGAGTGGTCACCATGAACTTAATTTACATTATATATTAGGCTGGCAGCCCGGCTCCTACCCCATATGTCCTTGTAAGCATACGAGTAGGTAGTTCCACTATATAAACGTCTCAAGATCTTTATCACAGTTACTGTTTGTTTCCACCTGTTTTTTTTGGCACTTACCTAAAGAATTACTTGTTCAGAATCCGTACAACCAATGTTTGTTTGTTTGCGTGTGTCTTAACTATATCACTCCTTCTTCTGGCAGGAAAGACCACTTATGAAAAAAATATCTAAATAAAAGGGTAGGTACTTTAGAGTACTCAAAAACTGGTAAAGGTCTTTAAAAACAACTAACTATGCTAATGCCCTAGACAGGAATTTTCTTTTGCCTTAGAAGCAAGGTGAAAGAATGAGTGAAGAACACGGGCATGTTATAAATAGTATACTAGCGCAAGGTTGCATAACATAATATGACAGTGTTTAATGCAACTCGGAGATCACGACGACATGCAAGGCCACTCACTCCGTCTTCGCCGTTCTTGTGAGTTGTGTGACGAGCACTAACGGACGTCCGACTTCTTGGTGTTTCCTCAAAGACATGGAAATGAAAGAGAAAAGAAACTAAAGTTTTCTGTATGATCGATTTTTAGGTCTTACGAGCATGGTGGAAGTTAAGTATTCACGAGTCGTAAAGCTAACATTAAGGAGACGCAAGCCTCGTTCTCAGACTGTATAACGGCGTGCCGTGTCGTCGAAGTAAAGCGCTATTCGAATGCCGCATTGTTTTAGGTTATCATAGTGAATGTGTTGCGGGGTCGGTGGTGGTAAGGCTAGTCCATACTTTAGGGGGGAAGTGGGTTGTCCGGTCCGGTGGTATTGAGCGGCCAGCAAGGTCAGGCCCTTGAACCCTCACGGACCGCAGTCCGATATATCTAGGACTAGGTTTCAGAAAATTTGTGCGACGTAAGGTCGAGTCTGACTGAGTGACGAGTAATGTTTTATGCAGGTCAAGTTGACGTGTAAGGCCGAGGTTAGGCGCCTGCTATCGCTCGTTCAGATAATAATTATCGTTATAATGTATGTACCTACTTACTGTTGTTATTTATGACTGAATTTTTATGAACGCGTGTTAGATGTAATAAGTGAGGTACCTAATGCGTTATGACATGGTTTGTTGTAATTTATACTAATTCAGGCGGTAACTTTTCCAAACTTTAATTTCCGAATCTACGAAGCCTGAGATATTGGAATAGTTTCGATATTTGTACGAAAGGACTTAATTACGTTCATGTCAGGCTAGTTAGTCTGCGAGTAGTTAACAGCTGTTTTGACATAATATTATTTCACAGTGTGTGGTGAGGTGGGGGCGCTGCGAGCGGTATTAGCCTCCGGCGCAGACGCAGCCACCCCGGACCAGCACGGCGGGTATCCTCTGCACTACGCCGCGCAAATGTGCGGGGCCCCGGCTGCTACCGACCATCAAGTATACTTGGATTTATTTTTCAAACACCGTGAGGTGTTTTAAATAATGTTGGCGGCGTTTCTCGAACATAGCGGCTAAAGAACGAATTTAAAACGTTGGAAATAAAACCTTTTTTCCTATTGAAATTAAAGCGAGGTCTATGATTAGGATGTGCCCGAGATTACGGAAGGTGAATCTCGGAATCATAGTAGATCAAGCTTTTTATTGGAATTGGTGTATTTTGACTTATTTAAATTATTTAATCTCAATTGGTAATCTCAAAAGGTACTATGTGATTGTTATTGTACCTATGCCTAAGGGGCGGGACATTAAGAACATTGTATGTATTGTTTACCTACCTATGATCCACAATAAAGAATAATTATATGAATATGAATTTTATCCAACAGAGATCTTTGTAATGGTTACGAAGAACTACGAGTAAATGTGTGACAACTTTTGATTAACCATCCTATATTTATAATCTTCACAGAGCAGAGGTGCAGCACTGGAAGTACTACGGGCGCTGGTGAAGGAAGGCGGGGCAAGTGTGGACGTACGGGATGCTGACGGGCGGACGCCTCTGTTGTGGGCAGCATCGGCAGGGTCCGCAGCAGCAGTGCTGGCGCTGCACCAGGCTGGCTCCAAGGTTGATGATGCTGACAGGTGCAAATGATCTTATACTATAGGAGATTTCTGTTAATGGTTGTATATTATGTGAAAACCAGAAATAGACTGCCATACTTACCGGCTGACTTTTTTTACCGTCTAGACAAAAACAGGGTATAAGTAAAAGGTAAACGCAGTAGAGCCTGTGGCACAGAAATCTCTTTTTCTTCACATTTTTTTACAAGCTTTTATTTAGCTTGCACTGTTCGTATGTAAGTAGGTATGTAAGTAAAAGTATGTATGTATGTAAGTTGTCCGTCAAAATTTGCAAACCATTTTTCGACCATTTGTTGGTATCCGATTGAGCTGAAATTTTGAATACATTTAGTTTTGGTAACAATACAATGTGCAATACTAATATTGTAATAATTTCAATATGGCCGCCGCTCCAAGATGGCGGATTACATATTTTTTCTCAACCCCCTTAATATGGGTATCAAATGAAAGGGCTTGAAGAGTAGAAAACGATAAAGTTAGTAAAATTACATAAAATTCAATATGGCCGCCGCTCCAAGATGGCGGATTACATATTTTTTCTAAACCCCCTTAATATGGGTATCAAATGAAAGGGCTTGAAGAGTAGAAAACGATAAAGTAAATAACATCACACTAAATTCAATATGGCCGCCGCTCTAAGATGGCGGTTTATAGTTTTTCAATCCCCTTAATATGGGTATCAAATGAAATGGCTTGAAGAGTAGCAAATGATAAAGTAAATAAAATCACACTAAGTTCAATATGGCCGCCGATCCAAGATGGCGGATTTCATTTTTTTTCAATCCCCTATTAATAAGGGTATCAAATGGAAGGGCTTGAAGAGTAAATAACGATAAAGTTAGTAAAATTACACTAATAGTAATAAATCTTTAAGACTAAAAAGTAAAAAATAAAATTAAAATAAAAAAGTTTTTAAAATCAAGCTTTTATTTAAATAAGAACGTAACCCAAAAAATAAAGAATAACGCGAACTAAAAAGAAAAAAATAAATTTAAGTGACACTGTCATTTTAAAATATATATAAATTTTTAAAGCTTGAGGCACTGATGTACGGTATCCGTTATACAGGTGTGTACCTACTACACAATAACAGTGCCTTTTTTTTTTTTTTTTTTTTTTGCGGATGGGAAATCATCAAATGACCCCTCCCGCTCTGGGTGGAGCGGAAGGGAGTGTCAGACTCTTACTGACTAAAACCCACCCGTGTTCCTTCCTTAGCCCTTTATGTTCCGGGCCAGCGGTAACCCTTTCGGACAATCCCGCTGACCCGGCAGGCTTCGGCCCTATGGGGCCCCTCCTCGATGCTGACATCTCTTTGAGGCGCGCGTGGAACACGTACGCGCCGTCCGGCACGGGCCTGGTCCTGATCGGACGGTGAGCTACCCATTACTCTCCGCCCGCAGGCCCGCGCCTACGGTGGCCGGGAGTCGTCGCGCGGCTCCCGACGCCCGGAGCGTCTCCCGCGGCGGCTGGGACGGGAGGCTCTCTCCCTGAGCCGTCCCGCCACCTCCTTCGCTAGCATGACTGCTTCGCAGAAGGAGGTGACTGCCTCCCACTCCCTCTCGCCCCGGACCATGGCTTGCACCAGGGCCGGGCGCGAGAGGTCGCCGCCGCTGCCGATCGCCTCTACGAGGACACGGCGGTGCTCCGCCCAAGCGGGGCAGACCTCCACCGTGTGCTCCACCGTGTCCTCTGGGCGATCCTGGCAATGGTGACACCCGGGCGTTTCCTCCCGCCTGATGATGTGCAGGAACCTCCCGAAACTTCCGTGTCCGGTGAGGACCTGCGTCAGGCGGTAGGTGAGGGCGCCGTGGCGCCTCCCTAGCCACTCCTCAAAGAGGGGTCTTATCGCCGCTATCGCGGCGTGCCCTGCGCTGGGTTGCGACAGTCAATAACAGTGCCTCAAGCTGCCTTTTTGGGTTACGTTCTTATTTAAATAAAAGCTTGTTTTTAAAAACTTTTTTTGTTGAATGTTGCTATTAATTCATTGATAATATCCGTTCCGCGTAGGTATAGTGCCTATAAGTTGAATTTTTATTTGTTTTTTTTTTTGTTTTAGTACTAAAATTTTACTGTATTTATTGATCATATTAAGTTAATTTCATATCAGGTTTTTGAAAAAAAAAAAAGAGATTTATGTGTCATAGGCTTCCACTCCATACATCTTTTAACAGGGTATAAAGGTAAAAGGGTATATTTTATCCAGACGGTATAAATTAGTGAGCCGGTATTAGTAGGCCTTGTAGAATTTAGATCTGTAGACCATTTTTAGAGTTCCGTACCAAAATGGTAAAAACGGAACCCTTATGGTGAGACTAAGTCTGTCTGTCTGTCTGTCACAGCTGGATATCTCAAGAACTACTAATGCTATCAACTTGAAATTTGGAATAGTTTTAGATGACGTTTGCCCAACTATTTTGCAAATAAGAAAGAAATAAAAATATATGTAGGTATATTTTTTGCAACAGGGACTGAAAGGGGGTCTGAAAAATTCGAAGTGGCTACTAGGGCATGTGGGTTATCATATGAAAGAGCGCAATTTGCACATTCTCAAACATTTTTTCTTTTTTTTTTTGGCCGCATAGTTTTTGACTTTTGATGAAAAATTTAAAAAATATACCGTCCCCCACCCTTTATCTCCGAAGTTTGCAAAGACAAAAATCTGAAATTATTCTTAGAAGTTTATGTAAAGATTACAGGAAAAATAAAACGAAGTCTCTAAATAGCACACTTTTTCAGAAATCGTCAACAAAGGTTACATTAGTCCCACTATCGGTCAAGAGATGGCGCTGACATAAAATTGCAATATTCTACACCGCACAGAGTTAAAATTCTCTGATGATTATAGGCCTCGCCGATGAAAATTTAAAAACATGATGGTACGAAACCCTCGGTGCGCGAGTCCGACTCGCTCTTGCCCGGTTTTATTTTATTTTATCAAGTACCTGGTACTTGTTGACAGGCCTACGCGTCCCATACCCTCTGCCTCCCATACCTACTGTAATTTGAAAACATTGTAAAAGCAAATTATTTCAAAAAGACTAACCGTGGATTTTCTTGCCAGCTCTTCTCCATAGGAAACGACCAATTGGAACCGTGCACCTAGCTTCTGACGTTTCATATGTGCCCATGTGAAATAAAATATTTTGATTTGATTTATGAATGACAGATATGGTGATTTAAAAACTCGAACTTTTTCTAACACACAATTTTATTATGCCTATAATGTTGGGACACAGGCCTCCTCTCTGAGAGAGGGAGTGGGCCGTAATCCACCAGTGCGGGTAAGTAGATGTATGTGACATCTCCCAACCCACAGTGGACTGTCTTCGAATTTTTGGTTCTAGGACATGCCGGTTTCCTCACGATGTTTTCCTTCATCGTTTTAAGAGCAGTGGGTGATGAAATAATTTACACAAAGTAAAGTACCTGTCAGGGTTCGAACCTACGACCTACAACTGCTACACTGCTCGCTGGGCCACCACTGCACCATTATGACAATGACTTGAAAAAATATGTTTCAGAGATGGATTGACAGCTCTACACTGTGCTGCCGCTAGAGGACACACTGAAGCTTTAGAAACGTTAGTTGGCTTATGTGGCGCCCGAGTGGATGTGGCAGACTCGCATGGATGTACTCCATTGCACTACGCAGCTGCATTAGGACACGCCGACGCTACATCAGCTCTATTGCAACATGGCGCAGATTCCCATCGACAAGACAGAAGAGGTCGGAGTCCAGCGCATACAGCAGCAGCTAAAGGACAAATAGAAACTGTACGAATACTCGGTTAGTAACTTACCTATATCATCATCATCTGCTTAGCCTTTTCCCAACTATGTTGGGGTCGGTTTCCAGTCTAACCGGATGCAGCTGAATACCAGTGTTTTACATGGAGCGACTGCCTATCTGACCTCCACAACCCAGTTACTGGGTAATACGATACCCCTTGGTGAGACTGGTCGTCAGACTTTCGGGCTTCTGAGTGCCCGTAACGACTGTCAAAGATCCACGAATGATAGCCGGGACCAACGTGCTTTCCGAGGCACGGAGGGGTCACGGTATGTAAAGATGGTCCCCCATCCACAGACCAACCGCGGCAAGCGTAGCTTAACCTGATCGATCGACCTGTGCTGCTGTTATTATTTAGCCACGGGCCCCTCTATATATTGTTATTTAGTAACCTACCTATATATTGATACTTATAACTATAATTACATAATGTCAGTCTATAATTTTGTCATCTGGAAATTTCCAGGTGCAAGAGGAGCTAACCTTTGGTTGCGAAATTCCAAAGGTGACTTACCTTTACACGAAGCAGTTGCATCTGGAAGACGAGAATTGGTGAAGTGGCTCTTAGACGGTCGGCCATCCCAAGTTAACGCTACCAATCACGAAGGCCGTACTCCATTACATATAGCAGCAGCCACGGATAACGCTGATCTTTGCCGCTTGTTATTAGACCGAGGCGCTGAAGCTAATCTAGTCGCAAGGTCATCGAAGAACGAACCACTGACACCTTTAGATTGCGCAACAACTCGTGGGCACCGATCTACGGCAAAATACTTGCAAATGCATGGTGGTATGCCTGCTTCTAAATTAGCTAATACAGAAATAGTAATAGATGGAGCTCCAATAACTGCATTACCCACACGAAGGGTCACAAGTACAAAAATTGACGTTCATGATAGGATAAGAATAGAAAAAAGAGAGGTGGTTGAGATGTCTAGCCCTGTTCAAGAAAGGCGTAGGATTAAAGATAAAAATAGCAGTGATACATCTAATGAATCCTCTGCCGATAATCGAAAAAGAATGATAAGAAAAAAATCAGAACCCCACAAATATAAAAGTAATAATAACCATAAAGAGCGTCGAAAAAGACTTATGCACGCACAAAAGAGCTTTAGCGATGGATACGATAGTGAATTTGAGGGATTTGAAAGAGAAGATTCACGCGACCGTAAACACAAGAGTTCGAAAAAAAATAGATCGAAAAGTGAACCCTCCAGGCGACATAAGCGTAGTGCAAGACACCATCATCGCTACAGATCTCGTTCGGATAGTTCTTCAGAATCAGAAAGTTATTCAGAAAAAAGGAAAAGCAGACGACACAGACGTAGCAAAAAAAAATCCAGTTCACCCTCAGAAAGTAGTAGTTCAGAATCTAGCGAAAGGCGCAGCACTAAACGTAGAGGAAAAAAAACGTCAATTCATATAGAGCATGATGACGAAAAGCAAAGTGTGAATATAGTTAAGTATAAAACCACAGATAATTTACAGGGTAAGGAAAAAAACGATAATTTAGCTACTGATACCGAAACTAAAGCTGAGGGCAGTAAATCAGAACCTGAAAAAGAAGAAAATACGTTAGTAAAGGCAGCGCACAGTGAGACTGAAACGGATACATTATCAGTTAAAACCAATATGATTATAACCGAAGCTCAAATTCACATGGAACGACAATCGAGTCAACTAGGGAATTCTGAATTAAATGTAACGGTTGATTCTTCAAACAACGTATCTATTGAGACTACAAATTTGTCGGTAACACGCAAAGATATTATAGAGGAAACTAAGCCAGACAGTGAAAAACTAGAGATGGAAACCGATGATAAAAAAGCTTCTAAGGATGAAGTTGCAGAAATTCCCAGCAATAATTCTCAAACGGAACCATTAAAAGCTGACAAATCGGTTGCAGATAAACAAGATAAATTGAATGAGGGCAATCAAACGCAAACTAAAACGTTAACTGAAGAGAACAGCAATCAAGACAATAAAGTAACAGATGAACAAACTAAAATCAGTAGTAAATCTCAAAGTGAAGAACAAATAGTTAAACCAAACAATCAAGCAAAGCAAACAGACAGTTCAGAAAATTTTAAACCCCCGCAACAGACTAGCAAAGATCTTAGTCAAGTGTCAGACGATGAACCTAGGAATACTCCAAGTTCTTTAGAATTAACGCGAAGAAAGTCATTTCAAATATTATCAGGACCGGATGAAACAACATCACCAAATAGAGATGCATCTGCAGAATTAAAAACAAGTTGTGATGTGCCTAGTATTGAACAAACAGAAACTCAGGAAAAGAGTGCTTCCCTAGCGGTATCGTTTTCAAATAAAGATGTAATTATTGATCCCAAGGAATCTAAAAGCAAAGTTGATCATTTAATGGGGGAGTCAGTTGATTACAGTTTGGATCCTGAAACTGATAAACAAGTTCAAGATAGTATTCTACAAAAAGATAGCAACGAAAGCAACGTGATGAGTTCAGAAGAAAGAAGGAAGGACTTTGCCTCTACCACCGGAAGTAGTACTGAAAATGCTCAAAGCAATGATAAAGGCCTCGTCTCCGTGCTAGATGATAGTATCCCTACGAGTGATCGTGCAGTGCAACAAGTTATCTTGGAGAATTTATCGGAAGAATTTGATGTAGGTATGTCGTTGCCGCAATCATCACCCAAGGATAGGATAAGAAAAACTTCAAAAGAAAGCCAAGGCAGCAGTCGAAAGAGTAGTATTTACGAAACTGAGAGTTATAAGGTATTGTCGGATATTGCCAGTGCGCCAGATGTTACAACAGGAATTCTCAAAAAAACATCTATTAAACTGGATGATGGTTCTTTGGAAGATGGAGAAGTATTTGAGGGAGATAGACTCTCAAAAGATGGTTACTTAGGTAGAGTTCCCAGTGTCAGTGATAATGAACTGTACAGTCACAGCGAGGCAAATGGCAGAAGGAAACGTTTTCGTAAGAAGGGCAGGTCAAAAAGTCGTATTACTATTCGATCCAAAAGCGAAAATTCCGAGAGGGGCTATGAATCCAGTGGTTTAATGGACTCTGGCTTTGAACCAAGTCCCAGAGCTATTCAGCGCCGAATTGTAAGTCCTCGGCTAGCAGCTTATTACCAACAGAGAAATGCTAGCGGCAGGTACTCAGGAAAATCTGATAGTCGTATCCCGGTACGAAAACCGGGAGATAAAAACGCTGTTGATATGAAGTCCGTTACTCAGAGAATCCAGACGAATATGAGGAGGTATGTTGTTTATGTTTTAATCTAGCAAAAAATAACACAAGCCCTTGAAAAAAAAGTTGTTTACTTGATAGCGTTTTATCACTTGCGTACTTATGTAATTTTTTCAATTATATTTTCTGTTAATTTTAATTACAGGTATTACTGTGAAAGGAAAATTTTTCAACATCTGTTAGAGTTAAAACGGCTTCAAATAAGAACAAGCAAAGCTAATGAAGCAGTCCTAGTAAAAAGAGCCATCGAGGAGTACAACAAATCGAGTCTAGCTAACGTTGGATTAGGTCCTTACAATACTCCAGATTTTTCCTTCAGCAGTTTTGAGAAATTCCTTTACGAGAGCTTGAGAAAGTTGCAAAAAAGTAGCAAGAAACATTTGGATAAACTGCCAGAGAAGCCTTTTGAGTTTGATTACGGAGAAAGTGAACTGTATAAAATGAGTGCAATTCCTGACAATCCTTGTCTTTGCACTAGTAAGACTCACAGGTGTTTCCATGCAGTGCATGCGTATACTGGCATACCGTGCTCGGCATACAGTAAGTATCTCCTTTTTAACACGCTTTTATTAGCTTCACTTATAAACTAAGTAATATAGCGAAATCACAGAAGTCAATTTTAACCTACTTCTAATTATTGTCGTATCGAAATCAAACTTTGTATGTATAATGTAGTTCGGAAGACAAAACTATAATTTGGTATCTTGGAGCTGATCTGATGATGGACCCAGGAGGTGGATAGTGGAACTCTTTAGGGGCTATTTGTAAGCCCCTCGAGTTTGCTAGTAGCCCATAATCGTCGTAACTTCGTTGACTTTATCTGTTATTGATCGAAGGACTTTAAACTTGAAGAATTTATTAGACGAAAAAGTTAAAAATAATAGAAATAAAAATAATAGTTAAAAAAAACAAAAAAACACGCTTATAAAACGCACTAAAAATTATAAAATAAGTCTAAAAGCGTGGACCGCACTTATAATTAATTCAAAAAGCGATCCACACTTTTAGTCAAATTAATTATTATGTTTAGTGCGTTGTAATAGCGTGTTTTTAGTTTTTTTTTAACTACATTATTTTTTAGTCCGTAGGTTTAATATAAAAACTCGCGTAAATTGAAAAGTGGAACATAATATCACTGATACTCTTATCATCATTTCAGTACCGTATAAATGGAACCATCACACAATGCCAAAGCCCGCAACAGCAGGTCCGAGCTCAAAATCAAAAGGGTTTCTCCCGAAGATCAATACCAAACCACCAGCAGGTGGTGGCAAGGCGCACGTCACGCTAGAAGTCTCCCACGGAACAGAGAAGCAGCTGATCGCACTGCCAGCGGAGAAACTGGATAAGAATAAGCGATATTACGTGACATTCACCGTTAAGGGTTCCGAGCCGACGTCAGATAATGAAAATTCTTCTCCAAGCGGGACTTTAAACAGTAAGGGCGTGAGAACAGGATGATTGTGATAATAGTTTACGTTATGAAGACGAACGCGTGCTAATCTAATCACTGCCAGTTCAAAAATGACGAAAGGGCGCGTTATAGTACATAATTAATGCACTTCTAATGTTCTCAATTATGATTCAAGTGATTAGACTGAATGAAGCCGTCCATTACGACAAATAAAAGGGCATATTTATTTTTATAAATTTAAAGAGAAGTATAATAAAGTAAAATATAATGTATATCACGCAGAGTCTATTGTAATGATATCTTTAGATATAAGTAACTAAATGTTGTGTAGTCTTCCCGTTAAAGCGTTGTAATGCACAAATAATGATGAAAATTGTAATTACTTAAAACGCCGATTGTTGTCTGCACAAATTATTTTGTCATGCATGATACTCAACAGTATTAAATTAGTGAGAAATATAAACGGCTTTTTGTATAATCTGTGTCAGCTGCGGCTGTTGTAACAGACGTTACCTTTCCGACGAATTTCAGTCACCCCTGGTCTTCCGTAGCGTTTTGTAACCTAAAGCTACGGTTTTAGAAGTGCGGTGACCGCCCAGATACCGTCCGTCATTTACCGGTCAGATACCGTCCGTCATTTACCGGTGAATGATTTCACTGAAATGTTACATGAAAGTAATTTGGTGTTTTCCTAGAGAGCGGTTTTGACACCGTAAAACCAAACCCTGCTGCCCATAGATTTAAATCGCTAGATTTGCCCTCACCGTACTTAGTCACGCGACAAAGTATCCATGCTGAGAAGAATGAGCTTACATATTGAACGCGCCTAAATGCGCTAATACGAACGCGCCCGGAGCAAGAGGGGCGCGCGGGGGCGACGCGGCCGGCGTCTGCAGCAGAGCGCGCGCACCCGGCATTCGGCCAAAATCAGCGTTTGCGCATGCACGTAATCTTTAATGTCGCGATCGCGTGTGTCCGCCATTATACCATGTAAAGCCGTATCATTTTTTATACAATATATTTTAATAACAAGAAGTTGAGACGTTTATCATTCCAATCCTCAACATATGGCGACCGTGAACAAATAAGAACCATAAAACAAGGTCAGACCGTGGAAAACCGGCACGTTTTTGCGGCCCTCTCGAGTCAAGAAGATGGCGGCGGTAGCTGTTCGTCGGTGATCTCTGCGTGTCTCCGAGTCAAAAGGTTCCTGGTGATCTCCATGCTACGTCTCCGAGTCAACCGCTGTCTGCAGTCGTCGTGTTAGCGTGGGTCTCAAACCTCTAAGCTGCGCACAATCGGCACCAGCAGCGGCGTGGCGGCGTTGGTATCGATATTGGAAGTAAGCCCGTTCCTTATATACTCTCCTTTCCCTGTTTCTTTTTGGTGTGTGGGTGCCTGGCTCTTCAAGCTATTTTCTTTAGCATAAAGCAACCTAGGTATTTGCGTCTATACTGGCGCAACTCATTGCCACATACCTCTATATAGGTACTTATTTACTGCCTTTAAAGTCACTATTCGGTACTATACTGTACCTACAGTCTGCTTGGCAAAACTATTAATTACAACATTGTTTGGGAGCACGTGCTTGGGTGAGCGTCTATTCTGTCGCAACTCGCTGCTGCATACCTCTAAACAGTCTTATGTTATTGCCTGAGAGAGGTCACTATCCGGTACTATACTGTACCTAATGAGCTAATAACGCATGGCTTCATCGCTCAAGAAACTAATGTTCTAGTGCACGTTGCACGTAATTTTCATAATCGATTCGTTATCGATAATATTCTATCATCATTTGTTTTCTTAGAGCATAATAACTATTTCTATGGTTCTTAGTACTCTAGAGCTAAGTCGGTCTCTTTATTTGAGTAAATTCTAAGTCCTAGGTATCCTAAAAATACCTACATTTTCGTAGGCGTGTAAAATCCTAAGGTAGCATTATATATTCAACGACATTTGCCGAACATTCCAGCGTTTCCGGGTCCGCGTGTACGGCCCGCGCGCTCAAGTACTTCGTGTCTCGCGCCTCGCTGCGACCGACGCGCGTTGCGGTTGCTGGTTGCTGCCACGTGCTGTTGACGAGCTCGGCGACAGCGGGTGGCGGGTTCGGCGGCAGCGGCGTGGTTTGAGCTGGTTTGTCGGCTGGATTGTATAACCGGTGGGATTGCACATATTATTTAAGTAGTTTCCTACTATCTGCAAGGTTGCCCGACTCATTGTTTGCGCGTGTTGTTAAGTAGTGTTTCTTTCATTTCACTCAACATGACGGACGATACGATTACCTCTCCTAATGTGGAGGGTAATGACAATGTCAAAACATTGATTCGCAGACGTGGTGGTATACGTAGCAGATTAACAGTATTTAAACATTTTATTAGTAAATACCAAATTGAAAAAGCCTCTAGTCTTAGTCAGTTAGAAGTGAGGGAGCTGTCTTTGCGACTCACACAGCTACAAGATTTAATGTCAAAATTCGACACAATTCAATCTGAGATAGAGGAGATTGCAAATAATATTGATGAACAAATGTCAGAGAGAACTTCTACAGAAGGTGAATTCTTTGCAATGATTTCTTTCACACAAGAATTAATAAGTACATGTTCAACAAATAGTAAAGGAAATTGTGAATCTGTACATTCCAGTTGTAGTAAAATGAACAACTCGGTTAAATTACCAACCATAAATTTGCCCACTTTTGATGGGAACTATTCTAAATGGCTAGAGTACAGAGACACATTTGACTCATTAATTAATAATAATGAGTCTATACCATTAATAAATAAGTTTCATTATTTAAGAAACTCATTAGTAGGTAGCGCTTGTAATATAGTAAGGTCCATAGACTTTACTGCAGCGAACTATCAATTAGCATGGAAGTCTTTATGCGACAGATTCAATAACAAAAATATTCTTATAAATAATCACTTGCAGGCATTAGTTACTATCAATCCGATCCAAAAAGAATCTTTCAAAGCTTTAAGATATTTGATGGATCAAATTCAAAAGAATTTATATGCTTTGAATATATTAGATATTCCCACAACTGGCTGGGATCCTTTAGTTATATTCTTGATTTCTGCTAAGCTAGATCCCAGAACTAAGAGTAAATGGGAAGAACACAAAGGTCATTTAACACACCTGCCTTCTCTTGAAGAATTTGTAAAATTTTTAGATAATAGAGCAAATGTCTTAGAGACAGCTAATGGTAGTCGTTATTATGATAATAAAAATTCAGTTAATAGTAAGGAAAATAAATCTGTTAAGTCATTAGCAGCAACTACATTGGCTGGTTCTCAAACTAGGACATGTTTTATCTGTAATAAATCACATTATGTACATCAATGTCATAAATTTAAGGCTTTGAGTTTAAATGATAAGCTGTCTGAAGTGGCTAAGCATAAGTTGTGCACGAACTGTCTTCGTAGTGGTCATAACAATTCAGAATGTCCATTGAGTAGTTCTTGCAGGACCTGTAAGGAAAAGCATAATTCAATGTTGCATAACAACAGTACAATTACTAATGTAGTCACAGAAACTACAGAAACAACTCAGCCATCAACTAGTAATCTTCCGGTTAGTTTGTCAGCTCGCTCGCCAGGCCAAGTTTTATTATGTACTGCACAAGTAAAAATAATTAATACACGTAACAATAGTACTCACCTTGCGCGTGCGTTGTTGGACACTGGAAGCCAGTCTTCATTTATAACAAAAAATCTGAAAGAGAGGCTAGGGTTACAAGCAACACAAATAAGTTCTTTTAATGTAAGTGGTATAAATAATGCAGCATGTAAAATAACAGAATGTTGCAATATTGTGTTAAAGTCTAGAATTAGTTCATTTAATAGAACTGTTAATTGTCTAGTAATTCCTAAAATTACAGGAACATTACCCGGCGTTCAAGTAAATGCTGAGCGTTTGGGATTGCCCAATGGGGTAGTTCTGGCAGATCCCTTGTTTTATGAGCCTGCCGAAATAGATATCTTGCTTGGTGCAGACCACTTTTTTGATATTGTAAATAATAATAGGATAATCTTAGGAGTGAATAAGCCTATATTACAGGATAGCCAGTTAGGATGGCTAGTTACCGGCCCTGTCGGTGAATCTTATTTTACTCATAATGTACATTGTAATTTAGTAAAAAATGATAAAACAGTGTCACTTCAAGATATCCATAACTCTGTTAAAAGATTCTGGGAGGTAGAAGAATTACCTACAGGTTCTACTAATTATTCTATTGATGAGCAATATTGCGAGTCTCATTTTATAAAAAACACTTGTTGTTTACCAGATGGACGATTTTCTGTAATGATGCCGCTGACGGAGGCCCCGGAGGAGGCACTTGGCAAATCGTTTCCTAAAGCAGTTAAACGGTTCTTAAGTCTAGAAAATAAATTAAATAAAAATGTTGAAGTTAAGAAACAATATAGTGAATTTATAAAAGAATATAGTAGGTTAGGACATTTAAGCGAAATCGAAAGGCCCAAGTTTGGTTGTTACTTATCTCATCATTGCGTCATTAGGGAACAACATGATACCACCAAGCTGAGAGTAGTCTTCGACGCTTCAGTTAAAACAAGTTCAGGGAAATCTTTGAATGATATCCAGGCTGTTGGTCCCACTGTACAGAGCGATTTATTATCTATTCTTATTCGTTTCAGAATACATAAATTTGTTTTAACAGCAGACGTCGAAAAAATGTACCGACAAGTAGCCATAGATAAATCACAGCGGCACCTGCAGCTTATTTTGTGGAGGGATCAAGTTGATCAGCCTTTCAAAATTTTACAACTCAATACTTTGACATATGGGATGGCTTCAGCTCCATTCTTAGCTACTAGGACTCTGGTGGAGCTGGCTGATAAATGTCAGGATAAGACTATTGCCAATGTCATTAAGAACGATTTTTATATGGATGATCTCAATACAGGTGCCTCAACTGAAGAGGAATTAAAACATATCTATTTAAATGTCACTGAAACATTAAATTCTGCTTGTTTCCCATTACGAAAATTTCGCACAAACTCTCATATTCTTAGTGACAAAACAGAATTGTCTAATTGTCTTAATTTTCATGACGAAGCTAATGTCTTAGGTCTGAAATGGTCACCAAAGACTGATGATTTGCATTTTCCAAATGGAATTGAGTTCACTTCAAAGGTTACTAAACGAACTATTATTTCCACCACATGCAAAGTATTTGACCCTTTGGGGCTAGTTAGTTGTTGTATCATTAAAGCAAAAATTTTATTGCAACATTTGTGGATTGCAAAATTAGACTGGGATGATCCCGTACCCGAGCCTTTTGCTAAAAGATGGTTTAATTTCATCCAAAACTTGCATCATTTATCTGATATTATAATACCTCGTTGTGTTTTAGGTGATAATTTAGAAACCCAGTCAGCTGAGCTACACTGCTTTGTAGATGCAAGTCAGCAGGCGTATGGGGCGTGTGTTTATTTACGTTCCCAAGATAGTAAACATAACATTACAGTAAGGTTACTATGTGCCAAAACTAGAGTTTCTCCAATTAAGGAGCTCACAATCCCGCGTTTAGAGCTATGTGCTGCTCTGTTAGGGGCTCAAGTTAGTGAGAAGGTATTACAGTCAGTACCATGCAATGTTACACAAAAATATTTGTGGACTGATTCCACAGTTGTACTCGGATGGCTGAAAACTCAGAATAAAGTCTTACAGACATTTGTACGTAACCGAGTCAACAGAATTACTGAAATTACCAAAGAATTTGAATGGAAACATGTTCCAACACAGTTAAACCCAGCAGATTTAGCTTCTAGGGGCATTGACCCACAGCATCTGCAGTCATTACATTTATGGTGGGAAGGTCCTTCATTCCTTAAACAGGACGAATCTTATTGGCCTACCCAACCTCACACTATACACAAAAACTTACCTGAAGTCAAAGTATTAGTATCTGTTGATGACATGTCTGAAAATAAATTATTAGTACCATTTGAAAAATATTCAAGTTATATTAGACTTAAAAGAGTTTATGCGTATGTTTTACGTTTCATTAATAATAGTAAAAGTAAACAGTTGAAACTAAAGGGACCTTTGCAAGCTAACGAATTAGAGAACTCTTTAATACTATTACTTAAAGTTAGTCAATCAGAGTCGTTTGCAAAGGACATAAAACTCGTTCAAAACAAATTGGAACTGCATCACAAAAGTAAAGTATTATCCTTACATCCACTGTTAGATACCAATGGTTTATTAAGAGTGGGTGGCAGGCTAAGTCAGTCTGATTGTCAGTACGACAAAAAACACCCAATTTTACTGGATGCTAAACACCACTTTACTAAACTTGTAATGAAATACGAACATTTACATTTAATGCATGCAGGTCCACAGCTGCTTCTGTCGTCAGTCCGCGAGAGATTTTGGCCACTAGGTGGTAGAATCTTAGCTCGCACTATAGTTAGACAGTGTGTTGTCTGTACTCGAATGAAAGGTCAGACTGCACAACCTTTAATGGGCGACTTGCCGAGTGTAAGAGTCAACCCAGATTTTCCCTTTAATTCTTGTGGAATTGACTTTGCTGGACCCTTTATGATTTCTTCCAAAAAAGGACGAGGTAATCGTATCACCAAAGCCTATTTATGTGTATTCGTATGTTTAGTTACTAAGGCCCTACATTTGGAGATGGTAAGCGATCTCACCACTGAGGCTTTCTTATCATGTCTGCGCAGGTTTGTGTCGCGTCGCGGCAAGCCCTACGCCATCTACTGCGACAATGGAAAGAACTTTGTTGGCGCTAACAATGAGTTGGGTAGGGTTATACAGTCTAGCGTTCAGGCGGTCTCAGATTATGCAGCTAACGAGGCTATTCAATTCAATTTTATTCCCGCGTACTCTCCACATTTTGGTGGAATTTGGGAAGCCGGTGTTAAATCCGCGAAATTTCATGTAAAACGCGTAGCAGGCAATGCTTCACTCACGTTTGAAGAGTTAGCGACGCTCTTCACCCAAATAGAAGCAATCCTAAACTCCCGACCTCTTTCCCCCCTGTCATCAGAACCCACTGATACCAATCCTTTAACTCCTGGGCACTTTCTAATTGGACGCCCGCTGATGTCAGTACCTTCACTACCTGTGAAAACGTCTAGACCCAACAGGTACCAGCTTATAGAACAAATACGACAGCGGTTCTGGGAGAGGTGGCGACGAGAGTTCATGGCCGAGCTACAAAACCGAGCAAAATGGAGAAGAGGTTACGCACCAATCAATGTCGGAGACCTCATTATCCTGAAAGAGGACAACTTGATGCCGCTCCACTGGCGTATGGGTCGAGTCTCCAAATTATTCCCCGGAGCCGACGGGATTTGCAGAGTAGCGGAAATCTACACTGCTACCGGCACCATCAAACGGGCAGTAAATAAAATGTGCCCTCTACCTGTGGCTGATCAAGAAGAGTTGAAAGATTTCAACGGCGCGGAGGATGAACGCGCCTAAATGCGCTAATACGAACGCGCCCGGAGCAAGAGGGGCGCGCGGGGGCGACGCGGCCGGCGTCTGCAGCAGAGCGCGCGCACCCGGCATTCGGCCAAAATCAGCGTTTGCGCATGCACGTAATCTTTAATGTCGCGATCGCGTGTGTCCGCCATTATACCATGTAAAGCCGTATCATTTTTTATACAATATATTTTAATAACAAGAAGTTGAGACGTTTATCATTCCAATCCTCAACACATATTATTATATAGCGTTTCCATGACAATCAAATCGACTCACTGCGTCATTCTGTGTCAAGAGGCATGGACTTATTATAATAGAAGTAACTATTATATTAAGTCCATGGTCAGAGGTCAGAGGTGTCAAAACAAAACAAACGCAACTATCTTTTGAAGCATTAGGCGTATTTGGCGGTTTAAATCTTTGCCGCTGTCAACATTTTCAAGACAGCTGTTACTACGGTCACAGTATAAAGATCATACAGTATTGTAACTCGGCCGTAACCTTGAAATAAATGCCTACAGCCGCGCGGTACGTAAACATGCGATAGGGCTGCCCGCCTCCAGCATTTTAATGGTTTAGGCGCATTAGGGCTAATTCTCATTTTGGCAACCGACTCGCTAATGGACTACTTCTCATTATGGCCACTTCTCATTTTGGCTACTTCTCACTTGGGCTACTTCTTACTTGGGCTACTTCTCACTTGGGCTACTTCTCACTTGGGCTACTTCTCACTTGGGCTACTTCTCACTTGGGCTACTTCTCGTTAGGGCTAATACTCATTAGGGCTACTTCTCAAAATTTGGGAATGTTTATTGAAATAAGTACTGTCTTTATGTATATAGGGTGACTGGTAATTAGTGACCGATACTTAAACACGTGATTTTACTCATCATTATGAACAACTTTTACTATGGGACCAAACCTGAAATCGTGAAAAAAAAAACAGCTGTTCTCAACATTTTGACGAGTTAGACGAACATAAATGTAGGGAACAGCTGATTTCTTTTTCGCGATTTCAGGTTAGGTCCCATAGTAAAAGTTGTTCATAATGATGAGTAAAATCACGTGTTTAAGTATCGGTCACTAATCACCAGTCACCCTATATAAACATGTTTATTCATTCATAAGAGATCAATTACATTATTTTAAGAATAAATCAACATTAATTGAACCAATGTAATAGGTAAGTATACAATATTATAAGTATTAGGTACTTCTGGTAATTACTTTAGGTCTGGTTTGAAATTAACATTTATTTATTTACTAGCTGACCTATTAATATTGTTTGTTGAATATTGTGTGGATTTATGTTGATTTTATTGAAATTAAAGTAATTAAAAGAATTTATTATTATTTAATATTATATTATAATTTATCCTTTAACTATTGATTTGTGTATGTTATCTATACATATAATAAATCTGTAGACAAGGCATTTCTGTACATTGAAAATATATAAAAAAAATAAGTTTTTTGAAGTTTTTGTCTGTTTTTATTGCACAACTTTTTATTGCAATAAGTGGAAACACGTAACGACATCTATTGGCGCGATATAGTACTAACAAAAACATAATTGTGATCTTTAAAATATTAATAAGTGTATTATTAACTCTGATACCTAAGTCTGTGTTATTTAAAAAAGTAATGATTATAGTCTATAAATATAAAAGAAAGAACTCAAGAACGGCTAAACCGATTTGGTTGAAAATTGGTGGGGAGGTAGCTTAGAACCAGGAGACGGACATAGGATACTTTTTATCCGGTTTTAGACGGACATAGTATTTAATATTTTTATTATTTACTTATGGGAGTAGGGTAGGAGTATTGTGGGAGTAGGTTAGGAGTAGGGTAGGAGTTGGGTAGGAGTATTGTAGGAGTAGGGTAGGGTAAGGGTAGGACACCACGCGAACGAAGTAGCGCCGGGCAGCTAGAAATAATTTATATGGCAAAACAACGTTTGCCGGGTCAGCTAGTAAATAAATAAATGTTAATTTCAAACCAGACCTAAAGTAATTACAAGAAGTAATACTTATAATATTGTATACTTACCTATTACATTGGTTCAATTAATGTTGATTTATTCTTAAAATTATGTAATTGATCTCTTATGAATGAATAAACATGTTTATATACATAAAGACAGTACTTATTTCAATAAACATTCCCAAATATTGAGAAGTAGCCCTAATGAGTAATAGCCCTAATGAGAAGTAGCCCAAGTGAGAATTAGCCCAAGTGAGAACTAGCCCAAGTAAGAAGTAGCCCAAGTGAGAAGTAGCCCTACTCAGAAGTAGCCAAAATGAGAAGTGGCCATAATGAGAAGTAGTCCATTAGCGAGTCGGTTGCCAAAATGAGAATTAGCCCTAATGCGCCTAAACCATTTTAATTACATTTGCCTACGTTGTGTTTCCATTTAGTTTTGTTATTGTATTTTACTGTGTGTACATAAATCTATACTTATATCTATACTAATATTATAAAGCTGCAGAGTTTGTTTGTTTGTTTGTTTGTTTGAACGCGCTAATCTCTGGAACTACTGGTCCGATTTGAATGATTATTTTAGTGTTGGGTAGTCCATTTATCGAGGAAGGCTATAGGCTATATTTTTTTTCTTCAAAATTAGGGATCCGTAATAAAATTGCTATTTTGTAACACAAGGTGTAAAATCGAAAACCTATTTTTGCGTGCGCTGCAAAAACTATTGACAATAGAACAAAATAATGTACTACGGGTTTGTAGAGCCCATTAAGACCTACAAAAAAGTCCGCGAGAACATATATCTAGCTATCATGGTTTAATCACAATAACCGATTTTGTGTTCAAAATAATTATTAAATCGTCTGAAGAAAAAAAAACTACGTTAAATATGTATCGTAATATTAATCTTTATCGAAATTAAGCATTATCTTATCAAGAGTATTTATGAAGAAGTAAAATACTTTTTGTTTCATCTCAATCGGATATTTCGTTTAAAAGTTATCACGTGTGTAAGATGTTAAGAGTTACCTATTAAGGAGTTATGGGCCATAGAGTTTTTTATCTATACTAATAATAAAGCTGAAGAGTTTGTTTGTTTGAACGCGATAATCTCTTTAACTACCGGTCAGATTTGAATTCTTTTTGCATTTGATAGCCCAATTCTTGAGGAAGGCTATAGGCTATTTAACATCACGCTATGACCCTTAGGAGCCGAGCAAAAAGAAAAAAACTCACGAGTGAACGGTAAGCGAATACGAAGTGTTGCGACGCGACGGGGTGGGGGTACAAGAAATTTCACGCGGACGAAGTCGCGGGCAGAAGCTAGTAATATTATAAAGCTGCAGAGTTTGTTTGTTTGTTTGAACGCGCTAATCTCTGGAACTACTGGTCCGATTTGAATGATTATTTTAGTGTTGGGTAGTCCATTTATCGAGGAAGGCTATAGGCTATATTTTTTTCTTCAAAATTAGGGATCCGTAATAAAAATGCTATTTTGTAACACAAGGTGTAAAATCGAAAACCTATTTTTGCGTGCGCTGCAAAAACTATTGACAATAGAACAAAATAATGTACTACGTGTTTGTAGAGCCCATTAAGACCTACAAAAAAGTCCGCAAGAACATATATCTAGCTATCATGGTTTAATCACAATAACCGATTTTGTGTTCAAAATAATTATTAAATCGTCTGAAGAAAAAAAAACTACGTTAAATATGTATCGTAATATTAATCTTTATCGAAATTAAGCATTATGTTATCAAGAGTATTTATGAAGAAGTAAAATACTTTTTGTTTCAACTCAATCGGATATTTCGTTTAAAAGTTATCACGTGTGTAAGATGTTAAGAGTTTATGGGCCATAGAGTTTTTTATCTATACTAATAATAAAGCTGAAGAGTTTGTTTGAACGCGATAATCTCTTTAACTACCGGTCAGATTTGAATTCTTTTTGCATTTGATAGCCCAATTCTTGAGGAAGGCTATAGGCTATTTAACATCACGCTATGACCCTTAGGAGCCGAGCAAAAAGAAAAAAACTCAGAGTGAACGGTAAGCGAATACGAAGTGTTGCGACGCGACGGGAAAATCGTTTTAATTTAGATAATCGAAATTGACCAATATTGATTTAACCGAAAACAATCAAATATTCTTTGTATTGATCGGATAAAAATATTATATGTTGTAGTTTCAAATCAGCGTAAATACATAGCCTACTAAAGACAATTTTGTTTCAATTTTTACTCTAAAACTCCTACTTTGTCGATCTAGGAAATTATTTTTTTAAATAAATTAAAGTTTTCATTAGGAATAACGTTTACTATACAGGATTATTTGCAAAACACCAAAAACCTCAAAAATAAGAATATTTAAAAGATATGTTTGCGGTTAGTGCTTTTTATAAATCCAATCCGATGTTTTTGTTGTAAACTTATATTATCCTGAATTTCATTCTAAATAACATCCTTTAAAAATATTATCCTCTTTTAAAAATGATTTTGAACTGAATGTTACTTGAATGAATCGATTATTTTGTCATATTTAAATTTCGTTAAAATGTGGTAACACTTATGCTGTCATTTTACTGCAGCTAATAAAAAGTCAGACTTTTTTTTAGCAAACCATAGCTTATGCCATGTGTTTCAGAAATCAAGTATAATTGTATGCTGGCAGATAAGGTAGGTAAAGATAAAAAGTCCATTTCGATAGAAATACATATTTATTAACCTAGCAAAATTAAAGATAAAGCATTTTATGGATCTCACAAACATAATTATGACGTAACACTGAAAAGACGGGCTTCCGTATCAGAAAGGTAATAAAGATAAGTAGATATCTTATACTCCCAGAAGCAAGGCAACGCCGGCGAGGGTCCAGCGAGTGGGCTTGTCTTTGGTCTTTAGATTGAACGTCCAGACAAAAGTCGGACCACGCATACTGTGGGAAAAATAAATGTTAAAATCAAAACGAATAAATGTGAGGTGTGTAACTAAAGAGAGTGTCAGATGGAAGGAAGCGAATTCGTGATAAGATTAAAGGATTTAACCTTTGTAATTGAAGGAGAGACGGAGACCCACATTAAAAGGAGAAACACCATGAATTAGCTTGTCCCATACAAGGCTAATGACAATAAGTAAGAACATGTAATCCTACAGACCTATATAATGGGACCCTATTTGGCTATGCTACCATTGCCTTTCATGATGGAAAAAAAGGAAAGGCAGCAGTGATTGAAGCTCCTCATTTTAAGATATGGTCTGTTTCAAAAGTATCTGACAAAAGTGTAAACAAACCCTGTTCAGGTTAAATTCTTAAGCAATCACAAAACATTTAAACTCACATACACAAACAGCCAGACCCGGAACAACTACTTGTAGGTCATACAAATATTTTTACACGCAGCGCAGTAGTCAATCGCATAACCACTGCGCCAACCGTGCCGTCAAATTAGTAACACATTTATTTGTATTTATAAGGTTTTAACTTTATAATAATTATAAATAATGTGTAATACAACTTGACTCATGAAAATATTAGTATGTTAGCCCATAGGTGACAATATGTACGAGTATTTCAAAATATTCCAAATATAAGTAACATTATTGCAGCATACACATAAACTTAAAACCTCGATAACTCAAAAATGACTTGTTATGGGTTGAGTCCTTTCTGCTAAACTAGGTAGGTACGTCCAATTGAGGTTATGAAATTAATATCAAGTGTCAAATGAAAAACATCCTTACGGTGATAAGATTAGAGTTTCGGGCATATCATGTTTTTGGAACAGACTTGTATCTCAAAATTGACAACTCACCGAATCTTATAGACGGGACATTCGTAGACATTCCTGGTGTCCTGCTTATCCTGCGTGACGGCGCGGATGAAGATGACGGGCATCATAGGGAACAGCTCCATCATCAGCGACTCCACGATGCCGCCGGTCATGGTGTCCCAGCGCGCGCCCTCCATGTACAGGCCGTGGATGTTGGCGCCCTCGCGCGGCGGGGCACTGCGACAAAACGTGTTTATTTATATAAGCACACCGACAGTACAGTTTTATATATCGCGAAAAAAATATCAGCTGTTCCCTACATTTTGACGAGTTATACGAACATAAATGTAGGGAACAGCTGTTTTTTTTTTCGCGATTTCAGGTTTGGTCCCATAGTAAAAGTTGTTCATAATGATGAGTACAATGACCTCTTAAGAGGTTGCTGATGTTTTACAAATAACCCTGTATACAATAAGAGGTTTATGTAAACAATAAAAGTGTGACTAGTAGACCTAAACTAAGAACACTCATCCACATACAAATCCATTTGAACTACATAGACGCGCACTGTTGCACTTTCTAATTAGGGACCTTCATAGCTATTCACAACATTTCGATACCTGATTTGCCTTGCCCCCGACAGCAAACAGCTGTCGGAACAATAGGCTCTGTCGTCTATTTGATTTAAACTGACAAAATTTTCAGGTTTTGGACTTGTGAACAGCGTTTAGAGGACTTCTACGATAGGTAACATTGATTGATATTCGATACGGTACGGAAGCGTATCGAGTGGTTGTGAATAGCTATGCTCTAGTTTGGTTTTCTTAGCGTATGTCTATTAGTTGAATCATTTGTCAATATCTCTTTTCAACTTTAAAGTGAGCGTTAACAATTTCATGCATGACATTCTATCTTTTTAAGCACTGGCGCGGTCATGACGACGACTGGTCGCAATCTGAGCTGCAGATGCTTTGACCAAGAAGAATGTTTGGCCATCCGAGTAATCAAACGTTACAAGATTTTGTTTTACCGCATGCACTGTGTAATTACACAGTGCATAAGTAGTTATATAGTATATACAAAGTTAGGACCAGAGGGGTAATTGCTTTCATTCTGACAGTTCAACAACATTCATTGCGTTATTTACCCGAGGGCCACGAAATACGACGCTCCAAGCGAATTCGCCTTGCGCTGCAAGCATCAGCGTCGAGCGTCAAAAACAAATGTATGTCTTTTATCTACAAGGCCACGAAGTAGCGCTGCAAGCAGCAGCGTAATTTGCTACGAGCGAATTTGCACGAGCGTTGGATGATCCGACGCGCGTTTTTTATGAGCGTCGAAAACAATTGTATGAGAACATTCCACAGTGTGCACGAAACAGTCGCTCCACGCTTTCCGATAGAGTCGGTCGCTCCGCGCGTCTGCGTCAAAAACAAATTGTTTTGTTTTTGTCGCGTTTATAGTAACTAATCCAATATGAATACTTACTGAAGAATTTATCACTGCAATCCAAAATCGACCTGCGTTATGGATGAGTTCACATCCGCAACATAAGTTTAGGAATATTGTAAAAAAATTGTGGGAAGAAATTAAAATTATTTTTTAAGTTTTATTAACAATATTTAGATATTTTTGACAGCGACATTTTCACGTGTAATATACTATCGACGCGTGCTCACTCTGTACTCACAGAGCATGTAACCTTTTTCTGTACTGAACTGATGCATTCCCCCACCGACGTACCACGCTACAGGCAAATATTTGAAGTTCGTGGCCTTACTTTTGACGCTTAGAAATGACGCTTGTAGCGAATTGACGCCTCAAGCGTGGCGTTTTTTTCGCGGCCGAGGCATTAGGTACGTTGTTAAGCAGACAAATTTTTCGAACATAATGAAGTAATGGATTAGCAATAATATTGACAGTATGTTTCGCAGTTAGGGTGCAGGTGTTAAACCATTTATTTCCCAAGGAGTACATACTTGAAGTCCTGCCTAGATTTCTTTGTGACGTCACAATTGAGGCACATTTTGTCGAGGGGCCACTCGTTCTTGCGGGCCGTCTGCTGCATGATGGCCGTCAGGAACGACTGCGGGTTGAAGAACCCTGCTAGCCATACCGCCGGCGGTAGCTGGAATAGTATAATCATGTGAACTCTGCTCGTTAAAAGGCATAAAATGACATAACTGAGACCGAAAAGCATTAAGTATGAGTCTCTTTAAATTCCAGCATGTTTTAGGAGTCTCTACTAAGAAATTACAGAGAACTGAAAAGGTGTTAGTATACACTATACAAGTAGGTATAGTATTTTTATCTCAGGAAACGAAACGTGCTTTACTCGTGGTTACCAATTCTACAAACACGCTGTGAATGTGTGTAAGCGCAGGACTTCTCGGTACCGTCCGAGACAATGGCGAAGTCGGATGTGTGTGTGTTATGTGCCGACGCTACTCGACTTCACGCACACATTTACAGCGTCTTTGTACACTTGGTTACCACAAATGAAGCACATGTCGCTTCGTGAGATAAAAATACTGTACGATGACGTACGGTCTGTTGCACGCCGTTTTGACCAATCTTAGGCAGAGTTCTGAGGACTAGAAGGCAGTAAAGTCCACTAAGCCAAATAGTGCATATACAGCGAATAGGTACATCTAACGATGTGTGGATTACAAGTGTCAACATACGCTGAAGTCTCCGGTCCAGTTCTCAAGCTCAGTGAGTCTCATGCAAAGGTCTGAGAACCACGCGGCCAAGCCTAACAGGCTGGGGTACGCCAGCTTGCTCCACGCATCTGGCACATTGTCCATGAAGATAGACTCCATCAGCTTCTCCATGTCGCTGCTGATGGTCAGCTCACCCTGAAAAGCAGGTAGAGTTGGACAGGTTAATTGATCCAACAATCCTTGAGAATCACTGCATAAAAAGGTGTTTTAGCAATTCGGTTTGTAATGTTTTTTATTTTATAGATTTAGTTATTTTAAGCAGCTAATTTCAGCGTTTAAATTGAATAGATGCGCCAAATTAAAATATCGAATTCAACATAAAGTAAATTTAGAGCTTGTCATTAAGGAAAGCGATACAGCAGTGCGATTCTGTAACCATCTCACCGTGAAAACTTAGGTGAAGTGAGCGTGGAGTGAGCTGTCAGTGTCATCCCACCTGATACTAGGGATCAATTTACAATCATAATCGAGATTTTTAATAATATTTTTTTATACTAATCCTATTAAAAAAAATATATAATTTCAAAGCTAGTATTTTAGTTGTCAAAATATTACTATTTTAAATAAAATAGCAAAACAGAAACTTAGTCAGAAACTCAATGTTTTTTTTTCTTTTTTTCCATAAACTAGTCCTATTATAGCCTAAGGCGCGAGCGCGTCACGCACGAACATGGCAGTTAATAAAAATAAAACATTCACTTCTAAGACAGTGTCTTAAACGTGAATGTTTTATTTTATATATTGTGTTCATCATCAGTCTAGCTAGACTAATGAAAATACGCATCGACATTGTTTGTTATTAAGAGCGATTGTAGATCGAGTCTAGTAAAGACTGCGACGATGTTCAGTGTTGTTATTAATCCAAATCTATTCAATTAGAAGAGATAACCGAGTGTTAAAGTTATTTCATAATTTTGAGTTAATTTATTTTTGAAGTCGGTTTATTTTTTTTTAAATAACTTTTTTTGTAGGAACGCGAACGGTCAAAACAAGTTAAATAACGCTAGCAAACGCGTTGCCAACTTGATTCATGTTGAGTGAACTCTGCGATGAATGGATTGCTTATCGGGCGACTGGTTCGACGATACTAGGCAATAACTAGTTTGCACTATCTAAGGCGATAAATAAGTATACGATTTTATCAAGAATTTAGATTTGGAAAATGACAATATAGGTATAGGTAATGAATATGTAACACAATACATACTGCACCTGCACCTCCTATTTCGATTTGGCGCTAGTTTTCAATTTCATCCTGTATACTTATATTTTTCGATTAGTGCATTTGGTTTATTAGTTATAGGTACAAATGAACATCTCACCTTGAGCCCCAACTCAGTCTCCTTCAGAGACCGTCGAATCTCCCCCATGAGGCGGTTCATTCGTTCACACTCCTGAATGGCTACGATGGTGAAGGGAGTCAATTCCTCCGCTTTGCCTAACAGTTCCGCCAGGTTGAAAGGTTCAGGTACTCGGTCTAGGATGTCATCTAGTATAAGCCGGATCTGAATAAATGTAAAGACTGTTAGAGAGATATGATCTACTAGTAGTCTGTTGAGGGGCCCGTGGCTAAATAATAACAGCTGCACAGGTCGATCGATCAGGTTAAGTTACGCTTGCCGCGGTTGGCCTGTGGATGGGTGACCATCTTTACATACTGTGACCCCTCCGTGCCTCGGAAAACACGTTTTAAGCTGTTGGACCCGGCTGTCATTCGTGGAACTTTGACAATCGTTACGGGTAGCCAGAAGCCCGAAAGTCTGACAACCAGTCTTACGAAGGGGTATCGTATTACCCAGTAACAGGGTTGTGGAGGTCAGATAGGCAGTCGCTCCATGTAAAATACTGGTATTCAGCTGCATCCGGTTAGACTGGAAGCCGACCCCAATATTGTTGGGAAAAGGCTGGGCAGATGATGATTAGTAGTCTGTTGGTTATCTAGTGCTCATACACACGACCGACACGCGTCGACGACAGAGGTAACTGCATCCGCCGACACGCGTCGACACATGTATTTGAGTACGGTGCTCAAATATACGAACGACATGTTGTCGACGGCTGTTGCTGACACGCGTTGACGGCTTTGTCGTCAACGCGTGTCGCTCGTGTGTTTGCACACTAATAGTAAATAAAGGATGTAAGGTACCATTTCTTCTTTACTTGTACCACCGCCTGCCTGCGCGCCGGTATCTCTCGGTTGCATTTCAAACACCACCTTTTAAAATTTATAGTCATTTAAATCGGATCTCGTCAGGTAATCATCGTATCTCGTAAAGTATAAGTAGTAGCATATTTCATGTGTTGGGTAAGTTATGTGAGTCATTTCGTTCTAAAAAGACAGGTCTCAACTCAAGCTTATAGACATACCTTGAAGAGTCTCTCGGAGACAGTGGTCAGGTATCCTATTTCAGCGTTAGGATGCAAACCATATAAGTAGGGTGTTTCATCTGGTAAAAAGTCATCGATGTAGGCGTGGTACCCAACATAATCTGAGTTCGGTGGTGATATGAAGCCCGGAGCTAGTTGCAATTCACCGTCCACCTGACGAATTACGAGGAAAAAGTAAATAACCTATGATTATGACTTTAGACCTGTGGTATTCCACAAATTAAAAGCTGGTCAGTGGTTATAATACGATTAACGGTTCTTTTCCTGAATATTACCGATACCAATATAAAGGCAAATGTACCTACGTGACGCGCTTATTAAGGTGCAACTAGTGATCAAATAGCGGTAGATCGACATCGATTAATGACATCGACTGTTCAGATCGATTCAGATCCAGTGGTGCATGACATCCGGTTTACGATCGACTATCGATTATGTTTCATCATTAGCCTACAGCAGTCCACTGCTGGACATAGGTCTCTCCACTTGCACGCCATTCAGCTCAATTCTCGGCAACTCTCATCCAGCTACTACCAGTCACCCTGCGAAGATCGTCGCCCCTATCCTGAGGGGGTCCTACCATACGTTTGCCGATTCGCGGTCTCTACTCAAGAACACGTCTACCCCAACGGTCATCGGTTCTACGGCTAATATGGCCGGCCCGTTACCATTGTCGATTATGTATATAGGTGATCAATATCGACTGCCGATGTCGATCCACAACAATCAAGTTACTCCTTTTAATCCTATTATGCAACTGACCAATTCCGCCTGCATATATTCGAGCAGAAAGGTGCGACAGAGCCGCCTGTCCCAGTCGTCGGTGATGTGCCCGCCATACATGATCTCTCCGAACAGATAGCGCAAGTCTTCCCACGGCACACGAGGATTTGCCTCCAAGTAGTTATACAGTACGTATACGCAGATCGTCAGGTCACCGAAGTTGAATGGATACACCCTGCAGAAGGATTCCATTAATACAATGCCATGCTATAGCGAAAGTGGAGATAAACTTGTAAGCTTTGGGTGCCTGTTATGTAAGAACTCATCATAATCGGCCTATATTGTCCCTACTGCTGGGACACAGGCCTCCTCTCTGTAAAAGGGGAGTGGGCCGTAATCCACCACGCGGGCCCAGCTCCAGTGCGGGTTGCCACAAGTCTTAAAATTTTTGGTGCTAGGATATGCCGGTTTCCTCACGATGTTTTTCTTCACCCTTTTAAGAGCAGTGGTGATGAAATAATTTACACAAAGTGAAGCGCCTGTCTAGGTTCGAACCTGCGACCTACAACTCGTAAGTCACGGCCACTGGGCCACCACTGCTCAAGCAGCCCTGCCTCATTTTATTCTTTAGCTCAAGAGTTGGAGTATAATCAGAGTCCAATAAGGTCTAACATAGAAACATAGCCCAAAAGTAAAGGTAAAATGTATTTGCTATGCGTAAAACCGAAAAATATTAAACGCGTTTAAGGCAAAGAAACATTAAAGTTACCCGGCAAAACCGAAACCTACTCGTCTTTGGTTGTCCTAGAAAAGTAAAAATGAATGTAAGTTTGTACCTGTTCCACCCTTGTGGGCCGAATTTCCGTCTCTCAGCAACAACGGCATGGAAATAACATAGAGCAAACAAAACTGATTTGAACTCCGCCTCCTTGGTGCACATCTCCAGGGTCTCTTGACTGAAGCAGTCCAAGGACTGTGGAGAGAATTTAGAAATGACTACCAAAGTAGTACTACGAATGTACCCGGCGCTAAATATGTAGCGCTACAAGGTTCTTTTGGCGCGTGGCCAAAATCGGAAGTAACGCCGCCACCTTGTTCTTTTAATATATTTCACAAAACATTTGCACAAATGTTTACCAACAGCGCTCCCCTGTTAACGTTATTCGAGCGCCAAGAGATCCTTTTTTTTTTTTTTTTTTGCGTTGTAGGTCATACAAATATTTGTTCCGTGCAGGAATCGAACCCGCGACACGCAGCGCAGCAGTCAATCGCTTAACCACTGCGCCAACCGTGCCGTCGTGCCTTGTAGCGTACCTAAATCGAGTTTTAGAAACCTACTCATACCCCCGGCTCCGTAACGCTGTCACACATACTTCGTGTGACAGTCCAAAGTTCGATGTGCCAAATTATCGCCCGGGTAAAACAGTACTAAAGCTACGGTTGCCTAGAAGTGCGGTGGCTGCTGTCGTGAAAATGATGACAGCGACAAAGATTTGAATCGTTAGACTCGCCCTACCGTGTCAAAAGATAGTCGCATTTCTGTTGCGTTTTGACACCTCTGACACACAATTACGCAGTGACTTGATTGTCATGGAAACGCTATTCAATATGCAATGTGTGTGTACTCTTCTCAGTATGAACATTTCGCAAGTATCCCGAGAGGAAATCTAGCAATTTAAATCTTTGGGCAGCGGGGTTTGACTTTACGGTGTTAAAAACGCTCTGTAGGAAACACATCAACTTACTTTCTTAAATGATGTTTCAGTGACCGTCACTCACCGGTAAATTGCGGACGCTATGTGGACGGTCACCGCTTTTTTAGGAAACCGTAGCTTTACCTCCGGCTCCGTAACGCTGTCACTCATACTTTGTGTGACAGTCTCTTCATAAAGCTCAATGAGTCAAATTAACGCCCGGGTAAAACAGTAGGTACGTAGTTACAAAATCGTCAAGATATGTCATTTGAGGCGAGCGAAAACAGGCAATGTATTACAAGAGTCTACTTAGGTACTTGTTTTGTACGGAGGTGGGTCAAACTCCAATATTATACAGGGTGGCAGGGAACATCGACGCGCAACAAGATACCATAGATTCGGTACATGATTCTGAACCCCATGGGGGTTGAAATTTTTTGTCGGTTTTCTTTTTATCCTATATTGTGGCCCACTGCTGGGCAAAGGCCTCCCCTTTTTCCGAGCGAGAAAAATACGAGCCGACTAGTGATAGGCGGGCCCACAGGCGTGAATTGCTTAGGGCATCAAGTAGTCTTAATCCGGCACTGGTGACGATCTTTGCCCATCTCTCCGGGTGCATTCGCGTGACGGGACAGGCGCACCGCGCACTCACGCACTTCAGCTTGGCTGTTTTTTCTCCAAGATCCGCCACTTGAATTTCGTCAGTTATTAAAAAAAAAATAGCTTTGTTTCTGTTTTGAAATCATGTGTTGAATTCATGGGTACAGTTTGCGCGTCGATGTTCCTGCCACCCTGTAGGTATGACCGAAGTTTTTTCGGCAATATAACGGCGTTATATACCTACTTAGTATTATATTACGCTTAACAAGCAACCGTGCCTTAGAATTATCTAAAAACTAAACACAAAAATAAGTAATAGTTACTTATAAAAAAAACAGTTTACCTTATGCAAGTTAGCCCACATGCCGATGGGCGGCTCATTTGTTATTTTAATAGATGACTCTAAGATTCCTTGCGGGATTATGTGGTAAGCAGGATCAGCGGCCGGTTCAGCACTTAAAAATAACCTATGAAAAGAAAAAGATAAAAATCCCAACAGTGGATAAAATGGCCATTTTCGTTGCATAATATGAATAGATCGATGAGCATATCCTACCTATATTCAGGCAAAGGATTTTCGAAGCACTCTTCCATTTTCTTCTCAAGCGTTGAGAGCCACTTGGCGACCAAGTGAACGTTTTGCAAGATGACCCAGTGGCCGTTAACTGAAGAGATACCCATGGCCTCTTCAGCGACCACCTCCTGACCTTGACCTAAAGAAACGATGTGGAAATTCTTCTTATCAGTCGCAAATCCAATTTTACGACCCATCTTTTCTATGTCCTGAAAATATGTTTAAATTAAAAATCATTCTAAGTAAAACAATTGAACGGTTGAAACACGAGAAAAATATGTTACATGTCTATAACATACAGCGTTATTTTATTAAATATCTACTTTGTATTATACAGCGGGTAATTACGTAACACAATTTCATTTTGACAGTTCAACAACATTCATTGCGTTATTTACGTTGTCGGGTAGACAAAATTTTTTTCGAACATAAATGACATGAAGCAATGGATTAGCAATATCCTTCAAAATGATTCAGATTGTGATTGAAAGTCTGTTACGCAATTAAGGTGCTTACCTTCAGTGGATCGACACCAGCCGAAAGAATAAAGAACATAGCTGTGTTGGAATTGCTCTCCTCGTAAGACTTCTCTAACGGTGGCGTACGGGCCTCAATGTATTTCGTGCCAAGATTCTCTTCACAGAATGCACTAAGGGAATGGTAAAAAGAGATATTTTTTAAGATTTTATTGTTTATGATAGTGACGGAAGCTTGGTAGTCCGACTACTGCGACAAGACGAGATACGGCTTTCATGAGTGTCTGAAATATTTTCGATTGTGAATTGGTAGGACCCTAATATTATGAACCTACACCGTATTTCTACTTTTATGCATAGACCATAATGCCCAACCCGTAAATAAAAAGTATAAAATCACTTAAAAACTAAAATAGAACAATTACAACAACAACCCATTTTAATTTTTTACCTGTTGTTTGGTTCCTCTTTTATGTATAAAAACTTTTTGAAAAGGTAATTTGTACACTAAGTTATCCACACACACAAATAGGTATGCCACAATGAAATGTGGCGTTTTAGGTAAAAAATATATTACATCCTAAACCTACAATAAAAAATGTTTTGAAGATGTGATTTAGTGAAAGACCCAAAGAATATTTTAAAATTGCATTTGGTTGCGCGTGGGAAGAGGCCCAAGACGCCATTGGAATCTTTTGTGACCTCTCTAAGGCATTTGATTGCGTCGATCACGAAACCTTGCTTTTGAAACTTGAGCATTACGGACTTGGAAAACTTGCGCTCAGTTTAGTTAGTTCTTATTTAAATGATAGACAACAGCAAGTCCAAATAAATGGTGTCAATTCATATGGTTTAAAAGTAAAAATGGGTGTGCCACAAGGCTCGATATTGGGTCCTTTCCTCTTTTTAGTGTATGTTAATGATCTACTCCATTTATTAAAAAATCAACCACAAATGGTGTTATTTGCTGATGACACTTCCTTAATTTTTAAGGTAAATAGACGTGCTACAAATTTTGACGACGTAAATAACGCCCTACTGCAGGTCCAAAATTGGTTCACTGCTAATAATTTAGTATTAAATGGAAAAAAAACTAAGTGCATAAGATTTTCTTTACCAAATGTCAAGGGTAGTGATTGTGAGATAATATTGAATCAAGAGAAACTAGAATTCGTCGATAAAACTGTTTTCTTAGGGATCACGCTCGACTCAAGGCTACAATGGGGTCCTCATTTAACATCTCTTGCAGGACGGCTAAGTTCAGCAGCTTATGCTGTCAGAAAAATCCGTCAATTTACTGATGTGGATACCGCGAGACTAGTCTATTTTAGTTACTTTCATAGTGTCATGTCTTACGGTATTTTACTTTGGGGACGGGCTGCAGACATCGATTCTATTTTTATTCTGCAGAAAAGAGCCATCAGAGCCATATATAACCTCCGCAGGCGCGATTCTCTGAGGGAACTGTTTAAGGAAATTAACATCATGACGGTACCTTGTCAATATATCTACGAAAACATCATGTATGTAAGAAAAAACTTACATCTTTTTAGTAAAAGAGGTGAAAGACATAATTATAGTACTAGAAATAGGGACCTATTAGTTCAACCAGGTTTCAGACTGGCTAAAGTAGACTCATCTTTTATGGGGTACTGTTTAAAATGTTATAATAAAATACCTCCGCACATTCTTCAACTGAATGAGACAAAATTCAAGTCTTGTATAAAACGCACACTATGCAGTCAGGCATATTATAAGTTAGGGGATTACATAGCTGATAAAAATGCCTGGCTCAATGCTGGTCCTGCTCCACAACCACAACTAATTGATTAACACCTGAAAATACTGTTGGGAGCTGCTGAAGATTGTAAGACTATCTTTGCATTGTATAAACTCAATTTCATTTGTATTGTATAATTGCATAGCACAGATGTGAGTTCTATGTAAGTACTATGTACCTTATTTTACCATTTACCGGGTAATAGGTCTTTCATTGACTCGAATGTGCCCTGGCGGCTGATAGTATGTCATGCTCACACAAATGTCTCGCTGACGGTGACGTGTATGTTGGATCATTTAGCTCCCTTCAAAATGGTTGAGCTGAATGGTGCTGATCTATGCGTCATGTTCGTGAACGGGCGCCGTCAGTTGGGGCTGGTCATCACTTAGCTGCCTCGGCTTATTTTTAATTATTTTATTTTTATTTTTGGATTGTTGTTTTAGTACTATTTGTTGTACTCTGGACGCTTTTAACGCATACGTCTTGTTTTTTTTACATCGTTCTCACATTATTTAATTATAAATTCAAAAGTAATGATGTAACTAATATTTTTGTAAAATATAATTTAAAAAGAGTGTCCATGGAGTTTCTTGTCCGTTCTTCTCCATAGGTACCTACGCTTTGGAATGGGCAACTAGCTTCACATTTTTCTGACTGACCTACTTCTTGACAATTCAAAAGTGCCTGTAAAATGGTTTAATTGAAATAAATGCTTTGAGTTTGAGTTTGAGTTTGTATCACGTGAATAATTACGCGATTTAAAAAAAATTAAAGTCTTACGGTCAGTTCACACCGAGACGCGACGGGACGCGCAGTTTTCAAGACAAAAATACAATTACAGACCTTATCTACTACACAAAAAGGTACACGATTCAGTGAGCTACTTTTGTTAGTCCCCCGAATAACCGAGGACATGCAGAGAGCGGACCGGACAAAAGTACGGGGGAGTCCCCGAAAAAAATAGACTAGTCGAAGCAACGCACATGGCGGACTTTAGTCCGCGTTGTGCGCTCGAGAGTGACGTACGTATGTATGCACGACGATAGGTAAAGATCCGTGTGCGTTGAGTTCGCGGTAAATCCGCGGCGGACTTTTTAATCGCGGAGCGTACTTTTTTCTCTGCCGCGGAGAAAAGTCCGTCATCTGCGCAGGTCATAAAAGGGGCAATATTCATAATTTTAAGAAAGTTCAGTCTGATCTGTCTCAATCTCTAAAAATACCTCTAATTTCCCTAAATTTTTGACAAGTTTTTGACATTGATTGTCGCTGAGATGAGATTGCGACTAGACTTTGAACGTTATAACTACGGGAATTGGCCTTCTGGTCTCACGTGGTGTTCATTAACTGTTAGATTCCGGTCGCAGCGACCATGGTCACGGCCATGGTCGTCAACTGGGCGGGCGGGATAATCGTGTCGAGTAGGTATCGACGTTCTGTTGCTTTGAGTACTGTCAAGTATCAAGTAAGCGCCAAGCAAGTGTATGACCGTACTTACCCTGAAGCGTAAGACATTCTGTCGGGACGCAACGCTCGCATTATACACAGGCGCTGCAACGACGTCTTGTTCTTCCACTCGCCAGGTAATTTGTCTCTCTCGGGAGCTTCGCCCTCTGTGTATTTCTGCCATCTAAATTAATTTAAATCGAATGAATTGATATTGAAATCATAATTTTACAAAATTGTAAAGCTTTCTTGCAAAACGAACACTTTTCTTTTAATAAATACTCTTACTTTGTTACCATGGATTCAGAACATGATGATGAAGCTCCCTGCGTTGAAAATTTTCGTCGGTTATTTAAAAAATATTCTGTTCCTTAAATTTTGACGATTTATGTGAACATATTTTTTTTGCTATTTCTGGGTTGGTCTCATAGTAAAAGTTGTTCCGTAATGATGAATACAATGGCCTCTTTTCAGGTCCAACACCATTTAAATTACACCTAGGAATCAAGCGTGGGCGCCATTTTGAAATAAAATCAATATGGCGCGACAGTAGGTATGCCAGGCTCCATATAAAAATCTTCAATGCCTTTAGAAACGCCAGGGTTTAAATACCTTTTGATAGCTCCCTCAATATCTTTGTCGAGATTCTCAAAGGCATCCATCTTGGCGAGTGTTACGATACCGCCCCAGCTCTGGTTAGTCAACCAGGAGTACGGTGAGTTCTCCGGTGCCACGGCAAACTTCAGCAGGAAGTCCAACTCTTGCGCGTCCACTTTACCGTCTGTTTGGAGAACCTGATGAAGTATGACGTACGGACTAAATATTGATCTAACCTCTATGGTTACTACTCAATACTCGACATAATATTTATTGCATTTCTCATTTCAAACAATGCGAAAATCAATTTTTTTTACTATCATGGTAATACTGAGAAAGTGAGTGAAATTAATACAAAGATGGTGAATCATGTTTCCCTAGAGAAATCAGTGTTCACTTGCATGCTCTCATGTTTTACACGTTTTTTCATACACAAGTGCATTAGACATTTCGCGCTTCAAAGTACACCTTCAAGTTCGAACGCACAAAAACACGACTTTTAATTAGCTACAGTAAAATGACACTTCTAATTAACTCATTTCGGACCGAGTTTAGATATATGCATGTCAAATAAGTTTCGCTTGTTACACTATTCTGTACCTACTAGAAAAACAAGATTTGATTGATGGGGCCGCGAAAAAACAAAAAGACGCCAATTTCAGTCAAGTAACACATAAGTCATTTTACTGCAGCTAATTAAAAGCCTGACTATAATGTAAAACCGCTGTAAGGCCGGAACTGCAACAGTTAAAAAAATTAGTAACCTGAACCGTAATAAGGAATAGGTAGACGAGCTTGTCTCTCTCAAAAAGTCCTCGGCTGGTGTACACGAAGACTGCGAAGGTGATGTTGTCCAGCAGGTTTGCGACTCGGCGTTCCAGGTCATCGGCGGGTTCGGCCTTGGCCAGCGCGTCCTTGAACACCACGCTGTACGCCTTTAGTGAGAACTGGTACATCGGGTTGATCTTGTACAGATCGTTTAAAATGAAGTACATTACGGAAGCTCGGCCAGCTGCACGCCTGTTTAAGGACAACATTCAGTAGTTACTTTAACCATTATTATGTCCAAAAATCTGTAACGGATTGGTATACTCTTACTTACCGATACCTCTCCCTAGCTTCATCAATTTTGACTGCCGTTACTTTACCCTCTTCCACTTTTATCGCAATGTCTCCGGCAGTCTTCTTTGTGGTCTCTAAATTGATAACCAGCGCTGAGTCGCTCAGTATGTCGGGGCCGGCAGATGACAATCGTTTTAGCAAGTCGTCTTCTAAAGTCTTGAGCGTGATCTTGAAATCGTTCTGTTGTTTCGTAAGGCCAGAACGCAAGCTCTCTAAATCCGGACGCTCTGCTTTCACTACTTCACCCAATAACTGCTCCTCTAATCTGTTATGCGACATATAATATGATTCAAGAGGGAGTGGAAGATGATTGGTAGTAAGTAATTTAGCATCCCGCAGCCCAGAAGGCCCCAATTGGAAACAGCTGAAAGTCATGTGTTTACACACTGGTTAACGATAACATGTAACAATTTAATTGACCCATACTAAAGTGTGTATGCCTGTCTGTTACCTCTTCACGTTTAAACCGCTGAAGCGATATAGATGAAATTTGGTATAGAGATAGTTTCGAGTCCCGGGAGTCATAGGATACTTTTTATCCCGATATTTATGCGGGTGAAACCGCGGGGCGCTGCTAATAATAAAGAATAATCGACAGAATGTTATTTTATAATGGTAGGTAATTCCTTAGAAGTAGATGAGTATGGCCGCCAAAAATTGTACAATAACAGCCGAGAATTGGTAACATACGTGAATGAAGGTTACAACACACGTGAAATTGTTTTTTGTATTTTGTTTGTTCACGTGATAGAAATTCCTAATGATAATGACTTTTATTTTGACAAAACTAAAAAAAAAACTCAAAGCATATATTTCAATTAAACCAATTACAGGCACTTTTGAATTGTCAAGGGGTCGGTCAGTCAGAAAGATGAAGCTAGTTGCCCATTCCAAAGCATAGGTACCTATGGAGAAGAACGGGCAAGAAACTCCATGGACACTCTTTTAAATCAAAATAATATGGTTACAAAGTCTTGTTTACATCATTCATGTTAAAAATTATGCATGTGAGAACGATGCAGAACGTTAAAAGCGTCCGTAATGAAAAAAAAAAACAATTCAAATATTAAATTAAATTAAAATAAGCCATGGCAGCAAAGAGATGACCAGTCCCTACTGACGGGGCCCGTTCACGAACATGACGCATGTATTAGCACCATTCAGCTCAACCATTTTATAGGGAGCTAAATGATCCAACACACGCGCCACCATCAGCGAGACATTAGTTATTTTAAGGTTGACTGGTAGAAAATGCCTCAGGCATTAAGTCCGCCTTTGTACAGTATTTCTTTTACTTGTGCATAAAGTGTTAATAAATAAATAAAATAAATAAATTAGCATTGGAAAATACTGCTGAAGCTGCTGAAGATTTTAAAATACACTTATTGCATTATATAAATTCAATCTCCTAGTATTGTATAATTGCATAGCACATGTGCGAGTACTATGTACATACTATAAAGCTTCCATTTACTGGGTACGCCTTTCATTGACTTGAATGTGCCCTGGCGGCTGAGAGTAGGTCATGCTCACTCAAATGGGTCGCTTTATGTGTCATAAAGCGACCCATTAAAAAAAAACTTGCTCGTAAAGAAACCGAAATCTACTTCTACTATAAATTATAGGTACACTTTTATATATAACTGCTAACCAGAAACACTTAAAAATATCATACAAATAAACATGTTTTTCTATAAATGAGGACACAACCTTTTATCAAATCGAAAAAATGTTGGCCATACTCAGCGAATTCTGGCCTATTCTATTCTCTGGCAAAGGATGATGAAAAAAATTAAATGTTAACCAGTAACGCGCTTACCCGTCCTTAGTGACAGTGAAATTGATGAGGGTACATTGCGCTTGCATCTCAGGTTGGTAGTGCGGGTTAGCAAGCTTAGTTTGAAGCAGGAAACGAAAGCTTGGGTGGTAATCTATTTCCCTGTCTCCTATCTGAAAGCGTAATATTTAGCTATCAGGTTATTCAGCTTCAGAAGAAGATGCACAGTTTTGGTCACGATGACAGTTTCAGGCGTTTTTAGGCCTGAAAACAGTTGACATGTCTAATCTTAGGATACTGTTACTTGTGGCTTGGCTTGTGGCTTAACTGCCAACTCTTCTCCAAATATACATTTGGAGAAGAGTTGGCAGTTACTTTTGGGTAGATAAGGAACGACATCAAGTAAGACCTTGTTGTGAACGAGAAAGCGTTAATAGTGTTAGGGTTCTCCATACAACCACCATCGGCTGCATACCGCGTCTTGCCTAGCAACGTATTAAGGTGGTTGATGAAAATGTAATTGATATGGTCTCTATCAAACTGACTTAACAGCTTACAGCAACCTTGTAGCAACGAGGATAAAGATCAAAATTATAGGTACCTAAAATAATTGTGAAAGGATTGTAGTGGAGATGCTTACCTTGAGCACTTTCCCCTTGCGTATGAGCACTCTGCCGAGCAGCGGCTCGAGCACGGCATCCACGGTCTCACCAATGTTCTCAACCATCACCACTTCGCCATTGCTCACACTGCGCTCAATACGATCCAAATAATTGCGCTGCGTTAATCGTATCACAACTAAAGAGTCGCCGAATTTCTGTTTAATCCACTTTATGCCTTGCCTGTAGCAACGATTGCAAGTTAAGGTTTTTTTAATGAAAGCAATAATACCTGTTTAATTTAATGTCACAAAAGTGTACGCAGAATAGAATAGAATAGAATACTCTTTATTATGTACACCATATAAATTACAGACATAATTATAGAAACTGTAGGTACAAAGGGTGACACAATGGGCGGTCTTATCGCTAAAAGCGATCTTTTAAAGACAACCTTTGGATGGATTAAAAAAAATTTACAGATTGAGGCTTACAGCTGAGGATCGATCATGAGCGGCCAGCGCGCGGAGTTGGTGAGTATGGTGGCGTTCTCCGTGCTCATGGTGTCGGTGGGTAGGCCCTCGTTGTTCCACGACGCGACCTGTGCGTCGTCCGTCAACATCGACAGCACTTCCAGATCTTCCGTCTTTTCGATTTTAGGCTGCGTCATGTGATATTTATTTTGTAAGTTTTAAATAACACTTATACCTATAATAGAGATCGGATATTCGGTTGCATATTTACGTAAAGTTATGGAAGCGGCTTCTCAAAATATTTTTTTCTGTGAAAAAATCCCGGGATGTCAGGATCGGAGCACCGGGAATGCATAACTAGTCGGGTGTATAGTATGGAAAGAAAGGAACTACATAAATAAAATTATTCTAAATATAATGTAGTCCGCTATTTTATCTTGACGTTGTTTGCTATTGCAGTTTGGTATCTTCCTACCTACTTTACAATATTAGGTAGGTAGATAATTATGCATCCGATTCTAATAGAAAAAAGCACAAAATTTCGCAATCGCGAGAATTTTACGATAGATACAAAAGTGCATTCCCTATAAGCCAACATTTGAAAGTAAGTAAATATACATCCGATTATATATTTACTGATCGACAAATTTAGGTTTCTGATTATAATCAGAAACCTAAATTTGTCGATCCCGGAACCCTGGGATTTTTTCGATGCAAAAGCGCATTCCATATTAGCCAACATCTCAACTTTAGGTGAATATTATATGCATCCGAATATCCGATCTCTACTATAACACACGACAGGAACAAAAAAACAAAAACACAAACAATAAATTAATTATTTTTTTAAATGTACCTACCTAACATAGTTTTTAAGCGTAATACTAACAATATTATGGGCAAAATATGTCTGCATTAAAAAGATTTTATCTGATTTTATTTATTTATTAACACGACTAAACCTGATGGGGTTGGTATTTCTTATCGAACTACCACTAAAAAGTTCAACGTGTACGATCGATCTTCTGTGAGGCCATACCACCACACACGGTACGGATTTTGCTCAGATCAGACGGATCTAAAGGTAGAACTGACCTCTCAAATAGTTAGTGTAGCAGTTATCAATGCCTTACATTGGTCTTAGCGAGCGTGGGCACCCAGTCATCGTTGATAAGCTCCAGGCGGTATCGGCGCGTGAAGCAGCCCACATACGAGATGAAGGCGGTTACCAACAGCACATCGCCCGGCAACAACACACCGGACTCCTTCAGGTTCACCACCGTTGCTGACCATCTAGGTACACGTCACAAAAAACCGACACGCTTAATAACCTGTCAAATCTAGCCAGTTCCCAATAGAGCCATAAACAGAAGATTTTTTAAATTTCAATGTGCAGAATTCATTGTTTCATTACTTATTAGGATCAAGCAATCAATCAATCAATCTTTATTCGTGAACACAGGCATTACAATAGAGGTCTTATGTATATATCCATTTTAGTCCAGCTATATTTATGTCCTACCAATGAAATTGGTGTACAAATATATTTTTTTTTAGTATCAATAAGACTGAATTATACAATACAAAGTCACGTTCTAAGTGAAAATGTAAAGTTATGTTTATGTTATGTGATCTATTAATTTTAATACAGACCTGATTTTTTCTGAAGCTAGACCGTTAACCAATCTGTTAGCCAAGTCAATGGTAGCATTTGTGGCATCAGCTTCAGCCTGACACTTCATCTTTGCATTCACGGCCTCCTGGAAGGCTTTAAGCAATATTTCCAATTTTGCTTCAAGTTCCTGTCAAATGCAGAACCAGGTTAGTATATGCTGCTGATAATAAACCTCTACCTATTCCTCTGGGCAATAAAGTCAATACTCAAAAATTACTACTCGAAGAATGAACTTGAGACCCGAGTGGCCCCCTCCCGACCGGCGTTACCGCTCTCGTCATCAACGTCTCAGCGAAGAGACGCTAACTCTTGCGGGTTGTAAAATCTTTCATTGTTTTCTTTTTTGTTTGTGAAGATGTTACTTACGGCAATTTGGTCAGTGAGGAAGGCGAGCTTGTCCCGTGCGGCCTGCAGCTCCGCGTTGGCCGCGTTGAGCGCGCGTCGCTTGGGCTCCACCACCGCGTACACTTCGTAGAACTTGACGATGTTGATAACCCACGCGCACAGACCGGCTGCCGCCGCTGACTTCGACATTATGAACTCAGCGTTGAACTCTGGATCCTTGATATAAGGCTGCACTGCCTGCGATGATGTCAAACATGTATTCATTTATAGTTGCACGAGTAAGTGAAGCACTTGGCCGTATGGACAAGTGCGTCATGGTGGATGGATGGTATGGTCAAGTTTGCCTACTCTAAAATATTTTCTTTACTCAAGTGGTATAATCACGCAGATACTTACGTATGTATTGTTGCTAAGTAATAACAGGCGCACGAGTCGATCGGTCAGGTTAAGCTACGCTTGCCGCGGTTGGCCCGTGGATGGGTGAACAACTTTACATACCAAGACCCTCCGTGCCTAAGAAAGCACGATAAGTCGTTTGGTCCCTGCTGTCATCCGTGGATCTTTGGCAGTCGTTACGGGTCGTCAGAAGCCCGAAAGTCTGACAGCCAGTCTTACCAAGGGGTATCGTATTGCCCAGTAACTGGGTTGCGGAGGTTAGATAGGCAGTCGCTTAAATAGTAATATTCAGCTGTATCTGGTGAGACTGGAAGCCGACCACAACATAGTTGGGAAAAGGCTAGGTAGATGTTGATAAGTTACCTACGTATTACGTATCTAACAAAGTTTACCTTAATCACGTCAGGATGAATGTTCTCTTTGTCGTAGTACACCAGGTCATTTAAGAATTGATCCACTTTTGCCATCATCAACTAAAATAGAGAAAAAATAATTTTAAATATTCTGAAATCATTTTTTATCTTGCATTATTGTATCGTCAGGAGACAACAAAAAATAGTTTCGATTTAAGAGGATCGGTGTCGTGCCAATGCGAATGATTCAAATTAACCATTACTAGTCGCAGACGACTTTCAGCTGGTGTTTGTGAATTACTTCAACTTCCTGTGATAAGATTTTCTTTTTCAATCAAGAGTCTCCTAGTTTTACAACGAAATATGTGATCTTCGAGATCTATTGATATTTATTTTCATTGTTTCGTTAAGGTAACCAAAAGCTTTTTAAGTCACTACCTTACCTTTGCTAACCTATTTACCAAGGTATCGATTTGAAAACATACTTTGCACCCCTTCCAAGATCTATCTTTGGGCAGCTTGCCCTTCTTTGCGAAAAGTACAAGCACAGCGGCGCACACGTTGACGACGGCGTCAGGCGGCGAGCCGAAGGACTTCAGTTCTGTCAGGTTGTTCTTGTTGAGCGTGTTCAGCGCCTCCTGCGCCGCTATTAACGCGGGCTCGGCTTTTGCCAAGTCATCCGCGCAGATTTTAGCCTTGATTGTCACGTCTTCCTCTATGACCTTTACTTTCTTTTCCTCTTCGGCGGCTGGATTTAAAAAGACGGGGATTTTTTGGGGTTGGTTTTGTAATACCTACGTTGGATTAGATATATCTAATGATAATTATGGTGGCATAGAGCAACAAGGACTTTTGTCTATGTATAGTGGGTATGACAATCGTTTAGGTTTATAATATTGCTATTACATTATCAAAAGGTATGCTTATGCTCGCACTCATAATTCATAGGAGTCGCGGTGGTCGGCTGGATTGTTTATTTCGATCCATAATCGAACGGCGAACGGCTAAGTATTTAGTCTGCAAAACTTTATAATGTTTAAAATTTCGCGATACATTACCAAACGCTTTTTCTTTGGACACTTTATCACTCTCAGCGCCGACTACTTCAATAAGTGCCTCAGCATCTCTGTTTTTTTCTTTTAGTATTATCTCTTGCTCAGCAAGAGTCACCTGTGCAGCAAAAAGTACACATCAGAAAACCAGTCACTGTTTATCCATTCTAAAAATATTAGAAGTAATTAAGTATAATTATGACGAATGACGGTATGCAAACACATTTTTAGGGGCTCAAATATGCGAGCAGAAATGAAAGTGGAAATCAATAAGAAACTAAATAGTAAAATACTAACTATAAATAATAGGCCTTCATCTTGCTTCTACTATGCAGTTTAAATCAAAATTATTGTGCAGACGCCAGCACATCAAGTTATTGCTAAAACATAAGGTTCAAGTTTGATTGGGAAAATCTGACAGTTTCGGGTAGTTTGACCTGCTGGCGTCTGTACTTCTTAAAAAAATTACCTTTAGTACGGCGACGTCACCAGCACAAGACGCCAACTTCTCCAATCCGTTCTCTAGCCTTGTTATCATCATCTTAAGATTCACTGTCTTTTCAGTCAGTAGTTTACTATATAAAGCGATTTGCTCTAGAAAAGTCTTGGGAGTCGTGTAGTTGTATCGCTTTTCGTTTTGGAAGTATACTGAAGACATATTGTCTACACTTTGATGCACGTGAGACATAAACAAAGACACTGGATCTACTAATGACTCCTGAAAATAATATGGAAAGGCTAGATTAAGAAGAAGCTATTTGTGAAGGCTGAGGCTAGGTAGTTCAAGATCATATTATAGCTACATAAAAGAAAAAAACATGATAACAATACCGGTAAACTTTCCACCTCAGATATAAACCGTTTGGAGACGGAGCGCAACGCCTCATGCGGCCACGTGTGGAACCAGTTGATCGACGTGCAGTTGACGATGGAGGGAAACTTGCGTGCACGCACGCGCAGCGTAGCGCCCACCGGTGAGAAACATAACACCACCTGGCGACCGACGACTTTACAATTATGAACTATGGATACCCCTTACGTGCTAGATTGCGAGTTGCCTAAAGAAGCAAGATGTATCTGTCTCTTTTAGGTCAATTAACTACACGAAGAAGACTGTTGCGACTCGCAACAGTCTTCTTCGTCGACTGGTCTCATCAAAATGGGGTGCTTCGCCTGACGTTATGCGGACTACTGGACTGGCGCTCTCTTTTTCTGCGGGAGAATCCGCGAGCCCCGTGTGGAGCCGTTCTGCCCATGCAAAGCTGGTGGATACAGCCGGATCATCACTGGCTGCCTAAAACCAACCCCGGTACAAATGCTGTATCCACTAGCAGGAATAGCGCCACCAGTGGTTCGCAGAGCGGTGGCAAGCTCCAGCGAAAGAGCCAAAATTGTCTCCGACACACGACACCCTTTGCACGACAACATCCTTGTGCCACAAAGGCTGAAAAGCCGAAACAGTTTTCTAAAGTGTGTCGTTCCACTCAATGGTGAACCATCACAAGAGAGACTGAGGCTGTGGCGAGACACCCGGGCTTCCTTACCCGGACCGTTCGTCCCATTGGCTGAAGACCTCCCACCTGGACATGAGCTACCTTGGGTAACATGGAAGTCTTTAAACAGACTCCGGACCCAGGTTGGCCGAAGCAAGGAAAACCTGTTCAGGTGGAGATTCATAGACGACTCCGCCTTGGAGTGTAAATGTGGTGCTGTTCCACAAACGATGGGACACTAAATGTCGTGTCCTGCGTGTCCTGTCAGCTGCACGTTGCAGGAGCTGATGGACGCTGGTGGAGGCGCCAAACAAGTTGCCGAATTCTGGGCCGAGTATATTTAGATTGCTATCGACACGCTAAGAAGAAGACTACACGAAAATACTTAGCTGGACCAAATAACAGAAGACCTATTCCCGTAATTAAAAACGTTCAAAATCAAGTCGGAATCTCATATCGGCGACAATCAATGTCAAAAACTTGACAAAAAAAAAAATAGGGAAATTAGAGGTATTTTTAGAAAGATTGAGAGCGAGGTAAGACTGTGAACGTTCTTAAAATTTCTAGAATTACCCTCAGGGGGCTTACCATCACCACTTAAAGCAGGGCAGAAGTTGAACTGCACTACTTTTTTTGTATGACGTCTTAGCACAAAAAAGTAGTGCAGTTCAACTTCTGCCCTGTTTTAAGAGGTGATGGTAAGCCCCCAGGAGTCTGCCAAACGCGTAGTGAACTGTTGTCTACAGTCCCCTTCCATGAGATTTTGAAGTGCTGTACATTAAAGGTCTCTGCACACAGCGGGCGCGGCGGGGCGGGGCGCGGCGTGACCGGGCGGCGACGCGGCGCTGGCGCGGCGCAGCGTTCACACTGCGGGCGCGATCACGTCCCGTCCCGCCGCGCCCATGAACAGTGTTTTTATACTGCATGCACCTTCGGTAGAACAAGGGCACAATTGTCAAAAAAAAACTAAAAGTTCTTAATTCTTGTTAACTATACGCCTAAAAAGGATATAGTATATAGTTTATATCATGCAAAGAAGAAAAACTTTCGAGCAATATTAACAGAGCAAGACCTCACTGAATGCAATAAATATCTTAAAATAGCTCTCCTGTAAAATAGCAAAAACTGCAATTATGCCCTTGTTCTACCGAAGGTGCGATATGGCCCAAATCGTACAAACATACGTAGGCATCACGAACACATTCGATTAGTTTTTCGACATCCATCGGCATGGCAGTGTAACTAAACCATACAACACAAAGCGTCGGCGTCCCGCCACGCCGCGCCCCGCCCCGCCTCTGAGTTGTATTCGCGCTCGGCGCGGCGGCGCGGGCGGCGGGGCGCGACGGCCACCGTCGCGTCGCCGTCGCGCCGAGCGCTATGGCTCTGTGTGATGTCGTCCGTAATATCTAGTACATTACAACTGCTCAGCGCCGCGTCGCCGTCCCGCCCCGCCGCGCCGCGCCCGCTGTGTGCAGTGACCTTTAACTATTCAATTAAGCCATAAACCATCAAGTTTCACAATGATGTTAAAACATTAAAATAGGATATGAAATGACTGACCTTGAGCAAGGTTCGGACGCGGTTGATGAAGAAAACCCAACAGTTTTCGCGTGTTTCAGGCACACCAGATGCTTTGGTCTGCAACACAATCGTGCATTAGGTAAGGTATACCTATGCCTGAGGTTGGTGCATGGTATTCTCAGTGTTTGGGTACCTTTATTTAGTATACATATATTATGTAAATAAATGACTGCTTTATAGTCTAAAAAAGACATCTATTTATTAATCAATCTAATGGTTCGGTCATACCTCTGCTCTCACTCCGTTGATGATGTTTTCGATGTCTTCATCTGGAAACAACTCCGGTATTTCCCCGGATGCCAGCAAGTCGTTAATGAGCACCAAAAAGCGCTCCTCGGCGACCTGAGCGTCCGTCATCAAGAACACGTTCCCAATCGCCTTTACGCCAGCCTTAAAATTCAGGGCAGCTAGGATCGTAATGAAAAAAGTGTTGGTGATTATCATTTTAAGTAAGTTTTCGAGGGGCGTTCAATAAAAAATGAGAATGGGATAGAAGTATTTTAAGTGCTGAATGGTAATTAAAGCTGGAATATCTGCTATAATAATATATTAATAATAATATCGTTTATGTCGACCAACACAGGATCATAGGGCACAAAAATTACATAATTTAAAAATAAAAACACATACAATAACAAAAAATACCATAAACATATTTCATACTTCGATTGCCTAGTATACAGCCAATACAGCCATACAGCATAATATTTATTTTCCGAACCCTGCGCACCAGGCATGTGCATCGTTTTCGCATATTAGAATAAAAACAGTTTACTTGCGACTCGGCGAACATACCTGATACCTACAGAATCGGGGCAGCCCCATGAACCATGAACAGCCTTTTTTTTTTTTAGGTTGGGAAATCATCAATTGACCCCTCCCGCTCTGGGTGGAGCGGAAGGGGTCTGGGGGGGAAACCCACCCGTGTTCCTTCCTTAGCCCTTTATGTTCCGGGGTAGCGGTAACCCTTTCGGACAATCCCGCTGCCCCCCGGCAGGCTTCGGCCCTTGCGGGCCCCTTCTCTGTTGCTGACATCTCTTTAAGGCGCGTGTGGAACACGTACGCGCCGTCCGGCACGGGCCTGGTCCTGATCGGACGGTGAGCTACCCATTACTCTCCGCCCGCAGGCCCGCGCCTACGGTGGCCGGGAGTCGTCACGCGGCTCCCGATGCCCGGAGCGTCTCCCGCAGCGGCTGAGACGGGAGGCTCTCTCCCTGAGCCGTCCCGCCGCCTCCTTCGCTAGCATGACTGCTTCGCAGAAGGAGGTGACTGCCTCCCACTCCCTCTCGCTCCGGACCATGGCTTGCACCAGGGCCGGAGGCGAGAGGTCGCCGCCGCTGCCGATCGACCCTACGAGGACACGGCGGTGCTCCGCCCAAGCGGGGCAGACTTCCACCGTGTGCTCCACCGTGTCCTCTGGGCGATCCTGGCAATGGTGACACCCGGGCGTTTCCTCCCGCCTGATGATGTGCAGGATCCTCCCGAAACATCCATGTCCGGTAAGGACCTGCGTCAGGCGGTAGGTGAGGGCGCCGTGGCGCCTTTCTAGCCACTCCTCAAAGAGGGGTCTTATCGCCGCTATCGTGGCGTGCCCCCATGAACACCCTGAATGCATTATTTTATTGCACACGCAAGGCGTTGTACTGTCTGCGCGTGTATGAAGACCTCTGAAAAATTTTGTTTTCACTTCAGTGGTACAACGAGCAAACCTGCGGGCCATCATATTTGCCCTTACAGACAACGCCTGCGTTCTCGCCTTTCAGATCAGAGGACATCAATGTCCAAGATATTTAAAATATTCCACCCTCTTCAGTGGTCCACATAATTTTATGGCAGGTATTGTTGTCGGACATTTTCCTCTGGCCTGAAAGACCACGCATTCACTTTTACTGACATTATAAATCAAGCCATGACTGTGAGCGTTGTTTTCACAGATGCCCAACAGTTTTGAAAGGCCACACACAGAAGCACTCAGCAGCACCATGTCGTCCACGTAACTGATATTATTGAGACATGTTCCGAACCAAGCTAGAAGCTAGTTCTTCTGTATGGAATCCGCACGAAGCAAAGTATGCACTTCTTCTTGAAAAAGTGCAAAAAGCATTCCTGCGTTTTCTTTACAGAAGAACCCTCGGTTACTATCCCTACCTCTATCCTACCAAGTTTCTCTTAGGATGTCTGGGATATCATATGCTGGAGACCAGAAGGGCATGTGACCAGGTAGGCGTTATGCTCAAAGTATGGAAGGTTATGACGGATGCTCCTGACATCCATAATGAGCTGATTCGACTTTACACACCGAATAATTATCTCTGTGGCAGAAAACATCGACTGCTAGCCGTGCCTTTGTGTCGGACTGTGGCCCGTGCTGCGTCTCCCGTACCGCGCGTGTTGACCGCACTAAATAAGCTCGTGGAAGCCAACCCGGACTGCGATCTGTTCGCTAATAAATTTGCCAATTTAATGGTTATGTGCCTACACTTTTCTGAGAATAATAGTATTTAATTGTTGTTATTAGTTTATGTTTTATGTTAGTACTTAATATACTTTGATTTATGTAATTGGTTTGTTAATCAAATTAAAGTTAAATATGAGGCTTGGCCGTTTCGTTACTACAAGAACTATTGTATAACAGAAAAGTAATGAACAGTAAATACATTTTTCACCTTACGCCCATAAGATGGTAGCGAAACGGCCAAGCCACAAATTTTGACTAAGGTGTAGAGTTTGTGAAGTTAGGGCGTGTAGAGTTAGAAGCTTGGCTCTACATGAGATCTGATAACTTTTTGGCAGTGCGAACCATATGTGGTCTCGTCTTGGCAACATTTTACATGAAAATGTTTTTGGTGGGATTTCACATCTTTTTGAAAGTTGCTTATGAAATTTTTTTTTTTGGGGTTCTTTACTAAAAATCCTGAAATATGTATTTTATTATTTATTACAAGGAGTCTCTATATCAATTTTCAGAACTCTAGCATCAAAATTTGCGGAAGTCTCGTATAAACTTCCATCCCCTAGTTTAAGGGGTTGGAGGGTAAAAGTTTCAGAGTTTTTTTGTTGTTTGTGTACTATTACTAGCTTACATACCAAAATTCAGCTTTCTAGGACTTCAGGAAGAACCTTATAATATTGATGATCATCAGTGAGTCAGTGACGAAATCGGGGTATTTTAGATATCAATAAAATCTAAAGTATAAGAGCTATACAATTGAAACTTTATAGGTTTAATAAGTCAACCACTGACATCAATCCCGAAAATTTTGTTTATCTGGTATAATCCAAACCTAAGTTAAGAAGGTTCAAAAATACGACGAAGTGCTTCGACAAAAGGTATAATGCCCTTGCGCTTCGCTTGGCTCATCTTGGCGGGGGCACTCCCGTGCCCCCAGATATAAAGAAAAAGTTTAAGACTATGTCTTGAACTTTTTAAGGAATGCAATCTACATTTACTCTTAATAAACCCTGGTAGACATACCTAAATCAACTTTGAGGTCGGCTAGGCCGTATCCCTTCCGTAGCTGTATTTGGAATACCTCCAATGAGGAGATAAAGGCCGAGAGACGGGACAGCGATTGCTTGCCCGATCCACCGACGCCAACCAGTAGAGCATTGCCACGCGGAGCCTCCAGGATTCGGTTGATCCTTTACCAGCAAAATAATGCGTAACATAAAATAAACTTTAAGGTCTTAAACTTATCGTTTAGCCAAAGGCGGCAATGAATTGATGATTGTTGATGAAAAAGCAGTTAGACGCAGTTCAGTAGGTAGTCTGCCAGTTTGAAATGTCGTTTTTAGGGTTCCGTACCAAAATGGTAAAAACGGAACCCTTATGGTGAGACTATGTCTGTCTGTCACAGTTGGATATCTCAAGAACTACTAATGCTATCAACTTGAAATTTGGAATAGTTTTAGATGACGTTTGCCCAACTATTTTGCAAATAAGAAAGAAATAAAAATATATGTATATTTTTTGCAACAGGGACTGAAAGGGGGTCTGAAAAATTCGAAGTGGGGTTACTAGGGCATGTAGGGTATCATAATATGAAAGAGCGCAGTTTGCACATGCACGAACATTTTTTTTTAGGCTGCACAGTTTTCGACTTTTGATGAAAAATGTAAAAAAAAATGCCGTTCCCGTTATCTCCGAAGTCTGCAAAGAGAAAAATCTGAAATTAATTAATAATTTTTGCTCTTATTTTGTTTGTACAGTCAACAGTAAAAGTAGATGATCAAAGTCAGAAATTCAATACTAATGAACGGAGTTCGCGTCATAACTGTTTGGTGTCGAAGTGATTCAAAAGTATTCTACGTAGTAAGTATTCTAAGTAGTAGTACTTCGGCGCCACACAGTTCTGACGCGAACTCCGTTCATTAGTATTGAATTTCTGATTTTGATCATCTACTTTTGCTGTTGACTGTACGTTACTCAGTAGTCTTAAAGTTCACTATGCTTTTTTCAATTTCGTTAAAAAAAGCGCTTCCAATCCGATCCGCGGCAATGTAAATTGAGCCTTTCGTTAAAAATCTTCACGACCCATTGGGAACGGCGTGTATCCATAAAAAGAACCGGGCAAGAGCGTCGGACTCGCGCAACGAGGGTTCCGTACCATCATGTTTTTAAATTTTCATCGGCGAGGCCATCGTTCATCAGAGAATTTTAACACTGCACGCTGCGGTGTAGAATATTGCAGATTTAGGCCAGCGCCATCTCTTGACCGATAGTGGAACCAATGCATATTTTGTTGATGATTTCTGAAAAAGTGTGCTATTTAGAGACTTCGTTTTATTTTTCCTGTAATCTTTACATAAACTTCTATCACATGGAATAATTTCAGATTTTTCTCTTTGCAAACTTCTGAGATGAGGAGGGGGAGGGGATTATATTTTTTTTACATTTTTCAACAAAAGTCGAAAACTATGCAACCTAAAAGAAAAATGTTTGAGAATGTGCAAACTACGCTCTTTCATTGATACCCCACATGCCCTAGTAGCCCCACTTCGAATTTTTCAGACCCCCTTACAGTCTCTGTTGCAAAAAATATACATATCTAAGTATATTTTTATTGCTTTCGTATTCGCAAAATAGTTGGGCAAACGTCATCTAAAACTGTTCCAAATTTCAAGTTGATAGCATTAGTAGTTCTTGAGATATCCAGCTGTGACGGACAGACAGACAGACAGACTGAGTCTCACCATAAGGGTTCCGTTTTATCATTTTGGTACGGAACCCTAAAAACATGAGTAAGACACTGACAACTGTCCTGTGCTTTAAGCATAGGACAGTCGTGCTATCGTTCGAGGGTGGGTGGGTGAGCTGGGAAGTTAGCAGATAATACACAATGATGGTTGACGTTAAAACTACCTGCAAATATGGTACATGGCGTCTTCAAAGAGCACCAGGTTCATGGTGGCCACAAGATCGTTGTACCCCGACAGCGACTCGTCCAACAGCTTCTTAATATGCATCCAGTCCTTGATAGGGAAGTACTTGGGGTCACCTATGCCCTCCGCGAAGTGGCAGTAGATGAGGGGCTTCGTCACTAACACGGCCTCGTCATATTCCTGCGCATGCGTTCATTTATTTCAAGGCGCCGACAGTTTTGGTACCATGCAGAAACGGTTCAATTTAATTTATTTTGAAAAATTAATACAATCTTTTCTCAAAACTTAAACCGTTTCCATATAAATAAGATGTTTTAGAACTGACTCTAAAAATACGCCGTATTTGCTATATTTATGATTTGATTTGATGATCAAGACAATACCGTGACCAAATTGTCAATTTCTAATTAGGTATTTTCGGAGTTTTAATGTCTTTCTTCCATTATGTGACTCATAATATTGAACTCACCTCACAGTTTTTCTTAATCACTTCTAAAATAAGTTTCCCGAACGCCTCACTATCGCTGGAGTCGACCAATTTATCTGAGTAGACACGTGTTGCCTCGTGCATCCAGAGCCGAAGGAGTTCTGTTGGCGTCTTGATTGCATCACCGGTTGTGTATAACATTCCCTGTAGGTAAATAAATAAATTAAATTATATAAAAGCATTATTATTTAAGCTCGAATGTGCTTACTGACTGGGTCACCCGCCCTATAGCCTCGATCTCGCACCTAGCGATTTTTATTTATTTCCGAAAATAAAAGAAAAACTTCGAGGAAAACGTTTTATGGACGCCGAGGAAGCAGTGACTGCGTTTCAAAATGCCGTCAAAGAGACCCCTAAGGACGAGTGGGCAAAGTGCTTTTCTCAGTAGTTCCATCGGATAGTAAATGGACACTATTTTTAAAAGATATAATAAAACTAGTATCTTGCTAGTTTGTTCAGTTTTTGATTTTCTAAGAACTTGTGTGTCACCCTCGTAATATTATAAATTGAATAAAGCAAAGAGTATCTTAATCTGAAGTTTGTGTGGAAGAATTTTAACGCGCGGTCTTTTGATAGAAAAGAAACCATAATAAAAAAAATTCTTTCGAAATTTTTTTGCAATTCGAAAATTGCCCCTGACGGGGCAAAAAGGGGTAATTTTTTTGAGCAAAGAAGACAGACGCAGTAATTGCATTGCATCGTTGCGGCCACGCGCCAACTGAGATTTTCAAACTGCTGAAAAATTTTAAAATTTCACTGAGATTTATTTATCGTACTATCAAACGATTCAGGGAAGATTCAAGATTACAAGATAAACAAAGGAGCGGTCGACCTCGTACTGTTCGGACTCCAGCGGTCATCAAAGCAATGAAGGCGCGAGTCCAACGAAATCCTGTCCGCAAGCAAAAAATTTTGGCTTTGCAGATGGGACTAAACAGAACTACTGTTAAAAGATTGAATGAAGACCTAGGACTGCGTGCTTTAGAAAAAAAACAGCACATCTTCTTAACGCACGGCTGAAGAAAATCAGACTCGAAAGAAGCCGGGTTTTGTTAAAGCGGTACGCGGAAAAAAAATACAGCGAAATACTTTTCTCGGACGAAAAAATCAACAAACAAACAAAATGATAAAGTGTATGCACACTCTAGTGAAGAAGCGAGCAGGCGTGTGCCACGTGTTCAGCGTGGTCATCACCCTTCGGCATTCATGGTTTGGCTTGGGGTGTCCTATTTGGGTAAAACGGAGTTGTTATTTTGTGAAAAAGGAGTGAAAACCAGTGCCCTCGTATATCAAAACACAGTCCTAACAAACATTGTGGAACCTCTTTCACAAACAATGTTCGAAAACAGGCACTGGGTATTCCAGCAGGATTCTGCGCCGGCTCATAAGGCGAAAAGTACCCAAAACTGGCTCACGACCCGTGGAATCGACTTTATCAGGCATGAGGATTGGCCCTCATCTAGTCCAGACTTGAATGCCTTGGATTACAAAATATGGCAGCACTTACAGGAGAAGGTCTGCGCTAAACCCCATCGCAACTTGGTGTCACTTAAAGCATCCCTGATTAAAGCAGTCGCCGATATTGAGATTGAAGGCTTGTATCGAAGCAAGAGGAGGACATTTCGAATAATTTTAATGTGGTTTAAATCTGTACTTTATACCCTTTCATTTGATATATAAATGGTTGTAATGCGTAACTCATTGTGTCATTTATTTAACTTTCCATATGTGTCAAAACTTATGACCAGACGCATGTATATACTTTCATTTCTATACGACAAATAGAAGTAAGTTAAAATTGACTTCAAGATTTTTTTTAATTGTTTGTTAGTTGAAGTGAAGCTAATAAAAGCGTGGTTACATGGATAGATAGATACAGGTCAAGCTAAGCTAATAAAAGCGTGTTAATAAAAAAAAATCAAAATCGGTTCATCCGTTCGGGAGGTACGATGCCACAGACAGACACACACACACACAAACAGACACGTCAAACTTATAACACCCCGTCGTTTTTGCGTCGGAGGTTAATTAAGGCTATTAGCACAAAATACAGATAGTATGTATTTTGTGCTATTAGGGAGGGCGCCCACGAGCCACTTAATTAGTCTCCGCAACTAATTTGTCTCTCAATTTAAGTCTACGGGTTTGTAAGAAAGTGCGCGCACACGCGACACGACCGGCTGGGAAAAAAAACTAAACTGCTGGCTTGAAAAATCTGGAAAAATTTACGATGATAGTGCATATTTTCATGAAATTTAAAGGAAAATTGTAGCGGTTAAGAAAACTTTATTAGTTTAGCAGTAATAGTCGTTGAACTTGGGTGTTGGATAATTTTGTACCAAATACAAAATCCTTTAAAGTGACTAAGATGAAGTAGTTGATTGTTTATAACGGGTAAAGACTTGCATTGAAAAACAAAATATGAAATAAAAAAACCATAATAAATTATCATAAGTTTACTGCCGCTAGATGGCGCTGTACCAACGGGTTACGTTTTCATTCGAGTATATTCGAGTGATCGACATCTTCCCACGTCTTAGAAATGATAATTCAAATTTAAAGTAGATTTTTGTTATTATAACCATTAACTCCTCATATCAGAATAAAGAACAACAGAATCGTACTTTATTGTGATAACGGGCTACTACGGAACCCTACACTGTGCGTGACCCGACGCGCACTTGGCCGGTTTTTTTTTTATTATCGTGTTTAGCGATAAGACCGCCCATTGTGTTACCCTACGTAAAATTTCTACCTTTATATCCGTAATTCATATGGTGTACATAATAAAAAATATTCTATTATATTTTACCGTTTTCCATCGAAGACCCAAATACAATTTATAATGGGGTCTATTGTTGTGATTTAGCTATAGCTTCAGATCTTTGCAGTTATCAAGTGCGACTGTTTTAGGTGCCTGGTTGATGGAAATAGGCTGAGATGCATGCGCAGATAAGCCTAATCTGCACACAATAAATAGGTACATATATAACGCATAATTATATTTTCAACACACTTGCTCGTAAAGTAGCTCTTATTGAAACGCTTTTAGGTCCATAATGGCGTGTATTACGAACGCGTGCTTTTTACAAACACTTTTACACGTCAATCATAATTTTTTAAACTAGATGAAGTCGGCGTTTCCTATCCGACTATTCTGAGAAGAAAGGCCGAAACAAACTCAGAAGTCACAGTCTCTTTTAAAGTCCAGACAAAAATCTTGGTCAGATCGTGAATATAATATAATATATAGGGTGACTGGTAATTAGTGACCGATACTTAAACACGTGATTTTACTCATCATTATGAACAACTTTTACTATGGGACCAAACCTTAAATCGCGAAAAAAAAATCAGCTGTTCCCTACATTTAAGTTCGCTTAACCCGTCAAAATGTAGGGAGCAGCTGATTGCCTACAATAATAATCATGAAACAAGAGCAAAGAACTATTAATAATGATGAAGTTTAAGCAGACAGGAAGTGTTTCTGACGGTATGTAATGGTTAATGAAGAATTGTGCCAAAATACTGTTAAATGGTAATGATACCTATTTAAAATTGGTTAAAAACCGCCGAATACCTGGAATATATTGGAGAGGTCCCGCAAGTTGAATATGTAGTGGAACTTGATGGCGGTGGGCAGGAATGTGGTGGAGAGTTTGGTGTGCAGTGCTAGCGCGACGGACACGAGGTTCTCCGTGAAGCGGTGCACTATTGGCAGGAATTTGTTCGCGACATTGGCCAGGTGCTGGCCTAGGATGCTCTTGTAGATGTGGAAGCACGCGTCCTGTCCGGGGAAACTAACAACCGTTCAAAATTAGACATTGTTAACATGGACACCACTATTTTAATTCTAAGTTTAACTTTATAAGTGTTTTAGTATGAAGAAAAGGGAAGTAGGTAGGTACTTAGCGGATGATTGGAATTTTGGAACTTAAAAAAAAATCACCTTTATCCTTATATTATATTTCAGTTGCCTTCACATAAGACATAATAAATAATACTTAGCTAAGCTTAAAGAAATAATTGAAAACTTTTGTAAAGTCATATGGACATTTATATATACCTACGACGCCATTGCATCGCTAAGAACCAAAGGACGTTTGTCTACCGCAATTAGCTATGGACGAAAACGAGCGTTACCTGACTGCGAAGGTACAGAAATGTCTCTGCAACCGCGAGTCAATAGTGAAGGAGCCAGATGTTGGGTTCATGCACGCCATAAACATGCAGTTCGATATGTCCTTCAATGACAGCTTCTGTCTGTCGTACCTGAAATATTACACTAATTCACCAAGAAGCACAAACTCAGTCGAAGTGGCGATGGCCTATGGCCAGCAGTGGACGTCTTTCGCCTAAAATGATAATGATGTAAATATGCATACCATATACATAAATAAATGAACTCATTAGGTACTTCCGTTTTTAATTGATTTGTTTTTATTGCCCGCTTGTATCCAAATCCTACCTACAGCTGGGCAAATTCTTATTTAATCCTGTTCATTTACAGGTTCAGGTTCAACCTTCTGTGTACTCTGCCGTGACTCCATCTGGCTGCAATACAGCAGCCCTCCAACCTCCAAGTGGTGGGTTTAGACAATAAATTAAGTTTTTAGTTACCAGTGCTTATAATCCATAAATTGTCTGATTAGAGTATGCGGCTGTACTGTGCCGTATGTATCTACTTCAGGCATGTTCATATCATCTACAAAATAGATCATAAACTTGCTGCCCGGTGGCCCGAAATTGCGACCCGATTTCTTCTCCAAAGGCTTCTCTAAAACTCTTTGCATCATTTCTGCAACAAAATAGGATTCTTGTGGACACAACTTGTTATAGCAGTGGTTGCAATCCATTGAACAGTTCTTGAAATAAAACGAAACGTTACGGCAGTGACATGGGCGCCGGGAAGTTATTTTTCGGGGGGTGCATCTTCAGTTCCACAAAACGAGCTTGATCATTTTTGCACTTCACCTCAAATGGGATAGGTTTTGCTTTTGTCCATGCATACAGAAAGAGTGTCTTTATAACTGTGTCGATTTATATAAATAAGCTTAAGAATTAAGATAGAGTAGGAAGCAAGAGCGAGCGAAGTAGTCCGTCGATTAGATTTACTTTGTTGACTAATGCAAAAAAGCTTTTGAATCGAGAGATTGCATAATGCAAGAGCGAGCGAAGCGACCTTTTTTTTTAGTTCTGAATGTTTTTACACCTTTATTTTATTTTGAAGTCAGGGAGGTACAAGTGCACCTTCTTACAACCCGCTCCCGGCGCCCATGGGCAATGAGCCATTAAGATTCTTAAGGGAAACTTTAGATATGTAGAGTACAGCGCAATGAGTGTCAGTACAGATCGTCTACGTAATCTCAAACTACGAGCCCCGCCACTGCAATACCTATACTCGTAACCCAGACGCAACATCAATGAATTGTCATCATTGGTCGCTCAATCATCGGCTGTGAACGTGAAATGCTGTCAAATTGATGCAATAACTATTTGATTTGATACAGGGTCAAATTAAACGTGATGGGCATTGAAATGTAAACACGACCAAATAAAAACTGGCCAAGTGCGAGTCGGACTCGCATACGAAGGGTTCCGTACCACAAGGCAAAACGCCGAAAAAAACACGTTTGTTGTATGGGAGCTCCGGTAAACATTTATTTTATTCTGTTTTTACCGACTTCACAAAAAGGAGGAGGTACTATGTTCGGATGTTAGTGTTTTTTTTTTTTTGTATGTTTGTTTTCGAAAGTAGATAGTTCTGAGGTGGTCCCACTGTCACCAAGTTAGGATTTGATGATGGGATCTTAGAGAAATCGAGGGCAACCCTCAAATTTAACAGGCTTTTTTTTTTCACTTATTGTTTTTCGCATATTTTATGAAGTATCTTGTGTATTTGCGTATGGTTGTCACCATCTCAGGTAGCTGGGCTGATGATGGAAGGTACAACTCCTTATCAGTAAGAAGCTACAGGCAAGGACTGTTTTAGTAAATTGTTTTGATGTTTGATAGGGCATTTACCACATTTGATGCACAGATGCTGCAGTCAGGATAGTCTGCAGAGTACCTAACTCCTCGACAACTAACAGCACATTTATATCCTGTTTAGGCTCATTGAAAAGGGCTCGATGTGTGGATAAACGTACTGTTAATGAGGAACACCGAAGCATAGGAGACCTGATGCTGAAGCCAGGAGCATCAGAAAAAGTACAAACCTTGAAATTACAGCACCGTAGTCGTGTTTGGGCTCATTTTAAACAGGACTAAATTTTAAGTTCAATGCAATGTTGACATAAGTCTGGCCTGATGCTGCAGCCAGGATTATCAGCATCTAGTCTAAAAACTAATAAATACTTCCTACAGTGAAATACTTTTGCGAGTTTTTCTTCTGTAGGTATAATTATCCTAACAAAGGTTGCCGGTAGTGGCTGGATGAGAGAAGCGGAGGACCGTGAACGTTGGCGCAAACTTGGGGAGGTCTACGTCCAGCAGTGAACTGCAATAGGCTGATGATGATTTATAAAAGCCTCAATCGTTGCATTTCAAAAAGGAGGAGGTTATAATTATGTTCGACTTTATATATGTTTTTTTTTATGTAAGTATGTTCACCGATTACTCGAAGACGGCTGGACCGATTCCAAAAAATCTTTTTTTGTTTGAAAGGGTATATACTCTCGAGGTGGTCCCATTATCATCAAGTTGGAATCTGATGAGAGGATCCCATGTAAATCGAGGGAAACCCTTAAATTTTATAGGCAAACGTACCTATAGCGATTTGGGTATTTTTTAAAGTAACTTGAGCATTTGCTCTCGGAAATCATCATTTGATAAAGTGGTGCTGATGATGAAGACCACAGATGGTAATCGGAACTACTCAATGATTCGATTACTTTAATATGGTTGCTAAGCAATTTATCCTCGTCACAATGCGTATGGTGAGTGGTTGTTGAAGAGTTCTCCCTGGTTCTTACCAGGAGAATTCCTCAACAATTAACGTCCCTGCATCGGGAAAAGCAACATTTTGTAAAATGTGATCAGCAGTTGACATTAGGCTATTGTAACTTAGATAAATTACAAACTGACCCACTAAAAAGTAAAAAATAAAAACCTTTTTACAAAAAAAACAACCGACTTCCAAAAAAAGTGAAAATTAACTTTAATTTCGGAAATCGGTGGCAAAAAACTAAAATACAAATCCTGTCTGGATTTGTATTTTAGTCGACTTCCGAAATTAAAGTAGAATATTGATGATATCTTTTTAGGGGGTCGACCGCTGGTAGTGTTGTTAGACGTTGTTACCTGAATTATGTGTTTTTTTTTTTTGTTTAGCGTGTTAAGATATCGATACCCATCAAGTCTGTGAATTTTACACTTACTATTTTTTTAAACTGATATTTCAAGTGAGTAAGATGTCGATACCCGTCACGTCTGCGGAGTTTCGCTAGCTAATTTAATTTGACCCTGTATAATGAAAAATTAACATTAGTTTATAGGTTTACCTACCTGATGTGGTGTAAAAGTTGAGTGGTACATTGGTGACGGCGTACGAGTCAGGCAGCGAATTGAGTTTCGCCGCCACGGTCACACTCTTGCCGCTGCCTGCACTGCCGACCAACATCACTGGTTTGGCCTTCGCTATCAACAGGTCCATGAAGAACCTGGTTCGCGTCGTCTCTGACGTCGAAACCAAGCATGACTGCGAATTTTTTTTTTTTTTTTTTAGGAGCGTCGGATATAGTTGAAGTTTACTAAGAAACCGATGGATGTTCTGGACTGTAATTTAATTTAATAAATGAGCTGTTTGTTTTCTATTAATAAACTAAAATTTAATTCGAGAATATCCATCGGTTTCTTAGTAAACTTCAACAATATCCGACGCTCCTGTATACTTAACTCCTTTGTTGACTGTACTTAAAGGGGTTCAGATAATGTAGGTCACAGATGGGCGCCGGCTTTTAGAAAAAATTGTGAGTGCTCATACGCATGCCTATCGGGTTCTTCTTTAAATTTTATAGCCTACTTGTCTACTAATCGTGACAATCGCATCTGAATCCGTCCAGTAAAACTCAAGACAGGCAGTACGGCAAAAAACGTTAAGTACATATATGAGTTACTAAAATAAATAAGTGAATCAAACTATGCGATATTAACACCTCAGACAGGTTAAGATTTCATTTGACCATTCGCACAGAAGTAGAATATGCAGAAAAACTCAAGAATGAAGAATATCTAGGACGAAAGAGTGAGCGAAGCGGGCTCGAAAATTAACCTAACCAACGTAATATTCTAAGTACTAGGTCTATAGACTGTAGACGTTTTGCCTTGCCACGTGGCGGGTGATATTAAAGAGATTGATTGATCAGTTTTGATCTCTATGATCACTATGTAGGTATTTATTTCTCGTGGGTGTTGGAAGCCCGGTGCACCCACGGAGTCGGCGCTACTCCATTTACTTATAAAAAGCATGTACCTACACGTCCAGCGTTCACAAATGCATAATATGTGACGCCAGAAAGTCCGTATGTATGTACCTGAAGTGGCATATCGGGGTCCAATTCAAATCTTTCCACTTTTTCGGACCACGGTAAGAACTTTTTGGTCTCTGGATCTATAAAGAAGCTGAACACATTGCCCGTAGAGGGGAACTTGATCTGTTTGAACTCGTTGCAGAACCATTTGCTGAACTCATTACGCCAGTCAACGAGCTGATCTTGGAACAGACTGGAACCGAAGCCCCACAACACACAGAAAACGAAATATGTTTCATACCTAGAAAAAAGAATTTGAAGTAACAACACAATAATTTATCTGCAAGTGAGTAAGCTCTTTGTTGAGACGGTTCTGAACCCGCAACGAAAGATGAGACTAAACATTGTCTATATAAACAAGTTGTAAACAATACAATAGTGGTCAATTTCCTCACCATTCTTTAGGACAGTCACTAGGCAGCAAGGTCTTGTTCAAAAAGCACTCGAGGAGATAGCAGCTGAGCTGTATTTGTTGCAGCTCTGTAAGCGGAGTGACTTTTTTGTACTTCTTACACGATTCTAGCAATGGCGGTATGTACTTGTCGAACATAACTGTTAACATAGCCTTCTCGGATTCGTCATCTCTCGTTGTTTCTATCCATGATGCAACAAACCTGTTAAAAAAATTAATGAACCAATTAACAGCATCTACCTTAGGTGTAGGTATTGGATCTTGATAATCTAAATTCTGTATTATGAATATATACACCTAAGAAAATCATGATAATCGTGATGGACGTCTCCCACGAAGTACAAACCTCCGTGGACGTCTCCGATACATAGTAATTGTGTCAGTACTTACGGATTCCATCCTAAATCTTGTGGATTAATGTAGAGAATACCAGCTCGAGACACCGTAGCAGGAGTGGCCGTTCTCAAGGAAGCTATCTCAAACAGCAGTCGCATTGATTTAGTCAAAGCAATTCGTTCGTTACTGGCCAACGTCAGCACCTTGGAAGAATTACGTACAATAAATAAAAGCAACTAAACAAAGTACATAATAATATGTATTTTTAAGGCATTAATAGGGTGTAACCAACTTTATTGTCGTCCATCAAAGTGTTTAAGCTTTCAATCCACATAGGATCGATATCACCATCAAGTACGATCCATTTTGGACCATCTCCGGGCATATTAGCCATATCGCGCATAATCGTGGAGAACAAGCCGTCCTTCCACTCTCGAGTGGCAGGGTTTATAATACCGAACAATTCATCATTAGTCACGGCTTTAGGATCAAGGTCATTGTAAAACGGCTTCAATTTCAACATGTAGTAAGTCCTATTGAGACACTGCCACACCATACTCTTGCCAGTCCCTGCAAATCCATCGATGAAGACCGAGTGTCTCACAGCAAACAGTTCCACTAGTTGCACCATCTAAAATATAACATTATAACATATAAGTACTGAAAATAAGATCACGAATTCTGGGGGGAAAAAACTATATTAGGGTCATATTCAAAATAATTGTATATTTACTACTGTCTTAATGTCCAACCCAATTATTTTCATAACGAGATGCAACTGACTAGAATTTCATAAACAAACATAAAATATTTATTTGAGCTTAATAAAAAACAACGAAACATTTGGTAAACCTAAACAATTCATTAAAAAAAATTAAACCAGACATTGCGTAGGATCCGTTTCATACAAGTATTCTATGTCCACGTCTTTAACGGTAAACTAAAAAAAATAATTTAATTATGAACCATTCTACAAAAGTTAAAAAAAAAAATATATTCAGAGAATATTGTTTAAACTTTCAACACTTTACTAAACAAAATATAAAATACTATTTAGTGTACTCCAAATTTAATTTATTAATGAGTGTCCTGATTTTGCACATATCTGTTATTCTTCTCTGTTATGCTATTTTAACATTATTTCTATGGCAATAAAGAAATTTGAAATACTGGCAAAATTAGTTCACTAGCTGTTACTACACGACGCGTAAGAATAAACGCTTTGCCATTTTGTTCAATATAGTTTTTCAGCTCGTTTCGTTGTCGAAGAAAATTAGACTTTTAAAAGTAAATATTCAATGTGAGTCGTTTACAGTAGCGGTAAGTACTTACTGTTTTATTACTCATACTAGGAAAGGGCTGTATTGTGATATTTGTTATAATTATAAAATATTCGTATAATCATGTGAATTGGTGTGGAAATAAATAGATTTGTAGGATAGACACGTGCAATTAATTCATATACGTTATTTTATCTGTCACTTTTTTCCGTTACGTAACAGATATGAATGATTAGGCGTTATTCACATTGTCTCATGTATGAATTAATGAAAATAAAATATTAATAGGTACTTAGTGCACCGCAGGTTAGCCAAAACATTTTTTTTTACTTACTTAAATTTATTTTGCGTATATTGTGCCATGTATTGCATTGCTGTGCCATGTATTGTCTGTGTGTGCATGTTTTACTGCGTATCCTCAGTCCTCACTGCTTGAGCCTTTTATACTAACCGCGCAGCCTCGCCGAGGCGTACCCAGCCTCTCGTCGGCCGTCTCAGTACCTATCAGTTAAGGGGGATGCGCCAAGGTAGCCCGCGAAATTCAAATTGACTCAGGTTTTTTGCAATTTACAGGTCAGTGTAAAGTTGTATGTTGATTAAAATATTATTCACGACCGTAACAAATATTTACATAATTCTAATCATTAGAATCCTTTTGCCTTAATATTAATATCAAAATTTTAGGCTCGGTAGTTTCGGAGATAAGGCATTATGGCAATGATGATGATGAATTTATGGCAATTATACCAACTAAAATACGATCACCAAAATGTTATTTCATTATGTACCCACCTAGCGACCCACACCGACTTCGCACTCGTAGCCTGTTATAAACGTGTGCTATTTAAACCTGCCCTAATAATTCCTTTCTGTTATTTTTCTGTTACAATCAAATAATATTCATATCTGTTTCCTATCCGTAACTTACAATTATTTTGAATATGACCCATTAGTAATTTTAATTTACCTTTAAAATAAAACCAGGTTCTGGCTGAAGATTCATAGACAGAGCTCCATCTATCAAGCATTTTTCAAAGTCCAAGTCACGCTTTCTGGGTACATCAAGTGCCGGGAATAAGTCACCGATCAATCCCATAAAAACAGGCAAATCATCTGTCACGATTTTAGGGATGTTAAAATCTCTCAGCGCTCTCATCAGCACTTGGTCCTCTGGTCTTAGGCGGTCACCTCGCTAGAAGATAAAGGGTTTATGTCTAAGTATTCAACTATCCTGGGCTTCCTATGTATTCAATCAAAGATCTCAAGATATTTTTTTCACTCGAAGATATTATCTGACTGAGGATCTATTATGTACCATCTTCAGATACTACTTATACGGATGAAATCTTTGGACAAATTTACCTTCAAAGAGCCGGCGACCACCAACACAGATTTGATGGCCCTAAGCCCCCAATCGTAGTGGTCTTGTTTAGACAGCAGCTCACGACACAGCGTATACAGAGTGATGAACTTGCGTGCTAGCAGGCGAGCGTCTTGGAACCCTTCGGCCACCAACATGATCTCGCAGATCAACTCGAAATCCGGCACTACCATGGCGCATGGCCTGTTACATAGTGGAAGTTGCAATGAGCAATCGTTATAAGTATATAATTATATTCCTTCTTATTGAATTCGATAACCCTTTGAAAATTAAATACCTATATTAACATCATGACTCACTAGACCGAACTCGGCCTGCAGAGTTAATAGTATAGGTAGGTAGAAGGGGCTTTGGTGTTTCTATTTCGAGTCACTTGTATTCGAAAGTATATTTATATGGATAGTCGAGCTATGTGAAACGAGCCTTTCACAACCTGCAGGATTAGTATCGCAGGCGTTAAGATGTCTTTTGAATACATCCTTATATCGGAGATGTTGACCACCGTGCTTCCGTTTACCTTTCGCTATCTCAGAGTGTTTCCATGCGAAGAACGTGGCAACACCATCTGAGTTGGCGCTGCATGAGTAGAGCATCCATGTCATGCATTTCGGAACGGCGCAGGCAGTGGCGTAACTGTTCCGTTTGGGGCCCGTGGCAAATTCATGGGATGAGCCCTCCCTCAATGTAAAGAAGCTCAACCAACATTATAGTTTTTTTTTACTAGCACTTCGCGCGCGACTTCTGCCGCGTAGATTTCGTATTTTCTACTACAAAATTTAACACCTGACTGCTTAGTTGGTCTAGTCGCAAGCGCTACTGCTGAGCATAAGGTCCTGTCCAACTCCTGTCCAACAAATTAGACAAACAATGGGAAAACATTAACGTTGTGATGATACTGTTAGCTTCTTACGAATGTGCTCGCGAACTTTTACTTTAAATGATGATGGATTGGTTGCCATCCTGAATTCCAGGGCATTCCACAGAGAGATAGACTTAACGAAGAAGGAAAAGTGAATAAAGTATGTGCGGTGAGTGGGACATTGAAGAAGGCGATATTTGATGAACGGAGATTTTTATTGTGGTTTGCACAAATGTACTGAAAGTAAGGGGTCTAGTGAAGAAGTGGGAGTGTCAAGAAATAAAAACAAAGTGGTCAATGCCCTTTACTCTCTGCGCTGGCTTATGGTATGATCATACTTACTCAGATTGAAAACAAATCATATGCAGTAATTGAGAAGACGGTCAAGTTTGTCGAGGAGATCTGCATTCAGGTCATAGTAGCACACACATCACCATAATCGATGATAGGGAAAATTAAGGACAGCACAAGCAGTCGTGCCCATTGATAAAAAAAAATCTGTCGGTACAGAGCCCGCAGCGTTCCAGTAACCTTCTGGCTGACCACGCTAGTTCAGGGTACTATAAATGTGTATATAAATGTACGCACTATAAATGTGTGTCCTTCAAATCAGTACTCACCACCTCTTACTCATACTCTGAGAATTACCGATGATGATTGTTTGACACTTAATAGGGTTTACTGCTACCTTGGGGTAGCAGTAAACCCTATCTATCACACCAGGTTTTTATGACTATCAAGTCCCTAGGTATTTAAATTGTCGGTAGCTTCAGGTATTTCTTCAACCCTCCCTTGACAGTACAATTTCAAGTAATGATACGCACACTGAAGTTGGGAAGTTATAAAATTAATAAAAACTGAAACCAGAAGAGGAGAAAGTATACCGCCTTTAGGAACGCCAGTTTCCAAATCACACCAGCATGATGAAGAATCCCCAACATGAACGGACTACCGACGTTTCTGAAGGTTAGAGGAGAACCATTTCAGTGCCTCGAGAGAGATCATAACACAGGACAGAATGGCTAACAGGATGTCGTGCGTGACTGACGGTATTAAAGGCATTCGAGAAATTCACCAACACTAGGTAGTAACTTTGGTGTCTTCCAGTCCTGCCCAGAAATCTCCAGTAACTTAAAGGAGGGCGGAAAGAGTACAGTGCTTGTGCCTGAACCCAGATTAAAGAGGGCTAATGAGTGAGTTAAGATGAAGAACATTGGAGAATTGTTTGTGAAGGCCTCGAAGACTTTGGATAGGAAGGGAAGGATTGAAATGGGGCGAAAGTGGGTAGAAAAAGAGGGGTTAGAAACCTTACGTAGTGGACGAACGTAGGCTTTGCGTTACAGGGAAGTTATTTTTTTACAATGGTTAATCGCGGATAGGGGATGATCCAGAACAGTATGATCATCAGCGGCGGCCCTACAATTTTGTTTAAGTGGTGAAAAATCTTAACATGGCGAACCTCTATGTACCATGTTCCTATGATATATGCATATGCAGTTGCTTGCTTGCTTTTGCTTGCTTTTGCTTGCTTTTGCTTGCTTTTGCTTGCTTGAGGACGATAGGCTTTAAAGTAAGTTACTATCATCAATGACTGGTGCCTGGTGGCCTCTCCAATGACGGCGCCCGGTGCCGTCGCACCGCTCGCACCACCCTAGGGCCGCTACTGATGATCATACCACGGGTGATAGTGTCCCATCCCATCGCTTTTGATTTAATAGATTAATTATCTTTTTGATCTCTCCCGTTTCTACTTGGACAAACCTAAAAGTAAAAAAAAGTAATATAAGGACTCGTTAAACCAGAAATTAGGGACAAAGTTTGTTGCTTAGTTAGACGATCCATGGTAGAAACAGCGGAGGAGCGGGTTGAGGTCGTTCAAGTCAATTGAATTAGGAAGGACTAGAAGACACGCACAATAGTCCATTTGAAGGACTAAGTGCGGAAACCAAACCCATAACATAAAACATAGATGCCGCGGTTTGCCGATACCAAGAGTTCCAAGAAAATCTAAATATCGGCAGAAGAGAAAGAATATTGATAATATTTAGAAAGTGGCGGAGTTTAGCATTGCCTATCGTCTGATTACATCTATTCCTTGCAGCTTTACATAATGTTCAGTTCTCATCAGTACAATCCCTTTTATTAAATTTACGGAACGCGCGGTCCCTACGTCCCATAGCCATCTGTGTTCCTCTTGCCATCCATGGTACAAATGGGCGTTTTACCTTCACTTTTTTGACGGGAGCATGGATTTGGTGACCACATCATTGAAGATCCCAACCTTGTCGTCAACGAAAATGGCTACTTTCATAAAATGTTTGACTAAGTACTAATTTTTAGGTACAAAATGTTGTTGTTGTTTCAAAAAAAGTTTGCATATCTATACTAATATTATAGGATGCTCCTGTGCTCATGGGTCTCTCGGGTCTGGGGCCCCCTCCGGATGGGGACCGTGGCATTTTGCCCCTTCTGCCACCATATTGTTACGCCACTGGGCACAGGACCTCCGGATTAGGGATAGGTATATTATGGTCCTGCCACTTAATGTCCAAGATGGATCTGAGACACCGTAGATGAAAAGTGTCTATATTTTTAATGTCTGGTTTGTAGAGGCAACATGTAATCTGCGTCGTATAGAAACACTGATATAATCAGTGCCTTGTTTTTTGTCGGAGGAACCCGTTGGATGCGAGAAGCGCAGAACCGGTCGAAGTGAAGGTGCTTGGGGGAGGCCTATGTCCAGCTGTGGACGTCTTTCGACTGAAATGATGATGTTTTTTGTCGGCAGCTTCAGATCATGGGATCTCCAGACGCGGTCAAAGTTCGCAGAGGCATTTATTTGTTTATTTCTTTCTTTAATTAAAACGGTTTAAAACCAATTACAGAAATAAAATACACAGTTTGTTTAGACAAAGATAAATCATATAAAATCATCAATTAAAAAGCAATGCGCGATGGTATCTCCGAAGCTAGGGTTATCATGCTTGATGTTGTTTCCATATAAGAAACGTTACTTCCTTATTAAAGGAAGCAACGGATGCATCCATATTAGATTACGTTATTAATATACGTACGTACTTATATTGTAAATATTTAAACTGCTTACTGTTTAGGGTTAACCAGTTCCAGCGGACGGCCAGACTGACGACGCAGGCTAGGGTCCCGTTTTCATGCTATAGACACGCAACCCTAGACATATTCTAAATAGGCTAGTTTTCATATTCTAAATTACAACAAAACGATTTGCCCAAACTCACCTGAAGAGTGCTTTCAAGTTCTCTGGCAACTCTGTCCTGCCCGCGTAACCGGGGTTCATCGTAATGAACATACCAATGGTGGGTATCAGAACGATGATTTCTCCCATGAAGTCGAACTTCTTTTTCTTAGTCTTAATGGCATCCAGCACACTCTTCACTTGCACTGACACCACAGACAACACCTCCACTGAGATTCTGTTGAACTCGTCGAAGCAGCCCCATGCGCCAGTTTGAGCTAGACCTTCAATAAAACGCAAAAAATTACAGTTTAGATTGCCTTACATATTTAAAAATGTGGCAGTTACAAACACTATGGAGATATGTGGAAAAAAATAAGGAGTGCTGCGCCACCGATCCCAAACAAATTGTGATAAAGTAGGAAGATTATCATAATCAAAAAAGATTACGAATATGTACACAATAATAATTAATGTAATTAAATTAAAGTAATTAAAACAAAACCTTTATAAATATTGCCGCAGGACTTGTAGTCCATTTGTTCTGAACAGTTGAACACATAGACCATGATGCCCAGAGCTCTGCCCAAATCCTTAGTGGTTTCCGTCTTTCCAGTACCAGCTGGCCCGGCTGGGGCTCCACCCATTACCAGATGAAGGCTCTGTGAAACCAAACGCAACAAATTACGGATAAATATTTGACTATACTTCCAGAGGGCTGCATGAAATCAAAATATTTTAGAATTTTTAAGGGTTTGCGCACTCTATACCTTAAAATGATCTCATTGAAAAATAAAGTAAGTGAAGTCAAATCGTTCCAACCATTCTTCAATCACATACGGAAGCTATTCGAGCATTTTGCAGCAAAGTGAGCGTGACCATGAGACGTAATCGCTTGATCTAGAGTATGTTACGTAAGTTTATTTTTTGATGCACCCCTCAGTCACAATATAAATAAGGATATTTTATGGATATATTTCGCAGCCACCGTCTTGGATTTACATTGTGACTTCACTATCGAAAACCTTGAAATCGACACACATGAAAATTTTATAAAAGTTCACATTCACATGTGAGCGCTTTTTCGCGTGACGATTTCTACCATGAGTCAACCCCCTTTTTTTTTTTTGTTCCTATGTGAAATCATCAAATGACCCCTCCCGCTCTGGGTGGATCGGAAGGGAGTGTCAGATTCTTTCTGACTAAAACCCACCCATGTTCCTTCCCTTTATGTTCCGGGCCAGCGGTAACCCTTTCGGACAATCCCGCTGACCCGGCGGGCTGCGGCCCTATGAGGCCCCTCCTCGATGCTGACATCTCTTTGAGGCGCGCGTGGAACACGTACGCGCCGTCCGGCACGGGCCTGGTCCTGATCGGACGGTGAGCTACCCATTACTCTTCGCCCGCAGGCCCGCGCCTACGGTGGCCGGGAGTCGTCCCGTGGCTATGAGTCAACCCCTAACGCAAGCCGCGTTAAAGAACTTCGTTCCAATAAAATACTTTTCAATTTTACAAACATTAAGAGTGACAACCCTAACGCTCCAATGGGGCGTAGGTAATTATTTAAATAAATAGGTCTAGTTTCCATACTGTCCATATCACAGACATAGATAGACCTAGATAACGCAAGTATCACGATCTGTATGAAAACAAAGCGTGCCATTTTTTTGACTACCTACATAACAAGCACCCTACTTTGACGTCACAAGCACTATTTAGTGTTAGGAAAATCAAATCTTATCAAGGACGCCGCGCCCGCCGCCACGTTCGGCACCCGTCTCGCCCCGCTCACGCTCACCCAGCCAGCAGTACACAGGACTGAACGCGAAAGTGGCGGCTTACGATTTTTGTACGTAAGCTGGTGCGATTTTTGGCACGCGAAGTAGTTGCTGTTGCGTTATCTAGGTGTATCTATATCTGTGGTCCATTTATTCTGTGCCCCAGTGTAGGTACTAAGTGTATTGTGAGGATGGAAACGGACGTCTGAAAATGCGATTCCACCGAAGCGGACGATCCTGCAACAACGATCACGGGAAAGATGTTGCCCACGTGCAGACTCGCGAGTACATAGTGCAGTACTTTCATTTACTTTACCTCTGCTTTTAAATTACTGTCAAAATCACAATGTCTTTATCGTCGCTGCATTAAGGTTGTTGGTAGGTTCGTCTGAAGTAAAAAACTGGCCAAGAGCGAGTCGAGCCCACATAATTAAGATTTCAAACCAAAATTCACTAAAAATGGAGCGGAAACGGAACGGTCGCTAGCCTGCCAAATATAACTACTGTAATGTGCGAAATTAATCTTTCGGAACAAAGGATGCTGTGCATGGGGACAGGTGGTAGATGCATGCAACTGGATGCGCTGCCATATTATGCAAGCAAGACTGAATACAAGCAAGCAAGCAAGGAAGGCAAGGAAGGCAAGCAAGGGGTGGCAAGGGGTGTAATGTGTGTATTACCTGCGTCAATGTGATATAACAGCGATCAGTCAGTGGCGTGATTACAAGCCGAGGCGTGTTTCCAAGGTACTCGTAATCATACAAAAACTGTGCGTCACATATATTCGCGAAACAATTGCCCAAATTGAGATCCCAGCGATGCCTGAAAAAAGTGCGACCGACTTTTATAAAATATAAATTGATCGTTTTTGTGACAATTATCTACTTAAACCAGTGAATAAGAATTAATGGCGGAAAGTACAAAATAAATCTAAACTAGATAGAATCTCACAGGTATCTAAAGGTTATTTTATAATTATCAAAACATCTAAGACACATTTTATTTAACACTAAAACGACACACATAAAATAGGTACCTACCTCAGCTGGCTCTGCCACTGGAAAGCATTAGCAGTGTCCACCTTAGCGACGATGAGCTTAGCGACCACGTCCCTAGAGTGTACGTCGATGGTACAGATGGTCATAATCTTCTGTCGGTCGCCGACTGTCAGGTCGCCCAGTAGTAACATTATCAACGAACTTAACTGGGCGATTTGTTTCTTCTGGTAATCTTTTAATGCATTCTCGTAACCTAAAAGTTTCTAATTGGTAACATTTGAGGAATTCAGGTCCATAGCAGACATAATACTATTGCCATCGGCTATCGGTGATTTGGCGCGTGCATAAAAGCTGCGCCGCGTTTTAGCGGCTCTTTGCGTTTGGGTCTTGGTAAAATAAAAGCCGTATTTCGCAGATGGCAGATCAGATGTCACTAAAATCGACTGGCATCCAAATAGGTGCGGAGTAGCTATAGCTTTCCAAAAGCGTATTTGCTAATCGCCGATGCTACAAGTATCGAGTCTGCCATAGCTCTAATTTAATAAACATTGTACAGCCAGTGGACCGATGTCCCCCTTACCAAGTAAGCACTAGGTAAGTTGGGCTCTCTTATGACTACTGACTGTACACGAAGTATACAGAAATGTTTTGTACCTTCTTCAAGTTTCTCAAAAGCCTGGTTAGTCTCAGTGGTCCACCAAATCTGGGTTCCGACGAGGGCAGGCTGCGCGGGCCAGTCAAACACCCACTCTTCTCGCGCCTTGTCCTCGTACGACTTGACGGAGTGCTCGAAGATATCACGAAGAGTGTACCGCATGCAGTCTGTCACTCGGTTCAACCAAATTTCCACCTGGTACACCATTTTCTATTTTATAAGTTTTTACAGAGAGGACGTACGTGAACTTGTCATGTAATGAGAATAATAGGTTAGGGAAAGTCTCATCTAAAGAAAAAGTAATGAACTATCAACAAAAACAAGCAACCGTTCTAAACGTTTGTATTATACTCGTACATTGCACCTAAGTTTTCACTGTATTTTATTGAAAGACATACCTACGTTCCCTTTCAATAATATTTCAGTTGAAAATAATATTAAGATGAAAATGGCTACATAAATAAATGAGAACCTTCCCAGAACAGTCGCAACAGGGTGCTTTAAAAGGCACATGTTCCTCGTTCTCCTTGGATATCATCTCGAAGGCTTGCTTGCTGGTCGCGTTAGGGAACACGAGCTTGGCTAGATTGTCATACAACTTCGTCAAGTGCCGCGAAACCGCTGGCGGGTTGTTGCCGTTCGACAGGATATCTGACGACCATAACGTTATTTATAAAAACAGATTTTCAAATACTTAAGTAATTTATGAAATAAGAGCATTTGTCAACATGACAAAGTCGTCAGTCACTCAACGGCCTACGAAATAAGCCAATCTTAAGAATTAGTCTAAGTACTCATAAAAGGTGAAATTCAGAACGAAGTCGGTTGAACTGGCCATAATAAGTAATGATTATAGCCGTAGATTCGATCGATGGGCGGTGGTGCGACGATCTTCAGATTCATCAGAATGACGAAGATCGACCATAGTGGCGTATAATAATGCTCGCCATAATATGTTCGATCCGAATAACAGGAATCGGCGACGCGGTAGGCCCAGAAAGAGATGGCGTGACGATTTGGACGCCTACCTAAGGGATTGGCCAGATTTAGCTAGAGACAGGAAAAAATGGAAAGACGGAAGGGAGGCCTTTGCCCTGCAGTGGGACATAACAGGCTCATAATAATAATAAATATTTTTTTTTATTTTTTTAAGTGTTTTTTATATGTAGGTACTTATTTTATATTTGAGGAATATTTAAAAATGTAATTAGTTAAGTAAAAAAGACGAATAAACGAAAATAATGTTAATAAATGTTCGATCGTCGTCTGAGAGACCAATGCTTCCTATACGCCGATGTTGATGAATAAACAACGTGTATTTATTGTTACCAAGCAAATCTGCAGAAGACACGAAGTAAAAGCGGGGATAAGCCAGTCGCTTTGTCTCGAGATAATTGTTTAGCGCCTTCTCGCACAGATTGAGTGCAGACATCAGATCTTCAAGTTTCTCTAGCAGATGCGGTTTGTTGGTGGCTTGTATCACGTTTGGAGTCGTTGCGATATCTTTTAGCATTTCCTAAGACGAAATTATTGTTAGCATGAAATATTTAAAGAAATTATGCGAAAAAGACCTAAAAAGGTAATTAACGTAGATACCTTAAAATCAGTGTCTATACGATCAAACCTCCTGGAATCCTCAGGTAGTTGAGAGCGAATGTCGTCGGATCCAACAAAAATACTTTCCAAGTACTGCCATTTACGTTGTACTTCGAACCATAGTGCGATCACAGCATCGGCAGTGCCTAGTTTCTTCTGCCATTTTGTCACCTCAATTTCATAGAAGCCAACGAACTTGGATGACATCATAGTTTGTACTTGATTCTATAAAAAATGCAACAAAAAACCGCTACGTTATAAGTCACTATTTAAAAAAAAAATATTACAGGGTGGCAGACATCAACGCGCAAACTGTAGCCATGAATTATTCAGCAAATGATCCTAGACTCCTAGCGTAGAAATGTTTGTTCGTCGACTATAAAAAAAAAACTGCTGTTTCATAGAAAAATGTACAAAGTCAAAATGTATAGAAGAGCAAATATTTTTTTAATAACCGACGAAAATTTCAATGCAGGGCCGTGCGTTGCGCGTCGCTGTCCCTACCACCCTGTATGAGTAAGAAGTGGTGGATCACTTGGTTATCTTCCAGGGTCTCTACAAGTTCCTCACTAGCTTTTGGTATTTTGATTTTAGTTCTATCATGTATTCCGTAATCGAACTCCATAATAGCCCAGGTTGCCTCCAACTCCCTGAAAATTGTATATTTTTTTAACAAATTCAAAGCAAAGATACTTACAACAGTCAATCTTTGTCCATGGTAACAGTTTGAGTTTGACTGTGCCTTTATTTAGTAGCAGTAAGGGGTTTCTTAAGTCAGTTACTACGTACCAACGTTTGCCTGTGTACCTACTGTAGTCAGCCTATAATGTTTCACTGTTGGGACACAGGCCTCCTCTCGGTGAGCGGTAATGGGCCGTAATCCAACTCGCAGGCCCAGTGCGGGTTGGTGGATGTCACATGTCTTCGAAATTTGGGTTTTAGGACATGCCGGCTTCCTTACGTTTTCTTACTTAGGCTATAGGATATTATTTGAGAAACACGCATCCGTTAGGCTGCAGGTAAACAACGCAAAAACGATTAGTTTTTTTTAGATTTTTACGTTAATTAAAATAATGTTTCTTTTACAAAAATCTGAATTAGTTTAAGTAACTCTCTATGACGGGTAGAATATAACGGACGCATGTTAAAATGAATGGACATACTTGAGAGTTTTCTCCATAGCAGCTTCTTTGACAGATTTATCAACAATAGTTTTAACTTCTTCTTCATACTTATGTAGGTTTAGTGCTAGCAAGTCTGCCAGTGTCGTGTCGTCATCGATGTGGAACTTAACCTGAAGAAAATCTCAGTTTTATTCTACTTACTAAATCGCTAAGTTGCGAGGGATATTCTTTAATTAAAGCCAAACCTTAATGTTAATATACTTATTGAAGTAGGAATTCTCTTTTAATCGTTAATTAAATGTTTTATCGATAATACTATATAATATTGTAACCAAAACAACCGTAAATAGGTAGGTATAGCAAGTGCAATAAAAACCATCAGTAGAGTTCCTACCTTATTATTATCCGTGTAACCAATCTATACAGGGTGTTACAAAACTACCCGTGAAGCCTAAAGGAGGTTAAATGGGGCCGGCCTTATAACGAGTCCATTCACAATAATATAAGAACCGTAGTAACGCTGTATATAACATAGGTACCCCAAAAAAAAAAATATTTTCACTGATGTGCAAACCCTACTTCAGTAAAATTAAGGCCGCTTTCACATTAGAGCGTTAGCATCGCGACAGTAGCGCGGCAGAAGCAGAAACCTTCACGCACGCTTCTGTTTATAATATGAAATTCTGACTGGGCGACGGTCGTGCGTCAGTCGCGCTGCTAAAGTCGCCTAAATGTGAAAGCGCACTAAAGAGTAAACTACGCAGAATGAACCTACATTTGTACCTAATTCGCGGAACGACAAAATTCGAATTGTGTTGAGTTGTATTGAGGTAGCAAACATTTATGAATGAAAAATAGAAAAACTATTAGTAGACAATTATTAGGTAAAATAGGTACGTAGGCCTTTCTGTTAAATAATCTGGTTCCCTGACATGACAGCTTACTAGGGTTGACAAAATTAGCATAGAATAGAATACTCTTTATTATGTACACCATATAAATTACAGACATAATTATAGAAACTATACAAAGGGTGACACAATGGGCGGTCTTATCGCTAAAAGCGATCTTTTAAAGACAACCTTTGGATGGATTAAAAAGGAGAAGGACAGACAAATACTGTAGGTAGTCGGTAGGTAATACGGTAGGTTAATTATATTTTTTACGGGGTATTTTGTAACACGTTGTATACACTAACAAATTATATTATCTATATAAATTATATTATTCCTACAAAGCAACTAAATAATGAATTCTGATAATATTATTGGTTGATGCGGGAATCTCTGCTGTGACGAATTTGTGTCAGACTTCAGTTGGAAACCCTTCTGCTTCATTTCTTTCATTGAATACGATCTATTCAATCTAAATGTACTGATTCTATTTCCTTCTTGTAACTTAGTTGTTCTGTAGTCTTGTATTTGTAGATATTTGTCATATTCTGATTTGATTCCATTCTGAATTGTATTGCTAGTATTTTCTACATCTACATCAACAGCTAATTCGTCTAATGATCTGAAGTCATTTACAATTGCATCTAAATTTGTACTGGATGTAATATTATTTGAGGACGATGAGATATGAGAGTACTTTGTTGTGATGTTCATGACGTGCGAGTGAACCGCTCTCTAAATAAAATGAAAACATATATTTAAATATTTACAGAACAAAATAAACAACATGCTTATCTATACAACGACGACATGGGGACGACAATACGACAATAAATTATATAGGGTGACTGGTAATTAGTGACCGATACTTAAACACGTGATTTTACTCATCATTATGAACAACTTTTACTATGGGACCAAACCTGAAATCGCGAAAAAAGAAAATAAGCTGTTCCCTACATTTATGTTCGTCTAACTCGTCAAAATGTAGAGAACAGAGCTGTTTTTATTTTCACGATTTCAGGTTTGGTCCCATAGTAAAAGTTGTTCATAATGATGAGTAAAATCACGTGTTTAAGTATCGGTCACTAATTACCAGTCACCCTATATTGCGTATTTCTAAGGACGTTCCCAGTCTGCATAAGAAAATTAATTCAAAGATATCCAATAGTTTAGTCACTAGGTATAGCTAGTCAAAGATTGGCCAAACCTATAAAATAAAGTAAATAGCAATGATGGGCCGCCCATCATTGCTATTTACTTTATTTTACAAATCACTTTTTTAATTTCGGTGCTAGGATTTATTTGATAGTTCCAAAATACTCTTATGCAGTAGTATGGCCAGTTTTTTCATTTATTGTCGTATTGTTGTCTCCACATTGTATAATATGTAAGTTTTTTCGCAAAGGAACCACTTTACCTTAGTTGCCATCATAAGTTCTAGCCAATGCCTATCTTTGATAGCTGGATTCTGTAGATCAGTGACTGCCCTTAATGACGTCATCAAGTTCTTTATTGTAGATTCTATTGATAAGTAGGGCTCCCTGCGATAAAAGTATATTGTAAGTATAGGTAACAGTAAAAAAAACATTGGAATGATCAAAACGGATCATTGTCATCATTTCAGGCGACGTTTTGCTGGACAATGCTGGACTGGCCTTCCCTAAGTATTGCCAAAACTATGCGTCCTGTTCTTCAAAGATGTAACGGTACTCGCGACCTTTACCTTGCTGTATACAGCATGTGTCAGAAAGGTGTGGTCAAAATTAAAGATATGGTACAGACCAAAAAACTGAACAACTTTCGCCATGGGACCAACATCGTTCAGTTGGATGGTCTTTTTTTGATTTCACCTTTTTGATACAAGCTGTATTGACGGATTGTAGAATAGTTTATGCATGCATGGAAGTTTTTGGTCTTTTTCGATGTATCGAAGATACCTTGTAAGTATTTGTTCTACACACATAACAATCATGACAGCTTACCATGTTCTCATTTCCTTGTCCAGCTGTCGCATGTCTTTGGTGAACCGCTTACATTCCTGGTCCATGCCATCGGCGTCAATCTTCTTCCATGGGGACTTCTTCCAGAACTCAATAGTACCCATCACCAAGTAGTAATAGTCCCACAATTGCTGTTAAAAAATGTAAAGCCTTGTGTTCATTGGGAGACAAAATTACGTAACATTTATTTAGCAACATATTTTTGCGTTGTGGAAAACATGTTGCTGGCAACATTAAATGTTGCAGTATTCCTGGAAACGTGCATTAGCTAGAGTATTCTTATAAAGCAAAGAACGAATAACATTGTTGCCAACAACATTTGATATTGCAGAAAACAATATTGCGCGATTGCTACATTGTTTGCAATGAATTTCAAAAGTCAATGTTAGTCAAGCAATACAACAAAGTCATTAAGCAGGTATTAGTTTTTCAGCTAAGAGTTTTCTTGCAAGGGTTACCTTAGCAAGTTTCAGTTCCCGCCTGCATTGTTTCAAGCTCTTCTCATCTGGAGGCTGGATGTCGAACAGGCCGCATGACAACTTCAGACCTTCCAGTGTATCTTCAAAACCTAAAAGCTCCTGGTGGACCTTGTCAACATTCCTGTATGGTTCTTTGCATGACTCGAAGAACATCTACAGGAAAGATCAAAGTATTTGATAGTAGTATTTGCCCGCGGCTTAGCTCGCGTGGAAGGTCGGAAATTATCCCACGGAAACGTACCTACTACCGAATTAAAATGCCGCACAATACATAAATAATTACTTATACCTAATGTATTGTTCAATAAATCTAAGCGCACGGCAGTGCGCAGGCCAAGTTCTAGCAAGAGGCCGCACGTACGCCGTGCACTATTTACCCGAACCGCTTCGAGCTACTTTTGACCACCCTGTAGGATCTAACTATTTGTCACACGAAATCGAATCAAACTTCACATACATAACACCATGACTGCTGTTAGTTCGAATACAAAAATTTCATAACTGTAGCTTTAATAGATTCGAAGTTATGGACTTTTCAAAATAGCTAAAGTGTCACTGACTGACTGACTGACTCACTCACTTAGTGCTAATCAAAATGTTTAGGGACTTCTAGTAGGCCTAGAAACTTCAAATTTGGCACGAAGCTAGACATTAGCATGAAACTAAAGGAAAAATTAAGAAAATGGTCAAGTGTGAGTCTGGCTCGCGAATAGAGGGTTCCGTATTAAATTTTTATTCTAGCCGGCGTAGAAACTTGAAATTTGACACAAAGCTAGACATTAGCATGAAACTAAAGGGAAATTTAAAAAAGTGGTCAAGTGTGAGTTTGGCTTGCGTACAGAGGGTTCCGTATTAAATTTTTACTGTAGCCGGCCTAGAAACTTCTAACCGGTTCTTCTTCTTCTACTTGGAATTGGGCACGAAGCTAGACATTAGCATGAAATTAAAGGAAAAATAAAAAACAGGTCAAGTGTGAGTTTGGCTTACATACAGAGGATCCCGTATGAGTTTTTTTTTCTAGCTGGAACTAGACATTACCATGAAACTAAAAGAAAAATTTAGGACTAAAGTTAAAAAACTTAAAATTAGATTCAGCCATGGTTTAGTTTATGATCTCGAGAGTGTGAAAACTAAATTTGAAGTTTTGAGCCGTGCTTTTGTTTACCGGGAGCAGTTTCCGATATGTTTAGCTTACGCAATCACCATTCATAGGGGTCAAAGTTTGAGCTTGGACAATGCTTTATTTGATATTGGTTCTTCTATATTCACTTGTGGTCAAGCCTACGTAGCATTATCTAGGGTAAAAAATTTAAGTGGTGTCCATTTGATAAATATCGATCCTAGCCAGATCAAAGCACAAGAATGTGCTATTGTTTAGTACAACAGATTAAGGTCGCTCTATAGACCGAATTTAAAAAACATATGTGTGAAAAAGACTAAGTTAAAAAAAACAGCTGATAGGGAATGGTCTATACGTCCAAACATTGCCTCAGTTCAGACTGCAGCGGGGTCATCATTTAATAAAAAAAACACATCGTAAAAGAAAAAATAATAAAAAACCACAAATATAAAAAAAGAAAACCTAGGCTATACAATTAAATCCTACACGTGTATCTACCCACTTGGAAAAAAGTAATGAAATCCCACCAAAAACATAATGTTGAAAAAGAAGGCCAAGTTCCTTACTTCATGTAGATGTTTGACCAGCAAAAGAGTTGAAATCGAAACCCAACGCCAAGTTTTAAACCATTTTCTTTACACCGGCCTTATTTTGCAATTCTGTTGTAAGTAATTTGTATTTGAAACTTTTTTAGATATCAGTACAATACTTACAATTTTTCCATTTTTAAACTTGGCGGGTTTTCTATTTTATTGTTTTATGGTTTTCTGAACACCCGCCAAGTTTAATTGGAAATTTTTTATTGTATTGATATCTAAAAAAGTTTCCAACACAAATTACCTACCTCTGAGAAATTTTTTGATGGAAAAACCTAAAACACTTTACCCGACCTGGGAATCGAACCAGGACCTCATGGTCAGCAGTAGGTAACGCTTGCGACCACTAGACCAACGATGATCGTACCACCCTAAAAATATTCCTCGGCACCCATGGTGACCCCCCAAAATCTTGAGCTGCGACCGCGCCTGCCATAAACAGCACCGAAAAAATATTTGCTAGTAGGTACTTAAGGCTGTTGGTCAGCAAGATATTACAAGACCCAAAAGTCACTAATACGAGGCGACTAGTAGATAGATCCACAGGCGTGAATGACTTAGGGCATCAAGTAGTCTTAATCCGGCACTGGGCATAGGTAAGCTTAGTGATCATCTATCTGAAACCAAAAATATAAAGAATACTCTGATCGTCCGCATTTACCTCCTTGTTCTTGAACTGTTCCCTGTACATGGTGAGCCGCAGGTTGATAAGCGCCACCCGTTTGGCGATAAGTGCTGCCTGTGCGGCCTGCAGAGGCGCCACCGTGTTCTTCATCACGGTCGCTTGTTTCACCAAGTTGCGCCATCTCTCGGGCAACACGTCCAGCTAAACAGTCATTGGTTGACGAAAATAATGATTTAGGGAATATCCGGTAGTGTTCAAAACAAGCATTTTTTTTTTAAATGAGCCATCGCGGTACGCTTGCCAGATGTGAAACATCGAAACTATTTTCAAGTTAGAAAATATGCTTATGGCTGTTATAAAGGAAAAATATGTGGCCTAATGAAACAAAATATTTCGTTTTTTTTTTAATTTCTTTTGGATGTTGGCTGTCGGCCGCGTTGCCATTCGTACAGCCTAGCCGGTCTGACCCGCCAAATTAGAAGTTTCACATCAAAAATTGAGTTTTTAGCGGAATTTGTATTTATTGCTATTCTTGGAGTTTTTACCAAAGTGGTGAGAAAATAAGTTTCGGTGATTATAATGATGTTTTGTACAGAATACTTAGATAATTTGCTTACCAATGTGTGTACAGAGTACTGATGTTTTTTCTCACCCTATGGTATCCCGTAAGCATTAAAATTATAAACAAAATCAATGAGGTATTATTATGTACCTTCAAGGAAAAGTCTACAGGACCTATATCTAACACATAAAATGATCAGATTTCAGATTAGCTTTATCCTTTTAACTGGGCCACCTTCTTGGGATAATCGTGAGGCACACAGAGTTTCAGTTGGAATTAAGTTATTTTGAAGGAAAATTTTGTTAATTGTGAATGTGATGATAGATAACTTTTGATATCACACTGATCAAATGCTCCTTCGGCATGAGGACACCGTTTCACCCTTTTTTTTTTCCTGTTGGGAAATCATCAAATGACGTCCCGCTCTGGGTAGAGCGGAAGGGAGTGTCAGATTCTTACTGACTAAAACCCACCCGTGTTCCTTCCTTAGCCTTTTATGTTCCGGGCCATTGGTAACCCTTTCGGACAATCCCGCTGACCCGGCAGGCTTCGGCCCTATGGGGCCCCTCCTCGATGCTGACATCTCACCGTTTCACCCTTACCTTTTATTTGCACGATTTTATACAAAACTAAAAAGAGATACACTAAGTAGCAGTATATAAAGTATTTTCATGTCATACCTGTTCATAAGTTTCCTCGGGGAAGTCAACGCCGTACTCCTTGAGCACGTCTATGATATCTCTAAGTGGCTCAAACATATGGTCGGTATCGGCGTCCATTTTAGCCTTAACCTCGATCAGAACTCCCATCACCTTCAGCAGACCTTCGTAGTCATCCTCACCTAGTTCCACTGCCAACTCTTTGGAAGCATAAGCTATGAACGCCTCCAGATCATCCAACCTATAAAATTCACACGATTGATTAAAGTAAAAAATTGCCGACATCAGCACAGGATGGCGTTGAGGCAGTGCTTGCAAAAAATATTTCAGAACCATGAAATGTTTCTAAATGGTTGTAGGTTCCTTCTCAGTTTAGAATCTGGCTCCTCCCAAAAATATTATTACTTAGTAGAAAAATAAATCTAGTATTAAGGATATAGTTATACTAGGGTTCCCATAGTATTTTTAGGGTCCCGTACGTAAGGAAAACCGGAACCCTTATGATCACTTTGTTGTCCGTCTGTCTGCCAAGACCCTTTTTCTCAGGAATGCGTGGAGTTATAAAGTTGAAATTAATATCAAATACTCAGGGCTGCCCGACTGCAATCCCGTGAAGCAGTGAAAAAAATCAAATTTCTAAGTCAACACAATCAAAAGATACAGGCGTTTATGTTCCGTTTATACCGCATATTTTGACACTCGCAAGGGAATCAAAACCTATAGGGTAGATACTTCCCGTTGACCTAGAATCATGAAATTTGGCGAGAAGCAATCTTATGTATGTAGCACAAGTAAAGGAAAAAATCCGAAAACCGTAAATTTGTAATTACATACCTACAAATTTGTACGGAACCCTCGGTGCGCGAGTCCCACTCGCACTTGACCGATTTTTTCATGTTTTCTTAGATTGTATTTAAAATAAAAAAGTAGTGTAGATGTAATAGAAACACGTCGCACTATCAAGCTATACATTTCCAGTATAGGTAAGCTGACTTGTCATTGTACAAAAAGCCTATGCAATGCGAGGTCAGCTAACTGGAAATGTATAATTTGATGTGTCGTCATGTGTACTATTGAACGAAAATGCTAATTAGAACTCACTTTTTATGCACTTGTTGTTTTAAATCCTCTTTATAGAGGTTGCTCCACTTGCATATGATATTCATGATGGCTTGGTTAAGCCGTTTCAAGTCCAAGTTCAACCAACCGTTGACAAGATACGTTGTAGGCAGCGCCGCGACTTCATCGTACAATGCGTTGTACTTGTCTATCTATAAAACTTCATAAATTTGATGTCTGAACAACTAAAAGCCTGAATGGACCATGGAAATGTCATTTCATTAATATTTCCATGACTCATATGAAAATCTATTTAATCTTGGTAAGTCAACCAATGACCATTTTCCATACAGGATGCCCTGGACATCGACGGGCAACCTGTTACCATGGATTCAGATTTAATACATTAAATTTTACTTTTACTACTTTACATTAAATTTTAATTTTACACGTTAAATTTTTCAAAGGTTTATGGATCTAGAATCATGTGCTGGATTCGTACATAGTATCAGTTCGCGCGTCGATGATGACCTACCGCCCTGTATGGACCATGGTGTTTGTTTGACTTATACATTAAACGGTTTTTGGCTTCGTCCGAGAAATTATAGAAATGGCAAACAATGCCCTAAGTTATTTATAAATTCCAAATGGACATGTCGATACCTCTGCCTGATACTGTACTAGTGTAGGTTTTTGCTCCGGAGGATCACACTGGTTCTCATATCTATACTTATCAAACTCCTCAGGCGTTATGAAACGGCCATACTTTAAGAAAGCTGCTAGAACTTCTTGTCTGTCTTCCTCCCATAAAGGTCGGTATTTGTCATATTTCTGAGGAAAAACAAATTTAATCAAAACGTAGAATTTATTCCATTACAAATACGTACTTACTTCAAAAATTATTAAAATTAGCAAAGATAACTGATCAGAAGACATACTAACCACCACATACCCGATTATATCGTTGATACTATTTTCAATTCTCTTCAATATTTCATGGTACAGATCAATCATACCGTTTTCTTCAATTAAATCGTCTACAATAGCAATCACAGAGTTTTAAATATGGCAAATATTAATTGTTAAGGTGGAAGGGCCAGCCCGTAAAATTCTAATTTTCTTATGTTTTTTGCAATTTGTAGGTCAGGTTGTATGTTGAACAAAATATGATTCGCGAGCGTAACAAGTATCTATTTAATTAATTAAAATCATCAATACAACCCCCCTCTAAGTTCATATATTTGTTGTATATTCATACTTATAGGTGTGTTACAAAAAGTTATGGTTTTGTACACTTTTCTCTATTCTTGTCACTTCATTACTTCTTGATATAAAAGCTTTGGTTCAAATTAAAATTCAATACTTTTCTTTTTATTATGCTTATTCAATATTATGATTTTTCAAAAAACTTAAAAAAAATAAGTTTCGCGGGCTACCTAGCGCCTCCCCCTTAAACGGTTAAACATTCTGAACTACTTAAGGCTGAGGCACATTTGGGAGGGTCGCACCGGGTTTTATTTTATTAAAATACGGCGCGTTACGCCCCGATGCGGATATAATGCGCGCTAGCCTTAGTTGTACAGAAAGATGTACCTTCATACGAAGCTATAGGAACGACGACTGGGTCTATCCTAGGGAACATCGTGGTCTGAAGAAACATATCTTTCATCATCTCCATCAACGTACAGAAGACCCCATCTTGGTCCATCACATCCAGGGACGGAGTGAAATGTAAGTCTGGAATGACGTAGATGTATTCACTTTTAACCGGATAAATCACTTGTTTTACTTATTTTTATTACATCCCTAGTGGGACAGAGTGCAGTTTGAATTTACTAAGTTTTTCGTCTGCTGAAACCTTAGCTATAAATCTATATATATATAAAATGGTAAACTGACTGACTGATTGTTGATATATCAACGCACAGTCTAAACCGCTGCTCCTAGAGACATGAAATTTGGAGGGTGTGTTCTTTGTGAAGAGTAGGTATCCACTAAGAAAGGGTTTTTCGAAATTCCACCCCTAAGAGGGTGAAATTTCACGCGGACGAAGTCGCGGGCGGAAGCTAGTGTAGACTATAAGTAAATGTTAAGCACTGTTTTTGGGTAAAAATTATTTCAAAAACAACAATATCAGATAGTAGGACGGACATTGAAGTTATAGGAAAGATAGGTGTTTCGTTTTGTTAAATTTTGTCTTGAGACACTGACAACACTGAATTTATCATAATAAACAAACAGGCACATACTGCTAAGGTTATAGGTATCTATTTAATTTGGATTACCAACGAGATACATTACCATTATCTTTTACCATTATAGAACTAGTATAATACAATATACATTATTCTGTAATGCACACTCAATTACAGATAAGCACAGCTCAATCTAATAGTATACAGGGTGCAAAAAGTCAACTTTTTTACATCAAACAAAAGTAACATTGCACAAAAATAATTGCTGCGAAACGACTTTTTGCGGTAGTGCGCATTGTAAAATACGGAAAACATTGTGCTTATGGTGCATGCAACGGTACAGGGATCATGGAGGAATTTAAACTTGTGTTATAAAATTAAAAACTTGTTATCGTAACGCAAAACGTTAGTAAAAGTTGGAATTTTGACCTTCAATATCTCCTTAACCAAAAGGTTCCCATACACGGTCCAGTACAAAAAAAATATAACAATGACGGGGAGTACCTACAAGTGACTCTCGGCTTTAAGTGTCTTTTTACACCCGTTATATTAAGTAATTGTAGTACCTACTCTGGAGTCACCACTTATAGGCGGAGCTCATAAATCAAAATGTATGACAGTAAACAAAGGTACGGACGCCAAGTCTGTGGATGAATTGTATGGCAGGAGTGTGGTTTTAACTGGTAAGCGTCCGGCATTACCCTGCAGACTGGTTCATCCGTGTGGCAGTCTCAAACTCAAATCATTTATTTAAATTAAACCACTAACAGGCACTTTTGAATTGTCAAGAAGTCGGTCAGTCAGAAAATATGAAGCTAGTTGCCCATTCCAGTTAGCATGTAGGTACAATTACTTCTAGGTAATGGTTACCTGGGTCCCTCAGTTCTGCAATTACTTCCAGAAATGCCACTCTCGGTCCTTTTTCTAGGTCAGTATTTGTCTCAAATAAATCTAAACTAGTCTGCACAGCTTTCATTATTTGCCGAGAAACCTATAAATAAAGACCTTAGATATAAAATTTTACACTAGTCATAGCGAATGATCACAAAATGTTGTAATGTATTTGTACGTACACGTCATAGCGAATGATCACAAAATGTTGTAATGTATTTGTACGTACACTTATATTTATATATGTAGTTAGACTATATAACAAGATTGTTTATTTTATTGGGTTTTTTATTATTATAAACTATCTTCGACTTCGAATAAGCAAACCCTTCGTGACAGACAGACGGACATAACTACATAAGTTCCAAAGTGCCATATCTTATAAAAAGGTTCAATTTTTAACACTTCGACGTAATAACAATAAAACTTCTATTGTGTCTCGTTCAGTGGCTTCAATGTATTAAACGGCTTCGTCTCGGAGAAGGTTATCAATTCGTCTGTATAAAAAAACTTATAAATGTTCATAAATCCGCGCTGGCAGGACAAGGGTATTATCGTCGGGGAAAGGAGATTGACCAATCTACGTTTCGCCGACGACATTCTCCTCTTTTCTTAATTAGCAGCTGAGCTAAGCCAAATGCTGGAACAACTGAGCCACACCAGTCTTCAAGTCGGACTTAAGATGAACATATCGAAAACAAAGCTGAAGACGAACAGCACCGAACGCAATGTAGATCCTGGGGGTTGAATATGTCCAAGAGTACATTTACCTCGGCCAATTGGTATCCTTCCAGGCGAGACAGGACAAAGAAGTCGCTCGCCGCATAGAAAACTATTGGTCGATGAAACATCTCATGAAAGGACCTCTCCCGCTTTCACAAAACGAAAGCTCATGGACATGTGCATTCTTCCCACCCTCACCTACGGAGCGCAAACATGGTCCCTTACAAAGCGTCAAAAGTCCGCACACGAGTCTGCCAACGGGCTATGGAACGAAGGTGTCAAACTCACAGAACTCACAGACCGCATTAAGAACACTATATTTCGTTCCAAAATACAAATAGCGGACGCTGGCCGCACAGCTGCTGAACTAAAGTGGAACTGGGCTGGCCATATCTATCGCATGACGGAGCAGCAATATGCAAAAGCCCCCACTCAGTGGATCCCCAATGACAGGAAACGACTGCGCGGCAGGCCCAGAAAGAGATGGCGGGATGAGAGAGGGCTGGACTCCTTAAAGGATTAGCCAACAATCGCAGTAGACAGGGAAAAGTGGAAAGAGGGAAGGCCTTTGCCCTGCAGTGGGACAACACATGCTCATAATTTTAAAAAAATGTTTATCGATGTTTTCGTCAATCGTGAATCGATTTTGATTTTTTTTTTCCATTTGGTAGAGGAAGCTTACGCGGTGGGCCCGTATAGGTAAATTTTATTAACTTTGCTTCGGTATTTTTTGGGATAGCTTGTATAAAACGTATTTATTCCAAGTAAACGCTAAACACACGCATTTTCTTTTCTTCCTTTAAAAAAAATAGGAATCTAAATCATTACAAGCGAGTCGACGTATTTCACATAAGCGGGCCATCGCTCTGCCCTGAAAATCTCCTCTTCCATTTCAATTCTTTCAGCTTCAATATCAGCTAACTCTTCTGGATCTAATTCTTCCTGTTCTTCCTCTACTGGAGAATCCACCTCCTCCCCTATGAAAGAGAATATAAACCAATGAGTAGGAACTCGATCACAGGAAAACACCTAAGTACCCATAGCCATTTTGTCTAGGCGATTCTCGTGAAATTATTCAAGTGAACACACTTTTAGGCCTTTACGCTAGCCGGACCCAACAGACTTTGTCCTGACTAAATTTTCATCATCATCATTCATCATTTATACGTAAGTCCCATAGAAAAATGCACTTTCAGTTTTTCCCGAATTTTCACATTTTCCGGGCAACATTTCAAAGTTGTATTTCCCTAAAACCCATGACTATATAACAAATTTAAAACAAAATATAGTCAAATTAGTCCAGCCGTTCTCAAGTGATGCGCTTACCAACGAACAGCATTCCATTTTTATTTTTTATTATGCATATAGAAGAAGATAGATAGATAATTTTATACCCAATTCTCGTCTTGCTTGTCTCTCTGATTTTTCAGCTTCTTTAAGTTCTCTTTTCAATCGACGAACCTCTCGCCTTTCAAACTTAATCTGATATCTTTCTGCCTTTTCTCGATCTCTCTCTTCTTTAGCCAGACGTAACTCTTCACGTTGTGCATCAATTTCTTCTTGCTTTCTTGCCCTGGCCGCTTTTTCTTCATCATCTAAAGTCGCCTCGTCTACTTCTTCTAGCGACTCTACCTCATATAGGTCCTAAGAAAAGAAACAAGCAAAAGTATTATAATAATATATATTATTCTTACTCGTATTAAATATATCTTGATTTTTATGACAGGTTATTATTATAAAAGTCAATTTATTACCTCTTCTTCATCCTTTATGTTGAAAAATAGTTTATAATTATCTTCTAATATGCGTTGAAACTCTTCGTGGCTAGCAATGATTTTGTCTCGCCTGATAAAATAACAGTGATTAAAAACTAATATTTTATCGCTTTTTGGTGGCTAAAACTACATATTATGTTAGAATGAGCAGTGTGCTATATTGTAAATGTAGGGATTGATCTTCTCAGTGTTAATTCAACAACATAATAAGAGCGGTACATGACAAAAGACGACTGTAAGCCAAAAGCTAGCTAGATAATGCTGGGGTTTATGAATCGGATATTCATCAAGGCAATAAATTGTCAACCCTTCGTGCTGCTGCTCACCTGCTTATGAATCTGCGGTTTCGTTCCCTGACTGCCAGCAGCTCCAGTTTATCAGGGTTCTCCTTGCGGTTATGCAGCGGAATATCGCCCCAGTCTGCGATGTGTTGCAAGCCTGTTTTCACGTTGTTCTGCGCCGTCAGCACACGCTCTTGCAATGTGTTTATCGCTGCGTAAACTTCCGCCATCCAGTCCGTAACTACGTAGTATATTTTTGATGGTTCATAAAACAATTAGTTTATGAATTAATAAGAGTACCCTATTTGATAGCCTAGTAATTTTTACATCTTTTACCTCTTCTACGTATTTTTTGTGTATTCGTAACAGTTTAAATTGATCAATTACGTCCTAATCCAAGGTTTTTGGACGCATCAAGTACTTAATGTTTCTGAACTCGTATTCAAAAATTATATTTCACTTCTGATTAATCCAAAACAATCTAACAGACGGATAAAAATTATTAGGTTTTCGGAAACAGCATTTCAAAAAAAGAAAAAAAATGTAACTGATTTCAAAATATTTATTGGAGCAAAACACTGGTCTATTTATAATGCAACATGGGTGATGTAAGCCTACTCTGTATGGGTCATCATTAGCTCTCAATTAATATCCTAAGTTCCTAACTGAATAGAACGTTCTACCTATTAGGCAGCTATAACATAGTGCCGAGTATTATTTAGAAAATTCGCGTAGCGTACAGGGTGACAGGGACCTCAACGCGCAAAGTGTAACCATGAATTCATCACATGATATGATTCTAGACATTTTTCGGTTCAGAATCATGTACTGAATCCATGGTAACAGGTTGCACATCGATGTCCCTGTATTCTTCGTAATACCAGAGTATATCTGCTAACTTCTCACTAACGTTATACACAAGTGGTTTGGCAGCGACCTAAGCATACTTTAGTAATGTCATACATTTTGACAAGTCCGGTAAAAATGAGTAATAAAACACTGAGTAGGTAGCAGATAGATACACTATGGTAATAATAAGGCTGTGCTATCTACGTGTAGGCCTTACAGTCGTCGTTCCAGGTGAGCTCCTCGACACCGCGACCCAGCAGATGGTCAATGGCAGAGATCTCTTTCTCAATGAGCGCCACCTCAGTCTCGTGGCTGCCCTCGCGGATTGCGTTGTACCACGCGATGGCGCGGTTCAAGCGGTTCATGTCGTACTAATAGGTACATTCAAGTGGTTAGCTTCGTAAAACTTAAGACGAAAGCACCAGGTTGTCCGCAAAATTCAAATATTGATTCGGTATCGAATTTCGCGGGCTACCTGTTGCCATAAGTGGATAAATTAATACAATTGTAAAGAAAAAGTAAGTCACCTGTAACTTTTCATTTCTTGCGTATAGATCAAGCCCATCCTGTGGAATGCCTTGCTTGTCCAAATATTTCATATAACGTATTTCACGCAATAACATTACTAGCTGCAAAAAAAAAATATGATCAGGCTGATTGAACCTAACCAACACGTTAACGAATCTTTACTAAAGGCTTGCCGTACATGGAAACACAATCTGAACAGTAGCATCAGAAGGACAATTCCCGTAATTAAAAACGTTAAAAATCTACTCGCAATCCCATCTCAGCGACAATCAAGTCAAAATGTAGGATTTTTGACAGATTGAGACTGAGATCAAACTGTGAACGTTTTTAAATTACGAGAATTGCCCCTCTGACCTGATCAGCATTACTGGATGCGTGCACATAGACGATCGTTAATTTAAAAGATTAGCTTGTAATTCTGCATTTTTTTTGTCGCAGATGATCGATCTTGAAGCCGATCAGACAGATATAAAGGAAGAACTGAATGTATGGTAGCGCTAATGAAACAACCCTTGAATGAGTCTTTGAGTGTTGAGACAGCCCGATTAAAACTTTATGGCGGCTCTGAAATGCGCTACTCGCTGCGCAGTACCTTACCCCTCACCTCCGCTGACAGGTGAATTTGGTACTGCGCAGCGACTCGCCTCATGTTCCGAGCCGCCATAGAGTTTGAATGGCTGTAACTACTAACCTCCGGGGCAAAGTTGTTTCTAACAAAGGGCGGGTCCCTATATATGAGGTTCTTGGCGAGATGCATCTTGCAGATGCCCGGCACGGTGGCGCACCACGCCTTGAACTGTCTGTCCTCCACCACGTTCAGGTACCCCAACATTTCGTTCGTCTTCTGCTTTACGTACAATGCGTACTCAGATTCAATAATGCTATAAAAATAAAATGCATCACTACCTATATCATAAACACGTACACACAACATGCACACAATGCAAATGTGAAGACAACAATGCGACAATAAATGTAATAATTTTTTCAAACAAAGTAAATCCCACCAAAAACATTTTCATGTAAAATGTTGCCAAGACGAGACCACAAACGATTCCAATGACATAACTCATAGAGAGCTAGCTATAGCAACTTCAGAGATATCGTCGTTTTAATCAGACGCGGCTTAGACGCAACGTAATCGCGCGGGTAACTCCACAGACGCGCGTAATCGCGCGGAAAGGCCGCAACATCTCAAGGGTTATGGCTCGCACTGCCAAAAAGTTATCAGATCTCATGTAGAGCCAAGCTTCTAACTCTCTTCAGGTTTGGTCCCATAGTAAAAGTTGTTCATAATGATGAGTACCTCTTAAGAGGTTGTTAATGTTTTACCAATAACCCTGTATATGTCTTCAGATTAAAAACACTTACGGATCTTCAAACATAATGAAATCTTCCATAGGCGCTTGAATCCTCCTTCGAAGCTTGTGGATCCACCATAGCATACCGGCAACTGGTGGGAGATAGGGATCCACCATCGGTCTTTCCGGACCTTTGCCAATTTTCTACGAAAAAAAAAAATCTTTAAAAATTCAGGTTAACGAATTTATTTACTCATAAAGAACAATGCTCTTAATAATGAGCTTAAGTAAAAAATTAAGTAATGTAGGTAATACAGCGATCGAGCAATTCTATTATATGTTGTCATAAATGTATTTTTTTAATTTTGATTTAAACACTGCAAGCGAACAAAATTTAATTTAATTCGAAGTCGACTCCAACATAGTTGGGAAAAGGCTAGGCAGATGATGAAGCGAAAAAAATTGGTATACAGAGGGGTAAAACAGTCCTGCATAATAATATGATCTAACTTAAAAGGTCTATAACAACTTCAATACAATAAACGGATCAAAATATTATGCTTGTGTCTAAACTCACGGCCATTTCTTCGTCGAATATTTCTTTCACAGCATCCAAATTAGCGTGCATGTAGTCAAGTAATCTTGGGAGCTTGGGCTTTAACTCTTGCTTGATTATTGGTCGGTGAAAAAGATCTCCTATGATTTGGAAAAACTGCAAAAATAAGATAATAAAATGTAGATATTAATAATGACAATTTTGTTTCGCGAAAGTTTTTAAAATGGACTATGATCTTTCAGCGTCTTTCTGTCTTACCCTGTCACTACATCACACTGTCCACGCACCTCCTGTCCAGCTCTTTGAAACATCTGCACTATTTATTAAAGGAACTTTTCGAAGCCACTGTTAAAACTGCCGATGTGGATAACGTACCTTGTAGAAGTGTTCCAAATTCTGGCACTCGTCGAGTCCTTGGGAGAACAGTGACGCAAGTCGTCGATCAATGTCATCGAGCGCTGCCATGTGGGCTACGTTATCTCTCAGAAAGGAGTCGTCCTCAGGGTCAGCCGGGTCGTACGTGATGTTGCCAAGGTTTGCATACGTATGCGTGTAGTCTTCTAGGACCTGAATATAACGGGTGTAATAAGATGCCGACAGTCACTTGTTCTACCCATCATTGTTTTTTTGAAGTGAACACTTCTTTAGCGCGTTGGGCATTGAACTCGCTACACTGTTATCGTAACCGAAACCTCTGTTTTATGTTTTGGTCATTATAAAGACATCAACGCGCGGTATATTTTCTTTGGGAAGAATGACCTTTAAAGATATTTATAAAATTACTATGCTTTTTCAAGTTTTCACTTCTGTCGGCACTCCCGGAGTGCCACTGTTTTTTTGTACTGCACTATACCTTGGAATCATCAGGTTACGCCTACTCCGTAACCAGATAGTTCGAAGTTCCACCTTTTTTTCCATTTTTCACGAAAACAAGTTTTAAATGTAAAATTGCGTACACTAATAGGCTCAATGTTTCGCATGAATTAATATTGTGGATAAAGATTATGGTTGATGGTTTGAAGTAAGCTTCAAGTTTCGAGAGAATCAAACGTCAAAATAAATTGGGGAAACACTACCAAAAAGTAGTCTCACCTTCATACACTCAGCGCTCAACGTTTTGCCTCTTAAACCACAAAACTCGACTTTCTCCAACTTCAATATTTCGCAAGTGGCCTCTAGAATGTTCTCGATCATCTTGAGTCGTTTCATGTATACGTTGAACCGCATGAAGACGCGGTCAAAATCGAAGGACCAGCGCACAGGCATCACCCCAGGAGGGAAGAATGTGTGCACCTTGTCTCGGTTCATCTCGTAAGTTTCACTGCAGATTAACGTTAATCGTATCATAGGTAGTTCAATATCACTACAAAAAAGACTTAAGTACTCTATAAAATTTACTGAAGCCCTTATTTAATTTTATTTTTTTAGGACTACCAATAACTACACTACTAACATCTTTAAAAAAAAAACATGCATTTAAATGTTAATTGACAGCATAGGTATAGATACATTGACCTAGACCTATATATATGTATAGTTTTAACCAAACCTAACCTCGGGGTGCCCTTCGCTCGCTCTTGCATCCTACGTCGACGGAGCCCCGCTTCGTGGGGCTCCTATTTCTGTGTAATCAAACCGAACCTCGGGGTGCCCTTCGCTCGCTCTTGCATCCTACATCGCCGCCCGACATACACACGAACCGCATGTTCCCGGCTAAAACTAGGTAGAGCCGCACTTCGGCCGGCTAAAACTAGGTGTAGACGCACTTCGGCTATTAGCCGTGACATATATATTGTACCTATGCTTTTGCAGTTTACAAACAAACTTAACACTAAGGGAAAAAATGGAAGTAGGTATATGCTAAATATAAAAGTATCATATAAAAGGCTTCACAACAAATCAGACAAACAGTTCAGAATTTTCACAGAGAATTATATTTTATTTTCCTTTAGTACCTACCTAAATAAGGTACCCGTCTATGTAACTATTTTGTAACACAGCATTTGCAGAAGGCTATTCTCCTTTCAAGTGATTACTAAAAAAAAAATCGTAAGAACCTCCAAAAGACGTGTCATATTTGTATTTTTATCTCTCGAAGCGACCCGCGCTTTACTTGTGTTAACCAAGTGTACAAACACGCTGTGAATGTGTGCGTGAAGACGAGTAGCGTGAACATATAACACACACTCGTACACAAATACACTTCCGATTTCGCCATGCACTGTCTCGGACGGTACCGATAGGTCCTGCGCTTACACAAACATTCACAGCGTGGTCACTCTTGTTAACCATATCGTAATAGCGCGTCGCTTCGTGAGATGAAAAAAAACCGGGCAAGAGCGAGTCGGACTCGCGCACCGAGGGTTCCGTACCATCATAATATGTTTTTAAATTTTCACCGGCGAGCTACTTACTAGATCTCGTTCAAACCAATTTTCGGTGGAAGTTTACATGATAATGTACATCATATATTTTTTTTGGTTTTATCATTCTCTTATTTTAGAAGTTACAGGGGGGGACACACATTTTACCACATTGGAAGTGTCTCTCGCGCAAACTATTCAGTTTAGAAAAAAATGATATTAGAAACCTCAATATCATTTTTGAAGACCTATCCATAGATACCCCACACGTATGGGTTTGATGAAAAAAAAATTATGAGTTTCAGTTCTAAGTAAGGGGAACCCCCATAATTTATTGTTTTTTTCTATTTTTTTGTGAAAATCTTAATGCGGTTCACAGAATACATCTACTTACCAAGTTTCAACAGTGTAGGTCTTATAGTTTCGAAAAAAACTGGCTGTTACATACGGACGGACAGACAGACAGACTGACATGACGAATCTATAAGGGTTCCGTTTTTGCCATTTGGCTACGGAACCCTAAAAATACTATACAAAAGCTCAAACGCGTAGCATTGTCACCCGCGTAGCACTGTCACCCGCGTAGCACTGTCACCCGCGTAGCAACGTCATCCGCGTAGCACTGTTACCCCGCATTGCTAACAGTGATTGTGAGTGCTACGTCGTAGTTCTGCCGTAGAGCTTAGTTTCAGAGCAATTCCCTTTTTAAAACAATTTGCAAGTCGTACTGCAGCTACCTACTGCTACTTATAATCAGCGTAAAGCATGGTTTAAATACGAGCCAGGTGACTCAGTTTTTGAACCCCGTCACTAGGTTTGCACAGATGCGATTCTTTTAACGAGCCAGTTAGCTGTCGTTTTTTGAAAAAATATCTTTACATTTAAAAATGAAACAGTCAGCCGTGAATACTACAAAAATCTGGCAGCGATTGTCCAATGCATATAGACGAAGTCAGACTAAACTGACTTGGGCGGCACGGGGTGGGAAAAAATTCTGAGAGCGCCTATCTGCTAGACTGGCCTTGCCGGCACGCAGCATAGCCTTTAGTAGGATCACACACACAAAGCGCTACGCAACGGGGCGCAGATAAAGACTTGTTACATAAAAAAATCTATAAAAACGTGCTTCGGCGCAGTAATTTTGGCTCCGTGTCCCGCGCCCCGTCGTGTGGCGCATTGCAGTGTGCGATCCGCCTTATCTACGCCGCGGCACGATAAAGTGCTCGTGATGCACTAGAGTAGTTCTTGGTTTTTTTTAATACTAAGGTATTAGGGCACCATTTCTATCTACTTGAACTGAGTGTGGAGCAAAACCGTAGCCAGCTATAACAGCGTACGTTTAACGTAGCAATAATAATATCAGTTACGTCCTAACAAGTTCCAATCATGTTCTATCATGATTTTTATGAACTTTTGGTGGATTAGGATGACAGCCGGTAGTACTTACAGGAAATGATTTAATATGGTCATAGACTTCCTTATTTTTAAAAGTTGTTCATCGGGTTCTCCTTGGAATATTGATGGAGGATCAATACAGTTTGAACTCTGTTGTATTACTAGATTGCACACTTCACGAAGCAACGCTGTCAATGGAAATACATAATTTACGTCAGTGATTTAAGTGTACTGAAGTATTTTGCAGCAATATCTAATTTACAGAAACAGGGGGGGCCCGTGGCTAAATAATAACAGCCGCACAGGTCGATCGATCAGGTTAAGCTACGCTTGCCGCGGTTGGTCTGTGGATGGGTGACCATCTTTACATACCGAGACCCCTCCGTGCCTCGGAAAGCACGTTAAGCCGTTGGTCCCGGCTGTCAGTCGTGGATCTTTGACAGTCGTTACGGGTAGTCAGAAGCCCGAAAGTCTGACAACCAGTCTTACCAAGGGGTATCGTATTACCCAGTAACTGGGTTGTGGAGGTCAGATGGGCAGTCGCTCCATGTAAAATACTGGTATTCAGCTGCATGCGGTTAGACTGGAAGCCGACCCCAACATAGTTGGGAAAAGGCTAGGCAGATGATGAATCTTTGATAGTTGAAAACAATGATAGCTCCGTTTGAATGATTCCGACGGCTGCCGCATACCGCAGACCGCAGCTGCAAAAGTCGTCGGAATCATAACTTGACGTAATAAAAAACCCGGTCTTTTCTGTAAAAATCTCACCGTGAAAACTTAGCTGAAGTGAGCTTAAAGTGAGCTGTGCCGTGCCAATCCCTAGCATCTGGTGGACTGACAGGTCACTTTAAGCTCACTTCACCTAAGTTATCACGGTGATCTTTTTACAGAATAGCACCGCTGATACTTTATTGACAGCTCACTTCACCTCAGTTCGGTTGTTCTTCTAGTAGGTAGGTAGTAACCTTCCTCTTCAGTATTTTTAGGGCATAGTTTCTATATCTTTAATACGTACGTATAAGTTTGTCCACGCAACAGAAATATCTCGAGTTTCCCCACAACAGCCCGATACAGTGCAGCATTGGTCTGATCAAGGCTTTTGTGTCAGAGAAGTCGGTTGCCTCAAACGATTCGAAGTGTATTTGCAAAGGCCTCTGATATACGTAAATATCGCGACATTCGACAATGGCTGTAACGTAAAACATATTTTTGGATTGTAAGACATGGGTGACTGTGATGGATGAAGCATTATAAGATAAAAGGGATGAATACAAATGTGAATAAGACGAAGCTAGGTCATGTGAAAGAGAAGAGGTTGTATCGGTATGTGATATGAAAATAAATGCTAGGAGTGTGGAGCAAGTACTTAAGTGTATTCGTATATTTGGGGAGTCTGTTTACAATGGATGGAAAGATTAATGAAGATGTGGAGGTTTGGTCAAGTTGAAAGGATGAATGAAAGGCGACTAACAAAAGGTATTTACAAAACAGATGTGAGGAGTCAAAAGGAGTACATAAGGATCGCAGCAGGTGGCGTTATGCAGTTTCTGCCTACCCTCATGGGAAGGTGTTTTTTTTTTGTTCATGTTTTTGACGTGGACGTACACGATAATATCGTCAAGTTAGAAACTATAAAAGCTCACATCACAAATCCTAGAAATTATCAAGACAAAACTGATTTTTAAACTGAAGTAGATCTCACCAGCAACCACATTGGTAAGCATGGTCTTGAAGCAGCTAAGGTAAACACTCTTCGTATCCTCAAGATAGTGAGCCATCCTCTTGACGCGAGGATCTCGCAACTGAGAGTATATGCCTTCGAGGTTCTTCAGCCGCTGTGTGTAGAAGTTGACATCCGCGGCGGGTAGCGGGAACTTCGTTCTTTTAAATGCTGCCAATAATATGATAATAGGTAATAGATTTATGATTTAAGACACTATCGAATGTGGTTGTAGCCTAGGTACAAACAACCGCACAACAGCAGTAACAATTTGTCATTTATAGCGCCTTTATATCGTAGTAGCAAGGGCGATTTTCGTATTGCAAATGTTACCACTGAAGTGCAGTTGGCTGTAAATATATAGTAGGTACTACTAGCAGCACCCCGAGGTTTCAACCGTATATGTGTCGATTCCGTGAGAATATCGGGATAAAAACTATCCTATGTCCTTTCCCGGAACTCAAACTAGCTGTATACCAAACATCTAAATCGGTTCAGCGGTTTAAGCGTAAAGAGCTGTCTTTTACCTCTTTACGCTTAAACCGCTGAACCGATTTAGATGTTTGGTATACATATAGTTTACACACTTTACAGACAAACAGACACACTTTCGCAATTATAATATTATTAGTATGGATGGCTTTATAACTTTTTCTAAAACTCGAAGCACAGTAACTATGCACATCGAATTTTAAAAAAAGTTCGGGTGTACAAATAATACAATATCTTATAACATAGTGACTGGATCCATAAACCACTCAATGCGGTATTAATAAGTGAAGGTTACCTAAATATGAATCCTCAGCCAGTAATTCATGAACTTGTTGCGCCCACTTTATTATAGCTCCTTCTATGTTCGTCTTTAAGTACAAATCCACGTCTTCTCCATCGCTGTAACGTGGTATTACAATAAGGTTCAAAAGTACCTATTTTAAATTAAAATAAATTCTTATGTGAGCTGGGTTCCGTTATATGGTCTACCAACTTACTGAGAAGCCATTTTACCACGGCATAAGTACATGCAGTGGGCGGATCGCGGAGGGAAGGATCGCGAGTCCGTACGCCAGGCTCGCGACCCGCTCATAAAAGTTTTCATTGTTTTTTTTTATATATTACCTGTTATTTTGCCGTTTCACCGTGCTTTACAAATTATTATACCTTTTTTACTGCTTAATTTTTTATACCTTTGTTTTAGCCTGGCTTCCGCGTGGTATATAGTTTGTACACCGGCTGGCATCGGCAGCAGTACTTGACTAGACATTTCTCCTTTTAACTGAAATTTTAAGGTATTAAGTCCACTTTTAAATTAGGTACATAATTCATTCATACACTGACAGACAAAGCACAGCCTTAACCGTTGGTTCTAGAAACTCGAAAGTTTGCAGAAGAGTTCCTTGAAGGATTTTTGGACTGTTGGACACTTATCCCCAAACAAAGAGTAAAGAGTTTAAGTAGGGGGATGAAATTTTCATGGAAGTTCGTCATTGTTTAAGTAAGAAACGTGGAAGTTGGTACTTGACTCCTGTTTATAAGTGAAAGTTAGTTATAATATTAATTTTTAGGATAAGAGTAAAAGTTGTATAATTTTTTTTTGACCCATCCCATAAGGCTTTTGACAAAGAAGTTGCCAGGGAGTAGATAGGGAATCTCATCGGGCTTCGGGCACATGGGATTATACCAGATAAAATCGATATTCTGTGCCGGTCTGGTTTATGGGTATTTAGGCGGATCATAAACTACAATGCGCCACGCGTCGGGGCCAAAACAAACGCTGCGGGAGCAGCGTTTGTTTTTGCCCCGACGCGTGTGATGTTTTACATACAAATTCAATAAAAACGTGCCGGAAGTGCGTTTTATTGAATTTGTATGTAAAAATTCGTGTGGCGCGTTGTAGTGCGTGTTATATTGTAGTCTGTGTGTGTGATCTGCCTTAGGCTTCAGTCAGTGGGTCGTCTTAGGGGACTCTAATACACACTTCACAAAAATAAATATTAAGAAAACTTTTAAAGTCAAAACCAACCAACCTGATACATCAAATTCCTCAGCTCATTAACATGTCTCATCATATCGTTCTTCACTATCTTGGGCCATCCCTTCTGGTTCTCAGGATTGCATAGGAGAGGCCCGATGACGTCATCCGCCAACGTAATTAAATCCATTAGTACATTGCCTGACATTTCGCCGATAGTGAGAGCCTAAAACGAGTAACGTCAGAATTCTAAAATTTAAAAAGTAGGACGTCTTAAGTTCGTTATGCTAAGCTTTCGTAGAGCGTTTCCGCCATACCTACTTAGGTATAGTTAACGGACGCAGGGTACATGAAAGGAGCCTCCCCGATTTACGCACCCTCCGACATTTTGTGTACCACGATGGTATACTAAGAAGATAACGGACGTCATGGAAATAGGCATGTCATTTCCATCAATATTTGACGGTGTTAAAACGCTCTGTATTTGGACATTGCGGCCGCATGTGGCAGTCACCGTTCTTCAAGGAAACCGTAGCTTCAGCCAGCTTTGCACTCAAAATGAGGCAGCGACAGTCACAGTACGTAATGTTCGTTTTCAAAATTGCGATTGACCTCAGATACCTAAGCTGCCCCTAGTGGAACGGATATTCCTCGACTCATTTTGAGCGACAAAGATTATACTTTGGATCACAACTCGACTGCCCCGCTAAGGTGATAAACTGCCCCGCTTAGGTGACAAACTGCCCCGCTAAGGTGACAAACTGCCCCGCTATGGTAACAAACAGACAGGCAGACACACTTTCGTATTAATAATATTAGTAGTAGTATATTACTAAGTAGGTATAGATTGCTAATCCATTGCTTCACATGTTCGAAAAATTTGTCTGCTCAACCAGGTAATGTCGTTGAACTGTCAAAATGAAAGCCATTGCTACTGTTAGTGTGTTACGCAATTACCTCGCTTATTTAATAATTACAAACCGTTCGGATATTTCCTGGCGTAATTTTGTCTTCTAAAGTTCTGACGAAGTACACCATCTTACCCCTAGAGATGGGCGGAAATGTGACAGCACACGTGAGCATGCCTGCTGTGTTCACACGAAATACGAGTAGTTCATACTTTGGAATGTCGAAGAATCTGAACAGGACGTGCTGTAAGAAAAAATAATTTAGGGCTCGCAGACGTAGTGGACAACGCACCGACGCGACGCAACTCTCTAGTTTATAATAGTAGTCTATGGACACAAAACTAAATATGATAACTAAAGCTGCGCTTCCTTCCATGCGTTATTTTTTCAGCAATTATAAGTAGGTAGCAGACATCGATCACTAATAATAGAACTAGATACACACAATGGCGTATTTTAAGTTTCAGCGCCCTGGACCTGTAAGGTTTGCCGCCCCATAAATTAACGGAAAAAAGTTAGGTATACTTAATAAAAAATAAAAACCCGACTGCGGTAAAAAACTTAAGTTAAAAGAACTAAAAAGCTAAAAACAAGCCCATTTTAAATTAAATAAAAGTTCCAAACTATCTCTACCAAACATCTAAATCGATTCAGCGGTTTAAGCGTGAAGAGGTAACAGACAGAAATACTTTCGCATTTATACTTAATATTAGTATGGATTAGTAAAATTCAACACTGACCCTCTCATCGCCAGTAATGAACTTTACCCATTTGTCTATCTTCAGTTTTAGCGTTTTCAGGAGATAATCGCTTAAAAAGTCCAATCGTAGATCAACATCTTCTTTCTGCAGAAAATTCGTAAAATTAGTAGGGTATTTCCTGGCCGATTAGGTCAGAATCAGGTAAATCATCGTCATTCAACCGAAATAAGTCCGCTGCTGGACAAAGACCTCTCCCAAGCATCGCCACGACATCCGATCCAGTGCTTTATTCCGTATATCAGGCAGATACCCACGACCTTTCAAAAGATCGTCACATCGGCGGCGGCGTCACTTTTCGTTGGTTCAGGCTTGTTAGGAGCACCTATTAGGTACTTATTACAGGCTCACGACGACGACCATGATGATTGATGATACTCAGCCAGTTGCGTGCAGTTGGGACAATTTCTATATCTAAGTAGATCCACCTATGTTTTCAGCAAAATAATGCGGAATAATGTATTTAATACTCACATCACCCATGTTGCTTGTTTCCTAGAACTCAGATTATATTAATAGCTACACAATTAAACCATTGTCATAAAATACAAAATAATTCCAAGAACTATTAAAAATTCTCCAATACACAGGTTAAAATTGTTTACTATAAACAAAATAATCGTCATAGCAACCAGAATGTTTAGCGTTTTGAATTTGGAGCCAAAACATCTTTAGTAAGAAACCGATGGATGTTGTCGACTGAAAAATTTGCTGGTGCTCTAATAATTGTGTGTGTGTGAACTGACCCTAAGAAGAGATACGGTTTACATAAAACGTATCTCTTCTTAGGGTCAGTTCACACTGAGACGCGACGCGACGCGCAGTTTTCAAGATAGAAATACAATTACAGACGATCTACTACACAAAAAGGTACGACGACTCAGTGAGCTGCGTAGCTCGACCGACGTAGTAGGCAATTAATTAATATTGTATATTTCTTTGTTTATTTTGGGAAGAATTAGAAATATTAAATTTATAGTTAGTGTATTAACACTAACTATAAATTTAATATTTCTAATTAATAAGTTGTAAATAGTGATTTAAATTAAATTTAATTTGTTTATAGTGAAATAAATATATTATAACAATGATGACATACATAACACAGATTTACATATGAAACATAAGAAACTGATGACTTAACTTGGAATTACTTATTTATGGATAAATATCAAACTAATGAATTTAACTGGATTTACCTTGGTTATAAAAACATAAACTGATGAATTTAATTGAATTTATCAAAAAAATACGAACTAACTGATGACTAGGCAGCATGGTCTCCGACCCTAGCCTGTTCCCCAACAAGGAACAAAAAAAAAAAGAAAAACGACAACCGTCAATCAATGTCAAAATTACGCGCCAAAACCTGGCGTGGTTGGTTGGAACACTTGCATAGACTAGACTACTATTAACTTGGAACCTTGCAAGCAAAGAGTAATATAATAATACGGAAGCTTGCAAGCATAGATAGACTACTCAATCAATCAAGTCTTGGAACCGTAAACTAAACTTGCTCCTTGTTTTGTGATCGAAAATAATTCTTACAAAACAAAGTTGAATTGTGAAAAGTATAATTGATTTGTGATAATGGAAGGATTTGATGATCCCGGTGTTTTCTTTTCCGATCACTTCGGCGTTGAGGAGAATGAATCTCAAGACCAAATTAACCTACAAGCTGTGAAAAAGAAGTTCAAAGAATTCATTCGACAGTTTCACACGGGTAACTTTAACTACAAATACAGGTAAGCCCTTCGAAAACTAATGAAAATAACAATTTGAGTTCGTAAACATCGTAATTTCGTAAAGTTTTTCGTTCGAACATAGATAACACCATCCTCTGTTTTATTTTCAGAGACGCTCTAAAACGCAACTATAACTTGACTAATTATTGGGTTGAGATTAACATTGAAGATTTATCTAGTTTCGACGAGGTTCTAGCAGAGAAATTATACAAGAAACCCACAGAACATTTGCCTATACTAGAAGAAGCAGCTAAAGAGGTACATTTAAAACAATATTTATTCTACTAAATCGTGTTATGCCTAAGAATGTACAAGTTGATGAATGTAGCTGCTCCTACAGTATTATAATTAAGCTGTTCTACATGTTTTCAGCTTGCGGATGAACTAACTGCACCAAGACCTGAGGGGGAGGAGAAAGTTGAAGATATTCAAGTCCTGTTGTCTTCAGATGCACATGCTGCTAATTTGAGAGAGCTGAAAGTATGTTAAATTAATGTAAAATGTTAATTTATGTTATCCCGAAAGATTAGGCAGGGTGAACCTATAGGACACCCTCATTTTGCCAGTTATGTTTAAGCCTCATGTATTAGAAAGCAAGCCTATTGGCATCAACTGGGCACGAATCCAGACTCCAAGCTGCTTCTGAGAAATTCTTGAAGGAAAACCCCACCTACCCAACCTGAGAATTGAACTCGCTGTTATACTGTAATTTTATGAAATACTATTATTAGTATTTTTGTATGTATAATGAACATAAACTTTATAATTTTTCAGTCAGAAACAGTGTCCAGACTTGTTAAAATCCCTGGCATAGTAATATCCGCATCAGGCATCAAAGCGAAAGCAACAAAGATATCTATCCAATGTCGATCATGCCGCAATATCATCCCCAATTTACCAGTGAAGCCAGGACTAGAAGGATATGTGCTGCCCAGGAAATGTAACACGTAAGTTAACCAATGAAACATGTTATGATTGTATGGTCTGTTCCAAAAGTATCTGGAGAAATTATAAACATACTCTGTTCAGGTTAAATTCTAACACAGTTCTCTACATGGTACTCGCTAAAGGGAATTAGTTACACTTTCATCTGTATTTAGAAGGTTTCAACTTTATATGTCGACACTTTTCCCAACAAATACTGTTTGAATAAAATTATTAAATTGTAATTGGAAAATCATCGAAAATTGAAGTTATAGAATTTACCTCAATTAATTGTCAAATGAAAAGCAATCAAATGACTTTATGAAATTAGAATTTGGGTTTAGTTATTCAAAAAATCATATCTAAGTACTCAATTTGTAAGTAGTGAATAGCATCCACAACTTCGTTTTCTGACCATTGTTTACATTTTCATCAGATACTTCTGGAACAAACATGGCTCTAACTTCTATACTATAAAAGCCAATTTCTTGTCTTATTTCAGGGAACAAGCTGGTCGACCAAAGTGCCCCTTAGATCCTTACTTCATTATTCCAGACAAGTGCAAGTGCATTGACTATCAGGTACTTACAGGCCAATAAATACCCTTAAAAAGCTGCTGATTCCTAAATTAAAAAACTGCTCATATAATATCTTAAAAATAATACTTAAACTGTATGTTTTTTCAAAATTAATACTTACAAAAATGTACTGATTGAATCTGCAAAGTATATTAATAAAATCTTCACCCACAAAATTTAAATACATTCTATCTGTTAATTTATATAAGACTACGCTCTTGGCAGGTACTGAAACTACAAGAAGCTCCAGAAAGCATCCCTCAAGGCGAGATGCCGCGTCATCTGACGGTGTATTGTGAACGTGTGCTGTGCGAGCGAGTCGCCCCCGGCGCAAGAGTAACCGTGCTCGGAATATATTCCATTAAGAAAATTGCTAAAGTTGGGGTGAGTTTCTAATGTGACTTACTCTTTCATTTAAAACGAGGATTTCAATAGTAACCAATTTAACTACTAAAATGGGTTGCATTTATTAATTTTACGTGTGGCCCATTTAACAACCAACTTAGGGCTGATTTTTCAATCAACGGATATTTTTTATTCGTAGAATAAAATTGACGTCTGAAGAACTGTCAAAAATTCAAAACTATTCCCTTTATTACGTGGCGTTGGAAAAATCAGCCCAAAATAAATCATCTTCTTTTAAAATATAATACTTATCCTGACTAAGAAGTATATTTGCAGAGAGAAGGCCGTGATAAAGGTTCAGTAGGTGTCCGCTCTTCATACCTCCGCGCTGTCGGTCTGACGGCCGAAGAGGGTGTGACTGGAGGCCTTAAACCTTTTACTGCTGAGGAGGAGGAACAGTTCCGAAGACTGGCAGCCTCGCCAGATATATACGAACGTATCGCCTTGTCTATAGCACCTAGTATATTTGGTGTGGTTGATATGAAGAAAGCTATCTCCTGCTTGCTGTTTGGTGGTATGTGTAGTTTATTTTTGGTATTGTTGTAGCCCTATTTTAATCCCGCCAGGGTTGCGGGTTGTTCGAAAGAGATACCGTGGCCCCTGGCCCAGGCAAGTGAAGGAACACGGGTGGGTTTTAGTCAGTAACAGTCTGACACTCCCTTCCGCCCATTTGGGTCATTTGATGATTTCCCACGCAAAAAAAAAAAAAAAAAAAAAAAAAAAAGCCCTATTTTAATGTAATGTGTGAACAGGGTGGCAAGGGAATCGATGGGCAAGCTGTAACCATGAATTCAGAACATGATTCTGGATATGCTGCCTAGCACAGACATTTTTCGTCAGTCATCCAAAAAAAACAATAATTCAATACTTATGCAGTCAAAATGTATGGATCAGCGATTTTTTTTTTTTATAATCAACTAAAAATGTCAATGCAAGGGGATCTGAATCATGTACTGGGCTTCCAAACAAATATACAAAATGTTATAGACGTATGTATGTTTGTCCACGCATATCTCCGTAACTATTAATCGGATCATGACCATTCTTCTTTTATTGGCTTCCATTTACTTCAACTAAGGGAACAGTGCAAGTTTCATCAAAATCGATTCAGTAATTTTCAAGATATGGACTAAGACGTGAAAGTGTGACGGCCTGGCTTATTGATACGAGCTACGGGTGTGGTGTCAAAGGGAAAACATCTCAAAACCTTGGTCAAATTCTAGTGCAACAACTAAAAATTACCAAATAAAAAGTAATTTAAAAAAATTAAACTGACTTCAAAAAGAAATTAACTCAAAATTATGAAATAACTTTAATTTCGGAAGTCGGTGGCAAAAAACTAAAACTAAAATACAGATCCCAAGACACCAACTTCCGAAATTAAAGTTATTTCATAATTTTGAGTTTATTTCTTTTTGAAGTTGGTTTAATTTTTTTAAATTTCTTTTTTTACCGACTTAAAAAAAAAGGAGGTTATCAATTCGATACGTATGTATGTAATATTATTGGAATTGCATTATATTCACATATGACAATCTATTAGGGCTTTCAAACAAATATACAAAATTTTATAGACGTATGTATGTATGTTTGTCCACGCATATCTCCGTAACTATTAATCGGATCGTGACCATTCTTTTTTTATTGGCTTACATTTACTTCAACTTAGGGAACAGTGCAAGTTTTATCAAAATCGATTCAGTAATTTTCAAGATATGGACTAAAACGTGAAAGTGTGACGGCCTGGCTTATTGATACGAGCTACGGGTGTAGTGTCAAAGCGAAAACATCTCAAAACCTTGGTCAAATTCTAGTGCAACAACTAAAAATTACCAAATAAAAAGTAATTTAAAAAAATTAAACCGACTTCAAAAAGAAATGAACTCAAAATTATGAAATAACTTTAATTTCGAAAGTCGGTGGCAAAAAACTAAAACTAGAATACAGATCCCAAGACACCGACTTCCGAAATTAAAGTTATTTCATAATTTTGAGTTCATTTCTTTTTGAAGTCGGTTTAATTTTTTTTAAATTACTTTTTTTTTTAAGTTACAGGACACATACATTTTACCACTTTGGAAGTGTCTCTCGCGCAAACAGTTTAGAAAAAAATGATATTAGAAACCTCAATATCATTTTTGAAGACCTATCCACAGATACCCCACACAAATGGGTTTGATGAAAAAAAAAAAATTGAGTTTCAGTTCTAAGTATGGGGAACCCCCATAATTTATTGTTTTTTTTTTTTTCTATTTTTTTGTGAAAATCTTAATGCGGTTCACAGAATACATCTACTTACCAAGTTTCAACAGTGTAGTTCTTATAGTTTCGGAAAAAAGTGGCTGTGACATACGGACGGACAGACAGACAGACAGACATGACGAATCCATAAGGGTTCCGTTTTTTCCATTTGGCTACGAAACCCTGAAAACAGCGAATTCCGCGCGTTGCTGAAATATAACACATTTATGCGCTTACGTGATTGGTGCCTGCGAATCCAAATAATCAGGCGCATTGTTGCGTCCCATGCTTACTAAAACCCTAGAAATTCGTCCTTTCTGCAAGAGTTCTAACTGATTTCTGTTCCAAACAGGATCGCGCAAGAGATTGCCAGATGGTCTGACTCGGCGAGGCGACATTAACATACTGCTATTGGGTGACCCCGGTACTGCTAAGTCACAACTGCTGAAGTTCGTGGAGAAGGTGTCTCCTATCGGCGTGTACACTTCAGGCAAAGGTTCCAGTGCAGCCGGCCTCACTGCTTCTGTTATCAGGGATCCTGGCAGTGTGAGTTACAATTTATATCTGACCTATCATTGATAACCAATAACGAGTTTACAGTTGGAGTTTTATGTTATTTTAAATTTAATTAGCTAACAAAACTCCGCAGATGTGATGAGTATTCATAACGAGATAAAACAAAAAAAAAAAATTTACATGACGATATTACCGTGGATATCCACGTCCATAAAATGTTTGCGTATTCATATATTTCCATACATTTTACTTCGCTGTGTTATCGTGATGCCGTGTCGTGAACCTCCACGGTAATATCGTCACGTTAGAAATTAGAAAAGCGCATAAATCTTCTGTAGCTAATTTAAAGTGATTTCGTAGTTTCTTTATTAAAATTCATCATGTCCACAGCGTAACTTCGTGATGGAGGGCGGAGCGATGGTGCTTGCAGATGGAGGGGTTGTATGCATTGATGAGTTCGACAAAATGCGCGAAGACGACCGTGTGGCCATACACGAGGCGATGGAGCAGCAAACTATCTCTATCGCTAAGGTAGACATTAATCTCTTCTAATGTGTATTGGCAGCATGACCCATCCAATAAAAATTATTGATATAAATGAAACTCATTAATTTCGCGTTGTTTACAGGCTGGCATCACCACAACTTTAAACTCTCGCTGCTCGGTCCTGGCAGCCGCTAATTCTGTGTTCGGTCGATGGGATGACACTAAAGCTGATGACAATATTGACTTCATGCCAACTATTCTATCAAGATTTGACATGATTTTCATTGTCAAGGATGAACACGATCAAAACAGGGATATTGTAAGTATTTACATAGGATGGTATGTAGGCAAAAGTGTATGTTGTACACCCCACACCACACAGAGGCAAGCTGATTGCCTTTTATCAAGACAGTTCCAAACCATAGAAAACAAAAATTCTCTTAAAATCTTGCAGAAAATTATGACCACAGATTTGGACACCAAGCTTACTTAGCATGTATGGTGGTGACGTGATCATTGTTTATCTCCTATGAATGAGTAATGAACCCTTTATCTTTTCCAGACTTTAGCCAAACACATCATATCAGTACACATGGGTGGTGACAGCGTGGAACGCGAGACAGCCGCTGGCGAGCTGCCACTGGCGTTGCTGCGGCGATACTTTGCGTACTGTCGCGCGCGCTGCGGCCCGCGCCTTTCTGCCAGCGCGGCCGAGCGCCTGCGCGCGCGTTACGTTCTGATGAGGACAGGCGCCTCGCTACATGAGAGACAAGTCGACAAACGAAACTCCATACCTATCACAGTGAGGTACCTAAACATTTGTATTGTCTACAATTCTGTCTACAAACATTCAAATATCAATTATGTACATGACCATAGAGTATCGTTCCTGCCATAAATAAAAACAGTGGCACTCCGGGAGCGGCACTCCCGGAGTGCCACTGTTTTTATTTAGAGAAGAACAGAAGTGAAAACAAAACACGTCATACTCCCCAAACACCCCATGATCTATTTTGCTGTTTATAAATTCATTTATAATTGTACAATTGTAATACACTTGAAATAGACTCTTTGCTATTTATTTTTCTCAGGCGCTTATAATCGAGATTTAAAATAAAGGTTCAGCACATCCAGTGGTAAAAATAAGAGTACAATTTTTATCAGCCACTTATTTGCCTAATAAGTAAATGTCTATGTAAAATTTTACTTGGGGTTGCTGAGGAGATGCTCTACAGCAAGCCATAATTCAGTTGCCTGTACCTGTTATGGTACTTATTTTTTAAGTATGTACAAATTTTTTAAGTATGTACTAATTTGGCACATATTGCGTACAGTTGTTATATGAATTTATAAACAGCAAAATAGATCATGGGTTGCTGGGGAGATGCTCTACTCTACAGCAAGCTATAATTCAGTTGCCTGTACCTGTTAATCTGTTAAGTTACTTATTTTTTTAAATATGTACTAATTCGGTACATATTGTGTACAATTGTTATATGAATTTATAAACGGCAAAATAGGTCATGGGTCGCTGGGGAGATGCTCTACAGCAAGCCATAATTCAGTTGCCTGTATCTGTTAATCTGTTAGGGTACTTATTTTTTGAAGTATGTACTAATTCGGTACATATTTCGTACAATTGTTATATGAATTCATAAACAGCAAAGTAGATCATGGGGTGTCTCTGGGGGAGCATAACGTAACAAAACACAAACAGAATACTTTGCCATCACTCACTGATTATATGATATCGGATTTAAAGCCGAGTACATCTCGAGGACAGCCGAACACATCCGAATGTAGCGCGGTGTCGGTAACAGTATCGCGAGTTCAATGGTTTTTTCCCATCTCAAAAAAATGCCCAACACGCCTAAAGTTTTCACTTCAACAAGTCGAAGTCCAAAGTCAATGCAACCCTTTAGAAAGGAACCACAATGCACAATTAAAAAAAAAATATTATGCTAGTATTCTGTTGCTTTCTTGATCCGTAGGAGATCATAAGTAACCAAAACAGAAACAATAGAAAAATAAAATGTTCTCTTTATATTTTCAGGCAGCTAGAAGCAGTCATCCGAATATCTGAATCTCTTGCTAAGATGCAACTGCTGCCGTTCGCAACAGAAGTGCATGTCACTGAAGCACTCCGATTGTTCCAAGTTTCAACATTAGACGCATCTATGACTGGCAGCTTAGCTGGTAAGTTTACGAAGGAAATAATTATAGGCTTAAGCAGCAAATGATCTTCTAAATAAATAGAGAGCTAAAGTTTTTGTTTCTCAAGCAGTATCCAACTGTAAAAATAATGGTAACAGTGTTAAAAATTATTTTAGGAGCAGAAGGTTTCACAAGCGAGGAAGACCATGAAATGCTGTCTCGTGTAGAAAAGCAACTGAAGCGTAGGTTCGCAGTGGGTTCGCAAGTATCGGAACAAACAATCATTCAGGATTTCCTCAAACAAAAGTACCCAGAGAGAGCCATCCTCAAAGTCATACACACCATGATAAGACGTGGAGAATTACAACACAGATTGCAGAGGAAGATGCTTTACAGACTCTCGTAATTTCTCTACTTTCTGTTACCAATTTCTTACTATTATTTTTTACTTGATTATCATGTAAGTTTAAAAAAAAAACAATTTTTATTTATTTTATTTCTTACGAACAGTCCACAGTTTTCTGCTTTAAGCTAGTGCTTAACACAATATTTTCATCAGTTTATAACTGATCATTTAATTAAATATTAAAGCTAAAAGTGTTTGTCATAATACTGCATTGGTGTCAATACCTACATTAAGTTGACACTCAAGCGTTTGGTGGGCGTGATAGCAAAGTTTAGAGTCAATGAATATGTAATGTAGTGGTAACATGTATTCTTTTAATAATAATTCTCTGCAGAAATCTTGTATTTCACTTCCTTAAATGGATACTCAGGGTGTTTCTCAACACCTTTCCAGAACAAAAAGTTGAAAATTCTTCCTTTATCTCCTTTATCCAATTTCATCAGAGCATCCATATCATCTTGAGATAACTCAAAATCATAGAGGTCCATATTTTCCTAAAATATCAAGACCACAAATCAAACATACAAAGTTGTTCAAATTTAAACATGATAAACCTGTTAACAGGCAATTAAAAAATCGAAAATCATTTACCTTCAATCTCTTATTATTCGTACTCTTTGGAATAACAACAATTTTCTGTTGAACTAAGAAGTGAAGCAATATCTGTGCCGGAGTTTTTCCAAATTTTTTGCCTATTGTTACGACTATCGGCACAGACAACAAATCAGGAAAAACGCTAGGGCTGAAAAAAAAATCGTTTCTTGTATATTATCTAGCTAATGGAATGCCAATTCCCGTACTTAAAAAACGTTCAAATTCAAGTCAAAATCAAAAGTAATTTATTCAAATTAGGCTTTTCGAATGTCAAAATTACTTATAGCATTCCCCCAAAACGCCCGCCTTTTACCATTTCCTAGTGCTTTCGCTGGGAAAAAGTGGCGCAAGAAACTTCCCAGCAGCACAGCTGTCTGTTCAGTTAGATTAGAATTGAAGAAGTCGCATAAACTTTGACAACAATGTTGGTTAAATATAGGTATTTTTGACAGCTTGAGACCCATCAAAATGCGAGCGTTCTTAGGCCGGCCGCATACGTCCGGTTTCCTGATTGAATAACATATGCGCTTAGAGACGATTTTGTATGAAATGCATACATTCAGGGTCTCCGAATCAGAATTCTTGATCAGGAAACCGGACGTATGCACGGGAATCGCCCCTCGGATATTTTTGTATATTTTATGAGTCGGTACCTACCTGTATTTATACTTATTCACAAAATGGTTCTTAGCACCTGGGCTACCAAGAGGGGCATATGCAGTTAAAATAATATGATGGTCTGTGCAATAGGCCCGTAGTTCCTGCTGCTGGAAATAAGTATGAAGTTCCACTTGCAACACTTGTGGTTTGAATGTTACAGATTTCCAAATTTCTTCTATTTGTTGTTCATTAAAATTAGATAAACCAAGGTTGCGAATAAGACCTGATTTTTGGCATTCTTCCAATTTCTAAAACAACAACCATTATTATCAATAAAAATTAGTTCAATCTTATAGATAACTTCACTTCATTCCCCTGTCTGATTGCCTACTCCTTTTCACCGCCACGGACTTCAATTAAATAGAAGTTCCAGATTTTCGTTAAAAGTCCCCAGGATGCGAAGGACTTTATTTGGAGTCGGCCAGTGATGTGACACAAAAGTTACAACTGTTTGATTTCGCCCGTTGAAATATTTTTATAAATACCTACTACTATCGAAAACAATTTGAGGTCAGGAAAATATGAACTTAGTTATCTACTTTATAACAACGGGAAAATAGAAGAATTTCGACCTTCAGGTGGGTGCCGATTCGGAATTAAATAGTTGTTAGCAATCCTTAATCGATAATGAAATCGATAATTATATTCCCATCTCTACAATTAATTGGTTGTCAGTGCCCCGGGCGCCACGGACTATATTAGAAGTCGTTCTGTGACGTCATAAGCATACGGCTGTCAAGGTCACTTTGGCATAGTGCGGCACTAATTGAGTGAACGCGCACGAATCCTTCTTTCATTTTGCTTGTAACAATACTATTCTATTTTTTTACTAATAAGTAAACAAATAGTGAAATGGATGAAGAACTGGATTTTTACAAGGTGTGGAATCGGACCCGGGAGTATTTTTAGAAAATATTCTGGTCCAGAAGTTCTGAGGTATGTCCAACTGGATAATAATAGTAATAAAGTTTATTCATCAAAAAGTAAATCAAATCAAATCAAATCATTTATTTGCTTGAATATGGGTAGGTACATGAGGTGATACATAATTACAGCAGTTCTTTAAACCATATCCTACCTTAATAGGTGTGCAAATATCTAATAAAATAACATAACTTAAACACATACATAAACTCACGCCTTCTTCCCATGGGGTTAGGCAGAAAATTACAGAACGCTACCTGCTACGATCTTTACACAATACTTTGACTTCGTTTACGTTCACACATCTGGTAGTACACGCATGGTTGCGATACTTAGTACATTACTTAATTGATTTCAAATACATACAATCACATTGAACATTATTAATATTATATATTATTATTGAAATTTATTAATTATGTAATTTTATTATCAATGTTAAAATTTAAAAGAAAATAAAAAATAATTATTAATTATATTTATCATTTAGATAATCATTAACTTTATAATATGCTTTATTGATCAAAAAACTCTTTAATCTATTTTTAAATGACATAAAATTGGTTGCTTCCTTTATATTATTAGGTAATTTATTATATAATCTAGGGCCCATACAAAATGCACTTTTGTCAAACATAACCGTTCTATGTCGTATTGCTTGAAGTGTACTGGCAAGCCTGGTACTTTTTAAAGTTTCATATTTATTTAAATTATTTCTAATGTCTAATGCTAGTTCATAAATATACAGTGATGGGAATGTCAATATTTTTAAGTTTATAAAGTGTGGTTTACAAGAATCTGTAGGTTTTAATCCACACATTGCCCGGATACATTTCTTTTGGGCTTTGAAGACTCTTTCTCTCTCAGTGGCATTCCCCCAAAACATTACACCATATCTTAGTGTCGAACCAACGTAAGCGTGGTAAGCAGATAGAAGTGCACTTTGATTTACCACTTTACGAAGCATATAGATGGCATATGAATAACGGCTTAATTTTGTACATACTTGTTCAATATGTGTCCTCCATGTCATGTCTGAGTCTAAGTGTAGTCCAAGAAATTTTGTTGTGTTTATTTTTTTTATGTTTATTTGTTCATAATTTATATTGAAAGTACTTAATTTTGAATTTTTATTTTTGAAAGTCATTATAAATGTTTTAGTTAAGTTTATTTTAAGATCATTTAGATTTAGCCAGTTAACTATAGATGATAGCGTATAGTTAATTTCATGTTCATGAGTCGTAAGATCGTCAGATACAACTATCGCAGTACTATCGTCAGCATACAGAACCATGGAGGATTCGATAGATTTGGGGAGGTCGTTAATATAAATAATAAAGAGCGGAGGACCCAAAATACTCCCTTGTGGTACACCTTTGCAGACTTTTATTGATTTTGACAAGTGCTTCTTTTCGACTTTTGTGTTATGTGAAATGCTAGATATTTCAGTTTGTTGTTCTCTGTCACTTAAATATGATTTAATGAGATCTCTAGCGTTTCCCCGTATTCCGTACGCTTCTAATTTATTTAATAATATTTCATGATTGACGCAATCGAAGGCTTTGGTCATATCCATAAAAAGTGCTGAGACATGTTTTTTACTATCCATGCCTTTTAGTACCGTTTTGAGGAAAGTGTAAAATGCGTTGTTAATTGATTTATTTTTCCTAAAACCCATTTGTTCTTCTGCAAGGATATTATTTTTTTCCATATAGTTATATAAACTGTTATAGATGACTTTTTCAAAAACTTTTGATAAGATAGGTATTAGAGATATTGGTCTATAACAATTAATATTTTCTCTATCTTGTTTTTTAAATATTGGAATGACAATTGATAATTTTAATTTTGTTGGAAAGACCCCATCTTCAATGCATCTATTTATTATGTAACACAGCACTGGCGCTATTATTTCCGCAACCACCTTAATAATTTTAGTACATATTCCATCATACCCCACACTATTTGTGTTTTTTAGGGATTTTATTATTTGAACAATATTCTCTGGGGTACACGGGCTCATGAAGATTGAGTTTGAGTTATTATATGTAATTCTATAACGGGGGTTTTGGTTAGTAGAGTGGTTATTTGGTACTTCAGTTGTAAAAAACTTGTTGAATTCATTAGCTATAGCAATTGGATCGGTGATTGGTATATTGTTTATGTTTATTTTGTCAATTTTTTTAATTTGCTGGTGAACACTTGTTTTGTAATTATTTATAACCTTCCATGTAGCTTTCGCTTTATTTACTGAGGTTTTAATAAAGTAGTCGTTTTGAGATTTTTGTGTTAACTTAATTATTGTTTTTAATCTTTTATTATACACTTTGTATGAATCTTTAAATAGTTGGCTTGGTGATTTCCTGTATTTCCAAAGTAATTGACGTTTACGCTTGGAGCAAACTCTGATACCTTTTGATATCCATTGAGGTCGTTTGTGTACAGGGACTTTGACTTTTATTAAAGGAAAACAGAGATCATAGAATAATCTTAATAAATCGTGGAATTTGCTAAAAGCTTCATCTGCTGATTTTGCATTGTAAACTTCATTAAAGGCGAGATTTTGGATACAATCAACGAACTTATCCGTGTTAGAGACACTATAGTCTCGTTTATATGTGTACCAATGTGTTATGTTAAAGCTTTCTTTGACTGGATATTGTAGCAGTTGAGCAGTATGATCCGACAGCGCTAGTTCCAGTATATCATACCTGGAGCCCCTTTTATTACAAATAAAGTTGTCAATACATGTTTTACTACCTAATCGCGTGGGTTCATTAATCATTAGTTTAAGGTTATAGCTAGCCAGTAGTTGCTCCATTTCTATTACCATTTTATCCCTTTTTAGTCTATTGATATTAAAATCACCACATATAATAACTTTTTTATTTTTTAAACAAGTTTTATTAAGTATTTCGTTAAATTTAGCAAAAAATATGTTTACCTTTTCTAGTTTGTTGCTGGGGGGTCTGTAAATGTTAATTATAATAATATTATGCTCTAGGAGTTCAACAGCACTACTCTCTAAAATATTTCTCACAGTATATTCCTTTATGTTAAAGATTTTAGCCTTGTGATCATTACGTACCAATATGCATGCCCCTCCATTTCTATTGTGCCTAGAATAAGATGAAATTAATGAGTAATTGGGAATTTTCAGTGAATAAGTATCCTCGTTTATCATATTATGTTCCGTTACACAAAGGACATCAACATGTTTATTCTTACGGCTCAGCTCGTCTAAGTGTAACGAAAGTTCATCTGATTTACTTATTAGACCATTGATGTTCTGATGTAATATATATAAATGATTATACACGAAAAAAACTGTTATCTTTAGGTGAAATTGATGGAGTATCACATTCAGAAACTGTGTTCACTATAATTTGGTTTTCATTTTCATTTTGTTCGTATTTGCTATTAGAGGTATTATTATTATGGTTAATGTTATCACAGATGAAGTCTGTTTGTGTGGAACTATTCACCATACTTTTTTGAGTGGCGGACATTTTTGTATTATTGTACGTAATTAATTTTAACTTATAATCTATACGTAATATCTCTCTTAGCCAGGATCTGCATAAATTGAGACTGAAGTGTATGCCTCTTGGTAAATGCTTTTCAAAATCTAAATCTAGGTACTGTACATTGTTAAATTTGCTACACATAAACTTTAGTTCATAGTTAAGTTTCTTAATATTTAGGAACCTATTGTATGGAATTTCCGTGAAAATCACATTTGTGTTTGTTACAGATTCAAGCCACCTCATAGTGCTAAATTGAAATTCATGCGGGTTTACATCGTTTGTTCCGCCAGCTACAACTATGTAATCGTCCTTAGTTAACGTTAGCATTTCACTTTTAAAGCTGTCCAACACATTTCGTAGTTTTGCTCCTTGTTTCCACATACACGTTACATAATAGTCCTCTCCAACCAAACGTTGTAATAAACTCTGGACCGATTTCCCTTGGTGATCTGCCATAATTATAATGTTTTTTCGTCTTTTCAGTGACGCTTCTTTAGCGCTCAATGTACCATTTCTGGGTGATTCAATATTGATAATATTGTGATTTGACAGATTTTTGTGAGTGTTAGTTTCTTTCCCACAGCTCGCTGATTTTGGTTGTTCAGGAAGAGTTATCATTTGCCGAGTCTGTAGATCAGCAGTAGTATTGTTAAACGGTATTTTAGGGGTGCTCATGTTACAAGCACTAAGTTTTTTTGAATGAGTTATGTTCTTTCCTGAGTCCGGTGTTCGTAAAATTAAACTGTCTGATATGCCTACTTTTTTATAAATATCTATTAACTTCTTACATTTTTCTAATTCTTTTTTTATAGCAGTGTTTTCATAGTTCAAGTTTTCTATTTCTTGATTAGCAGTTTGTAATTCCTCTTTTAACTGGTTTATTTTACATTCCTTTTCACTTGTACTTTGATTCTCAATTGAAGTATCCGGTAGACTGCGAATTGTTGTCTCAAACATTGAATTTAATAGAGTAGTATTACTGCTGCTCAATGAACTTGAACGTTGTCGTTTTTGTTTCCGAATTGTAATATTATCTGTAGAACTATTCTCCATATTTGAAATAACCTTTATGAATGCAGAATGAATAGTTTGTTATTTTATTTTAAAATTCTACAAATCACAAAAAGTCGGCTCTTGTGTGGCCTGGTTTCGAACCCTCGCTCGGTCTGTGATACCGGGTCATGCAGCGTCTTACGCCTCTACGCCACGAAACCATGTACTTTGTAGATTGAATTTGTGGATCGCTTACTAGTGCGTATCTGTAACTTTTATTGCCAGTGGGTAGATTTAGTTGTAGTGGAAGAATAACTATATTTTTCTCATTTATTTCTCATTTTTTTTAGCGTACCTAATTATAACACTTTTTTATAACACTTTTCACTTTTAGTCACTTATATAATCGTTAATTACGTAGATTACACTGCACTTGTTTTGTTTGTTACAAAACTGTTTAAACGTTCACTTGGATACATTTTTGTTGTTAGATCACTATTATTGTTTTATTGTGGCTAATAACAAGTGGGATGTTCTATTATAGCGTTATAACCATTATTATTACACTTTTGTCGAATAACATGAGCTTTAAATGTTTTTAAAAGAATTAAATACACAGAGCTGTGTTGACTGTGAGCGAGCGAGAGAGAGACATAAGAATTCAAGCGTAAGAATTCAATAAGTGAAATGTTTGGTGAGCCACAAATTAAACCGTAAGCGTCGTTTGTAGGTATCTTGTGGCTCTGGATTGCGAATATTTAACAAAGTTGTAATGGCCTTACAGTTTGAGGAGATTATCATACATAAACAAGAGATAAGACTTCAAATAAAATAAAACATTATACCTATTTGTGAGATTCGATTCTGAATGCAAAATAAAAATAGTAAGAAAGACCCTAATCAAAGTTGAATTTAACGTACTCTGAGCGCCAAGGATTTATTCCCGGTCGTCCCCGCCCCGTCGTCCCCACTGGGCACGAGTGGGAAGAAAAAGTTTCGTTCCTTCCCAGTGGTGACGATTGGAACTTTTTATTTTCCACTCGTTCCGCTATAGACCGAGATTCAAAATGCAATAATGGGGATTGGAGATTTCACGGTAACTTTTTTTTTAATACAGTTGCTCAAAAAGTGGTGTATTGCAGGGACGTATAGCGTTCGGGATGTGGGCTATTACATACTAGTGCTTTTTTTTTACCTTTCCCGAACTCGTGCGTTCTCTTTCCCAACTGTCAAAATGTCTATTAAAAAGAAAAACCAACCATGAAGTTTTTACTAAAGAGTTTTTGTGATTCATACAAATACGTATATTTCTAAAAAGAAGCTACTAATTTATTTCAATATCAGATTTAATTGAATGAGTTAGGTTAGGTTTCATTTCATTTCATCTCATTAAATTTCATTTTCATTTCATATCAATAAAAAAAATATACGGAAGACTAAGCTGTATGGATAGTTCCCTTTGCCTACCAAACTGGGTGATGAAAAAAAAACTCTGCTTATATTCTACGGTTGGCGCCATTTTCCAGAAATTTTCTTTGCGTGTTTAGTTGTTTGTTGCACAAAATGAGTAATTTCGACCTTATTTTTTTTAAATTAACACCACCGGAACTCAGTATAATTGCACAAAATGCTTCGGAGAACATTTTACCGGAAAAGTCAAAAAGTCGTTACATATCTACATACGACTAATTTATTGCGTGGAGAGAAGAGAAAAAAGCAATATTGTGTTTTTATTATTTTATTAAATTGCTTCATTTTTTCGCAACTGTATTAAAAATAGTCGTTCAGTACACCTGCGGAACCGTCATTGCAACTTGTTCCGACTGTCAACCCTCGCCTTCGGCTGCGCCTCGGCTCAGGTAGACATTTGTCGGAACTCTTTGCAATGACAGCCTTTCCGCACTTGTAATGAAATATACTATTTCCCATTCGTGCTCAGTGGGGACGACCGGGAATAAACCGCGCCAAGGACTTGAAATGAAGTCAAAGAATGACGTCATGAAAGAAATAGAGATGTACCTCATTTCTTATAGCTTTGAGTTATGTGTTTGTTTCTTTGATACTTATCATTTATACTGGTTTTTCTTACCAGGGATACTGTGACATAAAACAAATATGGAAATATTTAATCAGTTTTCAGTTTTTATTTATATTCGTAAATTATAAATAAAACTGAGACTTGGAGAGGAAGTACGCTTAACATCACGGCCGTAAGACGTATCCCCCGAAGGGGTAGGCAGAGGTGTGTGAATATAATGTGATTCATCATCTTCCTAGCCTTTTCCCAACTATGTTGGGGTCGGCTTTCAGTCTAACCGGATGCAGCTGAATACCAGTATTTTACATGGAGCGACTGCCTATCTGACCTCCACAACCCAGTTACTGGGTAATACGATACCCCTTGGTAAGACTGGTTGTCAGACTTTCAGGCTTGTGATTACCCGTAACGACTGTCAAAGATCCACGAATGACAGCCGGGACCAACGGCTTAACGTGCACTGAAGGATCTTTGTAAGTAAAGATGGTCACCCATCCACGGACCAACCGCGGCAAGCGTAGCTTAACCTGATCGATCGACCTGTGCGGCTGTTATTATTAAGCCACGGGCCCCTCTGAATATAATGTGATTATTAAATACATTTTTGTATAGTTTCAAAATTATTAAAAACCTACCTTCCATGTTGCTATATGGTCTGTATTCATGTCCAATTCATAATTCCCATCGGCGTCGACTTTGGGCGTTAGTGTAGTATGATCACAATTGAAACCAAAAGGCACATGGATGAGGTACAAGTCCACATACGACGTCTGCAACCGTTTCAGTTGTATATCTAGAAATTTTTCGACGTCTGACGCCCTATTGCCAACATGTGGAAGCTGAAATAAACAATGTTTTTGTTTATTTATTGAGTAGGTATACCTATTCTGCACATAATGAGCCGTTATTGTCAGATAATACAAGATTTGTTAACACGTACCTTGGTTGTAATAAACAAATCAGATCTGACACCTTTTTTATCATTAATCCATTTATTAATTGCATTGCCAATCGCTTCTTCATTGTTGTAATTAAATGCTGTATCAATGTGTCTATATCCCAGTTCTAAAGCCTCATATATTATAGGCTGTAAAACATCTGGATCAGCCTAGAAAAAACGTGGATTATTAGTTACCTAATTATGGTTTACACAAACCCTTACAAACAACATTTACATTACCTGCCATGTTCCTAAACCTACTGTCGGCATTAAATCGCCTGTTTGAGATAAATTAACAAATTTCATATTTCTGATTGTACTATGATATGAGTGACTACAGCTGACTGTGGCTCTGAAAATCGAGCACACTTGGAGTTTTCTGAGCATATAAATTGAATCTGAAACAAGACTTTGACAGTAGCAAAATTTGGCAAAGAGCCAGAAAATTTAATCAACCAATCTGATTAAATGCAATATTAGAATACAACTTAGATATAATTGTTGCCCACTGTCGGCGTTGTAGTTCTAGTATACTTTCCAACAAGATATTCAAGCAAGGCAGTATTTTTTGTAAATCATATTGATTTTTCATTGACATTCAGTAAACTTTCAAATTTGGCGGCCAGTAGCATTTCCTGTGCGAGTTGCCATATTGATGAATACGAACGAAATAATTTTAATATTAGGCTACATTCACATAAATACATACTAATATCACAGTCTATATAATAATATGGTTTTTATACTGTGCTAATATTATAAATGTATCACTGATTTTAATTTTGAAAACACAGAAATTTGTCGCCAAATATCAGAATATTTTGAAAACACAAAAATTAGTCGCTAATTAGTCGAAATTTGTCGCCAAATATCAGAATTTGACGGTCACTGGTTCAAAAGATATAAGGGTTTATAGGTGTAGGTATAGTCCAAGAGATAAGCCGATAGGTAGACCCGATATATTACTTTACTCTATAAGTGGACCTATCGGCTTTTATGAATCAAGATAGCAACACTGATCATGAATTCATGACAGGTGAGTGACCCTGCGTTCCGAGATGGGAAATAATCGATGTGAGCGTGCTTAAACCCGTACCGAATTAGCGTGAGCGCGATAACGACGTTCCGTGAATCGTCTTACCCTGCGTTCCGAGTTGGGAAATAATCGATGTGAGCGTGCTTAAACCCGTACCGAATTAGCGTGAGCGCGATAACGACGTTCCGTGAATCGTCTTACCCTGCGTTCCGAGTTGGGAAATAATCGATGTGAGCGTGCTTAAACCCGTACCGAATTAGCGTGAGCGCGATAACGACGTCCCGTGAATCGTCATAGATGACGTCATGACATGCGCCATCTTGCGATAACGCCGACCATGCCCTAGAATAATATCACCGTGAGCGCTGTCAAAAATGACAGTGTGTGTGTGAGGATGTCATTGTGTGTTTTGTTTTACTTTTGATTTGCATCTTATCATAAAATTAAACTAACGTGGCATTTTCGAAATTGTGCTTCTGGCTGATAGTCCCCACCTAACCAAAGAAGAAGAAATGTGGTGTTTATACAAAGAAATACTGTAATAATATCGTTTTTACATTGGGCGCTTTCCGAATTAGCTATAATCGCTCACAGCGCTCACATCATCTCACATGGCGTTCCGATTTAGATATCACGATTATGACAGCTGAGAGCTGTCAACAATTCGGAACGCCCGTGAGCGCGCTCACAGTGCTTACTCAATGTAAAAACGATATTATTACAGTATTTCTTTGTATAAACACCACATTTCTTCTTCTTTGGTTAGGTGGCGACTATCAGCCAGAAGCACAATTTCGAAAATGCCACGTTAGTTTAATTTTATGATATCAAATCAAAACAAAACACACACTGACACATCCTCACACACCACTGTCATTTTTGACAGCGCTCACGGTGATATTATTCTAGGGCATGGTCGGCGTTATCGCAAGATGGCGCATGTCATGACGTCACCTATGACGATTCACGGGACGTCGTTATCGCGCTCACGCTAATTCGGTACGGGTTTAAGCACGCTCACATCGATTATTTTCCAACTCGGAACGCAGGGATTGAGTAAGCACTGTGAGCGCGCTCACGGGCGTTCCGAATTGTTGACAGCTCTCAGCTGTCATAATCGTGATATCTAAATCGGAACGAATGTGAGATGATGTGAGCGCTGTGAGCAATAGCTAATTCGGAAAGCGCCCTGAGATGACTGACATCATGTCATGACTGACAACAACTGACAAGTGACTGACAGTTGTTGTGTTGTGTGTTTATTGTTTAGATTAATTGATTTAATTGTGTTTAGTTTTGGCATTTTTGTATTGGTTAGTTTTTGTTGTGAAATTAATTGACGACTGGCTGACGTTATTTGTTTCCCGCCAAAAAGACAAAGACCAAAACCTTTGACTTGTTCTCCAACATAATTTAGAAGTAAAATAAAATGGGTGTAAGTATTTTTATCCTTAGTCACTAAGCATCTTTCGCCGTTCGCGGGCTTATGGTTCTGCAGCGTCCGCACCAAGGCATACACTACTTTCTAAACCACGTTTAATTACACCAATTTGTTATCGTTTTGGTTATTATTTTCCAGAAAAAAACTGCAACCAATGCTAACAAAAGCAAAGAAAAGCGCCAAGCAAGAAAGCTCGAGCAACGTAGAATTGCGGATGGAATGACAAACGTATCATCAGCCAATAAACTGAAAGACTTGGCTTCACTGTGCAAAGAACTCCTTGTGTACCGGAATAATGAATTAGAGGTAGAAGTCTACATCCAGCGGGTCACTGACCTGGACAAGAATGTGCTTCAGTGGGCGATTGACTTGACGGAAAGGAATATGAAACTACTGTAAGATAATTTATTATGATTTAGTTACTTCTGTAAAGGAATCACATTGTTTGTGGTTATCTAAGCACCAGCTCTTTATACTGTTATACTGATGGTCAGGCCCCTCTTTTGCACTGGGCCCTCTAGGCAAGTGCCCAGGGCCCCGCGATCTTCGGGGGACCCGGCCTGCACTCATAAAAAAACATTAATTGCAGCCACCGTTCCATTCTACGCATTATTAGTACCAGATTCAATGACAAAATAAGTGATTTGCAGTGCGATTTACAATAAGTTTATAGCCTCCCAGTTATGACATATTAGTATCTATGTTTCTCTTATTGTCTCTTATCTACACAGGGGCCCCGTGATCCTTATGTGCCCAGGGCCTCTAACAGGTTAAAGACGGCCATACTGATGGTCCAAGCATTATCAGTCTATAGTGTTCCCACTACTGGGACACAGGCCTCCTCTCGGTAAGAGGGAGTGGGCTGCAATCCACCACGTGGGCCCAGTATGGGTTGGTAGATGTGTCATGTCTTTGAATATTTGGTTGTAGGATATACCGGTTTCCTCATGATGTTTTCCTATACCACTTGGAGAGCAGTAATGACGAAATAGTTTACATGAAGTAAAGCGCCTGTCTGGGTTCGAATCTACGACCTGCAACTCTTAATTTGCGGCCGTTACCACTGGGCCACCACTGCTCACTGATGGTCCAAGAAAATGGTCTGTTCAACTGATCTGTGAAACCTACAGTACTATGATAATGATAACTAAGTCTAACTTTGACAAATGCATGCACTGATTGGACAGGTCCGCTCAATCTGTGTGGTTCTTTCCTCAAAAGACCATTTCAGACACCAATCTACATGGTCTTCACACGATCTGAGCAAGATTTTGTCTGGACTTTAAAAGAGACTGTGACCTCTGAGTTTGTTTCAACCTCAGTTCTCAGAATAGTCAGATAGGAAATGCCAACCTAATCTAGTTTAAAAATATATAATTGATGTGTAAAAGTGTTTGTACAAACCTACTTACAGAAAATAAATCATTTAAGCATCTTAAGCAGAAATGTTTTTGATTTTGTACCAAAAAAGTTTATGATTACTCTAAAGACACCACCCACAGCAACTGTTTGATAAGTCACATGAGAATAATTTGTTTCCATAATTCATTGTTCAGCTTAAAAACACTTTCGCAAATAAGTAACTCTAACTTTTCATAATACTTACTTACAAGGGCACTATACGGCTATAGCGGTCATAACAATATAACAATAAAACATCTATAATTCTCCCTCTCTATAATGCTCCCTCTGAATATCAGGACGGCAACCAGTCGGTTATCTTTTAAAGTGAAGGCACGTGAACATATCCGTCAAAAGTTGGCTGTAGCATCTCAGCGCTGATTTGCTGGTTTCGTTTTCTCCTCTACCGATAATTTTTTTCTCCTCACAGTTCATTTTGTTTATATGTATGTATGTATCTATCTATCTATCTATGTATTAGTATTTATTCTTGTATTTTATAAGTAGTCATTTCCTAGCTATTTATCCCGTATGTTGCACCTGCCATGTTTTGTCTCTGCACCACCCTAAGGTTGACTGGTAGAAAATGCCTCAGGCATTAAGTCCGCCTTTGTACAGTATTTCTTTTACTTGTGCATAAAGTTTTAATAAATAAATAAATAAATAATTGTTTCTTTCATGATTACCGCGGTGGAACCTGTTAAATCATTCCATTCCTAAAAGTTTTTCAGCCTGAAACTACATTAGTCTGAGAGTTTGGCCCCCCAGTCAAATTATAGTTCCTTGAAGGGTTAGGCAGAGATGTACTACCGCGGACACTCCCGCCTGACCACCACTAAATTCATTTTTGCTTGCACTTTAAAAATAGAAGTGCTCTCTAGCCCCACACCAAGGTCAAATAGTTCGTCCGTAAAATTCACAAAAGGAGTAAGTACACGTTTTGCGTAACTAATTGCGTTATCGCTTTCCTAATAGGCGAAAACTTTAAGGGAGCGTGGATTGGCGCCGCCGCCGCCAGGATTTAGGCGAAGAAATGTTTAAGTACCTAATCAGGCGGAAAAAGCCGCGATGATACCTGTAGTACACCCACATTCTACTCATTAATCAATACATTTACAAACAATCCCTAAACAAATATGTAATCCAATTTCAGGTATGAAACATGTGCTTGGGGTTGGAACAAGGACCGCAAAGTGGAGGAGATGACAGACGATGGAGCATGGTACCTCATTGCCAGAGAAAAGAATGGAACACTACTAGCTTTCTCACACTTCAGATTTGATATGGACTTTGGGGTTCCCGTTCTTTATTGGTGAGTAACAATAGAACTTTTTTACATTCAGTAAGTAACAATATGCATTACCGTAGCATGAAATTTGAAAGGCCTATATCCGGCACTGGACTGCTAGAGGACTATTGTGATAATGTAATTTACTTGTATATTATCTGTGCCTAAAGGCACATGTTGTTGTTGTTGTTACATGTTTGTGGTTATCCCATTTCCTCTTGTATCTATTAACCGGTTGAATGCCAGAATTACAGAAACAAAAAGCCATTGTGTCTCGCGTGGATCTACGTTCCGGCCATACTAAGGGTTAAGTAATAATTTTACTGACTACAAAAGTATATCTTTAAATTTTATAGAAATTTAAATTTACTTACGTTTTTTGCTATTTGCAGGCCAGTATCAGGTTGTATGTTGATTAAGGGAGAGCGCGAGCAACTTTTGTCTCAGCAACTAATTATCTCTCACATCAATCAAGTCTACGGGTTTATATGTAAGTGTGCGCATGTAGCGACGCGACAAAGAGCACTTTCATACTTTTGATGTGAGAGACCAATTAGTTGCTGAGGCAAAATTTGCTCGTGAGCAACTCCCTTAAATATGATTCGCGACCGTAACAAATAAGGCTTTACAGAATTATATCATCAGAATCAGTAATATATATATGATTTCATGAAATAGTCATTCAATAAAGTAATATGAACTTGAGAGATTTATTGATTTAAACAAATATTTGTTACGGCTGCGAATCGTGAGCGTCAAAATGAAGGGACCAAATCTCCAATGTCTGTAATACATATATAAAAAAATAGTAGATTTGCCTTTATTAATGCTACTACGATTAGATTTGTACGTTGTACCTACTTATTTCTTTAATTTTTTTGGCTCGTTAAAATAAACATTAACGGAAGAAATTTTGTACGATTAGAAGGTAGTAAATAGGTATTAAATATTTATCCTTCGAAGATTGAAAATAAATCGCCCATTTACCTGTTGCACTAAACAATTGAATCGTCAATTTGGAGGGACCAACTTATATAATCGATATCTTTAAAACGATATATGTTTGGGGCAACCAAAATCAATAATAATAAGGTAGAATTAAGGTATTATAACTCTAAGTAGGTAGAACATTCCAGGGAGCAGCCTATCAGTTTGGTCCCTCCATCTTGATATCATGATGGAGGGACCAAGCATTTTTTTTAAATATGATGTATATGATGAGGTAGGTAAAATTATAGCAAAGGTAGGAAATAGTAGATTAATGGTACTATTTTTTTATATATGTATGACAGACATTGGAGATTTGGTCCCTTCATTTTGACGCTCACTGCGAATCATATTTAGATAGATAAACAACCTGATTGAAATTGCAAAAAACGTAAATAAAATTGACTTTCGCGGGCCATCTTGAACATCCCCCTTAACATTTTTTACCTACTTACTTATTTTAATCTGAATTTTAATGTTAACTTATTTATAAATAATTATCATTAAGAATAAAGGTGTAAATAAAAATACTCAAACAATCATAACAGTTCTAAAATATTTAGAAAGAATATTTTATTTCTTTAGTTCTGTATTTTTGGTAATCATGTTTTACATTTTTATTCTTGTTGGCCGTTAAACTCTCAACAAGGGTTGTACTGATATTCATGTGTAATTTCTTAGTCTCATAATATTCGAACAGATAATACATTCTAAACAAATAACAAGCAAGAATTATCTGACTAGGGGGGTACTAACAAGGAACTTTGGTATTATGAAAAATGGACCATTGCTGTACAAAATGGATGAATGACTGTTATCAAGTAAAGAGTTAGGTAACAGTTCTATTAGATTTATATAAAATATTATGTTGTACCACAATGTGCAGACCACGTTCGCACGGTCGTAAAAATATCGCGGCGGGATTTCGTCGCGCACTGGATTTTCAACTCTTGGTGTTGAATCGAGCATTGAGAATCCAACAGAGTGCATTCTAGCGCGTCGAAAAAACATACTGTTGGATTTTCAACTCTCGGCGCTAACCAGTGGGTTGAAGATTCAGTGCGCGCAAAAATCCCGCCGCGATATTTTTACGTCCGTGCGACGTTGACTTAAGATATTATTTGCATATTTTCAGCTTAACAATCTTAAACAACATAAGTTTTTTTTTTTCAATTTTCATTAGTAAGGTGGGCCCACAAAGGTGCGACTTGTTTCATCACGATTCATAGAAACTTAGATATTCCAACACACCAAGTCGTGTCTTTGAGTGGAGCCTTCATTTTTTTTCTGTAATAAAATCGGAATTTTTGACTGAATAACACTGTAATCAACGATCTATAGAAATACATTTACAATTATCTTACAAAATAATATTTACACCTACATAATACAATGAGTCATTTAAAATCTATGTTCATAGCACTCATCAATTGGGTTTCACTTTATATTTCCACAAAACACACAAGAAAAAGCTAATGTTTCTTTTTAAAAGACTTTTTTCAAAGACTAGTTTTTCCTTAGGCCACCATTTTATACACCTTGTGCATAAGTATCTAAATAGCTGGTGTAGTATGAATATGGTAAGCAATGCTATGGCAGTACTTAACGTTACTACGTCGAGTAGCAAGTACTGTGGGTAGGTGAGGTCGAGAGCCGGCGACCGCAGATGTGAGGCCCCTTTGTGCCTCAGGACATATTCTATCCAGTAGACTCCCATGTCTAAAGGCTTCATAGGGCGGTCCAAGAATATGTCTTTTAACTGTACAGCTTTATCTTTGTATCTGAAAATATTATTGCTAACATCAGTAAATGCATAATGCTTTGCAAAAGTCGCTCAGAACTATGCAATTTCGCCGCAAAATGATAAGATGTTTCTCAGTAAAACTTATGTGACTTCACTATCACAATACCAGATAATTATAATCAATCAACCAATAAATAGTGTCAGCGAATGGTGCGTTGCCGAGTTCTGGCGCCTTTCCGAAAAAAAATCTGTTTAAGCAAATCAAGGGTGTCAATGTCAATAGTTCAATACAGTATCACAGGTACAGTCCCTGTACTTATACCACCCACCCACTGCGGCTTTCTTATAAGTTGTCAATACGGTGATAATAAAAGCAGACTCGCCCATTATCTACGTATCGCATTATGTCAGTGGAGGTTATCTACACGGACCTTATTGTCTCGAACCATCGAAGCCTCACAGGTCTATCATAATTCACAATTGTTTGTTTCAATACTAGCAAGCAGAGCAATGCCTTCCTCGTCTTGTCAAATCAATTAGCGTTAAAAAGACGCCCTGCGGACAATGTTTTGGGACCTTGCCCTTCGTATTCGATACTACATACCGTTGATCTGAGAGCAAAGCTCGTAATTTTCGCCTCCACGTGTCTTTGTCAGAATCTTTGAGCGCGACTATCTCTGCAACGCCCCGGTCGGCCATCGCTCGTGCATTCAGAGCCTGGTCTGCGTACAGCGGTACCATAAGCATTGGTACTCCACACGCCACTGCTTCTTGCGTGCCCAGCAGACCACCATGAGAAATAAACAACTTCACGTTCGGGTGACCTGTCGGAATAACTCATGTTTATTGTTTGTCACTGGTAGCCGATAACTCGCAATCAATCTGTCAGAATGAAAAATATATTAATGGGTTGTTGTAAGTGTTCATTGATCGCTTCATTTCGAGCTTATCTTAGTCATATACAAAAACGTGATTAAAAGATAAAAGGGCTATCTCCAGTCGTACCTACAGGGGTCTGGTTTAGTCGATAGTGACAGTGAAATGAAACTGATTACTCCGACTCACATAAGGTTGCGTGCTGCGGTATCCATTCCATTGTGTAGGCATTGTCTGGCACTGTGAGGTTCTGTGCCAGCATGCGTCGGTCCATCTTGATGAACACCGCCTGGGGCAGCTCCGACAGCACACTGAATATTCGAGACAATATGTCGCTTGGTATCGTTTCTATCCTGGACATTGATCCGAAACTCCAGTAGATCACGCCTTCTGTTGATGCATCCAGCAGCTTCTGCATTTGCTACAAAGTTAATTAAGTTGTTAATATTATTTTTACTTGCACTTGAACGCTACCAATAATAGTGGAGATAGGATAGGTAAATGCTTGAAGCCTCACCAGCAAGGGGTGGTCAAAGTTTGGGGGTTTGTGTAGGGTTCGATTAGTCGCTATTCGAGTCGGATTTGATATTCGATATTCCATAATAATAACATTATGAACACGGCTAAATGAATCAACTTTTGACACTATCTGTTGTCAAGAGGGTCTTAGGTCCTGCCTCGGAGCGATACGCGGTTCTCTATTGCATTTTGAAATGTAGGTTAAAATGTCTTCTTGAATCGACGGTCCTGTTCTATGAAATAGATGAATGACTATTGTTTATGTAGACATATTAACAGTTTAGTAATAAACATGAACTTTCTCAAGAATCGTGCTCCAGTCGATAACTTTATCTAACATTTTACTGTATAATTGTTTGTGTTGTTTTTCTGACATCATTTCATTATTCCGTTGAAGATTTTAATTGCATTGATGTTGATTCATTATTATTGTTTTACTTTTAATTACGCCTTTAATTAGTCGATGCCAGTCACCAAGCTGTGGGTAGTCTGAGTTCGTATTTCTTGGCTAGATTTCAGGGTTTACATAACCGGCAACTAATTAGCTTGTAAGTCATAATCAGGTTCGACATTTCCTGTATACTTAACTAGCGAACCGCCCCAGCTTCGCACAGCTAATAGGACTTGACAAAACTTCGAGATTTCTTTCTCATATAACCTTATACATGTTATGTAAGGTTAAATGTTTTCTATTTTCCGGAATAAATTCTGTAAATCATGGTGAAAACCGTATCAAAATCCGCTGCGCAGTTTAGAAGAACAGGGGAAAGCGCACACGGACACACACGAAAACTTATAATACAACAAATGGCATAGGTCACCACAATCACGTTCAATTTTGCTGATACGTTTATGAGCAATATAACGATCGTATGATGTCTAGACGTAGATGGCGCAGAGGGTTCACTTAAAACCAGTGATTCTGCTAGCTAGCAGTTAAATAAAGTAAGGTTTCGAGAAAATCATAAGTATGGAAATGAAACGATGAAAACACCTCCCGGGATGTAAAACTTTCCTAATGACCCATTTGCCTTTAAAAATTGCATATGCACCAACCAGTGGTAGTGGAGATTACTGTTGACTATGAACTTTGACAAATGTGAAACTACGCGAACAATAGCAATAATTGAGATAATTTCAGCGGACACGCGGTCTGACTGACCCAGTGACATGTGCGCCTACCGCATGCCGCGCGCTGATACGAACGATGATTAAAATGCATTAGAGGTGATTTCACTCACTCAATCACTAATAGCGATATCAAATGATTAACGAGCCAATTAAATTACTATTATATACAAATGGTACTCACGCGAGAAAGAACTGGAGAGTCGTCCAAATGCAGTCCTCCGACTTCTACTAGAGCAGGCACTAGAGGCCGTACTTCGTTAATGCTGAAATGACTGTTGGACAGAACCAAACTATAATTTTGGGCCAAAGATTCCAACTTTGGTCCGGGCCCAAATAACCGATCCGCGATAGCCTGGAAAAGAAAAAGTTTGTTAATAACCACTACAAACAGCAACTTATTCATTCTGTATCTAACATATCCCAAAGAACACTACTAACCTGTGATGGAATTTGTGATTTGTATCTGTATAAAACCTTCGCTATTATAACCGCCATCGTGTTTGCGAATCTTTCCCATAGTGACATTCGTTGTCCGTATCCGACCATGTAAGACGGAACATAGGTAGTTGCATCAGGATTACCTAGTTGATCATTAACCCAGGGCAGTGGTACACTTGATAGAAAACCGACCACCGGTGCTCCATATTTCTTGCCGAGCGGAAGGAAACAGTCGCTCCCGAATACTTCAACTATGACCAGATCGAAGGTCTCCGTAGAATTGAACAGTGCTTTGACGGCGGGCACTTTGGCAACATTCTCACAGGCGTCAACGCATTCATGCATTATCTGTTCTAAGTTCCGGATAAAATCAGGTTTTATGGAATCGTGTTGGATTGTGAGATTGTTGACGATTTCAGGTCTGGTCCCAGCGAGACTTATTTGGTGCACGTTCGGTAGAGGGTTTTTCTGAAATATAAATACTTAATTGAACAATCATCTTTACTCCTAGGTAGGTAAATTAAATCCTGAAGAAAGAGCCGGACCACCGTTCCGCATAGGTACTACATATTTATAATAAACATGATCTAGGACAAGGTGGATTCCATTGCCTTCAAGTTCAAACCCTAGTCTGTTATAATAACCCAGCCATGTTGTGCGTTAGTGCCCTTAGACAAAATGGCGCTACCTAACGGTTACATGGCTTCTTCAATTAATTTCAAATGGTTGCATGTCCTGTTTACATAATTAAGAATGTTTTGCAAGAAAACATGCGGCACACAACCCGGTAGACTATACGTGGCAAATGATAGCGCTCGGTGATAAATACGACAGACGCCAGACGGACTAAAGAGCAACCGAACATGATTATGAAATAAATAAGCTTCGGCCACACCATAAAGTTTTGTGTATTCAGGATGACTTTCTTCTTAGCGGTGTCGATGGCAATCTAAATTGAGCTGGCCCAAAATTTAGCTACGAGTTTAGTACCTTCAGTAGAGTCCATCAGTTTCTATAAAGATGACTTTGATAAAAGTATAGTCGTGAAGTGTATGTTCGAAGTCTAGGAGAAGAACAAAGTTGGTTTGAAAAACAAAATTAGAGTTATTTAGATTAGCTATATAAACTAGGCCGCGTTCCCACTATGCCCGACCGAACCGGAAATGCTGAACAGTATGAAGCTGTCGGTCTTATGCCGGATCCGGTTTAGTCGCTGCGGAGCGCCGGACGGTTGTAATAATGAACGAGCTCGCGCCGGTATCGACGCCCGGCGACACCCGCATGCAACTAAATAGCAACAACTCACCTTGCTCAAGCTCATCTCGCTTATACAAGCTCATCTCGCTTGTTCAAGCTCATCTCGCTTGTTCAAGAGAGACTAGTTCTGTGGGATTAAAGCCTAGACGACTATAAAGAACAAACTTTGAAGATTAACAACAAACACAACAACACCTTCGTCGTCCATCGCGCTCTCAGGTCTGACTGAGGTGAGAATTATGATGAATTATAATGTCAATATACAGTTTATGTGTAAGATTTTGGTGGATATAGTTGTTCGAATGTTTTGTCTCTAGATGATATACCATTTTTAATCCTGTCTGACCTCGGAGAAGTCTCAGAAACAAACATAAAGAAAGATTAAGGCTTCTTTTTTTTTTAAGTCTATCTTTTTTTTTTCATTTAGGACCAGATTAAGTGGGAAAATGGTCGAAAATAAAAATTAAGAGTGCCCTTTCCAATCGCTGCTATTGGTGCAGTTCTCTAAAAAGAACCAGCATGATCATGAAAAGTGAAAGAAATACAGGGAGTGATTCGTTAAGAAAAGGAACTGGCTGGACAGTCGTCGTGCCAAAACTGAGTGACGACACCAACATACTCGTATCTTTAACATAGAACAAGTTAAAGTTTTGTATATGTCGCAGCCAACTGGTTAAATTACCAGTTTAGTTAACCGCCTGGATTTTTTTTTTGTAGTAGTAGTAGTAGTGCTCACCTCGCTTCGCTCTCTCGGCTCACGCGCGACTGATCACAGTTCTAACCTAACCTAACCGAGTAGGTCGGGGTGCCCTGGCTTAGTTACTGCGACCAATGCGGCTCTCGCGTGATTGGTTACAGTTCCAACCTAAACTATAATTGAATATCATTCAGGCCATTAGTTGAACGGCCGCCGTTTAGTTACAAGGCTAGGCGGTTAACTAAACGGCTAATTAAACCAGTTGGCTGCGACATATACACTACACTTTTTTCACCTATACCTACGTACCTAGTCTTCTTGTAAACATTTTTTTATCTTATGTCCTCTACCTAACCTACTGAACTAACAAAATATTCACATTAATGACTACGACTAAGTGTAAAGTTCGTCATTATTATTTTGAACGTATGTACCTACTCGTAGATATCTATTTGACCGTTGATTCACACTTGACTTATTGTCTATAACTATCAGAAAGTGGGTGTCATCGACTGATCATTGACCTCCATCATGATTACTTCATCATTCACCGCTGTTATTATATCGTTGGACTATGAGAGTGCCAAAACGTGGACACTGACAGTCGGGCTGATTCACAAATTCAAGGTCGCTCAGCGCTCTATGGAGCTAGCCCGCTCCATAGAGAGCTGAGTGACCTTGGCAAGCCGTCGGTGCTCACTATGCATGTCCATTTATCGTCAGCGTCTTGGTATGCGTGACCGACGGTACGCGACCGACGTCAGCGTAACACAAGCTTCTATAGTGATCCATACAACACTGATGACCGTGCCTACACACGGCGAATAAACCGTAATGAAATGAAATGAAATGATTTTATTTGTAAGTAGGTTTGTACAAACACTTTTACACGTCAATCATGTTTTTTTTTAAAACTAGATGAAGTCGGCGTTTCCTATCTGACTACTCTGAGAAGAAAGGCCGAAACAAACTCAGAGGTCACAGTCTCTTTTAAAGTCCAGACATAATCTTGGTCAGGTTATATGAAGACCATGTAGATCGATGTCTGAGGTGGTCTTTTGAGGAAAGAACCACACAGATTGAGAGGACCTGTCCAGTCAGTGCACGCATTTGTCAAAAATCGTGCAGCTCAACTCAAGACTTAAGGAGCTCAACGATTCGACGAACAATACCAAAGAAAGGACATTTGGGTAGGCCACATAAATAACTCAAACTGCCAGACCATGAAAAAAAAACAGAACAGAGAGAATAAAAAAAATAAAAAAATATATATATATGTAAAATGACCCACATCGTCTTCACATTCACAATGAAAAAATAATATAATACTTTACAAAGTAAGCAAATGTCATTGTTTAAAAAAAATCATCAATGTCAATGTGTATATAAAAAAGAAAAAAATAATTCAAAATGCAGAAATTGGAAGCAGCTCAATCCCAAGCCTTTTTGTCCTCAATATAATCTTTAACGGTATAAAAGGCTTTCTGGCACAACTTACGTTTAATGAAAGATTTGAATTTATTAAGGCTTAGATCTTGAACGTGGCTTGGTAGTTTATTGTAAAAGCGTATACATTGGCATCTGAACGAGCCACCTATTTTCTTGAGCCTGGTTGTAGGTACAACATATTTGTGTTTGTTTCTAGTATTTATATTATGGATATCACTGTATTTTTTAAACAATTTTATATTTTTATGGGCATATAAAAGATTTTCATAAATGTACTGAGAAGGCACAGTCATTACATTAATCTCTTTAAATTTGTCTCTGAGAGAGTGTCTCGGACTTAATTTATAAATTGATCGAACAGCTCGCTTCTGCAAAACAAAGATAGTCTGAATATCGGCGGCATTTCCCCACAATAGAATACCGTACGACATTACACTATGAAAATAGCTAAAGTACACTAAACGAGCAGTCTCTATATCAGTTAAATTACGAATTTTTCTAACAGCGTATGCTGCAGAACTTAGCTTTTTTGACAATTTATCTATATGTGGACCCCACTGAAGCTTAGCATTCAAAGTTATGCCCAGGAATACTGTGTTGTCTTCAGGATTCAATTCCTCGCCCTTTATTAACACATTAGTTTTCACCTGCCTTACGTGGGGTAGCGTAAACTTAATGCATTTGGTTTTCTTCTCGTTTAGAAGCAAATTATTAACATTGAACCAGTGGACTACTTTCGAGATCGCGCTATTTACATCGTCAGTAACCAACTGCTGACGTTTAAGTTTAAACAAAAGAGAAGTGTCATCTGCAAACAACACTATATCATGATGATCCTTTATGAGGTACGGCAAGTCATTAATATAAATGAGAAACAAGAAAGGACCAAGAATTGAGCCCTGTGGGACTCCCATTGTTACTATAGATCCGGGTGATCTTTTTCCATTAACGTCAACGCTCTGAATCCTTTTACTCAAGTATGAAATAAGAAGATCCAGAGCAGTGTTTCGGATCCCGTAGTGGCGGAGTTTCCTGATTAACGTTTCGTGAAGAACGCAATCGAATGCCTTGGACAAATCACAAAAGATGCCCAAGGCATCGCATTTATCTTCCCATGCATTATAAATATGTCCTAATAGTTCAACGCCGGCATCAGTAGTTGAACGACCCCTTGTAAAACCAAACTGTTTGCTATGTAATAATTTATGTTTATTAAAAAATCTTTGCATTTGGTCTAAAATTAATTTCTCAAAAATTTTACTAAAGGTAGGTAGTACAGAAATAGGTCTATAATTTGTGGGGTCTGATGTACTACCTGATTTGGGTTTTGACGTAGTTTTTCACAGCAAGATAAACGTGTGTGTACAAAGGGCCTAACACTAAATCCAGCCCTAGGGTCACCTAGTTTAGTAATCCTGTAGTTATTGAATGGGTGATACCATTCGACGCACGAACAAGTAGCGCACTACTTATAGCTCGAAGATCTTTTTCGCCTGTGTCACCATATGTAGGTACGCGCAGTGCCGGATTAGCCCATAAGCAAATTAAGCAATTGCTTAGGGCATCACGTCTCGGGGGGCACCATAAGGCACAATCAGCACCGAAACAGTATTTACAGTAGTACATGAAAGGCAAGGCTGTTTATCAGCAAGATATTACAAAACCCTAAAGTCAGTCTATAGCTAGAGATGTGCGCTAATCTATACAAATCGCTCGTCGTTGTTTTGAAAAATACGAGGTGACTAGTGGGTAGGAGGGCCTACAGGCGGGGATTGCTTAGGTAGGGCATCACGTAGTCTTAATCCGGCACTGGGTATGCGAACTTATAGAATGTAAAATAACGCGGAAATAGGGTGGGGAATAAAGTCGTCGAGCTTCAAGTACGCATACTTTGCTCCCTCTATCACCCACTTTTATTCCAATTTAAATAACTAAGGAGTAAGGAAGCTTCTAATTCATCAAAGAAAATGTTATCTCCGTAAGTATTTTCTGAAAAGTTCTAGCGTAAAGGGCAAATTATAGTCGCGAGATAGTCTTAAGGCAAAAGCGCCAGGGTAGCCCGGGAAATTCTTTTTTTTTTTTTAATTTTTTGCAATTTGCTGGTCAGTATTAAGTTGTACGCTAATTAAAATATGATTCGCGGCCGTAACAAATATGTATGTACAGAATTATAATAATTAAAGTCACCAACACAACTCTCTAACACCAAGTAGTCCCCAAGAATGACTATTTCATGAAATCTTGACATTTGGGGATTATACTAACTTAACAAGTTGTATTACTGATTGTAATGATTATAATTTTGTAAATACATATTTGTTACGACCGCGAATTATATTTTAATCAACGTACAACTTAATACTGACCAAAAAAAGTTTTAAAAAACGTAAAAAAATAATTTGAATTTCGCGGACTACCTTAGTGCTTCCCCCTTAAGGAAAATGAGTCGCTATGGCAATCTTATGCGTTCTACGAATCCGTAATCAGTATTCGATTCGCCTGCACTTGACGACCTTTATGAGTCGATCGCAGAAAAACTTACTTTAGGAAAGATAACATGAGTACTTGTACAAGCCTAATGAGAAAAATATTTTTCAACACACTTGCTCGTAAAGTGGCTCTTATTGAACCGCTTTAAGGTCCATAATGGAGTGTATTACGAACGCGTGCTTTTTCTTTACTTTAATCCACATGTGCTGTAATACCACAGATAACTATTTACTAGTCGTCGGAGACGCGCGCTTTTTTAATCTCATCAAACCCTGCGTTCCGAATTGGGAAATAATCGATGTGTTCCGAATTGGGAAATAACCGAATTAGCGTGAGCACGATAACGATGTCCCGTGAATCGTCATAGATGACGTCATGACATTCGCCATCTTGCGATAATGCCGACCATGCCCTAGAATAATATCACCGTGAGCGCTGTCAAAAATGACAGTGTGTGTATGAGGTTGTGTCAGTGTGTGTTTTGTTTTGAGTTGCATCATCTTTAAATTAAACTAACGTGGCATTTTTGAAATTGTGCTTCTGGCTGACAGTCGCCACCTAACCAAAGAAGAAGAACTGAAGAAGAAATGTGGTGTTTATACAAAGAAATACTGTAATAATATCTTTTTTACATTGTGTAAGCACTGTCATGTGAGCGCGTTCACGAGTGTTCCGAATTGTTGCCAGCTCTCAGCAGTCATAATAGTACCTAATATCTAAATCGGAACGCATGTGAGATGATGCATGGACGTAATATTACGTCCATGAAGATGATGTGAGCGCTGTGATGTGAGCGATTATAGCTAATTCGGAAAGCGCCCAAAGAGAGTCATGCCAAAAGAAAAAATCCGCGGGCTATATTTTTTTTTTTTTTTTAATATTCTGTATTGTCTTTGGTCGCAAAATGAACTCGTAGGGGACCACAGACAATTTAAGGTGAATGCGCAGTGGTAGACCGCGAAATTCTTAGGTTTTTTGCAATTTTCAGGTCGGTGTCAGGTTGTATCTTGATCAAAATATGATTTGCGGCTATAACAGGTACCTCTTTACAGGATTATAATCATTAGAAACATTAATACATATTTCTAAGTTAGATTTGTTCCATAGGAAAAAATTTCTTAAGGAAAAGTTCTTAAGGAACAAATCTAACTTAAGGATTAAATTCTAATGACTATAATTCTGTAAATACATATACATTATAGGTAGTCGCGAATCATATTTGATCAAGATACAACCTGATATATAATAAGGTGAATACCTTAAATTGACCGGGGTTCCTTCCGAAACCAAACGGAAAAGACCCTGACTGGCGTTCTATTATTGCGGATTCTCACTGAACGAATGTATATTTCTCTATGCCAATTTATAGTACTTTCTAGTTCCATAAATAAAACTACAATTTGACGTACAACACTACAATCAGTCTAAACATTAGCTAGTTTATGTTTATTATATTTTTTCTATAGGCTGTTTAGCGGTTTTGTCTGTGCCATAGATTAATATATTTAAAATGAGTCAATGTTGCGCGCGCATCGCTAGTGCTGGCTAGCACGGCGCGCGGGAAAACAAAACCAGCGCGCCATTTTCCATACAAGTTAATATTTAACAATACAAGTCTGTTTTTATTTCCTCGCAAGTGTGTTGAAAAATGTCGTATGAAACGCGTGTGCATTAATCAATATACACTCGGCTTTCTTATCGCTCTCGCCTGCGGCTCGCGCGAATAATATCGCCTCGTGCATAATGATCAACTTAGCACACATGTATCATAATGTACTATTATGTTGCAGATTAAATATTTCTTACTTTTTCGATAAAATTAAAAGCCTGTGCCTACTCAAAAAACATTTAAAACACGCCTTTATTTATTTACTAGGCGACCTACCGCTACTTTGCCCGTAGATAATTCCTTTTTAGTTAGAAAAGTAAAATCGTTACGCAATCAGTATAAGCGATGACGCCATCTTCCAGGCCGGTTTCAAAGAAGGCGGGAAGATGCGAAAATAACACCTATCTGTTGGATGTTCACCTCTTCACCGCTTTGGTGGAAAACGGCCCTAAGATCGAAGAATGTCCAAAACGCGGGCGAATTTTAAGCTGATAATTTTCTACAGCTGGTTTGATACAGTTTTTATGGCTCTTTAATTTTATTTTAAATAAAAATAGTATTTCGTCTTTTAAAATATTTCCAAATGAAAATCAGACCTAGGTATTTTAACCGGTCAGCTCCAAATATGGCCATCTCACTGTGGCTATGTGGTCTTTTCACCTTACTCGTGTAAGTGCGATAGGGATTCGCGTACGTTTTCATCCATAAAATCCTAACTAATATTATAAATGCGAAAGTAAATTTGTTTGTTTGTTACCTTTTCACGCCTAAACCACTGAACCAATCATCCTGAAATTTTGCATATTCGTTGTCAGGTGTACCGAAACGGACATTACCTTTCATTCCGAAAAAAGTGCTGTTCCCGAGGAAAACAACAATAGCGTTAATATTATTATAATAGATGGCGTCACGTGTCTTTCGAATCATGATTGAATTATATTAGAAATCACGGGATCGAGATTTATGCGGGTGAAACCGCGGGGCGCAGCTAGTATTTAAATACGCATCAAAAATAAAACCCTTATAAATTTCAAAATAAACGGTACAATAAAAAACTGAGCAGCGAAATTAGGCTCATTCATTGTATAGGTACAAATATACATACCAATGGGAAGTGCGTGATGACTGTGAGATGGTGGTCCCTCCGGGCCAGTGCATCGAGGAGCCGCCCGTACATGGCGTGATGGCTCTTGGTGTTAGTGGGCAACACGGCCAGAAGGCGTGCGGCCTGCGCCGCCACCGCCCACAAGAGAATCAGCCATAGGAGCCACGGCCTCATCTCTCTGCTGCTCGTCTCCGTTTGCGAGGCCGTCTAGCCTGAAACCGCCGAACTCCCTACAGCTGATAAAGGCTTACGTCACCGCAGATAACAGGAGCCACGGGTATCTCCTATCCGCCACCCGCGCTCCCCGGCTCCGCCCTCCCGCTAAGGAAACTTTCTACTACAACTTTTTCGTGATTTCTCATTGCTAGTTTGATTTCCGGCGCAAGAGTCATCGTGAAGTTCGGCTGTTAGAATAAAATAGCACGAAGTGATTTTGCTCTGTTAATTAAAATGATAGATATGTAAAATGTGCAGATTCAGTGCATTCAGAATTTAGCAATACTGCGTGTGTGACGTGTATTTCATTTGAATGGAGCTTATGCATTGAAGCGGTAGCTCCTTGGAATAAATTGACAACAGTGTAACGTTTCGATCATAATCGAAAGCTCTACCTTTTTCAAAGGTGAAGGTGTAGTGAACTAGTGACGGTATACCTGCGTAGAATCAAACTATTTTGTGTGACGTACAAGAAAGTTACAGTTTATTTCCCTGGAATTTATTTGTGAGCTACAACAATTAAAAGAATTATATCAATCCATTGGGTGCAACAAACTTTTAGTGCCGTCCTATTTGACCGTCGCGCGTCAGTCTAGGTTAATCAACGTACGTGCGTACAAATTATATCATCAAGCGAGGGCAATGGCCTCTCGTTATGTAAATTTTCTGTTTCCATTCAGTTTAAGGAATGAATGCAATAACTTAGGAGTACAACCAAAATGTTCAACTTCGGAAAACAAAAAATATGTTATCTTACCAATACCATCGGTAAGAAAACAAGACTTCTTTAGATCTAACAACACTATGTTTTTCGCCTGCTGATATGCTGATTACTTAAAAGTTATTTTATGCTAATAAAATATAGCACTTCTTACCCATAAAATAGCCCGCAACTTCGTTCACATACAACCGAATTTTCATGAAAGTCTTAGCGGATTGCTACCCACACTGAAATTATACGTTTGTGGGCTTTATAGTTTCTGAGACTGCGTCAGCCAGGTAGTAATTCGTTTTTAGGAGAGAAGACTAGGTGTTGACCACACCTTCGTCTGCCTGTTGTATTGTACAGTCCACATGTTGCTTAAAATATGTATTACTTCGAACAATATACCCATTTTCAAGTGTGCTGGAGCGGCTGCTGTACCTGCAGAGAACCTCAAATCTTCAGGAGTCCTGGAGTCAGGGTTATTGCCTTCTTTTCGAGACATCGCCAACCGACTGATCGACTCTTCGCGTGACCAGAGAGCTGGTCTATCATTCGGACAAAAAATGAGCATTGATTCAACGTGACAATAATTCTCAGCCTTTTGGCCACTTGTGCTATCGACAGTGATATGGTCGATATGGATTAATGTTTGATGTCTTTTAAGCTTGAAAACAGAATTTGCACGGTCTATGTATGTATACCTATTATTTTGTGATTGTGTTGGTCTATATATTAGTTTAGAAACGATAGATGGACTGTGTGAGAAGCAGATGAGTATTGACTACTGAGATAATGGCAAATAGATGCAATCATGCGGGGGACCCATTTGAGTTTGCAAATATAATAAAAATGATATGGGTCGTGCCTGCTTTCAACTTTTATTTAATTTGAAATGGGCTTGTTTATAGCTTCTAAGGTTTTTTTAACTTAACTTTTTTACCGCAGTCGGGTTTTTTAGTTTTTTTTATTACCAGCTTTTTAGTTTACAAATGTGAAAGATTTTGCTGACGATTTAGTTCTTGGTATTGATTTTTACGATTTATCACTTCGAATTACTTTTAACCATATAAGTTGAATATATTTTTGTAATCGCCTTTAAAAACCCTTCATTTTGATATACCACTCGATGGCATTAGAAGAAAGAAAAAAATTCGAATTCCACAATATGCCCAAATCCGCCATTTTACTTTGTTTTTTATTTTAATGTAACCAGTGACACTCACGTTACCAAGACAAATCTAAAGACGTATAATTTATCAAAATCCGTTCACTCGTTTAGAAGTTACGAGGGAACAAAGAAACGGACATACATACAGATCAAACACATAACCCTCCTTTTGGGCTTCGTCGCAGACGGGTAAAAAGTTGAGAGGTATCGTGGGTCACTCGGTTGGAACGAAGTTTCATTCGCTGTAGGTATATAAATTATATTGATATTTATATGTATACATACAGGGAATTACACTACTTTTTTTCTTTCTTTTACCCATACCGAATGTGATTCCTACCTAGCCTCTTACTACAAAAATATATGTCTCATATTTTTATCACGTCAAGTTTTTTTAATATACCCTCATTACTCGTTATCATTCGCTCTTGTTGCGTTAAGGCTCCTACAAACAGGCGCGACACGCGACGCGAATACTTTTACCATTTTGGTACGGAACCCTAAAAAACTTTTTAACAAAAAAAAAACCGACTTCCAAAAAAAACACTACAAACTGAAAAATAACTTTAATTTCGGAAGTCGGTCTCTTAGGGATCAGTATTTTAGTTTTTGCCACCGACTTCCGAAATTAAAGTTATTTTTCAGTTTGTAGTGTTTTTTTGGAAGTCGGTTTTTTTTTTGTTAAAAAGTTTTTATTTCTCGCTTTTTCTGTTTATAATTTATCTAAGTTACAATAGCCTAATGTCAACTTGCCCATCGCCTTTTTATAAAATATTCCTTTTCTCGATGCAGGGACGTTAATTGTTGAGGAGTTCTCCTTTTATTAGTTTTTAGATTAGATGCTGATAATCCTGGCTGCAGCATCAGGCCAGACTTATGTCAACATTGCATTGAACTTAAAATTAGTCCTGTTTAAAATGAGCCCAAACACGACTACGGTGCTGTAATTTCAAGGTTTGTACTTTTTCTGATGCTCCTGGCTTCAGCATCAGGTCTTCGGTGTTCCTCAGTAACAGTACGTTTATCCACACATCGAGCCCTTTTCTATGAGCCTAAACACGATATATCTGCTGTTAGTTGTCGAGGACTTAGGTACTCTGCAGACTATCCTGACTGCAGCATCAGGTCATGACTTGATGATCATGAGACCAAATGTGGCAAATGCCCTATCAAACATCAAAACAATTTACTACACAAACAGTCCTTGCCTGTTCGAGTAACTTCTTACTGTTAAGGAGTTGTACCTTCCATCATCAGCCCAGCTACCTGAGATGGTGACAACCATACACAAATACACAAGATACCTACTTCATAAAATATGCGAAAAACAATAAGTGAGCCTATAAAATTTGAGGGTTGCCCTCGATTTCTCTAAGATCCCATCATCAGATCCTAACTTGGTGACAATGGGACCACCTCAGAACTATCTACTTTCGAACAAAAAAAGAATTTTGAAAATCCGTCGACAATTGGCGGAGTATTCGATGAACAAACATACAAAAAAAAAAAAACATACAAACACCCGAACATAGTACCTCCTCCTTTTTGTGAAGTCGGTAAAAAGAGGACACCATTGGACAACATTGTGCAATATAATGAACTTGGTGCTTTATCAGAGGTGATATATTATTTTTAAGCTGTCCCTATTTATTCTACATTGTTATATGTTATCGAATTTCTAAACCATTATCGTTTTAATCAACGTGTAATTAGTAAACTCATCATAAGGTCAAATTGGAGTTCAATTCTTAAGAAATCACTCGCCAGTGCAGTGATTTATTATCTTACGACGTAAATTATTACATATGAAGTTAGCTGTAAAAGAAAAAAGGTGATAAGAATGTTCTGTTAAACCGCTTGCGGTTTGGCATAATAATTATTATAAGATTTCGCATTGCAATTTGCGAGTGGTGAACTCTGCTTCTAACTCTCCTTATTACTAACGTAGGGCTATCTTTGGGCTTGGTAACTAGCGTTCCCGATATGCGTGGAACGTCCCGATTTCCAAGGGTCTTTAATATGAGTAACTGTACCGTCCAGTTGCAATAGTGCTAATAAAAGTACATACATAAAAAATAAAAGTTGGACTCATGCGAAGACTTGTATGGATGATAGAAAAGTTGGACTCCTGAAAAAGTTGGACTCTTGCGACCAGAGGCAGCCTTGATCGAGACGCCGAATGTCCCGATTTTTCACTAACCTTCTTTAGCAGACTAAAGACAAAATTATCGGAACAAACGGATCAAAGTACAGATACTTTGATCGGATAATATTGTCAGAAAAAACGAAACCCCTTGAACTGAGAACTGGGTAATACGAAACCCCTTGGTAAAACTGGTTGTCAGACTTTCAGGCTTCTGACGATCCGTAACGACTGTCAAAGGTCCACTAATAACAGCCAGGACCAAAGGCTTACGTGCACTGAAGGAACTACTATGTAAGTAAAGATGGTCACTCATCCACGGACCAACCGCGGCAAGCGTAGCTTAACCTGATCGATTAACCCGTGCGGCTGTTATTACTTAGCCACAGCCCCCTTAGAAAGAAACTCGAGCAGGTTGATGCAATTAAAATACCACAAGCCTTCAATACTGTTTATATAATATTACCAGCAAGATAGAAAATCGTGCGCGGGCATAAATCACAAATTTTCCAACAAGGGTTCGATTGGTTTACAATGTCACACTCACAACGATGAAAGCTGGCATGAATCCTACCGGATTTTTTATTATTGCCAAATAGGTCTGCTCTTGACTTAGATCACGCATGATGGAAAGCGATGGATGAGATCTACGATGGTACGAGCGTGCCCAGAAGATGTCTGTTCACTTTTGCTTTGAAGGTTGACGGGCATAAGGAGGATCATACGATCTGCTCTTGGATGGCGCTGAAGTCAACATTTTAAGTTTATTTTGTTTTATGTGTAATTGGCACATTAGTAAGTCATAGAAGTAGTTGACGCGGTTATCGGACATTACACTTTATTGAATTTGGTCATAACATTGCCTTAAAATCCACCCAATTCGACACATAATCCTAAAATAAAATCTGCCATTGAATACAGGTCGTTTACAGACACAGACGTAAGCGAGTACTTCCATACGTTTACAAGAATAGACCACTAGGTGGCGTGTATTTAAACAAATGAGCCGCCTGCTACGATATGATAGGAAAAACCTTCGATCAATAATTGATCGAAGGGAAAAACAATGAATAATAAAATGCGTTCCTTGCGAAGCATGTGTGGTGTGAATACTGTGCGTGGAGGAGAAAACAGACGCTGGCAGAAGTTATACTTTGCCCGCGCATAATAAATGTGGGGGAGAAGCGCTGACTACCATTAGTCGGGATATCAATCAAGTGCGATGGTACCCTTGTAGTGCGTCTGGTAATCCGGTAGTGAGAGAGAGAGAGATGGTGGGATCAGCATGGTATGGATTCCTCGTTAGATTAAGGGGCTTACACGACCTAAAGCGCGGTCTTTATCGAACTGCATAGAAAAGAAAGAGAAACGCGATGACACAACGCTGGTAATTTATTGCAAAATATGAAGTATCTATTTACAAAAAATCTATTGTTTGGACTAAAAAAATTAAAACACTTGTCCTTTATTAAGTTGCTTGTAGAATAATCTGACAAAAAATCAGGATGATTGTACGAGTATGTATATTAGTATTTTTTGTTTTTGTAAAAAGAGAGTTTTAGAGGTAAATTCATGTTTTTTTTATATCAAATCAAATGTACATATTATGTTTTCAAAACACTCTACCTAGCATATATCCTGAAGAATACCATATATTTTTCTAATTTTGTTTACTGTAGTCGATCATATACTTTCGTTGTTTCTAAAACTTGCGTTTTTTGCGTTTAGGTCCTGTAAGCCCCTTAATTGTGATTGGTTTGTGGTCGGCGTAATGCCCCCGTGACTCGGAATGTGCGTTAAGCAGTTGGTCCTGTGCTTGCTCTCTCTACTGTCGTGTCGGATTGCCGTCCCATCGCACTATGAGAGTAAGGGAAACGGGGAACGTATTTTCTTTCTTGTTTAGGGAAATATGTGCGCAGACCCAGGTGCACTCTACCTGGGTCTGCGCACATATTTATGCACCACACGGGCCCAGTGCGGTTTGGCAGATGTCACATGTCTTCGAATTTTTGGTTCTAGGGACATGCCGGTTTCCTCACGATGTTTTCTTTCACCGCTTTGAGATTGACCGCCATGGCCGAAATACGGTCTGGAGGATTTTAATTGTAATTAATTATGTGTTAGTGACTTGAACAGTGTTACTTTATCAATGTACCTAATTGTTTCAGTTACGAGGTTCAGGTGGAGGCGGAAGGTCGCCGGCGCGGCCTGGGACAGCGCGTACTCATCGTATTAGAGAAGCTCGCTGCCGCCACGCGCATGCGCTGCGTACGCCTCACTGCGCTCACGCATAACCCCTCTGCCTCCGCGTTCTTCAGAGCGTGCGGGTAAGATAAAAATTGTTGTGAATTTGTGATATAATTTGGGCATACAATAACTACTACACACAATTTTGATGATTCATTGGTATTTGACACAAAATGATTTGATAAACTGCTTATCAGCATTTCATTTTAAAGGGCGCGCACGCGGGCTCGGGTGCGGGAACGCACGCAGGCGCGGGTGCGGGGACGTGCGCGGGCTGCCTGGCTGACTGGAGCACGGCTGCGTTCTGCGTGTTGTCGTATCCAGTGTTTGTCAAAGTATAATATGGATGAAGAAGACTTATTTTTACTAGAAAAAAGCTCGAACTAGTTTGAGAACCCCGGTCCACTGCCCGCGCCGCGTACCCGCTGCGGCCACTTGTATGAACGAGCTATGGAACACTGGACACTCAAAGGAAGTTCATATGTTTGAGTTAGCTGCGCCGCACCCGCCCCGCGCCAATCTGGCCAAACACTCAAAGTTAATATTATTTTTATATTATTTCTGTTCAATTGTTAGGGCCTTATCACACTGGCGATGAGCTCGCTGCGCACTCGCCTCGCTTTGGACTCGCTTGCAAATCGCCAGTGTGATAAGGCCTCACACATTCCATGAATAGATTCATCTGTTTTCTTATCATCAACAGGTACAGTTTAGACGAGACAAGTCCGGACAAAGACGAGGCAGCTCACTACGAAATCCTGAGCAAGTCCACAGAAAGCCAACTAGGAGATGAAACTTCCGAAGAGAAATGCCCACTGAGCGAGGGCATGCGCGCAGTCCAAGTGGCCAATCCTCAATGACCCTTATATTTAAGTGTTGTCTAGTCGCGTCTATAACATTTTCCGTAGGTATTTCTTACGACGAAAGCGCCAGGAAAGTCCTCGAAATTCAAATAATATATTCTTGCGTTTTTTAGCAATTTGCAAGTCACTATAAGGTTGTATGTTGATCAAAATATTCACGGCCGTAAGTTTACAAAATTAAAATTATGAATACAACTCAGTTAAAATTAACCATTATTTTATTTATTTTAAATTAAAAAAATATTTTGACAAATCTTAAATACGTAGGTAGGTACAATATGCAAGCTAACACAAGAATTATCCTATTTCATAAAATCATGACAATTCAGGCCAATTCTAACTTAAACACTGTTGTATTGATGATTGTAATTCTGTTAATACTAATAACATTTGTTGCGGCCGCGAATCATATTTGACACACTGACCTGCAAATTACAAAAATCGTAAGAAATTATAAATTACGCGGGAAACCTTAGCGCATGCTCCTTAATTAAATTGATGTTTGCTAGTGATCTAGAATGTAGCTACAAAGAAACCGAATCCCTCTGATCATGTTATTTAATCATCATAAGTTTACAAGAGACTGTTCGAAATTCTTTCTGTTCTAAGTTCTAAATCGATAAATTATTTTGTATGTTGACATAGCAATAAGTTACTTAATAATAATCTAAATAAATGGTCTAATAGACCCTCGACCGACACCTCAAGAGGCTCTCCTTGCACGGCTAGACCAAGTGCTTGATTCAGAAAACAGTACTCCTAGACACGGCACGCATAGTGTGGAGGTTTCTCTATCTAGCGCCCTGACCACCGCACCGGTAGCTTGGACCCTGTTCCCAATACCGATGGGCTACTATTTTTTTTATGTTTTTTTTTAATATTTAAAAATGTAATTTATAAGTACTTATCTATATGAATAATGTAAACGGAACTGTAAAGTATAATAGTGCTCGAATAATCGTCTCTAACAGAATCAAATTATAGTATAATCGAAGTAATTATAGGTAAAATTCCACTATACGCACGGATCGAAAGAGATAAAGATATAGAAAAATGCGGAGCCGTGCCGGTCCGTGCGTGTAAGTGTTATTCCGCTAAATCTGTTATAGATTCCTTCACAGTATTATACATTCTTAAGGCGCTACCTCGAAAATCTAAAATCCTCGAAAACCTACTAAGCAAGCGAAAGTGATATACAGCATCATATTGTAGTCTTTGAAAGTGATGCAATTACTTTTGAAACGCAAAAGAAGAGTGATGGCTAGGCTATAGTGTGCGCGCGCTCGGAGTAAAACGACGCATGTGCCAAAACGAATTTACTTCTTTTTCAACAAAATAAATGAATTCAATATAAAACTTCTTTTCGTAAACTTTAATATGATAATTGTCTATGTTTTAAAGTAAATTCCATTGAATAACTCTTAAGCGTTACGCCGTGATGTCGAAATAAGTAAAAAATAGATATACCTAACTTTGCATTTTTTTTGTATCGAGAAAAATTCATTGAATCGATTATTCTTTTTACATGATACTAGACCAAAGAGTCAAAAAACACATAAGTACCAAAATGTTAAACCCCTATTCCACATTACACGAAATAGAAAAACAATCTTTTTTCAATATATCACCTTAACTAGAAGTAAATTATTATGTACAGTCAACAAAGGAGATAAGTATACAGGAGCGTCGGATATAGTTGAAGTTTACTAAGAAACCGATGGATGTTCTCGAATAAAATTTAATTTTATTAATAGAAAACAAATAGCTCATTTATTAAATTAAATTTCAGTGAAAGGGGGGTAGTTAATTATACAGGGGAGGATTTTACTGCGTGGCTTGATAACTGAATAATTCGTATAAATAAATCTTTGAGTCAAGTAATGAACATATTCCAAACAATTTTTCAAAATTCCACCCCTGTGGGGGTGAAAAGCGGGAATACAGTTTACATGAAAAATCTTATTCATCTATATATATAAAAGAAGAAACTGACTGACTGAATGACTGACTGACTGACTGACTGACATATCAACGCACAGCCGAAACTACTGGGTCTACGAATGTGAAATTTTGCACACGGCTTCCTTTTATAATGTAGGGGAGCACTAAGAAGGGGTTTTTGGAAATTCAACCTTTAAGGGGGTGAAAAGGGGGGATTTCGTTTGTATGAAAAATCTTATTCCTTGAGTTATTAAACTTGAAACTTGGCACAAATACTTATCTAAGTAAATTATTAAGTTTGGCATTTTTTGTTTTTCTTAACTACCCCCTAAAAGGGGATTGGGGGGTGTCAAAGTTTGTATGGAAGAATTTTAACGGGCTGTCCGAATATCTCGAAACTCAGTATTTATACTTAAGACCAAAAATAGAGAAAAACGTGTATCATGGTTTTCCAAAAATGTACCCCTAACGGGGTGAAAAGGGGTAGTTAATTTTACAGGGGAGGATTTAACTGCGTGGCTTGATTAACTCGAAAATTGGTACAAATAATCTTTGAGTCAAGTAATGAGCACATCCCAAAGGATTCTTCGAAATTCCACCCCTGTGGGGGTGAAAAGCGGGGATACAGTTTATATGAAAAATCTTATTCATTTGGTTAATAAACTTGAAACTTGGCACGAATACTTATCTAAGTAAATTATGAAGATTGGCACTTTTTGTTTTTCTAAACTACCCCCTAGAAGGGGATTGGGGGGTGTTAAAATTTGTATGGAAGAATTTTAACGCGCGGTCCGATTAACTCGAAACTCGGTAAGTATTTATACTTAAGACCAAAAATAAAAAATACCACGTATCAGGGTTTTTCGAAAAACTACCCCTAACGGGGTGAAAAGGTGTAGTTAATTTTACAGGGGAGGATTTTACTGCGTGGCTTGATAAGGTCGAAAATTGGTATCAATAAATCTTCGAGTCAAGTAATAAACACATCCTAAACGATTTTTCGAAATTCCACCCCTGTTAAAGCGAGGATACAGTTTATATGAAAAATCTTATTCATTTGGTTAATAAATTTGAAACTTGGCAATATTTGGCTCAGTACCTATATAATAAATAATGTCACTTTTAGTTTAAAAACATACCCTCACAGAGGACTTAGAGGGTGACAAAGTTAATAAGTTAGAAAAATATGTAACCCGCTGTCGGATTAACTCTAAACTCGGTAAAAAAGTAGGTATGTGTTTTAGGGGTTTTCAAAACTCGACTCCTACCAAGGTGGAAAAGGGTAATAAAGTTCAAGGGGTGGATTGCTGGGAAATATAGTAGGAAATGCTGTATCCACTAGCAGGAATAGCGCCTCCAGTGTTTCGCAGAGCACTGGCTTCAGCGAAAGAGCCAAAATGGTCTCCGACACATGACCCTTTGCACGACAACATCCTTGTGCCTGTGCCACAAAGGCTGAAAAGCCGAAACAGTTTTTTAAAGTGTGTCGGCCCACTCACTGATGAACCATCACAAGAAAGACTGAAGCTGTGGCGAGACAGTCATTCCTTACCCAAACCCAAAATTTTTAGAGGAAAGTACGAAATACACGCGGACGAAGTCGCGGGCAAAGTGCTAGTTTGGTTAATAAACTTGAAACTTGGCATGAATACTGATCTAAGTAAATTATGAAGTTTGGCATTTTTCGTTGTCTAAACTACCCCCTAAAGGGGGATTGGGGGGTGTCGAAATTTGTATGGAAGAATTTTAACACGCGGTCCGATTGACTCGAAACTCTGTATTTATACTAAGACCAAAAATAATATATATGTATAAAATTCAAAGTCCTGACTGACTGATATATCAACGCATATCTAGTCTAAACCGCTGGTCCTAGAGACATGAAATTTGGAGGGTATCCACTAAGAAAGGGTTTTTCGAAATTCCACCCCTAAGAGGGTGAATAGGGGGAGGGTGAAATTTCACGCGGACGAAGTCGCGGGCAGAAGCCAGTGATTATGATAATTCATTTACACGTGTGTTACTAAGATTCATAGTTGTACAGTCAATGCAAAGAACGCTGTCACATAGATTAACTGCGAAAACACAGCTAATTAGCTGTTTAGATTTAATGTATTTAATAAAGGGCTCAATAATTTTAAGTCGTAAATCGTAGCTGCGACGCCATAATATATATAAACATTTCCAGTCTAGGCTGACTTCTCATTGTACGAAAAACCTATTCAATGCGAAGTCAGCTAAAACTGGCTTGATGATAATATGTCGCCGTGTGTACCAGCAACGTTATTTGTGACGTTTTTAGGGTTCTGTTCCTCAAAAGGAAAAAACGGAACCCTTATAGGATCACTCGTGTGTCTGTCCGTCCGTCTGTCACAGCCAATTTGCTCCGAATCTAATGGACCGATTAAGTTGAAATTTGGTACACATATGAATCTCTGTGACCCCAACACAGACGTGTAACGTAAATAAAAGAATTTTGAATATTGGGGCAAATAGAAAATAAAAAAAAAAAGTTTTGCAATCTGTACCGTAAAAAATAATAATAATAGAAATAAAATTTTTATTCAATTATGTAGATAAGTTTATAGTAAAGTTTAAATAGGATTTACATTAATATCAATCGAGGAAAGTGTGACATATCATGATTGATGAATGAAAGGGCTTAGGTACCTACCTACTGTGAAGATCTCAAATATTTTCTTTTTAATAATTTTAAAGTAAATTGTATTAAATTTATTGAAGAAAATAGACGAAAATTGGTAAATCTCTGAATATTTTGCATAAAAACTTACAAATTTTCAGTTGGAATGTGTTGAATGTTAAGTTTGTTCTTGGGATAAATTCATTCCAACTCCGGAACCCTTCATTGTGCGTGGTCCGACATGCACTTGGCCGGTTTTTTTAATTTTGCCTTCAAGGATCTTACTGAACACTAATTCACCACTTAGGTACCGAAACTCGCGCGGTTTCGTTAATTGTGTCATAGAGAATTATACGCACGCTAAGGACGCTCGATAATAACAGAGAATTATTTTTAATAGACAACAATAACAAAAAATTTGAAGATTGAGAATATATTTTGCAAACACTTTGACAAATACAAATATTTTGACGAAATTCTGTTGTTTTTGTTTTAAATATTAGGCAACTCCTTTTTCTTATCCAAATTACACTAACATCATCAGCCTACAGCAGTTCCACTGCTGGACATAGAGGCCTCTTCTATTGCACGCCATTGTGGAATGGCGTGCAAGTGCAACAGAAGAGGCCTCTAGTTCGATTTTCGGCAACTATCATCTAGCTCGTCATTGATAGTATAACTAGATGGACTGACCCCACCAGCCACCGTGCGAAGATCATCGCTCCGCCTAGCCTTACACTATACAGGTTCAAATTATATTTGCTAGCCACACTCCGCAGGACGTGATGGGTATCGATATCCTATTCTACTGCCACCTGTTAGTATGTAGGTTCTAGTGTAGAACCTACGTAATAACAGGGTTTCTATATTACCTAAGTAGGTAGGTACAATGCTTCTACATAACAGTGTACTAAAGTACCTAATATAGGTATTTACTAATCTACGTAACGTACGCAAAATTATGCGCGCTAGTGTTAATGAAAATGCTTGAATAAAATATTTTCCATAATTTATATCATGTCACGAATATCACAGTAATTGTGGGTTAATAATAATGTCGTTCTATGCAAGATTCCTTGAACTTCAGTTTTCAATCGTTTCTATGTCCAGCGGCTCATCTCTATCTCCATCAGTCGATACGCTCCAGGATGAAACGCTCAAATCACTTCTGTCTCTTTCATACAGCGATGTTCTTTCTCCCTCACTTTGCTCCAGAGCTATATTGAAGGGATGGCTGGGTCTATCACTGCTTGATGTCCAGGAACAGGAAGAGATTCGTGAAACATGGGCTATGGTGGTCGCAGGAAGCGCCACAGCTATCGGCGGGACGATGTTGCCACATTTCTCTCTTCTTTCTCTAGCTCGACGGTTTTGGAACCAAATCTTTATCTGAGAACAATATTTTATGGGGTTAGTCACAAGATCGATGGTACTATGTATAGTCAACCTCAAAAATATGTATAAATCGATAAGAAGTCATTTAATGGTCTACAATTTGAGTTCCATAATGTTGTAGATATCCGTGTGTAGCCACAAAACATTGAGGCTAACTGTACAACTGCAGTGGGAGTAATTGTAGACCTTCCATTAGGGTAGTGACATTTTTGTGGTAATATTTTTGTTTAGGTCAGAATGACGGGTGTATTGCTACAGAAATGAATATGTTATTTATATGAAAGGAATGTACCAGCAATGTACTTGAATGTACTTCACAAATTCCCTACGAAAAGTATCTACAATACCGTAAAGAAATTTATTATAATAGCAGATTATTACATGCAATAGCATCGCGTGTGAATGTGAATAACAAAGTTAAAAGTTAGCATACGTGTAGGTAGGTACAGCTACTGTTCCCATATTTTAACGTGGTGGTTCCCACACTAACTGGGTCTTTACTGCTGCTAATTAATAATAATAACTTTATTTCAGAGTATTCAGAACATCCATCATTATTTAAAATATCTACGGTAGTACGGCGCGGCAGCGGTTGTTGTAGCGCAGCATGGAAGACCCTTATGTCCAGCAGTGGACTGCGATAGGCTGAGTTGATTGAGGTAGGGAGGCTTATTGTATCAACATTTCTGTTTCTTTCTTTCGTTAATAACTGTTATGTATGTACCCATGTACTTATCTTTAGACTACAAAGAAGTATAAACGTTTTACTCATTTCTATTTTTAATACTTAAACTAAGCAAGATCTTGAAAACCTAAGAGATCGACCACCTCTGTCTACGTCTCTATTCACAAACAAAGTAATCATTATCACGTTTGTGTTATAGAATGAAAATAAGTTTATTTGACCCAGGTTACGTAAGGCACAAAAGTTTTAAAAAAACCTGCCATGTGCGAGTCGGACTCGCACATGAAGGGTTCCGTACCACAAGGCATAGAACGCCGAAAAAAACGTTTCTTCTAAACCCCTTTAAATTTTAACTCTATTTTATTTTTATTATTTGTTGTGAAAGTGGCAACAGAAATAGGCATATCAAAAAAAATATATATTTCTGCAACATAAATTAGGCTAAACAGATGAGTGATTGGAGCCTCCCTTTAAGCAAGTAATGCCTGTATAGGGAGACACCGCTCTTCCATACCGAAAACTACTTGGATAACAATAAAAATATTAAAAAAAAGTCATAAAAAACCTCACCTGTGAAAATTTCAACTGTCTAGCTATCACGGTTCATGAGATACAGCCTGGTAAGAGACAGACAGACATACGGACAATCAGACAGTGGAATCTTAGTAATAGGGTTTTACCCTTTGGGTACGGAACCCTAAAGAACAGAAAAAAAACTTAAAATAGTATTGTGTGCCTTCACTTCTCCCAACGATTGGGCAGTGATGGATTCCATCAGTTAGGTACGATAAAATAAGTTTTAATATTATGTTCCAATAGGCATCAAAAGCATTCGACAATATTTACTTTTACAGATTCTAGCGTCGAAATCAGAAAACATTGAAGTGAAGGGAATAACTTGACAAATCAAGGAATAGGTAGATACCTTTAAAGAATATATCTAAACAATTTACGTGCACCCAATGCAACACTTAGCAGTTTTACTATACTAGAAAGCAATTGATGTGGTTCGGAATACCCCAGGGCGTTATTCTGAGACCGACTCTCTTCCAGGTCTACATAAACTAAGACTGCGCAATGTTCAAGGGCGGCAATCTGTTGCGAGACGTTAAAAGATAGATAAAGTACAGTATAATAATAACGAGTATGCGTGGAATCTGTGTAGCCTAACTAAAAAATATCCCGAAAGACAACCATCGAATCCAACAAGAACAACTAGATTGGCCACTCACTCTATCGTCACGTAGCTGCAAGGCAGCAGCCAGCGCGCGCAAGGCCGGTGGCGCGAGGTACGGCGCGCGCGCGTACGCGGCCTCCAGCGCTGTCGCCTGCGCCGCCGTGAACGGCACCCGAGCGTGCCGGCCGGACCGACGAGCGCGACCACCGCCACTACTCACTGCACCTGTTACAAAAACTGAAGAGTTAATTATACCTACTGGCTGGTCACAAAACGAGGTTCTTCTAGTTCGAGCAAAAATTTGCTGGACATTTAGTTAAATGGATGGCACTGTACGCGAGATCCCTAGTTTCCTTTGCAAAGGAAACCAAGAACCAGGATTCCCACCCGTCCATACAAGTAGTATCTACAGCTACTTATTTCATTTTGGAGCTGGAACGACGAAGGTTCGCGTCGTATTCAATGGTCATTATCGCACTACGAGGATCCATTAGTTTGTCGATGTCAAAACCTCTGCCTAACGAGGATGACCATCTTATCGCCTATCTCGGGCAGTTACCTACAATTAATAGGTACAGACGCCAGGACATCAAGTTACTACAATCTGTCAAATTTATTTAATAGATTTTCAACTTTATCGCTAAATCATAAGGTTCAAAGTTGATTGAGAAAATTTGACAGTTTCGGGTAGCTTGATGTGCTGGCGTCTGTACAAGTTACGTACCACTTACTATATTTCCAATACACGGAAATTATTGTAAAGTTAAATTGATGAAGGTATTGTTGTTGTTTTTTTATGACAGGAAAACACCAATCGAAGGATACAGGTAGGTACTTACGTACAAAGTTAATCACTTCCTTTAATTGCAACATTGAGAACAAAAGTTATTTGATTGAGATCAACCATCGCTTGCATCGTTTCAGCTTCAATATGCCATTCAAATATGTAGGTACTTACGTGGCAACCGAGGAGGTCTGTACCGAGTGCAGCACAACCAATCCGGAACTTCTACATTGTCGCTTCTTCTTCTGCTGTCACTACTCAGAATCCGCTCTATGCTGAAATCAGAGCCACACTTCGCACTTGACTGTACCGGGGAGGTATCCATGACTAAAGGCAACTGGATCTTAAGTCTTAATACAACTAAAATGTATTCGTTTAACTGCTACCCTTAAAATATTACGTGGACAATAGGAGGAGGGGCTCAGATAAACCACGCCTTGCATTTAGGGGATGAATGGGATGTTATCAGTGACCACAATCTATGGGTCCTATAGGGTTGTACGCACCAATGGGTTCACGAGTGTTGTGACAGTTCATTCATACGGTTCGCAAATTGAATGGTAAAAAGATACTGTTTGCACACAAAAGGATGATATTACTTTAAGGGTTTGTGGGAAAATTAATTTGTATTTCTATTATATTGCCTTTGTTGGAGAATAATTGACTTGTAATATGATATCTTAACGTATAATAGCTTATTAAAAATTTATAAAGTGTATGCAATGTTGTTACGTAGCCTTTTCGATTTCTGATGATGAGATGTTTAGAACTTTAGCCATGTGTTGGCATTGGTTTATTATACCTACCTAATGAAATGTTATAGTTCAGAATAAAATATTGTGCTAGCACAAGCCACCTTCAGGGAAAGCCATGTAAGTAGGTAGGTACATTAGAATATTAGGTACCTATATTTTTATTATTATCATTATCATACGACATAATCTCACATCTCTCTCATTCGCACAAAACATAATTATTATAGCACAAGTCCCATACACAGTGTTGATGATAAGTAGTTTCGTAACGTTTTTATCTCCTAGTTGCGTAAGTAGGTACGTAGGTACAAGATGCCAACTACGGAAAGTTTATACAAGGTTATTGGTAAAACATTAACAACCACTTAAGAGGTCATTGTACTCATCATTATGAACAACTTTTAAAGGGACCAAACCTGAAATCGCGAAAAAAAAATCAGCTGTTCCCTACATTTATGTTCGTAGGTACAACTAGTCAAAATGTAGGGAACAGTTGATTTTTTTAGATAGAGGTTGTTAATGTTTTACCAATAACCCTGTATAATAATTAATTATTTAGTGTAGGTACCACTAACTCTTGGTTTAAAAAAATGTGTATAAATAGTCATGAAAAGTTATTGCCTACCGGTAATTCCTGAATTAGGTAGGTAGGTAGGTACTGAAAGATTAGGACAAAAGGCGAATATATAAAGGGTTAAGTATATTAAACAAATACCAGGTAGTTTAATTTTAAGATTAAGCACTTTTGATACCCTGATGAAATACTGAAAACAAAAACAAGATCGATAAATAGCCAAAATCCACCCATCCTATAGGCAGGATGATGCACAACAAACGTGATAGGAGCAAACCAACTATTTATAGAGCAATCATTATTAATTTGCCAATTGCGATTTACCTACATTGTGATAAGTGCGTCGACAGCCGCACCTACGCAACTCAAGTACCACAGTATATTATTGTCAAACATTGAATAATTGTTACAGAAACAGAATTGTATAATCCTACAATTACCTAACCACTTGTAAACATTACAGTGTGTGCAGTGGGATTGTCAAAGATCTGCCGCGGTGATAACGGATGTTATTGGGCGCAGATGTTACACCCTCTTGTCACAAAATACAGTCTCTTTGTGTATAGAAAATAATAGAAATTGGTATAGGACAAAAACAGCACTGTCCTGACTTAATTACGGCAACGTTAAATTATAAATTGCTTGTTTTTGAGAGTAACATTGTTGGATAAATATAGAAGAAAAAGGGAAATAATGTTTTATTGTTTGTAAATCATATCGATGATTTCATTTCCATATTTTTGACCACGTCGTTAAAGCCCTCACAGAGGACTTTCTCAGAGCGTGTATTTCACAGAGAGTACGACAAGAGGTTAAAGAGGCATCGTTTATGAAGTGGCTCCACAGTCGCACTTTGGCTCATCCGAGTGACCTCAACTGACCAAGTTCCTACCTGCAGTGGCACATCTAGCTTTCGTAGTCGATTTAGAGATTTCCAGCATAGCTATTCACAACCACTCGATACGCTTCCGTACGTATCGAACATCAATAAATGTTATCACTGTTGTCTGTTTGTTGTTGTTGTTTGTCGTGTTGTTGTTACTTTTTTATTTCTTTCTTTTCTTTCTTTTTATCATTGTCATTTTCGATGCGATAGCCTGTCGGGTGGTTGTGAATAGCTATGCAGGTCGGCTGTGGCATTCAGCAGCCCGCTAGGAGCTTTTTTAGGGAGTGATATGAAGATTCGAATGACGTTATTGCGACGCACGCTATTTCGAAAAAAAATAAGAGTGGTACGCCAGTTCGAAAACACATTAAGTCGAAAACCGCTATATCGAATGACGTTGTCGCGAACACGCTGATTCGAAAAACTGTTTGAATGGTACGCTAGTATGAAAGTCTTGGCATTGAAATCTACTGTTGCGAATAGCATAATATTCCAATCTGAATTTGTCTGAGGATCGAACTCGCGACCCCCGACTCAACAATCAACACAGAAGTCAACAAATCAAAATTATAGGTGGTATATAATACTCATTACCAAAAGTTAACTTAAAATAATAGGTACTTCTTATTGCTCTTGTTTCCCAAACTCAATACAAAGCTAAGGCTTTATCGGGGTCGCGAGTTCGATCCTCAGACAAATTCAGATTGGAATATTATGCTATTCGCAACAGTGGATTTCAATGCCAAGACTTTCGTACTAGCGTACCATTCCAACAGTTGTTCGAATCAGCGTGTTCGCGACAACGTCATTTGATATAGCGGTTTTCGACTTTATGAGTTTTCGAACTGGCGTAACACTCTTAATTTTTTTCGAAATAGCGTGCGTCGCAATAACGTCATTCGAATCTTCATATCACTCCCGCTTTTTTAACCCCCAACGAAAACAGACGGGTGTTATCAATGATTTCAAATGAGTAGGTAATATATATGTCAATGGGTGTTACAATTTTAACGTGTGTTAAACTGTCTGTGTGTCTGGTTTAAAAGTCTGTGTGTCTGTCTGCGCCATCGTAGCTCCCATACGGCTGAACTGACTTTTTTTTTTTAGAATATTGGTATAATAATTTTAGGGAGTGCGCCGACGAGCAACGTTTGTCTCAGCAACTAATTTGTCTCTCACATCAATTTTATTCCACTTTCATACAAACCCGTAGACTTGATGTGAGAGACAAATTAGTTGCGGAGACAAAATAAAAGTTGCTCGTGGGCGCCCTCCCTCCCTAAGTGGTGTATCGGCATCCATATAAAACTTGCTTAACTATATCACGCTAATTGCCAGTAGGTACAACTCTCACTTTGGTTCCGTTATATTTGTTGGTTACTGTTGTCCTAAATTATTTAAATATTCTAATACTAATAAAACTTAGATGTACCTATAGGTATCTATCACTAAAAAAACACCGTGTGAACGAGTTGATTATGTGAAATGTTATAGGTACCTAAAAATAAAACAATGTAATATGGTCTGCTTCACAGAGGAGTCTCGTCTCGCATGCATACAAAATGATATTGTAAGTAAGACAGATTTAACCGTTCATCGGAAGAATGCCTACTCTATGGCAAACCGGTACCGGTGCGGTGCTCAATTCCAGTGAGGTAAGGTAGGTAATCAAGGCTGCCCGCGAGCCGACTGCTGCGTCCGCGCCGCTCACTCGCATTGTGTTTTGATTCTCTGCGGTTTGAACACAGAAATAAACAAACAAGAATAATTTAAAAACAAAATAATAGATTTGTGTTAAAATATAGTTTGCATTAAATATGTCGATTCCCAAGTACTTTGAATTGGAAGGCGGTGACCGCATGCCGCGAATTGGATTCGGCACTTGGCAAGTAAGTTTAAAGGAGTTATTGTTTTTATAAGTATTGTCATTAATTTATTTTGTATAGCTATATTATAGCTTATTTAGACAACGATTCGAAACTGTTGTACCTAACTTCTGTCAGAGCACACACCACATACCTAGAAATAAGTATGAGTTTAAAAAGGCCTATGTTTAAAAAATCCCATTATTGTACTTAGTAGAGGTATCTTGTATGTGTTTTCTCAACAGAGCGCTCCATTTCTGGTGATCTTTTTAAAAAAACCATACAGTCACCCAACTCTCTGTTCTAATAATAATAATATGTACCTAAGTAAAACACAATTGGATCTGTTTCATTTGTACCTATGTATCTTTCTCCGGTTCCACATTTTTTTTTTCAATGTGTTCTGTCTTATCCCCACTTTTATCTCCTTTTTTGCTTTTTCGTTTTTTAAGAAAAAAGTGATAAGTTTTTTTGAAAATATTCCACTTTTTTCGATGTATTCGTGAGGTCGAGCGAATCACGCAAGGTACTTCGCAGATATCGTGAAAGTACATATTACGTGATTCGCAAGAGCACTTGTCGCTACAGAATGAAATCGACTTGCTGCCATCGAAGTCTCCACTCGAGTGCGACAGTCCTCTGGACGTGGAGGCGCGACAAGAGTTGTTGTTCAGGGACCACTTTTCCTGAACACCGTGTTCACTGTTGTGACATAGTTCCGACGGCTGCGAAGTCATCACTCAATCATCAGCGATTTATCGGGACCCACTGTCTTCATTATCTCGAAAATGTTAATTAGCCATTTGGTCCTACAGTTAGTTTACACATTGTTATTTTAAAACGATCAAATTTGTCCAAAAGCACAATCAATAACCAGTTTAAGAAGAGAATCACAGAGTACTTTTTGATAGAATTATAAAAGGATTGCTTGAAAGTATTTGAAAGCGAATTTTGACAAACTTAAAACGTCATACTGTAACCTTGATTCACAGACTACTTTGGTATTCCTTTTTTTTTTTATTGAAGTATTATAGTTGATAAGAAACTTGTCTGTTATGGAAAAACCTCTGCGGACCTAACGGTCAAAGAGATCCATAAATTCAAAAAGGATCTTTTGGCGCCTGAGTGACATTGACAGGGGTGTTGTTGGTAAAGGTAATATATAGAACTTCTATAGATTACGTCCATGGTAAAGGTAAACATTCGTTAAAGCTAGTGTCACAGAAATTGTATTGACAAAACAAGATGGCGGCATTAGTTCTCATATTGGCCACGCGCCAAAAGCGCCTTATAGCGTAGTACGAAAATTGGTTTGAACAAGATCTAGTAAGTAGCTCGCCGGTGAAAATTTAAAAACATACGATGGTACGGAACCCTCGGTGCGCGAGTCCGACTCGCTCTTGCCCGGTTTTTAAAAAAGGTATACTTAACAATAACTTAGGAATAAAAATAAACATTTAAATTCATGCTGTGTAGGCTGCTGATGATGTCTTGGAGAAGTCAGTGGACGCTGCGTTGGAGGCAGGCTACCGGCACTTTGATACGGCGCGGGCCTATGAAAATGAGGCTGCACTTGGCCGCGCCCTCAACCGCTGGATCGCAGGCGACCCCGCCCGGAGGAAGCAGTTGTTCGTCGTCACCAAACTACCTCCTGGCGGTTAGGACACCATAATACATACACTTTATTGTCACTGAACGTTTTTCTTTATTTTGTTTAGGCCGTGTTGCTTCACTGCATGGTAAAGACTAGCTAGTTCGACCCGCTATTTTCGCCTTGCTCTACCGCACGGTCCATAGGAACAAACCAATAAAAATTTAAAATCCTTAATTTGTACCTATATGCCTCTTTTATAAATTATACACACCTACATACTATTCTATTTGTCTCGGTTTCTCTCTCGTTAAGGAGAAAATTAATAATAAAAAATAATACTTACTCTCATATTCAGGAAACCGGCCAGAGTTGGTTCAGGAGTACTTTGACGCGTCACTTCGTGATCTCAACCTTGACTATGTGGACCTATATCTCATACACACTCCCTTCGCGTTTGAGCACGTCCCTGGCGACCTGCATCCGAAGAACCCAGACGGCAGCATGAAGATTGACCACTCAACTAACCTGCTTGAACTATGGAAGGTAAACTATTAACTGAACTGTCATAATACGAATTGACAGCACTTACATGACTATGTACACAATATGTCAACACGCATCATGGCCTTTACTTAAGTATAAGAAATAGTCTCGCACTCAATAGAACTTTCATGCGTATACTAAAGTCTAAATTAATTATATATTTGTTAATGTACTTTACTTCTTGTGAATTTATCAAGCAAACATTAAACATGGGTGTTTCATATACAGACAATTGTATCACAGACCCCATCAGAAAAGGGCAAAATGAAAATATAAGCGAATGTAACATAAGCTCAATATATCGCAGTGATGAAATATACAAAGAGTGCAGCTATCAACTGCCAGCTCTTCATTTATTCGGGACTAAAAAAAAAACATGCTCCACACTCGAGTCCCAGGAAATAAACAAAGAGACTCCTAAATATAATGTTAATCTAGTTGCACAGGAATATTGGTCACAAGTGAATTACTTCCCTGTCATAGAAAGACAATGCAAGGTAAAAAAAGATATACAAGAAATATGTCAACAGTCTTCTGACGATAACTTTGATACTGATCAATTTGAAAGTCGTCAAGTAGATACCAATGCCCAAGCATCTCATATAATGCCTACAGACAACGTCGGCACTTCGATGGATTCGTTTCTCAAAAATAGGCAATCGCTGAAAACTAAATTTAAGACATGGTACAAAAACACATTTCCAAATTTTATGTGCCCGTGTTGTACAGGTGGAAGCGACGGCGGAGCGCCGTACCACAGTCAAAGTGCCGCAGGATCTTACGAAAGCATTGACTTGAAGGCCTGCTCCAACAGTGCTCTTCACTCATTAGACTTGGACGCATCTCTCATGAGCATTATTCATTTGCACAGAAGCTTAAAACCGAAAAGAACACCAAAAGTTGGTGCAACAATACTAGGTAGTATTCTTCGCAATACTTATGAAAACGCAATTGAATTAATAAGGTCCATAAAATAATCAAGAGACGTACAATGTTGATAGAAAAAAGGCTTCATTAAACACTTGCAGAACGTAGAAGTAAAAAAAGCAAGATGACAAGCAGAGATGTTAATGTGTCAAAAACAGACAAAAATGACGTTTTGAATACACGACATATTGTGCAATTTTTTTGGAATCCTCACGTATTGCTGAATTATTTTGTTAATCCACATGCAGCTATGATTTATTGGCACGAAAATTTAAAATGGTTTTAATTACTATGCCTTCTTGCAACAGGCAAAACACATAATTATGTACCTAAAGAATCTTTACTACTATGAGTAAAAATGTGCGAAACCCTATCAAACCGCCTACCACTAATAAGCCCGTAAAAAAGGGCAGTAAATTAAACGAAGTAAAGTCAAAAATTATAAATCTTATCAAATCCATTTGTTTATGTGGAGTGTGTATAGATAAAATAAAAAATCGAAAACGTAAAGGGCAGGTGACAGTTGCTGTACCACCGCCGGTAACATCCCAAGGATATCAAAACAATTTGAAAAAGCAAAGTGCTCCAGAAGCGCAGCGTGCGCCAAATGTGCAGCGTGGACCAAATGCGCAGCGTGGGCCAAATACGCAGCGTGGGCCAAATGTGCAGCGTGGGTCAAATGGGCAGCGTGGGTCAACTGGGCAGCGTGGGTCAATTGGGCAGCGTGGGTCAACTGGGCAACGCGGGTCAAATACACCGCGGACGCCAAATGTGCCGCGGAGGCCGAGTATAAAACGAGAAACGTAAAACGTAGAGTACAAAGAAATACATCAGAAAATGTACTGGACGGAACTACAACTCAATTATACTACTTCACTGAGAACACTTTAAATTTAGGCAGACTAAATTGTAGCGCGATGAACTCTAGTGACGTCATTAAAACTGAAGCCTTCATAAAAAAACAAGGAAAATGCAAGCCATCTTTGCAATGTCTTTACTTACACGAAGACCATCCATTGAACAAGCCTACAGATAACAACAAACTGTTCGTGCATAGTAGTTATAATACACGTACATTTGGTCAGTGCTATGTTGCTCCATTAAAAGAAACTCCTTTAAGGCCAACAGGAAATTCAAAAAACAAATTCATATCATTATTTTTCTGTTGTTTGGGAGGTAAAAAAAATATAGGAGCTTCAAATTTGAAACGAACAGGATCGTACCAAATAGTGCTCAGCAAGCCTTGGACCACTGTGGCGCATGCAGACGTGCACGTCATGAGTGCTTTCAACAGAGATACGTTCGACTTCGGCTGCCAAAACAGCTTAGAATCATATCATAGCCTCGAAATTATCTCTCAAATCCTGAATAAATCTGACTCTAACGTTTCCTCGACTGGCAGTGATTATAGTGCTAAATGGCGCGGTCGCTTTCGTAAAGACAAAAAACCTTCAAGTGTCCAAGTTATGATGTACACTTTAGCTAGAAAAATGAAAGATAAGAAATCAAAAACTCCGTTAAGAAACAAAAAGAACAATGTAGTAGTACTCCGAGTACCCAAAAAATTCAGCAATACTTCAACCATCCGCACAGCTTCCACCACACGCAATAGCACCAAATTTGAAAAACCTGTAGTAATAAGGGACGAACCTTCACGACATGAGTTCATCGTAAATCATGTCATCAATTCAAGAACTAAAATCTGGGGGCCAGGTGAAGTTCTTATGAAAAAATCTTAGCCAAATGCGATTCTATAGCGGTAAGATGATAATTTAGCGCTGGATTTAACCTGCGTAATAACTTATTCATTATTGACCATTGTTTCCAGACATTACTGAAATTAAAGAAGTCAGGTCGTGTGCGGCACGTGGGGGTGTCGAACCTGAACGCGGTTCAGTTGACGCGTGTGTGCAACGTGGCGCGGCCGGCCTGTCTGCAAGTGGAGGTGCACGCGCTGTGTCAGCAGCCCGGGCTAGCCGCCGCCGCCAGCAAGCTCGGTGTTCCCATCATAGCGTACTCGCCGCTCGGATCCAAAGCACTTGCTGATGCTTTAGCAGCTAAAACTGGGTAACAAACCTTTTTTATATATCAATTTTGAGATGCACTGCAGGGTGAAAATATGAAAAAACTGGGCAAGAGCGAGACGGACTCGCGCACCGAGGGTTCCGTACCATCATGTTTTTAAATTTTCATCGGCGAGGCCTATATTCATCAGAGAATTTTAACACTGCGCACTGCGGTGTAGAATATTGCAGATTTATGTCAGCGCCATCTTTTGACCGATAGTGGAACTAATGTAACTTTTGTTGATGATTTCTGAAAAAGTGTTTATTTTTCCTGTAATATTTACATAAACTTCTTTGACATATAATAATTTCAGATTTTTCTCTTTGCAAACTTCGGAGATAAGGTCTCTCCGAAGTTTACGGTATTTTTTTTGTGGTGGTGCGCGAGTCCGACTCGCTCTTGCCCGGTTTTTTTTTACATTTTTATCAAAAGTCGAAAACTATGCGGCCTAAAAAAAAAGGACGAGAATGTGCAAACTCCGCTCTTCATTGATACCTCACATGCCCTAGATAAAAAAAATATACATATATTTTTATTTCTTTCATATTTGCAAAATAATTGGGCAAACGTCATCTTAAACTGTTCCAAATTTCAAGTTGATAGCATTAGTTATAGTTCTTGAGATAACCAGCTGTGACAGACAGACAGACAGACTGAGTCTCACCATAACGGGTTCCGTTTTACTATGTGGGGTATCAAAATAAATGGCTTGAAGAGACGATTCCAAAAATATAACATACTAAAAGGATTAAAATTAAAATGGATGTACATTTTTAGGGTTCCGTAGTTCTGACAAGGAACTCTTATAGTTTCGTCATGTCCGTCTGTCTGTCTGTCCGAAGTTTTTCTAAGAGACCGTTAGTACTAGAAAGCTGTTTGTAGGAGTGTGTATATCAATTATGCCGAAAAAGTGGTAAAATAAAATTTTGGAAAACATATTTTTTACAAGCTTTTATTTAGCTTGCACTGTTCGTATTCGTATGTAAATTGTCCGTTCAAAATTTGCAAACTATTTTTCAACCATTTGTTGGTATCGGTTGGTATTGGTTGGTATGCACTGATGTATGTACGGTATCCGTTATACAGGGTACACCTGCTACACAATAACAGTGCCTCAAGCTTTTAAAATTTACATAAATGTATATTTTGAAATGTCACTTAAATTTTTTTTTTAAACTTTACTTCGCGTTAGGTTACGTCGTTCTTTTTTAGGTTACGTTTTTATTTAAATAAAAGTTTGTTTTTAAAAACTTTTTTTTTTTTTTTTCGGCTAGCTTCCCTACATGTGAAGTGGGGATGAATATTTTTTTCGTCGCCTACTTCATCGTGTGGGGTATTGTTGAATATTTCTTCTAAAATGACTTGGGGTTTGCTACAATTATTTTTCGATTTAATGCTCCATTTACGAAATATTAAACTTTAATGTGAAAATTGTTCCAGTAGGGCGTCCCCCCCCCCTCTAAAAGCTAAACCGCTGGCTTGAAAAATCTGGAAAAATTCTCGATGATAGTGCATTTCATGAACTTTAAAGGAAAACTATAGCGGTTAAGATAACTCTATTAGTTTAGCAGTAATAGTCGTTGAACTTAGGTGTTGGATAATTTTGTACCAAATACAAAATCCTTAGCATTAATCCTTTAAAGTGACTAAGATGAAGTAGTTGCTTGTTTATAACGGGTAAAGACTTGCATTGAAAAACAAAATATGAAAGAAAAAAACCATAACAAATTATCATAAGTTTCACAATACTGCCGCTAGATGGCGCTGTACCAACGTTTTCATTTGAGTATATTCGAGTGAACGACATCCCCACACGTCTTAGAAATGATAATTCCAATTTAAAGTCGATTTTTGTTATTATAACCATTAACTCCTAATATATTTACTTACCATAACTTATATTCAGAATAAAGAACAACAGAATCGTACTATATCGTGATAACGGGCTACTACGGAACCCTACACTGTGCGTGGCCCGACACGCACTTGACCGGTTTTTTTTTTACAGTAAGGTTCTATTACAAATAATATAATTTTTGTGAGACTTAAAAGATATTGAAAAAGGTGCCAAAACTGATAAATCATGGTACCCACACTGTCATAAAAGCACTCTTGTAGTGATGAATTAATCAATTATTTATAAAAGGAGTAACCGTTGAGTTTCTTGCCGGTTCTTCTCCAGGAAACGACCAATTAGAACCGTGCACCTAGCTTCTGACGTTTCATAAGTGCCCGTGTAGGTTTATGTGAAATAAAATATTTTGATTTAGACACTTTTTTTTTGTTGCTGCTAATAACCCCAACTATCGCCCTGTTTCGATTGATCCACGATTTTTTACCCACGTTGTATGTTTAAAGATGATGATTGACTGTCATGACATGGTAAGCAGGACACGTTCATACAATAGGGAATATCTATGCAAACTTAATATCTTGTAATTTAAGGTAAGTATGTACAGTCAGCTAAAGAGATAAGTATGCAGGATCGTCGGATATAGTTGAAGTTTAGTAACAAACCGATGGATGTTCTCGAATAAAATTTAATTTTATTAATAGAAAACAAACAGCTCATTAATCAAATTAAATTTCAGTCGATAACATCCATCGGTTTCTTATTAAACTTCAACTATACCCGACGATCCTGCATACTTATCTCTTTTGTTGACTGTACCTATCAGCGCTCACCCTCATGATCATTATAGCCGAAGTTATAAGAAACCCTTGAATGTTCTGCACACAGACGCGAGTACCCGGACCTTCTGCAGCTGCCAGTGGTGACGCGCGTTGCGCAGGCGCACGGCCGCACTCCGGCGCAAGTGTTACTGCGTTACACGCTGCAGCGAGGCCTGGGCGCCATCCCTAAGAGCACTAACCCTGCCAGGATTAAACAGGTCAATATTTTATTCGGCAGAATAACAAAAAAATACTTGTAAAGGTGTGTCTCAGGGCTGATTTTTAAAACGACAGATAATTTTATCCGAGGAATAATTTTGAATTTTTGACAGTTCTTCCATACAACATCTGTCAGGCCTCAATTTTATTCCACGAATAAAAATTGTCTGTCGATAGAAAAATCAGCCCTTAATCTACTAATAAAAAAACCGGTCCAGAGCCAGTCGGACTCAGTGGCGTATTTACCCTAGGGCCAAAGGGGCCATGGCCCGGGGCGGGAGCCTTCTAGGGGCGATGCAAGCCGCACCTCACGCTGAGCTTTGTGCGCCTTTCTTTTTGTTTGAAAAAAAAAATGATAAAAAAACTATTAAATTATTACACCATTCGATAGTGTCGCTGATAAGGATCGAATTCTGGGAAGTAATGACATACGTAAAGTAATGACATAATAAAATGTTTGAGAATATGCAAACTGCGCTCTTTCATATGATACCCCACATGCCCTAGTAGCCCCACTTCGAATTTTTCAGACCCCTTTTCAGTCCCTGTTGCAAAAAATATACATATATTTTTATTTCTTTCTTAATTGCAAAATAGGTGAGGAAACGTCATCTAAAACTATTCCAAATTTCAAGTTGATAGCAGCATGCAGTAGTAAGTCTTGAGATATCCAGCTGTGACAGACAGACGGTCTCACCATAAGGGTTCCGTTTTACCATTTTGGTACGGAACCCTAAAAATGAAGCAATGGATTAGTAATTTCCTTCAAAATGATTCAGATTGAGATTACCTACACAATTAGTTAGTCTGTTGTGGTGTGTTACGCAATTAGTTACGCTACTGGTGAACTGCGGGCTAATTACGTAACACACTATCAGTAGCAATGGGTTTAATTTTGACAGTTCAACAACATACATACATTGCGTTGTTTACGTTGTTCAACAGACACAGTTTTGGAATACTTATTATGAAGTAATGGATTAGCAATATCCTTCAAAATGATTCAGTTTTAGTGTGTTACGCAATTACAATTAGGGTACCGGTCAGTAATGTCCAAGATAACTCAGGAATAATTGAAAAAGTCACTTTGGTTGGCCCGGATTTGAACCTCATGCATGAGAAGCGAAGCCATAACCATCACGACATTCGAAAATTCATACTGGTACATACATTAATTAAATATTATTTGTTCATCAGAACATCTCGCTGTGGGACTTCGAGTTGAATGAAACAGAAATGAGCGAGCTGGCTTCACTGGACCGGGGAGAGGGTGGACGTATCTGCGACTTCGCATTCTTCCCCGGGATCGACAAGCATCCCGAGTTCCCTTTCAAGAAATAGATGTTTATTTTAAAATATGTTTAATAAAAAAAATATAGAATAATCAAATAAGTATGTAATAAAAATAAAATAAAAGAACATACTTACAAGATTTTTGTTACTTTTTTCCACACTGACAAGAGATACCAAATCAAATGTAGGAGGTAACGACAGTCTTTACACAATCATTTTACCTCTGACAGCACCAACCCAACAGCAAACTTGTTCTAATGAGATTATAGATCTCTGTGATTTTGACAGATATGCTAAATAAGAGATATTTTTAATTCATAGCGTGTTTGTAGCTACTAATTCCATAAACATTGAAACTGGAATAAGTAGGTATATATGGAATATTCTAATATTGGACTCTATGTTTGGACCCAAACCCAGACCACATAAAATAAAGAGAAAGAAAATAAGTTCATTTCACCCAGGTTAAGTAATGCTATGTAAATAAGTTTATTTCACCCAGGTTAAGTAATGCTATGTAAACTCCTGCAACAACCCAAGTTAAGTAATGCTATGTAAACTCCTGCAACAATTTTCTGTGACAATTTCCTCTTTATGTAGACGTCGTAAACAAAGAAACTATGTAGGTACCCCCAAATCCAATCTAAATGAGAAGTACAGACAGACGCCAGCACATCAAGCTACTACAATCTGTCAAATTTCTTTAATAGATTTTCAACTTTATTGCTAATGCGTAAGATTTAAAGTTTATTGGGAAAATTTGACAGTTTCGGGTAGCTTGATGTGCTGGCGTCTGCACAAGAGAAAAGAACAAGAAGAAAACTACAAGAGAAGAGAAGTAAGAGTATAGGTAGGTAGTATGTATCCTTTGGCATACAGGATGGCAGGAACTTCGATGCGCATCCTTTACCATCATCCTTTATTATCATTTTTCAGTACATGATTCAGAACCCGCATGCAATGAAATTTTTCGTCGGTTATTTAAAAAAAAACGGGCAAGAGCGAGTCGGACTCGCGCACCGAGGGCTCCGTACCATCATATGTTTTTAAATTTTCATCGGCGAGGCCTATATTCATCAGACAATTGTAACACTGTGCAATGCGATGTAGAATATTGCAATTTTATGTCAGCGCCATCTCTTGACCGATAGTGAAACTAATGTAACTTTTGTTGATGATTTCTGAAAAAGTGTGCTATTTAGAGACTTTGTTTTATTTTTCCTGTAATCTTTACATAAACTTCTATCACATAGAATAATTTCAGATTTTTTTCTTTGCAAACTTCGGAGATAGGGGGGGAACGGTATTTTCTTTTACATTTTTCATCAATAGTCAAAAACTATGCGGCCTAAAAAAAAAAGAAAAATTGTTTGAGAATGTGCAAACTGCGCTCTTTCATATGATATCCCACATGCCCTAGTAGCCCCACTTCGAATTTTTCAGACCCCCTTTCAGTCCCTGTTGCAAAAAATATACATATATTTCTATTTCTTTCTTATTTGCAAAATAGTTGGGCAAACGTCATCTAAAACTATTCCAAATTTCAAGTTGATAGAATTAGTAGTTCTTGAGATATCCAGGTGTGACAGACAGACAGACAGACTTAGTCTCACCATAAGGGTTCCGTTTTTACCATTTTGGTACGGAACCCTAAAAATGCAGTTTCATACATTTTGATTTTTATTTTGATAAGGATAACCTACTTACTAAAAAATTCGTCATCATGTGCTGAATTCGTGGTACAGTGAGTGAGCACGTCGACGTCCTTCCACCCTGTGTTATTATTATTACCTAACTCGTCACAAACACGACCGTTCTGTAATATTCTAAATTGTGAGGTAGAGCTCCGCAAGTGACCTATGCTCTCTTATTTGCATAAGGGGTCTACATAGAACGTAGAGCGACTTAACCCTTGTATTTGATTGTTCGTCGCGTATCGATTTTTAATATTTTACTTAAACTGTTGAATCTCAATTTATCAACTTTATTTCTCGCTAATAGTCTTTGACGTTTTAACACTAGCAATTAACGTTTTTGTGACGTCTACTTAGATAATCTATTCCTTTATAGGCGTGTAATAGTCCTAACTTTACCTACATCAAAATTAAATGAATAAAATTTTTGGCCATTTCAAATCCTATCCAACCCTATCTTTTGCCTACTAACCTTGTTGTTTATCTGTTTCAGAGAACGTTTAAAAAACATATTCAACGGTAAAAAGGCGGCCTTTTCAGTCCTGAAAAAGAAGTTCAAACGAACGAAGCCGGGTGTACAAGCCTGTCCACGCAATCGGCAACTGAGTAATATAATGCAAACAATTTTATATAATACATTGATATTGAAATTAATGTAGGCATTGTTGTAAGCAGGCACTCACACTCCGTTGTAAAGTGGCATGTCACGCTGTAGTACTATGTGTCGTTGTTAGCTGGATGGCTGTGCTGCCCGGCTTTGAATATTAGTGTCGTAATAACTTTGAAATTATGTCGGTCATCATAAGGGGTGCAGTGAAATTATATCACTATTTAAATGAAGATATTTCAGGTACAAACTTAATCAATTAGGTAACTTAAGCAGTTTAAATTAAGTAAATATGCAGTTTCGTAATAGCTCTTTATTCCATCAAGACCCCAGGACGCAAGAATGGTTCCTAATGAAGTCGCCCTGGCTGGGACTGACCATCATGATACTCTACTTAGCGACTGTGTTCAAGTGGCTGCCTGAATTCATGAGCAAGAGACCTGCTTACGATCTAAGAAGAACTATTGCAGCTTATAATGCTATTCAAATAGTGGGCTGTGCATACATCGCTTACAAAGTAAGTATCACCTACATTTCTCAAAAATATACGACCTAAAAATCATCAGCCTACTTGAAATCTGTCCTTGACAGTCTCCTGCATATTACGGTTTCTAACAAATTCCTCTATAGCACCCCTGTGTCACGGTTATTAATCAGTAGAGTCTTTCTACACAAGCACACAATACTAAACTCTAAGACATGGTGTGGCTAGCGAGAGGTGCAAGGATGGAAACTCGCTGATGTGGTACAAGACCCACGTCTCACTTTTAGCACAAGCACACGACACGTATGCCTAAGACAGAGCGAGGAGAGAAGAACGACAAGGAAGTCTGACACCACCCACACCGGGGATTAACAGCTAGGAAGAAAGAGAGAAGTGAAGCTGAAGTGGTAATGGACCAGCCATGTCCGACAGGACCAAGAGCCGTTGGAGCAGACGAATCCTTTTATATGGATCGACGACCTCAAAAGAGCGGCTGGGACAGATTGTATGAGGAAAAGGCGACGAACCGGGTGTTGTGGAGCAACTTAGGAGAGGCTTAATCTCCAGGCAATGGACTGCAATTAGCTAAACTGATTGATTAATAAAGACAGAAAATTAATCAAAACATACAAATAGATCAAATAGGCAACTTACATAGCAAGTAAACTATAAGTAGTAAATACTTTTTTACAGAGTCTAACCCTAGGATGGCTAAGTCATTACTCGCTAATATGCCAAGGAGTAGACGACGCACCTCATAGCGTTGAATATGCGTGGAGTGTGTGCTACGGATACTTTATCATGAAACTTGTTGATCTTCTGGATACGGTACGTACAGAATAGCGATTATATTTATTTCTCTTCTTATTTGCTATGTGGCCCAATTCAAAAGCTGGTAATACGACCTGATCCCACCATCGCCCTTTAACTACCGGACTACCAGACTTACTGCAGCGTACGATCCACACTGGTTGATATCCCGACCAGTGATTATGCGCACAAACTAAGTGTGAAACTCTCCGCCAGCGTCTGTGTTCCCTTCCACATTTAACCCGTCTGCCTTCAAAGTAAGAGTGAACAGGCATCTTCTGGGCACGCTCGTTCCAGCATAGACCTCATCCGTCGCTTTCCATCAGGCTTTATCGAGGGTAAGTGCAGGCCCATTCAGCAATAAAAAAAAAACTGATGTGTCTATTATTTGCATAGAACAGATTGTACCTAATACTTCAATACCTATGCGATGTAATGTTATAGGTATTCTTCGTGCTAAGAAAAAAACAGAACCAAGTGACATTTCTGCATGTGTACCACCACTTTGGTATGGTTGCCGTTTCTTGGGGCATCGTTAAATGGGTACCAGGTGAGTTTTATCTCGGATACTTTTAATTTCACCTACGATTTGATAAGCTTTCTTTCTAAAACAGAATACTCATGTCATGTGTTTACGAGAAAATAACAATGGTGGCCTAAACGTTAACGTTACGGGTGGTAGTCTTGAACTGTAAAAAAAACCGGGCAAGTGCGTGTCGGATCTCGCACAGTAAAGGGTTCCGTAGTCGGGATGAATATTGATTTTATCGACCGCAAAAATAAGTTTGTATTTCTAAAAGAAACTATGAAAACAAGTTATTTTTTCGGTTGTAAGTTTGTAACCGAAAATGTCATTAGGTTTTAGAGATACGGGTTTCAAAAACGATTGACTTAGTAGCAAAGTCACATAAACTTCATAATTTAGATGATACATACATATATGTTCGAAAAATTTGTCTGCTCGACGACGTATATAGGGTGACTGGTAATTAGTGACCGATACTTAAACAAGTGATTTTACTCATCATTATGAACAACTTTTACTATGGGACCAAACCTGAAATCGTGAAAAAAAACAGCTGTTCTATACATTTTGAAGAGTTAGACGAACATAAATGTAGGGAACAGCTGTTTTTTTTTGCGATTTCAGTTTTGGTCCCATAGTTGTTCATAATGATGAGTAAAATCACGTGTTTAAGTATCGGTCACTAATTATCAGTCACCCTATATAACGCTACACATTCATTGCGTTATTTGCGTTGTTGCGCAGACAAATTTTTGAACTGTCAAAATGAAATCCATTGCTACTGTTAGTATGTTACACACTTTTTCACCACAGGTGGTCACGGGACGATGCTGGTGACTTTGAACTCGATCGTCCACATCATCATGTACGGCTACTACCTACTGACCACGTGGGATGACTCCTACAAACAGTCTATCTGGTGGAAGAAACATGTCACCCAAGTGCAGATCGTAAGTGTAAAAGGACGTTGGGCAAAAATGTATGGGACTTGGTCCACAACAAACGAGACCTAATTCACTGACTAGACTAGTCAGTGAAAAGTTATATTAAAGACTAGTTATATTATAGAGTAACTTTTACTAAGACACCCATAAAAAAGACTTGTCTATAGATAACTGTCACTGAACAGTTAGCTACCTAAATAGTTATTATTGCTTTTTTTAGGGTTCCGTTCCAAAATGGTAAAACGGAACCCTTATGGTGAGACTCAGTCTGTCTGTCTGTCTGTCACAGCTGGATATCTCAAGAACGACTAATGCTATCAACTTGAAATTTGGAATAGTTTTAGATGGCGTTTGCCCAACTATTTTGCAAATAAGAAAGAAATAAAATATATGTATATTTTTTGCAGCAGGGACTGAAAGGGGGTCTGAAAAATTCGAAGTGAGGCTACTAGGGCAAGTGGGGTATCATATGAAAGAGCGCAGTTTGCATTCTCAAACATTTTTAATTTTTTTTTAGGTGCATAGTTTTCGACTTTTGATGAAAAATGTAAAAAAAATACCCCCCCCCCCCCCCCCACCCCTATTCTCCGAAGTTTGCAAAGAGAAAAATCTGAAATTATGCTATGTAATAGAAATTTATGTAAAGATTACAGGAAAAATAAAACGAAGTCTCTAAATAGCACACTTTTTCAGAAATCATCAACAAAAGTTAGGTACATTAGTTCCACTATCGGTCAAGAGATGGCCCTGACCTAAAACTGCAATATTCTACACCGCAGCGTGCAGTGTTAAAATTCTCTGACGAATATAGGCCTCGCCGATGAAAATTTAAAAACATATGATAGTAAGGAACCCTCGGTGCGCGAGTCCAACTCGCTCTTGGCCGGTTTTTCAATAATATTAGCCTAAATGGCTCGATTGATTCTAACAAATAAGGTATCATTATTATATTATTGTCATTAGTGGTGGCAATAAATATAACCATTTTTGCCCATTTTGTCTTTTATGTTATTAACTTAACAATCTTTATTAAAATTTAGACACTTCAATAATAGACAATTGGTGGGTAAATAACGTTAAGGTGAGCACGACCTATTGTCTACGTAACATGTTACGTTATTAATGATTCGTGAATAATTACACCCGCATGTACTAGGTACCTACCTACTTGTAGATTTGCATGAATTACGAATTACGATTCGTAAACAACACCCATTTCGGAGTATTTTGACGAAAAGTAGGTACTTATAATATTATAAAAGGTCATATTTAAGCTCCTTTCAGTGCACATTAGGTACCCTTATTTTTTTTTTGCGGATGGGAAATCATCAAATGACCCCTCCCGCTCTGGGTGGAGCGGAAGGGAGTGTCAGACTCTTACAGACTAAAACCCACCCGTGTTCCTTCCTTAGCCTTTCGGACAATCCCGCTGACCCGGCAGGCTTCGGCCCTATGGGGCCCCTCCTCGATGCTGACATCTCTTTGAGGCGCGCGTGGAACACGTACGCGCCGTCCGGCACGGGCCTGGTCCTGATCGGACGGTGAGCTACCCATTACTCTCCGCCCGCAGGCCCGCGCCTACGGTGGCCGGGAGTCGTCGCGCGGCTCCCGACGCCCGGAGCGTCTCCCGCGGCGGCTGGGACGGGAGGCTCTCTCCCTGAGCCGTCCCGCCACCTCCTTCGCTAGCATGACTGCTTCGCAGAAGGAGGTGACTGCCTCCCACTCCCTCTCGCCCCGGACCATGGCTTGCACCAGGGCCCGGCGCGAGAGGTCGCCGCCGCTGCCGATCGCCTCTACGAGAACACGGCGGTGCTCCGCCCAAGCGGGGCAGACCTCCACCGTGTGCTCCACCGTGTCCTCTGGGCGATCCTGGCAATGGTGACACCCGGGCGTTTCCTCCCGCCTGATGATGTGCAGGAACCTCCCGAAACTTCCGTGTCCGGTGAGGACCTGCGTCAGGCGGTAGGTGAGGGCGCCGTGGCGCCTCTCTAGCCACTCCTCAAAGAGGGGTCTTATCGCCGCTATCGCGGCGTGCCCGCATTAGGTACCCTCACGATGCATGCACCTCAACACTGTGTTCAGCCTAAAATTTGTCATAACAATGTTAAGGAGGTATCTAAATCACTGCAGTTTTTAGGGTTCCGTACCAAAATGGTAAAAACGGAACCCTTATGGTGAGACTAAGTCTGTCTGTCACAGCTGGATATCTCAAGAACTACTAATTAATGCTATCAACTTGAAATTTGGAATAGTTTTAGACGACGTTTGCCCAACTATTTTGCAAATAAGAAAGATATAAAAATATATGTTTAATTTTTGCAACAGGGACTGAAAGGGGGTCTGAAAAATTCGAAGTGGGGCTACTAGGGCATGTGGGGTATCATATGAAAGAGCGCAATTTGCACATTCTCTATGTTTGAGAATGTGCAAATTGCGCTCTTTTTCTTTTTTTTTTAGGCCGCGTAGTTTTCGACTTTTGAAGGAAAATTTAAAAAATATACCGTTCCCCCCCCCTTATCTTCGAAGTTTGCAAAGAGAAAAATCATAAATTATTTTATGTGATAGAAGTTTATGGATATATTAAGATTACAGGAAAAATAAAACGAAGTCTCTAAATAGCACACTTTTTCAGAAATCATCAACAAAAGTTACATTAGTTCCACTATCCGTCAAGAGATGGCGCTAACATAAAACTACAATATTCTACACCGCAGAGTGCACAGTGTTAAAATTCTCTGATGAATATAGGCCTCGGCGATGAATATTTAAAAACATCAGATGGTACGGAACCCTCGGTGCGCGAGTCCGACTCGCTCTTGCCCGGTTTTTTTTTAATAAAGTTTGCAGTCATGTTTATGATTTCAAAGCTGCAAAAGTCTGACTTTCGCAGCTCTGTCGGCCTAATTAATAAATAATTTTTCAGCTCCAGTTCACACTGCTGCTGATGCACTTCATAGCGCTGGCGGCATCGTCGTCCGAGTGCAAATTCCCGCGCGAGCCCGCCTACCTGCTGATCCCGCAGAACCTGTTCATGGTCATACTGTTCTCAGACTTCTACTACCGCTCATATATCAAGACCAAGAAGTCGTAATCGTTTTATTAAAAACATTAAAAGTTGTTTGCTTTTGTTTTATTTTATCCAGAGGCTAAACAATGAGGTTTTGCACTTAGTCTGATCGCCAACCTGTTTTGGGTACGTCGTGACCGATGCTGGTGCCTTTTCTGTGTGAGAAGAGGTTTTTGCCCTGCAGTGTGGGACAATAATAGGCTGGTACCTATTATCAATATCTCGGGTTCGAGCCTCCCACGGGACAAAAGATAATATGAGTGATGAACTGATGACCTATTTACTAGACATACTTACAGGGTATTTTAAATTGGCTATTACTCTTTGTAGCCAATTTAAAACTATACTCAATCAACTCAACTCAACTCGCGGACTATAGATAGCCAATTACGAGAAATTGGCTATAGTCCGCGCGGAACTACTTACATCAACAGAATCTTAGGGATACCGTATCCGAGATGTCGTGCGGTGTCCCACAGGAATCGGTCCTGGGGCCGCCCCTGTGGAACATCGGGTACGACTGGGTACTGCGCGCCGACCTCCCTAGCGGCGTCAGTGTAGTTTGCTACGCTGACGACACGCTGGTCCTGGCGCAGGGGAGGTCGCACCAGGCGGCGGCGGAACTAGCGACACGCGGGGTTGCGACAGTCGTTGAAAGGATCCGGCAACGGGACTCGAGGTGGCCCTGCACAAGTCCGAGGCCATGTGTTTTCATGGCCCTCGGAACGCGCCACCGTCGGGTTCCCAAATAACGGTAGGAGGGGTTCACATCGGCGTCGAGTCGACGATGAAGTACCTGGGACTTGTCCTCGACAGCCGGTGGAATTTCGTGGAACACTTCCGACGTTTGGCTCCCAGACTGGAGCGGGCCGGGGCTGCGTTGAAGCGGCTCCTGCCCAATCTAGGGGGTCCAAACGCCTCCTGCCGGAGGCTCTACGCGGGGGTCGTGCGGTCCATGGCCCTTTACGGGGCACCGGTGTGGGCGCGTTCACTGAGGCGGCGACCAGCCAGGCGGTTGAACGCGTCCCAGAGGGTCATGGCCATCCGGTTAGTCCGGGGATACCGCACGGTCTCCGGGGAGGCAGCGAGCCTCATTGCCGGATTGCCGCCATGGGATCTGGAGGCCAAAGTCCTCGCCCACATATGGGAGTGGCGAGAGGAGGTGAAACGCCGGGGCGTAACTCCGCTGCCGCGAGAAATCGCGGTGCAGCGGACAGACCTCCGGCAGGATGTCATGGCGACATGGAGAGTGCGACTGTCGCAACCCAGTGCTGGGCACGCCACAATTGCGGCGATAAGTCCCCTCTTTGAGGAGTGGCTAGAGAGACGCCACGGCGTCCCCACCTTCCGCCTAACGCAGGTCCTCACCGGACACGGCTGCTTCGGGAGGTTCCTGTTCCGAATAAGGCGGGAGGAAACGCCCGGGTGTCACCATTGTGTGGATCGCCCGGAGGACACGGTGGAGCATACGGTGGAGATCTGCCCAGCTTGGGCAGAGCACCGCCGTGTCCTCACGACGGCGATCGGCGGCGGCGATCTCTCGCGTCCGGCCCTAGTCCGGGCCATGGTACGGAGCGAGAGTGCATGGGAGGCTTTCGCCTCCTTCTGCGAAGCAGTGATGCTCGCGAAGGAGGAGGCGGAGCGCGTGAGGGAGCGGCAATCCTTGCGCCCTTACGCCCCCAGCCGCCGCAGGAGACGCCCCGGGCGTCGGGAGTCGATAGCCGATTCCCGGCCACCGTAGGCGCGGGCTTGCGGGCGGCGAGCAATGGGCAGCTCGCCGTCCGGTAAGGACCAGGCCCGGGTCGACGGCGCGTTGTGTTCCACGCGCGCCTCAAGGAGATGTCAGCACCAACTGACGGGGTCCGCTAGGGCCGATGCCCGCCGGGGTCGCGGGTTGTTCGAAAGAGATACCGTGGCCCCTGGCACAGGCAAGTGAAGGAACACGGGTGGGTTTTAGTCAGTAAGAGTCTGACACTCCCTTACGCTCCGCCCAGAGCGGGAGGGGTCATTTGATGATTTCCCATCCAAAAAAAAAAAAAAAAAAGGGATACCGTATCCTAAATTATTTAGGAATTTATAGTTTAAAATCTTTTTAGTTTCCATAAAAAGTTTATATACAGATTGAAACCTCTTTTATTCTATTTTAAAAATGTAAATAAAAAAACCGGCCAAGTGCGTGTCGGGCCACGCACACCATTCTGTTGTTCTCTATTCTGAATATAAGTAAGGGTAAAGATATTAGGAGTTAATGGTTATAATAACAAAAATCGACTTTAAATTTGAATTATCATTTCTAAGACGTGCGGGGATGTCGATCACTCGAATATACACTCAAAGGAAAACGTAACCCGTTGGTACAGCGCCATCTAGCGGCAGTATTGTGAAACTTATGATAATTTATTATGGTTTTTTATTTCATATTTTGTTTTTCAATGCAAGTCTTTACCCGTTATAAACAAGCAACTACTTCATCTTAGTCACTTTATAGGATGAATGCTAAGGATTTTGTATTTGGTACAAAATTATCCAACACCTAAGTTCAACGACTATTACTGCTAAACTAATAAAGTTATCTTAACTGCTATAGTTTTCCTTTAAAGTTCATGAAATGCACTATCATCGAGAATTTTTCCAGATTTTCCAAGCCAGCAGTTTAGCTTTTAGAAGGGGGGGGACGCCCTACTGGAACAAAAATGTGCACTTTAAAGTTTAATATTTCGTAAATGGAGCATTAAATCGAAAAATAATTTTAGCAACCCCAAGTCATTTTCAGAAGACCAATTCAACGATACCCTACAATATGGGGTAGGCGACGAAAAAAATATTCACCCCCACTTCACATGTAGGGGTGCTAATAAATAAAAAAATATTGGTTTGCGATTCGATTACTTACTTTAATATGGTTGCTAAGGAAGTTATGCTCGTCACAATGCGAATAGTGAAATGGAGCTGATGGTGGAATACCAGGAGAACTCCTCAACAATTAACGTCCCTGCATCGGGAAAACCAATATTTTGTAAAAGGCGATGAGCAAGTTGGCATTAGGCTATTGTAACTTAGATACATTATTTAATAAACAGACACACTAAAAAGCGAGAAATAAAACCTTTTTAACAAAAAAAAACCAACTTCCAAAAAAACACTACAAAGTGAAAAATAACTTTTATTTCGGAAGTCGGTGGCAAAAAACTAAAATACAGCTCCAAAGACACCGACTTCCGAAGTAAAAGTTATTTTTCACTTTATAAACACGATCTATAGGTACTTATAATAAATCTGTAGAAGTGAAAATTCTGTACATTGAAAATATAAAAAAAAATGGCAAGGGGTGTTACTAGACCGACACCGAACCCAAATATGTGATTAAAAAATGTTTTGTCTGTCTGTCTGTTTGTTCAGGCATCACGCAAAAACTACCAGTTCGATTACGATGAAACTTGGTATAATTATTCTTTAATATCCTGGGCACCACACTGGGTACTTTTTATCCCGGAAAAGTATATACAATAAAAAACAAACTTAATTTTGCGGTTCGATCCCTAGACCCGATTACTGTACCAACCGCAAATAATAAGTTTGTCGTAGGTTACGTCACCCCACGGATATATATCTATGCGTCACCCGCAGTGGAGTTCACTATATCTATACTAATAATAATCTATACTAATAATAAAGCTGAAGAGTTTATAGAGGTATGAGGAACAGAGTGTAAAGTTCACTCATCCTCCATAGAAAAGGGAGGATCCTCCGACCAGACGGGTGTTGTGTCTGGCGGGCAACTGCCCAATGATTCATGTCGGGGCCGTTGGATCTATGCTAATTGCGCGGTAAACTCTGCTTGCGCGATGTAGGATTTGCGTGACGTAGTATGACGCGTTGTTTGCATGTGGCGTTGTAGATACCGCTACAAGTTTGTTTGTTTGAACGCGATAATCTCTGGAACTACCGGTCAGATTTGAAAAAATCTTTTTGCATTTGATAGCCCAATTCTTGAGGAAGGCTATAGGCTATTTAATATCACGCTATGACCCTTAGGAGCCGAGCAAAAAGAAAAAAGTCAGAATGAACGCTAAGCGAATACGAAGTGTTGTGACGGGGTGGGGGTACAAGAAATTTCACGCGGACGAAGTCGCGGGCAGAAGCTAGTAAAATAATAAAAAACAAAATTTGTTTTTTTTTTGGGAGGTTACCGACCGTTGCGCGTTGTTAAAATGTTGTTAGATACTTGAAGAATTTGTTGATAAAACCTGTTTTCTTATTTTTTATCGTGTTTAGATATCGATAACCGTCACGCCTGTGAAGTTTAGACACAAAACAGATTTTTTTAACTTATATTTCAAGTGACTATAATAATAAATGCGGTCGATGACCCCAAAATCATATTTTTTTTTGTTTTATCTTGTTTAGATGTCGATACCTATCCATAGCGTCTGCGGAGTTTAGCTATCAATTTAAAATTGCCTTATGTATTATCGGGGATAAGTAGTTTCTCTAGTACGCATGAGTACACATGAGCGCATAGCATCCCCAATAGTACGGACGCCAGCAGGTCAACCTACCCGAAACTGTCAGATTTTCCCAATCAACCTTGAACCTTATGTTTTAGCAATAAAGTCGAAAATCTATTAAAGAAATCTGACAGATTGTAGTAACTTGATTTGCTGGCGTCTGTACAATTAACTCCTTACATTTCTCTACCCTTCTTCTTTTTAGCGTGTCGATGGCAATCTAAATGGACTCGGCCCAGAATTTGACTACTTGTCCAAAGTCGATGACAGAGGTGGACAGAGGGGTAATTTTCGTAATTTTATGCACGTTCAGTGGTTCAGTCTGATGTCTCAATCTGTCAAAAATACCCTACATGTTTGACAAGTGTTTGACATTGATTGTCGCTGAGATGAGATTGCGACTAAATTTTGAATGTTTTTAGGGTTTCGTACCAAAATGGTAAAACGGAACCCTTATGGTGAGACTAAGTCTGTCTGTCTGTCACAGCTGGATATCTCAAGAACTACTAATGCTCTCAACTGGAAGTTTGGAATAGTTTTAGATGACGTTTGCCCAACTATTTTGCAAATATGCCCCACAAGACCTAGTAGCTTCATACTAGGTCATGTGGGGCATCATTATAAAAGAGCGCAGTTTGCACATTCTCAAACATTTTTTCTTTTTTTTTTACGCCGCATAGTTTTCGACTTTGATGAAAAATTTAAAAAAAAATGCCGTCCCCTCCCCTTATCTCCGAAGTTTGCAAAGAGAAAAATCAAAAATTATTCTATGTGTAGAAGTTTATATAAAGATTACATGAAAAATAAAACGAAGTCTCTAAATAGCACACTTTTTCAGAAATCATCAACAAAAGTTACATTATCGGTCAAGAGATGGGGCTGACATAAACTGCAATATTCTACACCGCAGTGCAGTGTTAAAATTCTCTGATGAATATAGGCCTCGCCGATGATCATTTAAAAACATAATAATATGATGGTACGGAGCCCTCGGTGCGCGAGTCCGACTCGCTCTTGCCCGGTTTTTTTATTACTGGAATTGACCTTCAGGTAACAACATACAGATGCAACAAGGCCAACATTTTTCTCGATAACAATGCCTATAATTATGCGGTTGAAAGGAGTGATTGCACCAGCCACCTGCGTTCGTTCACATTCTATACAAATGCAGTCGGTAATAAAAACATAACATCACGCCTGCATTCCCCTAAGGGTTAGGCCAAAGACATTATCTTAAGGTGAAAGCGCCAGGGTAGCCCGCGAAATTCATTTTTTTTTAGGTTTTTTGCAATTTGCTGGTCAATATTAAGTTGTACGTTGATTAAAATATGATTCGCGGCCGTAACAAATATGTATTTACAGAATTATAATCATTAAAGTCATCAACACAATTCTCTAAGACCATGTAATCCCCAAGAATGACTATTTCATGAAATCTTGACATTTGGGGATTACATGGTCTTAGAGAGTTGTGTTGATTATAATTCTGTAAATATATATTTGTTACGACCGCGAATCATATTTTAACCAACGTACAACTTAATACTGACGAGCAAATTGCAAAAAACGTAAGAAAATTTGAATTTCGCGGGCCACCTTAGAGCTTCCCAATCTCTTTGGGTTAGGCAGAGAGGTGTAACTACAGTTCACGTTCACCCACATTTCGCCGTTTCGTAACGGGGCGAGCCTATTATTACCATCTATCCGGGGTAATTGCGTAACACACTATCAGTAGCAATGGGTTTCATTTTGACAGTTTAACAACATTCATTACTTTGTTTACGTTGTTGAACAGACACATTTTTCGAACATATGAAGCAATGGATTAGCAATAATCGCCGGCCGCTACTGAGAAACGATAACGAACCCAGGACCTCCTGCTCAGTAGTAGCGTTTGCGAACCAAAGAGGCAGGCAGCAGATATGCAGCACATTTCTTTTCTTAATTATTTCGTAGATACTTAGGAGGGATTCAGAAGTTAATACAAACACAATATTCTATTCTAGTATTTATTCATTTCTCTTACAATCTAATCCGACAATCCCATTTCTAACATCACAATCAATACAGTTATTTGTGTATTCAAAGTATTGCCTAAGTTGCGAATGTTGCGATACATGTTTTGTGAATTGATTCACTCCTAATACATTTTAGTTCCCGGCACACGACGTGAGGCATGAGGAGGAAACATGTGTGGCAACTTGTGCTCTCGTGCGAAGGAAGCTTTACAAAACACCATTTTGGTTATAGTAAACGACTGAATGGACTGTCCATTCAGTCGTTTACTATAACCAAAAAGTACACGACGTTTCTTAATTTATTGAATGTATTTTTGAGCACCGTGAGCACTGGTGGCGCAGTGGAAACGGCCACGACTTACGAGTTGTGGGTCGTCGGTTGGAACCCAGACAGGCGCTTTACTTTGTGTAAATTATTTCATCACCACTGCTCTCAAAACGGTGAAAGAAACACTGTGAGGAAACCGGCATGTCTCAGAACCAAAAATTCGAAGACATGTGAGATCTACCAACCCGCACTGGGCCCGCGTGGTGGATTACGGCCCACTGCCTCTCACAGAGAGGAAGCTAATATCCTATCAGTGGAAACATTATAGGCTGATTATGCTAATGTATTTTTAGGTTCTACCATATTTTTTTTTTGAATTGTCCACCTAGTATACTTAACTAGTTGAAAAGTTGAGGGACGGTCAGGACGAAATTATAAGGGTTGCAAGTATGTTATTTGTCTATGGAAGCCTAAAAAGGACAACTTTAAAAAAAACCTTGATATTTCTGTTGTTTTAGCATCCGTACCCGTTGCACGCTAAGTTTTCACGCACTGATAACTTAGTTGCTATCGGTCGCTACAACTTCTGTATCAAATTAATTCGTGTAGGTTTGGGTGCGCCTGCGCGTTATATAAGGTACAGGCCTATCTGCCATAGCATAGCGTTGATTGATAGTCGTGTATTGCTGTGCCAATAGGTACTAACTTTCTGCGATATACAGGGTGTTAATGAATTAACCCAAAACCTCTTAAGAGGGCATTGTACTCATCATTACGAACAACTTTTACTATGGGGCCAAACCTGAAATCGCAAAAAAAAATCAGCTGTTCCTTACATTTATGTTCGCATAACTCGTCAAAATATAGGGAACAGCTGATTTTTTTTTCGCGATTTCAGGTTTGGCCCCATAGTAAAAGTTGTTCATAATGATGAGTACAATGACCTCATAAGAGGTTTCGGGTTAATTCATTAACACCTTGTAGTAGTCTACTAGCTTTTGCCCGAGTGGATGTCAGAAAATATCCCCATTTTTATCATATAGATAACTCTTGGTTTACGCGGCGCACGCCAGTAAAGATTACAGTCGGCATGAATTTTTCAGACATCTTCAATAGCCATCGTCAAATTTCAACCAATTTAAACTAAACCTTAATGAATTATTACCATGATGATGATTTACTATTATTTTATACGTTCCTCATGAATGACTCCTTCCATTGGTGAAAAGCATAATTATAATTATGACAATCCGTTTAGAAGTTTTTGAGTTTATCGCGTTCATCCATACAGACACGGTAGAAAGTTAGTATAGGCATGCCACATAACATAATGCCTATATTCCCCATATACGGGTAGGCAAAGGTCAAAGGTGTACAGACAACTCCATTATTACCGTTCAATATTAAATAATTAGTCTATGAAAGTAGAACTTTCTCAATATTACCATACTTAACAACTATTCGTTCGTTCCAATAAATATATAAATACTTCTCTAAAAAATAATTTTTAAAATATAAATATAACCCAAGACATTTTCAGGGTTTTTCATAAATGAGAAAAGAAGAAAAGTTAAACTTTTACTTAAGACTAGAACATATCTACCAGACCGATTTAAATAAAAAGTCAGTCAGTATTGAATAGTGTACCTATGTGCATAGTGCATACACATGAGCGACACGTGATGACGACAGAAGCAACTTTAGCCGTCGATGAGTATCGACGGCAGCCGTCGACAACGTGCCGCTCGAGTATTTGAGTACGGTGCACGAGCGGCATGTTGCACGGCACCCGTCGACAACGTGCCGCTCGAGTATTTGAGTACGGTGCACGAGTGGCATGTTGCACGGCACCCGTCGACAACGTGCCGCTCGAGTATTTGAGTACGGTGCACGAGCGGCATGTTGCACGGCACCCGTCGACAACGCTCATGTGTATGAGCACTTACGTAGCACGGTTACTCAGACGAGCGAATAAATTCTGTTTAACTAGATCCATAACACTGGCTTCACTGAACGCATCGATGACTGCTTTAGTGAGACACAACCCGGTTGTGGAGCCGTCTATCTCATCGTCACATAAAGGTCGGTCTTTATTCGCGAACTCGATCAGATTCTGCTTGATAATCTTGATCAATTCCTCGCTACTCACATTAGGCGGTATCTCCAAATTGTTAGCTTTATTTTCTATTAAAGCATTAAAATCGTAGTCTTCGACGGCGGTGCTGGCCGGCTCTTCCTCACATGTTCGCTGTCGTTTGGCGCGGCGAAGCTTACGTCGGTTGTCAAGATACGCTTTTGCCACTGTGTCTAGTTGTAAAAATAACACAGACAACGGCGTATCTGCTATGTCGTCCTGAAAGTATAATATTTTTGTAATTCAAATTACCTATCTCATTAAAATACATGCGAAGGATTGGATATGTTTTGGTGAACCTACCCGAGAATTTATTTAGATGATTTTTGCTTGAAATGTTAAGGCGGAATCCGCAGGGGATGTGAAGTTGGCACTGTCCAAACAGATTCTATTTTGCACATAGCTGCTACGCATTGTTTCGCACGTAACATAATACAGGGGGGCATGGGAGGGACATCGACGCGCACACTGTAACCATGAATTCAGCACGATTGTAGCGTAAACATTTTTCGTAGGTTATAAAAAAAATCCGCTGTTTCATTAAAAAGTGCACTACCGCGGTCAAAATGTATGGAACAATTTTTTTTTTTTTATAATCTTGTACCTACTGAATCCATGGTAACAGGTTGCGCGTAGATGTCCTGCCACCCCGTACAACATGTAAGTAGGTAGCAAGGTAGGTACCTAGTCCTATGTAGACAAGCAGATAGGGTAAACTAAACTGAATGCCGGGGCCACGTTCGTAACCAATTAGATCATCATAAACTTGTAACGCTCTACGCGCCGTAAAATATAATAATATAATATAGATAATAATTATGTGATAAATAATTTGGTCATGTCCGAATCAGCCTTGTAACAAGATTTCACTCTCGTTACCATTCAATGTCGTTTGACGTTGTTATTTTTTTTTTTTGCATGCAGCGTCGTAGCATAATCAGCCTATAATGTTCCCACTGCTGGAACACAGGCCTCCTCTCGGTGAGAGGGAGTGGGCCGTAAATCCACCACGCGGGCCCAGTACGGATTGATAGATGTCACGTCTTCGATTTTTGGTTCTAAGACATTCCGGTTTCCTCACGATGTTTGCCTTCACCATTTTGAGAGCAGTGGTGATGAAATAATTTACACAAAGTAAAGCGCCTGTCTAGGTTCGAATCTACGACCTACAACTCGTAAGTCGCGGCCATTTCTTCTGGGCCACCACTGCTCCGCTTCATCATAATGAATACTAATGTTATTATCATTATCATGCGACATGTAGTTTCTAATAAACCGAAACTTTAGATGGCAGTCAAACCAAAACAGCCAATTAAATTCTTGGCCCAGAAACGATGACGACATACCTATATGACGCGAAAACAAATAAACACGCCTTTACAATTATATGAGAATTCAATTGATTGATGTGGCAGCATGTTCAACTAATCCCATGGGCGACAATAGGTGTGGAGAACATAACCCCGCGTCCTAACGGAAAGCGACCATCGCGCGAACACGCGACTGACGTAATCTATTCTATGAATTATGACGTACAAAAGCGACTTGATTGATTGCGGGAGTACGTCCATACTAATATTGTAAAGAGGTAAAACTTGTGAAAGTGTATGTAAGAGGTAACCTTCGGAACTACGGAACCGATTCCGAAAATTCTTTCACTGATATAAAGCTAGACTATTGCCCGAGTGCCTTAACATAATGTTTTATATTAAAACAAGATTCTTCGCGAGAACGAAGTCCCGGTCAGAGGCTAGTATCAAAGAAACGAGCGTGACGATTGCGTAATCGCGCGACCATAGCTTTCAGTAGGACACGGCCTAAGTCACTCAGTCAATGTCAAGGCCATAGGATATCTATCCTCCAATTAACAAAAGAAGCCATTAAATAAATTCCTCTTAGCTACATGATGTCATGGTTGCAAAGCCTTGCTGAATCACTCGTGATGAGCATGCAGCTAATATTAGATATTATTATATTATTAATACATGTTTGGATAAATATGTCACGGTTCATAACACAAGTAGGTATTATATGTTTACTGTGTTTTGTGAGAATAATCTGGCGTGCACCCAAGCGTCTTAAATATGAAGTTTCATGAATGTAAACAAAAGTTTACAGCATAACTAGCGTCCCGCGACTTCGCCCGCGTGATGTTTCTTGTTCCACCGACCCACCCCGTCGCCGTCGCATCGTACGCCTGCCCGCGCTATTACCTACTTCTTACTTTTTGCTCAGTGTTCTTTCTGACTTTTTTCTTTTTGCTTGGGTCGTAAGGGTCCAAGCGTGATGTTAGGTAGCCTATAATATAGCCTTCCTCAAGATTGGGCTATTAAAGGCAAAATTTTTTTTTTTAATTCCTACTGGTAGTTCCAGAGATTAACGCATACAAACAAACAAACTCTTCAAATGTATTATTAGTATAAATAAGATTGAACACATTACAACATTGACCTATTTTTCAGTAGTAAAACAAAAACTGATAAAATCTCGTTTTTGAGTTGTTTGCCATTTTCATACACACAAAAAGAAAGAAAAAAATACAATCATAAATAAAATAATCAAATAAAAAAAAAATCAAATCATGCATAAGAAAATAAATTAACTTACTTCGTTAGGATTGACTACCAGTTTAGCTGTTTCATGTGGCAGGTCCTTACATATTTGAGCTACTAACATTTTGATGAGGGCCTCAGACACTCTTGTTGACCCATCTTTTTCCTGTAAACAAGTAATATACATTGAGAAGAATTATTTTATTACTAGCAGCGCCCCGTGGTTTCACCCGCATAAGTGTCGATCCCGTGGGAATATCGGGATAAAAACTATAATATGTCCTTTCCCAGGACTCAAACTATCTCTATACCAAATTTCATCTAAATCGGTTCGGCGGTTTAAGCGTGAAGACACACTTTTTCGCATTTATAATATTAGTATGGATTTATAACATTAAAAAGTTAGTATCAAGGGGTTTTTTTATTTTAGTTTGTGAATACGTAGTGAATACATAGTTCTAGGGTATAATTTTGATATTTTTATTAATTAATTAGGTATTGGTTGTTAGTTACTTACACATTATTTTAATGCTAAATAAATAACAGGAAGTAAATTATTTATAGAATTTTAACATACCTAAGAAAGTGAAAGAGAGAGTTTGATAATGTTTGTGGTTTTTTTTTTTGTTGATATTTTTATTGACATTAAGATCTTTACTAAATTGAACTGAACATACATGGGGCAGCCAGATATTGAGGGCAATATTCAATGGGTCTACGTTCTGCACATAATGCCACCATCCCTGCGGTACCAGCAGGGCATCACCAGCCGACAGTTCCACCATGCGGCCACCTGTCAATCCTGAAACAAGTATGATGCCCCTTTATTCATAAACGTTGCTTAGAAGTAGGAAGTGATTAACAACCATACATTTTTGATATTTAAATGTTATTTAACAAGTTCTGGCACGGTAAATGGGACACAATTGAAGTTTTATTGAAAGTGTTAATTTTAATTATTGTTTATAAATAAACCCCTTAATCTTAAGTATATTTTATGTGGTAAATCAATTACCAATGATTCTATGATGTGGTTTAACAACCATGTCAATTTATTACTCAAGGTCGACTTAAACTTGAAAACATTTTTAAGCATCACTGATTTCCATTCTATGTGTGACTAATCAAGTTTAAACAAGCATGTTGTTACAATTTTTATGAATAGCTGATGTATAGAAAAAAGGCTTGGGATCTCCTACAGAGGAAGTTGTTTAAATTGGCTTGAAATACTTAATAAAAACTAAGAATATCTCACCATTAAAGACATCTAAATTGTTAGGGCAGTAGAAGTTCAGTTCACTGTACACACTTGATTCTTCATAAGGCACTCTGGTGGGCTTCAATCCACCTGTTTCTGGGGGAAACAATATCCAGCGTTTTCTGAAAAATAAGCAAATTTCTTTTATTTGCAACACATTTTTTTTTACATTGCCCAGAGAAAAGTGTTTTTTAACTTACTTTCCATGTAATTGAGTCACAATGTTAACTCCATACGTGTCTTTATGTGCCGGCGTGTGCGCACCACTGCTGCCTACCCACAACGTCGCATCTGAGGCGCCCTTGTCAGAATATCCAAACTGTTCCCATGAAACACCCTAAGAAAACAACTAGCCTTAAAAATTATTTTAACAAGCACTTTGTTAATATCTAACTATAGGAGCTCGTGTCAATATTTACCTTATACAATTCATGCTCTCCATTGAACCATTGGTAAAGATATTTATAATCAAAATACATCCATTCGTCGCTTGAAACCGAAGTATCCACAAAATTTTTAAAAGTCATCTTTTTTACAGAGCACCTTCTCTCCCAACAAGGTTCGTCTGATAAAAAATCTTTTTTTAAACACCTAAATGGTATTTCTTTTTCTCCAAATACTGAACACCATTTTTCTACACTCCACTGGCATATTGGCCAGTTTCCCACAAAGCCCTTAAAGACCAATGGAACAATAGAATTCGCTATAAGATTGCGAACGATATCTTCGCTCAGTACAGACATTTAAACGTTTAATTAAAAATAAACAAAAGTATTCCAGCTATTAGCAGACAAGCGAGAAGCGATCAAGCGACACCGGCACAGAGTACTTTTTGATAGGACAGACACCGGCTAACTAAAACAAATTGACAACTTATTGACAATGACATTGACAGACAAGGATTTATCTTCGTTCAAAAACTTGTTATTTACCCCTGCGTTCCGTGTTGGGAAATAATCGATGTGAGCGTGCTTAAACCCGTACCGAATTAGCGTGAGCGCGATAACGATGTCCCGTGAATCGTCATAGATGACGTCATGACATACGCCATCTTGCGATAACACCGACCATGCCCTAGAATAATATCACCGTGAGCGCTGTCAAAAATGTCAGTGTGTGTGTGAGGATGTGTCAATGTGTGTTTTGTTTTGATTTGCATCTTAACTTAAAATTAAACTAACGTGGCATTTTCGAAATTGTGCTTCTGGCTGACAGTCGCCACCTAACCAAAGTAGAAGAAATGTGGTGTTAATACAAAGAAATACTGTAATAATATCGCTTTGACGTTGAGTAAGCACTGTGAGCGCGTTCACGGGCGTTCCGAATTGTTGACAGCTCTCAGCTGTCATAATCGTAATATCTAAATCGGAACGCATGTGAGATGATGTGAGCGCTGTGAGCGATTATAGCTAATGTAAAAACGATATTATTACAGTATTTCTTTGTATAAACACCACATTTCTTCTTCTTTGGTTAGGTGGCAACTATCAGCCAGAAGCACAATTTCGAAAATGCCACGTTAGTTTAATTTTATGATAAGATGCAAATCAAAACAAAACACACACTGACACATCCTCACACACACACTGTCATTTTTGACAGCGCTCACGGTGATATTATTCTAGGGCATGGTCGGCGTTATCGCAAGATGGCGCATGTCATGACGTCATCTATGACGATTCACGGGACATCGTTATCGCGCTCACGCTAATTCGGTACGGGTTTAAGCACGCTCACATCGATTATTTCCCAACACGGAACGCAGGGATAGTTTACTCTGTCTACGGTTATTTACGTACAGACCACAGAGTACTTTTTGATAGACAGACCACAGAATACTTTTTGATAGACAGACAGCACATCAAGCTACCGGAACCTGTAGTATATTCCTTGCTCCCAATCAACTTTGAACCATAAAGTTGAAAATTTGACAAATTGTAGTAGCTTGATGTGTTGGCGGTTGGCGACTGTGCATATTATTTGAATTCTGAACATACTAACAATTATTCGACTAACTCAACCTGCATCACTAACTTTATGGCAGCATCACTGGCAGGCTTACGTATGCTGTCACAGTCACTGTTAGTGTCATTATGACACTAACAGTGTCATAGTGTCTCTTGCCTGCTGAGTGCTGTCACGCCTGTCACTGTCTGTGAGTGTGACCTGTGTTTTTGGTGTTTGTTTTGAATGTGTATGCGTTTCTGCGATGCCTTTTCACCGGATAATGCATATCAGCAAATATCAAGATTACATCGATCCATTCGTATAGTAAGTGATAAAAGTTTTAGTGCATATTAGTGTTTTAAAGTGATATATAATACAATGGAACCAGAAGTTGTATCATCGTTTTTCTCAAGTAGTTTAGGGGATTCTAGTTCTCAGGATATCAGCGAGAATTTTTTGAATTTAATAGACGAATTGAATCTTTCTCTTGAACAGTTTCCAATGCCCAAAAAAGTAGAAGCTGTTTATAATCCAACCATTTATGCAAGGCATACGTTTGAAATGTACGTGCGAAAATATTGCAATACTGCAAAGCCTATTATGTTCTTTGGCATGAATCCTGGACCTTGGGGAATGTCTCAGACTGGAGTAAGGACCACCTCATTTACTGAAAAATGTTAAAACGTCTTTATCATAATTACATAGAAGTAAGTAATCATGATATAGACTTTAAATTAAAAATATAAATTGTAAAGGCTTGCAAGTGTAGAACTAGTTTTCAACATACAGTTTACAAATGAAAAAGCTTCACTTAAAAACATTTGATGATATCAACAGGTGCCATTTGGTGAAATAAGTTCAGTTCGAGATTGGTTGGGCATCAGTGGGCCAGTGCAGAAACCACCTACTGAGGTTAAAGCCCGTCCTGTGTTGGGCTTTGATTGTAGTAGAACCGAAGTAAGTATACTGTATAAATGGTGGTATTTTTATCATATTGCACATCTCTAGCATACCCTGGGTACCTCGCTGACTGGCATATATTTTTACTATATTTAAAATATATGCCTATGGCCTCAGTTATACTTATAGTTGAAAGATATAAATATAAAATACTATGAAAGAAAAAGAAGGTATAGTTTATCATTATAAGCTCAAGCATTGCCAAAGAAAGACAAATTTACACACACACAACTTAATGTCTGTCTTCATTTTGTTTCATTAATTTTCCAGGTCAGTGGCAAGAGATTTTGGGGTCTGCTTCAAACTTTATGTGGAACTCCAGAAAATTTCTTCAAAACTAGTTTTGTTTATAACTACTTGCCTCAGCAGTGGATGACTGCCTCAGGTTGCAATCTCACTCCTGGTGATTTTAAGGTAAGAGGTCTATTTTCTAAACAAGTGTTAAATTTCGGTCTAACATATTCATCATTCCAGGACCACATAGGCAGAGCCCTTGCCCACAAGTTACTAAGTACATACTCTTCTTCTGTACAACCTTTTTGTTTTATTTTTGGTGGGAAATCATCAAATGACCCCTCCCGCTCTGGGCGGAGTGGAAGGGAGTGTCAGACTCTTACTGACTAAAACCCACCCGTATTCCTTCAGTTGCCTGTGTCAGCGGCCATGGTGTGTCTTTCGAACAACCATCAACCCAGGCAGGCATCGGCCATAGCGGACCCCGTCAGTTAGTGCTGACATCTCTTTGAGGCGCGCGTGGAACACAACGCGCCGTCGACCCGGGCCTGGTCCTTATCGTCGACGTCGAGCTGCCCATTGCTCGCCGTCCGCAAGCCCGCGCCTACGGTGGTCGGGAATCGGCTATCGATTCCCGACGCCCAGGACGTCTCCTGCGGCGGCTAGGGGCGTGAGAGCGCAAAGATTGCCTCTCCCTCACGCGCTCCGCCTCCTCCTTCGCGAGCATTACTGCTTCGCAGAAGGAGGCGACAGCTTTCCATGCACTCTCGCTCTGTACCATGGCCTGGACTACTGGACTGGAGGACACGGCGGTGCTCTGCCCAAGCTGGGCAGATCTCCACCGTGTCCTCCGGGCGATCCACACAATGGTGACACCCGGGCGATTCCTCCCGCCTTATTCTGAACAGGAACCTCCCGAAGCAGCCGTGCCCGGTGAGAACCTGTGTTAGGCGGAAGGTGAGGACGCCGCCGTGGCGCCTCTCTAGCCACTCCTCAAAGAGGGGACTTATCGCCGCAATTGTGGCGTGCCCAGCACTGGGTTGCGACAGTCGCACTCTCCATGTCACCATGAGATCCCGCCGGAGCTCTGTCGCCCCGGCGCGGCGTTTTGCCATGAGGAGGCGGAGGTGGGCGTGGCATATGTGGGCGAGGACTTTTGCCTCCAGATCCCATGGCGACAATCTGGCAAGGAGGCTCGCTGCCTCCCCGGAGACCGTGTGGTATCCCCGAACTAGCCGGACGGCCATGACCCTCTGGGACACGTCTCGGCTGGTAGCCGCCTCAATGAACGCGCCCACACCGGTGCCCCGTAAGCCCACAAGCCTCTCTCGGCTAGGGTTCTCTTGGGCTCCCTCAAGCTCAATGTCAGAGCGCTACCGGGCCGGGAGAGCGCGGGCGGGGTGACCTACGTCTACATGAGAGGGGAGGGGGGTCGCACGACCCCCGTGTAGAGCCTCCGGCAGGAGGCGTTTGGAACCCCTAAATTGGGCAGGAGCCGCTTCAAGGCAGCCCCGGGCCCCGGCCCGTTCCAGTCTGAGAGCCAAACGTCTAAAATGCTCCACAAAATTCTACCGGCTGTCGAGGACAAGTCCCAGGTACTTCATCGTCGATTCGATGCCGATGTGAACCCTTTCTGCCGTTATTTGGGAACCCGACGCGCGACGGTGGCGCGTTCCGAGGGCTATGAAAACACATGGCCTCAGACTTGTGCAGGGCCACCTCGAGTCCCAGTTGCCGGATCCTTTCAACGACTGTCGCAACCCCGCGTGTCGCTATTTCCGCCGCCGCCTGGTGCGACCTCCCCTGCGCCAGGACCAGCGTGTCGTCAGCGTAGCAAACTAGGGAGGTCGGCGCGCAGCACCCAGCCAGTCGTACCCGATGTCCCACAGATGCGGCTCCAGCACCGATCCCTGTGGGACACCGCACTACATCTCTCGCCGGTTTCTTCTGGAAATCATAATAATCAAATCCTATAAAACAGTTCCATGCTTCCACTTAAAGTGAAGGCATGTTCGTAAGAAGTTGACAGAAACATAACAGTGCTGCAGGGAAATGTGTAACACACATCAGTAGCAATGGGTTTCATTTTGACAGTTCAACAACATTCATTGCATTATTTACGTTGTTGAGCAGACACATTTTTCGAACATATGAAGCAATGGATTAGCAATATCCTTTAATGATTGCGATTGAGTGTTACGCAATTAGGATGCTGATTTGCTGGATTCGTTTTCTCCTCTACCAAATGTTATTACTTCTGACAATGTTTATTTTGTTTATATGTATTAGTATTTATTCTTCTGTTTCATAGTTATTTTCATGCTATCTACAGTATCTACTTATCCCTTATGTTGCACCTGCCATATTTTGTTTCTCCATCACCCTAAGGTTGACTGGTAGAAAATGCATCAGGCATTATGTCCGACTTTGAAGAGTATTGTTTACTTGTGCATAAAGTTTTAATAAATAAGTAATGCAGCCCCATCATTCTAAGCTAAATTATTTTTGTAAATAATTTCCAGAGAGGTGAAGTAAAAGAATTGTACAACATTTGTGATCCAGTATTCAACAAAATTCTAGAACTGTATGAAGTTGAAAAGATAGTTGCAATTGGAAAGTTTTGTGAAACTCGGGCAAAAGAAACATTAGAAAGATACCCATCCTCAAGATCTATCCAGGTATGCGGTTGAACAATTGAACATAATTATGAATATATGATTCATTCGTTTTTGCATTCATGGATAATTTATCACAGTACTTAATTATTGTATTTTCCTATTTCAGATTCTGTACTTGCCACATCCAAGCCCCAGAGCAGTGAATAATAACAAATGGCCAGAGAAAGCAACTGAGTATCTTAAAAATCATAATTTGCTTCAATACTACCAACATGACTCTGAATAAACAAAACTGCACTTGCCACTTGAAGAACTATATTGTGGTGCTCATACTTATGTTGTGCTTAAGTGATTATTGAGGTCAAGTACCTCTACAGTAAACATAAAAACGCGATATTAATATTATTATTATTTGATTAGACACACTAGCAGCTAATTAGCTGATGCGTGTGTATCAAATAACTTGGAGATATTTAATCTGTCCAGTCAAATCTTGACACAGTTCAGTGTAAGCCGTCGCATTTTCCAAATAGTTTTATAATAAAAATGGTTGAGTTCATGAAGAGAGCTCTTGAGCTAGCGTCAGAAGCTTTATCAGCTCAAGAAGTACCAGTAGGCTGTGTTTTTGTCATAAACTCAGATATCATTGCTGAATCTAGGAATAGTGTTAATGCTACTCACAATCCAACAAGACATGCTGAAATTAATTGTATAGATCAAGTCATAGATTACTGTAAAGCCAATAATATTGATTACAGATTGTACTGTAAAAATATTACAGTTTATGTAACAGTTGAACCTTGTATTATGTGTGCAGCAGCACTCAGCAACTTAAATATAAAAGAAGTTATCTATGGTTGTGCCAACGACAGATTTGGCGGCAAAACCGTGTTAGATATAAGTAACTTTTATGAACGTAATTATAATTTGACTGGGAATTTAATGGCAACTGAGGCAATGGCTTTACTGAAACAATTTTATAAAGGTGCCAATCCTAATGCACCAGAATCAAAGGCAAAAAAATAAAAAAAGTACTCCAGTAAAAAACTTAAGTTAAAAAAAAACTGAAAAGCTAAAAACAAGCCCATTTTAAATTAAATAACTTTTATTTAATTTAAAATGGGCTTGTTTTTAGCTTTTCAGTTTTTTTTTTACCTAGCAGAAGTAAAGTTTTTTAACTAGCAGAGAGTAGAAGCAGGCGGGACCCATACGATTTTTATTTTATTATATTTTCAAATTCAAATGGGTCCCACCTGCTTCCAACTTTTATTTAATTTAATATGGGCTTGTTTTTAGCTTTTTAGTTTTTTTCAACTTAAGATTTTTTACAGGAGTCGGGTTTTCTATTTTTTTTTATCGGAACAGACAGTCAAAAAATGTTATTTTGGTATATGTGCCGTGTATACATCCCTATGCATTTAGTAAAAAGCGGTTATTTTAATATTACAAACAGACACTCAAATTTTATTTATTTCTATAGATGTATAGATAATACTTAATAATAATTTACTTAGGTTTAGGCATAGAATTAAGCTGAAATACTATTTAGTTTTTTAGACACACGAGGTTTTTTTATACTTTCATTGCCCTGAAAATATTTTATGTTGTTTAATTTTTTAATTATTTTATCTTTTAGGTATCTGATACGGTTAATTTTGCAAGTGAATAAAAACTATTTTCACTCAAAGACAATTTTTTTTTAATAAATAATCCAACTAATAATATAAATGTGAAAGTTTGTGAAGACGTTTCGATGATTGTTACTCAATCACGCGTAAACCGTTGAACAGATTTGGATGAAAATTGGCACATAGACCATTTCCTGCATTAACACATAGGACCATAGGACACTTTTTAACCGATATTCCCACGGGATCGAAACTTACGCGGGTGAAACCGCGGGGCGGTGCTAGTATCTAATATTGAAATTGTGTTTTTTTGTGCTACTCCAGAAAAAATCAACATCAATTCATTCTGAAATACTGGCCTTGGTAAATATTAGTGTAGTTAGGTAAATAACATCACATTATACTTCCAACTTATTACTGTATTTTAATGGCGCAGCAGAAAATTATTACAATCCCTGTTAAAATATAAGTATAAGCTTTATAAATAACATAAAACTATCTCTACAAATTACTTGACACATTCAATTTGGTTTAAAACACAGAAAAAAAAACTCATTCAAAACAAGTCCAACAGCAATCATAAAATATAAGAATATATAATTATACAAAATAAGTGATTACTTGCTACAACATTTTTACTTACATCTAGATTATTATTATGTCCCACTGTATAAATATAAAAGTGAGATCTATTTGGAATTAAAAAATATCCACAAGGATATCACAGAATTATTTCACTAATCTAAAACAAGATCTCACATTTATATTCCCAATGTTTACAGGAAAGAATGTTTGAGGGCATTCAGTAGGGTGTCAAGTGTAATAAGCAAGTCACTAAATGCATGTCTTATAAAATCCACACCTCACCAGAAAATATAATTATAGACTGTAACTAAGGAGGAATAAGTAGAATAGAATAAAGATACTTAAATACTGTCCAACAATTTTACAGAACTTAACAAGTAACCTATGACCTACTTAATTATATATTAAAAGTATTATAACTGTTTTAATCATTTGAATCATGACAGCCATTAACCATTGGGTATGTAGTTCCCGAACCATCAGTCTCTTCATTTTGGCCATTTTCATGAACATGATTTTCGTTAGTCGAGTCTTCAACCAAGTAATCTTCAGCTACTGGCTCAGCTACCGGACCTGCACTCCTGCTGGAGCTGCTGTCACTGTCTGATGAGGATGAACTATCACTTTCAGAGTCTGCACTTGATGAGTCATGAGAATGCTGACGTAAATGTTCATTTTCGAGTCTCAACTTTTCATTGTCCATCTGTAGAGAGTGTATCTGTTCTTCTTGTTCCTTAATACGCTGCATAAACTCACTGAAGGACTGCTCATCCACAGCACTAGAACCAATGGAGGTGCCTGAAGTGTCTCTGTCTGTTAACATACTGTCCCTATCAGTAACAGAAGCATCTCTGGCTGTAATATCTTTATCCTCTTCTAAACACTTAGCTTTAGATCGTTCCGTCCTTTTAACGAGATTATCATATTTGGCTTCCAATAAAAGATATTCCTGGATGAGGTCATCTTTTGACATATTTGACAAACGTTCACTTTGAGCATCTTCATAAACACTTGAAAACTCTTTTGTCAAGTACTCCTCTTCGTCTTCAGGCAGCGAAAAAAAGTAATTTTCTTCTGAATCGACGCTGAAACTTGAATCGCGAGTTCGTGCTGATGGTGTTCGTAGAATATGAAATGAATTTTCTGGCTCTGGTTTATGTATTTCCATCAAAAATTGGTTGTTATTAAATGGGGCATGCGTTTTTGCCAACACAATCTTCCGAAATCTGTTATTTCTTTTAGATTGATCATTTTTCCATGGAATTTTTGAAAATGGTTTCATTATCTTGCGTTTAGATTTCCCGCGCCTTCTTTTTTTTCTGACAAGTCCTTCAAATTGTTGTTTTGGCACATCTACAGCAGATGGCGCTTCGACTTCAGCAGGTCGCGTCGGATCGCCATCTTTTATAGCGATAATGTTATTTCCGTCCATTTGTGATGAAAAATACACTTAATTTGAAAGAACTTAAAATGTCATAGAAAATAATTAACACTCACACTGTTATTACAATTTTTGCACCACTTATGCTATTTAGAATCTTCATAAAAGTATAATGTACCTCGGAGCATTACACTGAGGACGCAATCCGCCATCTTTATTTATTTATTTATTGTTCGCATATTTTTCTACTCCTAGCTGACGTAGTCAGGGTTGCCTAGAGTACGATTTTTTTTTGTGGAGACTGATTGCGTAACTGAATAGTAAAACTTAGAATCGAAATCAATTTCTAATGGTATCGTAATTTTAGTCAATGTTTATAGAGACAAACTGAATAAGTATATTATTTTTTAATCCAAATATCAGTTACTAAACTTGTTCATAGGTGGACCGATACTTTACGAGGTAGTCACGGGAATTCGTAAATACCATGTGGTTGCGAGCACCGATGTCGTTGAATCGGTGCTTACATGAGGACTCAGCAGTGGACTTCTTTCGGCTGAGATTTCACAAAACGCTTAGTAATAATCTCTACGGAATCCCTCTACTACTACATACGAGAATGTATGTTTCTCTATCCCCTCAATAGTGTGACTGTAGTAGTCTTGTGTAGTTCATGAACGATGAACGAATAGGAACCGTATCTTCGCACTGTACTAAAAGAAACGTTTCCGAACGCTGGCTTGTAACCGGTCTAATAGGTCTAATAGCTCTTTTCGTACTCGTACATCGCCCGAACGAGAAAATGAAATACAGTCTCTGATTGTTTGACAGAAACGTTATACGTTTTCATTCGATGTCTGAATGAATGAGAACGAGAAAGAATAGCCGACGAATGACGATGCTATCCGAACCCGACCGACCGAATTCGCAAGAATGAGATGAGATGCGCGTTATTTCAATGCCTTAGTGTCTATTTTAGCTTATCGCCCAAACACGGGAGACGAGCTGTTTGAATGGTACAAAATAATTCAGTTAAAATTCTCTTAATATATCAGCTGTGTACTCTGTGGTAATAATAAATAAATAATTATGGATGTTGCATTTATATTTTTTTTTATTTATACGTAAGTAGTGGTTTATGTATAATAATGTCTGGAGTGCGTATTTGCTCTGTGAGTGATCCGGATCCGCGCTAGCGCTCTATCTATGCTCTATGGGAATGCTTACCGAGAGCGAAGACCGAATAGAGCTATTAGAACTAATAGAATGAACTAGTTCACTGTCCGAAATGAACTAGTACGGAGCGATCTTTAAAATGACCGAGCAGGCACAAGACTAGACTGTAGAATGTGAGGTTCAGCAGGGTTCGATCAGTTTCCTCAAGGGCAGAAAAACCAAGGCTTAGACGGAGGTTACACGTTCATTCTGATGTCAGTTCAGTCTATGATTTATGTCAGAACGGGAAACTGATTGTGTAACACGTAGACTGATGGAATGATGGTCCAGAATGATGATTATTTAAATATTTTAATAATTTTTGTCAGTCTGGTCAGACTGATGCCTTAGGCGCGTCGTTCACTAGTAAGTCGAGGCGAGGGCGCGTGGGCGAAGCGTCACGTTTATTCCTAAAAAACGTAGATGCGGCGCGCCGCTTGTGTCGCCCGAGCTTTGACGCCGGCGCCGCCGCCTCAACTCTAGTTCGTATCGTATGAGCGATCGGCCTTACCTACGGATTACAGTTTAAGGTGAATTCACACCTGCGCACGCGCACGAACCGTGCACACTACGCGCCTCGAACGGCTAATATGGACGCGTCACACTCTGCACACATGTTATTGTAACTTGCAGCTTCTACCGCTGTATCAGCCGTATCAATGGATACGAATGATGAATTATGAAAATTACTTGAAAAAAACAAACAACAAAACAAAGGCAAAGGCGTCAAGCTACTAGCCCACCTTCCATCCCGCGCCGTATCGTCTTCTGTGCAATTGATGAACCATAAGGCGCGCCCCACTATAGAGCCGCGAGGCCTTTCGGGGCCGTAAGACCCGACCTCGCGAGGCTTTTGCTGTTCTTTACACTCCAAACATAGCCCTCTCCATTGCCCTTTGGGTGACTTCTAGCCTTCTAATAAAGCCCATTGTGAGCTACCACATTTCAGTGCCATAGTCCATAGGTCATTCATCACTGGCAACACGCACTGGTCAAATACTTTCGTCTTGAGACACTGCGGTATGTAGGACGAGAAGATATTGCGTAGCTTCCCGAACGCTGCCCAGCCGAGTCGGATTCGACGATTGACCTCTTTCTTGAAGTTGGACATAACTAAAGTACTGGACAGTTTGTACTAGGTAAACATACTCGTCCACGACTTCGAGTGTAGCGTCCCCGAACTTCATGAGTGGGTGTTAAATGGATGAACAGATGGCCGATGGGGCCAAAAGGGTCTGGAGTGGCAACCGCATACCGGAAGACGAAGTGTTGGAAGCCTCCCACAAGGACCGACGACCTTATGAAGCCCGCAGGGGCCGCAGGAACCCGTTGGATGTGAGAAGCACAGAACCGGTCGAAGTGGAGGTGCTTGAGGGAGGCCTATGTCCAGCGTGAACGTCTTTCGGCTGAAATGATGATGAAGATGAATTTCCAATAGGGCATCATTCCTTTTGAGTTTAGTTTAATAAACACAACTTCGACAGTCCTATAAAACCGATACAAATCCATTAATAAAAGAGTTTGAACGCCAGTCCACTCTATTTTGGCGCGAATACAAACACAACTTGGTGTAGCGGTGGTTACAAGGGCACTGATCGGCCGCGCGGCCTCGTCTGGCCACGCGGCTCAGGCCTCGCTCACGTCCACACTCACGAGGCACGACCGCGCGGCTCTGCCTCACGGAGCGCGTGGCCCTAGTGAGGACGTGCCTTGAGCAAGACCGTCTGCGCGGTGCTGTTTGGCCGCGCGGCTCAGGCCTCGCTTACGTCCACACTCAGTAGGCTCGGCCTCACGGAGCCGCACGGCCCTAGTGGGGACGCGCGTTTATGACTGCTTCAAGGCGCGTCCCCACAACGGTCCGCGCGGCCTCAAAGCTTTGCGAGGCTCGCCCTTGTGAGGCTTTTGCTATAGTTTACAACGCGTCCCCATTATAACTCACGACACCGTGAACCGTCAGGAGGACGTAAGACGTCGCGGGAAGCCTGGCAGATCTAAAAAAATTTAACTATTTTGTATAGAAAATATGCGTTCGCGTTCGCATGTGTAGAGTCACTTTAGAAATAGGCTACAGTCACTGACCTCTATTAAACAAGTTGTATAATACAGGTCAGTGGCTAAAGTAGGCTAGAACTTGCTCACCCATATTTTACCATAGACCATTGCGAAATCTAGGTCTGAGCAAATCATGGACGTAATATATAGAAGTTGTAACATATTATTACGTCCATGGAGCAAATAATAGACTGCCCATGACTGCTGTCATGTCTCATAACTGTCAAAAACATAGTACTGAGTACTTTTTGTGTGTCACCAGTGTCATTGTCATGTGACTGTCAATTTATACAGCATCATATCTTGTAGTCTTTGCTGTCAATGTTACAAACGTTACAATTACAAACATAAAAGTATTTTGAGCACAGAACACTATTACTCATAGATTTTGAGTGTGGGACTGTGGGTCACAAAACAAGAAAACAAGTATTTATTTTGATTTATGTCGATTTAGAACGTTGAGGTTCTAAATAATTGTATTTATAAGAAATAATTTCTGAGTAAATAGATCATAAAATATAAAATTTGGCGCACTTGTACTAAGTGAACTTCAGGGATTACCAATGGCTGACGATATTGTGTTTGAATTACTACATTCCGAAATAATTAACTATGCTATAGACCAATCTAAGGAAACCCTTAAAGATAAAAAGGTGTTAACATTTTCTAATCTTATTAGCTTTAAAATATAGTAATCCCATTGAATCGCATCATACTAAACAGGAATTATCATGGTGTTTCAGGAGGTCGATTTGTCTGTCGTAGAATATATTGGATTTGCTACTGGCTATAAGATAATGGAAAGGCTAACTAGAGAATGGCCCAGGTTTAAAGATGAACTGGACACCATGAAGTTCATCTGTACAGACTTTTGGACATGTATCTATAAAAAGCAAATAGACAATTTGCGGACAAATCACCAAGGTGTTTATGTCCTACAAGATAATGCATTCAGATTCCTCACAAACTTTTCTAATGGCCATCAGTACCTGGAATCTGCGCCAAGAGTAAGTACTGCTTGATAATAGGAAACAAACCATAGTTGATTCAAATTAAACAAAAGCTTTTGTGAACAATTCAAAGACAGTAGTAGTAAATCTAAATACTTTACAATCAATCAACTCTGCCATTGTAGAATGCCTGAAACTTTTTCACTTCTTTTGATAATATTCATCGTATGATTGTTTTTCTGTTTCAGTATGTTGCATATACTTGTGGGTTGATCCGAGGAGGTTTGGCCAACTTATGCATAAACAGCGTAGTCACAGCAGAAGTTCAATCCATGCCATCTTGTAAATTTCATATACATGTCCAAAGAACATAATAATGTAAAAAAAAACTTGTTGAAATATAAATGTATTTATTATGAAATGTAATCATAATTTTATGTAAGCCAAACATCAATTTAATTTGGTATGAAAGTTTGAATACTTCCCAAACTTAATATTGGATGTTCATTGATAAAGTATAGTTAACTACCCTTATTGTTACATTTAGTTGTATACATGATAAATTGCATAGTTCATCATCATCATCATCTGCCTAGCCTTTTCCCAACTATGTTGGGGTCGGCTTCCAGTCTAACTGGATGCAGCTGAATACCAGAATTTTACATGGAGCGACTGCCTATCTGACCTCCACAACCCAGTTACTAGGTAATATGATACCCCTTGTTAAGACTGGTTGTCAGACTTTCGGGCTTCTGACTACCCGTAACAACTAAAAGATAAATAATTGCTTGTATAAAAATAAACTTGTTTTTTTTTCCATACAAATGACTAATAACCTTTTTTACCACATTGATTGTAATATCACTGGCATGAAAATGAATATTCAAAATGAAATTATTCTTTTGAAGTTTTTTTTTTCAAGTAAAAAATAATTTGCTTGTTAGGGTTCCGTACCGAAATGGTAAAACGGAACCCTTATGGTGAGACTCAGTCTGTCTGTCTGCCACAGCTGGATATCTCAAGAACTACTAATGCTATCAACTTGAAATTTGGAACAGTTTTAGATGACGTTTGCCCAACTATTTTGCAAATAAGATTTTTTTTTGCCACTGACTGAAAGGGGTTCTGATAAATTCGAAGTGGGGCTTCTAGGGCATGTGGGGATACCCCACATGCCCTAGAAGAAAAACGTTTGAGAATTTGCAAACTGCGCTCTTTCATATGATAATATGAAAGAGCGCAGTTTGCAAATTCTCAAACGTTTTTCTTTTTTTTATGCCGCATAGTTTTTGACTTTTGATAAAAAATACCGTTCCCCCCTTATCTCCGTAGTTTGCAAAGAGAAAACTCTGAAATAATTTTATGTGATAGAAGTTTATGTAAAGATTACAGGAAAAATAAAACTAAATTTATGTAGCACACTTTTTCAGAAATCATCAACAAAAGTTACTTTAGTTCCACTATCGGTCAAGAGATGACGCTGACCTAAAACTGCAATATTCTATAATACACCGCAGTCAATGATTTCAAAGTAATTTATTATGTATACACTACGGAATAGAAAATTTCTATTCCGTGGTATACACCCACGCGTCCTCGCTCTTGTTTTTAATACTGTTGAAGCCATAGAGTAAAGTGAAGCCCAACAGAATTAATTTTATACCCAATCATTATATCCTTTCACAACTCTGAATCACCATTACCTAAAGAAACAATAAAATTTTCATTATGAAAATTGTTGTAAAGGGGCGTCCACATTACTTGCTCACCAATACCGGTGTCTGTGGAAAAACACCTATTGGATGACTCTTATTAATTTTCGATGTAACATTTGTAGGCGGGCCTTGGGAATAAAACAGACTCGTAGGTATGCCGTGACGGAAACGGCATGACGCTCTCCTGTGCCGTCATAGTTCCCTCTCCGTCATTAGTTTATTGTTTGACATCAATTTCGATGTTTCACAACTATTCTGTCGGGCGTCCCGTGACGGCCGTAGGACATACATATTATATCGATGGTGACGGCCTACTTTTTTGTTCTATTCAGTATTAGCCGATAATGCTCCCACTGCTGGAATACTAGCCTCCTTTCGGCGATGAGTGGGTCAGTGGGTAGTAATGGGCCAATTGCAGGTAGGTAGATGTCACATGTCTTCTAATTTTTGGTTCTAGGATATGCCGCCGGTTTCCTCACGACGTTTTCCTTCACCGTTTGAGAGCAGTAGTGATGAAATAATTTACACAAAGTAAAGCGCCTGTCGGGGTTCAAACCTACGACTTACAACCCGTAAGTCTGCCTTTACCACTGGACCACCACTGCTTGCTCCTTCTTCATCTTTCTTCTAAAGAGTTATCGCTGGCAAGGATTGTGGACAGCAAAGTGGATTGATAAGTATAAAGTGGCTGCACTTAATATTTTAGTAGATTTACATTAACATTTAAACTACATAGAGAAATGGCTCTAATACTACTATTATAAATGCGAAAGTGTGTCTCTTACCTCTTCACTCCTAAACCGCTGAACCGATTTATATGATTATCTATTTATATGATTATATATTTGGTATAGAGATGTTTTAAGTCCCGGGAAAGGACATAGGATACTTTTTATCCCAATATTCCCACAGGATCAACACTTAGGCGGGTAAAACTGCGCGGGGCGCTGCTAGTTTAATATAAAAGGATTGAGAAGTTTCAATGAAAACTAACTTTGTCACGTGTACACCACGCTGATATAAAAGTGTTGCCATGGCTGGAAAAAAAAACGAGCCACATAGTCTGTGGTCAAAACTTTGACGAAACGCATGCAAACTTTTTGATTGGCGTTGGCGCTCTTTTGCTTCCTTTCCTTTCATTCGCTCTTTCAATTTACAGAAAATGGCTTCCGAAGAATTGGTGACTGAGCAATTTCAATTTTTCGGTTTAGATGTGCCTAAAGAAGTCTTAAGTAAATGTGAGTACTGAAATAATTCGCGATAAGCAATAAATTTGTGCATAATATATATGTTTATCAACTTTACCAAAAGTTTTGAGAATAACTTTGTACCGCTTCAAAATGAATGTTCAAGGTTGTTCCACTATTCACTTCTTTTTCTAAGGCGTAAGTTTATGCGAAGAATACAACATCGACGCTGAATCTTTCATTGAACAATGGATGGCCTTCAGTTTAAACCATTTAAACGGTGCATCGCCGAATTTGGACAACTTGGATACATTTGTGAGAAAGGAATTTTCCAAGCGGGCGGCGCATCGTTCCAACACTACCGCTAAAGAAAACGCACAAGTGGGTACCGGCACAAGTTTGACGGTTTACGGGGCACCCGCTTCAGTTCAGTATCCTTTTCAATGCGCATGCTCCACGTGTTCATTATTTACAAAAGTATTTGTAACTTTTAGTTTGTTCTTAACTTGTCGTTTAGTAGCCGCCCGTCTAATTAACGGTTTATTGTGGATTGTTTATTTTTTTTGTGTAAGGTTGGTTAATGAGTTGTATTTCATCAACAATCCTTAGCGTTGATACAGATCAGACAATGAAGTTCTATCAAATTATATGGCCACAACACCAAAGGTATGATCAGTTACTTAACCCTGTGCTATTTGTAATATCAAACAACTTTTTCAGTAGATTATAACCTCAGCAAATTATTAATTACATGTTACAACACCAACAACTACTATATTTTTATTAAACCCTTTGTTGTCATTGCAAATATTTGTAGCCGCATAGTTGGCTTTTAAATGTTTTCTACAGGTATCATTGAACATTGACCACATCATTGAAGAAAGAAGGCTGGAGCCACCTTCTTGTGCTTAATGGGTGTATGTCTAGTATCGCAGTGCATAATTTCTGTGACTAGATCTACACTCATTGAGTGCTTGTAGGACATCTATCAGTGGCGAAAATGGATAGAGCTCCGTTTATATCAACAGATCTTTATTGACTTGTAACAAAATATTTACAATATTGTATTTTTTTTGTATTGTTTTATTACCCAGCTTGTCAAACTAGTTTAATGCATTGACTGCCAGCGCGATCACCGGTGACCGCGAACAATCGATTTTCTATTGTGTCTGCCAAAGATTCAATCTTGGGACATGAATATTAGGGGGCGTACCATTTAACTTGATGATATTTGTGGGCGAGTTTGCTTCTGGTTCATGTTCACTACAAATCATGACTAGATCCATACTCGTCTGCAGCCATCAACTTAATCTGCATTGTCCATATGGTCCATGTTAACTTTCATGACAATAAAGTTAGGCTAGTTAATAATTATTTATTTGAAGCAATTGCAATTTTAATGATTTTCAGAGAGTTAAAATAGAAATTGAGTCTGCACCGAATCAGCCAAATGATTTATGTCCAGCCACGTATTCACCAACTATGTAAGTTTGGCAAAATTGTTTTTTTTTTTCAAGGAAGCAAAAACGTACGTAGGCCAAACCTGAAATCGTGAAAAAAAAAACAGCTGTTCTCTACGTTTTGACGAGTTGACGAACATAAATGTAGGGAACAGCTTTTTTTTTTTCGCTATTTCAGGTTTGTCCCATAGTAAAAGTTGTTCATAATGATGAGTAAAATCACGTGTTTAAGTATCGGTCACTAATTACCAGTCACCCTATATAAAGACTTGCATACACTACAGCACCCTAATTGCGTAACACACTATCAATCGGAATCTGAATCATTTTGAAGCAAATTGCTAATCCATTGCTTCATAAGTTCGAAATAATTGTCTGCTTAACACGTAAATAACGTAATGGATGTTATTGAACTGTCAAAATGAAACGGATTCTGATTGATAATGTGTTCCGCAATTGCCCCGCAGGTTTGACTTGGGTTAGGTCATGAGAATGCGCAGTTTGTTTTCCATCATCAGCCTATAGCAGTCCACTGCTGGACATAGACCTCCCCTAATGAGCGCCATAGCGCCCTGTCTTCAGCTTGACGCATCCAGCATCTGCCTGCAGTCTTTCGCAGATCGTCATCCCACCTGGCCGGAGGGCGTCCCACACTACGTTTGCCGAGTCGTGGTCTCCACTCAAGAACTCGTTTACCCCAGCGGTTGTCGGTTCTTCGCGAGATATGGCCGGCCCACTGCCACTTCAGCTTGCTAATTCTTTGAGCTATGTCGATAACTTTCGTTCTCTGTCGGATGCATTCGTTACGGATCCTATCCTTCAGAGAGACTACGAGCATAGCTCTTTCCATAGCTCGCTGAGCGACTTTGAACTGGTGGACCAGCCGTATCGTGAGTGTCCACGTTTCAGCCCCGTAGGTCATGATGGGTAGGACGCACTGATTAAAAACTTTCGTTTTCAAGCATTGCGGTATAGATGACGAGAAGACTCGACGTAGTTTCCCAAACGCTGCCCAGCCTAGCTGGATCCTTCTCTTGGCCTCCCTCTCAAAATTGTTTTTACCTAACTGCAGAATTTTAACTGCAGTTTGTTTTTAGCACTATCCCAAAACCCATAGTCAGTCATTTTTGTAGTCAGTCAGTTGAGGTACACCAATTTTTTGCCAGGTTAGCTTTCCTATTCTTCTAGTTCTTACAAATGAAAGGCCCATACATTTTATTTCAGTGGATCTGCTAAGTATGCATCAAGAACAAATACAGGTGCTGTAGTACACTCCTATGGTGACGAGAAATTATTACAGAATATTGCTGAGCCCTGTGGCCTTAATGACATTTTAAATCTGAAAATCACACAAGTGCCTAATGATGATGGTGATACGTACACCAAAGCTATGTAAGTATTGTAAGAGTAAACCACCCAAGCAAATATTTGCAACATGTTTACTCAAATGCCTCCTAGGGACATCTTATGCATTTAATTTGACCGCCTGAATAATAGTGTTTTATTGATGACTTGAAAATTGTCAAGTATTAGCCAATGTTAAATTGGCTAATACCCATTTAAATATATTTCTCATTTCCGTTCTAGGTTTGGCTTTGAACTTCTTCACGAAAAAGCTAGTATGTTTGATAACAACATCCGCTACTTATCTCAATGTATCATGAAGAAATGTGGTATCTCAGATGTAACATCAGTTAGGTGTAAAACACAGGTAGCTCATATAAAAAATCTCCCAGTAAAGGTGAGCGTCAAGATGACGGGATCAAGTCCCCAATTTAAAATGTATCACATTAAAGTGTTTGTACTACATACGTACTATTTGTACCCTAAACAAGACATTTGTACTTGTAAAGGTAAAGAAAGTATGTCAAAACGTCCCTGGTCCCGCCACTTTGACGTCGAAGTGGCGGGACCTTCTGGAAGCGCTACTCAGAGGCAGGTAATTCACACCCAAAGACTTAGTACTACATATGTACAGGTATATAGTCAATTTTCAATACAATTGTAAGTGCCAAATTCAAGTTATGTGATTAAAACATTGGTCCCGCCAATTTGATGATTCATGTTATCGCTGAATTCATATGAACATTGTTAGAGCTTGTGCAAAATCAAATGTGAAAACTTAGTACGTCCTAATTCCATGAATGTGTGTAATTTTCATATTCCTATCCTAAGTACATCAAAAGTTATCTATCATTCATCGTTTCATCGTAACATTTATCTTTGAAATGGAGACATCTATGCAGAAATGAAACAAGCCAAAATAGTTTTGATAATTATACATAAATAATATAATATAGATCCAACTACAACTATAACTTGCCTATAATATTCTCTATAAATGTGATACATTTTAAATTGGGGACTTGACCCCGTCATCTTGACGCTCACCAGTAAGGCTGGTTTTCCACCGGAGCTGTATGAGCAGTGAGTTAGGAAAAACAATCCATCTATAGAATTTCCTTATTTTAAAATTAATGGAGCAATTCTGTTAGTGCATTTTTTCCTCGCACTCTCGTGGAAAGCCAGCCTAATAGTCAAAATCTAATATAAAAATGCAACTGTATAGAGTTTATAACAATTAAATTACAGGCTGAAGTATCGGTGGTGGGCCGCATAGAGTGTGATGCGGACGCCAGGCTCAACCCAAAGAGTGTCATCCTCCAAGGAACATGGGATCAATCACTTAGTCAAACAGTGCCAGTGGATTTGGACAAGTCTGTATTATATTCAATTGATAAAGATGTTTATATTGCGCACAAGTCGATCGATCAGGTTAAGCTACGTTTGCCGCGGTTGGTCTGTGGATGGGTGCCTCGGATAGCACGTTAAGCCGTTAGTCCCGGATGTCATTCGTGGATCTTTGACAGTCTTTACGGGTAGTTACAAGCCCGAAAGTCTGACAACCAGTCTTGTGTGTTGTGTGTGGTTGTGGAGGTCAGATAGGCAGTTGCTCCATGTAAAATACTGGTATTCAGCTGCATCCGGTTAGACTGGAAGCCAACCCCAACATAGTTGGGGAAAGGCTAGGCAGATGATGAAAGGTGTTTATATTGATAAAAAGCAAGAGAGATCCTTGAAAGTTGGAGGGTAGGACTTTGTAAATGTTATCAATAGTTCATTTTCAAGTCAAATGAAGTCTTCTGTTCATCATTCTATCAAAATTATTGCTGATCATAATCAATATGTGACAGCCTTTGCAGTGGATATGGAACACCTTGCCTGTCTGGTGCCATTTCACTGATGCAACAGCTGTCCATCAGCCTGAAGTAGCTGACAAGTTGGTTATAACGCCATCTGTCGGTTGACGAGAGCTTGCCACCTACGAGTTAGGTGCAACAATGATGGTTGCATGATGTTTGTTTGAGGAAGTTAGTTAGTTGATATATTTCGTGAATTCTCCCTTTTGGATGTACTGAAGATATACATTTATTACCTACTTCTTGTTCAAACTTGCTTGGACCTAAATAAACACCTTATATTTTTGTAACTTAAGCTTTCAAAAACATAATTCTTATAGGTTTATTATTTTTGTGACAGTGTGAAGCAGTACTCTTTATTTCCTGGTCAGACTGTAGTGATGCGAGGAGTAAATACGCGTGGTGACAAGTTTGTAACTCACGAAGTGTTCTGCGACGCATCGCCTCCTGCCGCGGATCACAAGGCTGATATGATGAATGTTTTAAATGGTATGTCGTTAAAAGAAACAATTTTAACATACAGTGTGAGTCTTCATAATGTGCACATAACTAAATTAGGGAAACATAGCTTAATTTTATCGACGGTTTTTTTTTTTTGAAAAATTAAAAAAATATTTAAAAGGATCTTTACCTGCTAAAGTATGGTGATTGCAAGCAGTGTAGGGCGTAGTCAACTACAATTTTGTAATCTGGTTACTAATTACGATTAAAAGTAGTTAACTACATGTAGTTATGATTACATGTAACTTAACTACAATAATCAAACTACATTAAGTAGTTGTTAATTTGATTGCTGCAATCTAGTAGTTATAATTACTGATTACTTAAGTTTTATCTATATATATAAAAGAAGAAACTGACTGACTGAATGAATGACTGACTGACTGACTGACTGACTGACATATCAACGTACAGCCGAAACTACTGGGTCTAGGAATGTGAAATTTTGCACACGGCTTCCTTTTATAATGTAGGGGAGCACTAAGAAGGGGTTTTTGGAAATTCAACCTTTAAGGGGGTGAAAAGGGGGGATTTCGTTTGTATGAAAAATCTTATTCCTTGAGTTAATAAACTTGAAACTTGGCACGAATACTTATCTAAGTAAATTATTAAGTTTGGCATTTTTTGTTTTTCTTAACTACCCCCTAAAGGGGGATTGGGGGGTGTCAAAGTTTGTATGGAAGAATTTTAACGGGCTGTCCGATTAACTCGAAACTCAGTATTTATACTTAAGACCAAAAATAGAAAATAACGTGTATCAGGGTTTTTCGAAAATGTACCCCTAACGGGGTGAAAAGGGGTAGTTAATTTTACAGGGGAGGATTTTACTGCGTGACTTGATTTACTCGAAAATTGGTATTAATAATCTTTGAGTCAAGTAATGAACACATCACAAACTATTTTTCGAAATTCCACCCCTGTGGGGGTGAAAAGCGGGGATACAGTTTATATGAAAAATCTTATTCATTTGGTTAATAAACTTGAAACTTGGCACGAAAGTAAATTATGAAGATTGACACTTTTTGTTTTTTTAAACTACCCCCTAAAAGGGGATTGGGGGTGTCAAAATTTGTATGGATGAATTTTAACGCGCGGTCCGATTAACTCGAAACTCGGTATTTATACTTAAGACCAAAAATAAAGAATAACACGTATCAGGGTTTTTCGAAAATCTACCCCTAACGGGGTGAAAAGGTGTAGTTAGTTTTAGGGTTTTTCAAAACTCGACTCCTACCAAGGTGGAAAAGGGTAATCAAGTTGAAGGGGTGGATTGCTGGGAAATATAGTAGGAAATGCTGTATCCACTAGCAGGAATAGCGCCACCAGTGGTTCGCAGCACTGGCTCCTGCGAAAGAGTCAAAATGGTCTCCGACACATGACCCTTTGCACGACAACATCCTTGTGCCACAAAGGCTGAAAAGCCGAAACAGTTTTTTAAAGTGTGTCGTCCCACTCACTAGTGAACCATGACAAGAAAGACTGAAGCTGTGGCGAGACAGTCCTTCCTTACCCATACCGTTCGTCCCACCCGCTGAAGACCTCCCACCTGGACATGAGTAACCTTGGGTAGCCTGGAAGTCTTTAAACAGCCTCCGGATCCAGGTTAGCTGAAGCAAGGAAAACCTGTTCAGGTGGAGATTCATAGACAACTCCGCCTTGGAGTGTAAATGTGGTGCTGTTCCACAAACGATGGGACAATTAATACATTATTTATCTATTCCGTGATTAATATCGTGTCCTGCATGTCCTGTCAGCTGCACGTTATAGGAACTGGTGGACGCTGTTAATGGCGCCAAACAAGTAGCTGAATTCTGGGCCGAGTCCATTTAGATTGCTATCGACACGCTAAGAAGAAAGGGTGGCTTTTACTGCTTGCTTCCATTAACTCGAAAATGAGTAGGTATCGGTCTTTGAGTCAAGTTATGGACACGTCATCCCAAACGATTTTTCAAAAATCCACCCTTGTTGGGGTGAAAAGCGAGGATCCTGTTTATTTGAAAAATCTGATTCCTTTGATCTACAAACTTAAAAATTGGCCCAAATACTTATTAATCTAAATAAATGATAAAGATCATAAACATACATATTAGAAATTTTTAGAGGAAAGTACGAAATACACGCGGACGAAGTCGCGGGCAAAGTGCTAGTGAACTTATATTTTGCAATTAAATAAACATGTAATGTGTAGTAATATATATTTTGGTATATGCTGCATAAAAAAAAACAGTTTATTGCACATACCTATGTTTATTTTCATGAATAATCAAATGCAAGGATTAAAGTCGTAGATATTATGTACCTACCTATGCTTATCAGATCTTAATTACTTTTTATTGACATGTAATCAAAAAAATAAAATCACTCAGCAAACAACAACTTAATTCAAATTATTTGCGAATCAAATAGACAAAAAAAAAAAGGTTGGTTGGTTTTTAAACTGCAATAGTGGCAAACCAAACGGACGGACGTACACACTGTTAGACGCAATTGAATACACTGCCCAAAAAATTACTTGACCGACATGCAGCGAGCGAAAGCGAGAGCGTGCTATAGTGCGCTCGCGACTACAACGCGATGCTCTAACTACCTACCAAACGACAAGTCGAAACACGCGCGCGTGTTTGCTTTTTAATGACGCAACATCATTTTAAATCTGTAGTTAAAAAAAGTAATCAAGTAATCGTGATTGCAACTACAATTAGTAGTTAGTAGTCAAAAATTTTAACTACATTTTTCGATTTTTTTATGTAGTTTGTAGTTATGATTATTAACTACTTTATGTAGTCGTAGTTAGTAATCAGTAGTTAGATTACATTTTGCCCAATACTGATTGCAAGGCCTTTCTTTAACAGTTGATAGTCATAGTCATTTATTCATAAACAAGTAACTTGTATCTGAATTTACACACAATATTACACAATAATTTTACATACACAACACTACATAAGTACACTAAAAGAAGAAAAAAAAATACATAATTTAGATTTCATAAATTACATCAATAATTTAAAAATAATAGATTTACATTTCTTCAAGAGTACTTCGACCAGCTGTAAATTAAACAACATTACCAACACCTTAAAATTTAAAATAATAACAATAAAATAATTAATTGAAATAAATTAGCATAGATTGATTGAGTTAATTAAAAATAATAATATTAAATTTATAAAGCAATAAATCAGAATTTAAAAAATCCCAAAAAATTTAACAACCCATGATTATCTCAATAAAATTACAATTCTTCTACAGCATAAAGACACTTATTCAATAGGATTTTTTTAGTTTAATTTTGAAAACACTACTGTAGACTGATAGGAAATGTTGTGATTGAGTTATAAACATGGTATTTTTACGTTTAGAAATCTGATACGATGGAGAATAATTTAAAGTAATAAAAAAGGGTAGGTAATCAGGGCTTTTATTGAGTAATTTTACAATTATTGTAAAAATTGATGAAAAATATTAGATTTTTGTAAAAAAAAAAAACATAATTCTGTGCGATTGTTTACACAGCAGCGAAAAAGAGTTTTAAAAATGCTACAATTTTTTTTTTTTTTCTTCGAAAAAATTAAGCTTAGTTTCCCTCATTTCAATATGTGCACATTATGAAGACTCGCACTGTATATCTCATAAGAGCTGTTTGCCTGAGTCTATGTTTATTGGTCGCTATTAGGACTGCATTTAATGGTTACAAAGAAGTTTCAATAATAAAATGTTTTAGGTAAAATGTCAATGGTTATAGCATCAGGACCATACACAACATCGGACAACATGGCCTATGAACCTTTGAAAGACCTAGTAACATACATTACGACACACAAACCTCATGTAGTTATAATGACGGGACCATTTTTGGACAGCGAACATACCAAAGTCAAAGACAATACCATGGCTGAGACTTTCAAGTCATTTTTCGACAAATTAATTGATAATTTAGGTGAACTAAGTAATACAAGGTAAGCAGAAACGACCCCCTCTACGTAACGTAAATTATTCTCTTCGTAATTATTGTAAGAAGATGATAATGTTTGTATTTCTTTGCAGCCCTTATACTAAGATATACATAGTTGCTAGTAATAAGGACGCCTTCCACGTGAACATCTACCCGACGCCAGCGTACCCCAGCAGGCGGAAACACACGAACATTCACTTCGTGCCCGATCCAATCACGCTAAATATTAATGGCATAGTTATTGGTGTTACCAGCACAGACATACTCATGCACATCAGCCAGGAAGAGATATCCTTGTAAATATATGCTTTTGTTATTATTCTAAAATTTTAGAACCTTCAGCTCAGTTGTGTATTACAGATGCTGGTAGTCCCACTGGTAATGAAAGGGATGCAATCATCAGGGAATAAATACATCTGCACTTGGTTTTTAGGGATCCGTACCTCAAAAAGGAAAAATGGAACCCTTATAAGATCACTTTGTTGTTCATCTGCCTGTCCTGTCCGGCTGTCAAGACCCTTCTAAGGACCGCGTGGAGTTGTCAAGTTGAAATTAATATCAAATACTCAGGGCTGCAATCCCTTGAAGCTCTAAAAAAATCAAATTTCTAAGTCAAAGCAATCAAAAGATACGAGCGTTTATGTTCCGTTTATGCCGCATATTTTGACACTCTCAAGGGAATCAAAACCTATGGTACTTCCCGTTGACCTAGACTAGAATCATGAAATTTGGCAAGAAGCAATGCCATGTAGCACAACTAAAGGAAAAATTCCGAAAACCGTAGTGGTTACATACTTACCTACAAATTTTTACGGAACCCTCGATGCGCGAGTCCGACTCACACTTAATTGACCGGTTTTTTCGATACTAAAATTATATTATTAGACCCTATTTTTTGTTCTTGTTTTAGACATGTCTTCTATTACTTATAATAATATTATTTGTTGTTCTTGCTTTAGACAAATCTTATAATATAAGAATATTATTTATTGTTTTTAGTCAGTCCATGAATTTCAAGTGGCCATTAAAAGGCACACATCAAAATGTACAAGAAACTAGAATTGATTCTAGTCGCCCCTTCGAGATAGTTTCCTATCAAGATAGTTACTCTTTTAAAATGTTTTACAATATTTTGTATATGTCGCAGCCAACTGGTTTAATTAGCCGTTTAGTTAACCGCCTAGCCTTTTAACTGAACGACGGCGACGGCCGTTCAACTAACTGCCTGAATGATATTCAATTATAGTTTAGGTTGGAACTGTAATATGTAACCAATCACGCGCGAGCCGAATTGGTCGCAGTAACTAAGGGCTATATTTCACCGGGACGCCATGGCGGCGCAACCAGTCGCCGCTACCAACAAACTGTATACAGCTCTATAGAGTGTCCGTTTGGTTGCGCAACCAACCATACATTTTGTTGGTAGCGGCGACTGGTTACGCCGCCATGGTGTCCCGGTGAAATATAGCCCTTAGAAAGGGCATCCCGACCAAATGGGTTAGGTTAGAACTGTGATCAACCGCGGGCAAGCGGAGAGATCGAAGCGAGGCGCGCACTACTTCCAAAGGCCTGGCGGTTAACTAAACTGCTTATTTAACCAGTTGGCTGCTACATATATATTAATTATTACAGAGGCATGGGCGGCGACAAACTTTCACGGCTAGCCTCCCACATCCTGATGCAACAGTCATACTACCCGCTGTGGCCGCCGGCACAAGGCCTAGCCGTGGATGCCGCACTATGGGCTGCCCATGCGCAGATGTCCTGTATACCGCACATCCTAGTACTGCCCTCTAACTTCAGATACTTTGTCAAGGTTTGTATAGTAATGATGTGATGTTCTGCCTGATGTGAATTTTCACGACATGATGCACTCCAAATTGTCCTTCACACGTAATTCATTCTATTCATCTTGTCTTTGAATTGAAGACGTCACTTGATGGAAGGGAAGACCCCTTAAATTCCATCAAGTAATGTCTTCAATATTGTCGAAAAAAAAAAATAGAATGATGAAAATTTTATTATACAACAAAAACATTAGAGATTAAAAACTATAATAAAAGCTGCAAAAACTAGTAATATTATCATTGTCTTTCAGGAAGTAAATGGCTCCGTCGTGGTGAATCCGGAGCACCTGACCAAAGGTACGGGCGGAGGAACCTTCGCCCGCTTGCAGATAGCCAGTGACAACATCGATAAAAGAATCGCGGCTCAAATTGTACGCATTTAACAATAATTATTATTAACTAAAGTAATTTACAACCATGTCCCTCTTTTATTTCTTAAATATATTATAATTGCTTATATTCTTAAAAAGTTATAAAATTTCGAGATTTGAACCCGATTGGAATATCCACGGTACGTTGATAAAAAAAAAAAAAATTATGCCGCGTAAATAGGGTCGTTGAGTGAGATCTTGCCGCCTGGTCCACCGCGCAGCGCCATCTGTAGCCCCATGCGCGGTGAGTTCCCACACGATTTGCGTTCTTCAGCGGTCACGGCTTGACGATACCTAGAAAAAAAAACGAGTTATTGTCACTTGTATAATCGGGCGTAGATTAACTGGTAAAAGCTGATTAGGTTAATAATTACTTTTTCAATTCCGTCAATGGTTCAGTTTTAGAGTTGCGAACTCCTGTCTCTGGATCGATGGTCGTCAACACGCATCTGAAAGTAACACAAAAACAATAAACATAGCATATTATTATACTTAGGTACAAAAAATTACGGGCAAACACTTGATAAAAAAAACCTTACCTAAAGCACGGTTTAACGATTTCAAAAATATTTTCGCCGATTTTGAGGAACTTCCATTTGTCTTCGTCGTAAGCCTGAGCTCCAGTTAGCACGAAGTTAGATCTGAAATTACGATCTGTAACCTGGCTGTCCGATGCAAGACGGCTATTCAAGTCCTCGACCGAAGCCTCGTTGACGAGGTTGAAAGCTGATTCATCCGGGAGAGCACCCTGAAAAGAAAATAAACTCTTATCGATCCCATGAAAAAAAAAGCCGGGCAAGAGCGAGTCGGACTCGGTCAAGAGATGGCGCTCACATAAAACTGCAATATTCGTGTTGTACATAAAAGTTGATGAAACAGGAGTATATACAAGGTGTAACAGAATAAACGCAAGACCTCATACACCCCAATTAGAGTATTGAGTTAAAAGCATAATACAATGATCAAAACAGTTTTTTTTTAAGCTAACTATTATTATTAAGTAAATTGTGTTGACCCTATCATTACTTTATGCATTCAAAATTGAGTCTTATTGCCTTGACATAAGATTTAATTTTCTTTGGCTCAATCGGCGATCAGTATGGCAAAATACATAATTTAAAAAAAATACCTATCTTAAATGTTACCGAAATTGATTCAGTAATCAATTATGAACGAACTACTTTCAGGACTTGCGTTTATTCTGTTACACCTTGTATAAGCCTGTATATGATTTTTGTACTTGACACTAGATGGCGTTGGTTATAGGCAGAAAATGTTTTTTTTTGCTTTTCTAACAATTTGCGACAATTTACCAGTAATAAAATAGGAGTAAATAAAGAGTAAAAAATTTTAGGCATACTCCTGTTTCATCAACTTTTATGCCAGCTGGAATTTTAGCGTGGTCGTGCTAGGAAGGAATCTTCCCAGCACGACCTGTATATCTTAAAAATTTTAATTAGTGGTATAAAATAGTACAAATTAAAAGGATTTTATTACCATCTAAAGCTGTAATGCCAGCTAGAACTTTAGCGTGGTCGTGCTGGGAAGGAATCTTCCCAGCACGACCTGTATATCTAGGATAATTGAGAGATATAAAATTTCTAATTAGTGGTATAAAATAGTATAAATTAAAAGGATTTTATTACCATCAAAAGTTATAATGAATGCGTTCATGGTCGTGCTACGAAGTACAACACCAATATTCTATAGCGCAGTGCAGTGTTAAAATTCTCTGACGAATAAAGGCCTCGTCGATAAAAAAAAAATTAAAAACATGATGGTACGGAACCCTCGGTGCGCAAGTCCGATTCGATCTTGACCGGTTTTATTGTTGACTGATTCTCTTGAAAGTTGGTTAAAAATGCACAAAACAGTTTTACTATTCTTCTATACATAATGCATTTCTTGTCACTTTATAAAAAGTAACATACTAGGATGATTAAAAATGTTGGTTTTATGGAAAGTGCTACGACTAACTTTGATTTTAAGAATACCTACTGTGTATTCTTATCTATACTAATATTATAAACTAGCTGTGCCCGCGACTTCGTTCGCGTGGATGTCGGAACACAATAATGTGTCGCTTAGGAAAGGTGTAAAAGGAAAAATCTTCCGATCTTGTCTGGTAACGCTTTCCTTGCCTGGGGTTCTCAACCATAGCCCTTTTGACTGCACAGCAGTCACTGCGTCTTCAGGGTTCATAATGACAATGCGACGAAGTGTCACTTTGATTTTTGAGGATAAATAAAAATGAAAGCGCCTGCTCGAGGCTGATTGTCTGACCAAATAGCCATATTATGTCCATTTACCATAAGATACCTTGAGGGTCGATATGGTGCATTTCCGACGTTTGGCCCCCAAACTGGAACGTGTCGGGGCCGCCATGGGATCTGGAGGCGATAGTCCTCGCGCGCCTGTATGAGTGGCGCGCGGAGGCACTACGCCGGGGGGAAGATCCGCTTCCGCGGCAAATCGGTGCGGAGCGGACAGATCTCCGGCGCGATCTCATGGCGGCATGGAAAGAGCGACTGTCGCTACCCAGCGCAGGGCACGCCGCGATAGCGGCGATAAGACCCCTCTTTAAGGAGTGGCTAGAGAGGCGCCACGGCGCCCTCACCTACCGCCTGACGCAGGTCCTCACCGGACACAGAAGTTTCGGGAGGTTCCTGCACATCATCAGGCGGGAGGAAACGCCCGGGTGTCACCATTGCTAGGATCGCTCAGAGGACACGGTGGAGCACACGGTGGAGGTCTGCCCCGCTTGTGCGGAGCACCGCCGTGTCCTTGTAGAGGCGATCGGCAGCGGCGGCGACCTCTCGCGTCCGGCCCTGGTGCAAGCCATGGTCCGGGGCGAGAGGGAGTGGGAGGCAGTCACCTCCTTCTGCGAAGCAGTCATGCTAGCAAAGGAGGTGGCGGGATGGCTCATGGAGAGAGCCTCCCGTCCCAGCCACCGTGGGAGACGCTCCGGGCGTCGGGAGCCGCGTGACCACTCCCGGCCACCGTAGGCGCGGGCCTGCGGGCGGAGAGTAATGCTGGGTTTTAGTCAGTAAGAGTCTGACACTCCCTTCCGCTCCACCCAGAGCGGGAGGGGTCATTTGATGATTTCCCATCCGAAAAAAAAAGGGTCGATATGGTTTTAACCAAGACAATGGCTAAAAATTTAGTTATTGTATCGAAAACATAATTTACAACACCTTTTTACGACATGGCAGTGCTACTTGTATTGGGTGTGCACCTTGACGTATCGCTGCCGGCCGTAGTCGAGTCGACGGCAGCGAAGAGTCCTGGGTCGCGGTGGTTTCCTTCTGCGAAACGGTCGTCTCGCAGAAGGAGGCTGTGGAAAGGGAGAGGGAGATCTCATCCACTCACCCGGCCCGCAGTAGGCGCATCGGGCGTCGGCGGAGGGCGTACAACGCCCTCTTCCAGCCCCCCTAAACGGGTCCAGGGGCGACGAATTCGGGGACGTCTGTCACCGCCAACACATCAGGACTTGAGCTGGCGGCGCGTAGTGTTCCACGCGCGCCCCTCTTTGACGTCACCAGTCGGGGGTTGCGGAAGGATCGTACGGTCCCGCAACCCCCGACGTAGGTGTGAGACGGAACACTGGGTTGATTTTTAGTCAGTAAGAGCCTGACAGACCTCGCCGCCCGTTCCAGGGCGGCGGACATCCATGAAGATTTTCCACCCCGGAAACAAAAAAAAAGCGTGTGCACCTGCCGAACCTATACTCAATAAATCAACAGCCCGTCTTGAGGTGTGCGTTGAAGCGTTATCATGGTAAAGAAATTTAAAAAAATTCAAGAAAAAAGGCAAAAAAACTATGAAAGTATGATAATTATGATCTTAAAACCTTATGTCACTAAGAAAATGCTTCTCTGTTAACAATGTTAGAAAGGTTGCTTGCCCCTCGAAAGAGCTCCTAAATAAAGTTGCCCGTGTGTGTGTTTGTTTCGGCCTTTCTTCTCAGAGTAGTCAGATAGGAAACGACGACTTCATCTAGTTTAAAAAATAAAAACATGATTGACGTGTAAAAGTGTTTGTACAAACCTACTTACAAAAAGAAAAACACATTTATCATTGCAATCTTTATCACTCAGAACACCACATCACATAATATTATCTTACATTATCCTCACTTTTTATTTGAAATTCTTTTAGCGCCACTAATCAACCAACAATCGAAAGCGATTAACATTATATTATGTAATCATTACTTTTTCAAATAACACAGGCAGAAGTGACTGTGATAGTCATCTTATAGGTAAGCCTGCATGACGTGATTATTCACATAATAATGTTATAAACACAATAATTATGTTTTCGTTAGTACTATAAAGCGCCAATAGATGTCATTACGTGTATCCAACTTACGTAATGAAAGTTGTTGTAGAATACATTAAATTGATTATATCTTTTGGTACAGTGAAGCGATTGCGATGAAACCAAAACTAACTACTACTCCGAGTTCTACACTATATTTGAGTATAAAAATTTACCATATTGGTTTGGTACTTTTTACGTTGAACGTGTTCAAATCAAATTTTGTCACATCCAAACAGACAAACAGACAAACCGACAAACAGACAAAAATTCTAAAAATTGATGAAATGGCATCTGTTGGTTATCCTATAATACTCCAACTATTTTTTTTTTTAATATTTTCAATGTACAGAAACGCCTCGTCTACAGATTTATTATATGTATAGATAATATTATAAAGCTGCAGAGTTTGTTTGTTTGTTTGTTTGTTTGAACGCGCTAATCTCTGGAACTACTGGTCCGATTTGAATGATTCTTTTAGTGTTGGGTAGTCCATTTATCGAGGAAGGCTATAGGCTATTTTTTTTTTGTTCAAAATTAGGGATCCGTAATAAAATTGCTATTTTGTAACACAAGGTGTAAAATCGAAAACTTATTTTTGCGTGCGCTGCAAAAACTATTGACAATAGAACAAAATGATGTACTACGGGTTTGTAGAGCCCATTAAGACCTACAAAAAAGTCCGCGAGAACATATATCTAGCTATCATGGTTTAATCACAATAACCGATTTTGTGTTCAAAATAATTATTAAATCGTCTGAAGAAAAAAAAAACTACGTTAAATATGTATCGTAATATTAATCTTTATCGAAATTAAGCATTATGTTATCAAGAGTATTTATGAAGAAGTAAAATACTTTTTGTTTCATCTCAATCGGATATTTCGTTTAAAAGTTATCACGTGTGTAAGATGTTATGAGTTGGTACCTATTAAGGAGTTATGGGCCATAGAGTTTTTTATCTATACTAATAATAAAGCTGAAGAGTTTGTTTGTTTGAACGCGATAATCTCTGGAACTACCGGTCAGATTTGAAAAAATTCTTTTTGCATTTGATAGCCCAATTCTTGAGGAAGGCTATAGGCTATTTAACATCACGCTATGACCCTTAGGAGCCGAGCAAAAAGAAAAAAACTCAGAGTGAACGGTAAGCGAATACGAAGTGTTGCGACGCGACGGGGTGGGGGTACAAGAAATTTCACGCGGACGAAGTCGCGGGCAGAAGCTAGTAATTAATATATAAGAATACCTGCCTTGTGTATTCTTATACTTAATGAAGTTAAGTACTGTATCATGTACTAAAGTTACTGTATGTTCTTTCTCATCATATCACATCAGACAAGGGTATGGTGTAATAATCTTGTTGTCACCTCTACTTTAAGTGGTTTTTCATAGCATAAAACCCATTTAACTCATCAGTATGTGACCCCGAATCATGCCATAAATGACATGAATTTATTGTGCCATGCAGTAACTAGCAATAGCAAGAAATTTTATTTTGAGGTTCGGAACTCAAAAAAATTAATGACAAAATGAAAAACGACCTGTGTCTGCTACTCGTACGTATGTGACTTACCGTATCGTTCTTCGTGAGTTTGTAAAATTTATTAGTGCTACCACGCAATTTACGGCAAGTTTCAGCTGCATAATAAACCAAGCGGTAGTTGACGGACGAGCGATCAATCAGCCTGGAACATATTATATTGCAATTTACATAGGTACTTTAAGAGCGGTTCTGCTCTGCATCCGATCAAAATTGGAGAAAAGTCGGTCCGAAGTAGCCATAGGTAGTAAATATTTGTATGCTAGGGGTTCTGCACTAGATCCGAACTTTGTCCGTCCTAATTTAGAACTCTCAAATTCGGATTTGGATGGGATAATATACAGTGCAGAACCGCTGTAAGAGCCGCGGTTAGAGCATTAATACAGCCTATAAAACCTAGCCTAACCAACTGGCCAAGTGCGAGTCGGACTCGCACACGAAGGGTTCCGTACCACAAGGCAAAAACTCCGAAAAAAGACACGTTTGTTGTATGGGAGCCCCCTTAAATATTTATTTTATTTTCTTTTTACTTACTATTTGTTGTTATAGCGGCAACAGAAATACATACTTTGTGAAAATTTCAACTGTCTAGCTATTGCGGTTCTTGAGATACAGCCTGGTGTCAGACAGACGGACGGATAGACAGCGAAGTCTTAGTAATAGGGTCCCGTTTTTACCCTTTGGATACGGAACCCTAAAAATGAGGTAGATACGTAGAATGCAATTACATTTTCAGTACCAATATCTTATAATAATACATATTTTCACAGTATGGAAAAAGTCATGTTGATAAACTTTATCAACTGTGAGCTATATACTATAATTATACGACATTGATAACGCAGAAGTAAATAGCAATGCTTAGTTATGTTATAGCACAGTAATGTTCCTACACAAAAATAAATAACGTTGTGATAAAGCAACTGTTTACCTCGAGAACCATTCGCTTGCCTCCCAGCCGCAATCATACACTCTTACTGGATCACCCCATACAATTGCCGTTTTAGGTTTTTGTAGAGCTACAATCTAAAATAAAATAAAAACATTTATCTATTATTAATGTTTGTGTGAGCATGATCATTTGTTCTGTGTTTGGGTGTAATTTATCTATATATGTATGTATTTAGAAATATATAAGTATGTTTATCAGTTGTCTAGTACTCATAACACAAGCTCTGCTTAGCTTGAGACTAGACGGCGTTGTGTGATAGTTGTGGAATATTATTATTATTATTATTCAAAGTCTGAAAGTCCATAAATATTGTTATTGATAGCTAGTTGCGCCCCGCTGTTTCACCCACATAAGTCTCGTGCCGGTGGGAATATCAGGATATGTCCTAATCCAGGTCATGGTCTACCCATATGCCAAATTTCATCCAAATCCGTTCAGCCGTTTTAGCGTGAAAGCGCAACAAACATACAAAAAATCAAATCTTTTCTCTTTGTAATATTAGTTAACATCCAATCGTATTTATAAATACGACATCATTGTGATACTATGAAACAAAATTTGATAAGAAATATCATGCCACTAGCTTCTGACCGCGACATCCGTCCACGTGCAAGTCAACTATGACATAAAAACATCCTAAGCTATCCCAAAGCATTCGACAATAGTGAAGCATTCTACCAGTGAAATAATTTTTGCTATCGGTTCAATCTACCTCCTACCTCCCTGTACCCCTCCTGTACCTCTTATACAAACAAACAACCAATTCTACTTCTATAGAATATTAGTTTAGATAACCTACCTCAGCTAAGTTGACGCTCATTGTTTCCATGTTTGCATGTTTCAAAGTAAGAACAGAATTTCTTATAGTAGGGAATACTTGTAGAAGTTCAGGGTAACCTCTCGCTGTTATGAAGTTATTCTTATCATCGACAACCATCAAGACTCTGAAAAACAGTAAATAGATAGATAAACCATTTTATTCAGTGCACAAAAAAGACAGTACAAAACACAAAAGCACAGCTAAATGATAACAAATGACATTAAAATATATAAATACTCGCAGCGCCCCGCGGTTTAACCCGCGTAAGTTTCGATCCCGTGGGAACATCGGGATAAAAACTTTCCTATGTAAGGACATAAATTTGGCAGAGACACAGATTGCATCCCGGGGAAGGCCCCGGGATGCAATCTATGTCTCTATATCTGTCTGCCAAATTTTATCGCAATCCGTTCAGTGGTTTAGGCGTGAAAAGGTAACATACAGACAGACAAACAGTTACTTTCGAATTTATAATATTAGTATGGATATACACAAAAGAGACTATTCAGACAGGTCAGGGTGCGTAGTACTCGCAACCGGCGCCGGCCGGCACGGGCGGCGTGAAGGTGTATGACCATGCATGAACGTGTAAACGAAGGTTTATTCCCGGTCGTCCCCACGGGTAATTCCACTTTGCCCCACCAAGCCCGCCACCCTGGTGTGGCAAAGTGGACTGCCTAAAATTTTGCAGTGGAATATGCCCCACTATTCTGATTTGATGGGGCGGATAACACTAGCATAAATACGAGGTTAATTATTAAAAAAAAAATGCTTAGGTTAGGTTAGGTTAAAACTGTGACCTCCTACGCACGAGCCGAGCGAGCGAAGCGAGCGGTGCCGCGGCAGCGGCCGGCGAGTGCCAGAAACGACTAAATTATATAGAAAAAAAATATGGAAAAAAGAGATTATTTTTAACAGGCTATCGAGAACCGAATTAGTTAGACGAGGATAATTATTAAAAAAAAATGCTTAGGTTAGGTTAGTGTTATCCGCCCCATCAAATCAGAATAGTGGGGCATATTCCACTGCAAAATTTTAGGCAGTCCACTTTGCCACACCAGGGTGGCGGGCTTGGTGGGGCAAAGTGGAATTACTCGTCCCCACTGAGCATGGTTTATTCCCGGTCGTCCCCACTGAGCATGAATGGGAAAAAAAGTTTCCGTGAAATCTCCAATCCCCATTATTGCATTTTGACTCTCGGTCTATAGCGGAACGAGTGGAAAATAAAAAGTTCCAATCGTCACCATTGGGAAGGAACGAAACTTTTTCTTCCTACTCGTGCCCAGTGGGGACGACCGGGAATAAACCTAAACGGAGCAAAAGGAGTATGTAAGGATCGTAGCAGGTGGAGTTCTGTAGTTTCTGCCTACCCCGATGGGAAGAAGGCGTGAGGTTATGTATCTATGTATGTAAGAAGCACATAATTAAAGTATAACGTTAAGCATGTATATGGGTACCTATATGTATCCATACCAGTGGCGTAGCGACTGGAATTCAGAGGGGGCCAGGGCCTCGGGCGGCATACGAAAATTAAAAAAAAAAACGTGTTTACAAAAAAACAACCGACTTCCAAAAAAACACTAGGTACAAAAAAGTTTTTTAAAATAGGTCCACAATTGACGGAGAAATCGGTGAACATACATAAAAAAAACAAAGTCAAACATATAACCTCCTCCTTTTTGGATGTCGGGTAATAAGGCGGCGAAAGCCCACGCTACGCCACGATCCATACAAACCTGTCTCGGAGCCATCCATCTCTTAATCCCATGTAAGTACATTCAACTGTGTTCAGTAAAACAGGTGCGCATGACTTGATCGGGTACACATTGATCGTTTTCAGAACCCCGACTCTTTCCCATGTGTCTGGTAGGTTAATCGGCTTGTCTTGATACATTCGATACGCTAAGTAAGCGCCGCCAAGAACACCGGCGGTTACTGAAGCCGTCACGTAATATGGAACTGGAACAAACGATAGCGAAGGTTAGCAGTCTGTCTATGGCCTAGGCCTAGGGCATCCCGCGGCTGATCCCAACCAGCACCCTAAATTGTGTAACACATCAATCACAATCATTTTGAAAGATATTGCTACTTAATCCATTGCTTCATATTTATGTTCGAAAAATTACGCAATGAATTTTGTTGAACTGTCAAAATGAAAGCCATTACAAAAGCGAAAGCCGTTAGTGTGTTACGACATTACCCCGCTGATGGATAGAAGAGGTTCGTGCTGCTGGTGTCTGAGAGGCTGAGCGTATGGTTTGGGTGGGTATAATACCATCCTGCCAAAAGGGACCGCCGTCAGAGCTGATGGCGTTCGTACTGATACTAGAGACCTAGAGACGAAGAAGTAGACCATTATTTCCTACCCAACCAACAATACCAGCATTGGGTTTTATTTTTTTGTGGATGTGAAATCATCAAATGATCCCGCTCTGGGTGGAGCGGAAGGGAGTGTCAGACTCGTTACTGACTAAAACCCACCCGTGTTCCTTCCTTAGCCCTTTAGGTAAGTTCCGGGCCAACGGTAACCGATAACGGGAACGCTACAACAATGCTACTACATCATTATCTTTCAGTCCAGCTGTCCACATCCAATTATTATTTGCGGTAAGCGCAGTCTTTTTCTTCCACTCATACTTATCTATCAGCTGCTACTTCCATATTAAACCTCTTCTATTCATCATTCATGATCTTTTCTTTGGCTCCCCTTATATACTCACCCATCCAATCTCAATCATACTCTAAAATATCATCATATAAAAACCGGCCAAGTGTACAGGGGTTCCGTAGTAGCCCGTTATCACAATCTATTACGATTCTGTTGTTCATTCTGAATATAAGTAATGGTAAAGGTAACCCGAACCCGTAACCCGTTGGTACAGCGCCATTTAGCGGCAGTACCTACCTATTGTAAAACTTATGAATTGGTTTTTTTAGTTTTTTTATTTCATATTTTGTTTTTCAATCCAAGTCTTTACCCATTATAAACAAGCAACTACCTTCATCTTAGTCACTGTAGCATTTTGTATTTGATACAAAATTATCCAACACGCAAGTTCAACGACTATTAAACTAATAAAGTTATCTTAACCGCTATAATTAAATGCACTATCATCGACTTTTGAAGCCCGCAGTTTAGCTTTTAGAGGGGGGACGCCCTACTTACTGGAACAAAAATTTGCACTTTAAAGTTTAATACCTATTTCGTAAATGGAGCAATAAATCGAAAAATAATTTTAGCAACCCCCAAGTCATTTTAGAATACCTATTCAACGATACCCCCACCCGATAGGGTAGACGACGACAAAAATATTCATCCCCACTACACATGTAGGAGAGCTACCCAAAAAAAAAAAAAAATTCCAAACTTTTATTTTACCACTTTGTCGGTATGATATTACACACTCCTACAAAATTACAGCTTTCTAGTACTAACGCGAACGGTCTCTTAGCAAAACCTCGGACAGACAGACAGACGGACATGACGAAACTATAAGGGTTCCTTGTCAGAACTACGGAACCCTAAAACGAGGTCAATAATAAAATTAATAGGTAAACACAATATGATTTGCTATAGTAACAATATCGAGTCTCCCCTCAATTGACATCATCAAACCAATTCACAAGTTTAGTGTATCCTTCACTTCAGAGCCCTCTAGTGAATGAGCGACGAAACGCAGCATTCTGGGTGTAAAGAGACAGGACAGAATTCGGAAGACCACATTGCGTTTCAAAACGGGTATACTGGATGAAAGAAGGCTGCCAGGCTCAAACAAATGGGATCGAGCGTCACACCAGCCGCATGCACGATGACCGCTGGGCAGAAGACTCCAGACATGTGTGCCTGAAGATGGCCGGCCCAGAAAGAGATGGCGAGAAGACCAGGGACGCAAAGCGCGATGGCTGGTTCGATGTAACACGGGAAAAAAGTTCCCGAAAGGATTTGGGGGAGGCCTTTGCCCAGCAGTAGGACAGTCAGTACAGTCTAACATATAATAATAGGTAGGTATTACTGGTCAACTACCTACACAGATAAGTACCTATATGGAAAGTTAATCAAAGTAATTAAGTGCCCTCTTATCCCTGTTATTTACATGCTCACATTAAATGAATAGAATAGAATAGAATACTCTTTATTATGTACACCATATAAATTACAGACATAAAAATAGAAACAATACAAAGGGTCAAACTGTCCTATTTATCTTATAATCTTTCACTACAAACATAAAACAGGAAGGTTGAAAATAATAAAAGTACACAATAAATAAAGTGTCAACAGCTGATAGCAAGATGTTATACACAGAGTACATTATAGTATTGATGTTATACTAACTAAAGTAGCCTGTAAAAGAAGTTGATTTTTAGGCGCTATACGGAGTGTACTTTTATACCTACCTACTTTTATTTTCTTTTTCTATGCATCAATTTGTTGATCAATAGTAGGTACACGCGTGCAATATTATGTAAGTAGGTACATACATTTACTTTATTTTCTTATTATGTTTACGGGTGCTTCTACATTGCATATTTACATAAGTAGGTAGGTACTATAAAGACCGGTTAATTTGACGTAGTATTCGACCCAGGGACACTATAGCCGACTTGGTATTGTATGTTGTTGTAATGGGCCGAATGGTCGATTTATGGAGCGGTTTTTATCATAATTGAATAGGTTAAATATATGAATTTAATTGAAAGGTGTGCTAAATAATTTGTAAAAATTCTAATTTCTTACCGTGATTGGACATTTTTAGGAGCAAAATGCCAATAAGTTACGAAAAAAAAACAAGAATCCGGACACGCAAAGTTTAGACTGAAGGAGCCTACTGTCGAGGCCGCGCGCTTACTAGATTAGATTAGTTAGCGTGAACGATGAATGAATAACTTATACGTAGGTAGGTATATATGTATGTATTGTATTGTGTGAATTTGTGTGTGTACGTACCTAATGGTAATGTCAAAAGTGTCGTCTGCGGCTCTCGCTTTTAAGTTTACGATACTTACGATACGATTACCTATGAATTAGGATATTCTTTTGCTGCAATTTTTTTTATACCAAATGTGTTCTAACATTACATATTAAGACTATTTGTTTGAGAAGAATACCTTACCTATATAAAAATACAAGATACCTAGGTACAGACGCCTGATGACGCCACCAGCACATCAAGCTACTACAATCTCTCAAACAGATTTACAACTTTATCGCTAAAGCATAAGGTTCAAAGTTGATTGAGAAAATTTGACAGTTTCGAGTAGCTTGATGTGCTGGCGTCTGTAGATAATAGTACAGACGCCAGCATATCAAGCTACTACACTCTGTCAAATTTCTTTAATAGATTTTCAACTTTTTATCGCTAAAGCCTAAGGTTCAAAGTTGATTGGGATTTGACAGTTGTGTAAATAAAAGCACCGACAGAAAAACTAAACAGCCTATAGAAAAAATATAGTAAACATAAAATAATGTTTAGACTGATCGTAGTGTTGTCGTATGTCAAATTGTAGTTTAGTCAGTATGGAACATTGGAATGAGAGGTTTTCTTTTTGAGTATATAAAAAAAAATGGTTTCCAAGAACTCTGTAGATGGCGTTGTACTGACTACGTTACTAGGTGCCAAAGCCAAAGCCAAAACGCTTGGAAATAAAACATTGCGTCACGTCACATACGCTCGTTGACTGACACTTTCGTTTGCTTTCGTTTTACGATCTCAAAATTACATCCAAGTGAAATAATCAAAAAATGATGTGAAGGTCCGTTCCTTGCAGTAATTTACCAAGGTCAGCGCCATCTATCCAGCGACTAGGGAAGAGTTAAAAAAAAAGGAAAATCCCTCATTAGAAAGTACTATTGGCAAAGAGAAATATACATATAACATTAGTTCAGTGAGAATCCGCAATAATAGAACGTCAGACAGAGTATTTTCCACTTTAGGCGATATGCTCCGATATCTCTACACAATGTAATATTCATACCTGTAAGATATTTTATGGCATGGAAGATATTTTAACTGCGGTGAATAAAAGAAGCGGTATTTTTGTTTTTAATTGCTGTAACCTAACATACTTGCGCACTTTCAACTTGCGCATCTAGACGCAATGCAATAAATAGTTAAAACCATGCAGCCTTAAGTTCGCTGGCAAAAGTGCATGGCCGCATGCATCAAACCACCTGAAGTCTCTTGCATTCTGAAAACATAATGGCTTCAACTAGAACCACTACATACCTATTTCAAATAGTAAAACTTACAAATAGGCTATTTGTAACTTTTACTTCGACTAAAATAACCACCATAATCCATTTGGAGCCCCTGATAGGTATCAACAGCCAGATCCACCTGGCTTCCTCACTGCCTATTCCATGTTTTGAATTTTGATCTGCTCGTAATTTCATCTTGAAATGCCGCAATAGTCGACTAATGTCAAGCTTGGCAATAATGAAAAAATCTTTGGTAGTAAGTGGCAACATTAAAACTAAAATGTCATTACTGTCTTGTCAACGTGTCCCCGGTCCTGTACATAAAATGGAATGATTCAAATAATTTATTCGTAAAATGTACCGTGTTCGTAACTTGTATCGAAGATAACAGTGCACAATAATTATAAAAGTAATTAACGTAACGTATACAAATATTAAATATCAACTAAAAACATGGTTTTACTGGGTAATGATGAGGTAAGCATCACTCAATATGTACAACTAACATTTTTCTCCCATATTTCTATTATTTTTAAAGCAATTCTTGTTTTCAGTTCCTTGTAGAGCTGACAAAGTTGTTTCAAAAAGCACGTACAGCGGGATCAGTTACTATGACTATGAAAAGATGTAAGTTTAACTATGAGAAGATTGATTTTGTATTGCTTGTAATACTGTACATAACATTTTTTATTTTATCAGATGATGGTCGTACTAAACCGGAGCCTCGTGATGGAAAGCCTGTAGTGAAAAATCCAGAATACAAGTGTTTGGTACGGGCACAATCAAAGAGTAAAAAAATATCAACAGTTGTAGAACAGCGAGATGTGGAGACATTCAGTACTGCATATTCCAATTTACTGAAAACAAGCGTAAATGGATTAAAACGTTTGAAAAAGCCGAAGAAAAAAGCGATGGCTACACAGTAATCATGCTTTGAAGCAGACAATGTGTCAAGACTGAAAATTAAGTGCGCAATATAGTGTTATGAACAAAATGTGAACTTTGCTATATAATACACCACCGGGATATCCTAGCTGGTAGGATGAGGTCCATTGAAATGTGCTCTTCTCTCTCTGTGAGATCTGAAGAGTTGGAGTCTTGCCTGCAGTTGCTAGTGATGCAGACGCAGTCATTGACCATCTGTCCAATGCACCTGATTTTTATATCATTCATACTTTATGTTATATTCTCCCAATAAAGTTTTATCAGCAGTGTTTTTGTATTATTTTATCTTTGGGGAGCAATGAGATAAAATTATGAGAGAATTGATGTAATTTTAAACAAATTATACAAGTTTCATGAGGATATTGAAAATTCAAACAATAATCATAGAAAATTTTATTTATATAGAATAATATGAGTTCAAGATTATGAGTTAACAATTACAATGATATCACATTATGAGACCAATACATTTATAATTAATACAATCAAAATAATAAGTGAATTTTTTTAACATGCAGATTACAAGTTGTATCACTTTATATTAAAATATATTACAATTTATTATTATTTAAATGACTTTATTCAATTAAATGAACACCCCATCAGAAATAATACTGGTTACGAATTATAAATGTTGGTAGTTATGATTTCTAATCAAAAATGTTTAATTTTTTATATTTTATACATACTTTATAGTATCACATTCGAAAATGCTAGGTCAGTATTGCACCAAGTCATGACTATTAAAATAGGGCTGAAGCGTTTTTTAACTGATATTCATATGCCATGTATGTAAAAAATCTACCTATCAGCTGCAATATTGATATTTTTAATTTTAAGCCATATTACATTGAGACCTGCCAATTAATTTAACTCGCGTATACATTACACATTATACATGGCTTCTTAGAGATATAAGCACCCAACTTGAATACCTAATTTTTATATTTACATTTCAATTCTTCTTTCCACATTAAAAAAGAGTAATAAAATGAGGTGAATTCAGGGGTTTACTCCTGAATAGAGACAGAACAGGGAAAGGGATTTCAGTCATAGTTAATATATTTTTGTTGCCAACAACAACACAGTCCCAATTTGGCTTCATTTATCCCTGTATCCATGTTAAACCCATGTTACGATAAATAACAGTTCCTTTTTAAGCCCAGCGCACATTACAGCCGCGGCGCAACGCATTTTCATAGAAAAGTGCGGTGCGGCCCGCCTGGAGTGTGCGTTGGTTCATATTAGAAAATGTACGAATGTGATAAGGGAGGATTATTGCGATGCGATCTGGTGCGGCTCGCCCCAATCTATGTTAGCCTTTATAGTACGTTTTTAGAAGTGAGTCGTTTGAGGCAGGCGTTCCTGACTTGGTCGTTGCCGAGTCGCTCGGCTTCCTGTAACACTCGACGGAGGTCGTTCGTTCGGTCGTTGCGCGCGGCGAGAATATAAGCGCTACTTACGTTGCGACATATAAGGTAGCAGGATATCTGGGAAAATATGATTTATTTTAAAATTTTATAAAAAATAATAGGCTGAAAAGCCGACCTAGGTGCTACGCTTATCAAAAATTGCGCTAGCGATAAAAACTTGTATCGCCAGCCTGAGTATGTTTAGGAATGGTCCAAGTCCGACTATGGAGTCGGACCTCCATACAAGGATGGGCATTATGCTTTGCTGTAAAATAACCTCTTAGATGTGGTATGAATCCCACCGGTTTATAATAAAAATACACTCGAAACGACAGTAAATATGATCGTGAAAACCGTTGAGCGCTTAGCTTACATGCAAACGGTTAATAGGTACTACGGGCTGGTATCCGCAACTCCACGTCAATGCGCGTATTTTGCGTACATGCAAACTTCTAGTAGGTGAGCGTTTTGACGGGTTAAGTCTATCAAAATCTTATTTCTCAGTTAATTTATGAACATTCTGGTGAACTGGAACTACTTATCAGTGAAGGGGTCCATGTTGTAGTGGATATACCTTTATAGTAACGCTGTGTATGTCCCCGATAAGGATCTCTGCTTGCTCATCATACAGCTGCCCTCGAGACTCACAGCGAGCCACAACTGCGCTTACACCAGACTCCAATACTTGATCACTCATTAGACTGGAAAATATAAATTGGAAATAAGATGTTTAGTAGATCGAATTTTTTGCATATGCTTTTGCGTATTTTACCCAAAATCTACTGATCGTGGATTATTCACAACCAGTAACTCCTTGACGTCAACACTGTCGACGATTAGAAAAAAAATAGCGTTCACCGTGTTGACGAACGATAGGGATGTTAGGGCCGGCGCTCACTGCCGGCACGGCACGGCGTGTCATGGCAAAAGATTTTATTACTAATCAACTTATTTTGAATCTTATTTCAATGAGTGCCGTGCCATGCCGCGCCACTTACTAGTCTTATCAAAGTACTCTGTGGCCACGCCGTCAGTGAGCGCCGGCCATTACTGATCGAATAATAGATCGTACTTATACGATCGGGAAAAAACGTTCCGTTCGTCAAGACTGTGAACGACAGGGGTTCGGGAATAATCGAAAAAAAGTTCGTCAACACTGTGAACGAATGAAACTTTTTTCCCAATCGTCAACAGTGTTGACGACAAGGTGTTACTGATCGGGAATATTCGATTATAAGTTGCATATAATCCGGTCTCGAATTATTAGCTAAGAACGAAGGGGCCATAGAGAGAATGCAATTAAATGACGCTAGCGTGAGGTATTGGAAAACTCCTTTATTTCAAAAGAATATTAGATAATACAGCGTTGTAAAACTTTTTGAAAACGACAAACTCAAAAAAAAAAAATTGCAACAGTCGACTTGTTGAGGAAATCTAAGATTGACTATAGTCAGTCATAGATTTCTTGGGCCCATGTGGTCATATTAGCACCTTAACTTATAAGAAGCCTTTAACAACAAAAAAAAAAAAAATTAATATGGAAAGTAAATTATACAAAGACATTTAAAATGATTATTATTATTATTACCTAGCTGCAGTTTCTTTCGACGCTCGTATACATTTGGCCAACGTCTTGACTTCCATAAATCTGTCGGAATGCACCAGAAACCGCGCCACGTGGATGTAAATGTTCATGGAGTCCAGCTTATGTTCAGTTATGATCCTGGAAATAAATCGAAAGTAGTTACAAACATGACAAAGACGCGAGTTCAAAACCTCGTAAGTGTGCAGGATGACGCAAGACTGCATTGCAAAAATCCTCCTCCTATATCATTTTCATACATTTTGTATGAACTATCGCACACTACAGGCTTTGTATTGGAATGCGATCTGCTGCGGCCCGTTGCGACTGTAATTTGCGCTTTGTTTATAGGTCCAACTACAAAGTTAATATACCAGCGCCCTAATTGCGTAACACACTCAATCAGAACCTAAATCATTTTGAACTTTTTGAAGTAATTGCAAATCCATTGATTCATGTTCCAAAAATTTGTCTGCTCTACAACGTACATAACGCAATGAATGTTGTTGAACAGTCAAAATGAAAACAATTGCTACTGTTACTGTCAAAGAGATTTAAGATATTTAATGTCTTTGGTTACTGTGTTACTCATTGCCTAGCAGGGTCCAACAGAGAGACTATTAAAATTAATAATCAGAATATTACGGTAAGAGTATAATTTAAGTACTTACTTGATAGCTAATTCGAACCCCACTTCAATAGTAGATCCACTAGCTAGTACGACAGCTACAAGTCTTATTTTGTCCGTATTAGACCCAAATAGCGTTAGAGGTCTTACATCCGTACTCTCAGACTCTTTCCGAGCACTCTGTATAGGTATTGCCTCATTTAGGACCCTCTCTGTGAGTCTCCCACTTACTTCGCATGATGATAGATACTTTGCGAGTTCTATCTGGCGTGTAATAGAAGTCATGAGGTTGTCTATGGTCACCTTGTCGAGGTTGAATTGGAAGGACCGTGCGTCACTTGTTTCTGGAAATAAATGATAAAAGCACCTTTTCACACCACCTGCTCGAAAATGTCAAATTATATATCAAGCAACCTTAACCTAAAGTGAGTCATTAGTGGCCGGGGGCACAGCCGGTCAATAATGTTGTACTGGATTTCATTATGACCCGCTGGTCAATAATGTGATTTGAATTTGGAATCTCACATGCTCAGCTAAATTGGCAGTATAGTACTAACAAACACCCTTTGGTGCCAGAAAGAGGAAAGCTATTCTCGATACCCTTACTACGCGTGGATGATATTCTCGATTTCCTACAAAATCATAACGTCTGCTTCTTCATATCGTTGCCATGTTTTCGAAGACATAATATTGTAAGAATAATTAGATAACTACGAACCATTTTTTAAAAGGAATGGAATAACATTAAAACTGGCATTATTAATAACAAATACCGTACCGCGCCGTAATACCGTAATAGTAATTGGCTGTAACATTAGTTAATTTATTTTAAGTAAACTGCGCAAAGATTGCTGTGATTTTGTGAATAAATAAATAAATAATAAAACCTATCTATACTACAGTCGATTTATCACATTTTATCAAAAATACTCTATTTTCACGAGCGTCTCCAATGACGTTCTAAATTCAAAATGCATACAGCCAATCATCCAAAACCATTCTACCAGCCCTGTATAAATCTTAGTTTACACAAACGCCACTTCCATGAGAGTGATATCAATAGACACACACGACAAAACCGTAGAAGAGACTTTTTTTGACGTGACAACGTCTTAAATTAGGTTGCGACTGGGAGTCACTTATGAAAAAGTGTAACGCTCGGTAACGTTACGATGAGTCACCGAACGAGAGAGAGGCCCGCCGAATGCCTTGCGTCTCTCTCCCACTCAACTATGATCGGATGATCGGTCGTTGTCACGTAAAATCTTCGCCCGTAAAACCGACTTTACAGGCAACCATTTTTTTGAAAATCGAATTGTTCGTGTCTTGGCTACTTATTGGTAGACGCAATGAAGGCGCGAATTTTTGGCATTTAAACTTTAAATTTATCAACAAAGTATTATAAAATGTCGAGTGATGAAAGTGATTGTACTCCTGAATTCATTACAACCGAAGCTAATAATATTTCCAATGATTTACTGCCGGAAAAGTCAAAGGAAACTTATATAAAAGCCTACGACAATTTCCAAAAATGGAAAAGTACGAAAGGCGTCATGTCCATTTCGGAACCAGTTCTATTTTGTTTTTCGTACTATGGCTATTATTTTCTCACAGTAGGTGTAAAAAGTAGAGTATCCTCCTCTGGGCTAAAGGTGTCTTTGCCTTGGGCTAGCTTGAATCCCTCGCTGCATTCAGGATTCTTGTATTAACTCCCTCGCTTCGCTCGTGAGTTAAATCCCGAATCCTTCATTGCGCTCGAGATTCAACATGACGCCCGTGACATTAGACACCACTTTAGCCCCTCGGTGCATAATCTACTATTATAACAGAGTTCCTGAAGCGGGAAGCTCCGTAAGCGAAATGGATTAGAAACGAAAACCACAGAAAAGGTAACAAATGGAGTATCCATTAACCCGGGTAGGGGTTTTTGCTCTGTTCAGTTCTACTCTCATTCTCAGTCTCATAGGTCACATAGGGTCTGGGGCTTCTCAGCATTTATGATATAAGTTCTTAAGTAGAGTGGGATAAGCTCTTTTGGAGTTTAAATGATGTTGATAGGGTGGCGTTGTGTTGTATGTGGCACATTTGTGTCTTGTTTTGGGAAATGTATTGAAAAAAAAAAACAAAATGGCGGCATCAGTTCCGATTTAGACCTCGCACCAAAAAAATCCGTATACAGCGGTGCTATTCTGTAAAAATCTCACCATGAAAACTTAGGTGAAGTGATCGTGGAGTGAGCTGTCAATAGTGACAATTCCTAGCAAAAACAAACTCACTTCACCTAAGTTTTCACGGTGAGATCTTTACAGAATCGACCGGCTGTTGTAGAAGGATACTAACTGGTAGGCACGGGCACACAGTGCGCTAGATGGTGCAGCGCGGCACACAGATGATGTTGCCTGGCGTGCAGCACGGTGTACAGGCGCGCGGCGAGCGGCGCCGGGCGCGCGTACAGCAGCGCGCACGTGGCCGCGGCGCGCGCGTGTTGCCCGCTGCCGCATTGTACCGCGTATAGCGCTTCCAGGCGCTTCGACATCTCTAGCGTGCGGCAGATGTGCATTATGTATTCCTAAACAGAGAAATAGGAAATTGCATGACATGACCATGACCGCTGCGTTTATTTCAGCATTTCTTCTCAGGGATCAGTCACTTAGGAAATGCGCGTCATCTAGTTTTAAAACATTGACCGAAAATTTTACGTGTAAAAGTGTCACAGAAATTAACATCATTTCATCATCATGTTCCTAATGTAAAAAAAAAGAGTAGTATGATAAAACTGAGTACCTACGCAGTTTTATCATGTGATAAAGACTGGAAGTAGACTATTCGCGATCGTGCATTTTACATTATACATTTTGGCAATACAACTTTGCAGACATCGTTGATGGTATGCCACAGAAAATCAGACTACACAGTCAAGCTACCTTACAGTCGATAATCGCGCGTTTTCGCTGGGCAATCGTGCGGGGTTGGGGACGTGGGGAAATAGGTGGAGTTTATGTCCCCGCAGTATGGCAGCTTGGGACACTTTAAAGAGTGTAATTGATATTGAAATAGTTGTAGAGACAGACGTTGGTTACAAGTGAGGCGGGATTTTATTTATTTTTTTGTTGTGTAGGAAATCAAATGACTCCTCCCGCTCTGGGTCGAGCGGAAGGGAGTGTCAGACTCTTACTGACTAAAACCCACCCGTGTTCCTTCCTTAGCCCTTTATGTTCCGGGCCAGCGGTAACCCTTTCGAACAAACCCGCTAACCCGGCAGAAGAGCAGGTGTTTGGTATATTTCGACAAAGGCGCCATTTTCATGGATATTGAGGGTGCTGATGCCAAAAATGGAGTCATATATGAGGAAAATCTACTACAGGAGTGGAAATTAAAGAAATAATGAATAGCCAACCAACTTACCGCCCACATATCCAGCGTACTATCAATATCAGACATGGCCTTCAGCAAATCATTCACCTTGTCCTTCTTCAAACATTCCATGTAAACAGAATCCGTGAACGTCTCCTTATCTACCAGGTTATCATAACAGTACCTAATTACTTCACTCAAGTTGCTGTGTTTCATGAAAAACGCTATGTTTGCAGTATGAGACCCATAATTCGTTAAATAGTACACGCATTCTTTGTAAAAGAATGGGTCTAGTCTTTTATGTTGGTGGTCTATTTTTGGTTCGGTGTGGTTATTATTTCTTCGTAAAAGTCCTTGGGCTAAGCTCTTCTTTGGCTGTACTGTGGCGGTCTGGAAGTCGCTATAGTCTCCCTGTTTTATCTTTTTGACGCTGGCTAAAGTGTGCATTATGTTTAAAGCTGGCTCGGTGAGTTGTATCTTCTTTTTGTTGGTGTTCATTGTGGTTAGTTTCTCGTTTGTTGACTGAAATTATTAGGAATATTATAGGTATTACGGTTGGATACATTTTAAGCTAGGTTGAAATGGTTGGTGGACATTACATCGAACCTAATACTAGAATGTCACAATGCGCTCGAGCGGGTAACTGTATCGAACCGCAATACAGTGACACTACAATGGATAAAAGGACACAGTGGGTCGCTAGGCAACGACGCAGCTGATGAGCTGGCCAGAAGGGCTTCCAGTATGTCAGTCTGTGGACCGGAACCTATCGTGCCCATCCCTTTCAACCAACTACGCAGGTGGCTACAGGAGCACACCCACACACAAGCAGAAAGCTGGTGGACGTCGTCACCAGGATGCAGGCAGTCCAAAGAAGCCATGCCGTTATTGGATGGCAGGCTAACCAGGCGCTTACTACGTCTGGACGGGAAAGGCCTGCGCCTGGTGACGGGGACCATCACGGGACACTGCTCACTAAATAAACATTTTTACACATTAGGCATAACAGACAGTCCCCTGTGCAGGGCTTGCATGGAGGTTGATGAAACCATTGCGCATGTGCTCTTTGAGTGCACAGGCGTCACCCAGATAAGGTCAGAAACCCTCGGGACACCCAGATCGTACACAGATGTTCTGAACAGACCAGGAGATTTGATCAGCTTCTGGAGGGAGGTGGGCTGGTTGGAATAACCACCGACGGCCGCCATGGCCCACGCACAATGGTCCACTGTAGGACTAAGTGCGGAAACCAAATCCCCTAACATAGAACATAGAATGGTTTGTGAACAGTGGATGAGGAAACTACAGCTTAATTTCATGAGATTTTGTGATAACTTTAAAGCAACTAACTAACCTTGATATTTTCGGCTTTGTTCAGCAGCTGTTGATTGACAGGATAGTTCATATCTTCAAGCATGCTAATAATTTCGTTCAGCAGAGGCGGGTTGCTTCGCGGCCGGCCATCCGACTGCACGCTCGACATAGAACTCGTCCGTTCCGAATGCCTCATACTATGCAGCCTTCGATTAATGAACTGAGATTCAGATGCCTCTTTACCGAATTCACATTCTTCTGTGACCTCAGCACATACGTTTAAAGTGTTTTTGAAGCAGTGGGCGAACTTTTCCCTGGCTTGTTTGAAGCAACCAGCCTTTAGACACGCTTTTCCCCAAGCGGCTAGTACGCTGTTTCTAGGGAGTCCTGATTTTGTGGCTATTTCTAGTGCAAGTTCCCATTTTTCAGCTTCTAGGAGTGATCTTACAATTTGACCTGCGGGAAGAATGAATGTTGGTTAATTTGTGAGCACTGTTACTGATTTATAATGAACTAGCTGCGCCCCGCGGTTTCACCCTCGTAAATGTCGATCCTGTGGGAATATCGGGAATAAAAAGTAGCCTATAGTTAATCCAGGGTGTCAGCTACCTCCATACAAAATTTTATCAAAATTGGTCCAGCCGTTTGAGCGTGAAGAAGTAACAAAAATATAAACACACACACACACTCACAAAGTTTCGCCTTTATAATATTAGTGTGATGTGGTTCATCATCATCACCTACATCGGACGCAAGATTGACAAAAAACACGCAAATCATATTTTTGTTGAGTTTCTAGACAGGCCGCACTATGTCGATGGAACCAAGATTTTGTAATTTGGTCATAATCTGAAGATTATGAGAAAACTAACATTTGATTTTATAATAATCCTGAGCATATCCAGGATTTTGATCAAATATCTCGATTGGTCTGATTACGATAAAATAAGCTGCAAAACGAACTGTATTCACAAATCTTTAATCATAATACTGGTTTCATTCAAATCTTACTACAGATATTTTTTTATCAGGTTCCACCGTTTCCGCCATGACCTGTTCTATACGATTTTTTTTATTGGGACTCTTAGGACACAAAACAGAACTGTATATCGTATGTATAGCGGGGTATACTGACTGGGGTGCGCGCCGTGGTGCGGCACGAGGTGCTGCGCCTGGTGCGTGACGAGCGTGGCCATGGCGTCCGCGTGCGCCAGGCAGCGCGCCGCGTGCAGCGCGCTGTATATCGTATGTATAGCGGGGTATACTGACTGGGGTGCGCGCCGTGGTGCGGCACGAGGTGCTGCGCCTGGTGCGTGACGAGCGTGGCCATGGCGTCCGCGTGCGCCAGGCAGCGCGCCGCGTGCAGCGCGCTGTATATCGTATGTATAGCGGGGTATACTGACTGGGGTGCGCGCCGTGGTGCGGCACGAGGTGCTGCGCCTGGTGCGTGACGAGCGTGGCCATGGCGTCCGCGTGCGCCAGGCAGCGCGCCGCGTGCAGCGCGCTGTATATCGTATGTATAGCGGGGTATACTGACTGGGGTGCGCGCCGTGGTGCGGCACGAGGTGCTGCGCCTGGTGCGTGACGAGCGTGGCCATGGCGTCCGCGTGCGCCAGGCAGCGCGCCGCGTGCAGCGCGCTGTATATCGTATGTATAGCGGGGTATACTGACTGGGGTGCGCGCCGTGGTGCGGCACGAGGTGCTGCGCCTGGTGCGTGACGAGCGTGGCCATGGCGTCCGCGTGCGCCAGGCAGCGCGCCGCGTGCAGCGCGCTGTATATCGTATGTATAGCGGGGTATACTGACTGGGGTGCGCGCCGTGGTGCGGCACGAGGTGCTGCGCCTGGTGCGTGACGAGCGTGGCCATGGCGTCCGCGTGCGCCAGGCAGCGCGCCGCGTGCAGCGCGCTGTATATCGTATGTATAGCGGGGTATACTGACTGGGGTGCGCGCCGTGGTGCGGCACGAGGTGCTGCGCCTGGTGCGTGACGAGCGTGGCCATGGCGTCCGCGTGCGCCAGGCAGCGCGCCGCGTGCAGCGCGCTGTATATCGTATGTATAGCGGGGTATACTGACTGGGGTGCGCGCCGTGGTGCGGCACGAGGTGCTGCGCCTGGTGCGTGACGAGCGTGGCCATGGCGTCCGCGTGCGCCAGGCAGCGCGCCGCGTGCAGCGCGCTGTATATCGTATGTATAGCGGGGTATACTGACTGGGGTGCGCGCCGTGGTGCGGCACGAGGTGCTGCGCCTGGTGCGTGACGAGCGTGGCCATGGCGTCCGCGTGCGCCAGGCAGCGCGCCGCGTGCAGCGCGCTGTATATCGTATGTATAGCGGGGTATACTGACTGGGGTGCGCGCCGTGGTGCGGCACGAGGTGCTGCGCCTGGTGCGTGACGAGCGTGGCCATGGCGTCCGCGTGCGCCAGGCAGCGCGCCGCGTGCAGCGCGCTGTATATCGTATGTATAGCGGGGTATACTGACTGGGGTGCGCGCCGTGGTGCGGCACGAGGTGCTGCGCCTGGTGCGTGACGAGCGTGGCCATGGCGTCCGCGTGCGCCAGGCAGCGCGCCGCGTGCAGCGCGCTGTATATCGTATGTATAGCGGGGTATACTGACTGGGGTGCGCGCCGTGGTGCGGCACGAGGTGCTGCGCCTGGTGCGTGACGAGCGTGGCCATGGCGTCCGCGTGCGCCAGGCAGCGCGCCGCGTGCAGCGCGCTGTATATCGTATGTATAGCGGGGTATACTGACTGGGGTGCGCGCCGTGGTGCGGCACGAGGTGCTGCGCCTGGTGCGTGACGAGCGTGGCCATGGCGTCCGCGTGCGCCAGGCAGCGCGCCGCGTGCAGCGCGCTGTATATCGTATGTATAGCGGGGTATACTGACTGGGGTGCGCGCCGTGGTGCGGCACGAGGTGCTGCGCCTGGTGCGTGACGAGCGTGGCCATGGCGTCCGCGTGCGCCAGGCAGCGCGCCGCGTGCAGCGCGCTGTATATCGTATGTATAGCGGGGTATACTGACTGGGGTGCGCGCCGTGGTGCGGCACGAGGTGCTGCGCCTGGTGCGTGACGAGCGTGGCCATGGCGTCCGCGTGCGCCAGGCAGCGCGCCGCGTGCAGCGCGCTGTATATCGTATGTATAGCGGGGTATACTGACTGGGGTGCGCGCCGTGGTGCGGCACGAGGTGCTGCGCCTGGTGCGTGACGAGCGTGGCCATGGCGTCCGCGTGCGCCAGGCAGCGCGCCGCGTGCAGCGCGCTGTATATCGTATGTATAGCGGGGTATACTGACTGGGGTGCGCGCCGTGGTGCGGCACGAGGTGCTGCGCCTGGTGCGTGACGAGCGTGGCCATGGCGTCCGCGTGCGCCAGGCAGCGCGCCGCGTGCAGCGCGCTGTATATCGTATGTATAGCGGGGTATACTGACTGGGGTGCGCGCCGTGGTGCGGCACGAGGTGCTGCGCCTGGTGCGTGACGAGCGTGGCCATGGCGTCCGCGTGCGCCAGGCAGCGCGCCGCGTGCAGCGCGCTGTATATCGTATGTATAGCGGGGTATACTGACTGGGGTGCGCGCCGTGGTGCGGCACGAGGTGCTGCGCCTGGTGCGTGACGAGCGTGGCCATGGCGTCCGCGTGCGCCAGGCAGCGCGCCGCGTGCAGCGCGCTGTATATCGTATGTATAGCGGGGTATACTGACTGGGGTGCGCGCCGTGGTGCGGCACGAGGTGCTGCGCCTGGTGCGTGACGAGCGTGGCCATGGCGTCCGCGTGCGCCAGGCAGCGCGCCGCGTGCAGCGCGCTGTATATCGTATGTATAGCGGGGTATACTGACTGGGGTGCGCGCCGTGGTGCGGCACGAGGTGCTGCGCCTGGTGCGTGACGAGCGTGGCCATGGCGTCCGCGTGCGCCAGGCAGCGCGCCGCGTGCAGCGCGCTGTATATCGTATGTATAGCGGGGTATACTGACTGGGGTGCGCGCCGTGGTGCGGCACGAGGTGCTGCGCCTGGTGCGTGACGAGCGTGGCCATGGCGTCCGCGTGCGCCAGGCAGCGCGCCGCGTGCAGCGCGCCCGTCTCCGCCACCACCACGCGACCTCCAGCATTCCTGGCAAAATTACGACCGAATATAATGGCTTCAAACTTTCGGGAGGAAAATATCCAAAAAGAGCAGTGATTTTGATTTAGGCACGAATGCCTTGGTACAGTCACATCCCAAATATGTTCATCATAAGAGCTATTTTTATCTGCTCATTCATTAGAATCTGCTTCACCGACTCAGCATTAAACATTGCTTCGTAATGTTATTACCGTACCGTATATTTCATAAAATGGCCACGCCATAAAAAAGGTTTAAGGTTGATGTCAACTCGACATCAATCAAAATATATACATAGATCAAAATAGCTTACACCTCGGACTAAGGTGTAAGCTATTTTGATCTTTGTTATCAAGTACATAAATAAAGTTTCCTAAGCTGACTACTTAGTGCCATAGATTCAAAAGGCAAAGATATAAAATACTTGTCTGTACAAGCAACAAGTGCCACTTACGAATCTTGCGGGGTCCTGGAGTATAGCTCTGCAGCGGCGAGCAGTAACGAACGTCGAGCGCGAACTAAAAGACGCGCGTCGCCGCCGTGCGATAACTCACGGGCTACCTCGTCACTGCGGTCTAAGAGGAACCTGGCAAAAGATACTGCATGTTTGAGCTTTTGTGAAATAGCGATAAAAAAAGCGACAGCTATAAAGATCTACAAGAAATTTGCAAAATTTTAATTCAGAATCTCAGATAACAGTTATGTTTTGGGACCTTAAACTTAATGTCCTGCATAACAAAGTTCAAGTTCCATTGCAACCAAATTTTTATAGGATCTTTTTATTATAAACTTCATACAAAAGTCAACTTAAGTAGTTGAGTAAATAGCAATTAATGTAACTTATTTATAGCACTAGGAAGTGATAACGGCGGACGTTTTGGGGGACTGTCTTATGTAATTTTAACGTTCAAAAAGTGTTGATTCTCAGCCTAGTTTGTATAAATGACGTTTGAGTTGATTCTGAATTCTTAATACAAGCATAGGTAAAAGCACGGTGTTGACATTCCGGAATTACGAGAAAATTAGTTAAAACCACAGATATAGATAGACCTAGATAACGCAAGTATCACGATCTGTATGAAAACCAAGCGTGCCATTTTTTGACTACCTACTATGACGTCACAATCTCTATATAATTATGGGTAAATCAAATCGATTCAAAGACGCCGCCGCGTGCGACACCCGTCTCGCCCCACCCCCGGGGCCCAGCGCCAACGCTCACGCTCACCCAGCCAGCAGTACACAGGACTGAGCGCGAAAGTGGCGGCTTACGATTTTTGTACGTAAGCTGAGCACGCGAAGTAGTTGCTCTTGCGTTATCTAGGTGTATTTGTATCTGTGGTTAAAACTATAATAATTCTTAGTTGACAGGTATAGCACCTCACCTCGGATAATCTAAAGTAATAGAATGCATCTTCATAACAGACAGACACAGCGTTACATTGGGCGTGAACTCGTAACTAAACTCCGCCCTAACTGCATCATTTCTATTAGCATTGGTAGACAAACACCAGTCCATACACGTCACCCCACTGCCAGCTGAATCAGAGTTACTGCTCATCATCATATCATGCTCGGAATGGGCTTTTTTATTCATCGTTTGTGTGTAACAGTCGTCACATACTCTGAATTTGACCCCGCTTGGGTAAGTCGGGACGTGCATTCTATGTCGGGAGCAGGCGTGGCAGACGAGACGTCCGCACCGCCTACAGTGATGTCTGCGAATGATCATAGAGAACATAGATGTATGACACAGCATACATCGGTCTGTTGAATAGTCTTCAGCCCACTGTTCTTTACTCGGCACTTGCTCGGGCATCGCAAATGGCATATTGGCAGCCTCAATGTTTATAGAATCTATCGATTGCAGTAATGAGTCGTCTGAAGGTTTTGGAGGCGCTGGGCACACGTTTCGCGGATTTTTCATGTCTAAAGCTTTTTCGGCATAAAATCTCAGTAACGCGTCTACGGCATTCCGCGATATAACTACGCTTTCGATCGATTTTATATTGTAGTAGAGATTGTCTCCGCTCGGATCTTTTTTTAAACTCGGTGAGATTTTGTTTATGATATTTGCCAAGACATCTAACTTCGCGTTCATTAAAAACTGTTCAATCATTATTAAAGGACTTTCGATCAGATCCCAGAACAAATGTCGCCAGTTCGGATCGATTTCAAGCATAATTTGTAGCCCTATCTTGATGTTTTCGAAAGACTTCCAGTCGAATGAGTTTTCGGTTATGAAGTCTACACACACTTGGAGAATTTCTACGTTCCGTACTTTGGACATCTCATCTTGTATGAGGTCCATGGCCTGGGATGTTGGAAGTCTTAGCAGAAGTTGATGGACCAATTCTGGTGTGGCCTGATTCGTATATTCGAACATTTGCCTCAAAAGATTCATTACAATTAAATTCTTCATGTTTTCGGACACCTCATGCGCGTCTGCCCACTCCAAACATAACTTGAACTAAAAGTAAATATATAGTTATAGCAAGAGAAGAGCGACACATTCATAAAAAAATATAACGTTAAATAGTTATTTTCTACCTGTTGACTGTCCATGAGAACTTCGATGACACTCTCAGGGTTTTCGATTGATCGTTCGTATATGGTGTACCAGTGATTTGTTCCCATTATTGCAGATATCTGTAAATGATAACGTCAAAATCAGAATATTCGTTACACAAAATTGTGTAAAAAAAAATTGGTCAGATACCATACCTGATCATACAAAGGTATTTTGATTATCCAATCAGAACACCGCTCATATAATCCGTCATCTAAAAGGTCTTGATTCAGCAGGAAACGGAGATAATCCAAGACTTCTAAAGCACCGTCCGCGGGCCAAACACTCAAGTTGTTCAAAATGAGGTCCACTTTCAACTCAGGACATTTCAGGTACTGGCAATACTTCCAGTTGGTGGGAATTTTCGGATTTGTTGCCAGTTTAAACAGGATCAAGTCCCTCAAATTCGACAAATTGGCACTGCACATTAACTGTCGTTCTGACAAGGAGTCTATAATGTTCAGACATTTCAGAAGCTTCCCAGACTCAACAAGTTGCGGCATGAACAAGAACAGCTTGTCCAAGTCAACAGTCGTGTGTAGGGATGCTAAGTACTTGTTGTTACCAAATAAATGTTTCGTGCAGTTGAATCGATCCAACTCCATGTAATTGTTCAAGCATTTCGTACGAGCATCCATACTTTGCTGTAAGCTATTTTCGTTCGGTGATGTATGGAGTTTCTTTATAATGTGCGCTAAGACCCAGTTGTGTAGAACTACGTATGTTAGGCACTGGGGGTCGGGTGAGCGTGGCAAAGGAGCGAAGTTGATCACGGGATCCAGAAACAAATTTTCTTCTGGGTTTTTAAAGTCGTACACTACATGAAGCAGATTATTGAAATTAACTTCGCTTGCCTCTTTTGGCGGTCCAGCCAATGTGATCGACGGACAAAAGTTCAGGATGAGTTTCGGTATTAGATTTACATTTAGTTTCTTACAAATGGGCTCTAAATTGGTAACAGGAATCTCTTTGTTGTTGATCATGTTGCCGAATATGTCATGGAGCTGGCGCTCGAGCACGGAGAAGTAAGGCTGGTCGGAGCCACTGTCCACAGACCGGTTATCTTCTTGTTCTAACTGAGAGACGGTCTTACAATACATGTAACACATTCGTAAATAAGGTATTCTCGCCTTTTTACTCCCTTGTCGAGACACCTCACAGATGTTGCACAAGTCTTTATCAGATGCAGCGACGACGTTCATATAAATCTGATGGTATTTCTGCAATAAGTTTGGATCGAGCTCGATGGACTCATTTGGGGTCACTACATCTATCAAATCTTCACAAGACTGTCTTAATTCTTTGGATAACTGGTTCAGTTTACAGAACTCTTTATGCTTTATAGGTATTCGACAATCTGTTATCAACCCACAAATATTGTCGATGAAATTGAAAGACTTTTCAGTGTTGCCGAATATTTCAAATGTAACGCTTGCAATGTCTTCAACAAAGCGTATGTAGTTCGTTTTCTTGACTGCTGCTATATCAGTGCAGCTCCTTACTTCAGCTAGTTTTCTCTCTACTACATTTATTAGGCCATACGTGATCTCTCTATTGAGGCCACTGCTTAGTAATATGTCGACAGCATTAATGAAAGGGGCGTTTTGATGATTGTACAGTTGCAAATGTGGATGCCTAGCACCGAGCTCTATAATGTCGAAAGAATTTGGGGCTCTGTTTGAGGCCAGGAAGCCTTCCACGAGGCCCATAACCTCCGTCGACACGACAGATAAAGCTGATAATTCTTTGGTTGGGTAGCGAGTGTCATCTCTATAATAAATAATGTTTTTTATCTTAGCTATTAAGTTTCGTAGGTGCTCCGTAAATGTTACTTCCGTAGCTATTTCGGAGTCCGCTAAGTCGAACATCTGAAATTATAGAAATAACAAATACTGAAAAATAAACAGAAAAATAAAATAATGAAACATGATAATTATTAAAATAAACTTCCACTGCTGGGACAAAGGCCCTCCTCTCTTAGAGAGGGAGTGGGTTGTAATCTACCACGCGGGCCCAGTGCGGATTGGTAGATGTCACACACACATGTCTTCGATTTTTTTATTATAGGACATGACAGTTTCCTCATGATGTTTTCCTTTACGGTTTTGAGAGCAGTGGTGATGAAATTATTTACACAAAGTAAAGCGCCTAGCTGGGTTCGAACCCACGACCTACGACTCGTAAGTCGGGGCCGTTAGCATTGGGCCACCACCACTCTCCAAATAAAAATTACAAAATATATTTAAGACAACCTTTTTATTCGAGTATCATAAAGACTGATAAAAAAAACTAAATAGGTAGTTGCCATTAAGACTATAGTGTATTACATTCTCATTGGTTGCCATGCCGGCCGAACTTTGACAACACAGACTAAGAAGAGAAGTACCCTTTTTGACAAACAGCAGACAGATGTCACATGACATGTCAAGAATTTATAATTAATATTATTTATAAAAACATAATCTGCATTAATAAGTAAATGTATTGGTTCTTAACCATATGTATAAGCAACATTATAAATGCAAACGGTTTCGTCATCCAAGACACGTTCAACGTCCTGTTGAAAGATGACGCTGATTATAAGGTGGACCTCATCATAACTGAGGAAGACTACGAGATGATCAAGCAAAAGGAGTTGAAGGAATTTAAAATAGAGAATGAGAAAGAGATGTTTGGAGAACTGAATGAGTATGATGACTTTGTGTATATTCTTTCTCCTTCTTCCAGATCAGATTGCCAGATCGACTGACGATGTAAAATGGGCTAGAATATGGGAGGGACTGTATGCGAAAGACGGAATCCGGGTGCTGTTCCGAAATTTGGGAGAGGCCTATGTCTAGCAGCGGACTGGAGTTTAGATTCTTCCCTCGTGTCGGGTCGAACTAATTCAGAAGAAATAAACAAAATACATTTATTTGCACTAACGTAACGCATGTGGGCGGAAACCCTCATATCTTCGTCATTAGCCAGTCAGCAAAGTGCAGTGGGACTATGGTTACCATTTCGAATTTTGAAAAGTCCTGACAAAAAGCCGGACATTTGCAAAAAAGTCCGGGCTGTATTTTGTCAGTAATGACAAGGCGGGCCGAATAGCCGGACATATCCGGACGGATACCCTGAGTGGGACTCACTGTTCAGGGTATCGCCATACGTAGAGGCTATTTATAATTTAATCAATAAACGTACTTGATTTTTTTAAATACCTACTAGCTGATAGCGGTTGTGTTTGGATGTAGCAATAACGAAATTGGGTCAGCATTTGTATGTATCGGTAGCACGAAGTTTATTGTCATTCCATTGATGTAATCTTCGCGCTTGTAAGGGTTAAGGGTTCAATGCCTGTCTCTGGTGGATTTATTCTTCTGTGATGCATTCGTCGACCTACTATAAAAAGAAAATCAGCTGTTTCATAGAAAAGTGCAATACCTACGCGGTCAAAATGTGTGGAACAGCAAATTTTTTAATAAACGACGTCCGACCAAGTGCGTTTAGAATCATGTACTGAATCCCTCATGGTAACAGGTTGTGTGTAAGTGTCTCTGCTACCCTGTATGGTCGTAATGTGTCTCTCCAAAGTGTTGGCCAAGGATTTGAATATTTTGGGCCTAGTAATTATTGACATAAAAAAATCAGATACTTATCATTTTTAGGATGGCCAAAAATGTAACTTTTCAAGCCTTAAGAATATTGCCGAAATATGCGAAACAGCAGTTTGAAATTCTGCCTATGATAGTTGTGGACGGCCAATCTAACTCTGTAATGACCACGTTTATTGGACCGGTGAGCACCATCTTCTGTTATTTATACTACTTAAGGGATTCCAAATAGTGACGATTCTTAGAGCGTTAATATGTGAAGTCTATCAGAAAAGCCAATTTTTTTTTCTCGTGTAAAAGCAGATTCTTTTATTACAAGCTTTTATTTAGTTTCACCTGTCCTGACAGGTGAAACTAAATAAAAGCACACACACACAGACAGACAGACACCAGGGTGTCTGTAGATAATCAAATCTTGCAAATTAAAAGGCATTGAAGGTTACTGGCATACCTACCTGTCTCGGCATTAATTTTTTTTTTTTCGAAATGGCAACCACTCATGAAACCTATATAAATCGATAGCTGACATTAATGCAAACGGAAAATATAATATATAGGACCACACCATGTAAAGCGTCATGTTTCTGAGATATTAACGGAATCGGAAATCGGAAACGTGACACTTTCCAGGGTTTGATCCTACTATGTTTTCTGTCAAAAACAAATCTAAAATCTTCAACCCCCTTTGACCCACTTCCCGGTTTCCCATTGAGCTGATTTTTTAAATTTTAATTTCAACATTAAATTGCTAACAAATCTTGTTTTTAAACAATAAATATTATTCAGTCTTTGTATTCTGTGTGCTCAGGTGTTAGTTTGGTATCAATGACCGCATGTGGCACGCGTGCGCAGAACTATGCGGGCTCTTTCTCTATACAAAGAGTGACTGAAAATGTTAGATATAGGAATGGTTCCCTTTATGTCGAGACTCTTTACGTGGAGTAGCACATGTCGTTGTAACATATATGTTGCTATAATCTACAATTGGCCTGTATTTAATAGATTAGAGTAGACAGTTTGAAACCACACTTGTATAATTTATTCATTACTCTTATCTAAAGCTGAAGAGTTGTTTAAAAGCGCTAATCTCTAGAACTTCCGGTCAGATTTGAAAAAATATTTTTGCTTTTGATAGACCTTTGATTCTTGAGGAAGGCTATTGGCTTTAACATTACGCTATAGTGTATTCACGGAGACGAGTTAGTATAGCGCCTTCTCTATCGCTATATATCTATAGTATATAGTAATAGCGCGGGCAGGGAATGCGATGCGACGGGGTGGGTCGGGAGAACAATAAATTTCACGCGAAATCGCGGCCAGATGCTAGTTTAATTACAAATGTAGATAACGCAGAATATTATGCTGATGTGTATGTACGCAATAATTACCTAGTAAAGAGTAACAACGAATATGCATGATTTGTATGAACCAAACTCTAGGAAAAATACATAATTATATTTACACATAACATCACGCCTTATTTCCCTGAAGGTTTGGCCAGAGATGTACCTATAGTGCACGCACATTTCACTAGGTTATATATGTTTAAGTCCCATGTAATAGAGAACGAGCCTGTTGCCATCAACCGGACACAAGTCCAGACTCCGGGATGCTACCGAGAAATTCCAGATAGAAAAACCCAAAAACACTTTGCCCGACCTGGGAGTCGAACCCAGAACCTCATGCTCAGTAGTAACGCTTGCGACCACTAGACTACAGAGGCAGTCTATTTCTAAAAACATTTTTTTATCTGAATTCCAGCTGCGACCTACTACTGTCAGCACAAGCAATAAAAGAGCTATAAAAGAAGAAAACGAAACGGTATACGATTACGACAACTTAGTGGACGAATATTATGATGAGGCGAACTATGAATCTCGGTCCGAGAACGCGTATCACATACGTAAATCAGGTAAATTGCACGCTCTCTTTGTAATGTGTTATAAAAACTGACGCACTGGTGAAAGAAATTAAAATGCTGGTAAAACAATCGTGATTCATCATGTATTTGAACATGTGGTCCAAGTTAACACGACTCATTAAAGACGGTTTTAACCGAGTTCAAAAAGGAGAAGGTTCTCAATTTTTTTTAGAGTCATATTGTGTTGAATGCGATTTTAAGGTTCCGCAGCCAAATAAAAAAAAACGGAACCCTGATACGTTATTCCGTCATGGCCGTCTGTCCGCACAGCCATTTTACCTGGAGAATATTTGCACTAAAAATGTGAAAGGGTGAAAAACAATTGTGTAGTGAAATTAGGAAAAAGAATATTAGAGTTGGCACTCGCCATGTAACGCAGGGATGAAAAAAAAAAGTGGCACTCCGGGAGTGCCAGAAGTGAAAACAAAACACAAACAGAATACTTTGCCATCACTCACTGACATTATCAGATATACATACATTAAAACCGAGTACATCCCAAGGACAGCCGAACACTTCCGAAGCGGGTATTTTTTTAATCGTCTTATAAACAAAACACGCGCGGAGTCGCGGTTTTTTCCCATCTCAAGAAATGCCCAACGCGCCTGAAGAAGATTTCACTTCAAAAATCAAAGCACACAAGCACGATTGTGGGATATTCTTAGATCATTTGAGTCTACAGTTCGTTCGTTTACAACTACAGAAGTTACGTTTTTATATAGTTTTTTCGAGAAATATACAAACATATTTATGCGGCTGATAAAATCAATACTGTGCATGCGTAAATATTCATCCCGATTACGAAACTTTCACTGTGCGTGTTCCGAAACGCACTTGGCTGGTTTTTTATTCAGTTAAAATGCATTGTCTATTTTTTTTTTTCAGCGATTAGTATAAAGGATTATGGTGCCATAAGTTCGTTAAAGAAGATATTTTCGCTGACAAGTGGTATTGTTAATTGCTCCGAGGTGAACGGCATAGGGGTGCTAGCGTTGAGGTGTTTGTTAGACTACAACGGACAGCGTCAGTCGATGGGAGACCTGATAGCCCGGCTGTGGGGGATCTTCCAAATATGGTTCTTTGTTTACTTAGGTGTTGCTATACCTTTGTTTTGTACAAGAGGTAAATCTATCTATACATATATCACAGTAATATTATAAAGGCGAAAGTTTGTGAGAGTATGTGTGTGTTTATATGTTTGTTACTTCTTCACGCTCAAACGGCTGGACCAATTTTGATAAAATTTTGTATGGAGGTAGCCGACACCCTGGGTTAACATATAGGCTACTTTTTATCCCGATATTCCCACGGGATCGACATTAACGCGGCTGAAACCGCGTGGCGCAGCTAGTACTAATAATAAAGCTGAAGAGTTTGAACGCGCTAATCTCTGAAACTACCAGTCGGATTTGAAAAAATCTTTTTGCGTTTATTAACCCATTCCTTCAACTGTCAAGAAATCTCCTAGAGATCGGTACAATAGAAAAAGTAATTGTGTCTCATTAGTGACAGTTGAGCTGTTATTTTTTTTTTTTTCGGATGGGAAATCATCAAATGTCCCCTCCCGCTCTGGTTGGAGCGGAAGGGAGTGTCAGATTCTTACTGACTAAAACCCACCCGTAGCCCTTTATGTTCCGGGCCAGCGGTAACCCTTTCGGACAATCCCGCTGATCCGGCAGGCTTCGGCCCTAAGGGGGGCCCCTCCTCGATGCTGACATCTCTTTGAGGCGCGCGTGTTGAGGAAGGCTAAGCCCTACTTATAGGCTACTTAACATCACGCTAGGACCCTTAGGAGCCGAGCAAAAAGTCAGAGAGATCGCTAAGCGAAAAAGAAGTAAAAGTGCGGGCAGGCGATGCGATGCCACGGGGTACGTCGGGGGAACCAGAAATTTCACGTGGACGAAGTCGCGGGCAAAAGCTAGTATTACATATCTTTGAGTGATACTAGATAATGCAAAATCTGCACCATCACTATTCTGCCTGGCAGTTCGCTGCGCAAGGAAGGTATCTATTATACTGTCTAATGGGATTTCTCAGTGGCATAGCGCAGCGCAGTGCGTTTGTCACTGCCAAACAAATACCAACCTTGCCACACTTGAAATATAGTTGAAAGTATATAAACTTTCATTAATCCGGAAGAATAGAGGGGCTTGTGGCTAAGTAATAACAGCATAACAGCCGCACAGGTCGATCGATCAGGTTAAGCTACGCTTGCCGCGGTTGGTCCGTGGATGGTTAACCATCTTTACGTACCAGGACTGCTCCGTGCCTCGAAAATCACGTTAAGCCGTTGGTTACGTGGATCTTTGATTACGGCAGTCAGAAGCCCGAAAGTCTGACAACCAGTCTTACTAAAGGGAAGCAGAAAACTGGGAAACTGGGTTTTGGAGGTCAGATAGGCAGTCACTCTATGTAAAATACTGGTATTCAGGTGCATTCGGTAAGACTTGAAGCTGACCCCAACTAAGTTGGGAAAAGGCTAGGCAGATTAATCCGAGAACAAAGGCCGACCTTTGCCCAGTGGGATCATACGGGCTAATAAAAAAATAAAAAAACCGGTCAAGTGCGAGTCGGACTCGCGCACCGAGGGTTCCGTACTTTGTAGGTATGTACATAGTTTATCACGGGTTGTTTCCTACAAATTTACGGATTTCAGATTTTTTCCTTTACTTGTGCTACATGATATTGCTTCTTGCCAAATTTCATGATTCTAGGTCAACGGGAAGTACATTAGAAATTTTGATTCCATGGAGTGTCGAAATATACGTTTTTTGCGGCATAAGCGGCCGTATCTTTTTTTTACGTTAACTTAGGTGTTTGATTTTTTCACAGCTTCAAGGGACTGTAGAGCTGAGTATATGGTTTTAATTTCAACTCGATACCTTCACGCGTTCCCGAGATAAATGGTCTTTACAGACAGACGGACGGACGGACAGACAACAAAGTGATCCTATAAGGGTTCCATTTTTTCCTTTTGAGGTACGGAACCCTAAAAACGAGAGCGCATTAAAGCGGACAGAGTTGTGTGTTATTTTCTACTTTATTTTAATAATACAATGTTCATGAAAACCGCATTGCATTGCTTGCTACTATTGGCAAAAAAAATTTATCTGGTTTCAAAGTACATAATATTATGTCTAGACAATTTAAGTAGGCGGAACAAAAATAATCTGGTAACAAGGTATACCTACTCTGAGGAGAGATATACCTACTGTAACGTAAACAACCGATAAACTGTTCGCACACAGTGCGCACGTGTGTCGTTGGTCGTATAATTAAATAATTTATTACGTTAGTGGGTTACAGTCATTGCGTAAACGGGAGATGTAACCACAATAACTATCATTAGTCTCAAGAGAACGTAAAAGCAAGGGGCGGTGTTAGGGCCTGTACACACATTTTTTAAACGCGCCGTTGACGCGCGTTTGTAGCTATACAGACGCGATACGCACGCGAGTCAGATACTAGCAGGCACTGCTCTGTAAGATAAAAGCGCGCCGTCGACGCACGTTTCTAAAACGCGCGTCAATGGCGCGATTAAAAAACGTGGTGTGCACAGGCCCTTTTGTGGTAGATACAGCCCGCAGCGTGGCAGCTAGAGACATCGACGCACGGATTCAGTAAATTTATTTTTATTTTTTTTACTAAATGGGCCCGCTCTTGACCCCGATCACGCCTGATGGTAAGCGATAGATGAGGTCTATGATGGAACGAGCGTGCCCAGAAGATGCCTGTTCACTCTTGCTTTGAATGCAGACGGGTTAAATGTGGGAGGGAACACAGAGTTCCACACTTTCACATGGTTCTGGACCCCCCTGAGTTGACATTTTTCGTAGGTTATTAAAAAAAATCAGAAGGCCAATTCCCGTAATTAAAAACGTTCAAAATCTAGTCGCAGTCTCATCTCGGCGACAAACAAAATTATCAAACACTTGTCATAAATGTGGGGAAATTAGAGGTATTTTCGACAGATTGAGACAGTCCAGACTGTGAAAATTATTAAAATTACGAGAATTGCCCCTCAGATGTTTCACACATTTTGAACGCGTAGGTATTGCACTTTTATAGTGCAATACCTACGCGCTTGGTAAGACTGGTTGTCAGACTGTCGGGCTTCTGACTACCTGTAATGACTGTCAAAGGTCCACGAATGACAGCCGGGACCAACGGCTTAACGTGCTTTCCGAGGCACGGAGGGGTCACGGTATGTAAAGATGGTCACCCATCCACAGACCAACCGTGGCAAGCGTAGCTTAACCTGATCGATCGACCTATGCGGCTGTTATTATTTAGCCACGGGCCCTCACTTCTTCTTCATATACTTAACTACCTAATATACCTACCTATATTTTTTACCTACTATGGGATATTCACCCGCTAATAAAAATATACCTACCTACTGTATAGCCAAAAAAATAGTAGGTATATCATAGACCACTTAAACACATACATAACCTCACGCCTTCCTCCCATGAGGGTAGGCAGAAACTAAAGAACGCCACCTGCTACGATCCTTACATACTCCTTTTGCCTCGTTCATGCATCTGGTCATCCACGTCAGTTGCAAGTACGCTATGCACCTGACTTTTCTGAAGAATATCTCCAATAAGGTCACTTTATTATGTCCCACTAGGGTGTCCCCTCCACGTTTCCACTCACATCTACCTTGATTAAGACCCATCTCAATCCTGCCGGGTCAGCGGGATTGTCCGAAAGGTTTGCGGCTGGCCCGGAACGAAGGAACACGGGTGGGTTTTAGTCAGTAAGAGTCTGACACTCCCTTCCGTTCCACCCAGAACGAGAGGGGTCACGTGATGATTTCCCATCCGCAAAAAAAAAAAAAAGACTCGTCTCAATAAAAACAATAAATAAGGAATACCTATAGTAGGTAACTACGCTACGGTCACAGTATTCTTTATACTGTGCTACGGTAGAGCGTGGCAAGGTCAGAGTAGTACCTAAACAAATAACTGAAGTAAACATTGGTTTTAAAGTCATGCTCACTGGCAAAGAGGAAACAATACGGAAATTAATATTAAATAGGTGTAGCTTAAATCATTATGCTGAATAATGAACGGATCGATACGAGGTAGGTAATATGAATGCAACCGTAAGTCGTTACTTAAGGTGGGTGGTGGTGGTTTTGTGGTTACATAAGTACCTACGTCCGGCACAGCCTGGAATCAGCTCCGTTCCCAACATTGCTGGCAGGAAAACCTCTATTGTCGCCACAAGAAAAGAAGAGTTCAATACAATCAATCTGTCCAGCCTTTTCCCAACTATGTTGGGGTCGGCTTCCAGTCTAACCGGATGCAGCTGAATACCAGTATTTTACATGGAGCGACTGCCTATCTATCTGACCTCCACAACCCAGTTACTGGGTAAGTGGGTAATACGATACCCCTTGGTAAGACTGGGCAACGAAATAAGAAGATTATGATGTAGAATTTGATTTTATATGATAGGTACTTGTCATGTTGTTGCGTAGTCCATATGCATAATCACGCCGTAAAACAAGGGGCGGAACCACAGAACACATGGCTAGATCTCAAGGCTACTTCATGGGCATGTTTATTATTACGGAAAAAAATATTATCAACTTCACTCTTTTTTCTAGGTTGGTGCTGTTGCTGTCTTTGTTGTAAGTTTTTCAAACCTCGACAAACTATAGAAGAGGCTAAGAAATATGTGATTGCATACCCGCCAGGAGTATTCAAAAACAAGAACGGAGAAATACGATACGAGCCTAGTGAACGAGAGAAACAATGCTACGAGGAATTTGCACATTTCATTAAAACGTTGTAGTGTTAGGATTAGATTAATTAAAATATTCCAAACGCATTTTGAATGGGTGTTTCATTCGAGCCCCTACTAGACTTACTACAGTAAAGTGGGTCTCTAATTTGAATAAAATCACGCCTGAATTCCCAAAAGAGATTAGTATGGTGGAACAGTATAATCAGCCTCGTAATTTACCGCCTTTGACAACGATTCCTAGTAAACATATATACTTTATAAGGGCGGATTTCACCAATAAAACTGAACGCGATCAGCACATCTCAACCGCGTTCAAGAGCTATCAGTGTCATCATTGTTGTGGAATATTGACACTTTCAACTCTTGAGCGCTTTTTAGATGTGCTGATCGTTCAAGAGCTATCAGTGTCATCATTGTTGTGGAATATTGACATTTTCAACTCTTGAGCGCTTTTTAGATGTGCTGATCGTTCAAGAGCTATCAGTGTCATCATTGTTGTGGAATATTGACACTTTCAACTCTTGAGCGCTTTTTAGATGTGCTGATCGTTCAAGAGCTATCAGTGTCATCATTGTTGTGGAATATTGACACTTTCAACTCTTGAGCGCTTTTTAGATGTGCTGATCGTTTAAGAGCTATCAGTGTCATCATTGTTGTGGAATATTGACACTTTCAACTCTTGAGCGCTTTTTAGATGTGCTGATCGTTCAAGAGCTATCAGTGTCATCATTGTTGTGGAATATTGACACTTTCAACTCTTGAGCGCTTTTTAGATGTGCTGATCGTTTAAGAGCTATCAGTGTCATCATTGTTGTGGAATATTGACACTTTCAACTCTTGAGCGCTTTTTAGATGTGCTGATCGTTCAAGAGCTATCAGTGTCATCATTGTTGTGGAATATTGACACTTTCAACTCTTGAGCGCTTTTTAGATGTGCTGATCGTTCAAGAGCTATCAGTGTCATCATTGTTGTGGAATATTGACACTTTCAACTCTTGAGCGCTTTTTAGATGTGCTGATCGCGTTCAGTTGCATTGGTGAAATTGGCACTAAAGCTGAAACTATCACATTCTTTCAGTCTTGGCGTCGTTTTATGATATGTAAGTGACATTCAACATTAAGGTGGACCTACATATCAGAGCGTTTTATAGATATTTAAAAGTCGTTTGTTCCATCTTTAAAGCTAACTATCAACCGATTATAATGTTGATAGATTCTTATTTTCTGTCTCTGTAATTTCAAAAATTCTGCATGCCAGCAGAGCCAGGCACAGAAGTGGTCTTAAGTGTAAGATCCTTAGGTAGGTACTGGAATGAAAACACACTTACCTCTAAAATCTGATTAGCTTTGGAGAAGTCATTATGGTAAAGTGCGAGCGCGACGAGACTGGTCGGTTTCGCCAACATTATTGATATGAAGTCAATACCATTGCCTTTCTTTGATGGATATGCTGAAATAAAAAAATATTAAATATCATTAATGAGTATTTGGACGAATTGTCAGTTTGGACTGTAATAATAAGCAAACAAAACTCACTTTCGTCTGACACAGTAGATGCAAACATAACTTGCTCCACCTCATGTTTGGCATGGTTTGCGTTCTTCCGTCTAGTTTTAGGTTTCTTCCTGAACACTTTTAAATCCATCTCCCGAGCTTCGTCCTCGCTGCTCTCGTCGACTTCTACATAGTCTAAACAGAGCTTTAACGGCAATGGGCTGGTATCCGGGGACAGTGTGGACACCAACTGCAGCTTCCAAATAGAGTGGTTCACCACTTTCACCAACTTCTTTAGCCTAATCGAAATCTCCTGCTCGTTGTCCACTTCTCCATTTTCCTCCAATTTTTCCAAACATAATTTCAAAGTGTTCAGTACAAGCTGGGTGGTGTATGAGTTGCACATAAATCCAGCATTACTGTTGCCACCATTCTTAGAATTTGTTGTTTGCTTCTTGGCGTAAAAGTAGGAACAATCAGAATGAGCTCCACAAGGGTAGTCCTGGCTGTGCTCATGACAGGAAAAATAGTCATATCTTATAAAAAGACAGGAAAAAATATTTTCAATCACTTCTATGCAGCTCTGCAATGGTTGAATTGACAAAACAAGACGTTTTAGTTCATCCAAGGATGACACAGTTCCTTGAGAGCCTTCTACACCCTCAGATGAGTTCACTATTGTATCAATTATTTTTGTTATTGCACAGTAGCTATTATAAGTCATTACATCCCAGTTGGAGCCACATTTTTCTTGAGCTTTGTTATTAATCTTATTTTTCAAAGTTTTCAACTCTGCTAGAAAGTCATTGTTTGTATTTAAAAGTCTCGAAACCTTATACCTATCTACTTTCGAAAGTCTACAAACTTGAGATATCACGGCTAGAGCACTCTGTGCCAACACTTGACTAAATATAGAAGTGGTCATTATTTTACAATTGTTTTCCAAACAAAATTTTATAATAGTCAATTCTCTTTTTACTTCTGTTATATAAAATTGTAGGTGGTCATCAGCAGTAGTGTATGTATCCAAAATGGAAAATATATTACTGAGCTGATGAACCAGAGATGTTAAATCAAATGTTTCAGCGCTGTTGGTGAGATCTATGAGCACCATAATGAGAATTTGTTTAGTGAAATTATTGATCTTGAATGTCACATTCTTCATATCATGCACCTGTTGTCTGTACACCTGGGCTGCTTTCAACAGCCAGTGTGTTCTGTCTTGGTAGCACAGTTCAAGCATATATTCTGGAGTCAGTTTGAACTCTTTCTGTGGCTCATTCTTTTGCATGAGATCTGAAGTTATATATAAAAGCTCTGGTTTTTCATGTGTTATGAGGCTTAGCAAGATTTGCTTTCTATACTGTCTGAAATGTTCTTCAGATATATGCTGCACTATTTGATTGACAAACTGTGGCAAGTAAGTGTCATTCCATCTTACTAATGATATTAATGTGATAAGTCTATCTATAGAATTAGTCTCAGTCAGCTCATATTTTAAGATGTCCAAATAAAGAATTTGTATTTTGTTAAGATTAGGGTCATCTTTTAGAGTATTTTGTTGTATGTATGATAAAATTGTAGCTGTTGTCACAGGATTATTTTTTAGATTTACTTTTATAAATTCTATTGTTTCATTGCTAAATTCTTTACATGGTTTTGATTCTTCTATGTCATAATACAGGTGTATGATTTCCTGAGAATAGAAAATTATGAATATCAAAGAAAAGCCTGGATTTTTAGAAAAGCGAAAATAAACTTTGTTAATCATTCTTTACTCTTACACTATTATTATTATTTGAATCAAAATTATACATGCTTACAAAAATATATGTCATAATGGCATATGCTGTTTTTCAATTTTCCTGAAAAACAACCTGAAAGTTCATGTAAATGACTTTTTCGAGTTGTAACCCTAATTTATTGGAGGTGGGATATGTTTAGATACTATTATTTATAATTCAAACTTACGTCATATACTTCTGGAGAAAGTTGGTCTAGAAGCTTTAATATGTACATAAGTTCTTCTTCCTTCATATTGGAATCTTATTTTTTCTTCTGAAACAAACAGTAGTATTAGAAATTATGGTGGAAGCACCATTACAAAAAGGATTCCCATGTCCCTGCAGTGTGAATATTATAAGTTGATTATGCTTCTGCACCCTAGTTTTGTTTGAATTCAAAACAATTCATAATTATCCAGCTAAACAATTGTTATGAAGGGATTGATATTTGTTGCACTTCAAAAATTCAAGCATGAAGTCCACCAAAATAGATACCCATTATATGTAAGCGTAACGCACCACTTCCCCAACTATTGTCAACTATTTATGTAAAAACTATGTGCCATTTCTGTACTTATACCTACTGTATTTTTTTTTAAGTTATTGTTTTTGCATGCTGTGGCTATCGCTTAATATTGGTTTGTATGTTTGCTTGTGTTAATTATGTTGAAGTGTAACAATTGTACCTGTATTGTAATAGACCAATAAATAAATAAATACCATCATCATCATCTGCCTAGCCTTTTCCCAACTATGTTGGTCGGCTTCCAGTCTAACCGGATGCAGCTGAATACCGGTATTTTACATGGAGCAACTGCCTATCTGACCTCCACAACCCAGATACTGGGTAATACGATACCCCTTGGTAAGATTGGTGGTCACACTGTCAGGCTTCTAACTACCCTTAACGACTATCAAAGATCCACGAATGACAGCCGGGGCCAAAGGCTTAACATGCTTTCCGAGGCACGGAGGGGTCACGGTATGTAAAGATGGTCACCCAACCACAGACCAACAGCGGCAAGCATAGCTTAACCTGATCAATCCACCTGTGCGGATGTTATTATTTATCCACGGACCCCTAAATACCATAACCTCTTATAGTTAACTATTGTTTTGTTTCCTTTTTCATTCTAAACCAGTCATAACTAACTAGGTATTTCAGAACCAATAGCACCACATAATTCAACAAACTATATAAAAAAAAACATTTTACACCGGAAGGCAAAATTTTTAGGTACTTCTGATAAACAACCAATGCAGTACTTGCTTAGGTAAATAGTTGCTTATATAATGGCTGATAGACAGCATGAACTACCTTGTTAAGTAAACAAATAATTATGTTGTGTTATCTGTGCTTCTGAACTAGGGGTCACAAGTCATTGACTTCATCAATTTAACTGTTACTATGAGTTACAACTTGTAATGCTCAAAATAATATCTCATGTTGCCATTAATTTTATGTGTGTTTTATTGTGTATATCTTTTGTTGGAGATCCTAAATAAATAAATAAAATATTTTTATTTATTACTTACTGCTAATGTGATAAAATTAATAATGGGATCTAATAATGATTGTGTTAAATTATAGCACTAAATATTTTCTTCATTATTTAGAAGTTTCAAAATTAAAGTTTTGAAAGTGTTTACAATAAAATAATCCTATGCAGAAGTTTGTTATAACAGTTTTATAGCTATTACAAAATATATACTTGTGTTTTTTCTTATAAAAGCAGTAGACAAAAGACAAAGGCACCTATGTTATTGTATACCAAAACAAATTCTATGTTTGATGAGATATGAATTATTTTAATCATAAAATTACCTAACTGACACTATATTCTTCCTATCAAATGTTTAGCTATATTTTGCAGCCATAATTTAGTCGAACGATAAAATAGAAATAGCTTTTGAGGACTTAGCGTTATGTAAATAAACGATAAATAGTGGTAGTTAATATTAACAATAAAACTTACCTTTTGTAAACAATCACATACGGTTATCCTGGTAAAACCATTATAAAACAAATCTTTACCGAAGTAGTTATTAGAATATTGTTTGCAAATTAGAAAAACTCATAACATTCGAAGATAACTCAATCTCTGAAAATAACACAAAGTGCAGATTATAGAAGTCAGTTTAGATCAGTTGACATTTCCTTTTTTTTTAATGGTCTGGTTGCTGGGACCTTTTAGCCAAGTCATTTCACATTCGTAATACTCGTAATAGACAAAAATCATTTAGTTTTAGTCGAGTATTAGTTTTAATCTACAAATCGATTAAAATTTATGGATTGTCAAGATTTTAAAATTAAAGATTCTGTCGAAATTATTAAATGAATTAATGCAAAAGGGAAACAAAAAACATGTCAACAAAAAAAAAGGGAGTGCCGACAGAAGTGAAAACAAAACACAAACAGAATACTTTGCCATCACTCACTGATATACATTAAAACCGAGTATAATCATAAGCCGAACTCATCTCACCATCGAATGTAGCGCGGTGTCGGTTACGGTAACAGCGAGTTCAATGGTTTTTTCCCCATCTCAAAAAATGTCCAACGCCCAAAGGGATAAAGACGTTTTTATTTCAAAAATCTCTACGCTATTAGATAAGCTCGCATCTAGATTCTAATCACAGATTCTAATTAGTGATGTGAACCGATTACAAATTTTTAAGGGTTTTTTTTGGGTTTTTCCTAAAAAGTTCGTGGCCAGTCGTCCGTACGTCCGTCCGATCATCATAGTCAAATATTTATCAATTTTCTTTTTGATACTTGATGCGGTCATTTTCAGAGTAGTCCATCACCTCGATCCACCTGCACTGTAGCCTGAGGATGGTTTCTCTTAATATGTGCCAACATATTCGAGGATCCTCCTCCAACTTTGATCACTTTAGCGCATAGCTTACACTTTGCAATAACATTATCAATCTTCTTAAAATAATTTCTTGTACGTAGTTGATTTACCTTTTATTTTAGGCATTTTTTCGCAAACAAATACCTATGTCAACTCCAAAGAATTCGCAAGCAAAACTGCGGTGCTATTCTGTAAAAAGATCACCGTGATAAGATAACTTAATGAAGTGAGCTTAGAGTGAGCTGTCTTTCCACCTGATACTAGGGATTGACACATTGAAAGCTCAATAAAAGAGTAAACTATTTTACTAGTTGCGAGCTCGAACTCACTGGTGGTCATGGCCAAAAAGCACGCTGTCTCACCTGGCTTCGTGTCCGACAGAGCTAGTATCAGTCACAGAGCATGTAACCTTTTGGTATCAGTGATGAGCAGTTAGACGCTAGTCTACACGCTTCACGTCTAGTTCTCACGCATAGAAACACCGTTCCGAACAGATAGACGCGTAAAAAAATGGTTGCCTGTAAAGTCGGTTTTACGGGCGAAGATTTTACGTGACAACGACCGATCATCCGATCATAGTTGAGTGGGAGAGAGACGCAAGGCATTCGGCGGGCCTCTCTCTCGTTCGGTGACTCATCGTAACGTTACCGAGCGTTACACTTTTTCATAAGTGACTCCCAGTCGCAACCTAATTTAAGACGTTGTCACGTCAAAAATTCGAAATGTGCTTTGGAAAATCGAGTTTTATGGGAAAATCACTGCATAAATCAATTACAAATAAAGGTTATTGAACTCTTCGATAACTGAGCTTTGTCGGTACGGACTTGGTTTTGAAGATTTTACAGTTCTTTTATGACTTATTTACACCCACAGTTACGTTAAAAATAGCAAGAAAAACGAATCTTTGTTGGCTCATAACATAAGTCATAACTTTTTAATGGCTTTTATTTTACTATTCTGTTTCCGTACAGACATAATTAATAATAAGTCAAAACGATATCATGTTTAACTTTGGATGCAAAGTGTCAAATAGTGGAGTAATAATCTCCCGAAAGTACGGAAAAAATATCGTCTAGTGGCACCTAGGCTCATTTCACCTAAGTATTTTCACGGTGAGATTTTTACTGATTAGCATTACTGGAATATTTTAGTATAGCGAAGTGAGTCGCATATTAAAATTGGATATCGGGGATTCCCGGGGTACCATAGACCACATTTTAAACGGAACAGACTCATGTTCGGATACATATCAAAGACTCGGATATGTCTTGTGATTATGATACCGGTTTACATCACTAATTCTAATTCGTCATTCGTGTCACACGAGCTCAATAAGCGCGTATTCTACCTGCTCCGGGCAGTTCAAAGATTAAAAAAATACGTTTTAGCATTTAAACTTAACTTAAATGAAGTTAAATGCACCGCAACATGATCAGTGCGTCACCAAATAACGTGCATGAGGTAGCTACTGACTAAGTTTGCCTCAAAACAAAATGTATGGCGCGTCAATTTAGCATAACACAATCAATTCGATAACATAACAATCTTTAACCAAGATCACTGATTGAACTGATGCCAGATTGATCGTCTAAGGTCCTTCTTAGATCTCTTGTAAATATCTTACAAAAAATAGTCTAGAATATTTTTTTTTTAGCAAATCCGTTCAAGCGCTGGCGTTGGTCAGCACTAGTCACCCAAAGAGCCGCAAAGACGTAGACCACAAACTACTGATGACATTCACTGACACATCTGACACTGACAGTAGTGACTGTTTATGAATCACCAAGGAACATATTTACTCTTGTGAATCACAGACAAGATTCACAAGAGTCAAGAGCATTTTTTGGCGAATTTCGCCGATTATTTTGATCCATTTTGGTTCTGATACAATTTATAAATAAACGATTTTCGTTTTGTGTTTGCAGTGAATGAAGAATTATTGACGTAATATCATCTTTACCTTTAGTTAGTGGTGTACAATACTGCTATTATGAAACTATTGTCAAGATACAATTTTGTAAAACATGTCTCGATTTTATACCGGCCTATTATCAAACATGACTATGCTGTCTCGATCCGAGAATATGTAACCGTCCTCTCTAATACAAGGCAAAGGATAAGACATCCTTTACCACTTTCATCTGTGTCATGTTTGTATTATTCTGATGACAAGAAACCGTTCCTAACCTTAGAGAAAAAGGCCCAGACACTAAAGGATGCATTCGAGCACAAAAAAGAACAACTAAAAGACACAGAACACCGAATTCGGCAAAGAAGTGAAGAGATTGTAAGGGATATAAAGCATCAAAAGGATGTAACGGGACAAAAACTGAGAGTGAAGAAAGAGTATATCATAAAAGATATACTTGAAACCAAAGCAAAAGTGAAAGAAAGGATTGAAGAAGTTGTAGAGGTATTTATTTACAGTTTTAACATTAGTGAATGTTTATCCTGTATCCCTGTCACACCTGTGATAAGCTCAAAACTTTTGATTGATTGCTTATGACAAGATTCTTAAATCTGTTATATATCAGTCTAATAGGTCTGTGATTAGAGTTCTGTAAAATTTGAATACTCTCTCTGGATTAAAATGGGCTAGTAACTTTTTACTCTATGATATTATAATAAGGAAGGCCAGGGTTTTTTATGTCTGTATTGACAGATATGCGATACTTACCCACATTTTTTTTATTACACTAATTTCATTTCAATTATGCCTTCTTTGATTACATTATTTTTAGAGGACATTGCTTCAAAACTGGTCCTGTTTTGAATGTGAATAAAAGTGTTAAATGTACATTCAAACAACATCTATGTGTTTTCAGAAAGAGAAAGTCTTCACCATACCCAACATCTTATGTTTCACAAGGATAGGAATGTCTCCTTATTTGGGATACACTATATTTCAAGAGAACTATAATGTTGCTCTTGGTTTATTGGTGTTTGCTGGTGTTACAGATCTGGTAAGATTTCCTTTATTATTGACCTTAATAAATATACCTACACCCCTGGTAAAATTATGTATGCACAGTGCCATATAAAGCTATACATTTCCAGTATAAGCTGACTTCTCATTCTACAAAAAACCTATAGAATGCCAGGTCGTCTAAAACTGGAAATGGAGGTGTACAAAAAAATAAACAAACCTGAACTTTTCCACTGTGGGGCTAAAATCTTTTTGAATGCCACTGCTGGTAATATGGACTGTTCCAAAAACATAGTTACTGTAAGAAATATCTTTATCAATCAATCTTCTTTTTTACCTTCATGCTGTGCAGCACAGGCCTGCAGTATTATTAATATTTCAACTTTTTTTCCTTATATTTCCCAGCTGGATGGATGGATTGCTAGAAACTGGAAGGGTCAGTCAACAAAGATGGGCTCCTTCCTAGATCCAATGGCAGACAAAGTCCTTGTAGGCACTCTCTTCATATCTCTGACATATCAGAACTTGATTCCACTGTCACTGACACTGCTTATAGTCAGCCGAGATGTTGCATTAGTTGTAGCTGCATTTGTTATCAGATACATGAGTTTACCACCCCCTGTGAGTATTTTACCTTTTTAATATGCATAATCTAGCTTATGTTTACCTTTTTTTAAGGGAACTAGATTACAGGAAATCTGCTTCTAAAGATGGCCTTTAGCCATAACTTGATGATTAATCAAATTAGGACTTTAGAAGGTCTCCTTCTTTTATGTTGATTAATATTGAAGGACTGTTTTAACTTTAAAAATATTTTGAATTAATTTTTCATTTCTAGTGCATTATTCTTAGGGCTGATTTTTCAATAGTTTGATATCTCTGAAGATTAAATATTGCCGTTTCACAGCTTTTTTATTTATAGAAAATATGTCAAATATATTTATTTTTCAGATAATATTTATTACTCTGTAAAAAATCATTATGGTCATTAACCAGATAGAAAACAGGCGAGAGTGTTTCTATGGAGAAAAGACCACCCGCATTTCCTCTTAATGAAGGTATTTCTAAGAGACTTAAAGTGTGTTTTATGTTGTTTCTTGTTAACTTACAGAGAACACTAAGCCGGTACTTCGACGTGACTCACGCCACTGCTCAGCTAGCTCCCACATTCATCAGCAAAGTGAATACTGCTGTACAGCTCTTACTTGTGAGTTTCTGTCTCTTAGGGCTGGTTTTTCCAATGCCAGATAATTTTATCAGAGGAATAATTTTGAATTTTTGACAGTTCTTCCATCCAAAATTGTCAGACGTCAATTTTATTCCACAAATAAAAACTTATCTGCCAATTGAAAAACCAGCCCAAATTACATTATCAGAAGAATAGAAGTCTAGTTACATATTATGTTAGTATGAACAATATGTAAACTATGGTAGTAGGTATAATATTGTATTTCAATTTACAGGTGGGCACAACACTAGCATCTCCCGTGTTTGGCTATGTGGACCACCCAGCACTTCAAGCTCTGTGCGGAGTGACAGCCGCCACAACGGTAGTCTCAGCTCTCAGTTATTTAGTTAGTAAGGACACATATAAATTTTTAAAGAACAAGTCCTGAAACATGTTAATTTTGATGTAAACATTGTATTCGTTTTTTGTACAATCATTTTTGTATCTGAATAGTCTTCCATAAAATTTTAGTTTTGTAGCTAAGTGTTAACTAATTATATTTGAAAACTGTAAATAAATTATTATTATAAAAAACCTTTTTTAATTATCTACCCATAGAAATTCAATACACTTTGTTGGGAGGATATGGATATTTAGGGAGATGCATGTATTTAAAATCATGTGGAAATAAATAGCAGCCAGTTACAAAAGGAAACAATTTATTTTTTTATTCTATTCATACGAATAAATTGCAGTTAATTTTATGCGAAAATCAAAGAAATATAAAAATATGTAGTAGTAAAATATTAACTAAATTACGCTTATTCTAAAACGAAACAAACTGTAATGTAGAATTCAGGCTAAATGGGATTCTTATGAGATGCATAGTTGTGAAAATGTTGATGACACATTATGATCTTTAATTCACGACTTGACCATTTTGTTTTCAGTGTCTTATTTTGTTAGGATTAAAGATCTACAAAAATAATGTTGTGGAATGTTGAATGTTTGGATAATGTATCGAGTTTTAGTAGGGTTAATTTATTTTACCTCATCCACTAAATAATACTTTCAGGCCGAAAAATAATGATAAAATTTAATAACTATTCAGCAGCATTAGGCTAGCCTAGGCTTTGAGATAGAAATTATTCTAGTTTGTAGGTGTCTAGTTATTTATGAATAATCATGGACTGAATGGATATGGATGGTGAAGATTTTAATTTCAAAAAGGCACATACTAACATCTAAGTTTCAAATACTCATGTACAATAACACATGAAATAAATAAACCTAATTGTAAGTCCAATTGTTGCAATAATATTATATTTCAATGACTCATATTTTTGGTGTTTGCTTTTCATGGAACTAACTTATAATAACAAGCTGAAGAGCAATATGATAAAGTTAAGTTTGTTTCTATTTTAATATTGTTGTAAAAATAAGCTTTGATTGATATGGGCCACTTATAAAATTATTACACTTTTAGTAACTTTATTGATCTACTTGCATGTACAAAGTTTAAATAAACATAATAAAGTAACTGTAACCAATTTCAAAAGATCAAAGACTAGAGGAACATTAACTATTAGTCCTGCAAATTCTGATAGATTTAACAGCTAATACCATGCTAATACTAATCCTAAACAATAATATAAAATTACTTGATAAATTATACTTTAAGCACGCTTATAGCTTTAATTATCTATGTTTTTATACTTAAAGAAAATTTCAAAATTAAATATGGCAGCTAGGGTTTAGTCAGAAGAAACTAACAAAGTAGTAACCATAAAGTAATGATATCCTGACCTTAGTCCTCTGTGACAGTAGTCAGAGATACATCAGACTGTAACCATATCTTTGGATAAGTTTACATTATTTATGAATCTTATGAAAATATGTTCTCAGACATTCATTATAAATGGTATAAAAGCATGGTCCAATACTTATAAGCTTTACATAGTGGGGTTCATTACTTTTATGACAATTATATGAGCACAACATGCACAAAACATAGTCAGGCACCAAATAAAAACGAAATTGAAAAAGAAAAAAATTCACTGTTCAAATGTCACAAGGTAGTAAAATCTTACACTTATAAATAAAAATTGTACAAAATAAAACAGATAAAGTGATTGCACAGTACATTTAAATTAATATTACACTACATACTGTTATATAAAAAAATAATAGTTAATTTCTGATATTGGTAACAGTACTAGCTTCATTAAGTAAGTTCACAATGTTTTGTGTAATAATGGTATTACACTAATATATTATTATAGTCAACCGCATATAAATACAAAATGCATGTTAGTTATGTAAATGAAAGTTGAATGAGTATAAGTATCATGATTAGAATACTATTAACCAACCTTATTGATCAACTCGTCACAGATAGCTGTGAGTTCCTCATTATCCTTAATCTTCTGTGCCAATGATTCCTGCAAGGAGGACGCATGCACCTCACTCTTCTTAAGCATAGCATTTAATTTAAGAATCTCATGTTGATGTGTTTTCTTCACAGAATCAAGTTCTGCATTAGCCTTGTTAAGCTGCTGCATGGCATGCTGTCGCAAGGTTTCATACCTCGCTTCTAATTTCTGAATAGCATCATTATTATCTTCAACTGTTGTCTTTAACATTTCCTCATTGCTTTTGTATCCTTGAATGATAACTTTACACCTCTCATACTTGGTGTGGACATCATTGAATGCATGTTCCATAGATGCAAGATGAGCTGCAGCTTCATCACGTTCTCTGACAAGAGTGGTTCTCTCATCAGTCCATCTTTTCCCTTCCGCTTCACGTTCTCCAATAAGAGATGATATAGTGCGTTCATATTCCTCCATAACCACACTCATTTGTTTATTATTTCTTACTTTTTCAGCAACACGCTGAGAGAGAGCTTTTTCCTTGTCTGCATACTCCTCATTTTGGTCAGACAACTTTTTGATTTTTGTTTCACACTCTTCTAATCTTTCTCTTAACTCATGGTTGATGTCTCTAAGGTTCTGTGCTTCTTCCTCTTGAGCTGTGAGTAGCTCTTTCACAGCTCGCAACTGTTCCATAGTGTGGGGGTCCATGTCTGACGACCGAGTGATCACTGGTGGGGGAGGTGGGATATTGGCTCCCAAACTCAATAACCGGTCTATAGTGGCTATCGCTGGGGAGACGGTATTTGCTTTCACAGGGGTTACCTTTGCTGCTGATGCCTGCTGACTTCTGTTGACAGCAGGTGTCACAACTTGCGTAGGTTTTTCAGTGGGACCACTTATGTTTGGTTGCACGGATAATTGCTGCATTGAGTTCACTATATTCTGCTCTGTACCTGACATGGTACTACACACTGATTACACTATTCCCGAACTAGTTTCCTTTTATTTTATAATGTTCACATGGTCTCACCTGAAAGTACGTAAACATTATTATGACAGATTGCAATATCACTTAGCACCATATAAGCCACCGTTCAAGACAAACTGGTTTGCGCAATATCATTATCTTAATTAGATTAATAAAACATAATCTCGTTAATACGGTTATGTCTAATCCGCTAGACTTTAAATTATACACGGGAATGTTAAAATATGTGAAATGGTCAACATCCCACGCAAGGTGCAATGAATAGGAACAATAAAGATACAATTTGCGTTAGTTGCATACGATAACCTACCGCAATATCCTTGAGCCGTAGAGCACTAAAATAATAAAAATTACAGGAAAAGTTTATACACAATTTACAAGATTATTGAGTAACGAAATAGAGTTTATTAATTAAATAAACATCAGTTTACAGTGCAGGGAAATAACGATGAACGATAATCACAGCGATGACATCAGTCATTCAGTCATTTACACCACAGTAGACTGTATAATCTATGCGCCACAGATGCGTTATCTCCTTTTTGTCTATGAAATGACTGTTCTTCATAATGACAACAGGACAGTAAACTACTATTTTAGCGAGAACAAGCGAGACAACAAGAGTTGAGAAATGCTAACTAGGGAAATGGAATGACGAAAATGCGTTTTCTTTTTTTTACATTTGATTAGGGATGCACAAAAATAATATAGGTTTTATCGTGATTTCATACGTTTACGGTTTTTATGAAATTATCATGACCACAGAGTACTTTTTGATTATGACTTTCTTTACAATATGATTTCCAATGGATTTCCCCGTCTGAGATATAAAACGGCTGAAAACCTTAGGGTGCGTTTTTGCTTTTTAATTTTTCTAAATTCATTAAAGTTGCTGTACAAATTAGGTTCGTACAAAAATCTACATGTGAAGAAAGAGTACAAGATTGGACATAGCTTCGGTTAGGTGAATCATAAACATGAATCACTCTTATCTAAATGCATTATTCATGCTTTTCATGATGTATTCTGCACAAGGAATATACTACACTCTAACGAGAGATTCTCCAGAAGCCAAAGAGATTTAAGATAATATTTAATGTCTTTGCCAGAAGCAATGGTCATAGCTCATCGGTACAGTCAACAGCAAAAGTAGATGATCAAAATCAGAAATTCAATACTAATGAACGGAGTTCGCGTCAGAACTCTGCCACACAGTCTCTGCACACAGCTCAACAACAACAATAACAGCAACAGCTCTGCCATACAGTTCTGACGCGAACTCCGTTAATTAGTATTGAATTTCTGATTTTGATCATCTACTTTTGCTGTTGACTGTCTTCTTCTTCTTAGCGTGTCGATAGGAATCTAAATATACTCGGCCCAGAATTCGGCCACTTGTTTGGCGCCTCCACCAGCGTCCATCAGCTCCTGCAACGTGCAGCTGACAGGACACGCAGGACATGACATTAAGTGTCCCATCGTTTGTGGAACAGCACCACATTTACACTCTAAGGCGGAGTCTTCTATGAATCTCCACCTTGACTGTACATACAGGGTATATAGTCGCTTTTAGCAACACCTTGTAATAGCTGTTATATTGTAAAATATTCCAATTTACAATACTTAAATAAATAAAAATAACTCCAATTATTGTAACAAGCAAGTATTTATTATCTAGTTTTAAAATAAGAATATTTAAACTCCAACAATGTATCTATCTGTTTTGTACATTTCGTAGGCAAATTCTTCATTATGAGTTGGATCAAACTCCAAACCTGAAATTATACAAACAAACTTATGTTAGATTAAAATATAGGTACCTATTACGTAAGTATGTACCTAATTGGCGAATTCATTGAATTGGTTGAATACGCCCATTGATTTTTCTGTATTATTATGCGGCGCAGCGTACGCCACCATTTGCTTAGCCTTTTCCCAAATATGATGGGGTCGGCTTCCGGTCAAACCGGATGCAGCTAAACACCAGTTCTTTACATGGAGCGACTGCCTATCTGACGTCGACGGCCCAGTTACTGGGTAATAATAATAAGATACCCCTTGGTAAGACTGGTAAGTAAGACTTTCGTACACCAGTAGGTATGCGTAAAATAGTGTCGCGTATCGCCAAACTACATTACTATATACTACATTACAACGTTGCAGTAAATGTGTTGACTATATCTGTTGGGATTGTATCCTACTGCTGCAGTTAACTAATGACCTGATTATGGCGGCAATTAGCCACTAATATTACTCCTTTAGGTGAGGTGTCACTACAAATCTTATCGATCACAGAGCATGTAACCTTATATACCTTATATATTGATGTTATCGATCTCGTAATCGTTGGGTAGACGATGTATTCTTACCTACGTATTCGATTTCTAAATCGAACCGGCCGTTGATCTTATCTCCACACGATATACCGAAGTGCGTGACTTTGTCAAATCTCATCCTATTTTGTTTGTCTTGAAGACGTCCTTTTGATCCTAGTACGAATTTAGAGAATGGTATCTGAAAACATTGAAATAGATTTAAATTAGCCAGAGATTATTTATACATCTATATCTATATATATAAAAGAAAGTCTGTTAGTTACTGTACGCACTGGGCTTCACAGCTTAGTACGGCCGTTATCCCAATTGCGTACAGTGTGGCTAAGTTTAAAACAATGGAGCCTGGTACCTATGATCACCTAAGACCCTACTGAATAGAAACCTAGCCCTACAGCAACTACCTCGCACCCTAACGCCCTACCCTATCATACAAACCACACCAAACGTGAGTTACGTTGGTTTACGTGAGGGAAGTCTGTTACCAAGAGACCTACGGGCACAGACGGAATTTGGGTAGGAAATAGGGTTTGTGTACGTCGTGCAATGTACACAGGAAATGGTTTTCTCACTGCCGATCCCACAGACTCATAGGACCGATGATGGCTAAAGGTGTCTTGGCCACAGTGAGAGGAGTTATGGAAGGTGAATCAAACTCGACTCCAGCTTGATGACTAATTTATTACAGTAATTAACTTAATTATATACAATTTTAGTGCTCAATACACATTGATACCTATTTACATGTGTGTTGTGTGTGTATTGAGCCGATGAAGCGAAGATCTCAGTAGGTCACTTCTTAGCGCTGACGGTGTGCTTGTATGTGAAACGAATTTTGCTCTGATGCTGACGCTGCTGCGATGCTGTTGCTGGCGCGTGTAATTTCTGTTTGTTCATGGTTGAACAGTTACACCACTTATAACTCAAGAACGGCTGAACCGATTTGGCTGAAAATTGGTGGGGAGGTAGCTTAGAACCAGGAGACGGACATAGGATACTTTTTTTTTTTATAGTAGGAGTAGGGTAGAAGTAGGGTAGGAGTAGTGTAGGAGTAGTGTAGGAGTAGTGTAGGAGTAGTGTAGGAGTAGGGTAGGAGTAGGGTAGGGTAGGGTAGAAGTAGGGTAGGAGTAGTGTAGGTAGCGTAGGAGTAGGGTAGGAGTAGTGTAGGAGTAGGGTAGGAGTAGTGTAGGAGTAGGGTAGGAGTGGGGTAGAAGTAGGGTAGGAGTAGTGTAGGAGTAGGGTAGGAGTAGTGTGGGAGTAGGGTAGGAGTTGGGTAGGAGTAGTGTAGGAGCAAAACAACGTTTGCCGGGTCAGCTAGTTATTATAATAAAGAAAAGAAAGTCGTGTTAGTTACACTATTTATAACTCAAGAACAGCTGAACCGATTTGGCCGAAAATTGGTGGGGAGGTAGCTTAAAACCAGGAGACTGACATAGGATACTTTTTTTTTATAGGAGTAGGGTAAGAGTAGTGTAGGAGTAGGGTAGGGTAAGGGGTAGGACACCACGCGAACAAAGTAGCCGGCCGGGCAGCTAGAAATAATTTATATGGCAAAACAACGTTTGCCGGGCCAGCTATAGTATTTTATAAACACTCTCTGGCTAATTTAAAAAAGTTGTGAAATGTAAAATGATGATTTCCAATTAATTTCTTGCCCCAGCTTTCCAGAGAAAACGGCTTTGAATATCATTTTACGGCGCTGTAGCGTAGGTTAGGTAGGCCTTGGCAGCGACTATGTAATTACTCATTAATATAATTATTCCATTACTAATACATTCACGACACGTCGCGAGTTGTTACTTAATTATACACACCTTGGCGATTTGCCAGTAGGGTCCACCTCTTGTGTATAGCACATAGTGGTATATATCGTTCCACGTAATATCGTAGTAACCTTCACAGGATATGTTTAGGAGATAGGATCTGCCATCGCCCCTGACTTTGAGTACTAGAGTATTGTAGAGGTGCCAGTCGAAGGTTGTGGGGCGCTTGAATGATTTCTGCAAAATTACAATATGAGATGTTAATGGATACAGTTATTAAAAGATTATTATGAACATCACGTCAATACGCAAAATATGCGTTGGTCGTGGTGTTGCGGACAACAGAACGTTATATTGTGATACGCGTGATAAGTTGGTGAGTAGGTAGTTATGGTGCAATGCTTTAGTATGAATATCGACATCAATAGGTACTTAAGCTATGAAGTTTTTTTAGTGTCGTCTATGTGAGGGTATTAATTTATTACTATAACCGGAAGCGAACACAAAACCCGAAGCTCAGCAGGCAGAATGTGTGCTGCCAAAATCAAAGAGGACATACTTCGTGAATATGGCTTCGTATAGTGCGCTGCAGTGCTTCGAGTAAGTTCACGACTGACGGAAGCGTATCCACCTGCATTACTCCGTGGCATAATAATGCCGCAATGCAGGGCGCATGCAGCTGCGGTGTAGGTATAATTCGCTTCTTTAGGTAAGTAGAGCAAAAAGTGAACTTGTTCTCTTTGTATTTCTTGTTCGCGTTTGGCCACTAACCCGCCTGTTGTGAAGCGCTGATGTGGTACACGATAATGTACGCTTTTACTACAAACATAACATCACGCCTGAATACCCCGAAGAGGTAGGCAGAGGTGTCTTGTACAGTACACTTGCGTTGAACCACCACTGGTGAACTGTGAGTGTACTGGGTGCTTTTATTTACTAATACTTTTTTTAAAAGCCCGATGGAGTTCCTATCAGCTAAAATGAGGTTTTTTGCCGACGGGATGAATTTTCAAAAATCCTTTTTATAAAGAATTTATTATACTCACTCTTATTCTCTTAGACCTCATGGCACAATATCCTGCCTTTTTTATCCGTCCATCTTTCGGTACTCTGACGTCAAGGTAGCCGTGGAAGCGCGCCCGGCCCGCGCTGCTCATATCTAGGCTGCATTTACTGAACCCTTCATTGTGGTCACTGTCGGCAGTCGTCACGAACTTGTCCAGGGTACTGGGCTCGTTAAAACACCAGATTAGGTCTGTTTCACCTGGAAATAGATGGAATATATGTCTGTAGAATTTGTTAACAGCTGTTCTCTTCTAAAGGGTTTCTTCTACTTCCTAGGTTGATTTTTAGAGGCAACAAAGTTGTTTTTTTATTATGTTAGGGTAACAGGACGGTTAAAAAGAATAAAATTGTTCTTTTTTTTTCTAGCCTGCGCTGTCCCGCTCCTGGGATAAGGCTTTATCCCAGGAGCGGGACAGCGCAGGCTTCCATCTTTCGCGAGCTAGCGCGTCCTACTTCCAGTTTGGACGGAACCGAGAAATTACTTCTAGGAATTAATTAAAACCAAAGATATAATATACAAATGTTTTATTAAATATCTAAGTACAAATGCACATATTGGACTGACAGAGAACACGTAAAGAAAAAAAAAAACATTACGACTTATTCTTTACTACACAAGTATTTAATACAATGAAATGTTTGGGCTTTTACCAACACCCTTAGAATTAGAGTAACAAATCTAGACTATCTCGAATATAATTAGAGCGTATTATTGTCTAATTTATTTTGCGAAAAGACTTCTATACGACACAGAGGCAAAGCAAGGTGTAGGTAATCGTGGGGGATTATAAGGACATAATAAATATTTAATAATTAGGAAAACTATAAAAGCGCGTTTCCTCTCTCGTACATATTCAAAATTTTGTTGTGCCCGACAAGGTCCGTAATTGATTTGTAATTACCACCATATGTGTACATTATATAGTTGCCATAAAGATTGAATTGAAGAGTGTATGTTAAAATCTGCATGATACATGCTCACATGGGTTATTCTGTTTATCTACCCTAAGGTGGAGACGCGGAAACGTATGTCCGAGAATCTACCAAAGGCCTAGTTGGATAAACGGAATTTATAGGCTTAGGGTGGATTCTCGGAGATGCGTTTACACCTTAGGTTGGAATTATTTTAGATGGATAAACGGAATAACCAGCTCAGTCAGAAACAACATTGGTTGGCTGCAACTGTCCCTTTCTGTTATGTTTTACACAATCCTGTTTACTCATCAACTCATAAATTCAATGTCAATGAATAGTAACAAATCTTTAACAAGTGTCCATACATGTAAATAATACGAAAGTCTTATTGGTTAGTAAATATGTTACCTATTAATAAGTTACAGTTTTTGAAAGGCATATAACATTTTGTAATGAGAGCTGGAAAGACATTTCTATCAATTATATTCAACATGATTTTATATTTTACTCCATTCCTCTTTGTGTTTTCTAATGCCTTTTACATTAGGTACTTGAAGTAACTAATAAGTCTTACCTGCACATATTACACAAGACATTGTTTTGCTACTAATAGCTGCTATTAAAATAAAATTTTATCACATTGGGAGCATAGTATATATATTAAATTATGTGTGTAACAATTTTAGTGAATAATTAATACAAGGAACACCAATATTATATTATGGTGTCAAAATTTGGATGGATACAAATACAAAGTTAGATTATTTGAAGGATAAAGTCTAAAACATAATATATTATATTGTATTGATCTAGGAAGTATACAGTCAGTTAACTTGAAATTTGTAGTTTAACTGTCTTACTAAAATTGTCTCAAAAAATATAGTACAGTATTCAATATATTTTTCAAGTCAGAAACTAATACTGTTGTCATAAAAATGTGTAATAATAGAAACATACTTAATCACAAATTTTAAACATAAAAATGTCATAAAAAGTTATAACTAAATACTAATAAATAATACTATTAAAACTAACAATTTATCATAAAAAGTTGAGATTCATCACAGTGAGAAGTCAGCTAAGAAAAGCAGCCCTTTAACATATAAAAGCATGGAAATGAGTGAAAGCACCAATTGAAGATAAGGATTATAGTTCCAGTAATAATATCAATGCACTTCACTAATGAGTTGATCATACAACCTCATTAGTTCCTCATTGTCTCTGGTTTTTTGTACCAATGATTCTTGTAACGAAGCTATAGTAATTTCATGCTTTTTAACAGTAGCATTTAACTTAGTTACTTCAATATTATAGTTCTTCTTGAGGTTCTCCAGGGTTTCATTCGCTTTAGAAAGTGCTTCTGAAGTGACTTGTTTTAGAGTCCCATACAACTCTTCATACTTCTTGACAGCAGCTTCATACTCAGTCAATTTCTTTTCATAAACTTTCTCTCTATCTTTTGTTTCCAATATTACACTCTTGCATTTTTCATACTTGGTGAGGAGATCATTAAAAGAACTCTCCATATTACTGAGATGGTTCAAAGCTTGATCTCTTTCAGAAGTAACCTTCTCCAAAGTCTCCTGGTTCACTATCCTGTCATGTTGCTGCTCCTCTATTAAAGAAGATATAGTCTTCTCATACTCCTCCATGACAATGCTCATTTGTTTATTGCTCATAATCTTGTCATTGACTTGCTGTTGTAATTTATTTTCTTTCTGAAGCAAGTTATCCCTTTGATCAGTCAATTTCTTAACTTTTGACTCCAAATCTTCTGTGACCCTATTGTATTTGTGTTCCATATCTTGTAGTGTACTCTTTAGCTCTCTGTTTTGTTGCCTAAGCTGCAATACCTCCTGTTCTTGCTTCTGAAGAATATTTCTTAGGGTGTGAAGGTGATCCACATCCTGTGAAGTAAAATTGTGGTGGTAACGTGGACTTCTTGGTGCTGCAGTTGGTGGAGTACTGCCAGATATGCTGATGAGTCTCTCAATAGCTACCCCCCTGGAGGGTGTAAGGATAGCAGAGGCGCTGCGCGTCAGGCCCGGTGTTGACCTAGTATTACACACACCTGATTTTGAATTCCCACTGTTTACTACAGGTGGTACTACCTGCATAGGTTTATCTTTGCTAATTAAAGACATAGCTCCTGTAGACTGTGAGTGTTTTGGTGCAACTACATTTACTTCCGTAAGAGCCGATACTGTGCTGCCTGTTTCATATCCCACATCACACTCGGAGGAGTCAACTCCTGAATCAGTATGAACAGAGCTTACATCTTCCAGCTTATGACGTGCGTACAGTGGATCGAACTTTACAAATAAACTTTCCTTGCCTCGATCTATGTGGTTATGATGGCGGTTAGATTCGGCACATTTAACGAGGTAATCTAAACTCGTGGCATCAATAAACATATCGTCTGACACTGGTACCTCTCTCATAGTTACATCACAGATGCTATCAAAGTCTGATCCGGTGAGAAGATCACTGGTCTCGTTCCTATGTTCCGATAATTCATTATATCGCTTTGGTGACATCGCCATTAGGTCATCCACTGATGAAGCTGACGTTATGAAACTGTCTTCAGATGCTGTTGTGCTTGCTCCAGCAGACAACATATCGTCATTAATTTTAACACTGTTATCTTCTACTCCGCGACCCAGAAAGTTTTGGAATTTCTTGTAAATGGTTTTTATGCCTTTATCAGGAGATACAAAAGAAGAATCGCTCAAAATTATGTTTGAAAACATTCGCCCTTTCTGATCTAGGTGACCGATTTAATATATAAATTAAACAACGTCCGACAGTTACCGATCGGGCCTTGAGTAGGTACGGTAGGTACTAATAATAAAACTTGTGGATGGATCAACAAAAACAAAATAGAAAGAAGCAAATAAGTTATTCTTAGCTCAACGACTTCAACGGTTATTTAAGTTTTGAATGTACCTGCCACAGACTATATTTTATTATGTCACACTATTCCCAACCATACGAAAAAATCGACTAAGACTTAAATCGACTAATGCTAGTTTTGTTTATATTTAAATCATTAGTAGTTTCTATTATGCACGTATACATACAATATTTGGGAGGGATCATGACCCCAAAATCAGTCAAACTGTCGAGAGGCTTAATGATTTACTTATTTGTCTTACTAACTTAAAACTGTAGGTAGGTACGGACGCCAGCAGGTCAACCTACCCGAAACTGTCAGATTTTCCCAATCAACCTTGAACCTTATGTTTTAGCAATAAAGCTTTATCGCTAGAGCTTAAGGTTCAAAGTTGATTGGGAAAATTTTACAGTTTCGGGTAGGTTGATGTGTGTACTTGAACTACGGAGACCCCGATGGGCACATAAAAAACATTGAGGCAGTCGTGGGGACTACCGACAGACGTGAAAACTTAAAACTACGAGTATGAAATAACTGTGTTATTTTTTATTTTAAAATTACTTGTAGTATCAAATATTTTAATTTCACAATTTGTAAATTAAAATTATTAACATAAAATTTTCGACCTCGCTCTTGCATTTTTACACTAAATTCTCATAGTTGCTTGTGCTTTTCTGCATAAGCCGACAATGTAACTCCTATTTCTGTTTTAAAATGTAAAACAAAACCTAAGGTAACCGAGGTGGGTTGTTAAAATTTTCGAGCTCGCTTCGCTCGGTCTGCTCACCCTACATGATGTACTGTTATAACACCAACTATTTATCAAAAAATGCTGCGACCAATTTGGCAGCATTATTAAGTAATACCCCGCTCCCCCCATGTAAAATCTGCGTCCCCGAATAGCATATTTAAATAATGTGGAGCTAGAGATGATATGAACCTTAACATAACATGACGCCTTTAATCCCCGAAGAATATACAAAATTTAGTAGTTACACCCATATTGCGCCAGTTATCTTTAAGTCTTATGTCGTAGGGGACGAGTCTACTGCCACCAACCGGGCATAAAATCCAGACTTTAGGCTGCTTCTGAGAAATTTCGATGGAAAAACCTAATACCACTTTACCCGACCTGGGAATCGAACCAGCAGTAACGCTTGCAACCTAGACCTACTTACTAGACCAACAAGGAGATCTAAAAATATTCCTCGGCACCCATGGTGACCCCCTTCAAAATCGTGGGCTGCGCTGCGACCGCGCCTCCCGTAAACAGCACCGAAACACCGAAAAAATATTTTTGCTAGTACATAAAAGGCAAGGCTGTTCGTCAGCAAGATATTACAAGACCCAAAAGTCACTCTTGAGACGGGCGCTAATTTTAAAAAATCACTCGCTGATTTTTTTTTTTTTAAATACGAGGCGACTAGTAGGGGGGCCCACGGGTGTGGATTGCTTAGGGCATCAAGTAGTCTTAATCCGGCACTGGTTGTATGTCGATTAAAATATGATTCGCGACCGTAACAAATATGTATTTACAGAATTATAATCATCAACACAACTCTCTAAGACCAAGTAATCCTACTGAATGACCATTTCATGAAATCTTGACATTTTAAGATTGTACTAACTTAACAAGTTGTATTACTGATTCTAATGATTTTATGTATAACGCGTGTTTGAATAGCACAGGCCACCTCTTTTTTTTTATAAAAAAACGTTGCCCCACACTAGGAATTTCTCCTGTATTGTACCTCTGTCTGAACAACACATTTATCGTAGGAAATAGACTTCACATAGAATGAAATTCCATCTAAAACAGCTTAGTCTGAGCACACTTGTGACACCCGCCGATTGGCGTCGGGTGACACAAGTGTGCTCTCCTGATGCTGCCCGAGAAGAAAACATAGTATATGAGCGTGAAATTATAATAGTAAATGAAAGAAGAATACTTACATACTAGTATTTCAGAAAGGAAAGTGAGGTGAATATTGAGGTGGCAAAAAGACTTGGAAGAAAACCAGCTGTGCTAACACATAATAAATTGGGATAAGGGCAGGAGAATAACGATAGTGATGTTTTTAAAATAATATTTTAGAGAAATATGCACTTAGTAATGTAAATGAGTAGATTACTGCGATTTTTTTAATAGTATAATTGTATGTTCACATTGCACATGAGAATTATTTTTTTAAAGTACTTTGAACTATATTTTTTTACACTAGTAAAATAAATAACACCAAATGTCAAGTAAAAATTGTGGACAGTGGGCATAGTATTCTTAAAAATTATCATATTGTAGATTATTTTACAAAAGAGTTTCTTGGATTCAGGGATAAGGCATTTTAAACATGATGGTGTGGAAGTGGCGAAGTTTTGGGGCAACAAGATCTGAGAAAAGTCATGCCAGCAACACAAAAAAGAAGAACATGGTGGTAACAATGTTACTATGTTACAGTTCATTACCAAACAAATACAAAAAATAGTACCTTTTCTGAGAGACTGAGATATGAGGGTTAGTAGTAAGTAATCAATATGGGTGTGACACTGCAACAGTGTTTATTTTTATAAATAGCTGTTGTTTTTATTTAGGTAGGTACCTAATTCTTATTTAGATATAAATATTAGAATCTTTTATTGACAGAAATCTACGAGGGACTATTGTTTAATGATAAACAGTTTCATTAGACAACAGCTAACAGCTTAAAGTTAAGAAATTATTAAAATGTCTGCATAATTTCACTTAATTATGTATTTTGAGAAACATGTCTTGTTTAGTTTAAGCGAACATTAAATACAATAACAACTTACCTGGTCTAGCAATAAGCAGAGGATCTGTTTCAATTAAATCTTTCACTTCCTGTCCAAACAGTTTCAACTCATGCTTCAGCTCCTTGAAACCGTTTTTCAAGTGTTCTAAGTTCGAAGCCTTCTGTTCTGTATCATACCCGCCTTTTCTATGACTTTCATGAAACAGCCAGCGTTGTGACCCAATTAGAATAGGTTTAGAATAGTTAAAATTATTTGTTTTGGTTAAAGTTCTGCTTAAGGCAGGGTACTGGCTATTTCTTAGTAGATTTATGAAAGTGTTGATTTTACACAATGCCATACTGTATAAAACTTTACGTACACTGTCACTTCTAGTATATTATCACTTATCAAAGTTACGAAATGTACATGTTGTACATTTATTTACGTCGGTTCTTTGTATAACCTTATTTTTCATCAAAATAATATTTTCAGGTTCATCAGCTGTTTCTTGACAGTTATGTCATATTTAGTGAGGTGATAACGAATTTAACAAAAAGAAGCCAATCGACTAAAAGAAGTAGATGACTAGAATAAAGAACAAGACCGATTGATTTAATAGCTTTACTCATTTAGTTCGTTGTGATTAATCGTCCATTAAATATTTTGATTCACTTTCAACATCGATCACTAATAAGTGATCGATGACTTTCAAGCAGGGACTTGAAAACAAAATGAATTTCGTTCCGTTACCACTAATGTCATCAGCTGTTTCTTGACAGTTATGTCATATTTAGTGAGGTGATAACGAATTTAACAAAAATAAGCCAATCGACTAAAAGAAGTAGATGACTAGAATAGAGAATAAGACCGATTGATTTAATAGCTTTACTCATTTAGTTCGTTGTGATTAATCGTCCATTATATATTTTGATTCACTTTCAACATCGATCACTAATAAGTGATCGATGACTTTCAAGCAGGAACTTGAAAACAAAATGAATTTCGTTCCGTTACCTGTGTGTTACATGTTATCGTATAATGTTCCAAAATTTGTAACGATACTAAAACCTAAAAATATCAATAACGTTACAAAAGAAAACGTTATAGAATATCATTTTCGTAGAACAGTATTTTAAGTAACGTTATAGGTATCAGTAACATGGATGGCGGATGCTTCGATGGGCCGTCCATACATTTTTCATACGCTACAGATTCAATTGTAACGTTATTCTTTATACTTTTTCGTCATCAAGTCATCAAATCGCGAAAAAAGAAAACAGCTGTTCCCTACATTTTGACGAGTTATACAAACATAAATGTAGGGAACAGCTGATTTTTTTTTGCGATTTCATGTTTGGTTCCATATTAAAAGTTGTTTATAATGATGAGTACAATTACCTCTTAAGAGGTTTTTAATGTTTTACCAATAACCCTGTATATTTATTTATACAAAGCTAAACGTTGAACGTTGATAAAAAGAATGATTTTTCATGAATACGATAGTAGTTTCACTTATGAAAATCGACTGGACAGTAAAGAAGTGAAAGCGATTTCAATGTTTAAGTTGACATCACTGAATCATAATAATGTTGACATAAACTCTGGTTTCCCTTCAAAACGCATAAATCTTTCGCCTTTTATAATGTTGACATTGACAGTTTGACACCTTAACTGTCTTCTTGTTGTCAATGTCAAATCAGCGCCCAGCTGAGCTTGCTGCTGTGGTTGTGGCTTGTGGCGACAGGCGAGATTACTTTCACTTAATAAATTCTTTAGAATTTTCAGGGACGTCGTTCTCGTAACGTTGCTCGCCTGTCGTGGCTATTTATTTAATTTCTGACGAAATAGAAGTGCGCGTTCCATTAACAAAGAGCCACGTACACAAATATACTTGTTTTACGTAAACAGCGAGGCTTTTCTTGCCATAAGCATGTGTAGATATTAATTTTTGTACATATTAGAGTACTAAACTATAGTGAAAATGGGTATGGAGAAATATAACAATGTGGTAAGTTTACTAAATTCTTAAACAAAAATTTTTTTACAAAAATGATACCGCTTTTACAAAAAAAAAAAAATATTGATTAATTACTAGCGGTGGTGGTATGATGGTATCTGTAGCTGGCTGGACATCAATACTTTATAACTTGACCTGTCAAATATTATATATTATTTCTCTTTCAACTTTTTCAGAAAGGATGTAAATCTATTCAATCATGTTATTTTGTTTGAGTTAAGTAGGGGGTAACCCTTTAATAATAATCCTAATAATAAAGCACTTTAATTTCCCTATTAAGATTAGAAAAAATGTGTACATAAATAAGATAAATAAATAATAACAGCTGCACAGGTCGATCGATCAGGTTAAGCTACGCTTGCCGCGGTTGGTCTGTGGATGGGTGACCATCTTTACATACAGTGACCCCTCCGTGCCTCGGAAAGCACGTTAAGCCATTGGTCCCGGCTGTCATTTGTGGATCTTTGACAGTCGTTACGGGTAGTCAGAAGCCCGAAAGTCTGACAATCAGTCTTACCAAGGGGTATCGTATTACCCAGTAACTGGGTTGTGGAGGTCAGATAGGCAGTCGCTCCATGTAAAATACTGGTATTCAGCTGCATCCGGTTAGACTGGAAGCCGACCCCAATATAGTTGGGAAAAGGCTAGGCAGATGATGATAATGAAATAAGATAAAAAAGAAAACAATAAACATAAGTCCTCTCTCTACTTATAAGTAGATAAAATATTACCTACATTAAATATCTATTTAGTGTACTTAGGTAAATTTTATCTATCAGATCTGTAACAATATCTGCTATCATAGATCACTTAACTGATTATTTTAATATATTCTATAGAATATAGATAAGCAATCACAATAGAATACCTGTTATTATGACGGAATGGAGAAATGTTTCCTGAAAAACTGTAAAATATTTTATACAGGATGGCAGGGACATTGATGCATAAACTGATACAGTAAATTAAGTAGGTACATGATTCTTGCATAGAAATGTTTCCTAGAAAAATGCAATACCTAAATACCTATGTGGTCAAAATGTATGGAACAACAATTTTTTTTAAAATAACCAACAGAAAACTTCAACACAAGGGGGTTCAGAATCATGTAGGTACTGAACCCATGGCGACAGTTTTGTGCCGATGTCCTGCCACCCTGTATAGTAATTTCTATTTTGAAAATTCTTAGGCCGAAGTTTATATACCTAACTATACTATAATTAGCTTCACAGACAATTACTTTTCTGAAGAACTTTACCTTGCTTACATAAAACTTGTTTAGTGAATACCATTATGTCTATTTTCCTGCTCTTTATTATTTATAGTTTAATCTCTAACCATACTCCTTATCAGCATAATATTGTCCCACTCTGTCTGTATACAATTTCGCAACTTTGCCATTGAATTATGTCAAAAAAAAACTTATTCACCAAAACTATAATAGGCAGTGGGAAGATGAAGTTCGATAATTACATTTTAGCAACCTGCAGACTGTCTCCTTTAAAGTTAAATCCATAGTTGTTGTTTAGCATGCTACTTGCTCTCAAGTCAAATGCTGGGAACTTGGTTGGGCCACTTCTTTTTCCCAGCTAAAGGAAAGCACTAGGAAGTGGTGAAGGGCGGGCGTTTTGGGGTATTGTCTTATGTAATTTTGACGCTCAAAATTCGTTTGTAATAATAAAATCGACATCTCTAACAATAATGCGTAGAACGCACATTTACGAGCCTGCCACAGCTGGACTAGCTGTGAAAGGCTGGTAAATTCGTGTTCCCTGACTGCATAGTCCAATTTAAGGACCTTCATCAAGAACTAACTTAATATTCTAGGATGGAAAGCCGTCCGAGTACCTCTTCCCCCCGGAGATACTGAAGCGGCTGAACTTCGACAAAAGCCCGGCCACATTCAAGCCTAAGATCAGCGCGTCCAGTCCCGGCGAGGACTGGATGGTCGTAAGGCCGCTGCAGCGCTCAGATTACGATAAAGGCTTTCTGCAGTTGCTTGGACAGCTGACCAGCGTCGGCAATGTTTCGCGGAAGCAGTTTGATGGTAAGTGACGATAATTGGGTGAGGGTTATCACTGTAGGTAAGCAGTGCCGGATTAAGACTACTTGATGCCCTAAGCAATCTACGCCTGTGGGTTGCTGGAAGGAATACGTCAAATTATATGTCACCATGTATAATATTTATAATGACATCTCGAGAAGGATCCACTCTGCTCTGTCTACACTATTTCTAACTGAACTATATCCGCCCCTGAAAATGCAGACTAATTATGTTACAAGGCATTCATTAGAAATAGCATTGCTCCAATTATCGTAATCTGCATCAAAATATTGTTGCACGTAATTACTGGGCATGACCAATGTAACAAAAATGCAAAAACTACGCAATCTCTTTGAAAAGTTGTTACCTAAACTCGTTTCAATAGGTACGCAATACTTTTTAAATGCCACCGAGCGTACCTATAGTATTACGATATAGTGTTAATTATATTTCCAATGTAGACACATGAAACATTTGTGTAAGTAGGTACCTACTGCTATCTTAAATTGTCTCCATGATACATTAAAACCCAGACCCAAGTGGATACCTCTGACCTCCAGGGCCCAGGCTCTCAGATATAACAGCGATACAGTTGGCCTGATTCCTAAAGAGATCGGATAATTAGTAGGCCAACTAATAGACTTACTAGTTGCCCTATAGTAACACATTTTGTAGGGGAATTAATATAACCCTAGGTAGAGCGCGGTCTCAAAACAATGTGTATCAGGCTGTATCTATGTAAATAAACTTCTGCAAAGCTCTCAAAATCTTATAAAAATCTTGATTGTTAGTTATGTAACGGAGCCAAACACAAGGGTCGTTGTAAAAAAATTCGTTCTCAGTATTGTGATGTCCTAGTAAAGTGGTTACATTGGTATGCGAAACTTATTGGCATTTAAGTATATGCGACCTTGGCGAAACCCACACGCAATGATAATGACCTTTCTATATGTTTCGAGTTCCTGATCTTTATTGACAACGTTGACAACATAAGCGAGTAAGTATGTGCATATTCAGCCTATAATGTTCCCACTGCTGGGACACAGGCCTCCTCTCTGTGAGAGGGGAAGGTCGTAATCCACCACGCGGGTCCATTGCGGGTTGGTGGATGTCATATATTATGTCTTCGAATGTTTAGTCCTAGGCCATGTCTGTTTTCTTTCCCCGTTTTAAGATCACGAACCTATAACGACCTACAAACTCGTAAGTCGCGGCCGTTTTTACTGGGCCACCACTGCTCTTGAATTAAGCGAATATAGCACCGCTATTCGGGCGAATGAAGCTTATTTTTCCATAAGTGTAGGTATTTAAAGTTATTGAAGATGAATATGGTCGTTAATGTCATACTTAGCTTTAGTATGTACTTAAAGTATTAAAACAGGTGCAATAAAAATACTTAAATACATAATATGGAATGAACAATAAGAAACAGACATAAACATCACAGTAGAAAATGCAGTTGTGTGTAGGGCAACTGAAAGACTTTAACTTACTTAAGACTCGAATGCTTGATTACCTACAAATGTTATTATTTAGAGAAAACTGCAAAATCATAAGCTACTTTAGAACTGTTTTGCATATTACCTCTTATCTACAGGTATAGCAGTAGCTTATCAGCCACGTTATGTACACGTTAGTCTCTCCCTTGTATATTTAATTTGTGGTCCAATCTAGTACGTTTTCAACATGGATTATATGGGAGTCAGAAGACCTTGCGTGGCTCTATAATTTGTTAGACAGAGTAAGGGCCCGTTCCCACATACCATAACCACACCGCATCGCAGCGACAAAATGTGGGCAAACAGTGGTTACGTGTGAATTAACTACCTGTTAATTTTCATACATATTAGCGCCTGACCAAGTGTTGTCATTTTAGTGTGTTTGCGGTACGAGTGATCGGGCCCTTACACTTTGTCAAATAACTATATTTCTAAGCTAACGAATGTTGCAGAGCGGTTCACGAATATGAAGCAGTCAGGCGGATACTACGTTACAGTAATCGAAGATACACGTATATCGAAGCTAATCGGAGCCGCCACCCTTACCATCGAACAGAAGTTCATACATAACTGCTCTGTGGTACGTTATCATAAATATGCTTTGTTACCTTCCTATGTTTTAAGGCTTAAAGTCCTGTGCAAATTTAAAATTTTCTCCAAATAGTCTTAAATCATGACACAAGGTCAATGGAAATAGTGTTGAAAATATATCAAGGGATTAATGAGCTAATTCCGTTTTTGTCTAAAACTATACTCCTGTAGATGCTTTTTGGAAATAACTGGAAAAGATTTTTGAATATACCGGTCTACACCAGTTTTGGATTTCTCTGCCACTTGTCACATAATGCCTAAACAAGTTATTTTAATGAAATTGATGCTATTCTTACAATAACAAGTTTTAATTCAAATATAGCATATACCTATTTATTTCAGCGCGGACGTTTAGAAGATGTGGTTGTCAATGATACATACAGAGGAAAGCAGTTGGGAAAATTGTAAGTATTCGTCACTTCCTTCCGTACAATTCTTAAAAAAATTGTATTGCATTATGACGACGTTACGTCATTAGCCGTCAAATAAGGCTAGGGGCCAAATCTATACGACGCCTTTGGTAAAAAAATAGCAAACGAGCATTACTTACCTTCCTTTTCGAAAAAGGGGGTAATAGGGTAGGGGGGTAGCTGTAAGATCTTACTAACATAACAAAAATCATCTGCCTAGCCTTTCCCAACAATGTTGGACAACCGTAGCTTAACCTGATCGATCGACCCGCGCGGCTGTTATTACTTAGCTACAATCCCCTCCACTAACATAACAACAATATGGTTTTATTTTGTTTTTATTTTGTTAGTCTATTGGTACCTATTGTGTCCCACTGCTGGGCAAAGGACCCCCTTTTTTCTTTCCGAACCTCCCTGTCTTGTGCGATCTCTGGCCATATTGGCCCTGCAAACGTTATCAGATCGTCACACCACCTTCACCATTTCTGAAATGAATGTTTTTATTAATATTTATTTTAATATCATGAGGTTTTGAACTTCGGTAAAATACAATTTAAATATCCAAGTTCATATCAGTTTATCAAACCGTGAGGGGTCCCCGCGTCCTAACTAATTTCTAATGTGTTATTTCCAGAATCGTCGTGACAGTATCCCTACTCGCCCAAGAGTTGGGATGTTACAAAATGTCGCTGGACTGCAAAGACAAACTGATCAAGTTCTACGAGACCCTGGGCTATAAGGCAGAACCCGGAAACTCTAACGCTATGAACATGCGGTATGTAACTACATATTTATAAATAAATAATTAATTTATGTGTATCTATTATGCATGTTTTTTTTTCAAGTTCACGTCTCAATGTTGTTGTGTCACTTATAGAGCGAATGAGGTTGGAATACAAATGAGATTAATACGGCTGTACTAAACACTAACGTAGTAAGCAGGCAGGGTCATAAAACGTGGGAGGGAGACAACACTAGACTCAGAAAACCCGTACTTAATATTTACTTTCCTACTCGCACGTTTTATGACCGCGAAAGCCGTGAGTCTTGGTGTTCAGTAGGTATAATAATTTTGCGGTGGGATGTATTTTTTTTTGGTAAATAACGATTTGTAAGATCCGTCTTTCTAAATAAACTTTATCCTTCAATTTGCAGGTTCGAAGACCCCTCTTGACAATTAGCCGCTGGGACATCCGACCTGCGCTCTAAACTGTAAGTACGCACAAGAGGCCGAGCAGACATCACGGCACTTCTAGCCAGCACCCATCATTCCATCTCTATGTACGGAAATTATGTCACCGACTCTTTGAAGGCAGACATACACCTAAAGATTCAAATCGTTAGATGTGCCCTCGCGGTACTTAAATCCCGTATGGAACGATAGATACGATTGTCAGTATGAGTGAGCGAGACAATACTATACTATTTAAATATCATTGTCAACAAAACAGAAACTTGATCATCTTTTGACGCGGTCGGGCATATCTAACGATTTAAATCTTTGCATACACCCGGGTTCTGAAAGGCCTATCAGATTTCTTGATGTTAGCAGCTGTGATTAGTTGACGGAAATATGGCTAAGCGCGCACCACGAAATTTAATCGTTGCAGAAAATAATCGCCAATAAAAATACAAATACTAGAAGTCCGCGCACTGCGTTAAAAAATCGTTTGAAAAACGCGTTAGCGATTTTATTTCGCATGAACAATGCGATAAAAAAATCGCATCGTAGTGCACGCTTAGTCTTAACAACTGCCAATCAAAGTACTTGAGGTTTAAAAACAGAATGTTTGAATAGGCTTTCAGAGACTGGAGGTAAGATAATATTTGCATTCTGTGTACGGATTTGCATAATTAAAATTCGGTGAACCAAGGTTGTGCATTGGTTGTCTTTTAATGTTCTACTGAGGACTATATTTTGATAGATTCGTTCATTTGTGGGTACGGCGCTGTGTTTGAGTAAAGATATAGTAAACATTTACACACATGTGTAGTCGGTAGCGTCATTTTTAAACAAATTAGAATTGCTTTTTTAAAAGCAAATGCGATCTACAAAATGCCCGCACACGCAAATGATTGAACCACGTTTTCTGAAAGCCAATTTACTTTTGTAAAATTCCATCTCAACCTATCTGATTCGATATGGATATTTTGACAAATCAATCATTGCTGCTACCTTAATATTCGTATATGACAAAACTTTTCCTAATCGGGAACAAGAACAGGCTTTTAGAAAACGGGCGGTGAATCTATAAATACGATCTGAAATTTATATGTAATAAAGAGTATTCTATTCTATTCTACGATTTCGGATTGTTTTTTTTTTTCTATTTGTAATGTTGTTGACTTATTGTTTGCAGTTATAAAAGCACTTTCAATTTTTACTCACTTGCATCACGCTTTCTGATCACTAAGGGCTCAGCGCAAACCAGATACTCATTCAATAATAAACCTTGCAACTGGTGTTCTTAAAGTGCAAAGTTGAACAAATATCGACGCACACATCAAACTGGTCTTTGGGCGTCCTAATTTGTACTTTAAAACAATGAAAATAAATTTATTTATAATAAAATTCCTCCTTTTTGGTATGCACGAAGCCTAATGGATCTTGTTGTGGTTTCTGTTTGGTCGTTCGTGTGGTTACGGTCGCAGGGTCAATTCTTCTATCCATCAAAAGTTGATATCACCTTGAGTGGTGATACTTCCATTTAATGGGGTGAACAATTGATTATGGATATCCTAGCACATAATGTTTAGACGTAGTTTTATCATCAAAGTAATGTAAAGACCTTTTTGTTATATTTTTGGAGTAGCTTTCATGCTTAACATTTTAAAATATTGTTTTGCTTTTTATTTTTTGTTAATAGAAAAGCTAAAATACTAACGTTTGTATTAATTATGTTGCCAATTAGTTGTAACGCTAGATTAGGCTTCATTTAGTTTAAAACCTAGTCAGTTGTGCTAAGGGTAATAACATGCCGAAAATGCCTCACTGCGATACCTCGCGATCGCAGTTTAGTTCGCTACCTCGATGTCACCTCCATGTAAAACAAATGCATGCTTACAGACAGCATGCACATGCTAGGCATCGAAGTAAACCACCAAGTAGTCCGCGATGTATCGCAGTGAGGCATCTTCGAAAAGTACCTAATAACCCCGTGTTACTTTAACAAATGACTGGCTAAGTTTTCATATGTACACAGTGTACACAGTTGATTTTATTGCCATGCAAGTATGTAGGGGAGCGTGGGTCACAGTGGATCCTGGGTCACAGTGGATAAATCATTGTAGGTGTGTATTTAAAGCAAACAGACGCGTACGCGTTCGCGACGTTGCCGTTCTTACACTCCCCCCGCAACCGAGCTAGTCGCCATCTTAGTATCGGAGTGGACGCACGCGGTACGGAGCATCCGTCGACAAGTAAACCACAAACTTTTATTTTACGTGTTTTTGTAAAACGTTTTGCCTTTCCGTATATTAGAATTTTACAAGTGTTGATAATGTGATATGATCTAAAGTTACTGTAGAGAATTTTTGTTACTCTAATATGTTTATTTGACAAATAAATAATTTGGTAGGATTTTTTAATTAAGACTTCTCCAACTGGGGCACAGTGGATCGTTTTGAATTGGGGTACAGTGGATCTTGTATCCACTGTGGAGGATTAAGAATATTATGATTGTAATTGTTTTTTATTGTTTGTAAGAGGTTTAGTTATGTCAACCTTATAAGTTGAAGGACAGCAGATGTGTTCTATTTATTGATCGTTTGATTTTTTCATATTGTGAAACTAGTACCTAAGTTTAAAGTATTATAGGTACTTTCCAAATACAAAGTCCACGTTTTTAATTACCTCAAATAAAGATTTATGTTATGTTTACAATTAAACGCATGTTTAATGATTAAAAATAAACCACTTAATTTAAATACACGTTTTTTAATGAATATAAATTAATCATTATCCAGTGTGACTCACAGGATCCAGTGTAACCCAAATCAGTATCCACTGTGCCCCTGTTATGGGGCACAGTGGATAATTTATCACTTAAAATAAAAATAATAAAAAAAAAATACTGAGTGCTTTTAGGTCTGTTTTTGTAATACAGGTTCAAATTTAAATATATTTTCTAGGACTCAGTCAACATGATAGAAAATTTGAGGTAAAAAAAGTAAAGTTACAAGTCATTGAAAGAAAATGGATCCACTGTGACCCACGCTCCCCTACTTAAAATATGTAAGTATTTAAGAGATTACTATTTTTGTAACTAACAATTTGTGTGAAAATTTTGCATCATTAAACCATTATTGCTTTATGTTTTAGTTTTATTTCAAAGCATCTTGTAGATTGTTGTAGTGGGATTACAATCTATATAATGAAAATAAAATGCTGTTCGTTGGTAAGCGCATCTCTTGAGAAAGAAGCCGACAGAAGGATACAGCTAGGTTGGGCAGCGTTCCCAAATTTACACGTAATGCAGAATGGCTTAAATCTGCAGTCACAATTAGCGTGTGGTGTGCCTTCTAGGGGTTTATTTATAAACGTCGCTTAAAGTTAAGTGGCATTTAAACGTCAATAATGTATGGTTAAACAGTCGCTAATCATTACTCAACTTTACAACGTTTATGAATAAACACACTAATGCCAAATCAGTCGCAGTAATTATGCAATAGCTCCATGACCAATTGGTTAAAAAGTAGGTTTTTACAGAAAAACAATTGAACTATCCCGGAAAATTATAAAGTTCGTGAAAAACTGAACGTCTTTATTTGTAAGAACATTTTGACAAGAGAACTGGGCTGGCGGGTCATCTAGTAATGAAAATAAAAACAAAAGTAGCCATTTTACATGTTTTATTTACAGAAGTGTAAATTTAGCGGATATAATAAGAATTTCGTTTACCACACATTCAATTGGATGTCAATTCGTATTCGCAAAAGGCTGGTTTTATAACCCCACCTGCTCTGTAGCCTCAGAAGCAAACACTTTCCTAAACAAAGTGATCTCAATATTCTCAATATATTTCAAATCTCTATAATATTAACCAGTAAAATAAAACTGGTCTAAGAATACATCCCTAATTTCAACATTCTCAGTAATATTCCCATTCTATTACACTATACTTTCTCATAACATCATTCTTCATCCAACAGCCCTTAGGTATACCAATTTATTTGGGGTCGGCGCAACATGTCTTTTTCTCCCATACTTCTAAAAATCAATTATAGTACTTTTATTTATAAAACTAATACGTAGAAGCTTTACGTGTAAGTACCGAGATATCTTTTTATACGTCAAATTATCATGAAGATTGAGAAAAAATACAAGTTGGGACTATTTATCAGCTAAGTACCTACTGATTTTCAGATGATGTTTTTTTTTTTTTAAATACTTCTGGGTAATTTGCGTAACACACTAACAGTAGCAATGGCTTTAATTTTGACAGTTCAACGACATTCATTGCGTTATTTACGTTGTTGTGTAGACAAATTTTTAGAACAAATTAAGCAATGGATTAGCAATATCCTTCAATATTATTCAGATTGTGATTGAAATGAGGGATTTTCTTTTTATTTATTTTTTTAACTTTTCCCTAGTCGCTGGATAGATGGCGCTGAACTTGGTAAGTTACTGCAAGGAATGGAACGTCACATAATTTTTTGATTATTTCACTTGGATGTAATTTTGAGATCGTAAAACGAAAGCAAACGAAGCTGTCAGTCAACGAGCGTATGTGTGACGCAAACATTTTTTTCAAAGCGTTCTGGCTTTGGCACCTAGTAACGTAGTCAGTTCAACGCCATCTACAGAGTTCTTGGAAACTATGTTTTTTCTTTAATACTAAAAAAAAACCTCTCATTGTGTTACGCAATGAGGGTGCAGTACATCACAAGTTCAATACCTACTTGAATAGTTATAGCATATTATTATTTTGAAAGTATACTAACAACTTCGAAAGAGAGTCCTGGTGCCTGTTCAAGCAGTAAAGTAGTTGGTGCAGTTAAAAAATTGATGAAAGTTTTTGTATATATTTCTTTGGATATTATTAAACATGCTAAATAGATTGGATTGTAAGGGAAATAAGGAATGATAGTGTAAAACTCGGTGAAAGACTTGATTGTATTACATTTGACAAAATACATAAATAAGTACAATTTAGAATGCGAAATACAATACATAAAAGTCATAGACCGGTTCAGTCTGATACTTCATATTATATACATCATATTTATAATATACGATTGATAATACATATAAAATAGCGTTTCCTATCCATACGAGTGGTGTCAGAATTATCGTATACTTGAAACTGATAATATTCTGTTGCGATATATTTTATGCTAAGTTTAGCATTATTTAAACTATTTTCGAAAGTGGAGACAAGTGATGAATTACTTGTATGTGTAGTATATAAATACTCACTCACTTTATTCATTTACTGCGCCCTTTCACACGCTGACTTCGCTTCGGTACCCCGTGGGGTTTAGCATCAGTCAGACAGTAACCCCCTTACTAATAAACGTTGTATAGCGTCTGTACAGTTAGTAGTAGTTATACACAACGTTTTGTCTTCTTCTTTCGAAAGTCAAATTACTGACGACTGAAAGAGAGAAATCGGTGTGTAACTATCTATCTATATATGTATATAAAATTCAAAGTCCTGACTGACTGATATATCAACGCACAGCCTAAACCTATGCACTGCATAAAAATGAAATTTGGAGGGTGTGTTCTGTGTGAAGAGTATTAGAGTACGTATCCTATATGAAAGGGTTTTTCAAAATTCCACCCCTTTTACGCGGACGAAGTCGCGGGCAGAAGCTAGTTCATCTGATATAATAAGTTTATTAGTAAGGAGGTATGTAAGTATACAAGCTTTCACACGTACTGACTACCAGCTCAACGTGCCCGGACACTTAGGGTTACCATCAGCCGCACCGTGTGAAAAGGCACTTAGCCTAGCTACCAATTTCAAGTACCGGGATAACCAATACGAACGCACACTCGCCATACAAGCACTTACATCAAATTGACACCCTCATTTGCCGATTGCACAAATCCCATACCACAGGAAAAGAAGCATTTTTATATCTGTACATTTATTTGAATATCATACGCAAAGTTACAAGCTAGAGGAAAACATGGCAATCGATTATGTATCATCGACTTTTTAATAGTCACGTGTATATCGACAACTAGTGATGTCCCAAAATTAATAAGCGATTTAATCACGTGACTATATAAAAGTTGTAAAATTCATTATCATATCTCGATATAATTAAAAAATCACCACTAATTATAGGTCAAAAATCTCGTTCGGCGTTACGTTTGTCTCACTACGTACAATTGGAAAATATTACTTTATGCCTTATTGGCGTCTAGTCACACTTGAGCGCTCTATATTTGGTGCATATCAATTTACAATACTTGTTCCCTAATATCGACCAATCAGAACACTATGATGACGCCACTCACAAACGATTGAATGGAATTACTTTTGTCTTTTTATTTAAGGCTGTGCCCACACCTAGCGATCTACGGGCGGTTGATAAAATGTTAGTTTTACACCAGTATTGAGTTTTATGAATAAAAAAGCATATTAGTTAATATTTCGTTAGCGTGTGCGCAGAGTGAATAGATACGATAATCGTCACAAGCGAGATATATCGCAGGGGGTCATTGCAGTGAACTTGACGAAACAAATATGAATACTCATTTATTTTGAATAGTTTATTGTTTGTGATAAAGAGGCGTATATAATTACATCTCGATCGTCGAAGCAGTCCTTTTGTATCATTATAAAAAACAGTCGCCGAACTCCTGATTCACAGTTTTTCACTAAATGGAGGTAGGTACAATAATCAAAAAAGGTATTTTATCAGAAATCTGTAGAGCCTATCACTATAATAACATTCAGTAATCTGTTAGATATGTGAATAATACAATTTGAATGTATGTAAAGTTTTAACTATAAGAAATGTATTTAAAAATAAATAACGCAAAACTTACTCCTAGAAAAATGCATATTTTAAACAAAATCCATTAAATTGCTATAGGAAAATAATATCTGTAGACGATTTTAAGGAGTCTGCATCAGTTTAGCTTATTAGTAATTTTTATTACTAATAAATACGTCATATTTTTTAAAACATTATTTGTTTCTTGGTGATAAAATTAATTCACATTATTGATTTCATTGGACATTTACAAGCCAAGATACGATAAGTATAATATAAATATACCAAGAATCGAGATAAAAAAAAACCGTTACTAAACGAAATTATAAAATTTTACAGGAGAGCCAATATTACAGGACTTTTTTTTTCTAATATTGGCTCTCCTGCAAAATTTTATAATTTCGTTTAGTAACAGTTTTACTTTAAAGGTGCGATATGCTAGGAATGTTTGGAGCAGGGAAGGCCACTTTTGAGCTGCGCGAAGCGTGACTAGGGCAATCTGGACTACATTTGATTATTAAAAGTGCCAGAAGGCCTTTACTTATGTATCACATTGAGTCAATGTTATATAAAAGCCTCTTATTGTGGCGCTTATGCTACCGGCAAGATTTAGTCCAAAGCTAGAGGTACCGCTGTTCTTATTTAACCGGTTGAATGCCGTAATTACAGAAACAATTGTAAAGCCATTGTGTCTATCGTGGATCCACGTTCACGATACGAAGGGTTAAAGTCCTTTCTTTGTCTGCAAAACGGCAGTCCTGACACCTTTTTATACTTTTGTGTTGCCATCCCTATTCCAACACACAGGCCCACAAAAATAAAGACTAATAGAATGCCAGTGTCACTGGTCTAGGGTTCAGAATAACGCCAACTCCCCAGCTAAACACTTATTAAGACGACGTTCAAAAAAGTATTTTTGAAAAAGTCCCAATTTCAAAAGATTATTTGGAATATCGTTCACCGTGTAGTCATGTGTCCGTCGCTTGCGCAGATGAACTAAAATGGCGGCGGAGCGGTGGTGATCTTAGCGCCCAGTTTCATAGGTCCTTGACCACGAGCTGAACGACGAGCTTCCATCTCTCTCTGCCTCTGAAGCTTCCTCTCTTCTCTCTTTCTTCGCATCTCGTCCATTTTTGAGGCGTTGTTTTCTGTGAAATTAAGTACGTTCATAAAACACGTTCTTTTTGCACCATCATTAAATACGTGTTACATACATAACATTTGTGTTGGGTATTCTTTAGACTATTTTTTAGGAGAAAACAAAAATAAACATGAATGCGGTTGAGTTTTTGCAAGTATAATTTGTCCTCAAAAGCAGTAAAAGCCGTGAAAAACTAACTAGGTAATTGAAAAACAAAAAATGCAGCCTCGATGCACGACTAATATCAAATGAAGCTCAAATGTGATCAATTTAAATACCAATATTCAGCCACTCTGCTTAGGCTATTTTGAGTTGACACCGTGACGCCCTGACTACTTGTTACTTGACCCGCGTTCTTCCTAGGAAAAGCAGTTAGAATGGAATCCGAAACATAGACAGACCAAAAGGGTTTCATGCCGTTGTGGAAAGATTACCGAGTCAGCAAGGGTTGCGCCGGAAGGTGAACTCAAGAATCGTCACTCTCAAGGATCTTTCAATGGACCCACACTTATATCACAGATACATATATAATACTTTTATACATGTCACCGTATAATTATGAACATCTTTAGTTTATAATCTATCTCGCGAGATTGTAAACTATTGAAAAATTGTGAACCGCAACAAAACGCATTATTTTTCGATAGTTTATAATCTATCCATGGCAAACCGACAAACTGTGAACTGGTATCAAACTTGCATGCGACGGATCACATCTTGCGCTAATACTATAGCCAAGTAACTGCGACCAATTTGGAAGTAACAGTTGGTCAAACCTAACCCATTTGGTCGGGGTGCCCTGGCTTAGATGCTGCGACCAATTCGGCTACCGCCAAGACCGACAGTTTACAATTTTATGAATGATAAAATCGGACAGATTGTGAACACTGTCGGCAAGTGCAGGTTCGTTCACAATTAGCCGGTTTGGCATGGATAGATTATAAACTATCGAAAATGAATACCGTATATTGTAAGCCGAAATTGTAAAATGTCGATAAATTGTGAACTGCAGTTCACAATTTTATCGACATTTTACAATTTCTCGACATAGATTATAAACTAACGGTGTTCACAATCATACAGTGACATACATAATACATACACCGATTTTATAGATGAAAAGATGAGACCCTTTAAGGTCAGATAGTTCTGTCTTGCAGCCGTCACGCGGGTAAGACCAAAACAAAAGACATGTGTATGTAGCACGTGGTATTCCTGCCTATCTTAATAGGAAATAAGCGAGAATTTACATACCGTCAATATTCTCCTCTATAGGTTCAAACTCGCTATCTTCCCAGCCGCCGAGAGAGTCGTTGCTATTCTGGTGCGATGTCAGCGCTGTAGGCCTGTGTTCCAAGCGGCCGCCTCTCACGTACGTAGCGTTCGCGTTGTTGAACACTGGGTCCGTCCATTGGGAATTGTTCCATGTTTCTGATGGACTCGCTAGCTCGGATTCTGCTAACTGTGTAGATGATATGGGTTAAGATTATATTATACAGTAGAAAAGGACTTATTATAAAGGACTAGGCGATCGGGCGCACCAAATTTTATGTATCATTTACTTGGTACTCATTTCGTTGGTGTTCAGCAAATCAGTGCCTGTTCCAAAAGCATCTGATGAATGTGCAAACAACATGTTTATCAGATTTAATTCTTACGCAATCACTCCTACGCTGCACGAGTGCACGGCATTTCATACAAACTGTCAAGCCCTTGTTTTTCGAAATGAATGAACCGATTTTAATGAAACTTCATACGCATAAGCAGGATACAAAGGTCTAAAAAGTTACTTAAGAACATAAGCTATCTTTTTTAAATAAGACATTTCGAAAATGTTCTGTAAACGCTCTTCTAAGTAATTATTAACACATTCATCTGTATTTATATGCCGACCGCTTACCTGAGATGTTGCCTGAGGTAGCTATGCGGTGAGGGAAGGGTGATAGATGTCACAAGTGGACGAATCATTGAGCTTTTGCATCACGTCACCACACCCCCCTCCCGCACCGCGTTGCTACCTCAGGCGACGTCTCAGTTAAGCGGTCGGCCTATAGGGCTATAGGAGGTTTCAACTTTATATCACATCACTTTTGCAACAATTATTGTTTGAATTACATTATTTAATTGTGATTCATCTACGAAAATTGGACAACTGAGGTTGATTTTTAAAATTAACCTCGGTTGTCCAATACAAAACATCTGGTGATGTAAAATTAGAATTTCGGATTTAAGTATACTAATCAAATCGAAGCATGAATTTTAGTGGCACTACAAATAGGCATTAGACAGGTACGTTTTCAGATCTATTTGTTTACATTTTCATCAGGTATTTTTCAAACAGACTATAAACTCGATAGTTTAGTAATGTACTCACGGGTTGTTCCTGCAACTCGCCCCACTCCTCGTTGTCCCAATCGTCCTCGCACAGAGCGGCGAGCGCGGGCGTCGCTTGCGCACTGCCGCTGCTTGGGGGCGACTTTACGCTTGCGCCGGTACCTAACGTAAATGAACAAATACTTTTATCAGAACTGTAATGAGGAAATTGTAACCCATTTTTCCTTAAAACTTACCATTCATCTTAAAAAAAGTAAAACACCACATTTGCGATACTATAGAACCTATAGGCATGTAATCGTAATTGAATACTTAAAGTTTATTATTAGGTTATCATAACCCATATTTATAATTTCAAAAACCTAAGGCTCAAATCACACCGAGATGGCAGCGAAGCGGCGAGCAGTTTCAGTGTCATATAATTTTAAACTTTATCTGCATTACTATAATACATAGTATCGCTTGAGAAACTTGAAAAGGTCGCGCGTCCGCCCGTCGCGCCGCGAGCACCATGACGACTCAAGTTTCTCAAGCGATACTATGTATAATAGTAATAAAGATAAAGTTTAAAATTATATGACACTGAAACTGCTCGTCGCTTCGCTGCCATCTCTGTGTGATTTGAGCCTAACTGGTTTATGTTCTTTAGAAAACTTAACAACCATGAAATTAGGCGTACTCAAACTTTTATATAGTAACATAAGATTCATTAATTGGTTTCAGATTGCCAACACAAAGCTGTGAATATCAAGAAAATTTGTGATAATTATTATAATATAAGATTGATAATGTAAGCAAACTGCTTTCGACCTTGTTTTATTTAACAGTGTATGGTAATATTATCAGTACGTATTCATCTAGAATTTTAATTATTTATGAAATAGTAACAATTGTTTATAATACATGACATATTTAAAGTATTCTTGAAAATAACCAGTTTCTAGAGAATATTCAAATTGTAAAGGTAACTAACTTGTTGTGTGTTGTATTGTATCGTAATCTTTATACTTTTACCGTACGGATACGTGCAAACGTGGTATTTGTGATGAATAAAATAGAGAATATCAAAAGAAATTGAGTACATTTCTATAATTTTTTAATCTGGTTTCCGTCGGTTAACTTTAAGATAAGCCCTCGCATCGTCGTCGTGTTTAATGAAAATCGTTCAGTGAAGATACCTGCGCTGGAGTCGATCTCTCCCCAAGCCGCCATGTCCCAATGGTCTGGGTCATAGTCGGAAGCCGACTCGCTGTGTTCCAGTGACGTCATTGACGTGACTGATGACGTCGTCGTTGACATACTGCTTGATGATGGTTGCTCTGTGAGAGAAGGGAATATTACAAATCTTTCTCTTGAATTAAAATAAATGAAGGGTTTTTAATGTTGGTATTTTCGACGTAAGCTGTTGCCACTCTGCCAAACTGCTTGCCTATGCTCACAGAGCCTATGCTTATGGGCCAGCGCAGAACGCGGGAGTAACTTATTATTATTATTATTCTATAACAACTGAAAGTCGGTTTTATGTACTATGGCATACGGCTGAAATTTCCGTCGTTCGGCGACTTTACGCGCCGCTTTGATTTTCAGCCTTTGCTATAATTAATAAAATCTAATTTCAGATGTTATGGAATAAGTCGCTTCGCCACCGGTCCGTCGGTCTGCGCTACAAGAAAAAAGTGTTCTGTAAATTAAAAACTCAACATTCTAAAGAGACATCTGCATCATGGATGGTGAGAGTGCGTAAGTACTTGTGCTTTGGTAAGTTATTATGACATAAGGTGAGAAAGGTGACATTTAAGACCGGTGTCTAAATATATCAGTATTCAGTGTAATTTTTTTTTAAAAAGTGTCAAAGCTTACCGAGGGAGCCAGGTTTAGAGAGCACAGACTTGGCATGCGACACACGAGCGGTGTCGGAGTGCGAGCGGTAGAACTTAGCGGTCACTGCCGTCACCGCCCAGCCCGCCCATGTCGCCGCCGCGTTGCTGAGGGACGGCGTCGCTGTGTGTACGTCCGCCTCTGTAAAATAAATGACGGTGAGTTTAGGTACGAAAATGGTTCGCAACTTTTAAATTAACGTGACGTAGGCGCTGTGCGTGTGCGCTGAACCAGAACTTTACGAGAATCTCGCGCATACACCCATTTTGAGCAGGGTTCACTATAAGCACAAACTTGGAGCATTCGACTTCCTACTTTAGGACGAAGTCACAGTTATATCACAGGAAGTTTCGGACATTTTATTGGTATGGGACGTTCTGTATAATGTTGGTTTATTCATACACTAGCTTTTGCCCGCGGCTTCGCCCGTGTGGTTGTCAGAAAATATACCACGGGAACGTAATCCAGGTTTATAAACTATCTGTGGTCAAAAATCTAAATCCGTTCACCCGTTTTTGCGTTCTTACTATTTGGTTATTATAATGCATAGAAAAGTCACAGCAAAATGTGAGAAGTGCACCAGTGGTATCTTACCCATTCCTTCCTTCAAACTGGGGTCTTCGGATACCTTCTCTAATTTGCCGAGAAAACCTTTTATAGTCCTAAAAGCTGCATCACGAACCTGTAAACAATTTTTTTTTATAGTATTTGTTCGTGCGAAGGTGGTGTGACAATCTAATATCATTTGCAGGGCCAACATGGCCAGAGATCGCACAAAAGACGAGATTTGGAAAAATGGGGAGGCCTTTGCCCAGAAGAGGGAAACAACATGGGCGAACAAAAAAAAAATTGTAAGTATTTGTTACATTTGGGGAATACCTACCGATCTTTTATCAATTAGTAACTTATCACATTAAAACAATACTTATTATTTTTTATCGGCGATAAAAATAATAAGTACTTATCGTTTCTTTTTAATAACAGAACTTTTATAGCCATTTTCATTACGTAACATGGAATTAAAAAAAAAATTACGTCGCTAAAAATAAGCAATAATAAAATGCAACCTACTTGTTTCTCCGGGTCATTAGTGAGGGGACATAACGCAGGCAGCACTCTATTCGCCACCTCAGCCAATAAGAAGTACTGCTGCGTGGCAGCTAGTGCCAACACCCCAGCTTGTCTCGCTGGTGGGAAGTTGTCCCGGGTAGAACGTACAAACGCTGACACTAGGACCTTCTGGCGGATTTGAGGATGCAAGTGCTGGGCTATCTTACCAAGGCAGACTGTTGTGTTGGTCCTGGGAAAATAGAGATTGTGTTGGGTGAAAATACTGTTTTTTTTTTAAAGCGGGATCCTTATTCTTATCGGAAGAGGAAAGAACTCAACTGGGTGTGAAATACATTACAAGCAAAAAAATACGGGACTATATTCGATCCTTTTAAATCAGCTTTTTGTTACTTCGTCATGCATGACTATTATAAGTATACAGGGTGTTCTGACAAACATTCTAAAGTTTTTATACCTAGCCTGAATTGTTTAACTTTATTGTGTGTGTTGTATGTATATGTGTTTTCCCACAGTAAAACAAAGGCAGCTCCGTCTTTATTCACAAAAAAAAAAGGTACTTGCCCATAAAGGGCTTAGAAGGTCCGTAGCATACCTACTGTCCCGCTATTTTGGTAAAAAAATATATGTTTTCTCTTTGCATTAATGTCAGCTATCGATTTACATAGATTTCCTGCGTGGCAGCCATTTTGAAAAGAAATCAAAATGGCGCGACAGTAAGTAGGCTCTATATAATATCTTCAATCCCTTTTACAATGGTAGTCACTTACCGAATGCCACCCTGGTCATCCTTAGCCTGTAGCCTAGCAAAGTGTCGCAGAACCTCCACATTGAGGTTATTGTAGTTAAGTTTGGACGAGAGGTGCACTATCGACTTGACCGTCTGCTCCCTGATGACGGGGTTGGTGTCCAAGAATCCGTGCACCACTTGAGGGAATATCTGGTCATTTACCTGCAATAGTAGTGATGAATGAGAATGATATGTGTAATTATATGCTGTTGGTGTATTTTATTCTTGATTTCTTAGTCTCTTGTGTATTCATAAATAGTTAATACATAAATAAATATTACTAAAGGAATATATACCTATATAGTCAAGGTGGATATCTACATTTATAAATGACGAGTGTGCGTGATGTCTTTAAATTTTATAGCGGAAACATCTTTGTTGATTGAAGATTAAGGATTAGAAATTAATGTTTGAAAATAGCTGTTTTACTTTTTTTACAGTTTAACTGTCCACAAAGTAGACACAATAGCTGTTTGTGTATGTGAGTATAAACGTTTGTAAACGCACCCACAATACAGGAGAAATTCCTAGTGTGGGGCAACGTTTTATTTAAAAAAAAAAAGTTAAATAATCAAGCTGAACCATATTGTGATTCATGGGTCAGTGTATAGTGCTTTTTGGTTTCATGAAATTTTGAACGAATTTCATGGAAAATACTTAGTATCTCCAAAAACACAACAGCACTCGGTTTTATGGTATCTATAGGTTCGTAAGTATGTATCAATAATACGTATGCTTGTTGCGTTAACAATAACGGAATTTCGTACACATCCGTATTAGATATGGCGAGTGAAAGACGCGTTTGTTTACAAAAGTGGGGCGATAAACCACAACAAAACGAGGAGTATCCAACTGCTTAACACAAATATGTTGGAATGAGGTCTTTCACTTTGAATTTTAAAAACAAACTGTGATACCTAACACTTTTTGCAACTGGTTGAATTATTAACCTGACATCAAATTTAGCACCCTAATTGCGTAACACACACACACACACACACACACACTATCAATCACAATTTGAATCATTTAGAAGGATATAGCTAGCTTCATATGTTTGAAATATTTGTCAGCTCAACAACAGACAGCAGACAAATTAAACAAACGCAATTAATGTTGTTGAACTGTTAAAATAAAAGCCATTGCTACTGGTAGTGTGTTACGCAATTACCCCACAGGTTTTAGATGATTTAATCAGATTTAAATATCAAAAGATATTCTACTTGGCTTGTGTTGGTAGTTTGCACAAAATATATGAGAACAGCCCATGCCGTGGTTAAAATATTAGCTACACAACCAGGTAGTGGTGATAGAGCTGACTGTCTAGGGCGCATTAACATTTTGAGGGACACTAAACGCCCACAGTTGTAATAACAATAAAACGTCCATTACCCCTACATACATTTAAGTATCAAAGAAAACGATGTAAATATTTACGTACAGTGGAGTTCTGTAAATGCATAATGAATTGGTCCAGTTGCTGCAGCAGTCGGGATCGCGTTGTCCTGTCATTAGAGGCAAACAGCTTTATTACGCACGGCACTATTTGCTTCTGATAGTCCGCATCGTCTAGCAGTTTACCCAACTGGAATAAGTACAAATAAATTAGATCACTTTTATAAATTAAGCCTGCTTTACACAACGCGATTAAATTGCCTGTGCTATACCATAAGTTATATATAGAGCAGTGGTGGCCCAGAGTGATAAAGTCCACGACTTACAAGTTGTAGGTCGTAGGTTCGAACCCAGACAGGCGTTTTACTTTGTGTAAATTATTTCATCACCACTGTTCTCAAAACGGTGAAGGAAAACTTCGTGAGGAAACCGGCATGTTCTAGAACCAAACAATCTAAGACCTGTGACATCTACCAACTCGCACTGAGCCCATGTGGCTGATTACGGCCTCCCCTCTCACAGAAAGAGGTGGCCTGTGTCCAGCAGTGGGACCATTATAGACTGATTATACCATAGTTGAAGCAACAATAATGTAGTACCATCTAAACAGTGTTTAGGCGATGCAAGTCATTCGTTGCTTCACTTTTGTTGTATGCCACAGGTCTTGCCTGTGGCATAAAATAAAATTTTCGTATAAATAGGGCTTTAGAAATTTAAGAAATGAATTAAGTACTTATATTACTAGGCAAAATAATTATCAACATAAGGATCTTGTTTCTTGAAGCGATTATTATTTATTCAGCTGAAGCAATGTTTTAATATTTACTTACACAAGTATAATTTGTGAGAACACTTGCTCTTACTCTTTAATGGAATAATCAAGAAGCATTGTTCCACTTATAAATTCATCTGACAAGCCAAATTAACAAGTGGTCCAAATGTTTATTGATTAGTGTCCTACTTTCCTAGACACAAATTGTTGTGAAGGTCAGACTAAAATTCTGGTATTTAGTTGCATTTGGTTAGACTGGAAGCTAACCTCAACATAGTTGGGAAAAGGCTAGGCAGATAATGATGATGGTATAGATCAGTAGAGTTGATTATTATTACCTTAAACATGGGCGCCAAAACGAATGACCCAGCGTCTCCATAATGGAATGCTGTCAACAGCTGCGGCAAGATCTTGTGGACACACACAGCTTCTGGAAAGCTGTCCAGGTAAGAACTCAGTGTGGAGAAGAATTTGCCTTTCTCCACTTTGTCCTTGATTTGTATCTCTTCAAGAAATAGCATAGTGTCTATCAGATCATTTTTGAAGTAGCCTCCTAGTTTTCTACACCTGAAATTATTTGAGTGGAATATTTAGGGCCTATTGCACAGTTTCCGAATCCAGCGAGCTAATAAAAAAAGTGCAAGAGAATTTGTGCAAAATTTATCCAGAGATTGTGAAACAGACAAAACTTTGGACCCATGAAATTGTTCTTTTACATCAATTTTATGTGACAATAAATAAATAATCAAAGAATAGACTACCACAATCGCCATACTTCCTAGATAGGCTGGTAATCATATTTGTTGTTTTAAACAGAAACAATTAGCAAGAACTGCTGTCAATCTTGATTTTGCTTCACATAGCACTGTTCCACTCTTGTGCCAAAGCTTCCCCCAAGTTCGTTCAGGAATATTCCTGCTTACCTTGTAATAATATCAGCAGGATTCGGCCTGGATGCAGGGTTAGCACTGACCAGTTCACAGTATAATGTGCATAGCTGCTTTGGTATGTTGTCAGTAGTTTTCAGTGCTGGTTGGTTCTTTAGGGGTCCATCATATGCCTCCCATATTAGACACCCTAAGCCCCACATGTCTGAGGAGCTGTTAAAAAAGACAATAATAAGTAAAAATTTGTCCTCTGCCTAACCCTTTGGGAAATAACAGGCATGATGTTATTGATTAATTATACAGACTTTTGTCACAGATATTATGCATGGGTGGAAATCGTTAAGCCATTGGTCCCGACTTTCATTTGTGGATCTTTGACAGTCGTTACAGGTAGTCAGAAGCCCGAAAGTCTGAGAACCAGTCTTACCAAGGGGTATCGTATTACCCAGTAACTGGGTTGTGGAGGTCAGATAGGCAGTCACTCCATGTAAAATACTGGTATTCAACTGCATCCGGTTAGACTTGAAGCCGACCAAAAAGGCTAGGCAGACGATGAGTAGATAAGATAATAATTATTAAGTAGTCAGTTAAATACTTAATAAATAAGCCAACTCATAAACATGCATCATTCACAGTAATTGTGTAATGATGCATATTTTTATGAGTTGGCTTTCTTTACATTTACTTAGTTTTGTTTTTAAGATATTTTCTAGGCAATTTAAAATTCAAATTGTTGATTGTTACAATGTGCTCACAGATCAAGAACAACCATAGATCAATAGCAAATTTGTAAAGAGTCCGCAACTTCATACTAACCACTTGGTAACTGTTTTCAACTTAGTAGGATCCTTCTTCTCAGGAGGATCATATATTTCAAGTGCTGGCAATATTTTGATAGGTATAGGGTTGGCTGTATCCGTCCCTTGGGCCGTGAGAAACTCGAAGCCACCCAGTTTCCATTCTCCCGCTAAAGTGACAAACACGGAGTACAGGCACACATTATTGTGCCTCATATTGCCATCGTTATTTAAAAATGATAATGCTCTCTGTAACATGAAGAATGCCAGATTATTATTGCTAGTAAAATGATTCATACACTGTTAGCAGCCAATCATAGCCAAGCATCAATTTATTACCCATACTTTTTATTGATGATGCAATCCCTTAATTAAGCAAAATAAGGTATATTAACTTTTAACGGTTTGTTATTAACCCTAGTGTGGTTACTTACAGTGATTTGAAATATGCCCCATGAAAGAAATAACTCTTTCTGTGGGCCTTCAAGTTTCGGTTCCTCTAAGTGCGTGGCTAGAGGCTCTACATACTCAGTAGCTACATATAAAAATTTCTCAGTTTCACAGCTATCTAAATAATGTAAAAGGCTAGGGTGTCTCATAGTCTTTAGTTTCTTTAGGGAGGCCTTAGCTATGTCAAAAAGTGTCTCAGAATGCTTCTGAACGTCGAATAAAAATATTGATACTTCATCCTGCGTGCCTCTCTTCTTGCCCTTGTGTAGTGTCCACACACTTCTATCCTCTAATCCAGGCACAGGATCTCCTATTTCGTAAGGAAAGTCCTTCGTAGGATCCCGAGAGAAAAAAGACCACATTTTGAACTATTAATTATTTTTCACGACCTATACACATATCTTTCTATATAATCCACTACAAGTGGTGTGCAAAATACCATAATCTTTAGGAATATATAATTACAGATGTGGATAATAAAATTACGTGTTAATTTACAAAATAAAAATATAAATTATTTTTTAGTCACTATTCACAAAGTGGTGACAAATGCAAATCTGACAAGTGACAACACACGATCACAGAACACTATTACTCCTAGCGGAGCACACGATTTACAGATTATAAAAGGTAATGCGATGCGCCGTTAAAAAAATACGCAAATTAGAAGATAGACTGTAACAGAAATAAAATAAGTAATATCAAGTAATTACAAAGCCATTCTGCTAAACTGATTTATTTGCGGGATGATGGTGCCTTTATAATAAAATAATGTGGATGGATTCCAATCGGAATTTTCAGAATGGTGCATCACTATCTTCAATCTTGTCATTGTCAGCTGTGCAGCGTTTCAGGTTAGACACAAGATTTTACTATATTTAGCATCGATGTTGATGACAAAATTGTAAAATGATTAAATACTTCCTGTCTGTTCTGTCAAGTCAAAAGTCAAAATCAGTCAAATATTCAGTGTGCAGTCAGAGTAATAGTTTGTTTTTTAAATTTTCTGCACGATTATGACTTATTAAATAAAGGAATTGAATAAGAGCAACAAAAGCAGTTTCGAAAGTATCACAATTTCCTTTTATCACCATGTCTAAGTCAGTTGCTCGGTTAAAATCTATGAAGAAAGTTGCAGATAAAGTTGACCATTCTTCTAAATTAAGAACCAATATCCCTGCTGGTATGGCTGCGGCAGGACCTCCTTTAGGTCCTATGCTTGGTCAAGTACGTATTTCTTCGTTATAAAGTATATTTGATAAGATATCCAATGTTGTAATCATAACCTATATTTTTATTTACTTCAGCGTAATATCAATATAGCAGCGTTTTGCAAGGACTTTAATGAGCGCACGGCGAACATAAAGTCTGGTATACCTTTGCCGACGAGAGTGAAAGTGAATGCTGATCGTTCCTATCAACTTGTTATTCACCAACCTCCAGCTTCGTATTTCCTAAAGCAAGCAGCTGGTATTAGTAGAGGTGCTATGGAACCTGGTAAGTTACCCTTAGTGATATCAATAGAAAGTTTTTGTTCTTTAACAGGACATGAAAGTCAGATTTTGTTTTTTTTACTTCAGGCATCTTTTTCTTTTTTGCGTGAAAAGTGAGATCTATCATATTTTTGATATTTCTATTACTATCACTAGAAGTCTCGCACAGACTTAAAATAACATTCTTTAAAAAAAAAAAATATATAAACTCTTTTTTATTCCTCTTTTCAGTCAAGGAAACAAGTGGAAAAATAACATACAAGCATTTGTATGAAATAGCAAAAATAAAGTCACAAGACCCACCACTTGAGTGGAAATCTTTGGAAGAAATATGTGTCATGTTGATAGCCACAGCAAGAACTTGTGGAATAGAGATAGTCAAGGATTTGGACCCAAAGGTATGAATATGTACTTGTCTTTTAAGGAAAGAACATTACATTGATAGGTCATCAATATTCTTGGATAATTGTCATCAACCCTTTTTTTTTTTAATTCCGTTTTATCTAGCTACCTGCTGACAGTAACATTTAAAAGAAATAACTTTTAGAAAAATATAGATTAAGAAATAAAGAATAGTAACAATAAAAAAGTTTCAAATAAATAAATTCATGAGACAATATTTTTATACAATAAAGAAGAGGCATTAACATGTACCTAAACTTTGCCAAGCCAGATGGTAAAAAAAAACTACCATTTATTATAATGGTCATCAAGTAGGTCCACACTAAACACTGGATATTTGTGGGCTGCAATGATTTTATGTTACTAATGGCCTGAGATGATGGACAATTTGTACGCGGATAATATTTCTCCGCGGCGATAGAACGTATGGAAATCTATGCAATAATGCACACAAAGGACAAGGACTGCTGGGATTTCCATACATTCTATCATAGTTGTGTAGACCTAGATAACGCAAGTATCACGATCTGTATCAAAACCAAGCGGGCCATTTTTTTACTACCTACGATGACGTCACAAGCACTAATTAAGTGATGGGAAAATAAAATTGATGCAATGACGCCGCCGCGTGCGGCACCCGTCTCGCCCCACCCCCGGGGCCTAGCGCCAACGCTCACGCTCACCCAGCCAGCAGGACACAGGACTGAGCGCGAAAGTGGCGGCTTACGATTTTTGGCACGCGAAGTAGTCTCTCTTCAGTTATCTAGATGTATCTATATCTGTGGTGTAAACTGTGCCAGAAGCATGGTTTTCGGTATTTTATTACAATCTTAACTATTTCCAGGAATATGGCGAGTTCCTTGAAGAGAGGAAAAAGGTTGTAGAAGAGCAAAAGAAGGAGTTACGAGAAAAACGAGAAGCCAAGATGTTGAGAACAGCTTAATTTTATAAACTTAATACTTACAATAGGTAGTGAATGTTACTAGGGACTAGCTTGAGATATAAGATATCAGTTTTATTTATAGTGTTTTATTTTAAACTATCTTCTGCCCTCGACTTTGTTGGCGTGGAAGTCGTAAGTTACACAATATGCTAAAATAACAGCCACATTTTTATAAAATTCCCTTGGCCCCCGACCCACCGCGTTGTATCGCATCGCCCGCCCGCGCTTTTACTGCGTTTTCGCTTAGCGTTCTTTCTGACTTTTTTCTTTGTGCTTCAAAGGGTCATAGCGTGATGTTAAATAGCCTTCTTCAAGAATTACGTAGGCTATTAAATGCAAAAAGAATTTCAAAGCTGACTGGTAGTTTCAAAGATTAGCACGTTCGATCTATGAACGTAAACTAGGTTTGGCGTGATGGTATTTAGGAATCGTAGCAGGTGATGTTCCGTAGTTTATGCCTACCCCCATCGGAAGAAGGCGTGAGTTTATGTATGTATGTAAAGTCAATTCAAATGTGTTTCAAATTGATGTTATTTCAATTTAAACAAATATAAACTTTATTTTAATAGTAATTAAGTTCATTTCAGAGTGACTAGCACTATTGAAAAAGTTATAAAAATGTTTGAAGTTGTAGCGTAAACTGTACTTTATTGTGTATTTTTTTTCCATTAATTCATATTTGTTTACATTTTTGGATAATAAGTGAACAGACTATACCAGCTTCTGCCCGCGCTTCGTGATTTTTTTGTGCCTGTAATCTCCGCGCAAGTTCTAGCAATAAGTTTAAAAAGCTTTATCGTAATCGGATTAACGGTATGGTACCGCATAAAATACGGACAAACAAACAAACATTGATTTGTATATAAGGTGGCAGGGACCCGCAACCTGTTACTGTTACCTGTCAGGACATGATTCTGAATCGCCCTGGGGCCCCTGGGGGGCATGTGCTGGATTCCTGGTTTCAGTTTGCGCGTCGATGTCCTACCACCCTGTATATTAAAGAAGAAGATATACAAATGAAACAAGGATATACCCAAAATTTCTTTATTAATCATCTAAATGAACATGCCTTTGTGTAGTTCACCTTACGTTTAAGACATAGGGATAATTTGCAGATGCAAAGTGTCAAAGAATATTGTCGAGTTCAAAGTTTTACTAAATAACAAAGCCTTTATGTAAAAGGCATTATGTAATCAAAACATGGCACAGATAGGCATTAAAAAATTTGCACAGAACAAGTTTGCTTCCAAAGGTAGATAGTTCGTCATAAGACTAACTTATTAACTAAGTTAGAGATTTACACAAGGAACAACTAAGATAAATTATGTACATCATATACATATCAGTCTACAGACATATAATCTATCTCTAAACGACAATGTACATTTATAGATATACCCACAACACCTAGAACCATATCACTTTGTGAGCACCCATATGACATAACTCCATATAATAATTTAAACTTCGATAATTGTAATCAGTAACCACAAACCGAGCAAGACATCTTACAAGGAACATTTACAACTATCAGTATCACATATTAGACAGTCTCTTAAGAAGTTTCCTTAGAGTACAAACAAAAAAACTTAAAAAATAAAATTTGAAATCTCTTTATAAAAATATGCATTAAAAATATGCTTCTTTAAATCCTTAAAAGTAATCAGGCGTTTACATTCTTACCTACAAGACAGAAAAATAAATATTTTTAACTTTTAACCTAATACTTGGATAAGTATAAGACGGATTATGCAAGCGATGGTAACTTGTGCATAAGATAAATTCGTGTTAGAACCTCTATGCTATAGAAATTATTATTATGAGTGTCGTAACTAAAACCTACACATTTGTACCTACTGTAAACAAAATTTTGTACTTTTGTTTGAATACTGTTCACAGATCATTAAGTGCGTGTACCAAAAAGTCATTGCCAAAGGTAGAATATTACAGCCATCGAAAAGTAAAGATATCAGCAGGGTATGTTAGATGTGTGCTCGGAGCGCTTCATTCTGGGTGAGTTTGGTAACACCTCTGGCAACTCTGTGACCTTGTCAATCGTGAAGTCTGGCAGATCGGAAGACTCCATGTCCTTTTGCAGCGGAATCCACACCGTGCCTCCTAGTTCAGCTTCTATTCCTCCCTGAAAAGGAAAAAACAGTGATTTTAAGATAATTTATGCACAAGTATAAAAACCGTAGATACAAAGGCGGACATAATACCTTAAGCCCTTTATACACACGTTTTTCTTGTCGGGAAAATAATACGGTTTTGCCGTGAAAAATTATGGTTGATTCGCCGTGTGTAGGCACGGTCATCAGTGTTGTATGGATCACTATGGTAGAAGCTTAATTTTGACGACACGGCGCCGGCAGCACTACGGCACGGCGCCGTGGCCGTATGCGCGTGTACAAGCTCACGGCTCAGGGTTCACCCGATTATTATACGGTTTGGTTAGCGCACCGTACAATAATGAAACCGTGACGTACATAAAGGGCCTTAAAGCGCTCTTTTCTAAGGGCAGGGATAATATTTGGTAAGACTAATATAAAAAAAACAGTTGTGTTTAACAATCTGTCATCACTTTTCTGTTCGAAACGTGGAAGGCAGAACTTTAAACAATGTTACGATTGTTGGCGTGGGCTCAACAGCGTAAAATCGATGCTCTCGCGGTGCTGCCATGAAAGGTATGTTGCTTATCGCCCTGCGAACCAAGGACGTTGTTATGGTAACGACCTTGTTTACAATTCGTTTTCAAGTCTTGACTCTTGCGTAACCGCGTACCTAATACTTTGAAATATATATTACTAGCAGCTGTTCTCGCGAATTCGCCTGCGTGTATTTTGTATTTCATATATCTTAATACAAATATCCAGGATGAAAAGTTGCATGTGACTGCTCCTAAAATACCCTAGACTGATAAAATTTTAGTTTTATCTAAATTTGTTAATAAGTCGATCGGTTCAGTGGTTTTTGCGTGAAAAGGTAACAGACTAGAGTTACTTTCGCTTTTACTTTCGTGGGTGGAGCGGAAGGGAGTGTCAGACTCTTACTGACTAAAACCCACCCGTGTTCCTTCCTTAGCCCGCTCCGGCTTCCGGGCCAGCGGTAACCCTTTCGGACAATCCCGCTGACCATCTGCGTAGCCTTGTCCTAACAATGTTGGGGTCGACTTCCAGTCTAACCGGATGCAGCTGAATACCAGTATTTTACATGGAGCGACTGCCTATCTGACCTCCACAACCCAGTTACTGGGTAATACGATACCCCTTGGTAAGACTGGTTGTCAGACTTTCGGGCTTTTGATGACCCGTAACGACTGTCGTGAACAAGTCTACAATATAAAGTGATTATTTTGCTCTAATCGAAATAATAGAACAAAGATTACTGACCTTGATATCAGTTTCCAGCTTGTCTCCAACCATGATGCACGTGCGAGGCTCGACGTTGAGCATCTTGCAGGCCTCCAGGAAGATGTGCTGGTCGGGCTTCTCCCACGGCAGGTCGCCGGACACCAGCAAGCAGTCGAAGTACTTGCGGACCCCTAGCCGTTCAATCTTCTGCCACTGGGCCCGAGACGGCCCGTTCGTGATCAGACCGAGTAAGTAATCCTCCCTGTCCACATTTATTCACCAGCCTTTGGTTATTTCTAGCTGCCTTTCATGCTGAAACTCAGCACATGATACAACAAAGCCAAATGGTCTTGCATACTGCAATTGTTTCAGCAATTAACGGAACTAAAATTATAGTTACGATGTCTGTAGCCGCACCAGCGAGGTTACGACTCTCGTGTTTCAACCAAATGAAACGCAAATATGTACTATTGTTGAAACATGAAAGGCTAATCATTGCAGTTTAGCAAGAGAATTTAAGATAACACACACACATCATGGAAATTGGCACATTACTTCAAGTGCAATTCATACTATCAATATAAATTCCACAGGAAATAAAAATAAACTTAGAAACTAGGGATACGCTATGTTGAGAAAAGATTGAATAAATTAATGTTTATGATATTTTAGTAATTTATGAAGTTATCTCAAAATAGCATATTTATTTAGGTTTAAAAAGACAATGGAGATACTTTTAATAACTGAATCAATGTTATAACTACTTCGGATTATGCAAGAGGGAAGTATTGATACATTTCTAATAAATTCCAAAATTATCTCCATTGTTTAACTGAATTTTCTGAGGTAATGTATTACCTTCGCCGTGATGTACTCCCTCATATATTTTACAAATACAATTCAAACCTAAGTGTTGCGCACGCGGCGCCCCGAGTTTACTCACTCGTTGAGCAAACACTGAACTGTTGAAAAACAAGTCATTTATTAGCAACATGCGCTCAAAGCCAGCCCAATACACTTGCAAAGGCATCTGTGAAGTATCTAACATTACTTTTTGTGCACAACGTTGTTGTATCTATGTCTCCTGATTTCTAAATTTACTTTTAAATACCACTGCTTTTGAGCTATTACTGTTTACAAGTGTCAAATTATGCCTCCACAATGTTTTGGTCCTGATTTTGTTATGATATTGACAAATCAGTATTGCGCTGATTATTCATAGTCTTATGTGGCATGCACGATCCAATGAGAGTTACGAATAATAATCTAAAAATACTCGTTACATTAGTGAAAATGCGAAGTGGGCAGGACGTGAGCGATGCTAAACATGAAACGCTTCTGAAAAATGACCAAAACAATTTAGTACCACATAACACCATGCACAATTTAAGTGGTAGCTGGTGAATTGTTCTGAGATCAATCGTTATTTAAATAAAAAAAGAAAGAAAATAACAAAATAATTCATTTCAATACACAACTGCCATCCTGCATTCCCAACAGGGTTAGGTAGAGGTCGTGAAAGTATTTTCTTATCACAGTTAAGCTTTACTCCTCTCAATCTTAGAACAACGTTTGTTTCCGCTATAATTGCAGTAATTTCTTTGTTTTATATTGACATAGACTTGGCCAGAGAAGTCAGTATAAAACACCAAAGAAATTGCCAGTTAAAATTATTTACAAATAATAATAAATAACATAAAATTACATCATGGAGAAATATTTTTGTTAGTACGGTGATATCCCATGGTCAATATTTCTTCATAACATGTAACTAATGTAAATAAAATGTAACCAACGTACCGCAGTGTCTCCAACAGGTGTATTACTTCCTGTGTTAGAGCCAAACATTGAAACCTTAATTTTACCCATTCGGTTGATATATTTTCTGTAAAAGAAACAAATTGCACTGCTTGAGTAACTGTGTATGTAGGAACAGTAAACGACACTACATTAGAAAAATAACGACAGTTATTGTGTAATATAGTTGAAATTACTGAATGTTAAATAGATTACATTGCTTTGTATTTATCGTGAAATAACGGAATTTATTATATATGTTTAAACTAGCTTCTGCCCGCGACTTCGCGTGAAATTTCTTGTACCCCCACCCCGTCGCGTCGCAACACTTCGTATTCGCTTACCGTTCACTCTGAGTTTTTTCTTTTTGCTCGGCTCCTAAGGGTCATAGCGTGATGTTAAATAGCCTATAGCCTTCCTCAAGAATTGGGCTATCAAATGCAAAAAGATTTTTTTCAAATCTGACCGGTAGTTCCTGAGATTATCGCGTTCAAACAAACAAACTCTTCAGCTTTATTATTAGTATATAGATAAAAAACTCTATGGCCCATAACTCCTTAATAGGTACCAACTCTTAACATCTTACACACGTGATAACTTTTAAACGAAATATCCGATTGAGATGAAACAAAAAGTATTTTACTTCTTCATAAATACTCTTGATAACATAATGCTTAATTTCGATAAAGATTAATATTACGATACATATTTAACGTAGTTTTTTTTTCTTCAGACGATTTAATAATTATTTTGAACACAAAATCGGTTATTGTGATTAAACCATGATAGCTAGATATATGTTCTCGCGGACTTTTTTGTAGGTCTTAATGGGCTCTACAAACCCGTAGTACATCATTTTGTTCTATTGTCAATAGTTTTTGCAGCGCACGCAAAAATAGGTTTTCGATTTTACACCTTGTGTTACAAAATAGCAATTTTATTACGGATCCCTAATTTTGAACAAAAAAAAATAGCCTATAGCCTTCCTCGATAAATGGACTACCCAACACTAAAAGAATCATTCAAATCGGACCAGTAGTTCCAGAGATTAGCGCGTTCAAACAAACAAACAAACTCTGCAGCTTTATAATATTAGTATAGATGTAGAAAAGGTTATAAGTTATAACCGTTATTTGACTAATGTTGTAATAAATGGAGCATAGGAGGCACATACATAATTTTGGCAATTTGAAGCAGAACCATCTTCACATCGAACAGCATTTTTTTTAAGAGGACAAATTACTATCTATGCATTATGGCTCAAGTAGTTAGATACAGTTATTTTCTCAGAAGTTGGACGCTTCCTTAAATGAATAGTGTGTACTTAATGGGCTCGCATTCGCACAGGATATCCAAGTATAGGACTAGGAGCATCATCGCTGTAAATGTGGCGCTATCTAAACTTACTCCACGCATACACGTGCGGCTTGCCATGAAATGTTTATAAATTGTGTACAAATGGGTGAAAAACTCCTTGGCACACGCCCGGGCGTCGAATTCGAGACATGACGATATCGTTTTGCTGTCTGATGCTCCACTAGCTGTGACACAAAACCGTCAACTACCTTTCAATACTTACTTGTAACAATGCAAAAACATTAACTCATAAACGTTGCTTAAAGTTAAGTAGTGATTAGCAACTGTTTAACCATACATTTTTGACGTTTGAACGTCACTTAACTTTTATTATCGTTTATAAATAAACCCCTTAATTAGTTCACAATATCTTAAATCTCTCTGTATCAGTGTAAGCTCAGCAATAAATAATTTGTACTACATAATTCTTAGTTGTTTTTTTTCAGTTTTCCCAATCGTCACGTCATTTCCATTCATTACGCGGTGTCTTTTTACAATTATTTATAGCTTCGGCTACTGGTTGTTTATAAATCTCTTGTGTACGCCCACGCTTAGCAACGTAATGGTAACATTTTACGTAGAAGATGGAAATATATGATCACGCAATACAAGTGTTTGATGTTGACATTAATAGAAGGTGTAGTCTGTTCTGCTAAGTCATTGGAGGTACTTGTAGGTTTGTACTTTCGTTCGGACGTAGCAGACGTAGAAGTGCATTTACATTCTAGGCTCCTTGCCAAGTCTAATCGTAAAAACTATTTCGCCGAAGTATACGGACATGTCGGTAATAGACGGCGCACTCTCTTTGTCACCGTTTGGCACATACAAGTGATGTAGATGTTAAACAATGTAATGTAGGTGTCTGTCACTCTACATACTTACAGGTGCTTAATGAAGTTATTGGGAAATGATTCTGTGACACATCAAAGAAGATAATGTATTAATAAGTCTGCCTTGTCTACCTACATTGTGCACAAAGCGAAATCAAATAATTACGCCATGTTTCATGCGCAAATTATTATAGAACGCGTCTGAGTAAAAGGAACTGCAGTATAGTGATGCATTTTGAATTTAATTTCTGAAATTCACAAAATGAGCATGACTGGCTAAGTAATGCGATGTTACCTTGAGTTCTGCTGACACTCAAAAGGAATAGAGCATGACGATGCACATAAACAAGTGGAGTTATTTGGACAAATTCTGTAATATAGATTTTACTTGTGCCAAAGGACATAATGTACTTTCATAACATGTAGGTTTTGTGTAAAATATCTGCGTTGGAATAATTTCAGATTTCAATATAATTTCGTGTTTAATGCATAACATGATTTACTAACTGCCTCCAAGGCTCTTTTCGCGTGTGAAATGTTAATAGTTTCGTATACCTACTTACATAATAGGTGTATCCTTTCACAGTTATTTTACATACCTACCTCTGATTTTGCATCACAGTGATCTTTATTGTCTTTGCTATAAGGTTGGTAATCATAATTCTATGGGTTGCAGGTAAAATAACTGTGAAAGGGCTGTAGATAGAAAAATGCAGCTACTGACAGGAAGAGATCTACCTCTGCCTGTCAGAAGCTAGTCGATTGAAAAAGGAGCATTACAACATGCAAAATATAACAAATCCAAAATTCAGAGTTCTAATTACCTAGTTTACAAAACCACTGCCCGAGCCCAGGCATCGAAGCCAGGTTTCCCCATTTAGCAGTTGTGCTTGTGACCACTAGACCAACGTTATATATGCTAAAAAAACTGGCACTGGCTCCAGGAGTGCCGACAAAAGTGAAAACAAAACACAAACAGAATACCTACTTTGCCATCACTCACTGACATATCGGATATATTTTAAAACCGAGTACATCTCGAGGACAGCCGAACACATCCGAAGCGGTGGCGGTTACGGTAGCAGTGGCGCCGTGGCGCGAGTTCAATAGTTTTTTCCCCATCTCAAAAAACGCACAACAACGCGCTTATAGAAGTTTTCATTTAAAAAAAAAATATGATTAATACTAACTGGCGATATGTCTATAGTTCTTTGGCAGGCAGTTTCGCCATAGGTGAGCCGGCCACTCATCGAGGGCGTACGTGTCATCATCGGGGCGGGCTCGGAAGGCTCGGAGGAAGTTGGTTCCGCTCTCCAGTGCAGCTTCCTGAGTCAGCCCATATTGCTGCTGCAGAATCTCTATAATCTGGACAATAATAGGACAGTTAGAACATCCCTACTATTTAAAAGGGTTTCCTTAACAAAAAACAACGTTAAAATATGGTGGCAACATCATTTTGGATGCAATTATGTACAGACGCCAGCACATCAAGCTACTACAATCTGTCAAGTTTCTTTAATAGATTTTCAACTTTATCGCTATAGCATAAGGGTCAAAGTTGATTGGGAAAATTTGACAGTTTCGGGTAGCTTGATGTGCTGGCGTCTGTACTAGTCCATTTGTCGAGTGCGGTGATTATGATGATGCTCCTTCATCCTGAGGCCTTAAGAAAATGCGCTTAAGGCAGTTTTAAATAACTTTCATAAGCGCATTCATTCATGTTTAGTAATCGATGTTTCATGTCCATTGTCCTTATTGACTAAGTTCATTGGAATTGGAAATCGGACCCGCGGGGTAATTGCGTAACACACTAGCAATGGTTTTCATTTTGCCAGTTTAACAACATTCATTGCGTTATTTACGTTATGGAGCAGACAATTTTTTTGAACATAATGAAGCAATGGATTAGTAATATCCTTCAAAATGATTCAGATTGCAATAAATTGTAAGTGTGTTACACAATTAGGGTGTTGGTTCCCAATAATACTGTACTTCTACGATTACTATACAAAGGCGTAAGATTACTATACAAAGGCGTAATTTTACTATACAAAGGCGTAATTTTACTACAGCTAGGTACGTGAAAAGCTGTGAAGCATATTCGATAAAGAACCATGTGTTTTTGTGCACTTGACTTGGCTTGCTTTGGAGTGGTTTGTTTACTGTGAGCTTTGTTAAGCTGGAAACTTCTTTTAAACCAAGAATAAACAGATATCATGCCTGACACGAAAGGTGACCTGTCTGCTAATCCGACATAGATCACCGTCCCATTATAGCATGTTCTTGGGCAGAGCATAAACAAGGTTTCATCTAAAATATGAATGTTGTTAGTTTGTCCCAACAATGTAACGTTTGACCTCATTCCAGAAAAAAACTCCAGCGGTTCCACTCTATTCTCAAGGAAAGGCGAGTAAAATAAATAAGTACCTGCCTAGGTAAATAAGGATTGTGTCGCAAGTTTGTGCAAGACGTGCACATGCACTTATAATCTACCTAGTCATTAAGTTTCGTCATAATAAGAGTGCCGAATAATCTACCACAAGAGGCCCACGTTACTTTAAATGAACATAGTGTCTGTCAGTACCTAGTATGACGAAAAATATGAAGTGGGAAGATGTGATGTAAGCTATTTTACTTGTTCCACTGCTTTTATTAGTTCGGCAATCTCACATTTCCTGTAATTCAGTTTATTTTGTTAAAAATCTCCACATGTTCTGTGACATTTGTATCTAAGGAAGTGTCTGCTCCAGGAATAGCTTCGGGTCAACGTTCCTAGCTAGCGTGGCGTGGTTCACTCACCTGCCGTTTGGCAGTTGGCACACTGCGCGTGAAAACTGATACCGCGCGGTTTAATGAGTAAGGATCACTCTGTGCAATCTCATGCCTCATCTACGGAGATTAGATGTTATCTATGACATTCTATGTACTAGGTGCGCTGTTCAAAGGAAAAGTGTTCTAAGTATTTGTGAGTTGATCTAAAGTTCTAATTTTGACTGTGACTGTGCGTGTGTGTGTAGCTTTAGTAGAAAATCTTTTGTTTAGAACTTTAGAACATTGCGTTTAGTACATGCCTTTGGGTACCTACTTTCTACAAGATTAAATCAAAAATAGACTTCAATTCACATTAAAAACTTTATTGAGTACCAAACAATATTATTGTTATCCAAAAAAAACAGAACTAGTAAGTAGCCAATCAAATAAAATTATGTACAGTACAGTAAGTTCTTAAAACAATTGAAGCTGTGAACAGTTAATATCTAATTAAAAGAATCATACAGTAATTACAAAATCAATTTTAAGTACTTTGTTGTAAAAATGTATTTTATTGTAATGCTTATATGTATTTTGTATGTGTTATATAAAAACTAGTAGGTATTTTACCTACCTATTAATTTAAATAATAATTTAATCACCAAACAATTTTTTGCCTAGTTCCATTAATCTGTGATTCCTGCACATCTTAAGTGCACCAGCTTTCTTTAAGACTGGGATAACAGTTTCATTGGAATCTACTAGCCTACAGAGGAAGTCCTCAAAAGCTGACTTCACATTGGGTGGGAGAGTGCCAACTTTGACTTTAGTCAGCATTTCAGCAATGCCCTGAGCCCAACCACTCTCTATGGCAAACTCTGATATCCATGGCACCATTTCAAGAACTCCACTCATAGTCTGCATGCCCAAGAACCACAGGTCAGCTATTTCATTCCAGTGTTCTTTGTAACTCATTGATACTACTAGGGCAGTGGGGTCATTTGACTCATCAATGTTGTAAGCATCCCACAGGAATCTGATTGTTGACTGGATGTATCTGCATATAGAGAAGTCATTCTTCTTCACTTTACTAGCTTGTTGTTTTAGTAAGAGTAAGCCCAGCACTGCCAGATGTCCATGGAGAACTAAGTTTTCAGGTATGTCCTTTAGTTCTGGTAAGTCATTAAAGATGAACTTGAGTAGGGTGTTGAACAACATACTCGTTTCAACCACTTTGGGAGCCAGCACTGTCAGGTTCATGAAAATATTGCAAAGGCTCACCATGGCTGCTCTAGAATCCTTCATATCTTCTAATACTTGAGGGTCTAGTTCACGAGGAGGCAAATTTTTAACTTTTCCCCTCTCAGATTTAGGTACAAGTGGTTTCTTGTAATGTACAATTGACCAGTGGAAACACATGGCTTCATACAGAATATCTTCTTGTTTAAGGTTTAATACTATATCTCTCGCCTTGTCTTCAACTACCAAGTGGCACAGAGCTGGCAACATCAAGCGGAGTAGATCAATCTGCCCCATTAGATTGATGTCGGTTTCCATAGCTTCACCTTCAGACTTGTTCTTTTCAGCCATCTTCCTGGCTCTGTGGGCATGGAAAGAGTCATTTGCCAGGGAGAAAATGAACGGCAGCAAGGTGTATATTTGTTCCCTCATGGCTGTTGTTTCTTGAGCTATCCAAGCAACCAGTACTCTGACCATCGCACAAACATAAACTTTTTCAGTGTCAGGTAGTTTGTCTTTGTTCTTATCATTGGATACTTTAGTCAACATGGACACAATGGCATTGAAGGCACCCTTGAGACCTGTGTAAACAGATTGCTTCTCTTTCTGTTCCAAGTCCAGTTGATCCGTGGCCATGTAATTAATAGATAATTCTAATACAATAAAGCAAGCTGTTACTAATTCAGCATTGGCATATGCTTGTTTGAAGCTCCTGTCATCAAGTTGCATTCTTACTTCTATGGCACAAAGTTGTTGCAGCAGCAGGAAAAACTTCTTTGGATTCTCTTCATCATTTAATGTCCACTCAATGCCGAGAAGATCAACAATGTTGGCTGCCAGTTTAAGAGCGGGATCCCTCTGGTTTTTACCAATTTTGCTGGTGAGTATGTCATGAAGAGCTTTGTATATACTCTGAGGCCATGTTTCTTCTGTGGAGCTAGGTACAACTGTGCTTTTGTTGCAGCTGTAGAGAAGTGCACTCAAGATGGTAGCTAATTCAAATTTTCTTTCCGATTGGTCGGTGGCAAAGTCTAATGCTATTTTATTTACCAGAGCATGGAAAGGTTTAGGATCATTACCCCAAGCAGTAGGTCCATACCTGCTTACTAGCTTCACAAGAATGTTAAGGGCTTCATCGGTCTGGAAACTTTGATTCGAGTAAATTTCTGACATTTTAGTGATGGCACCAACCTCAATGAGGGCTTTCTGGCCGGCCTCATGTTCAGCAATACATTGTAGGCACGTGTATGCTTCACTGACAATGATGAGGTCATCATCATAGTCTTCACTTTCTGATTTTTGCACTATTTCGAGGAACACTGGTATGTTGGCAAGCATTTCAGGATGTGTTGCAAGTTCAGGATCATTGCAGAAGGTGGTAAGCACTGAGAGAGCCACTGACTTGTACACAGACGGCGGGCAGTCATCCTGCACAGAGTTGCTTGTCAGCAGCTTCTTCAGGAACTTGAATCCAATGGCTTCAAAAAGTGCTTTCTTGGCTTGCGATTGGCAGTCCTTACTCTTCACAAGTTTGGTCACCATGAAAAGCGCCGCGAACTTCTCCGTATCGCTTTTGGCGCCTTTTAGTATAAGTACACATTTCTTTATCGGTTCCGATATCTCACCCATGATTACGAAACACACGACGCGGTCACAAAGCGCAGTAGTGAGCGCTCCACTGAACGAGCGCTGGCTCCGCAGTTGAATCGCTCCGACAGAGGCCCGATCTACATCACGTTTATAATTAGCGTGAGTTCTCTTCCAAAATATCTAAATCTGGACGTCGAGCTCGCGTTCTCCAACTATGAAAAACTATTTTTAAACACACGCTGGAACGTGAACGCTAAACACGCGGAGTGCAACAAGCAAACCAGCGGCTCCTACCACGCTTCTACCAACCAACGACGTAAAAAATTACGAGATAGGCACCACGATGACAGCGCGCGCACTTCGTTCTGAACATAATCCATGACCGTGGCAATGTCACATTTCACAACAATATTATTTTTTAGAAAAAAATTACATACCTTATTGCAGGCTCGTGTGTCCCCCTTTCTTGTTTGTATTAGCGTATTGTCCAAATCAAAAAATATAGCTGCAACATCACTATTTTCACCGTAATACGAATTATTTGCCATGTTCACAGTTAAGTGTGTAACGCAAGGAAAAAAACAGCTGCTTTGTGATGACGTCACATTGACGATTTCCAACGTCAGAACAGTAACTGCGTTTCGTTTCGTCGAGTTCAATATTAATATTTTTATTCACTTACTCTTATGACACTTATCGAGGATTTGTATTCCATCTCTGTCTGCAAAACCTTGTAGGTTAGTATGTCAGCGCCATCTGTTTGTCTTTATTTAAACCAATATCATTACGGGCACGGTTAGAGGTGACCTAGTGACTCAGTGACGTGTTAACTTGCTATTATACGTTTCGTTACACTAGTGTCTAGCTAGATGGCACATAATGCAGAGAGGTAATATTAAAATGCCTAACACCAAAATCTTAGCTAGGTGAAAATAATAAGTTTCACGATTAGAAAAATGTTTTTGGAAAGAAAGCCTTCAAATTAACTACCTACTCGTTCTCAGACCAACTAAAAAATTGTTGGTCATAAAATTCAGTTGGGTAGGTACCTACATACCTAATGCTTTTTTTAACCGACATCAAAAAAAGGAGGAGGTTATCAATTCGGTTGAATTTTAAATTTCTTTCTGGGAAGCGCTTCGCATCCAATGAAGGAGTTGAGAGGGCCGTAGATGAATATTTTCACAGCCTTCCAGGAAGGAATCGATGTTGGAGAAATGCTGGATCAAGTGCGTTGAAGTCGAGGGAGATTATGTAAAAACATAAAATAATTTTTAGGGTTCCGTAGCAAAATGGTAAAACGGAACCCTTATGGTGACACTAAGTCTGTTTGTCTGTCTGTCACAGCTGGATATCTCAAGAACTACTAATGCTAATAATTTCAACTTGAAATTTGGAACAGTTTTAGATGAGGTTTGCCCAGCTAAAAAAAAAATGTATATTTTTTGCAACAGGTACCTACTGAAAAATTCGAAGTGGGGGCTACTAGTGGGGGCACGTGGGGTATCATAAAATATGAAAGAGCGCAGTTTGCACATTCTCAAACAGTTTTTTTTAGCCCGCATTGTTTTCGACTTTTGATGAAAAATGTAAAAAAAATACCGTTTCCCCCCCTTATCTCCGAAGTTTGCAAAGAGAAAAATCTGAAATAATTCTATGTGATAGAAGTTTATGTAAAGATTACAGGAAAAATAAAACTAAGTCTCTAAATAGCACACTTTTCCAGAAATCATCAAAAAAAGTTACATTAGTTCCACTATCGGTCAGGAGATGGCGCTGACATAAGACTGTAATATTCTACACCGCAGTGCAGTGTTAAAATTCTCTGATGAGTATTGGCCGGGGTGCCCCGAGTCCCAAGATCGCTTAGAGAAACTTTATTTTTATAGTTCATTCAATTAATTTTAAAGTGTAAAACATTATTTTTAAAGTGCGTTTAGGTACCTATATATTCCTCTTCTCATCATCTTCCTGCCCTTATCCCATGTTTACTTGGGGTCGGCGCAACACGTTTTCTTCTTCCATTCGCCCCTGTCAAAAGTCACGCTATCATTCACTCCCTTCTCTTTCATATCATTCCTCACACAATCCATCCATCTTTTCTTCGGCTTTCCTCTCCCTCTCCATCCATCAACATGTATATCCATCACTCTTTTAGTCACATGCGTTTCGTCCCTTCTCATCACATGCCCATACCAAGACAAACGATTTCCTTTCAACTTTTCTGTCACTGGCGCCACTTTCAGACTTCCTCTTATATACTCATTTCTTACTTTATCCATTCTCGTCACTCCACACATCCATCTCAACATTCTCATTTCCGCTGCATGCAATCTTTTTTCATCCGTCTTCTTCACGGCCCAGCATTCAGACCCATACAGTACGACAGGCCTTATCACGGACTTATAAATATATATTCCTCTTCTAATATTTTTTATATTTATATTATTTATATATTTATATTTTTTATTATAATCAAATCTTTATGTTTTCAGATCCACAATTTGTTGACGAGAGATTATACTTGCATTATATTACCTGGCGCTTAGCGGGGGTACCACTGGCCAAACAATTTGACCATGGGTACCACTTTGTCCCCCTTGGTGGTTCCACCGGCAAAAAATATTTCTTCGTGGTACCCCAAGGGGTACTAGACTGGAGGATTTTTTTTCACTTTGGACGCGTTGGCGCCCCTTAGACCGCGCTATCTTTTTAGCAATAAACATAGGTAAGTATCTATGTTATTCTGAAATCCTTTCGCCGACTCTAGGCCGGTGCATTTGTGGCATAGCAGACCTCTGTTCTCGAGTAGGAACTCACTGTCCATTTTGAAGCTTAGTAGTTCTAGTTACGCCACTGCTGCTGAAGATATAGTAGGTACCTTCTGCTTCAGCGTTGCTCATTGAAGCAATGTCTTGATGGATATGCATTCAGGCCAGTCCATTCAGACCAGGCGCAGTCGCAGCCTGAAATTTTGGAGGGGGTCACTCACTACACTAATAAAAAATAGGTATCTGGAATAAAATAAACATTATTGCACGAGACACAATTTTATTATTATAAATTTATCGCTGTTATTATAAATTTATAGCTAGAAATTTCCTTTTATTATTTGGCAAAATTTTGAGATTTTTCAATTTGACCTTAGATTTTGGGGGGAACCATGTCCCCTGAAACCCCCCCCTTCCGACCGCGCCTGATACAGACGTTTCGATTTTATTTTTACTTAAACCGTCTGGTTTGGGCCTCTTGGCCCCCACCTGGATCCGAGTTTGTTTGTAGGCTGTGGAATTCTTTACACCCTCGCATCAGTTGTTTGAAATGTGATCTTTCTTTTAAACTTTTTAGCTGTATTCGGGTTTTTAGTTTTTTATTACCCGACTGCGTCATTTAGGTAAGTAGGTAGTTTATGCTCCATTTGGCAGTCTAGAAACAAAAACCCAGAAAGCTGACTTTATTGCCTTTACCTTGTGACTTTAAATTGTTTATGTCGATGGCACGATAGTAAAATTTGTTGGCCCAAAACATCGAACGAACGAATCTTGTGAGTTTGTGACAGAGAGAACGACTGAGGATCTAAAGCATTGTAACTATGTAACAGTCTGTGACTCTTACTCATTTCAAACAAAGGGGCAATTCTCGTAATTTTAAGAACGTTCACAGTCTGATCTTCATCTCAATCTGTCAAAAATACCTCTAATTTTCCCTACATTTTTGTAATTTTTTTTACATTTATGTCGTTGAGAATGGCTGAGATGAGATTTTATGTAGAGGTGTAGACGGGATGTCCACAGTTTAATTTAAAAAAACTTTGACTTAGAACTTTACAGTATCATATTATTTCTAGCACTTTTCTTATTAAACAAAAACACCATAATTATGATATTTGACACTCGCTTGAACGTTCGAATGGAACACCGGCAAATATCACTAGCCAGCACCTATTGCTAAGGGTGGGGCTTCACAGCCTCTACATGACTAGACATTGAATTAATTACGGGAATTGGCCTTCCGGTATCTAGGTAGGAAACTTTTTCAGGAATTTCACAAAACACCGTCCAAGTTCAACATGACACGTCACTCCTTTGTACGAAAGAGAAAATAAAAAATAAATTGCCTACGGTAGGACAGTAAGCGTCAGTTATCCTGATGACACATCGTTTTCGGTTTTTGTCATGAGTCCCGTACCTACTGACATGCGGTAAGTTGTGTATAAACCTTACAGCCACATATGAAAGTAATATGAGGAGGCCGGGATGAGTTACGATCAAGGGACACGTCATTCCGTGAACATAGAAATTCTTTTATCAACATTGTTTCGCTGGGATAATATGCTCAGGATACAGGCCCGTGTTATTTTATACTTATGTGTTTAAGTAGATACTTTAAGGTACCTAAATAATAAATAAGGATGTGCTTTATGGAGCCCCATGTGTGGCAAGCAGCATTTTTGATTTAGTTTGATTGATTTTTTGATTTAGTTTGGGTTTCCTGTAGGTAGTCAGGTATGTATGTATAATATTATTCCCCCGTTTTATTTTTGTTAAATTTAAACCCCACATTGTATAAATAATACCTAACAGTTAAAATTCTCAATTCTTCCTAATGCTTGGTCTGACGTTCTAATAACATAGATAACCTAGTCTAAAGGTAGGTAGGATCGTAGGAAAATAATTATAGGTTTAGGTTGTAGGTGAGTAACGTGACGTAAATGTATTGACAAAAGGCGAGGCGTATATCGAGGAACAGTCGCGGTGGCTGCCGCCCGCCACTCGTCTTGCTACACATTTGTCTACACACACTGCACGTATTCTATAAACTACGTTGCAACATCTAGGAACGTTGGTTTTAGAGATACCTAGGTACCTTTGAGTTGCCAAAAATTTGTTGTGGGTTCGATCCCATGCATCCGCTTTACTTGCGTAAATAAATTCATCACCACTGCTCTCAAAACGGTGAAGGAAACATCATGAGAAAACTAGAAATGGCATGTGCTAGAACCAAAAATTCGAAGACATGTGACATCTCCAACCCGCACTAGGTCCGCGTGGTAGATTACAGCCCACTCACTCTCGAGACAGGAGGCCTGTGTCCCAGAACATTAGATATAGGCTGATTATGCTATTGATTGATGCATTAGATATAGGCTGATTATATCTTCGTGGATTCCAGCACAAAGCTTTGTTAGCTCAGTAAAACGTGAGGGCCGACGGTACTGAACTAAACACAAACATTTGTTTAGTTACGTGCATATGGGATCAGATAGTTACGAAGGTTGAACTAATAAAAAGACAAAAGGACTTGTTCTAAAAAAATGTGGAAAGTGATCCATGCGTTTACCGTAAACCCCTGATGTGTAGGATCCTCCGACAATATACATGAGTACGAAACTCCAAAAGGGACAAGCAAATAGCGATTGTGTAAGAAATTTATACGTGAAACTCGTTCAAGGGTTATTAGATTTCCTGTCACACGCAGGGCTCGCCGGCCGCAGCTCCTATTTGCCAAACATGGCCAAGTCAATGCCAATTTCTTGCGTAAACATTTTGTTCGGTCATTATCGTTTCTTGTTGGTCGTTTTGCACTGGTTTCAACAAATTATAGTCGAGTTTCAAAGTTGGTGCCAATTTTGTTCAATTTGGAGATTGTAATTTTCTTGAAGGGTGGCTGCCAGATCTTATTGACGTCATTTTAAGCTTATTTTCCAGACTCGTAATTCCCGCAAAAGGGGTTTTGTCGTTACGTAGGTACGTCGCGGAGAGCGGGGAGCGGGTGTTGGTGTAATTTAAGTGCTTTTGTGCGTAGGCGTGCAGCCTCTTTAGCAGAACCGGCGCGGCGCTGGGATATTATTAAGATCCTATTCAAATAGCTACTTACATACATTGGTTATACCCACGTCTTTGTTCGACCAGTCACATTTAGGCAAGGAGCTTCTCTGGATTCTTTTGATCCCTTTTACGTTTCTGTAAAAAAAAAAAAACTAAATAGTTTGAGATTTTTTATTTTGTAGAATTCATTGTACATCTCGTCATAGCCCTTTTGCTTTAGCAGTTTTAGGGTGAAGAACTTACGAACTTTATTAGAAAAAAAGTTATTTATTTTTGACAACACCGATTAAAAAAGTTGGAAATAAATCTACTAAGTATATTTCCAACTTTTTATTAACATTTAAGTACATAGATCCATTTTATACCACCAAACATTTCTCAATTTGGCAGAAGGTAGGACGAAAACGAAGGTAGGTAACCTTCGTTTGCGTTCACCATTGTGCTGCTATCAGCATTCAAGATGCTTAACTGAATAGTGCGCCCCCTCGCGGCAATTAACTAGCTATGCTCATTAGCAGCCCGTTTTCATTCGGCGGCCGTAATCCGCTCGGCCAACTTTCTTTGGAAACACCTCGATTTACTGTGTCACGTGGGCGAAGGGGGTAATGTGCTGAACTGCTGACGGCGCTGGAACGCAGACGCTATGTGAACCTTACGATCTCCTTTGACCACGAGGCGTTCTTTATTTATTTTAATAATTGCATTTTTTATTGGGATTGGTCACTCACCTCTTTACATTATAGAGGTCAGTGGGATTGGTGGACAGTGGACAGTGTTTTGTTTTTGATGGAAGTATTTCAGACTTGTAGCACAGTATGTTCAACTGTTCTTGTAGATCAGCCCAGGATCCTGCCAACAAATTTTAGCAACCTTTTTTTATACCAATTCAATGTTTGGAATGATTTTAGTACCTACGCACATATTCATTTGGTCAAATTTTTACTTGGCAGAATATTATCAATATTATCAAGGATAATGTCATTTAGGCATTTGGTCTTTAATCAAATGATTCATTACAGCAAACAATCTTTAGACAATAAACATTTAGTCAAATGATTTGTTAGGAAAAAAATATATAGACAAAAATTTTTTTTTTGAGAATTACATGGTTTTACTTAGATAAATATTTACTTTTTTAATTACATTGTATGATTGCGGTCGGTCGATAGGCGACGTAGAATGCAAGAGCAAGTGAAGGGCACCCCGATAGCTCACCGTCCGATCAGGACCAGGCCCGTGCCGGACGGCGCGTACGTGTTCCACGCGCGCCTCAAAGAGATGTCAGTATCGAGGAGGGGCTCCATAGGGCGGAAGCCTGCCGGGTCAGCGGGATTGTCCGAAAGGGTTACCGCTGGCCCGGAACATAAAGGGCTAAGAAAGGAACACGGGTGGGTTTTAGTCAGTAAGAGTCTGACACTCCCTTCCGCTCCACCCAGAGCGGGAGGGGTCATTTGATGATTTCCCAACCGCAAAAAAAAAAAAGGGCACCCCGAGGTTCGGTTTGGTTAGGTTACTTTAAACCCTTTTCACAGAAATAGGAGCCCCGCGAAGCGGGCCTCCGTCGACATTGTATGCAAGAGCGAGCGAATGAGAATACAAATACCTACCTTTACCTCTTTGGCAAATGATTAAACGTTCATTTGCCAAAGATTAGGTTTGCGTTACAATTTTTTGTGAAAAGTTTATTTGCTAAGTAGGTAATGATTTGGCTAATTAAATTATGCTAAAAATTGTTTGGGAAGTGATAATTTGGCAATTTCTTTTCGATGAAACAAGGGAGACCCAAAATACTCTCACTAGTGTGCGTTACCCCAGCCAGATATTGTCGAAAATCGTCATCTAAGTGCAATAGATAATTAGATATACAGCTTCTGTAAATGGTAAGCACATTTTTGAATTTGGTAAAGTGATAGTTTTTTAATTATTTGATAAAAACAGTTCCGGCTGGAGTAACGTTACCCCAGCCAGATCTTTTGTTTTATAACGGATATATTGAAATAAATTTTATCTAAATAATTAGATATCAATTTGAAATAAATGGTACAACTTAATTTGTATTTGTATTTGCTATGGTTGCGAAGATATTTAAAATCCTGCTGGGGTAACGTTTGTACGATTGCTGTATCTTGGAATTGACTAAACGGATGATTATAATTTTTTTACAGGACATCTGGCTAATTAGTTATAATTTGTTACGCAATAAAAGAATCCACAAAAATGCACCGTTTTGAAGTTATTGACGTGACAACGTCTTAAATTAGGTTGCGACTGGGAGTCACTTATGAAAAAGTGTAACGCTCGGTAACGTTACGATGAGTCACCGAACGAGAGAGAGGCCCGCCGAATGCCTTGCGTCTCTCTCCCACTCAACTATGATCGGATGATCGGTCGTTGTCACGTAAAATCTTCGCCCGTAAAACCGACTTTACAGGCAACCATTTTTTAGTAAATAGAAATCTGCTTTAATAGGTCCTAGCACTTCCAATAAGCGCTCCAAAGAATAACTTGAAACGTTATTATATAGGTAATTACTGTCTGTAAATGGTACTGAAGTTTCATTAGTATCCTATACGTAATTAAAAAGTTATAAAGAAAATTCAATTTGTTCCGGCCACGGCGCGCAGCCGAGTTATTTGACGACCGATTAACCGAGTTTCCTGTAGTAGTGGTAACTGAATCTTATATCAATAATTAGATATACAGTTCAATTATATACCTGTGAAATTTCAGATTCTCACACTAATTAATTAACGAGATAATCGGAAAAATATATTTATGCGCGGTAACCCGACCAAATCTAGGATGTTATAAAAAAGCGGCCGCGCAATACATTACCAACCTTCTAAAACTTACAGGATAATACGTGAGAATAATACGTGTTTGGTACAGACGGGTACACAAGTGGTAAAGTAAAACATAGTTATAATTAAATATTTTTGTATGTACAGATAGAATAATCATTTCAAAAATAATAATGAGTAGGTAATAAAAAATATGGAGTACTTACCTACCTATGTAGATGATGATGATCATATACAGATATTAATTAAAGTTTATAATACATGTTTAAATATTTGTATGCCAGTCCATGGCGAAACATGTAAGATCATAACTTTATTTATAAGACCTTAATGTACCATGTTTTAAAGCAAATAAATATATTCTATTCTAAGGTAAGTAAGTGTATATAAATTAACTTCAAAAATAATCACAGATTTTTTATAATGGACTAATATGCAACGTTGCTTGCTTATCTGAAATTAAAACTAAGAACTGATAAACACCTTCACTATTTTCACTGTGTTGTGCTTAGCGTTCCGAATAGTTAAAATAAAATAGTTGTAGCCATATTTAAAATTAAGTTTTATTGTAAAAAATCACAGATCAACAATAATAAAATGGAATAAAATCACAGTGCAGTAAGTAACTACTAACATATTTTATAGTAGGTAGGTAGGTGCTACTGTTTTTCTAATCTGATTTTAAAAATCACAAATGTCTTACGTAAAGATAGCCGTATTCTTAAACTGAGTTTTATTGTATAAAAATAAAAAATCTACAATAGTAAAAATAAACGACATAACAATTCAGTCAAGTTCTTAGAATACTTACTTTTTGACACAGTACAAAGTCAAGCTAAGTCTTATTGCATACAAATCACAGATCAATTATATAATATCAAGATGCTTCTACTACTTACAACAGGTATACTTTTTACACATTTTTTTTAACTAGCCTCCTATTACAGTGTCCCACGCCTGGGCAAACGCCTCCCCTTTGATTTTCCACTCTGCTCTGTTTAAAGCCACCTCTTCTCTTTTTACACAACATAAATGAAAAATATACATAACATATTACATAGGCCTATACTTACCACCTATCTATACCATGTATCGTTATTATGTCACATTAAAATATAATAATAAATTCCTTTACCTAAATAAACACCTAATATAAAATTAACTAAAAACTAATTATGCGCAATTTGTACCTTGTAAATTGGTAAGTAAGTAGGTACCCACCACATCGATAGAATGGTTAAACGTAGGTAGGTAGATATAAGAATGGCATAGTGGATACTTACTTTGAACAATTTAAAGTTTATTTAAAACATTTAGTATGGTAAGTTAAATTTTTCAATCAAACTAATTTTATTCGTGACTGTACCAACTTTTAAGGACAACAATGCTAATACTTTTAGAAGGTTGGTATAATGTATTGCGCGGCCGCTTTTTTATAACATCCTAGATTTGGTCGGGTTACCGCGCATAAATATATTTTTCCGATTATCTCGTTAATTAATTAGTGTGAGAGTCTGAAATTTCACAGGTATATAAATGAACTGTATATCTAATTATTGATATAAGATTCAGTTACCACTACTACAGGAAACTCGGTTAATCGGTCGTCAAATAACTCGGCTGCGCGCCGTGGCCGGAACAAATTGAATTTTCTTTATAACTTTTTAATTACGTATAGGATACTAATGAAACTTCAGTACCATTTACAAACAGTAATTACCTATTAACAGAACTTTACAGAAGCTGTATATCTAATTATCTATTGCACTTAGATGACGATTTTCGACAATATCTGGCTGGGGTAACGCACACCTCTCACTAAGTATACAAGAAATAGGAATTTAATTTATGGTTGTTTTTAGAAATAGTAGGCTGGATATTTAACCTGATAAATGTACTGTGGATGTGTGTGTGTCTTGTGTGTCCATAAGAAAACTGCACTGGAAATGGCAGTCAATATAATCGTGAAAACTGTTGAGCGCTTACGAGAAGACGGCTTATAAAAGGTGATAGATTGACGGGTGGCTACTGCTAAGATGTGGTTAAATAAAAGTGGAACCAAACATACCAACCAATGTACCATGTCTCTAAAATACCATTTACTATACGCAAGCAAGCCCAATCCTCAGGCAAGTGGTTCTAGCCAAACAGCCCGAATCTGCATTTAGCTGTCTCGTCGCATCAGTCTGTTATTGACAGCGAGCAGGTTCGTCGTATACCCGGGCAACCGGTGATTTATACCGGGTAAACATCGCACACGTTATCACCGCCTTGCACCTGCCTTATCCGGCCTGCGGGTGCAACCTACCGTTTCTGGTAAGCCGATTTGCGATTTTGATGCATGCGAGATGACGTTTTGGGAAGTTACTTGGGATTTCTTGGCGAAGGTAATCTGTGTTTTCAGCCTCTTCAGCCTTGTGGTTTGAGAATGTGTGGTGAAAAGATTGGCTACTCAGTAAGGTTTGCAGCTGGGCTGACTACTTTACTTGTTTCAGTCAATTTAACAGCATCACGATGATAAAACATACAGCAATTTATTAATCATATAAATAAATTACTGTAAGTTTTATCGACTCGAAACGAAGAATAAGAAACATTTCATTGATGGATTGTCTATGATCAACGATTATTACATACATACATACATAATCACACACAGTACAGGACACAGGCCTCCTCTCTGTGAAAGGGAGTTAATTACCGTAATTCACCACGCGGGCCCAGTGAGGGTTCGTAGATGTCACGACTTCGAAGTTTTGGTTCTAAGACATGCTGGTTTCTCACGATGTTAGTTTCAATGATTGTTATGATTATGAAAATCACGATGATTATAAAAAGAGCTTTTCCCTGCAGACAAAAAAAAACCAAAACATCGAACAGCTGTTTCCCAGTTCGGAACATCGTTATCTCCTCGTAATTTCAACATGATAATAGGTAGATACTCACGCAATAAGACTACATCGTTGTTTTAATTAAAACTTTTACAATTTGTATAAAGTTGTTAAATCAATAAACATACCTACAGACAACTAGTAGGTAATAGGTATTGTCTGTGAATAATTCTAGCTGTGCGGATATTTTCAGGCGTCTTTCGGTTAGTGTTGAAAGTGCGCCAAATACGGAAGAGTGCCCACTTGAGGCTCCACAACTCATATTTATTGGTTCCCGATCGGATTCGTTTTAATACTAAAACGTATTGAGCACAAAGATTTAAATGCATTTAATCACGGAACGACCTTCCACTGAGTGCTCACGATAGGAACATTCAGTATTTTACCAATAATGCGGCGTTTTAAGGTCTAGCGGGTTTGTTCCCAAACAGATTTCAACGCACTCCAGCCACGTAATAACTTATCCCACACATATAATAGGTACAACTATTTGTGGGACGATTTGTCGACGCGGCGTGACGTCGCCTGACGTTACGAGTGTTCGTGGCATTTCATTAACCAACGGATTGTTGCCACAAGCCGATGTGCGGCCCTGTCCAATTTGTTCCCGAAGCACTATTGGCCATCCGACCCCAATGCCTGATGATAATCATAAACGACCTCTGCCAAATTGGTAATACGCGTTAGTGAATATCTAAGCAAGGGATAGCACCTAATGGCAATTTAGTTTAAGTTATTATACTGATAATAGTTATGCTGTACAGCGGAACTATTTATCGTTATTAATTTGTGTTGTTGTCTAAGCACAAAGAATAAGTATCTACTAAGGTTCAAGAGATCAAAGTAGGTACTAACCTTCGATAGATTTTTGCGTATTTTCTTTCTCTAATTTCTCCTTTTTCTCATTGCGTATATTTACAGGGTTAAATTAAATTGCCTAGCGAAACTTCGCAGACGCGACGGATATCGATATCTAAACACGAATAAAAAATGGCTTTAGGATTAAGATGTTGAATCTGACAATCATAATAATATGATATTTAGGCTAATGCGTTTTATATTCCCCTTTATTTATAAAGTTAACTAATGATTAGCGACTGTTTAGGCATACATTTTTGACGTTTAAACATCTCTTAAATGTAAGCAAAGTTTATGAATAAACCCAATCATGTGAAATGTACTAACAGATTGGATAGTCATTCACTGCACGAATGGAACGTTAGTGTACGAAAATGAAAGTTCGCTGTACGAATGAAATGTTAGAGGGGCCATAGACTAATATGAGGGGCTCGTGCGCTTGCCGCGGTCGGTCCGTGAATATGTGACCATCTTTACATACCTAGACCCCTCCGTGCCTCGGAAAGCACGTTAATCGGTTGGTCTTTGGTAGTCGTTACGGGTCGTCAGATGCCTGAAAGTCTGACAACCAGTCTTACCACGAGGTATCGTATTACCTACCCAGTGACTGGGTTGTAGAGGTCAAATAGGCAGTCTCTCCATGTAAAGTAGTGGTATTCAGGTGCATTCGGTTAGACTAGAAGCCGACCCCAACATACTTGGGGAAGGCTAGGCAGTTGAATGGAACGTTAGTTAACGCAATACTGTTTTGTTTTTCCAGTTAAAACTGTATCAATTTCATTCAACGGATAATAGCGCTTTTCATTGAAACCTAGTACGGTCAGCGATAAAAGTCGATTAACACTTCAGATTAAATATAGCCAATTATAGCCAATTATGTACATTCAGCAACAAAAATCGATTAACACTGCAGTTTTTTTAATCTTAGTTATTGAGCAAAATATTTGTTCAAAATTGCATTATACTTCTGCTGCAATTTTGAACAAATAATTTGCTCATTTAACTGAGATTAAAAAAACTGAAGTGTTAATATTTTGCTAAATAACTGAGGTTAAAAAACTGAAGTGTTAATCGATTTTTGTTGCTGACTGTACATAATTGGCATACATTCGTTAACGCTATATTTTAGTTCTTTGAAAGTCAATTTTCGACGTAAAAACGATCGCATATTTTTCATGTTTTTTTTTTTTAATAATAATAGGTAGGTACTTATGGCTGTTCATAAACGGCGAGGTTTTGTAATGGAATTCACTTTCAGAGCTACAACTTAAACTATGACAAAAAGAGTCAGCGTTTTAAAAGCTCAAGATTATTCCATCAAGCAGCATTTTCAGGTTTTAGCACCTAGACACTACCTACGTAGGTAATCTATACATATAATAAAACAGTAACGAAAGAAAAACTGTACATTGAGAATTTTCGAGAAAAAATAAGTGGCTTTTGTTAGAAAAACGTAACTGATGACAAAAAGTGACTTTTTAGAATTTTTGTCTGTTTGTCTGTTTGTCTGTGTGTATGGTAAGGCTTCACGCCAAAACTACTGGATAGATTGAATTGAAATTCAGCAAAAATGTTCTTTGTAAACCAAGGAAGGCTTTAGGCTACATATTATCACGCCGTATGTTATGGGAGGTAAGCATTATTGATTTTAAAAGGTTTTGGTTCGTAATTGAATGCACAAAATAATTGAATGCCCAAAATGACATGCTATTTATTTAGTTAATAAAAATTTAACCCTGGAAACATAAAAATCACGCTATTTTTATAAAGGAGCGGAGCAGTAATATTATAAATTGCAAGGGAACAGCTATTTCAACAATATGTCAACAGGGAATTTAGCGGTAAGGTCAGGCGACCGTTTACCGCACTAAACGGTGCGAGTTCAAATCCCGTATAAAAAAAAACTGTTATTGTTTTTAAAAATCGTAAAATTCTTTTTTTTTAGCTTTTTGCATTTTTTATGTGCATTAGGAACGATACTGTTATGAAATCTGAGAACTTTACATGTCCTATCTAATTGTATGGGGAGTTTCACACCAATATTAATAAACAGATTGATTGGTGGTACAACAAGCTACACTATAATTATAAAGTCAAGTCAAACTTTTGGTTCTAAGTTATATCTTACCAAGCGCATTTGTTGTTTGTGGAGTGTCACGCAAGAGTGACAAAGGGCGCGTGCTTAAAGATTGCTCTTTAATCGTGTGGGATGAATGCACTATGGCGAACAGAAAAGCAGTAGAGGCGGTAAACAGGACTTTGTAGCACATCCGCAGGAACCAGCAAATGATGGGTGGCGTTACAGTTCTGTTAAGCGGCGATTTCCGACAAACGCTGCCTGTGGTGACGCGAGGAACTAGGGCTGATGAGGTGAATGCTTCGTTGAAATGCTCTTTCTTATGGCCACATATTCATAGGTTGCGCTTAACGATGAATATGAGAGCACAGCTTGGCGGGAATGTACACGCCCAAGAATTTTCTGATCTTTTCTTAAAATTGGGTGAGGGAACGCTACCAGTAGACGGTGGCCAGGTGGTTCTACCTGAGATACTTGGGAGAATGGTGTCCATCTTAGAAGATTTGATTCGCCTCGTACGGGGACATCAATAGGATACCGCACCAAGATAATTCTTGGGTGTGTGAACGAGTCATTTTAACACCCAGAAACGACCAACCTTCAGCGACCAATGAATGCATTCTCGCGGAAATTGAGGGAAATGAAGTGAGCTACACTTCAATAAACACTGTTGTCGACCAAGATGACGCTACACATTACCCGGTAGAATTTCTCAATTCCCTCAGTGCAAGTGGACTACCAGCGCACACCATTAAGCTAAAGGTCGGTGTCCCAATTATGCTTCTTCGGAATCTCACTCCGCCGAAACTGTGCAATGGGACCCGGCTCAAAGTCGTCTCGCTGCAGAGAAATATCATTGAGGCGGAAATTCTAACGGGTTGTGGTGTCTGATTCCCCACAATTACCCTTTTTTTTTTTCTTTTTTTTCGGGTGGGAAATCATCAAATGACCCTCCCGCTCTGGGTGGAGCGGAAGGGACTGTCACTCTTACTGACTAAAACCCACCCGTGTTCCTTCCTTAGCCCTTTATGTTCGGGGCCAGCGGTAACCCTTTCGGACAATCTCGCTGACCCGGCAGGCTTCGGCCCTCGATGCTGACATCTCTTTGAGGCGCGCATGGAACACGTACGCGCCGTCCGGCACGGGCTTGGTCCTGATCGGACGGTGAGCTACCCATTACTCTCCGCCCGCAGGCCCGCGCCTATGGTGGCCGGGAGACGCGCCGTCCGGCACGGGCTTGGTCCTGATCGGACGGTGAGCTACCCATTACTCTCCGCCCGCAGGCCCGCGCCTAGGGTGGCCGGGAGTCGTCCCGTGGCTCCCGACGCCCGGAGCGTCTCCCGCGGCGGCTGGGACGGGAGGCTCTCTCCCTCATCCGTCCCGCCACCTCCTTCGCTAGCATGACTGCTTCGCAAAAGGAGGTGACTGCCTCCCACTCCCTCTCGCCCCGGACCATAGCTTGCACCAGGGCCGGACGCCGCCGCTGCCGATCGCCTGTACGAGGACACGGCGGTACTCCGCCCAAGCGGGGCAGACCTCCACCGTGTGCTCCACCGTGTCCTCTGGGCGATCCTGGCAATGGTGACACCCGGCCACAATTACCCCTTTCAATTCAAGCGCGTGCAGTTTCATGTGAGCGTGTGCTTCGCCATGACAGTAAATAAGTCGCAGGGGCAGACACTGAAGGCTGCGGGTGTCGACCTCAGGACGAGCTGCATCTCACACGGACAACTGTACGTCGCTTGCTCCCGCGTCACCAGTCCTGACTCGCTGTACTTACGTATTGAATAAGACCGAGGGAAAAACAACGAACGTTGTTTACACAGAAGTGTTATAGTAAATTATAACACTTCTGTTATTCGACGTCTCCTAAATTTCCTTATTAACCTGACGTCTCTAACCAGTAAATTAACTATATAACTTTCTAATTTTGAGTTTACTAAGCCAAATAGTTTTTTGGGATCTAAGCTATAGTACAGTATGAGACGCATCTTTTGAGTGTTTCTGTAAATCAATAAACTATCACTAACTATTAATAAAATAATACTTATGCGATACGTGGGCAAAGCCACGGGTACAGCTTTAGTTTTCAAAGATTTTTTTTTAAGTTATTTGCAATATTATTGTTAATTCAGTGTACCCTTGGAATCCACTGCGGAATTACGGGAAGAAAAGTTTTTTGTTGTATAGGTACTAAGTCGGGGCAACATATAAGCTATAATTTATTTTGTAAAATTTAACACCTGATACAGAACCGCAACATACCAGCTAAAGTATAAGAGATATAAAAATGGTGCCATAGCAAAAAATATTCCACGTGAAGAGCATTTTCTGCTGTGAGAATAAATTTGAAGATCTGGAACACCTGTTGTGGAACTCCAAAGCCCAGCGACACTATAACATATAGGAATGACGTCTTAGCAAAAGTTGTTTAGTCTGATGGGCATTTCCTGTTGACTTACAAAAATGAAAGATCTGGAACGTCTCGAATCGTCTCGCGCATCACGCCGTTTTCCCGTCCCCGGGCTCTTAGTATTCGACATCAGACGTTTCAGATCTTCGATTTTGACGACCCCGTTGTTGCTGGCATTAGCAACAGGATCCGCGTACGAAGTCGCGGGCAGAAGCTAGTCCTATATATAATATATATATTTATATTATATTTATATTATAATATATTTATTAAACTCAATCTTGCAGATATTTATTCCCTACATACACATAGCCAACCATATATGACAAGGTTTAAAAACTATGTTTTAGCACAATGATATATTTTTTTAAACAATGCCATAATATTTAAAGCAACAAAATAAAAATACACTGAAACGAACCGCATGGAATTCGGTGCGCTCCGAAGTAATGTAGCGCGGCAGTAAATTTTTAAATCACACTGTTTTTACTGAAACTCTGTTAAAAACTCACGTGAACAGATGGGATTAAAATTTGGGGAAATCCCGGATTTTTACCCGGGTAAATTCCCAGATAATGGTAATTAATATTATTATATTTTTTCAGCATAGCATGCATAGCATAATAGCATAGCATAGCATGCATATCATAGAAAGCATAGCATAGCTTGCATAGCATAGCATGCATAGCATAGCATACATGGCCTAACATGCATAGCATAATAGCATAGAATGCATAGCATAGCATGCAAAGCACAATAGCATAGAATGCATAGCGTAGCTTGTATAGCATAGCATGCAATAGGTACACTTTTACATACATGCATTTTGCTTTGAGCTTATTAACATAGCTTTAAGGTTTTTGTACCTAACTAGTACCTTAGTTAACGGTTAACCAGTGGATCACTGTTGTCTGAACACCATGCATTTGATTTGATAAGTCACTATTTGAAATATTTCACAGAAAGCCATTTTTGGACTAAAAAGGCCTGAAAGCAGTTAAAAAGCACGAGTTTTGTAATTTGAGTGCCTGCAAATTTGAGATAGGTTTTTCACGAGCGATTAAAAAATTGAGCCTCAAACAATGGACAGCGAATTCGCCATCATTGAATTAACGTGACGTCACATAGAAGAATGTAGGGTGAATGTGCGGTGCGAATAATGGCCAAAAATACGGGAACATTTGGACATTTCGGTCCTGCACAGTCAGCTGTTCTTGCATTCTTAATGATATTCGAGCGAATTTAAAACTATAGAGGTATAGATAGGTATTTACGGTTTTGAATTTGAAGGAACTCTCTGAAGGTATCTATGTCATAAAGAATCTTAATTTAGTTTTTATCACATCTATTCAAAAAGAGCTAGAGTACCTATTCTTCGTAAACAGGGACTAAAATAGCTATTTAATCCCTAGGGACTAAAAGTGATTTGAATTTGGAATGTGAATTACTGCGGATTTATTATCATAAATAATCCAATATTAGCGGTAATTTGAAAAGCATTCACTGCACCATTCCTTTTAGCGACCGAAAGTTCGAATGTGAAGAAATGTAGAACAAAAACACTTGCCTTGATCAAGGACTCATATCTCACAGAATGCACATAGTCGGTTCTTTCTTTTAATTTACACTCTTGCAACATTTTTCATGCGTATAAAATTACCATTGTTACTTCATCAGATTATCAGTTTCCGTTTAATTCTGGAACAGTAAACAACAATTTAAAAGAAAAATGTTTGCCAAAGTAAGTTTTTAATTCTTGATGGGTTCCGGATCATTATTTTTATTAAATGTTTAATTACTTTATCCATCTTGATTATACAATTTCAATGAGTTTGTTTGTTCTTATTTCGAAGTGATTTATATTTAGAAACTAATTTAGACTTTGTTATTGTAGGTCAAGATGTTACCCAAGCAGGGACCATATTTACAGATTACGACGTTATTATGGGAACTTTTTAAAAATTGAATGTTTACTAACGGTTATCAAATCAACGTTAATACGATTAATCAATAGATTCTGTATATTTTATTTTAAAAATCTGCGTTCTGTACTTACCTACTTAGGTACTACTTTTGAATACATTTGACATTGACATGAGGATAAATAGTATGTATTTATCCTCTAATTTACACGTCTTCATACGCATTCATTTTAACTTATAGCATCGCTTTGTTTTATAATTGTGATTTAAATACTTAATAATACTTAAATAAGTCTGCTTTACACAGATCTTCCTTCTCGCCGCCATCTTGGCCGTCGCAAGTGCACGCCCGCAAGAAAGTCACGGTCACGACCACCACGGACACGCAAGTGTCTTCTCAGAGCATAGTGCCTGATAGTGCTGCACCAGACACAGGCGCAGCTATGGATGCGCGAGTGGTTTAGCTATGTGCAGAGCAGAGTACTCCCCGTTCCGTTTCTACTATTAATGCAACGCATAGCTCGAGCTGCGCAACTTCCTCTCACAGCTACCCCACGGCGGCGGCGGTGGCGCATCTTCATAGCACATCTTACTCGCTCTGCTACACAGCTTAGCATTAGTGGAAACGGTCGCATAGTTTCGTAGCTTATTAACTTTTACATCTTCTTCTCAGCATAGCTGCATAGAACATCTCTGGTGGAAAAGCAGCCTTACATGGTGCAAGTTTATTGTCTGTGGCAAACCATAAAACGTGCTTTATGGCATGCGATTATTGCTCTTGAACGTTCCAGAAACTTGCGCCGTGTAAATGAGGGCTTAGTCTTTGCTAGCAAAGCAGTGGTTATTTGTTAATTCAAACATTATGCTCAATTACAATAAAAACTGTACAAAGGTGGATATAATTATGAATGAAAATGTTTCGACCCTGACATATAAAATCAAATTTCCGTCTAATAAGACTATATAATATATGTTACAGTCATAGTGATTAAATAGCTATTAGGTATACATAATGACTGGTCATTATATTTAAAGTAACCTAACCAAATCGAATCTCGGGGTGCCCTTTGCTCGCTCTTGCATCTTATGGCGACGTAGCCTCGCTTCGCGGGGCTCCTATTTCTGTGTAAAGGGATTAAAGTAACCTAACCAAACCGAACCTCGGGGTGCCCTTCGCTAGCTCTAGCATCCTATGTCGACGTAGCCCCACTTCGCTAATGTGATTAATTCTATGTCAATTATCACTTTATCTAAATTGAGTAGACATTATAAATAATGGCTAGATAATACACACATCAAAAGTGTCTAGGGATCAACATATATTTTTGCAATAACTTTTCTCCTGATTGATATTAATTAAAATTTTCTTTAAGGATTCATCAAATAAAGTGTTTTCGTTTGTCACAGTAACGATAAACCAAGTCACCTTTGCATTAATAAAGAAATTTGCCATTTTCCTAATAAAGGGATTTTTGACATTTGAACCACTAACACAAAAGTTCGAAAAAAAGACTGAAATAACAGTTTTCTTTAAAATTTTATTGGGTAACTTAAACAATTAATAATCCGTGTTTCTACCGCGAACACTAACAACACAAGAACATCGGTTTGGCATACTCAAAATGAGTTCATCCAAATCACGCTGTGGAATGGCCGCCCATGTTCGTTGCAACAACAAAAAAAGGTCTTCTTGCGACTGGATACCCTCCATATTCGGCAGAGCTCTTCTCTGTAGCATATCCCATGCATGCTCAATCGGGTTCAAGTCTGGCGACTGAGCAGGCCAGGGCAGGACATTGATGTTAGCTGCGGCGAGAGTCTGTCTTACAACTCTTGCGGTGTGCGGTCGTGCATTATCATGCATTAACTGAAATAAGGGACCGATTTGCACTTGTAGAGGAACGATGACGTCTGATACAATCGTCTCAGCATAAATTTGAGCGTTGAGGTTGCCTCTGATCCAAATCAACTCAGTTCTTCCGCCGATCCAAATACCCGCCCATACCATGATGGTTCCACCACTATAAGGATGGACTTCCTGGCAGGATTTTAATCGCTGTTGGCGTCCAGGGGTTCTCCAGTGTCGTATACGTCTTGTATCCGGTCTCATACCAAAACGAGACTCATCAGAAAAGCACACGAAACGCCATTGTTCTTCTGCCCAATTTCTGTGTTCAAGAGCCCATTGATATCGAATCCTACGATTGTGCATTGCTATAGGTGGTACCCGTAGCGGTCTTCGGGAATGAAGGTTCACTTCATGCAAGCGGTTTCTGACTGTTTGGTCGCTAATTAAGTTCCCTGAAGAGTGATGAAGCCTCACGGCTAACATCATGGCGGTTATTGTTGGAGCTCTTCGAGTTAAGATTTGAATGTATCGGTCTTGTCTCCGTGTGGTGCAGCGATACCGTCCTCCATGGCGCTCAGCCACGGTACCAGTGCTTCGGTAACGTGTCCAAAGTCGACTGATAACACTCTGACTTGTATTCAGAGCTAAAGCCACAGTACGTTGCCGGGAACCAGCTTCTATCATTTCCACGGCTCTGAGCATTTCTTCCCTGCTTAAATGACGTCGCCGCTCCATAATAACGTTGGTTTTAATCAGTAGTAGGGAAACAGTAGCACTAATAATGTCTTCAATGCGTTGTATGTTTTTATAGGGAAAATATTGACAGCTGATTTTCATCTTTTACTCGAATTTGATTCACAGTTCCTGATTCAAATTATGAAATGCACCAAAAAGGATCCATATAAATTTATAAAATCATAAATTTATTACAAAGCCACATCTCAATCTCAAGAAATCCGCATAAAAATGCTTGATCCCTAGACACTTTTGATGTGTGTATATATAATATCCGGATTTATTACTTTGGCTGTAACATAATATATATAAGGTGTAAAAAAATTAACCTTACAAACTTTAAGAGGTGCTTTAGACTATCGAACTGAACAACTTTCACTAAAGGAACCAACTCTGAAATCACGGAAAAAAAATCAGCTGTTTCATACAAAAGTTCAATACCTACTTGACCAAAATGTATGAAACAGCGGATTTTTTTTTCGTGATTTCAGAGTTGGTCCCATAGTGAAAGTTGTTCAGTTCGATAGTCTAAAGCACCTCTTAAAGTTTGTAAGGTTAATTTTTTTACACCTTATATAATAAAATTACAGGATCTACAATCAACTAAATTATTCAAAGGCTCGCTACATTTTATTTCTTGCCAACGTTAAAATACCAGGAACTGGCTTAAAAAATATATTTGAAGACGAATAAACTTAATAAAGCAAGTCCGGCGAAGACTTAGCCAATAGTGTAAAATGTTAATACTACTCTCAAGCTAATGGAAAAATTTAATGAATTAGCAACACTCGTCGGTTCCTTGATTACGGGAAAAAGGCAAAGGAGAATGTAAGAGGTATTTAAACTTGTATTCAGCTGTTTGCTGTTGGTGTTAATGTATTTTTCATGTATACTATGTACTGTAAGAAGAAAACGTGTTGCGCCGACCCCAAGTAACATGGGATAAGGGCAGGAAGATGAGGACTATGTACTGTAAAGGTAATTAAAGAATAGAATAGAATACTCTTTATATTATGTACACCATTTATATGACAGATGTTGAAATTGTGAATTGTTTTGTAAGAAGCATCTTAGGTACAGTCACGAGCATAAGTATGTATACACACTTGGCTTTATTCATAGGCGATTTTCTCCTTTATTTTTGAATGAAATTTTATGTTATTACGAACACAGTACGAGTATTTTCGAACCTATAGGTTTATGTAAAGTGTCGTATTTTAACTTTGCATTTGTTATTTCGTAAAAAAATCGCAATTGAAAGTTGCCAAGTGTTGACATATTAGTGCTCGTGACTGTACATTGTTAGAACATTAGGTACCAAAAATAGAAAAAAAACCGTTATAAGTAGGTATTATTGGAACAAAGTTATTGCATGCTATAATAGTCTGCACTCTTAGCAAATGAAAGCTAGACTGAAGGTGTAACATTTTGACCGTCAGGACACTATACTTTTTTCGAAAGGCACTAGCTTCGACCGTTCCAACGGGGTGTCCCACGACACCTCTCGACTGTTTTTATTTAATTACCCTACTACTAATTAGGTACTAATTAATAGCTCGCAATTTTATTTTTATTTTTATAGGTGCTTTTGTGCTGTTTTATACATATTTATGCCAATTCTTTCTTTTCGCATTTTATTTATTTCTTTAAACTGTCGATCAATTACCGATTAGATGATAAATTAAGCTTAATTTATAATAAAATCATTCTCAATGCTCCTTCCGCTAAACAACCATTTACTTATTTAGGTTATACAAGCCTCCCTCTGTCATTCTATTTTCTGCTTATAAGATTCTTTTAACCGGTTTTCTTCTGAAAATACAGTGGTTTACTAGGATGAGTTGTACCGCCTACATAAATATCCCAGTAGGCATTCCATTTTAATACTTATATATTTGGATAAAATGTCGCAGTAGGTAACTGCGGGCTTAGGTACTTAACGTAATCCTGAGCTTGTGTTTGTGCAAATTGAAATTAATATTAATAATTATTATGGATAGCGGTGTGTATTCGATCATTGTGTCTACATTGCGCGTGTTTGGTATTATAACATGAGTGTCTATTGGAATGTTCGAATATCTATTTGATTAAAACGATGTATGAATAGCTACTTTTAGTCAGAGTTATAAAATATGCAGTCGTTCATATATTGCACAATCAATGTTACTGTTATTAATTCATTTACCTTTGCTATCATATTAAATTGCTACTTGCCTGATTTCTTTCATTCATTCTGATTGCCAGCCTGTGTCTCCACCACCATGCAAATGTCGTTTATCACGTTGGATTGGCCAACATGCATGCCCTTGACTGTCAGGCAACTGTGTAACTATTATCAAGTTTTTTTTGCTATTAGTTTTCTTTGCTTGCCCACTGCTGGGCAAAGGCAATAGCTGCGTCCAAGGTATCTCGCCATCTCTTTCTAGGCCAGCCTCGGAGGCGCCGCCGTCGATCTTCTGGCACCCATTGTGTGGAGACTTTTGCCCAGTGGTCATCATGTATGCAGCTGATGTAACCTGCTCAGTTCTATTTGGGCCTGGCATGACATGATCAAGGTAATTGACAATAGAACATGGACACAATAATATCTGACATAAAGCTATGTTCAGGTTCTTTCATCCCTATTGTATATTCGTCAAAAAAAAAATGAAGTGCATTTAAATGAAAGGCACAAAATAGGTCATAAAAACATTTAGTATCCTGAAATAATGTGAATATATATGATGTAGGAAGGTAATGAATAACATGCAAATGGGGTCTCTAATGAAAACCGCTCCGTGGCCCGCCCCCTCCCCCCACCCTTAGGACTCAGGAATCATGAGCCGACTTTACTTCGTATTAATTTGTTGAACAGAAAACCGTGTACATACAGATCCACATAATTATCACTGTTGTGTTGAGAGCTAAAATTAAATAACTTCGCAAAGGAGGTCCCCGAGATAAGATATATGTCTTCAAGCAGAGAACACTTTGGAAGACATTGCTTCATCTTTAATAAAAAGACATTTTTGGCTCGGAGTGACGTTAAAGGGATCTACTTTATTACCCGACTGCGGCGAAGCCCAAAAGGAGGGTTATGTGTTTTTTTATTAGTATTTGTATTTGTCTTAGGTAAACGTGATGATGTTTTTACCCGACTGCGGCGAAGCCCAAAAGGAGGGTTATGTGTTTGACCTGTATGTATGTATGTCCGATTCTTTGTTCCCTCGTAACTTCTAAACGAATGAACGGATTTGAATAAATTATACGTCTTTAGATTTGTCTTGGTAGCGCGAGTGTCACTGGCTACATTAAAATCAAAAACAAAGTAAAATGGCGGATTTAGGGTGCCATATTGTGGAGTTCGAATTTTTTTTTTCTTCTAATACCATCGAGTGAAATATCAAAATTAAGGGTTTTAAAAGGTGATTACAAAAATATACACAACTTATATGGTTAAAAGTAATTCGAAGTGACAAATCGTAAAAAACACGTTAAATAAAATAATTATTTCTTGTTCCCTGTTGAGTGACTTTACGGGTCAGCTATTAATTAATACATAAGTAAATCGTGTGCGAAATCTTTCAAATTTGTAAACTAAAAAGCTGGAAATAAAAAACAAGTAATTAAAAAAACTAAAAAACCCGACAGCGGTAAAAAAAATTAGTTAAAAAAAAACTGAAAAGCTAAAAACAAGGCCATTTTTAATTAAATAAAAGTTGGAAGCAGGCTAAGCAGGAAACTCAAATGGGTCCCATTTGAGTTTGAAAATATAATAAAAAAATGGTATGGGTCCCGCCTGCTTCCAACTTTTATTTAATTAAAAATGGCCTTGTTTTTAGCTTTTCAGTTTTTTTTTAACTAATTTTTTTTACCGCTGTCGGGTTTTTTAGTTTTTTTAATTACTTGTTTTTTTCATCTCTTGTTCTCTTGAATGCTGACTATTTGTGTTGTACGCTTCGTTGTACGTATTGTACTCATGTTAAGTCATGTGTGAGCAAATAATACAGCGTCAAATTAAATTCGTTAGCGAAACTCTACAGATAATAATAATAATAATTCTCCTCGATACGGCTCGCATTGTGAGGAGGTTCCTGTCTCTGGAGCCCTAACCACCGGTAGCTTGGACCCTGCTCCCGACACCGGCGGATCGCTATTTTTTTATATTTTTAAATGTTTTTTATACTTATTTTATATTTTAAGAAATATTTAAAAATGTAATTAGATGTGTAAATAGACAAATACACGAAAATAATAATAAAACTTTATTGCTCAAAAGATTACAGAGATTTTACATTGGCCCCAAACTAGGCAAGCCTGTATCTTGGGTACCAATATGGAGGGTTTACCATTTAAACATTTATTTTAAAAACATGTTCGGTAATAAAAATAAAATAATATGTTATGAGTATCGATATTTAAACACGATAAAATATAAAAACAAAAAGATTTGATGTTTTTTTTTGGGGCTCCACGACCGCTGGTTGTATTGTTAATTGAAGTGTTTGTTGAAGAAATCAGTTTTCTTTAGTTGTGTCGTGTTGAGATATCGATACCCATCACGTCAGTGGAGTTTAAAAAAGTTTTTTTTTTGTGTTTTTTTCCTTTTTTAGTTTCATACTAAAAAGCTGAATTTTAAACTGATATTTCAAGTGACTACAATAACTGTGGTTGGTATTTCAAGTGACCACACAAAAAATCGTAAAATAATTTATTTTTGTTTTATCGTGTTTAGGTAGCTATCGATAGGAACCGGGACAACCCCTATGTGCTGATGGTGATCACCGGGTTGGTTTTAGTGAGGTAAAAATCCCACACTCCCCGACCAGAATCCTACACTCCCCAGAGGTCGGGTGCCTTTTGAAGGTTTCCCCCGACAACAAAAAAAAAAAGGTAGGTAGCTATCGATCGATACCTATCACTTCCGTGGAGTTCCGCTAGCTAATTTAATTTGACCATGTATAAAATGATTTACTTAGCGTATTATCTTAACCAATCACATTTATCTGCTAATGTAGGACTTTCTCAAGCTGCGCCATGTCACCCAGTCTTTCGCCAAGAGCGCACAATCTGTCCCAGAGCTTCTGCAGATCGTTTCTACCTGACTGGGTGGCGTTCAACGCTACGTTGACAATCATATTCGGAGTCAATTTTAAAACTATAACGGTGACTTCGTTTATTCTTCGGGATTGTTCGGATCGCATTGCAAGTGAACCTGAAAGCGACAGCCTAGCTCAATGGCACACTAACCTTTACTCTAAATTCGTGGCTACTCTGCTAGCATGATACCATTCAGGTCAAATTTTATACGCACGTAAAACAGATAGGTACGCTTAGTTGAAAACCGTTTTACATATCTGCGACTGCTCTCCAATGATTTTAAATATGACTTTTTGCAGCCGTATACAAATTCATTACAATTTTTCCAAAGTTTTATAAAAACAAGAGGGAGTGTATATTTATATGCTTACGTTATGTCGTAAACTTTTTAGTATCTCGGGACCAAGTTAGCTTTCATTACGACTGGCGTGTTAGGTAAGCACCTATATTTTATACCAACAAGTAAATAGGTAACGTTTTAGCGAGTTTTAAACTTCCTTAACAGGGAAAGAGACGCTGAGAATATTTTCATTATTATTATAGATAAAAAAAGTGGCGTATACAGTATTGTTCGTGCAGCTGGAGATTTGACAAAAAAACCTAACTATGTCATCTTTTAGCGACGAATTAGAGGCATAACTTGGCAGTCTGTTCGTGAATGCGGTCGCTCTGGCTGGAAATGGCGGAGCACTGCTGACAGTAGCGGCTCGTAAACAAAAGGCTCTCGTCGCACTTTTATAATTTACTTAGGTACCTACTTCCTCTTTCCCTTTTGAATTTTGTTTTTAACATTTCCCTTTTTTGAAGAGCCGTTATCTCGGACGCGGCGCGGCTGCCTTCATTTTGCGTTCCATTCAAATCTGTTTTGATGTGGGCCTTGGCTTCATATTTTCGACGGACGCAAATTCACCACGTTCAAGATCTTAAGGAGTTATCTTGTTCAAGGAGCGTCACGCTGCCGCTGTTTCAAGAGACATTATAAGAAAATTTGTTATTGTTAGACGCTCAGACCTCAGACATAAATGCTTGCCCTCATTACTGTGATGTGAGTGATTCTGAGAAATCAATAAATTCTCCTAGAAACGAATGTCTGGTGGAACAGTTTTGATACGTATTTTTAAAGCCATTGTGCAAAATATTTTATAATTAATTGGCTGTGCCCGCGACTTGGTTCGCGTGCATGTTGGAAAACAATTGGATGTCATCGGTTTACATTTTTTTGCGCGGAACTCTTATTCTTCTTTTCTAAAATCCCAGAGCCAGAGAAAATCCCGTCAAAATCGGTTTAGCCGTTTCGGAGATAAGTAATGAAATACAAACAAAAACTTATACGATGCTTCAGTAAAAGATAATAAATATCACTGAAGCCATACCAGTTAAAAGAAATGAGATTAGTATTCCCTGAATTTGCCATCGGGAAGAGGCAAAAGATTTCAATTAGCTTATTACTTTGAAAAATTTGTTGATCTGATTTTTAACCGACTTCTAAAAAGGAGGAGGTTCTCAATTCAGAAGTTTATTTTTTTATTTTATGTATGTTTGGGCATAACTCCCTCATATAGGTATAGACGGATTTGCAAAACTATTTTTTTGTTCGAAAGAGGTTTATTCCGAAATGGTCCCATATAAATTTTGTAAAGATCTGATGATGAGTTTCGGAGACAGACAACGGAGCTCTTCAATAAATGTCAGCAAATAAACCGCGATTGCTGCTATAGCATATGTATGCATTGTTTACGCAATCAAATAACATAACATCACGCCTGTACCCTTTAAAGGGGTAGGCAGATGTGTTCAATAACTTTCTGTTACTGATATTCACATAGCAAGTAGTGCTATAATATGAATTTGTGTGGGGTAGGTACAACTAAAAAGTGAAAAATAACTTTAATTTCGGAAGTCGGTGTCGTTGGTTCTGCATTTTCGTTTTTTGACACCGACTTTCGAATTGTTATTTTTCACTTTGTAGTGTTTTTTTGAAAGTCGGTTGTTAGTCATCATTATCTGCCTAGCCTATTACCAACTAAGTCGGGGTCGGCTTCCAGTCTAACCAGATGCACCTGAATACCAGTATTCTACATGGAGAGACTGCGTATTTGACCTCCACAACCTAGTTACTGGGTAATACGATACCCCTTGGTAAGACTGGTTGTCAGACTTTCGGGCTTCTGACGAAACGTAACGGCTGCGAAAGATCTACGAATGACAGCCGGGACCAACGATGGTCACCTATCCCCAGACCAACCGCGGCAAGCGTAGCTTAACCTGATTGATTGACCCGTGCAGCTATTATTACTTAGCCACAGCCCCTCTCCTTGGGAGGCAGTCACCTCCTTCTGCGAAGCAGTCATGCTAGAGAAGGAGGTGGCGGGACGGCTCAGGGAGAGAGACTCCCGTCCCAGCCGATGCGGGAGACGCTCCGGGCGTCGGGAGCCGCGTGACGACTTCCTGCCACCGTAGGCGCGGGCCTACGAGCGGGGAGTTTATGGGTAGCTCACCGTCCGATCAGGACCAGGCCCGTGCCGGACGGCGCGTACGTGTTCCACGCGCGCCTCAAAGAGATGTCAGCATCGAGGAGGCGCCCCATAGGGCCGAAGCCTGCCGGGTCAGCGGGATTGTCCGAAAGGGTTACCGCTGGCCCGGAACATAAAGGGCTAAGGAAGGAACACGGGTGGGTTTTAGTCAGTAAGAGTCTGACACTCCCTTCCGCTCCAACCAGAGCGGGAGGGGACATTTGATGATTTCCCATCCGAAAAAAAAAAAGCCCCTCTCCTTACACAGACAGTGACAGTGCTCGAGTGAAGTGAGTTTTACTAACATAGTTTTAAGTTTATTCACTAACACACATGGTATTACTATAATATAATGTTATATTGGGCCAAAGTAGCCTGAAAATAAAGGTCTTATTATTATTTCCTTTATTACATTAGATAACACATCAATTATACTTTTAAATATTAGAATATAAAAAATATAAAAACATTTAAAAATATAAAAAATAGTAGCCCACCGGTAACGGGAGCAGGGTCCAAGCTACCGGTGGTTAGGGCTCCAGAGACAGAAACCTCCTCACAATGCGAGCCTAATCGAGGAGTACTGGCTTCTGAATCAGGCCCTTGATCCAACCGCCTAACGAGAGCCTCGATAGATGTTGATCGAGGCTTTCGGCCATCAGTCCATTGGCTGATACGACAATCGGCACAATGATAGCCGAGCTCACATTCCACACGTCAACAACCTCGTGTGCTAAGTCGATTATATTATTATTATTATTAATCATTGAGTAAGTAGCCATTTTTAGTTTGGGAGTAGACTTTAAACGGTCGTTCTGTAAGAACAGCTGTCGTCAAGTTTGAAAGTGCGAAGTCGACACTAAACCGTTTGCACCGCCTAGCGAATTCATAAAATGGAGTTTCTACCTATGTAAACTGGAATATTGTACCTGAAAATAACCGTAAGTAGACGGCGAATATCGGTAAAAAATATTTTTTTAAAAGCTCGGGTCATTACATGAATGTGCAGGTGTGGCGATTCTTAATGGCTGTATATACTGTTAAAAATGTTTTTGTTGTATTGATATCTTTTTCATAAAAGAATATTAATTTAAAATAAAAAAAAATATGAACAAGATATCAATTTACTTTATGGACCTACATCCATTTGTAAAGTTCATTCGCAATTTCCATATTGTGAAATTAAAACATATCAAGGCTTCGAACACTAAATTGCACAAGAATGAACTGACTGTTAACTTAACGAATTTATTTTACGTTATAATCAAAGTTCAGTAGAGCGAAGTTGAACCAGCGAGACACTTGGTAACGACCTCACAGGCGGCGACCAGCTTCCGAGAAAAAGATCTTATCTCGCAGACACTTGACATGTCGAAATTGCCTTTATTTGTCGAATATCTGAACTAAGTGTAATTTTAAATTATTCATAGCAGCTTGAATTATAAAAACGTAGAAATCTGTGAATATTGTCGTGAGACCTTTTTAGTTGTCAATTTGAAGAGTTCACTAAAAAAGCGGCATCGTTAAGGTTGATCAAAACGTCTGTACACGTGCCGTTTACGAGCCGGACGCGGCGTGGCAGCGCGGCGACTGGACGCGCACGTCATTGTCGGGAATAGATGAAACCGGCCTTTTGTTCCCTGCTACTATAACAGAAGCAATTCCTTTTTTTCTATTATTTTTTAAACACCGCTTTTCTCTCTGGTGTAATTTTTCTCTTCACCAATTACTTTGTATCTGCGCCAGTGAGGTATTGCCCCGGATGCTGCTACTAGCACGCAGTTTTCCGTTTGTATTTTTCAATATTCGGTTTCCTTTGCGTACCTGGCTTTGATAAGTTGGTGTGGATTTTTTGCAGTAAATATTAGCACAGAGGTGGGAATTGTGAGTAGAGCTAATCCAAGTTCGGATTTTACCCACTGACTTTATAATTTATGAGAATTTATTAGTAAAACATTGCAAAATGCTGGTTACACTTTCAAGAACAATAATTGCTGTGTCTTAGGTAGAGCTTTAACTTTCTTCGTAGTAACACAATACATTAAGCTATTAATCCATTTCACTTAGGTATAGAAAACTCGTGTAAAGCATTAGGTACTTTACAGCTACGCAATACAGAAACACGCAAAGGGTCGACAGTATGTGGTGTGAGGTAGATAATCAGTCAATCTTGCGGAGAACGTTATAGGAGAAGTGAATCTGCAAAATGACGGCCGCCTGGTATAATTAATTACCCAAACTTCTATAGGTACGGACAACAAAAGACGATTGTTTGCCTTCTGCGCCGTTGAATCGATGTCGGCCCTAAAATCCGGATAATCTCGTCCTTTGTATCTGTTTTATGAAAGAAATAAAGTTTTTATTTCCTTTAGAATTAGCTGCTCAGCTGAAGGAAGCCTTATCTCGATTCTTTATGGACTCTCTTTAATTTTATAATTTTCGTTTTATTTCTAATGTGGTTAATAGACTCTATTGCGGTTGGGACAATGGTTCCCTGTAATTAGTTTCCTTGTCACATACATTATTGTAGCCTGTCACTGTCATCCATACACTTGTATAAGTTCTGTAGCCAATTGTCTAATCGTTAGGCTTTCTTATTAAATAAACAGTTTCAGACGCAAGCCGGGGAAGCCACTTTGTTGTGCAAAGCCAAAAAGACTGGTCTGCAGATAACGAGCTGAGCACAATGGCGGCTCCATTCCCGCCCTCCGCCAAATATGAACTCTCATTGTCTACTTAATTACAACGGGTGTCTTTGAGATATGGCTGGTACACATTCTACTACAAAGCCTGTCACACACAAATAATATTTTATCGCTGGAGCAATGTTTTCTCGTCTCAAAAGGCAATTATTGCTCGCACTAGGTGCGGCTCGCAAGTTCAGCGTCAATCAAAGGAGCTATTGAAGCGCGCAGGAGCTTGTCGTAGCGATGGCGAAGCACTCCGAGTTTTCCCGACTTTCCCCGAGTCTCGATGATTGTGCGCTCCGCTGACGATACGGGATAAAAGGCTAACTGAAATACGTCTATCGGCCGATCCTGTTTCTTTTCTAACATTTATATAGAAATAGTTTTAGTCCAGCATTAACAATAATTCATAGCTACGACCCGATTTTTTAGCCGTGTCGGAAATGTCTTATGAATGGGTCGGAAATATCTTAAGAGTTGACAAAAGCGAAAATTTCAGAGTGTTTGAAGTCTAGACACTATAAATTATTTATTTATTATAGTTATATTTATTTTATGCGTCCATTCGTCCATGAGTGTTCTTTTTAACTCCTGGCAGCAAAATATACTAAGCCTTTAGGTAGGTAGTTTCAGATTTATAATACCTTAAGCAAAACGCGCTACCACTTAACATAAGTGTTTTTCTAGCAAATCACTCTACTTATGTATTTATTTCTTAGAACTTAGTTATCTGGGGGCACGGGAGTGCCCCCGCCAAGACGAGCCAAGCGAAGCGCAAGGGCACTACCTACCTTTTCTCGAAGCACTTCGTCGTATTTTTGAACCTTCATAACTTGGGTTTGGATTATACCAGATAAACAAAATTTTCGGGATATGATGTCAGTGGTTGACTTATTAAACCTATAAAGTTTCAATTGCATAGCTCTTATACTTTAGATTTAATTGATATCTAAAATACCCCGATTTCGTCACTGACTCACTTACTCACTGACTCACTGATTCACTGACTCACTGATGATCATCAATATTCTAAGGGTCTTCCTGAAGTCCTAGAAAGCTGAAATTTGGTATGTAAGCTAGTAATAGTACACAAACAACAAATAAAAAATAATTTAAAAAAATTAAACCGACTTCAAAAAGAAATTAACTCAAAATTATGAAATAACTTTAATTTCGGAAGTCGGTGTCTTGGGATCTGTATTTTAGTTTTATGCCACCGACTTCCGAAATTAAAGTTATTTCATAATTTTGAGTTAATTTCTTTTTGAAGTCGGTTTAATTTTTTTAAATTATTTTTTATTTCGTAATTTTTAGTTTTTGCACTAGTATTTGACCAAGGTTTTGAGATGTTTTCCCTTTGACACTACACCCGTAGCTCTTATCAATAAGCCAGGCCGTCACACTTACACGTATTAGTCCATATCTTGAAAATTACTGAATCGATCTTGATGAAACTTGCACTGTTCCCTAAGTTGAAGAAAATGTAAGCCAATAAAAAAAAAATGGTCACGATCCGATTAATAGTTCCGGAGATATGCGTGGACAAACATACATACATACATACATACATACATACATACATACGTCTATGAAATTTTGTATATTTGTTTGGAAGCCCTAATAGATCATCATATGTGAATATAATGCAAATCCAATAATATTACATACATACGTATCGAATTGATAACCTCCTTTTTTGAAGTCGGTAAAAAACTTTAAAACTTGGAACTTTTACCCTCCAACCCCTTAAAATAGGGGATGGAAGTTTGTACGAGACTTCCGCAGATTTTGATGCTAGAGTTCTGAAAATTGATATAGGGACTCCTTGTTATAAATAATAAAATACGTATTTCAGGATTTTCAGTAAATAACCCCCAACCCCCCAAAAAAATTTTTTTTTATTTCATAAGCATCAATATTCTAAGGTTCTTCCTGAAGTCCTAGAAAACTGAAATTTAGTATGTAAGCTAGTAATAGCACACAAACAACAAAAAAACTCTAAAACTTGGAACTTTTACCCTCCAACCCCTTAAAATAGGGGATGGAAGTTTGTACGAGACTTCCGCAGATTTTGATGCTAGAGTTCTGAAAATTGATATAGGGACTCCTTGTTATAAATAATAAAATACGTATTTCAGGATTTTCAGTAAATAACCCCCAACCCCCCAAAAAATTTTTTTTTTATTTCATAAGCATCAATATTCTAAGGTTCTTCCTGAAGTCCTAGAAAACTGAAATTTAGTATGTAAGCTAGTAATAGCACACAAACAACAAAAAAACTCTAAAACTTGGAACTTTTACCCTCCAACCCCTTAAAATAGGGGATGGAAGTTTGTACGAGACTTCCGCAGATTTTGATGCTAGAGTTCTGAAAATTGATATAGGGACTCCTTGTTACAAATAATAAAATACGTATTTCAGGATTTTCAGTAAATAACCCCCAAATCCCAAAAAAATATTTTTTTATTTCATAAGCATCAATATTCTAAGGTTCTTCCTGAAGTCCTAGAAAGCTGAAATTTGGTATGTAAGCTAGTAATAGTACACAAACAACAAAACAATTCTAAAACTTGGAACTTTTACCCTCCAACCCCTTAAACTAGGGGATGGAAGTTTGTAAGAGACTTCCGCAAATTTTGATGCTAGAGTTCTGAAAATTGATATAGGGACTCCTTGTAATAAATCATAAAATACATATTTCAGGATTTTTAGTAAAGAACCCCCCAAAAAAAAATATTTCATAAGCAACTTTCAAAAGATGTGAAATCCCACCAAAAACATTTTCATGTAAAATGTTGCCAAGACGAGACCTCATATGGCTCGCACTGCCAAAAAGTTATCAGATCTCATGTAGAGCCAAGCTTCTAACTCTACACGCCCTAACTTCACAAACTCTACACCTTAGTCAAAATATGTGGCTTGGCCGTTTCGCTACCATCACATGGGAGTAAGGTGTAAAATTTATTCACTGTTCATTACTTTTCTGTTATACAATAGTTTTTGTAGTAACGAAACGGCCAAGCCTCATATTTTGACTAAGGTGTAGAGTTTGTGAAGTTAGGGCGTGTAGAGTTAGAAGCTTGGCTCTACATGAGATCTGATAACTTTTTGGCAGTGCGAGCCATATGAGGTCTCGTCTTGGCAACATTTTACATGAAAATGTTTTTGGTGGGATAATATTTCAATTTACTACATATTAAATTTTTTACGTGGCAATAGGGATTTCCAAAGAATTATTGCTTGATAATAAGTTACAGAATGTAGAGCTTTTATCTTACAGTCTGATGGTATTTTCAAATATTCAGATCAAACGAAAAATATGCCGTTTTTTTTTAAAATAAACATCTGCAGGGCTCCGATGCACTCATGTTTAGATACATGATTGATTAAGTACCTACATGATTCTGAACCCCCTTGAGTTGAAATTACACAACATCATTTTCAACATCGACGAAATATTTGCTTTCCGAGGCACGTAGGGGTTTTGTATGTGAAGATGGTCACCCATCCATGGACCAACCGCGGCAAGCTAGCTGAACCTGATAGCTTTGAACATAAGTTGCAGAATTCAGAGCTTTTATCTGGAATCAACAAATATTCAGCCTACAAACGAAGTATCACACTAATATTACAAAGGCGAAAGTTTGTGAGTGTGTGTGTTTATTTGTTTGTTACTTCTTCACGCTCAAACGGCTGGACCAATTTTGATAAAATTTTGTATGGAGGTAGCTGACACTCTGGATTAACATATAGGATAATTTTTATACCGATATTCCCACGGGATTGACACTTACGCGGGTGAAACCGCGGGACGCAGCTAGTTTAAAATAAACATAACGAGAACACAGAAAACACTCATAAATGTATCGCACTCAGATTACACACAAAAGATTTTGTGCCTGATAAAATATTATGATCCTACCTAATAAAAATAAAAGGTTCGCGATAACAATAATTTTAAATTAGATCAATTTAGGACGATAACGGCTTCAGTTATTATTTCCATGGCGACGATAAACCTTGTAAATGGTTTTCCAAACGTCCCGGGTGCGCGGCTAGCCTTTTTATTAGGGTATTTGTCAAGATATTCCTCGGCTAAAGGGACTATAATCGAAAATTTTACGTTTGGTTACCATACGCCTTCTGTTCTGGCCGACTAGATAATTTATCGAAGACAATAACCGCATTTGGTACAGATAAGTGTTGTCCATCCCTCGCGCTCTGTTTATTTTGTAGCGTGTAGCATTTTCAATATGAACACTGACACATGAAACTGAACATTTCTGCAAAATGTTCAGTTTGAGAACATAGTACCTATACCTATTTTGGATTTTTATTAAAGGCTCCCCTCATAATCATAGACACTCACTAGGTATAGGTAACAAGTTTTATGGTGTAGTATAGAGTACGGGGTGTGTGGATACAAATAAGACGACTCTAGGACTTTGAAGAATGTTTGTATTGTATATAAAGTAATCGTTACAACTTCGCGGTCAAGATATGAATCACTGCTTCTAGAATCAAAACCCATCATAATCTATTTGACATATGTTTAAACCAACGAATCGAATCATATTTCTAGCCAGTGCTTATTGCTAAAGGCTAGAACACACAAGCTACTACACGAGCTACGCCCCACTTTGAATTAAAGTATTGGCCTAGCCCGCATCAATATTCAAGACTTTAATTCTAACGATTCGAAAATTTAAGCGTTCCTACCTATTACTAATCCTATAAGCAAAAAACTACCTAACGCCCGAAGTTAACACTGTGAGGTCCAGCTTTTTCTAAAAGCAGGGCTCAAGTCAGGACAAACGAAACATTTAACTAACACTTCCTCAAGTGCCAGGTAAATCTACATTTAAGAGTGCTAAAATGCATCAACACAAACTAACGTTGCCTTGCTTGAACCTCGTCATAACAAAACAGGCGAAAAAGATGTGACTTGGCCTCCTTCGATAACAAATGATGTGAAAGTTCACATCGGCCTGGATGAGGCTTACCGTGTTAACTGAACTTAACTTCAGATCCTTTTACTCCATCGGACGGTATTAGCCAGAGGGAATGAAAAGTTATGAGGCCAGTGTTCAAAAATCTAATAAGTGGCTGAACTCCATTATATTCAAAAGATACTCCGCGTTTATAATAACTATACCATTTGCAAAAAACTGTGGGTGCTCCAACCCAAGCTGAACCAGTTGTGTCAACTCAACACACTTTGCAAAGGCTATGCCCCGTTAGCAAAGTTGGTTTCAACTTAAGCTGATCACTCCCCCCTCTAGAGAGTGACAACAGTTTTTATACAACCCTCTTCCTCCTATAACGCGCATTACTATTTTCTGGAGTTCACTCACACTAAACATGGCCTATGTAATTTAGAAAATGAAGACGAAGTTTTTTCAATCCCTCAAGCCTCATGGAGCCGTGAGACCTTAAGCCTCACGCTCCCAGCTGCGTCCGAAGTATCTTCCCAGCCTAAGTAACACACATACAAACACATGTTAATAACTTTATCACAATATTCACTAAAATAATGTTCTATTGATGTTTACAATAACTAAATGACACACCAAAAGTCAAAGTCTGTCACAGTCTATCTAACATCAGCCTATCAAATGTTACAGTCTAATGAATGTCGCAGACCAACAAATATCACAGACTAACAAATATCAAAGCCTAACAAATATTACAGACTAACAAATATTACACTGTGACATGACGCGTACCAAACATAAATGGAAAAACAAAGGTTTATTTAAATTTTAACATGGAAAGTTTTTATCTTTATTCTTCCATTTCCATTTAAAATGTATATGTTTTAAAAATGAAAAATCTTTAGACAAATGATCATTATTTTTAACCGACTGCGTCAGAAGGAAAGTTATGTTTCTAGCAAATGTTTTTATGAATTTATATCTATTTGTAAAACATTTTAAAATTGAACATTTTGTTCTAGCATTTCTAGTATATTGGAATCCTTTTCTCTTGCATGCTTTTTTAATATTAGACGTTGCATAATGAGAATTATTTTTATTAAACTTAGGGATAACTACATGATGAATGCTTGGGAACGTTTTAACATTATTAATGACCAGATTAATACAATTATCTTCTGCGACCGCATCTGTAGAGGAACTAAAAGAGCTTTTAATTTGCACAGAAATGTCTTTCACCTCTACGTCTTCATCTCCATTTACATCCAACTTAAAAACATCTTCATCTAACCCAACTTCATCATCCACTTTACTATTCTCAACTGACAACATGATCATTTGAGCATCCCCCTTTTCATTTGTAAAATGGTCATTTTCCTTTGTTTCGGAAATATTTATTGATAAATTATTTTCATTAAAATGATCATCATCGATGTTAATTATATCGGTTTGCACATCGTGATCAAATTGCTCTTCCTTCGGTTCTGAAACATAGCTAGATACATTAGTTACAACTGGAATGGACTGACCCGATTCCTCATTTTCTTCCTCGTGTTCGCACTCGAACACTTCCATCAGCTCCTCAGCCTCTGCGGGGCTGCATACTTGGCTGCTGCGCTCATCTACATCTTCTTCAACATCTGCTTCTTCACTGCATTCTTGGCTGCTGCGCTCGACTTCATCTTCTTCAACATCTGCTTCTACACTGCACTCTTGGCTGCTGCGCTCGACTTCAACTTCTTCAACATCTGCTTCTACACTACATAACACAGAAGCATCATCATCAACATTTAAAACATTATTTTGTCCGCATTCTTCAGACGGAACCTTTAACATCTCCTCTTTCCTCGCTTTATAAAATGCTTCGTGACATCTGCACGGAAATGGATAATCCTCACGAAAGGTATCGCATATCTCATCAAATGACATACCCTCGCGGTATATCATCTTATAATAAACCAGAGCTGCTTCTTGGAGATAAGCCTGCATTATCAATGCCCAATCACTTTCACGCCATCCATAATATGTGGCAATTGCTCTGTATTGTTCAAAAAATTTTTCCAGGCACATATTAGATCCTGAGAAAAGCGCATACATCTTGCTTTCTTTATAAAAATAATATTTTAACCACTTAGCTTTTATTTTTCCGGCGACGATTCTGCGCCTGTTCTATACTCACTCCAACGCAAACTAAACTAAGGGGAGTTTAATCTGCAATCGCATATAAAATATTCTGTGACTCTTCCGTCAAATATACTCAGCTTGGCATGCTAATAAAATTCAGTTCATCTGAAATTAATCCATAAAAAACGATCAAACGTATTGGGTCGTTCGGCGCCTCCACCAATATATAGAGTACGGGGTGTGTGGATACAAATAAGACGACTCTAGGACTTTGAAGAATGTTTGTATTGTATATAAAGTAATCGTTACAACTTCGCGGTCAAGATATGAATCACTGCTTCTAGAATCAAAACCCATCATAATCTATTTGACATATGTTTAAACCAACGAATCGAATCATATTTCTAGCCAGTGCTTATTGCTAAAGGCTAGAACACACAAGCTACTACAGTAGCATCCCTTAAAAAGGCGTAAGCAATTTTTCTTAAATAGAGTGAAATTAAATTAGCTAGGAAAACTCTGCAGAAGTGTAACGATATCTAAACACAATAAAATAAAAAAGGATGTTTTTTTTTTTTTTTTGTTGTTTTAGTTCTTTGTTGTTTTATTATGTTTAGATATCAATACCCACCACGTCTGTGGAGTTTCGCTTACTAATTTAATTTAGCTCTGTATTTAGTTTGAAAAAAAAAATTCGTTGCGTACGGATCGAAGCTGCAGCTTCTGTAAATCGACACCGATAGCACAAATGATTCTAGCACGTACCAAGAGGAACCTATAATGGAAATAAACCCTTGTTTATTAACCAATAATACAACCAGGCTCCCGATTACGATGCCATACGTGACTATGGACGCAAATTTGCATGTTTAATGAAATCATTGTAACTATGTACACGATCGACGCTAATTGGACTACTAAACCCGTTCACTTGTTTATGCATTCGAAACTAATTACCAGTATCGAATCGACAGAAGATTTGACGATCGCAAAATCAAATCGAGTGCGTAATCAGGCGGGTCGGTGCAGTCGTATGAAATGATTAGTTGATTTTACTATTAATTAAGACTAATTTGTTTATTTTTACAGTGCTTAGGATCTTCGAAAAGTTAATCAGAAGTTTAACATGACAAAGGAAAGAAAAAGAAAGAGAATACGCAGAATAAAATAGAAAAGGCAAATATATAAATAAGAGAAAAAATAAACCAGTACGAAGCCAGTAAAGGCTCCTATTTCACTGTACAGGTGACAGATGACTAGCACGCTCCATTGTAATTACATGGGAGCGTGCATAAATATATGATAGGGCCTCTTACGCGAACCAACCATGTTGAGTCACTACCTAAACTGCAGCTACGACCAATCATTATTATCATGATCATTTAGGCCACTGCTGGACATAGGCATCCTCCAGGCATCGCTACAGCGACCAGTAAAATGTTGTACTTCAATCATAAGTGTGACTTTTAATCAACAATGAATAAGCCTCACAATTTGTGTGCTTCCGAAGCTACTAAGAAAGCAACTCCTTGTAAGTTGTCAAGGAAATGAGTTTGCTTAGTGCATGTCGGCGACGCCGCTACTTATGTGATATTATAAACTTTAAACTTAATACACTATTCGCTCTTCGGGCGTCGCCTTCGAGAAGCTCTGGTGAGCTCGTAAATGTTGCCTGAACGACGGAACGATGGAATAACAAGTGACATATTGTAAATATAAAGATAAAGGACCTGCTTGCTACAAGAACATATAATCTTTTTCAGGAGTAGATTCTTCAGAGCTAGTCGCATATAGGTAGGTACGTAATCAGTGACAAGGCAGAAACGAAATATAAAGCGGGCCTTTTATTTGCAATACCCATCATCTTCATCATTCAGCTGAAAGAAGACTACTGGCCATAAATCTCTAAGACCCACGAGGACCCGAAGCTTGTCGAAGGCAGTAGCCATTGTCACCCATGCATACTGTTCTTCACCAATGCTTGTGAAGCTGGTAGGTACTCTTTTGATTTGATTGAACCGATGATGGAGAAGGGTAAAATCTTTATTAAACAATCTTGCGCATGATGCCAAATGTGTATTTACCAAAAGTGTAAATTTCCTCTCATAAACTCACAGAAACGGAGATGAACATCCATATCACATGGACCAGTTCCAAATTAATTCGTATGATGCAAAATATGCAAGAAACAAGGTTAGTTGGATCATATGTCCTCGCCAGCGGATGAGTCGGGGCAGCCAATTTCCGGCCAGCATCGGTAGGAAGCGGGCCACGATTAGCCCCGATACGGACACGCCGGGAAATGCACTTGTGACTAGGTACCCGCTGATAAACTGTTGAATATTGCCGTTTTAGCGACCAGAAAACATGTTAGAAGATTATTCGAGGTGTGCATTTCGAATGTACTTTTGAGTAAAGACGAAATTGAAAGTTTTGCCAGCGAAAGTCTATTGGGTTTTGAAGGCGAGGATCATTTTCCAATTGGGTCATGGGTTATCTCTAAAGAAAGAGTTAATGTCCCCATTGTGAGTGACAGAGAAGGAAGACAATTAAAGGTTTAACAGTAAGTTCCAGTTCAAAATTAGCAATTATGTCACAAAGACTTAACTTTAGGAGCTTCACGGCGCTCGCCCTAATACTACTTAGCAACTATTTGAAAATTAATAAAATCAAAAACAATATTTTGAAACTGCTCTAAAAACGTTTGCTCGAGAATATAGAGCGGAGGCAAAATAATTAAACGTATTCAAAAAGCTGGCGTTGGAAGTAATAAGCTTAAACTTTTAATTGGGCAATCTAGATCCTTTCGATGTAAAAAATATATTTTACTAAGTCTCGAAATTAATTGGAGGAACCAAGAGGGACTTTTAAATAACCGAGTTAGCTCGGTTATAGGTAGAAACATTAAAATTTGCTGATGTGAAAATCTACAACGTTGATGCAGATGATAATGAAAGATTTGATGCTTGATAAGATTGGGCGATTCAGAATATTATTTCCGTATTTTTCGGATTATTAAATGAAGCGTTTGAATCTTAATGTTTTTTAAATAATTAATTATGTTCCCTAACCTAATGCAAGGATTTGGGGGAGGCCTTTGTTTAGCAATAGGTCAGTGTAGGCTAACTTAAAAAAAAACAGTGGCACTCCGGGAGTGCTGACAAAAGTGAAAACGTTTTTTTAATCGTCTTATAAACAAAACACGCGCGGTGTCGGTTACGGTTACAGTGTCGCGAGTTCAATGGTTTTTTCCCATCTCAAAAAACGCCCAACGTGCCTAAAGAAGTTTCCACTTCAAAAATAAATAGACCTAATGCATGAAATTAGCTTAAGTAATCGTATTTTTTTAAATCATTGCTTAGTTTAAGAAGTTTGCATGAATTAAAGAGGCTTTTTATTGACGATTTTCCGATTGTCAACTTCCTCGTTGCTATTAGACTGTGACAGGATAACATACAGATGCCAGTAAGTTAAGAAAATTTCTTTGTTTCATTTAAAAAATCTTCGAAACAAAAGAAGAACAATGCTGACAATAGGAACGAAAAAAAAGAATTTACTGAATAAGTATGCCGAATACATTAGCGAGCTATTTAAAAATCATCCGCGATTCCCAAAATTGAACAATAAGACATATCAATGGAAGAAGTTTTTTCCCCAGTCCAGAATCCCAGACGACGAGCGTCTCTTTGAATTAATAAGTAGATGGTAAATTTAAATTTAATGAAACAAGTTTCTAGCAGAGTGCTGTTATACATAGTTAGACGTATTCTGTTCATAGCTGTGTCCACTGTGGCTTCTTGCTTCGTTACCTCCTACATTGTGTTACGTAAATTATTTACAATTTATCAGAAGAACCTTGTTGTCGAAGAAAATGTAAGTTACGTGGTTACGGCTGTGGTTGCTTCAAGAAGTACCGCAGTAAAAATGCAGCTTTTTATTGTGCTGTAAAATTGTTCAAGTTTTGGGAAAAAGAAAAGATGTAAAGTTGAGGAGATATTTGTTCTTGGGTCTCACCTCGCGTATTTTAAAAAGGCGGAAAATGCTAATTGTTTTCTTGGACCCCACGACACAGGGAAGGGTGTGGTGGGGGCCAGGCGAGCAGGACATTTGTAAAAATCTAGCACCTAAGAGCCCTATGTAATCCGTTACTAGTTTTTTGAAGTGAAAACTTTTTTTGGTGCGTTGGAGATTTTTTGAGATGGGGAAAAAACCAATGAATTCGCGCCACTGTTACCGTAAGCGACCCCGCGCGTGTTTTGTTTACAAGACGATTTAAAAAATACCCGCTTTGGATGTGTTCGGCTGTCCTCGGGATGTACTCGGTTTTAATGTATATCCGATATGTCAGTGAGTGATGGCAAAGTATTCTGTTTGTGTTTTGTTTTCAATTCTGTCGGCACTCCCGCAGTGCCAATATTTTTTTAAAAATATAGATCACAGCAGTATTGCTTGGTGGCAGAAATAGGTTAGGTGGTGGCAGGGGTTTGAAAAAACCCTTTCACAAGTAGTCATCTCTACTTAGTATTAGAGATTTTTGTGCACAAAAGCTCTTCAAAGCACGTAAACCCTTATTTCTATCTTTTTTGTAACACTTAGTAAGCAATTCAACAAAACTTATTGACGTACGACTAGGTAGGTGTTAATAAAAGATAACCTTTTTTCACTTACCTGTTTTCGGTAAAAAGCTTTGTTGGGAAATTACATTTACACGCGCTCAACTTGTGATGGTAGGAAACTCGATTTTCTTTGTTTCGAACCACGAACTTACTTACGAGGTGGAAATTTATTTATGGGTAATTGTTTACAATAACTTTCAGGTTCGGGAGATAAGTGGTTGTGAAATGAGAAATTAATTCAATAAGTGGGGGGGAGGGCTGCTCATATTTGTCAAATATTGGCTGGCTCCTCCACACGAGATAATCGGGTGCTCTGAGCGCGGTTGCTTAGTTGATAACAATTGATGCATTACGTGCTTTCGCGCGGCTGGCTTTCTAATTAATTCTATATTAATATCATGGTTCGGCAATCTAATTTAGGGTTGTGTCGAGCTTTATTAGTGGGCTTAAAGCTCTCTGGTTTTGTGATCAGCTTCTGCTTGGCACTATCAGGTTAGTTGTAGACTTTGATATGATTATGGAGGGGCTCGTGGCTAAGTAATAACAGCCGCACGGTTTGATCGATCGGGTTAAGCTAACCGAAACCCCTCCGTGCCTCGGAAAGCACGTTAAGCCATTAGTCCCGGCTGTCATTCTTGGATCTGTGACAGTCGTTACGGGTCGTCAGAAGCCCGAAACTCTAAGCACCAGTGTTACCAAGGGATATCGTGTTACCCAGTAACTAGGTTGTCGAGGTCAGATAGGCAGTCGCTCCGGTCCCCCCGGTGGGTTCCCGCATTGTCGAGGCGGGGGGGCTCAGTAGCCGTGGCTTGGACACCCACGGTGAAGCGAAGAGGAACCCGAGGAGGGGCCGCTCGTCAGGGCTTTTGCCGACAAGCCGACGACGTAGCGGCCAACATGTAGGTTGCGGTGCCGCTTGGGCGACATCGCAACTGAGGCGGGCCGCGATGTCGTATCGGAGGCATCGCGGCTGAGGGTTGGAGGCCGCGGCGGGAGAGGAGTGCCGGTATTACGGTGCGCCGCTCTCCCTATCTTCCGCGGCCTTGACGGGGTCGCCACCGTCCGATGGCGGACGCGGTGGGGCCGCAGGGGAAGAGGAGTGTTGGTATGACGTTGGCCACTCTCCCTATCCTCTGCGGCCGAAAATTGGCAGGCGGCGGGGCCAATGACCTGACCCGTCGTAGGGGGACCAAGGGTGGCAGAGGTGGCAGACCAAGGGCGCCAGACGACCCCGTGGTCGTCTGGCGCCCATGTGCTGGTTTGGTCCCTGGGGTGGTCACGGCGTGCTATGTGTTCTGGTGCGCCGGTGATGGGGAGTACTCCCCGGAGGAGGGTCCGGTGACGGACAGCCGCGGCGGGTTCACGGATGAGTGCTAACGCGTGCCCGTGTTCCCGCCATAAGCGGCAGAGGAGGACACCGTGGAGTTTTAGCGGGTTAGAGTCCCACATAACTGCACTATCTCCCCGTGGTAGTGCAGAATGCATGAGCATTTCTCCACGTTAAAAAAAAAAAAAAAGGCAGTCGCTCCGGTATTAAGCTGCATCCGGTTAGACTGGAAGCCGACCCCAATAAAGTTGGGAAAAGGCTAGGCAGATGGCATTTATGGTTAAAGCTAGGAAAATCTTAAATTCACAGATAATGCACAGCCTAAGTTGTTGGGAGTTATTCCGTTCTGATCCCCTGAACCCCCCCACCACCCCCCTCCATAAAGAACATTTGCACAAGAGTTATACAAAAAAAAGGTGAGCATGAGATTTTTGAAAATTAAGACAGATATTAAAACAGAAGACGAACTAGCAAGGGATCGAGGAGGGGGTGGGTGGAGGGGGGTTCACGGGATCAGACCGGAATAAATCTCCTAAAGTCGTTCATCAAGTTCATCATATTTGCTTTTAGGAAATCCTATCGGGTACAGGGCTTGTTTAACAAAATGCTAGTTGCCTTACCAGCATCCGCCATTCCGACACCACAAAAGCAAGAGACGCAGCGTAATCTGTGGTAATGCCATCAGTAACTAATTAAGACAGCAAATGCATTTCTGAACATTCATTGGCGCCGTGCTAGGTGTACACTGTACGCAAACATTTCCAATCTGGGTCAGCGAATCGCGGCTGGTTCCGCACAGAATGCTCAACGGCACAAAATGATTCATGGAAATTGCACCGTAATTGAAAAAAATACGTTATTGCCGTTTGACGCATTGCTGGCGCGTTCCACCGCCAGAAATATTCGCGTCCGATGGTACCGTAATCTATTCGGTTTTATGTACCTGTGTCTATGTATGTCTGTGTGTATGTTTAGATTTTGTGGATTTATGAGTTTGGAATTAGAATTTTATGTGCTTTATGTGCTCATGGTATTGGAGAATTACGTGTGTGTGTGTGAGTCGTTAATTTAAATATGACAATATTATAGAGCAATATTTAAAAAAAAAATGTTTAGCTTCCATATTGTAACTTCTTATGTACAGTCAGGGACATCAAATCATCATCACCCTACGTTAATTTGCCGTATTATTGTCATTTCATACAATTGCCAAAGAAAGACGTGAAAAGTTGTGATTTCAATATGGTCAATTTAAGTTAGTAGTCAATTTGATTAACAATTAATTTTCCTGACTTAAGAACACCAGACCCAGAAGATAAGTGTAAATTATTGTTTAAAGAAACCAGTCCAATTGTAGGTATCGATATCGATATAATAATAATAATAATAATAATAATAAAATCCGCATTTCTTTAAAATTTCGTAAGGGGCCTCTGCGAGTTGGCTTCGGCCCCTCGTACGCCTTCCAAAGGACCGGGACCGCATGGTCCCGAGTTATGTAAAATATATAAAAAAAAATAATAATAAATTCTTTATTCCACCAAAAGCCAATTCAATACAAAATCCAAGGACAAAAGAGCGTGAAGGCTTATAACTAGGTCACAATAATGATAATACTCTGACTCCTAAACTAGGTGTAGGTGCCTGTGTCTTAGGAGTCAGCGATTCTTCGTTACAAACAAAGCCATATTATACTAAAACGGGACGATTCAACAATAAGCAAATGGTGTAAAAGAAAACAGGATATAATTTATGTAAGGGAAACACAAAAGAGAGACGTTTAACTGTGTGAAGTGGTGAATTACTGTAAGGTCTGAGTGTGTGTGTAGTGAGTAAGTGTAGGATGTGTGTGTGCAAATGTAGTGAGTAGGTGTAGGGTGAGTGTACTGAGTGTAGTGAGAAGTGTGGGGTGTAGTCAGTGCACATCCGTTTATGGTTAAAATTAGATTTATTAGATTTATTTTTATTTTCATTGTAAATTACCCAGTAGAAGATCCTCAGTATTATCATAACTTAGTGTTTGGAGATAATCTCTTAATAAGTTTTTGCATTGGTATTTAGGGCACGAATAAATTTTTAACTTTTTATTTAGGAAGTTGTACATTTTAATGCTAATAACGTAGAATTGGCGTTTGGCAAAGGCTGTTCTGTGGCGTACGTGAGGGAAAACGTTATGCTTAAGTCTGCCAGTCGGTTCCTTTGGAGGGCGGACAGAGTGTTTGCGTAGGGTCGCCAGAAGCACATAAAGTTGCCTTACTGTGAGTACCTTGCAATCGGAATAGAGCTGCACAGTGGGGTATCTACGTGGACGAGAGAGCATAACCTTAAGGACAGCTCTCTGTGCTCTCTCAAGGCGGATAAATACATTTTGGGTGGCACCACCCCAAACGGGCAAGCAGTACGTTAGCGCCCCACTAGTTAGGTTGTAGAGGTTAGATTTCACTCGTTCAGTATAAGATAGTCAGTCGTATCTTGTTAGAATCTAACAGGATTAGTTAGTTAGATCAACCACCCCTAGTATACCTAACTGACTACTAATTAAAAATATTGAAGTTAGACCTAGATGGGCCATTATGGAGGTACGTACAAGCCACGTAAAGCTTGGCCTGCTACACCCCAAACACAGCAGATCGCAGATTGCCTGTGACGTCATATAACACGCTGTGAGCCCACTGGGTAGGATTAGGTATTACCTACTGTTGCTGTGACACTGTATCATTCCACTGCTGGGCAACTGACTTGACACAATGACTTCCAGTTCTTGCGGTCCAGGGCACATGTGGGCGAGTGGTCGTTCGTTTGTCCAGGGCATCCCGTCATCTTGTACGGTTTCTGCAGCGACCCCTGCTTGCTGTGGGCTCCACATTGTGTCTATTTTGGCCCAAGGCTCATTTATCACCATCATAATTTCAGTCGAAAGACGCCCACGGCTGAACATAGGCCTCACCCAAGCACCGCCACTTCGACCGGTTCTGTGCTCTCCGTATCCAGCGGTACGGCCTTTACAAGGTCATTGGCTCATTGATTTAATATTATTTTCGTAAAAAAAGTACAGTTCAAAATTAATAAACGCCATTTGCATGGTAATACCTACCTGTTGCCGATAATATTTATGGCACAGAAAAAAGGCATATAATATCGCCGAATTATTTATGGTCATACTATTTGCTTCTCTATTTATAACACAACGGAGTATGATGAAGAGAGGGGTTCGTGGCTAAGTAATAACAGCCCCACGGGTCGATAGAACAAGTTAAGCTACCGATGAGTGACCGTCTTTACATACCGAGATCCCTCCGTGCCTTGGAAAGCACGATTGCTATCATTCATGGGTCCTTTAATCGTTTTGGGGCCGTCAGAAGCCTGACAGCCTGTCCTACAAGGGGTATCGTATTACCCAGTAACCGGGCTGTGGAGGTCAAATAGGTAGTCGCTCCACATAAAAATCTGGTATTATTTGTTTTGTATCAATATCCGGAATCCATCTTGAGTCAAGCACCTGTCTTTCAGCCTGTTGTCAGCGTTTCCGTTGCCTCTCCGCTGGTGGCGCCCTCTATACTTACCGTTGGTACTAAGTATTTTAAGCGCGCATCGGGTGATGGCCCGATTTACCGTCATTATAGCGTCGTTTTTCGCGCCGTTCATTTGTTAGCGTTATTTAAACTTCGCGAAAAAGTTCTACCTGTTCAATTCATATAAAAGTTTAGTAAAACTATTTCAGTTTTAGATTCGTGAAATTGTTTACCTCTCCGTTGTTATTATGGAAAATTCTAATAATAATTTAGAGTCGGAAAGTGTTAATGGCGGCTCATTATCACGTAAACGGGTTCGTTCTTCGACACCAAGTGCAAAAGATAGTGATAGTAATTCTTCTACGAGTAGTGGACCTAGCCCTGAGAAACGCAGAGCGAGAAGGGACTCCCAAACCGTGAGTTATGCACAATTTGAGTTCTTATCACAACAAGTGGCCTATTTAACAAACCTTTTATCGAAAAACTCCGACGTTGAAAATACAAATTCTAGTGCTAAAAACAATACGTACGGTATCACAAACGAGTTAAACCTACGACGACCTGAAAATAACAAACTTCAGATTTTGTCGGAAGTCAGTACAACGGTAAAAGATCCGATTTACCATAAGGCGAATGAAACATTTCTTAAAAAATTAGCGAAACTACAGCGTTTTAAGGGTGATGACTGGTATGCCGTTAGGTTTTCGGATGCACAAAAGAAATATTCAGCTACCCCCGGTTTTGTCGAGTTAAATGTTAACGACGAATTAAAGCGATTTGAATCGGATATGTTAAAAGAAGTTGTATTGGTTTTTTTATCAGATGTCACAATAATAGAAATGTCATCAGCGAATAAAATTACTCTAAACCGTCGAGGAAATATAAAACATATGTTTATTACAAAGTCAAAGTCAAAGTCAAAGTCAAATCATTTATTTCAAATAGGCACATTAAAGGCACTTTTGAACGTCAAAAAAAAACTAAATAGAAATGATTCTAGTCGCCCATTCGAAAAGGTAGTTTTCGTATGGAGAAGAATGGGCAAGAAACTCCACCGTTACTCTTTTAAAAATGTTTTACAAGGTCTTGTATACATAATAAAATTTATATGTGAACACGATGCACCCATAATAAAATTAGTCTACCACAAAAGGTAAAAAGAATTAAAAATTAAGCAATGACAGGTAAATCAAATAAGTGATAGATACATGGTGCTCACATATTTACAAGTTATTTAAAAAAAAAAGAAAAATGAAAAAATGCAAAAGTAATTGAACTTTAACAAGTGTGTGAGCCACTGTAGTCGCAGATTGTAAAATTGAATTAGAATAAGATGTCATAATTAAAAATATACATATAAATTAAATTAGGAACAAGTTTGATTTTGTCTAGACTTTTAGATTGTCCTATGGAGCAGGACCAGCATGTTTCCAAACATTCTTATCTTGGATATAATCCTCTAATTTGTAATATCCTTGTTTACAAAGTGTACTTTTAATATGAGTTTTAAATTTTCTTTCATTTAATTGCAATATGTCACAAGGTATTTTGTTGTAGCATTTAACACAGTACCCCATAAAAGATGTATGTACTTTCGACAATCTGAAAAAAGGTTGATCTAATTTATCTTTATTTCTAGTATTAAAATTATGCCTATCACTTATTTTATTAAAAAGATGTTGATTTTTTCTTACATACATAATATTTTCATAAATGAATTGGCAAGGTACCGTCATGATATTAACCTTTTTAAATAGTTCCCTAAGAGATTCGCGACGACGTAGATTGTAAATGGCTCTGACAGCTCTCTTTTGTAAAATAAAAATGGATTCAATGTCAGCAGCCCGACCCCATAGTAAAATGCCATATGACATAATACTGTGGAAGTAACTAAAATAGACCAAACGCGCGGTTTCTACATCTGTTAACTGTCTTATCTTTCTAACAGCATAAGCGGCGGAGCTTAGCCGCCCCGCAATAGATGTTATATGAGGTCCCCATTGTAATTTCTCGTCTAGCGTGATTCCTAGGAAAACTGTCTGATCAATAAATTCTAGTTTTTGGCCATTCAATATGATTTCACATTCGCTACTTCTAACATTCGGTAATTTAAATCTAATGCATTTGGTTTTTTTTTCATTAAGTACTAAATTATTTACCGTAAACCAATCTTGGACCTGAAGAATAGAGTTATTCACGTCGTCAAGATTTTGTGACCGTCGGTCTATTTTAAAGATTAATGATGTGTCATCTGCAAATAACACCATCTTCGGTTGATTTTGAAGTAATTGGGGTAAATCATTGATGTAAACTAAAAAGAGGAATGGACCCAATATCGAACCTTGAGGAACACCCATTGTCATTTCAGACCCTAATGAGTTTACGCCGTTTACTTGAACTTTAACCTTTCTATCTTTCAGGTATGATCTTAGCAAGTCAAGTGCTGCTTTTCTAATTCCATAGTGCTCCAGTTTCATCAGAAGTGTCTCGTGGTTTACGCAATCGAACGCCTTAGAGAGGTCGCAAAAGATTCCAATGGCATCTTGTGCTTCTTCCCAGGCGTTAAAAATGTTCTTTATAAGGGTAACACCGGCGTCAGTAGTGCAACGCCCTTTGGTGAAACCGTACTGGTGTTCATGAAAGATGGAATTTTTATTAAAGTGACGTAACATTTGATTGAGCATCAACTTTTCAAACACCTTACTGAGAACTGGTAGAATTGACACAGGTCTATAATTGTTAGGATCTTTACTATCACCGGATTTGAACAATGGTACTACTTTACTATGTTTCATAAGATCCGGAAAGACTCCTTGGTCAACACTGGTGTTAAATATGAAAGCTAAATAGGGCGCAATAGTTTCGATGAAAGATCTACATACTTTTACAGACATTCCCCAGAGATCTTCTGTTGATTTAATGTTAAGATCTCTAAAAGCTTTTATAACAGCCTGGGGGCTTGTATGCTGAAACCTAAACTCCAAAGGGCATGCCTTTACATTATTTTTAAGTAAGGCAGCAGAAAGCGTGGGGGATGAATTTAAAGCTTCAGTAGTTTTAAGGGGAATATTAGAAAAAAAGTTTTCAAATTCCTGAGCTATTTCTACATCTGAGTTGATGGGGCCATGTGCAGTCTCTAAATTAAATTCAGTGTTAGGCTGTTTTTTCCTACCTGTTTCATTATTTATTATTTGCCAGGTAGTTTTTATTTTATCATCAGCTGATTTTATTTTATTGCTAATATAAAGAGCTTTAGCTTTTTGGCACACACTTTTAAAAGTTTTTGAATATTTTGCAACATACTGATGAAAGTTTGTATTATTCATATGTTGCTTTAAGCCATAGAGTTCAAAAAGTTTTTCCCTGCTTTTACGAATACCTGGAGTCGCCCAGTCACTAAATAAAAACTTTGTGTGAATATTTTTAGTTTTTAGTGGAAAAGTGTCATTAAACTGCGCGTTTAATATTGAAAAGAACTCGGCGTAGAATTCATTTGGGTCACCTATATTATTAAAATTCTGATCACATAACTTACTGGCCAAAGAATTATTTAATTTCTCTAACTTTTTACATGTAATTGTCCTAAACCTTATTTGAATTTTTTGTAAAGGCATGTAGGAGCTAAATGTTATTTTTTGTCCACTGTGATCAGATGGCAACTTATTTACAATTTCTTTGTGTAAGTAATCACAATTACAAAAAACATTATCAATACAAGTGGCAGAAGAAGCTGTCACTCGGGTTGGTTCAATAAAAACATTTGACAAATCAAATGACCTAAAAAGACTTAACAATCTGACAGTATTCGAGTTATTTTCCAATAAATTAATATTAAAATCTCCACATACTATTATTGACTTACTACTAGTACTAAGTTTCTTTAACACATCTTCCATTACAGAATCAAACACCGATAGATTCTGGTAACTTGGAGGTCTGTATACACATACTATAACATGCTTATCAAGCTCAACACAGGACAATTCAATGGTGTGTTCAACAGACAGTCCGATTATGTCTTTTCGTTCTTTTGATTTAATAGAATTTTTAAGTAATATTAATGATCCGCCATGTATCATACGTTTTCGGCTGAAATGGCTAACTACACAATAATTTTCATAATTAATTGACTTTACTTGATGATCTTTCAACCAATGCTCTGTTAAACAAATGACATCAAACTTGGTGTTTTCCAAAAACAATTCTATTTCCAATAATTTGGAAGCGCAACCTTGGATATTCTGATTAAATAATTTTAAAATATGTTGCACTCCCTTTGGTTTTTTATTATTATTAATTATATTGCCAGAAGATACCTTTTTATTATTCTGTAATAATAATTTGTTATTTGAAGGGGTAACTTCTGTTGTCTCACTGACTAGTTTAAATAGTTATCCGGAGTGACCTCCACAACTACAACTGGAGAGTCTGGATTGCCCGAGTATGTTCCAGCGGGAGGAGAATATCCTATCTGACTGGTAGTAGTCTCCAAGGATGTTGGTATTATAGGTGGTGGTGGTGGTGGTGGTGGTGGTGGTGGTGGTGGTGGTGGTGGATCCTCCTTCGTACAACATATCGATCCATAATTAATCACCATGTTGTTAGTATAACTAGGCAACACGGACTCGTCACTAATACTAGAACTCGTTATATTAGCTATAACCTCGTTAATATTATATGCTATCAACATAGCAATCATATGTCTACATTCCCCAGACAGAGATATAGTTCTCTGAGTTAACTTAATACCACTAACAAACTTGTTAGTGTCAAAAAACAATAATTTGTCTCTATGACAACATGTCAGATTGTGAATAGTATTATTCAACTTATAAATATAATTATTTTCATTGTATGATAAAGTAAAAGTACAGTTAAAGGGGATATAAAACCTGCCTCTAGATCTGTTATTGGCGGGTGGGTGAAGTCTCTGTTAAAAGCTAGTGGTATTAATGCAACTCCAGGATCAGTAAGATCTGCAGAAGCTTCTCTCAATTTTGCAGAAAATTTTCCGATTGATCAAATTCTTGCAACTGGTAACTGGAAAATGATTCATACCTTCCAAAATTATTATCAAAGGGAATTGCAAATTGATTCGAATATTCCCAATAATTCTGTATCTTTATCTAATTATTTTGATCCTGTTCATTGAAAGATTACCATTTATTTTTATATAAGGTAGCTTCACAGCTGTATTATTTTTCGTTAGTTATTTATTTTGTTTGTGGCTGCAGCAAAAAGTACTCTGTGGGCTGCAGGCAGTATGTCATACTTGATGAATTATTGTAATACATTTACAAAATTATACATTATTATTTTTTATTAACCCAATTATTATTTTTACATCCTTAAACACATTATAGCGTCTTTGGGTTAAGCGCACCAGGTGATAACAAACACATCACTCAAGATGGATTCCGGATATTGATACAAAACAAATAATAGAGAGTTTTACATAAAATAAAACTTATCTATTATTTTTTCATCAATATCCGGAATCCAGGTAAGGCCTACCTGGTGCATCATGAGTTCCATAATGACGGTAAATCGGGCCATCACCCGATGCGCTGTTAAAACATTAGTACCAACGGTAAGTATAGAGGGCGCCAGCAGCGGAGAGGCAACGGAAACGCTGACAACAGGCTGAAAGACAGGTGCTTGACTCAAGATGGATTCCGGATATTGATGAAAAAATAATAGGTAAGTTTTATTTTATGTAAAACTCTCTATTCAGCTGCAGCCCGTTAGACTGGAAGCTGACCCCAAAAATAGTTGGGAAAAGGCTAGGCAGATGATGATTAATACTTATTTTTTTTATTTTCTTTTATCTAATGTAAAAACTACGTGTAAATTGTATAAGCCTTATCATGCTGACCCATGTAACTGGAGAAACCTCGACCCCTGTCATAAGAGATGTTCTAGTTCAGGGGTCGAGGCCTCATTGATGTAACGTGTATAATACTGAATTTTGGAAATAATATTATTATTATTAAACGTGTTTTGAATTACAACTATCACTCTAAAAAAAGTAATTTAAAAAAATTAAACCGACTATAAAAGGAAATGAACTCAAAATTATGAAATAACTTTAATTTCGGAAGTCGGTGTCTTTGGGATCTGTATTTTTTAGTTTTAGTTTTTTGCCACCGACTTCCGAAATTAAAGTTATTTCATAATTTTGAGTTCATTTCCTGTTGAAGTCGGTTTAATTTTATTTCGTAATTTTTAGTTTCTGCACTAGAATTTGACCAAGGTTTTGAGATGTTTTCCCTTTGACACTACACCCGTAGCTCGTATCAATAAGCCAGGCCGTCACACTTCGGTGTAAAGAAATTTATTTCTCATAAGAACTTACAGTCCGCTTACAATGAGACACAAAGTGGTAAGATAATACAGTACAATACAATTTCCTCCAGAGTATTAGAAGTTATAGTGTACATCTGGGGGCACGGGAGTGCCCCCGCCAAGACGAGCCAAGCGAAGCGCAAGGGCACTACCTACCTTTTCTCGAAGCACTTCGTCGTATTTTTGAACCTTCATAACTTGGGTTTGGATTATACCAGATAAACAAAATTTTCGGGATATGATGTCAGTAGTTGACTTATTAAACCTATAAAGTTTCAATTGCATAGCTCTTATACTTTAGATTTTATTGATATCTAAAATACCCCGATTTCGTCACTGATTCACTTACTCACTGACTCACTGACTCACTGATGATCATCAATATTCTAAGGTTCTTCCTGAAGTCCTAGAAAGCTGAAATTTGGTATGTAAGCTAGTAATAGTACACAAACAACAAAAAAACTCTAAAACTTGGAACTTTTACCCTTCAACCCCTTAAAATAGGGGATGGAAGTTTGTACGAGACTTCCGCAGATTTTTATGCTAGAGTTCTGAAAATTGATATAGGGACTCCTTGTTATAAATAATAAAATACGTATTTCAGGATTTTTAGTAAATAACCCCCCAACCCCCCAAATTTTTTTTTTATTTCATAAGCATCAAGATTCTAAGGTTCTTCCTGAAGTCCTAGAAAGCTGAAATTTGGTATGTAAGCTAGTAATAGTACACAAACAATTCTAAGACTTGGAACTTTTACCCTCCAACCCCTTAAACTAGGGGATGGGAGTTTGTATGAGACTTCCGCAAATTTTGATGCTAGAGTTCTGAAAATTGATGCAGGGACTCCTTGTTATAAATAATAAAATACGTATTTCAGGATTTTCAGTAAATAACCCCCCAACCCCCCAAAAAATATTTTTTTATATCATAAGCATCAATATTCTAAGGTTCTTCCTGAAGTCCTAGAAAGCTGTAATTTGGTATGTAAGCTAGTAATAGTACACAAACAATTCTAAGACTTGGAACTTTTACCCACCCTCCAACCCCTTAAACTAGGGGATGGAAGTTTGTACAGGGACTCCTTGTTACAAATAATAAAATCTGGGGGCACGGGAGTGCCCCCGCCAATACGTATTTCAGGATTTTCAGTAAATAACCCCCCAACCCCCCAAAAAAATATTTTTTTATTTCATAAGCATCAATATTCTAAGGTTCTTCCTGAAGTCCTAGAAAGCTGTAATTTGGTATGTAAGCTAGTAATAGTACACAAACAATTCTAAGACTTGGAACTTTTACCCTCCAACCCCTTAAACTAGGGGATGGAAGTTTGTACAGGGACTCCTTGTTACAAATAATAAAATACGTATTTCAGGATTTTCAGTAAATAACCCCCCAACCCACCCAAATTTTTTTTTTTTATTTCATAAGCATCAATATTCTAAGGTTCTTCCTGAAGTCCTAGCAAGCTGAAATTTGGTATGTAAGCTAGTAATAGTACAAAAACAACAAAAAAACTCTAAAACTTGGAACTTTTACCCTCCAACCCCTTAAAATAGGGGATGGAAGTTTGTACGAGACTTCGGCAAATTTTGTTGCTAGAGTTCTGAAAATTGATATAGGGACTCCTTGTTATAAATAATAAAATACGTTTTTCAGGATTTTCAGTAAATAACCCCCCAACCCCCCAAAAAAATATTTTTTTATTTCATAAGCATCAATATTCTAAGGTTCTTCCTGAAGTCCTAGAAAGCTGTAATTTGGTATGTAAGCTAGTAATAGTACACAAACAATTCTAAGATTTGGAACTTTTACCCTCCAACCCCTTAAACTAGGGGATGGAAGTTTGTAAGAGACTTCCGCAAATTTTGATGCTAGAGTTCTGAAAATTGATATAGGGACTCCTTGTAATAAATAATAAAATACATATTTCAGGATTTTTAGTAAAGAAACCCCAAAAAAAAAAAAATATTTCATAAGCAACTTTCAAAAAGATGTGAAATCCCACCAAAAACATTTTCATGTAAAATGTTGCCAAGACGACACCACATATGGCTCAAAAAGTTATCAGATCTCATGTAGAGCCAAGCTTCTAACTCTACACGCCCTAACTTCACAAACTCTACACCTTAGTCAAAATATGTGGCTTGGCCGTTTCGCTACCATCACATGGGCGTAAGGTGAAAAATTTATTCACTGTTCATTACTTTTCTGTTATACAATAGTTTTTGTAGTAACGAAAGGGCCAAGCCTCATATTTTGACTAAGGTGTAGAGTTTGTGAAGTTAGGGCGTGTAGAGTTAGAAGCTTGGCTCTACATGAGATCTGATAACTTTTTGAGCCATATGTGGTGTCGTCTTGGCAACATTTTACATGAAAATGTTTTTGGTGGGATACATGTTTCTTAAGCTTATTTTTAAATGTATTCACGTTATCACACTCTTTAATATCGTCTGGCAATTCGTTGTACAGCCGTGCTCCTTCAAATAGTATGGTCTTTCTACCGTAATTAGTGCGTGCACTGATGACTTCCAGTTTGTTTTTATATCTATTTCTCAGGTTATGTGACATTGTTTTCTTCTTTATTTGTATGTTAGTTTGTATTGAATTTGTAGTAATGTTTTTAATAAGAATGCAAGTGTAGTAAATGTATAGCTGTCTAATATTTAATAGTTTCGTTTTTTCGTATAAGGTCTTTGTTGGAGTGAGATAATGATAACGGAACAGAGTTTTAATTATTTTATTTTGAATTCTTTGAAGTGGATTTAAATTAGTGACTGCTGCGGATCCCCATATCTCAATTAAATATTCTAAATGCGATTTGACTAACGAGTTATAAATTAATGTGCGCACTTTATTTGGAATACAATTTGCTACTTTCCGTAATGCCCCCAGTAACGATGTTAATTTATTTCTAAGATGGTCGATGTGCAATTTCCAAGTAAGTTTTTCGTCTACCCTTAATCCAAGATATTTTTCGTTGGTTGATCGTTTTATTACTTCGTTATTTATTTTAAGAGGTGAGAAATCTGGTATACGTTTACTTTTAGCGGTAAAAATCATGAATGAGGTTTTCGACGTATTAATTGTAAGAAGATTGTACTTTAACCACTCGTTTAATAGATCAAGGTCATGTTGTGCGTCCTTTATAATGTTGTGAAATGATTTGTCATAGTAAAAGAGACAGGTGTCGTCTGCATAAAGTGTTAGGTGTCCTGTTAACCCTATTTTATTAATATTGTTTATATAAATTAGAAAAAGTAACGAACTGATAATCGAACCTTGAGGGCATCCGTATGAAATATTTTGGACCGAGCTAGTGTGCATATCTCCTATTTTAACAACTTGACGCCTGTTCTCCAAGTAAGATTTAAATATTTTATATGCTGCTCCTGTAACACCTATGTTATCCAGCTTCTGTAGCAGTTTTTGATGACTCACAGTATCGAACGCTTTTTTTAAATCGATGAATACGCCTAAAGCATAGCCCCCTTGATCTATATAGGTTTTAATTTTGGTGACTAGATCCGTTGCAGCCGAGACAGTGCTTGATTTAGGGCGAAAGCCGTATTGTTCGTTTATTAGAAAATTTTTATGTGTCAAATAGTTACTTAGGCGACTATATAACACGCGTTCAAATATTTTGGACATTACAGGTAGTACTGACACTGGTCTGTAGTTGCTTGGGTCAGTTCTATTTCCAGATTTGTAGATAGGACTGACCCTAGCCACCTTGAGGGTATCGGGAAAAATACCATGTCGTAAACAGGTGTTTATACAGTTAGTTAGATGCTCGACGATTATATTTTTTAGACATTTTATTGCCTTAGTACTAATACCATCGAGACCAGTGCTAGTGTTACTGTCGAGGTCGTCAATAATTCTAGTTATTTCCTCTGTGGTGCACGGCGATAGTTCGTTTAGTGTTATGTCATGTGCATAGTTATGATCATACATTAGTATGTTGCCCGTATTTGTGTGATATGTGTCTGGTATTTTTTTTGCTAAGTCTGCACCTACAGATGAGAAAAAAGAATTAAACAAGTCACATATTGAGTTACCTTCTGTTAGAAGTCCAGCGTTTGACATTAGTTTGGGAGGAACAGTGCTGTCTTTAATTTTATTTAATCCTAAGTTATTAATCAGGTCCCACATTTTTTTTGGTTGATTACTGCAGTTTTGAAATAAATTATAGTAATAGGTCTTCTTATGCGTGTTTGTTAGCATCTTCACATTCTGTTGTTCTTTCTGGAAGTTTTTTTGTAAATCGTCGTTATCTGGGTCCGATTTGGTTTGTTGCCATAAACTATTTCGTGAATTGATTGCGTTTATAATGCTCTGATTAATCCAGTCTTTTTGGGGAAGGTTTAGAATTTTGACCTTATCTATTTTGTTCTTGTCTATCTGTTTTGAGATAAATGTCTCTAGGTGGTTGTAGTCGTGGTTGTCATTGCTGTATTTTTCTTCTAGTGTGTTGTTGTACAAATTTTCATAATCCAGAGCCTTATAATGTTTCTTTTTGTTATGTTGAGGAGACAAACTTCCTATTTGGAGATATATCTGCTTATGATCAGAAAGGCTTGATTCAATTATCGAGACGCTGAGAGAATGGTTGTTTATATTAGTACATACATGGTCCAGTATTGTGTTTGTTGTGGCCGTGTCGCGTGTGCTGTATTTTTTGTTGATTTTATCTGGGGGCACGGGAGTGCCCCCGCCAAGACGAGCCAAGCGAAGCGCAAGGGCACTACCTACCTTTTCTCGAAGCACTTCGTCGTATTTTTGAACCTTCATAACTTGGGTTTGGATTATACCAGATAAACAAAATTTTCGGGATATGATGTCAGTAGTTGACTTATTAAACCTATAAAGTTTCAATTGCATAGCTCTTATACTTTAGATTTTATTGATATCTAAAATACCCCGATTTCGTCACTGATTCACTTACTCACTGACTCACTGACTCACTGATGATCATCAATATTCTAAGGTTCTTCCTGAAGTCCTAGAAAGCTGAAATTTGGTATGTAAGCTAGTAATAGTACACAAACAACAAAAAAACTCTAAAACTTGGAACTTTTACCCTTCAACCCCTTAAAATAGGGGATGGAAGTTTGTACGAGACTTCCGCAGATTTTTATGCTAGAGTTCTGAAAATTGATATAGGGACTCCTTGTTATAAATAATAAAATACGTATTTCAGGATTTTTAGTAAATAACCCCCCAACCCCCCAACCCCCCAAAAATTTTTTTTTATTTCATAAGCATCAAGATTCTAAGGTTCTTCCTGAAGTCCTAGAAAGCTGAAATTTGGTATGTAAGCTAGTAATAGTACACAAACAATTCTAAGACTTGGAACTTTTACCCTCCAACCCCTTAAACTAGGGGATGGGAGTTTGTATGAGACTTCCGCAAATTTTGATGCTAGAGTTCTGAAAATTGATGCAGGGACTCCTTGTTATAAATAATAAAATACGTATTTCAGGATTTTCAGTAAATAACCCCCCAACCCCCCAAAAAAATATTTTTTTATATCATAAGCATCAATATTCTAAGGTTCTTCCTGAAGTCCTAGAAAGCTGTAATTTGGTATGTAAGCTAGTAATAGTACAGTCACGAGCACTAATATGTCAACACTTACCAACTTTCAATGTCGATTTTTTCGTGAAATAAGGAATACAACGTTGAAATACAAAGCTTTACACAAACCTATGGGTTCGAAAATACTTTGTTCGTAATAACATAAAATTTCATTCAAAACTAAAGGAGAAAATCGTCTTTGAATAAAGCCAAGTGTTTACATACTTATGCTCGTGACTGTACACAAACAATTCTAAGACTTGGAACTTTTACCCACCCTCCAACCCCTTAAACTAGGGGATGGAAGTTTGTACAGGGACTCCTTGTTACAAATAATAAAATCTGGGGGCACGGGAGTGCCCCCGCCAATACGTATTTCAGGATTTTCAGTAAATAACCCCCCAACCCCCCAAAAAAATATTTTTTTATTTCATAAGCATCAATATTCTAAGGTTCTTCCTGAAGTCCTAGAAAGCTGTAATTTGGTATGTAAGCTAGTAATAGTACACAAACAATTCTAAGACTTGGAACTTTTACCCTCCAACCCCTTAAACTAGGGGATGGAAGTTTGTACAGGGACTCCTTGTTACAAATAATAAAATACGTATTTCAGGATTTTCAGTAAATAACCCCCCAACCCACCCAAATTTTTTTTTTTATTTCATAAGCATCAATATTCTAAGGTTCTTCCTGAAGTCCTAGCAAGCTGAAATTTGGTATGTAAGCTAGTAATAGTACAAAAACAACAAAAAAACTCTAAAACTTGGAACTTTTACCCTCCAACCCCTTAAAATAGGGGATGGAAGTTTGTACGAGACTTCGGCAAATTTTGTTGCTAGAGTTCTGAAAATTGATATAGGGACTCCTTGTTATAAATAATAAAATACGTTTTTCAGGATTTTCAGTAAATAACCCCCCAACCCCCCAAAAAAATATTTTTTTATTTCATAAGCATCAATATTCTAAGGTTCTTCCTGAAGTCCTAGAAAGCTGTAATTTGGTATGTAAGCTAGTAATAGTACACAAACAATTCTAAGATTTGGAACTTTTACCCTCCAACCCCTTAAACTAGGGGATGGAAGTTTGTAAGAGACTTCCGCAAATTTTGTTGCTAGAGTTCTGAAAATTGATATAGGGACTCCTTGTTATAAATAATAAAATACGTTTTTCAGGATTTTCAGTAAATAACCCCCCAACCCCCCAAAAAAATATTTTTTTATTTCATAAGCATCAATATTCTAAGGTTCTTCCTGAAGTCCTAGAAAGCTGTAATTTGGTATGTAAGCTAGTAATAGTACACAAACAATTCTAAGATTTGGAACTTTTACCCTCCAACCCCTTAAACTAGGGGATGGAAGTTTGTAAGAGACTTCCGCAAATTTTGATGCTAGAGTTCTGAAAATTGATATAGGGACTCCTTGTAATAAATAATAAAATACATATTTCAGGATTTTTAGTAAAGAAACCCCCAAAAAAAAAAATTATTTCATAAGCAACTTTCAAAAAGATGTGAAATCCCACCAAAAACATTTTCATGTAAAATGTTGCCAAGACGACACCACATATGGCTCAAAAAGTTATCAGATCTCATGTAGAGCCAAGCTTCTAACTCTACACGCCCTAACTTCACAAACTCTACACCTTAGTCAAAATATGTGGCTTGGCCGTTTCGCTACCATCACATGGGCGTAAGGTGAAAAATTTATTCACTGTTCATTACTTTTCTGTTATACAATAGTTTTTGTAGTAACGAAAGGGCCAAGCCTCATATTTTGACTAAGGTGTAGAGTTTGTGAAGTTAGGGCGTTTAGAGTTAGAAGCTTGGCTCTACATGAGATCTGATAACTTTTTGAGCCATATGTGGTGTCGTCTTGGCAACATTTTACATGAAAATGTTTTTGGTGGGATTTATTATTCTATAGCCGGCCTCTTGGATTCCATGTTGGTATTTTGATACATTACTGTTTGCACTAAGTAAATCTATGTTGAAGTCCCCAAAAACTATTGATCTTCTTCGACGCTCCAATTGGGATGAATATGTTTCTAAAAAGTTGTTTATGTTGGTATCACCAGGTTTATAAATCGCTCCAATGTTTAATGATAGTTTGTCTATGTTTATCCATAAATAGTGGTTTCCGTTCTCACATATGTCTTCCGTTATATCATATTTAATACTGTCGTGCACATAAATGGAAACTCCTCCGCCTATACGATTCTGTCTATAGTTATAGATATGATTATAGCTAGGTAGTTGGTATAGTTTCGCATCAGACTCTGAGTTAATCCACGTCTCAGTGAAAATCAATAGATGAGTAGTCATTTTTATGGCTTTTAGAATGCATTTTATTTCGTCGAACTTCCCAGGCTTGCGAATACTGCGTAAGTTCGCATAAAGGAATCTTAGTGAAGATGGATGCACTGGAATGTCCTCATATTTATTTACTATTTGATGGCATAGTTTCCTAGAACTATCCGTCGGATTGACATTTTGTAGTGGGGGACTTACTGGTTTTTTTGGGTTGCAACAACTATTGTAGGTGTTCCTTTCACATATTTAATAGTAAGGTTTTGTTCGCCATCCTGTTTGCGCTTATTTAGCTGGTCCTTCAGAGAATCCAAGTATTGTTTTTGTTTTGGGGTTTGATCAGAAAAAATCTGCATATTTTCAGGTAGTTTAGTTCTATTTTTTAACAGGTATCTTGCAGGCTCGGAATTTTCGAAGTGAACTTTTATGGGTCGGTTCTTGTTTTGCACATATTTTCCTAGTCTCTTAGATTGAATCGGCTTAGGGCAGTTTTCAAAAAGCATTGTGATTAACTTCATAACTTCCTGCTCATCGTGTTGTTGTCTCGATTTCACTTACACGTTAATAGTCCATAACTTGAAAATTACTGAATCGATTTTGATGAAACTTGCACTGTTTCCTAAGTTGAAGTAAATGTAAGCCAATAAAAAAAACGGTCCGATCCGATTAATAGCTGCGAAGAAATGCGTGGACAAACATACAACCGTCTATAAAATTTGGTATATTGGTTTGGAAGCCCTAATAGATTGTCTTATGTGAATATAATGCAATTCCAATAATATTACATACATACACGGTGTCGAATTGATAACTTCCTTTTTTTTTGAAGTCGGTAATATGGCAATCAATATTTATAACACAAACTTACTGAAAAAATTAACGTTTATTATCAGACCTCACTGTTGTTTCAACAGCAGAGGAAGAGTCGGCAAACGAAACTTATTACCCCCAAGAGGCTAAATAGAGGGTAATGTGTTATTATGAGTTATGATGCTTGTTTAATGAACTGGCAATTCAAAACACCTAACATTATACTACGGTACAATTAAAAGGTTCGTTTTGGGAAACTTCTGGGTTGATGACCCTTTGTATGGGCATGCTCGCTCTGTGCAATGTGATATTTTTTCTTCCTTCCTTATTTGTATTACATAACATCATGCCTGTAATCCCAGAAGGGTTTGGCAGAGGTACCTAACAGGGGGCTTAAAAAGGCCAGGTTGGCAGAATCATAAAAGGATAACATTATGAATCATAGTGGGCAGTTAACTGTTAAGTAAATCGTATCAAATCCCATTGGTGAAGGATTTTTCAGTTATTTTTGTCTGTGCTAAAATACCAATCAATCCAATCCAAATTCAATCCCAATCTCTTTGATTATACCTACGTAGTACAGCGAAAAAAAGGAAAAACACGGACTGTCTTCGCTATATTGTGATTCACAATATTATCCTTTTATGTTTCTGCCAAAGTGGCCTTTTTAGGCCCCCTGTATACACACATTTCGGCAGTTAATGTTTAAGTCCCATTTATTAGGGGGCGATTCTATTGCCATCAATCGGGCACAAATCTAGACTACTTATTGGGTATTGTATGTCATTATTTCCTTCTAATTTTTCATTGTGTTTGTTGCAAACTCCTTGGCTGTAGTAAACTTTTTACAAGATTTTTATATTATGTTTTATTTGAATGTTATTCTTTCCTTTTTTTTCTGTCAAAAGGTTTGGTTTGTGTTTCTAATTATTTATTTATGTAAAATTTTTCATAATTTTCCTACTAAAATCCTTTTATTACACTAGTTTTATTTCATTCCACCAACCCTTAATACATACAGTCCATTTTTGTCGCCTTCAGTGCTGATTGTGTTTTATACCGAACAAATGTGTCCAAATTCTATTTCTCATTGATATTTTCAAAAGCGATACCGTTAAGTTCCTTCCGGGTAAAATGTAGAAAAATACAATCTTCCATCACTTTTATCGTCGAAATGTTGTTTACCAAATCCTTTTTACCTTCACGCATGAATAGTCCCCACTCGACTGATTCACTGAGTCTGAGCGATAAAGTCCGAAAGCTTCGTTCAAAACAGTCAAAGCAGAACAATCTTTTGTGTGAGCTATGACTATGTATTGTATACCGACTTTGCCGACCTCCGGATTTGGATTTGGGGCGTGGGTCTCGAAACAATGTCATGGTGTTATAATTTAGAAAAGTCGAGTTTAGAAACTGTACTAGTTATCAATGGAAAGCAAATCCACGAGCAAATTAGATAAAAGAAGAGGGATCAAAATTAACCCACGTCCTACAGCAAAGAAAAGTATCTTAAAACAATGATAAAAATTAGCATGGCATACTTCGGAACTTTTTTATATGTTAGAACCGGTTTTTTTTATATGTTAGACTGTAAGGATGGCTCCTTATTGCTATGCAAATTAATTCAGGGGCAGTAGGTAATATGTACTTACAAGAATATAGCTGCAGTATTGAGAAAACGAATTTTCATATAATTTTTTTTATACATTAGACTGTAAGGATGGCCTTCGGAAGTATGTCATCTTTTACACTCATTTTTATCATTTTTTACGGATATTTCTCATTGCTGTAGGACGTCGGTTAATTTTGTATGGACCGTGATTAATAATTGGTTTACGAACAAAATCTATAACTTTTATTTATCTATACTAATTATAAAGCTGAAGAGTTTGTTTTGTTGAACGCGCTTATCGCTGTAACCGACAGTTAGATTTGAAACATTCCTTTTGAATTTGATAGCCTAATTCTTGAGGAAGGGTATAGGCTATTAACATCACGCAAAGACGATAAGGAGCCGAGCTAAAAAAAAGTCAGAAATAATCCTAAGCGAAAACTTAGTAGGTAATACCGACGCACGGGGGAGTTTTAAAAAATGTGGCTGTTATTTTAGTATAGGTATTGTGTATCTTACGACTTCCACGCGAACGAAGTTAATACTTTTAAGCGGGCAGAAGCTAAAACTTTAATAAAAATAATTTATTTCGATTAGTACCACCCCGATCTGTAGGAAATTGGTTTTAAAATCCAGCTTCCAGCGTGACCACTAGAACAATTTATCTTCGTTCTTACAAGCAAGTAAGGTGCATAAAGCTTCTAAAGGATGGTCCGATACGATTTGGTTAAAAAAATACAGTAGAAGAATTTGAGCAGTCTTTGACAAGCACTTGGCCGGGCGGGCCCGCGCCGCCGTGTTTGCTTAGCGCGAGTTCGCAAATGCTGCTGATTGCTTGTTTGTCGTACGAAATTTTTATTTCCTCGAGCAAAGTTCACCGTTAAAGCCTCGCAATTTAAATCTCAAGCTATATACCGAACGGTTCGATTGAGCACTCACACAGTTTTAGCATCCTTGAAGTTTTCAGGTAGGTACCTACTTCGTTCTGCCTAGCCTTTTCCCAACTATGTTGGGGTCGGCTGCCAGTCTGACTAGATGCAGCTGAATCATCATCTACCAAGCCTTTTCCCAACTATGTTGGGGTCAGCTGCCAGTCTAACCATCCGGTCCAGTCAGGTCACAGTCAGGTAACAGGTGTTTATCTGACCTCAACAACCCAGTTACTGGGTAACACGATACCCCTTGGTAAGATTGGTTCTCACTCTTTGGGCTTCGGCTACCCGTAATGACCTACCGTCAAATATCTACGAATGCCGGGACCAATGGCTTAACGTAGTTTTCGAGGCAAGGAGGGGTTTCAAGATGTAATAGATGGTCACCCATCCACGAACCGACCGCGGCAATCGTAACCTTCGATCGACCCGTGCAGCTGTTATCATTTAGCCACGAGCTCAGATACTCTACGAGTATCTACTCTATTGAAAGGAACTCCATCAAAAGACTATGAAACATGAGAGCTCGCTATGTGATACAAACGGTACATCCGCCGCTCTAGTCATCTTTTATTCACCACTGTTTTATTTACAAATACTGTATATAAGTATTGTCATCTGGTAGTTTTTTCCAACATTATTTTTGTTATCGTGGAATCCAGTTGGAATCGGAAGATATTCCGGAGCGAGCTCGTATCGACAAGCGGCTTAGTTTAAATTGAAACATATTGGCGGGGAAGGGAATCCTTACCTTACGTGTACACTTCCATCTGTTCAAATAAATAATCGTACAGACAGACATCGTGTCGTCCCTATGTACGTACCTACACTAACAACTACAGCTTCTAAGCGACGGGCACAATACTTTTATTTATACAGGATTATTGGTAAAACATTAACAACCTCTTAACAGGTAAACAAAACCTGAAATCACGAAAAAAAAAACTGCTGTTCCCTACATTTATGCGTATAACTCGTCAAAATGTAGGGAACAGCTGATTCTTTTTTCGCGATTTCAGGTTTGGTTCCATAGTAAAAAAATTTCAAGATGATGAGTACAATGACCTCTTAAGAGGTTGTTAATGTTTTACCAATAACCCTGTATACAGGTTGGCAGGGACCTCGATGCGCTAACTGTAACAGTGAATTAAGCACATGATTCTAGACCCCCTGGCGTAGAAATGTCTCTTCGGCTATCGAAAAAAAAAATGGCTAAATATCTGCTGTTTCAGAGAAAAATACAATAGCACTTTCCTCAGAAACAGCAGATTTTTTGATAATTCCTACGCGGTCAAAATGTATGGAATAGCATTTTTTTTTTATAAGCATCGACAATATTTAATGCATGGGTTCCAGAATCATGTACCTACTGTGGTAACAGATTGCGCGTCTACGTCCCTACCACCCTGTATACGTAATTGATTTTATTGTTTATTCAACCTACTTCTTTATACGCTATATTATTGAAACAGGCATATTCATATTACGAAACGTGCGGAAATATAAAACGACGACGGAATCCTCTTTATATATTCGATCACGTTTCAAAACTAGCGTACACGTAGGCATATAAAATACAGTCTATTAATATATAATATGAAGACCTGTAAAGCAATAAAAATATCACAGTATTGTGAGGATGCCACGGTGTTGTGAATTTTACGGCGCATGCACTCTATTTCAGTTATAGCATTTCAGTCAGAAATATTTTATTACACTTCCTATTTTGCTGAACGGCGCTCACGATTGCACGTGTTATGAATTTCAAATTATGTACCATGAAGTTTCATGTCGCACAATATTTTATATTGCTTTATAGTTAGATGCAGGCTGCCATGAATGACAATTTGGAACAATGAAGCGTTTTATTGTGCCGTACGAATAAACGGCGACGCGCATCTCTGATTTCAGTAATTTCTTATGCGCCGGAGCGAGTGCGATGGAGCGGCAAACGCGTGTATAATTCAAGGGCAGATGTTAGATGTCGGCTCTTGTAAGGTGTTCAATTTCTTCGCCCCGTTACATCTCTAATCTCACACGATGCCAGGCGTGTGATTGGTAAAAGTACGTACACTCGGTATGGTATCATCCATGTTTCGTTCGCGAAGGGGCGTGTATTAGTTATGTAGATTCGCACGCTTCAGGAATCTGAACGCGGACAATAGCCACGAGATTCTCGTTTGTATTGGATGCGACGTACGACCGGAGGATTCTCATGAAAATACACGCACTCGGTAGATTTAGTGCGAAATACTAGCAATAAATAACTGACCCGGAAGGGACAAAGGTACAAGAGTATATCGTTCAAATGAATTGAAAAGGCCTCATACATAAAACAACGGCTCCTTCCCCGGTACATCTTAGATATCACCTCGACTGGTGTGAATCACGACGACGCATTTACATAGGCACACAATACACTGGCCTGTTTGTCAAAACACAAGGAAAATATATAGGTATTACTCTCTATTTTAATGTTAAAATCGAATTTCCAGTCTAAATATTGTCTATAGTACAAACTGTTCTCCGTGGACTCGTTTGTGTCAGAACATAACCCATGGTTGCGTTTGTACTTGTATCTTGTACAGACAGTGTACCAGGTAGTTGGAAGTAGTAAAAATGTAAGTATTTCCAGAGAGAGTTAGTACCCTGGTCTACGTGCTCAGTTTCGTTAGCGATGGCTTTATTGTTGTCAGTGGCTACTTGCTACTTTGTGATCAATTGATTCCGGTCAGGTGGGCACGTCGCGACATCTTGATATTACTACTTTGTTCCTGCACGTTACTCACACTGTGGTAACAAACGTGACAACCCTGATGTATTCCCATGTGTAACGCGGTTCCAGAATATTAAGTTTGAGTAATGCTAAAACTAAGATTTTTTGACGATGATGTGATTTTATGGAAAATTGACTGAACATAAGTAATTTTAACACTAAATAGTAGATTATGCACCGAGGGGCTAAAGTGGTGTCTTATGTCACGGGCGTCATATTGAATCTCGAGTGCAATGAAGGATTCGGGATTTAACTCACGAGCGAAGCGAGGGAGTTAATACAAGAATCCTGAATGCAGCGAGGGATTCAAGCTAGCTCAAGGCAAAGACACCTTTAGCCCAGAGGAAGATACTCTACTTTTTACACCTACTGTGAGAAAATAATAGCCTTAATACGAAAAATAAAATAGAACTGGTTCCGAAATGGACTTGACGCCTTTCGTACTTTTCCATTTTTGGAAATTGTCGTAGGCTTTTATATACCTAAGTTTCCTTTGGCTTCGGTTGTAATGAATTCAGGAGTAAAATCACTTTCATCACTCGACATTTTATAATACTTTGTTGATAAATTTAAAGTTTAAATGCCAAAAATTCGCGCCTTCATTGCGTCTACCAATAAGTAGCCAAGACACGAACAATTCGATTTTCAAAAAAAAAAAGTCTCTTCTACGGTTTTGTCGTGTGTGTCTATTGATATCACTCTCATGGAAGTGGCGTTTGTGTAAACTAAGCTTTATACAGGGCTGGTAGAATGGTTTTGGATGATTGGCTGTATGCATTTTGAATTTAGAACGTCATTGGAGACGCTCGTGAAAATAGAGTATTTTTGATAAAATGTGATAAATCGACTGTAGTATAGATAGGTTTTATTATTTATTTATTTATTCACAAAATCCACAGCAATCTTTGCGCAGTTTACTTAAAATACATTAACTAATGTTACAGCCAATTACTATTACGGTATTACGGCGCGGTACGGTATTTGTTATTATTAATGCCAGTTTTAATGTTATTCCATTCCTTTTAAAAAATGGTTCGTAGTTATCTAATTATTCTTACAATATTATGTCTTCGAAAACATGGCAACGATATGAAGAAGCAGACGTTATGATTTTGTAGGAAATCGAGAATATCATTCACGCGTAGTAAGGGTATCGAGAATAGCTTTCCTCTTTCTGGCACCAAAGGGTGTTTGTTAGTACTATACTGCCAATTTAGCTGAGCATGTGAGATTCCAAATTCAAATCACATTATTGACCAGCGGGTCATAATGAAATCCAGTACAACATTATTGACCGGCTATGCCCCCGGCCACTAATGACTCACTTTAGGTTAAGGTTGCTTGATATATAATTTGACATTTTCGAGCAGGTGGTGTGAAAATATACATATTATATATAAGTATATACTAAAAAAAAGTTGGATGGTAATTCTTATTCTTTGGGCTAAACATAGGCCAGCCCTCTGGTCACGTGAAGAGTCAACCAACCGCTTGGTGATGTCCCGAAATATTCGATGAGCACTCGGACCCCAAGGCCCCCCAAAATACGTTAAGTGTGAGAAATAAATTTATTGGTAATAAAGTAACTAATTTTGGAAAAAATCCCTGAGCACAACAGTTTTCGAAAATAAAAATAAAGACTACGCATAGCGTCATGGGTAACGCTACTACGGCGTAGGCGGCCTAGATGAGACTACGCCGCGTACAATCGCATATTCTACGGCGTAGCAACCTTAACATTTGACTGTTGTTTATTGTAACAACGCACCCACACTTTAGTATTATAAAACAAACAAACAATAAACCTATGATTTTCCCAGCTTTTCATTAAATGTACGGCACAGCTCATGTTGTAAAGCAATTAATGAAATGGTTTGTATCTAAACTATTGTGATGTAGGTAAGTAAAGTTGAAGGGTGAGCAGCAATGCTTTTAGCGCGTGTTGTTATGCAGCGCGGCGCGATGTCGGCGGGGCGTAAGCGGGGCGGCGGCGGGGCGCGGGCGAGGCGCGGCGCCCACATAAATTCCGATTTATCGCTAACCTGCCGAACTTTCTGGACGTCTCACTCTGTACTCACCTCCCCACGGAAACCTTATTTTATTTAACTTCTTTATACTCCGTCCTGTAGTTTCAGTTTACTCCGATAAACATAATTAAATGGCTATTTTCTGATTTATTTTTCTATTGACATGTTTATGGTTTGTTATTTGACTTGAATCTTTTAGTTTCTTTTATTCTAAATAGTTACTCTCAATAACTCTCTTTTATGAGAAAAGCTTGTGAAGTTAGAACAAAGAAATACATTATATTTAATGTACAATTTTTTAATTTTCAAACAGAAAATGTTACCTTTGACTTTATAAAACAAGTAAATAACAGTAACAGTTAGCTATGCATTGCATTTCTTTCATATTTTTAATAATAAACTCTGTAAGTCAGAACCAATTGTCTTGTAAGAAAGAAGATACGAAAAACACAACAAAGAAGAACGAAATTATTTCACGTTTGAACAACAAAACACAAAGGTGTAGTTTATTTGCATTCGTACAACGTTAAGTCATTTCCAACGAAAGAAAGAAGCGAGAAAATAATAGCCAACAGGGAGGGGAGGAATGAATAAAGGCAAATTTAATATCGCTGGTCGATAAATGTAGCACCCGCTTAACTATAATAACGCAGGTAGGATACGGCGCCAACTTTCTTCGCAAACAAACCAATAAACGTCGCCGCGGAGACAATTTTAGGGGAAGAAGGCAATTATTTATCTTTCATATTGATATATGCGATGTGTGCGTAACGGTAATCCGCTCACCTGACTGTTATTGCCCAAGTTACATTATTGGAATGAATCCCATTCCCGTGATGTGGCATGATCGTTGTTATCAATATGCTGGAGGGATGCATGATCGCTGTTCTTCTTTTCGAGTCGAGGGGGATGCGCTAAGGTAGCCCGCAAAATTCAAATTTTCTTTCGTTTTAGGGTTCCGTACCCAAAGGGTAAAAACGGGACCCTATTACTAAGACTTCGCTGTCTGTCCGTCCGTCTGTCTGTCACCAGGCTGTATCTCATGAACCGCGATAGCTAGACAGTTGAAATTTTCACAGATGATGTATTTCTGTTGCCGCTATAACAACAAATAAAACTAAAAACAGAATAAAATAAATATTTAAGGGGGGCTCCCATACAACAAACGTGTTTTTTTCGGCGTTTTTGCCTTGTGGTACGGAACCCTTCGTGTGCGAGTCCGACTCGCACTTAGCCAGCTTTTTTTGCAAATTGCAGGTCAGTGTCGGGTTCCGAGGAGGCCCGCAGAGGTGGGCCGGCACCAGTCGGAGGTTGCGGAAGGGTCGTACGTTCTCGCGACCCTCGGCGTAGGTGTGAGATGGAACACCGGAGTGGTTTCTTAGTCTGTAAGACAGACCCCTCCGCCCGCCCCAAGGCGGAGGATACCCATGAGGATTTTTCAACCCAGAAACAAAAGAAAAAGTCAGTGTCGGGTTGTATGTTGATTAAAATATGATTGGCGACCGTAACGAATATGGCTTTTCAGAATTATAATTTAATCATTAGAATCAGTAATAGAACTCCTTGAGTTAGAATTGGCCTCAAATGTTCTGATTTCATGAAATAGTCATTCAATAGGGTAATATGAACTTAGAGAAATGTATTGATGATTTTTATGTTTATAATTCTATAAATAAATATTCGTTACGACCGCGAATAATATTTAGATCAACATACAGCCTAATACTAACCTGCAAAAACCGTAAAAAAATGAATTTCGCGGGCTATCCTGATGCGTTCGTCTTAATAAGCTGGGCCCAGTAGGTGGCCACGCCAATCGCAGCCAACAGTGGCGTTTTTTAGGTCCTCAGAAGTGCAGGTGCTTGAACACTGGACACGTAAACATATGGGGCATGGTTTGTTCAGTAGCACCGCATTCGCACCGGGTCGGTTGGGTTAATAATGTCCCATTTCGCTAGATTGTGCTTGCAGAAGCCTACTTGGGTCCGCAGTCAATTGATTGCTTTTCACATAGGCCACTGCAGGTCACGTCTGGGTGGCAGGTGCTCCTCGGGCTGAACGAAGTCGGGCGGTGGCGGGTGCTGTTTTTCCCGTTTCTCCCACAGGTCTCTTTTCACCTTAGGCGGTTGGTCTTCCGGGGCGAGAGGGAGTGGGAGGCAGTCACCTCCTTCTGCGAAGCAGTCATGCTAGCGAAGGAGGTGGCGGGACGGCTCAGGGAGAGAGCCTCCCGTCCCAGCCGCCGCGGGAGACGCTCCGGGCGTCGGGAGTCGCGCGACGACTCCCGGCCACCGTAGGCGCGGGCCTGCGGGCGGAGAGTAATGGGTAGCTCACCGTCCGATCAGGACCAGGCCCGTGCCGGACGGCGCGTACGTGTTCCACGCGCGCCTCAAAGAGATGTCAGCATCGAGGAGGGGCCCCATAGGGCCGAAGCCTGCCGGGTCAGCGGGATTGTCCGAAAGGGTTACCGCTGGCCCGGAACATAAAGGGCTAAGGAAGGAACACGGGTGGGTTTTAGTCAGTAAGAGTCTGACACTCCCTTCCGCTCCACCCAGAGCGGGAGGGGTCATTTGATGATTTCCCATCCGCAAAAAAAAAAAAAGGCGGTTGGTCTTGGACAACCTGTGTACTGGAAGGAAGCTCTTCCGACTTTGAAACCTCGGGCAGATTTCAAAGTTTTTCAGGGCTTTTATGTATTCGTAGAGGGGATGCCAGGAATTGGATTCTTGATTGTAATATGATCGTTGGTAACAATGTGGTGGAACGATGCATGTTCGGGTTTCGTCGGCGTCATTTTCCGTGAACACTTTTTGATTTACGATGTTATTGTGATTTTATAGCCGACGTGTCGTATGCGAAGTCGATGTGTCGTGCAGGTAAAAATAAATAGTGACTGAAAATATACGACTCTGAATTGAATAAATAAATAAAATGTTATTAATAAAAGTTGTTTATTTATTGTTTACTGTTGTTTTATTGATTTTGTGTCAATGAATCTCTGTTTCTGAATCCTGAACGAATCTGAATAGTGTTTTGCCACAGAAACAAAAAACTAACTTCTTTAAAAAAAAAAAAAACGAAAATACTAATACGACAATAACAGGTACATATTAGAGAATTATAATCATTAGAATCACTAACATATCTTTCTAAGTTAGATCGCGAATCATATTTTGATTAAGATAAAATCTGACACTGCCCTGCAAATTGCAAAAAACGTAAGAAAATTTGAATTTCGCGGTCTACCACTATCCATTCACCTTATACACAAACATAATCAGCCTATAATGTTCTCACTGCTGGGACACAGGCCTCCTCTCGGTGAGAGGGGGCGGGCCGTAATCCACCACGCGGGCCCAATGCGGGTTGGCAGATGCCACATGTCTTCGAATTTTTGGTTCTAGGACATGCCGGTTTCCTCACGATGTTTTCCTTCACCGTTTTGAGAGCAGTGGTGATGAAATAATTTACACAAAGTAAAGCGCCTGACTGGGTACTAACCTTATAGAATTACTAGAATTTCTTTGGCTGTCTTTTGACGCTTTATTTATTTATACACAAAACCTTCACAAAATGTTTGCAAATTCAAAAATTGAAAGCAACGGACCGCTCTTTGTAGAGATCTTGTATTGGCATTTATGAAATGTAAGCCTAGCTGAAATAAGGATATGGCGACAGTGCAGAGCTTTCTTATCATTTCCTACTGAGAACAGCAGAAACATAAAAACCGCGGAGTGGAAGACATTTCAAAAATACTTCAGAAGTGCTGTATTTTTTACCCGACTGCGGCGAAGCCCAAAAGGAGGGTTATTTCGAACTTCGATTTCCGAATCAACATGAGAGAGGACGGTCGATGGTGATGGTGGTGGATGGTGGTTGGTGGATGGAAGGTGATGGTGGTGGTGGTGGAACGATGACGATATTATTAACGATGGTATATCTTTTGTAGGTAGGCCACGATAAATTAAAAAAACCGGCCAAGTGCGAATCGGGCTCGCGCACCGAGGGTTCCGTACAAATTTTAGGTATGTAACTACAAATTTACGGTTTTCGGATACACGCCCGTATCTTTTGATTGCGTTGACTTAGAAGTTTGATTTTTTCATTGTTTCCAGGGATTGAAGTCCTGACTATTTGATATTAATTTCAACTTGATAACTCCAAGCGGTCCTCACAAAAAGGGTCTTGACAGACGGGCAGAGAGGCTGACAACCAAGTGATCTTAAAAGAGTTCCGTTTTCCTTTTGAGGTTTGGAACCCTAAAAATTAAAAGATTTGTTGTTTTATTTTGGGAGGTTAACGACTAAGTACTGTTAGTGTCGTTTCTTGAAGTATACTTACGTCGAAGAAACTGTTTTCTTATATTTCATCGTGTTTAGATATTGATACCCATCGCGTCTGTATACGTCGTCATCGTCGTAATTACGTACGTCATCGTCGTAATATAAAGTAATCCTGTATATCTGATTTCCTTTGTAATCACTAATAATAAGAATTATTTCCGAAAACATTAGAATTACGAACATTCGTGTAGGTATTCATTACCAAACGGAACCAAAAAAATACTGTAAAATTTAAATTATTGCAAAATTACTTTTTTAAATATCTAGAAACTGCCGTTGTTCTTTTCCTGTACAGTGGTACCTATAGTGCATCGCTGTCACGCATCACAGATACGGAATCTACGCCCATGTGCTGAATTCTGACGACGTCAATTTATGAGCGAGGAATTTTACTTCGCAATGTTATGAACAAATCTGGCGTGCCATTATGGTTGCTCCTCGAAGGTGCAATACTGCTGGAATGGCACGTGGGTGAGAGTAGATACTGCTCACTTAGGCAAATTGTTTTCTAGTCTGTGTAGGTTGAGATGAAGTGTCCTCTCAAAATATGCTTCAAATTGGTTCGCTATTTTGCTGAAATTTTATATAGAGTGGTATTTCATTTTGAAGTCGCAACTATAATAGGTGATAAAATAGACGTATGTTAGACTAGGTGTGTCCACGACTTCGTTCGCGTGCGTGTCAGAAAACAAATGGATATCATGGGTTTTAATTTTTTTTCGCGGAACCCTAAATATTTTTATGAAATAAAAGTAGCCTAAGTCCTTATAACATCAGCTATCTGCCAGTAAAAATTGGTCCAGCCGGTCGAGTCCTATGAAAATCGGTCCAGCAGTTTCGCAGATTAGCCGGAAAAAACATACAGACAAAAATTATAAAAATTGTTTTCTTGTTAAAAGAACAGTATTAGTAAAACGCTGTTATTTTGACATTACAAAAGACACTTCTAATTTATTTATTTGTAGATGTAATAGTTTGTATTGTAGAGTATATCATTGTTAGATGAAGGAGAGTGTTGCCTTAGGAAGGATTGTACGGTCAAAAAATACAATGAACTAAAAGCAAGATCTTTGAGAAGGTCAAACGGAAACACCTTTTTCCACTATCGTAACATCCGCGTAAAAGCGAACGTAACCGAACTAAGTAAGTACACCGCTAGGTACGAACCGTATAACAGATGTAGAGGGTTTTAAGACACGTACCTGTGTAAAAGGACACTTCTAGAATGAACAAATGTTGTGACTTTATTTTTATGTGTAAACATTAGGTTGGTAGCAACGTAATGCGTCCGTGGAGACACGGAACAGGACAACACCGCATGTGAGGAAAACTTTCTAATCTTTTAAAGTTATTCCAAGAGAGGCGGAACACACATCCATCTTGCACACGTAGTAAATTTAGTTTTTGCTGAAACTGACGTATACAACTTAGTGGACAGTAATCTCGCTGCTACGAAATATTGGCGTCGGATAGTTTTCCAACTAGTCTTTTTAGGGAGTGCGATAGCCTCTTGGTTGCGGTCTGGCTTTGAAAAATGCAACTCGTGGGCTTAGGTGTTCACTGAGAGTTTTTCCGAGAGCGTAGATGTGGTACACAACAAACACTTGTATCAAAGGGGTAGAACTTGTTCGAAAACATAGTGAGGAATTTCGAAACGTGTGCAGTGCCTGAACACGTTTATTCGAACACCTTGTGTCGCTACTTTTGTGGGTTGATACATAGACAAATCATCATCATCTGCGTAGCCTTTTCCCAACTATGTTGGGGTCGGTTTCCAGTCTAACCGGATGCAGCTGAATACCAGTATTTTACATGGAGCGACTGCTAATCTGACCTCCACAACCCAGTTACTGGGTAATACGATATCCCTAGGTAAGACTGGTTGTCAGATTTCGGGCTTCTGACGACCCGTAAGTACTGTCAAAGATCCACGAATAACAACCGGGACCAAACGGCTTTCCAAAGCACGGAGGGGTCTTGATATGTAAAGATGGTCACCATCCACCCATCCACGGGCCAACCGCGGCAAGCGTAGTTGTGCGGCTGTTATTACTTAGCCACAAACCTCCCGATACATAGACACATATCAGATTGGTTCTCGTGGCTAAATGATAACAGCCGCACAGGTCGATCGATCAGGTTAAACTAATTCTCGGTGTTCGAATGGAACTCACGACTGACGGTTTAAATGTTATGCGAAGTAGGAATGGATTTTCAAGCGTACACCAGTCTTCAAAGAACTGACCGGAATGAGACCAACTTTGCTTTGTAGATAGTTCTATTTGTACGGAGATTATGAAGCCTTTCTTATTTTACTCATCATTGTTAGCAGTTCGCCCATATCCGGAATCCGTAGGTTGTGTTGTGGTGCTAATCCTTGGGAGAGGACGATGTCTAGCAGTGGGATAGACCTCCCTTAAGGTTTGAAATGATGACGATGATGAGGAATTAGTTGTATGAAATACTTAAGGGTGCTTTTGCCTCTCTTTTGCATTTAACGGGTGTAAAAAGACGCTTAAGAGCGTTTACGCCGCACGGCATTTCATACAAACATTCAAGCCCTTATTTTTCGAAATGAATGAACCGATTTTAATGAAACTTTGTACGCATAAGCTCCTGCTTATGCGTATAAAGGTTCATTAAAATTATATTAAGTAGTATGGTTTTTATTGTAAAAAAAAAAGTTTTTAGAGGTATCTTCACGATTTTTTTCTATTGTATCAAATTACTTGTATTATGTTTTCAACCATTTTTCAACACACTATCTACCTAGCATATATCCTAAATAATATCATATATTTTTCTGATTTTGTTTACTGTAGTCGGTCATATACTTTTATTGTTTCTAAAACTTGCGTTTTTTGTGTTTTGGTCCTGTAAGCCCCTTAAGTGCAGAGTGAAGTTTTGTAAGTAAGTATAACATGTATGTAATTATAACAGTATATAAAAGGAATAAATCAAACAATGAGTGCACCATTCAGCATAATCATCAGCCCAGCTTGTTATGTTTTACTTTCCCCGGCTCAATATTGTCTTCAAATTAACATCACTAATTGGCTCGCACGCTATTCGAGGCACGTGTGGGCTTGCATAAGTTCCAATTTAAATATGAACCTGCTTCAATAATGCTGTGTGAGTATTGATTTTTAACCGACTTCCAAAAAGGAGGAGGTTATAGGTATGTTCGTTTTTTTTTTATGGTTGTTCACCGATTACTCGAAGACGGCTGGACCGATTCCAAAAATTATTTTTTTGTTTAAAAGGGTATACTCTCGAGGTGGTTCTATTATCAGAAAGTTGGAATCTGATGAGAGGATCCCATGGAAATCGAGGGAAACCCTCAAATTTTATAGGCAAACCTATAGCGATTTGGGTATTTTTTTAAGTAACTTGAGCATTTGCTCTCGGAAATCATCATTTGGTAAAATGGAGCTGATGATGAAGACCACAGATAGCCATCGGAACTTCTCAATGAAAAATATCTCACGGGTTGCAATTCGATTTCTTTAATATGGTTGAGAAGCAATTTATGCTCGTCACAATGCGTATGGTGAGTGGTTGTTGAGGAGTTCTCCTGGTTCTTACCAGAAGAACTCCTCAACAATTAACGTCCCAGCATCGGGAAAAGCAATATTTTGTAACATGTGATGAGCAGCTGACATTAGGCTATTGTAACATAAGTAGATAAATTTTATTAAAAACAGACCCACTAAAAAGTGAAAAATAAAAACTTTTTACAAAAAAAAAACCAACCGACCTCCAAAAAAAAACACTACAAATTGAAAAATAACTTTAATTTCGGAAGTCGGTGTCTTTGGTTCCGCATTTTCGTTTATTGACACCGACTTCCGAAATTAAAGTTATTTTTCAATTTGTAGTGTTTTTTTTTGAAGTCGGTTGTTTATATTGTAGCCGATCCAAATGATCCTTTTTGAAGTGGAGTTGTTGGTACCTTGATATAACATACCATAATCAGCCTATAATGTTCCCACTGATGGAACACAGGCCTCCTCTCTGTTAGAGGGGCCGTAATCCACCACGCGGGCCTAGTTGGTAGATGTCACATGTCTTCGAATTTTTGGTTCTAGGACTTGCCGGTTTCTTCACGATGTTTTCCTTTACCGTTTTGAGAGCAGTGGTGATGAAATAATTTACAGAAAGCGCCTGTTTTGGTTCGACCCTACAACTGTACAATTCGTAAGTTGCGGCCGATTCCACTGGGCCATCAGTATCTACCTTGATATGTAAGACCTTTGATTGTTGTGTCCTCAAAATAGATACTTACAAAGTGATTTTTATGTAGGTTTCTGATTTTATCTTTTTATTAAGAATATCCCATTTTTGCCTTTATGTTAATAGATTCCACCTACCTAAGAACCTGCTATAGTATCTTTGTCTAGATACGGCAAAGAAAGAAAAGAGGAAAGAAAATATCTACGTTTATTTGCGGTAAACATGACGCAAAGAAAGAACATAAAGACATAAAAATATCTACGTTTATTTGCGGTAAACATGACGCAAAGAAAGAACATAAAGACATAAAAATATCTACGTTTATTTGCGGTAAACATGACGCAAAGAAAGAACATAAAGACATAAAAAAAGAACAAGTTGTGGGAAAATATGCGTCACATCCACGCCATCATAGAAGAATCAAGTGCAACGCATCTACCGCAAAAATCTGCAAGTGTTAGATACGGAGTCGTCGCAAGCCGGTGTAAATAAACAACACTTGAAATGCGAATTCAAGTGAAAAATCCTCTTTTGTGACAGTCATCTTCCTCACTCCGTAGCCCCACAACTGACAGATTTTATCTTTGATTCTTCGCCATTCTGTTGCACGATCCCAAGAACAAAGAAACAATATAACATTTTATTCAAATAATGTTTCGTCATTTTTAAGACACAATCTTTAGTGATGTTGTGGAAATATTACGTTATTCTTTGGAATAATATTGTCGATGTAATAGCTCGCAGATTATTATTAAAGAAAGAAAGAAAGAAAAAGGTTTTATTGCGACTCGTAGGTACAGGAAGATCACAAACTAAACTAAACACAAAAAGTTTATTAAAGTATATGTTTTCAATTTGTAATGTCAAATTCTTTCATGAAAGCTACGTTTTTAATATCAGTTTGTAAAGAAGTTTGTTAAATTGACTCTCAGTAGTAAGATATACAGTTTTGGTTACCTAATATGTATCGAGGGGCTCGTGACTAAATTATAAAAGCCGCAAGAGACGATCGCAGGCTAAGCTACGCTTACTGCGGTTGATTTATGGATGGGTGACCACCTTTTATATACCGTGACCCCTCCGTGACTCAGATAGACCGTAGATCTAAACAGTCATTACGGGTAGTCAGATGCCCAAAAGTCTGACAACCAGTCTTACCAAGGGGTATCGTGTTACTCAGTAACTGGGTTCTGGAAGTCAGATAGGCAGTCGTTCCATGTACTGTTATTCAGCTGCTTCCGGTTAGACTGGAAGACCACTCAGGATGTTTGGGAGAAGGCTAGGCAGGTTCAGTTACATAATATGTTTCAAACCACTTTCAGTATATAGTAGATTGTTATATAAGGGTCGAAAGGAATAATTCCCATACGAGGCATTTAGACGCCCGAGCGCAGCGAGGGCGGCTATAGTCCGAGTGGAAATTGATGACTTTCACCCGTGTTAAACACTCTACTTTTCATTTCGAATATAAGGAAAGTAAAAAATAGCAGTTTTTCTAAAATATTAATTGATAATAATAACACGAATAGTGGATACCTATATATTAGTCTTTTTTAAATTTGAAATATGGAACACACCGCGTCACTTTTTAGTGCTGACCGTCCACAACTTCCTATTTCGATTCAAAACTTGCATTCAGCCTAATCGATACTCCCAATAAAAAAAATTGTAGAAACTGAATAAAAAACTCTTTTAACTAACAAAATGTATTGAAATGTAAAGTGTTTGCAGAATACCCAATTTATAGAATTAATTTATCATCATTCTCAAATAAACTTTTGCTAAGCCTACCTAAAAAATGTTTGTTGGGAATTCTGTAGCGTACTATTAGAAAGTATCAAAAATAAAATCCACAGTAAATAATTGTCCAATAAATTAAAATAATTTTAAACAGCGAGCGCTTTCCGAATATAAATTCAAATATAGAAACATTTTGGCGCGAAATTCAATAAATGCTGGTCATGATAATTATTAGAAGAGATTGAAATGATATCTATTAAAAAAGCATAAATCATTAAAACGATGCATGTATTTATTGCTTAAAATAATTTTATTTTATTTTGAAGTATCGATTACATTCCTCATATTAATTAGTCAGCGGAAATTAAAAAAAAAAAATGTTGGAATAATCGCTTTCGCACATCATTGCAATAAAAAAAAACAATAATGGTCGACGATTTTGAACACAAATTGAGTAGTGGTAATTTGAATATTACGTTAAAACCTGGGCATTTTCGTGTTGTTTATAATATTTTCAATAATATTTGTCACATTTTAAACCTTTATATCTAAGTAGGTACATACGTGTGTGAAATTTGTGAAAAGTAACAATGAAAACACGCACGATTGGCGCGAAACTTCGACATTGGATATAAAAAAACTTCATTACCACTACTTATTTACCTTAAAGTATGGATAAATTCGTCCAATAATTAAATGATGTATATGCACAGTCCCTATAATGGTGAAGTCAGGATGTTCGAAATCCCCAATTTTTATGTTTTTTAGCCTCGACCACAACTGACATCAAAATTATCATCGTACCTTTAAGTATGTTGAATTTATTCAAGGTAAATTATTAACTAAACTTGTGCGCTAAATATGAAAGATTTAATGGCGTTAACATAATTATGAGCTTTTTATCCAACTCTCCTAATTAACGCACATTTATAAGATTTGATGGGTAGCCTAATAAATATTTACATAATCAATTAAGGGTGTCTGACTGAGCTGACTACCTAAGCAAATTTAGTTCCATTTTTAAAATTCATTCCCGCCCTAGGGAGGGAAGCAATTACTATGAGTCTTTCCCGCCCTATGGTGGGAAGCAGCGTCTTCCACCCGCTATTCGGATCAAACAAAAACTACTTTCCGAGCATGAGAGATGAAAACAAACTTTTGATAAACAACAACAATTTTAATGGTGTTAGTAAAATATAGTTACTAACTAGTGAAAATATGGATACCTAGTTGTAAAGTACACAAGTTAGTCCGTTTGTTGAATGTTGCTTTAAAATTAATAGTAGGTAACTATGTTGTTCAAACGCAAAAACTAGGAAATGGAATATCGAGGTGCGCTGAGTTCCGGGAATTTAAACTTTGCAGTCGGTACATAACATATAACACGTGTAGACCCGCGTACTTTGTTTAATACCAAATGGCTGGACCAATTTTGATAAAATTTGGTATGGAGGTAGCTGACACCCTGGATTAACATATAGGCTACTTTTAATCCCGATATTTCCACGGAATCAAAACTTATGCTTAAAACGCATTCACATTTAGAAATACCTACATTGTAGCTAACTTGGGATTGTATTGTCTGATGTTCCTAGTGGGCACCGCAGGTCCCACAGCTGCGGGGTTATTGCGTAACACTCTAACAGTAGCAATGGCTTTCATTTTGACAGTTCAACAATATTAATTGCGTTTTTTACGTTATACATATGGCGGACTATTTTTTCGAACATAATAATATGAAGCAATGGAATGTGATTGATAGTGTCTTACGCAATTAAGGCGCTGATAGCTATTCACAACCATTCGACAGGTTGTCGCATCGAAAATGACACATTTTCAGTCAGTAATTTGCCTTCCACCTGACAGCAAATAGCTGTCGGAAGAATGGCGGTCGTCTATGTGATTTAAACTGAAAAATATTCGGGTTTAGGATTTCTGAAAAGCCTTTAGAATACTCTTTTGATAACATTGATTGATGTTCGATCGGCACGGAAGCGTGTCGAACGGTCGTAAATAGCTATGCTGGTACACTTTATACTTGTGCGAACGTTTGTAATGTCGAACTCTCAAGTTACTCACAACACCTTTTGCATAGGTAAATTGATAATTCGCGATTACTTACATACAAATTATTATTAGATGGTCGATCCGGTTAGATACAGGCTATGCTAATTAGTAATCTATTTTAATTATTTTAAGACTCGGTGACAATAATATGTAGGTAATTGTTGAAAAGTTTTGGATTGGGGACTGATCTCTGCAGTACGTCAAACAAACATTCTATACGGGAAGCCTGTAAGAGGATTTATGAGGCGCTTAATGAGTTCGAAAATCCAAAAACAAATCGACCCTTCCGTTCAATTATGTACAGAAACAAAATGCGGAACCTTTAAATTTACTGTCAAAGGAAAAATAGAATGTGAACTGCCCTCGAAATCGCTCTAATCTTCGTTCATTTGTATGCGGGGCGACTTCGAAATAGTCACCTAATTAAAAAGAGTAGCCTTTGTGATGCAGATACGATGCCGACGCAATCAAAGCGCTGCTCATTCCACCAGAACCCTTCAAATAAATATCTGATCCTATAAGCCTTCAAGTGTCTCAGAGTTTCTTTTTGGCAGTCATTTTAATTAAGGGTCGAGTCTTAAATGAAGTCTTACAAATCAAAAGAGTATTTCTTCCATTTTGCACAAGTTTCCATGAGCGATTATAATTTAAGGGGCTGTACTATGAATAGCGTTGGAATTGGCATCCCAGGAATTGGTTATTAGACTCGAAGTCGTCTGTCTTTGTGACTGCAAGGGCTATGAATGCAACTGTGTCGTTGGTAAATTAAATGAACGATATTGCATATTAAGGTCGTTTTATGTATATTCCTTTACTAAAATGTCAAGTGATTTGATTGGCTGTTTCTATTTGCTGTATTAATCACAAAAACTGACATGAGACAACAGACTTTAGCGCATTTTTATCAGAGACTTGATAATGGAAAAATAATTAGCACCTGCTAGTAAAAAATATATATTTTAATTACAGCAATAATTTGAAAAATCTGAGGGTTGTGTTCTAAGACTTTTTTTTCGCGCTTTGGCACCGATGCTGTCAAGATCTTTTAATTTTTATTCTAATCTTTTATTATTTAATATGATTCTAGGTCTGTTACTTAGTTATAGTCTGATACATATTATCTACCTATTAAATGTCTTCCAAACATGTTATAACAAAGATATCGTAAATAGTTTTTTTCTTTCTTAAATATTTATGTTTTAATTCGCTCTTTGATTAATTTTCTTCACAAAACTAGCCGTAATCTAACCTAGTATTATTTTAATGTAGGCTTTTTTATCAATCGCGTGTCACAGTCATTCATAATTATAATTTATTACATTATAATAGTAGGTCTCAAAACATAAATAGGTAAATCATTAAAACAGTTACCGTTTCATGTTAACAAAACCTTGGAAATACATAGTTGGAAATTGAAAAGAACTGATTCATTGCGTAATTTACATTATTTATTTTAAATGTTATTTAAGGTTACATTAATTTTGATTAGATAGTGTTTTTAAACATTTTCGCCTTTATTCATAAACATTGCTTAAAGTTAAGTAATTAGGGACTGTTTAACCATACCTACATTTTTGACGTTTGAACGTCACTAAACTTTAATCATCGTTTATAAATAAACCCCTTAAATTTTAGTTACATTAATGTGAATGATTGATGAATAATATCTTATTATTGATGATGAATGAAAACTATAAAATATAAAGAGTTTTTATGTTCAGGAATTTATTATTTTGCGTCGTATATTTGCTTTTCAATGTCAATGTTACAATATTTAAATACCACGTTATTATACTATAATATTTGTGTAAAATTATAGGTATGTACCTACAGTCAACAGCAAAAGTAGATGATGAAAATCAGAAATTCAATACTAATGAACGGAGTTCGCGTCAGAACTGTGTGGCGTCGAATTGATTCAAAAGTATTCTACGTAGTAAGTATTCTAAGTAGTAGTACTTCGACGCCACACAGTTCTGACGCGAACTTCGTTCATTAGTATTGAATTTCTGATTTTTATCATCTACTTTTGCTGTTGACTGTACACAGCTCAAACTTACTGAAACAACAAGGTTTAGAAGTAAAAGCCCTTTTAACCTACCTACATACATAAGCTTACCAAGGTAAGTGTACATAAAAATGTAGTTTAAAACTTAGGCACTCGCAAACAGAGCAAGTTGTTACGATGACAGTTTCATGAGATCCTTGCTGTGGCCGCCGACGGTCATTTGCAAGCAGCCCGCCTCTCAAACTTACTGCCACAGACCACGTATACGCTGTTATTGCATTCTGCGATGCCTACCCGTCAGTTACCCACTAGGAATGGAGTTTGAGCAACTAGTTCACTCGTCGAAGCGTTCCAGAGAATATCGCCATTTTTAGGGTTCCGTATCTCAGAAGGAAAAAACGGAACCCTTATAGGATCACTTTGTTGTCCGTCTGAGTCTGTCAAAACCCTTTATCTCGGAAACGCGTGGAGGTATCGCGTTGAAATTAAAACCCTTACTCAGTAGGGTAATTGCGTAATACAATATCAGTGGCAATGGGTTTCATTTTGACAGTTCAACAACATTCATTGCGTTATTTACGTTATTAACACTTTGCGGGACACTTAACGCCTCTCGACGTAATAACAATAAAACTTCTATTGTGTCGCGGTCAGTGTCCTTCAATGTGTTGAGCAGACACATTTTTCCAACATAATTATGGAGCAATGGATTAGCAATATGCTTCAAAATGATTCAAATTGAGCGTAATAGCACAGTATAAAAACCATACAGTAGGTCGACGCCTTTGATCTCGTGGTAAATGCCGACAACGTCTAGACATTATCGTGACAGCTAGGGTTGTCACTTGTCTCAAGTAAACAATATTAATTAATTAATTTATTTATTTGAGATCAACATCGTCATCAACATTACTATTATCATAAACAATAATTAAGTAACAATTATCAAAATATCGTCTTTTTAACCCCCCACGCAAAAACGACAGGGTGTTACAAGTTTGACGTGTCTGTGTGTTGTGTGTCTGTCTGTGGCATCGTAGCTCCCGAACGGATGAACCGATTTTGAACCGATGGTGAATTAATCGGAAGTGTTCTTAGCTATGTTTGATGAAAATCGGTTCAAGATGGCCCCCACCACAAAATGGCTAAATACATTTTTTTTTTCACAACTCCTTCAATATAGGTAAGTATCAAATGCAAAGGCTTGACAAGTAGAATAATGTACACTATATTGAAAGGAAATGAGGAATATTAAGTAAAACTTGAAAATTATTTTTTTCCTACGACCGCTGAGTTTGACCATTTTTACGAATGGAATTATTCTACTTAACATACGTTTTTCTACATCAGATACTGTCGCAGTCCCATTTTCAAACAACAGGCCAAACGACATCTATGATGAAAAATTACATTGTTTCGCAGCCGCCATCTTGAATTTAGATTTTGACCTCATATTCGCTGTCAGCACCCTCGAAATCTTTGAAACGACACCCATGATGAAATTTAAAATTTTCGCAGCCGCCATCTTAAATTTTGATTATGACCTCATATTCGATGTCAGCACCCTCGAAATCCTTGGAAACGACACCCATGATGAAAAAAAATTAAATTTTCGCAGCCGCCATCTTGAATTTTGATTATGACCTCATATTCGTTGTCAGCACCCTTGAAATCCTTGGAAACGACACCCATGATGAAATTTGAAAATTTTCGAAGCCGCCCTCTTGAATTTTGATTATGACCTCATATTCGTTGTCAGCACTCTCGAAATCCTTGGAAACGACACCCATGATAAAAAATTTGAAAATTTTCGCAGCCGCCATCTTGAATTTTGATTATGACCTCATATTCGTTGTCAGCACCCTTGAAATTCTTGGAAACGACACCCATGATGAAAAATTAGAAAATTTTTGCAACCACCATTTTGGATTTTCGTTTTGACTGCACTATCGGCTTTAGCGTCCTCGAAAGCCATGGAAATGTCAAGTAAAAAAAAATAAACTGAAAAGAAAAATAATATGTAAAATAATTAGAAAAAAAAAAAACTTAACAAATAAGCAAGCACTCAAATGTTACATGTCGTATCTCTGTTTTGTCTTCATAAATTAAAAATAAAATAAAATGTGTACCATTACATTTTTGAAAATAGTATCCCAATAATAAAATCAATACCGAAAAGTCGAAATCATCAACCCTGAAAGTTATGTCCCGAACTACTAACACGGTGGCAGTATGCAGTTCGGTCTCGCACCTCCCGCGTCTCGCCCCTCACACCCCGCACGATTGCCCTGTCTAGACGGCTTCGTCGAACGACTGTATGATGTATAGACTGTGGTAATAGTGTGTTACGCAATTAGGGTGCTGGTCTACAGTGCCTTGAAGCTGTGAAAAAATTAAACTTCTAAGTTAACTTAAAAAAAAGATACGGCCCTTTATGCCGCAAAAAACGTAATACATTAATAGGGTTAATGGATGGAACACCAAAGGAAAGACGGTTTTAAGGATTTCAATATAATACGTTTATTAATCCTTTTATTTATATATTGGAAGGTGTGTTTACTATGTATTTCGACACTCTCCAAGATAATCAAAATTTATAGAGTAGGTACTTCCCGTTAAATTTACTACTTTTATGGATCACGAAAACTGGCAAGAAGCATTGTCAAGTAGCACATGTAAAGGAAAAAATCCGAAAACCTTAACTTTGTAGTTACATACGTACAAATTTGTACAGAACCCTTGGTGCGCGAGTCCGACTTGCACTTGACCGGTTTCTTTATGAGTGTTGGTATTTACAAAGGAAATCAGTAAAGGCAGAAGTGAAAGATGCCTGAATCGGTGCTTAGATTTGATTTTTTTTATTGCAACTGTGTAAAGATTTGGAGGATATCAGCCGAATGTGAATCTCCCTAAAGGAGTGACTAAACAGCCTAAGATCGGAAGGTTGCTTTCGCGATAGAGCCTGATCTCTATGCACTCGCGTGCTGGGTCTGAACCAAGCACGCGAGTTTTTGGTCAAATATCAATCTCTGACTTTCTCCTCACCCTTCTCATGGACCTTCGCAATTAATTGTCACTAGCAGAGGCCCGCGGTCTCACTCACGTAAGTTGCGATCCCGTGGTAATATCGGGATAAAAAGTATCCTATGTGTTAATCCAGAAAATGGTCTATCTATGTGCCAATTTTTATCCAAATCTGTTTAACGGTTTACTCGCAATTGAGTAAGAAACATCCAAACATCTTCACAAACTTTCACATTTATAATATTAGTAGGAAATAATTGTGTATGTATGTCTAGATATAATCCAACAAAGTTTTATCAACTAAGTAGACACAATTGTTCCTCCATTCCCAGTAAAGCCAGTGTGGCTTGGTCAAACAGAGAACGTTGTACTTTTCCGACCATTTCCGAGCATAGAGGGCGTGCTCGTCGACGAGCGCAACGCCCTCTGCCGACTAATGAATAACATGCAAATGACGGTGTCTAATGAAAACCACACTCGCCTCTTTGCTGACTAAACTTTTCATATAGTTGGCGGTCACTGGCACGAAACTTATGATACAGCGAAAGATACGCTGGATTCTATTTTTTAAAGTTATATGTTTGAAGTTGGTAATAAAATTAAAATAAGAATTCCAATATGAACTTGCTGAAACTCTGGTTAATGTTGACGTCACACAATCAAAAATGATGATAATTATGGATCAAACGGTACTATACCAACAAGGTCTAAACGGTGAGTTCTACTGTATCAAAACAAGTTTTTTTATTCATGTCTAAGGAAAACATGTTCAGGTGGAGATTCATAGACGACTCCACCTTGGAATGTAAATGTGATACAGTTCCACAAACGGACGCTTAATAATAGTCCTGTCAGCTGCACGTTACAGGAACTGATGGACGCTAGTTTTGGCGCCAAAGCCAAACACGTAGCCGAATTCTCGGCCGTGACCAATTATATTGCCATCGATCGACACGCTAAAAAGAAGAATGTCTCAACATTTTATTTCATTTATTTAGAACCCCACTTGCTTTTCCATTTCACATCTGAGAGCGGCAGAATTGTCGACATCGGCACCAAATGTTATAGAGAAAAAATTAAATAGAGTAGAATCAAACGTAGTAGGTAACTATGAAGGCTACCTAACATTCACTTCACTGTATACTTATTATATTTATTATGCTTGGTAAAAATAATGACTGATAAATTAAAAAGAAAACATCCCAAAAAGTACTGCCAGTACTAAACAATGCTGCGAAAATACATTTATACATATATATTTATTTGAAACACATTCGAAAATTATTATTTTTAGTTTACAACGACAATAGGAATCATGAACAAGGTATATAATAATCATAGAACAGTAACATTACCCATAATTATAATAACGTAATTTTAATAAAATATTAGTGTCATGCTCCGCAGCAGAACCACTTTGACTATATTATGTAAAAATTACAGGATAAAATGTAGATAATGTCTATATTTTTGTAGCTTAATATTCGTACATCCCTATTTTCATTTTCTAAAATATTTTATCGTGAAGCATTTCCATGATTGCACATCACTACCATGCTCCGTTTACATACGTAGACAGTCAAGTGTTGGCTGGCACAGGATGCTTGCTAACAATCAAGATGCCCCAGCAAGTGGGTTTGCGTGTAATCGGCTCAGGACATACAGCATTAGCATATCCATTGCGATATGTAAGCGAGCGTCCGCCAACACTGGCCGGGATCCTGGTCAATTGAATACTGTATTCATTATTGATTCTAGTTTCCACAGCTGTTTGTGGCGAGTACTGGATGTAGGTACTCGGAACTAAATGAGTAGAGGAACATGTTTGCGACTCTTTTGGAAGTGAATATTTAGAAAACAAGTGGTTGATTAGAAAATATTAATTCTGGCACATGCCCGTTTCCTCACGATGTTTTCCTTCACCGTTTTGAGAGCAGTGGTGATAAAATTATTTACACAAATTAAGCGCCTAGCTGGGCCTCCCTACATGCAAACTCACAAATTTACCTTTTTATAGAAGTATAGATTAAGGGGCTTACATGACCTAAAGCGCGGTCACTGTCGGTCTGCATAGAAAAGAAAGAGAAGCGCGATGACACAACGCTGGTAATTTATTGCAAAATATGAAGCAATTATTTAATTACCAAAAATCTATTGACTGGTGTTTTAGTATGTTGCTTGTAGAATAATCTGACAAAAAATCAGAATGATTGTATGTATATTAGTATGGTTTTTATAGTAAAAAGAAAGTTTTTAGAGGATATGCCGGTCGATTCTGTAAAAATCTCACCGTGAAAACTTAGGTGATGTGAGTTTGTTTTTGCTAGGAATTGACACTATTGACAGCTCACTCCACGCTCACTTCACCTAAGTTTTCTTGGTGACATGGTTACAGAATCGCACTGCTGTAAGCCCCTTAAGAAGCCATCGCCCGAACAGCTCAGGATAACTCCTACAAGACACAAGCAGCATATAACCAATATAATCAAGGGTTGAAAGAAACAGAAACACCTACTATATCTATGTAACCAATTTATATACTGGAAATATATTGGATTCGCCGCTACATACATAGGTATAGTAGATTTACGTGACAGAACTACCTCTGTTTTATATCGAAGATAAAGTCCTTTAGATCCGATTGAAGGCGAGACGTCGAGACCCCGATTCAATTGTTGTTTGGAACTTCACAATATGGGAAATTGACAATATGCTCTCTTGGAAGGGACCTGTTGCGATCCAACTTTATCAAACGCTTTTATTCATCTCCAAGTAACTATGCTTACTGAGGAACTTTATTACGCTTTATATAATAACAAATATCTTTTGAAGTTGTGCTTTCCTACCTTATGTTGGTTGAAACTTAATTCGCAGAGTGTTGTAAGACTTTCTGAGCTATGAGGTAACGGGTGGGGACCCGTTAGCTCATAGCTCAGAAAGTCTGTAAAAAAGGGGGGCCTTTTACGTAATTGATATCCTTTGATGTGCAAATTGATCGTCTACCAAATGCAAATGAAGCTATTGTCAAAATGACTACAATTGCAATTTATGGCAATTGATCTTTTCGGGGATTCTTATGCCGAGAAGAGCTTACCAGCCGTAATCTCCGTGAAGGTTCGTATAAAATCAAAACAAGGAGTACCTAGTCTAGAAAAGCATTTAATTATGGATATAGATAAATTGTTACAAGTTAAAGGTAGAATAATTAAAAATAAGAATAAATAAAAAAAACATCATTTATAACTATTCCAAATATCAAGTTGATGATAGCATTAGTAGTTCTTGAGATATCCAGCTGTGACAGACAGACAGACTGAGTCGCACCATAAGGGTTCATTTTTTACCATTTTGGTACAATTTTATTTACGAATAAAAAACATTTGAAAATGGAAATGAAAATTTGAGCAATCAGTTTTGGAACGATAATAGTGTGACGAAGTGCGATGTACAATACGACCGACGTAAGTGCCTGCGCGCACTGCCGTGCGTTGCGTTTTTTCCACCGCACCGCATAATCTGTGAAGGGCATGTCTTTGTTGTGCGCGCACTGCCCGAGACTGAATTTGTTCTACCGGTGCGGTAGAAGAAACGCAACTTGGCGGGCCTGAATTTCGTGCAGAAGGCTGCGCACGAACGTTTTTTAGGAACCAAATGGTGTGGCATGAGGCGAGTGTGAGTGAGAGAACATGCGCGAAAGTTCGCAAAGGCTATACTCAGGCCCGACAAGTTACGTCAGTCGTATTGTATGTTGCGTGTCTTAAAATTGGAACAAAATTCCACAAATAGGTGTTTAGCCATTGTTCAGCATGTGTCAGGACAGGAAATAAACTTGATGATGTACTCTTCTGATGCCCTGCAGCGATATACGTGTTAGTATTCTTTCTTTATTTTCTACTTATGTTGAATCTATGTATTTTAAAAGGGCCCGTTCAAGTATTATTTAGGAAAGTATTTAGCTAATAAAACAAAGTAAGTTTTACGTTCGAATTTTATTTTTTAAATATTATCGTGTTTACGAGTTTAAACTTAGGTACTTTTATGTAATAATTATCATCCATAAAGATAAGGTAAACGAATAATATAAAAACTTAAATTAGAAGTTTAGCTACGTCATGATCATATAAATATTCAACGGTTTAATTAATTAATTTGAGTTTTTGAGGGCATCACAGTGTTTCCGTTGTTGATTAAATTGCCCACAACATTAGCCACAAGTGCTGAGGATTTTAAAACGAAGGCATGTTCTACATTTACTCGCTTCAACGTCACGTGCGGTACAAACTTTTTTAAATCTTCTATATGATGCATCGGTACCCATGCATCTTCCTCACTGTATAATACATTAGTCATATGCTTTACTTTGTTAATAGCACCGGTATTTAGCTCGTGTATCCTGTCCATAACCTCATAAGCTAACAGCATTGATTTTTCCTGCAGCATCGGATTAAGATATATCGTCACCCGCTTCACATAACTCGAAGGCAACGAATTTAAATATAAATACAACATAATGCCAAGCATTCTAATTGTTGGTACTAACTGAATAATAAACAAGAATAAAAGTATAACTCTATGCAGGTATCTCACGAAATTGTTCACGAGTTTCCCATTTTTGGTTGCTGAGAACTTTTGTAGCGTGGGAAATAATAAGTTTACCGAGGAGATTCTTTCTGTTAGGTGCTCGTTCTTGTGCAGGAGTTCCGTCAGCATCCAGGCTCCGATCGAATGCCCAATGAGATGTAGTTTGGTATTCTTATCGAAGTAATTATTGATGAGATCCAGTTTGTGTTCTATTTGCCCTTCTGTGTTGTATAAGGACCATGTTCGTGGATACTTTTCTTTCTCATTTTCGATCTCGTCGTGGCCTGCGTGACCTGGAAAATTTGTATAAAAAAGTGAATGATGTTTGGAGCTTCAATATTGAGAGATATAGAGATTATAGGGCATTCTTCAGATTGTGGGATAGGGCTGTGAGAGATGGTAATTGGAGCACTGGTATTCTAATGGGCTAGTATTCTGTATCATAAATTCGTCTTCGTGTTTGTTAGACTTTCGATGAAAAATTCAAATGTTTAGTAGTTAGATAGCTAATTACGTAGGTACTTTTTTACTAAAATTTTGTTGAGTAGGTATTGCTGTTTATGTAGTAGATTCTTAATGAACATATTTTGTTACAAATAATAACATTAATAAAAGTATAAAGGGCCTGTGCGAGTTGGTTTCGGCCCCTCGTACGCCCAAAGGTCCGGGACCCGAGGGCCACGAGAAATATCAATATTAATAATAATTAGTTGATAGCCACACTATACAATTAGGTCTAAGATCTATTTGACTTGTAAGAGGTAAATAAATGAATAACTAATAATAAATATCGTGTTATTTTACACATCACTTGACCTAATTACCTACTTGTATCATGCGATTCGAATTTCGATTACTCGTCACCATTACTCGAGACAGAAGTTTCCAGTTACACAAATGGCCAGCATACGCTCGAAACTTATTGGTTTTCCAACTAAAGGAGTTTACAAAATAATGTCTGGATCAAAATCGCTTACCGACTACGCATACCGGTAGTTGAGTACAACGATGCAATTGCTCAGCAAACTCTCTGTAGAACTCAGGTATTCCCGGGCTCCCAGTTATAACAACAATCACCTCGGAACTGCACTTGAATGGATCACCGAACGTTATTAAACGAGTTTCTACTTTATTTAGACGCTTAGTAATGTACATTTTCCTTTGTATTTTTGAGAACGTGTAAAATTCGCGCAGGCCGTGTTTACTGTGTCAGTTCGAGACAGTCAACTGATCATAATGAAATTATTATTAAAAACTGCATGGTCACTATACTGAGACTAGCGCGACTTGCAAGAAACTCGCGGGTGACAACGAAGGGTGATCTACTTGTTTTTCTCTTATGATTGTCAAAATGTCTGAGAAAAAATAATGGCCGAGCCTTTTTTATTTTCGTCCTTTTTAGGGTTCCGTACCCAAAGGGTAAAAACGGGACCCTATTACTAAGACTCCACTGACCGTCTGTCCATCTGTCACCAGGCTGTATCTCATGAACCGTGATAGCTAGACAGTTGAAATTTTCACAGATGATGTATTTCTTTTGCCGCTATAACAACAAATACTAAAAACAGAATAAAATAAATATTTAAGGGGGGCTCCCATACAAGAAACGTGTTTTTTTCGGCGTTTTTGACGGCACCCTTCGTGTGCGAGTTCGACTCGCACATGGCCAGTTTTTTGAATTGATACAATCGAGATTGAGACTAAAGCCTTTATTCTGTCTGCTTCAAACTTAATTGTTCTAATAAAGGTGAATAAGACAGATTACTGACTGCAATAAAACTGGTTTTCAATGGCCCTCAATTTTCGGGCTTAACCAAGTGCCTATTGGATAAGTGGTGAAATCCCTGATTGTTTCATAATAAAAATGGGTGTGACATACTTAATATTAATAGAGCATTAGACTGAATTGAGAGCACAATAATTATGCGTTTTAGGTTCCGTACCTCAAAAGGAAAAAACTGACCCACCATTAGATACTTCGTTGTCTGTCCGTCCTTCCGTCTGTCTTTCAAGACCCTTTTTCTCAGGAACGCGTGGAAATATCAAGTTGAAATTAATGTCAAATACGTCTACGGTCCCTTGGAGCTCTAAAAATCCAGCTTCTAAGTCAACGCAATAAAAAATACGGCCATTTAAGCGACATATTTTGATGCTCGCAAATAAAATCATGAAATTTGGCAAAAAGCAAGCTTTTACAGCAGTAAAGGAAAAGTCCTAAATCTTTAATTTATAGTTTTATTACATTTATATAATAAAACAATACATTATAATATATTTTTGCGATCATAAACTTACATTTGCAGTTGGAGAATTGACTATGTGACGTATCTATATCGATATAAGGGAGAATATTTTTTCAACTACAAAGTTGAGTTTGTTCTTGGGATAGATTCATCATGGATTCATCCCAACTACGGAACCCTTCATTGTGCTTGGTCTGACACGCACTTGGCTGGTTTTTTATTATGATTTAGGTACCTATTTTAGTTAGGCAATCGGATTCTATATCCGTGACAGACAAGTTATTGATACGATTCAAAAATGTTTGGTTCATTTAGAAACCAAAAATATTCTTGTTGACTTTCATGAATTCCAATTAGCTACAGAACCCGTAGTGAGAGCCAATGAATTCATAATCAAGCTCAGTACTTTAGTGATGTGGCAATCCCATTTAAATGAACGCAATGAACGAATGAGGTGAACTAAATAAGAAACAACCACAGCTTAAACACAGACTATACTATATATTATTAACCTAAAGACGAAATTGCGGCCCTAAAGAAAAATGAAATATATTACGAGCGAATACGGTCCGTTTATCATACAGTGAAATCCACTCAACAAAATATAAAACAGACTTTATGGTGATACAAATATGGTTTGTTTTACATTGTTGGTTTTTGTTAAGGTGAGTGACACCATCGCGTATGGTAATACAGGGTTGTGTGATTTGCGCTCATGAGATTCAATTTCACGCACCTGTTTGATTGACGGGGACATTATGCAGGTGTTCAGCCCTCCACATAATTTACTATTTTATCATTTCTCGGGATGTCGTTTGTTTCGCCAAGAGAATTATATTTAATGCTTAATATTACTGCGAGGAAAAAAAGCGGCCAAGTGCGAGTCGGATTCGCATACGAAGGGCTCCGTACCACAAGGCGGAAAATGCCGAAAAATACACGTTTCTTGTATGGAGACCCCCTTTAATTTGTAACTTTATTTTATTTTTTGCTGTTATAGCGGCAATAGAAATACACACTCCGTGAAATTTCAACTGTCTACCGATTACGTTTCATGAGATACAGCTCGCTGACAGACGGATGGACGGACGGACAGCCGAGGGTTCCGTTGGCGGGTTTTGGATATGGAACCCTAAAAATGTAAGTTGTAGGTATATTTATACGGAAAAAGCTAAGAGTGTGAAGCTTATCAGGCCTTGCAAATTGCTGGAGTCAACTCAGGGAGTGGGAGGTCGTTGTGACTTTATCACGTCGGCCATTATTTAGCTAAATCGAGGAGTTTTCACCCGCGGGACGTTGTCGAGTTTTCTGCGAGTTTTCCTCGTAGGTACGATTGAGATAGGGATGCCATCGACTTGGGACTGGCTGTATACATTGTGTTGCTTTTTTAATTAGTAAAAAGTAAAGAATAATATTAGGCCATTAAAAATGTAGGTAAGTAAGTAGAATGTACCTTCTAATTTTTGCCGCGGCGGGTAAGTAAGATAAAAATATATCTTATCCTACCCATAGGTTATAGTCTACCTGAGTAACAAATTTCATCGAAATACAATCTGAAAAAGATGACAGACAGGCAGAGTTACTTTCGCATTTACTAGCTATTGCCCGCGACTTCGTCTGCGATCCAGGATGAAAAGTACCTAGCCTATGTTCTTCTCCAGGCCATGGTCTACCCATGCGCTAAATTTCATCCAAATCCGTCCAGCCGTTTGAGCGTTAAAGCGTAACAAACAGACACAAACAATCACTTCTTTTCTTTTTATAATATTACTAGCTGTGTCCCACGTTACTAGTGTCGATCCCGTGGGTATATCGGGATAAAAAGTATCCAATGTGTTAATCCTGGTTAAAAGTTGCTACTGAAAAATTCCGTAGAGAAAAAGCCATTAACACTTTGCTCGACTTGGCAATCGAACCCAGAACCTCTTGCTTAGCAGTAGCTCTTGCGAACACTAGACCAACGAAGTACTCTACTTAAAACTGTAAAACATCAGTATATTTAACAAACATTAAAAATGTCAGATTTTCCTTTAAAATAAAGTAAACAACGCCATAATGATTCAGCATTGGAGCCTATTTAACACTCACGATAGCATAACTTACTGCGAATTACACTAATATTATAAAGGCGAAAGTTTGTGTGGGTGTGTGTGTGTGTTTATATGTTTGTTACTTCTTCACGGTCAAAGGGCTGCACCAATTTTGATAAAATTTTCTATGGAGGTAGCTGACACCCTGGATTAACATATAGGATACTTTTTATCCCGATATTCCCACGGGATCGAAACTTATTCGGGTGAAACCGCGGGACGCAGCTAGTTAAAACATAATTCAAAGTACATTTATGTAAAGGATGAATAATACTTGTATTAACTCTATCATATTGCTTAAGATGTAATTATTCGTAATGTCTGAGAACTCTCAATTGGGATAAATGTGTGATGCAGATGAATACCAGTATTTTTTGCATGGAGCAACTGCCTCTCTGAAATCTGGCCTCCACAACCCAGTTACTGGATAATACTGGTAAGACTGGTTGTCAGAGTTTCAGGCTTCTGACCACAGAGCTTCTGACGATCCGTAACGACTGTAAAAAATCCATGAATGACAGCAGAGCCCAACGGCTTAACGTGCATTCCCAGGCACGGGGGGTCTGGGTATATAAAGATGGTCACCCACCTACGGACTGACCGCGGTAAGCGTAGCTTAACCTAATCGATCGACCCGTGCGGTTGTCATCAATCAACCACGAGCCTCTACCACTAATCTATACTAATATTATAAAGAGGTAAAGTTTGTGAAGTTGTAGGGGGTCATAAAAATAATTTTCGGGATTCGGGATTTTTCAGGGATTTTCGGGGAAAATTCTTTCACTAAGGAGAAGCTACATTATCCCTGAGTGTCATAGGCTATGTTTTATGATAAAACGAGAAACTTCACGCGAACGAAGGCGCAGGCAGAAGCTAGTATTAACTTTCATACATTCTGTTTTCATCATTACAATGATTAGTTTTCGATTTCATGTTACTTATATTAATTAAGATGACTACCGAACCCTATTTTTGCCAACCAGTTCACAAGTTGCGACTCTGTAACTACATTTTGCAGACGTCATGATTTTTCACAAAATTTTCGTATTTCATAACAAAGAAGTTATAACAAACGATTCTGCTAAATACACAATTACTTGTTTAAAATAACTTGGCAACAAATTTTGTTTAATTTGCTTGATTCATCGAGGTTGCTGATTATGTAATTTATGTACGGTCACCAAAATTGATAAGTAAGCAGGTTCGTCGGATATAATTATGTAGTTGAAGTTTAGTAAAATTAATTTAATTAATAGAACACTAACAGTACATTTATCAAATTAAATTTCATTCGAAAACACCCATCGGTCTCTTACTAAACTTCAACTATATCCGACGACCCTAGTTACTTATCTCTTTTGGTGACTGTACCTAATAAACTGATGATTAATTGAATAAAATTGTGGTTATGTTTATTGTGACGTTATTACTTTTTGATGAACCTTGCATAAATTACCAACCACTAATACCCATTACATGATATATCTTTTCAAATAATATTCTATTGGGTAGTATTTAGGATTCCGTACCTGAAAAGAAAAAAAACGGAACCCTTATAAGATCAGTTCGTTGTCCGTCTGTCAAGACCCTTTTTCTCAGGAACGCGTGGAGGTATCAAGTTGAAATTAATATCAACAAATACCTACTCAGGGCTGCGATCCCTTGAAGCAGTGAAAAATCAAACTTCTAAGTCAACGCAATCAAAAGATACGGGCGTTTATGTTCCATTTACAAAACTTAAACCGTTGACCTAGAATCATGAAATTTGGCAAAAAGCAATGTCATGTAGCACTAGTAAAAAAAAATTGTAGACACATTAGAAAAAAAAAATTGTTTGGTGATTACAACAAACTCATTTGCAGTTGGTAAACTAACCGCGACCTATGTCGATTTATGGGGACAATAGTTTACTCTCGGCAAAGTTAAGTTTGTCCCTCAATCCAGTTTATGTTTTCGTTAGAGCAATATTCAGTGCTTTCAAAGTTTATGAACTTCAGTAATGTTACTTAATTATTTTGGTGAATGTAGCTTTACATTACCTAACTGCTTACACTGTTATACGTACTTATCATTATATAAGTACCTCTAGTAGATTTTTACCTCGCTAAAACAACCCCGATGATCTCTATTAGCACCACGGATATCGATATCTATGATTAGCACATAGGGTTGGTCCCGGAAGACCAATTCCAGAACCCCCCAGTGCAACGCCTATTAAGGCACATCCCTTCTCCATAGGTACCTACTACTATTAGCTTCATCTTTCTGACTGACCGACCCCTTGACAATTCAATAGTGCCTGTGTGTAGTGTGTGCTGTATTTGAAATAAATACTTTGAGTTCAGTATGATTCCGAATATTCTTTCACTAATGTGAAGCTACAGTATTTCCGAGTGTCGTAGGATCATTAATAATTTTATGTAAAAATAATAAAATACACGTGGAAGGTGCTTTATTAAAATAAGACTCAAAAATGTTTACTTTTAGCTCAAAAATAGTATTGTAGAAGAAGTATTCAAGAAATAAGAACCATCACCAAAATCCCATGAAAAACTATTACAACATTATTTAAAACTGCATTTTTTGCAATAATTGTTTCAAACGTCGTCCGTTTCGCGGCCATTAAAATACGATAAAAAACTAAAGTATTGTACATTGTACTGCCAAAAACAAAAAAAATAAGCCAAATACTAGGCATGCCTTTTAAGTTCTGTCGTTTCCATATTTCCCGGCAATTTTGAATTTGGAACTGTTCTATATTCGAATGTGTTTAAATTTTGAATCTCAAAACAGTTGAATGTACTAGGATTAATGCTATTGTTTAGTCACAGCGTCGATTGGAATCTGTCGGGTTACGTACGAAAATGAATCTTTCTAAGGAAAATGTTTGTGTAATAATTTTCTACAACTTTAGAAGAGGCCTGACACGGCTTCAGTGTTTTGAAGAGCTAACATCTGTGTTCAGTGATGAAGCCCCATGTCTGCGGACTGTCGAACGCTGGTATTTAGAATTCCAGCGTGGACATACTAGTGTTAGTGACAAATCTCGCGAAGGACGCCCAAAATCCGCCTTCACTGAAGATAACATCATTGCTGTGAGACAACTAATTCTCGAAGATCGTCATGTGACGTATCGAGAGATAGAGGCTCTATTAGGCATCTCAGGGACAACCATTCAAAAGATCTTGCATGAAGCGCTTGGTGTGAGAAAGCTAGTTTGCCGTTGGATACCGCATCTGCTTTTCGACGATCACAAGGCGGCCCGCGTCAGATGGTGTAAGAAAACTCTGCAAAGGTTCAACCGAGGAGAGTCAAATCACGTCTACGACATCATCAGTGGTGACGAATCCTGGATCTATGCCTACGATCCTGATTCCAAACAACAATCTACAATCTGGGTCTTTCAAGACGAGCCAAAGCCGACTAAAGTTGTTCGTTCTCGAAGCACTTCAAAGAAGATGGTGGCCACGTTCGTTGGAAAAACCGGCCATGTTGCAACTATTGCACTTGAAGATCGTAGGACGGTTAATGCAGAGTGGTATACCACAGTTTGTTTACCATAAGTCATCGCCGAACTTCGAAAATCTAACTCAAAGCGACGCATCATCCTGCACCACGACAACGCAAGCTCACACAGCGCTCGTCAAACGATTGAGTATTTGAAGCAGGAAAAAGTAGAAATTCTTGACCATCCTCCATACAGTCCTGACCTAAGCCCTAACGATTTCTTTACATTTCCTAAAATTAAGAAAAGTCTTCGTGGTCAAAGGTTCCAGTCCGGTGAAGAAGCAGTCGACGCTTTCAAGTCAGCCATTTTGAACACCCCCACTTTAGAGTGGAATAAATGTTATAATAACTGGTTTGAGCGAATGGAAAAGTGTATTAAGCTACGTGGTGAATACTTTGAAAAACAATAAAAAGTACTATAAGGTTCTAGTTGTGTTTTTTTCTTCAAACGACAAAACTTAAAAGGCATGCCTCGTAACACAATGAATAACTTCTACAATGTGGAACATATAGACGTTCATAATCGTCATTCGAGTAACAGATGTCCTACGTATAAATTGGGATTTGGGTAGAATTAACGTTATTGCTGTCATATCGCATAGTCCTCTACTGGATAAACTTGTACCTAAGCGTGTTCTGTAACGAATCATGAATAGCCAGCAATTGTCGTGACTATCGCACAACAAAACTGTATGAGAAAATAATGTTTGAACGAAGTGCTATTGTTATGGCAGACTCTTACAAAGAAATTCGCGACAAAGTGCTTCGGGCGAACGTTTGTTGTAGCAGAATTACTTTTTGTTTGAACTTCATTCATCAGCTCGCCCATGGTGTCTGCAATAAGTTATTTATTTAATAGCTTAAGTGGTCCCTTCATGATTAAAAGGTATCAAAGTTCTGAGCTCAATCAACCATAGTAAATAAATCTTGTTGCAACTTTTACGTTCGATCCGTTTGGGGTTGCAACTCTAGCACTTAGTTTTTCGAGACATTGCCAAGCGGTTGATCGACTCTTCGCCTGATCAGAGGGCTGGCCTATTTTTTGGCCAAAGAATTAAGAATTAGCGTTGCCATACAACTTGGCAATACTGCTGGACTTTTGGGACTTTCCCTGTTGACAACGATGCGGACGAATTTTTTGGTGCCCTATGATTCTTTCCTCTTTATAAACTTGTACATATTATTATTTTACGGACTGTTAGCTTTTAAATTATGAAATATGCTAATAAAACTGCTGCTAATAATATATATGTTTTATTGCGTAGACTGGAAGCCGATCCCAACATAGTTGCGAAAAGGTTAGGCACATGATGATGAGCTTATAAACTATGTAAATATTTTAGGATAATTAAAGAAATTACTTCAGAACACGATGAAGTTATGAGTTATGATCTATCACGTAAGTAAAGCAATGTGGTAAAAGGCATGGCTGTGTTCATTTAAAATTTCTCTCCACTTATTTTTTAACGGCGCAGTAGATAAAATCTCCCGGTATCGCCGTCAGTTACGCGGAAAATGTCAAGCGTCTCATACGCCAACTTTATTTTATCGCACACAAGTTCAGGGCGTTACTTTAATTGTGGCCGACGTTCGTCGAGTTAATGCGCATTAATGTGAGTGGGAAAGTTATCTTAATTAAACAAAGCTCAGCCGGGAACGTTTGTTTGTCGCACAGCTTGTAAACACACCGCCACTCAGCAATAGGTACTCGGCATATCGACCGCGTTACCACGAGGATATCGCGAGATACGCTCTCCTTACAGAAAGCGAACATGTTACCCCCATCAAACCGTGTCCTCAATTCATAATCTCAGAACCTATTTCTCTTAGCGCATTCCATTTTTAACATTTAACAAAACCCCAGCGCTTCGGCCCAGTTTTTCTCTAAGAATTTGCGAAGGGTCCCAGCTGAATATTCGCATTTTTTCTAAACAATGGGGCTGTCCTCGTACTACGTTGGATTATGTGAAAATTTCACGAGGAATTTCCGTGAGATTCCCTTGAATGGTTCAATGTGAGTGAAATTCTCCCGAGTTCAATACATTCGAATATCCTTTTGAGATTGGAGTGACACAAAGCGTATTGTTACAGACGAGAGGTTTCTATCTCGTGCCGTTTTGTCGGCGACTCTCGTAGTTATTGTCTTCATCTGCGCTGGCTGCATTAAGTGATAAGCTTTTGTGTTAAATAAGTGTGAGACACGTGAGACGTGACCTTTTATATAACCAGTCATCTTGTATGCATGGAAATAAATAGCTTCATGCTTTCACAGCAGCTAATTTAGGGTCGCTCAAAAATATTTTGTGAACATTGCGCTCTCGCGTAAATTGACGTTGATATAAATGCATAATGCATAAGAATTATAATGTTGTGATTTATTTTTAAGAATATTCCAGTTTTTAATACTGCCACTTCATTCGTTATTACCGACGAAACTACAACCACCGAATGTTAATTAATATAGTATTTTCAACACACTTGCTCGTAAAGTGGCTCTTATTGAACCGCTTTAAGGTCCATAATGGAGTGTATTACGAACGCGTGCTTTTTCTTTACTTTAATCCACATGTTCTGTAATACCACAGATAACTATTTACTAGTCGGAGACGCGCGCTTTTTTAATCTCATCAAACCCTGCGTTCCGAATTGGGAAATAATCGATGTGTTCCGAATTGGGAAATAACCGAATTAGCGTGAGCGCGATAACGATAACGATGTCCCGTGAATCGTCATAGATGACGTCATGACATTCGCCATCTTGCGATAATGCCGACCATGCCCTAGAATAATATCACCGTGAGCGCTGTCAAAAATGACAGTGTGTGTATGAGGTTGTGTCAGTGTGTGTTTTGTTTTGAGTTGCATCATCTTTAAATTAAACTAACGTGGCATTTTTGAAATTGTGCTTCTGGCTGACAGTCGCCACCTAACCAAAGAAGAAGAACTGAAGAAGAAACGTGGTGTTTATACAAAGAAATACTGTAATAATATCTTTTTTACATTGTGTAAGCACTGTCATGTGAGCGCGTTCACGAGTGTTCCGAATTGTTGCCAGCTCTCAGCAGTCATAATAGTAATATCTAAATCGGAACGCATGTGAGATGATGCATGGACGTAATATTACGTCCATGGAGATGATGTGAGCGCTGCGCTGTGATGTGAGCGATTATAGCTAATTCGGAAAGCGCCCAAAGAGACTTCATGCCGAAAGAAAAAATCCGCGAGCTATATTTCAATTTTTTTTAAAATAGTCTGTATTGTCCTTGGTCGCAAAATGAACTCGCAGGGGACCACAGACAATGTAGGGTGAATGCGCAGTCAAGTGGTAGACCGCGAAATTCTTAGGTTTTTTGCAATTTTCAGGTTTGTGTTTATTATATTTTTTCTATAGGCTGTATCGGTTTTGTCTGTGCCATAGATTAATATATTTAAAATGAGTCAATGTTGCGCGCGCATCGCTAGTGCTGGCTAGCACGGCGCGCGGGAAAACAAAACCAGCGCGCCATTTTCCATACAAGTTAATATTTAACAATACAAGTCTGTTTTTTTTCCTCGCAAGTGTGTTGAAAAACGTCGTATGAAACGCGTGTGCATTAATCAATATACACTCGGCTTTCTTATCGCTCTCGCCTGCGGCTCGCGCGATAATATCGCCTCGTGCATAATGATCAACATAGCACACATGTATCATAATGTACTATTATATCACATGAAGCGACGCGCGTTTTACTTATGTTAACCAAGTGTATAAACACGCTGTGAAGGTGTGCGTGAAGACGAGTAGCGTCAGCACATAACACACACACACACACATACAAACTGCACCCGTGTATTGGACCGTTTACACACAAATACACAGCGTGTTTTTACGCTTGATGACCACAAGTATAGCGCGCGTAACTTCGTGTGAAAAAAATACTGTATCTACAAATAAGTCAAATATTTTACAACCTTCGTTTCACAAAGTGAGTTTTGAATGTACCAGGAGCTCATAGAAATACGAAGTTCTAAGAAAGGTTCACAACTATATTAGGTACAAGGGAATCCAAGTGAATTGGTTTGATATTTGTGATAGTTCTAAGAGTTCTAGGAATAAGCGGTCTGACGATATTATCCAGCACATCAAGCTACCCGAAACTGTCAAATTTTCCCAATCAACCTTGAACCTTATGCTGTAGCGATAAAGTTAAAAATAAATTTGACATATTGTAGTAGCTTGATGTGCTGGCGTTTTTACCTTCGTGTGTAACAAGGTATATATTGCTATGACAGGAAAATGGATTCATTGATCAAACTGCTATCAATGTCTTCAGTACATTACAGGTAAAAACATGTAGATAAACTACATTTGATATAAAAAAAACGCCTGAAGCTTGTAGTTCGCTACTTATGATGTCGTAGTTGCAATTCGATGTAGCTACATATACCAGGTTCAAATTAAATTAGCTAGGGAAACTGTCGTCGTGATTGATGTCGATAGGTAACCTAAATCAAACTGCCATACCTTTTTCCAACTATGTTGGAGTTGGCTTCCAGTCTAACCGGATGCTACTTAATACCAGTATTTTACATAGAGCGACTGCCTATCGTGCTTCCACAACCCAGTTACTGGGTAACACGATACCCCTTGGTAAGACTGGTTGTCAGATTCAAAAGTCTGACAACCAGTCTAACTAGCCCAAAGTCTTCTGACTATCTGAAACGACTGTCAAAGATCTACGAATGACAGCAGTGACTTAATGTGCTTTCCGCGGCACGGAGTGGTCTCGATCTGTAGTGGATGGTCATCCATCCACGAACCGACCGCGGCAAGCGTAGCGTAGCTTAACCTTCGTTCGTCCCGTGTAGCTGTGATCATTTAGCCACGAACCTACACTGTTGCATAAAGCTTTTTGCTACACTGTTTTCCAAAATTATTGAGCTTTATCCAAAAACATCGTAGAACCCAAAATGCATATAGATCTCATTATTCTGACACAAAGCGCGCAGTAAAGCATAAACATGGCTCACTAGTGATTGTCGTAAAACTATATTTCGTCGGCGAGGAGGGTTGTGGACGATGGAGGACGGAGGACACAGGCCCTCGTTAAAACTCTGACCGTTCACTAAATCTTACGGGTTTACGATTCTACAAAAATTGGGGCACCTCTAGCGCGGTGCTTCGAGTTTCTTCGCTTGTAACTATTCAGAGTTCACCCCTATGTTGTTATACAGTCCGGATTATGGTTACCTTAATAGGGTGGGGCATTGAGCTTTTACGAGCTTCGAAATAATTGGAAAAACTTGGTTACTGGTTAGGCCGAATGGTATGGAAATGAATATTTGTTTTATTTAAATAAATAAATAATGGAACTTGTGTAACCAGGCAGAATCACAATGGAGCTCAATACCTTATAAGCTTATTAATAATTAGGAATGTCAATGGAATATACTGATCCGATATTGTGTCAATACGTTTGAATGTAGGCACATGAGCGTTGTTCTATTCCTGTTCTATAGAAACATTAATAATGTTTCAATGCTGAATACATTATGGTGGGACAAAACGTCGTTTACTGCGGGAAAGCTGTTCGAATGAAATGAAACGCTAACTAATGAATGTTGAACTGAATGTCGTATATATTAATATATGTGGAGCGTATTTAGTATTCAGGAGAAGCGTGCACCTGTCGGCAATCAGCCTCCACTCACATTATTTTGCCATTACTTTAGACAATACCGCATGATTTAAGGTAAATACGTGGAGCTCTCTGATTACGTCTGCCTCATAAACTCCGCCATACATCTCTGAGTTCTGTGACGTAGCGAGCAATGTCACAAAGTAGCATCTGACTTAACTGAAATTTCTTCAGGGACGTGTATCATTCCGTCAAGCGAAACTGGCGGCAAAATGTACACCGCTCGTAATAATACAATTACACGTAGGAATAATACGCGAGCAGCAAGTGCGCTAACAACGTGGCTTATATCACGAGAGATAAGAAACGTTGCGAGTGATGTCGAGATACGTCCCTCAGCCAGTCTTGCTTTCCAACCAAGCGTTCTAGATGGGCGGGAAATGCGAGAACGTGCTACGCTATGCGAAAATGTGATAATATTACTTGGTGCAGTTATACGTTGTCGTAATTATACAACGCGAAGCGTTTATCCTACTTTTCAGTGTTGTAAAGTCAGAGACAAATGCTCTGTAGTTGAGATTGAGAGCGAATTTTATTTGATCTCAATATATGTGAGCAGTGGTGGCCCAGAGGTATCGGCGACGATTTACGAGTTGTAGGTCGTGAGTTCGAGTCCAGATAGGCACTTTGTGTTTTTAATTTCATCACCAATGCTCTTAAACCTGTGAAAGAAAACATCGTGCACCGCGGCATGTCCTTGAATCAAAAATTTGAAGACATGTGACGGTTACCGACCCGCACTGGGCCCGCGTGGTGGGTTATGGCCAAGTTATGGCCCACTCCCTCTCACAGAGAGGAGACCTGAGTCCCAGAAGTGGGAACATTATAGGCTGATTATTGATATGTGTGATAGCACCGCGTGGGATCGTATTCGACGCTCAGCTAGGACAAAGAGTAATTCTGCATATAATTGTTTCGAGCAGTCTCCGAGCTAGTTCACGTCCGCACAATCGTTTCACTAATCTTTGCTAAGTAATTATAAAGTTTTAGAGCGGACATTCCACTTACAGTTTATCTGACATTCACGAGGCTCGACAATACACTATCATCCCACATTCTTCCGACACAATATTAGAAATGATTCGCTTGAATTAATAATGGGTTCCCAACCCTTCTTGTAAGTAAGTACTCGAGTGCTTGTAGATGATCACGAAAAGCTTCGTACAATTAGTGGTTAAAGCCGGGTACGGGGACGTAAAGCTGTCATTCTCCTTTGTCAGGTAAGTTATTAGGTAGGTACGTAACAAAATAATGGCTTGTTGGGATTAATGTTTAATCTATGTTTATGACGAACATAAGCGACATAGTAGACGGTTGTTACGATACTGCGATGATTGGAACAAAGAGTTATTTAATTCTGTTACAGTGTTGTGTCTGGAGTTGCTTTGTAGTTTTTTCATAGTCTGGTGAATTTTTTGGCAGAGTTTTATTGTTGCATTTTGTTTTATAGTTAGTCAATGCAATGGTTCAGTGCTTAGTATCAGTACCTCTCTGAGGATTTTCTTTTGTTTCTGAAGATGAAATCTAGCTCTATGTAGGTACAGACGCCCGCACATCAAGCTACTACAATCTGTCAAATTTCTTTAATAGATTTTTAACTTTATCGCTAAAGCATTATGTTCAAAGTTGATTGGGAAAATTTGACAGTTTCCGGTAGCTTGCTGTGTTGGCGTCTGTACCTTCTACTTTTATAGTGCTGCAAGTTTTTATGGAATGGCTGTCACGTTAATTTCATTTCTTTTATTTATTCATAAACAATTTATATTGTGTTGAACATTACATATTAAATAAAATTATCACATGCAGAAACAATACATAGAAAAGCCTAGTTAGAAATGTATAGTTCAAGAGTCAATTCATATAAAATATGTCAACAAATAAATATAATGTCAAATTAATAGGAGGTATAATGTCAAAATCAGTGTCAAAAATATGAGGAGTACAACTTCATCAAGGTCCTAGTGATGAGCACAGTGTTAAAATCAAAAGATAATTTAATTCATTTAATTCAAAGCTTGTTCACTGTTATTATTATTATAAGTGACTGTTACAAGTATGTAACAGTGACTGTTTTTATCATTTGTCATAAATTCCTAATATTTAATGTTACAAGTAAAATTGATAACCAATAAAATTAAAAAGCTACCAAGACAAGACAAATAGAATCTTGACAAGATTGCATTGTTTAAAATATTTAAAGTTTGAGAAATATAGTTGAACACGAACAAAATTGAATTAAAAGAATTTCTTCTTTTTATAGAAACTGTCGTTAGTCGCCGCCATCTCGTTCAAGTTCTAAAGTTTTACGCTGGATCGTGAATTCAGACTTCCGAGTTAGACAATGTCTTCACCATAATTCAGGGATATTTATCTTACAAGTTATATTATTTTCCAAACACATAAAGCCCGTACCCCATGAATAGGAACTGTTGACGTCATTCTGTGAGTGTACCTAATGGTTAATCAAACACCCGCGGTACATATTTTATCTGGAATCTTCGACGTGTTGTTAGTCCCGCCGTGAGTCAGCGTGAATGTTAATGCATTTCGGTTCGTATATCATATTTCGTCAAATGTAATTGAAGCCCCGATGACGGGACCATCCATCACGAGGATGTTTTCTCATCGTTTCTTTTAAATGGAATATCTTTCAATGCAAATTTACATTCGAGTTTCATCGGTTATTATTAGGGACGAATTGGTTCGACTAATCGATTATACTCCGCGACAGCGGACGGTAACTTTATGTTATCGCGGTAAGCCGGCAGTCGACCGACTCTCCTAGAATTATTCATGTCAAAAACATTCGTTTCAAATGGAAACTGATTTATCGAGTAGCAGTCGGCGGAGATTGTGCGTTGGAGTGGCTCTTAGTTCTTTTGCGGCGCCATTTCTTTTTCAGTGTTATAAAGGAGCGCTTCCGTTATACGGTCGTGCATGTTGGCAATAATCCGGCTCGGTTTGATGAGCCCTGTTTACGAGCGACGAGAGCGTATCGCTTCAGCGACAAATAAATCGCTGACGATACTAAATTTATAGAAGTTAATATATTTTTATGAGCGACGGAACGCGGGCGTTGTATGAAATGTTTGAATTTGATTATGAATTTTTATGATTATATTGATTTTAAGTTTTGTGTTATGTTATATTTCCGGGATAGGCTGTGTTATGTTACGAGCGGTATCTGCGTACATTTTGCAGTTACCTAAGCTTTTATGCCCGCATGATGTTCGCGTTGCGTGAAAAGCGCCAGTATTGTTGGAATATTGTTCAATTTAGGATAAGCTTTCAATTCAATTCATAGTACATAATTATATATTTGGATTGCCTGTGAATACCGTACAGGTTCCTAGTTAATTGGTAACTTATGACGTAATCAAACAATTAATCCGTCCATCTAAGATAGCAGGTAATGATTACACTATCTTAATTAGGTGACACAGAACATGACAGGGAGGACACTAAGTTGCTGCTTGTCGTGAGTGACGGTAGGTACTATAATAAATCCTCGTTATTATATTGCTGGGTCGTTCAAATAAAACTAATTAAAGTAATTATAATTTAACTTGGATCATTCGAGACCGACAGCACTTTTGTCGTAACGTGCAGCTGTCGACTATTTCTGTTTTGTGCTCGTGATTATAGATCTCTTTTGTTTTTCTTTATTGTTCGAGTTTATTATCTTTTTGTATGCACGTGTTCTTGTGACAAATAAACCTACTTTCCTTTTTGTTTTTCTAATTATTCCTTTATTCTAGGATATTTTATATATCATCACATCTCGTCTCATAATCTTAAATACCATTATAATTCTTACAATTATTCGAAAAGGTTGCCTGTTAAAACCATGCATTTTAAGAATCTCTACAGCACCTACAACCTATACAATGTGTAACTGAATTAATGTACATTATGGAAGCATCGCAGCATCGTTTACTGAATCTAATTCTGTCATTAGGAATATAGGTAATTTTTTATTCCGAAAATAATTAAAACTACGTAAATCACAGTCACACTTTCGCGGTACAGTCAAAACACTCAAAACCAACCAATATGGACGAAGTACCTACTACGCTAGACCCTTAATGTGTGTGACTGTGTGCGTGCAGTCGCCCACAACCAGTACCTGTAACTAATTTAATAAACAAACAAGTTTTATACATAATAGTAAAATTTAATTGTATGTATTATGACCATAATCCTAATATTCTATTTGGGGTGTTTGGTGGTGTGCGTTAATTCCTTTCGAGAGTGGCTCGAAAAAGTTGACTAAGTAGGTATATGATTTTGCTTGATGTTCGTCCTAAAACATGACTACTACTTCATCTATTAATTGGTCCATTTCTAATTCCAGCAGAGTCTTTCAAGAACACATATTCAGTAGGAAACTTTGGTATACGTACAGACGCCAGCACATCAAGGTATCCGAAACTGTCAAATTTTCCCAATCAACTTTGAACCTTATGTTTTGGCGATAATGTTGACGTATCTATTAAATAAATTTGACAAATTGTAGTAGCTTGATGTGCTGGCGTCTGTACCTACTTTGTAAGTTGAAAACATGTCGATAGGATAGGCTTTGAACATAACAATTTTACTACCAAAGTAATCTGAATCAAATAAAACATGAACCTTCAACTTGAAATCAAACAACTAATAGAGTTATCAGTAAGTCCCTTTTTATACGGCACGGTTACTTTACGGTAGGGCGCATACACCGCGCCGTAGAAAAAACTTGTCCGTCAACAAGCTTCCATAGTGATCCATACAACACTGACGACCGTGCCTACACGGCGAGTAAAACGTAGTTTTTCACGGCAATAAAAATAAGCGTGTGCAAAGGGCCTACCGTTGTCACAGTATCACAAACGCTCCAAAATGGGTCACAACGCACGGCGGCGCCTCCACCATAATATCACAAAATAGACACGTACAGAAGTTCGACTTCATTGAACCAGCGAAAGCGCACGCACACATAGGCACACTTCACGTACAGCGAGTGCAAGCGCACTCGCGACTTGCATTCGTTTGATATAATTTGAGGTCTACTCACGTAGGCACGTGTCAACAGCACTTTTGTATCAGAAAGGATGGAGAAGAAAAATTTAAGGTGTGGATGAAACCACATCAAATTGAACAGCTTTCTCAAAATTCAACTGTCCCATACAAAACTTCAATGCAGTAAGTATTGAAGTTATGTATGGGATAGTTGATTTTTTTCCGTGTTGGTTGGTAGGTTGATGGTGAAACAAACTGAACAACTTGCCTATATTTTTTGACCACATCTTTATGATACGTGCTGTATACATAAAACTGATTTAAACATAAATATGTGCGTGCGCATTTTTCGATAGTTGTATAGAGCTGACCCTGTCGCATTCATTTGTGTTGGTAGAATATGATACAAGGCTATATTTATGTGGCGGAGACAAGGACATGTGGTGGAAGGCGATCTCGCCGAGGGAGCTCATTATAAAGCGCTAAGCCGGATCATTGCAGCACCCACTTAACACAAACGAGGGATAATAACTGCACTATACTGTCTTGGGGAACGTCCCTCGATGCAGGTGAAATGTGAGTCTTTGTGATGTCATTGTTTGGTAGTTTGGTGATTGTTTAAACGATCGATGAGTATCTCGGTGAAGAAAAAAAAGAGAGCTTAAAAGTAGAATAAATAGCGGGATATTTATTTACATACAATTGAAAGTAACACAATGAAAAACTATGTCCCGTCTCCCGAGACAGAATTGAGAAGCAATTACTCCGAGATAAAACCACCAAAAACGGCATCCAAGACGTAAAATTAATTGAATATGCGCAGAAAACTTAGCTAATGGGAGCCAAAGACGCGCATAATCCCGAAACAATTATGCCGAATACTTGGCTATGTCAACCCATGTGCCGACTGGCAGGGGTGCGGCTGACAAAACGCCACTGACGCGCTGACACATGCAAAATTACATTACGGGGCTGCAAACTGTCAACCCTAACTTAAAATTATTCTATGCTCCGTATGAAAAGGAATAACTCGATTACTTTAGGTAAACGGCGAGGGTAATCTAATGAGGATATTAAAAACAAGTTACTATCAGACGTTTGGAAGACCAGAATCGTTTACTGGTCTATAGTGTGACGATGATTGCAATTATAGGTAATGTTCCCAATCTTACCAAAGGGTATCGTATTACCCAGTAACTGGGTTGTGGAGGTCAGATAGGCAGTCGCCCCATGTAAAATACTAGTATTCAGCTGCATCCGGTTAGGTTAGCCGACCCCAACATAGTTGGGAAAAGGCTAGGCAGATGATGACATATACATATACAATACAGTTGCTATACCTTATCACCACGGTTGATACTCTCATTTCTGCTTGCAGTAGATATATAAAGCTACTTTACGAAAATAAATTTAATTATGGGTCTTTAAACGCACAAGGCTTCAAAGGTAGGGGCTTAATATTTTTAAAATTATATCGTTTCACCAAATTCTCGGTTTAATAAAATGTACCAAACACTTTGTCCTACAAAGTGTTTGGTACATTTTATTAAACCTTTTAGTAGAACCCTGGGGCTGTAATCGTTGTGTGAATAGCTGCAAGCAAGCCATACCCCTTTTTCATGGAACCTATTAGCGATAAAGACAAACTGGGGTAGATAAACAAACCTACATACCTTTAGGTATATAATAAATTAATATGATCTGATAAACATTGGCCTCCTCATTATTAGCTACAAATATCTAGGTTTGTATACTACCTAGTAAATTCACCATCTTGGCACGAATATTGGTGATCAATTGTCCAAATTTAAAAAAATACAGATACTCATCTGTATAGTATACATACATACATAACCTCACGCCTTCTTCCCACGAAGGTAGGCAGAAACTACATACACACATACATACTCCTTTTGCCTCGTTTACGTTCATACATCTGGTCATACACGCTCGCGAGTACTACGTACCTGACCTTTCTACATATATCTTCATATATTATAAATTAAAGTCGATAGTCGTGTCTGTGTGTGACCGCACTGTTTTTTTAGACTACACATCAGATTTCCATGCAGTCTACACCATCATTTAGAGAGTTTATGTATGTCGGCCGCTAAAGCTCGCGGGAGTGATGATGACGTCACGCTGAAGTATTTGCACGAAAGCTGCGCTGACGTTTATGTTCGGGGTCACTAGTATAGAGGTATGAGGAACAGGGTGTAAAGTTCATTCATCCTCCATAGAAAAGGAAGGATCCAAGGTCTGGCGGGCAACTGCCCAATGATTGATGTCGGGACGTTGCGTTGTAGGTATCTATGCTAGTTGCGCGGTAAACTCTGCGTGCGCGATGCAGGATTTTGCGTGACGTCAGTATGACGCGTAGTTCGCACGTGGCGTTGTAGATACCGCTACAATAACAAACACCTACCACATCCACGTCCCCTACTAACATATACCTAAAAAATAAATCGCGATATTTTGTCAAGTCGTAAAAACTGTTCGAAGCAGGGGCGGATCGCTAGTTTTGTACAATAAAAACTGCTAACGAATTTATACATCTGTATTTAAACGTGACTTTGCGTCATAAGTCACGAAGTAAACGCAAGCCTATGATTTTATACAGCATTATTAATTGAGCAAATTAAAAAAAAGTTTTCATGTAATAGAATTAAAATTGTTACAAGGTTTTTATTATTAGCGTTGGTAAACGTTTTTAAGGGGAAAGCGCTAAGGCAGCCCGCGAAATTCAAATTTTCTTACGTTTTTTGCAATTTGCTGGTCAGTATTAAGTTGTACGTTGATTAAAATATGATTCGCGGTCGTAACAAATATGTATTTACAGAATTATAATCATTACAATCAGTAATACAACTTGTTAAGTTAGTATAATCCGCAAATGTCAAGATTTCATGAAATAGTCATTCTTCGGGATTACTTGGTCTTAGAGAGTTGTGTTGATGACTTTAATGATTGAAGTAGGTGCTGCTCGCTAGTTGGGTATATATATGTACAGACGCCAGCACATCAAGCTACCCGAAACTGTCAAATTTTCCCAATCACTTTGAACTTTATGATTTAGCGATAAAGTTGAAAATCTATTAAAGAAATTTGACAAATTGTAGAAGCTTGATGTGCCACGTACATTACATGCAGTGGTTTCCAAAAGTTGGTAGACATTTTTCCAGCTCAGCTGTGACACACCACATTATGATTTAAAATTCTAGTTGCAAATGTTTGAACTGTACACTTTAACGTTTTTATTGAGTAATTCAACCTATGTCTTATCATAAAAAATAATAAAGTAATCCCTTAGGATAACCTGATTATTTTTTTATTTCAACATAATGTGGCATCATAGCTGAAGTGGATCAACTAACTTTTGGTGGCCACTGTACCTATATTAACACAATTGCGTATCTTAACATTGAGTTGCGGAACAACTTCGCGTAAGTTTGTCGAATCTATCACTATTGAGAGTTGATCTGCCGACCCCAGACACCGGGCATTAGTAACTTTACTGTCGGTTGTCGTTAGCCCATTATCAGAGAATAGTTTAGGTAGGTATATAGGCTTTAAGATAACACAGAATATATGTAAAATTATATGTAAGTGACTGGTATAAATAACTGCAGAAACATTTACTGTATAATCAGCCTACAATGTTTCCACTGCTGGGATAGTGACCTCCTCTCTGTGAGACGAATGGACCGTTATCCACCACGCGGGCCCAGTGCGGGTTAGTAGATGTCACATGTCTTCGAATTTTTGGTTCTAGGATATACCCGTTTTCTTACAATGTTTTCTCTCATCGCTTTGAGAGCAGTGGTGATGAAATATATTACACAAAGTAAAGTGTCTACCTTGGTCCGAACACACGGTCTACAAGTCTTAAGTCAGGGCCATTACTAGTGGGCCACCTCTGCTCATTCTTTACTGCAAGTCGACATTATTCCAGTTTGAGCATCAAAAAAAAACTTATTCAGTTCATCAACTTGCGAAATAAAACCTCATACAGCTGATAAGATTGGCAACGTTTATATTTTTCTTTAGCTCCAAGAAGTACGTGAAAGAAGTTTAGCATAAAAATGTAGCTAACTGTGCTACACACCTTCGCTTGTAGTTGCTAGTTTCGAACTTACTCCTCGGTTAGACTTACTTAGAACTTACGAGTACAAAATGTGCGGAAAACATATTTTGTTCAGTTCAAGAGTAATGTTTACTTTATATTTTGACTTGGCATTTTAATATAAAGTTGGTACTACAAGAGCAGTGGTGGTCCAGTGGACTTACGAGTTGTAAGTCGTGGGTTCGAATCCAAGCAGGCGCTTTACTTTTTGTAAATTATTTCATCATCACTGCTCGTAAAATGGTGAAGGAAAACATCGTGAGGAAACCGCCAACCCGCACTATGCTCACGTGGCGGTTTATGGCCCATTCCCTCTCACCGAGAGGAGGCCTGTGTCCCAGTAGTGGGAACATTATAGGCTGATTATGCTACATATACTTTTTGATTGACATTATCGTGTATTCTTGGCAATCCAAGTGATAATTATGTGCCTAATTACAGTGCGGAAACTCGAGAAATCAGTCCAGGTAATTTTCCCATAAGAACCATAGGACTGCGATAACCCTAAGTTTTCTCCTTCTTGTGTCGGGTCGTCAAGATATAAATGAGAATTTGCCAGTCAGTAAAGCGGCAGAATGGGCTGACTGCCCAGGGTGCAAGACGTAGGTATGTATAAAGCACTCGTGGATCGTAGAGACTATTTTAACGCAAGAGAGTTTTCTGATAGTACCTTTATAATCATTACGCCTGTATTCCCCGTATATATCATCGTATATTCAGAAATGCACCCATTTTTTGCTGATAGTATATACTTAGATATATTTACCGTACTATAAGTAGATATAAGCTCCGATATTAAGATGTTACTAAGATATGAGCTCATAGAAAGTTCTGTGCAATATAAGCTGTGTTGCTGGTCCAGATGGCAGGATATGAGGCGATGACCCCTAGTCACTAACTTCTTACTTTTATTTGATTGCCCACTTACGGGACATTGGCATGCATTGTGTGAAGTAATATTACTTTAACGGTGGTTCATTTCTGAATAATTTATCGAATAATTTGATAAGAACTTATTTCATTTTGTACTTCGTGGACGGATGTCCTTTTTTGTTATCATTTATTTTGTAAATTGGTTAAAACTATGAAGATTAAATACCTGTAAAGTAAAACTGAAACAAACTTATAGGTCAAAGTTTCCTCTATGGACTTTAAAATACGACTTACATTCTAATGGTCAGATCTTTATGGACCATTGGGTTAATGTTTAATGTGTCTTCAAGAGACCACCACAGTCATCAAAGGTAACCAGGTTGAGTGTTTGACATCACATAATCAACCAGAAATTGTCTCATTTCAGGGCAAAGGAGGCTCTTCCTGTCATAATCCCGCAACAATATTAAGATTGAAATGAAAAAGTTGCCCTCGAAGAATCTCCCCGTGCGTCTTCTAAATAAGGTCATATAAGCAGAGTCGCCGTTTTCATAAGTTTTTTCTTACTTTTATGAGAAAATACTACACTTACTCGAAGGCGTTTGATTGCGTCAGATGGGATTGCCTGTGGACCATATTGGAAGAGATGGGCGTACCTCAACACCTCGTCTCGTTGGTCGCTAATCTGTACCAAGACGGGGTATCCATGGTAAGGGTTAATGACGTCATCTCAGGCCCTTTCAAGCCAGAAAAGGGGGTAAGACAGGGATGTATTCTTTCTCCTGTTCTCTTTAATATATATGGTGAATACATAATGAGGAAAGCCTTAGAAGGATGGGAGGGAGGCGTCTCTCTCGGGGGAATAAAGATCAGCAACCTGAGATATGCGGATGACACTACACTCTTTGCATCTTCAGAAAAGGAGCTAGCTGATCTGTATCGCAGGGTAGAATACGAGAGTGGGCTGGTTGGACTCACTATCAATAAGTCGAAGACAAAAGTCATGCTCATCGACAGAACCGGTCAACTCTCCAGAACGGGAGAACTCACCGATCTAGAATTTGTCAGCGAGTTTATATACCTCGGATCGCTACTTACTGACCAGGGAGGAAGTGAAAGAGAGATCAAGAGAAGGACTCAAATGGCCAAAGCTGCGATGAGTAAGTTAACACGTATTTGGCAGGACAGAAAAGTCTCTAATGTCACCAAGATGAGACTAGTCCGAACACTGGTATTCTCGATATTCCTTTACGGATCGGAGTCGTGGACGATTCGGGCAATAGAGCGAAAAAAGATAGAGGCTTTTGAGATGTGGTGTTGGCGAAGAATGCTCCGCATACCATGGACAGCCAAGAGAACGAACATATCTATCCTAGATCAGCTTCGCATAAAAGACAGACTACCAACCGTCTGTTACCGAAGGATTCTCGGTTACTTTGGTCACATTGCCCGTCGGGAACCAGATAATCTGGAAAAGTTGGTGGTGATGGGCAAGGTAGATGGGAAAAGACCTCGCGGACGGTCACCTAACCGCTGGTCAGACCAAATAACCGCCCTCACTGGTCTCTCTGTTACGACCGCCCTGAGAGAAGCTGAGAACCGAACGAAGTGGAAGAACATCGTGCATAAAGCCACGAAGGCCTTTCAGGGACACGACCTTCAGTAATGAAGTACGCGACCAAGAAGAGATGAGAAAATGGGAGGCATTATAATAATGTTGAACTACCATCAAAGAAGATTGTTTTTGTTTAAAATATTGACATTGTAATTGTTGACGTCGGTGTCGCGGTCCGCCCGGCCTTTTAATTCTAGGAATATTTTATTAGTATGTTTTTTATTACGTTTGTATTATTTTTTATGCAATAAACGAAAAGCCAACAAGAACGGGGTGCACAGGGGCGCTCTGATTGGAGGAAGCGCGCGCGCTCACCCCCGCCTACCGCTGCGGCCGCCATTGCCAATTGATCGAAGGATTAGTGCCAAAAAAACCCGCGTCGCGAACACTCCACGCTCGTGAAACACCCGCGCCCGCGCATTCCGTCCTTGTTGATCTGTAAAACTAAGTTTGCATTTTCCATTACTCACCAACAACCACCCTAGCACCTACAAAGTTGGTCCATCGAGCCGCATTGCTTAACTGTGGTGAGCAGCAAAACCTGTGTAGCAGGGATGTCGTTGTTCCAAACGCCGCCGTGTGTAGTGAAAACACGTGCACAAAAGAAAAAGGAGCAACTGACTAACGAAGAAGGAAAACAACTTGAAGTAAAATCAGATCTGCTGCATAGCAGTACGGATGCAGTGAAAAAAATCGGGAAAGTGCATTCAGATATCGGTGTACTCCGGCCACGTGCTGCCTCGAGCTTGTTCAAGCGACAAGATGGCGGCGAGTGCAAAAGTTCTCGCAACTCACACGCGTCGTCGTCAGCAATACGGCGGCAACAACTGGAATATGAAGCCGCTCAATTGAAAGCGAAAATCGAAATGGAAGAAATTCAAACAAAGGCTCGCATCGAAAAAGAATTGGTCGACAGGAAATTGGCCATGGACTTAGCCGAGTTGGAATCGAAATCGCGCTGCTCAAATCAATCTTCATCAGCTTCCTACAAAAGCAAAGTGGAGAATTGGCTGGAAAAGTCCGTCGCTGAACCCGGCACGTCGCACGATCGCAACAAAGCGACTGTCAGGGGCGGTGAGTGCCACCGCAACATTGACGGCGACGAGATGGCTATGCCACCTGCTACCGCGACAAGTACTTGTCGCGCCATCGAGGAGCTGACCAACGCGATTAAGAATGCTGTCGATTCATCTAATTCCAACACGGGCAATAAAGTGCTGTTGTCCAGGCTGGCCACCTCGAAAGATCTGCCCTTGTATTTTGGGGATCCTTTGGAATGGATACAATTTCGGGAAGCGTTTTTTGAATCGTCACGGGTATGCAAATACAGTGATACAGAAAATGTGTGGCGTCTACGAAAGTGTTTGCGCGGCGACGCAAAAGATGCAGCCGCTGCATTACTGATGGGAGCGAGCTCGCCCCATGATATCATAGAAACGCTCGAACTGAGGTTCGGTAGACCAGAAAACGTCATGCGGCAAGTTATATCACAACTGAAAAAGTTATCACCACTACCACACTCATACCACGCCGAAATCGTTAAATTCGCCATAAAAATAAAAAATTACGTCACCGCCGTAATTACATTGAAACAAATAGATTACTTGAGAAGTCCAGAGTTGTTAACAATCGTCGTATCAAAATTGCCTACAGGACTCGTTAACAAATGGGTAGAATACCTACACCAAAATCGAGTACAGACTGAAACGCCTAAATTGGAACTACTGTCCAAATTCCTTTATGAGGAAGCGCAAAAGGTAGCAGAGTCGGGAGTTAGCCACGTACAATATCAGAGTGAATTTTACAAGAATAAACAAAACCAGAAAAAGCTTAACGATCATCATTCCGTGCTAACATCTGTTAAGGACAATGACCCCGACACTGCCGGAAAGTGCAAGTTTTGTAAAAGGAACAAGCATGCGTTACCAGACTGTAGTCAATTCAAGCGAGCCATGAGAAAGGATAGATGGCGATTTGTTCGAGCAAACAAGTTATGCTTCAAATGTCTCTGTGCTCGGCACCCGGATAAGAACGAGTGTACTGCGGAAAACTGCAACGTCGAGGCCTGTGGTGGGGCTCATCACCAGATGCTGCACTGGACGAAGCCAGAAGTGGCGCGCCGTGAAACTTCCGCGCCAGCCAACGATACCGCGACGTCCGACTCCGCTAGCGCCGCCGCTAGTGAGCTCGTCTCACACGCCAGCACCCGCGCCGCGCAGTGTCACGAAGTGTCAGTGATAAAACCAAAGACAAGTGTAGTACTCAAAATAGTGCCAGTCACTATTCATGGACCCAGGTCAAGTGTGGCCACGCATGCGCTTCTAGACGACGGCGCAACAGTGACTCTCATCGCGGCCGACCTTGCCGATCAAGTCGGGCTGCACGGGGAAAGGGTCACAATGCGTGCTTCCGGTGCATGGGACTCCGAGTTATTGTGCGAGACTGAGATAATTAAATGTAAAATAAGTAACAGTGACGGTAACAAATTCGACTTACGTGCTCGTAAACTCAAAGAACTTAATTTGCCCTTACAGTTATTCACCTCTAATGTAAACTATTGTGAAAACATCTCTAGTAATAATAACCCCATAATGTGTGACAGCAATGTTAAACCTAAAATTTTAATTGGTCAAGACAATTATGATTTAATTGCACCTATTTTATGTAAAAGGTATAAGCCGGGCGGACCATACATCACGCAAACTTTATTAGGATGGTGTGTGCACGGAGCTTGGCAAGCTGATTTTACTGGTAAGCGCGCCGAGCACGTCAACAACATCGGCAGCATCGGCGGCGCCGGCTGCGAGCCAACCGCAGCGCACGGAGCGGCGATCAGCCATCGAGGTAAGCCTGCCGCGCGCGCGCTCCGCGACTCGTCACCGAGGAACGGCAGCGCGGGCGCGAGCGGGACATCATGTTTTGATATTATTACATGTGTAGATAAACCATTGTGTCAGTCAGCTGTCGTTAAAGATACCTCCGAATGTAGTACAGACATTGATTTAAGCCAATTACACGATTTAATTCGCTGTTCATTTTCACTCGATTCAATTGGTATCAGTAACAAACCACGTCAAAATATTGAAGAATTACGAGCCGTAAATATCCTTAACGAGTCAGCTGAGTTAGTTAACGGTCAATGGTCGGTCAAGTTGCCGTGGAAGCACGATAAATTTGTTATGCCGGACTCTTATCCTGTAGCATTAAAAAGATTACACTCTGTAGAAAGAAAAATGTCTTCTAACCCAGAATATGAAATTAGATACCGCGAACGTATTGAACATTTACTTAAAAATAATTACGCACGAAAACTGACTGAGGCAGAGTGCAGGTTCGATTCCGAGTCGGACCACGTTTGGTATTTACCGCATTTTGGGGTGGACAATCCAAACAAAAAAAAGTTGCGATTAGTCTTTGATGCCGCCGCCAAAAGTGACAATATGTCACTTAATGACTTTCTACTTCAAGGGCCTGACTTATTACAATCTTTATACGGTATAATGTTTAGGTTTAGAGAGAACCGTATAGGAATAATAGGAGACATAAAAGATATGTTTTTACGTATTAAAATACATAATAACGATCAAAATGCATTGAGGTTTTTGTGGAAGGAGAAAGGCAGCGATGTTGTAAATAAGTATGTAATGACGTCACTTATTTTCGGCGCGAATTGTTCCCCGTTTGTTGCCCAATTTATTAATCAAAATAAAAATGCTTCTCGATTCAGTCAACAGAAGCCAGACGCTGTGAAAGCTATAACAAACAATCAGTACATGGATGATTATATTGATAGCTTTTCTGATGAGGAGGTAGCTAGGAAAATAATAAAAGAAATTTCATTTATTCATAATGAAGGTGGATTTAAAATGTGTAACTATCTGAGTAATGTACCTAATGTACTAAGTGATATTCCAAAAGACAGTCTTAATGACATAGCAATAAAGTTCAATTTTGATAAACAGGCGGAGCGGGCATTAGGTATATTGTGGTTCCCGCGCAGCGATCTGTTAGCTTTAGATTTATCCTTCAAACGTATTCCGCCAGAAATTATACTTTTGAAAAGAATACCTACTAAGCGCGAAATGCTAAGTATTGTTATGTCTATTTTTGATATACACGGCTATTTGGGACCGTTTACCATAAAGGGAAAAATATTGATGCGCGAAACGTGGAAACTTAATATCAAATGGGATGAAAAGTTGAATACTAGTTTATATGATTTATTCTGTAAGTGGATTAATCAATCTAAGGAAATAAATAATATTAGGATTCCTCGTTGTTATTTTTCCTGTGATCAGACGAGTGATAGTTTAGCTTGTCTAGAACTTCATTTATTTTGTGATGCATCGCCGAGCGCGTACGCCGCTGTCGCATATTGGCGTCGCGAAAGCAGCAACGGACAAGCAACCGTATCGTTTATCGCGAGTAAATGTAAAGTTACTCCATTAAAACCGGTTTCCGTGCCTAGACTTGAACTGCAAGGAGCCGTGTTGGCGTGTAAGTTAGCTAATAGCGTTAAAAAGGAACATCGTTTACAACCTAATTTAGTTTTCTACTGGACAGATTCGACTACAGTATTACACTGGGTTAAAAATAAATGTAGAACATATAAAGCATTCATCGCGAACAGGCTAGGAGAAATAGACGAGTTGAGTAAGTCCGACGAGTGGCGATATGTGCCCACTGGCGCAAACGTCGCAGACCTGGCGACAAAAAATAGCGATTACGTATTGACAGGAGATTCGGAGTGGTTCTCGGGCCCGTCGTTCTTACACCAACTGCGTTCTTGCTGGCCGCAACAACCTGAAATAAAAACAATTAGTGATGATATATTAGAAAAAGTACACGCTGTTCAAGATAATAATATAATAAGTGACTTACCTGTTCCCGAACCAAGTCGATTCTCTAGTTGGCTGCGATTATTACGTAGCACTGCAACTGTTCTATTGTTTGTTGAAAAATGCAAGAAGAGTGAAATTAAAGTAATTAACGAAAAATTAATCAATCAAGCGGAACTATTGTTACTTCGTTACTCACAAAAATGTTCTTTTCAAACTGAAATAAATTTGCTTAGATTAAACAAAGAAATAAATAAAGATAGCCGTTTGAGATCACTCACCCCAATATTGGACGAAAATAATTTATTACGCATGGGTAGTCGTATTGGTAAAGTAAAGGGTGTAGATCAGCTCACTAAATACCCAATAATTATAGATGGAAATGACCATATCGCGCGACTAATCGTTACTCAATACCATATAAACGCCGCGCACTCTAGTAACGAGATGGTAGTTAATGAGTTGCGTCAAAAATATTGGCTCATTCGATTAAGACCTACTGTTCGTACTATATCTAAACAATGTTTAATTTGCCGTTTTAAAAGAGCCATGCCTTTGCCGCCACGCCTAGGTGACCTACCCGAATGTCGTCTTACACATCACCGTAGACCATTCACCATGTGCGGAGTAGACTTGTTCGGGCCGATGGAAGTTACGGTCGGTCGGCGCGCAGGTACGGCGTACTATTTACTTGCCTCACGGTGCGTGCGGTCCATATTGAATTAGTTCCGACTCTTACTACTGATTCCATGATAATGTCACTTCGTCGAATGGCCGCTCGTAGGGGTTGGCCACACACCATGTTCTCGGATAACGGCACTAATTTGAGAGGGGCTGACACGGAAATGAAAAGGGCTTATAAAGAACTACTCGATAATCAACAAGCATTAACAACTGCAGCTTTAAACAAGGGAGTCGAGTGGAAATTCATTCCTCCGGCCAGTCCACATATGGGTGGTGCATGGGAGCGTCTTATTAGGAGCGTTAAAACAGCTTTAAAGGTTGTTCTAAAAGAAAGAGCTCCGAGAGAAGAGACCTTGCTTACTTTCTTGTGTGAAGTTGAGAACATTATAAACGGGCGACCCTTGACTCATGTTTCCGTCGACCCACGAGATCCAGAATCTCTAACACCCAATCATTTTCTACTAGGTTCTTCATCCAATCTCCCACAAATAGGTATCTTTGATGACAGTGACTTATACCTTAGAAAACAATGGCGTATCGTACAACGCTTAGCTGATTTATTTTGGTCCAGATGGCTCAGAGAAGTATTGCCTACACTAGCGCCCCGCAAGAAATGGGACCGCGAAGGTGCACAGCTAAAGGTAGGTGACCTGGTTGTCGTAGTAGACCCCGCTTCCCCTCGGAATGTCTGGCCGAAAGGAATCATTCATCAAGTGTACCCGGGAGCTGATGGACGGGTAAGAACCGTAGACATTAAAATAAAAACGGGTATTTTGAAACGTCCTGCAACACGAGTTGCTTTACTCATGGGTTTTGAGTGTCGCAATGACGACACTAAGGGGCAGGATGTTGACGTCGGTGTCGCGGTCCGCCCGGCCTTTTAATTCTAGGAATATTTTATTAGTATGTTTTTTATTACGTTTGTATTATTTTTTATGCAATAAACGAAAAGCCAACAAGAACGGGGTGCACAGGGGCGCTCTGATTGGAGGAAGCGCGCGCGCTCACCCCCGCCTACCGCTGCGGCCGCCATTGCCAATAGATCGAAGGATTAGTGCCAAAAAAACCCGCGACGCGAACACTCCACGCGCGTGAAACACCCGCGCCCGCGCATTCCGTCCTTGTTGATCTGTAAAACTAAGTTCGTATTTTCCGTTACTCACCAACAACCACACCTAGCAGCCACAGTAATCTTGCGTAAGTTGAATCATTCTCTTTATTTGAAGGTCCTAAGAAAGCACTCGTGTGGTGCAGATGTTTTTTCAATTTTATTTTATGAGTTTTGATAACTACTCGACGTGTATGTTGCCCTTTTAGTGATTTGCTTGCTAACTCTTTTGTATTTCTGTAATCTAGAGAAGTTAAGGTGCCTACAATGTATATTTTCGCAACAGGTATGAACCTTCTAATAACAAATGGGAAATATTTCGCTGATACTCTAAAAACTCTAATAGTAAATTTCAATTTCGATAGTGATTTTCCAGCAAGATGAAGCTCAATTGTTAACTTGTGGAAGGCTCTGTTTGCAACAATAGACTACTGTCTCATTACGAAAATAAGCCTAATTTACTGTTTTATTGTTTACGGTAAATCAGTTCGTGGCCAAGTGGCAGACCCAAATAATATACCGTTTATCGTTTTTACTTGTAAATCCTCATAGCATCTTATCTACTATAAATTCTTGAGTATTCAAGGTACCGTGTAGTCTACAAGAACATGCACAGTACATCATGTTTATTTGCTACCATAAGTGGATCTAACCTTCCTCTGACAGCCGAGGATTGAAGTAGTTTCGACCCTTCCATATTTAGATCAAGTGGCGCCCTCTATGACGTCGAACGGAGCTCTAATATTATTTGTACACGTAGCTGAAATTTTGCATGGTTCGGAATTTTTGCAGGCATACTGAAGTATTGGGTAATCTGAGCGATAACGACGACTAATATGCGTATGTTCAATATTTCCCTCGTTCAATATTTCAATATTTTCGGATTGTGAATAAATGATAAAGACATTCAGCTATCGAGTTTTCGTGATATTTGATGCTACGTAAGTAGCCTACCTATGTTATGACGGGAATAAATGATGATTTTCTCTCTCTGTTTTCACTGCTGGGACTCAGGCTTCTTCTCGGGGAAGGAGTGAGCCGAATCCATCACGCAAACCCAATACGGGTTGGTAGAATATGTCACAAGTCTTCGAATTTTTGGTTCTAGGATACGAGTATGTCGGTTTCCTCACGATGTTTTCTTTCACCGTTCTGAGTGTAGTGGTGATGAAATAATTTACACAAAGTATAGAACCTGTTTGGGTTCGAACCTGCTACATACGCGATCTACGACGTCGCGGCCGTTGCCACTAGGGCACCATTGCACTTTATCATTGACTATAATAATTTTACCGTCTACTACAGATTTGATAGCCAACCACAACAATCAAATCAGATTGACGATCGAAGATACATATTCGTCCATTCAATTACGCTATTGTATTGGCAACGTGTCAATAAATACAAAGTAAGCACGGAGCCCCGTCCACCCTCACGTGTGCGGCGCAAACAGTTGTCCCACAATTGTCATGTTACATTGTTATTACATACATTCATTTACTGCCACCGAATGCAAAGCGACAGTCAAATAATACGATTGATTACTAGCTATTTGTTCGTGTGCAACATCCGCAATACGGATTGCGCTGACATATTCAATCATCGATTTCACGTGCAATTTACCAAAACTTCTGTAATGGAATATTATTTGAATGTACGCGCACCTGTATATTGCTTGTTTTGTGGCCCATTATAGGCTCTGCGCACAACAGCTTAACATTTGGACAAGGGTAATTAATTGAAGTTGTGCTTCCAATAACAAGAACGGCTGCACAATGTTCCATTATATATATATAAGCACATGTAAATTATGCAATGCTCAGGTACAGCTTATGTAATTTAGTTAACAATGACATTATAGTGTTCGATAGATAGTTATTAATAGAAATTAGTGGCGTGTACTCGGTGTACTCCCAAAGAGGTTGTTTGGCTGGTAATGATATGTGCCGGAACTACACGGTAGTTACGTCGTAATTACGTGGGATGTACTGCAATATGTACCTGTTATGTCAAATTGAATATGACATTACATTAAACAGAGGTATCACATGTGGAGTATTGTGTTACATACACATAAGAGTCATTATTAACTGATTATGCTAGAATTTATTCAGTCGTTACATTTTTTTGCAGTGGTGGCACAAGTTTACAAGTTGTAGGTCGTACTTAGGTTCGACCCAGACAGGCGCATAAGAGGAAATGCGGGTGGTCTTTTCTACATAGAAACGCTCTCGCCTGTTTTCTTTCTAGTTAATGACCATAAAGCAATGATAAATATTAACTACTTGTATGTCCCTACAATGTTTTCCTTTTTGACGATACATTATTTTTATAAGCACTAGAACCCTCAAAAAATACTCCAAAATTGCCGCTGTCAACAGAGGCCTAGTGTACAAATTTGACAACTATTAACGAAAAAAGAAAAACATAGGGACACAGTATATAATTATCCTTCTTATTAAGTTTATGAAATATCTTGTAAATTGGTCCAATATTGGAGGAGGAAATAGGCGAGAGCCAAATCGACGATCGTTTTTAGCAGTTTATGAAACGGTATTTTAGAAGCGTAGTAGGTATGGTCTGTTCCAATAGTATCTGTTGAAAATGTAAACAGATGGATCATAAAACGTGCCTGTGGATTCTAATTTATAGTGTCACTTACGATTTGAGTGCTTTGATTTGATTATTTAACCATAACATTTATTTATAACCTCAATTTTGGTCCATGATGTTTTTATTACAATTTAATAATGTTATTCTACAATAATGGTTGGAAAAAGTGGTGAGACACCTATAACGCTGAAACCTTCTAAATACGGATGAATGTGTTAGGTTCCCTTTAATGAGTGTTGCAGAAGCATTTTACCAGAATAGGGTTTGTTTATAGTTTAATCTGATACTTTCGGAACACGCTATAGATATGCTTAAATATACTTTCCTAATTACTACATGCCAGTTCTCTCCGACTATTACTGCGAAACTTAACACCGTACCCACGAAGGCTTTACCGATTACTATCATCTTAAAGTTAAGAACATTTAACATCACTTGCCTCCATTAACGAACGCCGGGTGTACCAACACTCGAGCCCAAAATACGGCACTCAAGGGTACACTGCTACAGATAATAGCTGACGTCACGATTTTCTTTTATGATTCAAATATATGAGAAATATTGTGTTATGCTCTGTTTATTTTGCGATTATTTGCGTGTCACGTCTAAAAATAGGCTTTTATGGGTTCTTTTAGCTTACACTGTAAAATAGGTATTAATCAATTTCACACGCCTACGCCTGTAGAGTAAGATATCTATTATATTATACCAATAATAAGGCTGAAGTGTTTGTTTGTTTGAACGCGCTAATCTCTGGAACTACTAGTCGAATTTGATTTTTTTTTTTGCATTGGATAGTTCGAGGCAGGCCTAAGAAACGCTGGCGTGACGATTTAGACTCGTTCCTAACCGACTGGACGGAGAAGGCACAGTATAAGGAAATGTGGAAGGAAATGGGGGAGGCCATTGCCCAGCAGTGGGACAGAACAGGCTAACATAAAAAAAAAAAATGGATAGTTCAATTCTTGAGAAAGGCTATAGTCTATTTAACACCACGCTAGGTCCCTTAGGAGCCCCGCGAAAAGAAAAAAGTCAGATGGCGAAACAAGAAAGACGCGCACGAAGTCGCGGGCAGAAGCTAGTTTAGAATAAAAAAAAACAAAGCAATCCGCAAAACAGACACACATCACACTAAGAAATGATTTGATATGATCCAATTGAAGAACATTGAAGCTGGGCTATGCAGCCAATAACTACACTTTTGTTAGTGAAGCACACGGGTGCAGAAGATGGCTAGACCACTGTGTTGTGTCCTTGTCAGCGTGGCAAACTATTGTTAGGGTAGGCATAGAAGAGGATGTATTTTTATCTGACCACCTACCACTATATATTGAGTGTGACCTGAATTTAGTTAGACCGAAGATAACGATGCAACACTTTCGCTATTGTGATGTGACTTGGGGTGAGAGGGATGACTTGCAAATTACGAAATATCGTAATTTATGTAATGACAGGCTGCGCAACATCGATTTTCCTCATGAATTTCAAAAGTGTAGTTATGGGTCTTGCAATGTGGTCGAACATAAAAATATCCTAGATAAGTTATATAAAACTATTGTAGATATTTTAAGTGACGCGGCTATAATGACGAGTGAGAAGGTTAGGGCCAAGCCAAGGAGAGGCAGAGTGGCGTGTGGCTGGAACAAGCATGTTCGAGACGCTTACCGAGAGGCCAGGCTTAATTTCAAAGAATGGGTGATACATAATAGACCGACCTCTGGAGTAATATATGACAGAATGTGGGAGTCCCGGAAAATATTTAAGGGTCGTCAAAAATGGTGCCAAAAAAATAGTGAACAACTAAAAATGGATTTTTTAGCTGAGCAAAGAGCCGCAAACAACTTTAGTAAGTTTTGGAAAGCCACAGGTAAGCTGGATACCAAGCCTGGGCTGCCGGTGAGCGTCGGTGGAATGAATGATCCAAAGCTAATTGCAAATATGTTCATGGAACATTTCAAAATGCGATCACCCCTTGGCCCCTCAGGTACGATAACCGGTGCTGAGTCCTTCCGTGAGGGAGTGGAACCGGTAATGTTTTTCTCGACGAAACAGGTCAGGGCGGTAGTTCAAAACATGAGTAGAGGTAAATCACCCGGACACGATGGACTCAGCATCGAGCATTTTAAGTATGCTGGTATTCACCTGCCGAGGGTCCTGTCTCTGTTTTATTCAATGTGCATTAGTCACTCGTACCTACCGGCAGAGCTAATGAGAACGATTGTGGTACCGATTGTCAAAAACAGGACAGGGGATATCTCGGACGGTGGAAACTACCGGCCAATCTCTCTTGCAACTACCATTGCTAAAATATTGGACAGTATGCTTGATTCGTGCTTGGAAAAACATCTGGACCTGCACGACTCACAGTTTGGGTTTCAACCTGGGCTGTCCACTGAAAGTGCAATCCTAAGTCTCAAGAATACTGTCCAATATTATACAGATCGTAAAACGCCGGTGTATGCCTGTTTCCTGGATTTTTCCAGGGCTTTTGACTTTGTGTCATATGATGTGCTCTGGAGGAAGTTAGGGGACAGGAATGTACCGGCGGAAGTTCTTAAGGTTCTGCAATTTTGGTATGCTAACCAAACGAATCAGGTGAAGTGGTCCAACATTCTCTCTGAGGCTTGTGGGTTGGAGTGCGGGGTGAGGCAGGGGGGGTTGACCTCACCCAGGCTCTTCAACCTTTATGTGAATGACCTCATAGTCGAGCTCAGCAGTATGCGTGTGGGCTGTCGGGTGGGTGGTGTTAATATTAACAGCATCAGCTATGCAGACGACATGGTGCTGCTGGGCCCGACTGCGGGTTCTGTTGGAGAGATGTTGAAAGTTTGTGAGGACTACGCGGCTAGGCATGGGCTCGTGTATAACGTGAAGAAATGTGAGTACATGGTCTTTGGGGTCGCCGGTAAGTGTGCAGATTATTCACCTAACTTTACCCTAAATGGCTTGAGCATAAAAAGAGTAAAACAATTCAAATATCTGGGACATATGCTTACCGACGACCTGAAAGACAATGTGGATATTGAGAGGGAGCGCAGGGCTTTGGCGGTCCGCGGTAATATGTTGGCTCGTAGATTCGCCCGCTGCACGGACCAGGTAAAAATAACGCTTTTCAAAGCGTATTGTCAGGGTCTGTACACGGGTGGTCTGTGGATCAACTACACCAAAAGGTCGCTAGATGTCCTGCGCGTCCAGTACAACAACGTGTTTAGAATGCTCTTGAGACTGCCCCGGTTCTGTAGTGCGTCAGAGATGTTTACACAGAACCGTACCGATGGCTTCCACGCAATTGTGCGGAAGAAAATAGCATCTGTGGCAGCTAGAACCCGGGCCGGGAGCAACAGCATTCTAAATACAGTGACTGAGAATGTGTTTTCCCCTTTTATGAGGCATTTTGTGGAGAGGATGACCGGTTGAGAAACTGGTTTCGTCTTCTTTACAAAGTGACTCATACCCAAATAATACCCAAATTGTTGTCGTAATTTATGTATTTACTAACACTAGGTTTAAGGTACTTTACTAACACTACGGATCTCTGTTGTCTGATTATTTGAAATAAATTATTATTATAGGTAGTCGCGAATCATATTTGATCAAGATACAACCTGATATATAATAAGGTGAATACCTTAAATTGACCGGGGTTCCTTCCGAAACCAAACGGAAAAGACCCTGACTGGCGTTCTATTATTGCGGATTCTCACTGAACGAATGTATATTTCTCTATGCCAATTTATAGTACTTTCTAATTCCATAAATAAAACTACAAATTGACGTACAACACTACAATCAGTCTAAACATTAGCTAGTTTGTGTTTATTATATTTTTTCTATAGGCTGTTTAGCGGTTTTGTCTGTGCCATAGATTAATATATTTAAAATGAGTCAATGTTGCGCGCGCATCGCTAGTGCTGGCTAGCACGGCGCGCGGGAAAACAAAACCAGCGCGCCATTTTCCATACAAGTTAATATTTAACAATACAAGTCTGTTTTTTTTTCCTCGCAAGTGTGTTGAAAAATGTCGTATGAAACGCGTGTGCATTAATCAATATACACTCGGCTTTCTTATCGCTCTCGCCTGCGGCTCGCGCGAATAATATCGCCTCGTGCATAATGATCAACTTAGCACACATGTATCATAATGTACCTACTATTGCGTCTTTTTTCTGACGAGTCGACCAGTCGCTCAAAACATAAGTCGCAATGGACTTTGTTCTGCATGTAGCGTAATTCCGGCAACTCACTTTGAGCATATGCTGAAAGTGATGGGTAAGCAAGTCCGACACACCTTATCTATTTGACAAAAGTTCCTAAAGTCAACATCGCTTCACGCCTGTATGGGGAATACAAAGAGTTAGGCAGAAGTGGAGGTTACCTAAATTTCGCCAGTTATTTTTAAGTCCTATGTCGAGCCTATTGTCATCAACCAGGCACAGATCCTGACTCCAGGCGGGTACTGACAAATTCCAGATGGAAAAACCCAATAACACAGTCCGAATCAAGAATCGAATCTTAAAGTCCTAAAGACGTCCCAATAAAAATAAATAAATAATACTCGTCGACCTGAGAACCTCCGTTTTATTTCGTCGGTTTATAAGGGTTTCTACCTAGCCATTTTTACCTAGACTTTTGTGGCGCGGTTAGGACTGAAATAAACACTTTCTGACGTAAGTTGTAGGGACGTATCTCACCTAAGTACATGAGCGCCGGGAGCGGGGTGCAAGAGGGTGCACTTGCACCTCCCTGGCTTCAAAACAAAATAAAGGTGTAAAAACATTCAGAACTAAAACAAAACCGAAAACACCTAAAAAGGTCGCTTTGCTCGCTCTTGCATTTTGCTATCTCTCGATTCTAAAGCTTTTTTTGCATTAGTCAACAAAGTACCGAACTCCGAAAATTTAATCGACCTACTGCTTCGCTCGCTCTTGCATCCTACTCTATCTTAATTCTTAGGCCCGGTGCCCACTATCGGCATCGGCACGGCTGAGGATTTTTATGCGACAAAGAGAAATATAACAATAAAATTTAAATTTCAATGACACGGTATGTCGGATACCCTTTCTTTATTTTTGCACCTACGATGATTATTATCATCGAAATTTCAATTTTATCGTCTTACAATTAAGCTAAATTTTTATTCGTCGCATAAAAATCCTCAGCCGTGCCGATGCCGATAGTGGGCTCCGGGCCTTAAGCTTATTTATATAAATCGACACAGTTATATGGACACTATTTCTGTATGCATGGACAAAATAAAACCCATCCCATTGAAGGTGAAGCGCAAAAATTATCGAGCTCGCTTCGTGGAACTGACGATGAATCCCCCTGAAAATAAACTTACCGGCGGCGGCGGCGCCCATGCCTAAGGACTAACTAGTTCGGAGTGAGGATAATTACAGCTTATTAGGACGGCCTAACTTGTAATCTGGAGTGTTTGATAAATGATGATTGGTTGCTGATCAAATAAGGATCGGGATCTGATTCTTTTATCACTAATTTCTACGTATGGCGAACGAACTACCGGTTATATTATACCGAGACTTATTAATTGTCTACCCTCAGAAATAAACAAATGTATCACACAGAAAAATATACATGCAATATTACTTATGTATTATGTAGGAATGATTGTAACTATCTAAAGATGTTATTACCTAATTGTATCGACTATAACGCATACATATAAAATGCTTCATTGTATACTTAGTTCGATATTGAGATAGACTCATGATAGCACAAGTTTAAACCTTAGTGGTTTTCGGTTGCTATTTAATATGAATAATCCTGTATTCTTTTGTACAAATGATAATAAAAAAAAGAAAGTATTTGACGTTTATTCAATTAAGGGCTCATTGGTCGATGATTGGTTACTGATCAAATAAGGATCGGGATCTGATTCTTTTACCACTAATATCTACAGACAAGTATTTGACGCTTATTCAATTTTGTTGTTGTCAGATGTCAATTTAAAATTAGGTTTGTTAGGAGATCTTTTAAAATTCAAAATCATTTTTTTTTAAATATGGTTAATTAACATGGAGATGTTTTAGATTCATGTTACAATAGTATAACACCGTTTTGGTATCACCGTAATGAACCTATCGTCATGCAAAGCCTTCGGTCAACAATAGTACAAGATTTTCGACGAACACACAAAAAAACGGCCGGAAAAATAAGACCACAATGAATAATGTTGTGGTCTTATTTTGAAAGACAGGTATTGCTCAGAAACTAAGTTTTACTTTCCTCGTTGTTCTTTTTTTTATTAATAATTTTACTTTTCAACCAAGGTAAATAGTATAGGTATTGCAAACGATAATAAACTTTATGTTCGAGTATTAAGGTTTATAATCAAGTTATATGCAATCGCGCCCACTTGAGAACAGAATAAAATTAAGAACTGAGACCAATAAAACTAGTTTAAAAATAAATCATATAGTTTATCCTGCAAATACTCAGATAGGTACAGACGCCAGCACATCAAGCTACCCGAAACTGTCAAATTTTCCCAATCAACTTTGAACCTTATGCTTTAGCGATAAAGTTGAAAATCTGACAGATTGTAGTAGCTTGATGTGCTGGCGTCTAACGTGAAACTCGCGGGGTAATTGCGTAACGCACTAACAGTAGGAATGGCTTTAATTTTGGCAGTTCAACAACATTCACTGCGTTATTTACGTTGTTGAGCAGAATTTTATTTGTTTTCATTTCTGTTTTTTTTTTTAATTTTTTTAGTACGCACGCTTTTAACGTACGCATCTTTCTTCATCGTTCTCACATGTATAATTTCAACATGAATGATGTAAGATGTAACCAATATTTTGAAACAATTTTATGATTTAAAAGATTGTCCGTGGAGTTTCTTGCCCGAGAAGAACGGGCAAGAAACTCCACGGACAATCTTTTCTTGCCCGTTCTTCTCCATGGGTATCTTCTACGCTTTGTAATGGGCAACTAACTTTATCTTTCTAAGTGACCGACCCCTTGACAGTTCAAAAGTGCCTGTAATTGGTTTATTTGAAATAAATGCTTCGAGTTTGAGTTTGTTTTCGAACACATGAAGCAATGGATTAGCAATATCCTTCAAAATGAATTATTTTGTGATTGATAGTGTGTTATGCAATTACAGGTATTACTTATTATCCATAGGTAGGTACAGTCAACAAATGAGATAAGTATGCAGGATCGTCGGATATAGTTGTAGTTTAGTAAGAAACCGATGGATTTTGTCGACTGAAAATTTTGATAAATGAGCTGTTTGTTTTCTATTAATAAAATTAAATTTTATTCGAGAACATCCATCGGTTTCTTATTAAACTATAACTATATCCGACGATCTTGAATACTTATCTCTTTTGTTGACTGTAAACCCCATAATATAAAACCATTTTTGTACAAGTTTAGATATTTCAAGGAAGTCGAGTCCTACACTTATTGTGATTGTTACAATAATCCCATCCTGTAGGAGCTAGCGTAAGGTCGAGCGAGTACCAGTGTGTCACATGTTCCGGGACACATAATGACGCGTCACCGTCGCGAGCGATTTCCAATAACAGTTAAACTCGTGTTTTTACGCCTCATACACTGCTGGTGCCCTGGCGGATGGCTTGCGATGTAACGCTAAGTTGCGTACAATTCTATCAGCCTCTTCCCACTCAAACTTCGCTCTTACTGCCAACTTTCTTTGACTGCTTTCTTAATCGAGTTGCCGTTAACTTTATAAAATGCGCCCGTGTGCCTGGTTTATGTTTTCCACGCTGGTTAAGAGCTTTTCAAGAGTTTTCGTATTCGTTAGCAAACTTCCTTACTTGATGACGTGATTGAAAGTACTTTTTTTCTCGTTTAATGTAATAATGCCCGTGTATTACTTACTTGGTTCAAGCGAGTCTTCAGTCTTATTGTCCCCATGTTTGACGGTGAGGCTTCAGAATCAGAATCAGAACTTTTTTTGCTATGAATGTAGCATAAAGCGCGCGCGCGTTTTGTGCGTGTGCTTTGCATAAAGGTTTTGTGAACTTAGAAGCAGTGGTGGCCATGCTGCAACGGCCGCGACTTTCGAGTTGTAGGTCGTAGGTTCGAACCCAGACAGGCGCTTACTTTGTGTGTATTATTTCATCACCACTGCTCTCAAAACGGAGAAGGAAAACATCGTGAGGAAACCGGCATGTCCTAGAACTAAGACATGTGACATCTACCATACTGCCGGCCGGTGGATTACGGCCCATTCCCTCTCACCGAGAGGAGGCCTGTGTCCCAGCCGTGGGAATATTATATATTGATTATGCCAGGCTATCAAAAACTCAAATTCAAAACGTTTATTTCGGACATTAACAATCCATATTTTGTTAGTAGATACAATTTTTTTTTCTGTGGATACATTTCCATTTATAAAGGTTCTGTGAACTTTCAAGCCTAACAACACATTTTTAGTCATTGTTTCTTTTGGGCGTTCAATACGCAATTTCTCCCGAAACTTTATTAAACTTTTGCATGTATATTGGCTTAATTTGGTTTCATAATAAACAGTTACGAGAAACTATTTTGAACAATAAACCATTACAGTTTAAATTAACCCACATAGTACCTACCTACATTACAAACAATGAAAAATACGAACTAAACTGCGGTACTATTTAAATGTGGGCAAATTAACTGGGCAACGATAATATTAAGTCTATTAGAGTCACGAAGTACATTGCTATAACCGCTCGCTCTCATTACAAGAACGAACGAACTGCAATTTGGTTGCGAATGGATTGAATGCAGCCGCACTACCTATAATGTTGAGCAATTTCTTCATTTCACGTTTCAATAAATAAAATATGGAACATATTCTGTTTTGCTGAATTCTAGCTTTGGTTTTCCAAATGTTAGGTAACAAAACGAAAACGTAGTAAACCTAACTTGTAAGTTATAACTGACTAGCTTCTGCCCGCGGCTTCGTCCGCGTGAAATTTCTTGTTCCCCCGACCCACCCCGTCGCATTGCATCACCTATCGCTATCACAAATTTTCAAATCCTCACGGTATAGTTTCAGACAGCGCGTTCAAACAAACAAACTCTTTAGCTGATTATTTGTATATATATTTGGTTATTTTATAATCAATAATGAAGTCATATTACCTATACCTACTTATCCGTGGTATTTCAGTCATCCTGAAACATCTTATTATGCGCTGAAGATGAACCACGTGTAGTTTAGTCAGCAGGGATTCTATACATCCCTACACTCAACAAATCCCTACCAATTTCCCCAGATGGAGTGTATTATACATTTCCTCACAAAAAAGGAATCTGGAATTGTACCTTTACAAGAATACCTATAACTATATAAGTAGTTCCTTAAATGTTATGACACTTCTTTAGTCATGAAAATAACATAATAATATTATTGTTTATCGTTATCGTTTATGATATTTACATTTATATGAAAATATCATATCATGCATCATATTGTAATACCTATATATTATTAAGATAATATATTTAGATAGGCTATCTGTCTCTATTAGGTACGCCCCCTATTACAGGGCATAACCCAACCCGCACTGGGCCCGCGTGGTGGATTACGGCCCACTCCCTCTCACAGAGAGGAGGCAGTGGGAACATTATATAGGCTGATTATGCTAAACATAACTGGCGAAACGTTGATGTACAGTTACGAGCAATAGTATGTATACACTTGGCTTTATTCAAAGACGATTTTCTCCTTCAGTTTTGAATGAAATTTTATGTTGTTACGAACAAAGTATTTTCGAACCCATAGGTTTGCGTAAAGTGTCTTATTTCAACGTTGCATTCGTTTTTTCACGAAAAAATCACAATTGAAAGTTGCCAAGTGTTGACATATTAGTGCTCGTGACTGTACACCTCTGCTCTGCATAACCTTTAGAGAATACACGCGTGATGTTATGTAAATAGACTAACTAGTGTCGGAGCTTATAACCAGTAATAAAGTAATACATTAATTTAAACATTCTACGAACAAACAAAAAGAATCGAAATCGAAGAGAGTCCATTGCAATGGAAACATTATTTTCAATGATCGTACATTGATATTTATTTTTGTCGAACTCATTGTGAGTTATAAGGTGTGGGGGACACGTTAAAGGAACTCCACAGTATCTCCAACCTAAGAATTTTACAGTCTAAACAGAATTCTAGATTTGTGTTCTTTGTTCTTTCAGAATTTATGAAATGAAATAAAGCTATCTACTGTTCGTTTTAGGACTGACTTTTCAATAGACAGATAACTTTTTTCTAAAGTATAATTATGGCGGTGTAACAGCTTTTCTTTAGAAATTAATTCAAACTGTCATAAATTGTTCTAAAGATAAATGTTAAAATCGGTCGTTAGTCAAATACATATTCTGTAGAAAGCAGTGGTGGCCCAGTAGTGTAGCGGTATCTACAACGTCACATGAGAACAACGCGTCATATTGACGTCACACAAAATCCTGCATCTCGCAAGCAGAGTTGACCGTGCTAAATCATATGGCAGTTGCCCGCCAGACACAACACCCGTCTGGTCAGAGGATCCTCCCTTTTCTATAGAGTATGAGTGAACTTTACACCCTGTTCCTCATACCTCTATAGTAGTAACGGCTCCGACTGACGAGTAGTACGTCGTGGGTTCAAACCCAGTCAGGCGCGTTCCTTTGTGTAATTTATTTAATTACCGCTGCTCTCAAAACGGTGAAGGAAAAGATCGGGAGGAAACCGGCGGCATGTCCTAAAGCCAAAAATTTAAAGACATGTGACATCTACCAAGTGGACCCGCGTGGAGGATTACGGCCCACTCCCTCTCACCGAGAGGAGGCCTGTGTCCCAGCAGTGGGATCATAATAGACTGTTTTTGTATGTTGTTTTTTTTGATCTTTTGTTAATTGAATACATTTCAATACCGACGGGTATTGAAATGTATTGAATTAACAAAAGATCTTAATTTATAGTAAGAAATACTGAGTATATTGGATCTTTTTCTTTTGTTTTTTTTTTTCCTTTTGGTATTGGACAGAAAAGAATATTTTTCCAAGATAAAAATGTTAACAAAACGAATGCGAAATAAAGTATTCTGAAATAGCTTCTGCACGCGACTTCGCCCGCGTGGAGGTTGGAAATGATCCCACGGGAACGTTCTAACAGGACAAAAAGTAGCCTATGTCCTTCCCCAGGATGTCATATAATTATCTGCTTGCCAAATTTTATCGAAATCACGAGAGATAATTGCATATCACACTAATAGTAACAGTGGCTTTTATTTTGACAGTTCAACAACATTCATTGCGTTATTTACGTTGCTGAGCAGACAATTATTTTGTCGAACATATGAAGGAATGGATTAGCAATATCATTTAAAATGATTCAGATTGCGATTGACATTGACATTGATTAGGGTGCTGTTCAGTGGTTTAGACGTGAAAATGTAACACAGACAGAGTTACCTACTTTCTTTATAATATTAGTGGGTTGTTCATTATTTTCGATAATATCTCAGTTATTGGAATATTCAATAAGTAATTGAATTACCAGGCATCAATACTGTTATCATGCTTGTATTATGAGCGTTTACGCCGTACGGCATTTCATACAAACTTTCCGTTGTTTTTCAAAATGAATGAACCGATTTTAATTAAACTTCATATGCAGGATACAATGCAATGGTCTAAAAAGTTACTTAAGAACATTTTCGAAAAATAGCGTAACAACCAAATTATAGATTTTAAATTTTCCATAGAAACAGAGATTTCCAGTTATCTTTTTTTAAATAAGACATTTCGAAAATGTTCATAAGTACGTTTTTAGACCTTTGTATCCTGCTTATGCGTATGACGTTTCATTAAAATCAGATTATTCATTTCGAAAAATAAGGGCTTGAAAGTTGGTATTCGAAATTCCGTACGGCGTAAACGCTCTTATGGCTTGTATTCAATCCCCCTTTGTCTTCTGCTAATGAGCCTCCTTACAACCGGTAGATACCTATATAAAAACCTTTTAAAAAGCCATCGGGAACAAATGGCCTTCTCACACGCGCATTACAGAACATCCACAAAACATACATTAAAGTACCTAATATAATATATCGAGCACATATGTGTAAAGAATTGATTGTTTCCCTTAATGTTATAGTTTTTACGACGCACCTTCGATTCCCTATTTCAGTTTTATGAGTTACAACTTTTTATTGGTCAGAAACGTTTAGTGGGCTAATATTAAACCGTTTACGTATTCGTAAACTTCCAACCAATCATTTTGTTATTCCACCTCGAAGCTGTAACCATGAAAACGCCGTCTCAGATTTAACGTCTATGGGTATAACGGGAAGTAAGCGAATAAAACGTGGAACCTATCTGCGACGCGCTACGCTACTCGCTAGTCGTACGAGACCACGAAACTGCTTTCGGGTTACAATCGCAGCTCAGGCTTCCGAGACAAAAACAAATGGAAGTATTACCGGAGACAATCTACATTTAAATGGATCTTTTTCCTCAATTCGTGCGGAGTTTGGTGATAGGTATCGCCGTCACCGATTTATTTCGCCGAATTTACATTTGGGCGGGCGTCACCGTTGTCGCCGCTGACATACTACTTTGAGTTGTGTCTACGTTAGTGTCAGCGACTTGCATCACCGGCGTCGATTTATGGCTTGATCTGTGCTCGCAAAAAGGTGAATGCAACGCCATTTTTGTTGATTGCAGTTGTTGCTGTTAACAAATACTCGTAAATTCGTCTCTAAAGTTCATGTTCATACAAGCTGACATGTTGAATAGCATCCATTTCCTAATTTAACGAGTCTTCACCTGCCTAGCCTTTTCATAACTAAGTTGGGGTCGGCTTCCCGTTTAAAAATATGCAGCGGAATACCAGTATTTTACATGGAGCTACTGCTTATCTGACCTCCACAACCCAGTTACTGGGTAATACGATACCCCATGGTAAGACTGGTTGTCAGACTTTCGGGGTTTTAACCACCCGTAACGACTGTCAAAGATCTAGAAATGACAGCCGGGACCAACAGTTCTGATATCGAGACATGTCCGGGTCTCCATAAGTAATAGAGGTTGACCCATCCACGGACCGACCTCAGCTAGCGAAGCTTAATATCGATCGACCCGTGCGGCTGTTATTATTTAGCCACAAGCCCTTCTAAGTTAATTTACCTAGTATTAACTCTAAATTAAATACTTCACTAACAGCCATATTTTCTCCAATAACCGCGGCCACACAATGAACCTCAAACAATAGACTTAAAGAAACGTTTAAGAAATCAACATTAACGTAATCTAGGAGCTTCGGCCGCGGGGTGTTGGGGCACAATCGCACGCCATTATTAATTATTCCGATGTGAATAGAGCCCCGACAAAAGGCATTAACTGTGCAGATAATGGCATGGCGTCGCTTCTCCGAGCGGCTTCCGCTTCCTAGTGAGACGATCACTCATTGCTCGCCACGAGACGGTGCAAATGAGCCGCGTACAGCACTACTTGAGTCACAACACTAGTGCCCGACGCCGCGCCGCGCACCGCGACGTGTCAACGTTAAATTATGACGCATTCGCACACATTCTTCTACTTAATTCGCCATTTACTTGGGAGAGGCTTTTCGTGTGAATATTTTATATTGTATGATGGAGATTTTTCTGTTACGTCTAGAGATGTTGATACGTACGGTGATAGTTACTTCGGTGCGATCATGTAGGTAAATCTACGTAAGTAACTAGTACGTGGTGGACGCTGATGATGGCGCCAAACAAGTTTATCTTTTTTTCTTTTTTTGAAAAACATTGGCAACACAAGTGGCCGAATTCTGGGCCGAGTCTATTTAGATTGCTATCGACACGCTAAGAAGAAAAAGTAATACGTAGGTCAGAGCAAGGATTGTTAATTCTGGAGAAGAAGAATGCAAAAGAAAGAGCAACAATTTATTTTTATCTTGAAAATAATTGCTGAATTGCTTCTCACAATCTCAAAAATAACAAGGAAGCGCACAGTCCGCGGCAATGTGCTCAAAGTCTTAGAAATAGTAAATAGAAAGCATGTATAAAGCGGGATTCGTTAGTTATATGGTCAGTTTATCCTCACAAACTAGATCAGGGAGACGAATCGCAGCAGATTACCGTTTATTTTGTCGACATATTACCCTCTTAGTTAACTGGCTAAGGAGGTTAATCCGGCCCGATGTCGAGTTTAGTAATTAGTGTACGCTTTACAACGGATAATCTTTACTAATGTAGCCAGATTTTCACTAAATTCAATTATTTTAAAGAGCTTACTGGTCTGGAACAACCTGTATGGTACATTGTTCATGTAACGTCATGAATATTTCAAGATAATTGGCATCGTTAGTCGACTCGGACGTCTATTCAAACTGAATATTGTACATCGCCACATTATCATACAACTGCCATAACGCAATATGGCCGCTTTATTGATTTACACGCGGTTAAGATGTCTCCAGTAAAGTGCATTTAAACGCGAGGTCATTCATCGTCTTTAGTGTGCACTGTGCATAACCATTAAGTGCGCCGTACTTTATAGCAGCGCGCAACTTGACTGTGATTTGTGAATCGTTTGTCGGCGTCGCACTCTGTCGGCACTGCATCTTACATTGTGCCACTGTGTAATTACAATATTCACTAAATAAAATCCGTCTTTGTACATCACGAGATAAAATACAGCTCCAACAGCGAAACGAATAACGTTTATCCTTACAAATGGGATGTTTTCACGTCTAACGAGAGACGGCCCGGCAAATGAAGAGCCGTGACAGTAAACAACTTTACGTGAATTTGTTGAATGAAAAGAAATTCGCACGAATAAGATTATGAGAGATCTAATTTTATTCGCGAAACGTCCGAATGAAATTACGAGTCCAAATAGAATAAAGTCGATTTAACAAAATCTTTACACTGGCCAGTATAAATACGAAATACAAAATTGTATGTCGGCGAAATGTTTTCGAATCTCTACTGTAAATACTGTCCCCCATAATGATTATTTGAACGAACAATTAACATTGGAACCCGTCAGTCCGTTCGTAGTGATAATTCGATTTGCACGCGCGTCGGGGGCGGTAAACACGCGGCCGCTTACATACGCCTCTAGCCGTATCTACCCCTCATTAGCCCTATAGAAATGGAGGAATCGATACAAAAATGTTTTATGTAAGCGTGTTGAATTGACGAATTGGGTTAAAAGATTTTCGCCAGAGAGATTGAATTAAAACTTGCCACCAATGCCACCTGCCCCGCAGAGAGCGTGATCTCATTGCATAATGGGATTTACCTGAACATTATTTATGGTTTTAATTAGGCTCAAAGATTTTCAACTGTGTGAGGACTTAGGACTCGGTGCCTTTGTTTATTCTTTAGCTAACTGCATTGCAATTTTTTTCTAATCTTGCAACTGTCATTTGTTTAGTCAGGTACCCGACAAGCACCTTTGCTTTTTGAATTTTTTAGAAGAACATAGTCATCTTGGTATTGTTTGAGTATGCGTCTTTCTGTCAGGAGTGTTCATGAGCTGTTCGTTTCTTGCGCTGCGCTCACACCATAGGCAGCGGAGCGCGCGCCGCGACTTGCCGCCAAGTATCCCTTTGTTCAGCTTCCCTTACGCTCTCGTGCTCACACGCTTAATGGCTTAATTGCTGCTCGAAATAACGACTGAAAAATAGGCTTCTTGACATTTTGGCTGGAGAGAAAAATCTGTTTTCTTTCTTTATGTACAATGCTTTTGACGTCTGGTAAAGGCAGACGCTTGGGTAGAAAGGTTTTGTTATTTTTCAGTCCTTTAAATGAGAATTTTAATAATAAAATAGTCTCACTTTTATCTGCAATAATATTCAATCATTTATTTCACCGCAAATATTATCGTATCGACTCATTAGGGAATTAAATGATAAATCATATCATTACGTCCCGATCACGTTCATGAGTTAATTTATATTAAAATATATTGTGTACAAATATGCATGGATATATTCAATTAAAAATAATGAAGAATAACAATCCCAACATAAAGTCAGTAATTAAAATATTATTGAATATAATATATTTTCAATTTCATTCATATCTAGGCAATTGCTCTGCTGCAATGAATATAAGTGATTCGAAAAGAAATTGCTTTTTCTTGAATCGATTCACCTTTTAATGATTCAAGAAGCTAAGAAGCTTCATTCTGATTTTCTATAGCGTGTAACATTATTATACGCACAGGGCACACACAAAGCATGATATAAAAGTTGTATTTAAATTATATCAGCCTATTATTATTATCAGCCTATGACGTTCCCACTGCTGGGACACAAGCCTTCTCTCTGTGAGAAGGAGTAGGCCGTAATCCACCATGCGAGCCCAGTGCGGTTTGGTGGATGTCACATGTCTTCGAATTGTTGGTTGGTTCTGAGACATGCCCGGTTTCCTCGCGATGTTTTCCTTCACTGTTTCAAGAGCAGTGGTGATGAAATAATTTAGTCTGGGTTAGCCGCCACTGCTTTCAAATATGATATAAGAAATTGCATTATGAGACTATAACGTTCCCACTGCTGGGACACAGGCCTCCACTCTGTAAGAGGGAGTAAGCCGTAATCCACCACGCTTATTTTTACGTTATTAGAGATTGGGGTGTTTGCTTTATTTTGTTTGGTTGTTTTTATAAGGTCTTTAAGGCCTAAAATAAGATTTATTCCGGTCTGATCCCCTGAACCCCCCCCCCCCCCCACCCCCTCGATCCCCTGCTAGTTCTTCTTCTGTTTTAATCTCTGTCTTATATCCACTTTATCTAGGTTACTCTTTTTGACAGGTAAGTATAGTCAAGAGAAAATAATAAACGTTTCATCTTTCATGTTTTACAAAATTAAATAACGAAAAACGGACTTAGAAAAATGGTATTTATGAAGGGATTCACTCTATTGTTTCACATCGCTAATACAATAGCTTGGTTATTTGCAAGAAGACATTTGTGAATTATGTAGAACACATAAAAATACAGAGGGGCTTGTGGCGAAGTAACAGCCGCACGGATCGATGGATTAGATTAAGCTACACTTGCCGCGGTTGGTCCATGGATGGGTGAACATCTTTACATACTTCGACCCTTCCGTGCCTAGGAAAGCATGCTAAGCGTTTTGTCTCGGCTGTCATTCGTGGATCTTTATCTTGACAGTCGATCCGGATCGTCAGAAGTGCGAAAGTCTGACAACCAGTCTTACCAAGGGGTATCGTATTAGCCTGTAACTGGGTTGTGGAGGTCAGATAGACAGTCGCTCCATGTAAAGTACTGGTATTCAGCTGCATACGGGTAGACTGGAAGCCCAACTCAACATAGTTGGGAAAAGGCTAGGCAATACATCTACAGTAATTCTAACAAAGAATTCAGTGGTTCTATTCATAATCCATTGTACTCGTATAGTTTAATCTAGTGTAAGTGGTTGGAGAGTGTAAGTTTTCACGCACTGTTGAGTTATGGCGAGTCTATCTTGACTCGAGCCTTTTATAAAAGATTTGACGATCACGATAAATCAGAGTAAGAGAAATCGAGGGAAGATTTCGAGTTATTAAAATGTGCTCACCGTTATAATAAATGTTTAAAACACACATTTAAATTCATATGCGTAGGGTTATCTTTCCTCCCCTCACACATTATTTTTACGAAGCGTCCTTAAGTATCGTTATCATTCTCATTGCGTATCATACTTTTAGCTTATAGTTTTCCTACAGGGACTCACGCCAGCTCCCTGTGAAATGCAATGGACCGTCAAGTTAGGATTGTTTCAATAGCTTTTAGTTTATCTCAGAAAATACCTACATCATTATTATAATATATCTAGTAGTTTGCTAAGTAATGTTATGTAATTAACAAATGCTTCTTCTCTCCTAATTCACTTATTTTGCTGTGCCCGACAGGGTCCATATGATCTAATTATAAGTTTACCACCTAAGAATACCTACGATACATGTGTAATGCAATAAAAGTATTGAGCTTTTTTTTTTGGTACTTTGTGGAAATCTTCATGGACTTCCTCCATCGTGGGGGTCTCTCACCGCGGTGATCCATATTTGCCTTTGGCCGGGAGGATGCGGGATTCGCATAAGCATTCACCGCTTCCAAATTTAATATTGAGTCTAAACGGTTAGTCGAGGAGTCTCTATGTAGAGTCGAGGCGCGGGCGGCTATGCTTCCTTCACACATTCCAATTCATTTAACATGTCGTCGTCAGAAGATGAAGACGTACTTGCACTCATACAAGTATAATCGTACAATTTCGATGAATTTCACGTTGGTTTCAAAATCGTCATGCAATAACTGTTTAAATACGTTTACGCCCGAAACAAAATGACAAAATAGCAGTGGAGTCGCGTCGCGGTTGGGCACAGTGCTGCCGCCGTGCCCTCACCTCGACCCCGCGCCGCGACTCTAGTATATGAGCGGGCTGCCATTTATTCCTAAAGAAAACGTAGATGCGGCGCGCCGCTTCTGTGCCCGCGCCTTGACGCCCGCCGCCTCGACTCTAGCTCGTGTGAGCGATCCGCCTCAGACTGTGGTGGCTGCCACAAAGCGTCCGAAATTTATCGTCGAAAAACGTAAGAAAATAAGTTTGTGTGTTTCCCTAGAGAGTGTTTTTTAGCGCCGTAGCGTAGGGTCAAAACCCGGTGCCATAATACTCAAGACGGCCGTCACTGTGCCCGTAATGTGGCGGTCACTACTCTTCTAAGAAACCATAGTTTACTCCGCTACGCGGGCAACTGCGGGTTGGTGGACGTCATAAGTCTCCCAATTTAAGAAAGTTCTACGACGGTTTTCTCAAGACGTTTTCCTTAACCGTTTTTAGAGCAGGGTTGTAGATATCATAGCTACATGTCTGCAAAGAGCCGCAAGTGTTTACTATACCTTCATAGTAACACTTTTATGATATGACACATAGTACGCCACATAATAAACTGTCAGAACGTGATGTGTTTTCCTCTTGTTTTCGTTTCTAACTCGCTAAAAGAATTTGTTGGTTCATAACGACATTTTATTTTCTTTTCCGAAGAAGAATGGTGTAACGTCGCTATTGTTTTCGTATCGAAGGAATGAGTGCAACTCGGTCCGGTTTGTTTGGAAGTTATTGCGAATATTTTACAATGCAACAACGACGCTTTATTTCTTGTTGCGCTGTTGGCGGTATGCTAACAAATATATATTACAGACGTTAATGGTTATTCGTAAAGTGTATTTTTCTTACATGTGTTATTTGATGAACAAACATATCACGAAGATCATTATAGTTTTCATATCAATGACACTCTTAAGATACAGCAAAATCAGCTGTTTCATAGAAATGTGCAATATCTGCGCGGTCAAATGTATGGGACAGCATTTTTTTAAAATTAACCGACGATAATTTTCAGCGCAGGGGTTTCAGTATCATTTATTGAATCCATAGTAACAGGTTACGCGTCGATGTATAAGGAATGTTTTACTCTTTTAAGAAACAACGACAGTGTGGCACATTACAGCGAAAACTGCTTCGAATTAACCATTTAAACTTCACTCTTGGCCGAAGATTCAAGCTCATTAATTCCCTCATAATCAAAATGAGGTGAGTGATGTCGGAATGAGGAGCTTTCAGTGTCTTTTGTCTTTTGTGTGTGTGTGTGTGTCTTTTGTCTTTGTTTATCAAATAAGAATAGTGAAGAAAAATACACTTCAGGAGTATTAGATAATATTCCACAACTATCACACAAGATGTAAGCAAACAGTCAGTACTTATGTGAAAGGAAAAACTGACAGAATTGCATAGTGATTAATGTTCCATGCAAACTCAAGGAAATAGTGTTGACTCTTTTTGCACGTGTTTCGGATGCATTCCATTAATATTACTACTTAAATCCTCACTGGAAAGGAGAAAATGCTAAAGAGTTATTTGGGCCAAAATGAGTTATATACATTGGATTTTATAATTTTTTCTGCGTCGATTTGTTTAGGTGTCAAGACAATCCGAGCTAATTTTAATTGGCTCGGATTTAAAAAAATTCAGATGAAAAAAATGAAAAAAACTTTTTCCAGTGACGAAATAATAGTTTCGATCAATGCTTTGAAATAAGAAACTGCCTCGTTGGTCTAATGGTCGTAAGCGTTACAGCTGAGCATGAGGTCCTGAGTTCGTTTCTGAGGTCGAGAAAAGTGTTATTGTGTTACTCCGTCAGAAAGTGGGAGTCTGTATTTGTGCCTGGTTGATCGCAATAGGCTCGCCTTCTATTACATGGGACGGCACTACAGATAGACCTCTACCTTACCCTTTGGGGGTAACAGGCGTCATATTATTATTATGTGATTAAGAAAGCAGAATATACAAATAGAATCACAGATAGATAGATAGACACACAGATATATATAGGGTGACTGGTAATTAGTGACCGATACTTAAACACGTGATTTTACTCATCATTATGAACAACTTTTACTATGGGACCAATCCCGAAATCGTGAAAAAAAAAACAGCTGTTCTCTACATTTTGACGAGTTAGACGAACATAAATTAATGTAGGGAACAGCTGATTTTTTTTTTCACGATTTCTGGTTTGGTCCCATAGTAAAAGTTGTTCATAATGATGAGTAAAATCACGTGTTTAAGTATCGGTCACTAATTACCAGTCACCCTATATAGATTATTGGCAGGCAATTTACTTTATGTATTTAATTTCATCACCACTGCTCTCAAAACGGTGAAAGAAAATATGCCGGTTGGCATGTCCTAGAACCAAAAATTCGAACTCATTTGACATCTACCAACCCGCACTAGGCCCGCGTGGCCTCAGAGTGGAGGCCTGGGTCCGAGCAGTTGGAACATTATGGACTGATTATGCTTATCTTATGATTGAAAATACACATCTGCTCCTCCATAGCCGCGCGCGTCGATGCGTCCCATCGCGCACCGGAGCGTGGCGCGTGGTAGTGTGAGATCCCCCTAACCGAGAAAATTACAGTATTTTAACCACAAAAAATCAATAATAAGGATCAACACAAAATTTATTTACACACTAGCAGCGCCCCGCGGTTTCACCCGCATAAGTATCGATCCCGTGGGAATATCGGGATAAAAACTATCCTGTCCTTCCCCGGGATGCACTCTCTGCCAAATTTTATCGAAATCCGTTCAGTGGTTTAGGCGTGAAAAGGCAACATATAGACAGACAGACAGACAGACAGACAGAGTTACTTTCAAATCTATATACTTATAATAAATCTGTAGAAGTGAAAATTCTGTACATTGAAAATATCAAAAAAATAAATGGCAGGGGGTGTTACTAGACCGACACCGAACTTTTTGAACAAAAACATTTTTGTCTGTCTGTCTGTAGGTCTGTTTGTTCAGGCATCACGCAAAAACTACTGGTTCGATTACGATGAAACTTGGTATAATTATTCTTTAATATCCTGGGCACCACACTGGGTACTTTTTATCCCGGAAAAGTATCTATACATATATATATAATTCAAAGTCCTGACTGACTGACTGATATATCAACGCACAGCCTAAACCGCGGGTCCTAGAGACATGAAATTTTGAGGGTGTGTTATTTGTTTTTCGAAATTCCATCCCTAAGAGGGTGAATGAGGGGAGGGTGAAATTTCACGCGGACAAAGTCGCGGGCAGAAGCTAGTTTATAATATTGGTATGGATTTAGAATCGAATCGAACCCCTTCAAAAATTTCCCTCGTTTAAAATTTCAGCCTGTATTCCGCTGTTATTTGGTACTAAATGGTATGTTAGGTTGTTAATTTCTTTATAGTCCGTAATTAAAGTAAGAAATAAAACGTAGAAACGTGTGTCGCACTTATTAGTCACGAGTCACGAATGATTGCTATTCTCAACTATATTAATACAACCATTAAATTTATTTATGGCGCTTTTTACATTTTTGCATGTTTTCAAAATGTAAAAATTTCAAGAAATTTCTTTATTGCAGTGTATCTAAGTGTATTTTATTCTTTCGTATAATTCAATGGAATAGATAAGGCCTACCTATATTTTCAGCTCACATACTCGTACATAATCTTTATATATAAAATTCAAAGTCCTGACTGACTGATTATCAACGCACAGCCTAAACCGCTGGTCCCAGAGATATGAAATTAGAGGGTTTTTTTTTTTTTTTCTGTTGGGAAATCGTCAAATGACCCCTCCCGCTCTGGGTGGAGCGGAAGGGAGTGTCAGAATCTTACTGACTAAAACCCACCCGTGTTCCTTCCTTAGCCCTTTATGTTCCAGGCCAACGGTAACCCTTTTGGACAATTCCGCTGACCCGGCAGGCTTCGGCCCTATGGGGCCGATGCTGACATCTCTTTGAGGCGCGCGTGGAACACGTACGCGCCGTCCGGCATGGGCCTGGTCCTGATCGGACGGTGAGCTACCCATTACTCTCCGCCCGCAGGCCCGCGCCTACGGTGGCCGGGAGTCGTCGCGCGGCTCCCGACGCCCGGAGCGTCCCCCGCGGCGGCTGGGACGGGAGGCTCTCTCCCTGAGCCGTCCCGCCAAATCCTTCGCTAGCATGACTGCTTCGCAGAAGGAGGTGACTGCCTCCCACTCCCTCTCGCCCCGTGCCATGGCTTGCACCAGGGCCGGGCGCGAGAGGTCGCCGCCGCTGCCGATCGCCTCTACGAGGACACGGCGGTGCTCCGCCCAAGCGGGGCAGACCTCCACCGTGTGCTCCACCGTGTCCTCTGGGCGATCCTGGCAATAGTGATACCCGGGCGTTTCCTCCCGCCTGATGATGTGCAGGAACCTCCCGAAACTTCCGTGTCCGGTGAGGACCTGCGTCAGGCGGTAGGTGAGGGCACCGTGGCGCCTCTCTAGCCACTCCTCAAAGAGGGGTCTTATCGCCGCTATCGCGGCGTGCCCCGCGCTGGGTTGCGACAGTCGCTCCTTCCATGTCGCCATGAGATCGCGCCGGAAATCCGTCCGATCCGCAGCAATTTGCCGCGGAAGCGGAACTTCCCCCCGGCGTAGTGCCTCCGCGCGCCACTCATACAGGCGCGCGAGGACTATCGGCCTCCAGATCCCATGGAAATTTGGAGGGTGTGTTCTTTGTGAAGAGTAGGTATCCACTATGAAAGGGTTTTTCCACCCCTAAGAGGGGGAATTGGAGGAAGGTGAAATTTCACGCGGACGAAGTCGCGGGCAGAAGCTAGTCAGCCTATAATGTTCCCTCTGCTGGGACACAGGACTTTTCTCTTTTTGAGAGGGAGTGAGCTATATCCACCACGCGGGCCTAGTACGGGTTGGTAGATGTCAAATGGGCTATATCCACCACGCGGGCCTAGTGCGGGTTGGTAGATGTCAAATGGGCTATATCCACCAAGCGGGCCTAGTGCGGGTTGATAGATGTCAAATGGGCTATATCCACCACGCGGGCCTAGTGCGGGTTGGTAGATGTCAAATGGGCTATATCCACCAAGCGGGCCTAGTGCGGGTTGATAGATGTCAAATGGGCTATATCCACCACGCGGGCCTAGTGCGGGTTGGTAGATGTCAAATGGGCTATATCCACCAAGCGGGCCTAGTGCGGGTTGATAGATGTCAAATGGGCTATATCCACCAAGCGGGCCTAGTGCGGGTTGATAGATGTCAAATGGGCTATATCCACCACGCGGGCCTAGTGCGGGTTGGTAGATGTCAAATGGGCTATATCCACCAAGCGGGCCTAGTGCGGGTTGATAGATGTCAAATGGGCTATATCCACCACGCGGGCCTAGTGCGGGTTGGTAGATGTCAAATGGGCTATATCCACCAAGCGGGCCTAGTGCGGGTTGGTAGATGTCAAATGGGCTATATCCACCACGCGGGCCTAGTGCGTTTCCTCACGATGTTTTCCTTCACCGTTTTGAGAGCAGTGCTGATGAAGTTATTTACACAAAGTAAAGCGCCTGCTTGGGTACAAACCCACAACCTATAACTCGTAAGTCGCCCCGACTCATGTTGGAACTTACTTAATTATTGTAACAACGAAATGTACAAATGAATGCAATAAAGAGTTTGATTTTTTTTGAGTTTGACTTGCTAGTTGAGGTCGTGTGTTTGTCGTTACCACCACTGGTGATGATGATGATTTATTATGGCTAAAATATCCAATGGCTTACAGCTTTTGAACCAGGATTCAATTATTATTGTTATAATAACAGTTAAAGGACGGCTAAGGAACTGTAGTTCTTTCACTTTTGATTATAATGAATAACTGACCCCCATTAGTATGAGTGTACGGGTCAACCACCGTACAGCACGTTTACCTGGGTCATAATTATTGCGCCATCCGCTCAGTATGTTACCATCATTTATATTATTGCACTTACATCGCAACGTTCAGTTCGTAGTTCGGCAACATACCGTGCGCGTGACTCATAATCCCGTATCGTTCACCTTCCATCCTAGAATAACTTAATCTTAATCTTATATTTGTGGAAACAGACAATACAGTGAAGTTATTAACCTTAAACTGACTTTCATCTCTTATCTCATCCCATATCTCTATCTTATCCCAACCCCGAACAATGAGATTTAAGAAAGCATTCAGTATGATTATATCTGTATTAGTTTGCAGTTGGACGCTATTTTAGTGACAATCCTAATTGTTTTACCTATATTACCTACTAGCTTTTGCCTGCGACTTCGTTCGCGTGGAAATTGTAAGATACAATTTACATACTTTTTTTTTCTCATAAATCTTTCATGTAAACTACTTTTGTAGTTTTGGTCTCAGCAGCCAAAATTTGAAGAGAGTTAAGACTCGTAACGTGGGGAGCAAGCGACATACAGTTGTCCGTGTGTGAAGCAGCTCGTCCGGAGGTCGACACCCGCTGCCTTCAGAAGTAATTTTCCATTGCTAGTGCAGTTTTTTGTGTTTAGTGAATTAATGAACGCGTGCGTTCCTATATTTTATTTATTTTAGGAAAACTTACAGCTAAACAAATACAGTAAGTACCTAATAGTTTACACAAAATATATCCAATTACAAGTTTCCACAAGAAAATTGATTATACTTACATAAAGATAATTGATAACACAAAACAGAAAAATGACTATTTATGCTCGAATCTTATATAGATAAAATTTTCTTAAATTTAGCAACATTATTGTTTAAAAACATACATATAATATAATATATTACCTAATAATAGCACAACATTCATACACTGATGCTTTTTTATAGATAATGCCTGACGAACAGCTATCACTAAAATAATATTACAGTAAATTGTAAACACACAGGATTTCTCTTTAACAGTCACCTAACCAGACATAATATTTATATTTATCATAACGCAAGATGACAGAAGAGGCATAAGCTTTATGTTTTTCTGAGTACGTTTTACGAACTATGATAATATAAAAACCATGTAAAAAAAGGAAGCACAAAAAATATCAATTTGTGGGAAACGAACAATAATAGGTTTGCAAAGCAGCCGTCGAATCGCTACTAAGCTATTTGCTTTGTTCAAAGTTGACTATAATATCCGTTTTAATATTATGTCATGATTGACTACATCAAAAAGTTAAGAACAGTTCTAAGAGCCTTTTCTTGTAGCGATTAAGGTACTAGCCCTTATTGCCCCATCTCAAAAAACCAGCCTGTATTGTCATGATTGACTGATTGACTGCTTAGCTCCATAAAGGTATAGCGTAATGATAATCATTTAAGAGGTTAAATTTGTGACTATTTGCAATAATTTGGCTTACAATTTCCGGTAAAGTAAAGAAGAATATGAACAAATTGCAGTATTGCTCATCCACCCATAGCAAATAGCGTGATAATTTATAGTAAGTATACAGACTAACCAGGATTATAGGGAATATCTATGCAAAATTTTAATAAAGTCTACCTTTATCGTTTCGATGCTGGAACGTACATTCAGACAAACAGATAAAATATACAGACAGGCCAAAATTAAAAAAAATATATTTTTGGCATTATTTGTCATTTTTAAGTAATTCGATGTACAGTTTTGACTTTGCTACGATTTTATTACATGAATAGAAGATAAACGGGCGGCCGTCTCATGGACCTTTCCATGTCACGGCTGTCCGTGTATTGGACATTCTATGATGAAAAAACATGTTAACCATGCTTACATAACAGTATCAATGTCCTTTAGTCTAGTCATGATACATTAATAAACGCATATAAATGTAAGCAGATTTATGTAGATTCCTCCTTGTAAAGTGATTTGAATATCCGAGTTACAGCCACTGCATTTAAATTAAGTTTATTAAACTTGTTGCTTCTACATCTCCCGTAAACTGGTAAAGTGTAACCAGCCGCTTGTTTAGTTAGTCTCTTTACAAGGATGTTAACTGTAATCTTAAAATGCGTAAAGATGCTGTAGCTCTGAATCGACAGGTGTTGTGAGAACGCTTGGATATACACGAGGTAAGCTTTGGGTAGGTATGATCCCATTTTATCCAGGATTTATTTCCAATAAGCAGAATTCTGAGGAAATTTTCCGCGTTTCGGGGATAGAATTTGGGCCAATGGTATAAAGCGATGTCAACTACACGTAATAGCGAAAGTTTGTAGCCATTTTGTTACAAATAATAAATTGGTTATGATGTGGTGGACAAAATATTATTACGTCGTAAAATAAAGTGTTACGAGCTCTCACACTTAGGCAGCGCCGAGCTTATGAATATTAACTTTCTGTTGTTCAACAGCTTTTGAAAATAACTGACAATTCAGCTGTTATGAGCTCACATGAACTTGAAACATACCACCGTGTTTGTTGTAGGAAGTGGAAAAAGTGCACGTTTATATTTTTGCCTACCTCAAATAGCTAGAGGGCAGGTGGCCTGGCGATATGACCTACATGCGAAGGGCGCGGAACCGCGAAAGTGCTGTAAGAGAGCTTGTTTTTATTTTGAGTAGATTTAGGCGTGTAAACATTCCGAAATGGAGACAGAATTTACTAGAAACTGGATTTACATATTTTGTGGGACTCGTACATGTGCTATGTTTTTGTTACTATGCTTCTGCATTTGTAGCCCTGAATTAATTCACTGTCGTACATATTTTGGTTTCGCTAATTTTAAGGTTTTGAACTGGTTCAAGTTACTTCTAAGTTATAATTAATTATAGCTTTGTCTCCATTATACGCAATTCTCACTTCAGCAAGTTAATTTAACTTCGGCTGAGAGTCACACTCGGACATTTTTCCGGCTGCGAAAAGAAAATTAATAGTTTCAGTCGCTAGGCAAAGTATTATGAAGTTAGAGAACTCTATTAAAGATTACACCCAGGTGGAGTTGTGGAAAGAAACCAACTTGGCTCAACTTGGCCTGGCTTGGCCTAACTTGCCCCAGCTTGCCCGAAGCCGACCAATCAGGGGCCGGTTAAGTTTTTACGGCATTACGGGAACACTGCACAGTTGTATTTATGTTAATTGGTCGGTTGTATCGGAACGACGTCGGCACTCTGTTTTATAGTGTCGTCGCGTCGTTTTTTGCGTCGATAAAGTGAATAGAACTTTATTGGGTAATTAAACGATGTTAACAGTGATTGAAGCTTAGATAGGTAAATCTTAGCTTAAAAAATATAGAAAAAATAAGGATCTTTATATAATTAACTCAGTCACAGTATCTCATAAAAGACACGAGTTCTTCAGATTTCGAAAGTTCTTTATTTACTAAAACCCCTTTAAAAATCTCAGCAGTTTATCTATCTTTCCATTTGTGACTTAGTAGTTTTCAATTTGTCGTAAAACTCTATCGGAGTGCCTAAAATTCAGGTTACGTACCTACCTTTTACAGGGGCTGTAAACATTCGGCCTCCAGTTCATCGCAACGGTCGGTTCTAACTCCAGAGGGACAATTCTCGTGATTAGGGTTCCGTACCAAAATGGTAAAACAGAACCCTTATGGTGAGACTCAGTCTGTCTGTCTGTATGTCTGTCACAGCTGGATATCTCAAGAACTGCTAATGCTATTTGGAATAGTTTTAGATGACGTTTGCCCAACTGTTTTGCAAATAAGAAAGAAATAAAAATATAATTATACATATTATCTTTTTTGGTGGCCTGAAAAATTCGAAGTGGGGCTACTAGGGCATGTGGGGTATCATATGAAAGAGCGCAGTTTGCACATTCTCAAAAATTTTCTTTCTTTTTTCGGCCGCACAGTTTTGATGAAAAAAAAAAAAAAATTACCATCCCCCCCCCTTATCTCCGAAGTTTGCAAAGAAAAAAATCTGCAATAATTCTATGTGATAGAAGTATATGTAAAGATTACAGGAAAAATAAAACGATGTCTCTAAATAGCACACTTTTTCAGAAATCATCCACAAAAGTTACACTAGTTCCACTATCGGGTCAAGAGACGGCGCTGACCTAAAACTGCAATATTCTACACCGCAGTGCGCAGTGTTAAAATTCTCTAACGAATATAGGCCTCGCCGATGAAAATTTAAAAACATAATTATGATGGTACGGAACCCTCGGTGCGCGAGTCCGACTCGCTCTTGCCCGGTTTTTTTAAGATTGTTCACAGTCTGATATCAATCTCAGTCTGTCAAAAATACCTCGAATTTCCCTACACTTGTTTCAAGTTTTGACATTGACTGTCGCTGAGATGAGATTGCGAATAGATTTTGAACGTTTTTAGTTACGGGAATTGGCCTTCTGAACACCGCTACTAATCTCAGTTTATCACAGTCAGTGGCATAATTAGTTCACCTAAAATTTTACTCGTAAATTATTTAGTTCCAGATTAATAAACATAGCAAAAGGAAAACCGGCGGTGGTAGAAAATGTACCTGTAATAAAATAAACGTTATACAGTGAGGTAATAAAATCTCCCGCGGCTTTTAAATTGAAAATTGGTCTATAAACATTCAATCTAATTTAGATGATTTCCTTTCTCGTTTCTTGTTAGTTTAAGTTGCTTGAGACGACGAGATAATTTTGTAGCTGACGTTATTTTTTATAGAAGTGAGGTTAATTTGTTATTTTTATTAAAATTTCGTTTATTATTCGCTTAGGATGTAAGCCCAATTTCGGAGGACGTAATTTTTATATGATTTTGTAACATCAAACGTAAGACAGGCATTTATGTTAGTGACTTGTGATTATAATTGAAAACGTTACGGTTGATTTTGATGGTACTTAAAAGAATAATCAATGACACAACTCCCCAACATACTTAAGCGAATAGATTATCAGAAGTGTAGGTGGGCAGGCCATATGATGCGCGATATCATAGGGAGTAAGAGAGTCATGGAATGGTACCCTTGGGTCAGCAAAAGAATACGAGGAAGACAACACACAAGGAGAAGACGAAAAATTGACAGCAGAACCAAACTGAAGAAGGGTTGCTCAAGAAACAGGCAAATAGGCAACAGTGGACATTTTGTTTGGAGAAGGCCTTTGCCAAAGGGCACAAATTAAGAGACATTTTATAATATTTTATTTTTATATTTTGAGTTTAGGTAAAAATGTTAGTAATTTGGAATAAAGGGGCTTTATTTATTTATTATTTAAATGAAAACTCATTCATAAAGCGTACAATCATGACCACCGCCCAGTGGAAAAAATGGCCCTCTTAGATCTCATGCGATATGGGTGCAAGGTAGAATTTATAGCCGTTAAAGCCTGTCTTTGAATACTCAAATTTGTGTGTAGTGCATCTAGACTTATAAGACAAACAAATATCTTGTAATAATAAAATAATGAACCCCGTACACTTTCATTAAAATGTATAGGTACCTAGATTTGGCAAACGTAATCCTTCCAAAGAATTTCGGAATTCTGAGGGGATTTATACGGTCGCTTACAATGTAATGAGAGCCTACGGAAAATCGATCCCTTTGGCCCGACATTTTATTTTCTTATACCTTAGCCCACGTGTTAGAATAGGTGATCTGTTTAAGATAAAACCATTCATTATCCTGAGCACGAAATACGTTTTCGCGTCCGAGGTACGTACTTCAGTGAACGAATGATAAAACTGGGGTTTAACGTGCAGGGGAAGCTGAGGTTGTATGGCGCTGGTTTATGTCCATCTGTATGGGCGTTCTGCGCCGGCAATGAGCAGGCGATTTGTGGCGTCACTAAACTTAACAGCTCTCTTACGTTGCCTGCGACTATGAAAAGCCAATCAAAGTTTAATGTACCCTCTTTAGTTCATGGTCTGAAAACACATAAATATATACGCTCATTTCTTGTGGTGATTAGGTTCTGTTAATGACAGTCTATAGGGTGGCAGGGATATCGACGAACAAACTATAACCATGAATTTAGCTCATGATTCTAGAAGAATGAAAGATGAAGAAAGAAAGAAGAATTTTCTACGCTAGGTCCTCCCCTAGCGTAGAAAATTTGCGTCGGTTATAAAAAAAAACTATTTCATAGAAAAGTGCAACACCTACGCGGTCAAATATACTGAAAGGTATTTTTTTTTCAAACATTCTATTATTACTTCTTTAATGTAACCACGTTGCTTTATTGCAGAAACCAAGAAACCGGGGCTTAAAAGGCCACTTTGGCAGAATCATAAAAGGATAACATTATGAATCATAATATGGCGAAGACAGTCAGTGTTTTTCTTTTATCGCTGCACTATGTAGCGTAGGTAATCAAAGAGATTGGGATTGTATTTGGATTGGATTGATTGGTATTTTAGCACAGACCAAAAAAATAACTGAAAAATCCTTCACCAATGGGATTTGATACGATTACCTTAACAGTTAACTGTCCATTATGATATGATTCTGCCAAAGTGGCCTTTTTAGGCCCCCCTGTATTTTGTAACAATCATTTGGTCGGTCGGAATTCGGAAAAGTTTAATTATCTTGTTATATAAACAATTTTTGCTATACGCCTACGTAAGGGAAATTTCTTTCAAACCATATCTTATGTGGTTTCTTACAAAATCTTCTCTGCAAATATATCCGGACCGGCTCACCCACGCCACGACTGACCTTCCTTAAAGTTACTATACCATAATATCGTATATGGTTTATCACAGAATCTTCTCTGCAAACATGATCCACATTGTTTCGCCACCCACGCTGGTACTGATTTTCCTGAGACTACCAATACAAAAATACCGCGACCTCTGGAACATCTGTATAGCTGGCGCCACGTGGCGGGAGGCACTAACAACTAATTGAATCCTATCGGAATTTATACTGCGCTTCGATAGTGAGTAATGAAATCTTAGAGGGACACTTATAAAGTGGCGAGGGCTTGTACTGCCGCCATAAAGCGTCTTGATTGATTAATTTAACTTTATAGCACTTCGTGATGACTTGGAGATGAAAGTGTTTGCAGGTGGTCGACATCTTGAATGACGGAGGGTCAGATTGATTGGTTTTCGGTTTTATGATGGGAGCTGGTGCTCTTTGAGCACTCAATCATTCTTTAGCTGTCGCATTTTAGCACGGCGATAGCGGTCATGGACTCGCTTACATTTTCTAGCATTTATTAATTAAAAAAACTGAAATATAGTCCGTTAACGACCTGAATCAATATCTATCGTGATCATCAACATGTTCGGATTACACAAAACAAAACATAGTCTTACTGTTTGGGTTCCTACAGAGAGATATTAGGGAAAGGGCGACCTCTATATGAGTATAGTTCTGATTTTTTTTTATTTACCCTTTTAAATATTCATGCAAGAGAATATTAAATAGACTAGGACAGAGAAAAAAGGCTAGTAACTATCTTAATTAGAGGTTTGAAGATGGCCTCAGTGATGCAATGAATGAGATGTTTAGATGTTATTCATTAAATCAAGCTGGTTAAAGAGATTGGACTTTTCTCGATGTAATTAAATATTCGTAGGCGTACCAGGATTTGTATGTATAAAACATTAAAACACGAGTAGGTTCAAAGTCAGATCAAACTCAAACATAGGAATAGTTTAAGCGATACGATTTCAAAAACAAGATTCTCTCAGTCAATTGCAAAGCTGAAGTCCGAAATATACGGGAGATGGACGACATCAACAGGAAATATCGGACGATCTAAATTGTATGCAAATAGTACCAAATATCGGTACCAATGTGTACGCCTAGCGAGAACGCGTCTACGTATTTTGCAAACTCTTTTAAATGACTTGCAAAAATGTGATGTGTGTGGTGAACAATCTGATGCTATGTTCACATGCACGCCGTGCAGCCCGGCGGGCTGCCTGGCGGGCTGCGCGGCATGCAGCCCGCCCCAGGTCGGCGAAAATTCAAGCTGTTCACACACACGCCGTCGTGTCAGTCAGTGCCAGCATGGCGGGCAGCGAGGATCTCGGTGTTGTTGCTGCCATATCCTTTGGCTTAACTTATTTTTATTGGAAAAAGAAACAAAATGATGAACGACGGAGAAAAAGACTGCAAAGAAGATCCACTCGTCACGAAAGCGCGAGAGAGACTGACTGCCCGCGCGCGTGAAAACAGTCACCGGGCGCCCGCACATTCATCCTTTGAACTTTGCCAAAAAACCGACACTCGCCCGGTTCGCGGCATTCACGTTCACAGGCGCGTTTACGGGCTCGGGCGTACCGTTTACACGCTCGGGAATGTGAATGTGCACGTTGAATGTCGAGTTGAACGCGCGCGTGTGAACGTAGCATTATAGGTAACCCGACAGACGTTGTCCTGTTTTTGATTTGAAAGACACGTGGCGCCATCTATTATCATAATAACGCTATTGTTGTTTACCTCGGGAACAGCACTTTTTTTTGGGATGAAAGGTACCAGACCCTATGTCCGTTTTTGTACAACTGACAACGTATATGCAAAATTTCAGGGTTCGGTTCAGTGGTTTAGGTGTGAATAGGTAACAAACAAACAAACTTACTTTCGCATTTATAATAATAGTTAGAATGATCTTTTTGGAAATTTAGAATTTTAGACCCTATAAATGATATGTTGTCAAATATTTATGTTTACATTTATTGCAAAACGGTAATTTTAAGTTGGCATTAGTGAATAAGGTTATTTTTTAAATTATATTATTTTAGAAAATGTAAAAATATCTAGGTACGATGACTATAATTGTTTTAGAACTGGAAGTCATAAAACCAAGGTACAAAATAGAACGTTGCAACATTGCGCACAGGTTGTTCCGGTCAACCGGATACGCCCCACATAGCGTTCACAGAGAGCACTTTATTTTTATTTTTTTAAATGTGTATAACTGAAATTGAACAGCATATTCAATCTGTATGTTTTAGTCACCCGTTACGTTAATAAATAGCTCCTATTCTGTAAATAGCTTAGTACGTGGTGTTAGATTTTATTGCCAAAGCATTTTAAACTCAAACCCTCTACGCAGGGTCTACGACGTAGCCGCGTAGGCGTCCTGGCGTAGCTGTGCTACGGCTATGCAGTGGTTACGTACTCTACTGTGTTATTCTGAGTATCTAACACCATAAAATAATTAGTTTGCACTGACCGATAGTTTTATTACAACTAGCTTTTGCTCGCGGCTTTACCTGCATTGAGGTCGGAAATTATCCCACGAGAACGTACTTCCGGGACCAAAAGTATTTTATATTTATGTGCCAAATTTTATCCAAAGCCGTTCAGCCGTTGTTGGGTGATTGAGTAACAAACATCCAAATACCCAAACATACAAACTTTCACATATATTATTAACCTATCTCAAAAAAAACAAGTAATTAAAAAAACTAAAAAACCCGACTGCGGTAAAAAAAATTAGTTAAAAAAAAACTGAAAAGCTAAAAACAAGGCCATTTTAAATTAAATAAAAGTTGGAAGCAGGCGGGACCCATACCATTTTTTTATTATATTTTCAAACTCAAATGGGTCCCGCCTGCTTCTAACTTTTATTTAATTTAAAATGGCCTTGTTTTTAGCTTTTCAGTTTTTTTTAAACTAATTTTTTTTACCGCAGTCGGGTTTTTTAGTTTTTTTAATTACTTGTTTTTTATTTCCAGCTTTTTAGTTTACAAATTTGAAAGATTTCGCAGACGATTTACTTATGTATTAATTAATAGCTGACCCGTAACCGTAAAGTCACTCAACAGGGAACAAGAAATAATTATTTTATATAACGTGTTTTTTACGATTTGGCGATTTACGAATGGCCTTGTTTTTAGCTTTTCAGTTTTTTTAAACTATTTTTTTTTACCGCAGTCGGGTTTTTTAGTTTTTTTAATTACTTGTTTTTTATTTCCAGCTTTTTAGTTTACAAATTTGAAAGATTTCGCAGACGATTTACTTATGTATTAATTAATAGCTGACCCGTAACCGTAAAGTCACTCAACAGGGAACAAGAAATAATTATTTTATATAACGTGTTTTTTACGATTTGTCACTTCGAATTACTTTTAACCATATAAGTTGTATATATTTTTGTAATCACCTTTTAAAACTCTTAATTTTGATATTTTACTCGATGGTATTAGAAGAAAAAAAAAATTCGAACTCCACAATATGGCACCCTAAATCCGCCATTTTACTTTGTTTTTGATTTTAATGTAGCCAGTGACACTCGCGCTACCAAGACAAATCTAAAGACGTATAATTTATTCAAATCCGTTCATTCGTTTAGAAGTTACGAGGGAACAAAGAATCGGACATACATACATACATACATACATACATACATACAGGTCAAACACATAACCCTCCTTTTGGGCTTCGCCGCAGTCGGGTAAAAAGTAGGAGGCTATTATATGAAAGAAAGAAAAATTGTCTATTCTGCACAAACAAAACACACATTACAAATAAAAAAAGACATAAAATATACACATACAACGTAGTCAAAAGCCTCGGGATTATGTCCACTTATTATATCAGTAGGATTGTCTTGAAAAATATATTAGGTACCAACCATCTCATAAATAAACATTCACTGTAGAGCACGCAAGACGTACAACATTCCTACATGTGCGAAGTTATCTAGTGGCCCTTAATAGCGGATATTACGCGTGAGATTGTTCATAACCCATAACATAATATTCACTAGGTCGTTTGTGTGATCGCGAAGATGATCGTTCCGAGTCGGCGCGTTCTCACGCCTCGGCTTTTGTCGGCAAATAATTAATAGCTGCACCCATTGTGGGCAGATGAGCACAGGCCCCTTTGTCCCGGGATTATGTCAAGAGCGCATTTAAACTTAAAGCAGAACAAACAAACCGGTGCACGGCGAGTTATTGCGACACTTTGGCTTTATTTAGCGCGCTTTGCGTCGCGCGTCGTCACCTAAAATATTTTAAATAGTTCGCACTTTAACACGCTTTTTGCTCGTGTGATAGTCCACTAATTTGGTTCTGTTTCGCAAGAGTTATGGCTCGTTGTTTCTTGTGCGGTAACAACATGCATGTCTACTCTAGGTCTTATTATATACGCTTATTTACTTTTAGACTACATATTATTGCGCCACCTAATTACAACCTCGCTTCCAAGTATAGCTTGGTCTCTAATGGCATGTATATTAGCATAGTCTATGAATACAAACTTCTAATACATTTCACTCAAGGACGACGAAGGCTCTCTCAATTTCCCTGCAGACTAATGAAGAAAAATTTAATTTCGTCGACGTATTTATGTTTCTAGAAGCTTTAGGAGTTATTTGCAGTGCAGAAAGCAAAAATGAGAAGGATTTTTCAGCCATTTGTTTGAACCCGCAGGCATGACGTGGTATCATTTCAAAGGCTTTAAATCTCGTGAAATAAAGCGATTCGGGTGAAGATTGTGAGTTTTTTTTTTAAATATAATCTGGCATAGAATTTGGACTTCAACTTGTACATCTAATTTATTTCACTTTGTAGAGTAATTGGATTCACTAAAATATAATTTTCATTTTGTTAATTGTGTAGTTTTAAAGCTTTTAAAATAATCGTTGATAAGAGACTAGGCGAGGGTGTTTCGGCCTCATTTTGCACGCTGAACAAGTTTAACGCATGCAATATTCAGGAGGGTAGTGTTGGCAACACTATATATCGGGCCTGAAGCAGCGGTGAACGCGGTCAGCTGGAGCGAAAGTGTTTCAAAACACATTACAATCTCTACGTAGGTAGGTTCTATTCATTTTATATCTTTTCTTGAAGTCTAGGTTCGGTATTGATCCCTGTGTTTTCGTTACTATCTTTTTTTATAAAACTTGGAATGTTAACTTGTGCATATTTTAATTCTGTGACTGTGTGCTCCCCAGATGACTTTTACATTCGACGTAAATGAGAGCAATAAAACAATTCGAGATATTTGAAAATAGGGGCAATAAACGAAATGTATTTTTGTGTAAAGAAAAGTTGTGTTACATTTAAAGTAATTGCTACATGCTGATTTTATATGCTTTGACAAATACGTAATAAACTCAAGAAAGTAAAATATTGACAAAGAAAGTTTCGACAAAAGAAGATTTGTTTAACAAAATCATAACAAGCCAGTCACAAACGAGATAAAAGCCGAAGATATCAGTCAGCACAATTTTCTTTCCAATAAGTCGCATCGAGGTGGTGGGGCGCACTAACGACCTTCGCACTGACTCGCTCACCCGCTGGCTCGAGTGGCATGTGTAAACGCGGCGGGTCGCGGCGCGGCGCGGCAAATGACGCGGAACTGATGTGAGCACCTAACGATTGCTGCGCCCCTTTACCGTGACACCGAAAGGAATTATTTATGCCCTGCTCTGCACTATGCGATGAAATTATTTTCAGCTTGAGTTGAGTCGCGGATTAGATGCTGCGGGCAAATGTGTTTACATTTATTCTGATGTGCCACTTTGGGTAGTCGGAATGGCGGATAATTTGTTTCAAGATGTCGGTTAGTTTGAGGTAGCGGCTATTTTAAATTATAGCGTTTTCTACGAACTGCATTTTTATTTGAAACATTAATTATGTTCATGTCCACCTGTCTCGGTTCTGTGAAACCAATTTACTCCATTTTTAGAGTATGATGAAAGTGCAGTTTTATATCAGATAAACCATCATAACCAAACACGACGACAAGATTGCTTAAATATGTGTAATTAACCCAGTTCAGTTTTATGTGGGTGCGCTGATAAAAATATGAAAGGTAAACTTAATACACTGTGAAAATGCTGAATTAGGTAATAACATGTCGATAAGAAAAAGCGTCGCCGGCATAAATTGGTGCTGAGTCTCCAGTGAGGCGAGAACGCATTAACGGTCCGCCACTGACATATATTAGGAGCGTTTCTTATCCACGAGTGTGAGCGTCTCGGCGGCGGGGCGCTAGCGGGACGGCGGCGGGGCGGGAGCGGCGCGTCGGCGTGCGACCCGCGCAAATGATGCGGAAAAGATGCGGGGAATGACGCCCTCTTGATCGCCGAATAGCACGCCTGTCATATACTGTCATGTACATCGACGCGTTCAAGCCTCCGCTTTATTGCTTTATTTTTTAAGAAATCCTCACTGTATTTTAATTCTTTGTATTTTTCCCGACGCTGAAGGATTTACGCCAGTGATTCGACGCGCTGTGCATGCTCCTTCCAATAAAGTACGGTATGCACATTAGTCTTTCTCCTACGTAGCACTTTGGTTTGTTTACATTATGGTAATAGTAACATTCCAATGCAAATATATGTGAGACATTAGAGAGAAAGAGGACCTGAAGCCGTATTTAACGAGAGCAGTTTATATTGATTCAGTAAACTGAAATCTGCTTATATTTCTGAATTTCCTCATACATTCTGAAGGCTCCGTTTGTGTAACAAGTAATATTGAATACAATTATCTGAAAGGAATGAATACACCGATTCATTCTGAGCCATATTTTCCCCCTCACATAAACGATATCGTATTAAATTAATAAGTCGTTGGGCGACCCCGAAAGTGGCGATATCTGTGAGGAAACAGACTTCCCCTGGTCGGTGCACAGTTACCGACTCTCCCCCGAGCCATCATTACGCAGTACTAATGTTCTATTATAACACTCATTGTGTCTTGATATAGGGGAGCGGATGTTCCATATGATTATTGTTTACATTTAAATTATAGACTAGACACATTATTTATGTTAAATGTTTTCTTAAACATTTTAGCTCGTTTCAGGCTGTATTTAAATTGTGGTAGTTTTCAACAGTTTAATAATTTTATTAATAATATTTTCTGTGTCGCTATTAAATTTGGACCTTTATTCAAAGTTTTAAACTTCTGCCTTCTATATTGTTGAATCTGCTTTACTGTAGACAGTTTATTTGGTTGCTAATGAGGCTCATTCAAGTTCCGGCCAGTTTCTGGCTTTTCACGGAATATGCTGCCGTAACCCCGTGGGTGCAGAGTAAGCAAACTGAAGTGGCAGTGGGCTGGCCATGTTTGTCGAAGGACCGATGGCCGTTGGTGCAGACGAGTCCTGGAGTGGAGACCGCGTATCAACAAGCGTAGCGTGGTACGCCCCGCAGCTAGATGGACCGACGACCAAAGAAGGTGGCTGGGACAGACTGGATGCGGAAGGCGGAGGACAGGGTGATGTGGCGCAGCCTGGGAGAGGCCTATGTCCAGCAGTGGTCTGTGATAGGCTGAGTTGAATTACGTCCAGTGTTCTCCATAGCTCAGATGGTATTAAAATTTGGACGATTAAAACATGTGATTTTCCCCATAGACCAATTGGTCAAATTTCAATTGGTCTATGGAGCACCGACGGGTGTGGTCAAGTCTTGAAGATGGGCAGCAATCTCCTCTGGCCTGGTATAACAGCATACTGCAACCATCGACTCGTTTGCTAAGTGAGATTTAATTTGATTATGACATTTATTGTTGTTATAAATGCTGCAGTCTACTATTACTCGTATAGGTCGTGAGTTCGAACCCTGGCAGGCATTTTACTTTGTGTATTTAATTTCATCACCACTGCCCTCAAAACGGTGAAAGAAAACATCGTGAGGAAACTGGCATGTCTTAGGACCAACAAATCCAAGACTTGTGACATCCGTCAACCCGCACTGGGCTCGCGTGGTGGATTACGGCCTTCTCACAGAGGCAGAAGCCCCGGTCCCAACAGTGGAGACCTTCTTTCTATACTCCGTGGTGGGGACATTATAGGCTGATTATGCACGAGAACCTAATGGTACTAATCTTGTGGTAAGGTATACAAAGCTATGCATGTTTGAAAAACTCTCTTCAATACATAAAAATAGGTATAATGAAAAATAAAAATAGCCTAATTCGTCGAAAAATAAAAATAGCTTATTTAACGTCTAAAAATAAATTAATTAACGTCCCATTTCATATCCAGACAAGAAACAAAACGGTAATGAATATTATTTCAGTGCAATATCGGGATATTGCACTGAAATAATTCATTACACTTTTCTTACAAGCCATTAGGTACTACTACAGTTGAGATGAAAATATAAAATTGAATTTCATATTTATTTACCCATTAATAATATCAGATCCCCGTGCCATTGTCTCGCCGCTCGCTCTCACCGCCATGTTCCGAACACGCTGACACGTCATTTTTTCTCTCATGTCACGTAAAAGAATAATGAAGCAAGTTCAGCAAGCAGTATTTAGAGATAATGTTGATAGGTGACGTCGAAGACTCGAGGTCGAATCAGATGTAGTTTTTATTATAAAATGCTAGGTTTTCCGGCTGACTCCTTAGTTAACAAATCCGAGTGCTTACTTAGATAATGGCTCTACTAAATTCCAGACTAAACAGCAAGTCCCCAGTCTTATTATACCTACACATAATAGCCGTAATGGATTCGTTATCATTCGTTAATCACAACAAAGTTATCGCGTTAAGCTTGTCGTAACGACATCGCGTCCCCGACGCAAACAAATAGCTCTCACGCAAATTGAATACAAGATATAAATCTAGCGTTCTCCTAATAACATGCGGTGGATTTCTCCGCGGGCCGTTTTATTTCAGCCCCACAAAGCCTTCGACCCAGTAAATCCAGCGATATCTCGGGGTATGCGACAGAGTGCCACTGGCGTTCGTTTCGCGGGACGCACTTTAAATTTTCCGACTGCGAAAGGACGGATATCGCAGTGAAATTTAAAATGCCGACGCGGGTTCCCTGTGGAAGCAAAAGTGCGCGAACGCCAGACCGCGCCGCCGCCGTCCCGCTCCCGCTCCGCTCGCCGCGTCGCGTCGCTGTCGCCTCGCACGCGCTGCCGACACCGCGCGCAGCTTTGCATAATGTAGCCACTCAGCGTATTCTCCTCTCCGCTGCGGCAATAAAGCTATATGTGGAATTCATTATCAACAGATTTTCTAAATTAAACTGTACAAAACTTTTTGCATCGACCCTTGTCTTTCCTATGTTCATTTTACATGACGTTTCCGTTTAAATTTCACCTAAAAGTGCTCGTTAAAAGCTTCATTTATTATATAAACCTGCAAGAAATATGCTGAAAGCGTTTAGTCGTCATCGCTGCTCTTTTTTACAATAAGGCATTTTAATTAAATTTTCTTAGCGTCGGTGTGTGCTCACCTAGGCACTATTATTAATTACATCAGTTCACACCTTGCTCCTCGGCGCGCTCATAATATATCACTATCTGACTAATATAGAACTGTTGCACAATGTTACTTTTCTTGCACGTTACACCACGTCACTCGTCTGAGATCATTTTGTGACTTTGTTGATTATATTCAACTAGCAGCGCCTCGCGCATAAGTGTCGGTCCCGTGGGAATATCGGGATAAAAAGAAATATATGTGTTATTCCAGGGTGTCAGATACCTGCATACCGAATTTTATCAAAATTGGTACAGTCGTTTGTGCGTGAAGAAGTAACAAACATACAAACGCATTTACAAACTTTTATAATAATATAGTGTGATAGTAGGATTGGGTTTCAGAGGCGATTTCGGCTGGAATAACGATTTTAATTGAGCTAAAAGCTTTTAGTTAGAAAAAACTTTGAAGAAAAGCCATTTATAGAACAGATAAGAATTCTGAAAATATAGATATCTCTTCTGAAAGCTCCGAATTATTCGGGCTGAAACAAATTACTGAATTCTGTAATCGTAATAGATTTTCATTGGAGTTCTGAAGGAAAATTGATTTTATTATCTTGTAAGTACCAAAAGATACGAAATTGCAGATGCTATTATTACTTTGTCGTGGACTTAAAAATAAAAATAGATTAATAAAATAAAATAAAAACGTTTCTTGACTATCAATGAATGTGACCGGTACATTGAATACGTTTTAAGTCGTCAAAGTTGCCGTATACTTACAATTGAAATGGAAAAATATTATGTTGTAGTTGAAGAAATAATTACTGCAATTAGCTTATCGTCGGCCGACATTCCCGTTGATAGTGTGAGTCAGTAATGTGCACTATATTTACTGAAACCCAGCGAGCTCACGAGATGGACCGTGACACATTATTATACTCCACCACTCATGTTTCTGTGTCCGCTCCTGTTGTTCCGTTCCAAGGAGTCCGCTTGCTCCCAGACGTAGAAATATGTGTTTTGCTTCCACGACGGAGGGCGAGGTGCGGGCAGCGGGCAGCAGGGCGGCTCCGATGAGTTATGAGCGGTCGCTGCACCCACTCGGCACCGCACTCACATCTTGCGACAACCCTACATATCCAAGTTTTTCGTGTACATCCGTTTAATTATTCACTGCTTCAAGTTTTACATTCAAAGTTCAGACTTTTCGTACTTAATCGCGTAAAGTAGCCTCATTAATTCTCTCCTCTCGACTACTAATCTCTCATTAATTTTCGCCCAATATATCGAACTCAAAGATCCCGGCCGATGTGCTGCGTTGGGAGCAAATAAGATAGTACATCGAGTTCGATTCTAGTCTGTCTGTGCTCTATGCGAGGACGTGGAACTAAGCGTTACTTATTGTTCTGTCCGCGCTAAAGGAATTGCGAACGGATGTTCACTTCCATGTTGGATTTAAAACAGTCATTGACGAATTGCTACATTATCGCTAACAGCGTTCGATTTAATTCCCTCCCGGCGAACTAAGATACTGCGATAAGTAGTGAAAAATACATGTTTCTTTTTAATTATACGGACGGGAATGAATATTCGCGAACGGATTTCTAAAACATTGTGTGAGAGAGTGCGGTCGGGAATGCAAACAGCGAGCGAGACGTATTCTATTTTATAATTCTTTGTGAGCGTTAATTAACTTTTTATTTTCCCGTTCATCGCTGCGTTATACTGTCCGACACACTGAATACCTACGGGAGAAAAATACAAAACAATTATACCGCAGCAACAATCCTTAACGACCAGACATTCGAGCAGCGGAATTACAAATGGCGCAAAATTATGGGGAGCTTCAAATAATCATTAAACATAAACGCGTAATGGTTTCCCATTCAAATGATAGCTCGTAGCAGTTAACTGCCTCTGTAATGTCTCAACACAATCTCTTGCAGAGAAAATTTTAACGTTTTAGCGGCGTATTAATGAGTTATTGCCTATTAAATTTAACAAGAACACATTTCTTTATAGGGTGGACGTAAAGTTGAGCGCGGCTTAGTCTTTTCCCTCGTGAGTGCGCGTGGGCCGGTTAAATTGTTGACTGAAACGAGCGCTTTGATTAGTTACACTTATCTTAATAGCAGATTGAGTGGTGTTTTTTAGCGGCATTACAAGCAGGTGGAAGAAGAATCGCTGTGTTATTATGATTGATTGTGTTACTATGTACCGTCTTTGATGATGTCTGAAAAGTGTGCTGGCTCTGACCTTGATTGATTCAGAGATGATTTGAAAAAAAAAAACTAGTTAGACAGTTACTTTTTAAAACGTTTTTTAGCCACTTCTAAGAAAGCTATAAATAAGCTTCCTTAATTTTTAGGAAGACAGCGTATTCAGTTCATGTTAAAAAGAAAGTCGTTCACTGTCATTGTATGTACAAAATGAAGAAAAGAACTTATTCCGAGTTTTCGCTAAGTCGATAGCTGAGTGCGAAGAAACGTCAAGCCATTAGAACATTTCAGTGACACATCTCATTTTTTTGCGAAGAGAGAAAAAGTATTTTTCTTGGAAAGAAAATGCAGTTTTTTAAGTGGCGGTGGAAAACTACAGATGGCTCATTTGAGTCGTGGCTGTAGTATACTTTTGTAGACAATATTTTAGAAAAAAACCGTGCATTTTTAAAGGTTTTCCTCCCAAATGCATTAAGTTGAAGGAATATTTAAAGTTGTGAAACCTTTAAAACACTGTTCTGGAGGTGAATTTTTAATATTTGCTTTGCTTTCCATTATTGTAACTAAATTGCGTCGTGTAAAGGGACCTATTATTTTGCAAAAGTTAGGTTTAACTATTTTGAGAGCAATCTATTTTTTGCGGTAAAAAAATAGATTGCTCTCAAAATAGTAAATTTCAATTAATTGCTAAATTTCATTTACTTGCCAGAATGTATGGTGGTTAATGGTTTTATTATAATTGATAATGTCATAACTATTATTATAATGTCAAAGTATTGACATAGTAAAATTTGAACATTAATTATATTATATGGTATAATTTTTGTACGTAATAAGGTATACAATGTGTAACTGAATTAATGCACATTATGAAAGTAGTTCATTCGGAATTGTTTGCTGAATAAATTTCTGTAATTTTTAATATAGGTAATTTTTTATCCCAAAAATAATTAAAACTACGTAAATTACAGTCACAGTTCCGCTTGTACAGTCAAAACAAAATGGACGTTCGAAGAACTTACTACATGCTAGACCCTTAAACGTGTGCGACTTTGTGCGTGAGTAGATTTGTAATGTAACCACAATTTTCACGCACAATCTGTATAACTAATCACACTAATATTATAAAGGCGATATTGATAGTGTGTGTGTGTGTTTATAATATGTTTGTTAATTCTTCACGCTCAAACGGCTGGACCAATTTTGATAAAATTTTGTATGGAGGTAGCTGATACCCTGTATTAACATATAGGCTACTTTTTATCCCAATATTCCCACAGGATCGACACTTCTGCGAGTGAAACCGCGGGCGCAGCTAGTTTAATAAATAAACACATACATAGCAATAAACACTCAGTGTATTGTATTATAATTATGATTATAACATAATATTCCAATTGGGGTGTTTGGTGATGTGCGTTAATTCCCGGACATGTTGTATAAGCGGTGTAGTCCTACTAAAAAGGTAACGAGTGCTATCTATAGCCTTTAGCATAAATAAATAGCTATTCGCGAGTAATTGAAAATTCTCGTGACAGTAGATAGCTACTGTCACGAGAAAGCAATACCTAGTGCTTTCGGACGAAATTAAATTATGTTTTTATCGGAACATTGTTAATGGGCAGTAATAATAGGAGTCGTATCATTTCAATATGAAATGATAATAGATAAATTACTCGTGTGTGATTTTGCAGACAAGTATTTTTTAATTTTTTTTTTGGCAACTGAAGTAACACGGGTGGGTTTTAGTCAGTAAAAGTCTGACACCCAGTCTCATTCTCCCGCTCCGCTCAGAGCGGGAGAAGTTATTTGATAATTTTCCACCCTAAAAAAATAGAAAAAAAAGTGACTACCGAGATGACGACTAATATCTACAGAAGTACAGAGGTATGAGGAACAGGGTGTAAAGCTCCATAGAAAAGGGTGGATCCTCCGACCAGACGGGTGTTGTGTCTAATGGGCAACTGCCCGATGTATATATGCCAGTTGTGCGGTAATCTCTGCTTGCGAGATGCAGGATTTTGCGTGACGTCAGTATGAGGCGTAGTTCGCATGTGGCGTTGTAGACACCGCTATAGAAGTATCGAAGAAAAAGACATGTTGCGCCAACCCCAAATAAATTGGGATAAGGGCCGGAAAATGATGATGCAGAACATCAGCATGAATGAGTTTAGTAGTCTTCAAATCAATCCATACTAATATTATAAATGCGAAAGTGAGTCTGTTTGTCTGTCTGTTACCTCTTCACGTGTTTGGTATAGAGATAGTTTGAGTCTCGGTCTGAATAAAAACTAGCTTGTGTCCTTTACACAAGCTAGTTTTTATTCAGATATTACCACGGGATCGACACTTATGCGGGTGAAAACGCGGGGCGTTGCTAGTCAGAAATAAAAAGATATGTGCGGTCACACATAAAAAAAGTATACATACGCGTCGACTTAGAACCTCCTCCTTTTTTTTTGGTGATTAATTAGTTTACAGGTGTTGTGATACATTCAAGGTAGGTCACAAAAATCTCGTTTTACGACAATTACTAAACATATACGTTATAGATATCAATTCCATTACCTATAATGTTAAGTGTGGGAGTAGATTCGTTCGCCACGAGCACGCGAATCGAACATTTGTAGTTAGGTACATGTTTTGTATGAAATTACTTAAGAGGCCAGCTTTACTTTTTACAATCTATTTATATTGGAAAGTGATTTTTTATGTTAAGGTTTCGTGATAAAACTTCGAGCCTACTTAGATGTAATTTCGTCATGACCAACCTTCATAGAAATATTCAACCGGCTTTTGCCTTGTAGTGAGGCAACACAGGTTTATAATTATAATAGACAAGAAGGCGAAGTCCCGTAATTACAAACTTTCAAAATCTAGCCGCAATTTTATCTCAGCGACAAAATAAAAAAATATTTAAAAGATCTTTACCTGCTAAAGTATGGTGATTGCAAGGCCTTTCTTTAACAGTTGATAGGAAATGTTGTTTTGATTGAGTTATAAACTTGGTATTTTTACGTTTAGAAATCTGATACGATGGAGAATAATTTAAAGTAATCAAAAAGGGTAGGTAATCGGGGCTCTTATTGAATAATTTTACAATTATTGTAAAAATTTATGAAAAAATATGATATTTTTGTTAAAAAAAAAAAAAAAACTCAATTGAGGGGCGATTGTTTACACAGGGGTCACAGCAGCGAAAAATAATTTTAAAAATGCTACAAACATTTTTTTTTTTAGATTTTTTAAAATAATTTTTCCGTCGATAAAATTAAGCTTAAAGTTTCCCTCATTTCGATAATTATGTGCACATTATGAAAACTCACACTGTAGAACAGAAAATATCAGGAAGTAACCAGTATTAGACAGTATTTAACCATTCTCAGCTGGAATGCGGAAGCTATAATTGTTTGTTGTGTTTCTGTAATTGTATCACTATCATAGTTGTAAGTTTATTTTATTGTTACTAACACTGTATGAGTCTCATGGTTACTCGAAATAAAGAATTTAATAATAATAATTACAAGAGGAAATTACCAGAGTTTGGAAAATGAATAGAGTTGTAGCGGTTATTCATTTTGTAATGTATTAAACTATAAAAAACAAATTGTAAACACTACACATTACACAAGCCGTAGACAGAATATTACCACAGTCTATAAACATCTGTGGTATTACTCTGTCTACGACATGGACGTATTAGATAGAAGTCTATATATTACGTACATGGTCTACGACACAAGCACATTGCATTATAACCAATCAAAAAGTACTCTGTGATCATAACCTTACCTTAATTCCTCGTTCGACATGTCAGCTGTCACATGACAGTTCATCCATCATAGACAACAAACGAGAATGCAAGCAATCATTATCTATGAATATCGCTAATCATGACTAACAAAAATATTAGGTATTATAATGACGACAATGATTTATTTACTATACTTTTATCACACACAATACTTATAAACATACTTAACTATTTTAACAATTATTTACACTCCACACTTATAAGTAAGTCATGAGCATAATGTAGGAAAAAGAAATGCGCATTGAGCAGTGAAATGGATCACACATGATGATTGGCATTAAAAGGCAAAGTTTCGACTTTCAACGGATCTTTTTTGCATCGGTTCATTCTAGCTTCTAGGCCAATACTCTCCCATTTCTTTTCCCTTCCAAAAATCTAAGTTTAGTTAGTGAATACGTTTTTAATCCTAGTTTCTATAATTCGCTTCACTGATCTAGTTATTGTTACCTTTTGTTGTGACTTGTAATTGTAAGCTTCAATATAAATTGAGGAAGTGCCGAGGTAGGCAGTAATACAGCTTAATATTTTGTACAAGTACGTTTTATTAATTTTATTGAATCTACCCGAGACACTTCAGAGTCACTGTAGTTCCAATAGTTATATGAACAACAGGTGTTACTCCGAAACAAATATTCAATAATTTTAATGCACTGAATCCATCCAAATACACATACATAACACTAGAAAAAGCTGACATATTGAACACTTGACGCAAAGTAAAAAAAAAAAACAACTAGACTTGGATAATAATTTCACTGCCGTACATAGCAATTTTACTTCTTAGAATAATAACTAGAATCTTATCTTGGTTCACATCCGTGAGATTCTGAAAATGCCAGGTCTTACCTAACCTGAGAAAATTAAATTTAAAAACCAAAATAATAATAATCGAAAGAAGGCAGTACTTCTCGATACGGCTCGCATTGTGAGGAGGTTCCTCACAATGCGAGCCATATCGCCTGTCTCTGGAGTCCTAACCACCAGTAGCTTGGACCCTGCTCCCGACACCGGCGGACCACTATTGTTTATATTTTTAAATGTTTTTATACTTATTTTTTCTATTTTAAGAAATATTTAAAAATGTTTATGATAAAGAACTAAATAAATAATCCAAATTATTCTTGAAAGAATAACCAGCTTTTAAAGAAATTGTTAGTAAGAAAAGAAATATAATGTAAGTACCTACCTACATTAACTAGTAATAACTTCTGAAGATTTTACATCAAACGGTGCTCACGAATTCTAATACAAACGGACAAAAAATCATTTAGATGATTACAAGTACACAGCCTGTGTACTTGTGTGTAGGTACAAACCTATGCTATGATTTCGGGAATATGTGAAGCCCCGTTACGAAGATAAGATACAATATTTTTCGGTTAACGAACTGTATTACCCATACATATGTTCACACTAAAAATAGAGGGTAGTCGTAGAAAATACTCGGACATTTATCACCGGCCTTGGGTAAGACCTTTGCTTCGCCCGTCCAAATGTAAGTACATGAAATAAAATGATACGGTCGACTGCGGGTGGGTACTGATATAAGAAAAGTTTAAATATTATTTTTTTCAGTTTTTTATTAAGTTTTCGGAGTTTAAAGTCGTTGCGGTGGTGGAAGTTTCTGGCTTTTCTTCGACAGATGTTGGTTATGCTTCGCTAACGATGATACTACTTACGTAGCTTTTGCTATAAGGACTGTAATTATGTTTCTTTTGTTAGTAGTTGGAGGAAAGTCCTTGATCTCAGATAGCTTGATATTCTCTTCTTCGTCGTTCACTCAATGCTGAGGATCGCGACCACATACGACGTGTCTCCAAGTTATGCGGTCTTCTGCAGTGTGATCTGCTCCCTCGCTGCGGTTGGGTCGGATTGCCGTCCCATCGGACTATGAGAGTGAGGGAAGAGGGAGTGCACCTGTGTCTGCGCGCACACTTGTGCACTATAATATCTCTTGCGCCGAAGGCTAGTCTCCGTTGAGATTGACCGCCGTGGCCGAAATACGATCTGGAGGACTTTAGATGCTGGAGGAAGACTGGTAAAAAAAATCAGCTGTTCCATACGTTTATGTTCGTACTCGTCAAAATGTAGGGAACAGCAGATTTTTTTTTTGCGATTTCAGGTTTGGTCCCATTACGGATATCGATGGGTCCCATAGTAAAAGTTGTTTATAATGATGAGTACAATGGCCTATTGTACTCATCATTATAAAAATAATGATGAGTACAAATAATACTAAATATACTATAAATTAGTTAAATATCCAACCAATTAACAAAGCGACATCTGCAAAGATATAATACTACTTTTGAGGCTATTGCCTTAAATGCTAGTAATGGATATCCATAGTTATAGAGGCCCCACAAAGATTTGGCCAGTCTCCATCTTATGTAATGGTTAAACAATTAAAAGTTTCCCCGCGCCGAGCTTATGACCAACTTTTAAAGACTTTAAAAACATGTTGTGCTTACAATCAACTTTTCCTTTGTGGATAATTAGCAAGAAAGCGTTATGTAAAGGGTATAATGACCTGCCGGGTCAGCGGGATTGTCCGAAAGGGTTACCGCTGGCCCGGAACATAAAGGGCTAAGGAAGGAACACGGGTGGGTTTTAGTCAGTAAGAGTCTGACACTCTCTTCCGCTCCACCCAGAGCGGGAGGGGTCATTTGATGATTTCCCATCCGCAAAAAAAAAAAAGAAAGGGTATAATGACCTTGTTATTATGAATGAATAATATCATATTTTGACAAATGTTTGTGTGATGAGCATGATCATTTGTTCTGTGTCTGGGTGTAATTTATCTATATATGTATGTATTTAGAAATATATAAGTATGTCTATCAGTTGTCTAGTACTCATAACACAAGCTCTGCTTAGCTTGAGACTAGACGGCGTTGTGTGATTGTTGTGGAATATTATTATATTATTATTATTATATTATTATATTTAAATATTGATGAAATATTATTTTCTTATGGAATCCGATTTAATTCCAACGATAAGGTTTTTAAGCTCAAGGAGGAGATTTTTTAGGCTTGGCCTAGTAGAAATGGCCGCGACATACGAGTTGCCGATCGTAGGTTTGAACCCTGACAGACGCTTACCTTTGTATAAATTATTTCATCACCACTGCTCTCAAAACAGTGAAAGTCAAAAACATCGCGAGGAAACCGGCATGTCCTAAAACCAAAAGTTTGAAGACATGTGACATCTACTAACCCACACTGGGCCCGCGTGGTAGATAACAGCCCACTCCCTCTCACCGAGAGAAGGCCTGTGTCCCAGCAGTAGGAACATTAGGTATAGGCTGATTATGACAAGCTCAAGGAAGTGACGCTGGCATATAAAGAGTGTATAAAGAGTGGCAAGCACAGTTCAACTATAGAAGTGTAGCGGTATCTACAACGCCACATGAGAACAACGCGTCATACTGACGTCACGCAATCCTGCATCTCGCAAGCAGAGTTTACCGCGCAACTAGCATATCTATACTAATATTATAAAGCTGCAGAGTTTGTTTGTTTGTTTGTTTGAACGCGCTAATCTCTGGAACTACTGGTCCGATTTGAATGATTATTTTAGTGTTGAGTAGTCCATTTATCGAGGAAGGCTATATATTTTTTTTAATCAAAATTAGGGCGTAATAAAATTGCTATTTTGTAACACAAGGTGTAAAATCGAAAACCTATTTTTGCGTGCGCTGCAAAAACTATTGACAATAGAACAAAATGATGTACTACGGGTTTGTAGAGCCCATTAAGACCTACAAAAAAGTCAGCGAGAACATATATCTAGCTATCATGGTTTAATCACAATAACCGATTTTGTGTTCAAAATAATTATTAAATCGTCTGAAGAAAAAAAAAACTACGTGAAATATGTATCGTAATATTAATCTTTATCGAAATTAAGCATTATGTTATCAAGAGTATTTATGAAGAAGTAAAATACTTTTTGTTTCATCTCAATCGGATATTTCGTTTAAAAGTTATCACGTGTGTAAGATGTTAAGAGTTGGTACCTATTAAGGAGTTATGGGCCATAGAGTTTTTTATCTTACTAATACTAATAATAAAGCTGAAGAGTTTGTTTGTTTGAACGCGATAATCTCTGGAACTACCGGTCAGATTTAAAAAAAATCTTTTTGCATTTGATAGCCCAATTCTTGAGGAAGGCTATAGGCTATTTAACATCACGCTATGACTCTTAGGAGCCGAGCAAAAAGAAAAAAACTCAGAGTGAACGGTAAGCGAATACGAAGTGTTGCGACGCGACGGGGTGGGGGTACAAGAAATTTCACGCGGACGAAGTCGCGGGCAGAAGCTAGTTATAGATACAACGGCCCGACATGAATCATCGGGCAGTTGCCCACCAGACACAACACCCGTCTGGTCGGAGGATCCTCCCTTTTCTATAGAGTATGAGTGAACTTTACACACTGTTCCTCATACCTGTATAGAAGTATAATTTTGTCTGTTTTGAAATCCAAAAACTAGAGTCATTTAAGTTCAATTGTATGCGGATATCTATGATTGTATGGCATGTCGAACCAAAAATTCTGAAACATGTGACATCTACGAACTCGCACTGGGCCCGCGTGGTGGATTAAGGGTCCTTTCAGTCCGGAGTGGACCGTAATCCAGTCCCAATCCAATCCCACCAGTGGGAGCATCAAACGGTGATAATGAAATTTAGAGAGATTTTTTTTTTTCACTAAACAATTTTAATATTTTGTTTTATAAACTTGGTATGTATTTAGTACCCAGTATTAAAACTCTGATTGCGAAAACGCGCACCAAATCACCAACAATATCCAGCCCCGAATTAAACACAAAATATATAGGAGAACTTCACTCCAGCACTTTTAATTTAAAAGTTTAGCACTGAAATCAAATATAAAGTGGACAAGTTAAATTACTAAGGTATTCCTGCGAAGTCGAATAGTTAGGGGGAAATGGGGAGCGGCCAGTACTGGGCTTTGTGACCGGAGTGAGCGATGTCGAGTGTTTTAGCCACACTCCGGGTTGGAGAGCCCTCGCCCTCACGGCCAGCGCTCAACGACACTTCACTCCTGTTACTCGATTAACCCAAGTTATTAGTACTATCAGCTTTTGTTCCATAGTAAAGATTATCTCGTATCAATTAGCGGGCATTACGTGGGATTATTACGTGCCGAATTGTATGGGAAGCAGTTGTGTGGTGCGATAATTAATTTAATACGATCACGTTAGAGCGTGTTAGTTATTAGCTTTAGATTAGGTTGGTTGCAGAATGTTGATCGATCGTGTTTGCTATTGATAATGACTATGTTTATATAATAGGTTTAGTTTATTTAATAATACACGACACGTTAATGTTAACTGAACGGGTAGTCAAACAGTACACGAACCTTTAAAAATCCCTGAACAATCCGAAGTTTGAGTTGAAGTTACAAAACTATGCTATATCTACCTCTCCTATCCTGCCGTCTTTATCCCAAAACATGCAGTCAAAGTGACCTCTGTGCTGCTACCGATGACGCCGCCGTGGAAATGGCGAAGTTTTGGGCCAACAAGATCTGAAATACATTCGTGCCAGCGGCAGCGCGGCAGCGACAAGAATAAGAAGACCATACAGTGTCTAAGGAACACAACGTTATTGAAAAGTATGATAACTTCGACTTGACTTGTATGTATTTATTTATTTAAACTTTTCGCACAAAAAGGTACAAAGGCGGACTTAATGCCTTAGGCATTCTCTACCAGTCAACCAAGGGTGGTGAAGAGATGATTAAATGGTAGGTGCTTTGGTTGAGAGGAACAACGATATAAATGTAATGTGTGTGTATGTATGGGTTCGATTCCCGCACGGAACAAATATTTGTATGACCTACAAGTAGTTGTTCCGGGTCTGGCTGTTTGTGTATGTGAGTTTAAATGTTGGTAAACGCACCTACGATACAGGAGAAATTCCTAGGGTGGGGCAACGTTTAAAAAAAAAAAAATTCACCACCAGGAACTAATATTAATAGGAACAATAGGACGAAAATATCAAACATCTCGGCACTAACCGCTCAACTTACCCCCTTGAAACTCGATCTTTTGGCCAATTATTCACCCGATGACCCGCGGAGAGTGACCCGTCCTCTCAGATGATTAGTCTAAAACTAATTGATTCCTCGGCTACGGAGATCGGTATAGAATACGAATGTATAGAAGCGACACTCGACGACAGTTTTTGACGTTAGTTACGTTCAACTTATCAATGTTCGAATGTAACTTAACATCCGTAACATAACTTACGCTAAAGTTATGGTTTCCTAGAAGAGCGTTTCCGTCATATATAACGAACGTCATTTTCACCAGTATTTGACGTTAAGGTGTAAATAAACGCTCTGTATACGGACATTACGGCCGCATGTGGCGGTCACCGCACTTCGAGGATACGGTGGCTTTAAGGTGGAAAAGTTTTTCAGTTTCAGTTACAAACGTTCAACTCGTAATACAATGTGCGAACTTAATTTATGTAACTTCGAACGTAACTTAACTTACTCTAAAGGCGGAAAGCAATTGCTTCACCACCTTAAGGTTGAATGTCACTTGCACAGCATAAAGCGTCAAAGTCAATTTTGCTTTAGGATCAATGTGAGTGTGACAGTTATAGTCCGATCGTCGAGAGATACATTCCTGACACTGTCAGTGCGACAATTCTAGTAGCTAATAAAGATCAAATTCGCATAACTCCTTTTCGTTTTTAGAGAACTGAAAGGTATGAAGAATGCATTCTCTCGTCGGCCGCACTGTAGATAGTTTCAACCTTGTATAAAGTACTGTAAATTTTTGTCAAAAGTGGCAATTTTTACGAGGTCAACCATACTTTTTAAGCGTTCCGCGCTCAACCCACAACAAACATCACCACAGCCCCCGGTCGTAATGACACATTGAGTTCTAGAAATAGACTGTCACACAGATAAGAGTAAGAGAGATGATGACAAAGCCGAACTTTTTTGTATCGGTACCCAACATATTGACTGGGTTATGTATACAATCACCATTCATCATTTTGTGGTGTATTACCTACACATCAAGGTACAGACGCCACCACATAAAGCTACCCGAAACTTGAAGTTGAATATCTATTAAATAAAATAAAGAATTTTGACAGATTGTAGTAGCTTGATGTGCTGTCGCTTCTACATGGATTTGTTATTCTATGGCATCGGTCTCGCTAATACTTCGTAAGTGCTTCTTCACGGACGGCTCAACTCGCGGTTTTGTCTTGTTTAAAGTGTGGCCGGTGACGTGATTTGGGTCCCTTTGACTTTATCGTGATCGACATCGTTGAACAAAACCGAGGCGGACAGTTGCGAGTTCTCTTTTGTTTTCTTTTTAGGAACTCTGCTAGTGACGTTCTTTCGAATAGTGAACATGTCAATGTCTACAGATTCTGATATTTTAGCTAAATTCCGTTTTAGTCAGACGTCTTGTATGAATAAAACTGGAATTTTATGGTAAAAATGTAATAAACTAATGAACTGGTAAATACACAAAACAACAACAACAAAAAGTAACAGTTTAAAACTTTCCAATTTGAGTCATTATAACGAATTATAAATAATTGGTATAATTTGGTTGCTATTATATGGTTATCTTAAGCCGATTTGCTGTAAATGTTTACAGCTTTACACAGTGCAAGTCAGATGAAAAATAAGTCCCGTTGTGCAACAGTTTTGACAGTGCAAAAATCATGTCGGTACCATTTTGAACCTTATTTCTTTGAATAAATTCTGCTTGAATTTTAACTTTGTTTATTATTTTTACTTTTATTAAGTACTTTCAGCTGCACGTTACAGGAACTGATGGACGCTAGTGATGTCGCCAAACATGTAGCCGAATTCTGGGCCGAGTCCATTTAGATAACCATCGACATGCTAAGAAGACTACATTATATAACAAAAATCTTATTACCAATCTGAGCTCATTGTATTAATATTTTAATTTTCTCTGCATTGTCCTAAAAATAACGATAGCTGGAATTTAAAGCTTATTATTACAAGATTTAATATCTGTGAATATTTTGTTTAATGTTTGTCTATTATCTTGAACAGTTCAACTTTAATGAAGTAAGTAATATTAACTTTATTACACGAAAATGTGAATAATTAAGAGTGACAGCCAACCTGGGGGAAAGTGTAACACCGTGTCCTAAGTCCTAACCAAAGCGATCGATCGCACGACTATGCGTTTACCCGTTTACGTGTCACTTATTTGTTCGGAAAATCAAAAGACACACTCTGTCGGCCGGCGCGACGAGTCGATGACGCATTCGCGTTCACCAATCAGAATGAACGCGATGGTCGCGTGTTGATCGTTTTGGTTAGGACATGGCCTAAAGGTAACTGCTGATTACAACGCCAAGGAGACTGCTAATATACATTGCTGACCTCATAAACAAAGTTTGAGTAAGAGTAATACCACTGTTTGGCGGTAAAATGTTGTAGGTTGTACTTTCCCGAGTAAATCCTGACACAAGAAGCACTAATGTTACGAGTAACGTTTCTTTCAGGTACTTCCATACCTCCTTGGTTTTATTATTATGTGTCATTTATGTCCTACTGGTAGACATTGTCCTACATAACATGACAATGTTGTAGCAGCAATCAAATACTCGTTACAGGGGCCTTAATGCGTTAGACAGCAATAGAATAAAGTGAAATATAAGTTTGAATTTCTACATTCTCACACAGCTGTACAGACGCCAGCATATCAAGCTACTACAATCTGTCAAATTTCTTTAATAGATTTTAAACTTTATCGCTAAAGCATAAGGTTCAAAGTTCATTGGGGAAATTTGACAGTTTCGGGTAGCTTGATGTGCTGGCGTCTGTACATTACTAGTTATCTCATATATTAATAGTCTTATGTGACATCTGGGCATCAGAGAGGCAATTCTCGTATTTGTAAGAATGTTCACAGTCTAATCTCAGTTTCAATCTGTCAAAAATACCTCTAATTTCTATACTATACATTTTTGACAAGTTTTGTCATTGATTGTCGCTGAGATGAGATTAAGACTAGATTTTGAACGTTTTTAATTACGAGAAATGGCCTTCTGGTGGATATGTCAAACTTAATTTTTGAACGGACCCAACCATAAATAGACGACCAACAATTTTCTTGGACATCGTAAAATATAATAATATTTAATATAATACATTAAAACTGACAGTGTTTGAAATAAGAACGGTGTTAGAAACGGTAACAAATGTCAGTATGGCGTGCTAACGTAGCGATCTATCAGTGCTTATCGCCCGGATCTATCATACGCCGCTGTAGGACGAAGTTCACCCGATTATGGAGCCCTAATGCCCTGGATACTTAAATCAATCCGATCGGAGAATAAGGGTGAGGAAGAACTATGTTTGATTTGGTGTTATCAATCATTGTAGAAAATTGGTAAGCAGGAGTTCAAACTTAATAGGTATAAGTTAGTTATTAATTATGATCTACCTAATGTTACATATTTAGATCACGTACCTATACCTACTTATGCCCACGTAACTTAAAATAACTTTAAAGCCGTTGACATCTGTTGACATCTCTCTCAACGTAAATGAAGGTCTATGGGAGGATATGCCACCAAAAATCAGGTTTTCATAAAGATTTAAAAGCAACTACAAGATAAATCGCTTAAAAAATCATGCCATCTTCGACTGATGCCAATCAAGTTCAGAATATCCGGTCAGTGGGAGCGGAGCGGGTTTATCATGTAAAGTTTAGTAACTTAATGCTAAATATTAAATAGCACTTATAATTTAACAAGCAATCCAAATTCGCTGCGCTAATTAGACATGGCCAATCGCATTCCATTAACTGTTACGGAACTTTAATCGAGGGCTCTAAATAAATGATGCGGCCGAGTGGCGTTACATTCGGGCGCTAAGAATTAGCCATTGATTTCCTTAGGAAGTATAAAGCGGGCAGGTCGGTGGAGAGTAACATTTCCCGGTCTGTCCCGTCCCTGCCCGGACGCTCTCAGCGTTTAAAGGTCCCTAACGAGCGATAAAATTCCCCCGAATTCCTTTTTAACTGCAAGAGAACTTTACCTGCGGGTAGGTAAATACGAACCCACATTTGGTCGCTGAATTGTGATTCACAATCTGTAAATAACAAGAAGAAAATTCAGTTTATTCAAAGGCTGCTCAGTGTTACGTGTAATTGGAGGGAGGGGGACGTTCTTGTATTAGAATCAGCCATAATTGAATACACATACCGCGGCACTTTGGAACAGAATGCTCATTTTTTGCAAGTAAGCGCTTCGTTGTCTTTGTTTGAATGAGAAATGCGAGGAATTCATTAAGACTTGTGATCGTTTTGTATCTGTGTTGTCGGTATCTAATTATTATCTAAAATGTAATATTACATTTCAAATCGTTTATCGTTTTTGGGGAACACGTCAGAATAATATTTACATAATATAAGGTCATCAAAAAATTCGTCCGCATCGCTGTCTACAGGAAATGTGCCCAAAAGGCTGGCAGCATTGCCACATCGTATGACGATGCGGATTCTTTGACCAAAAAATAGGCCACCCCTCTGATCACGTGAAGAGTAGTATCTTCATTTGAAATTGTTTGAATTCAATCAATTGTCGATGCACTCTAAATCATGTGGGATTAAGTGCGATGCGCTAACAGAGCATGTGAACGAAAGTCGTGCGACAAGTGTAGCGTCACGCTTGAACAAATGGATGTTCCTAATAGCAGCCATTACAGACATTGTGTGCGCTCGATCGAACATAAAGGTCGACGAGACCCCCCCAGCACTCCGCACGGGATCAGCTTCTAAAGAAAAAAGTATGAAAGCCGATATTCATAAATTTGTGAAAAGCTATGCGATTTGAAAAACCCATTTCGCAAACCCTGTGTTGCTTATTTATTCGATTTGGTCCGATTCAATTTATATTAAACTTTTTTAACATTTCTAGCTATTCCCTGTCGTAGTAAAGAGGAGATAATCTCTGTTCACGTGTGCGTTGATTAAAATTCCCTGTATTCGTTTTTTCAACCCATTTCCTTCGTTCAGGTATGATAATTTGCGCTCAACGTATTCAATGTTAAGCCGACTTTTGTGTTACAAATGAGACGAAGCTTCGCGCGACGACGTCTACTTATCTAATAACCTTCAGAACATGTATCATATAGTAAGCTTTCTAGCTTACTATGTGACGTCACTGCTGGCGGTGACGGTAACGTCGATGATACTTAATACAACTAATTTAAGTTTAGTGAAGTTTTGTGACAACAGTGAACAGTGGCGCGCTCAGTAAAACGAAAGCCTTGTTTAGCTTGGAGCCAGCAGATAAAAGTTATCTTGAAAAGTCGGCAGCCGCAACAAACTTAGCAACTGTCTTCAGGTAGGATAAGGGAAACTCGATTAAGGAAGAGAAAAAGTAATTCGGGGCAGAAAGAAGAGTTCACAGCGCACAAGTTTAATTAAGCATCGACGACAGATGAACGGAACACATTGACACAACTATTTAATACATTTTAGTGGTGATGTTATAGAGGTGGGAAGATGCGTTAATTTTTTCGCGTTCTCCTTGTCTAAAACAGCGAGGCTATTATAATAAACTGGTGCGGATTGTTATTCGTAGTGGATAGTTACTTATATCTAAGAACTGTATTATGTATATATAATTATATTTATACAATATTACTAGCTTCCGCCCGCGATTTCGTCGGCGTAAAATTTCTTGTTTCCCCGACCTACTTCGTTGCATTGCATCGCCTGCCCGCGCTAACACTTTGCTTTCGCTAACTTTTTTTTTGCTCAGCTCCTAAGGGTCCTAGCGTGATGTGAAATAGCCTATAAGTCTTCCTCGAGAATTGGGCTATTAAATGCAGAAATATTTTTTGTAATCCGACGGGTAGTTCCAGAGATTAGCGCGTTCAAACAAACAAACTCTTCAGCTTTTTTTTTTTTTTGTTTTTTTATTAGTATACGTATACATAGATAAATAAGAAAGCCTTACGGATAGACTTAGTTATGTTGACCAAGCTCCTTAAATAAAGATTAAAAAAAAGACATCTACCGCACTATTAACCGAAATTCACTGACTCAGTTCTGAGTTCAGTCCAAATAAACCCATCTAATCCAAGATCCGCGTTATAACATTTCCATTCTATACATTCAACAGTTTTTAATACAAAAACTTCGACCGAGCATCGCGGAAGGTCCTCGTCGAAATGGCCTGTAATATCGAGCGAAGTTTAACGCAGAACAATCTGCTAGTAAGCTAATAAAAATCATAGCAATCCTTCGAATAAAAAGGCAGTTTGGAACAAGAAAACCGAGTGCATACCCAAGAACCTTTTTTGTTTCCGGCGGAGATTCGGGAGGTTATTTAAAGTGAATAAGAAACAGGCTTGAGACTTCTCAGCGTCGTCGTTGGACATCATTGTATTTGCAGGCTTCAGACTTCAGGCTTGTTAAGTACCCCGCCACAATTTGGCTTGTCTGAAGTATGTTCTTAGGTCTTTTGCAGAAGTGGTCGTTAGAATTTTGATCTTTGTGCTCAGACGTACGTTTCGGTTGTGTTCTAAACTTACACAGTCGGGTCTGGTCCCACCATTACGCGTGTAATTCTCAGCGAAACGAAAAATGTCACGAAAATATGCCCTGGTTTTGTATGCGTAATAGATGACCCATATTCCTCAGTAAATGCTGTGGATATAAAATAGATTTTAACTCCAGCTTTATTCGCGTTCACATAAAGATGCGTCTTACTTGATCTGCATATTATACGGTCGAATATTTGTGAATAAAATGATGAAATAATAAAATTTAACCACGTGGAAATTCCGCATCAGAAGTACGTGATAAAAACAAATAATAATAAAAACGGTATTACGGGGGTCGTCTGTCCCCATTTTGTTATATTTTGTGACGTCAATGGGAAGGGTTATCAATTCGTTTCTTATGTATTTTTTATGTTTGTTTGGTCATATTGTGAGCTGCATATTATTTGAGGCATCATAATTTTAATATATTTTTTTATGTTATATTAACAAAAAAACGATGTGATGGTGCCTTGTTTGTTTTACGTTAAGTACGAACTGAATTTTATTGAGAATGGTGACGTTCATAACTATTATTAGTCAAATTAATGAAAAACTAAAGTTTGTATGTGCAAGGTACAGAATGTACCAAATTGAGGACACATGATTTACACTCAACTGTGTAATTCATGTGTCCCTTCCCCAATTTGGTAACTACATAATTTTATTTAATACTCTACTCAATGACCCACATCACCCATAAACGTAGCCATAACCTCCCAATATCGCTTCCTCCCGCCATTGTCTCCCCCATAGTAGTTGTACCAGTAATATCGTAGGTACCATTACGGCAAGTGGACAGCTTTAGGTAGTCCGTGGTACAGTTCGGCCTTATTTGCGAGTTCGGCTGACTTGCCCCAACTTGCCCCATTCGGGACAGGAAGCTTGTTAGCGCGACTTCTGCGGTTTTCGACCAGATAACATTGTGTTAAAGATTTAAACTATCTGCTGCAGCGTGGATCTGCTTTTGTGAACTTTGCTTACTTAAGTAAGATATCTATTTTAGTTTGTTTTTAATGAAACAATGAAGGGAAAAGTTACTAGTAGTCATTTAATTAGTGGGTTGAACTATTGTTGTAGGATTTAAATTGTGTAAGTTTTGAAAAAAAAATCATACAAAATTAATAACATAATGTTGACTCAAATTATCGTCCGAATTCCCGAAAAAAAATTAGACTGTGATATTTATTTAACGATGTATCAAGCCTGTAATGTTTTCACTACTGGGTCACAAGCGTCCTCTCTTCGAGAGGGGGTGGGCTGTAATCCACCACGCGGGCCCAGTGCAGGTTGGCAGATGTCACATGTCATCGAATTTTGTGGTTCTAGGACATGCCAGTTTCCTCACGATGTTTTCCTTCACCGTTTTGAGAGCAGTATTGATGAAATTATTTACACAAAGTAAAGCGTCTGCTTGAGTTCGAACGCACGACCTACAACTCGTATGTCGGGGTCGTTACCACTGGCCCACCACTGCACAGTGGGCAGTCACTGCTGCATTTAACGATGACAGTGCATCCATACTAATATTATAAATTCGAAAGTAACTCTGTCTGTCTGTTTGTCTGTCTGTATGTTACGTTTTCACGCCTAAACCACTGAATGGATTTCGATAAAATTTGTCAGAAAGATAGATTGCATTCTGGGGAAGGACATAGGATAGTTTTTATCCCGATATTCCCACGAGATCGACACTTATGCGGGGCGCTGCTAGTAATTCCATAAATGAAGGAGTAAACTAAGTTTATGGTTCAATTAAATTGGGATCATTATGGGAACACCGGCTTAGATTTACTACCTTCTCCACGCTACTTAATTTGCACAACAAATTGCAGTATCGAACGGAAATCGTTTTCGAGACGTTCATCATAAAACTGTAATTGAGATTTGAGTCCCCCGATTTGACGACACACTCAAACAAAATGGCGCCCGGAAACAAACATTAAAGGCAGTAAGATGACTCTGTTAATATAAAGTGCGAGATTTCAACATTTTATAGGTACACACGTTGGTAGCAGATCACTACAGTACCCCGCCGGCAGTTTTAATATGGCACATCGTGTTATCGAAAGAGACAAGAGACTGTCACACAGATAGGACAGAGCATGGACGTAATATATAGAGTTACTTCTATATATTACGTCCATGGGACAGAGACAATGCTCTACAAACCCGAACTTTCTCTAAACCCCAATGTGTCATCATAACGCCCTGGTACTGTACACGAATTTGCAAATGGCCATTTTACGATTGCAAAACTCGTTTGGAATACGTTTTAGAACTGATATAAAAAATACTGACGAAATAAATTTAGTTATATCGTGTTCGCTTGTTTACGGTTTTTATGGCGTCCTTTTGCAACCATGTTGAATGAAGAATGAAGAATTTGTTGCAATTGTTGTTAGGGTTTTAACTGGCCTTTTGTTTAAGTTATGGTCTTATTATATCAGGCAAATAGGTAATTATTGAATTATCTAAAGACTTCAATGAGAATAAGCTCGTCATTTTGAACCTTATCAATATTAGTAAAAATCTGAAAAATATGTAAAATTTTGCAGTTTCAATTCTAAAAATACTTCTCATGTGGTAACATCGCCGTACCATAGAAATTTGCGCGCCCGGCGTGCATGTGTTGCTACGCTTTGAGCTACGGCGTAGCATGCCACATGTGGCTACACTTCGCGCTACGGCGTAGCTTGGTCAGTGCTTCGACCGCGTAGTATTTACGCCTTTACCCCACCATGTCCTAATATAAACCTCCGGATTCCTAGAAAAGCGTTTCCGTCAGATTGATAACGCCATGAAAATCTGTCATTGTCACCAGTATTTGGCGTCAAAACCGCTCTGTATTTGGGCATTAGACCTCGGTCTCGAAGGCAGCGATTGCGGGGCGGGGGCGGCGGTGGCGCAGGGAGTGGCGCAGCAACGCAGACCCAGTCTCAAAGCCAGCGGGCAGATCGTGCGGCGCTAGAGCGGCGTAGTGTTGTGTTATGAGAAATTAGTGTCTTTGTTCGCGAACGAAATGTCTAAACAAAACAACATCTTTTTGATGATCATTTTGAAACGTCGATCGTTAAAAAGCAAAAATAAAATGCACAACACTACGTCAATGTAGACGCGCGGGCACCGCTAGACTGGTGCGCATCGCTTGTACGCGACTCCCCGCGCCGCTGCCTTCAAGGCCAGTTCCATTTATAAATCTATGCATTGAAACGCACCGCTCCCCGCGCCTCCGTCGCCGTCGCCGCCGTCGTCGCCGCCCCGCGCCCGCTGACTTTGTGTCCGTAGCCTAAGGGCCGCATGTGGCAGTCACCGCTCTTTCGCGTGATTATGTGATCGACCTTTTATTAGACACAAAATATACATAAATTATTTACAAATATACACAGTTATGTATAATAGTTACACATTTATATTATTATTATCTTAAGTATTACTCTAATTCCCTAACAGACAACGCGCAGTCTAAATTTGTTAGTAGCGTTTTCTGAGTTACTGTGTTATCCCGAACTCTTGTTCTTTCGCTTTCGGCTTCAATGCTTGTGAACTTTAGAAATTTTACGTGCTTACCGATCTGTGCTCTCTTCGAAAGCTAGCTACATTATCTACTCCATCGCGCATCGCCCAGAATTAAACCTGTAAGTAAGATAGGAATAAATACTGGTTTAGTTGGTTTTTATTGTGTCATTAGTTCCTTACACTACACTTTTCAAACGTCAAAATATACACCTGCCAATTTTTCAAGGTTATTAGTGCAGTGTACTCGTAATTTAGTATAATTTTATTAAGGGGCTTACATGACCTAAAGCGCGGTCACTGTCGGACTGCATAGAAAAGAAAGAGAAGCGCGAGGACACAACCCTGGTAATTTATTGCAAAATATGAAGCAATTATTTAATTACAAAAAATCTATTGTTTGGACTAAAAAATTAAAACACTAGTGTTTTAGTATGTTGCTTGTAGAATAATCTGATAAAAAATCAGAATGATTGTATGTATATTAGTATGGTTTTTATCGTTAAAAAAGTTTTTAGAGGTATCTTCGTGATTTTTTTCTATCGTATCAAAGTAGTTGTATTATGTTTTCAATCTATTCTGAAGAATATCATATATTTTTCTGATTTTGTTTACTGTACTCGTAGTTCGATCATATACTTTTATTGTTTCTAAAACTTGCGTTTTTTGCGTTTAGGTCCTGTAAGCCCTTTAAAGAGGAATCAAAAGATATTCATGATCATAGTATTATACTCTCAATTTAATTAGCACGAGTTAACAGAAAAGGTATAAAATTGAAATGAGTTATAATTAAAAACGTAATAAAGTAATGAATTATGAGTCTAGAATGTGCTGCACTTCGTATTTAAAGTGGAACTTTACTAAAGTTCAATTTTAAATTGGTCAGCGCTGGTTCTTTACCTTTATTAATTTTCTAGTGCAAACGTTGGAGATCGAAAAAATAGACGAGAGAACCTTTTACTCTATGGTAATTGCATTTTTGAACACGTAGTACCTATCTAGATTTAATTTAGTTTAGATTTACTTTGTTAACGTTCTTGTAGATTCTGAAGGAAGAGAATTTTCTGTTCGTCTTGATTTGTCTGAATAGTGTGGCTGTTACAAGTGCGGCTGTCAAGTTTGAGCTCCTGGGTTCGAGTCTCAGGTCTATAAAAGTGTTTCTGTTGTTAATCTATGCGCTAGCCTAAAAGTGTGTTTTTTGTTTTATATTTAGGCCTATTGGTACATATTACAAGCCAGAAAGTGTATTGTCAAATGTTCAAAGAAAATTTTCATTGAAGAAAATTTTCAATTTTCATTCCAAGGATATTTCATAAAAATAAAATAGTATCATGATAAAACAATCGTAAAACAGAGCTCAAAAAAATATTTTTCGTCGTATAATTTTCAAAATTTTGAGCATAAACTATCTTATTTTATGTATTCCACTTGGGTGTGTCACGTTTGATATAGTAACAAAAGTTCTAACGACCATAAGACCTAATTTCGTTTAATATAATTTTTATTTAATATAACGATCAAATGATATAATGAATTATTGATATAACTTCATTTTACCTAATTTCATATGGTATAATGAACAGTTTATATAATGCACATTTGAAATAATATTCACATAATATAATATTCAGTTGCTATAATATTCAAAATCTATAAGTAACGTTTAATATAATTTGGAAATGTCTACTTTTAACAAGCGAAGCGGGGCTCCGTCGACATAGGATGCAAGAGCGAGTGAAGGGCACCCCGAGGTTAGGTTGTGTTAGGTTACTTTAAACCCTTTACACAGAAATAGGGGCCCCGCGAAGCGGGGCTCCGTCGACATAGGATGCAAGAGCGAGCGAAGGGCACGCCGAGGTTAGGTTGTGTTAGGTTACTTTAAACCCTTTACACAGAAATAGGGGCCCCGCGAAGCGGGGCTCCGTCGACATAGGGTGCAAGAGCGAGCGAAGGGCAACCCGAGGTTAGGTTATTTTAAACCCTTCACTCAGAAATAGAACACACACACATAGAACACAAGAGCGATTCTTTACATAGAACGCAAGAGCGAGCGAAGGGCAGAAAATTAGTTAATACGAATGTTAGGTCAAATGTACGTTATGTAAAAGGAGCATTATACAATATGAAAATTATATGAAATGAACGTTACACTAAATGAAATTAGAGAAAAAGAAAATTATATCAAATATAACATTAGATCATATGAAATTAGGTTAAATGTTTTTATAGCATATGAAAATTATATCATATGAGAGTTATGTCAAACGAAATTAGACTATCTGTTGTTATACCAAACATTACACACCCCGTCGGCGTCCACCATCGATATTCTAAAAAATACTGCACTGCGCTCCGTTGTCGCTCCGTCGTCTCACGGCAACGTCCGTATGGCATGGTTTTCATCTAATACTAGATAAGTATAGTTAAGGTCGTATCATTAAAGGCACGAATAAGAAAAACAGTAAACACTTACAGTTCATCTTTACCTTACCCTCAGAGAGCACGGGTGACGACACACTTCCTAGGATCTTCTCGGAAGAGGCACTTACATAAAATATGTAGGTGTCAAATTGAGCGGATTAATTTTATTTATAAGCCTACTTAAGTAATAAGGGACGTCTTAAGGACGGCTTGCGGCCTCCTAACGTATTTAGAAGGGAAATGGAGCGAGAGTGATCACATCCCATGTTTTATTTACATACCCACTCTTATGTATACATTTCAGGGCTCGTGAGCAGCCTGGAGGTACCTGGAGACATTGTCTTTCAATCCTCGGAGCTGTTTCTTTGATGTCATACGATGTAACGACATGTCAAGACGAGCCATGTCAAATGATAGATAAAAGAACCACTAAAGCGGCCGTAAGCCCCGTCCTTTACTGAAATTGTATGGTTCAGGGGGTCGGATTGATGTGAACTTTACCTTTTTCCCCTTGGTTTATTGAAATAATCATTTCCGAGATTTTTTTATACCTTTGTCGGCTTTTTTTTACATTACCTTAATTCTGTCACTGAAATTTTTTTTCGACTATTTCCTGGTAATAATGATATAAATGTTCTGGTTCAAAAAGAGAGGTGTACTTAGAAAGAATGTCGTACATGTACAAAATCACTATTACCAAATCTTCGAGGGGTAGGGGAAGTGTGTACATAACACTAAAACATTGTTTTGAACGAGGACATTCGTAACTACCTCTTCTTTTTTTGTAAATCAGCTGAAAGACGTCTCGATTTAGCTGAAATATTCCCTTTACGTCACAGAGCTAGTTTGAATCTCATACTGAAAAGATAAATTTATTCACTGTAAATTATTTGTTCCGTGTCTGGCTCATTATGCTGATTGTATTAATAGTATTTAATCATGAAAATTCACATACAACACACAAATTTTTGTGCAAGTTATGGGGAAAGCGCTAGATAACCCGCGAAATTCAAAATTTTCTTACGTTTTTAACAAAATATGATTATTTCATTTGATAAATGACTATTTCATGAAATACCATTCTATAGGATTTTATGAACTTCGAGAGTTGTATTGATGATTTTAATGATTATAATTTTGTAAAGTCATATTTGTTACGCTCGCGAATCATATTTTAATCAACAAACAACCTGACACTGACCTGCAAATTGCAAAAAACGTACATATAAAAATTTGAATTTCGCGGACTACCCTGATACAAACTAAACGAACCCCATACCCCGTCTCTTTCTTATAAAGCCCAAACAGAGCTCACTCCTCTGTCACTAAATGACGTACCTGAATCAAGAATCCGTTTCTCTGATGTGTACAGTCACGAGCACCAATATGTCAACACTTGGCAACTTTCAATTGCGATTTTTTCACGAAATAACGAATGCAACATTGAAATACGACACTTTACATAAACCTATTGGTTCGAAAATACTATGTTCCTAATAATATAAAATTTCATTCAAAAATAAAGGAGAAAATCGCCTTTGAATAAAGCCAAGTGTATACATACTTTTGCTCGTGACTGTACATGGTACGCGCCACAAACGGCTGCTAAGCGGTGTTTGCGCAGGGGAGCCTTTAAAGCGACACAAGATCACGCTAAATGTTGCAGAGGGCTAATTCGCGACACAGTGTACACAATTACTCATATGAGTTTACTTAAGTATTTTTAATGGAGTTAGGAGTTGTTTTGTTTCAATTAATTAGGAATTTGTGTGGGATTGTTGTTTGATGGGGTTGGCTATTAAATATGCTTTATTTTATCTATATTATTAATTCTTTCATTTTATAATACTTTACCTGACATAAATTTTAGTAAAAATATGCAGTGTAGTATAGTTTCCTATCTTTTGTGAAAAATAATAATTATATTATTATAAAATATGACATGTAGTTGTGAAAATATTTATTATGACTATTTGGTGAAACTGTAGCTAATCGTTTGAAATTCCTTATCGTAAGTAAGTCATTCAGCCACCTAATTAATTTCAATCTGAACCATTTTAAACGAAAATAATAATACTATTTAAATGCTAATTGATTGCAATTTTTTTTTAAATTTTATGTTCGAAAAATATGTTTGCTCAACAACGTAAATAACGCAATGAATGTAGTTGAACTGTCAAAATGAAAGCCATTGCTACTAATAGTGTGTTCTACAATTACCCCGCATATACTTTATTAATTATAGGTATATGCGGGGTAATTGTAGAACACATTATTAGTGGCAATGGCTTTCATTATTAAAAAGTGCAATAATTTTTAAAGAACAATTCTGTGCAATTTTCAACACAATTTTAATTTTAATGTAACAATATCGATTGTATCTCATTCTCATCATAATCAGCGTATAATGTTCCCACTGCGGACTCAGGCCTCCTCTAGGTGAGAGGGAGTGGGCCGTAATCCACGACGCGGGCCCACTGCGGGTTGGTAGATGTCACCTCGTCTTTGATTTTATTGGTTCTAGGATCACGATGTTTTCCTTCACCGTTTCGAGAGCAGTGGTGATGAAAATAATAATTTATAAGTACCAAGTAAAGCGCCTGTCTGGGTTCGAACCCAAGACCTACAATTCGTAGGTCGCGGCCGTTACAATTTGGCCGCCACTGGTCTCTTTAACTCATACTCATAAGTTCTCAAATCTCGATTAGCAATTCCACACTCGACTACTTTTAAAATCGTATTTCTCTGTGTCCAATTTCAATTGTCCGAGAACATGAACTTCCGACATTGTTATTCTACCAAATGACCGACAAACATGCTGGAATGGAGTTTAAAGCTGTAAGCGGTGCACCGCAGAGGGGCAGGCAGCGAGCAAGCCTCTTTGTGTTTGCTTAGGACTCTTCCTTTTATGATATTTTCGTTTGCAATGGTCCTACAGTAGCTCTGTAATATAAATAACTCGTCGAGGAAAATCTTTTATTTAGTGTTTTTATTTCATTATTCTACTATGCCATTTTTTTTTGCAGATGGGAAATCATCAAAATAAATGACGCCTCCCGCTCTGGGTGGAGCGGAACGGAGTGTCAGACTCTTACTGACTAAAACCCACCCGTGTTCCTTCCTTAGCCCTTTATGTTCCGGGCCAGCGGTAACCCTTTCGGACAATCCCGCTGACCATAATCTAGCCCTCAGATTTATTTTTAACAGCCTGTTAATAAAAACATGTCACACTAGGCCCTTATATATGAAATTGGCGTTTTATATGGAGAAGGCATAACTATTTTTTTATGTAATTATACATTTAATCAATGAAAGTATGTACAGTCACGAGCACTAATATGTCAACACTTGGCAACTTTCAATGTCGATTTTTTCGTGAATTAACGAATGAAACGTTGAAATACGACACTTTACGCAAACCTATGGGTTCGAAAATACTTTGTTCGTAATAACATGAAATTTCATTCACAACTAAAGGAGAAAATCGTCTTTGACTATAGCCAAGTGTATACATACTTATGCTCGTGACTGTACCATTGTTATTTATGCACTGTCGCCATTTTATAGGTATATCATTGATTCCTTTGCTGAAAAAATGTGGGTTAATCGATAAAATCTTTGAAGGCGGTTTTGACAGCCTCATCGGATTAGGACTGGTCCTACAGTAGCTCCATAATAAAAATAACGCATTGAGGATAATCTTTCATTTCTGGCACTGATATTTAGTGTTTTTTTTATTATTATTTTATTGCGGGATTGATTGGTTCTGGATAAGATTCTTGGTTCGAAAGAAGTAAAGTGATTTTTTGTAATTTTCAATAGCTGTTGCTATTCTATTCACGTGTAGGTATAATATATGTTTCGGGTGTTTAAGGAGACTGACCCTGACGACGTGCCGACCTTTGTGGCAAAGGAGCTGCGGAAGCTGCCCCCCGTCACTTTTGACCACGTCGACGTCACCAGGCTGCTGAAGTATATTGTTACTCTGAAGGCGAGCCTGGCCGAGATGAAGTTCAAGCTGGACGCGTCTCAAAACACCATCAGTGAGTTGCGTGCCGATATGGTTGAATTACGCAATACTGTAGCGGTATGTAGGTCACCTGAGTTCGCATCTAAGGTGAACACTCGTCGCGGTGCAAACAACGCATCGCTGTCCAGTTTCGAGTCAGCGAAATTGGACTTGTCACCGGGCGCTGTTACTGCAAACGATGCATTACCGCGCCCCGCCGATACCACCTCTACCCCTGTAGAGGCGTCGTCACAAGTTAGCGCGGCAACACCTCGCCGTTCTTACTCAGCAGCCGCTGCACAACCTCCCATCCAACAAATGGAGCAGCAACCGAAGAAAGTTTTTGCCAAAAGTGCAAAGTCTATGGAAGGGGCATCAAGAAACCGCAATGGACCGGCTCCCAGCATCTTGGCTCCAGCCCCGAAGAAAGGGCAGGCAGACAAGGAGGGCTTTGTGACGGTGGAGTCGAAGCGTAAGAAGCCCACTTGCCGTAATCGATGTGGTACTGCACTGGCGGGACCAAATATGTTGCTGCGTCCTGCAACACGTACGTGTACGTATCCCGTTTGTTGCTGCGTCCTGCATACGTATCCCGTTTGCATCACTCCACGGTGGCTCAAGACATCGTGGAATACATCAGAAGCAAGACCAAGTGGACCTTGAGAGTAGAGAAGTTGGAATCGCGCCACAACATAAACTTCAAATCGTTTGTGGTGCGGGTTCCAACTCAGTACCTGGAAACCTTCATGAAGGAAGAGTTTTGGCCGAAAGGTGTCAGAGTGTGCCGAAACGTTTTCGTGGAAGGTTACGCGACACCACGCAGAGAGCAACACGACGCCGACACAGTCATCACTTCGTGCACAATAATAATTAATAGTTAGTTTTTATTAAAATATGTATGTTTAGGTTAAGGTATTTATCTATGGGCCTGCGATGCCCGAAATAAATGGATTATTATATTATTATTATATAGTTCGTGCCAATAGGAGAGTAGCAAATGGAGGAGAAACTTTTCGTCATTGCCTTTTTTTAACTATAAAGCAGACAGAAAAACGATACGAATACAAAAGTATCAATTACATCTCCAAAATTTTAAAGCGATTAACACATTTATTTTCGTACTACCTTTGATATGAAACAAAGTAATTTAAGCTATTCAACTATCTCATAAGTAAATGCTTGGCTAATGAAATGATATTATGAATGAAGAGTTGATTTAAATATTAGGAAATAATTATAATTTTCTTCTTATTGTGTCTTTGTCTTCATTTAATTTATGTATGTTACATCTCTGTAACAATATTATGACAAATAAATGGCCTAGTACTATTATTAAAGATATCAATTTGTAGCCGTTTCAACAAGATTAAGATATAGGTACCAGAACAATTTGAGTATAATCAAGGATGATGGTTGTACAAAAGCCTATTGTGCCCGGGCATAATCCGTCAAGCATTCCGTTTTATATGTACGGAATATGAATACCTTCGAACCGAAATAATTATCTTTTATTCGGGAGTGTACTTTGAGAATTATGCCGTAATTCTAAATAGCTTAGAATTTTGTTGGGAAGGTTTGTTTTTTGGGATAACATTCTTTGTTTAAATATGGTTGCCGACAATGTTGATAGGATGGTCCTGTATTTTTTATAGGATATAATAGCGAACCTAAAAATTTGCCGTTTTTGGTGGAACCTCCTCTTAATATCCTTGAAGTTATTGGGGTAGATATTCTCTTTGATTTATGGAGAATGAAGATAACATAAATTACAAGACAGATACATTGAGCCATTAAAGTGAGTCAGTTGTTTTGTGTAAAGAAAAAGGATTGTGTTAAACGGCACTAGCGTTGTTTCTGCTTTTCAGCTACGGTTTCAACACACTTTTCGTTGCCGCTGCGGCGCCGTGACACCGCCGTAAGAACGTTGCGACGCCGCCGCCAACGTCACGACTGCCCGTGTGATCGCCAGTGCGGCGAAATGATTTGCGGTGCGTCGCCGAACCGCAAAGATTTTGCCGAATCGCCGGGCACACAAGCAACTCGGGTGCCCGCCGATTCGTCTAAATCTTTGCGGTGCGGCGCCGGACCGCATCGTGTGGTTTGGCCCCAAGGGTCGAGCCACACGGTGCGGTGCGGCGCCGGACCGCAAAGATTTTGCCGAATCGGCGGGCACACAAGCAGCTCGGGTGCCCGCCGATTGGTCGAAATCTTTGCGATGCGGCGCCGCACCGCACCGTGTGACTCGACCCTTAGTATATTTTCCTAGAGAGCGTTTTTTGACAGTGTAAAGTCAAACCCCGCTGTAATTTTCATGACAGCTGTCACTGCGGCCGTCATGTAGCGGCCACCGCTCTTCTAGACACAGTGGCTTTACGACAACAACAATACGATCACCAATCCGTCTATTAAGCGCGAAACCAAAACCATATACACTACCTACCCCTGAAAATTCTTAGCAAAGCTGATAAGAACGTGCAGAATTTGTATGTAGGAGTGTGTTTATTTATTTTTGTAAAAGTAGACTTGCCGAGACGTGCTTTTAGACTGATTCGCGATTCCAGACTAGTCGTAGTCTAAGTGTGCAAATGTTAGCGGTAATCGAATGCGTCGTTTCACCGCGTCGGTATACGGCCACTTTGCGAACGGGTTTCATATTCGCAACATAGTAAAATTGTGACATCTCATACTCGAAACTTTTTAGGCCGTGCACAGAGTAAGTCATAACTGCTAATGAACCTTCGTTCTATGAACAGTTGCATAGTCAAATACAGAACCTGTTTTGCACAATATAGACCATCATAAGCAAAATTGCGGACACATTAGTTGTTAATTTTTTATGCATGCCATTTGGAAAGAACTGTAATAATACCCTTTTTTTTTTTTTTTTTTTTTTTTTTTTTTTTTTTTTTTTTTTTTTTTTTTTTTTGCGGATGGGAAATCATCAAATGACCCCTCCCGCTCTGGGTGGAGCGGAAGGGAGTGTCAGACTCTTACTGACTAAAACCCACCCGTGTTCCTTCCTTAGCCCTTTATGTTCCGGGCCAGCGGTAACCCTTTCGGACAATCCCGCTGACCTGTAATAATACCCTTTCGACAGATTTCGGTCACGGTGGCCAATCTCAACGGACATTAGCCCGTACGCAGCGCGCAGGACATATTATAGTGCACGTGTGTACGTAAAGACATGTGCGCTCACTGTTCCTTTACTCTGCAGGACCAACGGCTTTACGTGCTTTTCAGAAGCACGGGGTTATTAAATCGCCAACTTCCAAACTCCGTGCTGTTACTAAGAAATTCCTAATGGAAAACCCAATAACACTTTGTCCGACTTGGGAATCAAACCCAGGATCCCACGCTTAGCAGTCACGCTTGCAACCACCAGACCAACGGGGCAGTCCAAGAAGGGGAAAGAACTGTAGTCAACCTATGATCTACATTTGAATAATAATATATCATGATGATTGATGATAATGAATAAAATGTTGTGTTAGAATATGCTAACTTATAAAATTACATTCTGTATAAAACTATGTAAAGCTATATTACATTCTGACAAATAAACCAATTCTGATTCTCAATCTGAACAAATCTAACCAAAAAATCGAAAATCTCTTTTGCTCATTGTCATATTTGACTATAAGTAAGGGTCCAATGTCCGGTGGAGCAGACGAGTCCTGGAGTATATTGGCAAGCGTAGTGTGGGACGTCCCCCAGTTAGATGGACGGACGACCTAAAGAAGGTGGTGAGACAGACTGCATGCGGAAGTCAGAGGACAGGGTGTTGTGGTACAGCCTGGGAGAGGCCTATGTCCAGCAGTGGACTGCAATAGGCTGAGTTGGTTGAGGGGCCCTACTACGAAATTGGCATTGCTGAAACCTATATGTCAGATCTGCTTAGGTATGTTATAGGTGTGAGTATCCTAACTAATATTATAAATGCGAAAGTAAGTTTGTTGGTTACCTTTTCACGCCTAAACCACTGATCATCCTGAAATTTTGCATATACGTTGTCAGGTGTACAGAAACGGACATAGCTTTTTTTCGGGATGAAAGATGTTTTATCCCGAAAAAAAGCTGTTCCCGAGGAACACAACAATAACGTTATTATTATAATAGATGGCGCCACATGTCTTTCGTATCAAAATCAGGACAACCTCTGTCGGGTGAGCTAGTACAGAATACCTATACATTAAAACTAAACCAAAGGTAGAGCATCAACCTAGTAGGCGTAGCTTTAGATCGAAGTAGATAGGTGTAAATTGATAATATGATCAGTGGAAACTCATTAGCTAACCGAAACACGAACAACTCCGGGGCATTAGTTGATGCATTTACTGCAGCTAATGTAGGTTAGTGAATCAATCTATACGTTTCAGCAATATATAGAACCTTAGTATTAATACTATACGGTTCATTTATGCTTAAATCTACTTCCCCTTAATACTGAGAGCTCAGGATTGAGACTGATCAGTTAAGTCTCGAGTTAGCTATTGCTTCATTTCAGTATTCAGGGGTTACCTCAAAGAACACATAACATCACGCCAACATTCTTCGAAGGGTGAGGCAGAACTTAAACATAGCAAAATGGGGATCCTGTGTACACCCTCATTTTGTTATGTTTAAGTCCGATGTAATAGGGGGAGAACAAATAATTTATTTCAACAGTGGGAAAATCAAAATTTGATTTATAACAGTAGAAAAAGTAATTGTGCCTCATTAGTCACAGTTGAGCTCATTAGCTCTTATTTACCTGAATATTTAAATATTTTCTATTTCTATTTACAAGCAACTGTCGCAACTGTCGAGGAGTAGTCGGTCAGGAGTCAGAAAGTTTTAACGATTTTTCTGATCCAAAACGTATCCATACTAATATTATAAATTCGAAAGTAACTCTGTCTGTCTGTCTGTATGTTACCTTTTCACGCTTAAACCACAAAACAAATTTCGATAAAATTTGGCAGAGAGATAGATTGTATCCCGGGGAAGGACATACGATAGTTTTTATCCCGATATTCCCACGGGATCGACACTTATGCGGGTGAAACCGCGAGGTGCTGCTAGTATTCTTATAAAGAAGCGGGCAAGAAACTCCATAGTTATTCTATAAATCAAGTTTTACCTAACAATGTCACAGATTTATCTGTCTAGCCTTCCTTTGTGTAGGCTTCCGGTCTGGAGTCGAAGTGACTCGTATTTGGCATTGACTACCCGTTACTAGGGCAAAACGGCTTGCCTAAGGCTGGCACAGTTGCCAGGCTTTTGGGCTCGTGATTGTGACCCTCCTTAACGACTTTCTGTGAATATTTGTATGAAAACTGGGAGAGGCATTTCATGTGTAGCTTTTCGTGTCACGTTTTGAACCCCCCACCACCTGCCCCTGCACCTTGATGATGAAACATTGTTGTATCAACAAAACAGGTACGTGTCAAAATTGCACTTTTACCTGAGAATGACCTCAATAGAACAGGCGCATGGCTACGCTTGCCAAAGCCGGGGCGTGGATGGGTGATCATCCATTACATAATATAGGTGTGTACTATGCCAAATCGAATGCCAAATAATCGAATATCAATTGATCGACCACTATTAATCGAATGTCTAAATAAAGTGCTCGTGCCTCGGAAACCACGTTTAACCGTTGGTCGGTTCTTTTTAATTTTTATTTCATCGTGTTTACATAGGTACCCTTCACGACTGTAGAGTTTCGCTATCTAATTTAAATTGACCATGTATATTGTATCTTATTACCCAGTAACTGGGTTGTGGAGATCAGAGAGGAAGTCGCTCCATGTAAAATACTGGTATTCAGCTGCATCCGGTTAGACTGGAAGCCGACCCCAACATAGTTGGGAAAAGGCTAGGCAGCTGATGACACAATAATTACTAACCAACGCAAAGTGAAAACGTCCAAATACATAAATCTTTACCTCTCACTATAACGTGATTTTATCAATTTTCCATCTAATATTTCAAGATCATCCTAGTATTCCGTGTGAGTGCCATATTAGCCGGAGTTCGAATGTTTGTAACGGTTTCCAGTCTCGCGTGCTGCTTTGTGCCGTGTCGATCGAACTTTCATTGTGTGATGGCGTTTTACACTGTTATAGATCGGTAAACCTTGTGGCTATATTTTTAATAGTATTTCTGTACTAAATATCGATATAATAATAAACTGCGGGATATCCTTGGGTGCACTTGCATAATGCATTCAGGGATAGGTAATTGTCGGTTGGTGCCGCATTTCATAAAAATTTCCTAAGGGGCCTTCTATGAGTTGGCTTCGACCCTCGTAAGCCTTCCAAAGGACCGGGGACCACATGGTCCCGAGATATGTAAAAAAATAAAAATAAATTATAAAAAGAATCCTTCATTTCGACCAAAGGGACCATAATAGGTAATAGCAAATACGGGCTGGTTTCCGCAACTCCACGACAATGCGCGTATTTTGGACCATAGGAGGCACAAAATAGAAAGGCTTTTCAGGTCTCATAAATGAACATGTTACAGACTTCAATTGTTCGTGAACCATACACAGGTACTGGCAATCAAACCTCAGGATGCTGCTGGAGCTAGCCGGAACCCTGCGCATCAGGAATGTGCATCGTTTTCGCATAGTGAAATAGAAACAGTCTACCTGCGACTCGACGAACATCCCTAAAAAAACGATTCTATTCCAAATATCTACCATTTCATCATTATTTACCATTCGTTATGTGTTATAACAATGTTATTACCAATGTTTATTTATTTTTATTGCAAAAATAAATAAACATTGGTGCGATAATAACGTAAAACAACTGTTAGACACCTAACATGATGCAACACTATCACTTATTATACAGTAGGTCGACTAGAGAGCAATAAATGATTTGTTTATTTTCTACTAGCAGGCATGCGGTAGCAGTTAAATGTTTGAATTGCCATTAATGTAAGTAAACATAAAATGTATGAGCCAGCTCTTTCCCATTATTTTAAATGTACCTGAGTTTTAAAACGCTTGCAAGCGTCTACCAATATGGAGTGAAGTAGGTAATGCTCGTGAGGTGTGGTTATTGGCTCCGCCGGCGCAAGTTTCAAGTTTCATCGAACTCACGTAATATTGTCTCGGAGTGGCCGCAATACATTTACTACTGAAATTCCTCTCAGCTTAATAGCCAGCCGGAGGTTTCTCTTCTATAATACGTAAATAATCGTCAAGAACACTCCATAACTTTGTAATTGCTTTTTACCTCGGTGGGCGCGTGCTTTTAGCCAGATTGCTTATTTTGTTAATGAACTTCGGTGCCCGAAACTTTTTGGTTTCGTTTCTTTAATAGCTTAAAATTATCTCTTAAATGTAATGAAATGATTACACAAGTCAGCGCGCAATGGAAAAGTTTGTTTATTGTTAATGTTTTGACCATGTTTATTTGAGAATACATTCTCAACTTGAACACAAAGGCTTTACAAAGTCCTTCTGCTCAAGTTTTATAAATGTTTTACGCATCACTCGAGGCAGAGGAAAGCTTACAAGCTTGGAGTTCGATATCTCGCTGTACGTTTAAGTATAATTGTTAAAAAGTTAGCGCATTTGATATCACTTATACGGTGTTGCTCAGCAAAAGTGTGTATTCCAAAGTTTGATCGAAAAATGTTGTCGCGCTATGATTCAAAGAGTCAGGTAACATTTCGGACATGTAAAGGCGCGGCGTACAAAAGAATTTCAATTTGGTACCGTATCGCGCAACCCTTTTCAACTTTACAAAGTAATTTCCTGACGCGAAATTGATTTGTTGACTTCGTGGTTTTTGTTTGGTGTGGCGACTGCGGTTTAATTAAAACGAAAAAATCTTGCCTTGAAGTAATTCTGCTTCTAATAGGTGTCCCGCAGGTAAAACGATTCACTGCCCAATTATTTCATGCCCAAACTCTCCCCCGAGTGATATTGTTTATCCTTACTTTCCAATTCTAATTGCGTCCCGCTTTACATAAATATCGGCAAACTTTGAAGTCTGATGACAAAGCGTTGGAAATACAAACATCGATTTGTCAAACAGTTTCGATATAGAATTACTTCTTCAAAATGCCGCCGAGGATAATTTAATATATTAACATCTCGACGTGGAAACTCGAGCCGAGTGACGTTAATATGACAAATAATTTCCTTCAAGCCTACCTCCGGCGTGGGAGGAAATGCGTTGAATATGGTAATCATTTCCCATGTGCCTTGCTCGTACAGTCGTACCAGACTTGCCTACCGCCACTTTAAACTTAGAAATACTTCAGCATTTCAATAACTTGAGTCTCGGAATGTTGTCAGCGTCGACGGTTAGCTGGAGCTGTTGAAACATGTTCTGTACTCGCTAATGAATGAGGATATTTTTTCTTTTGAAAGAGTAATTTCTAGTGGCTTTAACTTGTGTGGCGTTGGGACGAAGTTGACACGGAGCTATTTATTATAAGTATATTACCTATGTTATGTTGCTGAGTTTGGATAAATAGCAGAGGTTGTTTAGACGGCTAGTTCTTTCATTTTGTTAAGTTAGGTACCTAATTGAGGATTCAGAAAGTTTCCGACTGTTTGAAGTCATGCTATTTTTTTACATAAACCCATGAATTCGTTACAAGTTTCAGGGCTATAATTCAACCGTTTCGTTTTTCCTGTTCACGTGAAATGTGTGGAGTTATCTGCGTACATCAGTGCACGTTTATAACGTGTTTTCGTCACGCTGTCCCTAGGGAGCGATGTGAACTTGGGTTGTCTCTCGATCGCGCGATGTCGTGCTATATCTCGCGGGCTTTTGCTGATGCTGTGCTGCATTCCCATGGATACTGTTATGGTTATAAAAATATGTTTTCAATTCTCATGCTCTAAACGTTCGTCTTGGATTGGATTGATTGGTTTTTTAGCACAGACAAAAAAAATAACAGACAGAAAAATCCTTCACCAACGGGATTTGATACGATTAACTTAACAGTTAACTGTCCATTATGATTCATAATGTTATCCTTTTATGATTCTGCCAAAGTGGCCTTTTTAGGCCACTTTGGCAGAAGCACTAGACTTCGGGCTGCTATTGAGAAATTCCAGATGGAAAAACGTAGTGGTTGCGATCACTAGACCAACGAGGTCGTTTACGACAACGACATTGCAAAAATGCCTCCAACATAATAGGTATTTACATACATACGTATGGCCGACTTTATACGCAGTCTGTAGACCCCGCAGTTCCAAAGTCAGTACACATTCTAAGTTTTGGCAATGATCGTGCGTATTCTTATGTTTTACTAGAGGAAACGGTCCTAAGTGAGTCCGAACTGAAGGATACAATGCGTATCCCCGTTTTATCGAAATCCGTCCGTACCATTCGATTTCCGTTACAAATAATACACAAAAAATCATTATTTACACATGTCGGATTCAAATAAGAATAAAAATAGCGAATATCTCTTTAGGCGGGCTTGTGTTTTTGTTTTCCCTCGAGTGAAATTGAAGGCAAACGTGAAACAGACGCATTTTATTGTATCTGCTTATACAAAGTTAGCGTGACAATACATTTCTATCGGTGTGGGAATATCCCCCTTTATACTGATGGCCAAGTAAAGTTTACGCTTTCACGGGTTCTAGTCTTGTTGAGAAGCGAATTCCTGTGGGGGGCCATAACTAAAGATTAGACCAATTTGGGGTAATATGGGGCTCGTGTGTGACCCATTTAAGGGTGGGACGTAGTAAATGGTTTTCTGAACATCGTCCCTGTGTCTTGGGAGCTAAGAATGTGTTTAGCTAATGTGTGTCTTCGACACCTTGTCTGATGAGGAGTATGTCGTGAATATATTATAATGACAATATTGACTTCTTCCCAGCTAAAACCACTAGGAAGTGATGAAGGGCAAGTGTTTTGGGGAACTGTCTTTTGCTAACACAGCATGTATCAGAAAGGTTGGTCTCACGGAGAAAGTTCTATAGTTTGTCGATTTGTACCACACCAAATATATACAAGATGTTGTGGATATTTTGTTGAAGTATAGCAAAAACAAATCGATCCTACTACTATAACAGTCTTTCTCATTCTAACTCATAAATGATTTATGTAATTTTGTGGTTCAAAAAGTGCTGATTGTGAGCCTCATCTGAATATGTGACTTTTGATTTGAATGCATTTTTAGGGTTCCGTATTTCAAAAAGAAAAATCGGAACTCTTATTATATGACAACTTCGCTCTCCGTCCTTCTGTCAGTCTGCCAAGACACTTTTTCTCGGGAACACTTGAAATTAATATAAAATATGTTTGTCGACTGTTCCTTGGAGCTATAAAAAAATCAAGCTTCTAAGTCAACACAATAAAACAACAGTCATTTATGAGACTTATTTTGATACTCGCAAATAAATCAAAACCATTGATAGGGTAGGTACTTCTCGTTGACCTAGAATCATGAAAGGCAGGAAGCAAGGTCTCACACCATAAGTAAAGAAAAAGTTAATTTGCAGTTTTATCGCATAATAATGTTTGTTTGCGATTACATTTGCAGTTTCAGAATTGATCGTGACATATAGGTATCGATTTATGGGAAAACATTTTTTCAAAAACAAAGTTAAGTTTGTTCTTGGGATAAATTCATCCCAGCTACTGAACCCTTTTTTTTGGGTTGGAAATCATCAAATGACCCTCCCTCCCGCTCTGGGCGGAGCGGAAGGGAGTGTCAGACTCTTACTCACTAAAACCCATCCGTGTTCTTTCAGTTGCCTGTGCCAGGGGCCACGGTACCTCTTTCGAACAACCCGCGACCCTGGCGGGCATCGGCCCTAGCGGACCCCGTCAGTTGGTGCTGATATCTCCTTGAGGCGCGCGTGGAACACAACGCGCCGTCGACCCGGGCCTGGTCCTTACCGGACGGCGAGCTGCCCATTGCTCGCCGACCGCAAGCCTGCGCCTACGGTGGCCGGGAATCGGCTATCGATTCCCGACGCCCAGGGCGTCTCCTGCGGCGGCTAGGGGCGTGAGGGCGCAAGGATTGCCTCTCCCTCACGCGCTCCGCCTCCTCCTTCGCGAGCATCACTGCTTCGCAGAAGGAGGCGATAGCCTCCCATGCACTCTCGCTCCGTACCATGGCCCGGACTAGGGCCGGACGCGAGAGATCGCCGCCGCCGACACGCCGTGAGGACATAAATATTGATACCGTACGGTTCGTAATAAACTTCTTCCTATCTGAATTAAAAGTGAAGTGATTCTGGTTTGGACAATGTCAGTATTTCAGACAGCCGCGCGTCGCACGGAATCTCCCCGGCCTGTTCCTTACGTTTATTGTTTGTGTTTTTTCTTAGCGTCACGTTTTACCGTCAACAAACGTATTTACTTTATTTTTTTTTTGTTTTAAGCCTTCAACAACTGGTGAGCTCCAATCATTATTACCCTTATTCCTACATATCCATTTCAGATGTTTGCTCATCGTTATAGATATTTCATTGTGACTTTCTAAAATCACCGCTGTATGTACGCGAACCGACGCAGAAGTCTTTATAGATACTTTATCACTTATCCCACCAATTTACATACGAAAATCTGTGCCAAATATCATTGCTAGAAATAAAGAGATCTGTAGGAGAAACAAGGTAACCGACATAGCCCGAAGAATTATTGCCAAACTCAAGTGGCAGTGGGCAGGGCACATTGCTCGCAGAACAGACGGCCGATGGGACCGAAAGGTTCTGGAGTAGCGACATTACCGTAAGACGTAGCGTTGGAAGGCCTCACACAAGGTGGACCGACGATCAGGTGGAGGCCACAGGAATCCGCTGGATGCGAGAAGCACAGGCGGTCGAAGTGACGGTGCTTGAGAGAGGCCTTTGTCCAGCAGTGGACGTTTTTTGGCTGAAAGGATGATGATGATGAACATTGCTAATCGAACTGAATTTCTAGTATTATCCTACACAATATTTTATAAAACCATCACTAATACCTAGTACTCAAAATATTTTACAACACGCTCAAGCAGTAGATGCGAAAAGTCAGTTTCAGTGAAACCACAATAGCTCATTTACCAGCTTGAAAATCTCTTAGGAATATTAGTGAACCCACCTCGAAGCTGTGTACGTACCATGTTGTAGCATTACGTCCCAGATATCTAAGTTGCATGAAAAGAAAATGTGCAGTTTTGAGTTCTGAAACATTTTCCAGCTCAATAATATACTCGTTCGCCGCTGATTGCGTTTGTTGCATGCGAATTTGGACTTTGAGGTTTGAAGCTACAGTTCAGAATGTGTTTTTGCTTGTAGGATATAAGACAAAAGGGTAATGACTGCCGGCAGTGAGACCATCTGTTGGCCTCCATAGACATTAGGGCGCGTTCTTGCAAGGCTCTCGGCGGCGGGCGCCACACCGGGAAGCCAGAAATGTACGTCTTTTGAATGTGTTTGATCGTAACAGAAGAATTTTACTTTTAATAACTTTCGTTCCGAGTTCTTACGTGATCTTCGTACGATTGATGTATTTTCGTGTTTTTGAAGATTAGATTTATAAACTTTTTGGGAACTTTCTGATCGATGTTTAAATGTAAAATCTTTTTGCTGTTTGAACCTAATTAAAATTTGTGATAAGTAGGTACTACGTACTTACAGGTACGGTAAAAAGCGCTGCAACATTTTCTCAAAATTTCTGAGATTGCTGGTAAACCTGTAATTGGCGACTGTGTAAGACCGAGACTTTTGTGATCTATAGTACTTAAGATAAACTATACATAGAAGCTGTTGGTGTTAAACAATAGTTTCAGCTAAGTACCATCTTTATTTCTTCTAAAACAACGTTACAAAAAGATGTTCAGCGACCGAGATAAGATATCCGCATCTCTAGTGTGTCATCAAATTCAGTGCCACGTTAAAATAAGCTCGAGCCTACAGAAAACTCAGTGTGGCGTGCAAGCAAATATCCTGGGAGGCAATTGAACAAATTCTCCGGGTGTACCGGGACCCTATCGGACCGCAATGTCAGTTATTATATCTGTTATCTCCCCTAGTCCATTACGACGGCCGAGGCGACGGCCGGCGACGCGACGCGACGCGACGCGATATCAACATCGGAGGACGTTCTTACGCATCGCGACGTCCAAAGACGTCCATTGTTGGAGACGTTTTGTGTTGTGTCATTTTTACGAATTTGAATGTTGAGGTTTTGTTATAGGGATCTTTGTGAAGTTGAGATTTTACGGAGTCATTGTAAATGAATGTAGATAATGATGTAAATGAATAAAAAATACGCACACATACTTTTAGTTTGGTTTTTAAATTATGTAGGTGACTTAAATCAAAAAACGGTGAAGGAAAACATCGTGAGGTAACCAGCATGTCCTAGAACCAAAAAAATCAAAGACTTCTGATATCCACCAACCCGCACTTGGCCCGTGTGGTGGATTATAACCCTTTCCCTATCACAGAGAAGAGGCATATTATGTGTCCCAGCCGTAGGAAGATTATAGGATTATGAGAGAGTTATGAGAAGACTTAAATTTTAAAACTTTTAAAATTAAGTTAATTAACTACAAATACAATAAAATACAAAAGTATTCATAAAAAAATATTTAAAGCATTTTCAAAGTCGTCAGAAAATACACAGATGCAAAATTCAAATTCACGCATACCTACCGAATTAAACGTAGGTAGGTACTTCATTTATTTTTGTTGACGTAGGTTAGTTGTAGATCCTTATGGCAGTGCGATAAAACTGTGGATTAAGAATAGCTATATAAAACAGCATTAATATTTTATGACCACCAGCTTCGGCTAGCTTCAGCAATATAGATTAAACTATTCAAGGTTCGAAGCGTATCTCTATAATTAATCTAAACGAATCGCCAATCGATAGCGAGTCGTGGGAGCGACCGCTTGATGTTTAATAACAACAGCGATTCGCCATTCGGCCTGTAAGTGATCGGCTGTAAGCTCCGAGATCGGGCGAGCTCGAGCAAAGCCTTCAAATCAAACAAGTGTTCGGTAGGTCGGTACACCCGGCCGGTTATCTGATTCCCTGATTCTCCCATCCGACCCGAATCCCCTCAGCGATGGGATCGTTCTCAATTAGAGATAAGACCATGAATATTTTGAGCGATCATTGTAGATGACAATTTGATTATTTATTGTTTGCAGATTTTTTGTAGCTTCTGTGCTAATATTTTCACTAAGAAATTGACTTGTAAGCGGGGTCAAAAGCTGGTAAGGATTGAAAAATATGGCGCGTTATGGTTCAAAACATGAAGAAACGCAGAAAGGAGTCTGTGTCGGATAACGTTATCAGATAAAGAGTGTCTATTACATTCTACATTTATTATTCTTTTAGTCTGTATAATAGGCTATTTGACAATGTAAAAAATAAGGCCATAATTATTGACACTCGTATAGATTATCGCTTTTAAAATCGATTTGCATTAATTTTTACTACAAAACAATGTATTATTTATAAAAAAAAAAACGAAAAAACTTCATCTTTTTAAATCTGGCGCCGCGTAATCGAAAACGGTCTGGATTGGCTGAACTTAAGATGACGTCATGATTTAGTAAATTTCTGTCTATCGTTGACAGAACAGATGACTTTTGTCTAGTATCTCGACCGTTTCAACGTTTGTTTACGTGAATCGTGACGTCACGACGCCATATTGTTAAAGATAGCGTTTTGGCGGCTTATTTAAACAGTACATTTTTATTTACTATTTTTTAAAAGAAATACATTATGCAATTTGAAGTAATAGGTTTTTGTGGGCTCGTTAGACACCATTAAATAATCTGAGATGTTTATCAGAAACCAGTCAAATAGCCTATTATATTTTTTTTTGAAAAACATTCGCACTCCTTCACAGACGCCATTATATTAAAAAAAAAAAGATAATATTCAAAGATAATATTTTTATATTTAAGAGGAAATACGGGTGGTCGTTTCTCCATAGAAACGCTCTCGCCTGTTTTATTTCTGGATAAAGCAATGATTTTTTTACAGAATAATAAATATTAACTACTTGTATATCCCTATGTTTTCCTCTTTGACGATACATTATTTTTATAAGCACTAGAACCCTCAAAAAATGCCGATTTAAGCCGCTGTCAACAGAGGCCTACTGTACAAATTTGACAACTATTAATGAAAAAAGAAAAACATAGGGAGACAGTATATATCCTTCTTATTCAGTTTATGAAATATCTTTTAAATTGGTCCAATATTGGAGGAGGAAATAGGCGAGAGCCAAAACTCGAATTATGACTTTTTACTTAGGCTTTTTCAAAAGTCTTAAGTATTAAGACTCCAAATAACATTGCAAAAAATACGATCACAATTTCTGCCTACCAACGAGTTTCAGCAATGAAATTATAAGACTTCCTCCATGTTTTAGTGTTGAGGATAAATATTTATCTATTCAGCTAAGTATGTATTTCCACGATATAATGTAAGTTACTTGTCGGGTTTATTGTATATCCTCCAGAATAGTGTGACTTCCACTGGAATATTCAAATATGTTAATACGCTTTCTTATTTAGTTGATACGAGTGTTGATATTCTTTGTGTGCCTGAGAGATGGCACAATAAAAGATAATATTTTTAGCGGAATAACTGCGGCAAAAACGCCGCGAAAATTCCGTGTAGAATTTGGGCAAAGAACGAACACGAGTTTGATTTTTACCTGGGGTCTAAAAAGGCCACTTTGGCATAATCATAAAAGGATAACATTATGAATTATAATATGGCGAAGACAGTCCGTGTTTTTCTTTTTTTCGCTGCACTACGTAGGTATAATCAAAGAGATTGGGATTGGATTTGGATTGGATTGATTGGTATTTTAGCACAGACAAAAAAAAATAACTGAAAAATCCTTCACCAACGGGATTTTTCATACGATTAACTTAACAGTTAACTGTCCATTATGATTCATAATGTTATCATTTTATGATTCTGCCAAAATTGCCTTTTCAGGCCCCCAGGAATTCTGTGTTTTTAAATAAATGTTGAAAATGGTGTTGTGTAACCTGACAGCTTAATTAAATTAACAAGTTAAATCAAAACAGTGCCAACAAATTACAATTATGTCCGTGGAAACAAAATAATTGCTTGACAAATGATACCTACCACTATAGCAATTTCAAACAATCTACTATTAAAACAAGTGTTAACTATAATTATAACAACTGTTAACTTTAATTGAATACTAATTGCTTGACATTACAGCTGAAAGACATACAAGAGACATTGTTATCATATTTACAGGATAATATTATTAAACGAGAATTATTTTTAGTATCCATATCTTCTCTCTTCTCTACTATATAAAAGGAGAAACTGACTGACTGACTGACTGACTGACATATCAACGCACAGCCGAAACTACTGGGTCTAGGAATGTGGAATTTTGCACACGGCTTCCTTTTATAATGTAGGGGAGCACTAAGAAGGGGTTTTTGGAAATTCAACCTTTAAGGGGGTGAAAAGGGGGGATTTCGTTTGAATGAAAAATTTTATTCCTTGAGTTAATAAACTTGAAACTTGGCAGGAATATTTATCTAAGTAAATTATGAAGTTTGGCAATTTTTGTTTTTCTAAACTACCCCCTAAAGAGGGATTGGGGGGTGTCAAAATTTGTATGGAACAATTTTAACGGGCTGTCCGATTAACTCGAAACTCAGTATTTATACTTAAGACTAAAAATAGAGAATAACGTGTATCAGGGTTTTTCGAAAATGTACCCCTAACGGGGTGAAAAGGGGTAGGTAATTTTACAGGGGAGGATTTTATTGCGTGGCTTGATTTACTCGAAAATTGGTAAAATAATCTTTGAGTCAAGTAATGAACACATCACAAACTATTTTTCGAAATTCCACCCCTGTGGGGGTGAAAAGCGGGGATACAGTTTATATGAAAAATCTTATTCATTTGGTTAATAAACTTGAAACTTGGCACGAATACTTATCTAAGTAAATTATGAAGATTGGCACTTTTTGTTTTTTTAAACTACCCCCTAAAAGGGGGGGATTGGGGGTGTCAAAATTTGTATGGAAGAATTTTAACGCGCGGTCCGACTAATTCGAAACTCGGTATTTATACTTAAGACCAAAAATAAAGAATAACATGTACTTATCAGGGTTTTTCGAAAATCTACCCCTAACGGGCTACAAAGGTGTAGTTAATATTACGGGGAGGATTTTACTGCGTGGCTTGATTAAGTCGAAAACTGGTATCAATAAATCTTCGAGTCAAGGAATAAACACATCCTTAACGATTTTTCGAAATTCCACCCCTGTGTGGGGGTGGGGGGGTAAGCAAGGATACAGTTTATATGAAAACCTTATTCATTTGGTTAATGAATTTAAAACTAAAGGGAGATTGGGGGTGTAAAATTTTGCAAGTAGCCGAGTCCATTTAGGATTGCTATCGACACGCTAAGAAGAAGAATGGGTTGATTTTACTGCTTGCTTTCATTAACTCGAAAATGAGTAGGTATCGGTCTTTGAGTCAAGTTATGGACACGTCATCCCAAACGATTTTTCAAAAATCCACCCTTGTGGGAGTGAAAAGCGGGGATCCTGTTTATTTGAAAAATCTGATACCGTTGATCTACAAACTTAATAATTGGCTCGAATACTTATTAATCTAAATAAATGATAAAGATCATAAACATACATACCTATTCGAAATTTTGAGAGGAAAGTACGAAATACACGCGGACGAAGTCGCGGGCAAAGTGCTAGTATTAGAATATTATAAATGCGAAAGTGTGTCTGTCTGTCTGTTACCTCTTCACTCTTAAACCCCTGAACGGATTTCGATGAAATTGGGTAGAGAGATTGTTTGGGTCCCAGGACAGGACATAGAATCGTTTTTATCTTGATACTAGCTTCTGCCCGCGACTTCGTCCGCGTGAAATTTCTTGTACCCCCACCCCGTCGCGGCGCAACACTTCGTATTCGCTTACCGTTCACTCTGAGTTTTTTTCTTTTTGCTCGGCTCCTAAGGGTCATAACGTGATGTTAAATAGCCTATAGCCTTCCTCAAGAATTGGGCTATCAAATGCAAACAGATTTTTTTCAAATCTGACCGGTATTTCCAGAGATTATCGCGTTCAAACAAACAAACTCTTCAGCTTTATTATTAGTATTAGTATAGATAAAAAACTCTATGGCCCATAACTCCATAATAGGTACCAACTCTTAACATCTTACACACGTGATAACTTTTAAACGAAATATCCGATTGAGATGAAACAAAAAGTATTTTACTTCTTCATAAATACTCTTGATAACATAATGCTTAATTTCGATAAAGATTAATATTACGATACATATTTAACGTAGTTTTTTTTTCTTCAGACGATTTAATAATTATTTTGAACACAAAATCGGTTATTGTGATTAAACCATGATAGCTAGATATATGTTCTCGCGGACTTTTTTGTAGGTCTTAATGGGCTCTACAAACTCGTAGTACATCATTGTGGGATTGAATGATAAGGTGGCAACACAAGATAGGACGGATGTGAGAAGATAGGATGGCAACACAGTGGACGGAAGAGAAAAAAAAGATGGACGACGAATAAAAGATGTGCGTGATCGGAACAAGTAAAATTGATTAAAAATATAGAAGTGTTTCAAGAAGTTTTGGCTTTTAATTCACAACGATCCCCACATTTGGGGGCTCGTCCGGGATCGAAAAGTGAATAAAAAGTCAAGTAATAGCTGGCGGACTGTCGGGTGTGAAATTTTTCCGTTGAAGACGAAACACGTGGAAGACGTTTGAAGACGAAAAAAGACGGACGGAAAGATATTTTACGACGCATCACCACAATGACATCGCCAGCAAAGACGAAGCAAGCTGAAGCGGCTGCAAGCTTAAATTCCACGTTCCAAATGAGCGCGGAATTACTGCCAAAATTCAGCGGGTGCGACAGCACGTACCCAGTGACGCGATGGGTAGAAGACGTCGAGAGCAGCACCGTGATTTACGGATGGTCTCCTCTCCAGCAGCTATTGGTGGCACAACGGGCGCTTACCGGCACAGCGGGACTATGGCTACGAGCGGAGCGACCGTACAAGTGCTGGGACGATTTAAAAACCGCTATAAGCAAGGAATTTCCAGACACAGTAGACGTAAAAGCAATCCATGAGATGATGAGCAACAGGAAGAAACAAAAGAATGAATCTTGCATGGATTACCTACTAGTGATGAAAGAAATGGGTAAACGGGGTAAAATGCCGGATTATGTCGCGATCCAATACGTAGTCGACGGCATAGTGGACTCCGAAGTGTACAAAGCGATGCTATACGGCATAAGAACGTACCCCGACCTTAAAGAAAAATTAAAAATTTATGAGACAATCAGAGGAAAAATTGACAAAGAAAAACGTGAGAACAGGCAGCCATCATCTAAAAAGTCAACACAACCAAGATGCTACAACTGTGGGGAGCTCGATCATGTATCGTCAGAGTGCCCTAATAAAACGCGAGGCAAGAAGTGCTTCAGATGTAATGAGTTCGGACACGTAGCTACAGCCTGTAAGAAGGAAAAATCATCATCGACGCCATCATCGAATAATTCATCAAAAAATAACAAGCAGGGCTCCCAGCAGAGCCAACCGAAGGAAAAAGAAACGTTTTTTAATAGTGCCGCAGATGGCAGCACTATGCACGATGATTTGCAACGAGATGAAGTTGGCAACTTGCAAAATGACAACCAAGCGCTGATTGGTTCATCTGGCAATGGCGGACAACATGGCGGATGTGAAGAAAATATAGGTCAAACATGTCAACGAGACGTTTGCAATGTAATTGTAAACAAGAACGAGTTAAAGAAAATGACGAAAAAACCGATGAAGGAAATTAAGTTACAAAATGGACTACTCGTCACGGCATTAATCGACAGTGGAAGTGATGTGAACTTAATATCTAACGAGTGTTATGTGCAGTTAGGATTACCGAAATGTGATAAAAACAATATCATTACGATGTCAGGCTTAGGATCGTCCAAAGTGTTTTCAATAGGATATGTTACCACTTTAATCGAGATTGACAATCATAGATATTTTAACGTAGGATTTCATATTGTACCGCAGACGTGTATGCCGTTTAAAGTAATTATTGGTCAGGATTTTTTAAAGAATGTAATATGTGTGTTGAATGGAAGCTTAGTGTGGATGAAGCCGATTGATGAAGAATGGTTAGGTAACTTAAACTGTTTTCCGTGTGTTTCAGATTGTATGGGTTATATTGGTAGTCAACAACTCAAGGGTCAAATTATTTCCTGTATTGAAAGTTACCAACCAAAACAAATAAAAGAAGTTCCAATTGAAGTGAAGATAGTGCTACGGGATGACATCCCTGTCGCTCAACGTCCACGTCGGATCTCGTTTGCAGAGCGGGATGAAGTGGATAAACAGGTAGCAGAGTGGTTGGCAAATGGAATAATCAGGGTAAGTTATTCAGATTATGCTAGTCCTCTGGTCCTGGTACGTAAGAAGGATGGATCCACCCGTATCTGCGTGGATTATAGGCAGCTCAATAAGAAAATGGTAAAAGACGAATTTCCTCTGCCGCTGATAGAAGACTACATTGATAGACTGTCAGAAGCTAAAGTTTTCAGCGTGTTAGACTTAAAAAATGGATTTTTTCATTTAAAAGTAAGCGAAGACAGTGTGAAGTATACATCTTTTGTGACTCATAATGGTCAATACGAATTTTTAAGAGCACCTTTTGGTCTGTCCATATGTCCCAAATATTTTATGCGTTATATCAGTTATGCGTTTAGAGATTTGATATCACAAGGGAAAATTATGATTTTTATAGACGATATATTAATTCCTGCAGAAGATGAATGCCAAGCTGTAGAAAGACTGAAAGAGGTACTGGAAGTAGCATCACAGTATGGAATGCAGTTTAGCTGGAAAAAAGCTTACCTGGTGTGCCGAAGCATTACTTACCTCGGACATGTGATTGAAGATGGGAAGGCGAGACCTTCCAATGAAAAGACTGAAGCGGTAATGAAGTTTCCAGAACCAAAGACGGTAAAGCAGTTACATAGTTTTGTAGGTTTAGCATCATACTTTAGAAAATACATTCAAGATTTTGCATTGATAGTTAGTCCTCTAACCAATTTGTTAAAGAAAGATTCAGACTTTAAATTTAATGAACAAGAGCGTAGCATTTAATGAGATTAAGAAAAAGTTAGCAAGTGACCCGGTATTAAAAATATTTAATCCGAAACTGTACACAGAGTTACACACAGATGCTTCCTGTGTTGGTTATGCAGCTATTCTTATGCAGCGTAGCAACGATGATCAGCAGTTACACCCTGTGTATTATATGAGTCGAAAGACAACAGATGCAGAGTCTAGGTACACAAGCTATGAACTTGAGGCGTTAGCAATCATTGAAAGTATTAAAAAGTTTAGACACTATTTATTTGGAAGACATTTCAAGATTATAACTGATTGTAGAGCGTTTCAGATGACATTAAATAAAAAAGACTTGGGAATGTCAACTAGAGTAGCCAGGAGGATATTATTTCTACAAGATTTTGATTTCACCATAGAACATAGAGAAGGATCTAGAATGAGACATTCTGATGCTCTAAGCCGGAACCCTTATGTTGCAGTTGTTGATGAGTTATTTGACAGTTTACGAAAAGCTCAGCAAGCTGATGAAGGTTTGAGAGCAATTATGAATATCTTACAGACTATGCCGTATGAAGATTACTGGTTAGACAATGGTCTTGTTTATAAAGGAGATGACAAGAAGCTGGTGATACCAAGAACTATGGAAGACGAAATAATAAAAAGAGTTCACCAAAATGGTCATTTCTCTAAGAAGAAGATGTTGGAATTGATCAATAAAGATTATTTTATAAAAAATGCAAGTAAAAAAGTTGAAGATTTTATAGTAACCTGTATACCCTGTTTACTAGCAACTAAGAAGCAAGGAAAGCAAGAAGGTTTCCTGAACCCTATCGAGAAGGAAAGTTCACCAATGCATACTATACACCTTGACCATATTGGTCCGATGACGGAAACAAAGAAGAGGTATAATCACATACTTGTTATTGTAGATGCATTTACGAAATTCGTGTGGCTTTTCCCCACGAAGAGTACCACCAGCGGTGAAACCATGGAGAAACTGAAGATACACCAGCAGACGTTTGGAAACCCACAAAGGATTATTACAGACAAGGGTACTGCCTATACCAGTCACGAATTTAAGGAATATTGCGAGAGTGAAAACATACAACATTTGCTGATAACAACAGGAGTTCCCCGTGGCAATGGGCAGGTGGAAAGGATTAATGGTATTATTAAGCCGACTCTTACAAAGCTATGTGCAGAAGACACGTCAGTATGGTACAAACACATAAGCAAGTTGCAACGGGCAATTAACAGTACTTTTCAGAGAAGTATCAATACCAGTCCATTCGAGTTACTTACAGGTGTTAAGATGAAAGTTAAAGAAGATATTACTCTAATCGAATTATTGCAACAGGAAAGTTTAGAGCAGTTCAATTCAGAACGAGAAGAATTAAGAAATAAGGCAAAGGAACAAATAATTAAAATTCAGGAAGAAAACAGGAAAACATATAACAATAAAAGAAAGGAAAGTACGAAATATAAAGAAGGGGATCGTGTAGCAATACGAAGAACACAGTTTGGTCCAGGACTTAAACTGAAACCACAATTCCTAGGACCTTATAAGGTCACTAAGGTCAAGCGTAACGACCGCTATGACGTGGAAAAGGATGAAATCACTGCTGAAGGACCCTTCAAAACTTCATGTTCAGCAGACGGTATGAAGAAATGGCCAGACAATGTATAAGTGAGTATAAGACGATTGTTAGTGGTAGGTAAGATCGAATGAGTGAGAAGAATGAATGAGTAAGGTTTTTAGGGAAGTAGAATGTATGGTAAACATTTTCATTTGTTGAATACAAAAGAAAACACGTTTGCGTTTCATAAGTTTGACGAATAAAAGATGTGCGTGATCGGAACAAGTAAAATTGATTAAAAATATAGAAGTGTTTCAAGAAGTTTTGGCTTTTAATTCACAACGATCCCCACATCATTTTGTTCTATTGTCAATAGTTTTTGCAGCGCACGCAAAAATAGGTTATCGATTTTACAACTTGTGTTACAAAATAGCAATTTTATTACGGATCCCTAATTTTGAAGAAAAAAAATATAGCCTATAGCCTTCCTCGATAAATGGACTACCCAACACTAAAATAATCATTCAAATCGGACCAGTAGTTCCAGAGATTAGCGCGTTCAAACAAACAAACAAACAAACTCTGCAGCTTTATAATATTATATAATATATAATATATTAATATATATATAAGTAATAAGTAATAAGTAATAAGTAACTAGCTTCTGCCCGCGACTTCGTCCGCGTGAAATTTCTTGTACCCCCACCCCGTCGCGTCGCAACACTTCGTATTCGCTTACCGTTCACTCTGAGTTTTTTTCTTTTTGCTCGGCTCCTAAGGGTCATAGCGTGATGTTAAATAGCCTTCCTCAAGAATTGGGCTATCAAATGCAAAAAGATTTTTTCAAATCTGACCGGTAGTTCCAGAGATTATCGCGTTCAAACAAACAAACTCTTCAGCTTTATTATTAGTATAGATATAGATAAAAAACTCTATGGCCCATAACTCCTTAATAGGTACCAACTCTTAACATCTTACACACGTGATAACTTTTAAACGAAATATCCGATTGAGATGAAACAAAAAGTATTTTACTTCTTCATAAATACTCTTGATAACATAATGCTTAATTTCGATAAAGATTAATATTACGATACATATTTAACGTAGTTTTTTTTCTTCAGACGATTTAATAATTATTTTGAACACAAAATCGGTTATTGTGATTAAACCATGATAGCTAGATATATGTTCTCGCGGACTTTTTTGTAGGTCATAATGGGCTCTACAAACCCGTAGTACATCATTTTGTTCTTTTGTCAATAGTTTTTGCAGCGCACGCAAAAATAGGTTTTCGATTTTACACCTTGTGTTACAAAATAGCAATTTTATTACGGAGCCCTAATTTTGAACAAAAAAAATATAGCCTATAGCCTTCCTCGATAAATGGACTACCCAACACTAAAAGAATCATTCAAATCGGACCAGTAGTTCCAGAGATTAGCGCGTTCAAACAAACAAACAAACTCTGCAGCTTTATAATATTATATATTAGTATATATAGATAGATAAGTAATAAGTATAAGTATATAAGTATATATAAGTATAAGTATATAAGTAAATAAGTAAATAAGTAATAAGTAATTATAAGTAATAAGTATATAAGTATAAGTATAGATTCCCACGGGATCGGCATTTATGCGGGTGAAACCGCGGGGCGCTAGTGTAAAATAAATATAAACTCTGCCGTAGGTATGTTAGGGAAGATCTAAAAGTGCCTGTGTTTTGCAGGATACAAAATATGATGTTGTTTACATTTGGCAAGCACAAAATCAGGAATATCCGCGAAATGCTGCTGTTTCGTGTTTTCGTGTTGCGGCATGGACTTCCCGTAATTAAGAACGTCCAAAATCTAGTCGCGGTCTCATCTCAGCGTCAATCAATGTCAAAAACTTGCCAAAAATGTAGGGAAATCAAGGGTATTTATGACAGATTAAGACAGTCAGACTGTGAATGTTCTTAAAATTATGGCAATTCCCCTCTGTTGTTGAACACACTGCCTTCCCTTCAGCCTAGCCTTGCGCCTGCGCGCACAGATTAATACGATTCATATTTTTTTTTTTAAAAACGTTGCCATTTTATAAAGATTATTGTGATAAAATAAACATTTATAATTAGGTACTGTCTATGTTGTAAAATACAGCTATTATTAATTTAATAATATATATACAGCAATTTAAATTAATTTAAATTGACGCGTTAGAAACGTTAGGCTACTCTAGATTTTACAAATATTTTCTGATATGTTTCACTAAATACTTGCATTCTTACCATCACCTATTTTGCAGAGTGTGGAACCTAAGATAGAAACACGCTTGTACGATACGACTACAAACAGAAAGCAAAGGTAATAGAAATTAGATTTGCTTTCTGTATGTAGTCCGTATCGTACAAGCGTGTCTCATGTTCCACACCGAAATTTGCATGCACGATGGTACCCTGTTATGAAAATTCAAGGAAAATATAGCACCAAGGGACAAAGGATACCAGCAGTCTCCTAAAAAGCTATTTCATTCGAAGTTGGTACAACGGAGGCTCATAAATGACCCCTGTAATACATCTTGAATATTCACTCGGGGCAGGAAGCAAAGGTTTCCACACATACCTGCGCCCGGAGTATCCGCAATGAATGCGGTTACAATTATACACCTTATATAGATAATGTTAGGTATCATATTTGTAACGAATGTGGTACCTACCTAATATTCTCTCCCATATAGCTGTTCATGCTGTAATCGGTTAATAATATTGTTTTTTAGGGTTTCGTACCCGAAGGGATCTCTGGACTCTGGATATCTGGACCGATTGTTAAGAACCCGCTGCTGTCGATCAGTTCGTCCGTCTGTCACATCTTTAGAACCCTAATAGGTAGACATTTGAAATTTTTACAGTGTGTACTGCGGTGCTATTCCGTATGATTCTAGACCGGTAGCATAGTTTTTACAGTGTGTACTGCGGTGCTATTCCGTATGATTCTAGACCGGTAGCATAGTTTTTACAGTGTGTACTGCGGTGCTATTCCGTATGATTCTAGACCGGTAGCATAGATTTTACAGTGTGTACTGCGGTGCTATTCCGTAAAAATCTTACAGTCATTTACAGTCATACTCAAAACTTGCATCACGACACTTTCCTCATTCCTTCGCTTCACATGCTCATACCACCATGATAACCGATCTCCACACAACTTTTCAGTCACCAGTGCCACGGTCAGACTTCCTTTTTAAGGCGCCTCCAAAAAGGCTTAGTTTACAGAATCAGACTGTCTGCCTAGTTAGTCTTCTGCGGGGCAATTGCGTAACACGGAATCGGTTTCATTTTGACAGTTTAACAACATTCATTGCGTTATTTACGTGTTGAGCAGTCAAATTTTTCGAACTTATGAAGCAATGGATTAGCAATTTGCTTCAAATTGATTCAGATTCCGATTGATAGTGTGTTACGCAATTGCTGGTCGCTGGCGCTACTGCTGAGCATGATGTTCTGGGTTTGATTCCCTGGCTGCGCAAAGTGTCATTGGGATCTTCTATCAGGAGTTCATAAAACAGAAATATTACATGTGTCTGCCTGACCCTTTGGGGATTACAGGCATTATGTTATGTTGTGTGTTTCAAACTGGTAAAATTAAGTAGGTAGGTTAAGGTCTTTCAGCATTTTTGCCTTTGGGTTTTTTAAACAATTTGTTCTAGTGAGCTGGTAAGAGCCGCAAGGATGCAACTCGGTACTGTATACGGTATTAAACCTGGAATGTTATTGCAGCAAGCGGTTTTAAACGGTACCAACCGGTATTACTGCCCGGGAGAACTGGCTCCACTGCATTTATGTACCTATGTTTTAAAAATCTACCGTGATGGTGCATATTTTTTTTTGCCTTGTCTGGCTTTTTTATGGTACCTTAATGGCTTTTTTTTGCGAAATGCATCAGTTTATAAAAGCATTTCACAATGATTTTAGTACTATGAAGTACTGAAATCATCATCATCTGCCTAGCTAAGTTGGGGTCAGCTTCCAGTCTAACCAGATGCAGCTGAATATCAGTATTTTACATGGAGCAACTGCCTGTCTGACATGCACAACCCAGTTTCTGGGTAATAAGATAGACTTTGCTTGTCAGACTATCGGGCTTCTGAGGACCCGTAACGGCGGTCAAAGATCCACGAATTATAGCCGGAACCAACGGCTTAACGTGCTCGGAGGGGTCTTGGTCTGTAAAGATGGTCACCTATCTACGGACCAACCGCGGCAAGCATTGCTTAACCTGACCGATCGAGCCGAGCGGCTGTTAATACTTAGCCACAAGCCCCTGTTAATTGCCGGGTCAGCGGGATTGTCCGAAACGGTTACCGCTGGCCCGGAACATAAAGGGCTAAGTAAGGAACACGGGTGGGTTTTAGTCAGTAAAAGTCTGACACTCCCTTCCGCTCCACCCAGAGCGGGAGGGGCCATTTGATGACTTCCCATCCACAAAAAAAAAGCCCCTGTTAATCAAAAATGTATGCACACAAATTAAGATAACTATTTTAACTCCTCACATTAAAATTAAACTCTACCACAACTGCACAACAGTCAGCAGTAATTCTGCCATAAGTACCTACATCTATAAATAAGTATTAAAATGTCGGTTCTAACGCCGCCGCGGTCTGCACCACATGGGTCGGCTAAGCTTTGTGCACTGGCGACTACGAGTCATAGTTCACCTGCTCTCGGCCTTATGTGACGTCACAGAGATGGTTGGCCATCTCCTTTGTCTGAGCCGAACTCTCGCCGAAGCGGTTTACTCAACTTAAGCTCTCAAAGCGTGCCCTCAGAAAACAATCTTGACCTAGGACTTTGTTAATGCTTGAGGTGCAGTTTGATGGGTTTGTTGGTTTTTGTTGGTATTGCAGGTCAGTACTCTTAGCTAAAAATATAAATGCGAAAGTGAGTTTGTTTGGTACGCTTTCACGCTAAACGGCTTTTTTTGAAACAAAAACGCAAGTTTTTGAAACAATAAAAGTATATGATCAACTACAGTAAAAAAAAAAAAAAAGTGATATTCTTTCGAATATATGCTAGGTAGATAGTGTGTTGAAAACATAATACAACTAATTTGATACGATAGAAAAAAATTATGAAGATGCCTCTAAAAACTTTATTTTTACAGTAAAAACCATATTAATATACAAACAATCATTCTGATTTTTTGTCAGATTATTTTACAAGCAACATACTAAAATACTGGTGTTTTAATTTTTTAGTCCAAACAATACATTTTTTGTAATTGAATAATTGCTTCATATTGTGCAATAAATTACCAGCGTTGTGTCATCGTGCTTCTCTTTCTTTTCTATGCAGTCCTGTCGGACCGCGCTTTAGGTCATGTAAGCCCCTTAACGAATTTAGATGTTACTTTGCACATGGGTAAACCATGACCTGGGTTAGGACATATAATAGGATACTTTTCATTCCGAAACTAAGCTCTCGTGGGATAATACAGGCTCTACGCAGGCGAAACCGCGGGCAGAAGCTAGGCAGTAATAATTCCTCCCCGATTTTGTCCCACTGTAGGGCAAATATCTTATACAGAAATTGCAGTTTGATGCGGTTTGTTGCTTTTTGTTAGTGTTGCAAGTCTGTTAGGTTTTTTGAATAATAATATACTAAGCCTGCATTTGTCCCACTGTATGACAAAGGCTTCTTCTCATATAGACAATGTGTTTTCTGTGGGAATGCGATTTCAGACTTCTTTAACCAAATAAAGACTTGGCTAAAAGGTCCCAGCAACCAGGCCATTAAAAAAAAAATGTTCAAATGTCAAAGTAATCCAGCCAGCTGTCAAGTTTTGGGTTCGCGTAGTTGTTTGTGCACGTGTATCAAAGCAAATTTTAACCAGACTTCTTTGAATGTCATAATTACAGAAACAATTAAAATGCCATCGTGTTTCGCGTGTATCCACGTTCACTTTACTGAAACTGGCACTTTAAACCTCCATAAATGGCGACGACGGGTTAAAGTCCCGTTTTCCGCATGATGTTTTTATTAATTTACCACCTGAAATAGATGTGGTTTTTCAGAGTACTTGGTAATTTGATTATTATAATCAAACAAAGTACAACGTTTTATGCACCATTTAAAAATGCGTTCAATATCAATTTACGCTTTATGAATTGAGTCCGGTTTTGTATTTTTATTTTTATATGCGGATATTTTTCACCGACCTATTAAAATGTAGTCGTTATTATGCAAATGTTGATGATAGAGTTTGAATACAAATTGATGAGCAAATAAAACACAAAAAAACAAGTTTCGTTCTATGTCTGGATTACGTTAAAAATGTGCTTTTTGTTCATTTTAAATATTCAGTATTTTTCGTATTGCAAAACTGCGCAGATAAGAACGTATGTGGCACATTTCAATATGCAATAATAATAATATACTTTTCATAATATTGGCAAGCTGAAGCAGGCTGTGGGATCAAGACTCTTGAGTACTGACCTATATTCCAGGCTTACCTATATTTAATCAATATTAATAAGTAATTTTAAAAATGATTTAAATACATTGGTCTGATAAAGGTAGTTTGTAAATTAAAAAGCTTTCGTTTAATGCAGATCTACTGTATTTAGATTAACTGATTAGTGTCACTACAGCGGGACCGCAAAGTCACAGCCTTAGCCTCGGTTTTGTATTTTTCCGTTTGGAAACCAGGAGTAGTCTAGGGTTTAGATTTATGCCTAGTAAATGGAAATAAACCCATCTCTTTCAGCGGGATTGTCCGAAAGGGTTACCGCTGGCCCGGAACATGAAGGGCTAAGGAAGGAACACGGGTGGGTTTTAGTCAGTAAGAGTCTGACACTCCCTTCCGCTGCACCCAGAGCGGGAGCGGTCATTTGATGATTTCCCATCCGCAAAAAAAAACCCATCCCTTGCTATACGTGCTCTGATTAACTTAGGTAGCGAAACTTCATCGACGTGATGGGATGGGATATCTAATGACGAAAAAACAAAAAAAAAATATAATTACTTATTCATATTCTCTAGTAACTTCAGTTGATTATGGAGGTCAACGGCCGCTGGTAGTACCTAGAAATTTTGAGTCTGTGTTTTGCCAGCTAATTTAATTTGCTCCGTATATTTACAATCATAATCCTACTATCCATACTATATTCATACTAATGGTATAAATGCGAAAGTGTGTCTGTCTGTCTGTTTGTTCTTCACGAACCGATTTAGATGAAATTTGGTATAGAGATAGTTTGAGTCCCGGGAAAGGACATAGGATAGTTTTTATCCCGATATTCCCACGGGATCGACACTTATGCGGGTGAAACCACGGGGCGGTGCGCTGCTATTTATTAATGTTATAAATACTATATTATTACTCTATATTCATACTATAATATTATAAATGCGAAAGTGTGTCTGACTGTCTGTTTGTTACCTCTTTAAGCTTAAACCGCTGAACCGATTTAGATAAAATTTGGTAAAGAGATAGTTTGAGTCCCGGGAAAGGACATAGCATAGTTTTTATCCCGATATTCCCACGGAATCGACACTTATGCCGGTGAAACCGCGGGACGCTGCTAATTATTACTTAGCCCTTAATGCACAATCGTAAGCATACAAATAAAACAGTACCTACATTATTGACTCCCATAGTAAATTACCGCAGTCATTTATTTATTTGATAGTGCATGGAAACAACTCGCGAGCATATTCGAACAGCATCCGTTACGGATTATCAACACAATGTGCTATAACAAAATGGTGCCCAGTCATGTTACATTAATTAGGAAACTCCACGCTAATTATTTTGAAACATTCCATATTGGTGTGTGTTTATACTTTTAGTTTGTTTGTGTGTTTTAGACTTTCAGTTTGTTTATGAGATATGCTTTTATAAAATACTAGCTTCTGCCCGCGTGATATTTATTGTTCCTCCGACCCACCCCGTCGCAAGGCATCATACAGTTGGCGCGTCGATTTTCTTGCCACCTTGTTTACAAAAAACTAATATTAGTAAAAAGAGTACATTGACCGAATGTCCAGCTCCAAAGGAAGTCATCAACAGGTAAGGCATCTTTACAAACTTTCGATTGGCCAGGTTTTAAGTAAAATTTGTATTCAAACTTACTCCTGCTTCATTGAGGTGAAAATTGAAGGCCAACTTCGAAACTAATTCCGTGCAGAAAAAGTTGGGAGGAATGTACGGCAGGGAGTTGTTCTATTTGTTGCAGCGTGGCGCTCTCGTTGCATCAAGGCTCCTACAAACGGGCGCGATACGCGATTTAATCGCACGCGACACAAAGGCACCGCTCGTTGCGCGACTTGCGGTGTCTTTGTGTCGCGCGCGATTTTATCGCGGTTCGCGCCTGTTTGTAGAAGCCTTTACGAGTACAACAATTTGTCATTTACAGCGCCTTTATTTCGTACAGGTAAGGGTGATTTTTAACCCATTTTGAAAGGGGAGGAGTTTCTCAATTCGTCGGTTTTTTTTTTCGGATTGCTAGTGTTCCACTAATACCCGGTTGACTGTACCTATATTATTAGATTATAGAGGTTCTTGAAATTAGGATTTTTAAAAAATTATTTTAGAAATATTTTATATTGTTACAGTAGATCTACTGAATTCTTAGAAATAGTTAAGTGGGTAAGTGTTTGAAGTTTTGCAGCTTGCATTTAAAATAATCATGAAAAACAAAAGAAGTAACTACGGAAAATCAGTATAATTTTATATTGTGCATTTAAAGACTCATCCACCAATTTATTTGTCGAGGGCTTAAGAGGGTTTTAGGGATTTTAGCAGAATTTTCAGCCAGTCTTTATTTAGTTAATTATAAAGATACAAACTGTTGTAGTTTTTACTAGTATTCATGTGACCACAACTTTCTTCGACAATCAGAATCAGAATAATTTAATAAATAAATTATACATAATAGTAAAAATTCAGTAAAAAATAAATAAAATGTTTATTGAAATAATAAGTTTACAAAAAGTGTACATATGGTTCAGTAGTATATATTAATCTAGGCCTATAATAGGATTATAATAATCTGGATAGACTATGGTATAAGAAATATGAGATTACAGTCAAAAATAGAACTCTGAAGGTAATGTAGTGCGTTGCCTGATCTAGTGATCAGTGTATGTATCATGATTATAACATCTAATCTAATGGGGGTGTTTAGTGGTGTGTGTTAATTCCGGGACATGTTGTATAATCACGACTAACCTAAGTATTTATTTCAAAATTCAACTTTATAATGTTCAAAACAGAATCTTAATCTTCGATCAATCTGCTGAGCACGAACGCCGTCGACAGACTCAATTACTTCATTAACGCAGAGTTCTGTCGAGAGAATAAGGCGTCTAAAATCATTAATAATGTTACATTCATAGTCACTTCATTTTAATTCCAGTCCTCGAAAGCAGGCGAAGAGGCGTAATCACGAGGAATAAGCTGGGCCGCCGTGACTCACATAACTGTAAGTTGTATTTGGTTAATTTTAAGACAATTTTTATGTTGAAAGAATTACAAATTCTCCCCCACTGTTACCTGATTATTTTTGGAACGAAGTTCCTTATCGCGCGTTATATGCTTCACTCTTGGTGAATGAGAGCTAGACCGAAAGAACTATCATATTTTATGGCTTGAGACATTTATTTTACAAAAACATAATACAATTATTCACTTACAATGAGAAACACTGGTTGGATACCTACATATAAACGTTCCTTGAAACATTTTGCCCTTCACACTTTTTTTCATTTAGTTACTCTATAACGTTGTTAATTGATTTCGTTGGACCTGTTATTAAATACTAGCTGTGCCCCGCGATTTCACCCTCATAAGTTTCGATCTCGTGGGAATATCGGAATAAAAGTAGCCTATATGTTAATCCAGGGTATCAGTTAACTCCATACCAAATTTTATCAAAATTGGTCCAGCCGTTTGAGCGTGAAGAAGTAACAAACATACACACACATCTTCACACACACTCAAACTTTCGCCTTTATAATATTAGTGTGATATATGTATACAGCGAAAGGAACATCATTTCAACTGACAGTACTCGACATTTTTATTATTCATCACATGGTAGATATTTATAACAAAGAAACGATGGATGGACCGTGTGAATGATGATATGATTAGAAAGGGGGTGACTACCGAGATGACGACTAAATAAAAAAGAAGTACCTATGGGATAAGGGCAGGAGAATATTGATCACTTGGAAGATATGAGACTTTTATCACGAGTTCTGTCACATTTATAAACTTAATCTGTTTTGTGAGGCTTTTTATTGTGCGATTAATTTATGAGTTATAAGTTAGTTTAGTAAGTTGTGACCAACGAAAAAAACCTATTAAAATCCTTGTATTTACAAAAGAAACAATAAATTTTCAATTCAACAACAACAAGTTTGGCTCATGACTAAAAACTAACTTTCGCAACTTAGCAGCCTTTTAGTTCACGCCCGACAGTTGGTGGAAATAAGCCTCTTTCTTACTCTAATTTCATTCAAGTCTCCGCCAGTTTACACGTCTACCTTGAAACGGCACACTTAACTTCTGCCTAAATAAATAAACGGAAGTACCAACGTTGTAAGGAGTTTGTATGTCGGTAGTTAGAGAGGGCTAAATTATAAAGCCCGTAAAACACATGCATGCAAGCTTTATGCCATTTTTACCGACTTCAAAAAAAAGGAGGTTATCAATTCGCGTATGTATGCATGTAGGTAATATTATTGGAACTGCATTATATTCACATATGACACATTCACATATCTATTAGGGCTTACAAACAAATATACAAAATTTTATAGATGTGTGTAGTATGTTTGTACACGCTTTTCTCCGCAACTATTAATCGGATCGTGACCATTTTTTTTATTGGCTTACATTTACTTCAACTTAGGTAACAGTGCAAGTTTTATCAAAATCGATTCAGTGATTTTCAAGATATGGACTAATACGTGTAAGTGTGACGGCCTGGCTTATTGATACGAGCTACGGGTGTAGTGTCAAAGGGAAAACATCTCAATACCTTAGTCAAATTCTAGTGCAATATTTACAAAAAAACTATTACCTACTTATTACAAACCAATATTCCAGTTTTTACTTAAAACTAAAAATTAATAAAAAACTAAGTAGGTAATTTAAAAAAAAATCGACATCAAAAAGAAATTAACTCAAAATTATGAAATACTTAACTTTCATTTCGGAAGTCGGAGGCAAAAAAACTAAAATACAGGTCCCAAGACACCGACTTCCGAAATTAAAGTTATTTCATAATTTTGAGTTAATTTCTTTTTGAAGTCGTTTTATTTTTTTTTAATTACTTTTTTATGACATTCACCAATCTGAAACTATTATTCACTTGTACAAAACTATGCAAGTATGCATAGTTTTGTACAAGCTACTGACATGTGTATTACAGGCTTAAGCAAAGCTTGCCAAGGTCGGTCCGCGGATGGCTGACCATCCATTACATATCGAGATAGGAAACACGTTAAGCCAATGATCCCGGCTGTCATTTGTAGACCTTCGACAGTCATTACGGGTAATCAGAAACCCAAAAATCAGACAACCAGTCTTACCAAGGGGTATCATAATCGTACCCAGTAACTGGGTATAATGAGGAGCACCCAATGGCTGCGTAAGCGAACTGTATCCGCGTTTCTCAATTTTAGGCCAAACAAATTTAAAAAAGATATACACTGTGTTCTTCACGTTATCCATAAACTTTGTCAAACGCTTCTATAGCTTTTACAAATTAAATCTAACAAAAGAAGTAGGTAGTACTTACGCTTCGTTACAAAGATAATTGTAATTTCATTTCATGAAATTTAATTGAGCTATGCAGTAAGAAAGGGTCTTAACTTAGTTTTGACAAGTTTCAGCCCGCCAAATTGTATGAATAAAAAGACGTCGTTGCCAATTCGGATAAAGAGGCATGCATATCGGGTGGTTTACGTCAACGTATTTAGTTTGTACGAAAATTAATTAACAAAGAATAGGAACTAATTAATGTGTCTATAATGAAAAATGCTTCTTTCCATGGTCTGAACATCTGGTCGAAGTTTAAGTATATCGTCCGTCACACGGTGTATATTCTTTCGTATTATTTTTGCCATTGAAATGCTAAGAAGAAGTAACTGTGTTGTGGAGGTCAGGGGGCCTAAAAAGGCCACTTTGGAGAATCATAAAAGGATAACATTATGAATCGTAATATGGCGAAAACAGCACAGACAAAAAAAAACTGAAAATGCTTCACCAATGGGATTAGATACGATTAACTTCACGGTTAACTGTCCATTATGTTATCCTTTTATGATTCTGCCAAAGTGGCCTTTTTAGGCCCCCAGATAGTCGCTCCATGTTAAATACTGGTATTTAGCTGCATCCAGTAATACTGGAAGCCGGCCCCAACATAGTTGTGAAAAGTCTAGACAGGTCGGGTGAATAGTTACTATACTTAGATACTCTTCCATACTGAGGTGCGGGTTTAACGTATGCGCGCTTCCGATAATAATTATGTGCTAAAAAAAGAAAGCCGTTGTTTTTGTGCGTGCAGGCTCATGTTTCTAATAGGAGGATGTGGGGGAGTTTATTACTGTTGAGATAAGACGGTAATAAGTAGTGTTTAGTGGGTAGGTTTACGACATAGTGTAGGGTGGAATCAAACATCTTTTCCACAGACGTAGCTATAATATATATTGTAGCAAGATACTGATCATCTGCCTAGCCTTTTCCCAACTATGTTGGGGTCGGCTTCCTGTTTAACCGAATGCAGCTGAATACCAGTATTTTACATGGAGCGACTGCCTATCTGACCCCCACAACCCAGTTACTGGGTAATACGATACCCCTTGGTAAGACTACCACACACGGATACTATGTTATACTCGTATTATATATATTTTGCTTTTATTTCATTGGTGGTTCACCTGGCGATAATATAAAGTACAGTATAGGTTGGTGACGTCATAGAAATATATATATTATAGCTGTGTGTGCCGACACATAAGTATTGAAAATGTATCGTAATGCCTAGCTACGATTTATATTAATAATATTAGCATAGCTTTGTCTGTGACGGGCTTTATGATTTACATACTTCGTTGTGTTTCAAACCAAGCGATTTTAGCATTAATTTCAGTCTAAGAATTGGCTAGCTTTTCTTTGATAAAAAATATCTGCGCAGCTGTTTTATGTTACAAACAGTATGTTTCACTTTTCTCAGAATCTTGCTTAAAATACAAGCAACAGTCTCAATTCTTTCGTTATGAACCATAAACAAAATAGAGACGAGAGAGTTTCAGATAGTTTCCAACGTTCCTCGAACAGCGCTGCCACTACACAGTTGTCAGTTACTGCGAGCTCCTCGCTAACAAAGGCTGGCGGTACTGTATCTAAATATTTATTTTCATCCCGACTTGAATTCTGTTTGGCTTCGAAACCAACTGACACAGTCAAATTAATTTTTGTTTGTTTTCGTTTTCCACTATTATAAGAAGATTTTTTTTAGGAAAAAAAAAATACTTTGCTTAAATACTCGTTCAAATACAATTTTCAGTTCAGTTTTTTATCACCAATGTGACTAATAGGATTTTTTTTTCCAGTTTCTCATACTGGTAATTTTTTTACACCATTTAGCATATAAGATTAGTGCGGTGTAAAAAAATCTATATAAAATTGCATTTTGCGAATAACCTACTTCTTTTTCTTCATAGTATTAAACTTTTTTTTTATCTTGTGCTTTTAAGACAGGCTTCGAGTTTAAAATGAATTATTATTAAAAAAAACCAGCCAAGTGCGTGTCGGACCACGCACAATGAAGGGTTCCATAGTTGGAATGAATTTATCCCAAGAACACACTTAACATTTTAGCTGAAAATCATGTTCTCCCATACATTACAACTGCAAATGTAAGTTGGCCGACTATTACTCGTAAACTTGTAAAGCCTACTTAGCTGTGATAGTTTTCCTTTTAACTTCGATATAATATACTACTACCGTGAATTTTTTTACATATCCAAAAACAACCATTTAGCTGGCAGGGACACACACACACTTGACTCTAACAAAAATTAGCACTTTAAAGCTTAATATTTCACAAACGGATCCCTGAATCGAAGTATTGTTATTCCAACTTCGCAAATTTTTTAAAAGACCTATCCATCGATATCCCACACTAAGGGATAGACGAGAAAAAACATCCCCACTTTATGCCTACAAGAGGTAGGTACCCTAAAAAATTTTTTTTCATGATTTTGTTTTACAACTTTGTCGGCGTGATTAAAATGTATATCCATGTCAAATTATAGCTTTCTAGTACTAAGAATCTCTGAGGTAAGCTGCGGACGGACGGACGGACGGATGGACAGACGGACATGGCGAAACTATAAGGGTGTCTTGTTGACTACGGAACCCTAAAAAAGGAGGAGGGTCGATCTGTACATTGTAATACAATCCAGATTTTATTATCATTTCCGAGGGCAGCGAGTTTATCGTGAATAATTCAAAGGTCTATAATTAGCCATTGTTTACAGCAAACATTACTTAGGTCCTGGCAGTCGATTTGTTAGGCTTGTGTCAACATTTGAGAAGCTTGCGGCTTGCTTTTAAGAGTTTCAGCCGCTCGGCTCTCGCTAACGTAAACGTTGTTTTTGAACGAAGCGTCGTTTGTTATTCTGCTGAATCGAGTTCTGTACCGCAATGAGTTGATATCTACCGCGTCACTCACTTTGTAAAGTGAAATGTACGTCTAATGAAAGCAGGAAGCTAAATAGAGTGGTTGTGTTTTTGCAGCTGTTTGAGCCCGATACTTACAGTTACAGGAAATTCAATAAAAGTGGAAACTTTGTAATTTATAAAAGATTTTTTTTGTTGAATTATGCTGATCGTAGGTTGTGGCTAAGTAATAACAGCCGCACAGGTCGATCGATCAGGTTATGCTATGCTTGCCGCGGTTGGTCCGTGGATGAGTGACCATCTTTACATACCATGATCCCTCAGTGCCTCGGAAAGCACGTTAAGCCGTTGGTCCCGGCTGTCATTCGTGGATCTTTGGCAGAAGCCCGAAAGTCTGACAACCAGTCTTACCAAGGGGTTTCGTATTACCCAGTACCTAACTGGGTTGTGGAAGTCAGATCGGCAGTCGCTCCATGTAAAATACTGGTACTCAGCTGCATCCGGTTAAAATGGAAGCCGACTCCGACATATTATGAGTTGGGAAAAGGCTAGGCAGATGATGATGAGGTTGTATCTTTTACAGATTGTAACCAAATAATTTCAAGAGTCCCGAAACGATCACTTGAAATTGATCGTCTACCAAATACATATTGAAGGGATCGAAAAACAACTTTGATACTGGCAATTGACAACTGCAATTGATCGTTTCGGGGACTGCTTAAAAATAGGGCTTATTAGTCGATTCGCACCAATTTACTCACCCGAAAGTGGCGAATCGTCTTTTTTAAATTATATATTTTTTTCTATATGCGACTCGCATGAATTGGCACATTTTGAATTTTATGCAATGAAGTAAAAAAACAGTACACGTTTTATACTTCTGTGCGCTAGTGTCTTTTTTTCTATAGGTACTTTGTTGCATAAAATACAAAATGCGCCAATTCGTGGGGTGACTCTCACGAATTGGAAAAAAAAAACAATTGAAAGTACGATACGCACGATTCGGTCCAGTAAATTCGTGCGAATCGACTAATAGGTAAGCCAAAAATAGAGAGCTTTACTTACAACAAACATTTATCATCATCTGCCTAGCCTTTTCCCAACTATGTTGGGGTCGGCTTCCAGTCTAACCGGATGCAGCTGAATACCAGTATTTTACATGGAGCGACTGCCTATCTGACCTCCACAACCCAGTTACTGGCTAATACGATACCCCTTGGTAAGACTGGTTGTCAGACTTTCGGGCTTCTGACTACCCATAACGACTGTCAAAGATCCACGAATGACAGCCGGGACCAACGGCTTAACGTGCTTTCCGAGGCACGGAGGGGTCTCGGTATGTAAAGATGGTCACCCATCCACAGACCAACCGCGGCAAGCGTAGCTTAACCTAATCGATCGACCTGTGCGGCTGTTATTATTTAGCCACGGGCCCCTCAACTTAAACATTTATCATCATATCATATTTATTCATTTAACTTTAGCGTATCGGTTCTCATAACTTAAGGCAAAAACTTAGATAATAACTTTATTTTGTAATATAAACCCTAAGTACGAAAATACCTGCTAACGAGAAACTGTGTTAGCAATATAATGGAATGTTATTATTTAAGCCAGGTCTAGACGTCGAACGTCTAAGCTTGCCCCGGTGGCGTCGAATAAACCTGCTAATCCGATATACTGAGACCTAAGTAACCAAACTTGGATAGAATACAGGTGAGTGAGGAGGAGGAAAGGGGACTTTATTAGATTCTGAATTCTGTTTCTTTTAAAACTTGTGTTATTTATAACAGTTGAAGAAGTATCAAGGTTTCAGCTCAAGAAAATATTATCCCTCTTTCTTTCGTTTTTTTGTCTTGCAAGCGTAATTTTCGGATTTTTATGGCTCTCCCCCACAGGCGCGTTATTATAAGTCGATAATATCTGATGCGTTATTGCGAATATCTGTTTTCAGTTTTGCATTAGGACGGCCACGAAGTTACACACTTCTGCGATAATAACGACGCAATAGAAGTAGGACGCTTTCGTTCCTCCGACTTGCAATATTCCGATATGAGTTCTTAGAACATTTTGTATTAGGACGCATACGATCTTACACACACCTGCGTTAATAACGTAGTAACGTGTAGTTCGGGCGGGGTGTAGCGTAGGTTTCACGCACATATTAGAAATATCGGACGATAAAAACGCAGCTGCGTGGCAAGGAATCGGGACGCATTATCATAATAACGCATCCGATATTAACGACCTGTAATAACGCGCCTGTGGGGACAGCCTTTATGCGTTAGATGACATTCAGATATACAAAATAAAAAACGTAATTATATAAACCATTATTTATTTATTAAATATAAAATTGCCATATCAGATTGGTAGGACCACATAAAATGTTGACTGACATCTACAAACAGTTCGATCGACGTATTTTACACATGAACCTCACAGTTTCAATGTTAAACTCTATATAATAGAATCAACACAAAATGGAAACATTTACAATTGCAATCGTTATAAAATGGCACTACTGAGTTACTCTACGCGTACGGCACAAGAATATTATAGAATACTTATATTTATTTGCATTTTAAATGGTACATCAAGGTCTTATTAATAGAATTATGATCTTATACGTTTCGCCATGCGAGAAAGTCAGATTCATTCTAATTCTTATTAATATAAAACTGAGTTTCGATACAATAACTTAAATGGACTTTGTATCTCTATACAAAATAATCTTCTGTTCTAAGATTATTTTATCTTAAAACATTTTGCCACCTGCAAACCGCGCCATACGGAAAACCCGAGGAGGTGCGCTACCGAAGTGCGACTGTGATTTATTACACGACCATTTTGTACATATTTTATTTTACATTTCATGCGGGTAGCTTGTCAATGTTATAAAACGATCCAAGTTTCCACAAAGCAGGTTTATTTCTCTTTCATATTTTAAAAGCCTTTTTGTGCCGTATGCTAGAGCACTTCATCTACATCACCACGGTCTATGCAATATTTACATTTTTTCTAAATACCCTCACACAAATAAATTGACAACGAAAGCTCCTTATTCTATTTAAATGTTTGTATCTATACATACAAGTCAGGTTTATACAACTATCAGTATTTACATTCACACAACCGATTTTATTAAATCAAGTAGGAGTTCCTATTATCAACCAAACTTGTAACAAGCTCGCCAACAATTCTTCCAATAAAGTGACGAACATGTTACACATTTCGGGATTTGAGCATTTCGCTCAGCGAACCACCGGACTAGTCCAAATAAAGCGGCGACGCGCCGACTGATCGAGACTCAGATCGTACTTTTATAATTGTGCTTATAGCCAAATCGTAGGCAGTGTTAAGTATGATCTGAGTATAACAGACGACGTCTCCGCTTTGTTTGGACTAGTTCGGAGGTTCGCCGAGCGAAATGCTAAAATCCCTGGTGGTTACTTTATGGAAGAGATTTTGTCGTATTTGTTACAAGTGAGCACGCAGCTTAAGCCTTTTTGGGCGAATTTCACCAATGATACAGAACGCGATCAGCACAACCGCGTTAAGAGCTGTCAGTGTCAAATATTCGACAACAATGATGACACTGACAGCTTTTGAACGCGGTTTGGATGTACTGATCGCGTTGAGTTTCATAGGTGAACTTCACCCTTATAAGTCGTATTTTAATCATATTTATTGATTTCCTCATACGACAAATGGAGCATTAGACAAAATCATGCTTGAAAAATTACAAGATATAATTTAAAATTAAGTCTTTAGTCTAACAATTAGAAAGAAAACAACAAAAACGTTTCTGAGATAAAAATAAAAGCATAACACTAAGTTTCGAGCTATTCCGCTACTTAATATAATTATGAGGAACCTTGAAAGACAATTTAAAACTTTGTGCTTCGCACATCCCAAGTTCCCGATTTTTGAGCAAATTAGTAACTCAAAATGTATATATAGGCCGTAATTTATTGAGAGCGCTATGTAGCTCAATTTATTATTCAATATAACAACAATGTACAATATACATCGGGCTTTACCCTTTGTAGGACACGTTAGCTTAATATATTTAAACTATAATAATAACTATTTACACGTGAAATATTGTTACGGCGCTTATCAAATCAATCAGTATGATTTTGGCAAAGTAACGTTAAAAAACACCCATTTGTATAATTGACTAACAGTCTAAAATATAAGACTAGAAATTAACAAGCAATTATTTTCTTAGTTTCGTAAAAAAATCTACACAAAAAAATTATGATTACACTTACGTTAAATACAATTCATTGGCGAAATGAAAGTTTGAATTTCAAATCCGTGAAGCACATTGTAGTCATCACTTTACACACAACTTTCTGGCCCGGGCAGGTTTTCTGCGAGCACGTGTTCCCTTCTCCGCACATTGCCCTTCCCTTTGCCCCTGTGTAGGGTGGAGGTGGCGAGGCTTCCTGAGCTGAGGGTCGGCCCACTGAGAGTCTGGCTTCCGAAGGGGGAGCTTAAGTTCCCGTTGGGGCACACAAAGTTAGGGCTGCCTAACGTGGGACTGTTTGTAACTACGTAGCTAGGCCTAAAGTTAGTTCCTATCACTGGTTGTAGGTTCTGGTTGAGAACGTCTTCTTGTCTACTGGACACTAGGTCGCTGTTTGGAGTCAGCTGTTGGAGGAAAAGGTCATTAGAATCCTGCATAGTAGTACGAAATGCTATGGGTATACAATACACTACACGATAGAAATATTGCGTGACGACATACATGTTGCGTTTGCATTTACCAAGAAACTACAAGATTTTTTTTAAACAGTACTGTATCATTTTTGCTATATTAAATTTCTTCTAATTATTGCACCGTGTGGAAATATGGCAAAGGTAAAATAATCCATGTAGTAACCTTATTGGTGACGTTCTTCAGAAAGATCAGGTGCGTAGTACTCGCAACCAGCGTGCATGTATGACCAGAAGGCCAATTCTTGTAATTTAAAACGTTCAAAATCTAGTCGCAGTTTAATCTCGGCGACAAACAAAAGTCAAAAACTTGTCAAAAAAGTAGGGAAATTAGAGGTATTTTTGACAGATTGAGACTGAGATCAGACTGTGATTCGTTCTGAAAATTACGAGAATTTCCCCTCAGATGTATGAACGTAAACGAGGTAAAAGGAGTATGTAAGGATCGTAGCAGGTGGCGTTGTGTAGTTTCTGCCTACCCTCATGAGAGGAGGGCGTGAGTTTATGTATGTATATACAGAAGATGAACGTTTATTTTTTCTTGACTTTACTTATCTGTCAAAATTTCAGCTCAATCGGATACCAACAAATGGTCGAAAAATGGTTTGCAAATTTTGACGGACAACTTGCATACATACATACGAACAGTGCAAGCTAAATAAAAGCTTGTAAAAGAAAGAGTAACCTAGCTAAAGTGGATAAGACAGAGATAAAAACAGAAGACGAACTAGCAGAGGATCGGGGGGTTCAGGGGAACAAACCGGAATAAATCAATGTTTTGATGTCTTTGTTAATTTCAAAATACTCACCTGTTGTGGTCGCCCAGTCGAGTCCAGCAGTGCTAAGTCTTCTGCGGAGAAAACAGCACCAGCTTTACTCCAATCTCCTGTAAACGTTATATTTTCAGTCAAATTGTCACTTTGTTAACTTAAATTCTTCGTGTCGTCATTGTCAAACTTACCTCTCACTTCTTTTATACTAGGCCATTCATCTGTTTCATCTATTATAGGTGCTGAAGGTTGATTGTCAGAATCTGGAATTTTTTCTATAATTAGTTTCGGAATTGTTTATTGTCAGCTAAAATAGTTATCGTTCTGAATTTCACTAGCACTCAAGGGACTTCAAAAATGATGTATATGGGTCATTCATTGTACCTATTGGATTCTGTCATATTGAGGTTTGAAATTGGTTTATGATTTTGTAATGTTAATGGAAGGTAAGTAACGATTTCGTTAAGGACAGACATTGGCGCCGATTCCCTTGTTCACAAACTAAACTAAATTTAAGTTCAGTGCATCTTTTTCTTTCTATTTCATTATGAAAAGGACAGAAGATAAATATTAGTTTAGTCCTGTCAAATTAAGATACTCCACTAAGTTTAGACGAGATTAAAAAATTGGCTACTAAAAATACGTCAATTTACGTCAGGCGCTGACTAATTTGACAGGACTAAACTAATATTTATCTTCCCTCCTTTTCATAATGAAATAGAAAGAAAAAGATGCAATTAACTTAAATTTAGTTAAGTCTGTGAAAAAAGGAATCGGTGCCATTGTTAAAAATGTTACTATTAGAAAAGAAGAAAGTTGACTAGAATAGTCAATAAAATGTAGACCTATTAAAAGAAACCAGTGCAGCGTTGCAACAAGCTTACAGAGGTATGAGGAACATGGTGTAAAGTTCACTCATCTTCCATAGAAAAGGGAAAATCCTCCGACCTACGGGTGTCGTGTCTGGTGGGAAATTGCCTGACGATTGATGTCGGGACGTTGTACATATAGTTATGCTAGTTGCGCGGTACACTCTGCTTACGCGATGCAGGATTTTGCTTGACGTCAGTATGATGCGTAGTTCGCATGTAGATGCTGCCACAAGCTTATCAAAATGTTTAAGATCATGTTCAGATTTCAATAATTGTAGAAGATAAGGCCGTAAGGTATCTTCACTACTCCTCCTCCTTAACGTATCTCCTCTCCTACTTTGCATAACAAAAATTCCAAAGGTGTCTTTCCAAAAAAAAAAATAACTTGAAGAAGGAATTACCTGGTGCATTAAGTATATCAGGCTGTGGATCTGGTGTCTTGAGATCCGGTGAAGGTTTTATAGTGTACGCCACAACGTATCGTCTTCCACCGTCGCTAAGTTCCAGCATATCTCCCGGCGGGTGCTTGTGTGGTGGGCTGGCTCGACGTCTGCGGGCACAGACCGCTGCCAGCGCGACGCCGCCGGCTGCTAACGTTGCGCCGAGGGCTGCTGCGACTGCTACGCCAATGCTGACGCCACCCATCCCGCTTTTGCCATCTGTTTGGTCATATTTTCACAAATAAAAGCTTGTTCAATTTATTTTGGTATGCATAGTTCGTTGCTATGTTCAAGATTACATGGGTGTAATACAGTTCTAACTTAATGGTAACTAGCAAGAGCTGTCCCATTTAACGAGTGTTCTCATATACCTATTTTAGCATATTAAAAATCATCGTATTCCTACTAATTATTACAAAAATTCGTACATAATTTCTTATTTCATACTTCATCCAAAAGCAGCAAAGTAATTCAAAGTATTCAGAAGCAAATAAATTCAACAAATAAAGCCCTCAAACCATATTTGTTTTGAGATCAATCAAAACGAAACGTCAATTTGAATGAAAATGGAAAAATTGTCGAGAGCGAAAGTCAATAAATCCTGACCTCTGGAAGCCGATTTTAACGGAAACAGAATATACATAGATCTACGACTAAAATCACAAAATACTGGCTTCAATTTCAATGTTATTTTAAGTTTTGTACCCGAAAAGGGAAACTCACTAAGAACACCCTTTTATATTCGTAATAGATGATTATTTGAATGGGATGTAGACTTTATTCGACCTAACTTTTTTCTGGAGAAATAAAATTAAAAATAGAATAAATATACTTTCATTTTTATTAATCAAGGTAATATTTACATAATATGCTAACAGTTACAATGATAATATCAAATCTACATGTATATGAAAAAGAAGCAAAAGAATCATAGGGCATCAAAAAATTTGTCCGCAACACTGTCAACTGGAACAGTGGCTAAAAGGTTGGCAGAATTGACATGTTGTATGGCGATGCAAATTCTTTGGCTAAGAAATAGGCGCCGTGAAGAGCCGACCAACCGCTTGGCGATGTCTCGAAAACCAAATGGGCACGCTGGGCACTCAGATCACATGGTCCTAGTGTTTCAACCCCAAACGGCTCGAGCACATAACTCCCAATCAGGTAGGAATATTTTCGCCGTTTGAAGTTTTCTGCACCTGCAGCAGCCGCCCCAGCACAGCCCACCATGCTAGGAAGATGGGATGGCGCAAGAGTGTCGACACATGTTGCATCCCCCACCAAAAGTCTGCCTAACTTCCAGGGCGTTATGGCCATTCTGTCTGGTCTCTTCCTATCGTCGCGTGCCAGGCAGTTGGGTTCTAAAACAGCTGGCACCCAAGCAAGAGCACGACGGATGATGCGGCCTGCGCTCCTACTGCAGGATAGGCCACGGTGTTCGAGGCAGTCGACAGTTTCACCGCTCTGACAGCAATATACTTGTATAATAAAAACTCATGAAATATCAGATAGCGCTGTAAACGTATTTCAAATAGTACAAAGCTGATGGAATATATTATTGATATTGAAATATCACTTAAATGTTAGATATGCTAACAAAGCCAAAGGTAATGAATAAAGCACCGTTAGGCCTTGAACAACTGTAATTTTAACCCGACTCCAAACACCCAGTGTTATTTGAAAGGAGTATTGTTATGTACTCCTCTATTACAAATTTTGAATTAATTATAGGGTAGGTAACTATGTGCCAACAATCTCAATTACTTAGCATCTAAGTTTTGCTTTCAAAGATTGGATCTGTGTAATTTCATGATTTCAGTTGTTATTAAGATGTTTATCGAACAAAATTAAAACATTTTTTTTTCTGTTAACAGAACTTTTTACGTAATTTCGATGAAATTAATTTAAATTGGTAGATAATCAAAATGTTTTTGTTTGTACACCTACCATTTGATTTTAGAGAAACAACTGCATTTAAAGCTTCGATCAACAATAGTCCGCGATTGCGTATAACTTGATTATAAACCTTAACATTCAAACATAAAGTGTATTATCGTTTACAATATATTTATTACAATTATTGAATAGTAAACGTATTTTTAAAATAAGAACAAAAATATTTATGAATAAAAAACACAACTTTTAAGCAATAAGGTTGACAAAAGTATATTGCTAAATAAGACCAAAACTGGTCTGCACCCTAATTGCGTAACACACTATTAATCCGAATCTGGGGGTCTACTCCGAAGCGGTTAGCCGATGTATCGGCCGAATGTTCGGTCATTTTCTACAGCCATTAATTTCCTATATTGACTATTGGTCCCGACCAAACTGTGCCAATCCGAACCTTTTTGGAACCCTTAACCCTTTTTTTACTCTTTTTTTTTTATTCGTAGTAGGACAACAATATTCGAATCAGAAAATGACCGAACATTCGGCCGATACAGTGGTTAACCGTTTCGGAGCAGACCCCCTGAATCATTTTGAATGATATTGCTAATCCGTTGCTTCATATTATGTTCGACAAAGTCTGCTCAAGAACGTAAATAACGCAATGAATGTTGTTGACCTGTCAAAATGAAACCCATAGCTACTGATAGTGTGTTACGCAATTACTTACCTAGTCGTATTTTTCCGGCCGTTTTTGATGCACTCATCGAAAATCTAGTACTACCTACGTATTGTTGATCGAAGATTTAAAGCTCACAATTTCAATTTGAATCATGAATAAACTTCGCCCAACAACTTTTCAATTACACGATAAACGCGGTTTAATAAATTGTACATACGTAAAACTGTAAGACCTCGGCTTGGGGTTTCTGCCTCATTAAGCAGGAACAAAAGCAGTACGAATACACCAATAATGTTATTTCACACAAAGATTAACAATTGGATAATGTAATCCATCTCTCGACATAACGAACAATGTTTTTGATGACAGTCTGCAATTTTATTATTAATTTTATGGTTTGTTTTGAAAACATGTTTAATACAGGCAGACTGTCGAATTTCCCGTGCACTGGATATCAGTTTTTTTTACTAGCCCGTATTGTCCCACTGCTGGGCAATAATGGCTTATCCAGAGCTTCCAAGGATCAATCTTTGTTTAAGGAGTCCAGCTCATTCCGCCATTTCCGTCTGCCACTAAGCGAAACGGGGTTGGATTACAACCCAACCTCGTTTCACCCATTGATGGCCTGACATGCAGCAGTTTGTTCCATTGATGGTCTGACATGCAGCAGTTCGGTCCATTGATGGTCTGACATGCAGCAGTTTGGTCCATTGATGGTCTGACATGCAGCAGTTTGGTCCATTGATGGTCTGACATGCAGCAGTTTGGTCCATTGATGGTCTGACATGCAGCAGTTTGGTTCATTGATGGTCTGACATGCGGCAGGTTGGTCCATTGATGGTCTGATATGCAGCAGTTTGGTCCATTGATGGTCTGACATGCAGCAGTTTGGTCCATTGATGGTCTGACATGCGGCAGATGTGTTCAGAATCGACAGTATACATCTTATCACAAGCAAATATTTTTGATACAAAAACCATATTCATGGTTTTAATTCAGTCGTCTTTCCATGACCCATTTCTTGTTATATTTTGAACCTCTTGAGCAACAAGAATTACTAGTTCCGCATGAGCTCATCAGAATAATTCAAGGTTAAGTTTACCGCACACACAAGAGGGTGCGGATTTTTCCTCAATCCAACAGGAAAACATGTTCAAAATTACATTATTTGTGGAATACTTACATAAAAGTACACAATAAAGAAAACATAATACATCGTTACGTAGGAAAAGAAATCTCTTTGTTGGTCATAACATAATATCATTTATAGCTTCTGCCCGAGACTTTATCCGCGTGATATTTCTTCTTCCCCCAACCCACCCCGTCGCATCGCATTACCTGCCCGCGCTATCACTTCGTTTGTCTTAGCGTTCTTTCTGACTTTTTTTTCTTTTTGGTCGGCTCTTAAGGATCGTAGCTTGATGTTAACTAGCCTATAGCCTTCTTCACAAATTGGGCTATCAAATGCAAAAAAATATTTTTGTCAATTCCGACCGGTAGTTCCAGAGTAATAGCACGTTCAAACAAACTCTTCAGCTTTATTATTAGTATATAATTATATACAATTACTTAATTCTACAACAAAACACATGAACCTAAAATATAAGGTCCTAACCATTTGTGTTGCTGCAACAAAGTAATGATCTAATTAGACAAGATTTTTTTCCCTACTATGAGCTTTGGGTCAACTAAAATCTACAAACGATTATCGGGCATCAAATTGACCGGACTGTGCTTTGGCAGACCGCATTGTGAAAATTGAATTTAAAATGTTTTCAGTTTTCCAATATGGCTGCCAGCAAATCCTAGTATTGATCTTTATATGCCCTAATATGTGTTTACAGTACAAGATTACATGAAATAAATGAATATGAGTAATTAAATTAGTTTGTGTAAGTTCACAGAGGGGAGAGGAGGCCTGTGTCCCAGCAGTGGGAACATTAAAGGCTGATTAAAAAAAAAAAAAACACAGACCTGAGGTATAGATTTCTCAACTTAAGAAAAATATTTGATTTTGGAAACTCCATCATCTGCCTAACCTTTTCACAACTATGTTGAGGTCGACTTTCAGTCTAACCGGATGCAGCTGAATACCAGTTTTTTATATGGAGCGACTGCCTATCTGCCCTCCACAACCCAGTTATTGGGTTACACGATACGTTAAGAATGATTGTCAGACTTTCAGGCTTCTCTCGAACTGTAACGTCTGTCAAAGATCTACGAATGCCAGCCGGGACCAATGGTTTAACGCGCTTTCTTGTGGGGCTCGGTATGTAAAGGATGGTCACCCATCCACGGACAGACCACGACAAGCGAAGCTCATAGATCGACCCGTGCGGCTGTTATTACTTAGCCACGAGCATTGTGATGAACCACTGTAAGTTTCGGCAATTAATTAAATACAAAGTTGTAAAATGGTTTTGTACCTGTTCTCCTGGCTGCGTCATTGAAGGCAATGTTCTCCAGCAGGGTTTTTTCAGACTCGCCCTTGAGGTTCCTCGCGTAGATGAGCAGGTTGAAGGTGGCTCCTGCAGCTTCACCTGCCGATGTCAGCTGGGATAAGTCCAGCTTGAAGACAGCCAGGCCATCTATAAGGAATAACATGATTTTTATTTATTGCGCGGTGTCTTAGTTAAGCCCCCCCGTAAACCCATTAAGTCTTCAGTTTTCAAATTCAAAATTCAAAAAATTCAAATTCAAAATCATATTTGCTAATATGGGTAATTACATAGAGTTGTTAAAAGAAATAGAGCATAGTTCAACCATATTACGCCTTGAGGCATGCAAATCTCAAGCTTTTGCTGGATCACATTCACAGCCTTGTTATACAATTACTTACAACACTAATTTAATAATTTATTGACACAATTTTGTTAATTTCACCGTGGCAAATAACAATGAAATATGAGCAAATATTAATGTCACAAGAATAAATAAAAATTAAAATGTCAGGTATTAAATTAGAATGAAAAGATATATTTGTAAATAAATGTTAAAATAATAATAATAAGGTAATTAATAAGTGCAATATTCACATGTCACATCAACAACAATATTTCTGAGAACAATATGTCCTTACATCCTCTGTTAAATAATCCTGAATACTATAATAACATTTAAATAGCAAGAATCTTTTTAATTTCTTTTTAAATTCATCGATGGATGAAGGTTCTAGCATAGACTTTGGTAGGTGATTGTATATACGCGGTGCCATACTGAAAAGCTTTCATGATATTTTTGGATCAACTTTCTATAACAGTTTTATGGAAACAGTTTTGAAGATAAAACCATGTTAAGATATGACGGAATAGCAGAAAATGTTGAAATGAACCTTACTCGAATAAAAATTTCTATAAAATCTCCACAAACCAGTCTCATTAACACTGCCGTTGAACCGCGTCCTGCCAGTGACGGGGTCCAGTGCTTCCAGCATAAAGTACTGTGGCAGTCCTCCGTCGTAGCCAGCCACGCATCGCACGCGCAGCCAGGAGCTGCCTTCTGCGCTAGTGTTGCCAGCTTGGAGGGAACAGTTGCGAGGCGCTGTGGGACGAGCTGGACGGAGAACATACGTAAGTTGATAAAATTGTTATGATCTACAAATGAGAGCATTATCATTGGTAAGGGATCCGTTACATGAGGAGAGTTACTCGCCTCGCACAGGCTATGAGCGAAAGTGAGTTTGTTTATAAACCTTGCGAGGTGTTTAAGCGGCAAAAAATAGGTATGTGGTTACGGTACAGCAGACGTTAATCATTATTAAAATTCAAGAACATCTAAAAAAACCTTAACAAAAAAAGGAGACTTGTGTAAACAGTACGTATGTATACCCTAATACTCATTAATGTAATCTATGAAATCACCACCAGCACCATGGTTGTATTATCAGCAAAATACCTCGAAACTAGCCGGTGAAAACGGCATGAATCCAGGTTAGTGCAGCCGCGGTTTCAGGTATTTCAACAATTTAAGTTTCTCATTGAATTTCGTAACTAGACATTAACTGAATTCGAAATAGTTATCTTCCTGCGGGCATTGTAATGATCGTAGCAGTAATATCTTTATGCTAACTTAGTCTAACTGCAAATGGCACTTCAGTTAACAATCTTATAACAGAAATTGAGAAGTAGGCACCTAGTTTACTATCTGGTTTCTTGATGAAAAGGTCTTCGTTAGCCCTTTCACCCTTTGTGTAATACGAACCACTAACTTGTAATTTAGTTTGACTGCTGGCAAAATATAAAAGCGGTCAGTATTTAAATATAACCTATAAAACAATTTTAATGAGTTGTTCCAAACCTTTCGCTCCAGACAGAATTAGTTTTATGAGTCGATTCTGTTTTTGTGGAAACAATTATGGTTTTCAATATACGAGCTGAAACAAAATAACGAAAACATTCGAGAATCGGAAAGTTTTGACACAACATTGTAGACATATTTTAAGAATGTGGCTGAAAATGCTAGCCATGAGCGAACTTAAACAATTTTCAAAGCCATTTTAACTTTTTCAAGATTATTTTCTTCGAAGCTAACTTGTAATAGAAATCAAAGTTTACGTCCCTTACTCGACATTATTATTGTATGTCAAGTGAGCGAGCGGGAAGTTGCAAGGAATGTTCGTTGTTCGTATAACTGGTGGGGTGCGTGCGTGGAAATGAAAATTAAGTGCAGAGAGCGCTAAACTCACTAATTTCGCCTTGACTTATGGCAGGCGGGTGACAATTTAACGCGTGTATGTTATAACAAACTGCGGGGATATTAAACTGTGCGGATTTCGGGTTATTTCTCTGCACCCCACAACAACTAAGTAATATTTCCTGTTGCAGTTGTGCGCATCAGAATTATAAGAGCACGTTGCAACCGTTCTATGAAATAACGAGATTTGAGAATAAAAAGATAATGCACGACGTGGTACGTTCGTGTAGCGCACAGTTTCATATATTTTAACAAAGTTTCAATTTAGCCGTTGGTATTTTTCTTCTCTAATTGAAACGTGCTGTTAGATTAATTTTGTTTCGCGTTGTGTAATGTACTCGGGCGGTTGAGAATAGAGGTCGGTATAACTCTTCTTTACAAAATAGCACGGTTATTCGGTTATAAAGGGTTGAAAACTTAATTATTACATATATAAACTAACGCCTTTCCATGTGGGTAAGCAAAAACTACAGAACGCCACCTGCTACGATCCCTACATATTCCTTTTGCCTCGTTTACGTTCATACATCTGGTCATACACGCACGCAATTAATTATACAGTGACTTGAAATTAATATATTAATTGAGTACATAAATCGCATTTCTCATTTAAGTGCCAATGGTAGTTTCAGGGAAATTGTACGTCATCAGCGAGGAGTTATGAGATTTGGCACACTGGCATGAAAATCCGAAAGCCAAAAGCTGGAATTATAAAACGTAGAGCAAGTTCGGCCTCGTTGTTGGTTCAAATTGTGTGCACGCGGTTTTATTAATGCTTTTATTGAAGTGTTCATTTCGGTGCCGACATTTTGGGCTTTTGTATACTCGAGTTATTGCATTGTATTTCCAATACATAGATGCATGTGAAGATATGTGCAGTAGGGTTTAAACTCGAATTGTAGTATTGACGCTGATCGTGTGTTTTCTACGAATTCACGGCTTAATTTACGCATGTTCATATTCGGGGATTATGTAAAAATATTTTAGATTTTTCGCTCGAATATTTATGGTTATTTATTTACAACTGCTACGGATATCAGTTTCACTATCCCAGTAAATTTTTAAAAGGTATCTAGGTAGTGCAAATGTTCGAGTTCATCAGTTGTCATTTAAAAGCTGATATACTGACGTCACTCACCAGCAGGAACGATCTGGAACACGCATGGTTTAGCTGTCTGCCTACGGTGTTCATGCCGCGACAGCTCAACGTGCCGTAGTCGTGATTGCTCTGACACTTATAGTTTAGCTCACTGGTGCTGCCATTGACTGAACCTAAAGAACATGATACTCTGTCGTCACTCACCAGCAGGAACGATCTGGAACACGCAGGGATCCAGCTGTCGGCCCACGGTGTTCATGCCGCGACAGCTCAACGTGCCGTAGTCTCGCTCGCTCTGAGGCTTGTAGTTTAGCTCACTGGTGCTGCCATTAGCTGTACCTAAAGAACATGATACTCTGTCGTCACTCACCAGCAGGAACGATCTGGAATACGCATGGGTCCAGCTGTCGGCCCACGGTGTTCATGCCGCGACAGCTCAACGTGCCGTAGTCTCGCTCGCTCTGAGGCTTGTAGTTTAGCTCACTGGTGCTGCCATTGACTGAACCTAAAGAACATGATACTCTGTCGTCACTCACCAGCAGGAACGATCTGGAATACGCATGGGTCCAGCTGTCGGCCCACGGTGTTCATGCCGCGACAGCTCAATAGCCGTAGTCGCGCTCGCTCTGAGGCTTGTAGTTTAGCTCACTGGTGCTGAAATTGACTGTACCTACAGAACATGATACTCTGTCGTCACTCACCAGCAGGAACGATCTGGAACACGCAGGGGTCCAGCTGCCGGCCCACGGTGTTCATGCCGCGACAGCTCAACGTGCCGTAGTCGCGCTCGCTCTGAGGCTTGTAGTTTAATTCACTGGTGCTGCCATTCGCTGTACCTAGGGAACATGAGGATTAAATTATGAAACCGGCTTTAACAGCTTTGTAAAAGCTGTCAAAGCGTTAATGTCATCTTTGTATTTCAATTGCTCATGTCCAATGTCGTGATAAAATGATGAGTCAGCCAGCAAGGTGGTAATTGTGGCCTGGGGGTCTACTCCGAAGCGGTTAACCACTGTATCGGTCGAATGTTCGGTCATTTTCTGATTTGAATATTGTTGTCCTACTACGAATTTAAAAAAAAAAGGTAAAAAAAGGGTAAGGGTTCTAAAAAGGTTCGGATTGGCACAGTTTGATCGGGACCAATAGTCAATATAGGAAATGAATGGTAGTAGATAACAAAAAAAAAACTGACTTCCAAAAAAAAACACTACAAACCGAAAAATAACTTTAATTTCGGAAGTCGGTGTCTTAGGGATCAGTATTTTAGTTTTTGCCACCGACTTCCGAAATTAAAGTTATTTTTCGGTTTGTAGTGTTTTTTTTGGAAGTCGGTTTTTTTTGTTAAAAAGTTTTTATTTCTCGCTTTTTAGTGGGTCTATTTATAATTTATCTAAGTTACAATAGCCTAATGTCTTGCCTTTTTATAAAATATTCCTTTTCTTGATGCAGGGACGTTAATTGTTGAGGAGTTCTCCTTTTATTAGTTTTTAGATTAGATGCTGATAATCCTGGCTGCAGCATCAGGCCAGACTTATGTCAACATTGCATTGAACTTAAAATTAGTCCTATTTAAAATGAGCCGAAACACGACTACGGTGCTGTAATTTCAAGGTTTGTACTTTTTCTGATGCTCCTGGCTTCAGCATCAGGTCTTCGGTGTTCCTCAGTAACAGTACGTTTATCCACACATCGAGCCCTTTTCAATGAGCCTAAACACGATATATCTGCTGTTAGTTGTCGAGGAGTTAGATACTCTGCAGACTATCCTGACTGCAGCATCAGGTCATGACTTGATGATCATGAGACCAAATGTGGCAAATGCCCTATCAAACATCAAAACAATTTACTAAAACAGTCCTTGCCTGTTCGAGTAACTTCTTACTGTTAAGGAGTTGTACCTTCCATCATTAGCCCAGCTACCTGAGATAGTGACAACCATACACAAATATACAAGATACTTCATAAAATATGCGAAAAACAATAAGTGAGCCTTAAAAATTTGAGGGTTGCCCTCGATTTCTCTAAGATCCCATCATCAGATCCTAACTTGGTGACAATGGGACCACCTCAGATCTATCTACTTTCGAACAAAAAAAGAATTTTGAAGAATTCGATGAACAAACATACAAAAAAAAAACATACAAACACCCGAACATAGTACCTCCTCCTTTTTGTGAAGTCGGTATAGCAGAGAAAAAACAAAAATAACAGAGTTTAGTGTTAGAAGCCATGTTGAGATTAGTTTAATAATACAGGACTTTAAAACAATGGGTCTTATTTCAACTGCTAATTGAGTTTTGTGCTAATTTGTTCAGAGCTAAACGTAAAGTTACGTTCAGAGATAGATCTTGTTTCAGTAGGTAACTGTGCCAACGGAACACGTGATAAAGTTTCAGGATGAAAAGTAGGACCAACGAGTAAATCTAGATCCCTGGAATATAACTATGTCTTCAAACAATCAAACCAAATTGTATAAATTAAACAAATAAATACATTTCTTTATTTATTGCCATAAAAACAGGTTACAGATAAATTTTAGACTTGTATAAACCACAATTCGCGTTGATTAATAAGTGGCATAACATTACGTGTGGTATTTAAACCATTATGGAGTAATTTAAATTCACATTTAAGCTTTTTGCACTAGGGAGATAATATCAAGCATGTAATTTATAATCCTACATATAAATGCAAGTTATACCAATATCGACGCGCAAACTGAAACGATGAATTCAGTATATGATTCTAGACCCCCTAAGCGTAGAAATAAAAAAAAAAATCTGTTGTTTCATAGAAAAGTGCGATATCTACGCGGTCAAAATATACAGTCACGAGCACCAATATGTCAACACTTGGCAACTTTAAATTGCGATTTTTCACTAAATAACGAATGCAACGTTGAAATACCTACTTTACATTACCTATGGGTTCGAAAATACTATGTTCCTACTAATATAACATTTCATTCAAAGATAAAGGAGAAAATCGCCTTTGAATAAAGCCAAGTGTACCTATACATACTTTTGCTCGTGACTGTATGTCAGAGTTATGTAATTTAACCGACGGTATATTTCTTTTTTCATTCAGTATCATGTACCCTGGATTGTGCGTCGATGTCCGTACCACCCTATATTATATTATATTTTTGAAGTGAATTTTTGTATGTTTGTTAGTCAATCATGCAAAAGCGACTGAACGGATTGGGATGTTTAGCACACATATAGTTTATACTCGACATTAACCCTTTTTTATCCCGGTTGTACGTTCCTGTGGAACGCGGACGCCGCCGTGGCTAAAAGCTAGTAAATAATAAGAACATACTGCGATCACCGATTAATCTGGCAATCCTAATTATGGCAGGCCCGTTGGTCAACATTTCTTATGACAATAAGACGAAGATTACGACTCATTTTCTAAAGCACACATACCAAATTTCAGTGGCGACACGTCGAGACTCTCGCCGCTGTTGTTGAACTGCCAGAAGAAGGTGACGTCAGGTGGGTTGGCCGTCACGGAGCAACGCACGCGCAGCGCCTCGTCGAGCTGCGCGCCCAGCACTTGAGGGGATGGGTGAGCGCATACTGGTGCATCTGTGCAGTAATCTTTATTAGGATAGTGCCCGTTTTCACTAACTCTTAGCGCCATCGCACCTAAATGAATGCCAAAATAAATGCACCCTGTTCGATTTTCAACTCTCGGCTTTAATATTTAGGTATTCATTTAGTTGCCGCCTAGTAATAGTAAAATCGGGCATAAGGCTTTTGGCTCTCTGTGTTTAGTTGGGTTAAGGGAAGTGAATAGGCAAAATGATTTCGGAACTTTGGGTAAATAACGTAAACCAGCAATAATTGTCGGTTTACGTTATTTTGAGGTTAAATAATTATAATAAATTTGATTTTACTCGTAAGATATTTGTAAAATAAGGTAATTATCAAAAGCGGAAAAAACCACAAAAAATACTATGATTTTTTTCTGGTCCTAATAATAACCTATTTCGCATATTAATAATACCTCATCATCACGCCTAGTCTTTTTGCAAGTATGTTGGGATCGGCTTTATTAAATACCAGTATTTTACATGGAACGACTGCCTAAGGACCTCCACAACGCAGTTAGTGGTAATACGATACCCCTTGGTAAGACTTTATCAATAATACCTACTTATACTAAATTGTTCGTCTAAACTAAGATGAGAAAAGATTTAATTTTTTGTATGTTTTGTTACGCTTTCACCCTAAAACGGCTAAACTGATTTAGATGAAATTTGGCACATAGGTAGACCATGACCTGAACTAGTCTAAAGAATATTTTTTATCCCGATATTTGCACGGTATCGAGACTTATGCGAGTAAAACCGCGGGGCGCAGCTAGTCTTTAATAGGCATAATTATGTTATTGGTAGATGCTTTTGGTTATTAATTAAATAACTAAGCAATTAGTGAACTTCTAATGAACAATACGCAAGTAACCAAGTACTAAGTAAGTGATGATTAATTTAATCCGTCGCGGAAGCAGTAACCACTTAACCTATTAATTAATCCAATCTACACTAGCATTGTCAACATTACTTACATGTTCGTATCAAAGCACTTTGCAAAGCAGTATTTTCCCAAGAATTTTCACATAAGCAAAACGAAATGTTTCACGCGAAAAATATTTCAAATTCTTTGAAATTGTAATTCAGCACCAAACGAATAACTTCAACCGTTATATTCAACAAAAGATTCCGTCCCTAAGCAAGAATGCCATAATTAACAAAGAGCTAAAAGAGACCCGAATACAGTTCGTTAAATCATAACAGAAGTTAGACGATATATAAATTTTATCGCCCAACTGTTCCCCTCTGGAGCAGGCGCAGTCAGCGACTGTGATTCATTTAGATATCTACTTGCAAAACTGCGCTCCCGAGCTGCCTTAGATTTTCATTAAACTCTCAAATATTTGCTCGCGTTAAGCAGCCCTACCTCGGTAGGATTACTGTAGCTGGAATATGAAAATATGTGTGTGGATTAATGTAATACCGGCGCCAGCGATTGTGTACCGCGTGCGTATAACAACGTACATTTTCTTCACGTTAGATTTGTGACGGTAAGGATCAATAAAATGGAAACAAACTGTCGGAAACGAGCGGTGCAAAAGTAAAACAGCGGTGCGGTAACAAATAGCAGGGGAGGGCTCTGGTGGGTATATTTGTCGCAGATCGGTCGGTCGTCGCGTGCCGCCCGCGGTGACGGAGACGACGTAAATCTTCGCGAGGCAGCTTCCGAGATGATTGATGGCCGCGCGGTGACTCTGAGGACTGCTCGTCGAAATACACCCTCACCACTATTCACTAATACAACTTAGGTGTTTGTACACGCATTGATCAGTGTTGCGGGCAAATTAATCCCTCCGGATAATAGTTAGCACTTCCTTATTGATCGATAGTGCTCATACTTTTGGACAGTAAACTAGACTTTTTCATTTAGGGCATAGTTGTTAGAGTAATAGTTGGAATATTAGCCTCCTTCTGTATCCTAGTGTGCTCTGGCCCATTGCCAGAATGTTTTGGTGAAGCACCTGATTGCACGCTCATTAGCAAGCGCTCGAACGATTCTTTCATCCATAAAATGGGGTGTTTCTGGTTTTATGTGGAGATAGAATTTCCCGACACCGATGTACGTGTATAAATACCTAAATGAATAAAAATAACACCTCGCCTGAATGCTGGTAATTTGCGATCGTGCGCGTCTGTAAATATAACACGTATGTTGGTACGGTTTGTACGGTTTCATAATGTAATTAGCGCCTATTCATGAATTTTACACAATTTTATTTTGCTTGATACATGTCGTGTTCGCACAAAAATTACCCATATTGTGTGAATATAAGGATACCTCATTATCCTGGCATTATTCTGGCTCGCGAGCACATTACATACATCACAGCGGACAGAAGACAGATGTAGCGTTCCTAAGCTCCGTTATTGTAATTTATTGCTTGTGTTTATCAGTAAATGTAATTATTCTTTATTCAATACCTACATTCTACGGTGGCACTCCGTTGACTGTAACAAATCTTTGTTAAGATCATTCCGAGAATGATTGATACAGCAGTCAGCAGACGACGAAAAGCCTCCGGCGAAATGAAACGCAATTTATTAGCAAAAGGACTCGTCGATTCCAACCGGAAGTTATCTTCGTAACAATTTACTTATTGGTGAGCTTTACTTTTAAGGCTGGTAAATTTTTTCGTCGTTTGTCGACCTTACTTTAGAGAGATATATTTTATGGAGTGAGATTTAAGTTTGCTATGGTCGATGTGTAAGTTGGGAAGAATATTTGGGACATTTATTTTTAGGGTGATATGTACGTTAGGGATTTTGTAAACCTCGCAGTTATAATTGCTCCATGTACATTGAGGTCATGGTATTAGCAGACATCCTTCTTACCATGGATTTAGGCTTTCATGTAGGTATGTATTAATTAAACTAAGTAGTACAATGTGACTTTTTTCCAAGTGATTACCTAAGTGAAACAATCGTTCAGATTGTGGTGACGCATCATATTTTTTTCTGTTGTTTAACCTATGTTCTCGTGCCTCGAGAATACTTATAGCGAAAGAAATTTTAACTAGCTCCTAGTCTTAACCTCACTCAAGTCAGCGAAGTTACTAATTGCGACCGTAGCGTCATGCAGGTACGTTTGTGTATGTATATGTACGAGTAGGTTTGTGGCAAGTTGATTGGCTGGTGGACCGTGTATCTAGACTTATGAGCGGAGACACGTAATCCATAAATAATTGGCGCTGTGGTTGAGCGCTTGTTTTCTGATTGAATTTTCTAAAGATAGATTTTATTGATCCGAGACAATTTTAGCGTTTTATTGGTAAAGTTTAATAATACACTGACATAACAGAAATGTGGGGGGACAAGAAAAGAGGCAAATCAAAAAAAATATGATTGATCGATTGTGTGAAGAAGATACTTACGGAGACATGCTACAAAGGAAGTGAAAACCGAGATGACGGTCTATAGAGATATTATATGACGAAGATAGACGTGATCCGCTGACTTCTCATAAATGGCAGTGATGATGATGAGATAAAGAAATCAAGTAGGTAGTATAAACCAGGTTCTTTAGAAACGTTGGTTGAAGAAGACATGCGACTGTGTTAGTGTAGGCCTAGAAGGGTAATATACGTTATATTACAATATGTAACATAATTAACGCAAAACCTCAAACACCCCAATTAGAGTACCTATTGAGTTAAAAGCATAAATAAACAAAACTAACCAATAATTAATTTTTATAAAGCTATCATTTCACGCTTTACTGTATGTAGTTTAGTCTTAAAGCCTTGAAAAAATAATAATTCCCTTGGCTCAATCGGCAGTCAGTATGGCACAACAATACATATTTTTATACATAAATACCTATATTAAAAGTTACTGAAATTGATTCAGTGGTCAATTATGAACCAACTACTATTAGGACCTGCGTTTATTCTTTTACATATTGTATACATGTCGCAGCCAACTGGTTTAATTAGCCGTTTAGTTAACCGCCTAGTCTTTTAACTAAACGGCGGTCGTTCAACTAACTGCCTGAATGATATTCAAGTATAGTTTAGCGCGCGAGCCGAATTAGTCCCAGTAACTAAGCCAGGGCACCCCGACCGAATGGGTTAGGTTAGGTTAGAACTGTGATCAACCGCGTGCGAGCCGCGAGAGCAAAGCGAGGCGAGCACTACTTCCAAAGGCCAGGCGGTTAACTAAACGGCTAATTTAACCAGTTGGCTGCGACATGTATAATATAAGAGAAATAATTAATTAGCACTGTATTTCACTTACACTGTATACTAAGATGTGTGGACTGGCTGGCAGTCTCTCCGAGCGCGTTGGTTGCTCTGCAGGAGTAGTCACCTCCATGGTCCCTCGCTACCTTCTGTAGTACCAGCGACTTGGTGCTGACGATGATGCCGGACACCACATTGTGGAGCACTGGCTTATCCTGGACATAAAACCAAAAATGGGAAAACTACAACATGTCATAGAGGTGTAGAAAAACAGTTTAAACAATATAATAATAATAATATTCCACAACTATCACACAACGCCGTCTAGTCTCAAGCTAAGCAGAGCTTGTGTTATGAGTACTAGACAACTGATAAACATACTTATATATTTCTAAATACATACATATATAGATAAATTACACCCAGACACAGAACAAATGATCATGCTCATCACACAAACATTTGTCCTTGGTGGGAATCGAACCCACGACCTCCGGCATAGCAGTCATAGTCACTGACCACTAGACCAACAGGCCAGTCATAGTTATATATTACTAGTCATAGTAATATATAACCATCATATCGAAAAATAGTCCACTACTGAACAATATAATTATGACTAAAATAGTCTTAGATTAAGTGCTAGAATACGAGTCTTTTGGCCTCTCACAGAACCTTTTTTAATCTACGCCTTTGTTTTCTTTCCTTATTTTCCTGTGCGAGTCCCAATTAATACTTTATATTTATTTATTTTTCTTTCTATTTCAGATAGATGATGTTTTTTTTAGGAATCTAAAGGATGCTTTGATAAACCTTCTCATAACGTAAGTTTTTAATTGCCCAACTACCTACATCAGTTTGAAGATGAGAACCGCGATAGAGAATTAAATAATTGGTTAATAGCTCCACCTCCCATCCTACCCTCTGTGTCCCAAAATATGTAGCCAAAGTGACCGACGACGACGCCGTGGAAGTCGCGAAGTTACCGACAAGATCTAAAATACACTTCATGCCAGCGACACTATCAATAGTAAACAAATACTTATTTAGTGCAAAGAAAATAGTTATGAACGTTATACCGCAACAGTGTAGATACTTAAAATATTTTTTGTAAACAGTACCTAAATAAAAAACGAAACTGAAATATTTGCCTCGAGTAAAAGTAGAGAATTCAAGTACAGCAAAAGCTAATATTCAAATAGGTAGAATACCCGACCAATATAAACAAGCATGGCTATAAATGTCGATAAAAGTCAATAGAATTTATACAAGCAACGTTTGCAACACTATTTTCTAATAAGCTAGTCGAGCTAAATGTTGCTTGAGGCGGGTAGAACAGCCGGTCGATTCTGTAAAAATCTCACCGTGAAAACTTAGGTGAAGTGAGCTTTAAATGAGCTGTCATTCCCCCTGATCTCTAGAGGATTGACACTATTGACAGCTCACTGTGAAAACTTAGGTGAAGTGAGCGCTTCACCTAAGTTTTCACAGTGAGGTGGTTACAGAATCGAACTGCTGCAGTGGTATTCTGTAAATATCTCACCGTGAAAACTTGAGTGAAGTGAGCTGTCCAATAGTGTCAATCCTCTAGAGATCAGGGGGAATGACAGCTCATTTAAAGCTCACTTCACCTAAGTTTTCACGGTGATATTTTTACAGAATAGACCGGCAGGACTTATTTTGTACCTACATGTTCATTGGCAAGGTTTTTGCGTATGATTCCAGAGTGAACGTAAAATAACTTTTACCATAATTAGAATTGAAAAGTTATATTGATTGTTGGACGTAACGTTGGAAGGCTTCCAACAAGGTGGACTGATGACCTGGCGAAGGCTGCAGGAAACCGCTGATTGCAAGAAGCACAGAACCAGTCAAAGTGGGTGCTTAGGAGAGGTTTATATCCAGCAGTGGACGTCTTTTGGCTGAAATGATGATAAATTGATTGTTCAGTGTCTAGCAGGGCTGCCTCGATACCACCCTGTTGACTGGTTAATATTTTTACGAGTTATCCTTGGACACTGACAGTCGGGGTGGTCCACAAATTCGAGGTCGGTCGGTATGGAGCGGGCTGTGTTTAGAGTTTCTCCATAACCGGAAAAGAACTGGAGTTACAGTGGGCTAGCCACGTTTGTCGAAGGACTGAAGGTGGGTGGAGCAAACGAGTCCAGGGGGCCTAAAAAGGCCACTTTGGCAGAATCATAAAAGGATAATCAGCCTATAATGTTCCCACTGCTGGGACACGGGCGTTCTCTCTGTGAGAGGGAGTGGGCCGTAATCCACCACGCGGGCCCAGTGCGAGTTCGTAGTTGTCACATGTCTTCGAATTTTTGGTTCTAGGACATGCCGGTTTCTTCACGATGGTTTTCCTTCACCGTTTTGAGAGTAGTGGTGATGATATAATTTACACAAAGTAATGCGCCTGTCTGGGTTCGAACCTACGACCTACAACTCGTAAGTCGCGGCCGTCACCATTTGGCCACCACTGCTCTAAATTCTGTTCGAATGTTGACCTGCTTCTACATAATGTTTCTATTTCAATTACCCATTATAATAACATAACAAATCGATCTCTGACGCAATACACTAAAGTTCGTGAGCACCTTCCATGTGGTTTGATAGAGGTCACGAACCCATGTTTTGATTACAGCAAACTTATTCAAATGTAATTTAGATTATACGCTGACGTCGTCCATTTTGTTTTAATACGTACTTCATCAATGTTTCATGATTATACTTTTGTACATGTTGGTACTTGGGGAATGATGAATCGTTTTGGGCACGTCGGTTTTTAATACTTACAAGTAAAGCTTTGATGGGAATTTGGTTCCTAATATAAAATCTGAGTTTACCCAGTCTTGTCCAAAATCTTGTTTCCAATTAATGGTATTTCCACTTAAACGAATTAAGGTATACAGTGTGAGTCTTCATAATGTGCACATAACGAAATGAGGGAAACACAGCTTAATTTTATCGACGGAAAAAATATTTGAAAAAATAAAAAAATATTTAAAAGGATCTTTACCTGCTAAACTATGGTGATTGCAAGGCCTTTCTTTAACAGTTGATAGGAAATGTTGTGATTGAGTTATAAACATGGTATTTTACGTTTAGAAATCTGATACGATGGAGAATAATTTCAAGTAATAAAAAAGAGTAGGTAATCGGGGCTTTTATTGATTAATTTTACAATTATTGTAAAAATTGATGAAAAAGTATCAGATTTTTGTTAGAAAAAAAACATAATTCTCAATTGAGGGCGATTGTTTACACAGGGGTCACAGCAGCGAACAAGAATATTAATAAAAATTCTACAATTTTTTTTTAAATTTTAATTTTTTTTTTATATTTTTTCCGTCGATAAAATTAAGCTTAGTTACCCTCATTTCGATATGTGCACATTATGAAGACACACTGTATTGTGTAAGTTACTTTGAGAGCAGTGGTGGCCAAGTGGTAACGGCCGCGACTTACCCAGACAAGGCGCTTTACTTTGTGTAAATTATTTCATCACTACTGCTCTCAAAACGGTGAAGGAAAACATCGTGAGGAAACCGGCATGTCCTAGAACCAAAAATTCGAAGACATGTGACATCTACCAATCCGCACTGGGCCCACGTGGTGGATTACGGCCCACTCCCTCTCATCGAGAGGAGGCCTGTGTCCCAGCAGTGGAAACATTATAGGCTGCATTATGTGTAAGTTACAAATGAAGTTGATTTCAGAATTAAGTAGGTAGATACTATAGAAGAGGTCATAAACATAATTGAAATTGTAGCAATGAAACTGAACTTTGAGAGTGGGTATTTAACGTTGTTTTTTCCAAAAACACATATTTGTTTATATGTTTGGAAACTAAATCGCGAATGCAGTATAACTACCTTTTATTCATGGGGTAGTGGATACACCTACTCGTTCCCTAAAATTAATTTTCAATAGCAAAACTGACAAGTTTTTGGATTAGCTAGCGAGTTTAAACCTCGCCCGTTGCATTAAGGACGTGAAAACATGTGACTATTACATTTGAGAAGGTTCTCCTGCCCTTCAAACTACAAACACGGTTTACAAAATATTCATAACTGCGTAATAACTCTGATGCTAACATACATAATTATTAAAGGGGCTTAAAAGCTAATAAAATTGTGGGGAGTGTTTGTGTGTGTGTGTGTTGCTGTTGAGTTTAGACTGGTCCGTTGGGGTGTGTGTGGGTGTGATGAATATGGTAAATATCTGTCAAGGAAATGAAAAGTTAGGTATTTTAGTTGTAATTTGTAAAATTAATAAGTTCCTCTGTATCGCAATAATTTAAATTTAGGAGGAAGAAAAACACAACGTAGAACTTTCATAAGCATGTTTGTGAAGGTCACGGAAACACTAATAATATCCAATCTATAGTTCCTGTAATGTTTTAAACTAATAATTGTACTGGTATTCCAAATCAGAATTATATTGACGCCCTCTAATTAAGCTGCTGTTTTGCTTGTCTTAAAGCGCACGTTTGCATGGACGTAATAATTTCGCGGCGGGATTTTATCGCGCACTGGATTTTCAACTCTCGGTGGTAAGCCGAGCGTTGAGAACAGAGCGCATCCCAGCGCGTCAAAAAAACATACTGTTGGATATCCAACTCTCGGCTCTAAGCAGTGCGTTTATAATCCAATGAGCGAAAAAAAATTGCCGCGGAAAAAACGTGCCCGTGCGTACCTTATAAAGTCAAGTCCAAAGAAGGTCAAGTCTTGTAACCGCTTTCATTTTGACAGTTCAACAACAGGACTGCAGGACTATAACTTTCAAGTTGTTCGTTCATCTTCAATATTCTTGATAAAGATACATAAAAAGGTACGAGTTTAGTTAATTAGCGCAAACTTTTTGCTGTCACGTTGTGCAAAAACGCAAGAGAAAAACAAAGTAGGTAGGTATCATTCACATTTTTCTTGTTGGTATACAATACGGCGATTAGGTTATCACATTAATTAAAACCACGTATTCTACATAACGTATTTTACACAATTAAAATAATTAATAATAATTAATACTCTTGCTTTTTGTTTTAGTTTCAGTATTTAACAACATTAAACTGATGATTATGATTTAGCCGTGATTATTTGGTTACAAATCCAATCTTTCTGTTGAATTGTTGATACCATCGTTTCTCGCGTGTGTCTAGTGCCTTATTATCAAGAGTGGTTTATTTCGTGCCAATTATTATGCAATTTATTTTATTTGAAAAATTCAGTTTTTTTTTTATTAAAAAAAATTTGTTTATTTTGTTAATTTAACTGACTGATAACAACTTATAATAACCGCTGCACTATTTAGGGCTGATTTTTCAATCCACAGATCATTTTTATTCGTAGAATAAAATTGACGTCTGACAGATTTGTATAGAAGAACTGTCAGAATTCCTAATTCCTCTGATAAAATTATCTGGCGTTGGAAAAATCAGCCCTTAATGTGATAACCTAATCGCCATTATGTACATTCTTTTTAAAAACGTGTTTTGAAAACAACGAAGTTCTAGGAAATAGGTTCAAGATTAACATATATTTTTTCCGCCGTCACAAATTGTATAGATTTGGCTAAAAAATTGTTGGAGACAAGCCTATTTGGCTCTGGTCAGCGCCTTAACCGCCATTACTCGTATAATGAAAAGATGTTTAATAACGACATCGTTAGCAAAGTCTATAACGAAAAGATGTATTAAGTTGCACATCAAATAACTCCTATTTCGTTTTTTTAAAAATAATAATTGAACACCCTATTATAATGATTGCGCCTGTTCTTGTGAACCTCAAATCAAATAATTCCTAATTTGGGGTCCGAAAAGTACTTAGTAGCCAAGTAACTAACCTAATCTAACCCGTTTGGTCGGGATCCCTAGCTTAGTTACTGCGACCAACAGGCAGAAAAGGGTAGAAAGTTAATAAGAGGCTCATTCATTGAAAGTATGCATCATTAAAACCCTAAAAAGTTTTAGAGGTTCATTCATTTAAAAAAGCGTAGGTACATCATTAAGGTCAATAAGTTTTTACAGGATCAGTTAAGTATTTTTCTACTCAAATAACGATATAATTGCGAATGTTTAAGCATAACTTGCGTGGAATTAATTAGGTACATTAGTAGTCTATTTGGGGTTCTCCTTAAGTCTGTCATTAATTAGCATTGACAAAAAAAAAAGAAAAGAAAACTACAGTAAAATTAAAACATTGTGATCGACATGATTAAAAAAAATCACACAAGGTCAAATTTTGAAGCAGACGTGATGGGTACCTATAAGAGATATTAAAAAAAAAACAAAAAAAATTGGGATCAACGCCCGGTGATTTTTTTACTTGAAATATGACCTCATAAATGTTTCTTTTTTTTGTTTTATCGTGTTCAGAATTTTAGATATCGATAGGACACGTCTAAGAAAACTGATATTTTAAGTGCTAGTAGGTTGTGTAGTGGGTGTGGTAGGTTAATTACCCCAAAAAAACTTATCAAATATTTATTTTTATTCTCTATTTTGTTTAGATATCGAAAACCGTCACAAATGCGGAGTTTCGCTAGCTGATTCAATTTACAAACATTGTCCGAAAAACGAACAGCTATTCACTAAAGATATATCAATAATAAAATACCTAAGAATCTTTAATCATAGTGTGGAAGGAATGACATCAATATCGCGAAGGGTGAAGACGGAATCTATTGGGTCCCGTTAATGAACAGATCTCCAAGTTGGGCCAGTAATTCATCAGCCGTGTCGCCTGCTCCGCAGTAATCTAATTCATCAGACCCTTCTTTATTGTGTTAACAAGTATCTATCGCTGATCAATCAATTGTAAGTTTATTATTAAGTTGGGTTTCTGCAATGATTATACATATTAAGTCAGTTGATAACAACTTTTCTTGTAGAGGAGTGGAGACCCAGTGGTAACGGCCGCAACTTGAGAGTTGTAGGTCGTAGGTTCGAACCCAGACATGTGCTTTACTTTGTGTAAATTATTTCATTACCTCTGCTCTCAAAACGGTGAAGGAAAACATCGTGAGGAAACCGGCATATCCTAGAACCAGACATTAGAAAACATGTGACATCTACCAAGCCGCACTGGGCCCGCGTGGTGGATAACGGCCCTCTCACTGAGACGAGGCCTGTATCCCAGCAGTTGGAACTTAATAGGCTGATTATGCTAAGCCGTGACAGCTAAGAGATGACCAGTCCTTACTGACGGTGCCCGTTCACGAACATGACCGAACATGACATAAATTAACTGGGACTGGGATAATCAACATTGACCAACTTCTTGTATGATGAAAATATCCAGATACTAAATGATTATATTACTTTTATATTATTAATAGAATTCAAAGCGTCTATTTACGGGCAAACTTTTTTCGACATGTGTGTCGTTTTCATGGTTTTCGAGAAATAATAAATCCAAGATGGCGGCTGCGAAACGTTTAAATTTTTCGTCATGGTTTGATTAACTTCGTTTCTGACGGGAGTTAACCGCACACGTTTTTATTTTATTTTATCATGTTTATATGTCGATACCCATTAGTTTGCGGCGTTTCGTTACCTAATTTAACTTGACCTTGTATATGCGTAAATTGTGCTGGTATGTGTGAACGCTTGCCGGGTAACCCGAGTCGGATCGTGTGAAAAGAGCTTAGGTTCAGTAGTGGACTTTGATTGGCTAAAAGGATAATAGGGCCAGAAGTACGAGTATTTTTTAGATCTATTTAAATAAAATATCACACAGTCGTTAATACTTTATTCCCATTACAATTTAGACTGTACGAGTAGGTAAGAAGCCTAGTAGCCTATGTAATATAAAAATAAACACTTACATTGTGATACCACGATATCCTATGTTCTCTGGGGTTGGCGCGCACTGAGCACTCGAAGTACACGTCATCACCTTCTTTGATATCGTGAGGGTTGAGTGTTGAGCCCAGTGATAATGATACCACCGGTGGATCTAAAAGAAAAAGGGATTTTAGTTAGTACGAGTATGGCTTGTCAGTAACGTTCCTAACGTTACATCGGGTCACACCATACGCACGGATATGGACTGCCCCAGTCCGTCGCGTCGCAGTGGGCCTCGGCGGTGAGGATGGAAAGACCACGGTCAGATTTTGTACTTCCTAGGAGTACTGGTGGCCTTACTACTTTACTGGAGGAGGGTTGTGGCGTCGTTGGGAATAGTTGGGATAAGCCTCGGTTGGCGAATCCTAATTATGCGAGAGGGAGTGTAGCGGGCGTCTGCCGCAATGATATAATTCAACAAAAAAAATATATTTTCAAATTAACTTTACTACTTTACTTGGCATGGCCGGATTGCCACGTTGTATGGCAATGCTTAGCCTCTGGCCAAGGTAAAAGCCAGCCCTTGTGTCACGGAAGGTGTCAACCAGACGTTCAAAATTTCGTGGAACAAACCATGAGCACTCGGACCCCACGGCTCGAAAATATATTATAATCACCGATAAGGTATACATACTATCGCAGCTTAAGGTTTTCTGCAGCCACAGCAGCAGAGTCAGCACAGCACGCCGAGCCAGGAAGATGGGATGGCGCAAGAGTATCGACACACGACCCGTACAAAACATCTTGGTAAACTTATTAGTATTTATGGAAAAACTAGCTGCGCCCCGCGGTTTTACCCGCGTAAGTGTCGATCCCGTGGGAATATCGGGATAAAAAGTAGCCTATATATTAATACAGGGTGTCAGTTACCTCTATACAAAATTGTATCAAAATTGGTCTAGCCGTTTGAGCATGAAGAGGTAACAAACATATAAACACACACACACTCACCCCCTCACAAACTTTCGCCTTTTTAATAATATTGTGTTGCCTATAATATAGGAGCAGTGGTAGCCAAGTGGTAACGACCGCGACTTACGAGATATAGGTCGTGTTCGAACCCTGACAGGCGCTTTACTTTGTGTAAATTATTGATCTCAAAACGGTGAAGGAAAACATCGTGAGGAAGCCTAGAACGAGAATGTCTTAGAACCAAAAATTCGAATACAAAGACATTTGTTCGTCGGATATGGTAGGTACAAAGTTGGTTGGAAGACATGTGACATCTGCCAACCCGCACTAAGCCCTCGTGGTGGATTGCGGCCCATTCAATCTCGCCGAGAGATGGCCTGAGTCCCAGCAGTGGGAACAATATAGGCTGATTATTATTATGCCTATAAATATGTATACCTATTGTCTTGTCATCATCTGCCTAGCCTTTTCCCAACGATGTTGGGGTCGGCTTCCAGTCTAACCGGATGCAGCTGAATTCCAGTATTTTACATGGAGGGACTGCCTATCTGACCTCCACAACCCAGTTACTGGGTAATACTGGTTGTCAGACTTTCGCCCGTAACAACGGTCAAAGATCCACGAATGACAGCCGGGACCAATGGCTTAACGTGCTTTCCGAGGCACGGAGAGGTCACGATATGTAAAGATGGTCACCCATCCACAGACCAACCGCGGCAAGCGTAGCTTAACCTGATCGATCGACCTGTGCGACTGTTATTATTTAGCCACGGGCCCCTCTAGGGCCATGTACCTATTGTCTTGTAAACAAGTAATATCAAAGTAATTGGTAGCCTAAAACTATATCATAATGGATATAATGAAGGATTACAAGATGAGCAGATTGAAAACAATAATCAGGGATGGAGCGGCTAAGTACTATATCATGTTGTGATTGTTGCGGGAACGATCTGCGGTTTGCTTTGTAATCGCGGCTTAGGTAACGGACCTGGGCAAAGTGTAAACATTCCTGTCGAGGTATGAACTAATATTAAATGGGGTTAGATTAGTTACTTTGAATAAAATTTTAGTTTTCGGAGTTGAATTTAGGTGAGATGACAGGAGAATTTAGACGAAAATGAAATAGGAACTTTGCTACAGATTAACAATACTTTGTTTATTTATATAATTGTCTGTAATCGCGGCTTAGGTAACGTACTTGGGCGCAGTGTCGATGTATGAACTAATACTAAATAAAAAAAATGTTTGGAGTAGTTTCAGTAGGTAGAACAGAGTAGGTCAGAGGAGAGTCGATGAAGACGGGAAATGAAATACTTTGTTGATATATTACATCATTTTCACACGATAAAGTGTGAACTCTTTGAGAGTAACTTTTCATCCCCATTAACGGAGTCAAAAGTAGCAACACAAAAATTTTTTTACAAAAAAAATTCAACCGACTTCCAAAAAAGACACTACTTACGTCTTTTTTAGAAGTGGGTTGTTTTTTTGGGTGTGGAAGTGGGCAGTAATTCATTGTCGGTCTATTTCCGAGCTGTCCAAGGTTGGAAAGCGTTTATAATCCAGGTGAACACTTATCTGCGGCAAGGAGCGGGCGTTGACACTTTATTGGCCATTAAAGACCTATAACGACGTCGCCCCGCGGCCGAAGGAAACGCCCGTCCTCCAAATAAACATTTACGATTCCTCCGTTTAAATTGTTGCCAAAACGATTCGCGCCGTGAGCGGCGAAATTCTCCCCGCTCTAAATGCGTTACGGTTCGCCAAGCAGAAGTAAATAGAATTTATTTATATTTGGAAATTAATTTCCTCTGTCGTAATAGAGTCAGCACGTTTCCTGGCTTTTCATGAATTGACCGGCCCGTCGGGGAATTACTGCCTTGATTGAGTGATCAGACTGTCTGGTCCGTTAAAAAAAAGTGGCGGGCGTGAGAATACGCAGGTGGAAATAATCCCCGCAATAGTCGCGGTGTAGGTGACTCGTTTACACATAAATAAATTGGCAAGTTATGTCCTGCGATTAGAATGTAAACGTACTGGCTACGGTAAGCCGGCTTAATCCCTTAGAGCGTTTTGCTATCCGGATCCGGTGGCGGGGCGGGGTGGTCGGTTGCTCCCACTAGTCCGAATTAGTTTTTGGCAAGTCCTCAGCGGATGTTAAGTGTTGATGTTGTGTGCTCGCCGGCGCTAACAAGGTTTTAATTACGTTTTACTGAGTTTCTCATGTTGGCGCATACAAGCTTTTAATATTGTTAGATAGGTTGTTTGTTCCGAAATGTTGACAGGGCCTGTTACGTGTTAAATGAGTTGACTAAATTATGCGCTCGGAACCGTTTAAATAGATATATTCCGGGTCTTTGCTAATTACGGTTGTTAATTAAATAACATTTATGATTTAGGTAACAGCTGAGAGCTTTGAGAATAGGAGCTTTCATAAGCTGGTGAAACTGATACCTACAGTTAATTATTAAGTGTTGTATTCCCAACCCTCATCACTTCATAATCCATTACGGTGGGAGCCTCTTGTGTAATACCGCAAGGCCAAGCCCAGCGCTGTAACATCGATGTAACGGCTAAACATGGCATGTCAGACTGTAGCAGAACCACGGCAGACAAAGCCAAATTAATCCTTCAGACAGGAAGGTGTCACCGTGGAGTCGACGGCGTCGCGTAAGCCATGCGTCTGTGAGTAGCCTGCCGCAGTCTAAATTAGACAGAATTAGTTCCCAACAAGTTGGAAGCGCAGGATAAACTGTCAGTGAGCAAAGTTCCGTCGGGGACGCATTGCGGGTCCCCGGGCGGGCCGCGCCGCGGGCTTTGTTGTGTCACGCCGGCTTACGGTAACCGACACGTCAGATAAGTAGGTACCAAGATAAGCACATTACATTAAGGATGTACACTGTAGAACCGCTACACGAATACGTTTTACTGTCGCATCGTCCGCCATTATAAATATTTTTTACTTACATAAGTAAACTGGGGTAGTTTTTTTTAAATGACGCCGTTTTTTTCCAAAGATTTTCACGTCGTATTTCAGTGTTGTGTTTTCTTTTAATTGCTTTGGTTTAAGGCTCCATTATAAAACTTGAGATTAAGGAGTTAGACTTAAAAAAATAAAAAATTAAGTCCTATCATTAAAGTGTTATTTCTGAAAACGTTGTTAGTAATTACATTATTTAAATTATGTGCTTAGTTTTACTTAAGCCGTTTTTATGGGGGAGACTTACAGTAGAATTTAAATCTTTTAGATTTCTTTAAAAAATAAACAAAACTTCGTGGACGTGTATAAATCTAAATTACTTAGGTACTTCTTTGGTATTTACATTTGTGAGACATGTTTCAATTACACATATGTATTTTAATTAAGAATGTACGATGTTGTATTCGGTGAAACAGTAGGTACTGTAGAGATTATGACATGTTTGTGACATGCAACCTTTTCTAGTAATTACAGGACAATGGCATACAATAGGCTATTTGACTGGTTTCTGATAAACATCTCAGATTATTTAATGGTGTCTAACGAGCCCACAAAAACCTATTACTTCAAATTGCATAATGTATTTCTTTTAGAAAATAGTAAATAAAAATGTACTGTTTAAATAAGCCGCCAAAACGCTATCTTTATCAATATGGCGTCGTGACGTCAAAATACACGTAAACAAACGTTGAAACGGTCGAGATACTAGACAAAAGTCATCTGTTCTGTCAACGATAGACAGAAATTGACTATATCATGACGTCATCATAAGTTCAGCCAATCCAGACCGTTTTCGATTACGTGGCGCCAGATTTAAAAAGATGAAGTTTTTTTTGGGATTTTTTTAATAAATAATACATTTTTTTGTAGTAAAATTAATGCAAATCGATTTTAAAAGCGATAATCTATACGAGTGTCAATAATTATGACCTTATTTTTTACATTGTCAAATAGCCTATTATGAGATAAACGCTATTACGGAAGGCAGAAGAAATTAATTAGAGCTGACAAGTGGATGTCAAGAGATAATCTTAAAAAATGTAAAATGATTTCATTATTAACGTAATTACGTGTTTTATTCTAAGCAAGTCTTCTATTGATCCGACCTGCGGGGGAAATGCGTAACACACTATTAGTATTATAGCAATAAGGGTTTTGACAGTTCAACAATATTCATTCCGTTGTTTATGTTACTGAACAGACACATTTTTCGAACATATGAAGCAATGGATTAGCAATATCCTTCAAAATTATTCAGATTGATAGTGTTACGCAATGAGGGTGCTGGTAGGGACGAGGAGTCCTTATAGTACGCAACTGGTTTCCTTATTACCACGAGACTTTTTGGCTGACTTATGCCATTTTACATTGTTACAGATGTAGACACACCGTCTTCTAAAATAAGCTACCTACAATAATTCTATTTGAATAAATAATCTTCTTAATAAAGTTGTAGAACTAACAAACCAATTTCAATTAACAAAATTGGTCCTAATTCCAAAGCGTTCAACTTTGTAAGTAAACTTTCGGAGTCAAACAATACCCAAACGATTTTCTCTTTGACGGTAGCCGTAGGTACCTACTATTATATTTTAGGAAAATGATTAATATTAAGGATATTGCTCTATCTCAGGAGGAATTTGTTTAATCAGCTCCAAGTTTGATGGCAGAGTGTCATACATGTTGAGCTGTGCTTAAGTAACAATGATAATTAAGCGTAACGATGTCGGAGATGTGCAAACTGGTGGAGTCGAGCTCCTTTATTGCTTACTTTGCAGCTATATTCGTTTACGGAACGGGTCTTAACGAATTAAGAAGTTCCGCTAATTGTGTCATCGTACGAGATGGAAATGTTGATTTGTACAAACAATCACGGCTAATTTTCATCTAATGACGTTAGCTCTCTGTGTGTTTAATACTTTCCTCTTCCTCTCTGTACGTAAAACCCTCATAGTAAAATTCACAAAGTTTCCCGTATGTGAACTTCTCAACGTTGAACGTTGAAATAAAAGGTATCTAGAAACAAATAAAAACTTGGCTCAACACTCGCATATAAAAGGAAGGCACCATCAGAAAACTCCAAGTCGGCAAAGAATTTTCAGATAAACGACATTATTTCATAGAGATCGGAATTTTTGCAACATTTAAGTGGAAAAGTAGAAAAAGTTATTCATCAGATTTGGTTTTGTAACTGGATGAGATTCGAGAAAGGTAAGTAGGAATTCTCCGAAGACAATATTGAAGTTTGATCGGAATTGGTTTGAGATTGAGCTATTTCCTTAGAAAGAAACCTCCAGGACTATAAAATATTATTATCGATTTATGAAAACTCCATACGAAAATATTATATTATGCGTCACACAGGACAGTGGCGGATTAAAGGATTGGTGGGGCAAAACGCGCGCGGAACGAGAATGGACAGGAAAATGTGTCATTCGCCATGAAATCCCTCCATCAGCCTTGTGTATTAAGGACGCTATATGATGAGACAATAAAAGAGAATACATTTCTCACACAGGCATACGCTATTATTATACGCCTCGTTGGGGTTGGATTATTTCGAGACAATTGAGGTTTTAGATGCAGAATGCGCACTTCTTTTTAGCAGTCTGGTGCACTGACGCGAATATCAGGAATAAATCATCATCTGCCTAGCCTTTTCCCAACTATGTTGGGGTCGGCTTCCAGTCTAACCGGATGCAGCGGAATACCAGTATTTTACATGGAGCGACTGCCTATCTGACCTCCACAATCGAATCACTAGGAAATACAATACCCCTTGGTATGACTGGTTGTCAGACTGTCGGGCTTCTGACGACCCGTAACGACTGTCAAAAGATTCACGAATGACAGCCGGGACCAGAGGCAATATCAGGAACAAATACCTAACTTAATTAGTACTCAATGCAGCACACCCGCCTCTAAAAATATTTCAACATCACCCTGCGTTTATGCATAGGTTGTGATTTTTATTACCTACTTGTTTTCATCGAGTGTTTACAAAATTAGTCAAAAACAAGTCGTGTAATACAGAGTGGCGATTAGGTGATCACATGACACACGTCCAGCGGTTATTACAAGTTGTTATCAGTCTGTTAAAGTAATAAAATAAACAATTTTACGAAAATAATTAAAACTGAATGTTTGAACACCACCTTTGATAATAAGGCACGCGCCGGGCGATGGTATTATCAACATCAATCACAAACTATATGGTACTGTTACCAAAATTAAATACATAATCACAAATTAAGTTTAATTTCGTTAAATACTAAAACAAAAAAACTGGCCAAGTGCGAGTCGGACTCGCACACGAAGGGTTCCGTACCACAAGGCAAAAACGCAGAAAAAAACACGTTTGTTGTATGGGAGCTCCCCTTAAATATTTATTTTATTTTGTTTTTAGTATTTGTTGTTATAGCGGCAACAGAAATACATAATTGTTGTTGGTTGTCTTTAAAAGATCGCTTTTAGCAATAAGACCGCCCATTGTGTCACCCTTTGTATTGTTTCTATTATTATGTCTGTAATTTATATGGTGTACATAATAAAGAGTGTTCTATTCTATTCTATAATTTGTGAAAATTTCAACTGTCTAGCTATCGCGGTTCTTGAGATACAGCCTGGTGACAGACAAACGGACGGACGGACAGCGAAGTCTTAGTAATAGGGTTCCGTTTTTACCCTTTGGGTACGGTACCCTAAAAAGGTCCCACGGCTAGTATGTTAATTGTTATTAAATAATTTTAATTGTGTATATTTAAAATACATAATGTAGAATAAGTGGTTTCAATTAATGTAATAACTTAATCGTCGCACTGTACAAACATGTATTGACGTGGTTTCAGACATGTTTTATTGACTATTTTGTTTATCTTTTTGACGTTTTGTATAAAACTAAAAATAGATACTACAAGTAAAATACATGTGCTATACCTTGCTGTTGGCGTGGCCACCTACTGGATCCAACTTACCTGAATATCGGGCTAAAAAGTAGCCTATATGTTAATCCAGATTGTCAGCTACCTCCATACAAAATTTTATCAAAATTGGTCCAGCCGCTTGAGCGTGAAGAAGTAACAAACATATAAACACACCCCCACACACACACTTACAAACTTTCGCCTTTATAATATTAGTGTGATTATAGTATAGTAGTACACTATGACAAGATTATGTAATCTTGCCAACGATTTGAAAAGAAGGAGAAAAACGCAGGTTCAGAATTAAAGAAAAATAAACATGTTTGAGTCACATGCGTCACTTACACACAACATCCAGTTTGAACGAGTCTTCAAGGCTCTGCCCGGGCAGTGCGTTGTTGTCAGCTTGACATTTGAGCTGGACTCCATCGTCTTCTGGCAGAGGCATGAACTGGACCTGACTGCTCACCCACGTCTCGTTCATAGCTTCCACTATCTATGAAAAATGAGGCATTTATCAGTTTATTTCCATTCATAAAAATAATAAGACAAGACTGTATCCTTGTAGATAAATCACGATCGTGTTTGAGTTGTCTACACAATGATATGTGACATCTTGAAACGTATTAATATTCTATAGACCGACCGCTTAGCTGAGACGTTGCTTGAGGTAGCTGCGCGGTGCGAGAGGGGGTAGTTGTCACAAGTTGACGAATCACTGAGCTCTCGCATCACGTAACCACACCTCTCCCGCACCGCATTGATACCTCAGGCAATGTCTCAGTTAAGCGATCGGCCTATAGTCATTATTGAACTAAATAGGGGTACTGATCTGTACCTGGACATAGCATTGCTTGCAGAATGACACCAATATTATATTCGTTACGGTTACGGTTCTTGGCCCACGTGTTGGGTAACGGCCCGCTTTGTCACACAGAGAGGAGGCCTGTCATGTGTCCCAGCAGAGACAACATTATAGGCTGATTATGTTTTGCTTATGGTACGGGAAAATCTATATTGCCTTGCATGTAAAATATATCCAAATAATTCCAGAAATCTTGCTGATTCACACTACACGGTTTGATTATTTCAACATCAACTCGTGGACAACAAAAACGTGATTATGACGTCACATATAAAAATTACAAGCCACCAAACGATGCTTACCTTTCCTCTTTTAAATTTTCTGTTATCCTTGAACCACGTGAGCTGCGCCGGCGGCCGGCTGCCCTCCGACACGCACGTCAGAGTGACGTAACGTTCCGAAGATAACGTCGCCGGCTTGCTCAATATCTCCACCAGCGTCGGACGCACTGTGGAAATTATTCACAGTTACAAATAAAAAAGTTTCGGCCTGTGTTGTTGGACCCGGGTTTGGAAATTCAGGAACATTTTTCTGGCGTGTTTTTAATTTAGAGTACCTAGAGTTACAGTTATCTAGATTACCTAAAATATTTTGTCACAAAAACTTTTATCACAGATTTCTTTATGGTTCACTGAAAAGTTAATCTTTCAGACCAAAGTTCCTTGAAATACCTGCTGAAATAATAAGTAGAAAATGTTTCAATTGTATTTGTTTTCACGGAAGTGTAATTTGAACTCTCAATTCAATTCGTGTATAATTAATTACGAGATACTAGACGCCGATTTTCAGGGAAACTGTTTTACTCACAGTGAACTTAATTCTATACTAAGGTTGTTACCAAATTGAATTGGATTGGAAAATAACAATGAATGAAAACGTTATTATGACTAACCAGTACAAGAGTACAACGGAATAATAGAATTTTATTTCACATTCTAGTACTAGATTTTTCTCAGTAGGAATGTAATAGTGAAAATCATAGCCTTATAAAGAAATCTTCAACCAAAACAACAAATTTTAGGCTGAGATCTATAAGCGTTACGTACTTTGGCTTAGAATTATTCCTGTCACTATTGCACAACTGTAAACTACAAGTTTAGTGCAAGGTATAGACGGGAACATGTCATAACTAGAGGAACTGCTAAGTAACGTTTATAGACGTCGCGTCGGCCTTAGAATCAAAACTTATTTTCAGCCCTTCCGGTCTTTTGCAAGGGCACTGGTAAAACCATGATAAGTATAATTTACGATACCTAATAACAACAATCTCACGCACGACCAAACTAAGTAAGCGTTTTTGCCATAAAATGTAGGAAAAAATATATTCGTCCCTAGCTCCCGCTCCATAAAGCTGAGGCATGTAAAATTTTAATGGTCTGTGGTCGATGTGTTGACCACGGTACGTCATAACTTTATAAATTGTGGTCGCTGTTGATACTGACTGCAAGTAGGTTCGTGTTCACCATTTTGTAAGGCCGTAATATTTCATAATTATCTACATGCAAGTTTGTGGCGACGAGGGTATATTAAAGTTGTCAACGTTTGGTCGGGTTTGATATTAATTTCTATGAAAGATTTCGCAGTTTACCTATAATGCGTGCGTAATTGCGAAGTGATTATAGTTTGGTTCCAAACTATCACAAAAGTATAATCACTTTCTGTTTGTATTCAATAACTCTGTGTTTGTAGTGATTAATATTCAATTTTAGTATTATTTTCTTCCATTATAAGATTTTCTTTTATTTATTGTATTTTTTTTCTGATTACGTTTTAGAATAATGTAATATATATTAGAGTATAAATTACCGTATTCTAAAACTCGATTGTGAGGAAATAATCTGTTAAGCCAACTTATGATAACAACATACATTTTTGTTGAGAAGTTTTCACACGAAGCTCACAATAGTCACAATAAAATAATATTTCAGTGAATCACAGAAAAATTGTGAAGAAACCACAGTGGTTTTATGAGCTGCTGTTATCTGCTTTATTCTGGGTCGTCGACGTCGGGAACTAGAATTCTGCGCATATTTTGGTCTATACAAGTTAAGTCAACGTCGCCACAAATAACGGCCTTGTGGTCTAAAATATTGTGTCGTTGCGCCTTACAGTTGGGCAACATAGTTTGTAGGTACTACCAAGAGAACAGGGGGCAATGATTTCAAAAGTAAGGATACGCCCGTCTGAACATTTTACATAGAAGTTCTTCGTTCGAAGTTCGCGCGCACCACTGTCAACTGAGTCGCGTTGGCCCTAAAACCGTCATTTTAGGGCCAGCGCGTTGCTGCCATTTAGTCGCGCCGTTAGCCCGGTCCTTACGCTGTTAATATATATGTCAATGACAGGGGGCCTAAAAAGGCCACTTTGGCAGAATCATAAAAGGATAACATTTTGAATCATAATAAAGCGAAGACAGTCCGTGTCTTTCTTTTTTTCGTTGCACTACGTAGGTATAATCAAAGAGATTGTGATAGGATTTGGATTGGATTGATTGGTATTTTAGCACAGACAAAAAAAAAATAACTGAAAAATCCTTTACCAATGGGATTTGATACAATTAACTTAACTGTCCATTATGATTCATGATGTTATTCTTTTATGATTCTGCCAAAGTGGCCTTTTTAGGGCCCCAGCACTATATAGCGAGAAATACAGGGTGTAAGGGACATCGAAAGGCAAACTGTTACTATTACTTCAGTAACTACATAATTCTAGACCTACCAGCGGCAGCGGCAGCGGCAGCGTTGAAATTTATCGTGATTATGTTTATTGCAGTTCTGTACGAAACAGCCGGTTATTTAAAAATAACCGACGCTGAGTTTCTATGCTGGTAGGTATAGAATCATCACCTGCCTAGCCTTTTCCCAATATGTTATGTTGGGTTCGGCTTTCAGTCTAACCGGATGCAGCTGAATACCAGTATTTTACATAGAGCGACTGCCTATCTGACCTCCATAACCCAGTTACTGGGTAATACGATACCCCTTGGTAAGACTGCTTGTCAGACTTTCGGGCTTCTGACTACCCGTAAGGAATGACAAACATCCAACGTCCGGGACTAACGGTTTTTTTTTTTTTTTTTTTTTTTTTTTTTTTTTTTTTTTTTTTTTTTTTTTTTGCGGATGGGAAATCATCAAATGACCCCTCCCGCTCTGGGTGGAGCGGAAGGGAGTGTCAGACTCTTACTGACTAAAACCCACCCCTGTTCCTTCCATTAGCCCTTTATGTTCCGGGCCAGCGGTAACCCTTTCGGACAATCCCGCTGACCCGGCAGGCTTCGGCCCTATGGGGCCCCTCCTCGATGCTGACATCTCTTTGAGGCGCGCGTGGAACACGTACGCGCCGTCCGGCACGGGCCTGGTCCTGATTGGACGGTGCGCTACCCATTGCTCTCCGCCCGCAGGCCCGCGCCTACGGTGGCCGGGAGTCGTCGCGCGGCTCCCGACGCCCGGAGCGTCTCCCGCGGCGGCTCTCTCCCTGACCCGTCCCGCCACCTCCTTCGCTAGCATGACTGCTTCGCAGAAGGAGGTGACTGCCTCCCACTCCCTCTCGCCCCGGACCATGGCTTGCACCAGGGCCGGGCGCGAGAGGTCGCCGCCGCTGCCGATCGCCTCTACGGACACGGCGGTGCTCCGCCCAAGCGGGGCAGACCTCCACCGTGTGCTCCACCATGTCCTCTGGGCGATCCTGGCAATGGTGACACCCGGGCGTTTCCTCCCGCCTGATGATGTGCAGGAACCTCCCGAAGCTTCCGTGTCCGGTGAGGACCCGCGTCAGGCGGTAGGTGAGGGCGCCGTGGCGCCTCTCTAGCCACTCCTCAAAGAGGGGTCTTATCGCCGCTATCGCGGCGTGCCCTGCGCTGGGTTGCGACAGTCGTTCCTTCCATGTCGCCATGAGATCGCGCCGGAGCTCAGTCCGCTCCGCAGCGATTTGCCGCGGAAGCGGAACTTCCCCCCGGCTTAGTGCCTCCGCGCGCCACTCATACACGCGCGCGAGGACGGACTAACGGCTTAACGTGCTTTTCGAAGCACGGAGGGGTCACGGTAAGTAAAGATGGTCACCCATCCATAGACCAACCGCGGCAAGCGTAGCTTAACCTGATCGATCGACCTATGCGGCTGTTATTATTTAGGCACGGGCCCTAGGGGGACCGGTCTAGAATCATGTACCTACTGAATTCAGTATAATAAGTAGATGTTCGGTACTTACAGTTCATCTCTAATCTAACAGTCTTCTCCTGCGGGCTAACGAGGTTGGTATTAGACGCTCGACATCTGAAAGTGGTGTTGAGGTGGGTCCGCCTCACGTGGGGCAGTTCTAACCGGTTCACGACCACGTGGGTGTCCGTCTTCTCCCCGATGTACTGGGGCGCTGGTGTGCCGTCTATTAGCCACATCACTGTGGGTGCTGGGCGACCTGGTAAAGAAAGAATAATTTATAGAAACAAGATAGATGCTTCTCGGAATAGAAATGAGGTAAAGCCATGAATAGTGGTTTTAATATAGAGCCATGTACCTATGCAGTAGAGGACGAAGGTCTTACGAAACGAGGTTCCAGAGACTTCGCACGAAGTCAAGCGATGTCGCGAGACATTTGCCACCAGTATATTATAAGTGAATACTAACTAGGCTTAGGTAAGAATTATTCGGCCTCAGTAGTTGGAATTAGTAACGTACTCATTTGCAAATTTTTAAGCAGCCTGGACTTTTTATGAACCAATCACTAGGGTAATTTCTATAAGACCATATCTACCACTGATAACTTCAAAAATTTTCTATCAGTCTGTTTATTTTGAATTAGTATGGTCACGGCTAAGGTCCCAAATATTAGACCTAACTTAAAATTTGGCAGTAAGGAAACTCAGTACAGTCACGAGCATAAGTATGTATACTCTTGGCTTTATTCATAGGCGATTTTCTCCTTTATTTTTGAATGAAATTTAATGTTATTACGAACATAGTATTTTCGAACCTATATGTTTATGTAAACTGTCGTATTTCAACTTTGCATTCGTTATTTCGTGAAAAAATCGAAATTAAAAGTTGCCAAGTGTTGACATATTAGTGCTCGTGACTGTACATACGATGCTTTTCAACGCGGAAACCTGAAAACTTTACACGCGACTGGAACTGCCGCCAGTAGATGCTATGCACTTAATCATATAGTGCGAAGGCAAGTTGTGTCGCAAACTTTGGAGGTCTGCCAGTGCGCCTCGGAGAATGGCTTGAGGACATATTTCTTGATCGTCCTATTACTTTTCATGACCAGTTATTAATAACTGGAGCAAGCTCTACAACTGCACTGCGAACTTAACTGTGTCTGTTTTCTTAGAAACGTCGTATTTTCTTTGAAACAATAATATGTTTTAAAGGTTACTTTAAAATCACTGTAGGTATGTACCGCCCATTGTGTCAACCTATGTAAAATCTCTACAATTAAATCTGTAAATTGTATGGTATACATAATAAAGAGTATTCTATTCGGTTGTATTCTACGTATAGCACTTGAAAAGAATTTGGTTTTGGACGTGACTGTCCACTGTAGAATTTGAATCGTTTTGTAGTCGTTCAGAACCGTACCAAATCATCACACTGGACAAACAATTGACTATCTACCGGTAGGTTCGATGACATAGATTGACAACATCAACAGGGCAACGCCCTACCTAGAGAGTCATACTTTCTAACACTATTCGAGGCACGTGAGATCTAACTTAGTTTAACGAATTCTAGTTCCACGTGCGTTTTACATCCCTAGCTGTGGCAACTCCTAGTCGTAAATAAATGTTATGTGACAGCATGCAGTGTAGCTATAAAGGTTAAAAATGCATCATAACGCAGCTTGAAATTCAAGTCCCGAAGCTGTTGAGAGCTATCTCTTAGAATAGAAGTATTTTCTTCATGAGCGCAGTAACAATGCGCTTTTGACTATGATTGGAGAATATTTTACGGAACTCTTTTATGGAAATAAAGAGTTGTGGAATAATATTTTTCGTAAAATATTGCAGTGTTTTTGGCGAATGATTTGAGCTTGCGCTATATTCGTTGATGCGATGTGCAAAAAGGGTGATATATTTTTTAGGTGTATTTTGAATATAATATAGAATGAACAGCAAAAAAATAACCAATGAATGCTTGCCTGATAAGGAACCACACACAAACGCTCGACATACTAAAACTATCAAACTTCCTACCGGAAAACTACACACGCGAACAACTTCTTTACTTTCTTCGAAACTCACCCTACAAAAGAAAAGTAACCCATAAAAAGCCAAATAGATTATGGGCCAGAAGCAATGACGGCGTCTGTCGTGGGGCGAGGCCCTGGCAGTAATTACGTTATCGCGGCTGCCGGTCGACCCCCGGCCTATTGATCATTCTACGTCACTGACTCTCAAACTAACTTGTTACTCAACTTCTTGCCCAGACCTTTGCCAAACGCAGCAGTACCCGTACTACCAAGGTATTGTGGTAATACGGGTTAGTAAACAAAACACCACAAAGAAATTCTTTGAAGTTATTTGGTGGGAAGCTAAGTTCAGTGCCGGTACTAATTTTTAGTATGAATTTTAGAGCGATAAATGCATTAGCTAATGCAAAATAAAGAACGTTAACGAAATATATTGAATTTGAGATTTTCTGCCTGTATTTAACTGGGTTTTCCTTGAAACAAGTTATTTTAGGAGTCCTAATGGATTTCAATAGAAATAGAATTAAGCTTTAATCCCGTGCACGTTTGTGTACTCTAAATTTCGTAATAAAAAATCCGACCAAAATAGTCGGAAATATAGATACTAGTTTTTTTGAGTTGAGCTGCACGATTTTTGACAAATGCGTGCGCTGACTGGACAGGTCCTCTCAATCTGTGTGGTTCTTTCCTCAAAAGACCACCTCAGACATCGATCTACATGGTCTTCATAATTATAACCTGACCAAGATTATGTCTGGACTTCAAAAGAGACTGTGACCTCTGAGTTTGTTTCGGCCTTTCTTCTCAGAGTAGTCAGATAGGAAACGCCGACTTCATCTAGTTTAAAAAAAAAAAAACATGATTGACGTGTAAAAGTGTTTGTACAAACCTACTTACAAAAAATAAAACCAATCAATCAATCAACAACTCTTGTGTTACTTTTTTTAAGTGTCGAGAGAGTTACGTCAAAACTTTTTACATACGAGGAAATCTTGACTTTAAGCATTTTCGTGAAACCCTATCACTATTCGTAGGAATCTAGACTTACCGGTTGATTCTGTAAAAATCTCACCGTGAAAACTTTGGTGAAGTGAGTTTGTTTTTGCTAGGAATTGACACTATTGACAGCTCACTTCACCTAAGTTTTCACGGTGAGATTTTTACAGAATAGCACTGCTGTATGCAGGCTAACAGGCCTATACATTCACATTTAGAATAGGTACTAAGAGTTTTAATTTACTCGTAGCGAATTAAGCTAATACTTGCCCCTTTATTTATAAAGGTTGCTAAAAGTTAAGAGGCGTTTAAACGTCAAAAATGTATGGTGTAAGCCGTCGCTAATCGTTACTTAACTATAAGCGACGCCGCGACGTTTATAATTAACGCCTTAGTAACTAACTCTGAAAGTTCACTTCATGTTTTTTCACATCACTATTAAAAGCCTAAGGAATATTAACTAAACTCCATTAGGACAGCCACTTTGCGCGGGTATCTATTTGTCCGCACATTGGACCATGAAAATGATCTAACCGAGTCGTTTTGGGCCGACACGGGATGACAACCCGCTAATCCCAAGGGCTATGCATAATTCCGTCTCGAAACATTGAGCGCTTCAGAGGATTAACCGCGATTTACTTATACCTATATGAAGGTTTCCACTCCAATCTATGTATCAGCGGTGCTATTCTGTAAAAATCTCACCGTGAAAACTTAGGTGGAGTGAGCGTGGAGTGAGCTGTCAATAGTATTAATTCCTAGCAAAAACAAACTCACTTCACTTATGTTTTCACGGTGCGATTTTTACAGAATCGACCGGAAGTAGGTACTAATAAAATAGTAACAAAGTCAAAACTGTACGTTAAATATTTTTATAGCATTGTGTAACTTAAACCCGCATTTAAGTTCGCTTTTCTGTGACTTAAGTAGTCCATATTTACACAGAAAAGCGTGACTTAGGTCACACGAGCTATAATCACAGATTACTAATTTCACGCCGAGCAATAATGGACTACATAAGTCACACGTATCGTAATGTACTATTGAAAAAAACAGACACAGACATATAGTTTATAACCTGGATTAATACATAGGATACTTTTATTCCCAGTAGTACGTTCCCGTGGGATGTTTTCCGACATCCACGCGGGCGAAACCGCGGGCAACAGCTAGTCATATTATAAGTTGGTAACAGAAACTGTTGATACAACTTACTAAGTATGTTGTTTGAATCTTGTTTATAGTAATATTTCAAACTTTAATAATTAAAGTGCGTTAGTTTTGTTAACTCTCCCAATAACAATATCTGTGTAGGTACACAAGAGAAATCGGAAGTAAATATTAATTTAAGATTTATATCAGAACATTAATCTCTATATTTTCCTAACTAGAAATAATGTTGAAATGATTATGATTGAATATCTACTAACAATTTCGAATAAAAGTAATAAGGTACTCAGCTAAAATATTAAAAATCCATCAGTCAATTAATTCATTCTACTTGGCTTTCTTTCAGGTAGGTAAGCCTAGTTTATAAACGTTATGAAGTAATTCGGGTTCGGGTTACGGCGATTAGTGGAAAACGCCTCGGTTCATGCGTTTTTGGGCTTTTCCAATTTTAGGGCGCTAAGGTTAACCCCGCACTGGGATAAAAACACACGCGATTCTTATCGCCATTTTGTAACACATATCTTATCTTATTTACACGCACTCGTCATTTAAAATTCGTGGTGCGGTGCGAATATTTTGCGGAATTTATGGGGTTGTATGTCGCTCGTCTCTCTCCTCGCATTGCGAAATAAAATTCGCGCGGACGGGAGGAGGCGGGCACTCACCGCTCAGTCGTACACTACACGTAATAAATTATCTAATGATTCTTTAGCCATTCTATAATATCCGTTATTTTTACTGTAGGTTGTTTTTCGCAGATTTTGATATTTTATGTAGGAAAATCATGTGCTCATGGCATCGTTTGATTCGTCTTTAAAGCAAAAATTTTTTTAGAAGCAATGCGTGTTAATTTAAATATCGTACGCTGAAAACAACACGCACAAATAAAAATCGCACGTTGAGATTTTGCAGTGCCATAAAGCCTTAGCTCCAGTTTCGAAACTACATCATTAGAAGATGATAAGCGTCCTAAAACTCAACGAACCTATTTCCCCGGCCATAACGATCAGGTATCGCAGAATGAGGCCTGTCGGAGTGGGGACGCGATTAAACGAACCTCATACATAAGTATAACATGACTGCGTAATCAATCAAATGTATAAGTGTGGATTGACAATTTGACATGTGTCTCTTTAGTGACTCTGAACATAATAAAGTAAACGAGGCATCTACTTTCAATTCGTTTAGCTCCTTTTGTTTGTGTGAGAGTTTATTTACTTAGTCAAGTACTGTTCCGTCCTTTTGTCTTTTTTTATACGAATAATAAAAGGAACCTAAGTGTTAGTTAGCTACTCCTGACAGGAATGTTTCTTTATGTCGGCTTTATTTTGGCTTTTTCCCTGAGGTCTTGGCCATAAAAAATACTGATTATTATTTTAATTATCAATGCCAACAGCACAACACAAAGTCCACAAATTGCATTATACCAAAGCTTATTAAATATGCCATACTTTCTGGTATTATCCATAGTTAAATTTGTTACTGGAAAAATCAATTCCAACGCTAATTAATCCGTTACAAAAGCCCAATATAATAAAAGCTCGTAGATTGATACAAAGATAATTGATATAAAGTTTGCAAAATGTTTTGGCGCCATTTCCCGCCCACTCCGCCTTCCCTACCCCCTGGCGTATCTTGGGGCGATGGATAACTTTACACCGGGTGCCATTTGGAGCCGATCTCTCAGAGAGTGACTTATCGGTAAGTTTAAGACCGATATATCAAAGTAATCGCTTTAATTTCTCATCTACCACTTGGGGTAGAACTTATGCTTATTCCTTGACTGATACCGTCGTGATTTGTGAACATGTACTTTGATAGTTTTATGTTTGTGATACGCTAAGTGGGGTGATTTTGCTTCTATGTTTTAAGGGATATTTATGTCTTCGTATTTATCATAGTTTTGTTTTCGTAAGGGTACAATTTAAATGCTCACCAAAATAATTTTTGAACGTACCAAAATGGATAAAAAATGCTCACCAAATCTTGTTTCCCTGAAATAGTAACATTAATACCCAAAATGAAAAATATTGGCGACGTAGGGTGCATGAGCGAGCGAAGGGCACCACAAAATTAAGTTTAGTTAGGTTACTTTAAGTTTAGTTAGGTTACTTTAAGCCACATAAATAGGGGGTTCATTTCTACAATACTTTATGAAATACAATTTGGTGAGCATTTATCCATTCCGGCAGGTATTTCGAATTTTTGGTAGTAAAATAGGTACTTTTCTGGTAGGCATTTAAACACAAGCCTTTTCGTAATGGGGCAAAAGAAACTCATAATATGCCTAGGTAAGGTAATAAATACGAGGGTTAATTTTTTTGAAAAGTTGTCTCTGCATGTTTAAATAAAATTATTTCAGCTAATACTAATCTAGTTTTTCATTTGACAAATCTTAAATACAATATAGAATCTAACACTAAAACATAATATTATGAACAAGTAAAAAAAAAGGTAAAAAAAAACAAAAAGGAAAAGCTCATTGGGCATCAAAAAATTCGTCTGCATCGCTGTCAGTGGGAGAAGTGCCGAAAAGGCTGGCAGAGTTGCCACGTCGGATGGCAAAGCTGATTCTTTGAAAAAACTTCTAGCCCTATGGTCACGTGAAGAGTCGAGCAACTGCTTGGAGATGTCCCGAAATACTCTAGAGTATCCACGGCCACAAACGGCTCAAACATAAAGCTCTCGCCTCTCAGTAAGGTTGTTATATTTGCGCCGTTTGTTTTCTGCACTTGCAGCAGCAGCTCCAGCACAACCCGCTGTGCTATGAAGATGGGATGGCGCTCTGGTGTTGACAAAGGTTGCATTCCACACCAAAGGACTACCCAACTTCCAAAGCACTATGGTCATTCCGTCTGGTCTCTTCCCATCGTCGCGTGCCAAGCCATTGGGTTCTAAAACAGCTGGCTCCCCCGGTGGTGACAAGAGCCCGACGGATGATGTATTTAATGCTGGGGTGCCGTGGCACGGCACCCCAGCATTGACCAGCACTCTTGCTGCAGGAAAGGCCGTGATGTCCGAGGCGATCGACTGCATCACCGTACTGACAGTGATATGGAGGCCCGCAAGGAGGGCCCAGACGCATACAGTTCGCGTCAAATAACTTTGCCGCTCTGAAGCTAGGCTTTTCGGTAGCTGCGCCAATCCGCGCCATGCGTGCTGCTGTTTTATTCACGGAATAGATAAATAATCTATTCCGTGGTTTTATTCATAGGATTAACTACTGCGCAGTGATTTGTTGCCTACTTCAGAGCGGCAAAGTTATTTGACGCGAACTGTACTTGCCGGAAAGTGGTGTCACCCAGCATAGCGCATGAAGCCACAGGCTAAGATGTTTCAGCTGATTAAAATTTTGAAGCGATAATAGATCTCTGTACGCTTTCTGCATGACAAACGCTGTATACCGCTTACACGCGTCGAATTCTGAAGTCAAGGTCTTAGGGTGAATCAGATAGTTTTTAATGCCGAAAGCAAGGTCCTAACCCGACGAAATGGGATCCTGGAATGAGAGCGGACCTAACGGCTGTATAGCGTGTACCTAAGTATACATAAGATGGGGCCTGGTTTACGTTATATTTTTTTATTTTTATTTTCAGATTAACAAAGGATAAAATAACTGAAAGAACTATAAAAGTGAATGAATTCACTGTGGGAAGTATCAAAGACCTCCTTACATACTACTTTTATTATGTAAACTGCTACATGATTAAAAGCGTTAGGCAGTTCTTTTTTTTTACTATTCTGCGCTGTCCCGCTCCTGGGCAAAGGCCTTCCTCCACTCCTCCAGCTATCGCGAGCCAACATTTTTTAAAGCAAATTTTCAAATACATTATGCTAAATACGTTACCACGATGAGAACATTATGAAAACACCTAAAAAAAACATGTTCAAAGGGTAGCTTGGGTAAAGCATATTTCGATAATAGAGCACTGAAAAAAATAATTTCTTACTACAGCACATTAAAGCGAATTCATTAAGACTTTGTACAGTAAGAAGAAATTTTTGTAAAACAGTAAAGGACAAAACAGTATCTTTTAATGACTGAACATAGGTACTATTTACTGAAAAAAACAAAAGAAAAAAGGAAAACCACAATTACTGTAATTAGGTAAATTTCAATGGTTTGAACGATATCACAATTGAATAAAACAGTTAATTTTGTGACCTTTTAATAACGTTAAAGTTTACTGTCATGACAATAACATTTTGCCTCAAGTTTTAACTGTTTTCGGATCAGTAAAAAATACTGTTTTGAACGTTATGCTCATATGGAACAGTCGGTCGATTCTGTAAAAGTCTCACCGTGAAAACTTAGGTGAAGTTAGTTTGTTTTTGCTAGGAATTGACACTATTGACAGCTCACTCCACACTATTTTTTTTTTAAAGCAGTTCATATTAACGTTTTTTCAATTTTATTTACTGTTATTTCTTTCAGGGTGTAAGAGATATCGACGAGCACTTTGTAACCATGAATTCAGCACATGATTCTAGACCTCTCAGCGTAGAAATTTTCGTCGATGGATGTAGAATCAGCATCCTAATTACGTAACACACTATCAATCAAAATCGGAATCATTTCGAAGGATATTGCTATTCCATTGCTTTATTACACTCAGGATTACCTAGTTCAGGCACAAATCATGGGGCGTTAGTCCATATATTTTTGAATAAATTGTATAATTATTTATTTTATTTTCATATATTTTCAAAATCTAGTCGCAATCTCATCTCAGCGACAATCAATGTCAAAAAATTGTCAAAAATGCAGGGAAACCAGAGGTATTTTTGACAGATTGAGACTAAGAACAGACTGTGAACGTTCTTAAAATTACGAGAATTGCTCTATTATGTTCTACACTGATGTTTGTGACTTGAAGTGATAAATAAATTAATACATTATGTTCGAATTTGTCGACTCAACAACGTAAATACCGCAATGAATGTTGCTGAACTGTCAAAATGGAAGCCATTGCTACTGCAGATAGACTGATAGTGTCTTGCGGAATTACGCCTTTGGTACTGAATTCATGGTAAAACTTTGTACTTAGAAGAAGCGTACAACAGCATACAGTGTAAGGGATTACACTGTATGCTGTTGTACGCTTCTTCTAAGTGTGTTCCAACCTAAAATATAAGTATACACTAAGCGATGCCCTTCGCAATCTGCCTCCCGATGGCTAGACATATATCCATTCAACGAGCATTCTAGCACCATAATTAAAAAAACATTAAGGTAATGGCCCATTTTTCATTATTACTCACCCTATTAAAACAGACGAGAGATTAATATTAATTAGTATAATAACACCATTACAATATTACGTTTGTTGCCTGACCATTTTTTTTGTGTTCGAATTAAATCTCCCCCATTCCTGTGATCCATTATGATTTATAAATAATTAAAATTAGAAAGTCGATACTTTTTCAGGAGACTCCCGAGAGGAACATCAATAACAGATTAATGCTTAATTTGCATACTTATTTATTCGACGGGACTCAAATGTTGTTGAAAAAATATATTTCTGGACTTCGGAACATTAGATATAGATATTAAAAATATAGGTATTATAAATCAGCAGCCAGATTTAATCAATATATAGGTAACTATAGTTATAGTTTTTTAGCAAGGTATTTAGCGGTCATTGACCCGCCTACGTTTTCTAGCTTTTTTTACATAAAAAAACAAAATAAATTCCGCTAACGATAACTATCTTCAACATGTTCCAATAACGAAAAAATATTAAAAAAATAGTTAATTTTCAGAGAATTATTAAGGAAAGGGCAATGACCGCTTTTGCCATGCACGACAACTAGGTATACAATATCTAGTATTTTCGAAAGTTGATATTACCAGGTTGGTTTTCCTAAGCTTCAGGGGTAAGTAGCATAAGCATAATCAGCCTATAATGTTCCCACTGCTGGGACACAGGCCTCCTCTCTGAGACGGGGACCTATACCCAATTTGTCCATGATATTTAGGTAAGTTTTTGGTCTTTTTACAAGCCTTGTGGCAAATGTACCTACCTAATTTGTAAGAATAATAAAGATTATAAAACATTATACCGAGAGGATTATGTACAAAAACCCAACAAGCTTTTTAAATCCGGAAGCACAGAGTTTATTTTTACAGTGAGCGTACTAGCGCGAAATTATTTAAACAGATTAAAATGTTAACTACTTTTATTGGCTAAAAGTAACCGTTCCTTTGAGAAACTCTGGGGGAACGCGGGAGATATTCTATGTATCCTTATTACATGAACTTAAGTGTAAATCAGCCTTTGAGTCGGTCCAGTAAAAAGATAGGTAGAAACGATAAACTTTTAAAACGGGTTTTAATGGTAAACTGTAAAGTCTAAGGCCGCTAGGTTGTTTCTTGTCCACTTGACGCACGCGTATACGTCCAACATTTTTGGACGTATACGCGTGCGTCAAGTGGACGTGAAGCAACCCACAGTAAGTAAGTAGGTTCTCATAACATATCATTTTCATTTATTTCGAATTAAGAAGTGTCGTCTTTGAAATTGAATCTTATTGCCACGGGATAATACGAGTAGGTCAGTGGGTCGTCTTAGGGGCGGAGTTTTTTAAACTTTTGTATTTTTCGACTTTTCTTTACTAAATTAAAACAAACTTACAAAAAGTACCTACTTATAGAGCTAAAACGTAGACAGAGTAAACTATAGACTGCTGCATATCTTCTTTTTCATTCGCACAAGAAAAAGAGAAAAATATTGACGTGACTAGCAAAGAAAAGAGCCAGAGTAAGAATATTTCTGTCCCTTACTGCGTGTCGGCTAAGCACATCAATGTGCACAACAAGTTTGACGTTTATGAATGAAATATTAAAAATTATGAATGAATTAGTAAAAACTACATCGCGATTAAACGGAAAATAAGATCTTTTTCGTGCATAATTAAATAATAGTACATTTGCGCAACTATGAAAATGGTTAGGTGCAGTGTAATAAGCTGTAAAAATGAGAGTATAATGAAGATTGCCGGAATTTTTGTCCCTTTCGGTGACACGGATACCATGAGTCTATAGATTACTCTGTCTACGAGCTAAAAATTTACGGCAACAGCACAGGTGAAAGTAACTAAACGACTGTTGTAGGTTATACGACAGATATATTCCTTCTAGGTATATAGATATGATCAAATATGATAATATCCTTACCTCCTCTGACCTCACATACGAGCACAAGTTCGTTGCCCTCCTCCAGAGGCCCGACTACTCCGGACACGTCCCGACCCGACTTGTCGTACAGTATCAGCTGATGTGGTGGCACTGAAACAAACAATCATGTTAATATACTGTATTTGAATAACTAGAAATTAAAGTTTACACATTTGTTAAGTAAATAATGATTTAATTAAATTTATGTCGAAACACAAAACAATGAACACGCGCCATTTTCGCGCCATTTTCGCGCCAAACACGCGTTCGATTGTTTTTTTAACACTACTGCAAAAATCAGAGACGAAAACTTTAGTGCAAAGTAAAACAAAACATTCTGCCAATACTCGAAATACTCGTACACATAAAAAACGATTGAATATTTTTTTTACAAACAAGAAAACATAACCAAAATATTCTCACAACTTTTATTTTTCCAATATAAAAAATATTTCCGCCAATAGCTGGTCATAAAGTTTACTTCTCAATGAAAGTTTTAAGTATAAATTTCGAATCCACCGTTTATCAAGTTTTTTCAACGTGGCTAAGACAATTCAAACAACGTAGAATGGGTGTGAGCGCCATTTTATATAATAATTGTTTCAGATTTAAAACTAACATTTCGAATTCGTTACACAAAACAAAATCTGGTTTATGCCAGCAAAACATTATTAAAATGAGTAACAATAAATTAATTTTGATAATTCCGTCGAAACACGTGTAATTTTCTTTTAACCTTCAGTCGTATTTTGGGTAAAATCAACGAAGAGAAAATAAGCACTGGGAAAAATTGCGGGAAGACTTAAAAATGTAAAGTACCTACGTAAAACCCATTCATATTTTGAGGAAGCATGAACTTATGCAGGTACCTACCTACTGGAATAAATCTTTGATTATGAACTTCGCGTCTTAATTTATGTATTGGGAAGACTTATGAGTACGCAAACAAAACAGGATTTTGTAATATGTTGATTAAAAGAGTATCCTTGGAATTTTTTGCCCGTTCTTCTTCATAGAGATCTACGTTTTGGAATGGGCAACTAGCTACAACTTCTTGACTAACTGACCGACTCTTTGACATTTCTAAAGTGCTTGTAAATGATTTAATTGAAATAAATGCTTTGAGTTTTTCAAGTTAAAGTTTCTTAAGGAATTTGAACCCGTGACGTGTCCTAACACTACCTATGTTTACTTTAAAGCTTTGAAGTGCTATCAGCCTTTTTTTCTTTTTCTACTCATAAATCATCCTCATCATCTGCCTAGCCTTTTCCCAACTAGGTTGGGGTCGGCTTCCAGTCTAACCGGATGTAGCACATCCCTACCCAACCCCTTGTTAATCCCTGCACCACCTGCAGTACCCACTGCTTCTTTGGAAGTCGATAAAGTATCTAAGTGTATCCATAAACATCAGCTTTCCTTCCATTATTATAGTTAAGTTCATCGTTACTCTGACTTAACCCACTGTTGAGTGTTCAAAAATAAAGTATTCTCCGCTTATTTATATATCTTATTTTCCCATCTATTTAAAGACTATACGAAGATCACAAGAATTGCGGGCAATGTAACCTCATTGTGACTTCTGAACTAAAAAAAATCTTTTTTTTTTTATCGACTTCAAAAGTAATTTAACTGAAAGTTATGAAATAACTTTAATTTCGAAAGTCGGTGTCTTGAAATCCGTATTTTAGTTTTAGTTTTTTGCCACCGACTTCCGAAATTAAATAATTCATCATCATCATTAATTTTATTTTTTCATAATTTTGAGTTAATTTCTTTTTGAAGTCGATTAAAGTGGTGGGCTGGTGGCCCCGTTGTAACGGCCCCGACTTTCGGTTAGAAACCCAGACAGGTGCCTTACTTTGTGTAATTTATTTGATCACCACTGCTCTGGTGAAGGAAAACTTTGTGAGGAAACCGCCATGTCCCAGAAACAAAAATTCGAAGACATGTGACATCTACCAACCCGCACTGGGCCCGCGTGGTGGATTACAGCCCATTCCGTCTCACAGAGAGAAAGGCCTGTGTCCCAGCAGTGGGAACATTATAGATTATAGCTTAGTTCTTTATTAGTGATCGATGAGGTACACTCAGATTTCCTTTCATCATTATTGATAATGTTATCGTTAGTGTAACTGTTCAGTGTTCAAAAATAGATAAAGTATTCTTCGCTTATTTAGATCTGTTATTTTCCCATCTATTTATTCTCTATACGAAGATCACAGGCGTAACAGTATAGAATAATGCACGACGTGTATAAACCGTCAAACATACGATACTGCGACGAGACACTGAAAGTAACGACGCGGTACACAATAAAGGGACAGTACTCATTATGTAGATGCCGGGAAAACATTGCTCGTACAAAGACGAGAGGGGAATGGACTGCCGAGGTTATTATGTATCGAGAGAGCTGTTGCAGGGATAGAATATCTTGTTATTGGCTTTTGTATGCTTGTTTCTGATGTAAGTAGGTTTGAAACAAAATATACTTAATATTTAATGGCTTGTTATGATCTGTAAAGAAAATTCAGTGCTTTTTCAGTTTTTTTCTTTTCAAGATAGAATAGAATACAATAGAATAACGTTTATTGTTTCCAATAGTGACGACACGGCTGGCGCAGTGGTTAAGCGATTGACTGCTGCGCTGCGTGTCGCGGGTTCGATTCCCGCACGGAATAAATATTTGTATGACCTACAAGTAGTTGTTCCGGGTCTGGCTGTTTGTGTATGTGAGTTTAAATGTTTGTAAACGCACCCACAATACAGGAGAAATTCCTAGTGTGGGGCAAAGTTAAAAAAAAAAAAAAAGTAAAAAATAAAAAAATAAATAGGTATTACAAATAGTAGTAGTAAGTACAGATGCCAGCACATCAAGCTACTACGATCTGTCAAATTTCTTTATTAGATTTTTAACTTTATCGCTAAAGCTTAAGGTTCAAAGTTGATTGTTAAAATTTGACCGTTTCGGGTAGCTTGATGTGCTGGCGTCTGTACATGCACAGAACTATATCAGAACCAAAAGGTTTAAGGTGAAAGCGCCAGGGTAGCCCTCGAAATTCAATTTTTTTTAGGTTTTTTGCAATTTGCTGGTCAGTATTAAGTTGTACTTTGATTAAAATATGATTCGCGGTCGTAACAAATACGTATTTATAGAATTATAATCATTAAAGTCATCAACACAACTCTCTAAGACCATGTAATCCCCAAATGTCAAGATTTCATGAAATAGTCATTCTTGGGGATTACATGGTCTTAGAGAGTTGTGTTGATGACTTTAATGATTATAATTCTGTAAATACATATTTGTTACGACCGCGAATCATATTTTAATCAACGTACAACTTAATACTGACCAGCAAATTGCAAAAAACGTAAGAAAATTTGAATTTCGCGGGCCACCTTAGAGCTTCCCCCTTAAGCGTCAGCATTATAACGCCTAGCGGGTTGCTAAGCGCTGGTTTTCAGCTTGTACCCTTGACTCCTGTTTGCAAATAAAGAGAGGTACGTTTAGCAACCACGGATTTGTATACTAAATGATAATAATATGATGATCATACATCAATATGATTGAATTAGAAAAACAGACTTAACAGTTTGTGGACACGACTGGCTATTTTATCGCTTAAGATGTTGCCAATCAATATCAAAGTTGAGCTCACGAGTCTGGTTAAAAGAGTGGTGAGGCCAATGTTTGTCATTTACACGTTGAGGTCGGACATTATCCCGGGGAAACGTACTACCGGGATAAAAAATAGCTCTCTAATCCTAACCCAGCTCATGGTCTGTCCGTATGCAAAACATCCAAATCCGTTAAGGCGTGAAAAGGTACCTAATGGTTCTGTGACATGCCGGTTTCCTAGTGATGTTTCCCTCCACCGTTTTTGTTTTCAGAGCACTGGTGATGAAATAATTTACACAACGTAAAGTGCTTGTAAAGCCTTCTATGGACTAAGCGTTCCAGTGTACGCGTGGTCGGTTACGCGACGGACTATCGTTCCTGTGTTCTCGTTTTAGTTGTGTACCCGACCACGCGAGTACAATGCTTCAGTTCGAACCTACGCCTACCTAAGTCGCGGCTGTTGTCACTAGGCCACCGCTGTTCTAAAAAAAATATAAAACTTCCGTAGTATTTTTTTCATGTCCGTAAGGATTGAGGAGCCACATCAGATTTTTAAAATCTGATCTCACCATTATTTAGCAGCAATGTAGCTTATTTTGCAGCACGAATTCTAGATTTAGCAGCAAAATATATCACTAGTTATTTTAATGCAAAAGTGGCTCCTCAATCTAAATGTTTGAATTGAGGAGCCACCTGGAACTCGATAAGTAATAGATGAATATTTATGAAAATTTTGCATCATTTAGCAGCAATTTTGCATATTACCGTCTAAAAATTTAGGATCGGTAGCGCTAAAATAAAAGAAAATACAATACTTTTAATATGGCTCCTCAATCTAAACTCAAGAGGTGAATTTCTATTGGATGTGAGCGATCAATTAATATATTCGACATATTGATCATTCAGCAGGTGTTGTGTTTGTTTTTGCAGTATAGGAGTAAAATAGTAAAACAGAGTAAATTTTGTATATGAACGCATTTTCTTTGGCTCCTCAATCCTGACGTTCTAATTATATATGTTTCGACTGTAGCCACCTGAGATCTCAACGGAATCTAAAGCCAGAGATACTAACATTTAGCAGAAATGTCTGCTAAATATATCTGCACAGTTCAGCAATGTATATATTTTGGATTCTGAAAAAACAATACTTAACTATTTTCTTGTAAATTCAGTGTGTAGGGTGACCATATTATACTCGTATTAATGAAACCAGGATAAGTAATTTAATAAATTTATATTTCCATAACATATTATATCTATCGTACCTATTGGTTATTTAGCAATCAATTTCGCTATAAGTTATAGAATGAATGAATATTGGCTGATTAGTACTTATACGAATTTTAGAATCGTAATCATCGTAACAGAACGTTTCATCTTTCGGTGTAAGATAGTGACATTTGTAGTGGCCTATGCCAGTTTCGATAGTTGCAGGAATAAATTCTATAGCACCTACTTATTTATATGATTTATTCGGAAACATTACAAATTCTGGTATTATTATTAACAAATATTTTAGAACATTAAAGTGCTTCAATTTGGTCTATTTTAAGAATCGACCGTAGTACTTATGTATTTTAATTTGTAAACTTCGAACCCAAACATACTACATATTAAATAAATAAATGTAAAAAAAATAACAATAGTCGGCACAAATGTACTTACATTGAAAACAGGTTATCAAATCCTTTTTTTAGCCGCGAATATCTTATTCAGCCTTGGGTTAATCATACAATTCGAAACATTCACACTCTATCTCTTTCCCGCCATTAGAAAGTGAGAGAGACAGCAAAGACCAGCCCTTTCGAAGTTCCGATTTTGAATTCGACCTCAAAGACAAACACGTTCGGAATTTCGTACCAATTAAAGAAATTTTGCAAAAAGATAATTATGTCTTTTAATGTAATTTATTGAATTTTTATTTACTGCTTAGGAATAAGTATTTACTGCAAATAAAACTGATATTTAACCTGTAAATATTTATTTCTAGTTTCAATAATGTTACGTAATATATTTTGAATAATAAAATATCATGGGTGCTATTTCCGAACACGCCTTACAAAGGGCGCTTTCCGAATTAGCTATAATCGCTCACATTATCTCACATGCGTTCCGATTTAGATATTACGATTATGACAGCTGAGAGCTGTCAACAATTCGGAACGATCGTGAACGCGCTCACAGTGCTTACTCAATGTAAAAACGATATTATTACAGTATGTCTTTGTATAAACACCACATTTCTTCTTCTTTGGTTAGGTGGCGACTATCAGCCAGAAGTACAATTTCGAAAATGCCACGTTAGTTTAATTTTATGATAAGATGCAAATCAAAACAAAACACACACTGACACATCCTCACACACACACTGTCATTTTTGACAGCGCTCACGGTGATATTATTCTAGGGCATGGTCGGCGTTATCGCAAGATGGCGCATGTCATGACGTCATATATGACGATTCACGGGACGTCGTTTTCCTATATAGTTACTTTACTCTTTGGTCGTTATCGCGCTCACGCTAATTCGGTACGGGTTTAAGCACGCTCACATCGATTATTTCCCTATCTCGGAACGCAGGGAAAGTGTTCTCGGTGCTGAAGTGAAAAGTTATGTGTGTTACACACAGAGTACTTTTTGATAGACTGAAAGTGTTACGAGAGCAAAGTTTTTTGCATCTCGTGCCTTTGAATCCCTCGCCACACTCAAGATTCAACTTTAGAATCACTCGCTACGCTCGTGATTCAATCTTGAACTCGCAGCAAAAAACGACTTTGCTCTCTTGTTGCACAAATAACTATTATAGGTACCTACCCCCAAAATGTGGTCACCCTACACACTGAATTTACAAGAAAATAGTTAAGTATTGTTTTTTCAGAATCCAAAATATATACATTGCTGAACTGTGCAGATATATTTAGCAGACATTTCTGCTAAATGTTAGTATCTTTGACTTTAGATTCCGTTGAGGTCTCAGGTGGCTACAGTCAAACATATATAATTAGAACGTCAGGATTGAGGAGCCAAAGAAAATGCGTTCATATACAAAATTTACTCTGTTTTACTATTTTACTCCTATACTGCAAAAACAAACACAACACCTGCTAAATGATCAATATGTCGAATATATTAATTGATCGCTCACATCCAATAGAAATTCACCTCTTGAGTTTAGATTGAGGAGCCATATTAAAAGTATTGTATTTTCTTTTATTTTAGCGCTACAGATCCTAAATTTTTAGACGGTAATATGCAAAATTGCTGCTAAATGATGCAAAATTTTCATAAATATTCATCTATTACTTATCGAGTTCCAGGTGGCTCCTCAATTCAAACATTTAGATTGAGGAGCCACTTTTGCATTAAAATAACTAGTGATATATTTTGCTGCTAAATCTAGAATTCGTGCTGCAAAATAAGCTACATTGCTGCTAAATAATGGTGAGATCAGATTTAAAAAATCTGATGTGGCTCCTCAATCCTTACGGACATTTTTTTTCTCACAAAGCAACGCGCGCTTTACTTGTATTTACCAATGTACAAACACGCTGTGAATGTATGTGTAAGCGCAGGAGTTCTCGGCACCGCCCGAGACAATGGCGAAGTCGGAAGTGTGTCTGTACGTGTGTGTGTTATATGCTGACGCTACCCGTCTTCACGCACACATTCACAGCGTGTTTGTACATTTACTTACAACAAGTAAAGCGCGTGTCGATTCGTGAGATAAAAATACTGTATTTTAAACAAATACTGTTTACCATCAAATAAAATGCAAGCAGACACTATCTCAGTACCTACTTAGCGACATCAATACTCGTTCCCATTATACATATAACACGACTCGAAGATGCCGTCACTTAGCGATACAAGGAGCGCTCACTGCGGTCCCCTATCACTTGTAAATGCTTTGTATTACATACCAACCTCTCTCCTAATATATACTATCAGGCAATTGAATAATGCAGCGATGTCAACAATAGGAGCCGCCCTAACGTCAGCACTTTGAGTAAGGTTCACAAAAACATGAGACCAAGAATTTTGGGGCATGTTTTCCATTGATAAACATAGGCGTACAAATGGATGTTAGTGACTTTATATTAACGCTGGTCTAAAATGGTTCATTTTGACTCTGAAGCGCTTTCCATTTTGGTAATGAGTTCTGTCAGGACTAGATCTTTATACGATACTTAACACGTAATTTGGCTAAGCGTTATTCTTGTCACTATCGCACAACTGTCAAACTACAACTGCACGATAGAGACGGAAGTATTTCTGAGTGATTGAGCTAACTAACGTTTATACAGGGTGGCAGGGAATCAACGCGCAAGCTGTCACCATGCACATTATTCAGCACATGATTCTAAATCCCTAACGTAGAAATTTATCGTCGGTTATTAAAAAAAAATATCTGATGTTCCATACATTTGGACCATGTAGGTATGGCACTTTTGTATGAAGCAGGCCATTATCCGTAAGTCAGTTTACTTGTAAATATAGCAGGGCCATTACCCTATGAAATACAGTAGGTACTCGTGTCCATGTACGTTTTCAAGAAATATCGTGTACTTAATGTTATGTAAAAGCATAAAGGCTCTAGAAATATGGTAAGATCACTATGTAAATGGAGAAAACCCCAGTCTTCCCTAGAGTAAAGATCCTAGCCGTAAATCGTGGCGTTAGCCCAGTCTAGACCATACTGGCTCTAAGCTAGAACCTCCACAGCTATGCATAAAAATGTATCTCATAAGTTCAATATAAAACATCTACAAACTGGACTCGACCCTCGTAATATCGAAGACTATTCACCACGTGTTTAACATTCAGCTCAACAAAATTAATGGTCAGTAGTGCGAATAAATAAACACTTCAAAAACCGCTAGCGAAACATGACAAACATCACTAATTACGGTCGTATAAACAAAACAATAGTTCTGGAGCACGTACTAAGAGGGACCACCGCAAAACCGAATTACGGCCCTTCCACTATTGGTAACGAAAGTGTCCCCCGAAGGCCTGAATTCGGGTGGCCGACCGGCTAGTTAGTAGTCATTACAAAGGCAGCCATTCGGCAAGTTGGTCTTCGATAGCGGAATCGGTGGCCGACGAACAACATCCAATTTAAACGGAATTTCATAGGCAACGGCGTCAATTAAACACGACTGTCGGCGTCGATATGACGTTTATTTTCCCGACTATTGCCAGCCAATTTGCTTTTGATTCATTGCCCTAATTAATTGCTGCGAACTTTTCTTTGAAGCGATTTCGTTGGTAAAGGATAGTTCCGAACAGCCTGTAACTACTCTTTTTGTAGGCGATCGAGGAAAAACGAAAAAACTTTTCGTTAATTTTTCCTTCAAAAGTTTACCTTAGCAAATAACGAGCACAACTCTGTACCTAATAATTATTGACTCTCCAAACAATAAATAAAGACTAACTATCACTACAACCTATAAATATGTTTTACAATCGCACAGTACCGTATCCTGCCCACTTCAACTCATATATCATAAAGGAACATTGGATACGATCAATTCGCGTGGTCTCCGTTGTGCGATAACGCGTTTGATGCGACGATAAATCGTATAGCTGAGACTACAGTTGAAATTATAGCTGTTGAATTATGCATTAGCCGCAACACGCTAGAGGTTGTAAAAGTGCCTGTCGATGGGTCGAGCCCGCCGCCCCGGCCGGCAGAACACTATTTGTACACAAATAGCTCGAGTTTATAGCAGGGTTACCAGCCGTACCATATACGGCCGGCGATATGTCTCGTTTATCATTTTTCGGTCTATATTCGAATTTTATTTAGTAGTGGACTATTGACTGGTGAGGTAAATGGAGTTGAAATTGATGAAACCTGTCACATATAGGTTGAATCCATGTGGGTAACTGAGGTGTGAAAATACTGTTCAATCAATAAAAAACAAGTGAAGCAACAGTTCCGCAGAACCTGCCATAGCGTCGAATATTCCGTGTGTCATACAAATACTACGATTCCGTTATTTGTCAGAATTATTCAGTTAACAAATCCATGGTAAGTCTACCATCCCTGTTTTATAGTCGGCCGCATTATACGGCTAAGCATACCTACTATATTTTTTACGAGTTTTCGACACTTCTTAATATAAGTAGAGAATTTGTCCATACGCTACGACTTACGAGCTATAACTTAAAATCGAGACTAGTTTTACGACATGCGATTTTCTAGCGTTTTATACACTCGTTTGACTCGACTGTTTGTTTCCTTTCTAGAGTCGTGATATTGGGCGACTTAGTAACGGGACTTAGACACGGGATTGTCAATACCTATTTATTTGAATGTAAATTGCCAAGACGATTTCAACAAGTCGCGAAATCGAGCGCTAACTACACAGCTAGTACCTACTCGTTTTCACGACTGCAGTATCGTACAGTAGAATTGCATAGCTATTTCGCAAATGTGAAAACAATTTAAGTGTTCAAAAATATAGTGCAGTTTTATTATACGTAAGTGGGTGTGTATTTCAATGGTAAACACATGTTTGCATTTTAAAGTTTTCATATTTTATTTCTTTTGACATTATGTTCCGGTAATCTGGTACGGCTTCTGTAATTGGTGAATTTAATACTTACGGAAATGTAGTTTAATGACCTAGGTCTGTGTCGTGTTTATATTTTCCGACATACGTTTTGTTCTATTTTGGTCTACAAACATTCTTTCAATCTACGCCTGAAGTGCTATAATTTCGAAGACTTCGTAGACATTTATTACTGAGAGAATTGACGCAAATAATATGTTAATATTTGTGAAGTAAATATCGGGTACGTTTGATTGGTTGTTGGTGGAGCCACTATTTATAAAATGATCACTGGAGCATATCGGATACGCGACAAATGATATTCATAGCCAGTTAAAAAGACATTAACATTTTTAAAGGCAGGTATCCACTTTCGCATTAGCATAAATTTGAACGACAGCTCAGTAGGCCCGCGATGGTGATGGCTGCGCGAATCGTGGGTACATTTCTTGTAGGATCGATATACGCTCAGCTGCTTGCTGCTAACTTGTTTCATTAAATTCAAATTTCGTGTTGTACTTATTAATTCAGGCGAGCGTTTCCCCCGCACGTTCGGGCTGCGACTAGGCGGCTGCTTTTTATATTCTTGTCGTCTCCACATCGGCCCGAGGAAGTTTTCGAGAAATTCGAAGGCTCTCCAAAAGGGTTTCGCTATATCGTATCGCGATAATTGGCAAGTTCTGTTCTGTTTCGCTTTGGTAATCCGAAGTTGTGTACAATATGGCTTTAATTGTGTAACTTCGTTAACATCCATTGTTAATAAAATAAGCGTCATTTCAGATCTTGTTATAACTTTTCGCTGTAATGAAAAATACGCAATCTTGTCTTGGAGTATCACTGTCAGATTGTACGAGAGCAAAGTTAACAGCTAAGCCGTTTATATTAGAACAATTAAGTTTCACAAGTTCATGTAAAGCAATTCACTTAAAGTTCGCTACATAATCACATTTCTCAAAGTTGAAACTTGGGCGTGTTTCTGTGCGCGCTCGGCAACTCCCGCGAAATATGAGGGATACACTTGAGTCGCAAACAAATTTTTGGAAGATTCCTTTTAAGTAGATGCTCATAAGCGTCATCATAATAACGCCAAAGGAACAATAAAGAATCTCACGTACTCCTAATGAGTTTCTACGGCTCTATTGACATGGTAAAAAGTGAGCAACAAATGTATTAAAACCGGCATAAACAATGCACAGTGTTCAAACCTCCTTCAGGGCTGTCATCGCTTTTGTCTGCTACCTTTTAAGATAACCTTTAAAAGCCCTTTGTCCGGAACTTCTAGAAGCCGAAACTTGGGAACAATATTAGGCACATTTCTACTTCCACTAGGCCCTGTTCTGTGAGCAAATTTATTTTCAGTTCTCGTAAGAATGTAAGTTACTTTTCTGTCTTCGGTCTCTTGTTGGAATTATAAAACGCAACAGATACAGTTGCTAACTTTGTTAGGTTTAGTCCCATCTCCTCCCCTTCCCATCTCATCTCCTATGAGTTTAACCTACAAAAAATTCCCTTTGTTGGTATAAAGTACAGGGGAAGAGATGGGAAGGGGAAGAAATGGGACTTAACCCTTTGTTAACCTTTGACTAAAGAATATTACCGAGGAGAGGCTGTCAGTAAAACGTAATAGGATTCTGTTTTATAGGTACAATATGTACCTAACATAATTAACGCAAGACCTCATACACCATATTAGAGTATTGAGTCACCCCAATTAGAGTATTGAGGATATCTATGGTTAAAAACATAATAGAATAACCAAAACTTTTTTCTTAAAGCTAACTATAATTATTAAGAAAATCGTGTTATTGCATGCTTTATGCATTTAAACTTGAGTCTTATTGCCTTGAAATAAGATTTAATTTTCTTTGTTGTTGTGAAAAAAATCCTATATTTAATGTTACTGAATTCAGTAGTCAATTATGAACAACCTACGTTCAGGACTTGCGTTTATTCTATTACACACATTGTACCTACCTATATCTGCTTAATAATGATTGTCAATCATGCCTACCGAGTGTCCCAAACAAGTGGAACAGAGCTCCTCCGGTAAACCTCAACAATAAGCGGTCTCCCGAGATTATTAACTGAGACAACACAATCATAATTTTAATCCAGAAATCTAGACTAGCATAATGAAAGCTAGTCCTAGTAACCTTATTATCAGACCATTAATTCGCACACTACATTATCAACCTATATGCATGTGTTCGAGTAGTTATCTGAACTCGTAAAGAGCCTTTGTTTAAACAGTGTGAAATATTGGTTTGCTGTGCAATACCTTGGCGTGGCACAGCGGTCGTAGAGGCGATGACTTACGGTTACAGCGCTGCTGCAACCCCCACTTAACTGTTACATATTGCTTCACTTAACTCAAAACCCGGCCTGGGAAAGAATTACGTACGGAAGTGGATCGCGGGCCGCGGACGTACGCTACACAGACACAAACACATTACACTGCCGACCTTATAAATTGCGCTCGCTAAACGCTAACTAATGAAGCCGAGGTGCATACTGACCAATTGCTCTGGCGACCGATTTACTACCTGCAATGAATTTTTGAATGCGTTTCAAACGAACATTGGGATTTCACCAGCGTTCGATGTAACATAATACTATTACAACCTTGATTGACCAACATTCAAAAGGTTCATTATGTGTCATAATGTGTGGTCTGAGCGTACTTGATATTTTAATCGCATAATCGAATGAATCATGGCCATTATAATTTGATGCAAAATATACGGTGCGCCAAACAAAATGTAGCGTAAATTCATGCGGAAACTGAACTGAACTGGTATTTTCAAGTGGAGCTCGTTTACAATTTAAAATTCCACGATAAACATATGTAGATAAGGGAGGTATAATAAATTCTCGGGTCGGGCAACGCCGGCCGACGTACTAGGGCAGTGGAGTTAATAAAATAACTTTGTTAGTCAATTCCGCGTTTTGTACGCTTATAGCCCATACACACATACACAGAGCAGTTAATCACTTTACTTTTTGCACGGATTTAACAACGTGCGAAATAAATGTGATATTCCGAATAAAACTCTCACAAAAAATGAATAACGCGATTAATTGCCTAAAACAACATTTATTTTCAAAAGTAATGAAGATAGCGCATCATTAATGAAATCAGTGAAATGTGAAAGTATTGAATTCTTTTTGAATAGCCCTTTGGATTAGAAGCTCTATTGGAGTCATGAACAAAGCATAAAGTTGAGAATAGGGTGTCTGAGCCTGCATTATAGTGGTTAGGTTGTTTAGTGAACCAGAAGGTTCGGGAGCAGTCTCCAGTGAGATAGCGCGGCGGGTGTCGGCTGCGCCGTCGCGTCGGCTGAGCACATCGCGCCACTCTAAACGTGATATCGCAGTACACTATTGTAATAACAGCACTCGGAGCTTCTTTGACGGGTAGGGGTCGTGTGTAACCTCTCATTTTCCTTACCGAAATTCAAAGGAGCTCTAACAAAGCTTTGTTTTGCATCGCTCGCTCGGCGAAAGCCGCTGAAAGGCTGGCTTTTTAGATAAGGTTCTCTTATAAATTTCCAGCATAGAGCAGACATTTTGCGCTAAAGTTTTTCAGTGTGGGAATGCGAACATCTGCTGCGATTCCCATTCTAGTTTTGGAGGGTCGACGTTTTGCGGCCGAGTTATTTGCGAAACCGTTTCACTCGTTAGGGGGCAATTATATTCAGACGGTAATTGAAAATGTTAGTTGTACTAGCTTAAGTTGTTTTTAACACGGGAAATTATTGTTTTTGCTCGCAAAACGCGAACGCGTTTCTGATAGAAATGTTTATTATTAACGTCCTAATTTAAAGTAAGATGTATTTTACATTTTCTGTAAAATTTAGATGCAGTTATTTGAGGGACGTCTGTTGCTGAGAACTTTATTTATATTCCAAAGTGGTTAATTTATTTTTCGTCGGTTCCAGACAACTTTTTAAAAGACTTTAAATTTAAAAGCCCGGTCTTGTCGAGTTGTTTGAAATTGTAAAAATTAAGTTGAAACGGACTGAGTTCAATATTTATTTTTAGTGTTGGTATGTGAGAGCTTGTAAATTTCATTATTAATAATGGCCCTAATTATTTTCATGTTATTTTATTCACGTTGTTTATCGAACATTGCTTTTTAAGTTAATTTTTTAGCCAGCCAATTTTTTTTATTGGAGGAATAATTTTGAATTTACACAATTCTTCCATACAAAAACTGTCAGATGTCAATTTTATTCCAATAATAAAAATTATCTGTCGATTGAAAAATCAGCCCTTAGTCATGGAACATTCTAAACAAAAGTTAATCCAGTAGTAGTGATTAGATTTTAAAGTAAATACCTACGCAATTATGCACTGTAACGAACGCCGGGCGTGCGAATAGTCAATGACAATAAATAAGAATAGTGTAAAAGTGATAGAATAGGAATATAGTTTTTATTATTAGTTTTCGTATTAGTATCTGACAATTTTTTGAGAATTTTAACGTGAAGAAAAGTTATAGGCAGAATAATTACCTACGTAAAGTATCTACTTAACTTGAAAACGTGATTTTTTGTTTATAGGAATATTTGCGTGATTTTAGTGTCAAATGAGAGGATTATCTTTAAAACTGATATCCCCGTCTGAATTATGTAAATCGGTCAACGGGTTTTAGAGAGCAGTGTAGGTGATCGGGGGTAAAATAATTTACACTAAGTAAAGTGCCTGGATTCGTACCTACCTACTCGTAAGTCGCGGCCGTTTTCGCTAGGATACCACTGCTTATAATTATCCTTAAACAATATTAAACAAAAGTCGAGAAAATGTCACTTCCACTCACCTATAACAGAGAGGCGTATCTGAAAATTTCTCGTCGGAGAGTTCTTGAAGTCGACCCGACACCGGTACACACCCTCGTCGTCCAACTGGACGGTGTCGAGCGTGAGCGCGGCTGGTCGGGCGACCGTCGCGAAGTATGCTCGAGGACCGAACGCGTTGGGGTCCGACCACTGCAGCGCCTTGTTGAACGACCGGCCACGGACGTCGAAACTGAAAAAGGAATTATTTTTTAGTCACGACAGTTTAAAGTGATATTTTGTTTTTATTGGGAGTTCATATCTAAATATATAAAAATCAAAGGTGACTGACTGACATAGTGATCTATCAATTAACGCACAGCCCAAACCACTGGAGGGATCGGGCTGAAATTTGGCATGCAGGTAGATGTTATGACGTAGGCATCCGCTAAGAAAGGACTTTTCGAAATTCCACCCCTAAGAGGGTGAATGGGGGGGAGGGTGGAATTTCACGCGGACGAAGTCGCGGGCGAAAGCTAGTGTAATATATATATCTACAGTATTCAATAACGTTCGTGGCATTCGCGGTCATAAAAGGTGATAGGGGGCTATGTGATCTCTCACTCACTAGGAAGAGTGTCTTCGAAATTTTGTTTCACCGTCCTATTCTACCATGACCACGACTGCCGTAATTCAGAAACGTTATTTTGAGATAATTGCAAATTTTACGTACAATAATCCTGCCCTGTGGTCATTTACAATGCCTAACTTGTACATTCGGCTCCATCAAAAATAAGAGTGAAGTAATGGCGGTCTCACCTTTCATGCATGAGGTTGTAGGTTCAAAATCCGGGCAAGTACTAATGTGACTTTTTCAATTCTGAGTTTATCCAGGACACTACTGTACCTACTGACATTGGTAAGGAAAAACATCGGGAGTGAACCTGGACTTAAGGTAATCATAATTATAATTAGCCTAATGTTTCCACTGCTGTGTCGAAAAATAGTGTTACAGTCAAATTAGACCGATTTTGGGAAATGGATTTTGAAAGGGGTAACCTTTGGTAAGACTGCAGTCAGATTTTCTGGCTTCTGACGACCCGTAACGACTGTTAAAGATCAACGGCCTAACGTGCTTTCCGAGGCACGGAGCGATCTCGGTATGTAAAGATGGTCACCCATTCACGGACCGACCGCGGCAAGCGTAGCTTAACCTGATCGATCGACCAGTGCGGCTGTCATTACTTAGCCACGAGCCTCTCAAACCTATTTTTATCTAATTTCTGATAATAACAGGAAATTATTATTAATTGAGGAAATTCACGACGCCTTGCGAGGTCGTTGCGCGTCGTCATGAAGTGTTTTAAGGCTCCCGGAGTCAGGCGCGACGCGATTTTGGTAGAACAATTTCTCAGAAGTGTTAATAGAAATAAGTTCTAAAAGGGTAGCGTCGCGTCTTTCTGCGTGAGCCTTCATGAACGTGGCAGAGTACATTGAACTTTTTCTTAATGTAGGTTGGTAATTACTGGGAGGTCAGATATAAATTGGGCAGATGTTTTCAGTAAGGTCAAGTGTTATTGAAAATAATGTAACTGAAAAGATATAGTGCATTGGGTTAGTCTTTATTTTTAGGGTTCCGTACCCAAAGAGTGCCAACAAAACCCTATTACTAAGATTCCGCTGTCCGTCCATCCGTCTGTCTGTCGGCTGTATCTCTCTATCACAGAAACTACTACCGTGTTTTTTCGGCTTGTTTTGCACGATCTTTTTTAATATCGTATCGTTCGGTGGTACGGAGTGCGAGTCCGACTTGTACTTGTTTTTTTCATGCAAAGAGATTATTTTTACCCGACTGCAAAAAAGGGTTATGTGTTACACTAATAGTTTGGTTGTATTTTCTATCGTTTACGGTCACAATGAAATGAAATGAAATGAAATGAAATGATGATATGAAATGATTTTATTTTTTGTAAGTAGGTTTGTACAAACACTTTTACACGTCAATCATGTTTTTTTTTTTTAAACTAGATGAAGTCGGCGTTTCCTATCTGACTACTCTGAGAAGAAAGGCCGAAACTACTAAAATAAACTACAGTTTCATAATATACCTAATAATGTTCCCACTACTGGGATACAGGCCTCCTCTCGGTGAGAGAGAGTGGGCTGTAATCCACCACGCGGGCCCATTGCGGGTTGTAGATGTCACATGTATTCGAATTTTGGTTCTAGAACATCTCGGTTTCCTCACGATGTTTTCCTAACCGTTTTGAAAGCAGTGGTGATGAAATAATTTACACAAAATAAAGCGCCTGGACTTACAACTCGTAAGTCGCAACCGTTAGGTACCACTGAGCCACCACTGCTCTATCATCATTCTAATAAAACTCCCAGTAAAATAACATACTACAGGAAATGGCTTTTCTAATTGCCATTTTATAGTTTCTCATTTCTAAGCGGAAGATGGATTGTGCACCTAATGGCTGACTAATAAAATATGATTTGATTTCTGCTGTGATAAAGTCTTGAAGGTACGAGTATATTTTAATGTTATGCTTCTTTATTACTGACCTCAATGATTTTATATGGGTGCGATTAGGTTTCGTGCTTCATTGCCGCTAATATATGGTACAAAATGCAACCCTTTTTAGAAGCCGGGTTAAAAATCCATTATTATTCCTTTCTTACGTTTTAATATTATAAATGCGAAAGTAACTCTGTCTGTTACCTTTTCACGCCTTTAACGAATTTCGATGAAAGAAGTTTATTCCGTTTGAATATGTTATTTTCTTTACTTTTCACTATGGGACTAAATCTGTAGGGTCATTCCCTGCGCTGTTACAGGAGTTTGAGAAATATTGTTTTTAGTAATTCTAATTATTCTACTAAGTAGCTTTTTTATCAATAAACATCACAGATAACATTTTTTACTGTTAAAATAAGGGCCTAGGTAATTCTCCGCACAGCTTAGAAATAAAGTTTTGTTCATTTTTTATAACAGCTTTTGTATTTAATATTTAAATAGGTTTAGGTTCTATTTGGTGGTTCTTACGTAAAAAAGTGTGGGTAATGAAATACACATGTTTTAGTAGGTACATAAATATATTGGAAAATACAATAAACACTTTTAATTATTGCCCGGAAAGGCACTCGTGGAGGGTACTTTAATGCCTAGATATGGGAGTACTATGGGTACACGTCTGCCGAAGCCTTCGTAAAATACAAGCGTGATGTTACAGATTATGTGTCAGCTGGTAATTAATCAAATTCAACATGGCGCTTCATGTACGGTCACCAAAGGAGATAAGTAACCAGAGTCGTCGGATAAAGTTGAAAATTAAGAAAAATATCCATCGGATTCTTACTATATCCGATGATTACTTATCTCTTTTGGTAAACAACACTCATAATTCACACAATAAAATAATTAATCAACATAATTAAATGATAAATGATTTTATTTCTGTAAGTAGGTTTGTACAAACACTTTTACACGTCAATCAATTTTTTTTTAAAACTAGATGAGGTCGGCGTTTCCTAACTGACTATTCTGAGAAGAAAGGCCGAAACAAACTCGGAAGTCACAGTCTCTTTTAAAGTCCAGACAAAAACTTGGTCAGATCGTGTGAAGACCATGTAGATTGGTGTCTGAAATGGTCTTTTGAGGAAAGAACCACACAGATTGAGCGGACCTGTCCAATCAGTAGTATCAGTCAATTGTACTATGTACCTATACACTTACAGTATGTAATCATCAATATAACTGTACTATGGTTTATTACCAGTAATCAATCTGTTTAACTATGTGACTTGTAACTGGAACCTTGTGGGAATCTGTTGTTATAAGGTTGAGGAAGACAAACCGCTCGTGATACAGTTTTATACTAGTACCTACGAGTGGTAGGGCGAATCGGTCCAAAGACAACTAAACCATTTTTAAAATCTACCATTTCACATTTTCCAACTCTTGGCTTGTCTAAATTTACTGTCAAAATAAATTTAAACGATTTTTATCCATCCTGGGTTTATTATTAAGTTAGGTACTCTGTATGGTTGTCTCATATTCATAAATAAAGATTATTATTATTATTAATCCACATTCTATAATTACTGATTTCTGGAGAGGAGACGCTTATGAACAAGCTCTTAAATAAGATCATTTGGCAAATAAATCTATCTTGGGGGCGTAAAAAGGCCACTTTGGTCGAATGATAAAAGGATAACATAATGGACAGTTAACTGTTAAGTTAATCGTATGAAATCCCATTGGTGAAGGATTTTTCAGTTGTTTTTTTTACTGTGCTAAATTACCAATCAATCCAATCCAAATCCAATCCCAATCTCTTTGGTTATACCTACCTACGTGCAGCGAAAAAAGAAAAACACAGACTGTCTTCGCCATATTATGATTCATAATGTTATCCTTTTATGATTCTGCCAAAGTGGCCTTTTTATGCCCCCTGATCATAGAATACAATACACTTGTGGATGGCCTTTGTTTGCTTCGTATCATCTTGTGTTAGACCAGTATCCTTGACGAGGTGCAACGATATTGTTCAGGGGAGTTTCGTTCCATTATTCCGCATAGCTCCATTCAGCCATTTACATGTCTGTTGACTGGATTTGTGTGTCAGACAATGGACTTTAATAGAACCAACGCAACTCTATAGAATCAGGATTGCCATACAACGTGGCAATGCTGCCAGCCTTTTGGGCACGTTTCCTGTTGACAGCGATGCGGAAGAATTTTTGATGCCGTTTTATTATTTCCCCTCCTTTTTATATACTTGTACATATTATTCTAAATAAATGATACTTGTTTATTAAAAAAAAACAACTCATTTATTTAAGTTTAACTATTTGACCAATTAAGCTGACTGCTATTCGTCTATACCCTCTATAGACGAATAGCAGTCAGCTTAATTGGTCAAATAGTTAATATTAGAGGGTTCATTCTTTGAATTATAATCATCAAAAAAAGCTGTTGCTTTTAGAGAAACTACTTCACTTAAGTACCCAGATTAAAAGTATTGAAAAGATATGTACACTCACGAGCACTAATATGTCAACACTTGGCAACTTTCAATTGCGATTTTTTCGTGAAATAACGAATGCAACGTTGAAATACGACACTTTACACAAATCTATGGGTTCGAAAATACGTTGTTCGTAATAACATAAAATTTTATTTAAAACTAATGGAGAAATTCGTCTTTGAATAAAGCCTAGTGTATACATACTTATGCTCGTGACTGAACAGTCACCAAAGGAGATAATTCACCAGGGTCGTCGGATATAGTTGAAGGTTAGTAAGAAACTTAATTTAAACTAAATTTATTTATCTATGTTTTTTATTAATTAAATTAAATTTTGTTAGAAAAAAAATAAAATTTCAACTTTATCCGACGACCCTGGTAACTTATCTCATTTGGTGACTGTACATACGTACATAAACTCACGCCTTTTTTCCATGGAGGAAAGCAGAAACTACAAAACGCCACCTGTTCCTCCACTGCTAAAAAGTTTATTTATATTTATTTATTACTTGTGTTAATCCAAGATACGGTGTGCCAAATTATGTAAAAATCAGTTCATTTATGTGTGATTGGTATACAAATATGCTCTACGTAGAAACTTCTGGAGCTTAATATCTGCAAATATGTAAATTCTCTAAATTTTTAAAGAGTGAAAGCGTGGCAATCCTACAATGGATTACAAATGTAACTGATTTATGTGTTCAATCGTTAAACTTGAACCTGTAACACATTTAAATCATTTTGAACTTAAACGGTGAGCTTGAAACATATTTAATATAATATGTAGGTACAAAAACTTTGTTAACTTATGCTCAGTTTCTAACTTGTTACGTGTAAGTTAGTTTGTAACTCGTGCTCTGTAAATCTTCAATGTAATATTTCAAGGGTTAAAATATTATACTTATTGAAGATTTGGCTCTTCTAGCACTTTGACCTCAAGGGCACTTAGAATTATAAATTGTTTGATCAACTACACTATGTAAATTTATGAATTACTGAAATGTTTTAGCTCTGATTGAAACTTAATACATAATTATATATGACTCTAATTGCATCACATAAGGATAGTTAAACTATTAATTTGTAGTAGGTACACAAAACATATAATTATGTGTTTTGTGTATTTTTGTACCTATTTATATGTATGCCTGTTGTTTTTTTTATATGTAAGTGGTACACTACAGACAACGTGCAGTATTGTCTCTCCTTTCTATGTATCTAAATCCATCCAAAGGTTATCTTTAAAAGAGCGCTGTTAGCGATAAGACCGCCCATTATCTCACCCTTTGTATTTCTACATCTATATCTGTAATGTGTTGGTATGCCTATGGTGTGCAGACGCCAGCTGCACATCAAGCTACCCGAAACTGTAAATTATTTTTTTTTCAACTGCCGACAACCTGATATATGCTATTGTTAATACAGATTTTGAATAAATAAACAAAAAACTATAAAAATAATTAGTAAAAAAAAAACGGAAAAAAACACGATTCTTGTATGGTTAATTTTTACTTTTTTAATTTGTATTATTTGTAGTTATAACGGCCATAGTAGTAGACACTTTGTGAAAATTTCAAGTGCCTACCTACCTATTGCGGTTTAAAAGATACGGCCTTGTGACAGACAGACGGACAAGGCTCCGACTTAGTAACACACATAGCGTGCCATCGGGGTTCCCGTTGGTACCCTTTGGGTACGGAAGACTAAAAAAGGAAATTGCATTGTCATCTTTAGGTGTCGCAATAACGAGATGAGTTTATAGGTTAGCTGGGTCGAAACACTTAAGGTATAAATAGTAGCTATACCCGGCAACAAGGATGCGCAAGACTGAGCAGAAAACTCACAACCACCTTACGAAGATGTCTAAATATAGATTTTATATATGCCGTCGATTCCCGCGAGCATTTTACGAGGTAATTTAATCACAGCCAATCGGCTGTATGAGTTGTTTCTGAACCAGGGTAGGGTTTGGAAGCCTTCTAGGTATATAAGCATTAACATAACATCTTGAGTGAATAAATAAGATTTTCGTGTTGAATCTGTATCTTCTATATTTATACATATTATAATATAAAGTAGTTTTTCGTGTCTTTCAGTGCAACCGCGTATTTTTTTCGAAACTACGCAACGGATTTTCACGTGGTTTTCACCTTCATTAAGAGAATTTATTCGTGATTTCTATGTGTATATTATATTATTATTTTACGTACCTACATAATAATAAAGAAATCTTTATGTATTGTAAAATTTTAAAAACAATGCGAAGCAGGAGCGGGTTAGTTTATCTACAACATTAATTTTTGTTTATACTAAACCCGAAAAGGGGTCATTGTACTCATCATTTTGAACAACTTTTTCTACGGGACCAACCTTGAAATCGAGAAAAAAAAAATCAGCTGTTCCATATACGTTGTGTTCACTTAAATCGACCAAATGTATGGAACAGTTGATTTTTTTTCGCGATTTCAAGGTTGGTCCCGTAGAAAAAGTTGTTCAAAATGATGAGTACAATGACCCCTTTTCGGGTTTAGTATAAACAAAAACTATTGTTGTTTAAAACAATAGCTTCTTTCCCACGGTGTTTTCCTTCACTGTTTTGAGAGCTCATCATCTGTCTAGCCTTTTCCAAACTATGTTGGGGTCGGCTTCCAGTCTAACCGGATGCAGCTGAATACCAGAATTTTTAGAGCTTCAGGATTAAATAATGTACCTATATAAAGTGAGGTGCCAGCCTGGGTTCGAACCTACGACTAGGCCACCACTGCTCCTATGGGCCACCACTGCACCGCGATGTAGATGGTAAAAAAGCACCAATCATTTATGTTAACATTACATTTGACATTTAGAATCTACTTACTTTTAATAAGACTAAGAAGTCTAGTGAGTTGCATCAGCTAACTATAACCATAACCAATCCAATGACAGCCGTCAAATCTCCGGTTAAGCAAAATTCGGGTTGCATCGGTTTGAGAATTGTTAAAATGACGTCATAAATAACTATAACAAGCCATTTTTAACTATAATCAAAGCTTTGACAGACGTCAAATCTCCGGTTAAGCGAAATTCGGGTTGCATCGTTTTAACTTTTGTCACAATTGTTAAAATGACGTCACACATAACTATAACATTAATCGACCAATTTCGGCCGGTTAAGGGCTATAGTTACGGTTAGTGTCATTGTAATGTCATCTGCTTTGCAGTTGTAACCTATAAAAATATTGTGTTGTTGAATAAAGTACCTATTAAAACAAATTAGGTATGTCTTTACTCCGCGAAATATTGTGGGAATAAAGCTCTAATAGCGATGATAGTGACAGTGAATCCGATTTGCCAGTTAGGAAGAGAAAAAAAATCACCATCGCATTGATCGATTTCATAATGTGTGATGAGAATTAATTTTTGGACATATTCCGGATTTTTAGTTCCCAAGGGTTCTTGTTTTCAGCAAGGGTCCTCCCTTGCTGAAAACAAGAACCCCTGAGAACATTTTACTGAAGAATATCGATTTCTAATTTCAGTTTTTACATTTTTAGTTCTAGCTTCACTGTTGCTCTTCACTGTGTTGCTTTAATTGCCAAAGAAACTTAAGCTCTAGCGTATGCTTCTGCGTATTCTTCTGATTTTTTGGTTCTAGGACATGCCGGTTTCCTCACGATGTTTTCCTTCACCGTTTTGAGAGCAGTGGTGATGAAATAATTTACACAAAGTAAAGTGCCTGTCTGAAAGCATTACATCGAATCTAATACTAGAATGTCACAATGCGCTCGAGCGGGTAACGGTATCGAACTGCAATACAGTGACACTACAATGGATAAAAGGACACAGTGGATCGCTAGGCAACGACGCAGCTGAAGAGCTGGCCAGACGGGCTTCCAGTATGTCAGTCTGTGGACCGGAACCTATCGTGCCCATCCCCTTCAACCAACTACGCAGGTGGCTACAGGAGCACACCCATACACAAGCAGAAAGCTGGTGGACGTCGTCACCAGGCTGCAGGCAGTCCAAAGAAGCCATGCCGTCATTGAATGGCAGGCTAACCAGGCGCCTACTACGACTGGACAGGAAAGGCCTGCGCCTGGTGACGGGGACCATCACGGGACACTGCTCACTAAATAAACACTTTTACACATTAGGCATAACATACAGTCCTCTGTGCAGGGCTTGCATGGAGGCTGATGAAACCATTGCGCATGTGCTCTTTGAGTGCGCAGGCGTCACCCAGATAAGGTCAGAAACCCTCGGGACACCCAGATCGTACACAGATGTTCTCAACAGACCAGGAGATTTGATCAGCTTCTAGAGGGAGGTGGGCTGGTTGGAATAACCACCGACGGCCGACGCACAATGGTCCACTGAAGGACTAAGTGCGGAAACCAAACCCTTAACATAAAACATAGTGCCTGTCTGGGTTCAAACCTACGACCTACAAGCTGTAAGTCGCATCTGTTACGATGGACACACCACTGCTCAGCGAGTAGGGGTGTTTTCAAACGTTCAAAAAAAAAACACAAATTGTACATAACAAAGCATTTTTATTACTGTAAGTACCTACTTATATTAATTTCAACGTCACACGACTTAGAAGTAGGTAATATTTCATCTAAAAAATATGCAGGTCGCTCCACCGATGAAAATACATAAATACCGCATGCTCAACATTACATATGCACAACAGCCAACTATACCAACGTCTGCCCACCAAACAGTTGCAACCTTGCAACAGCATCCAGCAAGAGCAGCTCGGTGTTATAAGCGTTTTCTAACTAATATTATTATTGTTCTTTTTGGTGTGCTGGAATCCACTGCAAAATAATGTTCTTTCCCGCATTCATCAGGCACAGTATGCGTTTGCTGTGAAAATCGCCATAGAATGTAAATATTCCTGTATCCAAATCTCCATAATGTATAACAGTTTCAATACTTTCTTGCATTGTCTATACGCACTTTCGTTAAACTGCACAGATGATTTGATTTGCGTTCGTGAATCCATGCGTTCACAAGTTACCGCACATCTGCAGCAGTCTCGGGCAATGTTTTCGCACATTGCGTTGCAATCTTACTGAACAATTAACACAACAACCTTCTGGAGTAAATGCTGTAATGAATTTTCCAATAATACAATCCTTCAATTACACACCGGAAACAGAAATATCAATTTCATGCAATTCGAAAGAAACGGAAAAATAAAATGAATGTTATTATCACTTGACACTTGTGTTTCTGACAGTGTCAGATAGTGATGCGGCTCGATTTTATTTAACTCGTTACTGAAATAAATAAAAAATCGCGTCCATTTTCTCTCGATGTGCCACTCGATTTAGTTGTGATTAGATAAATATCACCAACACTGCCACACTAGTTAACTATCATTCTTGGATAAATAAACCAGGTAATAAATATATTTCGTGTAATAAACCGTCATAATACTGTGATGTACAGAGTCACAGAGTTTTAATAAGAGAAAATACATGTTCTGTGGGTTAGTGCTGTCAGATAATAAAGTGTAATTTGTCATTAAATCGTCACTGATTTTATCAGATCAATCTCATAATCAGTGGAATGTGAGTAAGACAAAAAGCTCTTTACAAAGTCGAACAAAGCTAATCTTAGCCGAATTATTATTATTAACAGCCATTTCTGTCCCACTGCAGGGCAAAGGCCTCCCTTCCCTCAGTCACTGACTTAAACATCTTGTTACATTACCAATATAGAACGGTTACTGTATTTTTGATCTTGCTATGATTCTGTTCTTGAGTTTTTAATTTACATAATCGAGACAATCGAGTGCCTGACCATTAATGACTGAGTAACATCACTAGTGTCAAACAAAGAAAGCGTGATGACACAAGCTTGAAGTGTTGCCCTTGTCAAAAAATTACCCACGTACATTTTGGGGAAATATGACGTCTTATCACTTGTCACCCTTTTAACTTTAACTGTAAAACATGTAAAATATATGACGGTGCAACAGCGGATAGTAGATTCTATAGTTATAGTTATGGTTACGATTAAATTTAATTTTGGCGCAAACTATAACGGAGCTATTGATGCAACCCACCCAGGTAGTAAGTAAAGCGTCTGCAAATACTGCAGTACTTGTCACGGCGACCAACTTTGAAAAGTCAAGCGAGGGAGATGCATAATTAAACATTTGTAAGTTCAACTAATGAATAATTAAAACTTATTACTTAGCTCGTTATTATACATATGTTCCTTGTTCTTGTTATGCATGTTTGTGGGTACTGTTTTACGTGGTATGCATTTGTGTAAGTGCATCGTTAGGTGGGGAATGAAATCACATAAATGGTTTAAACATTATCAGCTTTTGTAAAACATTTTCTAAGAAATATACCCATCTACTAGTGTATTGAATGATATTTATTTTTACACTAATATACTTTAAAGCCCAAAAGTCTGACAACCAGTCTTACCAGAGGTATCGTATTATCGTATTATACTGGGTTGTGGAGGTCAGATAGGCAGTCGCTCCATGTAAAATACTGGTATTCAGCTGATTCCGGTTATACTGGAAGCCGACCCCAACATAATTGGGAAAAGGCTAGGCAGATGACGGGACACGAAATATGAGTATAATAAGATGGCTATTTTTGGCCATCATTTTTTTAAGACACGTACGTTACCTACATACGCAACGCATGGAGCAGCTTTCACGTTTAATAACTTTAATAAACGGAAACTTGATCACATTTCGACATCATTGAAATTAAAACTATGTATTCCTACAAATCCCACCTACAGCATCTTATAAATATTATAACGCTTTCAGCACTCTTTATAAATAGCCAATCAACGCCTCCAGTCCGCCTAATTCGAGACCCCAGTCTAAATGGACTCAGTGATTATGCCAATCACCTTCCGTTACACAGATAACTAGAGCAGTGCCCTTCGGCAAACAGCTTCAGGATGTTACATAACTTCCACAATACTGCAACTTACCCGTTCGCCACAACCGTCGTTAAGTTAAAAGGTTAGGCCCGGTCACTGGTCGAGCGGTCGCGAGCGAGAAATGGAAAAAAGTGGTTACGTTTACTGAGGTCGTTTACTGACGTCAGGGGAAAATATTGCACTGGTTGCTTTGTTGCAGAAGTTTCTGTGCCCGCAGCTCTGTTTGTTTAGGAAAACTACATATTTCTTTAAGCTAGAAAGGTATTTCTATGAATAAAAAACTATCACAAAGAATTACGGTTTTTTTTTTTTTCGGATGGGTAATCATCAAATGACCCCTCCTCCTCTGGATGGAGCGGAAGGGAGTGTCAGACTCTTACTGACTAAAACCCACCCATGTTCCTTCCTTAGCCTTTTATGTTACGGGCCAGCGGTAACCCTTTCGGACAATCCCGCTGACCCGGCAGGCTTCGGCCCTAAGGGGAATATCGGATACTTAGGGCGAATTTAACCAATCAAACTGAACTCGATATACACATATTAACTGCGTTCAAGCTGCAACTGTCAGTGCTATCATTGTTGAGAAATATTGACACTGACAGCTCTGGAGCATGATTTAGATTATGCAGATTGCGTTTGGTTTAATTGGTGGAAATCGCATTTTGTGGTTCTCGTGGTTTATTCACATTAACAGATTATCAGACACAGAGACGTTGCGTGTTATACATATATGGAAGGAACCTTTGGATATGCCTAGAAGGTACACTGGTCACTGATTATATTATTTGTCTATAGAACTGACTGACTGTGCCATTTTTCAAAGGGAAGCCGGTAGGAATCGAGTTATATGGAACCCTCGCCACTGCTGGTCACTCTAGTCATCTAAACTAATAATAACATTATAAAGAGAAAAAAAATGATTTTTTGTATGTTTGTTTGTTACGCTTTAACGCTAAAATGACTGAACTTATTTGGATGAAATTTGACACATGGGTAGACCATGATCTGGAGAAGGACGGACATACTTTGACCGTAGAAGAAGTTTCGGGCAACAGCAAGAACTCAAACTCAAAGCATATATTTCAATTAAACCAATTACAGGCACTTTTGAATTGTCAAAGGGTCGGTCAGTCAGAAAAGTGAAGCTAGTTGCCCATTCCAAAGCGTAGGTCAAGTCTATTATAAATCGGTTCGAACCTATTCTACAATGGTAAATTATAAATGATTTTATTTGTGTACCTACAAGTAAAACTAGAGAAACGCCAACCTCATCTAGGTTGGCGTTTCCTATCTGACTATTCTGAAAAGAAAGGCCGAAACCAATTAGAAGACACAGTCTCTTTTAAAGTCCAGACATAATCTTGGTCAGATCTTGTGAAGACCATGTAGATTGGTGTCTGAAATGGTCTTTTGAGGAAAGAACCACACAGACTGAGTAGACCTGTTCAGTCAGTGCTGTGATTTTGTATTCAAAAACCTTGCTCTTGTACTTGTGTTGACAGATATCAACCTACTACAATCTGTCAGATTCTTTAATAGATTTTCAACTTTATCGCTAAAGCATTAGGTTCAAAGTTGATTGGGAAAATTTGTCAGTTTCGGGTAGCTTGACATGCTGGCGTCTGTATTTTTGTAGCTTTTAATATTTTTTTAAATAATTTTTAATAATTGATGAAATAAGAATTTAATTCGCAGTGTGTAAAGTAAAACTTAAATCAGGTATTACGGCGAAGTTTTTGAATTATTAATATGAGACTGCTAACAGATCTCGATTTAAAATTCATCTGGTAAGAAACTGAGCTCCGATACTACTTAATAAAAGATTAGCTCCATGGGTAATACTTTTGTGAAGTTGTTTATTAAATACTAGCAGCGCCCCGCGGTTTCACTCGCTTATGTGTCCCGATCCCGTTATGATCCCGTGGGAACATCGATATAAAAACTATTCTATGTCCTTCTCCGGGATGCAATCTATCTCTCTGTCAAATTTTATCGCAATCTGTTCAGTGGTTTAGGCGTAAAGGTAACATACAGACAGACAGACGGACTGTCAGAGTTACTTTCGAATTTCTAATATTAGTTTGGATTGGATACGCTTCAGTTGGTCTATATCTAGAAAGAAAGAAAAGATGCTTATTTGCGGCAAAACATGACGCATGATTAGAATTTAAGCACAGACAAAAAAAAATAGAACTGAAAAATCCTTACAAATGGGATTTCATACGATTAACTTAACAGTTAACTGTCTATTATGATTCATAATGTTATCCATAATTCTGCCAAAGTGGCCTTTTTAGGCCCCTAGACTGTGAACGTTCTTAAAATTAGGAGATTTGTCACAAATCTGTTGCAGACTAATTGAGAAAAAACTTTCTTATTCTATTTCAATAGCTACCAGCTTTATAACTTCAGCCATTTTATTTCCACATCGCTATCTAAGTAACCTAAGCTTACAGCGCTGCTCATTCACTTTACGGCGTGTGGCAGTTAGCGTTAGTTGTAAAAACTTGTTCACCCTAAGCACGCAGTAAATACTAGATGCAAATAAACACTGAGGCACGCTAACTTATCAGTTACTTCCACCCAACTTGATGCGTTAACTGTTTGTTGAAAATGATTGGAAGGTACTAGGATTGCAGAAAATTTTAGGAGGTTTAGAGCTTTTCAAGATATTCTGTTAGGAAGGAATAATGGTTTTTTGGGTATTGTTACTCCAGTCGTTGAAATATTGAAGCAGGCAGTAAATACTAGATGCAAATAAACACTGAGATACGCTAACTTAACAGTTAAGTCCATCCAACTTGATGCGTTAATGTTTGTTGAAAATAATTGGAAGGTACTAGGTTTGCAGAAAATTGGTGGAGGTTTAGGTGAGAGCTTTTGAAGATAGGTAGGAACATCGGTTTTGAGTGATGTGTTATGAGTATAATAATATTAGGTATCCTTACATTTTTAAACTATTATGTACGTTTATTTATACGTAGGTTTCTACTTATTTAAGCACATTACGATTGTTAATAATGGGATGTTTTTAAATTTCCAAACAAGATATTATTTGCATAATATATAAACTAACAGACTTGAAAGCGTTTACGCCGTACGGCATTTCATACAAACTTACAAGCCCTTGTTTTTCGAAATGAATGAACCGATTTTAATGAAACTTCATACGCATATGCGGCACTTATTTAAAATATACTTATACACTTACTTTAAATTTATTTGGGTGTTGGTTTGTCAGTAAAATTCAGACTAAAAAAAGGAAGTCTACTTTTTGTAATCTAGAATAACTAGCAGGGGATCCAGGGGAAGGGGGGTGGAGGGTTCAGGGGATCAGACCGGAATAACTCTGAATTTTGATGAAAGAATTATTAAAATTCATGGTTAAAATCATAACAGCAAGCATACAATTATTATGCACACTCACGCCTATTTATTTCGCATACAAACTGTACTTTAGCATCCACTCAGGATAATAAATTAAAGCTGATAAAGACGCCTGTTCTTTGTATAGCCACTTGTGAAAGGATCTCCTTGACCTGATGTTGAGCTCTCAAGGTCACCAGTGAGGCCTACAGGGCCGAAGAAAGGTCTAATATTTACATATATTGATGAATGATGGGACGCCTTAATCGATGCTGCTTCGCGCTTAAACAGTGCTGAGTAACTGTGGGGTTCCTTGTTTAAAAAATAGAATAAATAATTTGAAGAATTTCGAGATTTTGGTCGTAATTCAAGGATATACCATGGCTCTACACTAGTCCATTTTTTTTATTCGGGATGTTACCTTACTTCTTTTATTTTTAAATTAGCGTAATCTTTAGATTAGCGTGTAGTCGCTTATTTTATAAGTTTTACTAACCCCCCCGCGGTTTCACCCGCATAAGTTTCGATCCCGTGGGAATATCGGGATAAAAAGTAGCCTATATTTTAATCCAGGGTGTCAGCTACCCTCCATACAAAATTTTATAAAAATTGGTCCAGCTGTTTGAGCGTGAAGAAGTAACAAACATATAAACACACACTCACAAACTTTCGCCTTTATAATATTAGTGTGGTGCCCGGGCTAGGCATGAATGTATTAAGGAATCCACAAGATAACCTGGTTACGCAGGTCGACCTGCAAATCAAATGAAAAGTAATTTATTAAAAAAAATATTCAAAATCATAAATTAAGCTGACAATCAACACTTTTCAAACGTCAAAATCACATAAGAGAAGAAAAGCGAGCGTTTTGAGGGACTGCCTCAAAACGTTTTACTTACTCGTTGTCACAACGTGAAAAGTAAAAAACTGGCCAAGTGCGAGTTGGACTCGCACACGAAGGGTTCCATACCACAAGGCAAAAACGCCGAAAAAAAACACGTTTGTTGTATGGGAGCCCCCCCCCCCCCCCCCTTAAATATTTATTTTATTCTGTTTTTGTTGTTAAAGCGGCAACAGAAATAAATCATCGGTGATTTCAACTGTCTAGCTATCACGGTTCATGAGATACAGCCTGGTGACAGACGGACACAGTGGAGTCTTAGTAATAGGGTCCCGTTTGTACCCTTTGGGTACGGAACCCTAAAAAGGCATGAACTTGTTACTCAATATCGATTTAATTAATAAATTGCACACAGCACAGCACACGTTAATAACGTTGCACATCTGCCTACACAAGTAACCGCACCTGATACAGCGGTGAACAATGTACCTATTGCTACTGACTACAGTGGCCGGCTCTTCCTGAGGATTAAAATCATTGTCCCATTACTAACCACTTTGATGAACCTCTTGTGGACAAATGGAGCGAGGAAAGTAGTTCTCTAGACGCTGGTTTGCGTTGCGTCAATGTGTTGAGTGGGTAACAGTGTAGGTATAATATAATATAATATTTATATTATTAGTAGGTTCGCATAGATGGTATATTTTCCGAAGAAGTACGAAGAATTGTCTAGTTCAGCCCAATTTTTATTAGTCCATGTGATGAAAGGCGAGCCTATTTCCATTAATCAAGCACAAAATCAGGAGTTAAGTTATCCGCAGAAGAACCGGAGTAACCGACATATCATAATAGCTTGCAGAGTAAGCAAACTGAAGTGGCACTGGGCTGGCCATGTTTGTCGAAGGACCGATGGCCAGTGGAGCAGACGAGTCCTAGCGTGGAGATCCGATTGTAATAAGCCTAACTTCGGGCTAGTACAGAGAGAAAGTAAGAAAAACACCACCCAGAACCCCGCGTTCAGCATTCGTGTGCACTCTCATTAATATTTTGACATTTATCACCAAAGCTAATCCGACCTTAACAACAAGAGTCCTTGAAATTATTTTCTATTTATATAAGAAACCTTCCCGCTTTCAATATCAAGGTAACGACGGAATTGAAAACGTCCTCACGAAATTAACAATCGTAGCATGATTGTACCGTTTGTTCAGTTTATTCAAAACTTGCGAGCCGCGCCTGCTACGCACGGATTTACGACTCGACAAAACATCGAGTTTCCTTTATTTTATGTAAGTTTATTAAAGGTGCCACTAGTCGATATTTTTTCCATACAAATTTCGGGAGAGTATTATTCCACTGTTTGACATTGTGCATCCAAAGTTAAACATGATATCGTTTTGTCTTATTATTAGTGTTGTCTGTACGGAAACAGAATAGTAAAATCAAAAGCCATTAAAAAGTTATGAGCCAACAAAGATTCGTTTTTCTTGCTATTTTTAACGTAAATTTGGGTGTGAATAAGTAATAAAAGAACTGTAAAATCTTTAAAACCAAGTCCGTACCGACAAAGCTCAGTTATCGAAGAGTTTAATCAATTTTATTTGTGATTGATTTATGCAGTGGTTTTTTCATAAAACTCGATTTTCCGAAGCACTTTTCGAATTTTCTTACGCGCCTATTTAATTTTATTTTATTTAATTTGGGAAACAAACAGATGTAATAACAAACATAAGTATACAAATAGTTTAAACACAATCCAGAAACAGTTTCCACAGATTATTATACAAGTAAATAATATGTACCCAAGTGTAACAACAACCAGAGGTTCACACCGTTAAAATTTACAATTTAATACTATCAGTTTGGAATCGTGTTTTTGTGCGTGAAAATTAGACGTCGTACGTGTAGACTAGCGTCTAACTGCTCAACACTGATACTAGCTCTGTCGGACACGAAGCCAGGTTAGACAGCGTGCTTTTTGGCCATGACCACCAGTGAGTTCTAGCTCGCGACTAGTTTGCTCTTAAAAATGCATTATACACATAAACTTTTCGGAGTAAATTCTCTACTCGATGGTGAAAATCGCATCAAAATCCGTTGCGGGTTTTCGATGAACAACGCGGTCACACAGACAGACACGGAAAGCGAGTGTAATATTATAAAGCTGAAGAGTTTGTTTATTTATTTGTTTGGTTGAACGCGCTAATCTCAGGAACTACTGGTTCGAATTGAAAAATTCATTTTGTATTGGATAGTCAATTTATCGAGGATGGCTATAGGCTTAAATAACATCACGCTACGACCAATAGGAGCGGAGCGTCAATGAAAAATGTTGCACAAAGGGCACAGCTAGTAATATATATATATAGATCGTTAGAGCAGCTAAGTTTATGCGTCAAAACGGTTCAATCCTTTACCAGTTATCGCCCTGACACCAATGGTTTATAGTATCGCTAGGTGGATATTTAAAAGCCGTCGGCAGTTACCCTAATAATAGGGCTAAACGAGCGACGCGACGTGATTAATGACCGGCGCGGGCCGGGCCGGGTGTGTTGCCTAGTTTGACGTGTGTAGCTCCTGTATCAAAACTACTCTGTGGTAATTACTTACTCTGTTAATGTTGTGTGATGAGTTGGAGATGCGCCTGCAAGTAAATATTGTTCAAAGATGTCCGGAAACTATAATTTGCACGGGTCTCGCACCAAGTAAACCTGAGACGCTTATAGGAACCATTTCAGGAAATTTTGCCCAAAAAAGGTATTAAAAAAGGTGTCTTGACTTTATTAGGATACTAGCTTCTGCCCACGACTTCGTCCGCGTAAAATTTCTTGTTCCCCCGACCGGCCCCGGCGCATGGCATAGCCTGCCTGTGCTTCGTTTTCGCTTAGCGTCCTTTCTGACAGTTTCTTTTCGCTTGACTCCTAAGAGTCGTAGCGTGATGTTTAGCCTTTAGCTTTCCTCAAGAATTGGGCTATCAAAGGCAAAAATATTTGTTCTAATCCGACTGGCAGTTCCAGAGATCATTGCGTTCAAACAAACAAAAAACAAACGGCCTTCAGCTTTATTATTAGTATATTATATACATTAAGACCGTTTACGACGTACAGCATTTCAAGCCCTTGTTTTTCGAAATAAATGAACCAATTTTAATGAAACTTCATACGCTTGCAGGATACAAAGGTCTAAAAAGTTTTAAAATAATAAAAAAAAATGTTTATTTTTCTTCCACAAATAACACTTATTAACTAAAACTTAAAAGAGGAAAACATAATTAGTATAATGAAGGACAATGTTCATTTGTGGGAGACTGGTGCCTAAACTAAGCCGTGACTTGTATTTCAGGACACCAGGGACTCCCCTCTACAGGCAAGAATATCATCAAAAACATTATAGACAATGCACGAAAGTGACATTATTATGATAAGGGCAAACTATCAGTTGGAAGAAAAGAGAAAAAAAAATAAAAAAAAATATATATATATATAAAAATAAAAAATAAAGTAATAAAAAAAAAAAAAACTTAAATTTGTATGAAGTGCAGTGGAGTTCAAGGTGTATGTGGAATGTGTTAAGGGTGTGATGTATTTTGAGTTTGTCAGTGTGTGTGTGTGTGTGTGTGTTGTGTAGTGTTGAGTGGATGAGAGGGTATGTGAGTGGGTTCATGTCCAACTAGACGAAAGGTTCTTAACCTATTACGTTATTATGACTAGTAGCTCTTCTGTTTTTGTGTAGTTCAATTTTAGTAGCCAGTTAGTCACTTTATGTTTACAATTAGATTTATTGTAATTAAAAATATCAATTTCTTTATTTAACTTATTGTAGAGTTCAGGTCCTCGGAAAGTATAAAATTTTTGGGCAAAAGCTGTTTTAGATTTGATTGTTCTACATATTGCATACTGCCTCCTCGTTGTTAATTTAGAAAGATCGAAAGAGGGTGTATCTGAATGTTGCCGCAGAATAGTAAAAAGGATGTAAATTTGCCTAACAGTTAACACCTCAGCTTCCTGATACAGTGCGTCAGTTGGATAGAGTCGTGGCTTTGAAAGGCCAACTTTTAAAATCAACCTTTGGGCTCTTTCTATTTCCAACATTTTAGTTTTACCGGCACCTCCCCAAGTTGTTACACAATATATCAGTATAGATTGTACAAGGGCAAAATATACCATTTTAAACGTTTCACCATTAGCTACCTGTCTAAGCTGTTTAAAAATATAAGTCAGTTTCCGTACTCTTTTACATAAGTTGTGAATGTGCTGATCAAAGGACAACCTTTCATCAACCGTTACACCCAAGTAACGAATACTTTGTGTAGGCTGTATAGTTGAGCAGCTACATTGATTCAAGGGAGGAAATGAGCACTGATGAACAAATATGGGAGGCTTATCTTGTAAGAAGGTGTCTACACTCCTGATTGCAAAAGGAATGTATTTTGTTTTATCTGCGTTTAGAGTAAGCGAGTTTGCGGCGAGCCAGTGGCAGACCGTATTCAAACCTGATTGAGCTAAGGAATATACTTCTTCCCAAGAATCACCCGTGAAAGTAAGAGTTGTGTCATCTGCGTAAGATATTATTTTGCAGTTTTCAAGATTAAGTTGACACAGCTCATTTATATAACATAGAAATAAAGTGGGGCCACACAGTTAGTTAGAACATTTTCGAAAAATAGTGTTACAGCCAAATTAGACCGATATTAAAGTTTCCATAGAAACAGAGATTTCCAGTTATCTTTTTTTAAATAAGACATTTCGAAAATATTCTTTACTCACTTTTTAGACATTTGTATCCTGCTTAAGCGTATGAAATTTAATTAAAATCGGTTTATTTATTTCGAAAAACAAGGGCTTAAAAGTTTGTATGAAATGCCGTACGTCGTAAACGCTCATAAACTCTATTTATAAAATACTGGCTGAACAGAAAACCGCTAAAATGAAAAGCTAATTTTCTGTTTTACAAAGCATTTCAATACTTCAAAGTTTCAGTCGTCTTTTCAAACGGAAGGCGACTTCCTGAAATATAGTAAAGTAGGTACAACTTGAACAACTCCTAATAATTATTTATAAGTCTTTAATGAGTTGAAATTATCAGAATTATATTAGATATTAATAATAAATGTTTTGAAAAGGAATGTAAAGTAAACAAAGATTGAATGACAAGTATAATTACGAGAATTCCGTCTTTTCCACGTTTGTCAAATAATAAGTTCTGGGAAATGGATTTGTGCGACGTTTTTTGTACTCTCTTATCTATGTTGCTACATTTTCATTTGTATACATACAACACTTATCTGTACTCTCTTATCTATGTTGCTACATTTTGATTTGTATATATATGTCGGATTGGCCCAGACATCAGAAGTAAAACACAAGTTTATTCAATTGAACAATCAGTTATCTTGAATCTAGAAAATACAGAAATGAAATACTAAAACTAATAACGGCAAAAGGCGGTCACATAGGGCAGTACTGACTGTCAGGGACAGTGGTCCGTGCACCACGACGCAACCGTTGGAAATGCGTACCGATCAAACAGCGCAGCTCCTTATAAAGGCGATCGCTAGTGGGGGGGAAACCGTTACAATATTTTACTGGATTGGATACCAAGTCCTTTAGGCCAAATGATCGATAGAGTGAATGATTTGCGTCTGGTGCACGTTCCACTAGCGCCATCTAGTCGCCGTCTCTCACAGCTGCTAATCAATGAGTCTGCCGACATATACAATACTTGTTCTTATTAGTGAAGGTAAATTTTAGCCTAGGCTTTTCCCAACTATGTAGGGGTCGACTTCCAGTCTAAGCGGATGCAGCTCAATACCAGTATTTTACATGGAGCGAATGCCTATCTGACCTCCACAACCCAGTTACTGGGTACACGTTACGATACTCCTTGGTAAGACTGGTTATCAAAACTTTTGGTCTTCCGACTGCTCGTAACGAATGTCAAAGATTAACGAATTTCAGCCAGGACCAACGGCTTCAAGTGCTTTCCGAGGCACGGAGAGGTCGCGATAGGTAATGAATGGTCACCTATCCACGAACCGACCGCGGCAAGCGTTGCTTATCTTTCGATCAACCTGTGTGGCTGTTATTATTGAGCCCTGAACAATAGACTAAGTTGGTGTCATGAATATTATTATGTAAAACAAAAAAAAAAAATACAAACATAATGTCAGCACAAACACATCTGTACCACCGTGCAGGTCCTGACATATATTTCAGAACAGTGCCACATAAAAAAAAATAAAGTCAACAACAACTCGAACAAAACCGAGGGGCGCCCTTCACTTGTTTTACATTTTCCTGCTTGCATTTTATTTACACCCCTAACTCATTACACTATAACAAAAGCATAATACAAAGGATGTTTTTCGTACATTGTGCTTATAGGTATCAACCATCCAGATAACTGTCTTTATTTCGATTGTATTTATCAATGAATTCCATATTGAGGAATAATAGAAAATCTGCAAAACGGAACAGCGGTGCTATTCTGTAAAAATCTCACCATGAAAACTTAGGTGAAGCGAGCGTGGAGTGAGCTGTCAATAGAGTGTCAATTCCTAGCAAAAACAAACTCACTTCACCTAAATTTTCACGGTGAGATTTTTACAGAATCGACCGGCAGTTAGCTCTACCGAATCAAACAAACAAATTGGTATTTGCTTTCTGTTATTTAAATTTCGTAGAACTAAAGAATGGCTGGGAACACCCCAAACAATGATGTTATAGAACAGAAAGTATTATTAGAATATAAAAAACCGGTCAAGTGCCAGTCGGATTCGCGCACCGAGGAGAATAGAATAGAATAGAATAGAATACTCTTTATTATGTAAATAGGTATGTAAATAGTTTATCACGGGAAAAAAAAATTGTAATGTAACTACAAATTTACGGTTTTCGGATTGTTTCCTTTAGTGGTGCTACATCGAATTGCATCTTGCCAAATTTCATGATTCTAGGTCAACGGGGAGTACCCTATAGGTTTTGATACCGGAACACCGTATATCTTTTGATTGCGTTGACTTAGAAGTTTGATTTTTTCACTGCTTCAAGGGATTGCAGCCCTGACTATTTCATCTTGATAACTCTACGCGCTCCTGAGAAAAAGGGTCGTGACCGACGGACGACTAGAATCAATTCTATTTTGTTGTAATTTTTGACGTTCAAAAGTGCTTTTTATGTGCCTATAAATACTTTGAATCCCTCGCTGCGCTCTGAATTCAAAGAAACACTCTCGCGCTCAAAATAGTTGTTTGCTCCCTTGGCCAACAATCTACCTACTACTTAATTTTTAAAGCTATGGAAATAAAGGCTATTATTATTATGTAGATGTTACAGCGGAAACCGACAATAATTGTTGTTGACTGCATCCACGCGTTAGATAACATGTTTATTTACTCAATGAGATGGTCAACAATTTTCTCTTATCTGCTAATTATGCTGGCATGATGTCAGAAGTTGGCGGACACGGCATTGACCTGTTTATCAATGACAAACGTAGTTATCATAAAAATGATAAAATGTTCGTGCTTAGCAGAGAACATGAGGCACTGGCCAATTTTAACCGATTTTTCAGCGTCACTTTATTTAGCTCGTGATTAACTGCGGGCTTTTACGTCATCCTGCTTCTATCACAGCAGTCACAATCTTTTACAGTTCAAGCGGTGTGATTTGGAATGCCTTGCCCGTGTCGATAAGGCATGCTCAATCTTGTCCCACTTTTAAAATTCTGGTAAAAAATAGGTACACTTCCTCTCTCCATAAACATCACAATTTAATATAGTTCCTTGCTATTGTATCATGTTTATTACTGTATATATGTAAGTAATAAAAGCCGCACGGGGCGATCGATCAGGTTAAGCTACGCTTGCCGCGGTTGGTCTGTGGATAGGTGACATACCGAGATCCCTCCGTGCTTTGGAAAGCACGTAAAGCTGTCATTCGAGGATCTTAACAGCCGTTACGGGTCGTCAGAAGCTCGAAAGTCTGACAACCAGTCTTACCAAGGGGTATCGTATTACCCAGTAACTGGGTTGTGGTAGTCAGATAGGCAGTCGCTCCATGTAAAATGCTGGTATTCCGCTGCATCCGGTTAGACTGGAAGCCGACCCCAACGTAGCTGAGAACAGGCTAGGCAGATGATGATGATTGATTATATAGATAAGTTTATGTTTTATATATGTATTTACTAGCAGCGCCACACGGTTTCACCCGCATAAGTGTCGATCCCGTAGGAATATCCGGATAAAAACAATCCTATGTCCTTTCCCGGGACTCAAACTATCTCTATTAAAATTTCAACTAAATCGGTTCAGCGGTTTAAGCGTGAAAAGGTAACAGACAAACACACTTTCATATTTATAATCTTATGGTATGGATTGTATAAGTAACCACTGACTACCAGTGGTATTGTCTCTCCTTCTCCCTTTAATCCATCCAAAGTTGTCTGTAAAAGATCGTTTTTAGCGATAATACCGCCCATTGTGTCACCCTTGTAAAATTTCTGTCTGTTATCTTTATGGTAGTAATAAAAAGAGGTATTTGTTCGTATGTTGGGGGATTCCGAAAATCTTTCACTCATAGAAAGCTACAATATTGCCGAGTGGCATAAGATATGATTTATGTTAACACGAGAAACTTCTAGCGAACGAAGTCGCGGACAAAAGCCAGTATATTAGAACTGTGAAAGTGTGTTTTGGTTTGCTCTTTCGCACAGCAATAGATTGACGTGATGTTTCGCATAAGAATACTTTATACCGAAGAGTTCTTCTAGGTACTATTTTTATCCCGAAAAATGCTCCGAAAATGAAATGAGCGAAGCGGATAAAAGAGATCAATAAAAACAAAAGGCAAGTCAAAAACATTTGGCAAGACTTAACTTTGGCAGGTAGAATAAAACCTAAACGGTTGCTAAAAGACTAGAGAGAAAGTGTTGGCAGAACCAGGTCAACGAGTGACCTACTAAGAGTCACGGATAAGACCTGGGTGGGTCTGAGCCAAACCGTTCGACGACAATATTTTGTGTTAAGATTCAGTATGGCTGAGAATGAAGGTTTTTACTCAGCAGTGGGTTGATAAAATGGCTGATTTAAAAAAAAAAATACAGTGGCACTCCGGGAGTGCCGACAGAAGTGAAAAAAAAAAAAAAAAACTTTGCCAACACTCACTGACATATCGGATTATATACATTAAAACCGAGTACATCCCGAGGACAGCCGAACACATCTGAAGCGGGTATTTTTGTAATCTTCTTATAAACAAAATACGCGCGGTGTCGCTTACGGTAACAGAGGCGCGAGTTGAATGGTTTTCTCCCATCTCAAAAATGCCCAACGCGCATAAAGAAGTTTTCACTTCAAAAAAACACAGTAGGCCAGAAAAAGTAAGTTCTATTACTTTTTGCTGTAGGCCTTTTAAGATTTTTGACATTTGCAGGGATTTTGATGCGCAACCTCTTCATCTGCCTAGCCTTTTCGCAACAATGTTGGGGTCGGCTCCCAGTCTGTATTTTACATGGAGCGACTGCCTATCTGACCTCCACAACCCAGTTACTGGGTAATACGATACCCCTTGGTAAGACTGGTTGTCAGACTTTCGGGCTTCTGACTACCCGTAACGACTGTCAAGGATCCATAAATGACAGCAGGGACCAACGGCTTAACGTGCTTTCCGAGGCACGGAGGGGTCACGGTATGTAAATATGGTCACCCATCCACTGACCAACAGCGGCAAGCGTAGCTTAACTTGATGCGCAACCTGTCACCATGTATTCAGTACATGATTCTGAACCCTTGCGTTGGAATTTTTCGTCGGTTATTTAAAAAAATTGTGATTGCATACATTTTGATCGCAAAGTTACTCGTACGTATTGCACTTATGTATGAAACAGCAGCTTTTTTTAGGGTTTCGTACCTTAAAAGGAAAAACGGAACCCTTATAAAATCACTTCGTTGTCCGTCTGTACATCCGTCAAGACTCTTTTTCTCAGGAACGCGTGGAATTTTCTAGTTGAAATTAATGTCGTTATTTTGGGCTGCTATTCCTTGAAGCAGTGAAAAAATCAAACTTCTACGTCAGCGAAATCAAAAGGTACGAGCGTTTATGTTCCGGAATCAAAATCTATAGGGTACTTCCCGTTGACCTAGAATCATGCTTGGATGTATGGAATCCCGTACCATTTTGCGTCAAAGTCAAACTTTGTTTTTTATAGACTACACTTATCATATTAACTCCTACAAAAGTTATTTTTGTAAACAAAACCTGGGTTTCAGAGATTTTCACAAAAATCAAAATAACTGAAAGACTAGGCACCTACTTTATTTTGTTTGATATGTCATACACGAACGGCAAAAATCGCACATCTGCAGCAGTTTCGGACAATGTCTTCGCTTAATGCGTTGAAATCTTAATTAACACAACATCCTTCTGGAGTAAATGCATTATAATCCTTCAATAAAATTATACACAGGAAAACAGAAATACCTATCAAATTGATGCAATTCGAAAGAAACGGATAAAATTAATTAAAAAAAATTAATAAATAAAAAAATAATTAATAATTAATTAATAATATGGCATTGACGACCCGACGATATCCGGAATTGAACCAATTGAGTGCATTAACAAAATATTTTTTTTTTATTACGATTTCGTGATCCCGGTTAGACTTTATTGAAAAAATCGACCATTTTAAATGATAAATTGGTTACATTTTATTAAGTATAAATAAAACTATCTCCATTCAATGTTAAATTGATCATATCATTTGAAACGGAACGTCATGTAAAGGGAATAAAACAATATCAACACTTTTTTACTTTAATTTAAATTCCCTGTTCAAAAATCAAATCCCCGACGCGTAATGTCGTAAAGAAATATGAAAATAATTACTATAATATTTTGATCTTGAGGCATGAGACTTTTTGGTACCACAATCGGTCATTCTCCTTTGGCAAGAAGCAATTTCATAATACTTATTAGTGTGATAAACTATTTACATACCTACTTTGTACGGAACCCTCGGTGCGCGAGTCCGATTCACACGGTTGATCGGTTTTTCTAAAAACCGACTTAAAATTTCTACCCAGGGGGGACTAGATGCATAATACTTATTTCATAGCTACAGTTTGCGTGTCGCATTACTTCTGATTTTCAGTGAAAACAGTTTCCAATGGCACACGTTTATATCATAGATACTTACATCGTATGAATTTTTATTTTTTTATAGCTTTATCACACTGGGGCCCATGGCTAAATTATAACAGCCGCACAGGTCGATCGATCAGGTTAAGCTACGCTTGCCGCGGTTGGTCTGTGGATGGGTGACCATCTTTACATACCGTGACCCCTCTGTGCGTCGGAAAGCACGTTAAGCCGTTGGTCCCGGCTGTCATTCGTGGATCTTTGACAGTCGTTACGGGTAGTCAGAAGCCCGAAAGTGGATAACTAGTCTTTCCAAGGGGTATCGTATTACCCAGTAACTGGGTTGTGGAGGTCAGATAGGCAGTCGCTCCATGTAAAATACTGGTATTCCGCTGCATCCGGTTAGACTGGAATCCGACCCCAACATAGTTGGGAAAATGCTAGGCAGATGAAAGCTTTATCACACTCAAATAACAAAGTCCCTCTTGGCGAAGTGAGGTCAAGATATTGTTATAACAAAACCAGAACTATCTTATAAAACAATAAAAACTGGACTTTTCTGTAAGACAAACATAACTTCATAAAATATGTATGAAAACTAGCTGGTCCGTTTACGACGTGATCCCGATCGGATATTTCAATCCACTTCAACTGTGCTCGTTGGATAATGAACTCAAGTCCAAATAAAATATGGACGGAATTGGATTGATTCAAATTCCAATCGTATCGGGCGGTCATTCGTGTAAGTTGTAGGGGTGCCCCTTTGAAGTTCTGAGATGTTTTCGTTTAGTATTTGCGGAGATTCATTTGAAATTGTTTTGTAAGATGAAGGTATCAATGTGACTACTCGTATCTGCTCAGTATGATTGTAATGCGTACATTTACATGAATTTTATCATCAAGATGAAAAACAAAAATAAAGCAAGAATATGGCAAACAATTTACCTTACTACCACAAAACAGTGTTTAGTGCCGATTCCCTCGTTCACAAACTAAACTAAATTTAAGTTCAGTGCATCTTTTTCTTTCTACTCTTACAATCATATTATTATGAACAACCAAGAGTAATTTTACAAAATGCGGCCCGTGTGAATTCACTCAGAGTTCAGTTGAAGCAGTCAAAATCTGTTGTGACACCGTATTGAGTGTGAGCAGCGCGCGCGTCAGCGGCGCGTGCTGCAGCAGGTTGGTGCGAGCGGGCAGCACCCACAGCAGCGGCGACTGCCTCCGCCTGTGCCCATCCATCAACATGTCATCATCCCTAACCATTTATTCAACCCTTATAATATTAATCCCATAATCATACAAAATCCGTCACAGCCCTAACATGTAACGTATATCTGTAGTACGGAAGTCCCTATCTCCCTGAGATCCGGCTGCCGGCTAAGGTAAATCAATCCGCCATTTTTGTCTTCCATCTCATATTTCATATTTACCTCGACATTAGCGTAAATGTGTATTTGATATAGGAAGCTGTAACACAATCTTGGGCACACCCCTTTGTTTTCTCGTGCATGGTTTTCTGTTTCTTTTCTTTTTTTATTTATTCATATCTGAATTGTTTGTGGTTCATTTCTTGCAATTGATTTTCTTTTGGGTTAATTTGTTGTGGCTGTTTGTTTGAGTTTCTGAATTGTGTATTTGTTTTGTCTCTTCGGAAAGAACTCCCTTTCCAACTATCAATAATTCAATCAACTCAGCCTATCTATCTTCGAGGCTACGCCATAACACCCTCTCCTCCGCCTTCCGTATATAGTCTGTCTCAGCCACATTTTACAGGTCGTCGGTCCATCTAGCTGGGTGGCTAGCTACTACGCTTGCCGATACGCGGTCTTCACCGGACAAAGTCAAAGCATTTATTTCAGGTCTCGGTCTATAACCATCGGAACAAGAAATATGTAGAGAGAGAAGAAATGTGTATGCAGTTCCTACCTATTTTTTTCTACATATTACAGACAAATTATAATATTAGTTATATTATAAAGTGCTTAAGGAGATAATATTCCTCTTTCATTGCAGCTTTAGTAAATTCCGATTTCACAGAATTTCTCCAGTACACATACTCGTACATATAATCCATTTCTCCCGAATGGACTATACCATACCTGGAACCTGTTTTAGCAAAATGAAATACATCGTTATCTAATTTTGAAAGAGCTAATGAGAATTCATGAACAATTGTGTATAAGAGAGTTCACTGAAAACCTGAACCCTTTTCTACAACAGAAAGATCAAGACGTAATAAAAAAATAAGTTTAAAAAACTGTAACCCGACTACGGAAAATAAAAGTGATCTAAAAAGTATGAAATAAGAAAATATTTCAGACAGAAATCAAGACATAGGTACAAAAATGGTCAAGGTAAGCAGTGGTGGCATGCCATTATAAATTAGTAGTTGATCCTAGCACCCACATGGTATACAGGCATGCGACTAACGCTTTACCTTGACCATTTTCTACCAAACATGTCATGCTTGTCTCAATGTAATTTTTTTCGAGGTCAGAAATATTCGTGTAAAATCCATCATATTTTTAGGGGGACTATATAGCCTATGCCACCCGTAATATAATTACGAATCTATTGATACCTCATTCATCCAAATTGGTTCAGCAGTATAGGCGCTACGGTGGAACACACGTAGTCGGACAAAAAGGGGCCGCTTCCCAAATGTTCTTTATCTATTTTAATATTGTCTTTTCTTTGACGAGTTTTATTTTCTACCTCTTTATACGTATAATAATATATAGCTTGTACATCAAACACATCCCCATCCACGCAAGGATAGTGCGGAATATTATAGTAAACCTTACCTCCTTTAGGTGAGGATACTAAAATGAGATTGCGTGCTATCTCACAGAGGAAATGTGAACATGATACTCTTGAACAGCAGATTAAGTTTATACTTGAGATAGAGGCACATAATAAATATGTACAGAAGGTCGACCTGATATATAACGAGCGAACGCACACAAAGAAAAGAAAGAAAGTCAATTCGGTTTATTGGTCACAGAAACATTTGGATACAAAAAGATATTTAACGGGAGTAATGCAATAGGTAACAGAAAAATAAAACAAAATAGATCTACATTACATTTGTGTTAAACATATTTAGTGACTCGTCTGCTGCAACGGCCATCGGCTTTTTTCAGCTTGCTTAATCTGCAAGTTATGTCGGTACTTTCGGTTCTTCCGGTCTTGGAGTGGAGACCGCGTATCGGCAAGCGTAGTGTGGAACACCCCCCAGCTAGGTGGACCTACGACCTCAAAAAGGTGGCTGGGACAGACTGGATGCCGAAGGCGGAGGATGGGGTAGTGTAGAGGCCTATGTCCAGTAGTGGACTGTGATAGCCTGAGTTGATTGATTGTATTTAGTCATTGATAGTGCAAGTGGGCTTACATTTTTAATCTATCTAACTCGGTCGAATGCCAGACGCGAGTGCGCTTGCTTGTCTCTGATCGTGACGCGTGTCTACTTGAGCGTGAATTTTCGCTCATTGTTTGGAGCCAACCTTCTGTAATTCTGTTTTGTGACAGAGGTGTCAACATGCTGTTTGTGTTATCATTTGCAGGTTTATAGTATCATCTGAAAAAATGATTATTGACTTTTATATAACGTCGGTCTTCTTCTTCGTGTCGCTGGCGCGACTGTATTTTATTTAAATCTTGTTTTCCCAAAACTTAGCCACTTCCACGGCGTTGTCGGTGGCAGCGCAGAGGTCACTTTGACTGCATGTTTTGGGACACAGAGGGCAGAATAAGAGGAGGAGGATGGTTTGTGACATAGCTCCACAATCACAGCCTACTGCCGTTCCGTCAAGGTAGCCACACTTTACCAGGTTGGACTTACATCTTCCTACTTATGTCCGGAGATGGTTCAGAGACTAACGGTAACGTCTATACAGTACTTATTGACATACTCGTTGGTTAGTAGTGCAACTGTGGAGCGTGGAGTATTGGGTTTTTTTTTTCATATATTTTTAATGAGAAATTCTTAATAGCAGTTTTGCGACCGGTGAATAGACATAAGCTCGATCTCTATTATATGAGACTTATCAGGCCAACTATCGCTAACTATTGCTGGCGTTTTCGTAGAATACAGACATGCATTCATGCAAAAGTTAGGATGCGGTAAATTATATTTATGTGAACTTCACATTTAAACCTATCTCCAATATAAGAAAAAAAAAAGTATCATGGTGGAGGACTATGCTAATCATTGCTCTACCTATAGTCCTGACCGTTGATGCTTAATTGTCTTAAAAAATCTTCATATTTTTCGATCAACCCTTCGTCTGAATATGGATCTACCCGAGACACAATGGCTTTTTAATTGCTTCAGTAATTACGGCATTGAACCAGTTAATTCTTACATATTGTTATTGTTCTTTGGAGACCAAAAAAGGCCCCCTTCTGAATCAGTATCAGCACTTTATTAGCTATGAATGTAAAAAAAACTGGCCAAGTGCATGTCGGACTCGCACACGAAGGGTTCCATACCACAAGGCAAAAACGCCGATAAAAACACGTTTGTTGTATGGGAGCCCCCCTTAAATATTTTAGTTATTAAAATTTTATTATTTATTACTAAAGTAAAAATACAACTGAGTATTTTGTGAATATTTCAAGTGCCTACCTGTTGCCATTATTGATATCGAGCAAAAAAGGGCAAAAAAAAATCGCGTTTGTTGTATGGGAGCCGAAAAAATAAATATTTATTTTATTTTGTTTTTAGTATTTGTTGTTATAGCGGCAACAGAAATACATAATTTGTAAAAATTTCAACTGTCTAGCTATCGTTCTTGAGAGGTTTTTGAGATACAGCCTGGTGACAGACAGACGGACGGACAGACGAACAGACAGCGAAGTCTTAGTAATAGGGTTCCGTTTTACCCTATGGGTACGGAACCCTAAAAAATAATACTACAAATAAAATAATACTACAATCAATACCTAGAACCTACAATACAGATGTAGTGGCCAGTCCATGTACAAGATCTGGTGTCGGAATCACATAAATTTGTCAAAGGATGATTGATGTCTTGGTCTGGCGGCTTATCTCGCGCCGCAGGCTCGTCCGGCGCTACTCCACTGTAGGCAATTAATCGAACCAAACTAACGATATGAAACTATGTTTGGGGTTATAAAATTTGGTATAGATTAGTATCGATATGTTTTGAGGGGCAATTCCCGTATTTTTAAGAACGTTCGCATTCTAATCTCAGTCTCATTCTGTCAAAAATATTATCAATTTTCATACATTTTTGACAAGTTTTTAACATTGATTGTCACTGAGATTGTGACTTGAATTTGAACGTTTTTAAGTACGACAATTGGACGGAATGGTTCAAGTTCATTAAGAAGATTCAAGGTCACGCTTTAAGGCAAAAATAAAACTTAATTAGACAGTGATTGAAACTAAGCTAAACTAAGACACCTCTGAATTACGATGTAAGATAATGATGAGAGAGAATAACGAAACAACTCGAAAAGTTTTCGCGTAATGGCCATCAAAACATTCAGTTTCGTCCTTGCATTCGCATACGTAATACAAAAGGCAAATTTTGAATATCCCTACAAACATAATTCTGGTTTACATAGAGCTCAAATGACATTAGCACAAAGCAACCGCCATCAAAATATAAATTAAATGTAATCATAATAATACCTATTCCACTAGCTAATCAAACGTTAACACAACGTTATAATTGCTTACACTATAGCAAACAATAATAATTCCATATTTGCATACAATTATTTGATGATTAATCAATATCAAACAGGGATAACACGTAGCGATGAAGCTACGAACTGAGCATTCCGTAGCCGACCGCGTAGCAGCATAGCGCTACGAGTTATGAATCAAATTAATTTTTAAATCATCATAATTTTCTTGCTTTATCCTACTCACAAAACGTTTTTATTGATTATCTCACTGCATTGGCAGTGAAATAAAAACATAAACCTACCCATTGGGGTAGGTTTATGTTTTTATTTTCATACTTTTTAATCTGATTACAATAAATTCAAGTAAGATTTCAGACCAACAAGAAGATCATTTTATTTGAATAAATATAAAATCGACTATGTTATTATTTTAGTGTTACGCTCGTCAATGTTTGTAATCATCAAATATCGAGTACGCAATCAGTATGCATATTTTTTATATGTGTGTATAAAATTTAGGTACTTTGACTGCCGCATTGATCAACTGCTGAGCGTGGGTTTCTGGGTTCGAACACTATTAGATCGGGTAAAATGTTATTGGATTTTTTCATTAGGAGATTCTCAGAAGTTGTTCTGAATCTGAATTACAGCCATCTATTAAATAATGGCCCTTGACGTGATGTTATGTTTCTAGCCGTCTCACAAAGAGGAGGCCTGTGCCCTAGTTGTGAGAATATTATAGACCGGTTATGCTTTGTTTATAACCTTCAATTCAATTTTTATTCAGTAACAATTCACATTGCGTTCGAATATAATCCCGCATGAAACATAAACATTAACAATTATTAGATGTAGGTACTAAGAATACATGCAATTCACCTGTATATAGGTTTTCCGCCAGTAGCCTTCCCCGCTCGGAACCACAGCACCATATAGACCCTATCTTCATTAGTGTCGGGCGTGACGTCACACGGCAGCGACGCCGTGCGGCCCAGCACCGCATCCACGTCCACCGTCGACACTGCAACAATGGAAATAAATTATTTTAGACATAGTAAAAAAAAAACAATTACGATGCAAGTGTAAAAGAGAAAACATTTTCAATTTATCAAACACTTTGCAAAAGTTATACAAACATTTTAATATACGATACCTGTACAGTCACGAGCACCAATATATCAACCCTTGGCAATATTATATTGCGATTTTCACGAAATAACGAATGAAACGTTGAAATACGACACTTTACATATTCCTATGGGTTCGAAAATGCTATGTTCCTACTAATATAAAATTTCATTCAAAAATAAAGGAGAAAATCGCCTTTGAATAAAGCCTAGTGTATACATACTTTTGCTCGTGACTGTACATACATCGTTATTTTACATTCTCAATTCAATTCTTAATTATTTATTGCGTACCATAATGTATATAGTTGGTAGAGAAATAATGATATTAGTCACAATTATGGACTAAAAAAATAACAAAAATAAATAAGTAGGCTAAATTGACTAAATTGGCTAGCTAAACTCCGCAGACGCACTGGGTATCGATATCTTAACACGATAAATGGCTTTTGGGAGGTCAGCGATCGCTTTGAGTTTTGTTACATTGACACTTGAGAGAAACTATTTTCTTGTGTTTTATAGTATTTACATATCGGTACCCATCACGTCTGTAAAGTCCACACAAAAAAAAGGTTTTCTTATCTGATATTTCAAGTGACTTATTATAACTGTGGTCGATGACCTCACTAAAAATTCCTTTTTTTTTGTCATGTTTAATTATTGATACCCACCACATCTGCGTAGTTTAGCTAGCCAATTTAAAATAACCCTGAATACATAAATGTAAAAATACATAATTTATAGACTATATCTACTATACCAGAAGTGACAGCTTTTATCACAGTAAGTAAAAGTAAAGGACTGCCATCATACAGATGACAGCTTGTTTCTTGCACGTCTACTTGTTCAATTAAAGTAAAGTCAAAAGTAAATATTTGTCTGTTTACCTAAGAGCACCTTTCAGTTTTTATGAAATGGAAAGTAATTAGGTAAGTTTCAGAATCAATTATAATCTTTTTTTACCTATTGAATAACAAATTTATCTGAATGGGGAACATCAACAACTCGGGGAAATAAGACGAAAATCGACTAATTTGCTGTTCTTTCGACTAAAAAAAACCGTATCGACAAAACGACACCGAATCGAGCTACAAGAATTCCCAAAATAAACTAGGTAAGCTCTGTAGACATACAAGTGATTGTTGCAAACGTTTTAAAATTCCTCCATTCTCTAAATAATTCACGATTGTTGTTATGTTTGTTAGTATTTTAAATTATTATTTGAAAGCTTGTTAGACAGTGTTAATTATTTTAATACAGCTTTTAGGCCAATTTTTTCAGTATCAATCTTAGACACTCTTTGACACTAGTAAAATTATATAATTAGACCTGCAGGCTGTCCTTTGTTAAAAGAATAGTCCCTAAAGCCAGACAATTTTGTCCCTTATAGCTGCTTCTCCCTTTTATTCTAGTTCCAATTAAGATGACATGGTTATTGTCTCAAGGACGGTTCTCAACGACCAATCACAGCTCATTGCCTTCATCTTCACCCATACCCTAGACTTCTTAGTTAAACTTTAATTAATTTTAAGTCTGGCTATTGTGAAGGGTCGCATTTAACTCCTTTTAGGTTCTACTCCTCATTATTTCTTTCATTATCCCTGCACCCTCCGCACCCTCTGTAGTGTTACCCACAAGCACATAGTGCGCACGTTATTACACGTTATAATACAGTCTTAAGCCTCTCTGTACCCCTCAATAGTCGCCCTCCTGCGCCATAATTATACTATAAGCGCCGTAAATTGCGCCAAGAATTTTCTCATACATACTACCTCTTCCGTTTGGTTAATTTAATGCAAGTTACGAGTTTACGACCCCGCCGCATGAGTAAGTCGACGAAAACTTATCACGAAAATCCCTTTTATGAAAACATATTTTTATTCATATTTTTCTTTTCTTTACAGTCGCAAGGAGCGAGAATACACCTTGTCTGTTAGGTAATATCAACGAAATTGTCTTCGTACAAGCTTGTTTCTATCCAGTCATGATATTTGTAAGATTAAAAAGCATGCATACCTCAGTACAGTGCAGTAGACACAAGCTAATTTCGGTACCCCAAATCGTCGGCACAAAACATTCATTTCCCGCGCTCCCGACTCAGTGAACAATCCCCGCCTTCGTATAACTCCAAGAAAAAGAATGCCTAAATGAATATCACTGTTTTTCTGTACTTACATCGTTACGATTCCTGGCTTCCCTTTCTCGAGGCGATAAAGAGCCCATGAATATAAATAGACGCAATATTAAAACGCTCCGTTTCCACACCGCATGAAATAATCTTCTTTTCTTTAAGGAAAAACTGTCACCGTGTTGGGGGCAAGTAATGTACACCATCAGTCATACTTAGAAGGAATTTTCAATTTACTCAGTGTGAAGACTACCCCTAATAAAGACGGATTACTTGGTCTCGCGGTGCCAGTCGGGTATCAATTTGCTTGAAGACCCGAGAGGTATTGTGCCCCCGCCATATATCTTGGGTAACTTTTTTATGTCCTAGACAAATTATGTACAATAGCCCTTACCGGGGAAACTAACCTTGGAACCTTGTCGCTATTTATAATACGTCTGTGCCAAAACCGTAATATGATTTTTATCAAACAATCTTTACTGCGTACCTGCTCTATTTTAGCTGATCGTTACCTAAGTGAATTTCGTGGTAAAGTGGACTATAAAACGTAGTTTCCTATTAAGTTTACTGACCCTTAACATATTGAAAGTAGGCAGTTACGTAATCTTTATTATAATAAAAATATGAATCTTGAAAAGTTTCGGCAGGTTTACTTAAGAAACAGCCATTGATATGACAATGAATATTACAATACAATTTCTTTTTATTGATAGTCATTTAAACTTTTTATCTCAAAATGAATGTGCTAAAGAAAGGTACAAAAAGTTTTGCTGTAAATAAAACAAAAGAAAAAGAGCAATCGCAGCTAGTCAAGACGAGACATGACGCCTCGCATTAAGATAAGAACAAAGAAATGAAATTTCGATGTCACCGCCGCGTTTGAGTTAGAATAATTTCACAATAAAGCTGTTCTGACAAAGCTTCAAGTTTCGACGGTAAATGTCACGCATAATGTATCGGAAATATAAATTATATTAGATTGGTGGTTCGTAGTTGTAATGGTTGGCTATAACGCGGCCGCACAGTAGTGTCGTGTTGGAGGGCACTAAAGAATTGCGCCACTCATTACTGCGGTGCCGAATGTGGCCAGATGAGTGGTGGAGGCATGTCACGACACGCTACCACGTATGGGCCTCGCCAATCTGTGCACGTTTAATGTTCAACGCGATCTGAATATTTTGGCTCGGCGAACTAACTGCGTTTTGAAGTCTGTGTATGGATGGTAACTTTAGTTTCTGGAGTTCTCTTGTATGTCGAGTCACTGAATGTAATTAGCGGGAAACATAGTGAGTTTGTCATTAAAATTCAATTCAGTTTGCCATCGACACGCTACGAAGAAGGTTACAATCATATCTAAAATAATTATGTTTAGCGGGATTCTTAATGTATTTAGCATTTTTTTTTAAATCAATACGCTAAATTTATATATTATATATATTTTGTAGATTTTTATATTGCCATACCATAACTTGTAGTAAATTGCTTCGAAACAGCAAAAAGTACAGTCATAGACCTTTTTGAGACTTAATGTGCCTAAAAAAATGCCTGAAAATGTCTGAAAATGCCATGAAAATGTGCCTGTGTGTAAATCCTTGTCGTTTGAGTGTAAGCTTCGACAAGTAGGTATGTTTCACGTGCAGCAATATTGGCCTTTGATCAATTCTTGTCGTGCCGGTATACATAAAGCAAAAATGGACGATGAAAATATTCGGAATTTTCTTGACAACTTTTTAGCATTTCGTAGCGATTTTTTCGTAAATGAAAACAGTTTTACGTAAGCTCACTCAAGGGTAACTCGCTTTATAAATTAACTTAAGAAAAATGAAATAGAAAAGCTATTCATTTTATTTCAAGATACTAACTCCCCATTGCGAGGTGTAGTAAAACCTTACAACGTACTCAAGTACACTAAAAAGACGCTAAACTCCGCGAGGGGAAGCTAAGGAAAGCTCTTACGTCTCTCGTTTTCTCAATATATCATATTTTTTCGCAGACTGAAGATATACGAGCGGTTGTTTCGCGCGTGACAGGCTTCCGGGGGTAATATTAATAAAATTATTGTGGAGACACGTCGCAAGCCCCGGGCCTGACCTACTCGACTCACGCGCGAACTAGTCCGCTGTTGTCGACTGTACACAGCATACATGTGCACGTTACTGCTCAGCAGAACGGTATGTACATTGCGACAAGTTTGACTGTAACTGTACAGTTACAGGCACAGTACATCATACTGCGGAATAGTCTCACAAACAGCTGTTTTGTTGTATTTTTTTTATGAAACGTCCTGCTTTTAGAAACACAAAACTTCAACTTAAATAAGTAAATTTTAGCCTGAAATAAAATTCGTCGTCACTTGCGAGTACCTTGTGTATTTCCATGAAATTCTACCCAGTTTAATATTAAGCTGGGGGCTAAATAAAGGTCAACACGGACATTATGGGTTCTAGGAATCACTCGTTAGTAAGTTTACAACAGCAACACGACGTACAGTTACCAACACAAGTGTATCAGGTAATAATGACGACGAGAGTGCGCGAGTGTACCACAGTCTGAACTCGCGGGCATGACGCTAACAAATAATTTGCACTTTCATTAACGAGCATGTGCTGTGTTTTCTTGTACTTCAACTCGCTGTAGTAATGATTTATTACCTAATAAGGTTTTGTACTCATACAAATTACCTTAGTTATACCACTAATGTGTTGTAGCCGCGTAACCACGATTAACTAACACCTAATATGAATGTAAGATAAGCTCTTTAGTTTATGCTAACGATCTGCTAAGTTGCTTTCAGTAATCGAAATCAATGCTTCATATTTATGCCTAAATAAAAGGAGCAAGAAAAAATGTAATAAACCGCCGCAGGCGAGGCAATATATCTAGTAGCGGATATTTATTGTTGTCGTAGATAGCGCCATCGCGCGCGCTCGATCATCACCAATATCCAATTACATTAAAATTTCAATTCATTCATCACGGCCACGTTGATGGCTCCGAGCACTTTTTTCGGTTGTGTGCCCTTTGATTAGATTCGGCACTGAACAAACCCATCCATTGCGCGACCACAAAAAGGTCGCTGAAGCCACCTCGGCCGACTCTCGTTTTCCATTCGTTCCGCTGTCCAGAAATTTTCGCAATAAAATTAATCGTTCCAATAAAATTGGAGCCGAATAGAGCCACCCATGCATGAACACTTTTTAATTGGGTCGCTCTTTTTTGCTCCTTTCGCAGGCAACCAAACGAGAAATCGAACTTGAGTAAGTCTCTCGTTTACATTTAGACGTCTCGTCGCTGCTACAACACAGTATGTACAAGCATTGTTTGTTCCAAATACGATTCGCTCTCGAAAACTTCTTCCAGACTTGTGTAGAGTTCTCGAAAAATTAGCGAAGTTGAAGTCGTGGTCTAAAAACTATCTATTTATTAACTTACGAAGAAACTTTGACTAATTAATAATATCTGTCGAACATTTCATTTAAAAGTTTCCTTTGTGGCCATTACGAACGCTTGGAACGACACAGTACGTTCAACGCTCTCAATCAAATATCAAAGTGAGCAATTTGTTGCGTGTAAACGCAGCTCCCGACGGATTGCAGAAAAATCAGATAAAAAGCATGGAACAACGATCCGTCGAACAAACGAAAATATATTTCGCCATTTTCATTTTCGACAAGCAATCGCGTTTAATGGGTTGAGCTCGATTCCCACTTGAGTTTGTTCGATTTTGTTTCATTTGATCGCTTCAGCGATTCACGGTGAGGTGTGGCATGGAAAGGCGATAAACATAGTCATTTCATTATTCGTTAATTTCTGTGAATTAATCATATTTATGACTAAAATATGTTTGTAGTTACACATTTCTTATTAGTTATTGGACAAAATGGCGGTTTGAGTCTAATTAGAATTGTTAATGGATCCAGTGATTGAGCAGTGGTGGCCCAGTGGTCCCGGACACGAATTACGAGTTGTAGGTCAAAGGTTCGAACCCAGACAGGCGCTTTACTTTGTGTAAATTATTTCATCACCACTGTTCTCAAAACGGTGAAGGAAAAGATCGTGAGGAAACTGGCATGTCCTAGAACCAAAAATTCGAAGACATGTGACATCCACCAACCCGCACTGGGCCCACGTGGTGGATTGCGGCCCACTTCCTCTCACTGAGAGGAGGCCTGTGTCCCAGCAGTGGGAACATTATAGGCTGATTATGATGTTAATGAACCCCTACTCACTGTATGAAGTGGATGTGATTGTAATATGTTTGAATTGTTTTGCGGTTGGTTGTTTATTTAATTTGATGGTTGGCCGTCATTAAAATTCGTATGTAAAATGAGTCACTGTATTGAACTAGATTTATTGATAAACAGCACAACTGAAACCAAGCTTTTGAACATTATTTATCCATTTTCAATAATTTAATAGGAAGTTTGATTTAGGGGTAATAGTTTTGCATCTCTCATTATCATAAATCATAATATTAGAATCGAAATAGATTCAAAAGTTAGTCCTGGCCATTTGCGAACCATACGGAGTTACAAATAGACTGAGTTAGTAAACAAACAACTAAACATCGAGTGTAAAAATAAAATGTTTCATTGTTATTAGACTGACCCTTTGGTTTTATTTATGTACAGTCAGCAAAAGAGTTAGGTATGCAGGATCGTCGGATATAGTTGAAGTTTAGTAATAAACCGATGGATGTTGTCGAATAAAATTTAATTTTATTAATAGAAAATAAAGAGCTCATTTATCAATCCCGGTCGATCCCGCGAAACAGCGGGGCGCTGCTGGTAAAATATAAAATAATTATAAAGTTCTATCGATTTATGCAAAGGTGGGTCAGCTAATTGCTATATCTGACTGTACCTATGTAAAAATATATTCCGACTGTTGTTTGTGACACACATACCATACAGTCCAGCTGTCGCGAGAATGTGTTCCTGGAAGTATATTGTTTAAGTCTGTCAACGAAAATACGGGCCCGTTCGACAGCATTTGATCCGAAAAACAATCAAATTGAGTTTTTCGGACGGGAAAAAACTTATCGGGAATAGGGACAACTGTCAAAACGTGTTGTCTTTCATTCTTAGTTTGGGCCCCGAACATATGTTACGAAAAGTCCACAACTACGGCCGAATCTTCGGCTCATATGACTAGGGTGTGAGTAGACACCCTGACACCTGTTAGTGCGACAATTCTAAGAGCTAACAAGATCAAATTCGCAAAACACGTATTTCTTTCTATGAAACTGACAGGTGCTAGGTGTCAAAAACGTATTCTCTCGTCGGTCGCGCTGTATGGTATGCGGTATATGGGTAGTTGATTTGGTGTTTTTTTTAGCTGGAAGAACTGGTATAGTTACCAGTCAGTAATTTCGCATTTGGCGAAACCAGTTACAGTCTGGCTATATCGATCAATTCAGTAAAAAATGCTGTCTAGTACAATGTAAATTGGAAGTTTCCCTTACCCAGATCTTCGGCGTCCTCACTCCATTCTCCCTCCTGGGCCCAGCAAGCCGCGAGCATCACCAGCAGCCGCAGCCACATCACTGAACACATGGTCACCAAACTCCTTTACATCACGACAATCACAAACACGACCACAGACACAATATTTTTTTTTAAATTACACATTTTTCGACACCGTCTCTGGCATTGTGCCAGTGTTTTGACTTTTTTGATAAAGTCCTTTTTAGTGGCTTCACCATTTTCTTTTTTATTAGTAGAAATAGGTAGCTGGGAGTGGTTTGTTTAGTTTTTATTGTTTATCTGACAGGGCGGAAAAAATACGTTTAGTTGAAAATTAAATTCCCGTAAAAATCTAATAGTACCAGTATACTGTCACGTCTGTCACAGACTGATATACTCGTACTAACTAAAACAACACCACGCGGGTTATCAAATAACCAATACAAATATGTATAAATAAACCGGTAATTATGAATGATGTCACATAAAAGACAAGAGTAATAAATGATGTAAGGCCAGCAACACACTTGAATTACGAAAACGAGTCGAGCAGAGTTTCGTTTTGTTATTTTTAGTTTCTTTTGTTCATAATAATTAATTTTACCCTGACTACAGAATACATAATTTCCGTGACTACAAATCACATTTGTATCGAAGTTGTAATCTGTGGAAAATGTGAATGGTAGTATGATTGTTTAGTTATTTTTAATATACTACTTTTTAATATACTACTGTTTGTCTTCCCTTACCAAATAAGATAAAATAAAATGACCCTTACTACTACGTAATAAAAACGTTACCATAGACGAGCAGTTAACCGTACTTGAGTGTTGATACACGAAGAGTAAGTGCGTCTTGACACCAACACTTCGACATTGACATTTGACATAGTATAACTACCTATTCTCTACAGTCTACAGTGTTATTATTTCCGAATTGAGGGGCTTGTGGCTAAGTAATATAAACAGTCACACGGGTCGATCGATCAGCTTGCCGCGGTTGGTCCGTGGATCAGCTTGCCGTGGTTGGTCCGTGGATCAGCTTGACGCGGTTGGACCATCTTCACATCCAAGACCCCTCCGTGCCTCGGAAAGCACATTAAGCCGTTGGACCCGGCTGTCATTCGTGGATCTTTGACAGTCGTTATGGGCCGTCAGTAGCTCGAAAGTCTAACAACCAGTCTTACCAAGGGATATCGTATTACCCAGTAACTGGGTTGTGGAGGCAGTCGCTCTATGTAAAATACTGGTTCTCAGCTACATCCGGCTAGACTGGAAGGCGACCCCAACATTGTTGATGATGAACTACCTACAGTGTTATTATTTCCGACAATCGATGCCTTGAATTGAAATGAATGTAATTTTCTTTTCTATATTTATAAAAACAGAAAAGTTGATTGACCTGTGATCGTCTGATGTCTTAAGGCTTCCGCAGACAGGCGCTACGTGACTCTAGTAAAACGATTTCTATGAAGTTTTAATTTTATGGAATTTGTTCTACCTGAATCTCGTCGCACCTATCTACTTTTACTTCTACTAGCCTTTAATTGGACTCATAGATTCTCTCTCTCTCAAGCTCCTACTTAACTTGTATCTATTGCTTGGACCTATGTGAATTTACATACGTTGACCCCTTTGACCTAAAACGGGCGGCGCGCACTTTCTAAATAATCGTGACAAAAAATGAAGAGCAAATTAAATCAAATCAGCAAGATTTCGTCCTGATTTGATTTAAACCATAGACACACGTAGATTAAGTAAGTGGGAAGTTAAAATCTACTAACGTTTAGGCCCGATTGCACCAGAAATCACTAAATACGTTCTAAACGTGTTTAAAACATAGTTCTGTTATTGTCAATCGTCTGAAGATGACAGAGATAGAATGAAGTTGTAAGTCTGTTAAAAGCGTTAAATATATTTAGCGGTTTGTAGTGCTATATTCTAACCAACTTACGAATAAACGTTGAATAGCGTCTGTATAGTTACACAACGCTTTGTCTTCTTCTTTCGAAAGTCAAATTACTGACGACTGAAAGAGAGTAATCGGTGTGTAACTATTCATCTGATTTAATACGTTTATTAGTAAGAGGGTTAAATATAAAAACCGCTGGTTGCTCTAGATTCTACCGATCTATATTGGGGAGACCGAAGATGATCTTTACCGAAACTAAAGTGCAACTTTGCACGTTTGCCACGAACCTTCGGTCGCCTGACTGAAACCAATTCAGCTGTCATTCCTCTCGTGCCTCTCTTAACAAGGCCCGGAATATTATAAAAAGTCGGACATCATTTCGAACAGGAAATTTACTTTCATTTGATTTTTGGTTGTTCTAAAAACGTTGCGCGCCATATTGTAACCTTTTGTTTTGACGCGTCGAAAGCTTTCGGACGAGAATAGACTGTTTTGTGAACAAACGCTTTAATTTTTTTTTGCGGAAGAAGCTTTTTGTGGAATGATAAAATTATTTAAAGTGAAAAGGACACATGACTAAATAGAATTCCACGAATCACTGGTTCTTAGTCCATGGATGGTGTCGATTTTGTGAAGACCATTCCTTTCTTGAAGAGCTTGTTATAACTTCGGTTTTGCTTGTTATATGAAGACGTACTTCTCTAGTTGTAATCAAAAGCCTGGTAGTCGGTGTTATCACAGTATTTTCTAGTACCCAGAAGCCAGAACTTAAGTTCTGTTAGTCAAAAGACCCGTTCCGAGGAATACTCTGATATTCAAGACATAACTGAAAACAAACTCCAGGTTCGTTAGGGATAAGACTTGAGACATACGTTGACAAAATATAGTTACCAAGAACTACTTGAAATTATAAAATTAAAATTAAAATAATAAAATAATTTAATTAAAATTTCTAGTTATATCTCCAACAAAGTAGAGAAGAAAATAATTTGATGAATGATTGATATAAGAGAAAATTGAGCATTTTATTAGTGAATGCTGTTTCTCGGAACTTTACCGGGAATGAAATTGTAATATTCCAGTCAATTGCCTTTCAGTAGTTTGCGCGGACGCTCCGTAATCCTTAACCTGTTTTTAACAGTCCAATATTGAACGAAATCGAGAATATTTTTACAATATAAGAGGGTTTCATCGTGTGCTATATTGCAATTGCTGATTCTGTTGAGAGATAAACCATTTGATAGTGTTCGTTCGGATTTCGAATCGTTGTCTTTTTGGCATGCTCAGGCCGTTCACAGTTATTTTACTTCTGACGGCAGTAACTTAACAGCAACCTTATTAGAATGAGAATAAAGATCACTGTGATATGGACAGTGATGCAAAACCAGAGTAAAATATCTAAATGGACTGTAGCTTCCACAGATTTGTAAAAAAAAGGCTCCAGCCTTCTTTTGACACTTTTATATTATAAAGGCGAAAGTTTGTGAGTGTGTTTGTATGTTTGTTGCATCTTCGCGCACAAACGGCTAAAGGGATTTAGATGGAATTTGGCACACAGATAGTTTATAGCCAGGATTAATAAATAGGATACTTTTTATCCTGATATTCCCACGGGATCGACATTTACGCGGGTGAAACTGCGGGGCGCAGCTAGTTAGTTATAAAAACGAGTCCATAAACTAGCAACCTATTGTTTTTAGGCCTCATAACGGCCATACTAAACACCCTTCTTTAATATCTTTAGATAGGCATGTAGTGCTACTCGTACCATAAAAGATATTTATGAAAAGGTTGCCCAAGTTCCCGATTTTTCTAGTAAACATATTATGAAGTACAGTTACGTCTTTTATACCTTCGTCTGCATCCAATTATTTCCTTTATCAAGTCAGTACACATAATTCCTTTTGAAACTATGGCACTGAGCAGACTATTGCTTATGAAATTATATTTAACTAGCCTATATGTTAATCCAGGGTGTCAGCTACCTCCATACAAAATTTCATCAAAATTGGTCCAGCCGTTGGAGCGTGAAGAAGTAACAAACATATAAACACACACACATACACACCCCCCCACACACCCCCACACACCCCCCCCCCCCACAAACACTCACAAACTTTCGCCTTTATAATATTAGTTGATATCAAAGGGTGTCATTCTCATGTCTAAAGGATTAATAGGTCAGCGACGAACTTTTAGCGTCTAAAAAATGCTTTTCAAGCGACCATTTGTAAAACCAGCTATTGTTAATATGACGCAGCATGGTGATAATTCTTATGTAACTAAAACGGTATTTGGATGTTTTCCTTTACTTGTGCTACACGAAGTTGGTTCTTGTCAAATTTCATGATTCTAGGTCAACGGGAAGTAGGTACCCTATAGGTTTTGATTACGGGACATAAACGCCCGTATCTTTTGATTGCGTTGACTTAGAAATTTTATTTTTTTACGGCTTCAAGAGATTGCAGCCTTGAATATTTGATATTAATTTCAGCTTGATAAGTTCACGCGTTCCTAAGAAAAAGTGTCTTGACCGACGGACAAACAGGCGGACAACGAAGTGTTAAAAGGGTTCCGTTTTTCTTTTTGAGGTACAGAACCCTTGAAACGTTCAAAATCTAGTCGCAATCTCATCTCAGCGACAATCAATGAATTTTTGTCATTTTTTTGGTCCCCGAGATGAGACTGCGACTAGATTTCGAACGTTTCAAATTTCGAAAATTGACCTTCAGAAAAAAAAAAAAATTGCCCCTCAGATTATATCGAGCAATGAGCAGACAAAAATAGGCCTTAAGGTGACGAACGTAGGTATTGGGGTGTGAATATACATTACTACCCACGTAGCTAGGTGAAGAATATTAAAGAAAATACTAGTCTTTAATTAATTAGAGTAGGATGCCGTCAAAGGAAATCGTTTTGGTCATAACCATTGAAAAGCTTAGTAGAACATGTAGGTACCTACAAAGGTTCCCTTTTAGTCCCCTGTCAGAAAAAATATAAAACTTTGACGCTTGGTTTCGCATATATACGGGTAAATAATGTCTTTTAATCTCTACAGAAGCCTCTGACCCTTGTCCTGGGGAATAAAAAGTTTCCAGGAAGGTTGGAACAGTGACGTCATATTTATTTTTCGATTATGTTTTGTGGTACTTGGTTGAATGGGAGGCGGGCTGTTATGGGGTTGAATATTAATTCTGTAGAGCTTGGAAGTCAGGTAAATTAGAATGGCTTTCTTGTTTTATCTTTGTTGTCTGCAAAAGATAATTTCTTATAACAATGACATAGACGAGGATCTTAGATAGGGTCAGCCCTTTCCCTACGACCTACAAACAGTACGACAACCAGTGCCTGTGATAAAAGAAGGATATTAGGCTGCCTTTCCACCAGAGACTAGCGAGGATGCGTAGCGAGGGATGTGTGTGAAACCAACCAATAACATCGCTTCATTTTTATGGCTTGAACTAAGTTAGCGTTGGTATTGGTTAGTTTCACACACATCCCTCGCTACGCATCCTCACTCAACCCTGGTGAAAAGGCAGCCTTAAGCTGGACTCGTTATCAGGACAACAACGGCATTTGGGATGCGAAGTTCAGGTAAGTTTTTACAAGCCTCCATCCTATTCTCCCTACAAACTCAAAACTCAAACTTATAGCATTTATTTCAATTAAACCATTTACAGGCACTTTTGGATTGTCAAGAAGTTGGTCAGTCAGAAAATATGAAGCTAATTGCCCATTCCAAAGCACATTATAATAAGGCCTTCAAATACAAGGCGATTCGAATAGCTACACAAAATTCGAAGATTTCAGTCTCTTGGCAGATACCGTTATTTTGCCACACTTTGTGCAAACACCTGAACAAATGTGTTGCGTGAGTTGAATTCGATAAGGTATCTTCTTATCTTGCATAAATAGTAGATTTATCTACGAATTATGTCATTGATTTAGCTTACATTTCTTGCTCACATCCTGACATGAAAATCGTTTCGTAAAAAAACCGGGCAAGGGCGAGTCGGACTCGCGCACCGAGGGTTCCGTACCATCATATGTTTTTAAATTTTCACCGGCGATCTACTTACTAGATCTCGTTCAAACCAATTTTCGGTGGAAGTTTACATGATAATGTACATCATATATTTTTTTTAGTTTTATCATTCTCTTATTTTGGAAGTTACAGGGCCCCCCCCCTGTAACTTCCACACACATTTAACCACTTTGGAAGTGTCTCTCGCGCAAACTATTCAGTTTAGAAAAAAAATATATTAGAAACCTCAATATCATTTTTGAAGACCTATCCATATATACCCCCACACGTATGGGTTTGATGAAAAAAAAATTTTGAGTTTCAGTTCTAAGTATGGGGAACCCCCATAATTTATTGTTTTTTTCTATATTTTTGTGAAAATCTTAATGCGGTTCACAGAATACATGTACGTACCAAGTTTCAACAGTGTAGTTCTTATAGTTTCGGAAAAAAGGGGCTGTGACATATGGACGGACAGACAGATAGACATGACGAATCCATAAGGGTTCCGTTTTTGCCATTTGGCTACGGAACCCTAAAAACAACTGCCTAGTTATAAAACAGTAACTACTAACTAATAGCTGAATCACCTTTAACCGATGATGATAGCATTATCATGTAAAGTGATTCCGATATTCTATTTACAGGATATAAAATTTAATTTCATTTCCAAAAAAATTTAGCAATTTAAGTAGACATCATTTTACCTTGGTATTAGTTAACTTAGTATAAATTCCTTACATTTGTTTAATAAACTATCTGACCTGACCAAGGTTGTCCTGTCCTTTCAATAATTTATTCATACAAAAATAATGTTCAGTTTTTCCCGAATTTGAAGATTTTCCGGGAAACTTTTCCAATTTTTCTTTCTATAAATACAATGTTTCTTTTGGATTACGTGTATTATCGCCGACGAACGGCCCAACTTGTTCGCGGTGCCGCGCGGTCGAACTAAACCGTTGGATAACGTCCCCCCTCTGACGTGAACAATGCGCACACACTTAAAATACGACAGACGTAACTTGGCGAGCCTGAACTTCGCGCAGAAGGCTGCGCACGAACGTTTTTTAGGAACCAAATGGTGGCATGAGGCGAGTGTGAGTGAGAGAACATGTGCGAAAGTTCGCAAAGGCTATGGCTATGGCTCAGGCCCGCCAAGTAACGTCGGTCGTATTGTACTGCTGCGTTCGCCGGTGTATTGCCTCGTTTACGTTTACACGCACGCACGCCGGTTGCGACACTACGCACCTGACCTTTCTGAAGAACATCCACCAATAAGGTCACTTATGTCCTCCTGGGGCATCCTCTCCCGGCATTTCCACTCACATCTGCCTTGTACACCTTTTGTTGTAGTGTTTCATTTCTAGTACTTAAAAAAAAACAGTGGTACTCCGGGAGTGCCGACGGAAATGAAAACTTGAACAATTACGTGTGTATTTTTTTAATAGTCTTATAAACAAAACACAAACATAATACTTTGCCATCACTCACTGACATATCGGATATACATTAAAACCGAGTACATCCCGAGGACAGCGGAAGACATCCGAATGCAGGTGTCGGTTACGGTAACAGTGTGGCGAGTTCAATGATTTTTTCCCTCCAAAGTTTTCACTTAAAAAAAAACACAATTCTCTTTTCAAACACCGTAGCGCTACCAGAAGGTCTTTACTAAGTAGACTTTTCATCGTCCATAAAATTCAGAAATATTCATCTTAGGAAATTGTACTCTGTTAATAAAAACACGACAGTGTTCAATATCGTCTTTATACGCGTGTACTCCACAAGTGTTTGACCCCCATACTAAAAGGGACATACTCTGATAACTTTTTAATAAACATGAATATTGTTCCATCCCCATAAATCTTGTAACGGACTGTATCGCAAGACAATTTAGTTTATCTCATTTTTTATTGAATATAAAATGGCTGAGTGCGTAGGTACCTTCTCTTATCCGATCTGGTTATTTATGGCGGAAGTTTGTTTTTGACCGCCTCACGTACTTTATAGGGCGAACCTTTCTATCCCGAATTGCCAATTGCTATTTGATATATACTTTATGCTGTAACTTTCCGATCTCATATTTCTTGCTATTTTTTTTTTTATGTTTTACATGATCGCATTTTGTTTTACAATGGTTGCGGGGAATTGTCCCGGCAAGATGAATTTAGGTCAACGCGACTTATTTAGTTTTTTTTTGTTACCAATGTTACTTTTTTTTGTGACAATTCTTTTGTTTATTAACATCCACATGTCGGGAAATTCCTAAAATACACGGCAAATAAACGCAATCTCTGATTTAGTAACATTACAGAGATGAGAACATATTCAGCGCAATGCAAAACAGCTTCGAATCCCTATTCACTCGATGTAGATTCAAGGCAATATACAGGGCAATTCTCATTCGCACCCACTACGACAAAAACCACCAATACAAAAGGGGCGCTCTTAAAAAAGGAATAACGCGAGAGATTACAGCCGTGTTCATTCTAAACCATATCCAGTGATAATGTCGGCCTAAGGTCCGGTATGAGCCGTACGCACCGCTCGGAATGGGCGCCAATGCTTTGGAAGGACCCTCTTTCGGGCAAACGACAATGCTGAATCTTTTATTAGTTTCGTGAATGGACGGCCAGTTGACATAACCGTCGTCGACATCTGTTGTGATATTACGCCATCTTTTCCAGGGCGTAGTTCCATCGATCCCGGCCGGGAGCCGAATCGACTATTTTTGTGCACGTGGAATATCTGAGAGGCCAGAATTGAATTCGGCTGAATACGTGTAGGCGCTGTATAGGACAGAAAATTGCTGAAATCGGCAGATATAACCCGTACGTATGTACACCGCGTCATCAGTTTGTAATAGATGGTTTGTTGGGACAACTTTTATGCGATAGTTTTTCGTTGTTGCATCTGACGTGGGATTTTGTTTTATTAGTTTTCCCGCATTGATATGCCGAAAAAACGTTTTATATTTCAGGAACTGTTTGACAGGAATCCGTTGAAGATAAAGTTATGAGCTTTAAAAGCTGTTGCGAATGAAACAGTTTTATTGCTAATGCTGGTAGCTTTATTAGTTAGTATATCTGTTAAACAGTTTATAAAGGATGGTCTAGATATCATAACTCTGTGAATTAAACAAGTGTCCCTCGAGGGTGAAAAGCCAACGTTTCCTATCCTGAGCTTCGAGTGCGGACCCTCTGAGTTTATCCCCTAAAGACTAATTAGAATAAAAGAGTGTTAAACTTGCTCTAACTGATGGCCACTTTTGGGCAGTGCTTTGGCTAGACTTAATTCTCAAGGGTCCTTCTCGAGTATTCCTGTGACGATGTGAATATATTAACAGTGTGATTTATTGCAGTTTTATATACAAAAATATAAGATAACGATTAAAAAAAAATGCAATGCACCACAAAAAGTACAATTAGAGATTACTAGCTGCGCCCCGCGGTTTCACCCGCGTAAATGGTGATCCCGTGGGAATATCGGGATAAAAAGTAGCCTACATGTTATTCCAGGGTGTCAGCTACCTCCATACAAAATTTTATCAAAATTGGCGAAGCCGTTTGAGCGTGCAGACGTAACAAACATATAAACACACACACACGCCCCCACTCACAAACTTTCGCCTTTATAATATTAGTGTGACAAGCAAATGCAAGTTTTATGTAAGTGTATAGGATGACGCTGTGATCTTAAATCAAATATAATGACTACAATAGGCTCCGATAATATATTTTACTGTCCTCAGAATATACGTTTCGTGCTATTTACCACTTTAAAGACAGCAAAAGCAATTAAATCTATTGTACATTTCTTTGAAATGTGTAATGAGTCATTCGACTTTAATTCAAAAGTTTTTACACCTCTCCTTTATCCGACCTTTTCGCGGTAGATTGGCGGGGTCTGTTTTATTTAAAAGCGCGGGTCATTTATTCAATGTTAAAGCATGAAAAGAGGTTACCTACTCGTAATGGCCGGCGCCTGGTTTCGCTAAAGAAAACCTGCCTTTCGAAGTAGCATTTATTGCTGGTAGTATTTTATAACTCATGTACTATGCTCGTGTTGGTATCGAGTGTTACCAACGAAGAGATAAACTTTAAAGTTAAAACTTAATCTAGCAACTGCGCTCGCTTAAAAACTATCGTCTCAATGAAAACCTCATTAGGTTGTTAGAAAAGTTTCCAAAGAAAAGTAAAGGAAAATAAACCTTATCTTGGACGGAAACCTTAAGGCGTTTCCGGATTCCAATAAAATATTTAACATCGGGTAAACTGTTCGACACCATATCTCCGACCGGAACATTTTATTTTCTGCTGAAGGGAAATTCGACAGTCGTAAAATAAGCCGCTAAGCAAATCTGTCATGACGTCATTAAACGGCTGGCCAGGAGGATTATTTTTATTTCTTGCCCAAGATTTATTTTCCTTAGATTAGCATTCCTCTTATTTATGCTAATGTAATTTTAATGGCGTCGCCTTTTTCGGCTAATTTCATTTTACGAAAAACTCCCTGGATTTGTTTTAAACCTTGGCTTATTAAGATGGTTTTGGTGACGATTCTACTTTAATAAAATTTGAATTATCGGTTTAATTAAGCTTGAGACAACTCATTTTCCTTATCTTTCTATATTATTTCGTTTGGGGTTGAATGGCTCATTAAGTCCAGAAATCCTTATTGTAATGGCTCTGTATAATTATTTAGCTGTATCTTTTAATTGAATTTGGAGTTTCATTAATCTACATGGTTTATGTGTTGGGTTTTAGAGGAGTAGAAAGTCGCAATAAGTCAACACGGCAGCATCGAGTGAGTCACGAATGTTTGTATCGGGAAATTCGGATTGAAAGAAATTCTGTGTAGAAGCGTGTAGCGGGCCGACACGAACAAACTGTGGCGTGCCGCCGCGGGCCGGCGTAATTGTCTCCTTCTTCTACCGAGCTTTTGTTTACAACTCGAAACGTTAAGTGACGGAGCCAAACGACGGGGACTCACGACACGTCACTCACTCAAAACAGACCCGACAGTTGTATATTACGACGATATTCGGCAATATGCCGGGGGTAACATTTATGTGTCGTGATTATTAAATATCAAAGTTAACGTAACTCAAAGAACTTTTAGGTTTCTAAGATTTATTCTAAATTTTTCACCTACAGTATCACTTTGAATATTAATTTCTATTAATAAAACAGTCACGTAGTCTCTCAATATCAAAGATATTTGCCAACTATAAAATTATCGTTAAAAGCAAAAGTTCCCTTGTCAAAGGATTCTAATAACATGAGGTTATACACATGCTGACCCCAACATAGCTGGGAAAAGGCTAGGCAGATGATGATGATGATAGGTTATATATAGGTACGCATGCATTCATCGCAGTTCGCGCGGTACGTCATTGCATGACAGATATCATTCTTTGCTTCGTTTCCGCTATCATAAAACTATACTGTTCACTTACCTACAAACTTTTACGTAGCCTTTTGTACCTACTATGTTAAAGTTAGTCGATACGTAGGCGTACAGCTGAACACGAGTTCCATCGTTTACCTTCGTCAAACCGAATTTTGCCGAGTGAAATGTTATTGCAAATAATCGAGTACGAACCAAAAACGATACTATTTCATTCCATTAAGGCGCATAATTTGTTGGTCGATTGGTTTCTACACCGCTGATGGAATCTCTGGCTCGTGTCGTACTGTAATCGACAGCGATAAAATCTAGCTTACGCCTGTTGGATTTCTACATACGACTGCCAACGTCCGACATCGTAAGCTGATTTTTTTAGTGCGAAAATAAACGTAACCCCGTTGCCACGAGCTACATCGCGTCTTGCGATAGCCACTACGGAGAAAAAAAAAAAAATTGGTTTAGAGCATGCCACCAGTCACCGCGATGCGACTTGCAAAGCGTCCGCGACGGAAGGAAACAGGTGACGCGCACGCGTGTCGCTTGACACAAGTCGGGTCGCAAGTCACATCCCTCGAGGCCGCGAACGGGATCTGACGTATCCGTCAACAGGAAAAAGTGTTGGCAACCAAGAATTTTCAAAATGGCGCTGTCGTAGCTACAGAATCAAACTAATAATTCATGGCGTGGTGAGGTGGTGTTTATTTAATTTTACAAAAATGACTCGTTGTGGATGCTCGGAAATTGGAGTCTACCATTTTCCGAAAAACCCTAAACTCAGAAGATTGTGGCATAAAGCTATTCGTATGGAATTATTGTAATATTACTTTTTAATTCGGACACTTTCCATGTCGAATAAATATTATCATTAAAAATCACGAAATAGTGGTATAAAACCAAACGAATGAATGAACACGAAATATAATGAACGAACGAAATGTCAACTTAGTCACGCCGCGCCGTCTACAATTAGCTTTGACAGACCTTCCCCATTAATTGAAAGTTAATAAAACGTGAAATCCTAAAACCATAAGTAGAATATCGTCTCTTTTCTTAACCCCTATTACTAATTATGATCAGGGTGACTTTCAACACGTATCTACCGAGAAAACGTGGTATAGCGTAATTTTATTTATTTACTGCGAAATGTTGTTTACAAAGAAACATTACAAAGTAAACATATGATTGTGTGTGATACTCGAGTGTTATTAGACGGCTGTCATTTGCCATGTCGACTGTTTCTAAAAGCCTTGTTTTGTTATAGGTACTAGAATACTTGATTTGAGAGCCTGGGAAGAGTGCTTCTTTTATTTTAGGTCTATTATATTTTTGCTTTATTGTTATCTAATCGTATTTTTGTATGAAGGTACTGTTACGGGATTATTATTCGAAGTATGTGATTTTATATTGTGTCGTATTTATAAAGGTTGCTATTCATGTAGGTAGGATAGGTGTAACACACATACATCTACACTCACATACACAACACTCACACATACACATGGGACTTTAAACGCCTGCCATTTTCGTTAGGTTATATAGGTTAGAACTTCTGAACTTTTTTTTTTATCGTGGAGAATGCCCATGCATTCTGCACTACCACGGGGAGATAGTGCAGTTATATGCGACTTTAACCCACTAAAACGCCACAATGTCCTCCTATGCCGCTTACGGCGGGAACCCGGGCACGCGTTAGCACTCACCCGTGAACCCGCCGCGGCTGTCCGCACTCCATCACCGGCGCACCAGAACACATAGCACGCCGTGACCACCCCAGGGACCAAACCTGCGACGGGTCAGGTCATCGGCATCGCCACCTGCCAATTTTCGGCTGCAGAGGATATGGGAGAGCGGCCATCGTCGTACCAACACTCCTCCCCTGCGGCCCCACCGCGTCTTCATCAGACGGTGGCGACCCCGTCAAGGCCGCGGAAAGTAGGGAGAGCGGCGCACCGCAATACCCTGACTCCTATCCCGCCGCGGCCTCCAACCCTCAGCCGCGATGCCTCCCATACGACATCGCGGCCCGCCTCAGTTGCGATGTCGCCCAAGCGGCACCGCAACCTTCTTGTTGGCCGCTACGTCGGTCGTCGGCTTACCGGCAAAAGCCCTGACGAGCGGCCCCTCCTCGGGTTCCTCTTCGCTTCACCGTGGGTGACCAAGCCACGGCTACTGAGCCTCCGCCGCCTCTACAATGCGGGAACCCACCGGGAGAGGGAACCCACAGGGGGGGAGAAGTTCTAACCTAACCTAACGAAAATGGCAGGCTCGCTTCACTCGCTCGCCTTGGTCACTGTTCTAACTTAGAACAGCTTAGAACAGTGACCAAGGCGAGTGAATGAAGCGAGTGCCGCAGCAGCGGCCGCCGAGCACTAGGTCCCCTCTATTGTTGGTGAATCATTTGGGTTAGATGAGGTTATAACAGTATGATGTTTCCTGATATTTACTTATAATACTCATTACAGAATTTTAGCTGAAAATGAATAAATATGAAAATTAGGTCAACTGAAAGTTATATAAAAAGATCATTATACAAATTTAAAATGTTAAGGCAATGAACGTAAATTTTATTAGAGCATAAGAAGGAAGATATAACATTTGATCACATGAAATTAGGTTATATGTTTTTATAGCATACGAAAATTATATTATGTGAACATTATTTCAAGTGATATTACTATATCGTTATTATGCCATATATTACACACCCGTACTATAGGGGTACCTATAGTACGGGTGTGTAATATATGGCTAACCTTTCGGGGATTACAGGCGTCATGTTATGCTATCATAGATATCATAATTATAATAGATTATCCTATTAATCTAGCTATTTTACGATATGATTACTAATGATTAGCCACATCATGATGTGACACAACGGTCGATGTTCTATTTCATGAAAGACGACCATTTCATGAAATGATCAATTCCTAGATCTGGCCACGACAGACACTTAGTTCACCATAAACTTGCAATTGAAAATGCCTTAGGCCACTGATTTCAATAGAACTATGGGTATGGAACTCGTTACGTCTCCGCTCCGCTTTAGTAGAAACGCAACTTTATATGTAGGTATACTAGAATAGGCGCTTTTAAATAAAGTTTAGCAACACACAGATATACTATGCGTTTCATGTTTTCACTGAAAATTCGTGCAGTTTAAAAACGGGCTTTTGGCGCCTAAATTCGTTTACCTAACAAAATATTCGAAACTGGCTTATTCGTGAGAGCTATGATGGTTTTTACTCTTGTTAGGTATAGAAATAGACTGAAATATTGTTACTTTGAGCGAGTAATGGAACTGGCATGGTTAAATTGAATAGTTTTATTATTGCGACTTTTAATTTGAAAAGGCATAAGTTCCTATAATTTTTCAACAGCCATAATTATCATTATCTGCCTAGTCTTTTCCCAACTATGTTGGGGTTGGATTCCAATCTAACCGGATGTAGCTGAATACCAATATTTTACATGGAGCGACTGCTTATCTGACATCCACAACCCAGTTAGTGGGTGAATACCCCTTGGTAAGACTGTTCTTTTCGACAGCCATGTTTATTTATAGCATTGATTTTTATAAGCCTTACAACGCGACGTTTCCATGCATTTTATAACAGGGATGTCGTAGAAAAATGTTGTTAAAATGCAAACCAAATTGTCATGGATCGTTTTATCTCCAACACCTTGATTGCAAGCCATGCCCCCCCCCCCCTCCCCTCGTTACAACCTGTCCCCTCTTCAACCCTCCCTATAATTTCCCTAACGGGTGCTTAGTGTTTTATTCCAATCAAACTGATTATAGGCGATTTAGGGTGATGGGATTTTTAATACTGATTTCTTTAGCTTACTGTTTCGCCAGGATATTTTCAGAAGCCAATGAAAAGAAATGGAGATGTAGTATATTATCATCTTAAATTATTTACTTTGTTTAGAATACTATTTATCAAGTTTGTATATTTCCCTGCCTGAGATAATTTATTATATTTTTAGTTTTACAAAGCCAGGACTTTTTACAGTCGATACCTAATAGCTTAAAAATGGTTTTCTTAACCGTGTCTATTAAATCATAAGACGTTTCTGACCTTAAATACAAAAGTCTACCTCGGAAAGTATGGGATACGTACAGTCAACAGCAAAAGTAGATGATCAAAATCAGAAATTCAATACCTACTAATGAACGGAGTTTGCGTCAGAACTCTGTCACACAGCCACACAGTCTCTGCACACAGCTCAACAACAACAACAGCAACAGCTCTGCCATACAGTTCTGACGCGAACTCCGTTAATTAGTATTGAATTTCTGATTTTGATCATCTACTTTTGCTGTTGACTGTACTAGGTTCTACGAATCTTGTTGATAATAACTTAGACCTTTGAGATTATAAGTTAGTAATAACATTTTAACAATAACAGGTCAAGATTTTTGTGAAACAATTTTTTTTATTGCCAAAAGGGCCCGCTCTAGATCTCGATCTTACACTTATCACTTACTAGCTGCGCCCCGCGGTTTCACCCGCATAAATGTAGATCCCGTGGGAATATCGCGATAAAAAGTAGCCTATATGTTAATCCAGGGTGTCAGCTACCACCATACATTTTTTTATCAGAATTGGTCCAGCCGTTTGAGCGTGAAGAAGTAACAAACATATAAACACAAACACTCACTAACTTTCGCCTTTATAATATTAGTGTGATTACTTATTTATCCACTTGGTCTTGTACATGGAATGTAGTTTTTTTTTTTCATAAATTTACTGTAACTTACTCTCGTTGTATTTAAAAAAAATAATTTCCTAAGAGAAGAAGTCGATTTCATAACAAAACATTGGTTTTGTCATAAACGTTTGGTTTACATTTAAGTCTCGACGATGAGTACAAATTAATAATCAAATGCCTAAAATAAATAATAATTTCAATTATATTTATCACTAATATATTAATTAGTTTTATAGGTAGCGTTAGCATAATAATATGTAAGTAATTCATGTAGTAGACCTCCACTATCTCTCGCATTAATTAATAACAAATATCTAGATTCGTGTTGTAATTCAGTGTTAGTACGATCCATTTAGCCTTTAATAATTATTATCTACTGCAAATTGAATACCTAGTCGTTTTAATGATACGTAGTAATTGTCAATAACACTCACGAGGTTCTATTAAATGAGTAGTCAATTGTTTAATTATATTATGTACAGTCAGCAAAAGAGATAAGTATGCAGGATCGTCGAAGAAACGATGGTTGGTGGCGCAGACGAGTCTTGGAGTGCATGCGTAGTGTGGGACGCCCTCGTGCAAAATGGACCGACGACCTCCAAAAGGTGGCTGGAAGAGACTGGATGCGGAAGGCGGAGGACAGGGTGTTGTGGCGTAGCCTGGGAGAGGCCTGTGTCCAGTGGGATGCGATAGGCTGAGTTAGTTGATTGACATAACATCACGCCTGACCCCCAAATTTGATTTATTCCGGTCTGATCCCCTGTATGACATGTGTGCGGGATTCGAGCTTAGGATCTCTCGTTTTAACGTATGTCCTGATGTCCTCATATTATGATTTTTGTACTTTAAATTCATCATCACAACATGCAGTTTGTTCCGCCAATTACTTAACTGAACCGAGCGCTCGGCGCATCCCGGACAGTCACACCTAACATCTTATTTGACTGGCCAATTCTTCCCTTGCGGGTGGTAGGACTAACGCCCGCCTGATTTGCGACCACCCTTCCACCGGAGTCCGGCGTCAAGCAGCCTGCTGTGTTTCGTCGATGCGTGGGAGTTCCAGTGCCTTAGGCATCTTCACACTCGTTCCATCATAGATCTCATCCATCGCTTTCTATCTGGCGTGATCAGGGTCAAGAGCGGGTCCATTTAGCAATAAAAAAAATATATAAAAAATCACCGTTATTTTAGCCGAAAGATGTCCACTGCTGGACATAGGCTTTCCCCAAGCACCGCCACTTCGTCTCGTTCTGTGCTTCTCGCATCCTACGGATCCCTGCCGTCTCACTGGGTCAACGCTACGTATTCCGGTTTTTATTAATTACATACTTAATTTTTCAAAATCTATATTTTGCCCGCCACTTCATCCTCGTGAAAGCGAACAATAGGTACTATAAAACATATTCGATAAGATTTGGCTATAGTGTAGTTTTCTATCAGTGAAAGGAATTTTTGTTATCGGATCAGTACATAATTCCAGAGAATTACCTCCTACAAACAAACAAACAATTCGTCCTCTACATAAAATTAGTTTAGTTAACGTATTTATCGCAGGTGTACTGCTAAGTATATTTGTCGCATTGCAATATTAAATAATTAATTTTGTTCCCAAGTAAGAAACGAAGTTAACAGTTTCGGAAACGCTCTGAACTCTCCAACACATTTAATATTTTATGCTACCTTGCGCTTTGATCCGATTCAATCGGTCCAAACTTTACGTACCTATATAAATACACTAGCTCCTGCCCGTTGCTTCGTTCGCGTAGATGTCAGAAATTATCCCATGGGAATGTGCTACCCGGACAAAAGTAGCCTATGTCCTTCCCGAGGATGCCATATATCTCTTTGCGAAATTTTATTGAAATCCGTATAGTGGTTTAGGGGTGAAAAGGTAACGTACAGACAAAGTTGCTTTCGAATGTATAATATTTGTCTGGATAGCGAGGGGCTTGTGGCTAAGAAATAACAGCCATACGGTTCGATCGATCAGGTTAAGCTACGCTTGCCGCGGTTGGTTCGTGGATGGGTGGCCATCTTTACACACCAAGACCCCTCCGTGCCTCGAAAAGCATGTGGTCCCGGCTGTCATTCATGGATCTTTGACAGTCGTTACGGATCGTCAGAAGCCCGAAAGTCTGACAACCAGTCTTATCAAGGGTTATCATATTACCCAGTAATTGGGTTGTGGAGGTCAGATAGGCAGTCGCTTCATGTAAAATACTGGTATTCAGCTGCATCCGGTTAGATTGGAAGCCGACCCCAACACGGTTGGGAAAAGGCTAGGCGGATAATGATGATGTGGTCGCATTTGTGATGAACTCCATTTTCTCGCACACTGGGCCATCACGACCGCGACCATAGACGCAGTGATTAGAAAGTAGTAAAACTGTGGTCACTATGACCATAGGTCAGCTCAGATGTAACAGCAAAATGTTCGAGCAGTTTTTTTGTGACAAATTATTATTTTTAGTTTCTACTGATTTTATTGTGTTGTGTATTTTTCAATGAATACTGTAGAGAAAAAATACTATAGGATGATTTCCACCAAACGGCTCGTATCACATCGGATCGGAAAGGATACGAACGGATGTGGCGACAGCCGATCGCGTCCGGCAGGATGTTGACGCATGCGATCGGCTCCGTACGTCGCTTGCGAACGTATCCGTTTCTGCGCCTAGTCAAATAGTTTAATTCCTACCGTATTGAAGTGATCTGTTTTTTTTAAATGGTTGAAGTTGTCGTAGTATTGTGTTGGCTATTGCATTATAAGAAGAAGAAAATAAACATAAAACACGGAAGAGGAAAATAAAAATTTGGACGACAGCCGAAAGGATTCGATCGGATACGACGACCGGCGTACGGAGCCGATCACGTGTCGCAGCATACTTTCGGCTTCAATCGCGTGTCGCGGAAGACGCACGCGGTCAAGCTGCTTTGCGCGGCTTGGTAATATATAGGTACTTTAAATACTGTGTAAACGATTTAATATCGTTTAAATATGTTTAAATCCGTTCCGATCCAATGTGATGCGAGCCGTTTGGTGGAAATCAACCTTTAGGGTACAAGGATATAATAATTACTACACGTGTCTCCAATATTCTACACTATGTTATTGTTTCCTTAGTAAACTATCCCGCATTAGCAATTAGTTTAGTCTCCTAACATTGTGTGTTTTTGGAAAACTGACTTTAATACCTATACCTAAAGTTCAGTTAGCGCTACAACTAAGTACTTATTTGTTATTCTGAAATCCACTTAGTTTATACTACTGTAAAATTGATACTTGTACATGCAGAAATAACATCAATTGGAAACAAGAATTTGAATATGGAATAGACTCCTACGTGTCTTGTAAGTATTACACCAGGGGTTTATAAACCAGTAGAAATTAGGAATATAAAACGTTGTTTTCATAGCAACACCAATTCTATGAAAAGGTTTGGACCAGAAGATAAAAAAACATAAATAAATGTGTAGTTCTAAACTAAATCTTCATACATATTCATTTGTGCTTTTGCCTCTTAGAAAAATATTTCTAATTTATCAATCTATACTAATAAAAAAGCTGAAGAGTTTGTTTGTTTAACCTTGCTAATCTCTGGAACTAACAGTTGGATTTTGATTCTTCTTGCAAATTTTGATAGCCCAATTCTTAAAGACTATAGACTAAACATCATTCTAGGACCCTTAGGAGCCGAACAAAACCAAGAAAAGTCAGAAAGAATGCTAAGTGAAAACGAAGTAATAGCGCGGGCAGGCGATGCGATGCGACGGGAGGATCGGGGGAGCAAGAAATTACAGGCGGACGGAAGCTAATAATATTATATTTCTTACACCTTGTCAGTATAAATCTTACTCCATCCTTCTAAATGAGACGTAATCCTTTTTACCAAAGCCACGTAAAAATAACTAGAACAAATACCTCCAAATAATAACAAAGAGTGATGAACAAAGCTACAGATGCAACATAACATATGGTAGATAAGTCAGCTATATTATATCTACAGGGAAAACTCCGCAGGTACAATGATTAAGCCAATAATAGGTAAATCTCGCCTACCAGTTAGGGTAAAATGGGATGAATCGGCTTTCAGGCTCGGGAAAGTGTCGATTTTAGGAAAATACATTTACGAAGAAAAATTGCCAAGTGGAATAGGGGAACATGTTCAATAAACAGTGAGGTTTTACAGTCTATAAGGTCAGATATACACTTAAAATAATTGATTTTTAATTACTCATAGCCACAATAAGGCCCTTTGGAGACGGCACGGTTTCATTACGGTACGGCGTATAAACCGCGCCGTAGAAAAAACTTGTCTGTCAATAAGCTTCCATAGTGATCCATACAACACTGACGACCGGGCCTACACACGGCGAATAAACCGTAGTTTTTCACGGCAAGAAAAACGTGTATGTATTTACAAAGGACCTGAAGCTTCAGAGCCAATATTGTGAATGTGAGGACTATGTGGGTCATTTCTTTTTGCCTTCTTAGTTTTAATCATGATCTGGCAGTTTGAGTAGTTTATGCGGCCTACCCAAATGTCCTGTCTTTGGTATTGTTCGTCGAATCGTTGAGCTCCTCAAATTCTGAGTTGAGCTGCACGATTTTTGACAAATGCGTGCACTGATTGGACAGGTCCGCTCAATCTGTGTGGTTCTTTCCTCAAAAGACCATTTCAGACACCAATCTACATGGTCTTCACACGATCTGACCAAGATTTTTGTCTGGACTTTAAAAGAGACTGTGAATTCTGAGTTTGTTTCGGCCTTTCTTCTCAGAATAGTCAGATAGGACTTGGACTTAGGAAGTTGATTGACGTGTTAAAGTGTTTGTACAAACCTACTTACAGAAATAAATCATTTATCATTATCATTTATCAATAAGGGCAGATATAGCCTTAAAATCATCATCATCATTTCAGCCGAAAGACGTCCACTGCTGGACATAGGCCTCCCCCAAGCACCTCCACTTCGACCGGTTCTGTGCTTCTCGCATCCAACGGGTTCCTGCGGCCTTCACAAGATCGTCGGTTCACCTTGTGGGAGGCTTTCCAACGCTACGTCTTCCGATAGGTACGCGGTCGCCACTCCAACCTTAAAATAATTGCTTCTAAGTTACTCATATCAACAATTAGCTACATCTACTTTGGACTCTTGTAGATGGTACTCTTCTACGTTATTTTATATTGATTGATCCCAGTACGAGGCCACGTTGACGGCATCAGTGGTATTCTTTAGGTCATCCAAGTTGCAGATGAATGGACACTTAAGACACTCCAGCAAGCGGGACATGGTCTGATCAGAATGTACGATGGTACCTTTGACTAATCAGCTACAATTTCTTGAATGAAGTAATTTTCTCGTAGTAATAATGATTCAATACGGTGTGGGGTGAATTTGTTTAATAATAAACCTTGCCGTTAGAGGAGACAATTGAAAATTTCAAGCATTACGAAGAGATTTTTTATGGTTGTGACTGCACGCCTGTGGGACCTCGCTGTCGAGGTAGACCACGGTAAAGGTGGTATGACGATATGATAAGGTTTACAGGGTCAATATGGGCAGAGATCTCACCAGACAGGAAAGTTTGAAAGGAAAAAAGGGTAAGCTTTTGCCCAGCAGTGGAACACAATACAGGCTAACAAAAAAAAAAAGGATTTTGAAAGAAATTCATATAATCAACGTAATAATGTGTTATCTGTGTATCTCTTTCCCCAAATTAAACGAAATTGATTTTTTTAAACCCACTTAACTAATTGAAAGAACTTGATTAAAAGAACAAGCTACTTTATAATAACGTGAGCTCAACCAATTATCCGGAAAAACAACGGATGACGAAGGTTCTTCCTAAATTATTCACTAATAACAGGCTGCTATAACCACGTTCTGTTCACCGTCTAATAAATCATAACAATGTGTCCATTAAAAGTAATTTCTAATGGACAACGGTACAAATGATTATGGTCACCATCAATTGAATATTACCTTGACCATTATAAATCATATACAACGTGGCGCTACAATGGTGACATTAATTTTACACACCTATACGTTTTCACATTTTCGTTTCATGAAGAAATTATATTTCCATTAAACGTTATTATTTACGGATTTATTATTTTTTTTAGAAAATAGCATCTTAGAGCAACCTGTACATAAAGAACTCGCATCAATGAAAGTAAAACGAATAAGCAATACTATTAGGATGAAACAAAAGCAAAGAGTAGGCGAATTGAAGGAAAGAGACATCCCTTTGTCGGCGAGCGGCGCAGGCGACGCTCGCCCTCCCTCCATCCGCCACGCGGGGCGCACTGAACTCGATTTATTCTTTTTTAGGGTTTCATACCCAAAGGGTAAAAACGGAACCCTATTACTAAGACTTCGCTGTCTGTCCGTCCGTCCGTCCGTCTGTCTGTCACCAGGCTGTATCTCAAGAACCGCGGTAGCTAGACAGTGGAAATTTTCACAAATTATGAATTTCTGCTGCCGCTATAACAACAAATACTAACGTAATAATACAAAAACAAAATAAAATAATTATTTAAGGGGGGCTCCCATACAACAAACGCGATTTTTTTCGGCGATTTTGCCTTGTGGTACGGAACCCGTCGTTTGCGACTCCGACTCGCACTTGGCCAGTTTATTTTTCTATCGTATCAAATTAGTTGTATTATGTTTTCAACACACTATCTACCTAGCATATATCCTGAAGAATATCATATATTTTTCTGATTTTGTTTAGTATAGTCGATCATATACTTTTAATTCTTCTAAAACTTGCGTTTTTTGCGTTTAGGTCCTGTAATCCCCTTAACGTGGCGGAGGACAAACGGCCTCAGTGTATAATAATTTTCTCGTATTTTAAATTTGATTCTGTTAACTCTAACTGCTTTAAATTGCTGCTGTACGTGTGAAAATGGCCTCACGGGGTACTAACCGTGCTAGTAGAAGTTGCTTTTGACATTTATTTCTATACATGAAAAAATTAATTTAAATAAAAAACAGTTAAGTACCTTACGTGAATATCAAAACCAGCTGTAGGTACCTACCTACCCTTAATTACCTCCTAATTCTGAAAAAGGCAATGTTGCTTCAGAAATAAGTATGGCGGCAATAATGTCCTAGAAAAACTTACAAGAAGCTCAACCTCCAACTATAGGTAAGATTTTTCATGAAAACAAAACGAATGAATATCTGGCGCTCATTTATCTAAGAACATAAAAAGAAAATAGTCCGTACTACTTAATACGGCCATAGCTTCATTCTATCGTTAAAATATTTCAATAAAATTGCGAAAATTGCCGATGTGCAACGAACCGCTATGGCTCCATTTTTAATACTGTCCGTGATATCTCGAAGACAAGCCGTAGTCAAGAAGAGACAATAACTAATAAGTTTTCTAAAACTCATGACCCAAAAAAATTGCTACCTACCCATAATTACGTCCCAAATCTGAGTAAAAGCAATGTTGCTTCAGGTAGAAATAGTATGGGGGCGAGAATTTACCGGAAAAGCTCTCCAAAGAAACTCCACCTGCAACTATGAGATTTTCCATGAAAACAATCTGGCGCAACGCTCTGGCGCTCATTTTAAAAACATAAAACGCAAATACTTACGTAGTATTGAATACCGCCATAGCCTCTGTTATCCTATTTCAGAGCCTTAGCTTCGTTCGTGATTCTATCGTTAAAATCTTCTATCTATCTATCTATATAAATAAAAAAAGAAAAGTCCTGACTGACTGATTGACTGACTCATCAACGCTCAGCCCAAACCCTTGGACCTTTTTTTTTTTTTTTTGTTGTCGGGGGGAAACCTTCAAAAGGCACCCAGACCTCCGGGGAGGGAGGTCGGGAGTGTGGGATTTTTACCTCACTAAAACCACCCCGGTGATCACCATCAGCACATAGGGGTGGTCCCGGTTCCTCTTAAAAGACCAATTCCGGAACCCCCCCGTGCAACGCCTGAAAGGCACATCCCTGAGGAGAACCTAGAAACCTGAAATTTTGCACAGAGGTTCCCTTTATAATGTAGACAAGGAATAAGGAAGGATTTTTCGAAATTCAACCCCTAAGGGGGTGAATGGGGAGAGGGTAAAATTTCACGCGGACGAAGTCGATGGCAGAAGCTAGTATTTCAATAAAATTGCGAAACTTGCCGATGTGCAACGAACCTTATTACGCCATTTTTAATACTGTCCCTGATAGCTCGAAGACAAGCCATAGTCAAGAAGAGACAACTAATAAGTTTTCTTGAATCGACGATATTGGATGAACACTAGTACGATCGTATTACCTTTTATATTTACTGACTGTGAAGACAGAAAATTGTATTTGAGGTAATCTCCGAAACTGTTTAGCCGGTTGAATGGGCAAGACACCTATTATTTCTAAAGCTGCTTTTGTGCTTCGAGAAAATTGAGACAAAAACAAGATGCTTGCGTTTATTTGGTCCCGCTAATCTTTATTAGTATTGATTGTAGTTATTTGGGCGTAGATTTTGCAATTATATTATTGTTAAATTTGCTTGATTGGTATGATAAGATGAAGCTAAGTAATTTTTTTAAATTTTCCTTGAAATGAAGGAAGGAATCTGTGGAAGAAATCCCGGGGACCGGGACAACATAAAGATGTAGGCACAAAATTACAAAACAATTCCCAGCTGCTGTTAAAATAAATGGAATACTAAAAAAATATACGGTCGAATTGAGAAACCTCCTCCTTTTTTTGAAGTTGGTTAAAAATAAATAGGAAATGATTTGGTAAAGAACGTGGTACGCACGTGAGTTTCTTATGCAAGTATTTCATATGCAAAAACAGAACGAAAACAACATATAGTGCCAATTAATAACATCAAACATGGAGCTCTTGTTTCTTCCAAGAATTCTAGACTTAGTACTTTGTAACAAAAACATACATAGGATTAATTACACTTATATACTTTTTTCGGGAATACGTCTGTGATTAACTCTCCGTAGCTATCTATCGTTTAGGAACCTAACTATGAATTAAATAACATGCAATGGTAAATTGACTATTAATAAAAAAAAATAGAAAATTTTGTTGTAGGTTAAGTAAATCAAAATTATTATATTAATTTATCATAGAATTAACCTGTGTCTGTATTTATCATTCACATTTTTCAGACATGTAAACGGGTTAATCACTGATTTACACTTCTAAATGAATTAATACGTACCAATTACAATGAGTGTTCCATCCCTTGTAAATTGAAATGATATTATAAATCTAAATTTTTGTCAAATATGTTTGTATTTAACGTTAAATTTAAAAAAATACAGGAAGTCAATTAAATTTTCCTCTTCTATTTAATAAGCTTCAGAATCACACTATTAATTATAAAACCAATTAAAAAGAAAATGGTAGACATCGTTCAACAGGTGAAGAATATTTACGTCACAGAGCACACATTAAATAGTCGATTTTATTTTATTGAGTGTCAAAACGCGCGCCACGGGCGGGCTAGCGAGCCCACAGCCATTCGCGACGAACTGCGAACGAGCACTGATTCGGCATTGGACGATGTTTTCCAAAGGTGAGGATATCGCGCACCCTCGGCCACTTTCGGCTGCCTTCGGGGAACTCATCTCGATTCGATTGTGCTAAAAGAAACATATTTCGAATTAACACCATTTGAATTAAGAAAAGTTTTAACTTCGGAATGCCGAGCCAGCCATGCACTTTTTGATTGGCGTCTACAAGGCTTTGTGAAAAAGCTTGAAAGAAAAATCAAACAATGCAAAAGTTGCTTGCCCCTTTTTATGGCCAAGTCTTAAGTTTTGAAAGAATAAGGAATGATTTGGGGTATGTTGAGATAACTAATCTACGTTGTTTTTACACGTAATAATATAATGTTTAAACGTGCCTATACCTAGATAAAAGTGAACTTACAAAATAATGGTGTCGACTATAGATATCCGTGGTGTCGACGCCGCCGTCGACGGTGTATGTAAAAGAAACGAATGATTTATAGATATTTCTGGAACGCATGTTCAATAAACTATTTCAGGCTATTGTAGAAGGTGTACTCTAATATCTAAATCAGGTAGATAATTGGTGTGGGTGTCGTTATAATGCCTGATTCATTGCATGAAGTGGAAACTCTGTATGCGTTACGCTATTGCTTGCCAGCTGTAAAACTAGTAAGTGGTGAAGGTTGGGTGATTTATGAACTATTAATTTTACCTTTAATATTTTAAATGCAATGTGCGTTTTGTTTGTGCAGAATACACAGTTTTTCTTTCTTTCTATTTTCAGCCATAAACGAATCAATGAGGTTGAGCTTTTTTTGTTAAATACTAGTCACAATACATAGACTGCAAATGAAAGTCGTTTAATAAAATAGAAAACTTAAAAGCCTGTTTCAACTGTTTAACGTAGTACATTTATGGCAAAATATGCAGATAGGTGTATGAAATTTTTAGTGGATGCTGATAAAATGTGCCTGACTAGATATTGTGAAAAAAACCCTTCAACAAGTTGATCAAGAAGTACCTATAAGGATTTTTATCCAAAGAAGAATATACATATTGGAGTCGATCGGTATTTGAAAAAAGGAATTAGGAATCTTGAAAGAAAAAATCACAAGTATGCGTGAAATTGAAAATCTCTTCTATCGAGTAGGTACCGTATTCTGGAAATCTAATATTGACTGTAATCTGATACAGCTTGAGAATAAATAAGGAAACGGCTCTATTTACTATTCGCTTGTAGATTCCATAAGCGATCGAATCAGAAATGAAGAGATCCGCAGGAGAACCAAAGTAACCGACATACCGAAGAATTGATAAACTTAAGTGGCAGTGGGCAGGGCACATTCCTCGCAGAACGGATGGCCGATGAGCCGAAAGGTTCTGGCACAGTATAAAGATATACAGTATTTCGACTTCATAGAAACGGACGAAACGCAAGCTATACCTACGCGCCTCGACCTCGGAACGCGCTCGGCATGCAGACAGTCGCGACTGTGCCGCGTGACGAACGGACGGTGTGTTGTTTTTTTTAACAATAATCGCGCAATTTTTTCACTAAAAATAAATTGCAGTAAGTACATATTTAATATGACGAGTAGGCTATATTGTGCTGCTTTTGGTTGCATGAATTCGTCAATAACGCATCCAGAGATAACTTTTTTTAAATTACCTGGAAACTCTGAAAGGTAAGACTATAAAATAATTTTACTTACTAGTAGGTAGGTAGGTACATAATGTGTCTTTTTAATGGATAAGTATTTCCTTTTATCTCCCGAAAAAAAAAGATGTCTGGATTAATAAATAAAGTGAATTGAGTAAAGGTAAGTAAGTGATAGTCATGAGTGAAATTATTAGTTATAGGCGGGTCATGAATCATTATACGGTAGGTACGCTTGTGTTAAAACCTCGGGGCATGTGTGTTTTGTTTTGTTAGTTTGTATAATTCAAAGTAAAGACGTGGTTTTTATTAATAATATTTATGTACACACAGTAAAATACAATAACAAAACTAAACGGAAACACAAAGTAGGCAAATGTAATTAAAATGCTGGAGGCGGGCAGCCCTATCGCATGTTTACGTACCGCGCGGCTGTAGGCATTTATTTCAAGGTTACGGCCGAGATACAATACTGTATGATCTTTATACTGTGGTTCTGGCGATCGCGTACTGGAAGCTGAAGGCCGACCACAAGGTTGACCGATGACCTTGTGAAGGGCGCAGGAATCCGCTGGATGCGAGAAGCACAGAACCGGTCGAAGTGGCGGTGCTTGGGGGGGCTTATATCCACCATTGGACGTTTTTTGGCTGAATTGTTTTGAAAGTATTTAACATAATTATAGGAATCAAAAATTAGTGGGCAACGCTCAAAAATTAGATTTCACTTGATATCTTAATTATAGCTATTCTCAGTAGCCATTTCATCTATCACAGAGGTATATACAAAATACCCCCAGTTCATTTTCAAATCATTGTTTCAGTAAAATAATATAAAAAATTTAGAAAATCGAATCTTAAAAATACTTAGGTATTATTTAAAGTATCGAATGAAATTGAAATGTGATTAATTTTATTTATGATTAACTAGCTGCGCCCCGCGGTTTCACCTTTTCAGGAATAAAAGTAGCCTATATGTTAATCCAGGGTGTCGGCTACCTCCATACAAAATTTTATTAAAATTGGTCAAGCCGTTTGAGCGTGAAGAAGCAACAAACATAATTATAAACACACACCCACACACACTCACAAACTTTCGCCTTTATAATATTAGTGTGAATAATATGGGCTTGTTTAATAATATGAATACGAGTATTCACTAAGAGAATTTTTTTATTAACCATTGAACAGGATAACGTCTGTCGGGTCAACTAGTATCAAACAGATCCCCATCAGTTTTTCTTGTTACAATAACCTCATAAGTACAGCGTAATAAGGTCATCCTTATTTAAATTGAAACCCATTGCCAGCAATGAATCACAACAACAACAATCAAAAATGAATAAATCAATCAACAATCAACAATGAATATGAATATGTGTATGTGTATGAATCAATCAGCAATGAATATGTATCTCATCTCACAGAATAAGAAGAAGCTGGCAGTATCATCACAACTGTAATATTTTCTCATTGTTTCTCTTATTTCTTTTTAGTAAGTATATTCATGTATTTATGTATATTTATTTGTGCTTATACTCTTATTTATATGTAATTAGGTATATATTATATTCATAGTTTTAATAGGTTTATGCGTATCTTTATATTTAAAATATTTATTCCTCAATGCTCATGATTGCACCTACTACTGTTTGTCTCTGCATCACCCAAAGATTGACTGGTAGAAAATGCCTATGGCATTAAGTCCGCCTCTGTACATTTATGTGCTTGAAATATCAAATAAATAATAAATAAATAAATAAGTGTGGAACGGAAGTTATAAACACAACTGACATACTCTACATAAACCATTACTTTCATAAGAAGAGAGTGCTTAACTGTAACTTCATCATCATCCTCATCATCATTTCAGCCGAAAGACTTCCACAACTGGACATAGGCCTCCTCCAACTACAGTAGCTTCGACCGGTTTTGTGCTTCTCGCATCCAGCGGATCCCTGAAGCCTTCACAATGTCATCGGTGCACCTGTTATTATCCTCAAAAAAATCTAAACGTCTTTATCCTAAATCTACTCGCAATTCAATTAGAAAATCCCTATTTGCGCCTCTAAACTCACACATGAAAATTTTGAAAGACCTGTTACGAAGCGATGTCTTCGCGGAGGGCACTAACTTCAGCCATTTATTACAGCACGTCATGACTATTCCGGGAGTGCGCTAATATTTCAGAACAGTCATGTAACAATTCTCCCTGTAGGTGTCACGGCTCATTCCATATTCTATCAGAACACGGAATCTGCCTTCAACCCGTTTGAAATAAGACAGCCGGCGTTAAATAATTAAATGAGTAATTTGTCACGACATGGATTATATCAAAAATTCCCTTTTGAATTAGCAATCATGTCTATTTCTATCGGTGTATCCGGTCGTTGTATCATAATGTATGGACGCTTAATTGGAAATTGAAATGTTCAGTTATTACTGTCATGCGGGTCACAATATTGTTTGATACGAATTTCAATACCACGCGGCTACCTCACCGTGTAATTAAATTTGTTTGTTTGCGCGTACGCGCTGCTGAGGCCGGCTTACGGTAGGGTTTGTGATTTTTGCACACCCCCTGTATACAGAAAATATTACAGGACGAAGTTTGATGAAATTTTAATCAAAACGTATTCAAACCCGCTTGGCAACATCGAAAAAGCCTTTTTGACTTATGTATATTTTGGGATTGCTTGTTTAATTTTATGTAAACACGTTCGTTAGACAAAATACGACTAACTAAATTAAACATAATATTATTTTCTCCGTTTGGTTTTTCGAATTTATTTTTCACATAGGTACCTGTGGCGTTCTGTTAGCAATGTGCGAGCGACCAGCGAGTACCTGAAAAGGGTATGGTAATATAAATAGTCAATTCCTGTATTTAATCACGTTAATCGTATTTAATCCTGTCCTTTTGAAGCGTAGTTTGCATAAGAACCTTCGTAACATCGTGGGTAGGTCCGTCAAATATAAAATTCTAAGTCGATCATGACAAATATTTTGATTCTCGCATATAAGTTAAGATTCGACTTCAACCGAGAAGTATGTATAGGTATCTATACTGCGTTCGCGATTTAGTTAGTTTCCAAACGTGTAAACAAATATATTTTTGGAAAATAACCAGGACATGAAGTTCAGTTTGCGCGCAACAACTTCCAACATTTTTATGGCTTTTTCAAGTACTAATCATTCTATAGAATCATTCCGAAATCACCTTAATTTACATTACCATAAAATTGTTATTTGTTTAAGTGGAAATACCATCAATTGGAAACAAGAACAGAATAGGGTAGTTCTTCGAAATTTGATTCTTTGACTGATCCATATGGCCAAAATTTAATTTCACTTTCAGCTCTGTAACACATATTCATATGAAAATAGGTATACCAAATAACATATATTTGAATGAGGGACTCGTTTTTATAAAGTAGTTTTCAAGATATTAATTTTGTGCCCAGATGAATCAGAATGTGTTACATATTAATCAGAAACAGAAATAAAAAGTAATAAATACACCGTTAGTTATGAATGTAAATTCTAAACAATAATTATTAATTCTTAAATAGGACTAAGACATATCAAAAGTATCATATTTAGAACAAGATTATACTCCTGTCATTTTTTATTATTCAAAAGGTTATAGCTAAGTAAATAATAATAAATAAGATTAAAACTACTGACTTGTACAGTCACGAGCACTAATATGTCAACACTTGGCAACTTACAATTGCGATTTTTTCGTGAAATAACGAATGTAACGTTGAAATACGACACTTTACACAGACCTATGGGTTCGAAAATACTTTGTTCGTAATAACATAAAAATTCATTCAAAACTAAAGGAGAAAATCGTATTTGAATAAAGCCAAGTGTATACATACTTTTGCTCGTGACTGTACACGGTCAAAAATTGGACAAGGAGAATTACGCAACAAAAGCGCTCCTATCGTGCTGGAGAGGGGAAAACTAGTTTATTTTATTATTCATATGGGGTTTTGACCCTAAGAACCAGGCACAGATGAATCAGGATTTTGCCTACAATCATGCATAACTCATCGTACATACAGACTTCATTATTTTCATTTTTCTACACGAATCTATAACCCAAAAGCATCACACGAAACACAGATTGAAGTTTTAAACAATAAAATAAATTTTATAAAGTAGGCATTGTAATCAGGATGCCACCTGAACCAAACACAGATGAATCAGGTATTTTCCTTCGTAACACCGGATCTAAGCCAACCAGCCGCACGTCCACCTTCTAGGTCGTCCGTTGCACGACTGGCTTCCCCCCGCGCTGGAAGCCAGACTCTCATTATTATTACCCGACCAAGTACGGTCAAGCGCAGCTTACGCCACATTAATCAGCATTATACGCCGGACACTTCTTTTTTACTTATTTATAAACAGACTAACGTAGTTATAACTAATACACATTTTTTTTGTAAGAGGACAATTCATTTCCTTTCGATATAATTATAATTTATATTGATGTATCAAAGGGAAAATGCGACATCGACCATTTTGTTCCGGAAAATGGCAAACGGACGCGCTATATGAATCAGAAGAACGACCTTCAAATATTTTTATTTTGTACCTAGACAGCAATTATTAAAAAAAAATCATTTGTCCCAGTAAGGGATAAAGCTAAACTATACAAAAAAAAAATTACATGCCGTTTTTTTAGTTGGTTACAGAAATATACCCACAGACATCGAAAATTTTGTCCCTGAAGAATTACCCAATACTGTTTTACACCATATAAATTACAGATATAAATGTGGAAATTTTACATAGGATGACACCTTTGTCATCCTATACAAAATTTGTCTTTAAAAGGTCGCTTTTAGCATTGAAAGCGACCTTTTAAAGACAACCTTTGAATGGAATAAATGGGGCAAGGAAATACAATTCAACAACAACAAGGACTTAAGTCACAACAAATTGTATGTGTTGGAAGTATCTAGGCATGACGTAGAACCACAAGCTTAGTGATCTAGACAGTGGCGACTACTCCTCAGCTAAGTGAGGCAATAACCACCCTTCTGAGCTAAGCCCCACAGTAGGCTATCCCATCTCTTATAAAGGCGATCGCATAAAGCGGTTGAGAGATTAAACGTATAAAGTAGAATGATGATACCTTAGAGATTACGATTTGTATGCTTGTTGAAAGATTAATATATATTAGTTTATTATTTACTTTGTGTAAATGCATGTGATTGTTGTACAGACGCCAAGCACATCAAGGTACCCGAAACTCACATTTACCCAGTCAACTTTGAACCTTATGCTTTAGCAATAAAGTTGAAAATCTATTAAAAAATTTGGCAGATTGTGCGACTTAGCTTGATGTGCTGGCGTCTGTAAACAATGGTGTGCTGGTGCCTACGTGTATGTGTGTTGTGGCATAAGAAGCATGAAAAACGACAAAAAAGTGGTATTATGAAGGCAGATATGAAAGAAAACGCCGGAAGAGGACGCCCTAGAAGGACATTTAATGAACCTAATGATGTTCTTCAGAAAGTTCAAGTCATAGTACTCTCAACCGATGTGCGTGTATGACCAGATGGTCGAACGTAAACGCAGTAATCCATACTATCACATTAATATTATAGAGGCGAAAGTTTGTGAGTGTGTTTGTACGTTTGTTACTTCTTCACGCACAAACGGCTGAACGGATTTGGATGAAATTTTGCACACAGATAGTTTATAACCAGGATTAACTTATGCGGGTAGGGTTAATAGATTACCTAGGACATAATACTAAATAGGTGGAATATCAGTTTTGTGCCAGTGTTTAGCGATAAGGCCACGAACCTGAGTTAGTCAGTCGCCTTTTTATTTGTTTTTTGTTTTGTCGCTCTAACCTTCAAACAACGTAGGTATATATATATATATATATACCTATAGTACCTAAATAGTCTAGTCTAACTTGATGTAGACATAAATATATGCAACTATGTAAATAGCTATCAGCCATTTTGAATGAATGTTGAACAGTCAGATACATTAATGGGAGTCAGATAGCAGTGGTGGCCCAGTGGTAACTACCGCGACTTACTCGTAGTCGTAGGTTCGTAGCGCCTGCGCCTGTCTGGGGACAGGCGCTTTAGTTTGTGTAGGTAAATTATTTCATCACCACTACTCTCAAAACAAACATCATGAGGAAACCGCATGTCCTAGAAACCAAAAATTCGAAGACATGTGACATCTACCAACCCGTACTAGAGAAGAGGCCTGTGTCCCAGCAGTGGGGACATTAAAGACTGATTATGTTAACCTAATAATTGTGTAACTTTAAAGCTCATTTGTACCATACTTCCTCGAAATTGAAACCTTCCCGAAAGTTCGACACCATATCAATCTATGGGCCAAAGTAGCCTGAAAATAAAGGTCTTATTATTATTATTATATCAAAGTCTAAGAATCAAAACTGAATAGTAGATATTACACCACCGTGTTACAACAAGAATATCCAATTAAAATCCCCCGATAGATACCTGCCCCCTTTCGACCACTTCAATCCGCTGTCAATTCCGGGAATAGATGAACCGAATTATAGTTAACGACTATAATGAACATCAGGCAAGTTAAGCCGTGTCTACACATGTGTAATACGCCCCGCGTGGCCGCGGCGTCGCGTTGTTCGAGTGAGAAATGGTCCCCCCACGCCACACTGACAGGGCCCCCGATTTTTCTCGGGGGATAGGCCCGCGTATATCTTGGGAGAGAGATAACGTCGGGGGATGCTGAGACAGCTGTTTGGTATACAGATAACAGTGGTATGCAGTAATTAAGTTGTGTATTGTGTTGGTAGGTTAAGTTCAGTTAGGGGAGTTCCAAAAAAGTTAATAAATATCCATAAGGTGAAGATACAAAGCGAAGGAAGTCTTGCTTCTCAAATCTAAGAGACTTAAAGTTTTTACTAACGCAAAATCCCATTTTGTAACTAGGTATAACTATTAGCACAACAACGTTGCGTTTTTCAAATCGAACATCTGTCACAACAAGCATCATAAAATATGCAGAGAATAATTACCATTTTTACCCAACTTAAGAAAAAAGGAGGTTATTATCAAATCGTGTTACAGTAATCATAAATCTAATAAAAAAATCTTACATCGGCTCAATTTTACATTTTCTTGTCAATACGCATTTCTATATGCAGCTGTCTGTTTTCTACTATCTGTTTTCTATACCGCATGAAAAGACGAAAGGCTCGCGCACATTGGGCAGCCGCGCCGCATTCCACGCATTCTACCGCATCACTATAAGTATTGAATGAACCGTCGAACACGATAGGCGCAGCGACGCACTGGCGATGGCGTGGCGGATCGCTCGGCAGGCGAATTTTTTTTCAGCCGCTGTTATCCGTTGCGGTGCTGCCCGCCGCGGCTATAATGTGCGCTTTGCCTAAAATACCTACCATCAATTTATTTCGTTTGTCTACTACAAGACTACTAAAAAATACTATACTCGGCTTTATTCAATTTTAATAAAGGTCATCTTAATTCTTTTATCTCTTGACTGATGTACACATTATTGGCTCAGACGATAAAATGATGAAAAATAAAATCTAAAATTCAACTTGATAAATAATATAGTTTTATCTAAGACGGTGTCAGATTTACATCTTTTGGGTTTATTCTTCGAATTTTGAGATTGTAGACGATATATTTACTTAGAACTCTTCTATTAAAATTATTCTGAAAAAAGTCCGTTATAAAACCTAACAAAATATAGGTATTATAAACGAACTTTTGCCCACCAACTTCATCCGCGTGAAATTTCTTACCATGCTCTCCCGACCCACCACGTCGCATCGCATCGCCTGCCCGCGCTGTTACTCCCTTGTCGCTTACCGTTTATCTGAAAGTATTGTTTCTTGCTCTGCTCCTAAGGGTCCTGGCGTGATGTTAATTAGCCTATAGCCTTCCTCAAGAATTAGACAATCAAAAGGAAAAACTAAATTTAAATCCGATTGGTAGTTCCAGAAAATAGCGCGTTCAAACAAATAAACAAACTTTTGAGCTTTATTACTACTTACAATACGACCGACGGCGACGTAACTTGGCGGGCCTGAACTTCGCGCAGAAGGCTGCGCAGTAAGATTTTTTAGGAACCAAATGGTGACATGAGGCGAGTGCGAGTGAGAGAACATGCGCGAAAGTTCGCAAAGGCTATACTCAGGCCCGCCAAGTTACGTCGGTCGTATTGTACTATAGATAGAAACTATGTTCAAGCATGGTAGGTTTTATTATTATTAATTACTAGCTTCTGCCCGCGACTTCGTCCGCGTGAAATTTCTTGTACCCCCACCCCGTCGCGTCGCAACACTTCGTATTCGCTTACCGTTCACTCTGAGTTTTTTTCTTTTTGCTCGGCTCCTAAGGGTCATAGCGTGATGTTAAATAGCCTATAGCCTTCCTCAAGAATTGGGCTATTAAATGCAAAAAGAATTCAAATCTGACCGGTAGTTAAAGAGATTATCGCGTTCAAACAAACAAACTCTTCAGCCTTATTATTAGTATAGATAAAAAACTCTATGGCCCATAACTCCTTAATAGGTACCAACTCTTAACATCTTACACACGTGATAACTTTTAAACGAAATATCCGATTGAGATGAAACAAAAAGTATTTTACTTCTTCATAAATACTCTTGATAACATAATGCTTAATTTCGATAAAGATTAATATTACGATACATATTTAACGTAGTTTTTTTTCTTCAGACGATTTAATAATTATGTTGAACACAAAATCGATTATTGTGAGTAAACCATGATAGCTAGACATATGTTCTCGTGGACTTTTTTGTAGGTCTTAATGGGCTCTACAAACCAGTAGTACATTATTTTGTTCTATTGTCAATAGTTTTTGCAGCGCACGCAAAAATAGGTTTTCGATTTTACACCTTGTGTTACAAAATAGCAATTTTATTACGGATCCCTAATTTTGAAGAAAAAAAATATAGCCTATAGCCTTCCTCGATAAATGGACTACCCAACACTAAAATAATCATTCAAATCGGACCAGTAGTTCCAGAGATTAGCGCGTTCAAACAAACAAACAAACAAACAAACAAACAAACTCTGCAGCTTTATAATATTAGTATAGAAGTATAGATTAGCCTGTGATGTCCCACTGCAGGGCAAAGGCCTCCCTACTCTCTTTCCACTTCTCTCTGTTCAAAGCTGTTAAGGACCAGTTCTTGTTGAAGGAGTCCAGCTCATCCCGCCATCTCCGTCTGGGCCTGCCACGATGTCGTTTGCCATTAAGTGGGACCCATTGGGTCGTAAGTTTGGCCCATTGTTCGTCTGACATGCGGCAGATGTGTCCAGCCCAGTTCCATTTTAGCGTGGCAGCTTTCCAAGTGACATCAGTTATCTTTGTGATGGAACGGATGGTCGTATTCCTAACTCGGTCTGTTAGTTTGATACCCAGAATACTCCGTTCCATAGCCATGGTAGGTACTATAGGTAAAATTATTCGTGAATAGCGCTCTCGCTCAGCGTCCATTAGTTATAAATAATTAGATTTAAGAGCGTTTACGCCGTACGGTATGTCATACAAAAATTCAAGCCCTTACTTTTCAAAATGAATGAATCGATTTTAATGAAACTTCATACGCCTATGCAGGATACAAAGGTCTAAAAAGTTAGTAGAGAACATTTTCGAAAAATAATGTTACAGCCAAATTAGACCGATTTTAAATTTTCCATAGAAACAGAGATTTCCAGTTATCTTTTTTTAAGACATTTCGAAAATGTTCTCTACTAACTTTTTAGACCTTTGTATCCTGCTTATGCGTATGAAGTTTCATTAAAATCGGTTCATTCATTTGTAAAAATAAGGGTTTGAAAGTTTGTATGAAATGCCGTAGGCGTAAACGCTCTTAAATGAAAACTTGAAAATATGTATACCTACTCGTTACTCATAATAACGAAATTCCTGCTTCTTCTTCATTAGAAGTAGGTATAATTATTCGCAGCACTCACACTTGACCATTTTATGCGCCACCAGTGGGAATTCAATGCATTTCTGCCGCTTTTGCAAGTCTGGACACTGAGCGAATTTTAAATTTAACTGTGGTCTAAAAGAGGCGTTCGTTCGAATTAATTGCCGAACGAATTATCTTTCGAATCGAATGTTAGATTAACTTTTTTTACACGTGACAGTCTGTTATCGGATTTTTGTCGTCGGATTTGAGTTCGAGAACTTGGCGAAGCTTATCAAGTAATGGACATCTATAAGTTAATTATCTTTGGCCGCAACTCGCTAATTCGAAAACGCATTAGAGCGTAATTTTCAATGTATTACGTGAATTGCTCGTAAAAGCTATTTTCGCGTAAAAGTTGGTAAGACATCATTTTACCCAGTTCTTTGTGAGGGCCATATTTTTCTTATCATATTGGGTTTTGATTTAAGAATCACGTAAGTGAACTATTATTGTTCATAAATAATTTAGGAGCTAGATTTTTGGCTGTGTTTGTTGAACCGTAAATATCAGCGTCTATGCATATTTATAAATTGAAGTCGCTTTATCATTTAGATAACATAATTCAGAAGGTTTCTGTGCCATCATCTGCCTAGCCTTTTCCCAACTATGTTGGGGTCGGCTTCCAGTCTAACCGGATGCAGCTGAATACCAGTATTTTACATGAAGCGACTGCCTATCTGACCGCCACAACCCAGTTACTGGGTAATACGATACCCCTTGGTAAGACTGGTTGACAGACTTTCGGGCCTCTGACTACCCGTAACGACTGTCGAAGATCCACGATTGACAGCCGGGACCAACGGTTTAACGTGCTTTCCGAGGCACGGAGGGGTCACGGTATGTAAAGATGGTCACCCATCCACACACCAACCGCGGCAAGCGTAGCTTAACCTGATCGATCGACTTGTGCGGCTGTTATTATTTAGCCACTGGCCCCTCAGGAAGGTTTTTGTGTATATCACATTATTAAACTAACAGGTCAAAAGAAATCTGGGTGCTTTGTTAAGTCGTAAAAACTGTACGAAGCAGGGGCGGGGTCGCTAGTGAAATAAAATTTACGACTTATTTCGTAACTTACACAAACATTAGAAAAGAAAAACAAAAGCATTTGATTACAGTACCAAGTCCATAAAAAACTCGCCATTGTGCTCCGAGATAAAAAATTAAGTGAACCAATCTTTACAACGGCATGGTTGGAACAAAGCGAGCCAGCAAAATGTGCACTGAATCTCCCGTTTACTACACAAACATTCTTGAATTTAAATTGGTCACCAGGCCGAAGCTCTCAACCTATTTTTCCACGCTTCTGAACGATTTATTTAGGGTTTCAAATTCACCAGACTCAATCAAACAAGCCGTACAGCCAACTATTTTGCTGAGGAAAAATAAGCCCAATTTGTTCACAGAATACATAAAAATATAATGGATTTGTTGGTATCGTAAATTCAAAGTTATAAGATTAAATAGGCAATACAATAAATTCACGACTTATATTTTGACAAGTAACAAATGCGTCTAAATATTTTAGCTAATTTGTCAACGGATTGCAATCTTAAATATTATTTCATAGAATTTAAAACGATTATGTAACTAAACGACACAATTTGGGGAGGCATTTGCGAAATCTCGTCATTAAATGTATAATTGTAAACAGATTTCGGTCCTTCAAATCCAACCCTTAAGCGACAAGGCTTTGTCGCGAGGTTAACTTTAAAGCCAAACCCAAATATTCGGAAAAACATCTGTGAGAACGATAAATTATCATCGTGTGCTGTGTCAAGCAAACTCGACGAAGATGCACAGAATGTTTAACTTACGCTGCCAATTTGTTATGTAGCCAATTAGTCAAAGTTTCTCGACTCTCGCTTGGAAACAGACTAAATTTATTTAAATTACAGGAAATGGGAGGGACTTCTCGTTTTGAATTTTTAATAGGGTCCTGCGATAATTAAAGAACAAGGCAGGTGAAGATGAGAAGATCGAAATTGCTAAGGAGTTTGTCCCTCAGTTTGGGAGGCAATTTGATCAGGGATCAGAATGTTTACGTAAAATGAGTTCTCCTGTTCCTGTCTCTAACTAATCAACGGGTCTCGCTACAAATTAGAATTTTCGAAAGTCTAAGTCGGCTCGTGTCGCCCTCTGTGTATTTTCATATCATTTCTCGACAAGTTTCTAATCTAGAACTCAAAACGTTTTAACTGCCCCGTTGGTCTCGAGGTCGCAAGCGTGACTGCTGAACGTGGGGTCCTAGGTTTGATTCCCAGGTTGGGCGAAATATTATTTTGTTTTTCCATTAGGAATTTCTTAGTTTGGAAGTTAGCGGTGTGATACCCCCGTGCATCGGTAAACACTCCACAGATCTCTCTCCGGTCTTGTTGGATTGCGTGCAGCCCATCGGATTATGAGAGTGAGGGAAGAGAGAGTGTACCTGTGTTTGCGGACACGCTTGTGCACTCCAATATCTCCCGCGCCGAAGGCTAGTCTCCGTTGAGATTGGCCACCATGGCCGAAATACGGTCTGAAGGACAATATTTTTATATAATTTTTCGACAAGTTTCTAATCTAGAACTTAAGACGACGTTTCACCTCTTTCTAATTACGTGACACCTTTACAAAATCATACTAAGTGCAGTGATATTCGTCAGAAACATCCATCTTCCTTAACGGAGTGTCATAGTGCAGGCGCGGCCGGAGTCGTGCCGTATCGCTCGCCCATCTGACCCGGTTCGAGTGCCTACCACATCCAGACTGGACGAGTGACTAAGGGCCCGCCACGATTGTGCGGAATCAACTACAATGGGGCGTGTTAACGATTGCTGTGATGTGCCAATATATGCTGGCGAACGGCGAATAAGGAATTTGTTTGGCCACAGTTATTACTAGGGTTTAGTGTGCGGTGGGCGGATCATTCGAACGTTTCCGTCGATAAATATTTATATTTCCTCTTTGTCAGATTCATTGAGCATTCGGTATGTAAATTACGAAATAATAAGCAAACTTTCGTCGTAAGTTTGACCAAAATATGTACAATATAATCCTATAAATTCAGCGCATGTCCCAGCATTAATACAATCCGGTTGACTTTCCAACAAATACTTCAGATTTGTCGAGATAACTCTGCAACTTTAGATAAAGGGCGGCTGTAGTTGTGTATCAGCCCTGTGAGCTCGTAATTTAATTAGAATTTCTGAAATGGAATCTCACGAATGACTTTTGTTTCTGATGTATTTACTCGTTATGTAAAGCAAGCAACAAAATGTTTAAATTTGGTTGCTTTGAAGTTGTGGAACAATTTATTGAACGATTCGCTCCCTTTGCTCTACATATGCGCTGACCCTGTACTTTATTATTTGTTCGACTATTGAGAGGAATTAAATAAACGTCAGCAAAATGATTCAACTTTTAATTACTTCTCCGTCTACGAGTATGTCGGTTCGTTTTACTGGAGCTTAATTTTAAAATGTTTGATTAAATTTCGTACCTACTCGTTTTAAATTTCGTTGTCACTTTGGGCACCGGACGACTTTAAATGTGGATGTCGCATCGACTTCAAACAAAGTTGTCCGTAATTTGTCCGTTATTCTAATTACTTAATAATGGTATTGGCTTCAGGGTATGTTGTTATTAACTAAATGAAGCTGGTTTCTAACAAAAATTCAATTGAAAATATTGAAAGAATCCTTATTGGAGTTTCTACGTTTTATGTCCAAATACCGACACAGTGAAATTGGGTTACAGAAATGATTGATTACGCTACGATGCCATAAAATAAGGAGATCTGAAGTGGGACCAAGTCAAGGACTCGGTGTGGTAACAGACACAATGATCGATTGAAATAATAATAATAGGTAGGTAATCAAATAAACTTGTGGCTAAGTAATAAAGCCGCACGGTCCGATTGATCAGGTTAAGCTACGCTTGCCGCGGTTGGTCCGTGGATGGGTGACCATCTTTACATAACAAGACCCCTCCGTGCCTCGGAAATCACGTTAAGCCGTTGGTCCCGGCTGTCATACGTGGATCTTTGAGAGTCGTTACGGATCGTCAGAAGTCCAGAAGTCTGACAACTAGTCTTATCAAGGGGTATCGTATTTTCCAGTCACTGGGTTGTGGAAGTCAGATAGGCAGTCGCTCCATGTAAAATACTGGTACTCGGCTGTATCCGGTTAGACTGGAAGCCGACTCCAACATAGCGGGGAAAAGACAAGGCAGATGATGACTCAAAGCCAATTATTTTTAAAAGAGTAACCGTGGTGTTGCTTGCCGGCTCTTCTCCATAGGAAACGACCAATTGGCACCGTGCACCTAGCTTCTAACGTTTCAAAGTGCCCATGTAGGATTATGTGAAATAAAATATTTTGATTTTAACGCTAATAAACTCGCAAAGGCTGGCAAACACGCTCGATACACTGAGGATATTTTAGAAGTTCTGTAAGTTAAACATAGTTCTGTTTTCACTGAAATGGCAACTGTCTACCATAGAAAGTCTTACAAAATTAATAAAACTTCCAAACATACCTACCTCAAACATGTAGGTAACTCACAATAATGAGGATCGTATTTTGTTGAGTCTAAACGAATAACTTGCATTTCAGACGAGCACGTAAAGCGAAGTCGTAAAAATAGTGAATAGTCCAGGAGTCTGCGCGTGCTTCAGTGAATTCATACTTTACGTGATTCTGAGCTAAGAGCTCGCTGCTAAAGAAAAATTACTCGCTGCGGCTGGTACACACTGGCGGACATTTGTATCGCGGATACTAAAGCTTGAGGCTTGGGCATGCAACTTTGAACTTCACTTGTTACATGTGGTGGAGCTTCATTTGTACTTTTGTGTTGCAAGAAAAAATGGGTTGGTTGAGATTTTCTTAAGATTTTTTTTAAGTTCATTAGCGTGTACAATGTTAGTAAAATACTGGTCTAAGAAAAAAAGAATATAAAGATCGTTTTATGAAATAAGACACTGCCTTGGTGAAGTCCGTGTTTTTTTAAATAAAATCTCGACCAAGTCGCTAGACGTTCGATGTGGAAAAAAAATAATGATATAAGATCTAATTGGGTTAAAAGTTCATAGTTGTACCTGTGGTTGTACTATCAGTTCTCAAAGTAAAAATAGACCTACGACCTAGATATTTAACGCATACCTACGTTCAGTGTTCACCTTGCACAAATACAAACACGTACTCCGACAATGCCTAAGGCATTGTTCAAAGTGCTCTCTATTTCTTGAAGCGACCACAATACAAGTGAGGCCATCCCTCACACTTTGACCTGAGAACTAACAAGCGTAACCATAGCTATATTTGTATGTACATTTGTCCCATGTCCATTCTATGTGTATAGTGTATCCAAGCCTTTATATCCTCCCAAGACAATGCACAATTACATTGTCACAAGTTAGCTAAATTAAAAAAGTAGGGGTTTCGGTACAAGTTGTAGTGCCATAATTTCTGTTGGGTTGCAATATTCTTGCAGTTTTTTTACTTAAAGTTATTCTGCTTAGAGGAAGTTGAATTTGACTTTGTATTTTACTTTGCTTGATAGCTTTTTTGCTTTTGACCTTTTTTATTTTAAACTAGCAGCGCCCCGCATTTTTTACCCGCGTATTTTTCAATCCCGTGGGAATATCGCAATAAAAAGTATCCTATGTGTTAATCCAGGAAATGGTCTATCTAGTTGCTAATTTTAATCCAAATCTGTTCAACGGTTTACGCGTGATTGAGTAACAAACATCCAAACATCTTCACAAACTTTCACATTTATATTATTAGTAGGAACTGTCATTTATTGGCAATCAAAATATTATTCAATATTTATTGTTTTCTTATCAGGCCTCAGACGAGAACTCGGTTTTAAAAATAAAATAAAGATGAGAGCCATTGTTTATTTTTCTACGATAAAGATTCTTCAGACACTAAAAAGTCAGCTCACAAAACCCGAAGCTGTCTAGGGGCCATACAAATATAAGTTCAGTGCGTGAATAGAAATCGCGATTCTTAGAAAGCCAATCATTCAATTCAGCCTTTCCACCAACAGAGCTTTCAATAATCTGTTCATTTTTTTTTGTATTATAATTATTTTGAGTGAGAAACTGTAACTATTTACACTAGATACTACTCGTAAATGAAATAACTAACTTACTATACAAATAAATACAAAAACAAAAGACACTTAGGCGTCGGAGAGGTACTCGTCCGCATTTTTCTAATAAGAAATTATATTCTAAATCCTGTCAAACATAAGAACTTATACTTAATAAAGCCAAGTAAACAATCTCAGGATTCGGAAGCTTAGAAAATTGACTGGAGAAAACATAACGGCAGAAATAAGCCGAAGTCTGGCAGTCGACGGTAAAAAGTGCCTATTGTCATAATACACCTAAAACATTCCGAGCTGAATAAAACCAACCGCTCCGTTGCCACTTTCATGAGACACTTCCACCATAAGAAATCCAATTTAACTTTGTCGCCGAACAAAATGTTCCAATAGAAATAATTTCGTCAAGGACTTCCAACAGCTGCACAATTCAATCAGTGCGGAGTCTTCTGTTTTTTTATCTTTCAAGTATTTTTCTTTTGAGTCCTAAAGTTAGTAATGTGGCTCTTCACACTTGTAAGATTGTATTCTGGGGGAGCTATATAAGGACATTGACATGAATGGTAAGTAGTTTAAATAATTATTTTTCAAAATTGTTTCAAATGATAAAAAAAAAATCATGAATCTTGGTTGTTATAAAAGAAACTCTTAATAACAGTAATTTGTTAGATTACAGTAGATCAATAAATTATCCGATGTTTGTCAAAAAAAAAAAATAACATAACCAATCGACATCGATGCGGATGACACAAACTTTGTGTTTCATTTTAATCACGAAACGGGAATGTACTTTAGCCCCTGTTGACAGTAGTATTTGTGAGATTCTCAAACAGAAAATGTTTTTATCATCAGCTAAAAAGTAATGCAAAACATAAACATAAAAAGACGACTACTTCCTGTTTATTTGAAGTCCTGTTTATAATTCCAAGAATAGAAAAAAACTGGCCAAGTGCGAGTCGGACTCGCACACGAAGGGTTCCGAACCACAAGGCAAAAACACCGTAGAAAAACACGTTTGTTGACTGGGACCTGGTTTGTTGACTGGACCCCCCTTAAATATTTATTTTATTTTGTTTTTAGTATTTGTTGTTATAGCGGCAACAGAAATACATAATTTGTAAAAATTTCAACTGTCTAGCTATCGCGGTTCTTGACATTACAGCCTGGTGACAAACAGATGGACGAACGTACAGACGGACGGACAGACAGCGAAGTTTTAGTAATAGGGTCCCGTTTTTACCCTTTGGGTACGGAACCCTAAAAAGATAATCTTTATTATGTCAGCATATAAAATACAGATATAAATGTAGAAATCTTACAAAGGGCGACACGATGGGCGGTCTTATCTCAAAGAGTGATATTTTAAAGACTACCTTTGGATGGATTAAGACAATACTGTAGGTAGTATTTTCCACAGAAGGTGTGGTTTGAAATAGCCTCCACGTTCCTCTCTCTGGGTAGTCAATCCCGCTTACATAGTAAGGATATTCTCACCTTTAACACAGAATTACTTTACATCATTAACGTAAAAAGGTGATATTATGGTCACATGAAACCTTTTTACGTTAAAACATTTTTTTTTTGTTAGGTGGAACCCTTTTATTCCAAACGGTCGTAGTGTCTAGCTAGCTATAAATAATTGGAGGCGACGGTCTTGTTATCAATTCATGTAATATTGTTTGTTTAGCATAATTAGCCTATAAAGTTCCCACTGCTGGGAATTTGAAATCCTTTATTCGCCATTAATGTACGTGTGTGTGTATGTGTAATACAGATATGATGGCTATTTTGATGAGAGTGGGCCGTAATCCACCACGCGGCCCCGTGACAGATTTCACATGTCTTTGAATTGTTGGTTCTAAGGTCATGCCGGATTCCTCACGAAGTTTTCCTTCACCGTTTTGAGAGCACTGAGGATGTAATAGTTTACACAAAGTAAAGTGCCTGTCAGGGTTTCGAACCCACGACCCACAACACGTAAGTCGCGGTCGTTACCACTGGGCCACCACTGCTCTCAATACTGTTTGTTTATCATTAACCAAGGTAACCGACATAGCCCGAAGAATTGCCAAACTTAAGTGGCAGTGGGCAGGGCACATTGCTCGCAGAACAGATGGCGGATGGGGCTGAAAGGTTCTGGAGTGGCGATCGCGTACCGGAAGACGTAGCGTTGGAAGGCCTCCCACAAGGTGCATCGACGACCTTGTGAAGGCCGCAGGAATCCGTTGGATGCGAGAAGCACAGAACCGGTCGAAGTGGAGGTGTTTGGGAGAGGCCTATGTCCAGCAGTGGACGTCTTTCGGCTGAAATGATGATCCTTAACAAATAAATAAATAAACACGTTCGTTCCACTACACACTACAACACCCCAAATCTATTCTCTATAGACCCTAAAAAGCGCATCCATCAACCTCCCACGTAACATTTTCTAAGTTAAAATAAATTGTTTCTGCATTTTTTCCCGGGAATCGTTATCGCGGTCCGGACTGTGTGACGTGACTCCAAAGCGCATTTCACTTGCAGGTGTAGGTACCTCCACCAACCGGTGTATTCCGTACGTTCCGGGACACGTTCGACAAAATCATATTTTACGTGATTCCATTTTACTGTTACGAAAGACTGTAAGTTTTATCTTGTAAGACCAGTTTTTTTTTATGGAATTGATTGAATGCATTGGGTACAGCAATCTGTAACTGGTTTGGTGATTGAAATTGTGTAGGCTAGCTCTAAATAGTATGGTATGTCAGTGAAACTGAATGACGAAACACGAGTTGCTTATCCGAATAGCACCTATTTCTATGAAGAACCTACAAGTATCTAAAATAAATACAAATCAATAAAAAATACATACAAATCAATAAAATTGAAGTACCTATCTGTTTGTAATGTACTTATAACCATTTTTAATTTTTTGTCTGTGGCTGTCTGTTCCGGCTAATCTTGACTTGAATATTATCTTTGCCAATAACTTATTATAATAAATGATGAATGAGTGTTATTTCTGTAAATTGGTCCAAAGAGCCACTTTTTCACATCAAAATTTTAACTTTGTTAGCATAGTTGTTAATTTTATGGTGCATGAAGGAGTGCACATACCTATTACCTGATTTTGCCCTTTATTTTATGTGTCATGTAATGTGTAGGATCTTTTGTTGAAGGCCATAAATAAATATGATATTAAATAATGTTTAGTGTGTAATGTTTGTTGTTTTTACTTGATTTTATAGTCAATGTTTTATGTGTATGTGTAAAGTGTCTTTAATTTCTGTAATTGGTTGTAAACCGTTTTAATTAAAGAATAAATAAATTGTGTCTTGTTTGTTTTGCAGAGCTATTTTCAAAACAAATAGCGTAGAGTCATCTCAACACCTCTCTCCCTTGAATTTGTATGTATTATATATATTATAAGTAGGTATATATGTTAGTTAATAGTATGTATGTGTATATAACCTATTTATATATTTGTGTACCTAGTTTTAATAGTTTTTTTTTAAATTGTTAATTGTTCCTCTCAACCAAAGCATCTGTCATGCAATCTCTTCACCACCCTTGTTGACTAGTAGAGAATGCCTAAGGCATTAAGCCCGCCTTTGTACCTTTTTGTGCGAACATTTTAAATAAATAAATAATAAATAAATGTTTAAAATTTGTTGAATTGAACAAAGACCGAAACATACTCAGAGGTCACACAGTCTTTAATAAAGTCTAGTAATGAGTCTGAGATGGCCTTCTGTAGAATGAACCACACAGGTTTGTAATTGTGTAGCGTCGTCGAAAAATACCAAAGAAAGAACATTTGGGTAGGTTAAATAAAGTAGTTACGCAAACCAGCCAAATCATTAAAAAATAATTGAAAAAATAAGCTATTTATGATGTTATCCTTACTGTTGACAAGGATGATATCACATTGAAACAATCATTGTCCTTACTATTGAAGATAATGTTGACGCAATTTATTGATTGCAGAAAAAAGTGCGTTGTAACCCAGACGTAATAAATAATCGCCCTTCCCGCTTAAATAATCCCACGGCTAAAGAAGCTGACGTAATCTATGTCGGAAACTACTGGTTTTACTTTATTCCAAATGTCGTCCTCCAGGGGCATCGCAGTCCAGTCAAGATTTGAATTTAAATATGCACGAGATTAATATTCCGTTCATAATACAATCTTATTCTCGTAGCTTTGCAATATCATCATCTGCCTAGCCTTTTTCCCAACTATGTTGGGGTTGGCTTCCAGTCTAACCGGATGCAGCTGAATATCAGTATTTTAAATGGGGCGACTGCCAATCTGACCTCCACTTACTGGGTAATACGATACCCCTTGGTAAGACTGGTTGTCAGACTTTCGGGCTTCTGACTACCCGTAACGACTGTCAAAGATCCACGAATGACAGCTGGGACCAACGGCTTAACGTGCTTTCCGAGGCACGGAGGGGTCACGGTATGTAAAGATGGTCGTCCATCCACAGACCAACCGCGGTAAGCGTAGCTTAACATGATCAATCAACCTGTGCGGCTGTTATTATTTAGCCACGGGCCCCTCGTAGCTTTGCAACATCAAATGAAATTGTATGTCAGCCACACACAGAGGTACATACCTTCTCAAAAAGCAGACACGATGTCTAGTTTAATAAGCCCGACAGATTCCAACTTTGATATCAATCCAAAGTATATTATTAAGACTGAAATATGAAGACTATATAAAGTTGTATTAAACTTAATTTGCTCTTCATTTGGGCACCTTTTTAGCCAGGCACCTTGGCAATATTAGAGCTTGCCAATATATGTACATTTCGCCTGGATATAGTTTAAATTACAGTAAATTTGATTTATTCAAATTAAACTCACGGTTCGTCGACGGCAAATGTTATCAAAGCGTCTCTTTGACTGGGTCAACCGCTCGGCTCCGCCCGAGATTTGATGAGAACTTCCTAAACTGTTCCACTTCGGTGACTTTTACAGTGACCTTGCTATTTCTATGGCCCTTACTGCGGGTTACACTATGACGCAAGATAATTTGGAAGTGACATCTTCTCTACGTAAAATAAGTCAAGGTAACAATGGAGTTTCTTGATTCAAATTATAAAAAATTATAAAAAATATATACATATTTTCGTAGTTAATAGTTTTATGAAACACATACCTGCATAGGTTACTTTCGCAATTGGCATTATATCCCGCATACGGCCGGTACATAATAAAGGTTACTGAGTGTTAGTTAAAAATGATAACTTGAGTTCGCTCCCTGCGACACGGCGAACGTAATGCTATTTCACTAGGTAATAACTTTCAACTTAGATTAATTACTCGCAAAGGATACTAAAACATGAATAAACATAAAATAACTTTACCTACACCATCTCATAATGCGCTCCAAGTTTTGTTTCAAGTTATGTTAAAGTATTTCTAGTCCTACCAATATTATAATTATGGGGAAAGTGGTGCTTAGGTTTATACGACTAAACCACTGAACCGATTTTGATGAAATTTTAGTTAGGAAGTAGTTTGGTTCTTGCAGATACATTAGGTTTTAAAAAAGGTTTTAAAATTATCAATGAATCAGTCAGATTATTATTGCATATTCCAAAATGCGGATACTTCATAATTTTTGGGTTCTGTACTTAAAGGATGACAACGGAACCCTATTACTAAGCCTCCACTGGCTGTTCGTTTGTCCGTCCAATGAATACGTATTTTGAACTAATTTGTAAGTATGGCTTGTTGGTTTGGAAATTAATTAAAGCATTTCGGCTTGCCCAGAGATAGGTAATTAGAGATAGATGGATTACAAAGAGCCTTTCTAACAGTAATGGTTGAGGTCAAGGATGGCAAACCAATGGGACACGACATGAAATTGTAGGCAGCCAGTTAATTTAAGTTCTTACTTGTTATAGTGGGTTATTCTATATTAATAGCATTTAGTGTCGTAGACTGACTGGCAATGTTTACAGAATAAACCAGTCGTTGCATTCAAACTCATACTACTATAGTTGTGATAATTTAATTTATTGTGGTGTTGCCTGTTGTCAAAAACATTCGAATGATAAACATTGATGATAATAAATGTGTCTATCATACATTGTGTGCATCAAATAAAATTAATAGAAAAGAAACAGTTATTTTATTAGATTAAATTTTATTCAAAAACATCTATCGGTTTCTTACTAAACGTTAACTATATCTGATTACCCTGGTTACTTATATTTTTGGTGAAGTCGTGGTTCAACCGATGAACCTTTTTAATAAACTATATCTTCAAATGCAGTTAAATAAAAGTCTAGTTCTAGATTTTGATATAACAAAATAGATATTTGATATAAAATTCTAGAAGTATACATTTTTTTTTGGATTATTATTATTTTCCAAAATAAACGTTTTGATTGATTGATTTACAATGTATGATAGACACATGATTATAAATGTGTCTATCATGCATTGTAAATGTATACTATAATGTATGTGTCATTTACATATGATAATAAATGTGTAGAATTTTTCAATTCGTACCAGTAGTTCCTGAGATTAGCGCGTTCAACCAAACAAACAAATAAACTCTTCAGCTTTATAATATTAAGTATAGATTTTGTTAGTCCTAAAACAACAAAGGGATCCGTCAAAGAAAATCTATCATCATCACCATCTGCCTCTCTATGTCATCTATATGAAAAGGATAGCCAGATACTGTGTCTAGCAGTAGCGATGGGTCAATTTTTGTAAGAGGTAAGCCGAAACTAAGTAGATATCTTTATAATAATAATAAAGCCTTCTATTCGGACCATAGATACTTTTATTATTAAGTAGATATCTTTAATATTATTATATTATTTGTCTATAGAATACTGACTGTGCCATTTTTCAAAGGAAAGCCGGTAGGAATCGAGTTGTATGGAACCTTCGCCACTGGTGTCTAGTCAACATTGTAAAACAATCTTTCCTAGATTTACAAAGGTTTGCCATCCCTGGTTTAGATTTCCGCCGCTGGCGTTGACCGGTCAGGCGGTCTGTCTGTCCGTACGTACTCATTCTACGTTTCTATGTTAATTTTATACCCTCGTTCTGTTTTATGATTTTTTTCTTTTATCTTTGGCACCGAGACGTTCTGACCGAGATGTTTAGGGTGGTAATTAAATAAATTAAATAAAAATGAGTTGAGTTTTTATCTTTTTGTGTTTTCTCGTTCATGGAGGGGCTGGAGGTCAAGAGGAATATAAAGCAACTTTTCAGTGGGAGTTAACGTTTCAATTTATGCTTTGATGTTTTGTAATTATTTTTACCAGTACCTAATAGAAGATAAATTGATAAACTGATTGCTGTCAAAAATACTTATTTTCGGATTCGAAATGCTTCACAACAATTGTAATTTAATTCGAAACTTGCTTCGTTGCGAGCTGCGGGTTTGTTTTTCTATAGCATAGGTTCTCCATCTTATTTTGCCCATCCCCACTTTGAGAATAATTTATATTCTTTTTTACTTACCGTCTGTCGCAAATCTGAAATAGCTATTGCCACGATTATATATTTTTTTATATAGTTTTATGTTAGGATATTATAATTTTCTCTAGGTCTTCTACTGCCCCCCTAAAAGTCTCAAACGCCCACGAGAGGGCGCTATCGCCCGCGTTGAGAACCTATGTTCTATAGCATAATATTTACTTCTGCCTGATCTATCGGGGTATACAGGCGTGACTTTCTGTTATTATTTATAACAACCTTCTACCCGTGACTTCGTTCGCGTGAAATTTCTTGCTCCCCGATCCTCCCGTCGCATCGCATCGCCTGCCCGCGCTATTACTTCGCTTTCGCTTAGCGTGTTTTCTGACTTTCTTTCTTTTTGCTAGGCTCCTAAAGGTCATAGCGTAATCTGAAGTAGCCTTTATCAACCTTTCTCAAGAATTCGGCTATCAAATAAAAATAGTTTTTTAAATTCGACGGGTAGTTCTAGAGAATAACGCGTTCAAACAAACAAGCTCTTCAGCTTTAGTTATACATTAAAAGGAAGTCTATAAACAAAACACAAACAAATAAAAAAAAAAAATACTCGTCAAGATACCTAAATAGTACAAACCGCCCAATTTAGAATCGAGATGACGTCGAGAGTAATTAGTAAGTTATAAATTGTGTTATCAAATCGAATCAACGAACTTGCCGAATTAAATTATAAAAGTTTTAGTGTTTACCGTGTCAAATGACTGTGTGGTCAAAGAATAGGTTGTCCAACCTTTTCTAGTTAGTTTTGTGAAAGGGTAACTGAAGAATAAAGTCAAATAACAAGAAATCACGCCTGTATTCCCTTAAAGGTTACGCAGAGTAGTACACCTACATTTTGCCAGTTATTTTGGGGCTATCTCGAAAATCTAAAATCCTCTAAAACCTACTAAGCGAGCGAAAGTGATGCACTTACTTTTGAAACGCAAAAGAAGAATGATGGCTATAGTGTGCGCGCGCTCGGAATAAACCGACGTATGTGCCAACACGAATTTCCTGCTTTTTTAACAAACTAAATTTAAAACTACTTGAGTAAACTTTGATATGATAATTATCTACGTTTTAAAGTAAATTTCATTGAACAACTCTTAAGCGTTACGCCGTCATGTCGAAAAAAGTAAAAAAAACAGATATAACATTGCAATTTTTTTTGTATCGAGAAAAATTCATTCATTCGTGTATTCCTTTTGCATGTTACTAGACCATAGAGTAAAAAAACATATACCAAAATGTTAAATCCCTATTCCACATACTTAACAAGTTAACACGAAATAGATAAACTGGCTAAGTGCGATTCGGACTCGCACACGAAGGGTTCCGTACCACAAGGCAAAAACGCCCAAAAAACAGGTTTGTTGTATGGGAGCACCCCTTAAATATTTTTTTTTTCTGTTTTTAGTATTTGTTGTTATAGAGGCAACAGAAATACATCATCAGTGAAATAATATTCCTGTAGTAGGGTAGTATGGTAGGCAGAAACTACAGAACGCTACCTGCTACGATCCTTACATAATAATGTAATACACACATGTCTGTAACTTTCATAAAAGTATACAAGTAGCTTGCACGCCAGTATGCCAAAACCGCTTCTGATTGGAGAATGTCAATACTTTAGCTTTGTGAACGTTCATGCATCAGAAAGCCAATTCCCTTAATTAAAAACATTCAAAATCTAGTCGTAAATAATCTCTTCCCAGCGACAATCTATGTCAAAAACTTGTCAAAAATGTAGAGAAATTAGAGGTATTTTTTACCTGACTGTGAATGTTCTTAAAATTACGAGATCTCTGATCAGAAGTTTCATTCTATCGGAATTGTTAGCATTATAAGTATTTATTAAAGAAACTGAGTCGTTTAAAAAAAAACATCATGTAGGTAAATGAGGTGTTATTTAAAACTGAACATGTTTATTTGTGTACAAATAAACATGTTTATTTGTGTACAAATAAACATGTTCATACTTTGTGTTTGTACTACAAAGAATTATTTTAAAAATAATTGGCGAAATATAATAGGTAGGTACGTAAGTTCGTTGTTCCATTTCTGTCCATAATATTTTTATTTCGTAAAAGGGGTTTTTTGGGAATTTTATTCAATATTTAACCAATGTTTAAATTTTTTTTTGGCTCTGGATTGGAACTTCTGAAAGCCTGAAACTCTACCCGCTATTAGCCGTGTAAGCAACTAAAAAAAATATAGTAAGTAACGAGCAGCGAATGCGGGCTGACGACGAGTGTCCTGCCCGCCAAGTGAGTGTCGCTGAGCGAGTACCTACTCTCTCTGATAGCTCTTGTCGCTGCGACAAACGAGTAGGTTCTCGCCGGCAGTGTGAACTGTCAGCGATCGACTATTTTACTATTTTACACTCACACGCTCATTCACACACACATACTCATCCACCACACACACACACACATGAAAATAGTTTTTTTTTTACAATTAGTTAGACCATATTTTTATAGCAGTCAAATACATAATCGCAAACAGTAAAAATACAAATCCTTGTAATTCAAGGGGGATCGGAACTGTCACTCCTTCATACAGGTTATACTGTAACCTAGTTAGGAGATCAGAACTGCACCCACTACAATAGGCTATTTGACAATGTAAAAAATAAGGTCATAATTATTGACACTCGTATAGATTATCGCTTTTAAAATCGATTTGCATTAATTTTACTACAAAACAATGTATTATTTATTAAAAAAATCCCGAAAAAACTTCATCTTTTTAAATCTGGCGCCACGTAATCGAAAACGGTCTGGATTGGCTGAACTTATGATGACGTCATGATATAGTCAATTTCTGTCTATCGTTGACAGAACAGATGACTTTTGTCTAGTATCTCGACCGTTTCAACGTTTGTTTACGTGTATTTTGACGTCACGACGCCATATTGTTAAAGATAGCGTTTTGGCGGCTTATTTAAACAGTACATTTTTATTTACTATTTTCTAAAAGAAATACATTATGCAATTTGAAGTAATAGGTTTTTGTGGGCTCGTTAGACACCATTAAATAATCTGAGATGTTTATCAGAAACCAGTCAAATAGCCTATTGTAGCAAACCTGTAATTTTACCATGTATACTTTATATACTCATGTACTGCAATACTGGAAAAGGATTTGTGATGTTCACTGGGATGCTTAATAAAACACACTTTGACAGATACATAGGTAAGGTAGCATAAACGGAATCCAGAGACGTCTGATGTCGGCTACGGCCGGTAAGTGACTGACCTGTCAATGCTTTCCGCATACACTACATCCCTCCTTTATTTTTATTAAATTGAAATGTTGAATTGATTCTAATCGCCGATTCGAAAAGGTAGTTTTCGTATGGAGAAGAATGGGCAAGAAACTCCATCGTTACTCTTTTAAAATGTTTTACAAGTTCTTATAAACATAATATTTAATTATATGTGAAGACGATGCACTCAATTCTGTGATAGATACATCGTGCTCACATATTTACAAATATTGTAAAAGTAGATGATTTTCCTAGAACTTTCGCTTTGATAAATCCAATTTAATGGAGTGTTACATATGGTTTCCTCATGATGTTTTCCGGTTTCCTCACGATGTTTTCCTTCGCCATATAATGGATGTCCAAATGCGTCCAATTTAATGGATGCCCATTGCGTCCAATTTAATGAATCACATGTCTTCGAAGTATTGGTTCTCAGACATGCCGGTTTCCTCACGGTGTTTTCCTTCACCGTTGATGAACAGTGGTGATGAGTGAAAATACACACAATGCCTGCCTGGTTTCAAACCCACGAACTTAGTCGGGCTAGACCATCACCACGGTTGTGCTGAAATTAAATGCTATTATTATGTGTATGTGCCTACGTGTGACATGGTGAGTGATCTTGTCTGTTCAAACTGTTAAATAGCAAGGTGTATTATTCTTTTGACAATATTTAAATGACAAATTTTAATTATACTTTTTAACTTAATCCAATATAAGCTCATGTTAAGACATACTAAATAATTTTGAGTATTGTTGTATGTTTTTTTTTTTCACATGACATTATGGAACCTTTGATATTTTGTATGCCTTTTGGCGGGGCACAGCTCGGATCTTATGTATTTATAACACCTTTTGTATGTACCCTGTGTTCACGAAATAAGTGTATTTGAATCTGACACAACTTAACTTGTTTGGTAAACAATAATTATTGAGATCTTCTATTATTTTACATCTGTCATTGTGGTTGTGTCCTTACACCTCCTACCTAATATATATCTTACTTCGTTTCTTTCCATATTCAAGAACCTACCTTTAGATTCAACGCTTGTATTTCTATAATAAGGTCCCAACAATTGCCATGGAATTTGAACCTTATCATGAAGGTATGACATTAAGTTTTGTGTTCCCAAAATTGATAATTATCTGAGAGTCTGAATTCGAATATACTGAGACTTCTAATTACTCAGTTGATTAGATCATCCAAACAGTACTAAAGAGCTTCCCATATTTCGATATAACTAGGTACTACAGTAACTTAGTATTCCAGTACTAAGCCATCTCCAAACATCGTTTATTTATATCGTTAAATAGATAATATAATGGTTCTAAGCAGTAGGTAAGGTATACTTGCAGAAGTATAATTTGTTTGAGATCCCTATCATCACATAGTTTTGAATATTTGCTGTTTATATGTGACGGAAACTTTGACAAATTTATACTTTTGCTATGTTTTTGCTGTTGTAATGTTTTATTATTTTTAAACAGCGGATGTGTCTATGCTTAGATTTATTTATAGTGTTCAATGTGTGTAATGTGATTTACCTGAGTTTAGATTGGTTCAAGGGCCAGTGTTGGTATTAACTTAATGACAACAATAATGTTGGCATGTGCCTAATACACATCATGGAGTTTGTATATGTGTCCCAGTATTTATAGAATAATTTTTTTTAGACAGATGTCACATTCATAAACGTGCTTGTAATTCTGATCGTTTGCCTGTGCGGATGCACAATATATTTTGGAGTCTAATATGGTATTTTATTGAGTAGTCCACGGAATGACCAACAGCGCGTATCTACCTATTTCTGTAATTATTCTTCCTTTTTTTTTTTTTTTTTTTTTTTTTTTGAACAATATTGAAAAATTGAACAATAATAGATTTAGAAGATATTTATGAGTCAATGCGATTTTTTTTTTTTTTTTTTTTTTTTAGGGTTATTTTTAATTTAGTAGTATCATTAGGTACTTTTAACCACTTCAATACCTATTAGGTACTACTTGACAACATTTCCGGTAGGTAGTTCAAGAAATTTAATCTGACAAAAGTTGTATTTTTGCCTGTTGGTAAAATATTATTTATTTACGTTTGTTAGTTAATTACCATAACATTGAATCATCAAAATAATTTATAATCGTATCATGTTCTAGAATACTGGGTTGTCCTGGTGATGATCGCTGAGCGAATTGACTGCCCCTACATTAGGAAATGCTGTAGCAGACATGTATAGCCAGTGCACTTAGTTTTAATTGACATTGACATTATTATCTTAATTTTAATTCCATTACCTTTTTAATTTTGTATTCGTTAATTTGTTTTATTTCTATGCATTGAAATTTTATTCTATGGTAGTAGGCATTGTAATATTTTAATTTCATTTGGGTCTTGCCTGAATTAAATGAATTTTATTTATTTATATTTTTATTTTAAAGCTGCATCCTAACCAACTTTCTTACGGATGCAGCCGAATAACAGTATTTCATATGGGGCGACTGCCCACCTGACCTCCAGAACCCAGCCACTGGGTAATACAATAGGTACCCCTTGGCAAGACTGGTTGTCAGATTTTCGGGCTTCTACCCGTAACGACTGTCAAAGATCCACGAATGACATCCGGGACCAACGGCTTAACGTGCTTTCCGAGGCACGGAGGAGTCTCGGTATGTAAAGATGGTCACCCATCCACAGACCAACCGCGGCAAGCATAGCTTAACCTGATCAAACGACCTGTGCGGCTGTTATTATTTAGGCCTACTTGTACCCCTACTACCTACTGCGTAAGCAATACTTGTACGCCTGGCAAGGCAGCACATAGTGACATATTTTTTTCCATCATGGGCCAGTATGGTATATCTATGTGTACAAATAAATATATTTTAATTTGAGTTTTAACTAATCTTCCATCAATATAGACTGACTTCTAATGTGACAAACAATACAAAAGATGGTGCCAATCTCATACTGAAGGTATCAATACTTTCACTCAGACCATTGTAATACTAGTAACAGGACCTCACCTAAGGCAGTATTATCAACTTTGTGATACTTAAATAAGAATTATAATCTCATAACCACATCACGCCTGTACCTATGTTTGAATAGGTAAGCAATCTTTATTGTTATAAGTACATTATTGTCTTGGTTTCACATAATGATACATGGCACCTGTAACTTAGTGACCTTTGATAGTACTACCACAAAACTCCAACAGAAGAAGGGAACTTCTCTTCTCAAACAAAATTGATTTACCGATTCATCATATCATAAGAAAATATTATGTCATACTAATTCATGTTACAGGTGAAAACAGTTTTACTAAACATTTTGTTCATCTATCTACCCTTAAGGAATCACTGGTCCCCAAGTCACAGGCTATAACCTAGTTTGGGTGCCAGGAGATAATACTCAATGCACTTTATGTTGTACCATATTACTGTACTTGTAACCTTTATGAACATTTTACTGGAAATAAACATTAGTATTATTATTTTGAGTGTCTTTTTTTTTCTCACCTCTTAGGCTGGTTTTAGCTACATTTACGGGCCAAAGTCAAGTAAATGCAGCGTATGGTGTGTATTAGAGTGTTTTCTTCCTCTAACTGTATGAATTTCCTAACTATTCTGCAGGTGTTTAAGATGGCAGCTTTCTGTTGTTATTATATTATTATTAATTAATCATTGCAATAACATCAAACAGCAGTTTACTGTTATTGTGACTTTTTATTTTCACTTTGCCCCTATTTTATTTCAAAGTATGTATACTTATTATTTTAACGGGTTGGTAGGTACTAGTACCTAATTATAGTAACAATTACATAGCTTTTGTCTTTCCCATAGTCTGTTGATACCGATCTAAATTTAGATCGGTATAATGTCACCCTAGAACTCAGGTACACATGTTAAGCATTATCAGTAGTACTCATTAGTTACTTATTCCTACACGCAGGAAATTTTCCTCTGTGGAACGGGTCTACAATAAGAGACTTTTTACTACCATCAAGTACCTAATAACCCATATTTTTTTTTGCATTGTTTATGTTTAATAGATATTACAATGAATACATTCGTTTGGGTGATTCTCCCAACATGGAGAAGAGTAGCTCGTTTCATAAATTTCAAGTGCCCTCTTCCATTTTCTCCAACTAGTGCCGACAGATGTCGGATCGCCTTCGCAATCAAAATGGTTTTAGTTGGGAAGTGTGGATGATGCACGAGTCATTTTGCAGCTTGCATTAAAATGTATTGACTCTTATTTTTGCGTGGCTTTTACTGAAAATAACAGTAACAGTATTACAACTGCATGCCCTATTATATTTTTGTAAGTACTTATTGCGTGAGTCATTTTTTGGGGCGACCTGTAACAGGATTTTGAGACTCGTATGCGTGGCCTTTTATCTTTTATATAGATAACAGTATGCGTAGCCATAAGGTACTTGTTAGTATATGCGTGGCCTTTAGACCATTTCGGATTCAGCATGACCTTTGACTTATGTGTAAGTATGACTAACTAATTATACTGAATAACTTTATTCAGTAGCGTTACTTTACTATTATTATGGAAATTGACTGATAATAACCTTTATCTATTAACATATTAGGTTTATTAACTGGTTGGCAGTAAATATGCTAGTAATTAAGCCATTATTATCGCAATGGACTGCGATAGGCTGAGTTGATTGATTGAAGCCATTATTGATGCTACACGTTGACTGCCAGACGACAGACACAATAGAAAATCTATTGTTTGCGGTCACCGGTGACCGCGCTGGCAGTCAATGCATTACACTAACATTTCCCGGTCTTTTCTCACATTTATCCGTTATGCATGGTCGTATTGAGAATAGTATTTGCGTGACCTTGATATTTCTGTGTCGAAATGCAAACAATTGATCCTGGCAAAACCAGTGACCTGATTAAAATAGTATCCAATGATTTTGTTTTATTTTTACAATAGGTGGGTATGTAGGTTATTTACAACAGAAAAGTTAAGTATGTCCAAGATTTATGATATTAATTGGTTATTATTTTTATTTAAAATAAGAAGCGTGCAAATAACTCAATTATCTTGTTATTTAAATGAGAACACTTACCCAATAACAATAATTTACTGTTTGCATTCCAGCACATTGAAATAATTGCGTACTATTCAGGCATAGCCCTTTGTTTTGTTGTAACACTTGTAACCAACACTTACTGCATGGCCTTTGTAACATTTACGCAATGATATTATATTTAAGGGGTAGATATGGCACTAGCGGGCGCAAATTGTTGCAGGCAAATTTAGACAATATTGTTGTAGTTTCATTTAGTCCGCTAATAGCAGCAAGCAACACAATACATATAGCTATCTCTTTCTGTGTCATACGTTCCGCACTGTCTATCGCAGTAACTACTTTGTAATAACAACGCAACAATACAGAACGTCGGCGTCGGCGTCGCTCAGTATGAACGTAGCGTATCTTTCCTTTATAATATCATTGCATTTACGCTTATAAGTTGTTTACATCAATCGAAGCAGAATTTATTTTCCGTAACTTAATCATACGAAACTTAGGTAACAAAGCAATCATTAGATGTAACCTTTTACCTTGGTATCGATTTATTTACGTGTAGGTAGGTAGGTACAGCGTGACTACGTTCTGTTTTTACTTTAGTATCCAACTATTAACGATCCTTATCGAAATATAGTCGCTTAACTGATCGTAAACAACTATCAACGTGCATTATTTTTCAGCCTGCATTCTTCCTCTTTTTTTGGTAAATGTTTTCTGCACTTACTTTTATCCTCGTCGCCACTTGTGATGTTCACTGGGATGCTTAATAAAACACACTTTGACAGATACATAGGTAAGGTAGCATAAACGGAATCCAGAGACGTCTGATGTCGGCTACGGCCGGTAAGTGACTGACCTGTCAATGCTTTCCGCATACACTACAGGATTAATAAAGATTTATTATTATTATTTTGTTCATATCTCTTTTTCTTACATGGGACCTACAATCAGTTGTCTCTTTTTTGAGCGAGAACATCGTTGATAGCTAGTCGCTTTCTTGTCGCCGATGGGTGAGGTGCGATGAGGAGTGCTGTGTGGAATATCAACAGTTATGTGTCTCTTTTTTACATTTATTGTGAATGGCTCTGTTATAGTGAAACAAAATAACACAATAATTAATTTAAATTTCAGGGCGTTTCTTTTTCTCTGCGTGGTTAATAATAAATAAAAATCAATATTTGTATGTTTGTCCTCTATGCGTTCCGAAACCATTGGTCAGATTGTGATGAAACTTTGGTAGGGTGTTCTGGGGACGCCCGCGAGGGTTCCTGATTATTAAAACATGGGAAAAAATCTGAGGCGGTACGAAGTTCCATCAGCTAGTTTATTATAATTATTGTCCATTTTGCTGTGCATACATATTGTAACTGAATTAATATACATTCTGAAAGTAGTTTCTTCAGAATCGTTTACTGAATCAATTTGTCATTTTTAATATTGATAATTTTTTTATCCCAAAAATAATTAAAACTACGTAAACCAAAGTCACACTTCCACGTACAATCAAAACTATAGATCAAAATAAACCTAAATGGATGAAGTACCTACCACGACGTAGAACCTTATACGTGAGCGACTGTGTGCGTGTGTAGTTTTGTAATGTGACCATAATTTATTCACGCAGTTAGTATAGCAAATGTAATAAATAAACGGGTTATGTTTTTATTTTTAATGGGCTTTATAGGTAACTAACTATTTACACTAGATACTAAATTAAATGACTAACTACCTTAATATACAAATAAATACAAAAACAAAAGGAAACTTAAGCGCCGAAGTACAGTCACAAGCACTAATATGTCAACACTTGGTAACTTTCAATTGCAATTTTTTCGTGAAATAACGAATGCAACGTTGGAATACGACACTTTACACAAACCCATGGGTTCGAAAATACGTTGTTCGTAATAACATAAAATTTCATTCAAAACTAAAGGAGAAAATCGTCTACGTTGAATGGCAATGCTAATTCTTTGACAAAGAACGTCACGTGAGATTTTTTTTTAAATATATATAAACAATGTTTTATACATAACTCATTCACTACGAGTAAGTAAGGGTTTTTCGAAATGCCACCCCTAAGAGGGTGGGTGAAATTTCACGGGGACGAAGTCGCGGGCAGAAGCTGGTGCTGTATAAATATCAAATCTTTTACTATTTCATGAATCAGACAAACATAAGGAAGAAGAGAAAAACATAGTCACCATGTACTTCAGCATCCGTTTGAATGTTCAATATATGTACATATCACGATGATTACGCCTCACTATTACAAAAAAACTCCCATTCAATAAATACCCCAACGATAATCTTTGGGAAAAATAAACATGGAAACTATACGCGTTGTACGTTCGAATGGAATGAGACCCAATTCAATCTAATGCGGGTATGATGGGTGGGCAGATAGGCCGGAAAAATACGGAATTAATAGCAAGAAACGAGGTCTGAATGTTTGTAAGCTAGTACTGTTTGCAACACAAGTATACAATACCCACAGATACAGATAGATCTAGATAACGCACGTATCACTGTATGAAAACCAAGCGTGCCATTTTTTGACTACCTATGACGTCACAAGCACTATTTACTGATGGGAAAATTAAATCGATTCAAAGACGCCGCCGCGTGCGGCACCCGTCTTGCCCCACCCCCGGGGACTAGCGCCAGCGCTCACGTTCACCCAGCCAGCAGTAGAACAGGACTGAGCGCGAAAGTGGCTGCTTACGATTTTTGTACGTAAGCTGGGCACGCGAAGTAGTTGCTCTTGCGTTATCTAGGTATCTATGACAATACCCAATTCATGCAGATCTAATGAAGTTCTCTTGTATTCTCCGAAGGGGTAGGTAGAGGTGCACTTTAGAATACCCACAATATGTATCTATGTTTAAGTACCAAATAATAGGGGGCGAGCTTATTGCCATAAACCGGGCACAAATTCAGATTCCGGGCTGCTACTCAGAAAAAACACTTTGCCCAACCCGGGAGTCGAACCAAGGACCCCTTACTCTACACTAGCGCTTGCAACCACTAGACCAATGAGACAGCTTTTTTCTCTTTACAAAGGCATATAATCACCGCATTCCCAATTTTACACCATACTTGTTTTAATTACCTTTGCTGCTGACCATACCACAATAAATAGAAATTGGTTTGGACTACATACACAGTAAACAGTTAGACCTTGACCTTTACATAAGATAACAAGATGTTACAGGTATCTTGTTTACGTAGGTACTCAATATATAGGCAGGGACATAGAGTTATGCCGTGTATAAGTTTTTTGGAATTACAAGTTTTTTTTTTAATACATTGCCAATTGTCAGCAATTGTATATCAATTTATTTATTTTGTTAGGGAAAACAAACAATTGTACATTAAATATTACACCTAAGATTACATTGGAAGTGGGTAAATGTACAATCCACAACGTTTCCACAGATTACCTAGGTTAATGATACAGTGAAGACACAATATTCAAGTTACAGAAACACAAAGAAGAAGACAGTAAGAGAATAAAGAGGCTGTACTTATTTTAAACTAAAACAAATAATACTACAGTTATTACGAAAACAAACAGAAAGTGAGAAAAGACACTAAACATCACGCAAATGTAGACTATTCACTAAATATTAATAAAAAAAAAATATAAAAAAAAAAAAAAAAAAAAAAAGTATATTAATTAAATATTAATTTACATAGTTATTTAAAAAATCGTGAGAATAATCGTTAAAAATAATACGAAGTTAATGATTTTTTTATCAAAATGACAGGCACATTGATACCTAAACCTGTTACAAAAATGTGTAAAATGCTATATCATAAAAATTGCAACACTATTATTAATTATCAGCAACACAACTACAATTAATTATGTACTACATTTAAAAGTAGATGTTACTAGTCACCAAGTAAAAAAATATTTATACGAATAAAACGAACGTTTATATAATACGAGTAACAACAAGGAACAATTTAGCGGTAATAAGGAACTAATTAGACTGTAAGCATACATTCAACATACCTATATATTTATTTTTTTATATTTTATAATAGTATTTTGTAGTATAAAAGTCCTTATTTTATTGTTAAATTAATTTAAATACATAGATTTTCATGTTTATATTAGTAGTAGTTTGAATTTATCAAGATAATATTTACATATAAGCTAACATTTAAAACACCAATAAGTACATGTATGCGAAAAAATAAGCAAAATTTTGAATTTTGTTATTTGGAATCTTAATTTCATCCTTTTGCTGTTTAGAGGGTTCATACATTTTTGTAGCTAGCTTTAAGCCCTTTGCAACATATTTTTTACAAATATGGAATGCAATAAATAAATATTTATGAATATGAAAAATAATTAAGATGACTAATTAACTTCAAACCTCATTTAAAATAAACGGTCTCAAGATTACCTAGAACCTACAAAGTAAGTTTAATACGTTGTCAAAGGTACAGCAGATAGTTTGTACAAGTTAATTTGTTCCCTATAACTTAGTTTAATTTGAACTAGTCAAACGCAGTTTCCTCACTTTGGCTGCGAGCGTTTAATTATTGCTGCAAGACTTCGCTAATTTGATACTATGAGGCATCTCTATATTGTGCTCAGCGAGCTGTGAATGGCTGCTGAAATTCTACTTATGAGTATTGAAATTAAAAGTGTTTTTATTAGAGGTTGTTTTAATTAAAGTTCTGTGAAATATTATAATTACGTTATGAAATATTATAATTACGTCTTTTTTCTTTACATTTTATGTACGGTCAGCAACAAAAGTCGATTAACACTTCAGTTTTTTTTTATCTCAGATAATGTGCAAAATATTTGTTCAAAATTGCAGCAGAAGTACAATGCGATTTTGATCAAATATTTTGCACATTATCTGAAATTTTTAAAAAAAGTGTTAATCGACTTTTGTTGCTGACTGTAGACCAATAATTTGTGTATCCAGATAATCTAGAAAAGTTCGTGGTAATGGGCAAGGTCCAAAGTCGTAACCATTGGTCAGATCAAGTAACCGCCCTCACTGTACTTTCTGTTACGACCGCCCCGAGAGAAGCTGCGAACCGAACGAAGTGGAAGAACTTCGTGCTAGCCACGAAGGCCTTTCAGAGACACGACCTTCAGTAATGAAGTATGCGACCAAGAAGAGAAGAATTTGTGTATATATTCGCAGTAATACCTTTCATAGAAGTATACTTTTGTAAAGCAATGTTCAATGTATATTCTGTTGGTGTTATTTACTTTCGCAATATACATATTTATATACATTGAGAAAGTTTAAAACATATTTTTAGCAATGTTGATTTCACGTTTTACAAGTAAAAGCACATGGTTTTGAAAATATTCTAAAAATGTTTGCTTGTTATTATTAGCCATTCCTAAAAATACGCCATATATTCATCAACACAAATTGAAAGGAATGTTTTTCTGTTTTTAGCTTTTGCAATTTATATATTCACATTTGAACGGAAAATGTAATTATTATAAAATATACTTTTAAAATATTTCTTTTACATGTTGAAATGTGAAATGCAGTTTTGTTTCTGTGAAACAGTAACAAAATAACAAGCCGCTACAAGAGCTACGAGATTCGTAGCAAGAGCTACGGAATTTGTAGCAAGCTCGTAGCAGTTATGCCGTAGCCAAAGTACAATTCGCGTATTTCAATATAGCATGGCAAAATCTATGACTGTCGAGTACATCTAATAAAATTCACTTTTCCGTTATGAATAAACTAAGTTAGGTATGTGATGTCATAGAATAAGTTTCCAGACAGTGTAAAGGGATGCAAGTTACAGACAAACGAGTAAACACTAATAAATCAATCTTCCTAGCCTTTTCCAAACTATGTTGTAATAATAAATAACGCATATTTATATCAAAAAGACACTACCTTGAATGTACACGGTACGGCCAAAAAATATGCGGAAAGCAAATGTAATAATTAAAATAATATAAAATTTGAAGCCAGTTCGTTATTTTTAATGTTATAATATGAAATGTTAAGACTACAGTAGGACTACAGTACAGGGTTTAAATAAATAAATGTACATATTTTTAATTAATAAAAACATGTTTTGTGTGTATTTAAAAAAAAACCAAAGAAATGGACGGACTATGTGAAAGATTATATGGAAAGGGGGTTGTTCGGGTTGTCGGTGGTGTTATTCGTTGAGCAAGCCCGCTCGAACTCCCTTTTATGATAGTAGACTGTATATTGATGTGCTTTCCAGGAGATGAGGGATGGGAAGAAACGGTAAATAACACGCACTGGTTACCTTGAATGATAATTCGAAGACATCTTTATTTGAACTCCTAAAGGAAGTGACAAAATACAGGTGACAGATGATCTGTCAAGATGACAGTAGTACAATGTTACAATGTGTAAATATTATTTAAAATGTTGCAACTTCCAACAGGAGTGACTACTGATATGACGACTAATAGAGAAGTATGGAAAGAGAGGATATGCTGCGCTGACCACAAATAAATTAGTATAAGGGCAAGAAAGGCCGCAGGAACCCGTTGGATGTGAGAAGCACAGAACCGGTCGAAGTGGAGGTGCTTGGGGGAGGCCTATGTCCAGCAGTGGACGTATTTGCAACAATGTCGTCCGCCCAGCTTGCCGCCGAACGACTGACATCCCGTCTTCCAGTTCTTGGACGCCACTCTGTCACAGCCTTACTTCATCTGTCATCACTGCACCTTGTCAAGTGCCTCCTGCCCAACTCCATTTGAGTTCCATAATACGCTTTTCGATATCGAAGACCTTCGTCCATCTTCGTATTTCGATGTTTGGAACTCGGTGTATTAGCCTGATACCAATCTACCTAGAGCAGTGGAGGCTTAGTCTTAGAGAGGAGGCCTGTGTCTCAGTAGTGGGAACATTATAGGCTGATTATGTTAGACTTACGTAATGTGTCTTTAGGTAATCTACCCAAATAAAGAAATGGTTATTCAGTTGCTGTGGGAAGTGTTCGTAAGGCTTCTCCTATGTTATATTATTCGGCCAGGTAAGCGGAGTAACAATAGTTGTTATTTTGGAGGTCGCTCTAAAAAAAAGTCACAATTAATAGCTCCCGACCGATTTCGGTCACGGTGGCCAATCTCAACGGAGATTGGCCAGGTACGCAGGAGATATTATAGTGTACAAGTGTGTGCATAAACACAGGTAAACTCTCTGTTCTTTTACTCTCATAGTCCAATGGGACGGCTATCCGTCACGGGGAGAGATCAGGCGCAGGACCAAAGGCTTTACGTGCTTTCTGAGGCACTGGGTATTGAACCGTCGACTTCCAAACTCCGGACTGTTACTAAGAACACTTTGTCCGACCTGGAAACTGAACCCAGGACCCACTGCGCGCTTTTTTTTGTCATGTTGACAAAAAAGGTCGATTGCAACTGTCATTTTGGTCTAGCAAATAAAAAAATCAGAGTTTAGGTACATTTTTTTAGCAAACACCTACCCTTCGTTAAACAATCGCCTACTGGAAGCCATGTGCATAAGCGTACAACGGTTTTTACGATCAGATTTAATATCGTTTCGAACGCATTTTTCTCATGAACAATCGCTGGTTCATAAGACATTTTGTCGGGAATAAAAAGCCATTTTTGTTAGACTGGCTGAAAATTAAAGGAAGGGAGGGGGTGCACACGTTAACTCATTGATATGAAATAATGATAATATTGCTGTTGCTCGTTTAGGCGCCTACAAGAAGAGAAAACATCGAAAATTATTTGCTGATAATAACACGATTTTTTATTATATACAAATTTTATATAAAATTATATAAAATATAATCTTATCAGGAGAACTCCTCAATAATTAACTTTCCAGCATCGGGAAAAGCAATATTTTGTAAAAGGTGATGAGCAGTTGACATTAGGCTATTGTAACTTAGATAAATTACAAATTCTCTCACTAAAAAGTGAAAAATAAAAACTGTTTTACTAAAAAAACAACCGATTTCCAACCGTCGTTGGTTCCGCGTTTATTGACACCGACTTCCGAAATGAAAGTTATTTTTCACTTAGTAGTCTTCTTTTTTGGTAGTCGGTTGTTTTTTTTTGTAAAAAAGTTTTTATATAGAGTCAAAGTCAAATCATTTATTTCAAATAGGCACATTAAAGGCACTTTTGAACGTCAAAAAAACTAAATAGAAATGATTCTAGTCGCCCATTCCAAAAGGTAGTTTTCGTATGGAGAAGAATGGGCAAGAAACTCCACTATATTAATAAGATCCCACCAACTTTTCCCGATCCCGGTTATTTCGTAGCCACACGTTACGATGATGTTTGGATGACATTACCTCGCGACAGGCCCGTTGATAGCAGGCCGGCACTCTCATCATTTCCTTCGGGCCATATTCATCCGATCGAACAGGCGAGCGAGGGGAGTTTGCGGGGGCGGGAGGGGCGCAATAACCTCTGAGTGCGTGCTTGCTTGAGAGGTATTGCATTTGTTGCTCTCGATACAAACATTATACGAGGAGTATCGGTTTCGCGTAAATAAGATTTAAAAAAATGTTTATGGTAATGGGATAGTCTTGATAGGTAAGCTTTTGAGGGGTTTATAATAGTTTTACGTGTGACAATATGAAACTAATGAGCTTTACTTAGTAAGTCATTGTCTACTTCATGACAGGGGTGGTTCTTCTGGCCTAGTAATAACAGCCGCACGAATTGATCGATCAGGTTAAGCTACGCTTGTCGTGGTTGGTGCGTGTATGAGTGACCATCTTTGCATACCAAGACCCCACAGTGTTTCGGAATCCCGGTTGTCATTCGTGAATCTTTGACAGTCGTTACGGGTCATCAGAAGCTCGAAAGTCTGAGAGCCAGTCTTACCAAGGGGTATCGTATTACCCAGTAACTGGGTTGTGGAGGTCGGATAGGCAGTCGCTCCATGTAAAATACTGGTATTTGTATTCAGCTGCATCCGGTTTGAGTGGAAGTCAACCCTAACATAGTTGAGTTGGGAAAAGACTAGGCAGATGATGACGTAGACGACGACTGAGGTACTAATAAAAAAGAATTATCAAAATCGGACTACTCTGTAAAAAGATGCGTGGTCATACTTAAAAAAAAAATAAAAAAAGGTTCTCAAGTCGACGCGTATATTTTTTTAAATTTTTTTCGTCGGTTAATAAACCTCTTAATTTCGATTTTTATGCTATGCTACTAAAACATATTCAAAATCCAAGCAACATCAATAAAACAAACGTTAAACACTTAACTTATCACCACAAATGGGCTAAGTGTTCCCAAATAAAGTGCCACGAAATAATAAATCATTTCAGAACGACAAGAAAATTACGTCTGCCGCTCATAATATATTATGCTATAATTAAATAGGCGTTAATAATTTCAATGTGACTACACTTGTAATATGAAGCGTACAGGGGAATAAATCAAGCGCGCCTGTTGGGAGAAAAGAACAAAAAATATTAAAAAAAAACGACGCCACCGACTACCGACGTGTCGAAAATATTAACTTGAACATTTGAATTCTTTATGATCAGTAAAAAGAAAGATTTGAATCGCAAATGTGTTCGCATTTTAATCAAACAAGCAGTGAAATGGTCGCAGATTTTGTCTTTATTATATTTAAATATTTTACAATGTTTCACGCTTTGCTTACACTGGAAGGGAGGTTCAAAACGGTGATTGGGAAATTGCAGGCGAAGGTTATTTATTGATATTTGAACACATTATTTACCCAATGATTTTACTTGAAAAAATAAATGAAAAACGTATTTACGTTTATTCAGCAACTTCAAACAGAATATTCCAAATCGACTTAGAAAAATGTATTCAAAGTATTTATTTAGTATTAAAGGGGCTTACGTTAAGTTCCACCGATACAAACAAGCCCAACCAACGAGATTCTTGTAAGAAATACAATTTAACTTCCTCGTGAACACAAAATGTTTCATTTGAAAGCATTTCCTGAAGGATTGTAACAAATCGAATCTCACGCTGGCTCAATCCTTTATTTCATCGCCTCCCTTTAATGCGAAGAAAAGATTATTAATCGAAAATTTTCCATCTTAGTAGAAGTGTTTAGGAGCATCCCTTTGGATTTGTCAAAGGCGAGGATTTTGTTTCTAAATTGTTTTGTTTTGTTTGTTGTTCTATGTTGTGATTGACGCACCGTCAGCTAAGTGGGAATTTACACTAGGTTGATTGTCGCCGTGCTGTTGGTCGCTTATGAGGGTTTTATACAGGTGACTATAGCCGCGCGATTTTCGCCGAACGGCAAAAATATACTGTCTAAATGACAATTCGGCTAAGCCGCAGGTGACTAATATCGCAAGTTCCATTAGGGAGGATGTCTAATAGCTTTGTGTTGCTGAATGGATTTAATATAGCCTCAATAATTGGCAATTTTAAAACTTTTTTGGTTTCTGGGAAATGCGTCATACCTTTTCATGTTTGTAACAAAATAATTATTATAGTGGTGTCATATTTTCATCTGCGCAATTTAAATCTATTAATATGTATTGACCGTGTAAAGCGTATCAATTAATTAAATAAACACAATCATATTAATGACAAACAACCATATTTTATAACTAACCCTTCCTGATGGTATGTCCAATGCAATAATTTGCGGTTTTAATGACATACTCACCTGAAATAAATAAAATATAAAGCTTTTTATAAATATTATTTTTTTATGATATTATGCTGGCTTTGTTGACATCGAAAGCGATAGGCTTGATCAGCTTTCGATTCTCGCTAACAACAAACATTTCTTGAAGATCATCTTTCAGGCAACTCCTTTTTACGTCATGGAAATAAGTTTAAAATACCTAGTTTATAACACACCTCTAAGGGCTGATTTTTCCAACGCCATATAATTTTATCCGAGGAATAATTTTGAATATTTGACGGTTCTTCCATACAGAATCTGTCAGACGTTAATTTTATTCCACGAATAAGAATTATCTGTCGATTGAAAAATCAGCCCTAAATTGACAACGACCACATAGTATTCAGTCAATTCAGATTACAGAGAACAAATATAGAGGAATGAAGCTAATACAAATGGGCAAACAAAACGGACTGCCCAAGGGCCCTATTCAGTTACAAACACGTAAAATCAAACACGATAATTTAGATGAACGAGTTATTCTGACAGCGGGCCTATTTTACAAAGAGTTATGAACGTACAACACTGCTTATGCCCCGCTTTTGGGTATACCCTGAGGATTCGGCGTGAAGATTGTAGGTATTATTTCATTTCTGCGTTGTGATATTGTTTTGGAAACCATGATGGAGTTTCTAAGTTCGTAATTAGTGTATCTAGGAAATGTAGTTTATAATAAAATCGACTGTAAACTTTTACAAATAACCCTTTAAATTAATACTCGTAAACAAAAATCTTATTCATCATCATATTCAGCCTAAAATGTTCCCACTGTTGGGACACAGGCCTCCTCCCTGTGAGAGGAAGTGGGCTAAAATCAACCACGCGGGCCCAGTACATGTTGGCGGATGTCACATATCATTGAATTTTTGGTTCTAGGACATGCCGGTTTCCTCACGATGTTTTCCTTCACCATTTTGAGAGCAGTGGTGATGAATTAATTTACAAAAAGTAAAGTGCCGTCTTGGGTTCGAACCCACGACCTACAACATCTCGTAAGTCCCGGCCGTTACTACTTGGCCACCACTGCTTTTTATATCAATCACGTTTACAGTACATAATAAATTGCCAAACCACCCAAACTATTCACGAAATGTTTTCATTCCCAAATCCACACAAGTTAAACTAATCATACGTTACCCAAATCCCAGTTATAACTAAAAACTATTGGTTCGCAGGTAAACAGCGCCGCACTCGTTACGCGGGATACCTACGCAAGAGGTATTTCTCAACTCAAATAACTGAATACCGGGGGCATGTTATATTTCGCAATTCCCCACAACGGCCAAACTACGTAATAATATTGTGCTCGGGCCGCATTCGGGGTAGAATCATCGATAGTCATTATCGGAAAAGCGGGTTTAAGAGCCGTCCCAGCCCCGGCGGGACCTTTACGGAGGTCTCATCCCGGCGCGTTCGATAACTATGCTAATGTTATTTGCGCCAGTGGGTTTGAAAACGACGGCATCCACTAACTTGGCATTCCCAAGAACACAGGGCTCCCTAAAGGTAAGGTTTCAGAATGAAACATCTTACTTTACGACCCGTAATACCATATTGTGAAAAGATTTGCTATTTACCCAACGTACCGGGGCGCCTTGCGGCCATATTAGCAATAGTTACCGATCGCTACGACTAATCCACGGACGTAAGTTCTGATAGCATCGCTTAGTGTCCCAAGGCGAGTAACATAATGGCTCATTTACATTATACGTTGTCCCGCATGTGTTAGATTTCGTTAACGACTTTCATGAGTGTGGGAATCGCTTGCTATATTCAGAGAAGTACGGCAGCATTATAATTTAAAATATTCCATCGCCAGTATTGGCGAACTATGATTCGGTATTTGGTTGTCCCTGGGGAGTAAACAAGGTAAGATGGACGTGTCTGTATCAGCTCTATTAAGTGGGTACTGGAGTTTTGGCGAATGCAGAAATCTGTTTGGGATTGGTTAAACGAGCGGTCGTTTACATAAGTCATTTGTACACGGAGGTGTAATCGCGGTGGGCGTTTAAGCGCATAATGTAAATGAGCCATTACACTGGCGTGCACATGCAATTGAAGGCATCGACACAAATGAAGCACGCTTAATGACATGCACGTGGCGGGGACACCTGAAGCTGCGGCCGACAACATCGCTTACGTAATACATTACGTGTTGCATGACAATGTCCTTAAGTTATTCCTACTTATACTATATATATTATGATACATTAATTATGGCCACTGATGATTTATCTAGTGTACAATTATTTGGGATTGATGTGAAATCGTCAAAATGTAAAAAAATAACTATAGTTTGCAAAAACGATAAAGGGTTAGAATTTGAAACATTTCCGCAGTTTTAAACGACTTTCAAATCTCTGTAACCCGAACAAAGTAAATCCTGGGCAGCAATAAAACACGAACATTAACCGTATCAGGAACAATAGTAATCAATTTAAATGTATCAAAGCGAAACAATAAAACAGTTCAGCTTGCCTAAGCATTGTGTGTGGAATAATAAAAGAGAGGCCATCTGTACCGTTTATGTCCCACGTACGGAGCACTATTCAGTAGATCGAAAAAGTTTTCCAATAGCTGAGTCTGATGATAGAAAATAGTTGGCTACGGGAACCTGGGATGTTAGTTTTATTGTAGTCACCACTCTTGGGCCATTGAGTGTGCGCCGGACTGATATTGCAGTAATTATTTTATCTGTGGTAGCTGTTGAAAGTTGAGTGCGCTAGGAGATAGTTAATGATAGTTATAACTTGCCTGTGTACGTGTTGCGTTATTTTCACCTGTGACAAATGCTTGCAGTGTGCTCAGAATGCATAATGATTAACGCTAAAATAACCCGTGAAATTCAAATTTTCACACGTTTTTTGCAATTTGCAGGTCAATGTCAGGTTTTATGTTGATTAAAATATGATTCGCGACCGTAACAAATATGGCTTTACAAATTGAATAAGTACTATGTATCCAATCCAACCCCTTAAAAAAAACATATTCTTTCTGAACACAACAAGTTCATATTATTATTATCAAATCAGAGAGATGTACTGATGTTTTTTTTATTATTATTGGAATTCTCCAGATCAATATTTGTTATGGCCGCGAATCATATTTAGATCAACATAAAACCATAGGGGCAATTCGCGTCATTTTAAGAGCGTTCTCAGTCTGATCTCAGTCTTATTCATTTTTGAAAAGTTTTTGACATTGATTGTCGCTGCCGCTGAGATGAAATTGCGACTAGATTTGAACGTTTTTATAACGGGAATCGTCTTTCTGATACTGCAAATTGCAAAATACGTAAGAAAATTGGAATTTCGCGGGCTGCCCTGACGCTTTCGCCTTAATTCAATACCTTCGATCTTGGGTAGAATCGTAAGTTCGCTCTATAATTGATGATTGTAATAAGTACCTAATTAGTGAACAGTTGAACACCTATTTACTTTTACAACACCCAGGAGTGCTTATCTTGTTACAAGTTTGGGTCTTACGTCCTTTGTACTACATACACGTTTTTCTTGCTGTGAAAAACTACGGTTTATTCGCCGTGTGTAGGCACGATGGTCAGTGTTGTATGATTCACTATGGACGCTTATTGACTGACTGTTTTTTCTACGGCGCGATTTATATGCCGTGCGTGTACAAAGGGAATTAGTCTTATTTGGGGAGACTTATTAGTAAGTAATAAGTTTGATATTAAGTAGGTATACGTAGTTAAAACCACAGGGAATGTGAATTTGGCTATCATCATCATCATCATTTCAGCTGAAAGTCGTCCACTGCTGGACAAAGGCCTCCCCCAAGCACCTCCAATTCGACCGGTTCTGTGCTTCTCGCACCCAACGGGGTCTTGCGGCCTTCGCAAGGTCGTCAGACCACCTTGTGGTAGGTACGCTTTCCAACGCAACGTCACGTAAAAATTAATAATATGTGACATCCCTAAAGATTGAGAACCTAATCTATAATTAGATGAATACAAAATCAGTCTATAATGTTTCTGCTACTGGGACGCACGCCGCCTCTCTTCGAGAGGGTGGGGGCTGTAATCTACCATGCGCGCCCAAGTCGGGTTGGTATTATGTCGCTTGTTTTAGATTTTTTTGCTTCTAGGACATGTCGGTTTCCCCACGATGTTTTCCTTCACCGTTTTGAGAGCAGTAGTGATGAAATTATTTACACAAAGTAAAGCGCCTGTCTGGATTCGAACCCACGACCTACAACTCGTAAGTTACTGGGCCACCACTGCTCTCCATCATCTCTCATCTATTAATTTATATTAGTAGATGAGAGATCAGTTTTATTATTAGTATTCTTCAGTTTTATTATTAGTATTTATTTATAATAATATTAAATATGAAGAGTTTGTTTGTTTGTTTGAACGCGCTAACCTCTGAAAGTACCAGTCGGATTTGAATTTTTTTTTGCATTTGATATCCCATTTCTTGAGGAAGGTTAAAAACTACCTAACATCACGCTAGGAACCGAGCAAAACTACCAAGCGCGGATAGGCGATGCGATGCGACTGGGTGGGTCGGAGGAACAAGAAATTTCAAGTGGACGAACTCGCGGGCAGAAGGTAGTTATTATTAAATTAAAAGAAAATAAATCCGTTATATTTTTTTAAATCTCATCAGAATATTATTATTAAAGAAGGATGTCATCATTATTCAAAAGCTCTCATTATTTCAGTGTATAGACGCCAGCACATCAAGCTACTACAATCTGTCAAATTTCTTTAATAGATTTTCAACTTTATCGCTAAACTATAATGTTCAAAGTTGATTGGGAAAATTTTACTGTTTCGGATAGCTTGATGTGCTGGCTGTACATAAATATTCAAAGAGCTTTTCATAACATTAAGCTAAACATTTGAAACGGAGAGTTGGAATTGCTCCAGGTTAAATAATGAAAATAGTTTTAGGCTTAGTAACAAGATTCTGTTGGCACGAGGCATCCTTTGTTAAAGGAGCGCTGAAACTGAAAGTCTAAGTTTATTTGGGCACGTTTTTAAGCACAGCATCAGTGTAGCATTAACATAATCAGCCTATAATGTTCCCACTACTGGGACACAGGCCTCTTCTTTGTGAGAGGGAGTGTGGAGTGGGCTGTAATCCACATGTCTTCGAATTATTTGGTTTTAGGACATGACGGTTTCCTCACAATGTTTTCGTTCACCGTTTTGAGAGCACCTTTGTATCACCACTGATACTATTAAATACACAAAGTGCCTACCTAAGTTATAACTCACGAACTAACAATAGTAAATCTGTCCATTTCACATTAACAATAGATTTTTTCAAGTCATGGAAACAAAGCCTTCATCTTTTTAAAATTTTGCCCACTTTTTTATTGGTCAATACAATCAGGGCAAATGCTTTTTATGAAATACACATTTCATTGAATCAAAAATAATTATTAAAGAGCACTACATGATACTAATTACAGTCTTAACAGACTCTGATATTGCATCACTGTCAAAATCATAAACTTGCAAACTGTACCAGTTGCGAAGGGTCAATATATATTTGTAAGAGGTAAGCCGGAATAGATATCACACTAATATTATAAAGGCGAAAGTTTGTGAGTGTGTGACTGTGTGTGTGTGTGTGTGTGCGTGTCTTCTTCACGCTCAAACGGCTGGACCAATTTTGATAAAATTTGGTATGTAGGTAGCTGACACCCTGGATTAACATATAGGCTTTTTATCCCGATATTCCCACGGGATGGAAATTTATGCGGGTGAAACCGTGGGGCATAGCTAGTATGATTATATTATTTGTCTATAGAATACTGACTGTGCCATTTTTCAAAGGGAAGCCGGTAAGAATCGAGTTATATGCAACCTTCGCCACTGAACTGTACTTACCTGGACCTTTTATCATCATTAAACAGTTTGGATAAAATATGAAAGTATAAGGCGCTTAATGAGGCGATGTAGGTACTTCTAAATACCTTGCTTGGTGTCAATTACTCTTTAAACGGAGTTGAGAGGACCAAGCTGCGGTGACAGCCTTATTGGATTACGTTTTTCAAACTTAGGAGAATGAAGTGTGGGTGTTGATGAGTGGTTGATGAGTGAAAACTGATAGGGCGGTTACGGTTTTCTTATCTAGGGTAACAATAATAAAATAAATAAAAGTAAATAAAGCATTTTATTTCTTGCCAATGATTTAGAATAATAAATAGAAAAAATAAACATTGAAAAGTAAAAAAAAAAACATTGAAATATATTATTTTTATTAAAATAAAATAAAATTAGAAAATTAAAATAGATAAAATTAATTCAGAATAAATTAATAAATTTTCCAATTAATAATGAATTAGCATAGTTCAATTGTAAATTATTCAATAAATTTCTACCTATGTGATAAGATTAACATTTTGTGCAAGAACCCCTCCTAGGTGAAGGAAGGCCTCCTCCAGAGATTGCCATGGGCATGCACATGGCAATCTCTGGAGGAGGCCTTCCTTGCTTGCTACTCTTATCCTTATAAGAGTAAGAGTAGTTAAGAATAAGCGAACGTATAAATATCGTGGCGGGATTTTATCGCGCACTGGATTTCCAACTCTTGGTGTTGAGCCGAGAATTGAGAATCCAACAGAGCGCATCCCAGCGCGTCAAAAACCAAATTGTTGGATTTTCAACTCTCGGCGCTGAGCTGTGCGTTGAAAATGCAGTGCGCAAAAAATATTTTTACGTCCGTGCGAACGTCGGCTAAGATTTGTATAAGGTTACAAAAAACGTTATTTTCTGATTTTATGCAATTTTTGATCCTTAAAATTTAGGGCTGCATATTATATAACTATCAACATGATCGATCACCTTTCATGCACGAACTGAAAAAAGGCCCGGCGACCTAAAAATATTGGCCAGTCAGCAACTTTGTAGAGGCCTGCGCGGTAATTGTGTAACACTATCAGTAGCAAAGGCTTTCATTTTGACAGTTCAACAGTATTCATTACGTTATTAAAGTTGTTGAGCAGACAAATTTGTAGAACATAATATGTCAATTTCAAAGCATTTATTTCAAACTAGCTGCGCCCCGCGGTTTCACCCGCGTAAATGTCGATCCCGTGGAAATATTGGGATAAAAAGTAGCCTATATGTTAATCCAGGGTGTCAGCTACCTCAGTGTCAGTTTGAGCGTGAAGAAGTAACAAACACATACCATCCATACACACACCCCCACATACTCACAAACTTTCGCCGTTATAATTTAGTGTGATAGGCACATAAAATGTGCTTTTGAACGTCAACAATTACAATAAAATAGAATTGATTCTAGTCGCCCCTTCCAAATGTAGTTTTCATAGGGAGAAGAATTGGCGAGAAACTCCACCGTTATTCTTATAAAATGTTTGCTTATGAAGAAATGGATAAGCAATATCCTTTAAAATGATTCAGATTGAAATTGATAGTGGGTTACGCAATTGGGGGGCTGGTGCCAGGTTGCTGCGGACGTACATTTTAGTTTCACCACTCGATGAGGCTATTTTTAATTCACCCCTTATCCATCTCTTCTTCGTCGCGTACTTCATTACTGTAGTTCGTGTCCTTAAAATGCCCTTATGGCTTTATGTACGTTATTCTTCCACTTCAGTCGGTTCTCGGCTTCTCTCAGGGCGGTCGTAACAGAGTATCCAGTGAGGGCGGTTGTTTGGTCTGACTAGCGGTAAGGTGATCGGCCGCGAGGTGATTTTCCATCCCTTATCCGTAGACCAAATTTCTTTCAGGTTTTATAAGACAAGGTTGTGCAATGGTACCTACATCTTTTTATGCTCTTATCTTTTTAAACTGAACACTCTGTTCTTTACCTTCAAAACTACCACAAGATGAATACGTCTAATGACAGACCAGCCACTCGTCCGACATTGAATCAACGAGATACCTATATACGATACGTCATGATACACGCAAACTCGTTCCGGGAGAAAAACACTGCTCCCTGCCGATATAACATGCATAAGAATGGAATATTTATCAATGGGGGATTTCAATGGCAAAGATTTTACAAGATTTAGGGGGAATGAGGTAATAGGAAAAGCTTTTTGAATTCAGAAGGAAAAGATCGGAAAAGTTAATTTTAAAAGTTATATTCTCGTCTCCTTCGCCTTTGTTCAGTTATATAGAATTCTATGCCACAAAATAATGTGATACAGGTAAAAACCTCTTAAAGAAAAGGCACCAGCTTTGATCATCACGTCTTGTGTGTTGTTGATTTCAGACAAATAAAATCTGTACGAGGTTTTCCAACATCGAAAATCAGGTCACTCCATGGGTCATTTAGAAAGTTTTCTAACATATAGAGTGCTTACGTCTTGGGTTCATTCACATCTGGGTCACCACAAGAACTTTACTGAGAGATAATTACAGTAATTAACTGTATTCATTGCTATGCTATAAAAAAGAAACTCATTACTTATCTACAATTGGGTGATAAAGTTTCTCAATCCATTTTCCCTAATCTTGATGAGTAAACAAAAAACCAAACCGACCCCTCACTTGATTAGCAAAAATAACTACATTGGTTGAGAAAACATTAGCAGTGTACACCACGTTACCATTTAGATCGGCTTACCCGAATCCGGCTTGTTCGGCACGATGCGCCATGAATACAAAGGATCCTGAGGTTGTGAGGTTGTACTACACATGCCCAGCCTCCCCAGACCTTATGGTTCCGCACTATTGAACCTTAACGTAGGTACCACTTTCCAGAAAAAAGCGGACCTATCAAAAAAACACGCGTTCCAAAAATGATATATTAAATTTATATTGGGTGGAAGTAGTGGGGTGTGCAGCGCGTATCATTCGAATTCGCCTACCAGGAGAGGCGTACCGGCAGTGTGCTATGAATACAAAAGGGCCTGAGGTTTTGTCCTGTTTGTGCTCGGGTGGCAATAGACGCATGTCGCTGGAACCTCTAGGTATTCCGCTATTCCGCACTGTTGGACCGTTTATGTTGCGGTCTGAATTGGTACTGTTGAGGACAACTGTGTTTGGGTTTCGTAAATTAATGTAGTACGGTCAGCAACAAAAGTCGATTAACACTTCAGTTTTTAATCTCAGTTATTGAGCAAAATATTGAGACTGAGATTAAAAAAACTGAAGTGTTAATCGACTTTTGTAGCTGATTGTACCTAGTTAAAATGACTATTGATAAGGCAACAAGTAAAACAAAAATGTATCAGCTATCAATTTATCTATTTTAATTGGTCCCGTTAAGGATCCATTATTGTAAATCTTTTCATTTACAGTAAAACGTAAATCATAACAATAATATTGGTTTCATACAAAGATCATCCCAGACAGGATAGCTAGTAATTCTTGCAAGTCCTAAAATAATAAACAGTATTCAGTGCCTACGTACTGAATACTGTTTATTTTAACTACGATTTCAGGTAACCCGAGTGCCCTTAACTGTACCTATCTGTCAACAAAGACTCATACGGCCGGCTGAACTCAGATATTCTATACCTATTACAGCCTAGGTTTACCAAATATGGTCTGGAGCCTACTTTGTGGTGCGTCCTCAGATACAAACGATTACAAACCTTAAGTCTACAAGACGTTGATATTGTAGCATTGAAAATAGCTTGCAATCCTGTCAAACCAGTTCATTATATGTGCGTGGCTGTTGAGTGATCCCAGTATAAAGGATTATATCAGAGATATATATATTCCTGAAAACTAGAAACAATATTTAGTGCTAATAGAATTTCAGTATCTTTAGTAATATTTAGACTGAGCATTATTAGTGAAATAATTGAACGTTTGGCATATCACGGCCAAATTATTTTCATTCCTTGGCAATTCAAGGAATGAAAATAATTTGGCAGAGCTCGTAGTATTTTTGAAGCAATGTATGGGGGTCATATTCAAAATAATTGTAAGTTGCGGATAGGAAACAGATATGAATATTATTTGATTGTAACAGAAAAATAACAGAAAGGAATTATTAGGGCAAGTTTAAATAGCACACGTTTATAACAGGCTACGAGTGCGAAGTCGGTGTGGGTCGCTAGGTGTACATAATGAAATAACATTTTGGTGATCGTATTTTAGTTGGTATAATTGCCATAAATTCATCATCATCATTGCCATAATGCCTTATCTCCGAAACTACCGAGCCTAAAATTTTGATATTAATATTAAGGCAAAAGGATTCTAATGATTAGAATTATGTATAGCCATATTTGTTACGGTCGTGAATCATATTTTAATCAACATACAACTTTACACTGACCTGTAAATTGCAAAAAACCTGAGTCAATTTGAATTTTGGCGGGCTACCTTGGCGCATCCCCCTTAACTGATACTGAGACGGCCGACGAGTGGCTGGGTACGCCTCGGCGAGGCTGCGCGGTTAGTATAAAAGGCTCAAGCAGTGAGGACTGAGGATACGCAGTAAAACATGCACACACAGACAATACATGGCACAGCAATGCAATACATGGCACAATATACGCAAACTTTACATACTTCAAATAAATTTAAGTAAGTAAAAAAAAAATGTTTTGGCTAACCTGCGGTGCACTAAGTACCTATTAATATTTTATTTTCATTAATTCATACATGAGACAATGTGAATAACGCCTAATCATTCATATCTGTTACGTAACGGAAAAAAGTGACAGATAAAATAACGTATATGAATTAATTGCACGTGTCTATCCTACAAATCTATTTATTTCCACACCAATTCACATGATTATACGAATATTTTATAGTTATAACAAATATCACAATACAGCCCTTTCCTAGTATGAGTAATAAAACAGTAAGTACTTACCGCTACTGTAAACGACTCACATTGAATATTTACTTTTAAAAGTCTAATTTTCTTCGACCACGAAACGAGCTGAAAAACTATATTGAACAAAATGGCAAAGCGTTTATTCTTACGCGTCGTGTAGTAACAGCTAGTGAACTAATTTTGCCAGTATTTCAAATTTCTTTATTGCCATGGAAATAATGTTAAAATAGCATAACAGAGAAGAATAACAGATATGTGCAAAATCAGGACACTCATTAATAAATTAAATTTGGAGTACACTAAATAGTATTTTATATTTTGTTTATTATAGTGTTGAAAGTTTAAACAATATTCTCTGAATATATTTTTTTTTTTACTTTTTTTGAATGGTTAATAATTAAATTATTTTTTTTAGTTTACCGTTAAAGACGTGGACATAGAATACTTGTATGAAACGGATCCTACGCAATGTCTGGTTTAATTTTTTTAAATGAATTGTTTAGGTTTACCAAATGTTTCGTTGTTTTTTATTAAGCTCAAATAAATATTTTATCTGTTTGTTTATGAAATTCTAGTCAGTTGCATCTCGTTATGAAAATAATTGGGTTGGACATTAAAACAGTAGTAAATATACAATTATTTTGAATATGACCCATGGAATAGCTGACATTTCTCAATTATGTAGCAGAGCAATGATTGGTTCTGGTCGATATGGTAGAATCGTGATGTTAGGTTTAAGAAACGTGTAATGTAAAACAAGGCACACTATTACATTGTTACTTATTATAAAGGCTTTCACATAACAACACGTGCTATAATTTCATAAAGCTTCAAAATTGACGATACAGGTGCCAAATCTGTGGTCTTCATCATCAGTTCCACTTCACCAAATGGTGCTTTCCGAGAGCAAATGCACAAGTTACTATAAAAAATACCGAAATCGCTATAGCTTTGCCTATAAAATGCAAGCATGTCACCGCGTTTTCTGTCACAAGGCGTGTCCTTTCGCGTTACTTAAACCGTGTTACGGACACAAATGTTTTCAGATTTTTTGTCTATGTCGTGCAGTGCGACTGGTGTGTAGTGCCCTGAAGGCCAATTCCCGTGTTTGAAAACGTTCAAAATTTAGTCGCAATCTTATCTCAGCGAAAATCAATGTCAAAAACTTTTAGGAAAATGTAGGGAAATAAAATGGTATTTTTGATAAACCGAGACTGAGATCAGACTTTGAACGTTCTTAAAAATTATGTAGGTGCCATTTTACATTTCGATTACTGAACTAAAACTATAAATAAAATAGGAGCATAATTTGTCATCATCAATCATCGTCATTCAGCCGAAAGACGTTCACGGCTGGACATAGGCCGTCTGCAAGCGTCACCACGACGACTAGTTCTGAGCATCCCGCATCCAACGGATCCCCGCGTCCTTCGCGTCCTCAGCAGTCTATCGTGTAGAGACATACCTAAATAATGTCCCTCAAATTGATTTAAATCTATTATATCGCACAAATTGATGACACAATCTACACTTCAGTACCCAGAGCTGTCGTTAGAGGAGTAATTAGACATTATATGCATAACCAGGTTTAATTGCACGTAATATAACCTGTAATAGACAATTTGAACATGTGGAGCAATCGGACACAGGTCACTGAGTAACATTAATAATGGAGTAATTACGGTAAAGTTAAAGTAGCTAATAGCTAATTGTGTCTTGCACAAACAGAACATATTAATTATTTTTAAAACAGATAACAGACCCATCTGAGACCGAATGCAGTGCCTGTCCAGAACATTACCCACTATATGGAGTGTCCTCACTGTCCATACGCTTGCACCTTTGTGGACTTACAGGTGTAGGTAAGTCCACAAAGACAAGACAAGTATTGTTTGTGAATACAGGTGTATTCACAAACAATACTTGTCTAAGTAAAGTAGCGAAGTAAGGCATTTCTCAATGCGTTCCATATGACAAGCCTTTAAATTCATAAATATTAAGGGACGTATACTGCCGATCGCCACTCAAGGTATTGTCTATCCGAGTCAGCGGGATTGTCCGAAAGGGTTACCGCTGGCCCGGAACATAAAGGGCTAAGGAAGGAACACGGGTGGGTTTTAGTCAGTAAGAGTCTGATACTCCCTTCCGCTCCACCCAGAGCGGGAGGGGTCATTTGATGATTTCCCATCCGCAAAAAAAAAGGTATTATCTATGAATAGGTTTTTGGAACCCTGTGCGTCCGCGTGCACTGTGAGACCTCGCAGTAATGTTTGTGAATACGGGTATTGATGGATTAACGTGGCCAACTACTGGGCCCAAGTAATTTGAAAATACCATTGAGACGAAAAGAAGAAGAATATTGGTCCCACTTTTTCGAATAAACAAAATTAAAAGTAACAATTACTCTAACTTTTGAACAAATCTTGTATTTAGAACCTAGAACATAGGTATATACAGTCAAAAAGCCCGCTTAGTATGGCACCTATTACATAAGTATCCATTTTGAGAGCCATATTTCCGATAGGGTTCTGCTAAAGGCTGAGTTGATTAGCTTCATAAAAGCGGCAAATTTTCTACATAGCAGCGAAAGGACTCGGAAAGGTCCCTGTGACCTATAAAGCTAGATTTTAGAGCTAGATTCCATCCACAATATGCGCTGACGACCTGCTAAGGCCTTTTGTGGATTCGTGGAAAACTACCTAAACTCTGCTTTTAAATTGCTAGACAAAATGACAGTTAATACGAGTATACATAAACCAAATACTGTCATGTTGACAAAAAAAAAGGTCGATCGTAGCTGTAATTTTAGTCTAGCAAATTAAAAATCAGTGCCCATGTGAATACTCAAGTACCGAGTAAAAGAGTATTACCTTTCCTCTTAACTGTGAGAATTTATATGTTTATAAATTTTAGCATTATGTATTTATTTTATATATTTAGTGTTTTTTTTACGTTGACTGCCAGACAACAGACACAATAGCAAATCTATTGTTGGCGGACACCGTGTGACCGCAGTGGCAGTCAATGACATAAGACGTCACAAATCAAATTCTTTTCTTCTTGTTCTCTATTGTCTACATTTCTTTTTCATTTCTCCTTACGCAGGTCTGCTGGAAGAAATTTCTTAAGAAATAAGCAGTACCTTTGTACTCAATACTAATACTTATGTCGTACCTGTATCCTTTTTCTGTGTGTACTTAAATAAATAAATACTTTCTATTGAAAGTTGCTTGTTTTACGGAGCTTTTTTAAAGGACCTAAGTATTATAATATTCTCTTGGGTGTAAGAAAAGGTTAAAAGTCCTATTGACAATTATTGTTTGCCTTGTTTTGCATTTTACAGAAATATTTTTATTTATTGGCAGAAACTGTGCCTCCTTATCAAAAAGTCCTAAAAGCAAGTAATATGTATGATGATATTTTTCGGAAAACGATAAAATGCAGCCAGAATTTAGAGAGATTTTCAATCAACCAAAAATCAAATACAGATTAGGCTGAGAATCAGCACTTTTCGAACGTCAAAATTACATCAGACAGTCCACCAAAATGCCCTCCCTTCACCACTCCCTAGTGCTTTCACTGGGAAGAAAAAGTAGCGTAACAAACTCCCCAGCAGCGAGTAGGTACGTAATTCTTATCACATCATTCTTACATTTCTTAGACAGTTTATTTCTTAACTCGGCCTGTACCATGAACGACCCTTCTTAAACAACATAGCTAACCGTAATAACTTTGTTTTACTCATAAGGAAACAAAAACAAACGTAACATCGAACGGACCTCATCAGGAAACTTCCACCATAACACTGTTCACAATCTGCAGGTACAAAACGCAAAAATACGTAAACCTTTCACGACTTGGGCGGGCATTACTACGTATGTATCACAGTATACCACAGTGGCCACACTGTGGTATACTGTAAACACACGTTTTTCTTGACGTTGAAAACTACGTTTGATACGCCGTGTGTACCTATGCACGGTCGTCAGTGTTGTATGGATCACTATGGAAGCTTGTTGAAGGACACGTTTTTTCTACGTGCGGTGTACGCGCCGTACCGTAAGGACCTTTGTACACGGGACGGTTTCTTTACGGTATGGCGTATAAACCGCGCCGTACAAAGGGTCTTACAGTGTTTCAATGCCCATACATTTGACACGACCTGAGAAATTACCAATTTATTTACATTTAGTAACCGTTAGTTTCGAACTACAATATGGTAGTTCAGGACATAAGCTTCACCCACTTACACCCCCGAACCTCCGCACGATTGCGCTGCAAAAACGCTCCCATTGAATCATGTAAGTACACTGTGACTGTATAATACGTAACATGTGCCTACGTCCCACGTGGGGCGGCGATAAAGGCGATAAACGGCCTCCTTTCTTGCACTTTCAAAACATCCAGCCGTAAAGCCGAAAAAAAAAACAACAACATTCAACCTCTTTGGAACTTTTTCGTCTTTATGTGTCGGTGTAAAGGTTGATTTTTGCATGTTTTTGTGGGTGTACCTGCAAGACTATTAAGCTGTGTCACAGCTTGGTGGAGACTCACTAGCGGAAAATTAAGTGAAAGTAGGTTTGTGATTTATTTGATGTTAATATTTTATTAGTTTTCCTTGTATCTAGTCAAATTTGGAATGGAAACTGTCTTACCTAATCACAAATTACGTCAAATTATGTCACAAACCATGATCCACCTCCTATCCTGCCCTCTGTGTCCCAAAACATGCAGTCAAAGTGACCTCTGCGCTGCCACCGACAACGCCGTGGAAGTGGCAAAGTTTTGGGAAAACAAGATTTAAAATACAGTCGTGCCAGCGACACGAAGAAGAAGAAGACAAATTACTCAGTGATCTAGCTAGTAGAGCATCGATTCACCGAACAATTTTTTGAACATATTCCATGTAATAATTCATACTTTGTAAGTCCCTCATGTACTACGAAACCTTTACGTAGGTACCAAAATAAATTATTATTATCATTCAGTCGAGTCGATTTGAAATTGTATTTAATCATTTTAATAGGTATCCAATCGTGCTTTGAAATAATTATACTAAGTAATTAACCCAATTTTAGTAATCCTAAACAATTAATTTTAAAAACCTTGTTTTTCACAATACTGTCATTTCAAAGTTGCGTGGAAATTAGAGTTAACATCGAGATGATTTTAAAAAAAATATCATTAGCTAGTCATTATTTTTATTTTACACCTAATTCTTATAAATTACCTGAAAATTCACATTTACGATTGGCTATTTTGCTTACGACCCTCTTTTTGTCTCTATTACAATGATCGCTACGTTCCATTCGCATCTTCTTATGTCCTCATTATTATAACTATAATAATAAATAATATTTTTACCCGCAGGGCAGCATGTGGCGAGCTGTTGGGCAGTAGCGACCCCACGGACCCTATCTCCCGGGAGAAGTCTTGTTCCTCACCTCTGGCTTGCCTTTATTGGCCGGCTGGAGTGAACAATGACGAGGAACAGAGCTCCCACCTCATTCTTGCCTTTATTGGCCGGCTTGAGTGGAGATTCGCAAGAGCAAACGTGCTCGGAGGAAGGAAGTATTCCAGTAAGATGCTGGTAGGGATCTTGACCGTACTTCCGGGATTGTCCTGATAGCCGTGGAATACCTCTCCACTCCTCATAAGCACCTCAGGACGTGTTGCCCCCTTGTCGCTACGTCACTATGTGCTAGCGGCCGTTTTCGGGGGCCCATTATTGAGTGTGCAAGTCACCCCCTGCTATTTTATCTGTGTATATATAAAACATTGATCAGGCAGGGGTTATAGTTTTACCATAGTTCCTGGAAACCGGTCCACTTTAGCCACCCAAACCAATAGTCCAACTTTTTATTGTTCCATATCCTGCATAGTCCTACACCAACCGGGGGTTGTCCTTGGGTGCACTTGCATAGTGCATACAGGGATAATCGTCGGTTGGTGCCTCATTTCATTGAAAATCTCTAACGGGCCTCTGCGAGTTGGCTTCGGCCCCTCGTACGCCTTCCAAAGGACCGGGACCCCATGGTCCCGAGATATGTTAAAATAATATTTTTAATAGGTATATAATTTTTTTGACTTGAGCTATGTAAAGAATTCCCTGGCTCCTGCGCTAGTATTATCTAACTGTATTACAGGAGCCAGTTTTCCCCCTTAAATATAAATGACAGGTTATATAAGGAGATAACAAATAAAATCGGCCAAGAGCGAGTTGGACTCGCACACGAAGGGCAAAACGCTGAAAAAAGACGTTTCTTGTGTCCTTTAATTTTTTACTAACTTTATTTTATTTTTATTGTTTGTTGTTATAGCGTCAATAGAAATACACACTCTGTGAAAATTTTAACTGTATACCTATTACGGTTCATGAGATTACAGCCCGTTGACAGTCAGACGGACGGATGGGCGGACGGACAGCGGATGCTAAGTAATGGAGTTCCGTTGGCACCCTTTGGGTATGAACCCAATTTTTTTTTAAATACAATATGAAATAGAAAAAAAGAAAAAACATGTAACGTGTATGCAGTATTAGGTGGAGGGGCCCGTGGCTAAATAATTACAGTCACACAGGTCGATCGCTCAGGGTAAGCTACTCTTGTCGCGGTTGGTCTGTGGATGGGTGACCGTCTTTATATACCGTGACCCCTCCGTGCCTCGGAAAGCACGTTAAGCCGTTGGTCCCGGCTATCATTCATGGATCTTTGATCGTTACGGGTAGCCAGAAGCCCGAAAGTCTGGCAACCAGTGTCACCAAGGGTATCGTATTACCCAGTAACTGGGTTGTGCGAGGTCAGATAGGCAGTCGGTCCATGTAAAATACTGGTATTCAGCTGCATCCGGTTAGACTGGAAGCTGACCCCAACATACTTGGGAAAAGGCTAGGCAGATGATGATGATGTACAGTATTACGCATACAGTGTAGTATTACTGTCAGTTACTATCTTAAACCGTCAGTTTTCGGTATCCTAAACATCCATCATTTCTTACTTTTAGCTATAAATACATACAGACGCGGGACCAGCTATCAACGGTACAAGGACCCCGACAAGAGAGTCATTTGTCTTTCTTTACCCTAATATGTGATGAAAATTTATAGTAGTCACTGGACCGAACTTCTATAGGTTGTGACTGTTCAAAATTTATGATTAAGTTCCTTAAACCCCACAACTGGATTCAAATTTACCTGGATTCGTGTTTTAGAACTCAATTATAACTTTCATATTCAGTTGCGAAATCAATGTAGACCAAAATAAAATAATAGAAAATAATTCGACTCCCTAAAGGACTTGCTAATTAACTTTATTCGTAGAAGGTGAAAAAGTGTAATCAAAGTATTATGAAAACAGTGTGCGTTTGATGTTTTAATTAAGAAACCCGTAATGTGAAAATATTTATATTTGAACACATAGAACATTTTTTGCCCGAACCTGTCGTTGTGAACAAGGCTTTGAAGTTTCGAATAACAACAGACCAAGGTGAGAATTTTCGTGTTTTTTGAAAATTTCGTTACGAATTCAGGAATGTAAAATGTATTTGTTATGGCTTTCAGCTTTTTGAAATCTTGTCAGTGAAAATAAATATTTTTCTAAAAAGTATTTAGTCAAAGCGTAGATCCACTATGAGATTTATTAAAGTAAACCAATTTAAACCTATTAATAAATTATCTATCTAAGCGGCTTTCTGGGCAAAGTGTCAACTAAAGCGACATGTTTGCCCGGATAAGGATGAATTTGGTTAATAAAAAGCAAACAAAAGCGCTGGTGGCAGTGTTCTGTATCTGTTTGCTGATGCTCGTCGTTAACAATTAGCTATTTTGTGTACTTGTCCACACTTGCCACTCTAGCCCAACAACGAGGGTGCTACAAAGATACGTTGTTACTAGATGTGAACTTTGCATCACGCCTTCAAGAATGTTTGCAGACCGGTTTGCAAACATCAAGCTACCCGAAACTGTCAAATGTTCCTAATTAACTTTGAACCTTACGCTTTAGCGATAAAGTTGAAAATCGATTAAAGAAATTTGACAGATTGTATTAGCTTGATAAGCTGGCGTCCGTACCTTGAAGAATTCACCTACATAATTAAGAATTTGATAAAACCCTTTAGGTAACCCTGCAGTTGTGGTCCAGTGAGCCCCGACTTATAAGTCATAAATCGTGTAGTTCCTCTGTGTAATATAGGTGTATTTCATCACTACTGCTCACAAAACGGTGACGGAAAACATCGTATGGCACCGACATGTTCTAGAATCAAACATTCTAAGACATGTGACATCCACCGGCACACACTGGTGGATTGTAGCCCACTCCCTCTCAAAGAGAGGAGGCCTGGGTCCCAGCAGTGGGGATGTTATAGGCTGATTATGTTATGTAGGTAACCATCATCTGCCTAGCCTTTTCCCAATTATGTTGGGATCGGCTTCCAGTCTAACCGGATGCAGCTGAATACCAGTATTTTACATGGAGCGACTGCCTATTTAACCTCCACAACCCAGTTACTGGGTAATACGATACTCCTTGGTAAGACTGGTTATCACTTTGTCAGACCCGTAAGGACTGTCAAAGATCCACGAATGAAAGCCGGGACCAACAGCTTAACGTGCCTTCCGAGGCACGGAGGGGTCACGGTATGTGAAGATGGTCACCCATCCATAGACCAACCGCGGCAAGCGTAGCTTAACCTGATCGATCAACCTGTGCGGTTGTTAGTATTTAGCCACCAGCCCCTCCTATGTTAAGTAACCCTAATCTAAAAATTATGATTCATGTTCGCTTCATATTTATGAAAATGGTTAATCTTGGCTAAACGGCTTAAATGTTCGGTCAGTCGAATGGGAAATTATATTATTAAGCATTTTGGATTACGATGTTAGACGGTTCGCTGATAATAACGAGTATTTATTAGCAGACAAGAGGACGCTGTAGGTCATTCTCCTGATACGATTCCTTTACTCTAAACAGAAACCAATAGTTGCCTTTAACGACACGTGCGTTTGGGAAAATATTTATATATTTTTTAACTTAAAATATTATAAATTGAAAACAATTATGAGTATCCACCAACCAGCACTGGGCCCGTGTGGTGGATAACAGGCCACTTCCTCCTACCGAGAGGAGGCCTGTGTCCCAGCAGTGGGAACATTATAGGCTGATTATGATAAGTATGTCCAAGTTATGAAAATTTCAAAAAGATGAACTCACTTCTTGTTTCAAACACAATTGAAGTATAATTCTCTCAGAAGTAAGTGCATTGTATAAGTCCCTATTTATTTATTTAATTTACCATAAGCACAAGTAAAAAAATACTTTACAAAGGCGGATTTAATACCTAATGCACTAGTATCACACATCCTTATCATACCATAATCAGCCTATAATGTTCCCACTGCTGGGACACAGGCCTCCTCTCAATGAGAGGGAGTGGGCCGTAATCCACCACGCGGGCCCAGGTGCGGGTTGGTGGATGTCACATGTCTTCGAATTTTTGGTTCTAGGACATGCCGGTTTCCTCATGATGTTTTCCTTCACCGTTTTGAGAGCAATGGTGATGAAATAATTTACACAAAGTAAAGCGCCTGTCTGGGTTCGAACCTACGACTTACAACTCGTAAGTCGTGTCCGTGATCACTGGCCACCAGACTGCTCACACATCACCATAGTAAATATTAGGTTTGTTTGTGAAGGGAGAAGGTTTTTCAACCGATAGAGCGCCCGCAACGTTCCGGTGACTTTTTGACTTACGGTCATGTTATGAAAATAGGTAATATTTTGCGGTCTGCGGACCGCAAAACATTACCTATTTTCATATATATATATTACATGTATATATATTTCAGCCCCACTTAGAACAATAAGAATTAAAGAGAAGAAGTTCTGACAGATTCTAAAACTTGGCGACAGGCTAAAAGCTTTGTCAGTAACCTGTACTCTAATTGCGTAACACACTATCAATCACAATCTGAATCATTTTGAAGGATATAACACTAATCCATTGCTTCATAAGTTCGAAAAATTAGTCTGCTCAACAACGTAAATAACACAATGAATGTTGAACTGTCAAAATGAAGGCAGTACTGGTTGTGTGTTACGCAATTACCCCGCTGTACCTTCCATAATGATAGCAATTCTATCTATAACTGTCGCTATCTGCTTAAACGGTAATTCGTAGGTACAGTCAACAAAAGAGATAAGTATGCAGCATCGTCGGATATAGTTGAAGTTTTGTAAGAAAACGATGGATGTTCTCGAATAAAATTTTATTTTATTAATAGAAAACAAACAGCTCATTTATCAAATTAAATTTCAGTCGACAACATCCATCCGTTTCTTCATCATCATCATCAAGGCGAAAGATGTCCACTGCTGGACATAGGGCTCCCCCAAGCACCTCCACTTCGACCGGTTCTGTGCTTCTCGCATTCAACGGGTTCCTGCGGCCTTCACAAGGTTGTCGGACCACCTTGTGGGAGGCCTTCCAGCGCTACGTCTTCCGCCACTCCAGAACCTGCCCCCTCATCAAGATCAGAGACGCTACACTCGAAGTCGTGGGCGAGTATGTTTACCTAGGACAAACTGTCCAGTTAGGTACGTCTAACTTTGAGAAAGAGGTCAATCGTCGAATCCGACTCGGCTGGGCAGCGTTCGGGAAGCTACGCAATACGTTCTCGTCCCAAATACCGCAGTATCTCAAGAAAGTCTTTGACCAGTGCGTGTTGCCAGTGATGACTTATGGCACTGAAACGTGGTCGCTCACAATGGGATCCGTTTCTTACTAAACTTCATATATACCCGACGATCCTGCATACTTATCTCTTTTGTTGACTGTATGTAGACATCTAGGATAGCTAGTGGTTGTAAGCGCTACTGTTGAGCGTCAGGTCCTAGGTTTGATTCCCATGTCGGGCAAAGTGTTATTGGATTTTTCCATCTGGAATTTCTCAGTAGCAGCCCCGAGTCTTGATTTATACATGGCAATAGGCTCGCCCCCTATTACATGGGACTTATAAGTCGTATAAGACTACTCGTCGACTTATACTTATACTTGTGGCCGTAGTGAGAATGCGCTCTTTCACCTGTCAGTTTCATACAAAAGAATACTTGTTTGGCGAATTTGATCTTTATTAGCTACTATAGAATTATCGCACAGTGGGTGGGTTTACTATAGGGATGGGTTTACTATAGATACCATTCTGCCTAACCCTTTTGGGGAGTACACTCGTGATGATTGTACAGCTATGTTCATTCTACAACTATCGTTATCTGCCTAAATGGAGATAGGTACGTATCCAGGATAATTCTAGATATTAATCTAGACGATCACTTAACACTCAATGCGAACACATTACGTCCGTAATGAACGGACAATAGAATAGGCTATATCTGGCTTTACCCGGGACATTACACGTAGCTATAGGATTAATTAGACGTCTTTGAATGTGTGTGGGATGTTTCAGGAGTATTTTATGCGTTCACTTAAGGGGACTACAAGACCTTAACGCAAAAAACGCAAGTTTTATAATGCCTAAAAGTATATAATCGCCTACAGTATACAAAATCTGAAAAATATAAATGATGTTCTTCAGGATATATGCTAGTTAGATAGTGTGTTGGAAAAATAATACAACTAATTTGATACTAAAAAAATCATGAAGATACCTCTAAAAACTTTCTTTTCACAATAAAAACCATACTAATATACATAAGATCAATCTGATTTTTGTCAGATTATTCTACAAGCAGCATACTAAAGCACTAGTGTATTAATTTTTTAGTATTTGTAAATAGATCATTGCTCCATAATTTTGCAATAAATTACCAGCGTTGTGTAATCGCGCTTCTCTTTCTTTTCTATGCAGTCCGACAGTGACTACGCTTTAGGTCATGTAGTCCCCTAAATCATCTCGATAATGCTAGTATTTTGCCCGCGGCTTCGCTCTTATGGGGTCGGAAATAAAATTATCCTACAACAACGTACTACTTTTGCTTCTATAATATCAATCATAGTATAATTATATGTATGTATGTAAGTAGATACAGTCACGGGCACTAATATGTCAACACTTGGCAACTTTCAATTGCGTTTTTTTTGTGAAATTACGAATGCAAAGTTGAAATACGACACTTTACATAAAGCTATGGGTTTGAAAATACCATGTTCGTAATAATATAACATTTCATTAAAAAATAAAGGAAAAAATTGCCTTTGAATAAAGCCAAGTAAATACATAGTTATGCTCGTGACTGTACGTGTATTTGTTTGTGTATTGGATTTTGTGTATTTTCTCTTTTACTCTTACACACGCTATCTACATCTCTTTATCTACTCTCCTATCGCAGGTATGCTGGAAGAGAATTCTTTAAAAACAAGCATCACCTTTGTACTTATTTTTCTGTTCTTTTCTTCTTGTCTGTTCATCGTACAGACGCCAGCACATCAAACTACTACAATCTGTCAAATTTCTTTAATAGATTTTCAACTTTATAGCTAAAGCATAAGGTTCAAAGTTGATTGGGAAAATGTGACAGTTTCGGGTAGCTTGATGTGCTGGCGTCTGTATATAAATGGTTAAATAAAAAAATTAAGTACGAATGGAGCAGAAGTTATACAGTATATCGTTGACCGTAGGTTCAATTGAGGTAAGGGACATAATACGATTTTTCAGGAGAGGCCGACAAAGTTTTTTTTCGGACTAAATCGCCTATAACTTTTTTTGTTATTAACCTTTTTCGGATCTGATTTCACACGTAGTCTTGTATTTTAGTGCTCTATCTACCTGTGTAACATTTATTTAAATAAGTTAGCTATTTAAGAAAATAGACGTCCCTTACACCAACGTATTTTGTTAGTAATGTCCCTTACATTAAATTGATCTCTACGTTGGATCCAATCTATAATGAAAAAATAGTGTAAAGGTCTTGTTGAAAAAATGTGTGAAGAATAATTCGTTGATTGGGAAGACTCTTACCTTATTTGAAGTGGATTGGCGGCGGTAATTACACCATTTCAAGTTGCTATATTGCATAGTTTTTCAGATACAATGTTATTATGGGGCTGATTCGAAATTCGAATCCAAAAATCAGTAGGGTAAGGGACATTTTTTTTAAGCTAGAATTTTTTCATATACACCATTCGAAAGAGCGCAAAATTTTGAACAAAACTGTATACTCAACTCATTTTGGGTATTTTGTCCCTTACCTTAATTGAACCTACGGTCGACGATATATCCAGTGAGCAGTCGTTTAGGTAGGTACTCATCAATCTGAGTCAAAATGCATACTAAACTGTCAAGTATTATAATAAAAACAAACTGACGACAAAATTTCGTCCACTTTCCTTCCATGTTCTCTATGATAAATTAAAATGTATTTGTACATGCAACTTCATAAAGAACTTTTTATCTGAAAATATAGGCACTGTTACCGCTGCTAAAACGTTTTTAATATTTACGAGACCATGTTCTTTATACGCCTCTTTTGACTTTGTTTAGATATAAAACCTTTTGAGACTAAAGCAATCTCGAGGTAATAAACCCAATAAACAAAGGTTTATGATTAAAGTTTAAACAAGTTCAATATCAGCCAGAAGTTCGTCGAGTTAAGGCACTTCCAGTTGATCAACATCTTTGTAATAAGATAACATACTGTATAATACCTACGCAATTAATATTTTTGTTTATTTAGGTCACAATCATTTACGCTACGCAACACCGGAGGCAGGCGGGACATGGCTGTAATTGCTAGTTTAAATTGCAATTAACTTAATTTATCAAACTAAATGAAGTTTAATTATTGTTATAATTAAAGTCAAAAGAGATAAGAAAATGAATTTTGTTTAATAGATATCTTTTTGTCTGCTTGTGACGTTTCCAAGAATAAAGAAAAAATATGAATAAAGATGAATAGAATTTTAGTTATTAATTACTAGATGCGCCCCGCGGTTTCATCCACTTAAGTCTCGATCCTGTGTGATTAAAAAAAAACTCAACTCAAAGCATTTATTTCAATTAAACCAATTACAGGCACTTTTGAATTGTCAAGGGGTCGGTCAGTCAGAAAGATGAAGCTAGTTGCCCATTCCAAAGCTTAGGTACTGTACGCACTGGGCTTCACAGCTTAGTACGGCCGTTATCCCAATTGCGTCCAGTGTGGCTAAGTTTAAAACAATGGAGCCTGGTACCTATGATCACCTTAGACCCTACTGAATAGAAACCTAGCCCTACAGCAACTACCTAGCACCCTAACGCCCTACCCTATCATACAAACCACACCAAACGTGAGTTACGTTGGTTTACGTGAGGGAAGTCTGTTACCAAGAGACCTACGGGCACAGACGGAATTTGGGTAGGAAATAGGGTTTGTGTACGTCGTGCAATGTACACAGGAAATGGTTTTCTCACTGCCGATCCCACAGACTCATAGGACCGATGATGGCTAAAGGTGTCTTGGCCACAGTGAGAGGAGTTATGGAAGGTGAATCAAGCTCGATTCCAGCTTGATGACTGATTTATTACAGTAATTAACTTAATTATATACAATTTTAGTGCTCAATACACATTGATACCTATTTACATGTGTGTTGTGTGTGTATTGAGCCGATGAAGCGAAGATCTCAGTAGGTCACTTCTTAGCGCTGACGGTGTGCTTGTATGTGAAACGAATTTTGCTCTGATGCTGACGCTGCTGCGATGCTGTTGCTGGCGCGTGTAACTTCTGTTTGTTCATGGTTGAACAGGTACCTATGGAGAAGAACGGGCAAGAAACTCCATGGGCACTCTTTTAAATCAAAATAATATGGTTACAAAGTCTGGTTTACATCATTCATGTTAAAAATTATGCATGTGATAACGATGCAGAACGTTAAAGGCGTCCGTAATGAAAATACGAAAAAAAATCAATTAAAATATTAAATTAAACTATTAAATTAGATTATCGGGATAAAAATTATTCTATGTCCTAACCTAAATCATGGTCTACCTATGTCATCGAAATCCGAGGCTTGTATTCATGCCAACGACCTTGTGCATTTGGGCGGAGCTAACTTCCCCTCTCCGCGCCACTCCGCCACCCGCATGCAACGCGACGCACGTGGACGTGCGTCGCGTTGCCTAGCAACACGAGGCGCCCCGCACTGAATTCGTGGACGAGTGCGGGGATGATATAAACACGGACTTTAAACGATCGCATTTTTTATTTATTATATTAAAAAATATACATGTTTTTAAAAAGTAACAAAACCAAATCATTTTTGTTTGTATTGCAAAGCAGTAGATATTTTTTTTATGTTCTTTTGATAAAAAATGAAGGAGTAAAATCTTCGATCAAGAATAGTACTAGATGCCCGATAAGCGCTTCAAAAACGGCCCGAAAAATACGAGCACGAATACTTTTGTGCTCTTATTTCAAATTGGTATGGTCCAACCATAGCCACTGTTAAGACGTCAAAATGCCTCAGTGCGCGTTTAAAAGTTGTGTAAATAACCACCGTAACACCAAGATTTTGGAAGGAATATCGTTTTTTCGGTTTTTTATCATTAAATGTTTTTCATAAAATAGTAACACACTTAAATAGTAAAAAAACAATTAGCAAATATTATGATTGTTTGGCCAATGTTTGCGACAACGCGGCCGCCAACTATTCTAACAAACATTGAAGCATTGAAATGTAATTCCAAGAACTACGTCTAGTTCCAAATTCGAGTAAGTACGAAATTGTCAACAAAATGTTTTTAACCTTATTGCTTAGACGTTAAGTTTCATTTTAGAATAAATATTTTTGTACTTATTATAAAAATGACTTTTTATTTTCAAGTGACATTTTAAATTTATTGCTTCGATGACAGAAGGACTTAAATATTAATCATTTGCAATCGTAATTAAACTTTATGACAGTGTGTTAAGGTTTATAATAATCTGAAGTTGTTAATATTATTAAACTTTTTTCTATACTTCGTAGTAAGAAATATAAATGTTTATGTGTGTGCAAACGTGGCCACTTTAGCGACTTATTTTTGTTCCTAATCATTCATCTAGTACTATTATTGATCGAAGAGTAAAATGGTTTCATCTCAACGATTTGGAGGTGATTTGGTGGTTTTTTTTCTTAATAGGTAATATCGATAGAAAAATTATGGCTAAACCAAATTACGATTCATATCATGTAGATTACCAACTATTTTTTCAGATGTAATTTCTCTGTAAGTTCCGGAGAAAAGCTGCTTCATCTGCACGCTGTTTTTAAGCTTTTTTCGAAAGAGTAGCCTTAAGCGTGAAAGCCAACCAATATATCAAAAATAAATTTTCTTTTATATTACTTTATTCATAATATTAGTTTCTTTAAAATAAATATTAATTTAATTCATATTTATGTGGACTGTTAACACAAAGGCTTCTTTATCTAACGCTAATTGGCGTCCCAAAATACATATTGGTTTAATTGTTAGAATAAAAGGGTAACATAATTTTCAATCAACTTAGGTAACCATACAAGTAAAAAATGAATATTAATTAACAAAGCTAAGAACAAACTGTCGTAATTAAAGTTAACATAAAGAAGGAGTGTATGCAAAGTTCATAATCCCATAAGCCTGCAACGAGCTGTGACGTTTGCCACTTTGTCTGCATGTGATTCCGCTTAACAAAGTTGTACCTAAGTAGTTTGTAATATCATTATTCTTCCTCATCATCAAGTCTTTTTAGTACACTCCATAACGTAACTTCAAACAAAACTAATAACAAAACGCCTTTCAAAATTGGTCATGAGCTTCTACTTAGTAAAAATCAGTCACTGACTTACAATGCACAGCCAAAGCGGCAGGGTCTTAGAAGCTCCCAAGCAATTTTGCGCAAGAGCAACTTATATAATGATGGTGAGCATTCAGAAAGGATTTTTTGAAAAGTCATTCCTTGAAGGGTTCAATGGGAGATTTAAGTTTGTTTGGAAAGAAAGGAAGAAATATCGCGGACATACAAACATACATACATACGAGTCGAATACAGAACCTCCTTTTTTGAAGTCGGTTAAAAATACCTTTATTTGCGGTTCGGGAGTTCGTAATTTTGCTGATGGGAAATCCCATTGAGCACACGGCTTATAAGGTGATGAAAACCTTAATATAGAGCCTCTATGCGAAAAAAACAATGTTGCAACTTAAATGTTTACTCATCAAAAACCAATAACTTGACGATGTAGCCTTAATTCCGCCACATTGTCTACCACTAGGTCAATATCATCAGCTATTATAATGCAAATTTAATAACTTAAACTAGGTCCTACAAAGTGACTACAAACTATATACCGTTACTGTTTCGTCAGTCAAACGCGAGTTTATGTGCTCATGTCATAGCAGAATTAATTAAATTTATGTGTACACTAAAGATTACATGGCCGGCCCGTGTTTGCGTGGAGGTTAATGTCACAGAATAGGTACAGAACAGAAGGTACAGAAGGTGTACAACGAATAGGTACACAACAAGCGAAAACACACGCATTCAGACGATGGTTTACGTACAGCGAGTGCAATGGCACTTGCAACAGGAATTCGTTTGACCCCAGCTTCACACGTTGGTCACAACGTTGGCCGAAGCCACTCGTACGACGACGTGTGGATCGAGAAAATTGCATTGGCCAACATTGGGGCTATTGTCTCAGCGTAAGTCACCTGTCCCATAGCCGGTGATTATCGAGAAACGAGTAGAGAGACGACTTGGCGAGCAACGAGCAGCGAGCGCGAGTCTCTGACCGAGTGTTCTGCCCGCCAAGCGAGCGTCACTGAGTGAGTGCTTTCTTAGATAGCTCTTGTCTCTGTGACAAACGAGTACTTGCCGGCGAACAATCAGTGACCAACTATTAATATAGGTATGTCTGTCTTTTACTTACACCGGGCCCAATAACTTTTGTACGTTTCTTGAGCGAGATAATCGTTGATAGTTAGTCGCTTCCTCATCGGCGTTGGGACTGGCGCTTTAGACAGTGTGAGATCTCAGTACGTAGGTACGCGTCAATGTGGGCGTACGCTAGTGTTCATTCATGATATGGAGTCAGCCTTCTGTACCAATCTATTCTGTCACCAATGTTAATCTATTATTAAAATGCATCTGCATCCACGATCGTATTAACCCGCCATTGTTAAGTTAAAATGTTTTGTTGTTTATTTGGCAACCATTTTTATTTGCACTAGTAATATAGATCGGGTTATGTACCTAATGCTTCTCTGCTGGCTTGACGTTTTTGGCGAAGGGATTTTGTTGACGGGAAGTGAAAATACGGATTCAAATTGTTTGATCCTTGTCAATATTATTTTAACTTGTATGCTTTGTATTTTAAGCGTAGGTAGCGTAGCGTGTTTTCAATATTCAATTAATATTCTGAGAACCAAAACGAACACAAGTACAGAAGTTAGGCTAAACATCTCACATATTTTATTTTGTGGAGTTATTACTTTAACGCAAGTAGAAACCGATTCACATAGCAAATTAGTCTTTCAAAACAAAACAATAACAACATAAACAGCAGACGATCGAAAACCTCTTCAAATCGATATCGCTTGAAATCGAATAGAACGTAGAACGCTAACAAAATACAAAGGAGGTTTACATACATTTTTGAACACCGAACCATCTCTTTGATACAGTATCAAGGGTCTTAAAAACCCACTTAGACTGGCTACAAACACCACTTGAACATTATTTAGCTTCAAACGGGGCAATGCCTACTCCTCCATGTTTTCGACTGATGTCTTTTGTTCTAGAAATAGGCTCCCCTGTTTTTTTTTTAATTAGGAGTTTTAAAGTATATATTCGTGTGTAGACGGGAATTCGTGCGGGCACGGCACCAGCAGTGGTTACAGGTGAATAGTGTCACTGGAACTTCTTGCAGTTGCGCTGACAAATCAACTTCGGCTGTGACAGTGTCGTCGCGTTGTGGTTGCGTTGTGGCTGCGACGTTCCCTTATGTTTTCGGTATCGCCCACATGGTTGCCAAATATCGTCTGTGTGAATACCTATATATCGTCGGCTTATTGTAAGAACTCATTAACTGCAAAAAATCACTAAATTAGTGAGTTTTTGCCTTTTGTAGAATGTGTCAAAAGAAGTCCATATATTAGTCCTATAGATAAAACGTATTTATTGATTTTTTGCAGTAAATGAGTTCTTGCAACAAGGCGATGATATAGACTATTCATTTTCATCCAAATTAGCGCCCGTTTACTTGGTGGTGTGGTTGTGGTACGTGTGATTTGCGTACCTATAATAAAAGTGCGCAGTGCTGCACCCCCCGCCCCCCTATCTCAAGTTAAACAAATATAAACTTTATTTCAATGACAATTAAGTTGTTTGCAGAGTGACTAGCACTATTTAAAAAGGTTATAAAAATGTTTGAAGTTGTAGTCAAAATATGAAGCTTGGCCGTTTCGTTACTACAAGAACTATTGTATAACAGAAAAGTAATGAACAGTGAATAAATTTTTCACCTTACGCCCATGTGATGGTAGCGAAACGGCCAAGCCACATATTTTGACTAAGGTGTAGAGTTTGTGAAGTTAGGGCGTGTGGAGTTAGAAGCTTGGCTCTACATGAGATCTGAAAACTTTTTGGCAGTGCGAGCCATATGTGGTCTCGTCTTGGCAACATTTTACATGAAAACGTTTTTGGTGGGATTTCACATCTTTTTGAAAGTTGCTTATGATTTTTTTTTTGGGGGCTTCTTTTCTAAAAATCCTGAAATATGTATATTATTATTTATTACAAAGAGTCTCTATATCAATTTTCAGAACTCTAGCATCAAAATTTGCGGAAGTCTCGTACAAACTTCCATCCCCTAGTTTAAGGGTTTGAAGGGTAAAAGTTCCAAGTTTTAGAGTTTTTTTGTTGTTTGTGTACTATTACTAGCCTACATACCAAATTTCAGCTTTCTAGGACTTCAGGAAGAACCTTAGAATATTGATGATCATCAGTGAGTCAGTGAGTCTGTGAATCAGTGAGTCAGTGACGAAATCGGGGTATTTTAGATATCAATAAAATCTAAAGTATAAGAGCTATGCAATTGAAACTTTATAGGTTTAATAAGTCAACCACTGACATCATATCCCGAAAATTTTGTTTATCTGGTATAATCCAAAGCCAAGTTAAGAAGGTTCAAAAATACGACGAAGTGCTTCGAGAAAAGGTAGGTAGTGCCCTTGCGCTTCACTTGGCTCGTCTTGGCGGGGGCACTCCCGTGCCCCCAGATAAAATAACAAAATGTAGCGAAAATCCTTCCTTATGCTTCTCTTTGTTCACACGCGTTTTTTTTTTTGGGTGAAAAACTACTGTTTATTGGCCATGTGTAGTACGGTCGTCAGTGTTGTATGGATCACTATGGAAGCTTTTGATGGACACGTTTTTTATAAAAGAAACCGTGCCATGTACAAACGGCCTAAAGCGACTAAATAGGGGATGAAATTTTGTATGGAAGATCGTAATTTTTTTAAGTAACAACCCAGTAACATTTTATTTTCCATCTGGAAATCGAATCTCAATTTTTCGGGGCTTTATAGTTATTGGAAAATGAGGCAGTTTATTATCAATTTTCACTCTCATTTATTAAAAGCGTTACAGTTGTAACGAAGTTTAATAAAGTAAGTATGTTTAATTTTCCTCTCATTTTATTGCCCTGTAGATGACATATTTTTATTAATAGGCTATTAAAAATAAATCTGATTAATGCGAATTATGACCCTAAAGTCAAAGTCAAAGTCTAATCATTTTTTTCAAATAGGCACATTACAAGCACTTTTGAAAAAAAAAAAAAAAAATTACAATAAAATAGAACTGACTCTAGTCGCCCCTTCCAGAAGGGGCAGTGTTCGTATGGAGAAGAATGGGCAAGAAACTATACATTAATTATATAATTATATGTGAAGACGATGCACCTAAAATAAAATTAGTCTACCACAAAAGGTAAAAAGAATTAAAAATGTAGCAATGACAGGTAAATCAATTATGTGATAGATACATGGTGCTCACATACCTATCTATACTAATAATACTCTATTATACTAATAATAAAGCTGAAGAGTTTGTTTGTTTGAACACGATAATCTCTGGAACTACCGGTCAGATTTGAATTATATTTTTTTTGCATTTCATAGCCCAATTCTTGAGGAAGGCTATAGGCTATTTAATATCACGCTATAACCCTTAGGAGCCGAGCAAAAAGAAAAAAAGTCAGAATGAAATTAAAAAAAAAAGAACGCTATGCGAATACGAAGTGTTGCGACGAGGTACAAGAAATTTCACGCGGACGAAGTCGCGGGCAGAAGCTAGTTTACAATAATCCTAATCTCACTCCACCAGAAATATAATTAGATAATGTTTTTGTAAGGCTAGGCCAGGTTTAATATATTTTTTAATAAAACATTATTGTTTTACAATACCTAATTGGAAGTTGTTTCATTTTATTAATTTACAAAAACCCTAAACAGTTATTGGCGCCGATTCTGTTGTTCACACACTAAACTAAATTTAAGACTAGGCATCTTTTTCTTTCTATTTCATTAAGAAAAGGACAGAAGATAAATATTAGTTTAGTCCTGTCAAATTAGTCAGCGTCTGACGCAAATTGACGTATTTTTAATAGCCAATTTTTTTATCTCGTCTAAATTGTCTATGGAGTATCTTAATTTGACAGGACTAAACTAATATTTATCTTCTGTCCTTTTCTTAATGACATAGAAAGAAAAAGACGCATGAACTTAAATTTAGTTTAGTTTGTGAACAACAGAATCGGCGCCAATGCCGTATTTTAACAACCGTTTAGTTAAAAAAACATGATTAAAAATATTTCATTTACTACACTGCAGACTTGATTTATGCAACAATAATATTTTATCTGTGCGGCGCATAGAATTCATTAGATTTGATATATAGGTACTTACTTATACTTTTTTTAAACATTTTATTTCACTTTGTATGCTGCTAAACTCGTATGTGACAACTAAACTATTAGGCGCACGAGTTTGTCTTCATAGTAGAAAATATCAGGATTTGTACCTTTAATCAATCCAACTAATTTAATTTGTTAGTTGATTCTAAAATTTCTGTTTTCAATCTAACTAATTTAATTTGACCATGTAGAATGGTAAACCCTTATCTGTACGTTTCGTTCATGAAGTTTACAGATTACGAAACAGAACAAATCAAACGCAAAACATGTTACCGCTTCCAATGCCTTACATACGAACAAAGTGTTTGATAAGCCATTATTGTTATTAGAAACTGCCCCGTTGGTCTCGTGGTTGCAAGCGCGACTGCTTAGCCTGGGGTACTGGGTTCGACTCTCGGGTCCGACAAAGTGTTATTGGGTTTTCCATTAGGAATTTCTTAGTAACAGTCCGAAGTTTGGAAGTTGGCGGTTTAATACCCCCGTGCTTTGGAAAGTAGATACGTAAAGCCGTAGGTCCTCCGCCTGATCTCTCCCCGGTCACTTCGGATTGCCGTCCCAGCGGACTATGAGAGTAAAGGAACAGAGAGTGCACCTGTGTTTGCGCACACACTTGTGTACTATAACATCTCCTGCGTACCTGGTTAATATATTAAATAGCTTCGGTAGTAGATGTCTATTGATTTATCTATCTGAATATGACTGCTTTAAACTTGAATCGTTTACATCTTCATAATAGTCCTCCCACCTCCAGACCGAATATCGGCCATAGCGGCCCTCAGGTGAGACTAGCCAGCGACGCGGGAGATAGTGCCTGTGTGAGGACCATGGTGCGGCATACAGGTGCACTCACTCTCATAGTCCGATGAGACAGCAATCTGACATGACCGGAGCGAGATCAGGCGCAGGACCGAGGGGGTATCACACCGCCAACTTCCAAACTCCGGGGTGTTACTGAGAAATTCCTAATGTAAAAACCCAATAACACTTTGTTTTCATACAATTGCTTTCCAACACTAACAATATCGCCTAAAATTATATTTTATTCATGATTTTAGTGCTGAACTAAACGCTGTCCAAATATTCATCCGTACACGTGTCATCTTGATGAACGATTGCCCCATGTGTTGCCACTGTACAACATGAAAATATGGGACATGGTGGGGTTATAACTATCACCACCCACCCTCATAAACTGTCGCCAACGAACTGCAACAAACTTTCACACTAAACAATATTTTGGACAACGGACAACAACAAAGTTGTCTCTTCATACGATCGCGCTATTCAACTGACTTTCAGAGCTCATAAAGCTATGTGCCCATGATGTTGTTACCAGCTATTTGTGTGTATAATATTGTTCCCATTAGGGTAGTTTGTGGAACTTCTTGATCGTGTGTAGTGCACATACTGTACTCTGGATCGAGTACAGTGCTCTAACGACCGCTGCTTGCCTCCAAGTTTTAATAGCACCGTCACACTTTTAGGTTCTAGTTAAAGGCCAGAATGAGGTCAGAAAAGCGCCGATAGTAGGAAGGTAAGTTCTGAATCTATGGACCGGAATTAAGACCTTGTTGCGGAGAAGTAAAAAGTGTTCAGGTAGCGCTCATTAGAGCTGTCATTAGGACCGGGGGTAGGGTGACGGTGAAAACGAATGAAACTGAAGAACTTGTGATTTTGTGAAACAAGTATGTAACAACAAATTATTACAATGATGATTCTGCAGCCAATGTAAATAAAAAAACTGGCCGAGTGCGAGTCGGACTCGCACACGAAGGGTTCCGTAACACAAGGCAAAAACGCCGAAAAAAAAACGTATGTTGTATGGGACTTGGGGGCTCCCTTAAATGTTTATTTAATTCTGTTTTTAGTATTTGTTGTTATAGGCAACCGAAATACATCATCTGTGAAAATTTCAATTGTCTAGCTATTACAGTTCATGAGATATAGCCTGGTGACAGACAGACAGACAGACGGACAGTGGAGTCTTAGTAATAGTGTCCCGTTTTTAACCTTTGGGTACGGAACCCTAAAAAGTAAACAAACCATCCACGAAAGTATCAGCTCAATATTGTAATTCAATATGAAATTATAGGGACATCAATATGATATTGAATTTTGTACAATATATAAAATCTTGTCGTACTACGGTTTGTCGAAGTTCAGTGGGTAAGTCCAAACAACCTACCATTTTTACTGCAAATGTTGACCTACGTTGTACGAACAATGTTGAATGTATTTGTACGTCATGTTGTTCTGTATACTTTACGTTAACATTCTTTTAAACCGAAACACAATTTGTAATGCAAATGACGCCGACTTGAATTCAAAAACAACGCAACGCAGCTCGTGACGTATCAATTACAAATGCAATTCCGCTCGCAATGGCGGCGAAGAAACAACTGCAAAACTGGAAAAAGTTAAACTCCATAATTAGCCGACGGAGCCGAATAAAAACATAAAACTTAACAAGCGAATCATTTAAACAAGAAGCTTGTTGGCTTGAAACCAAAACCGTGGCAGCATCGAGTGGGCCGATGTAACCGCTACATCTGATCCCGGTTTAATTAGAGACATTGCCTCGTGACTTGTGCCAAATTCACGAAACACGTTGTGTTATTTGTAACTGGCGTGCGAGTAGACACTATCGGTGCTTGTTGGACGACTGTCGTGCACTCCGGGATAATGTGAGCGGGAACCGAAAACACTCTTTTTGTATTACTATAATGGGATAATAATATGGAAGCCGATACGGTCGATTATCAGTCGTAGACACAATCATAAGGGTTCCGTGCCCAAAGGGTAAAACGGGATCTTTTTACTAAGACTCCACCGTCCATCTGTCCGTCTGTCATCAGGCAGTATCTCATGAACTGTGCTAGTTAGACTAAAGTGAGAGAAGTGTGAGAGTTAGTATAAAGAAAAAAGTCTGGCGTCACGCCGTCCTATCTGGCAATCTGGCCGACCAGTTCGCCAAAACGGGAGATCAAACAGCCCCGAAATTGGTATTTCAAAATCTCCATCGTTGCATGAGCGGTGTGACTGTGTGTATCGCTCCATTGTATTGTCAACTAATTCTCTATCTGTCTAAAACATACATGTAACACCATTATAACAATTTTAAAGCCATTAGCAAAAATTATAGTACATTCACATTACGACATTACTTTTGCCCTACCTTGTATAACGATCACTATCGACAGCATAACGTACATACTAAAAGGACGCAGGTTCGCAATATATCATATATATATATCCGCAGGCTGATCGCGGTTAGTGTAGGTGTAAACACGTGTACCTATATATAGGTACGCTCGTTCATCGCGCCGTTGTCGTGATGCCAAAAATCCCCTGTAGGTACTTAAACTCTAAATAGCTTCAAAATTAGATTTAACTGTTTCAATACTGCAACTAAATTGTTTTTCACCGCATAATTGAAGGCGCTTCACTAAACGCGATCTTTTGTTGTTCACCATTACCTTCGTGCCCACAAGTAATGGTACGAGGCAGCTATGTAAACAAATCTATCTGTCAACTTGTTTACAGTTCGTCCGTGATAGTTTTACATAAATTCTTCCCGATCTATATGTTGTTTGTTTACACGGCGGAAACTTTAATGCAAGTCGCTCATACGTGTAGTCGCTTTGAGATTGCATTTTGTATGTTTATGCCGAGTTCTTTGCGAGTAAACACGAAATATAATCATGGAATATTTACTTGTTGTGGTGTGGAACTTTACAGGTTCTATCATGTTTTAGTCGATTTGTAACTTATTTTCTTCGCTCTACGATTAATTTCTATATATTTTTTTTTACGTGCCTGTTTTGTACATTTTGGTCATAAAAGGCGAATATTGTCAAGAAGGTCGTGGCCAGCAGGGTCATCTTGATACGAATAAAGGAAGACAATGACATGCAATCATTTGATTATAAAAAATAATTTTATTGTATGTATAGATAAGTAACTATTTACACTGGGTTGGTACTATTTAGCGTTGCACAGAGGGGGCTCAGGATTGGTATTTTGAGAGATAACGTTGCACCCTTCCATAGTGCAGATGGTGACCACCGGGGTGGTTTTAGTGTGGTAAAATTCCCACACTCCCTGGTTTTATCCCAAAAAACCAGGCGCTTATAAGTAAAGCACGTATAAGAATTACGCGTGTTTCAGTGAGTTTCAGTCAGATTTGAAACTGTATTCGTTTGTGATGAAATTAAGTTTGTGAACCTGAGTATATCAGAGGATTCGATAAGTTTATCTTAAAGGGTGCCATAAACAAACAAATGTAAATACTCTGTAAGTATTTTATGTAAGTATTTTGTAGATTATATTAAATTCAGTACAGTGGTGGTTCTGTGGTAACGGCCCCGACTTATGAATTGCAGGTCGTGGGTTCAAACCGGCTGGGTTTACTTTTCGTAAATTATTTCATCACCACTGCACTCAAAACCGTGAAGGAAAACATCGTGAGGAAACTAACATGTCCTAGAACTAAAAATTCAAAGACATGTGACATCCACCAACCCGCACTGGGCTCACGTGGTGGATTACGGCCCACTCCCTCTCATTGAGAGCGAGAGGAGGCCTGTGTCCCAGCAGTGGGAACATTATAGGTTGATTATGGCACTCAAAACGGTGAAGGAAAATATCGTGAGGAAACTAGCATATCCTAGGACGAAATAACCTCCTTTTTTTTTGAAGTCGGTAAATAGTTCGAAGTCACTACTTCTCAAAGAGAGGAAGCCTGTGTCCCAGCGGTAGGTAACATTATAGGCTGATTATGCTATTTAATTCTGCTAATAGGTAGTAGACAGCAGCAGACGGCCGATGGGGCCGAAAGGTGCTGAAGTGGCGACTATGTATCGGAAGACGTAGCGTTGGAAGGCCTCCCACAAGGTGGACCGATGACATTGTGAAGGCCGCAGGAATCCGCTGGATGTGAGAAGCATAGGACCGGTCGATGTGGCGATACTTGCGGGAGCCCTATGGTCCTGCAGTGGACGTATTTCGGCTGAAATGATGATAAACTTTGACTTGAATGACTTTAATCAATCGTTGACCACGTTCGCTCACTCCTGGGCGGATTTGAAAAAATATTTTTGCGTTTGATAGCCCAATTTTTAAGGAAGGCTATATACAGAATAAAAAATAGGCTATTGAACATCCAGGGCCCTTAAAAGCCGAACAAAATGAAAAAAGTCTGTAATAATGATAAGTGAAAACGATGTAATAGAGTAGGCAGGCGACGCGCTGCGACAGGATGGGCGGGGCACCAAAAAATTTCACGTAGACGAAGGTGGGCTCTTCAGCTAGTACTATTAAGTATAAAAATATTATAACTCTTTTCCAATTTGGTGGTAGTCACAATTGAGTTCCCAGATTTTACTAAGGGCTGATTTCTAAATCGACAGATATTTTTTATTCGTAGAATAACATTGACGTCTGACAGATTTTGTATGGAAGAACTGTCAAAAAATCAAAATTGTTCCTCGGATAAAATTATCTGGCGTTGGACAAATACAAACAGTAAATAATTCATCCCTTTAATATTCCCAGTATACCGATATACCGCAACTGAAACCAAACCGCAAAATAAGGTGTCATATATCACAAGCCTAAGTACCCTTGATTAATCCTAAGTTACACAAGCAAACATCTCACTTGCGGCGGCCAAACTTAACCGAGCCCAAAGTTGATGACTTAATATTGATGTGTGGTCCTGACATTTCCTTGCCAAGTGACCCCTTTGAACCGTTCTGAGGGCCTGACTCCTGCAGTGTTCCCTTTTACTTGAAACTTAGCAACAAAGGTGGTATATGGCATAGATTGATAAAATCGTATAGACGCGTAACTCATGTCTGTCTATGAATTTGTACAAAAGGTCTTGGAACTTTAGTCTGTGAAGTTACCTGTGGTAATCCACATTATTGCTGTATAAGCTGAATTAAAAAATACAAAATACTGCGTCAACAAAAAAAAAAACGAAATATTTTATTTCACTTACCTACATGGGCACTTAGGAAACGTCATAAACTAAGTGCACAGTTCCTATTGGTCGTTTCCTATAGAGAAGAGCCGGCAAAACTCCACGGTTACTCTTTAAAAAAAAAAAATTGGCTTTTACAATTGAAATTGAAATTGTTTATTGAAATAATTGTTTTACATAAATACAACTAGACGTAGGTAAAAATAATTGGATTATACCTGAACTAGGAATAAACCTGATAATAAGTAAAACACGTTATTATATACAATTTGCAAAAAGGAGCGCCTCATTAGGTGCGCCTCAAAATGGTAGCGCTTCGAGGAATACCTCCACCGAACACCCCAATTAAAATATTATTTTATACCTCCTCATAATACATACACTCGTGCCTCGGAAAGCACGTTAAGCCGTTGGTCCCGGCTGTCATTCGTGGATCTTTGACAGTCGTTACGGGTAGTCAGAAGCCCGAAAGTCTGATAATCAGTCTTACCAAGGGGTATCGTATTTCCCAGTAACTGAGTTGTGGAGGTCAGATAGGCAGTCGCTCCATGTAAAATACTGGTATTCAGCTGCATCCGGTTAGACTGGAAGCCGACCCCAACATAGTTGGGAAAAGGCTAGGCAGATGATGACTCATAATACATACACTGATTTGAACCGCTTTTAGGTCCATAATGGAGTGTATTACGAACGCGTGCTTTTTCTTTACTTTAATCCACTTGTGCTGTAATACCACAGATAACTATTTACTAGTCGGAGATGCGCGCTTTTTTAATCTCATCAAAGAGACTTCATGCCAAAAGAAATCCGCGGGCTATATTTCACTTTTTATTAAATAGTCTGTATTGTGCTTGGTCGCAAAATGAACTAATTTATTTATTTACCTTAAGGTGAATGCGCAGGGACCCGGACAATTTAAGGTGAATGCGCAGTGGTAGACCGTAGTACCTCTTTACAGAATTAGAATCATTAATACATTTTTCTAAGTTAGATTTGTTCGTCAAGAACAAATCTCTTATGGAAAAGTTCTTAGGGAACAAATCTAACTTAAGAATTAAATTCTAAGGACCATAATTCTGTAAATACATATACATTATAGGTAGTCGCGAATCATATTTTGATCAAGATACAACCTGATATAATAAGGTGAATACCTTAAATTGTCCGTGGTCCCTACCGAAACCAAACGGAAAAGACCCTGACTGGCGTTCTATTATTGCGGATTCTCACTGAACGAATGTATATTTCTCTATGTCAATAGTACTTTCTAATTCCATACTAACTAAACTACAATTTGACGTACGACAACAATACGATCAGTCTAATTGTATTTATTATATTTTTTCTATAGGCAGTCTAGCGGTTTTGTCAGTGCCATAGATTAATATATTTAAAATGAGAGTCAATGCTTTTATTTAAACCTGCGCGCGCATCGCTAGTGCTGGCTGGCTAGCACGGCGCGCGGGAAAACCAAAACCAGTGCGCCATTTTCCATACAAGATAATATTTAACAATACAAGTCTGTTTTTTTTTCCTCGCAAGTGTGTTGAAAAACGTCGTATGAAACGCGTGTGCAATATACACTCGGCTTTCTTATCGCTATCGCCTGCGGTTCGCGCGAATAATATCGCCTCGAGTATAATGATCAACATAGCACACATGTATCATAATATACTATTATTTATTAAATTAGTTACACTGATTTTGGGAAAAAAACGTGGTAAAATTACAAATCTACTCACGCACTCAGTCAAAACTTATATGGGTCTAGTGTAGTAGGTACTTCGTCCATTTTTGTTTGTTTTAACAGTACAGTGGATAAAAAATGACCTATATTAAAAATTACAGAAATCAATTCAGTAAACGATTCTGAACGAACTACTTTCATAATGTGCATCAATTCAGTTACACATTGTAGACATTCAAAATAATGTTATTATTATTTATTTTGTATTCTAGAATACAAAATCTGCCTAGCCGTTTCACAACTATGTTACGGTCGGCTTCCAGTCTAACCGGATGCAGGTGAATGCCAGTATTTTACATGGAGCGACTGCCTATCTGACCTCCACACCCCAGCTACTGAGTGACACCATACCCCTTGGTAATTTCATAATATGCATTAATTTAGTTTCACATTGTAGACATTCAAAATGCTTTTTTTTTTATAGGGGCTTTTACGCATATCGTATGCCAGTCCCATCGTATCCTAAACAATTATTATACTTTCACAGGACGTGGGCCATGAAGACATTCAAAATGCTTTTGCAGCGAGAGTTTCGCTTCTGCATATTTTTATTCTATGTAGGTACATGAGTAGGTATATAACTTACCTAATACGTGTCATTAATAATTGCTGTAAGGAATCGCTCGTGCATCTAAATTGGGGAATAAACTTTTTGGCTAGTCATCAAGCTGACCCCAAAGGTCTTGTGAGCCTACGGTTTAGGGTTTCTGGGGGTTTTCTGACCCTCGAGTCGTTTTAATTACGTCGTGTTGGTTAACTATGGGATACACTTGTGATTAGTGAAGAAGTTAGTTATACTACCCTATAAATTTATCAATATTGATATTCTGCTAAAATGTCCGTAAAAAATGGCGTTAAAATTTAATGAAGTTAAGTAAAAAGGAGGTCTGTAGAAGACTTGAATGAGAGAAGTCTTTGTTATTTACTCTCTACTTCGGTAGGCATTGAAATGTTTTCAGGATTTTTTCTTTTATTTTTAATTTATAGATTTAGTTATTTTAAGCATCTAATTTCAATATTTTGGTTTTCTAAGCAGTCATTATTTTTAAATAATTATTCTAAATTCTACTTTGAAACTTTTCAGAGTAGGCAGAAGAGCTCGATATTATTGCCAGGTATAACACAAAAAAATTGTAAAGACATTTCAGAAACTTCAAGCGTGATACTTGACAGTTAGTTGATGGAACTATGAAATTAGATGGGAACATGATGGAAATTATCGACATATCAAACATTTACTTATTACTTTAAACCACGCAATTAAATATGGAATTAGTAATCGATTAACTGTAAACGAGATTACAGTTAATCGGTTATAATACTCTTTTTGTATTAGATACTAATCTGTCCTTACTAGTCATTAGATATACGAGTTTAATAGTCTTGTCGAGTAAAGACGAATAGTACCTAGGTATCTACTGCCATGTGGTGCACGACTGTGAATGATCTCTTTCTAACCTTTATCAAACCTATATACAAGTAGCAGTTATATTTGCAAGTTTCGAATACCATTAATAGTTACAAAATAGTTCGAATGATTTTATAATGATTATTGTCTAAAGATAATGGATTGTCTCGCTAGCGTTATATTGATAAACAATCATTCAGACTTGGCTTCGAGACTTAGATTATTTGTGTGAATTGATTTTCAACGTTTGGTTTAAACGAATGGATAAGTAAAGATCTAAGAAATAGTTGTAAAACAAAACGATCTCTTTTCTACGATATCTTTACTACAAAAATAAAACTGTAATGTTCAAAACAAAATATAAAAAATATTCAAATATATTGAAACAGTTCATTACTAAATCCAAAATGTATTCTAATATTAATTTCATTGAAAAAAGATAAATGTAGAGCAACGTGCTCTGTCATTAATCACGAAATTGGGGCTAAGAAATGTGACAATGAGATTTCTGAACTACAATTAGATAAGCAGATACTGACAAATCCCACTGACATAGCGAACGCTTTTAATAATTATTTTATTGACTCGACAAATACCTTAGGAACTAATAATTTACTTAATGACTCTATGGCGTCAATTCCCAATTCCATGTTTCTTAGTTTCATGACTGAATATGAAGTTAAAAAGGAGATAATGGCTTTAAATAATACTAACTCCGAAGGTTATAATGGAATTAGCACAAACATCATTAAAGCCTGTAAGAATGAGCTGATTTCCATATTGACTTCTTTAATCACCTCTCATTTTCATCAGGTACTTTCCTGATGCCTTAAAATGATCAGTTGTGAAACTACTTTACAAAATAAAACAATAAAAATTACGTGAAAAACTACCGTCCGATTACTCTCAGTTCACACCGAGAAGCGACGCGACGCGACGCGCAGTTTTCAAGATAGAAATAAAACTGAATGAACTGACCCTAAGTATTCCTATTTTGTCAAAATTATTCGAAAAATGTATGCTCAACATACTTGTCAACATTTGTAGCAAAAATATCACTATAGCAAAAGAACAGTTTGGATTTCAAAAGCACAAGTCGACAACACAGGACATATTTTCCCTTTTGAGCAATATCCTGACTAATCTAAATAATACTCACTTAACAACAGAGCTTTTTTCGATCTATCACAAGCTTTCGACTTTGTAGCACATGACGTTTTATTAAAAAACCGGGCAAGAGCGAATCGGACTCGCGCACCGAGGGTTCCGTACCATCATATGTTTTTAAATTTTCACCGGCAAGGCCTATATTTGTCAGAGAATATTAACACTGCACGCTGCGGTGTAGAATATTGCAGTCTTAGGTCAGTGCCATCTCTTGACAGATAGTGGAACTAATGAAACTTTTGATGATTTCTGAAAAAGTGTGCTATTTAGAGACTTTGTTTTATTTTTCCTATAATCTTTACATAAACTTTTATCACAGATTAATTTCAGATGTTTCTCTTTGCAAACTTTGGAGATAAGGGATGACCGGTATTTTTTTTTTTTTTTTTCATCAAATGTCGAAAACTATGCGGTCTAAAAAAATAAATAAAATATGTTTAAGCATACGCAAACTGCGCTCTTTCATATAATACCCCACATGCCCTAGTAGCCCCACTTAGAATTTTTCAGGCCCCCTTTCAGTCCCTGTTGCAAAAAATATAAGTACATGTTTTTATTTCTGTCTTATTCGCAAAATAGTTGGGCAAACGTCATCTAAAACTATTCCAAATTTCAAGTTGATAGCATCATAGTTCTCGAGATATCCAGTTGTGACAGACAGACAGACAGACTGAGTCTCACCATAAGGGTTCCGGTTTACCATTTTGGTACGAAACCCTAAAATGTTTGAAAGTATTGGTATAAGAGGACTAGCATTGCAGTGGATTTCGTCTTATCTACGTGACCGAAAAAAAATACGTTGTCATAGATAAAGTACATGAAAACTTACTTTCTTCGTTTTCTTCTGACTCCAGGGAAAATAAATGCGGCGTCCCTCAAGGGAGTATCTTATGACCCATTTTATTTATATTATATATAAATGACATAGCACAAGTGACTAATCATGTATATTATTTGCAGATGACATTTCGTCTCATAAGAAGTATAAATCAATATCAGATCATGAAATTGACGTTAATAATACTAATGACAATAATTATTTTAGAATGGCTACGGACAAATAAATAAAAAATCAACTTATAAAAATCTAATTTTATACAATTTAATAAATCTAAACATGCGAAATACGATTTAAAACTTAACGTTGAAAGACTGAAAGACGTTACACAAACCAAATTCTTAGGTATCCTCATAGATCAAGACTTAAATTGGAAAGTACGAGTACATGTAGACAATTTGTGCAATAGGATCAATAAATTTGCCTACGCTCTCAGACAAGTGAAGAACGTGACAAATGGAAAAACGGCAATAACTACCTACCACGCTTTAAAGAATCCATTTTACGCTACAGGCTGATTATATGGGGAAACAGTACGGATAAAGATAGAGCATTTGTTGCACAAAAAAAATGCGTCAGGGCCATTTAGGGACTTAAACCCGACGAGTCCTGCGAACCTTTTTTTTAAAGCTATTACCACTTCCGGCACTTTACATTTAAGAAATCTGTAAATATGTGTACAGTCACGAGCATAAGTATGTATACACTTGGCTTTATTCAAAGGCGATTCTTTCCTTTATTTTTGAATGAAATTTTATATTATTAGGAACATAGTATTTTCTAACCCATAGGTTTATGTAAAGTGTCGTATTTCAACGTTGCATTCGTTGTTTCGTGAAAAAATTGTAATTTAAAGTTGCCAAGTGTTGACATATTAGTGCTCGTGACTGTACAGTATTATGGGATTGTTCAAAAAGGTGTATGAAGTAATCACTCGACCAACAAGGGATCCACACAGACTTGTATTAAAGGATAATCCTAAGTCAGCTATGTATGCTAAAAGCTGCCTTGTGATGTGTGTACGTTTAGACAATAAAATACCAAACGAACTAAAATTACTAAATAATAAGAACTCATTTAAAAGCAAATTATATAAATGGCTGAATGGACATAACTTTTACGACATTAAAGCTAACATGTAAATATAAAATAATGTTCTACAGGTTATAATTATTAATTGAATTGAATTAATGAAAATGTTTGTGATATATGACGAATTGATCGAAATCGAATGTTTACATATTATTATTAAATTGTGTACCTATAAATTATTTTGCATGCAATTGATACAATTAAAGACTTGTATATCTTGTCGATTCAAAAACTGTTTTTTTCCCGTTTGTCTACATTATAAAGTCATCCTTAAAGTTGACATTCTAATGTCAACCATGATAAAAAACCACCGAAAAAAGATCCCAATCTGCCTACTTTTTAATGTCATTTGGAAAGAAAAAAAAAAAGGAAAAAAAAGAAAGAAATAAAAAGCATAGCTTAAGGAATCATTCATATCTTAATCTGCTTCACATTTTACCATCCGTACATTTGTTGAGTGAATGAAATATTTCGTTTGCTAACTGATAGAGAATATTTTATAACGATTCATCAATAAAATATTTTCAAACAGCGCCCCGAGCTGTCAAATGTTATGATATTTTTATTGCAAGGCTATAAAACGGGCTCAAAATAACTTGGTGGAGGCCCCAGCTTATAGAAACGTCGCGTCAGTACCAAATACAAGTAAATACCTATCTGTAGTAAAATTGTTTACTTACAAATACCTACCAAAATACCTTTAGATACAAGCTTTCTACATCACTACAACGGTGTAAATAACACTCATCATAATCTGCCTAGCCTTTTCCCAACTATGTTGGGGTCGACTTCCAGTCTAACCGGATGCAGCTGAATACCAGTATTTTACATGGAGCGGCTGCCTATCTGACCTCCACAACTCAGTTACTGGGTAATAAGATACCCCTGGGTAAGACTGGTTGTGTTAAATATCCAAGAATGACAGCCGGGACAAACGGCTCAACGTGCTTTCTTTATTTCTTTGAGGGGTTTCCGAGGCACGGAGGGGTCTCGGTATGTAAAGATGGTCACCCATCCACAGACCAACTGCGGTAAGCGTAGCTTAACCTGATCGATCGACCTGTGCGGCCGGTATTAAAAGTCTCTCTCTCCAAAATATTTTTTATACAGTAAAATATTTTTTTGTTTATTTACAATTTTATTCGATTTATGAAAAGTGGCCTCTAAAAGTTAGTTGACATTTTTCCACTTCAGCTGTGATGCCACATTGTGATTTAAAATAAAAAAAAACATCAGGTGATCCTAAGGGATTACTTAATATTTTTTATGATAAGTGTAAGGTAATTCAATTAGTCAATAACAACGTTATAACACAGCTGAAGTGGAAAGATGTCAACTAACTTTTGTAAGCCACTGTACGTAGTTTTGTAAAACAAATGTTGCTATTGTTGTGTTTTTGGGAAACAAACCCAGCTCAGCAATAGCGCATGCGACCACAAGATCATGTACAAAAAACATGGAAGCTAATCTAGAAAAGTCTGATCATTGTTCATCTAACAGAAGTTAAAACAACGATTTCTTATAAACAAAATAAAAAGTCCTTCAGACCATATTTCGGTCACGGCGGCAATCTCAACGGAGACTAGCCTTCCACGCTGGAGATATTGGCATAAGTGTGCGCACAGACACAGGTGCACTCCCTCTTCCCTCACTCTCATAGTCCGATGGGACGGCAATCTGACACGACCTTAGAGCGATCAGGCGCAGGACCAACGGCTTAACGTGCTTTCCGAGGCACGGAGGTATCACACCGCCAACTTCCAAACTCCGGGCTGTTACTAAGGAATTCCTAATGGAAAAACTCAAAAACACCCACCAGACCACGAGACTGTAGCGGTATCTACAACGCCACAAGGAAAAAGGATTTTGTGTGATGTCAATATGACTATTGACGTCACACAAAATCCTGCATCTTGCAAGCAGAGTTTAACGCGCAACTAGCATAGATACAACGGCCCGACATGAATCATCGGGCAGTTGCCCGCCAGACACAACACCCGTCTGGTCGGAGGATCCTCCCTTTTCTATGGAGGATGAGTGAACTTTACACCCTGTTCCTCATACGTCTATAGTGGTGACCCCGACGTGATCTGAACACGCAACCTTCTTTTAGAAAGATAATTGAACAAACTAACTTAATGCTACAAATACAATAATTTCTCCCAATGCACGCCACGTCTAAAGTTACACCAGTACACGGATTTAAATTTATGTCCTCGGAAACTCGATATTCCCGATTGAGGTAATTGAAAGCTTAAAGGAATTTATTTCCAATTTCCTATCATATGAGGTTTTTCCGTCTATGAAATACACCGCCAGCGTCGATATGAAATTTATGACATGTCTGTTTTTAATTCTGTTTTTAACGTAATTGGAACATTGTTAAGCTGACAGGGGAGAATGTTTGTAACGAGCAGCTTTTTTATTTATTTTTGTTAAATGAGATTTGTTTAACATAGAGAGAGGTGTGCAAGTGGTGTGTTTAGAGGAATGAGGGACAGTGGAACGTTCCTCATCCTCCATTGAAAAGGAACTGCCCGATGTTTGTTGTCACGTTTCTCTTAAATATGTTAAGAGCGTTTACGCCGTACGGCATTTCATACAAACTTTCAAGCCCTTGTTTTACTTAATGAATGAACCGATATAAATGAATATATTATATTATTAGAAAATGTTGGATGGACGATGGGTTATAAAATATTGCATCAAACATTTATAATCTCCTAGCTTAGTATTGTTCGAATCGAGAATGCAAAATCGAAAAGTCTGTTATAGAATGTGAACAGAAGGATTTACCTGACAGTTCATGTAAGTACTTGGAAAATCCTAAAATAAATGTACATTTTTGTATCCCGTTGCCCTGTTCACAATTTTCAGTGTTGAACATATAACACAACACTCAAGCTGCGCTGCCTAAACGCCGGCTGTCAAAATTTGTCTAATAATAACACCTGATTGTCAGTTTCTTTTGGCTCGTGGCTAAATTAACCTTGCGTACGCCGGGTCGATCGAAGGTTAAGCTACCCTTGCCCTGGTCGGTTCGTAGATGGGTGACCATCCATTAAATATCGAGTCCCCTCCGTGCCTCGGAAAGCACGTCAAGCCGGACCAACGGCTTGCGACGGCGTCTGACATTCGTTGAACTTTGACCATCGTCGTTACGGGTAGTCAGAAGCCCAAGTCTGACAACCAGTCTTACCAAGGGGTATTGTGTTACCCAATAAGTGGATTGTGGAGGTCAGATAGGCATTAGCCCTCTGCAAAATTCTGGTATTTAGTTGCATCCATTTGGGCTGGAAGCCGACCCCAACTTAGTTGGGGAAAGGCTAAGCAGATTGTTATTTTTTTGTTAGTTTTCCGTACGTATCTCGGTATATATTTTCTACAGTTTGTAACCTGTCATCAAATTAAATTATTTATTTTATATATTTATCAAAACTATGCACAAGTAACAGAAATACTGTACAAAGGCGGACTTAATGCCGGAGGATTTTCTACCAGTCAACCTTAGGGCTTAGGGTGATGCAGAGACAAAACATGGCAGGTGCAACTACGGGATAAATAGCTAGGAAATGACTTTAAAATACAAGAATAAATACTAATACATAGATAGATATACATACATACAAATAAACGAAAAGAACTGTGAGGAGAAAAAAAAAATTGTTTGACATAATTTGAAAAAGCTTCTAATATTATAAGCCCAACGATTTAATACAAAACAAAAACTAGGTGTTATCTAATAGATACTATGATGATAATTATTTCAAATATACAACTAACTAAATAGCTTTTATTACGTCTAGACTTTAGTACTTATATTTATTTAACTAAGGGCCTCGAAATTTAATAAGCGGAATGCAGCGCCTTTGCGTCTCACTCCTTATTATGAAAAACGTAATATTTGTGGTGTTGTTTATTTTTCATAAAGACGAGAGCCGTTGCACTGTCTCGACCTCGGTCTTAACTGTTTATATTACGTTATTTAGAGAAACGGCAACTGGCATTGACAAATTAAAATAATAACAGCATATTATGCACTAAGGTAATGCAATATAGGTATCTCCCGGTAAAAAAATTTGCACCGTTTTTTCTGTCATGGGGTTAAGCTACGGGCTGGCTTCCTAGAAGAGTGGTGGGCTTCACATACCGTCAGCAAATTACCATGCATTAGCATGTTGGGAATCGAACCCAACACAACAGATTGCGCGCGGCCTGCACGCGCAGGCAGCGTGATCATCGCGTCATCGGCAAGCTGAGGCGCGGCGGCGACGACACGGCTCAGCCAGATGACCACTCACTTCTACGTACTCCACCGCGACAGACGATAGAGTATCGTCTATAAACGTAAACGGCCTAACATAACTAAAACTATTCACAAACTAAAATATAGCGTCGAAAAATTCATCCGCATCGCTGTCGACTGGTTATATAGGCTACTTTTTATCCCGATATTCCCACGGGATTGACATTTACGCGGGTGAAACCGCGGAGCGCAGCTAGTCATCATCTGCCTAGCCTTTTCCCAACTATGTTGGGGTCGGCTTCCAGTCTAATCGGATGCAGCTGAATACCAGTATTTTACATGGAGCGACTGCCTACCTGACCTCCACAACCCAGTTACTGGGTAATACGATACCCCTTGGTAAGACTAGTAGCAGCTAGCAGTAGCGCAGCTAGTATAAAATATATTATTTTATAGTTTTGAAAATAGCGTTACCCACTTGCATTTGTGTAGCTTGTTTTTCTTCATGTATTTTTTTTTGTTAGCCTAGTTTGTGTCCCACTGCTGGGCAAAGGCCTCCCCTTTTTCCTTCCAAACCTCCCTGTCTTGTGCGATCTCTGGCCATGTATTAAAACACGTAAATTGGTACAAGCGACAAAACTTTATCTAAGATGTAATTTTCCGTACATTAATACATTTTTAATTATGTTTTATTATGTACATTTTTAGTTATGTCTCTTCGCAAAGCGGGTCAGATAATTATATGCCCAATGACCTTTATTATGTGGTAGATACAATCATGGTACTCACATACATATTTTTTTTTTTTTGTGCAGTATAGATTTAGATATCTAACAAACTGAAATTCCTTTTATTTTGATGGCATCTACTTTCTTCAGTCACTCGATGTCTATAGATGCTGACTCATGACAAACTTTCTTATGGGTTCGTCAGGATACGTCACTGAGAAAAGAAAGTGGTTTCACAGAGATCACCGTGACTTGCTCTAATGAGTTCGTTCATCTTTCCGAGACAATAGACAGGGGCTGACAACCTATAGGTATGTTTTTCGATCAGGGATGAACGTTATAAATAGAGAAATAATAGTCCTCCAGACCGAATTTCGGCCATTGCGACGAATTTTATCGGAGACTAGCCTTCGACAAAATATATGCTTATTATAGTGTACAGGTTTTGTGCGCAGACACAGGTGGACACTCTCTTTCCTCACTCTCATAGTCCGATGGGACGGCACTCATTCCGATACCACCTGGCGAAATGTGGGTGTACTATGTCAATAGATAGGGACACCTCTGCCTAACCTGTCGGGGAGCTCAGGCGTGATATTATTTTTATATTTGTGTATGTAATAAAGGAATACCAATGCCGTAATAAAAATACAAGAGTAGCTACATCCTGTAGCATAACAAGATACTAATTAATTACTATCTGAAACAGCTAGAAATATCAATTACATCCTGAAGTAATATTTCAGACCATGAACGTTCGCTGGCTTGCCGTCAAATAATATCAGTTAAACACTGATATTATTTGACGGCAAGCCAGATAACAGAAAGATCGGCTAATTGTTTCTGTTGCTGTGTTATTCGAGATGTTAAGTGATATCCAGATTATTATACTTACTTATTGTATGATTATATTTATTTAAACTTATCGCACAACAAGATACAAAGGCGGACTTAATGCCTTAGGCAGTCTCAACCAAGGGTGGTGAAGAAATTAGATGGCGGTGCTTCGGTTGAGAGGAACAATGATAAAAAAAAAACTAAGTACACAAATACATACATAATTATATAGGTTATATACACATACATACTATATACTATAATATTATATTTATAATATATTGTGACTGTTGGTCACTCACTACTATCTAATAACAAAATGTCTTAATCTAAATTCTTATTTTAAAATTGTCACACGTTAACGGCCCTCTCAGAAACACATTCAATCTCAATTTTATGATCTGACAGCGTGACACGTTACCCTAATCAATAACAAAATATCCTATTTCTTTAAAATTGGAAAACAATATTGAACCTCTTAGAAACCCATTCCATTTATATTTTATGGGCAACAGACTGGCACTTATCGCCAGCCATCAGTCGAAAGCAATATTTTGTAACGCCCAAACCCGAATCGCAACGCACAATATTGCAGCCACATCTGGTTACCGTAAATATGGCCCCTGAATCGATTCTTACATTCAATTGGAAAACAATTAAGAAATAAACAAAAAGCGTTTTAAGCCGATGTTACAAAAAAGACAGACTTTGGAAAGGGGCTGAGCGTGGTGATTTTAAGATGCGAGGAATTATATCGAAGACGTGGGGGCAGTTGGTTTTGTACGACGATATCCCGGGAGCAGTCGACATAGTCTAGGCTAGGAGAAGTGGAACTTAGTCGAAAGCAATGAGACTATGTCTCTATGGGGAGAACGTGTGCGAGAGTGTTATTTAATACGTTAAATACTTAATAGTGTAGTTTAAGGGTAGGTTACTCTAATATTAATGAAAGTAGCGTGTAAGGCGCGTGAATCTCAGTGTGTGTTTGTGAACGATTGGGTGAGTGTTGACTATTTTATCCCTTCTTGTTCCTTTCTATAACGTGGTCGGTATCCGGCACCAGTGTCTGGTTCTAGGGACTCGGGGAAAGTCTTCTATGGGGTGTGACATTTACCAACAGACTATAGACGACCACAACCATGACTTGACACTGACACTAGTCACACCGCTTATGGTAGGCTGAACCGAATTAATACTTACAACACGTTGCTTGCAATCTGTGCTATAATGCTACATTGTTATATTGTTTACGAACACAAATCAACCAAACGTTAGTGAAGGTTACCTATTCCCTATGGACTGACTGGAGGTTGCTTTGGATTGCACTTGATGTACGCACACTTCCCGGTAGGCTTCACAAGGCACCACAAACTGGGTTGATAGCCGTTCTAAGGAACGTTAGGGCCTGTGTCTCGTTAAATCATACCCGGCCCACGCAGGCCTCTTACTGATAGAAAAAAAAAATTTTTGCGAGACATAATTTGTATGCCCAGATAGAAAGGCCCCGTTGCTAGTTATGTAGACAAGAATGGTTGCACGACTGCCGATTACACTGCAAGCACCCTCTAAATTGGGTAGATTAAGGAAGTGTGAAGTGACGAGTTAAAATAACCACTTCGGCGTATAGCAAGGCTCGTAAGGAATTCTTCAACCGACTGACGATGAAGTACGCTTGCGCTAGTTTTGTATTGTCTAATAAAGGATGAGTAGGCCGTTATAAGAGGTTATTACTACAATACGCGTCCAGCTCTTCTGGAAACATGTCTCGCTCAATGGTAGAGGCACTTCGCAGTCCTCTACTTTAGGATTGAGAAAGACATGCTTGAGTGCAGCGAACGTTTGGAACCGCAGCAGGTCCTCTATAGGCAGTCATTCCATGTAAAATACTGGTATTCAGCTGCATCCGGTTAGACTGGAAGCCGACCCCAACATAGTTGAAAAAAGGCTAGGCAGATGATGATGATGACGGCACTTAGCTTACATTATGGCATAGAAAGACTAACTACCATCACTCTATTGCCATTGTTAGAATTATGACGCTTGTCAGATAATTATAATTGCTGATTGTTGTTACCGCCATAAATCCTTCAATCAAGGACCGATGGCCGGTGGGGCAGACGAGTCCTGGAGTGGAAACCACGTATCGGCAAGCGTAGTGTGGGATGCCCCCCGGCTAGATGTACAGACGACCTCAAAAAGTTGGCTGGGACACACTGGATGCGGAAGGCGGAGGACAGGGTGTTGTGGCACAGCATGGGATAGGACCATGTCCAGCAGTGGAGTGGAATAGGCTGGGTTGAATTCCCTACCGTGAAACATATTTGCGAAAAAAAACTCTTTTTCCTTAGTGACTATTCGCCAATCTCGGTCACAACACGACTCTTCGCTTGTAACCTTTGAATAAAGAGAGTAAATGTATTGCAACTTATCTTACGAAATGTGTACGAGACAACGGAAGAAAATATATTACAAGGCTGTCCGTTACCAAGGGTTACATCGCACCAATTTTCTCACCCGACATTTACAACTTTTGAGACAAAACACATTGCCCACACAGTTTTTCAGAAGAACATTATTCAGAGAGCAAAGATATTTGGATTTTTATGGTAGAAAGAAAATATATTTATTTAGCACAGACTAAAAGACACACAATACACCAGATGTAATATCTAAATAAAGATCAAATTTAATAAAAAGTGTAAAGTCCGATCTAAGAAATTAGCAGCAAAGTGTGCCTCATGGCTGCGCCAAAAAGGTCCAGTTCAGCAAAAATGCCAGACAACTAATGCCTGACTGCCTGACGCTGGTTTTCAACTAGACCTGATGTGGGAGGTGACGGATGTAAATCAGTAGAGTCCGTCTCACGAAAGAAGTCCCGCAGACGCGCCGCTACAGGCCTGCGACGGAGACATAAATCTTTATTTATTAGACTTAAAAAAAAAGGAGGTTATCAGTTCGATGCGTATGTCTATTTTGTAAAAATCTCACTGTGAAAACTTAGGTAAGGTGAACTTGAAGTGAGCTATCATTCCACCTGATGACATTGGTTTGACATTTTTTTTATTTGCTAGGTCTTTTTTTACATAGTTCTCACTTAAAATTAAAAAAATTATGTAATTTAAAAGAGTGTCCATGGAGTTTTTTGTCCGTTCTTCTCTATAGGTACCTACTACCTACTACGCTTTGGAACGGGCAACTAGAGCTTCATATTTTCTGACTGACCGACTTCTAAACAGTTCAAAAGTGCCTGTAAATGGTTTAATTGAAATAAATGCTTTGAGTTTGAGTTCACTTCACCCTCACTTCACCTACGTTTTCACGGTGAGATTTTTACAGAATAAATCGGCAGTCACTGGTTAATAAAATGCACAATTTTAAATAGAGAAAGGTGTGTGGTGTAGGAGGGTTGTTGCAGGAATGTAGCTAACTATGAATTTTATAATAGGTACCTTTTTAGAAAGCTTACAGAATAGGCAAGTTGTTTTAGTTATTTGTACGATGAACGTCATAGTATTTTTTTAACGAGACAACATTTTTGAAGCGTAAAATGAAAATATTGTTAAGATATTAATCCTGAATCGCTAATTTTAATTATTTTGTTGATCTGTCGATTGAAAAATCAGCCCTAAGGCGCAGGCCACACCGCCAGTTAGCGAGCGAGCGAGGGAGCTGGGCGAGCACCGTTTCACCTCTTTTCAAACTTCGGTTTACACCCTCTGAATTACAGAGATAAGCTATGTCAGCGATAAAAAACATGCGAACGAAATAACCGACGATGCGAGTGAGCAGTGGTGGCCAAGTGGTATCGGCCGCGACTTGACGAGTTGTAGGTCGTAGGTTCGAACCCAGACAGGCGCTTTACTTTGTGTAGGTAAATTATTTCATCACCACTGCTCTCAAAACCGTGAAGGAAAACATCGTGAGGAAACCGGCATGTCCTAGAACCAAACATTCGAAGACATGTGACATCTGCCAATCCGCACTGGGCCCGCGTGGTGGATTACGGCCCACTCCCTCTCACCGAGAGGAGGCCAGTGTCCCAGCAGTGGGAACATTATAGGCTGATTATGGCTAGCGATGCTATTTGTTCACCTCGTTAGTGTAGCTTAGCTTTGTAGGTACCTACTTGCATGTAACTTTGTAGCCTCTGTTGGAGATCCAATAAATATATAAAGTGGTTACCGTCACAGACACTATCAACTCCAAGGAGTTTGCCGATGGGTTGCTAACCTTAGAAACAAAGTTTCAAAGCCTTAATGTGTAATTAGTAAAGTATTCGGTGAGCAAAGACAATGTATCGTCCATTTGAGGTAACGTATCTGACAAAACAAAATAAAAGGTAGCAAGTTCGAATCCGAGGTGGGTAATGTTGCCAGCAGTAACTCGGAAAAGTTTCGTGAAAGCGGAAACGAGTCAACTTGCTACGTTATTGTTGAACCTAAAGCAGCTATGTTTACTGGCTCCACCGCAACCACATGCCAGCCGTAAGACAGAAGTTTCACTTGTAGAAGTTCAAGTGAAATTGCTGATTCTCAGCCTAATTTTAAAATTAGGCTGAGAATCAGCACTTTTTGAATGTCAAAATTACATAAGATAGTCCCCAATTGGCCCTCCCTTCACCACTGTGTGTGTGTGCTCTGTCTTTAGCTAGTAAGTAGAAGTGGCGCAACAAACTTCCTAGCAGCACAGCTGTCTGTTATGTTAGAATATACCGATATGATAGGTATGCCTAAAAGTAGACTTTGCGAGAAAAAAATAAACATGGCTTTGACATTTTGAACGGGAAGTACCCTATAGGTTTTGATTCCCTTGCGAGTGTCAAAATATGCGGCATAAATGGAACATAAACGCCCGTATCTTTTGATTGCGTTGACTTGAAAGTTTGATATTTTCACTGCTTCAAGGTATTGCAGCTCTGAGTATTTGATATAAATTTCAACTTGATAACTCCGCGCGTTCCTGAGAAATATGGTCTTGATAGACGGACAGAGAGACGGACAAGTGATCTTATAAGGGTTCCGTTTTTCCTTTTGAAGTAAGGAACGCAAACAATAACTGCAAACAGCATAATGAATTTCAGAAATAAATAAACCAATGAGAGTATTTCTATAATTTTACGAAGACTGTTCATAATTAGACTACTTCTTTCCATCGGTATTGTGGTTCAAAGTCGTCACGCGAGTACATTGACCTACTAAAGAACTTATCTGGTTAGATGTATCACCTTTTTGCGGGTTTTTGTCCTTACGCAAAATATTTTGCTGAAAGGAAAAAAATCTTGATGAAATCAACTGATTGTTTACCGTACGGCGTTGGGGGAGAAATGCATTTAATGAACAATAGGAGTTCCAGACAAAGTTTGTTCGGCGAAATTTTTTGCGCAATGTTCGACGTTTCCTATGGAAAAAGTATGGTTCGCTGCCGTTTACAATGGAAGCGTAGTTCATGTTAGGGAAAGAACTTAAAGTATGTTTTGGGTATTCGAAAACGTGTCAGGAATGGCACGAATTTTTAAACTGTTCGTGTAGAAAACTTCGGCAAGTTTTTTTTTAATATGTGGATTTTACAATACACATAGTAAATATAATAGTATCCTTTTTTGCGTTTCTAAGTAAGCTTATACCTCTGCTAAGCGTGAGTTCAGGTCAATAGTGCAAAAAACGAGAATTGAACTAACGAATCCTCAACGCCTTTACGCATGTAACGTTTGGGCTCCTGCCGCTTTTAATTAATGAAATTAAAAACAGAACCATGCTGTCTTTTACATACATACATAAACTCACGCCTTCTTCTCATAGGGGTAGGCAGAACCACAGATTGTCACCTACTACGATCCGTACATACTCCTTTTGTTTTGTTTCCTTTCATACATCAGAAGGGCAATAATTCTCGTAATTGAAGAACGTTCACAGTCTGATCTGTCTCAATCTGTCAAAAATACCTCTAATTAACCTACATTTTTGACATGTTTTTGAAACTGATTGTCGCTGAGATGAAACTGCGACTAGATTTTGATCGTTTTAAATTACGGGAATTGGCCTACCGATCTCACCTCAATCTGCCAAAAATACCTCTAATTTACCTACATTTTTGACAAGTTTTTGACATTGATTGTCGCTGAGATGAAACTGCGACTAGATTTTGATCGTTTTAAATTACGGGAATTGGCCTACCGATCTCATCTCAATCTGTCAAAAATACCTATAATTTCCCTAAATTTCGGACAAGTTTTGACATTGATTGTCGCTGAGATGAGATTGAAAATAGATTTTAACGTTTTTAATTACGGGATTTGGCCTTCTGTTCAAACACACTCGTTGGTTGCGAGTACTACGCACCTGACCTTCTCTCGTTCGTTCGGCTTTTGTTTTTGTATGTACATTTTCACAGTCAACAAAAGAGATAAGTATGCAGGATCGTCGGATATAGTTGAAGTTTAGTAAGAAACCGATGGTTGTTCTGGAATAAAAAATAATTTTAGTATTAGAAAACAAACAGCTCATTTATCAAATTAAATTTCAGTCGACAACATCCATCGGTTTCTTACTAAACTTCTACTATATCCGACGATCCTGCATACTTAATCTCTTTTGCTAACTGTACTTATTGTCAAATTCGCGTTTAATTGTAGGTTGGTTGAAACTTCTCACGCACGTGTTTCGCATAGGTAGGCAAGTAGCCAATTTTTATACAGAAGGAATGTTTGGCTAGGATTCAGGTTGATAGTTAACAAAAAAGGTTTTACGTATTTTCAACGTAACACTTGTACCTGTGCCCCTTCTACTTGTGTTTGTAGGACAACGAGAAAAAAGTATGAATTCACGAATAGGTTCTATGTATTTTGTTGAATCCAATGTATTTTATGAACTTCATAAAAAAATATCATACTGCAGGTAGGTAACTAATATAGCAAATCTGAAAGTTAATTTGACTGTCCGTCAGCTCGAAAGAGTTTCAAGGTCAAATTACCTAACCAAGTACAAAAGACGTAGCTTAGAACTTAGAAAATGACAGGATACGTAAAAACCTACTTTCATCACGAACCACTACTTGAATACTACACCTAGTTCAATTTTCAAGAAAATTCCACTACAGTAACCCATACATCTACTTGTACTAACACATGTGCGACACAGTGCTAAGTATATTGGCAACACGGAACAAAATCCGGGTAATATGGACTAATAAGCTTGGCTGTATTTCATGGGGACGTGTGAACCACAGCTGGCTGCCAGTCGTAACCTTTCAGTCTTAACTACCTACTGAATGTAGCAGTTCCGATTCCATATTGTAATTGTTATGAAGAAAAAAGAGAATTGTGAAGTCTAGACTGCGAGAAAGTTAAGCAAATTGTTTTTTTTTTATTCGTAGATAAGATGTTGAGTGTTTGGCCTTAATGTTTTTATATTTTGCATATGAAGTTGTTTCATTTTAGTGACAGCGCAAACTGTGCGTCTTGTAGCTGCGTCTAGTCGCTGCAACAAGACGCAGAGCTGTCATTTGCGTCTGCGTCCAGACGCTGCCACTAGACGCAAAGCTGTCATTTGTTCCGTCTGCGTAAGTCAGTAAATGTCGGGCTGGAAGCTTTGGCGCGTTTCGAAGTCCGAATTGAAAACATTGGCGTCCAACGTATCCATGTTGAGATTTGCAATACTAGCACGTGCACATTCCTCAAAGTTCACAGCAAGACTGTCGCTGACCTGTCACATGCGACTAGTCGCTGCGAGCGGTAAGAGCGTGTGACTCTCTTAGAATCTGCAACTCAACGCCGAATGTGCGAAGGTTTGAAGAAAATATATGGAAATTGTCGGCCGTAGCCTGTCGTTATGCCTAGTGGCCGATCTGTCGTAGTGCACCATGTCTTAAAAGGTTTCGGTGACTTGGTAGTCGCGTAATGATATGGGCGGCACCTGTAATGTTCGCTGGGTTAATAAAACACACTTTGACAGATACACAGGTAAGGTACCGAAACCCAGAGACTTCTGCTCTCGCCTACGGCCGGTAAGCGAAAGCGACTGCCACGCCAATGCTTGCGCATACACTACAGCACCGATCAACTATCATCTTATAAATGGACCACTAATAAAGGGATTCGAAACTTTGTGGCATATCCGACTCGCCGCCATTTTGATTTTTTTTTTAAGTTGTCTCGCACTTTGAAATTATTATATAAGGGTACACTTATACAAACAAAAAATGTCAAGTAATATGGTACGTAAAGTGTCACGTTTCCGATATATTTGGAGGTAAAGATTGCCTTAAGAGAACTATTGGCACACAAATTCGGACCTAACTAATACACGTGCTCTTCGACAATAGTAGGTAGTATGGTATCTGACGCAGCTGTAATGACAAATTCATGACGGTGCGTCTTTAATTCATGTCCTACGGGATACATCGTGGTTCGTGCTCTTCTCTTTGTGTTTGCAGTACAATGATCGTACATACGTATAGGTATGTAGATACAGTGACGTAAAACCTACTATCACACTAACATTATAAAGGCGAAAGTTTGTGAGGAAGAATGGATGTATCGATGTTTGTTACTCTTTCACGCAAAAACGAATGAACGGATTTGGATAAAATTTGGCACACAGATAGTTTATAACCAGGATTAACACTGTTGGCGATTCAAGAAATAATTATAAATCCTACTTAATATTTATAAACACGAAAGTTTTTGAGGATGGGTGGACGGATGGATGGATGTTTGTTAGATACTCTTTCATGCAAAAACTACTGAACGGATTTGTATAAAATTTGGCACACAGAAGAAACTACATAGAATACCTTTTATCCCGATATTCCCACGGGATCGAAAATTACGTGGATGAAACCGCGGGGCGCAGATAGAAAATAATAAATGAAAAGTAAGGTAATTTCTTAATCCTTTAACTTATCGTCGTAGTTACAGGTATAAGTTTGAAAACCTGCGAATTTTGGTCATTGAAGAACCTCTAGTTTTGGAGATCGATCCATCCATCTGACCCTTTGAATTAGAATAAAAGTTAAAACTACACTTAACATTGATTTGTTATCATAAAATATATGGGATCGAAAACTTTATAAAATGGTAAAATTATTCCTGAAGTAGTAAGTCTAGATTTTGACAGCGAGATCCATTATGAATTGATTGGGTTTTGAAGATCTTTATTATTTACCAATGTTATAAAAGTAGAATGACCGCAGAGATCATTTTAATTAGAACACTAGTGGCTGGTAAAGTTGAATAACTTTAGAATAACTCGTTGAAACCCTTCTTAGGTAAGCCGATAGCGAGTATTGTGCAGTTCCGAATGTTGTTGTTGTTGTTAATAGATGAACTGAATAATCAGATTTTTTTTCAAGTTTTATTGGTAATAGCTTTCTTTTAAATGATGTTGTAAAATGGGAATAAGTACAAAGTGGTGGCCACCACCAGTTCGAACTCAACGAGAAGACCGGCCGGCATCAAAACGACCACAGGTTTCACGGTTTTGATGCCGGCCGGTCTTCTAAAAAATCTGATTATTTTAAGTTCATCTATTAACAACAATACAACAATACAACAACAACACTCGCAACTGCACAATACTCGCTATCGGCTAACCTAAGAAGGGTTTCAACGAGTTATTCTAAAGTAATTCAACTTTACCAGTCACTAGTGTTCCAATTAAAATGATCTCTGCCGTCATTTTACTTTTATAAATGCGTTTGCTACACGGTTTTTTAATAACTACAACTTTCTTTAAACATAATCATATTTATTAATGACTTACACGATTTTATACAACACAGATGCACCACAAAAGATCCATGCACGACACATAAACATTCGCATTCGAACTTCAAACCGCATAACAGCCAGTAACAGTGCGGTTCCAACAAAGTAACAGTTCATAACAAAACGTTCCGTGGTTGGCACTGTTACAAGGAACGGCGAATAACGTAGTATTTTTGTACGTCAATTGCAAAACCCAGGTCGACGGCTTCGTCGTAAAGCGACGGTGAACTGTTACCAAGTTTATTAGTGTTAATAAATGCACTAGTTATTTACTTAGGAATTTATTACTGTACCACACCTGCGGCGTCCGTATACTTTGTTATTTGAAGGGTTGTGTGAGCTTATTAGAGTTGTGATTTAGGAGCTGTGATTGATAAGGTGCTTAGCGAAATTGTGATAAATATTGGAAGTGGATTTTTTTAGATATGTAGACGTCAGTAGCGAAGGTTCCATACAACTCGATTCCTCCCGGCTTCTCTTTAAAAAATGGCACAGTCAGTATTCTATAGACAAATAATATAATCATATTAAAGATATCTACTCCGGCTTACCTCTTACAGAAATTGACCCTTCGCTACTGGTGGACGTGATTTGTTTTCAGAGAGTTAATGAAAAAGTGTACTGTTTACTGAACATGATGTTCTCATTGATTACTCCAGCAATGCATGGTCTTAGAGGGTAAGGTCACCACCGACGGATTTGGCGGATAGATTATCGATCGCATGGCAATAAATGTTGTGTATAACAGGCGGTAGGCCACTGCTGTCAAAATAGCACAATAATCCCTTTGTTCTTGTTTCCAAATACCTGCCAATATAGACAACAAGAAAGATTTTTTTTTTAATTTAGGAATATATTTAGAGGAACATTCGTTACGGGTAGTCAGAAGTCCGAAAGTCTGACAGCCAGTCTTATTGTTGTGGGATGTGGAGATTAGATAGGCAGTCGCTCCATGTAAAATACTGGTACCTATTCAGCTGCATCCGGTTAGACTGGAAGCCGATCCCAACATAGTTGGGAAAAGGCGAGGCAGTGATGATGATTTAGAGGAACTTTGTTACAATTCAAATCGTCTCGAGATCCAAATGGAATCGTGTTTTTTATCCGCGAAGTCCCGACAGTCACAAGTTAGATCAGCCTAACATTTTAGGCAAATGGAATTGAGCTAGGTTCTTCTAGAGAACTTGTCCAATCTGGCCAGACCACGGTTACGTGTGGACTTATTCCGAAGCAATTAAAACTTCCACTGGGGCTTAGGTTGTTAGCGAATTTCGGACCTTTTTGTATTGTTCCACTCACAATCGTAAAGTAAACAAAGAGTGCCAAGACAAAGGAACTTTACTTGAAAACAGTATTTAGTGCAGATTTTCAGTGGACTCCGTTTCTTCGGAGAGCTGCAAAATACATCCGTTGCGCTAAATAAAAACTAACTTTAGTCGAAATAGTTTTATTTTCGTTCGTTTGTTAGGTTCGGTTCATAGCTCTGTTTGGATTGTTTGACTCTGCTATCTTTGTTCGCCAACATTGTAAACAAATTCATTAATACATTTTGGGTTCGTTCTTATTAAGAGTTGCGCCCGTACATCGTGGAAGCAGAGGCTGACATTTAAATAAATGCCAAGCGAAACTTAGTTGCAGAGCTGCACGTTATTTGTAATGTATCAAAATAATAATATGAGCGCCAAAAAGCTGTTTACTTTTGTTATAAACGTTGAAATCGAATCGTTCTGAGATTAATGTTATTAATTAGTGAATAAATTAGTTAGCGTTTCGTGAAACAGCCATAAATAGTCATCTAAAATGTCAACGATCATTGGTGCCGTGATCCGTCCAATTAGCCGCGCGGCTGGCGCGTCCACACATTGGTAATTAGCACAATTATTGTATGTATGGCCGGCGCATTACATTAGGCTTGTGTCCGTTCAATATTCAGTAACCGACGTGAGATGAACTCTCGCTCGGGAGTTTATCATCGCCCTGTCACTCCACAGTTATTTATGGACCAGTAAACTTGGAAATATATTTTCCTCGGCGGCGGCCGCGCGTCCATTTCAGGTTAAGCCCCTTGGGCCAGGGCTCTAGACAAGTCGAGTGTCATAAATTTGAAAACTGTTTCGTGAAAACGAAAAAATGAAACAAATATTTGACGTTCACTCTGGACCGATCTTCGATATGGCGCGCATACAGCCGCCATGAATTTACGACTATTTACAAGAGAATCGAGTTAAACGCGAACATAAACCCAACGAAATTGCCTATGAATATGAACATCGCACTGTATAGTAAGAATGAATGTGTTTGAGAATGGGCTATGAATAAATACAGACACAATTGAATTTATGAAATTACGAGTAAACTCCTACTTAAAGTATACATAATTATGTATATTTTTATAATAAGGTCGGTGGAAGCGTTATAATAAAGTTCTCATTTGAAAAATCCAACGTGACTAATAAAACGGTTGTGACCCCACTCAGCCAAGTGATTGGTGAATAAAATATGGTGAGAAGCGGAGTCATTCCTTGGCCTATTATAAGGTAGCTTGTGGCTATTTTAAGCAACAAACCTGATGTTCAAGGTTTACTCAACTGCACAGCAACCAACTCTTTGGCTGAGAGTTAAAGTCTAGCTACCAAAATTTACCAAATCAAATTAAACTAAATTGTTCCCTGATGAATATTTGTTTCGAAGTAAAATTACAGTTACGTCGAGTTCCGCGGCGTGAGTCAAAAGAGTCTAGTCGAGTTATTTATTTATTTATTTAATCTTTTTGCACACAAAAAAGGTACAAATGCGGACTTAATGCCTTAGGCATTCTCTACCAGTCAACCAAGTATGGCGAAGAGATTAGATGACAGGTGCAGTTACATTTACGTTGAGTGTTAGTTCAGCGGCGCGAGTCAAAAGATTTGAGTTACACTTACACCGAATGTTAGTTCAGCGGCGCGAGTCAAGAGAGTCTAGTCGAGTTACACTTACGTCGAGTGTTAGTTAAGCGGCGAGAGTCAATAGAGTTTGGTTGAGTTACGTCGAGTGTTAGTTCAGCGGCGAGAGTCAAAGAGTCTAGTTAAGTAACACTTACGTCGAGTGTTAGTTCAGCGGCGAGAGTCAATAGAGTTTCGTTGAGTTACTCAATGACACTCGTGGACCATGAACCATGAAGTTAGTTCGAGCTCTATTTTAAAGCTAAGCTAGCAATTGATTGCCTCGTTGATCTAGTGGTCGCAAGAGCATGAGGTGCTGGGTTCAATTCCCGAGCCAGGCAAAGTGTTATTGGGTTTTCCATCTGGAATTATCAGTAACAACCCAGAATCTGAATTTGTACCGGGTTGATGGCAATAGGCTCGCCCCCTAATAAGTACGTGGGACTTAAAAATAACTGGTAAAATGTGGGTGTATTATAGATACACCTCTGCGCAACCCTTAGTAATACAGGCGTGAAGTTATGTTATATTTGAAAAGCTAAATAAACCCAAAACTGCAAAACGCAGAATAACATTTTACTATACCCAGGTATTATTATTATGTTTCACCACAGTAATTTTTGTTATTCCATTCACAAAATCCGTACGCTCAATTTGTTGAGCGCAACCACTGGACAGTTCCAGCATTATACATTTTTGAAATTTGTATCTTTGTACACCAAAACAGACATGAATTTGACTTGTATAATGATTTTGTATCCAGACCTATCCGCAAAGTGCATATGCATAATGTTCCTAGGCGTAGAATTAAATATTACTGTTTTTATCAAATTACCTGATGGTTTCAAAACTCTCGGCGTCAGAACATTTATTTGTAAATTATTTAACTTTCTTGTAACTAATGTTTACTCGACGGAAGAATTTATGAATGAAAAATTTACCTAAATATTTGACATTATTGCCATATCCTTGACTTATTGAATTTTGACTTAAGTATATAATAAATAGCTTCTACCCGCGACTTCGTCCGCGTGAAATTTCTAGTTTCCCCGACCCAAAAAGTCGCATCGCATCATAAAGATTATTTAGGAGTTTTTTGAAAATTAAAAGTCTCAGTCATCTTTATGCAAATGTTGCCAAATTTCAAGTTTCTTAACCAAAGGACTATGATTGTTTCATATTTACTGTATCCTGCCTTTTCACCCCTACAGTTTTTATCCCCATAGGGGTGAAATTTTGAAAAATCGTTTAAGATGTGTTCATAACTTGACTCAAAGATTATTTATACCAACATTCAAGTTAATCAACCCATGCACTAAAGTCCTCCCCTGTAAAATTAACTACCCTTTTTCACCCTGTTAGGGATAAATTTTCGAAAATCCCTCATACACGTTATTCTTTATTTTGTCTTAAGTATAAATACAGAATTTCGAGTTAATCGGACAAGCACGTTAAAATTCTTCCCTACAAATTTTTACACCCCCCCAATTCCCCTTTAGGGAGTAGTTTAGAAAAAAAAAATGACAAATTTCATAATTTACTTAGGTAGATAAGTATTCGTGGCAAGTTTCAAGTTTATTTACACAAGGAATAAAAATTTTCATACAAACAAAATCCCCCGCATTTCACCCTTAGGGGTATAATTTCAAAAAATCCTTTTTTAGTGGATACTTACTCTTCACAAAGTAGACACCCTCCAAATTTCATGTCTCTAGGACGGCGGAGCGGTTTAGGTATATCAGTCAATCAGGACTTTTTTTTTTTTTTTCTTAATCTATTGATTAATAATTTTATTTTAATGTAATGATGACCCATAATTTTACAAACCATATTTGCACGATGGAAACGGCAGAGTACTACGATCGTAATACATAATGCACATAACAACTTTGTACAATATTCTGTCTAATAAATGCATTCTATTCTATTCACAAACCGAAAGCCTATACTAATTAACAATATCATAATTTCTGGGAAAACCTTCAATTAAAACCATTCAAATAATATCATCGCTTTCAAACAAAAGAGTAATTAAAATGTTATCGAATGTGAGAATCCGCAAAATATTTTATCAAACGAATTCGTCGGATTTTTCATAGACGATGTAGGTAACTAATCAAAATCAAAATATTTTTATTAACGTTTAGGTAAAACTTACATGGGCACCTATGAAACTTCGGAAGCTAGGTGCACGGTTCCAATTGGTCGTTCCCTATCGAGAAAACCCGCAAGAAATTCCACGGTTACTCTTTTAAAAATATGTAGGTATAACTCAAGTCTTGAGTACAGGATTTCAATTTTATTGACAATGAAACGCAAGTCTAAAGTTGGCGCGCTTAGACAGAGTCTAGCCTGATGTTCGTGCAAGTTGACGAGGGCGGTACAGCGCAGCTCTCTTAACCATCGGACATCGTACGGACAACAATTAGTGCCTAGAAACTGTCCAATGTTTCGTTGCATAAATTTTGTAAAGTTGACATATAACTTATGAAAGGAAACTCCAAATTGATTCTCAGGCATTTATTTTAGTTGAAAATAAAGAATAATTACAACACTAATATCATTAGTTGTTAACATTAATTACTCGTTAATATAACGGTGTACATACCTTAATTTAACCAAACAGCACTTACATACAATTTCGGTTTTTGCACTCTTATAAATTACGACTTGTTCTACGTCTATCCGACACGACTTCCGCAGCAAAACTGGCTCGACACTCCTGGTCCTGCCCGTTGCGCCCGCGCTTAAAAATCCCCTCCAATACTTGGTAGGAGGGCGCAATGAGGCGGCGAGCGAGTCAGTGTTGCCAGGATGAAAACAAAAATTAATGAAATAACTTACACTTAACTATTTTGTAATACTTAAAAATATACTTTAAAATTATTTCTAACGCTTATAAAATTAGGTAGATGACTTACTATAACAATTCCTAACTGATTCCTAACAGCTCGGTCATCCTGCAGTTTTAGCGAGTCCCTTCGCTTTAAGTTACTGGTAAGTTAATTAAGTACCCATGTCATTTATCTAATTCATTCAATTCAATTCATTAAATAAGTTGATGTAAAAGAACAAAATAACTGAAGCATAACCGATATAATCACCTTATACAAAAGTAAACAGTTGTGAATAATTAATGATTTCGTTATTCATTATTTTATCACACATATGTACTCGCAGGTACGTTAACTTATGCAGTTTAACAATCAATTATTGAAAGGTATTTAAATGATCAATTTGTTTACTAAGGCAAATACCTATATTAATGTAGACATCTTAAACTAAGTATCTTAATCTAGGCATCTTAAGGTGCCACTAGTCGATATTTTTTTTCCATACAAATTTCGTGAGAGTATTACTACACTGTTTGACATTGTGCATCCAAAGTTAAACATGATATCGTTTTGTCTTATTATTAATGTTGTCTGTACGGAAACATAATAGTAAAATCAAAAGCCATTAAAAAGTTATGAGCCAACAAATGTTTATTTTTCTTGCTATTTTTAACTTAACTTTAGGTGTGAATAAGTAATAAAAGAACTGTAAATTCTTTAAAACCAAGTCAGTACCAACAAAGCTCAGTTATCGAAGAGTTAAATAAACTTTATTTGTAATTGATATTACGCTTAATCGCTATCAGATGTCTGATCATCATTTTGAGATATAACGCCACCATCATCGGAATTTTCGGAGGAATCGTAATTTTTATTAAAAACTAACCAAGGTTTAAGTTTATTTATTGCAAAAATATTGTTGTATAGGGGCCGGCCGGGCTTGCGTGTCAATGGCGTGTTTTCGATTGCAAGTCTGTCATTAGACAGTAGTTATTAAGTATACCCAGCTGCTAGGTCTAAGGAAATAAACGAGAGTGTTAACAGAAAGCCTATCTAACTGATCCTCGATAAGAGGAAAAGGATAGTGGTCCTTTTTACGGACTTAAAAAAAGAAGAGGGTATCAATTCGACACGTAAGTATGTAGGTAATATTATTGGAATTGCATTATAATCGTGTTCACATATAATTATATTATGTATACAAGACCTTGTAAAACATTTTAAAAGAGTAACGGTGGAGTTTCTTGCCCATTCTTCTCCATACGAAAACTACCTTTTGGAATGGGCGACTAGAATAATTTCTATTTAGTTTTTTTTTTGACGTTCAAAAGTGCCCTTAAAGTGCCTATTTGAAATAAATGATTTGACTTTGACTTTGACATATGACAATCTATTAGCCAATATTGTATATTTGTTTGAAAGCCACAAATATACAACATTTAATAGACGTATGTATGTATGTATGTTTGTTTGTCCACGCATTATTTCTCCGCAACTATTAATCGGATCGTGACCATTTTTGTATTGGCTTACGTTTACTTCAACTTAGGGAACAGTGCAAGTTTCATCAAAATCGATTCAGCAATTTTCAAGGTATGGAATTACGTACTTATTACAAACAAATATTCCAGTTTTTACTTAAAATTAAAAATTAAAAAAAAAAAGTTAATTTAAAAAAAATTAAACCGACTTCAAAAGGAGGTCATTTAAATTACTTTTTTTTTGACGTCGTCGATTCAATGCTATGTAATCGACGCACAATCTTTTTTTTGCCAGATATCTTTTTGACCAATACGATAGGGCTCGCGTAGGGCGATGATGATTCCTTGACAATTCCGGTGTCCAGAATCTGAACCATTTCGTGTACTTGGGCTCTTTTACCATAGGTGTGTCCTATGGTGAAAGAGCGGTAGGGTCTGTAAACCACAAAGTCGGAATTTTCAAGTTCCCCGCAGTTGTAAAACCCAGACGTTTTTCTTTAATATTATTCGTTAATTTATTTATACGTAATATAACTTACAAAATCTAGTTTTAAAATAATATACCCAAATAGTAACTCTTTAAGACATTGAATATACTATACCTTCTTTTTAATTCAGCTTCTAATACATTTATTTATTTATTTAAACTTTTCGCACAATAAGGTACAAAGGCGGACTTAATGACTTAGGCATTCTCTACCAGTCAACCAAAGTCATTTATTGTTGTCTTTTTTTTTTAATTTTTGGTGTAAATTGATAGCCTGAAACACAGGTTTTCCATAAAACTAGATCAGGCAGGTCTACATTAAAGTTAGAATTAAATTTTTCCTAGATTGTAATTAATGTAAAACCTATTTTTACTTTACTTTATACTTGAATAAATTTTATTATTATTTTAGGCTTGAAGAGCTGAATATTTAGCTAGAGGCTCCTGCACCCTTTTTTTTTTGGGTCAGCAGAGAGTTATTCTCCGCAATGTACAGACAGTTTTTCCATGTCATCATCAAAAGACACAGGTAGCACGTCAAAACCATGAGTTACAGGGACAGCACGCGTTATAAGTGATCCTTTTATAAGATTAAAGACTACGTCGAAGACAAGGTAGTTTTGCAATAATTCCTTCTGCACATGTGGCTTCCCTGGCTCCTCATTAACGGCTTAACTATTTAAATGTCTATTAACTGCTCTCAAATTACGATGTTTATTTTTATTTATTTATTTTTTTACATACTTTTTTGACATAATCTCTTTAAGTGGATGTAAATGTGGGAATCATATCACAATGGTTTAAGTAGGTTTTTTTTATTTATCCTTTTGATAGATTCTTAGTTTGTAAATGTGAGGACTTTGTATTCCTTGTAGACTTTAGATCTGTAGACCATTTTTTTTTAATTTTTTTTTATCAAGTAACTGGTACTTGTTGACAGGCCTACGCTGTCCTCCAATACCTACTGTAATTTGAAAATATTGTAAAAGCCAATTATTTTTAAAAAGAGTAACCGTGGAGTTTCTGTTATCGTAATGTTTGGTTTCTCCGTGAAGGTGTGCCCTAATAACACGGCGTGTTTTGTAATTGAATCTTCTACAATAAGAATTTTAACCTTTTCTTCTATATCTTGTACTAAAATGTTAACGTAAGCCTCTCCTAGTGGATGTACATGATAACCACCTATACCTCGCCAAATCGGTAATTTGTCAAAATTATAATCGAGACCTAATTCTTGTGCTATAGTCTCTTTGACGAGCGTACACAGACTTCCTAAATCTACATGTACCATTAATGGTCTTCCCTTTACTTTAATTTCTATCAGATATTTTCTATCACTATTATCTAATAAAGCAACTTGTTTTTCTTATTTAGTTTCAGAAGTTGGTTTATTTTCACATTTGTAACTTTTATGATCATTTTCGTTACAATTGTGGCATCTTATTTTACACTAGGCATATCTTTAAAATTACTGTTCAAGTTCTTGAATCGCGAGCGACGAGATCGAGAACGTTGACGTCGTCGCTTCCTTGTATGCTTAAGACATTCATAATAGCGATCTCTTTTGGATTCGACGTCGTGGACGAGACGTTTCAGAGTTCTGTCGCCCATAGTGAAAGGCTTCGTCCTGACGACCGTCTTTATTACATGGACTAGTTAATATCGTTAAAGTTGCCGAGTTTTGATGTCGCGACTCCCCGTGAACCTCACGTTGTCGCGACACCTCCCTACTCGGGCTTTTTGAATTAATGTTATAAGAGCGCTTGTGGACTTGCCTTTCCTGAAGACTCCCATCCACTCCCTCGCTCTGGCCTTGTTCTGAGCGTTTGTGGACTTGCCTCTCTAGTAGGCTCCCTTCCACTCCCTCGCTCATGCCACGCTCAGGATTCTGCCTTCCTCCGCTTGGATTATCGCGGTTATGGTTTTAATAGGGTAAGGTAAAGTTAGGGTAGTGTTAAGGTAGGGTAATGTTAAGGTTCTTACGTTAAGAAGGTAAGGTAACATTAAGGTAAGACAACATTAAGGTAATGCCCTTAAGGTAAGGTAATATTAAGGTAAGATATCATTGAGGTAAGGCACCATTAAGGTAAGGTACCATTAAAGGTAAGGTACCATTAAGTTAAGGTACCACTAAGGTAAGGTAAGGTATCATTGAGGTAAAGCACCATTAAGGTAAGGTACCATTAAGGTAAGTTACCATTAATGTAAGGTATCATTAAGGTAAGGTATCATTAAAGGTAAGGTATCATTAAGGTAAGGTATCATTAAGGCAAGGCACCATTAAGGTAAGGTATCATTAATGTATGGTATCATTAAGGTAAGGTACCATTAGGATAAGGTACCATTAAGAGAAGGTACCATTATGGTAAGGTATCATTAGTGTAAGGTATCATTAAGGTAAGGCACCATTAAGGTAAGTTACCATTAAGGTAAGGTATTATTAAGGCATGGTATCATTAAGGTAAGGTAACATTAGGATAAGGTACCATTAAGATATGGTGCCATTATGGTAAGGTATCATTAAGGTAAGGTATCATTGAGGTAAGGTATCATTAAGGTAAGGCATCATTAGGATAAGGTATCATTAAGGTAAGGTATCATTAAGGTAAGGTATCATTAAGGTAAGGTATCATTAAGGTAATGTATCATTAAGGTAAGTTACCATTAAGGTAAGGTATCATTAAGGTAAGGTATCATAAGGTAAGGCATCATTAAGGTAAGGCACCATTAAGGTAAGGCCCCATTAAGCTAAGGTATCATTAAGGTAAGTTACCATTAAGGTAAGTTGTCATTAAGGTATAATTGAGGTAAGGCACCATTAAGGTAAGGCACCATTAAGGTAAGTTATCATTAGGGTAAGGTATCATTAAGGTAAGTTATCATTAGGGTAAGGTATCATTAAGATAAGGTATTATTAAGGTAAGGTATCATTAAGGTAAGGTATCATTAAGGTAAAGTATCATTAAGGTAAGTTACCATTACGGTAAGGTATCATTAAGGTAAGGCACCATTAAGCTAAAGGGTCATTAATGTAAGGCACCATTAAGGTATGTTACCCGTACGTTAAGGTATCATTAAGGTAAGTTGTCATTAAGGTAAGGCACCACTAAGGTACGTTACCCGTACGGTAAGGTATCATTAAGGTAAGTTATCATTAGGGTAAGGTATCATTAAGGCAAGGCACCATTAAGATAAGTTACCATTATGGTAAGATATCATTAAGGTATAAATAAGGTAAGGCACCATTAAGGTAAGGTATCATTATGGTAAGGCACCATTAAGGTTTGTTACCATTACGATAAGGTATAATTAAGGTAAGTTATCATGAAGGTAAGTTATCATTAAGGTAAGGTATCATTAAGGTAAGGTGTCATTAAGGTAAGGCACCAGTAAGTTATGTTACCATTAAGGTAACGTATCGTTGAGGTAAGGTAACATTAATATAAGGTAAACATTAAGGTAAGGTACCATTAAGGTAAGGTATTATTAAGGTAAGTTACCATTACGATAAGGTACCATTATGTTAAGTTGATAATGAAATGATAGCAACGTGAAGTAGGTACCTAATCTTATGGTTATATTTTATGGTGATAATTGTGTACGGTGTTATACCAGCTAGCTTTTAGAAAAGACAGAAAAGCCCATTATAGCATTTTGCATTTATTTAATGTACTGCACGTACGTAGTTACGTACGGCCGTACTTACTTGAAATTATTTAATGGCTATTGAAGCGTGTGACTGTTAAGTAAGAGTCGAAAGAATAAGAATGCATTTTATTTTAGCCATCATTCAGTTATGAGAAATCAATATGATCTCATTTAATCAAAATTATTATGGTAGTGTACTTTCTAGTGCGGAAGTCTGTGGTGCTGTGATGTTTACTCTCTTGTTAGTAAGGTAGGTAAGAAAGAAAAATACTTTGGGCGTCAAAAATAGAATTAGACAATGATTATTGTGCACTCAGCGGCGTATTCCCAGAGGGTAGCTCTGGAAAAATGCACCAACCAAAGGGAAAGAACCATCGGGTGCCTCGATCTAATGTGACCTTTAATTTATCCAATCACGCAATATTATTACACATTACACAGAACAGGTGCACTATCCTATTCTAGCCCAGTAATTTAAAAGGAAAAGCACTTGCCAACAATTATGCTACCAGGGAGTGCCCTGGCCGAGCCTAACCTATGGCATAATGCTAATTATTATGAAAAGAAACATGGAATTTATTGTAAAATTTTAAACATTGAGACACCATCAAAGTAGATGTCTACATAAATGGCCAAATTTAAAAAAAAATCGAGAATCAATTGTGGATCTAAAAGAAAAGTAAAGAAAAACAAACAAGTTTACAACAACATTTTGTGGGCAGGGATAAACGGGTAGTTTGCAGACAAAACAATGGTAGCAGAAACCCGCTTATCCCACTTCTGAGATGAAAGGAAACTCCAAATTGATTCTCAGGCATTTATTTTAGTTGAAAATAAAGAATAATTACAACACTAATATCATTAGTTGTTAACATTAATTACTCGTTAATATAACGGTGTACATACCTTAATTTAACCAAACAGCACTTACATACAATTTCGGTTTTTGCACTCTTATAAATTACGACTTGTTCTACGTCTATCCGACACGACTTCCGCAGCAAAACTGGCTCGACACTCCTGGTCCTGCCCGTTGCGCCCGCGCTTAAAAATCCCCTCCAATACTTGGTAGGAGGGCGCAATGAGGCGGCGAGCGAGTCAGTGTTGCCAGGATGAAAACAAAAATTAATGAAATAACTTACACTTAACTATTTTGTAATACTTAAAAATATACTTTAAAATTATTTCTAACGCTTATAAAATTAGGTAGATGACTTACTATAACAATTCCTAACTGATTCCTAACACTTAGAAATCAATAATCATCGTCAGAGTTTTTCTCTCCCACCCAACACACATCTATGCCCAGTAAATGTTCAACGGAGAAGAATCCAGCACTAATCGGTCTCCAGCGGTGCTATTCTGTAAAAATCTCACCGTGAAAACTTAGGTGAAGTGAGCGTGGAGTGAGCTGTCAATAGTGTCAATTCCTAGCAAAAACAAACTCACTTCACCCAAGTTTTCACGGTGAGATTTTTACAGAATCGACCGGCTGGTGGTACATAAAATAAGTAATAATAATAGGTACCTGTCTATTTTCTTTTTTTAATAATTTGAGGGTGGTAACAAAAGTTACGAGCCACATAGGTAACCTATTGAACGGAGCCCAGTAAATATAGTTTATCTTGGCTGATCAGCCGAATGAGTATAGGGATTATTCCCAAATGATGGCGTACTAAAATAATTTTAACGACACTTTGATTACTTTTATCGCAAGTTCTCGCTTGAGTTGTCACGTTTTCAAACCATTAGTTTTATGCGAATTATTGCAAAGGAATTGCTTATTTATATCAGGCGGTGGGAAGGGTACGGGGTAATTTATCGTGACCTACTTTGGGTAACGGAGGAGAAAATTTGTCTCTTATCAGCTTCTGGACATCTTCGGTCAATGTTATTTGTGTTGTGGAAGTGTCAAATTCATCATTTTGCATGGAAAGATTGTTGGGGGATGGTAATAGAGTGGTTATAGTATTTTATGTATATTTTGTCGTGTAGTGATGCGAGTTTATGCGGGCTTTACATCTTACACTATAGCCGCACTCGACGGTCTAAACGGCAATTCAGCTAGGCTGCAGGTGACTAAAATCGTAAGTTGCAAAATATAGTAGGTTTCGATTTGTCATGAGACGACAGGTCGCTTGCGGCGGGTGGCTAAAAACGACCGTGAAAATGCTCAGTCGCAGGCGATCGCCCGCCGCATGGAGGTCCACATTTTGATGCAAAATGAACTAGTCACCTGCTATTTTTATCGACCTGTGATAGGGTGGCGATTCGGCTTGTGAGCGATTTGGATACTTAGATAATAGACAAGCTGTTTCATGTTTTTTTGAAGTTCTATTGTTTATTTTACTTACCTAGTTGCTACTCTATCAAAAACCATCAAATGATATCAAATAATGTAAGAATGTAACACGCAAGCAAGCTTAAGTACATTCCGACGAATTTTCAGATTATCTTTACAAGTTATTAAAAGATACACAGTTTCTATACAGTCTCCGAAAAAATCGACCCAAATCAACAAAAAGGAAACGCGAATAGGAACCACACTCGGAACTGGAAGTGACAAGACGACACCTCTATAGTGTGGGTCACACACAAACATTCCCTCAAAAACTGCCTTTAGCCGTAAAGCTAAGAAATAACCTTTCAAGAAGACTAACTAGGTATGATGTCCTACAGAAAGTACAAAACAAGAACGTGATCGGCCTTCTTACGGTCCCGTAGACACAGAATAGATTGCTACAGAAGGCTAGCTCCATACAACGAACGAAAGCTCACACATAGACACGCTTCACGTACAATGAAACACGCTTCACGTACATTTAAATACTGGTATTTCGCTGCATCCGGTTAGACTGGAAGCCGACCCCATAGTTGGGAAAAGGCTAGGCAGATGATAATTTTTTTTTTCATTTGTTGAATGGAGCAGACCTTCTGGATCTATCTATTTTGTCTCATAGTTGCCAACTCGAAACATGTACGAAAGGAAATGTCCTCTTTCTTACCGTTTATTAGTTTTTGTCGGGAAATAAACTCATTGTCATTGGCCTGACGGTAAATGAGGTTTTTCCTTTTAATCTAGTTTTTGGGATGCTTTTAGGAAATGATTAGTTTGAAGATCCGGGAAGTATGGGATCGGCTTGTTAGATTTGGTTCGCGTATTTCCTTTTTGGATTGACGTAGCAGCAAAGCATTATTAATGTAATAAATTACCTCTCTTTGTGAGCTCTCTTTCGTGTGTTGTTTGGGTTCTGTACCTATAGGGAATATTTCTCGTCGCCAAATGCTTGAAATTGCAACTTCTAGCAACTTATGAGTTATTTGAAACGACCTTTAAACGTCCTGAACCATGTTTTAAAATGCAAAACAGTTTTTACTTTCATTGTACTTTTTTTCTGTTTTCCCAGCTGTCAAATATTTTTTTTTCCCGTTGATCAGTCAACGGGAAAAAAAAATCCCGTTGGAAAGACTAGTCTGACCATCAATCTGTCCACTGGGTAAAACTCTGTTTTAGAATACCTACTATGGAAAGTTCCACACTAACCTTATTAGATTAATTGTTCCCCAGAAACTATGCCTACTATTCAACTAAGGAAGTCGAATCACCATCACTTTATACACATAATTGGTTCAAGCCATGCTAAAGCCGATAAGACTTCAACCATCCCAGCACCCCAAATGAAACACACTTTCTATCACAATCCAAAGAATTTTTAAGGAAATTCATAATCCATCGCTTCATACGTTTGAAAAATTTGTCTGCTCGACACCATAAATAACGCAATGAATATTATTGTATTGTCAACATGAATGGCATTAGGATAGTGAGTGTTACACGCAATTATCCCGCCGGTTTACAGCCACAATAGCTTCAATTTTCTTCACAATTTGCTCGAAATGAACGTAGGTGTCACTAACACGTGTAGGTACGGACAGCAACAACACTGTCATTTTTACATGTCACTAAATTGACAACAATTTTTTTCAATAAACTGCTTTTTAGCTTTTCACATAATATCAAAGAGTTTATATTCTAATAAAAACTGTACTTCTACTGCAATTTTGAACAAATATTTTGCTCAAACTAAGATTAAAAAAACTGAAGTGTTAATCGACTTTTGTTGCTGACTGTACATACATTGGATTCAGGTGTCTATTATGTCATTAGCCACGCATCCATGACACACTGCGTGTCAGTGGTAGTGCAAAATATCCTTTATGCATATTGTAGCTGATAGCGTTTATTGTAGTGTAATTTTGTTACCTCTATTATTAAATACTATCCTTTGTTTACTTATTATTACAGTGCTGTTGGTGGTCTCTAAGGGCTATATTTCACCGGGACACTATGGCGGCGCAACCGGTCGCCGCTACCAACAAAATGTATGGTTGGTTGCGCCACCAAACGGACACCAGGTGAGTAACTCTCTATAGAGCTGTATACATTTTGTTGGTGGCGGCGACTGGTTGCGCCACCATGGTGTCCCGGTGAAATATAGCCCTAAATAAATGCATAAATACATAAATAAATTAAAAGCTCACGTTAGCTGCTACGACCATAATGTCGCTTTATTCACTTAAAAAAATCTAAAATGAACTTTAAATTCATTGTCATAGAGCTGTTTCATATTTATATTTTACACGTGACAAGAGGGCTAGCCTATTTAGGGCCAAAGAATCGGCATTGACATTCAACGTGGCAACGCTGCCAGCCTTTTGGGCACTTTTCCCATTGGCACTCATAATACGCGGATGAATTTTTTGATGCCCAATGATCTCTTCCCCTTTTTATACACGGTACATAATATCATTATTGTGTTAGTTTGTAAGTACCTAAAATCAAATCTTTTTATTTCAGGAACACATCCATAGAATTTACAATGGATTACAAATAATTCATTAATTATAAAATTATTACAAAACAATCAATAATGTACATAATTATATTTCACTGTAAATAAAAATGCCACATACCTACGTATTAGGTTTAAAATAACTTCTAACGTTAAAAAGTTTTGCGTTATTAACATTGTTAGCTACCCGCTTTTAGCTTTAACGCAAACTACTTATATCGTATCTATACCACAAAGAGTTTTTAACCACGAATTCTATGTGAGGTCCAATTCAGCCCGCAGACAATGCGGGTGGTTGAGTGAGATAACTATGATAAATGATTGTTTTGACGCACCCAGCCCGTCTATACCGATCGATTGTTTCGATAAAAATGTTCACTTCATAAATCACATCCTAGTTGAACCTTCTAGATATGTAGCTTGATTAATATTCAACCGACGGAGAAATAGTTTGCACTTTGAGGGATACAGAAACGCTCGTAGGCGTATCCACCTAGTCTTTTTCCAACTATGTTGGGGTCGGCTTCCAATCTATCCGGATGCAGCTGAAGACCGGTATTTTACAAGGAATGACTGCCTATCTAATCTCCACAACCAAGTTACTGGGCAACACGATGCCCCTTGGTAAGACTGGTTTTCAGATTTCCGGGCTCCTAACTCCCCGTAACAACTGTCAAAGATATACAAATGACAGCCGGGATCAACTGCTTTACGTGCTTTCCAAGACCCGGAGGGGTCTCGTTATGGATTGTCACCATAGATGATCCGTGATGGTCACCCATCCACGGACCGACCTCGGTAAGCAAAGCTTAATGTTCGATCGACCCGTGCGGCTGTTATTACTTAGTAGCAACAAGCCCCTCTAATGGGCGTTATAACAATAAAACTTCTATTCTGTGTCGTTCAGTGTCCTTCGACCGATTAATTTCTATTTAGCCAGTCGAAGCTTTGACTGATAGCCGGCGCCATGTTTTTATCCGTCGTCAAAGTGCGACTCGACTTTTACAGTTTTGTGCCAAAATTGGAGAAACGACTCCATATTTCCACTTGGTGTACATACAAAAGTAATAACCTTGCACCCCACTCGCTGCGGTTCTTTTTTACGATTTGACGTTAACGTCAATTTTAGAAAATGTATTTCAAGATATAGATGTAAAAAGAAAAGAAGTACCTAAGTACCTAGTATAGAAATGTGAGTTCAAATTTTCATGGACAGTTCTTCAAAATTAGTTTTTGAGAAAAATAAAAAACACTGCACAGTGCCTCCGTCATAAATGCAAAGCAAAACTCACAAATTATCGACATTTCCCAAGAAAATATTTCTTACAGAATATTATTATCTAGGTATATAAATAAAAAGAAAAGTCCTGACTGACTGACTGATTGACTGACTCATCAACGCCCAGCCCAAACCCTTGGACCTAGAGAGCTGAAATTATGAAGTTTGACATTTTTAGTTTTTCTAAACTACCCCCGAAAGGGGTATTGGGGGGTGTCAAAATTAGTATGAAAATGTTTTAACACGCGGTCCGATTATCTCGAAACTTGGTATTTATACTTAGACCTATATCAAATTCAAAGTCCTGACTGACTGATATATCAACGCACAGCCTATGCCGCTGGTCCTAGAGACATGAAATTTGGAGGGTGTGTTCTTTGTGAAGAGTAGGTATCTACTAAGGGTTTTTCGAAGTTTCACACCTAAGAGGATGAAATGGGGGGTTGAATTTTCTGTGAATAATTTCCGACCTCCACGCGGGCGAAGCCGCGGGCAAAAGCTAGTGCTTAATAAACAATAATAACAGCGGCAGAGGTCGATCGATCAGGTTAAGCTGAAACTTGCCACGGTTGGTCTGTGGATGGGTGACCATCTTTACATATCGAAACCCCTGCGTGCCTTGGAAAGCACGTAAAGCCTTTGGTATTCTCCTCGGATTACAAAGGATCAGTAAATTTTTGTTTTTGTGTCTGTCAGCTTACTAACAGTAAATCATCCGAGTGATTTTCGACATCATCAACAGTTTTTAAAAGTTCATTGTCACGACAAGCTCCATGTACTCCGAAAATTAAAGCCACCGAAAAAACCGAAAACCGAATGTGAATAAGACAAGTATCTATCGAAGTACAGGTTACAATAAAATGCGCATTTTAAAACACTATGGTTATACTTTACTAATCCACCATATAATACGAGTACATAGTTACTTACTTTTACGGCAAGAAAGATTTTGTCGGGTGCCTCATTAAGGAAAGTCTCCATGTTTTTGACGGAGAACACTTTGGATTTTTAGGGTTCCGCAGCCAAATGGCAAAAAAACGGAACTCTTATGGATTCGTCATGTCTGTCTGTCTGTCCGTCCGTATGTCACAGACACTTTTTTCCGAAACTATAAGAACTATACTGTTGAAACTTGGTAAGTAAATGTATTCTGTGAACCGCATAAAGATTTTCACACAAAAATAGAAAAAAAAAACAATAAATTTTGGGGGTTTCCCATACTTAGACCTGAAACTCAAATTTTTTTTTTTCATCAAACCCATACGTGTGGTGCCTATGGATAGGTTTTCAAATTTTAATTATATTGAGGTTTGTAATATCATTTCTATCTAAACTGAATAGTTTGCGCGAGAGACACTTCCAAAGTGGTAAAATGTGTATCCCCCCTGTAACTTCCAAAATAAGAGAATGATAAAACTAAAAAAAATATATATGATGTAGGTACATTACCATGTAAACTTTTACCGAAAATTGGTTTGAACGAGATCTAGTAAGTAGCTCGCCGGTGCAAATTTAAAAACGATGATGGTACGGAACCCTCGGTGCGCGAGTCCGACTCGCTCTTGCCTGGTTTTTTTAGGTTTAAATCCATCAGACATCCTCTTCAGATACGCTATTAATTTCGAATATGTGTCCAGTTTTACGTCGTTATTAGAACTGACTGTTGATTTTAGCATTGAGTAGGTACTCCAAAGAGTGGAAGGTTGTTGAGTTTTGGCTAAGTACTGGAAGTAGGCCAAAAACACCGATTCTGAAAGATTCTTGGCGCCTCATGCATTTCTCCATTCAATAAAATTACCATAGGCTTTCATATTATATTTCTCCCGGGATTTTGCAGGTAATAGATTATCCATCACATTTCTTGCGTCAGTTCTAATACTTACAGGAATTAGTTCTATATTTTCACTGTCACTTGAAGAACTCATTTTTCAAAACAAAACCATGAATTTCTAACAATCCGTGAAAATTGACGAAAACGCGGGTTATATAGTTCTCGCGTTTTTAATTTGATTTCTTTTTTTTTTATTCGGCGGCGCGACTATTGGGCCGTCGGTCCAGCCAGTCTTTATTCAAACAATATTTGCGTTCGATTTCTTTTGGCGCTGAACTTTTTAAATTTGGAGCATCTGCCAAATTTAAAAAGTGCGCGGCAAAGACAATTGCGGCCATATTGCGGCGCACTTATAAAGAGGATTAAAAACTCATTACAGCCCGCTAAAAGTTTCATAGAAAACACCACCTTTGGGTCCACTTAAAGGCGAACCAAGTCGTCCTTTTCGAATAGATGAGAGGAAAATATTATTCTTTGAGCATGTAAACCTGGCAACATAGCGGGCGGCCGCCCGGCCGGGACGCGCGGAGTTTATTTTTTATTATTCTTATCAATTCTTGCGACATGATTGAGTTGGTTAATTTACAAGTTTACTTGTGTAGTTTTTTTTATTGTTAGGCTCACGTTTGATTGAAAGTCGGGCTTTTCGGCTTTAGTAAAAGGCACGGTGGCAACTGCTGCGACTTACGAGTCGGAGGTCGTAGCTTCGCTTTACTTTGTTGAAATAATTTCATCACCACTGCTCTCAAAACGGTAAAGAAAAACACCGGGAGGAAACCGACATATCCTCAAACTAAAAATTTTTAGACATGTGACATCTACCAAGTACTACTACCAACCCGCACCGGGCCCGCGTGGTGGATTACAGCCCACTCCCTCACACTTAGAGGAGGCCTGGGCTGGGTCCCAACAGTGGGAACATTATAAGCAGAAAATTTATGCTAACCCTAAAAACGCACTATATTCTACCGGTTCAGATAAAATATAACCCTAACATACTTAAGCTAACATAATAAGGTAATAGAGTACTTCCAAATCAACCGAAGCAGTTAGACGCTCCAGGTCGGCTATAAACGTCGAATCAGGGTGATATAAGGCCGACAAACGACTCCAGTACTCGATTTACTAAGAACAAAGAAACGATTTTCGCCTACTTTTCTTTTGTGGGGGAGTCGACGACAGGCTCAGTCTATTACCGAGCCATTCATTCGCTCAAATGAGCCGCTTAATTTATCGCTTCTTTATTACAAATAATCTGTTTTAAAGTTACAAAGGCTTTTGGAATGCGGCGGAGATTTGTGGAAGGCTTTTAGATGAAAAGGTGTTTTTATTTTGTGATGTGTCTATCTATAATGATGTTATAAAGAGGTAAAATTTGTGAATTTGTATGTAGGGGTAATCTTCGGAACTTCGGATCCGATTCCGAAAATTCTTTCACTATTTAATGGGAAGCTACGAGTTATTCCGGTCTGATCCCCTGAACCAACCCCTCCACCGCCCCCGCTCCACCGCCCCCTTCCTCGATCCCCTGCTAGTTCTTCTTCTGTTTTAATCTAAGTCTTATCCACTATAAACTTTCTTATTCCTACAGTATTGTCGAGTGACATTTACTTCATTAAGGACACAATTTTATGTGTGTAGGTAATGGTAGCAAATGCATGAAGATGCGGTAAAAGGCGCTCAGGTTCCGTTTATCTATAGGTCAGTGTCCTAAATAAAAAAAAACTAGCCATTACCTCGTGTTTACACCATCATCATCATCATCTGCCTAGCCTTGTCCCAACTATGTTGGGGTCAGCTTCTAGTCTAACCTGATGCAGCCAGATACCTACCAGAATTTTACATGGAGCGACTGCCTATCTGACCGCCACAACTCAGTTACTGGGTAATACGATACCCCTTGGTATGACTGGTTGTCAGAGTTTCGACTTCTGAGAGGCGGGACCAACGGCTTAATGTGCTTTCCGAGGGGTATGAGAGGTTGGGACGTAAAAATGGTCACCCATCCACGAAACAACCGCGGCTGTTATTACTTAGCCACAAGCCCCTGTCCCTGCCCAGCTCTGTGTTTACACCAAGGTATAAAACATTCATTCTACTTGTTTTATCTACTATTTTCGTTTAGCGTTTACACCTCAAAACCTAAAGAAAACGTGTCACTGACTCTGGCAGAGCCACCGTCAGGGATTTTAATTTTGATAGCACAAAAAATTTGTCGCTAATTAGTCGAAATTTGTCGCCAAATATCAGAATTTGTCGGTTACTGGTTCAAAAGTTATAAGGGTTTATAGGTGGCCGATCTGGAGAGAGTTTCCCCAGCAGCCACATTTATATCTCAAAAACTAGGGCACCTAGCGAAGATCTGTTTTCTCCCATATTTAGTCGCCAATTAGTCGGGATCAGTCGCCAAGTCACAGATTTAATCGGGTCTTAGTTTAGGAGATATAATGAGTTCAATTAGTAAGGTATAGTCCAAGAGCTAGTCGAAGTTTTTTCGTGAACTATTCGATCTAGCTCTTGGACTATACCTACACATATAAACCCTAATATCTTTTGAACCAGTGACCGACAAATTCTGATATTTGGCGACTAATTTCGACTAATTGGCGACTAAATATGAGAGAAAACAGATCTTCGCTAGGTGCCCTAGTTTTTGAGATATAATTGTGGCCCTGTTGGGGAAACTCTCTCCAGATCGGCCACCTATAAACCCTTATAACTTTTGAACCAGTGACCGACAAATTCTAATATTTGGTGACAAATTTCGACTAATTAGCAACAAATTTTTTGTGCTTTCAAAATTAAAATCCCTGATGGTGGCTCTGCCAGAGTCAGTGACACAAAGAAAATTTGTCAAAATGTCAAAAAGGTGAACAAAGTAGTGGCCCTTTGTAAACGGCACGGTGTATAAATAGACCCCGCCTTAGAAAAAACGTGTCCATGTATAAGCTTCCATACTGATCCATACAACACTGCCAAACCGTGCCTACACACGGCGTATAAGCCGTAGTTTTATACGGCAAGAAAAACGTGTGTGTACCTGGGCTTTAGTCTTTGATTCGTTGCAGAGTAACAACACTAAGACAATTTTCATAGAATTTACAAGTTATAAATAACATTGACATATAATATTTTAGGTACTCTAGCTACATTTGCTTTAAGCCCAAAACGTTCAGATTAAAATGATTCTCCGAAATGCCACTCCTAAGGAGATAATTACGTATTTATTTGATGTATTTCTACGAAGACGTATGCGGAGTCTTTAGCACGGTTCGCGTCTCGCCTGTAATCAGATTTGCAGTATTTAATGTTCATTACGACTATGTATTAAAACATCGCTTGAACAAAATTAACTTAATTTGGAAGACTTGATTCCTTTGTCTGGGAGTTTATTCATCAGTATGTCTATTTAAATTGGAGAATGTAAGGTAGAAATGTCGAAGTGATATATTTTTACAGATTTTTTAAAATTGAAAGTAAGAATAATAAATAGCTCTAAGTTTGTCATCTATTAACAACAATTTAATTAACTTAACTTACTTTTTATTAACTTTAAAGATAGAGAATTCAACTCTTTACTTTAAATATTATCTTCGTCTGTATCTTTAAAGTTAATTAAATTAGTTAATGGTTTGATGCCCTCTATTACTCTTTCCCTTCTTATTTTAATAGTTATATACTTGTTCATATTATTATAATTATGTAATAAATTTGTGAAAAATAAACACTCATATTTGAAATAAAAATAATATCGGAGGGGCCCGTGGCTAAATAATAACAGCCGCATAGGTCGATCGATGAGGTAAAGCTGCGCTTGCCGCGGTTGGTCTGTGGATGGGTGAACATCTTTACATACCCAGACCCCTCCGTACCTCGGAAAGCATGTTAAGGCGAGGTTGCAGTACTTTTTAACTTTTTTTAAACCTCTGTAAATCTAGCAAAATATTAATTTTACGCAAAAAGAAAATTATTTTAGGAAAATTGAACACATTGTCATGCGCTATGATGTAAAGATAGAAACGTGAATTATAATAATTGACTCGATAAAAAAAAAACATAAAGATGACACTAAATCGCTATTTAAAATTATTGTTTTAATTTTAATTATATTGCATGCACTGCTTTTCTACCTACTCTTGAACGCCCTAGAGGCAAAGCATAGCGCCCTCAACGTATCAACAAATAAGAACTTATAATGTACCTATGTTTTACAATGAATAAATGATTATGATTAAAACGTACCATGAAGAGATTACATCGTTAAACCATGTAAAAGTGATACCAAAATATAAGCCTTATTGTTTTTTAGGGCTTGGTGACAAGACATTTTATAATTTCCTTATTATTTTTTCTATGAAACAAATATACACAAAATCTAACAGTTCAAGAGCTCGCAACGGCCGGCCAGTGCCTGCGAGAGAGAGAGAGGTCCCGATACGCGGATATATTATGTGGGGAGTGAGGAAACGTTATCAGACCTACACACATAAGGGCCTAAAGCCTTTGGTCCCGGCTGTCATTCGCGGATCCTTGACAGTCGTTACGGGTAGTCAGAAGCCCGAAAGACTGCCAGTCTTACCAAGGGTATCGTATTATCCAGTAATTGGATTGTGGAGGTCAGCTCTATGTAAAATACTGGTAGGTATTCAGCTGCATACGGTTAGACTGGAAGCCGACCTCAACATAGTTTGGAAAAGGCTAGGCAGATGATGATTTGAAATAAAAATAATATATCAATAAACAGTTACATTACAGAAAAATCGTTAGCCAGAGATAACTTCTAGTTTAGCATAATAACCTAACCTATTAGGTCACTACCCGTATTTGTTGACTACGGTTCTACGGAGTACCCATCCCATTTCGGGAAAAAACATATTTTTCTCAAGCAACGATGTACCAGTTATAAAATTGACCACCTGAATAAGCGGATTAGTAAAATAGGTACCTAGTCCTATTTTTAGATGGCTTTGATAAGGTTGTATTTAAAAACTGGCTTGATTTATTTCAAGCCCGACGTTTTAAAAATGTAAATAATTTTCAACATCATATTCGTGAGAACTTTGACCTTTAAATTTTTTTTTGTATCGCTACCAGCACTGAAAATACCTTTTATAATTATAAAAACCAGTTACCAGAACACTGGTAGCCCAGTGATAATGGCCGCGACTTACGAGTTGTAGGTCGTAGGTTCGAACCCACTTTACTGTGTGTAAATTATGCTCTCAAAACGGAAAACGTCTTGAGGCAACTGGCATGTTCTAGAACCTATAATTCGAAGACATGTGACATCTAGCAACCCGCACGCGTAGTGGATTACGGCTACTGGGCCGCAATCCACCACGCGTGCGGGTTGCTGAGGAACTGCCCTCTCACCGAGAGGAGGCCTGTATCCCAGCAATGGGAACATTATAGGCTGAATTAGTTACTTACTAGAAACATGTGAACTGAAAAATACACTAACTCACACTTAAAAACAAACTCTTAGAAATCGAGACTAACGTTACCTCCGCTAAAGTAAGACAATAACAAACTTTGCAATGATTTACCGACCTGCAACTGTAAGTATTTCAACAATACTATTGAATTGGACACATTCAACTAATATTATTTATTGCCAGAGTTGCTCAAGTGGCAACAAGCTACAATAGGGACATACGTATGTGGACTGAGTATTGCAAAGCATTGTTTGTTGTTGAAGGTATTTAAGATATTTGGGTTGGTATGCTTTGATTTGCTCTGTAGTGTTGGCTTCTTCAAGAAATTCAGTGTCTAAATAGTAACTTTGTAGGGAGCTGCTTCGAAGTGGCGCGAGAAAAGAGTTCCTGGAAGGATTTGGGAGAGAACTTTGCCCAGCAGTGGGACAGTAGAGATTAATAAACAAAAATTAGTTAGAGTAGACTAAAAAAATTTTTTTTTTCAAGGTGTGCGGGTAGTCAAAAAAAATATGGTATGACCGGGTGGGTCGTAATTATACTAGGTTTAATGTTCTTTTGTTTTAATTGAAATAATTTCGAGCACTTTAGCCCTGTAGTGGGACCAAATTCAGCCGGACTTTAAAGATATTGTTAAATCACTTGGATTACGCCGAGGTTAAGGCTTTGCCGTTAAGGTGGTTGATGTGTGTGTTAGGTAATAGGTAATAAGGGCTGGTGTCCGCAACTCCACGTCAATGCGCGTATTTTGCGTACGAATGTGTGTGTTATCAGAAGGTTTGGCAATTGAAAGAGCGTGTTGAAGTATATGAACGATTGGTGTTGAGTACGCAGGTTGAGAGGACTTAGAATTTACTTAAAAGGTACGTCATACATTGCCTTTGATTAAAGTTGTTAAATATACTTACACGCTACATTAGTAAATATATCGTACACATTACTTATTCATGGGAACAAGTTCAAAAATCTATACATATAATAAAACAGTAGAAAAACTGTGTCTGTACATTGAAAATATTAAAAAAAAAAAAATGGGGGGGGTTTAGAAACAGTAATAGGGTACGAATCCGAAAAAAAAATTCTGTCTGTTTGTCTGTTTGTCTGTTTGTTTGTACACGCTAATCTTCGGAACTACTGGAAGGATTTGAATGATTTTTGTTTTGTTGTATAGGTATTATGTCTGGGTAACATATAGGCTATAATTTATCTTGGAAACTTGAACACCTGATGCAGAATCGCAACAGACCAGCTAAACTATAAGAGATACAAAAATGGTACCATAGCAAAAATTGTTCCACGTGATGAGCATTTTCTGCCGAGAGAATAAATTTGAAGATCTGGAACACCTGATGTGGAACTCCAAGAGCCCAGCTACACCATAACATATATAGGAATGACGTCTTAGCAAAAGTTGTTCGGTCTGATGGGCATTTCCTGTTGACTTATAAAAAAACTGGCCAACACGAAGGGTTCCGTACCACAATGCAAAAACGCCAAAAAAAACACGTTTGTTGTATGGGAGCCCCCCTTAAATATTTATTTTATTTTGTTTTTAGTATTTGTTGTTATAGCGGCAACAGAAATACATCATCTGTGAAAATTTCAACTGTCTAGCTACCGCGGTTCTTGAGATACAGCCTGGTGACAGACGGCAAAAAAACACGTTTTTTTGTACGGGAGCCCCCCTTAAATATTTATTTTATTTTGTTTTTAGTATTTGTTGTTATAGCGGCAACAGAAATACATCATCTGTGAAAATTTCAACTGTCTAGCTACCGCGGTTCTTGAGATACAGCCTGGTGACAGACAGACGGACGGACGGACAGCGAAGTCTTAGTAATAGGGTTCCGTTTTTACCCTTTGGGTACGGAACCCTAAAAATCGAAGATCAGAAACATCTGATGTGGAAATCAAAACTATCACTAATTTCACCTCCACGCGGTGAAGGCGGTAACAGTTTAGGACTGATTTTCGATGACGATGGTATATCATTGAAAATTTGACTCTACTGGCCAAAACTCCCTTTTTTTTTTTAACGTGAATAAATGCTCATGCGTTCTGCACTACCACGGGGAGATAGTACAGTTATGTGGGACTCTAACCCACTAAAACTCCACGGTGTCCTCCTCTGCCGCTTACAGCGGGAATATGGGCACGCGTTAGCACTCATCCGTGAACCCGCCGCGGCTGTCCGTCACCGGACCCTCCTCTGGGGAGTACTCCCCATCACCGGCGCACCAGAACACATAGCACGCCGTGACGACCCCAGGGACCAAACCAGCACATGGGCGCCAGACGACCCCGTGTATGGGCACCCTTGGTAGGGGAGCAGTCACTTAGATTTTAATTGATCAGGTATATTCTTCACAATAAAACTATAACCATGCCTAGAAAAAGGTCAAATCTTTTCCAATGTTCCAAAGGAGCTAAAAGATTGCGGATCATAAGATCCCAAGAATCTACCGAAGAGCGTCAGGAGAGACTTGATGCTGTTCGAGAACATCAGGCTGCAACTCGCTCCGTGGAAACCTCTTCGGATCGCGAAGCGCGCCTGCATTCTCAGCGTATTTACGCATCTACATCCAGGTCTCTAGAGACCAGTGAAGAATATGATGCGCGACTGACCGCTGATCGTGAACGTCATGCATTGTCTCGCGAGTCGGAGACGTTCACGGATAGAGAATTGCGCTTGAGTTCTCAGCATATCTACGCATCTGCTTCTAGGTCTCTAGAGACAAGTGCGGAACGTGATGCGCGACTGTCCGCTGATCGTGAGCGACATGCATTGTCTCGCGAATCGGAAACGTTTACCGATACAGAATCACGCTTGAGTTCTCGGCGTATTCGCACATCTACTAACAGGTCTTTTGAAACAAGTGATGAACTTGAGATTATCATACATTGTCCCGAACACGCACACAACAAAATACTCATAATCAGTTAGAAAGTGAGAAAGAAAGAATTGCTGGAGTACGGCATGAAGAGACAGATTAAGAAGAGCGCAACGAACGTTTGAATTCTGATCGACTTCGACATTCTCTGAACAGAATGTCGATATCATCTGAAGAATCGGATGTGTCTCAAGATATAGCCGTAGGGCATGGCGACCTTCCTTGGGTTGATAAGGAACGGAGTGCATTTACGTATACTCCTATGATTGACTACGCCACATATTCCGCCATCGGAGGTATGGTTCAAAATTGTACTTTTTGTGAAGCTGTTAAATGGCAAAAAGAAACAAACGGTATGTGTTGCTCAGGTGGGAAAGTACATATTAAAATATTACAAAATCCTCCAGAAATATTAAGATCACTGCTAATCGGTGACCATCCACAGTCAAAACATTTCTTGGATAACATACGTTCGTACAATAATGCCTTTCAAATGACATCTTTTGGTGCAGAACAGATTTCAGAAGGCCCATTTATGCCAACATTCAAAGTGCAAGGCCAAGTTTACCACCTTATTGGTTCATTATTGCCTGAAAATGACGTCTCGAATCGTCTGGCGCATCCCGTTGTTTTTCAGTCCCTGGGCTCTTAGAATTCGACATCAGACGTTTCAGATCTCCGATTTTGACGACCCCGTTGTCGCTGGCATAAGCAACAGGATCCGCGTACGAAGTCGCGGGCAGAAGCTAGTTTTAAAATAAATTGCAAAATTTTGTTCAAAAAGAATTTGTAAGTATGACAAGTTTCACACGCATTTATCATTTAAATGTAAAAAGAGCTGCAATCGGCTACGTCATGCGTTTATAACACCAACGTTTTGTAAATATTGAAATACGCCATTCGATTCGTAAACAGCTTTACCCATACTTTTATTAATTTTATAGAAGCATGAACAGTTTGCGACTTATTTCACCAGCTCTGGACATGTTTCAGATATCAGGCAGGTTATTTTAATGCATCAATTTCTGTTTGACGTCCTAAAAACTAATTAGTTGACAATCGATACAATTATTACCAAAGTGTTATTGGATTTTTTGTTTGAAATTTCTCACTAACAGTCTGGATTTGTGCCTGGTAGATGGCATTGCCTGCGAGTCCCATGAAGGCTGCCTGTCCACCGGAAACGGAGAAATATTAACCAGTAGGATTGCAAAAAATCTCCGCTCCTCTTCTGTCCAATTTTTCTATTGGTTAATATTTCTCCGTTTCTCCGCTCCGCAGCCTCGCTCCGCTCCGGTGGACAGGCAGCCTTCATGGGACTCGCAGGCTTGCGGACGGCGAGCAATGGGCAGCTCGCCACCCGGTAAGGACCAGCGGTGCTATTCTGTAAAAATCTCACCGTGAAAATTAGGTGAAGTGAGCTGTCAATAGTGTCAATTTCTAGCAAAAAGAAACTTACTTCACCTAAGTTTTCACAGTGAGATTTTTACAGAATCGACCGGCAGGCCCGGGTCGACGGCGCGTTGTGTTCCACGCGCGCCTCAAAGATATATGTCAACACTAAATGACGGGGTCTGCTAGGGCTGATGCCTGCCGGGGTCGCGGGTTGTTCGAAAGAGATACCATGGCCCCTGGCACAGGCAACTGAAGGAACACGGGTGGGTTTTAGTCAGTAAAATTCTGACACGCCCTCCCGCTCCGCCCAGAGCGGGAGAAATTATTTGTTAATTTACCAAACAAAAAATGTGGGTGTACTAAAAATACAAAATACACCTCTACCAACCATTCGGTCCCAAGGCATGGTGTTATGTTATGTAATATTAATTAGAATGTGCACAAGTGAATTGAATGAGAAATAACTTTTGACAACTTTATCGTCAAGTTATGAATTATGTGATAAAACGTCAACCGTCAACAAATTAACCTCTGAAACGTAGCTTACTTAACCTTGCAGTTCAATTACGACTTTTGCTTTCATAATTTAACCTCTCGTTAAACACTTTGATGACTTAACGCAAGATTAGATAGCATCGACAAATATTTTCTTTTACTAACTGCGAAAAAAGTCATAAATAAGCTGAAACAGGAGATCAAAGTTTTTCTTTGGAAAATATAAAACGATCAAAATAATTTAGATACGGCTTTGATGTCTCACGATTTACTCAATATTTTTTTTTGGTAAAATGATGAACGGAGTGTCTTGTTGGAGGGTTGACTTTTAATAAAGTAGCTGGAAGTTAATAAATTATAGATCATCTTTACCTTATCATCTTCTATATCTTAACTAGCTTCTGTCCGCAATTTCGTCCGCGTGAAATTTCACCCTCCCCCCATTCACCCTCTTAGGGGTGGAATTTCGAAAATACCTTTCTTAGTGGGTTAAGTGGATACCTACTCTTCACAAAGAACATACCCTCCAAATTTCATGACTCTGGACCAGCAGTTTAGGCTGTGCGTTGATATATCAGTCAGTCAGGACTTTTACTGGGTAATACGATACCCCTTGGTAAGACTGGTTATCAGACTTTTGGGCTTCTGACTACCCGTAACGACTGTCAAAGATCCACGAATGGCAGCCGGGACCAACGGCTTAACGTACTTTCCGAGGCACGGAGGGGTCTCGCAATGTAAAGATGGTCACCCATCTACAGACCAACCGCGGCAACCGTAGCTTAACCTGATCGATCGACCTGTGCAGTTATTATTTAGCCACGGGCCTCTCCCTACAGATAATATTAGCATAATGATTGGGTGCAGTAATATCCGTAATGCTTTCCTCTTAGAGAAATCCCCTTAAAAAAATTCTCTGCATCACACTAAAGTTGACTGGGTGAAAATGCCTCAGGCCTTTATGTCAGCCTTTGTTCAATATTTTATACTTGTGCATAAAGTTTTTTTTTTCTATAAGTGATAACTTCTTTAGGCGCGTTGGACATTTTTTGAGGTGGAAAAAACCATTGAACTAGCGCCACTGTTACCGTAAGCGACACCGCGCTTGTTTTGTTTATAAGACGATTCAAAAAATACCCGCTTCGGATGTGTTCGGCTGTCCTCGGGATATACTCGGTTTTAATTTTTTATCCGATATGTCAGTGAGTGATGGCAAAGTATTCTGTTTGTGTTTTCACTTCTGTCGCCACTCCCGGAGTGCCACTGTTTTTTTTTATTTGTTTAGTAAAAAAATTAAATCGTTCGCCAAGCATACCTGTAATGATGAACAAGGAATGGATAGCCTATTTGGTTTGGAAAACAAAGGTTTATGTTATGTCTAAAAGTCAGTTTCAATAGAGAATTTGAACAGGTAATAATAGTTTTCTCTAAAATGTTGGTCAACAACATAGTTATTATTGGCATAGTTCTGAGTATTAATAATTTACATTCTGTTATTGGTGGTTGGCTTTGCCCGACAGTTGTAATAATCAAATAATTGTCCATAACCTAGTAATACGTGAATTATTTCAGTAATTAAACCTTCTAAAAAAATGGAAATGGATTATCTTTTGAAATACATGTATTTTGGAATAGTATTTTATGTTTTACGAACTTAGAAAAGTTCTACTACCTTACCGAAAAAGCTTAGACGAAAACAGACATGATCATTATAAGTAAATTATAAAACCAAGTTCTATTTTAATTTAACACTTATCGACTAGCTCTGCGTAGCAGCGTAGCACAACGTGTGCTACGCCGTAGCAATTCTGTATCATTGGTTCAAGTATACATTATAAAGTTGCATGTTTTTATTTATTAGGTACTAGCTTGTTTAGGCTAAAGCAACATTATTAAACTTTTGCTGAGTATGTTATACAGTCCTGTTGCTGAACTTAGTCTTGGATCACCACTACGTACTGAGCGATTGTGCAAGATCAATGCACGGTTATTTGCCATAATGCAAAAAGTCCTTGTAGATTCGACAAAACATATATAATACTAGCACTTTGCCCGCGACTTCGTCCGCGTGTATTTCGTACTTTCCTCTAAAAATTTCGAAAATGTATGTTTAGGATCTTTATCATCATCATCTGCCTAGCCTTTTCCCAACTATGTTGGGGTCGGTTTCCAGTCTAGCCGGATGCAGCTGAATACCAGTATTTTAGGAGCGACATATAAAATACCATTCGGGCCAATTTTTAGGTTTGTAGATCATAAGAATCAGATTTTTCAATCAAACTGTATCCGCGCTTTTGACCCCCACATGGGTGAATTTTTGAAAAATCGTTTGGGATGTGTTCATAACTTGATTTAAAGACCGATATCCATTTTGGAGTGAATGAAAGCAAGCAGTAAAATCCACCCCTTCTTCTACTTCTTAGCGTGGCGATAGCAATCTAAATGGACTCGGCCCATAATTCGGCTACTTGTTTGGCGCCATCACCAGTATCCACCAGTTCCTGTAACATGCAGCTGACAGGATATGCAGGACACGATATTAAGTGTCCCGCGTCGTTTGTGGAACAGCACCAAATTTACACTCCAAGGCGGAGTCGTCTGTGAATCTCCACCTGAACAGGTTTTCCTTGCTTCGGCCAACCTGGGTCCGAAGTCTGTTTAAAGACTTCCAGGTTATCCAAAGTAACTCATGTCCAGGTGTGAGGTCTTCAGCTGGTGAAACGAACGGTTTGGGTAAGGAAGCACTGTCTCGCCACAGCTTCAGTCTTTCTTGTGATGGTTCACCAGTGAGTGGGACGACACACTTTAAAAAATTGTTTAGGCTTTTCAGCCTTTGTGGCACAAGGATGTTGTAGTGCAAGGGTGTCGTGCGTCGGAGACCATTTTGGCTCTTTCGCTGGAGCTTGCCAGCGCTCTGCGAACCACTGGTGGCTCGATTCCTGCTAGTGGATACAGCATTTCCTACTATATTTCCCAGCAATCCACCCCTTAAACTTTATTACCCTTTTCTACCTTGGTAGGAGTCGATTTTTGAAAAACCCTAAAACGCATACCTCCTTTTTTATTTTAGTAGTACCGAGTTTCGACTTAATCCGGCAGCGGGTTACATTTTTTTCTAACCTATTAACTTTGTCACCCCCTAAATCCTCTGTGAGGGGTTTTTTAAACTAAAAGTGACATTCTTTATTATTTACTGAGCCAAATATTGCCAAGTTTCAAGTTTATTAACCAAATGAATAAGATTTTTCAAAACTGTATCCTCGCTTTTCCCCCCCACACAGTGGAATTTCGAAAAATCGTTTGGGATGTGTTTATTACTTGACTCGAAGATTTATTGATAGAAATTTTCGACTTAATCGAGCCACGCAGTAAAATCCTCCACTGTAAAATTAACTGCCCTTTTCACCCCGTTAGGGGTAGATTTTTGGAAAACCCTGATACACGTTATTCTTTATTTTGGGTCTTAAGTATAAATACCTACTGAGCTTGGAGTTAATCAGACCGCGCGTTAAAATTCTTCCATACAAATTTTGACACCCCCCAATCCCCCTTTAGGAGGTAGTTTAGAAAAACTAAAAATGCCAAACTTCATATTTTACCTAGATAAGTATTCGTGCCAAGTTTTAAGTTTATTAACTCAAGGAATAAGATTTTTCATACAAACTTTCATCCCCTATTTGTCCCTCTCAGAGATGGAATTTCCAAAAATCCTTCCTTAATGGATGCCTACACTGTATTAGGTATCTAAGTGCAAAATATCAAGTCTCTATGTCCAGCGGTTTGGGCTGTGCGTTGATATATAGATAAATCAGTCAGGACTTTGAATTTTATATATGTATATAGATAGAAGAAAACAAAACGTTATCCCCCTTTTCACCCCCTTAAGGGTTTAAATTCTAACAACACCGTTGCGTTACCTTCCAACCATAAGCCTAGATAATAAATTTAGTGATTTTTACTTCGAAAATTAAGGACTTTCCACACACAACTTCATTCCCCTTTTTAACCCTTCGGGATTAGAATTGTCAAAAACGCTGAGACACGTATAAATCCATTTTTAATCTTCAGCCTAAACACAACAGTTGAAGATCCTAACTTCAAAACTGACGGATTTTCATATAAACTTCCATCCCCTATTTCACCCCTATAAGGGTGTAATTCCCAAAAATCCTTTCTTAATGAATTTTTACCCTTTACAAAGAACACACCCTCCAAGTTTCATGTCTCTAGGACCAGCGGTTTGGGCTGTGTGTTGATAGATTATATAATTAAAAACAAAATTTTATTCCCCTTTTCACCCCCTTAAGGGTTGCAATTCTAACAACACTGTTGCGTTACCTTCCATCCATAAGCCTAGATAATAAATTTAGTAATTTTTCCTTCGAAAATTAAGGACTTTCCATACACAACTTCATCCCCCTTTTTAACCCTTCGGGAGTAGAATTGTCAAAAACGCTGAGACACGTGTAAATTAATTTTCAATCCTCAGCCTAAAAACAAAATTTGAAGATCCTAACTTCAAAACTGACGGACTTTCATATAAACTTCCATCCCCTACTTCACCCCTTTAGGGGTAGAATTCCCAAAAATCCTTTCTTAGTGGATACTTACTCTTCACAAAGAACACACCCTACAAGTTTCATGTCTCTAGGACCAGCGGTTTGGGCTGTGTGTTGATATATCAACAATCAGTCAGTCAGTTTACCATTTTATATATATAGATGACATACATACATAAACTCACGCCTTTTCCCTTGGGGTAGCCAGAAACTATAGATCGCCACCTGCTACGAGCTTTACGCAATACTTTTGCTTCGTTTGCGTTATGGTTTAAGAACTTTAATAATACTAATTAAGAATTAACAATAATTCACTTACTGAGAAACTAAATTTACACAAAATGTTTACGAGCGTACAATAACATCGTTAAAAGTAGATTTACAATAATGAGTAGGAAGGTAGTGGTAAAAAAAAAGTAAATATCAACTAATCACCAACCGAGTAAACACGGATCTGAAGTAAAATTTGGATGTATTACTAGATGCGTTATACGTAGGTACATATACAAAGCTGACTGATAAAAACCATGAGGAGGTTTTAACACACTCATTCGGGAACTCATTCTATCTCAATTCGACTTGTTTACGTACAAGTTAACATCGTCGAACGATAATTATGAACGTAAAGTTCAATTCGCGAGCCGCTGCAACTGCAAACTCCGCACTGAATTATAAAACGAAAAAGTTTAAAACTACCAACTTTGATCATCAGGAACTCAGTTAATTACTTCATAGCAAATAATATTGTGTAGGGAATCTGCGATAATTATGATTTTAAATGAAAAACTGCCATATATTTTAATTATTATAAGCTTTCGTTCTAAAATAAATAGTGTTGTGTATAATGTAAGAGTTTTCTAAATGTCCAACATATTTTTCTTGCATAAAATACGGAAGCCATGACAAAATAACCTCGTTGTAAATAAAATAGCAAATGGTTTTATTGATAAATATCAGGGACAGGTTATAGACTCGGATACAGGCAATGATATCTCACATCCTGTATGATGAAAAAACCGGGAAACTTGGCGAATGGTTCCTTTTTAAAAATATTCCCGTCGTGGTTACTGATTATGGGCACCAACACTCCAACGGGCGTTACACATTTCTTACATAACTAGAAGGATTTTGAAGAAAATTCCTAATCCATTGCTTCTTATATTAAAAAAACTCGTCTGCTCGACAATGTAAGTAACGCAATGAATTGTTGAATTGTCAAAATGAAAGACATTGCAATTGTTAGTGTTTTACGGAATTACCCGCGGGTGATGACAATCGTTTTCAAACCGTTTCGTATTCCTAAAACGACTTTCAACAGGATTGAGATAAGCTTTAAGCTTATGTCAATCCAATTCATTTTTCACTTTCCCATCAAAGTTATCGCTGATATCACTTTTTCTAGGCCATCTGGATTCGAAGGCCACGTCTAAAAGTATTACGGAGATCTTTTGCTATAAATTTCTCAGAAGCAGTGAATTGTGAGTGACTACAAAAGACTCAAATTATTGCTAAGATTTCGTACTGTTTTCTTAAAATGAGCACCTTTCAAATTGTATGCCTCGAAATACAAGAGTTAATCAATAAATTAAAAAGTGTTTATTTACAGACATGCCTAATACTTTTACAATATTACCTACATCTGCTAAAAAACTGCAAAGCGGTTCGTTGGCAGACGTAGCTTTTTTTTAGTACATCATCATCTGCGTAGCCTTTTCCCAACTATGTTGGGGTCAGCTTCCAGTCTAACCGGATGCAGCTGAATACCAGTATTTTACATGGAGCGACTGCCTATCTGACCTCCACAACCCAGTAACTAGGTTGTAGAGGTAAGACTGGTTGTTGTTGGCTGTTTTTAGTACATAAACATAATTTATTCTAACACCTTTTCACCTTTACGCTTAAGGCTCCTACAAACAGGCGCGACACGCGATAAAATCGCGCGCGACACAAAGGCACCGCAAGTCGCGCAACGAGCGGTGCCTTTGTGTCACGTGCGATTATATCGCGTGTCGCGCCTGTTTGAAGGAGCCTTAAAGCATTCATGCATTCTTTAAATGTTATATTGAAAATTTTATGACTAACATTGAAACGGTATACGATACTAGCTTCTGCCCACGTTCCGCCGCGCAAAACATCTTGATACCCCGACCCATCCCATCGCATCACCTGCCCGCACTATTACTTCGTTTGCGCTCATCGTTCTTTATGATTTTTTTTGTTTTTGCTCGGCTCCTAAGAGCTAAGACTTTTAGGAGACGAGCAAAAACAAAAGAAAATCGTGATGTAAAGTAACTTAGCCTTCCTAAAGAATTAGCTATCAAATGCAAACAGATTTTTTCAAATCCGACTAGTAGTTCTAGAGATTAACACGTTCAAACAAACAAACAAACTCTTCAGCTTTATTATTAGTATATAGATAGGTACCTACTGTAACGTTGTGCTCAGAGTTCTAAACGGGAAATTATAGTCGACTGATGCTAAATGCTTGTTTAGTTTTATTAAGTGAATTGTTTTCAGATTGTCTGTCTTCATCTCTCTATTTATTGTCCTATTGCAGGTATACTGGAAGAGATTTCTTATGTAATAAGCATCATCACCTTTGTACCTATTTTTCTGTTCTGTTTTTTTTTCTTGTCTCTTTATTGAAATGTGTACAGTCACGAGCATAAGTATGTATATACTTGGCTTTATTCAAAGGCAATTTTCTCCTATATTTTTTAATGAAATTTTATGTTATTACGAACATAGTATTTTCGAACCCATAGGTTTATGTAAAGTGTCGTATTTCAACGTTGTATTCGTCATTTCACGAAAAAATCGCAATTGAAAGTTGCCAAGTGTTGACATATTAGTGCTCGTGACTGTACCTACATAAATGGTGAAATAAATAAATAAATATTTTTCAACACACTTGCTCGTAAAGTGGCTCTTATTGAACCGCTTTTAGGTCCATAATGGAGTGTATTACGAACGCGTGCTTTTTCTTTACTTTAATCCACATGTGCTGTAATACCACAGATAACTATTTACTAGTCGGAGACGCGCGCTTTTTTAATCTCATCAAACCCTGCGTTCCGAATTGGGAAATAATCGATGTGTTCCGAATTGGGAAATAACCGAATTAGCGTGAGCGCGATAACGATAACGATGTCCCGTGAATCGTCATAGATGACGTCATGACATTCGCCATCTTGCGATAGTGCCGACCATGCCCTAGAATAATATCACCGTGAGCGCTGTCAAAAATGACAGTGTGTGTATGAGGTTGTGTCAGTGTGTGTTTTGTTTTGAGTTGCATCATCTTTAAATTAAACTAACGTGGCATTTTTGAAATTGTGCTTCTGGCTGACAGTCACCACCTAACCAAAGAAGAAGAACTGAAGAAGAAATGTGGTGTTTATACAAAGAAATACTGTAATAATATCTTTTTTACATTGTGTAAGCACTGTCATGTGAGCGCGTTCACGAGTGTTCCGAATTGTTGCCAGCTCTCAGCAGTCATAATAGTAATATCTAAATCGGAACGCATGTGAGATGATGCATGGACGTAATATTACGTCCATGGAGATGATGTGAGCGCTGTGATGTGAGCGATTATAGCTAATTCGGAAAGCGCCCAAAGAGACTTCATGCCAAAAGAAAAAATCCGCGGGATATATTTCAATTTTTTTTTAAATAGTCTGTATTGTCCTTGGTCGCAAAATGAACTCGCAGGGGACCACAGACAATTTAAGGTGAATGCGCAGTGGTAGACCGCGAAATTCTTAGGTTTTTTGCAATTTTCAGGTCGGTGTCAGGTTGTATCTTGATCAAAATATGATTTGCGGCTATAACAGGTACCTACCTCTTTACAGGATTATAATCATTAGAAACATTAATACATCTTTCTAAGTTAGATTTGTTCCTTATGAAAAAATCTCTTATGGAAAAGTTCATCTAACTTAAGGATTAAATTCTAATGACTATAATTCTGTAAATACGTATACATTATAGGTAGTCGCGAATCATATTTGATCAAGATACAACCTGATATATATTAAGGTGAATACCTTAAATTGACCGGGGTTCCTTCCGAAACCAAACGGAAAAGACCCTGACTGGCGTTCTATTATTGCGGATTCTCACTGAACGAATGGATATTTCTCTATGCCAATTTATAGTACTTTCTAATTCCATAAATAAAACTACAATTTGACGTACAACACTACGATCAGTCTAAACATTAGCTAGTTTGTGTTTATTATATTTTTTCTATAGGCTGTTTAGCGGTTTTGTCTGTGCCATAGATTAATATATTTAAAATGAGTCAATGTTGCGCGCGCATCGCTAGTGCTGGCTAGCACGGCGCGCGGGAAAACAAAACCAGCGCGCCATTTTCCATACAAGTTAATATTTAACAATACAAGTCTGTTTTTTTTCCTCGCAAGTGTGTTGAAAAACGTCGCGTCGTATGAAACGCGTGTGCATTAATCAATATACACTCGGCTTTCTTATCGCTCTCGCCTGCGGCTCGCGCGAATAATATCGCCTCGTGCATAATGATCAACATAGCACACATGTATCATAATGTACTATTACAGTTAGTAAGTTGCAAGTCACATCACTAGATTCATGGCACAACACAAATTTTCTAAGCAACTCGGCCATTATAACATGGGCTTGCTAGCAGGATTGATTCACTGACTCTCAAGAAACTGTGTACCCCAAATCTAGGGTTATATAGAGATATTAGATAGTTAGTGGTATAAAACAGGATAAGCTGGCCTTTTATTCTTATGAAACCTAATAAAAACTTTTTACAAAAAAAAAAAAAACTAGGTACCTAGGGTACCTACTTCCAAAAAAAAGTGAAAATAACTTTAAATTCGGCAGTCGGTGTAGTTGGTTCCGCATTTTCGTTTTTTGACACCGACTTCCGAAATTAAAGTTATTTTTCACTTAGTAAAATTTATATAGGACCACCCCTGAGGCATATCCATTAAAAAGAGAATTATGCAAATCCGTTTATATATATGACGGAGTTATGCCCGAAAATACATTAAAAAAAATATAAACATCCAAATTGAGAACCTCCTCCTTTTTTTGAAGTCGGTTATAAAATTAACACTGACTTGCGGTCTACTGTTCAACCAAAACAACTAGTGCCAGGAGCTTATCGTTTCGAAATTCAGTATGCCATAAGCAGATCTAAATTCAAAGGCATAATCTAGACTGTAGCGTCGATTTACACGGATGCCTTGCCATCCCCCTTTGTGACACTGGCTTAAATTACCGAGCCCAATATTGGCAATGCAATATACCAAGGCCAATTCTCGTAATTCAAAACGTTCAAAATCTAGGCGCAGTCTCATCTCGGCGACAAACAAATGTTAAAAACTTGATAAAAGTAGGGAAATTAGAGGTATATGGGACTGAGATCAGACAATGTACAATGTACAGTCACGAGCACCAATATGTCAACACTTGGCAACTTTAAATTGCAATTTTTTCACGAAATAACGAATGCAACGTTGAAATACGACACTTTACATATACCTCATCATCATCATCATTTCAGCCAAAAGACGTCCACTGCTGGACATAGGCCTCCCCCAAGCACTTCCACTTCGACCGGTTCTGTGCTTCTCGCATCCAACGGGTTCCTGCGGCCTTCACAAGGTCGTCGGTCCACCTTGTGGGAGGCCTTCCAACGCTACGTCTTCCGGTACGTGGTCGCCACTCCAGAACCTTTCGGCCCCATCGGCCATCTGTTCTGCGAGCAATGTGCCCTGCCCACTGCCACTTAAGTTTGGCAATTCTGCGGGCTATGTCGGTTACCTTGGTTCTCCTGCGGATCTCCTCATTCCTGATTCGATCACGCAGGGAAACTCCAAGCATAGCCCTCTCCATTGCCCTTTGGGTGACTTTTAGCCTTCTTATAAGGCCCATTGTGAGCGACCACGTTTCAGTGCCATAAGTCATCACTGGCAACACGCACTGGTCAAAGACTTTTGTCTTGAGACACTGCGGTATGTGGGACGAGAAGATATTGCGTAGCTTCCCGAACGCTGCCCAGCCGAGTCGGATTCGACGATTGACCTCTTTCTCGAAGTTAGACCTACCTAACTGGACAGTTTGTCCGAGGTAAACATACTCGTCCACGACTTCGAGTGTAGCGTCTCCGATCTTTATGGGAGTGGGTGTTACATGGGCATTTGACATGACCTTCGTTTTGTCCATGTTCATTTTAAGACCCACTCTTTCGGAGGCTCTACTGAGGTCATCGAGCATTGTACTGAGGTCCTCCATAGTCTCAGCCATGACTACGATATCGTCGGCAAACCGAAGGTGAGTTATGTACTCGCCGTTGATGTTGATGCCAGCCCCTTTCCAGTCCAAAACCTTGAAGACATCCTCCAGTGCAGCGGTGAACAGTTTCGGAGAGATAACGTCTCCCTGTCTTACACCTCGCTGCAGAAGGATAGGTTTCGAGGTCTGATCCTGGAGTCGGACTGACATAGTGGCGTTTTCGTACAAACACTTCAGCACCTCGATGTACCGATAGTCGATCTGGCACCGTTGAAGAGACTGCAGCACAGCCCATGTCTCGATCGTATACATATACCTATAGGTTCGAAAATACTATGTTCCTACTAATATAAAATTTCATTCAAAAATAAAGGAGAAAATTGCCTTTGAATAAAGCCAAGTGTATACATACTTTTGCTCGTGACTGTACAGACGCCAGCACATCAAGCTACCCGAAACTGTCATATTTTCCCAATCAACTTTGAGCCTTAAGCTTAAGCGATAAATTTGAAAATCTTTTAAAGAATTTTGACAGATTGCAGTTGCTTGATGTGCTGGTATCTGTACTTAAAATTACGAGAATCGCCCCGCTGATATACGCTTACCGATTGTGCTAAAACCAATTTTATACTTTGCCGAATTCACGTGGGGAGGTGGAGACAAGTTAAAAAAAAATATTTCTAGCAGCATAATAACAACCTTAGGGAGATATAATATATATATGTATAATTGTATATTTACATATTTGGGTGCACTTTCAGTTCAAATTAGGCCCAATTAGGCAGTCTTTTAAGAACGTTTATGTAGCTTGCTTGGCTACTACTAGTAATTCGTAAAACTTTGACAGTCGTTACGGGTAGTAAGAAGCCCTGTCTGACTACCAGTCTTACCAAGGGGTATCCAGTGCCCAGTATCTGGGTTGTGGATGTCAGAAAGACAGTCGCTCTATGTAAAATGCTATTATTCAGCTACATCCGATTAGACTGGAAGCCGACCCATAGTTGGAAACGGCTATTGATTTTGTGGGTAATAATGAAGTGTAAAAATCAATGGATGGGAGACCATGCAGAAGAAATTTTATTTCGTTCGGCAATAATACATAGGTAGGTATGGTGTTGCATTTGTTACCAAACTTGTTCACCTTAAGGTTGAATATCACCTTTTTTCCAATCATGTTTCAGCCCCTGATGTTAACTTATTATTCAATCTTTACACGTCAAAATCTAAGAAGATAACGCTTTATATTACCGTGCAAATGCGACGTGACGTATGTCAACCCCTATTTAATAATAGCAAACGCAAAAATCATGGTGGATTCGACGCCTCACTCGGATTTATTACTAGCTTTACAAGATTACCCAATACGACAGTGACGGATTGACTCTTCGATGCTCCTCATCCTTTTCTAACACTCTAAAGTTTATATCATCGTCTCCTTCCCCCACACTGGTAATTAGGCGTCACCTGCATTTGTTCAGGTCACCAGGGATAGTGCTGGCGAGACTATCCAGACACCATGTTAATGCTTCAAGATTGATGAAAATCACGGTTAAAAGATCACCTTTATTAATCGGTGGATTGTTAATGAATTCTACGTTAAGTCGGATGTCTGCGCCATACATTAGCTGTCACATATTCTCTCGGTTTTAAGGGATTTGGTTTCAATCAGCTTTTATTCTGTGAGGTGAGCTGTGTTGTGAGGAAGTGATTATGAAAATTTTGTCGCTGGTTTGTGGTTTTGCTTAGTTTCAGGCTCGTTTAGTTTATGCTTACGACGTATAACTATGTGATTTGTTGGAACTGTCAGATGTAGAAGTTAATTGAAGAGAAAACCTTCTTTAGGCGCGTTGGGCATTTTTTAAGATGGGAAAATACCATTGAACTCGCGCCACTGCTGCCGTAAGGGGCTGTCTCCACGAGCAAGAGAATCGCGGCGATAGTCTCGCCGTGCCATCAAATTTTATATCGCCGTGTGGAGACACGTTCTAAGAGAGTGTATAGAAATACGTGCCTCGACGATAATATCGCTGCGATTCTCTCGCTCGTGGAGACGGCCCCTAAGCGACAACGCGCGTGTTTTGTTTATGAATAAAATAGAGTTTTTCTTTATTATAGTGACCAAGACTCAAACTCAAACAAGATCGTTAGTAAAACTTTACGACTATGTATATAAGACGATTAAAAGAATACCCGCTTTGGATGTGTTCGGCTGTCCTCGGGATATACTCGGTTTTAATGTATATGCGATATGACAGTGAGTGACGGCAAAGTATTCTGTTTGTGTTTTGTTTTCAGTTCTGTCGGCACTCCCGGAGTGCAACTATATTTTTTTTAATGAACGATAGTACATTATGATACGTGTGACTTATTTATGTACCTAGTTCATTATTGCACGTGCTAAACGCCGTGCATTAATACTTCTTAAGTCAAATGTATCTATACTATTTTATAGCACGTGTGACCTAAACGCGAACTTAAGTCACGCTTTTCTGTTTAAAATTGGACTACTTAAGTCACAGATAACCGTGACTCAGTGGGCGTTTAGGTCATAAAGTGCTATAAATGGTATTATCCGGGTAACATCACATGAAAAGTGACTAATGAGTATCAATAATTCGTATCCAGTTGGTTTTGCATGAATAATAATAATTACCATCAGTGGGAAACGTTTTTTTTTGTAAATATGATCAGGATTTCTGACTTTTCGGAGTATATGTGCCTACCATTTGTAGGTCCTCAATTATTTCAATAACGCGATTAAACTCCGAAACCTATTCCAAAAATCTTGACGTTAACATTTCAAAGAATTTAACAACAGATCTTCCAGTCCAGTTACCCAATTTGATTTTGTCATTCGCCCTTAACTTCTACGAATTGCTATACAAACTGGGCTAAAAGGAATGTTCTTAGTACTTGCCTATATTTGTACAGGGTCGACAGGCGTTTAACATTCGAGGCAGGGTTGTCACAGAGGGTCTGTGATCGGTTAGGGCTGGCACAATTGTTTGCTGTGTCTCCAGCAATTGACCGGTTCTCAATAATTTGATTACATCCGCAGATAATAGACAAGCTTTGTTTGTTTTGCTTTGTTACTTGAATTTAATTTGACTATTGTTTTGGGAGGTTGTTTGCCCAGTCGTTTCAAGGACAGTAAGGACACCGTCATACCATATAGTATGACTTGTATGGAGTTAGATAAAGGTTCTGTGGATTGATGGCCTATGATGGCATTGATCCAAGCTATGATAGGGCTACATAGACACTGACGTGGCTTGTTTAGCGCCTAGAGCCTAGTGACTTAACATCCTTCGATACACGCTAGGCGACTAGCAAAGGCGCCAAGCGCGCAGTGCGGACAGTTGCGGAACTTTAAGAGCGTTCATTTCACTTCGCGGCTCGCAAGGTGACTCACTAGGGTCTAGGCGCTAAGCAAGACAGTCAGTCATAAAATTTCACGACGGCCCCAACGCCATTCTTAGAACGTTGGCTGATAGATGGGACTCTCCGATCTTGGGGCGGTGGATACGACTGCACGCAGTCAAGTAGACACTCCTCAGGATCGACGTGCCTCACACACACAGTTTAGGATAAATGTTACTAACATTACTTTATAAGTTTACATTGCTACTAACAAATATGGAAGTCATTCTGAAATAAATGTTTATTATTGTTATTATTAAAAGCCCCCAGCCGCGTGGTGGATTACCACCACGCGGGCCCAGTGTGGGTTGGTACGAGAGATGACAAAAGTCTTCGATTTTTTTGGACTTGCCGGTTTCCTCACGATGTTTTCCTTTGCAGTTTTTGGAGCAGTAGTGATGAAATAATTTAAACAAAGTAAAACGCCTGACTTGGTTCAAACCTACGACCTACAACTCGTTAGTCGCGGCCGTTACCATTGTGCTACCACTTCGCTAGCTCTGCTCGATTCTTGTTAATCGACGCCGGTGGGACAGATGCCTTATTTGCCTTAGGTGTCCCACACGATATCAATAAGTCCAACTGAGTTTGAATCCCAACAGCTGCATTATAAAGGTTTATAAGTAAAAAAAAACTTTCAAAACCGACAACTACTTTGTGTAGTTGTCGGTTTTGAAAGTTTTTTTATATAAAAAATATGTTTGTTTTATTTGGTAGATAAGACCAAATAAAACAAACTATTCTTATAGCACACTATTTCGCGAAACGGTTCGGTAACATTAAGTGTGGTCCGACACGGGAAGGCTGGTATCCGTAATACTATTTTATCGAACGTTGCAAGAATCCCCAATGAGCTAGTATTGACTTTTGAACGCAGAATTATGAAGAACTCGCGGCCTCTCGTTAATCTTATTTAAGATCATTTTTACGAGATGTAGGGCGACTTTTCAGACACTAATATGATAATATCGTTTGAATTTCTAATAAAAGATCGGTGTAGGATAAGAAAAATATATCAGTACAATACTAATTAGGTACATTTATTTGGACAAATGTGACTAACATTTTCACTGGATACTAAATTAAAAATTACATTCAACGTGGCAATGCTGCCAGTCTTCTGGGCACGTGTCCAGTTGACAGCGATGCGGACGAGTACTTCGACGTCTACGTGTCCTTTGCTTTTGTATTTATTTGTATAGTAAGTTATTTAGTCATTTAGAATTCTATATAAAAATGAGAAAAGAACGAAAGAAATATTCTGTATTCTTGCGCCTATTTACGAATCATTTTCTATATTTTCACACCATTTCAACAACAAGTATTGTCCTCAATTTTATGGAAAGAACACTGAAAACGTTATCGCAAATGGCCGAACACTTTCCGAAAAAAAAATTGGACGGCACAATCGTTTAGGCGCGCGGACAATGCCGATAATTGTCCGCATTATAACAGTCGTACCCAGCCCAAGTTACCGACAAATTATTTTCAATACCGCCATACATCAAGGGACAACTCCCGGAAAAAAGGGAAGAGAGGAAAATCTAAAAAAGGCAATCAATGGAAAAAGTATGTGTTTGAGATAACAGCCGTTGAGAATTGAAGTCACGTCCCCGTTGCGTCCCCGCTGCGTCCGCGGCACGGCACACACATAAATAACCCTAATGATATCCGATTGTGTTCAGTTTGCGATACGACAAAAAAAAATCGCACGAAAAACTCATACAGGACGTTATTGCTAAATATAACGTTGTTGTTAATAAAATATTATTGTGGTGTACGCATTTGCGCTCCCCTCGGATTTGTAAGCGTCGATGCTTACTCGTTAATATTTATAGATTGCTGGATACGTTTGCGGATTGAATAAAAAGTGTATGATTTTTCTAATAAATTTTGAATCATAACTGGAAAGTAGTGATGTCGTGCTCTACCATGTTCAAGTTGGGTTTACTTAGAATTGATCTACACTGGTTTGGGATTTATTAGAATTCCTATTTTGACACTGCAGTAACTTAATTATTAATTTATTATCCACACTTCCCACAATGAATTTTTTTTTTTTTAAACGTTGCCCCACACTTGGAATTTCTCCTGTATCGTGGGTGCGTTTACAAACATTTAATCTCACATACACAAATAGCCAGACCCGGAACAACTACTTGTAGGTCATACAAATATTTGTTCCGTGCGGGAATCGAACCCGCGACACGCAGCACAGCAGTCAATCGCTTAACCACTGCGCCAACCGTGCCGTCAGATTAAAATATAAAAGCAAACTAAATAAAATAAAAATAATATAACATTATTTTTATTATTATTTATTAGAGTAACTTACTGATTTCCACAATTTGTAATAAGCACTCTTCAAAATATTTTGCATAACGTAATTTCGAAAAGAAACGTATAACTCCTTTAAAAAAAGTTATTTTTCTTTGAAACCATGGGTGCGAACATCAAGAAACGCGACTGCATTAACTATCTGGCAGCTGTTAAATAGCGGCACGATTGCATAATATTGTTGTGATGCCAATATTCCGTCCACGTAGCAACAAGCCCGACTGATTGGCATAAATACTCTAATACCTGCCGTCTCTCTGTTTTAGCGGTAATTCGTTTTATACCCACTCTTCAGTGGGATGACACTATGAGTTTGGTGGTTTAATTGAATTTTGTGCGCAATTTCAATGTTTATAAAGGCATTTTTCCATTGAGAGAGATTATCGCCCGTATTGCGGTGAGAATGTGCGACATAAGCAATACTATTCAGATAATTATCGCACTCAAAGTCAAGTGTACTGTCGATTTAAGTGTACAGTGTGCATTTTCCCAAAATAAGCAATTGTCGTGCAAATACACGATCGTCGCGTTCATTTGTTCGTTTTCGTCGCCGAACAAATCATCAAAAATAAAAATATTTTATTTCACATACATCTAATTGGGCACTTATGAAACGTCAGAAGCTAAGTGCATGGTTCCAATTTATTGTTTTCTATGGGGAAGAGCGGGCAAGAAACTCCACCGTTACTCTTTTAAAATAAATGGCTTTTACAATGTTTTCAAATAACAGTGTTATGTAATAGGTAGATAAATGATCGTGACAACAGCGAATTCGCGCGACAATCAGTTAGACGGGGCCTAAAAGATATCATCATTAGTGAGGCGAAAAACTCTCCCATTGCAAATTAGCCTTAAGGCTTGCAATTACCTCTAACGAGACGTTTATGAAAATTGTTGTATTGTGTGTGTTTATTGTGCAATTTCCTGAATAGAAGAAAACCGTACACATTCGTATAAATATAAAAGTCATTCATAATACATAGTCACGTTATGAAAAATAGTTTCACTGCAGCCGCATCGTCATGAAACATTGTTTCCGTTTTATTTCAACGTAATTTACAAGCCCAAAGGGGACTTTATATTTCTCAAAACAACAATAAAAAAATAGAAATAGCTTACTATCCACGGAACACAAAAACTCACCTGGTGCTGACATTTTATTATTTTCAGTTTATATTTCTTTTTGTGGACTAAGAATCCGAGGCACGGTTCCTTCCTGAAGTTTCTTGTGGCAGTATAAATTCATGGAGATTCCTACTATTCAGTAGTCGGAGGTCGGTGGAAATTCTGCTAAAGCCTCTGTTCACAGCCTTGAGCGATGCGACTTGCGACGCGACCTGCGTCAAGCGAAACGCGCGCGCGTCATCTGTTTCTGTCACTCCCCAAGTCGCGTCGCGGTGACTCGTGGCATGCTAGACAATATTTTCTTTCATTTGTTTTCACTGCAGTGGCTGTTGAAAGACGCTTATCGCTTGAGCGTGTACCTTGTGGCCACTTCGCTAGCTAAGACGAGATTCGTAATAAAGTTTTTCTTCACTTAATTTTATTGCTTGGCCCGGTTACTTCTTTGTAAATTTCAGTTCTGAAATGAAAGCCCTGGAAGTAGGCACTGGTTAGCAAAGTGGCCAATTATATTATACAAAGAAATTATTCGTTTTGTACGTTTCCGCTACTAGATTTTAGGAGAATTTAAATATTTATTTCAGCAGTAGTGATTTAACCTGTATAAAATTATAACATCACGCCTGTTATCCTGGACGGGTATGGCAGAGGTGTAGGGTACCTAATAGTATACCTACATTTCGCCAGTTGTGTTTGTGTTTGTTTGTTTGTTTTTGTTTGTGTTTAAGTCTTATGTAATAGGGGGCGAGCCTATTGCCATTAACCGGGCACAAATCCAGACTTATGTCTCTACTTCTACATCCCGATAGGATATGAATTAAAAAAGGCTAACCCTATGGCTCTAGGATTTTTGCTCAGCTTAGCTACCGTAATAGGATTATGCTAATAACTTTAGTAAAATGACGCTTATGAATATAACTTTTATTTCAAGTTTTATTTTGTTTTGTTTTTTATATTTTTTATTTCTCTTGTTATTTATGTAAAGAAATACTTTGTTAAGTGCCATTGAGTTACAAATATTGGCTGGTAACTTTGCTGCGGAGGGACACTGATCTCTAAGATACAGGGTCACCCCTAGTTTAGAGATCAGGGTTTCAATGTATTGTGCTTAGCATAGCCACTCAGCTTTTCTTCAATAAACATTTTTTTTTTTTATAACTAAAACCATTTAGCTAAAAGTGATTAAAATTGGATGCTGAAAATACAGGCAGTCTAATTATGACACTAATTATGTGTCTATTATTATTTGATATACCTAATCGAATAACTAAACATACAACATACAACTGATAGAGATAATGTTTATTCACCGAAATTTTGATATTTTGTAACGAAGGCAATTAAGGTTGCCTGGAAGAGATCGCAGAAAGCGATAAGGCCGCCCATTGTATGTTTTGTATTAACCGTATTTTTTTTGTTATGTATTTTCTGGTGTACAATAAAGTATATATAAATAAATAAATAAATAAATAAATAATTACTGTTTTGAGTTTATTAACTTTGTTATCCTAGTAATTTATATTTTGTTACAAAAAACTCATCATCTGCCTAGCCTTTTCTCAACTATGTTGGGGTTGGCTTCCAGTCTAACCAGATGCAGCTAAATACCAGTATTTTACATGGAGCGACTGCCTATCTGACCTCCACAATCCTAGGTATGACTGGTTGTCAGACTTTCGGGCTTCTGACTAACGACTTTCAAAGATCCACGAATGCCAGCCGGGATCAACGACTTAACGTGCTTTCCGAGCCACAGAGGGTTCTTGGTATGTAAAGAAAGTCACCTATCCACAGACCACCCGCAGCAAGCGTAGCTTGACCTGATCGATCGACCTGTGCGGCTGTTATTACTTAGCCACGGCCCTCTGTTACAAAATAGTAATAGAATTGCTGCCTGACCAAATAATAACGACGGTATGTAACACTAGGTATGTAAATATCTTGTATCGATAATATAATTGTTATGGAAATAAATTTCAATTGTGAATTAAATGAAAACATTGCTAACATTCCTTACTTTAAATAATATCTACTAATTCGCATCCTTTATTCGGTATAGGAAAGAATCCGGATTAAACTGAAATTTTGAGCACTGTATAATACACACATTCCACTCTAATTTGAGCGAATTATTAGGTATCCAGACCACACACCACACACAACTCAACACACATTCAACTCTATGGCTCCCACATACTGGCACGACACGACGACGGCGTGAAGCGGCTCTAATGGAACAAACAATTTCTATGAAAACTTCATGGAAATTGTTCTACCGGACTCGCGTCACACCTGCCTTAAGGCTGAATGTAGTGCTCGATCGGAGGTGCTACACTATAGGTACATGTCCATTTATCGTAAGCGTCTTGGTATGCGTGACCGACGGTACGCGACCGACGTCAGTGTAACACTAAATCCTGCCTTTATAAGTAACTCTGTCGCATGTCTGTTACCTTTCCAAACGCTAGCCGCTAAACGAATTTGGATTTTTGGCACCATGACCTGAATAAGGGCAGAATACTTTTATCCCAGTAGCACCTTCTCGTGGGATAATTTCTAACCTCCACGTGGGTCAAGCCGCGGGCAAAAACTTAGTATTAATTAACAGAAAGGGTCTGTACAGACCTGAGTAAGGACTGTCTTTAGCGAGACAGTTTTGTTTATATTCATACACCTATCTGTACATACACGCACGCCGCGCCGCCGGTTGCGAGTAGGTACTACGCACTTGAACTTTGGCACTAAAGTGGTCAAACTAGCAGTAATAATCACGTGACTTCTTGATAATAAAAAAAAATGACGACCACAGTCGCGGCTCGCATCTCGCGCGGGTCCCACCTCGGTATGGCCAGAGCTTCATTCCGTAGTAATCCTTATGGGGGAAGCGCCAGGGTAGCCCGCGAAATTCTAATTTTCTTACGTTTATTGCAATTTTTCGAGCAGTGGTGGCCAAGTGGTAACGGCCGCGACTTACGAGTTGTAGGACGTAGGTTCGAACCCAGACAGGCGCTTTACTTTGTGTAAATTATTTCATCACCACTGCTCTCAAAACGGTGAAGGAAAACGTCGTGAGGAAACCGGCATGTCCTAGAACCAAAAATTCGAAGACATGTGACATCTGCCAACCCGCACTGGGCCCGCGTGGTGGATTACGGCCCAGTCCCTCTCACCGAGAGGAGGCCAGTGTCCCAGCAGTGGGAACATTATAGGCTGATTATGGTATTGCAATTTACAGGTCAGTGTCATGTTTAATATAAATTAAAATATGATTCGTGAGCGTAAAAAAATATGCCTTAAAGAATTTAATCATTAAAATCGTGAATACAACTCTCTAAGTTCATAAATCCTATTGAATGACTATTTCTTGAAATATCAATCAATAGGATTATATGAAGGTAACCGATAGCCTGCAGAATTGCCAAACTTAAGTGGCAGTGGGCAGGGCACATTGCTCGCAGAACAGATGGCCGATGGGGCCGAAAGGTTCTGGAGTGGCGACCACGTACCGGAAGACGTAGCGTTGGAAGGCCTCCCACAAGGTGGACCGACGACCTTGTGAAGGCCGCAGGAACCCGTTGGATGCGAGACGCACAGAACCGGTCGAAGTGGAAGTGCTTGGGGAGGCCTATGTCCAGCAGTGGACGTCTTTTGGCTGAAATGATGAGGATTATATGAATAATTTCGCGGGCTACCTATTGCATTCCCCTTATCGTATCAAGTTGAACCTTGCATGTACTGGCATTGTAAGATTTGTCTCTTGCTTCCGTGTACTTTAAATCTACCCCTTCGCGAGATCCCCCTCGAAGATTGTGGTGTGATGGTTATATTTATTATTTATTTTACCACCTTCACGATATAATAGAATAAATAATAAATATTTTATTTGGTGTTGATTTTTGGTGTTGATTTTTGGTGTTACTAAAGCTACGTAATGTATTATTCATTTTGCCATTGACTGTTTGTAGTATAATTAACAGTTCTATTTCTAATACAGAACTGAGTTATGTTCTTCATTAATAATAACTACTACTACTACTACTATTACATAACTAACCTAACATAACGAGAAAGTATGAATAAAATTATTCATACTGTCTCGTTAGGAATCATCAGGCACGATTTTTGAGTTTTATTCATTTACAATAATCATAAACTAATCATTGTTTTGTATTGTATTGTACTAATCATTGTATTTAATTGGCGTTTGGGATCTATCAACGAAAATTCGCTTATTTTATACTCTTCTTCGTCTTTTTTTTTTTCTTTCTCACAGGTCAACAATATCGGAACAAAAACTTAATACTCGTATGTTAAAAAATAAATTTATTAATTTTTTATTTAATTGAATTGGTTGTTGATATGTGGGTGTATCATAGTTACCTACAGAGATTACAGGCGCGAGGTTATCTTTGACAGCTCACTTCAAACTAACTTCACCTAAGTTTTCAAGGTGAGATTTTTACAGAATCATCGTCATCATTTCAGCCGAAAGACGTCCACTACTAGGCCTCCCCCAAGCACCTCGACTTCGACCGGTTTTGTGCTTCTCGCATTCAACGGGTTCCTGCGGCCTTCACAAGGTCATCAGTCCACCTTGTGGGAAGGCCTTCCAACACCATGTCTTCCGGCACACGGTCGCCACTGCAGAACCTAACAGCCCCATCGGCCATCTATTCTGCGATGTGCCCTGCACACTGCCAAGTAACAATTCTTCTGGATATGTTGGCTACCTTTGTTTTTCTGCGGATCTCTTCTTTCCTGATTCGATCACGCAGGGAATCTCCAAGCATAGCCCTCTCCATTGGCCTTTGGGTGACTTTAAGGCCCATTGTGAGCGACTACGTTTCAGTGCCATAGGTCATCACCGGTAACACGCACTGGTCAAAGACATTCGTCTTGAGACACTGCGGTATGTGGGACGAGAAGATATTGCGTAGCTTCCCGAACGCTGCCCAGCCGAGTCGGATTCGACGATTGACCTCTTTCTCGAAGTTGGACCTACCTAACTGATAATTCCTAATTTTACATAATAGACCGGCAGTATTATGAATCTTTACAAAATATCCATCAGTGAAGGAACAATATCATGGGCCATCGATTGAGGACAGCCGGCACGTCTGCCCTACAATTACCTCCAGCACATATATCATTTGTATTCGGAACCTGTTATCACAGCTATCATTACTGAGCTATATTCAACCGTTTACTATACTATACTATTAAATATAATTTCATATTACACTGATTATGTTATTTGTGAGTGCGGTTACCAGATCGCTAGGTATAAGTAAAAGGTTAATTTTTCAAGTTTATTATAAAAATTGCGCCGATATTGACAACGAGTGATAACGGCAGCCTGCTACGCTGTGTCTACGACAGCGTAGCAAGTAACAATAGACTGCTACGGCGTAGCACCTCTACAACCAAATGTTTCTTTACGATTTTATCCAGAAAGTATTTGTCCTCTATGATAAATTATAATGTATTTCTAAAGAATTCTTTATGTGCTTTTTATAGATTTTACTGTTTCACATGACGCACGTTCTATTATTATTCAATTTCAAGAATATGACGAAATATAGTTTAGCTTGAGATTGGCAAATCTGTACCCAGATTTATATAATTATACTAGCTTCTGCCCGCGACATCGTCCGCGTGAAATTTCACCCTCCCCTCATTCACCCTCTTAAGGGTGGAATTTCGAAAAATCCTTTCTTAGTGGATACTTACTCTTCACAAAGAACACACCCTCCAAGTTTCATGTCTCTAGGACCAGCGGTTTGGGCTGTGTGTTGATATATCAACAATCAGTCAGTCAGTCAGTTTACCATTTTATATATATATATATATGTTTTAGGGGTTTTAAATAATGATTAGTATTGTTCTCAAGTAAGTGAAATGATTTGTTGTTATAGAGAATAAAATATCTTTAAACCTAATTATCATACTGGTTTCATTTTATTCGATGTTTTTCGTAATCATTCCAAACCATAAAATTAAAAAAAAAATACCAAACAGCTCAAAGCTAACGATTCTGCTTCAACCCAAAAAAACAGACCACAGCAACCATCGATCAACCCTCACCCGCTGCAGGTACATCGAATAATTCAAAAGAAAATTCGGATTAAAAATCGTCAAGGGAGAGTGCTTGAATTTATTTTTCACACGGCAAAATTGCCGCCGGTCGCTCTTCCTTCCTCGTAGAGATATAAATAGCATGAAAGTCCGCCAGCCACCTCGATTTCATGAATTTTTGTGGCTTCATATTTTGTGACAAATAGTTAGCGGGATGCGGCGCGCGGAGGGTTGAAATTGCCTCCGCATACAGCACGCACGTAGCCACACTGCATCGAATTTGTCCGTATATGCATTTTTAAATGAAATATTGACGCAAGGTTTGAAGAAATAAATTAAAATTATGCGTTGTTCGTGTTAGGCGCAATTTTGACGTGAATTGTTTATGGTTTTGGCTTTTTCTTTGTCAGAATTGGGTTACGGAGGTTGTAAAATAGCAGTTCATTTGAGTTGGATTACGTAAAATTTGAACAAAAAGAATTGGAAAATAAAAGTTTTATGTAGAGATAGGTTTTCGTTTCTCAATATTTTTGTCATCAAAGTCTACACATCTACAGTTTAATCTGAATACCATTAATGAAGAAAAGAAATCATAAGTATGTACAGTCAACAAAGGAGTTAAGTATACAGGAGCGTCGGATACTGTTGAAGTTTACTAAGAAACCGATGGATATTCTCGAATAAAATTTTAGTTTATTAGATAGAAAACAAACAGCTCATTTATTAAATTAAATTTCAGTCCAGAACATCCATCGGTTTCTTAGTAAACTTCAACTATATCCGACGCTCCTGTATACTTAACTCCTTTGTTGACTGTACATACATAATTATAAATGTTCAAAGCCGTTTGAAAAAGTGTTACTACTATCAGGAATTTCTCAGTACCAGCCCGGTGTCTGGGTTTGTACCCGGTTGATGGCAATAGGCTACAAGATAACTGATTATATTTCTGTAAGCAGGTTTGTACAAAAACTTTTACTCGCCAATCATATTTTTTAAATCTAGATGAGGTTGTCATTTCCTATCAAACTACTCTGAGAATAAAGGCCGAAACAAACTCAGAGGTCACAGTCTCTTTTAAAGTCAAGACATAATCTTATTCAGATTATTAGGAATTAAACATATCTGGCAAAATGTGGTGTAGGTACTCTACACCTGTGCTAAACCTTTCGGTTAAAATAGGCGTGATGTTACGATAAGTGCTAACACAAAACAGTTACCGTAAAAAAAAATATTTAACATTACCGTCAACACTCAAAACCGATTAAAAGAAAGTCTCACATTCATTCCGCAACACATACAAAAGAACGTCACAAACTACACTCACTCACCGTGTGAACTATAAACAAGGCTTCGTTCCTTGCAAAATACTTCATTCACTCACTCATTCGCTCGCTCATTACCGTTCTGTGACGTCACATGACATTTTTTTCGACACTCATAAGCATTTATCATGCTTTATCTTCGGGGTGTGTTCACAAACATCCGGTTGGAGATTATGGAGTCGGATAAGAATGATTACGGGTGTGTAATGAGTTGTGACGATAGAATTACTTGGCTGTCAGCGAGTACTTTGTGTCGTGTGTTTTTTTTTTGTTAATTAGTCGTTTTGTTTATGTCAAGAAAAAAATATACAAAAATAATATGAGACACTTAATGAACGTCCTTATAGGACTGGCTTATGACTGCGTCAGTGAGCGGAGTTCACGCAACTGAATTTTAGGCCAAAGATGTTTGAACTTTTTGCCATCGAATTTCTGAAGATGCCGAATGGAATCTTCGGCATCTTCAGAAGGGATTGGTTACAAGTATTTTTTACCGACTTAAAAAAAAAGGAGGTTATCAATGCGACACGTATGTATATAATATTATTGGAATTGCATTATATTCACATATGACAATCTATTGGGCTTCCAAACAAATGTACAAAATTTTATAGACGTATGTATGTATGTTTGTCCACGCATTTCTCCGCAACTATTAATCGGATCGTGACCATTTTTTTCTTAAAACCCTTTCTTTAAACCCTTTACATAGTCACCCTACAATCTAAGTAGTAGTACGATGCGGCAAAACGTGGCCTGCCGTATTGAAAAACGTATCGCAATGACAATCCGGCTAATCGTTGAACCACCGCATTTCAAATGATATGAAATGATTTTATTTTTTGTAAGTAGGTTTGTACAAACACTTTTACACGTCAATCATGTTTTTTTTTTTAAACTAGATGAAGTCGGCGTTTTCTATCTGACTACTCTGAGAAGAAAGGCCGAAACAAACTCAGAGGTCACAGTCTCTTTTAAAGTCCAGACATAATCTTGGTCAGGTTATATGAAGACCATGTAGATCGATGTCCGAGGTGGTCTTTTGAGGAAAGAACCACACAGATTGAGAGGACCTGTCCAGTCAGTGCACGCATTTGTCAAAAATCGTGCAGCTCAACTCAAGACTCAAGGAGCTCAACGATTCGACGAACAATACCAAAGAAAGGACATTTGGGTAGGCCACATAAATTACTCAAACTGCCAGACCATGAAAAAAAAAAACAGAACAGAGAGAATAATAAAAAAAAAATATATAAGTATGTAAAATGACCCACATCGTCTTCACATTCACAATGAAAAAATAATATAATACTTTACAAAGTAAGCAAATGTCATTGTTTAAAAAAAAATATTCATCAAGGTCAATGTGTATTATAAAAAAGAAAAAAATCATTCAAAATGCAGAAATTGGAAGCAGCTCAATCCCAAGCCTTTTTGTCCTCAATATAATCTTTAACGGTATAAAAGGCTTTCTGGCACAACTTACGTTTAATAATAAAACGGCCCTGTTTTTGATAACGGCTAGCCGTAATGTAATATGGCGGATTATACAATCCGACTGCGACATATACAAAATGTATGAGAAAATGATTGAATTATCTTCATAATTTTTCCCATGTTTTAATAATTATTCTGCTATTCGAGGCGAAGACAAATGCAACAAATAAAAGAGCATAAAAATCGATCCAGCCGTTCTTGAGTTATAAATGGTGTAACTAACCCAACTTTGTTTTATTTATATACTAGCTGACCCGGCAAACGTTGTTTTGCCATATAAATTATTTCTACCTATACCCTACCCTACCCTATACCCTACCCTACTCCTACCCTACTCCTACACTACTCCTACCCTACTCCTACCCTACTCCTACCCTACCCCTACCCTACTCCTACCCTACTCCTACACTAGTCCTACCCTACTCCTACATTACACCTACCAAAAAAAAGTATCCTATGTCCGTCTCCTGGTTCTAAGCTACCTCTCCACCACTTTTCAACCAAATCGGTTCAGCCGTTCTTCAGTTATAAATAGTGTAACTAACACAACCTTCTTTTATATATATAGATATATAGAAGATACTATCTAGCTCCTAAAATGTTGAACACGTCACAACTTTACGTCACCCTCGGGATGTTTTGTTAGAATGATGATACCACATAATGCCCATTACAATAACATATATTTGTAATGTAATTCACAGTAAAGTGGTCGTAATGTATGTCAGAGTTAAAGTTATTTTATTTATTGTTGACTACATAATAATATCTAATCGTTTTTTACAGAAATTATATTATGAGAAACTAGCTGTGCCCGTGACTTCGTTCGTATGCATAGTGGATTTCATGGTTATTTTTTTGCGCGGTACGCTAATTCTTTTTTAATAATTATAAATTACTATAAAATAAATGTAAATTACTCCTTTTAACAGCTATCTGCCAGTGGAAACCCCGTAAAAATCAGTCCAGCCGTTTCGGAGATTAGCTGGAACAAACAGACCGACAAAAAAAATATGTTTTTTTTATTAGTACCATATACCCCGGGGGTTGCATAGGGGTTTGGAGGAGCTTGTGGCTAAGTAATAACAACTGCATGGGTCGATCGATCAGGTCAAGCTACGCTAGCCGTGGTTGGTCCGTGGATGGGTGACCATCTTCACATACCAAGACCCTTCCGTGCCTCGGAAAGCACGTTAAGCAGTTGGTGGATCTTTGGCAGTCGTTACGGGTCGTCAGAAGCCCAAAAGTCTGACAACCAGACTTACCAAGGGGTATCGGTACCCAGTAACTGGGCTGTGGAGGTCAGATAAGCAGTCGCTCCATGAAATATACTGGTATTCAGCTGCATCCGGTTAGACTGGAAGTTGATCCTAACATAGTTGGGAAAAGGCTAGGTAAATGGGACCGTATATACTTGCATATGCATTTAGTAAAAAGCTTTGACATTACAAACAGACACTTCAAATTTATTTATTTGTATACTCGTAGATGAGATAATGGGGCATTATGTATGACTGATCTAAAGAGAGATAATTACATTACACTATTAGAAAGAAAAGAAAAGAAAAAAAGAAAGAAAAACTGTTTATTCTGCACAAACAAAACGCACATTGCATATAAAAAGAAAAAATAAAATAATAAACAAAAAAATAAAAGATAAATATACACACACGACGTAATCAAATGCCTCGTACTCAAGCTTAAAAAACAAAAAAATGTTGACAATTTTGCTTGATGTCAGGGCCAGGGACCAAAGACAACACACATTATTTTATTACTTGACATTGACAATTTGAGATTTACATTTGACAATACAAATCACAAATCAATCCGATCGGAGTATATGTGTTCTGTGGTGATGCGCCCGCGTCACTGGCCTAATTATGACAACAAAACAAAGTGAAAACAACAACAATCAAAACAAAAACAAAATGCCAATTGCAGAGAGGAAAAAAATTAACTAAGTACTTTTGTAACAATCAACAATATTAAGGACAATTAAGCCGTGCGTCGCATCTGTGCAAGAACAGGTCGTTGCTCAGCAAAATGCTGTGACTTCGGACGAACCAACGTACACAGCGCTGATTTTCAGCAACTACCTCTCGAATGGTGGTGACCTGAAATACAGACCTCACGTCTAGTTTAGGCACCAGTCTCCCACAATATAATTATTGCTGTTACGTGTTTTGTATTGTTATCTCTCTAATGTACATGTATTGTGGTGAGAAATAAATCATTATTATTATTATTAATGACGTCCCGCCGTAAATCGGGTAAGTCTAGTTTTCCTAAATTACACTAATAATTACATTACACTAATAATATAAAGGCGAAAGTTTGTGAGTGTGTGTGTGTTTATATGTTTGTTACTTCTTCACGCTCAAACGGCTAAACCAATTTTGATAACATTTTGTATGGAGGTAGCTGACACTCTGGATTAACATATAGGTTTATATACCAGGATTTTTATCCCCATATTCCCACGGGATCGACATTTACGCAGGTGAAACCGCGGGCCGCAGCTAGTTTTAAATATAGCTGTTTAGGATCCTCCCTTTTAATAGGCTGGTAGTTTTCGTCTGTAAAACTTTAACCGCAATTTTACAAGAAAGTCATAATTTATGCAGGGTCAAATTAAATTAGCTAGAAAAACTCCACAGACGTGATGAATATCGATATCTACGATAAAGTAAAAACTAAAAAGATTTGATGCATTTTCTTTGGGGTTTGACGACCGCTGGCTGTGTTGTTACTTGAAGTATGAGTTGAGGAAAACTGTTTCTTTTGTTTTATCGTGTTGAGATACCGATACCCACCACGTCACGTCTGTGCAGTTTACACAATAAAAACTGATTTATGAACTGCGGTCGATGACCCCACAAAAATCATCAAATGTATTTATTTTTTACTAGCTGCGCCCCGTGGTTTCACCCGCGTAAATGTCGCTCCCGTGAGAATATCGGGATAAAAAAGTAGCCTATAATATGTTAATCTAGGGTGTCGGTTACCTCCAAACAATTTTTTTCCAAAATTGGTCCAGCCGTTTGAGCGTGAAGAAGTAACAAACATATAAACACACCCCCACACACCCACCCCCACACACTCACAAACTTTCGCCTTTATAATTATTATAGTGTGATTTTAGCGTGCTTAGGTATCGTTACCCAACACGTCCGCGTAGTTACACCAGCTATTTTATTTCACCCTATATATTTTTAAAGAAAGAAAAAAAATTTATCAGTATCAGGTAAACAAAATCTTCAACCTGTATTAAATCTAAGACACAGCAAACGGCAATACGTCTCTATCCACCGTACTAAATCATCGAAAGCGAGACATTTACATAACATACTAGCGTCATCCTGTATAAGGTACAGTCGGCCCCGCATCCACAGACTAGGGGAGTAATAAGGCAACAGGTGTCAAAAAGTACCTCTGCTTGTCTATGGGCATACCGTTTTTTGCAGGTGTACCGGCTAAGATATTTTGAGTGGGTATATAAACGTGGCTTCTATATTCGAATATGATTTCTTTGAGATAAAAATGATGAGGATTTTGTCTAGATACGTTTGGTTTATTTTATTTTGTAGTCAGTCTATAATGTTCCCACTGCTGGGACACAGGCCTCAGGAGTGGGCTGTGATCTACGGCGCAGGCCCAGTGTGGGTTGGTAGATGTCACATGTCTTCGAATTGTTGGTTCTAGGACATACTCACAATGTTTTCCTTCACCGTTTTGAGAGCAGGGGTGATGAAATTGTTAACACAAAACAAAGCTCCTGCGTGGGTTTGAACCCACAACCTACATCTCTTAAGTTGGGGCCATTACCACTGGGCTACCACTGCTCTTGCTTGACTCTGACTTGTGAATAGTACGAGTATTCCCATTTATCTTGATATAAATATACATAAAATTCAAAGTCCTGACTGACTGATATATCAACGCACAGCCGAAACCGCTGGTCCTAGAGACATGAGATTTGGAGGGTGTGTTCCAAGAAACACAGCCTCTTCCGAAAACCCTTTCTTAGTGAATACCTACTCTTCAAGGGTTTTTCGAAATTCCACCCCTAAGAGGGTGAATGTGGGGAGGGTAAAATTTCACGCGGACGAAGTCGTGGGCATAAGCTAGTCTTTATATAAATTATGATATATATTTAAAAGAGACTGTGACCTCTGAGTTTGTTTCGGCCTTTCTTCTCAGAGTAGTCAGATAGGAAACGCCGACTTCATCTAGTTTAAAAAAAAACATGATTGACGTGTAAAAGTGTTTGTACAAACCTACTTACAAAATAAAATCATTTCATTTCATATGAATACTGTAAATTGAGTATTGCTTGTTTATATAAATTAGGTACCCATAATTGTGCAAATCGTTTAGTCGTAATATGTACCTAAGTATTATGACTAAACTATTTGTACAGAAATTATCATTTTATGTATAGAGTCAACAAACGTTAATTGGTGATTACGGTTCAATAAAATATAAAATGATATTGGGATGGTCCATAAACACGTCATCTGACGTTCTATTACAACGATAACATGTTTTTAGTGTTTCAACCACCTCTCCTCTACCTAAGGGCCTGTGCACACCACGTTTTTTAAACGCGCCGTTGACGCGTGTTTGTAGCGATACAGACGCGATACGCACGCGAGTCAGATACTTTCAGGCACTGCTCTGTAGGATAAAAGCGCGCCGTCGACGCACGTTTCTAAAACGCGCGTCAACGGCGCGTTTAAAAAACGTGGTGTGCACAGGCCCTAAGGTACTGTTTTTAGGGTTCCGTACCCAAAAGGTAAAAACGAGACCCTATTACTAAGACTCTACTGTCCTTCTGTCTGTCACCAGGCTGTATCTTATGAACCGTGATAGCTAGACAGTTGAAATGTTCACAGATGATGTATTTCTGTTGCCACTATAGGTATCAACAAATAATAAAAATAAAATAAAGTTAAAATTTAAAGGGGTAAAAGAAACGTTTTCTAAACCCTTCATGTGCAAGCCCGACTTGTACTTAGCCGGTTTTTTTTAATTCAGTTAGTTTCAATCGAGGTCTGGCTGTTTGAGTAATTCATGCGGCCTACCGGAATGTCCTTCATTTTGGTAATGTTTCGTTGAGCTCCCTATGTTCTGAGTTGAGCTGCATGATTACTGACAAATGCGTGCACTCACTGGACAGGTCTACTCAATCTGAGTGGTTCTTTCTTTAAAAGACCATTTCAGACACCAATCTATATGGTCTGACCAAGATTATGTCATTACCTGACTAGCCTTTTCTCAACTATGCTGGGGTCGTCTTACAGACTAACTGGATGCAGCTGAATACCAGTATTTTACATGGAGCGACTGCCTATCTAACCACAACCCAGTTACTGTGTAATACGATAACCCATGGTAAAACTGGTGGTCAGACTTTCGGGCTACTGACGACCCGTAACGACTATCAAAGATCCACGAATGACAGCTGGTTCCAAGGCACGAAGGGGTCTTGATATATGAAGATGGTCACCCATCCACGGACCAACCGCGGTAAGCCTAGCCTAACTTATCGATCAACCCGTGCGGCTGTTATTACTTAGCCACAAGCCTCTCCAGTGAGAGCAGTGATGGCCAAGTGGTAACGACCGCGACTTACGAGTTGTAGGTAGTAGGTTCGAACCCAGACAGGCGCTTTACTTTGTGTAAATTATTTCATCACCACTGCTCTCAAAACGGTGAAGGAAAACATCGTGAGGAGACCGGCATGTCCTAGAACCAAAAATTCGAAGACGTGACATCTGCCAATCCGCACTGGACCCGCGTGGTGGATTACGGCCCACCCCCTCTCACCGAGAGGAGGCCTGTGTCCCAGCAGTGGGAACATTATAGGCTGATTATGGTTATGGTATAAGCCTCTCCAGACCAAGATTATGTTTGGACTTCAAAAGAGATTGTGATATCTGAGTTTATTTCGGCCTTTCTTCTCAGAGAAGTCAGATAAGAAACGACGACCTCATCTAGTTTTAAAAATATGATTGACATGTAAAAGTGTTGTTACGAACCTTCTAACAGAAATTGAATCATTTATCATTCACAAATCGTTTCCATGAAGCAACCGCGCATACTTGCTCACTTTTCCAATAAATGAAATTAATTGTAGCGGGTATATACAGTTATACAAAATGGTTGCTACACTTTCTCTGAATAACACTCAAGACTAGAAACAGTAAGGTATTGAGAAACTGCGAACACGTGCCGATAATTGCCGGAGTGAACTACCTACACGGAGGAACAACTTTTATACCGTTTCAGGACACGTGCCAGAAAATTTCAAACTTTCTCTCAACGAGTTAGAGTTGGAAATTGCATGTGGTTTCCCGTCAAATAGTTATGAGCTGAGTATAATAGCTAGTATTGCTGTGTGTACAGAAATATGGGTCGGGTCACACTGATGGCGATAGCAATTATGGTAAACTTGCTTTTAAATTTAGCTTTGTGTTTTGTTTGAGGACCACTTTGTGAATTTTCTTTACAGTTTTGGTTAAATAGAAGGGCATTACAGCCAAACTGATTGTAGGGTTTTTGTTTGCGGTAATACTCATGCGCATATTCCGGCTTCTTTTTATTAATGTCGAATTCGTACAAAAGTCGCTGTCCTTGCCAATTCGGTTAATAATATCGCCAGATGAATAAAACCGTAAATTAATCATTCAAATGAATGTGAGCTTATTTAGGTATTTTTTTTATTTTTTGCATAAAAACCATTTGATTCGTCTCTCGTCTTAGCTAAAGTGTATTATGGCTATCCTTTTCCCTAACTGCGTGACACGCTTACAATCACAATTCAAGGGTTTTGAAGGATTTCTTATCGTACAACAACGTAAATGATACAATGTACGTGGCTGAACTGTCAAAATGAAAGGCATTGCGATCAATTTTCCTTTCATTTGTGTTACATAATTATCCCGCAACTCTTTCAAATCAATTTGGTTTAATATTATGAAAAAATACAATATATACAGGGCTTCCCACGGCTATGCCACATGGAGGGAAAGTACCTTGAATATTGTAGATGGAACATTTTACTGAAAGAAGACATTATTTTAATTTAAAAAACAATTAAAACTGCATTCATAGATTTTTAAATAATTACATGGTTAAACTGGGAATCGAACCCGCTACACGAGAAAAAAAATTACCCTGTAGCTTTATAATACCGATCGAAAGGCTTCATCATAAGGATTATTTTTTGCTAAATAACATTGTGGCAGAAATAAAAGGAAGACCATGAATTTTAACATTTGATGTGAAATTTAGAAAAAAAAATTTGGGTGTTTTAATATCATGAACGAGATCATAGATAGACTAGAATGGAATATAATAATGTGAGACTTCCCTGTTGACCTGCACCCTAATTGCGTAACACACTATCAATCTCAATCTGAATCATTTTGAAGGATATTGCTAATCCATTGCTTCATATGTTCGAAAAATTAGTCTGCTCAACAACGCTTATAACGCAATGAAAGTTGTTGAACTATCAAAATGAAAGCCATTCCTACTGTTAGTGTATTACACAAGTCTGCTGCATTGCGACTGTTACTGTACGATTTTGTTTTTATAAAACCGTCGTCATACCTACTTATATCATCATCTGCCTGGCCTTTTCCCAACTATGTTGGGGTCGGCTCCCAGTCAAACCAGTCAGCTGAATACCAGTATTTTAGTAGGTATTTGTTATTATAGCGGCAACAGAATTACATCATCTGTGAAAATTTCAACTGTCTAGCTATAACGGTTCATGAGATTCAGCCTGGTGACAGACAGGCAGACGGACAGCGGAGTCTTAGTAATAGGGCCCGTTTTACCCCTTGGGTACGGAACCCTAAAAACAAAAAGTAACAAAACAAAAACGAAAGTGAAAGTCCTATACGAAGCCTCATGCTAAATAGGAGCCTATTTAGCATGAGGCTGCGACTGCTGACAACTGATGCTGTATTCTGCCCTCCACAACCCAGTTACCAGGTTATAATCGATACCCTTGGTAAAACTGGTTGTCAGACATTCAGGCTTCTGACGACCCTTAACGACTGCCAAAGATCCACGAATGATAGCCGGGACCAACCGTTTAACGTGCTTTCTGAGGCGGGGAGGGGTTTAGATACTTATGTAAATATGGTCACCCATTCACGGACCAACCGCGGCAAACTTAGCTTAACCAGATAGAATGACCCGTCCGGCTGTTGTTACTTAGTCACAATCCAAAATAACTATGTAGGAACTAAATCCACAAGTCAATTTCATTTGTTTTCGTAACGAGTAGGACCACACCCTAAAACAAGCGCTCAAGTAGTGTTTCTTAGAATTAGCTTTTGTTAAGTTGTATGCCAAAAAGTTGTTTCAAAAGTTTTTCATAATATTTTCTGCTTTTACATTTTTATGATTTTAGTTCCAAAGAAATCTCTTTAAAGAGAGCACGTCCTACAACCTGATACAAAACGTTTAATCATTGAAATCGATTTCATGGAAAGTCAGAAGGACTTAAGATAAAATTGGTAAAATTATACTTTATCAATGTTGAAATTATATGACGAAACCGAAAATTATCTAACGAATGACAACATTCACTAATTACCCCCACAGATGCACACACACGCACCAACACACCCCTACACCCCCTCACACACAGACTTGAAACACACCCACACACTTAATTGCATGCTACAGTTGTTTTATTATTTTTAATTTATTTTCATTTATTATTTACTTATTGTAGATTTTCCTTGCTTGGCCGTCTGTTAATTATCACTTTGCCAATCTGCACATGTAACACGTACCAGAGCCAATTAGTACCTAGGGATCGAAACTGTGTCTCCTTAACACAGGCTATTCCGTATCCTAGCTAGGAGTACAGAGCTTCACCCACCTTATTGTAGATTACAATAAAATTCTGTGTTACCTATTATTATTATGTAAAAAAGTTGTATATCTACAATCAGTTTATTTGAAATAAATTATTATTATTATTAAATTAGACTCATAATTTTATATTTCACTTACAAGTGTAGGGGAAAAATAGCTAGTGTCAGTGGAAAAGTGAAAGGTAGGTACAATTTGTTGAACGCATTAGAAGGGCGCGCCGGCCTCGCAAAGCCATTTCCTTCAAAGAATATTGTTACCAAAAGAAAAAATTATACATTTCGCTGTGACTGAGAAAAACCTTTTTAACAAAAGCCCTATGGTCCGTTCCACTATGAAACCGATAGATAAGACCGGACAGATTCGGGATTAACACCCTTAAGATAAAGTAGTGGCGATCCGAACTAGCCATCACTTACAATGAAACCTGTTTAGGATTGAATAAAGCTTTCGCCTTTGAAAAAAATACCTATTGAAGTAACGATCCGTTATTTGAATAGCGATGGGACTCTTTTAAATCCAAAAAATTTGCTCATATTTATTCGGGCATACTGCTTACAAAATCTTACGCAATAAGCTTTGGGTACAAAGGTAACCTGAGAGGTTATTTAGAATATACGTTTCCTAAAGAAGTCCAATTTCAATGTGCTTAATTGTGTGCTTAAAGTTTGCTGCTACGTGGACTCAGAGCGGGTGTAAATATACATGAGACACTTTCATTACAGCTGTAAGTCTCTGGCTTAATTTGCCAGTTGGACGCTTCGATCGACCGTTTTCGCTTTTGAGAGGCTTGTGGCTTAGTAGTAACAGCCACACGGGTCGATCGATCAGGTTAAGCTACACTTGCCGCGGTTGGTCCGTCGATGTGACACCATCTTTATTTTCATTCGTGGATCTTTGGCAGTTGTTACGGGTCGTCATAAATCCGAATATGTGATAACCAGTCTTACCAAGGGGTATAGTATTACTCAGTGACTGGGTTGTGGAGGTCAGATAGGCAGTTGCTCTATGTAAAATACTGGTATTCAGCTGCATCCAGTGAGACTGGAAGCCGACGTATTTGGAAAAAGACTAGGCAGATGATGACTTTCATTAGAGCTGTAAGTCGCAAGTTTAATTTACCAGTTGGACGCTTGTATCGACCGTTTTCGCCTTCAAAAGTAAAAGCGGACATATTTCTTGACTGCGTTTATAATCCCGCTGGCAACACTAGTCCGCCTAACGAAGTTAGTTCTAAGGTAAAGTTTTAATTGCTCTCTGGCAAATCTCAGTTTATCTTTTCGCGGTCTCTGGGAAACAGCTTTGTTGACTATAAATTCAATTTGAGCGAGGCGGAAAAGATTACCGCTTTATTTATGGGAGAGGGACAGGATTGCAGAAACAATTCTTGGAATAGTTGAGAGTGGAGGTTACTGTCGTGTGGCACGCCACGTCTTATGTAAAGTACTTAACACTTTAACTGACGTCACTGCCACAGCCGTATTGTTTTTTGTGTTTGTTATGACGCTACGCCCACGGGCGGTTAATTTTACCAAATCAAAACATAACATAATATTATTATTCAGCCTATAATGTTCCCACCGCTGGGATACAGGCCTCCTCTCAGTGACAGGGAGTCAAAACATACACCTACCTATAGCCGGTACCTACACTAAGAAGCCATGTGATCCAGTATCGTATTGGACTCACTTAAATGTTTCTAGAGTCAAGGCCAAAAAAAAGTATATTTCGAGATTCGTCTCTGGACGTTAGTTCTCTATACCGCCAGTCATGTAGTTTCATATTACAGGTATGACGCCAGCACATCAAGCTACCCGTAACTGTCAAATCAATTTTGGACCTTATGTTACAGCGATAAAGTTGAAAATCTATTAAAGAAATTTGACAGATTTTAGTAGCTTGATGTGGTGGCGTCTGTACCTTGATTTGTTTTTTTACGGCAGTCTGGCTACAGGCGTGGTATAATTATGATGTCAAATACACCTGAATATTCGTGAAAGTGTTAAACTGTGTGTAAGCGGGTGAGGCAGTAGGCACCTAACTTGTCAAGTGGAAACTGTCACAAGTGCCTTAATTTCAATTTCATGAAACGCAGGCTGGAAAATTTCGTTTAATAATTTAAGACCACGCCAGGCCCTCGTCGTCTGCCGGTTTTATCACCTGAGAGTCACGTAGGCGACCCGCGCCGTTACTTCAGCGCGGCTAATGAATTCTTACCTTGTTTACAATAAACCAAAAAGCTTTTATGAAGCTCATTCATTAAAGGAATCTGTGGATTATGCGTGAAGCCGCGCTAAGAACGTGACTTTTGAGATTCTCAACAAATTGATTCTGGTGTGCTTCGATAAAACCTTTCAAGCTAAGGGTTATAGCAGCAGTTCTACGCGTGCTATAAAATTATAGAGCGCTGTTTACACGCTTTCTTAGGCACCGATAAATGGCTCGTTGTAAACGTATGCAAATTGATATTTAATGCCTTCACATTTTTCTTTTTTAAGCAGCTCTTGACGTTCACGCTTTCATGCTTACATGTAGTACATTTAAGGAAAACTTTTCAATTTACTAATTTAACCCGTATATCATACTAAATTGCTAAACAGTTTCCCTAAGATGACAACGCCTACGGGCAAGCGAAGCGGAGGTCACTCTTAAGTGGTGACTTCCAATGCGCTTGCCCATAAGTGTGTTGTCCTCTAACTATTTTTTGGGACTTTGGCCCTTCCAAACACCTAAAAAGTGTCAATATTAGACTGGATGAATTATCAGCCTATAATATTCCCACTGCTGGAACACAGGCCTCCTCTCGGTAAGAGGGAGTGGGCCGTAATCCACCACGCGGGCACTGTGCGGATTGGTAGATGTCACATGTCTTTGAATTTTTTGTTCTAGGACATGCCGGTAAGAGGGAGTGGGCCGTAATCCACCACGCGGGCACTGTGCGGATTGGTAGATGTCACATGTCTTTGAATTTTTTGTTCTAGGACATGCCGGTAAGAGGGAGTGGGCCGTAATCCACCACGCGGGCACTGTGCGGATTGGTAGATGTCACATGTCTTTGAATTTTTTGTTCTAGGTTTCCTCACGATGTTTTCCTTCACCGTTTTCAGAGCAGTGGTGATGAGATAATTTACACAAAGTAAAGCGCCTGTCTGGGCTCGCTACGATCTACAACTCGTAAGTCACGGCCTTTACCACTTGGTCACCACTGCTCTTTAGCCTTTCCACCAGAGATGAGCGAAGATGCGTAGCGAGGGATGTGTGTGAAACCAACCAATAACATCGCTTCATTTTTATAGCTTGAACTAAGTTAGCATTGGTATTGGTTAGTTTTACACGCATCCCTCGCTACGCATCCTCACTCACCTCTGATGAAAAGGCAGCCTTAGACTGGAGGTGTAAGGTGAAATGACCACTTTGTGGCGCAGCATGAGAGGAAATTCAACTCACCATAATTAGTCGCAAACATCAAAACAATAACAAGAAACAAAGTACACATAATGAGCATCTCAAAACATGACAAAACAAACATGGAAATGATGCAGAACTAACGTAGTCCGCAAAAAATGATCCATTGTTTTATTGTAACATATTTCATAATAAAATAAGATAAATTCATCCGGCGGAGGTACGGGCCGGGTGGTCGCCGGGCGGACGCTGGGTGGCTGCCGGGCGGTTGCCGGAGGGCGACCGTCGGCCACTGTCAAGAGAGACCTTATCTAAACTCCCGTCGAGTAACAACGAGTTATGTGAAGGTAGAGTGGGCATGATGACGTTACTTAAAGAAGAAGCAAGATAAACCCATAAGTGTTTTATTTAAAACGAAAGTATGTAAGTACGTATGTGCCTACAACTTTAACGTGTAAACAACACGGATTGTTACTAGATTTTTCGTATTTACGGTTCCGTACCTCAAAAGGAAAAAAACGGAACCCTTCGTTGTCCCTCCGGCTGTCAAGACATTTTTCTTAAGAACGCGCGGAGGTCAAGAGGATCAAGAAGCTCTACGCTCACTTGGAGCTCAATAAAAAAAGCTCAACGCAATAAAAAAGTACGGCCCATCGATGCAACATAATTTGATACTCGCAAATAAATCAAAACCCATAGGGAAGTTCCCGTTGATCTAGAATCATATTTTCATCCCAATTACGGAACCCTTCATTGTGCGTGGCCCGACACGCACTTGGCCGGTATTTTATAGACTGATGTCTGTGACTTATTCTGCTGCCCTGCAGGGTCCGTAATTGTATCTTAGCTTTAAGCCATTGTAACATCGGCAAATATTACATTATGGAATGCAAATAAAGATATGAACCTCGCCCATCTTTACGTATCAAGACCTCTTCGTGCCTCGGAAAGTACGTTAAGCCGTTGGCCCCGGCTGTCATTCGTGGATCTTTGAAAGTAGTTACGGGTCGTCAGAAGTCCGAAAGTCTGACAACCAGTCTTACCAAGGGGTATATTACCTAGTAATTTGGGTTGTGGAGGTCGGATAAGCAGTCGCTCTATGTTAAATACTGGTATTAGCTGCATCCGGTTAGACTGGAAACCGACCCCAACATAGTTGGGAAAAGGCTAGGCTGATGATGGCTGAACTATGGTAGTATTTCTACAAAATGAATGTTCAAAAACCAAGTTCAAAACTTTTTAACAAAAAAGAAAAACCGACTTCCAAAAAAAACACTACAAAGTGAAAAATAACTTTAATTTCGGAAGTCGGTGTCTTTGGATTTGTATTTAAGTTTTTTGCCACCGACTTCCGAAATTAAAGTTATTTTTCACTTTGTAGTGTTTTTTTTGGAAGTCGGTTTTTCTTTTTTGTTAAAAAGTTTTTATTTCCCGCTTTTTAGTGGGTCTGTTTATAATTTATCTAAGTTACAATAGCCTAATGTCAACTTGTTCATCGCCTTTACCAAAATATTGCTTTTCCCGATGCAGGGAAATTCATTGTTGAGAGTTCTCCTGGTATTTCACCATCAGCTCCATTTCACCATTCGCATTGTGACGAGCATAACTTGCTTAGCAACCATAATAATGTAATCGAATCGCAACCCATGAAATACTTATTATTGAGTAGTTCCGGTGGCCATCTATGGTCTTCATCATCAGTTCCACTTCACCAAATAGTGCTTTTCGAGAGCAAATGCACGAGTTACTATAAAAAATACCCAAATCGCTATAGGTGTGCCTATAATATTTGAAGAGTTCCTTCGATTTCTCCAGGATCCCATCATCAGATCCTGACCTGATGACAATGGGACCACCTGGAAAGTATACCCTTTTAAACAAAAAAATATTTTTTGAAATCGGTCCCGCCATCTTCGAGTAATCGGGGAACATACATAAAAAAAAAAAAAAAAAAAAAAAAAAAAAAGGTTCCGACGAATTGAGAACCTCCTCCTTTTTGAAGTCGGTTAAAAATGTAAAAAAATACAGATATGAAATTGTCCCGTAACACCCAAAAGCCCTTTGTTTTACACGATTAAATAAATCCGGAATACATTAAAATTGTGCCGTACGCTCTACATTATTCATAGCTCCGAGATATTCTGCTGATTCGAAACGGCTAAGTAAGAGCTTGCTGAATAAAATGTTAAGTACAATTAACTGGTCAAGTATCCATACTAGTTTATACTGAGTGACTACTCAGTAGACTGAATGATTTCATTCATTCATTTAGTACAAATTGAATCAAACAGTAAAATTCTGAAGGTACGTACCTATTTATGCGTATATTTGCTTTCGGTTCGTAGGTATGGTTTTATTTTAACCTATACTAGCTTCTGCCTGCGGTTCCGCCCGCATGGATGTCGGAAATTATACTATGGTAACGTGCTACACCGAGACAAAAAGTAGCAGCTCTTCCCCAGGATGCTACCAAGCTCCTTGCCAAATTTTATCGAAATCCGTTCAGTGGTTTAGGCGTGAAAAGATATAATTGGATTTCACGGGTGTTTTTTTTTTTTGCGCGGAACTTTTTTTTGCGCGGAAGTTTTTTATTCTTTGTCTAAAATTAAAATAAAACACCTTACTTACCTCTTCTAACATTAGCTATCTGCCAATGAAAGTTCGTCAAAATCGGTTCTACTGTTTCGGGGACTAGCCGGAACAAACAGGCACATAAAATTTTTTAATTGTTTTTTGTCATATGTACCATGATATATACTTTCATAATATGCATTTAGTAAAAAGCTGTTATTTTGACATTACAAACAGACACTTCAATTTTATTTATTTACTAAAGATTGTGTTATGACATTTTAAGCTCAATATTATTAGAGTGAACTCCGTCAACATTTAAACTAATTTTGTCAAATTTCACGTCGCTTTTAGTTAGGACTTATAGTAAAACTTTTAAAAGTATTACTCAAAATTTTCACCAAAATAGATTGTGTTAACCAACTGAGCCAAAATCGATGAAAAATAATTAGCAAATTATTTCTACAAAACCCTTTAAGTTATTTTGAACCATAAGCTTTCTTTAATATCTTAATTGCAATCTCGGTTTCCGACTCACTTAAAATCGTCCTGCCGGGGTTTTTGCAAAGATCAAATTTAATTACCGTTTCACCTTCAACCGCTTTTACTTCAATTTATCCACATCGAATGGAAAAGAGGTTTTTTTACTTTGTTTTAATTACTCGATTCTTTTTAAGTGCTTCGTCTAACTGAAGTGCCTGTTTTCATAGAAACTGTTAACATTGATTGTTAAAGGAACTACGTATAAACATTATATAACAATTTTAATATAATAACAACTAAACATATTCAATTTAAACCACAAACTCAATAAATTACTTCGAAAAATTAATTGCCTTGTTTTCGTAAATAAATCTCATACCCGAAACAGTTAATCTCAAAAAACTCATCGATTGTTGCAATAAAATAGTGATGGGCTACGCGACCGCAACGCGTGACAGAGCCCACTTAATTTAGCGACAGTGCACGCTGTAAACACGGCATACTATGTAATTTTGTTTTACTCTCGACCGCTGATAAATTGAGTGCGGAGGAAGCGCGGCCGCGGCGTACAGGCGACCAATATTTTTCATTACTATGCTAATTTCATTGTCCCAATAAACGCGACGCCCCCACTCACCCGCAAAGAGGTTAGCTGTTTCACGAGCATTTTTACTGTGTCCACTGAAAAATTTGAATTCGCTTTCCAAAAGGTCGGGTTGGGTTAATTTGAAATGCAACTGGGCATTTTTAGTTTTTCGCCGTGCCGACGCCGCCGCCGCTTGCTTTTAAATGGCGGGCAATAAAATTGTGTATTAGTGCCTTTATTTAAGCTTTTCACGATTCGATAGTTTTAATAATAAAATTTTCAAATTATATTTTTGTTTGAAAGTTTTACACTCGTCGAGCTCTCGTTAGCATAGTTTTCATGGCTATAATTTATTTTGGTCTCGCTTGTTAAATTTTACGAGGCATCGTGCTATTCAATGATATCAACTGGTAACAAAGCTATTTGCAGCAACTTGAAATGCAAGTTATATCTACAAATTCATGGAGCATGGTCGGACAATCAGTTTAAACGAGGGTCATAATACCAGTAGTGCGGTATTATCGCGCACACAATCGCTTGAAATGATTCAATAGATCAGTGTCGGAGGTGTGGAGCGGCGCATTCCGCAGTGGGGTCACGTAACCCCCGAGGGGTCTGGACCCCGAGGTATGCGCCCTGAAACACGTGTCATATTGCCCTTCCTTGGACGACAATACTTAATTTAATAGCTATTGAAATTTTCCGACACGGACCGTTGTGTGTTTGCCCCGGAATCTTATCAGCTTATTGGGGTATACCGGTCATTTTATTTGTGTAGGAATAAAAATACGTTAACTATATTAGTTACAGTACAAATTACGATACATTTTAGAAATATATATTGTTTATTCTGCACAAACAAAACGCACATTACAAAAAAAATACATAAAATACACACATACAAAGTATCCAAAAGCCTCGTATTCAAGCAAAAAAAAAGTAGAAAAATTTTGTACACCTATTTTTGAAGCACAATTCTGTAAATTTTATCGAGAAAATAATAAAGCATCTAGGTTTAGGCATTTCTTCAGCTCTATAATTTATCTGTATAGATTTTGTAGTCATATTTCCTGCTAACAAACCAATCATATATAAAAACAACTATGGATCTCTAAAACGAGAATGCATAAGCAAAAACCATAATAATCAACACTACACTAAAATAAAACTAGTTCGGTTCACTTTTTATGGGAAAATATATTTTCAATTCAACAGTACAATTTTGTTTGGCAAAAAACAGTGGAGTTAACATAGCTGAACGGCCACTGGTGTATTTTTCAAGCGACCATTTTAATTTTTAGTGTTCACTTGAGTGTTTCTAATACGGATACGGATACTAAAAGCTGAATTCGTTTTTGTTTGGTTTTTATGTAGATACAATCATTTTTCTGGTTAACAAGACTGTCGTTTGTTTTTGATCATCATCTGCCTGCCCTTTTCCTAACTATGTTGGGGTCGGCTTCCAGTCTAACCGGATGCAGCTGAACACCAGTATTTTACATGGAGCGACTGCCTATCTGACCTCCACAACCCAGTTACTGGGTAATACGATACCCCTTGGTAAGACTGGTTGTTAGACTTTCGGCCTTCTGACTACTCGTAAAGACTGTCAAAGATCCACGAATGACAGCTGGGACCAACGGCTTAACGTGCTTTCCGAGGCAAGGAGGGGTCTCGGTATGTAATGGTGGTCACCCATTCAAAGACCAACCGCGGCAAGCGTAGCATACTGTGCGGCTGTTATTATTTAGCCACGGGCCCCTCTCGTCCTCTGTCGTTTGTTTTTGGTATAGAGGTAAGTTGGCATCGTGACACATAACAACCAGAAGCACAAGAACAGGCTAGTGAAGTGAAGTACTATTTTATATTAAAAAAATATTTGTGTTTATGTTAAGGTATTTATCTAAGGGCCTGCGTCGCCTGAAATACATGAATAAATAACATAGCAAGCTTATTGCCATCAATCGGGCACAAATTCAGACATAGGGACTGCTATTGAGAAATTCCTGGTGGAAAAACCTAATAACACTCTGCTCGATCTGGCAATTGAATCTAGTACCTCATTAAACCAATAAGTCAGTAAATTAGCGTCATGTTTGTAAAACAATGACTAAAGTGAGAACAAAGTTTTTAGTCCAAAAAGCATTCTGTAAGCATTGCCTTGTCATAAAGACTATTGTAAAACTATAATAATATATCACTTGTTACCAAACTAGTAATAATAAGTCACTTTATATACTTCTTCATTTTATTGTGCAATACCATCGCATATAGCACGTAATAATGTTACTCACTCAGCACAGTTTTGCACTTAATATTATGAACGTCAATACGACTCGACGGCTGGGACACGAATGCCGTGCACAACTTCAATCTTATAATAATCTTATGGTCATAAGACCATAGATATACAGTCCGTTCACAGTAATTTTACCTCTGACAGCACCAACCTATTAGCAACCTTATAATAACGAGAACAAAGATCAAAATGATTTTGACTGATTTGTCAGTGGCAGCAACCCAACAGTAACTTTATCAGAACGAGAATAATGATCACTGTGATTTGGACAGTGCAACAAAATCAAAGGTAAAATAATAATCAGCCTATAATGTTCCCACTGTTGGAACACAGGTCTCTCTGTGAGAGGGAGTGGGCCATAATCCACCATGCGGGCCCAGTGCGGGTTGGTAGATGTCTCACGATTGTCTTCGAATGTATGGTTCTGGGACGTGTCGGTGTCCTCACGATGTTTTCATTCAGCGATTTTAGAGCAGTGCTGATGAAATATATAATTTACACAAAGTAAAGTGACTCTCTATCGAACCTACGACCTATAACTCGTAAGTCGCGGCCGTTACCACTGGGCCTCCACTGCTATCAACATCATACTAGCTACCATTTATTATTATTAACGAAATTATAATCAAATAAAATAGAGGAAATAAATAAGATTGTTTACTCTCAAGGTCTAAAACGGATCCCACCCACGCTCTTACTTAGGGGTCCAATTATTTTAGAAGTACGTAGGAAGACAGTATAAGCCCATTCTACTGATGAACTTATCATCTAAGTAAACGTTTCAATTTATATCAATTTCTGGTTATTGTTCTTGTTTTAGAGCATCAGCCATTTTGTATTTACGTTGTCATATCCCTTGTGTTAATATATTATATAACCGATAGGGTAATTTTTTATGTGCAAGAATATTTATAAACAAAGGTGGTTTTTCTAGCTACATGAGAGCCCATGATCGACGCCAGTAGGGTGATGGTGAAACGGTCGCCGTAGCCGAAAACGGCATGGAAGGATTATTATTATTAGGGTAATTTTTATGTTTATACAAAATCCTGGTACAAGCTGAAGCTAAAGTATATTGTACTTAAAACAAACAAAACTATCCAGAATATTTTGGTCCAAAGTGATGCATTGCCGAGATATTTGGATGCAAAGATTTCATCAGCGTATAATGTTCCCACTGCTGGGACACAGGTCTCTTCTCGGTGAGATGGAGTGGGCCGTAATCCACCATGCGGGCCCAATGCGGGTTGGTCGATGTCACATGTCTTCGAATTTTTGGTTCTAGGACATTCAGGTTACCTACCTCACTATGTTTTCCTTCACGGCTTTGAGAGCAATGGTGATGAAATAATTTACACAAAGTAAAACGCCTGTCTGGGTTTGAACCTACAACTTGTAATTCCGGCCCCACTGGGCCAAACTTCTTAGTTACTTTGTTAAATAATGAGAGAGTATTGTATTGGTAAACTTGAGAAAAATTACGTTATTTAGGATTGGATCTGCAGTATGCACCTACTTAAATAGTACATGTACAGTCGACAAAAGAGATAAGTATGCAAGATCGTCGGATATAGTTGAAGTTTAGTAAGAAACCGATGAATATTGTCGACTGAAATTTAATTTGATAAATGAGCAGTTTTTCTATTAATAAAATAAAATTTTGTTCGAGAACATCCATCCAGCGACTGTAAAGAGTTACAGTCGCTTTAAAATTTCTATTAGACTCCTGAGGAGTAATTAAATCAGACTACAGTTATTATATCATTTATCAATAATTATCTCTCATATCATTAGCTCTACATAGAAAATGTTGATACCGTAATTACCTATTTATCGAGTTATTTATTTTTCTGTAATTCGACGCAAATAGCGGACGCTGGCTGCACAGCTGCTGGACTAAAGTGGAACTGGGCTGGCCACATCTGTCGCATGTGGGAGCGCCAAAAACCACCACTTACTGGGGATCCACTGAGTGGTGGTAGCGCGTAGTCATTTCCTACGATTAAAGTGGTCTCTAATCGCGCTCTTTCGTATTTGATAATAGCAGGAAGCGAACAAATAGCAGGGCAACTACGCGGCAGGCCCAGAAAGAGATGGCGGGATGAGGCCAACTCCTTCTTAAAGGATTGGCCCACAATCGCAGTAGACCAGGAAATGTAGAAATAGGGAAGGGAGGCCTGTGCCCTGCTGTGAGAAAACATAGGCTTATAATAAATAAATAATTAGGGCTTAATAAGGAAAGAGAGAAATATAATTATATAACTATACACATAATCGCACAAAAATACATAAATCACCTGAGTAGTAGGCACGGCGTATATCGCTTATGGGGCACTAGGTCGATTTTCGCCGTGCGGCTGGTCGCTTACGAAATCGCCTCACAAGCCGAATCACCATCCCATTTACACAGCTCGATAACAGGTGGCTAATTCATTTTGCAACAAAACGTCGACCTTCATGGTGCGGGCGGTAGCCTGCCACTGAGCGTTTTCACGGTCGATTTTAGTCACCCGCCGCATGCGGCCCTGTCACCGCATGACAAAAGTTGAAACCTACTCTACTTTAGAACTTGCGATTTTATTCACCGGCGGCGGCCTAGCCGCCTAGCAAAAAATGAAAATGTCAATTCTAAATCTAAAAACCAAAACCTCAAAAAAAAAACAATAATTGTAATAAATATACGAACGACGACGACGTTGTGTATGTATGTATTTTGTGTGCGTTTGTTTGTTGTATTTGTTGTTGTGTGTTGTAGTTGTATTGTATTGTAATTGTCTAAATGGCAATTCGGTAAAAATAGTCACGTAAAGCCCGCATTAACTACCTTGCCATTTATACCGTCATCATAACATGACTGGACACTAAATACTAATTCGCTTTATTGAAAGACAGAAATCCAGATAATCTGCACATTAAAAACACTAAAACAAAATACAAGTCTTGTATTTTCTTAATAGCCTCGACGATATGTGTCCACTTGTCGTATCCATTTAACTTGTAACGTTTAGCTCTGCGAGCCGAACCTAAACTAATTGAATTACCTACTTAACTAGCTTTGACAAATTATAAGGGGCACCTAAATATAGCTGTGTAATAAACAGGATTACTCTATTCAAACACTTTCTTTATTAACTACCGCCGCAGTCACACGGTGTCCGCTAACAATAGATTTTCTATTGTGTCTGTTGTCTGGCAGTCAACGTGTTAAACTCAGTCATTTTTAGATTGATTGGATGGAGGCTAAGTGATAACAACATTTTTGTAAGTGTATTTCGATGATTGAATAGAAGAGAAGCACTAAAGATTTTGGAACTAAAATAACTTGTCTTTGCGCTACATATACCTACTTAACATTTTATCTAAACCCGATTAGCCGTTTTTGCGTTCTTCAGTTATAAACAGAGCCAACCTTTCGAAGTTTCGCATGGTAAATCAAATTCAGAGAAGCAATTCCCGTATTTTTAGGAACATTCGCATTCTTATCTCAGGCTCAATGTGTCAAAAGTACCTCCAATTTCCCAACATTTTTGACAAGTTTTTGACATTGATTGTCGCTGAGATGAGATTGCGACTAGATTTTGAACGTTTTTAATTACGAGAATAATTGTCCTTATCATCTACTGAACTACCACAGATAATGTGTAACATCGATACCTGTCTATATTTGAATAATTCATACAATAATATTATATATATAAACTTTAACGTCTATAAATATTATAAAAGCAAACAAGTAACTCTGTCTGTCGGTTATCTTTCCACGCCTAAACTACTGAACCGACCGTTATGAAATTTGACAAATAGGTAGCTTAGTTCCTGGAAAAGGACAAAGACAGCTGGCTGCTTTTTATCTAGATATTGGTATTACAAAATGATAAAACACAAAATATACGCAGACTAAGTCGCGGGCAACAGCATATTAAACTAATCACACTAATAATATAAAGGCGAAAGTTTGTGAGTGTGTGTGGGGGTGTGTTTATATGTTTGTTATTTCTTCACGCTCAACAGATATTCAGCTGCATTCAGTTAGACTGGAAGCCGACCCTAACATAGTTGGGAAAAGGCTAGGCAGATGATGACTTCTTCACGCTCAAAAGGCTGGACCAATTTTAGCTAGCTAGGTAGCTGGTAGCTTACACCCTGGATTAACATATAGGCTACTTTTTATCCCGATATTCCAACAGGATCGATATTTACGCCGGTGAAACCGCGGGGCTCAGCTAGTTAATCATAAGTGCAAGCACCTATTTAAGTTTATTGAACCAAATACACAAAAAAGTCTAAAGACTTCACTATTTACTACTATCCATTCTCAACTTCGAGAGAATATTTACCAAAGTGCGGTCTCTGCGATGTTTTTCAACGTTTTAAACGGGTCATAGATTTAAATTTAAAAGTATAAATTTAAATTGTGTGCTAGTTGAAAAACACATCCGTTATACACTGGAGTTGCGAACTAAGGACCGACGTGGTTTGCCCAATACACTGCGATATCGCGAGTTGAAAACTGCATGGTAGCAGGAGTCTTTTGTTTTGTAAACGGAAAAATAACTATAGTATAAATAAAAATGAAATGCTGTTCGATGGTATCACTTGAGAACGGCTAGACCAATTTGACTAATTTTTGTTTTAAAATGTTCGTATTGGTCCGAGTACGGTCTTTATGGAAAGAAAAATTGGAAATTTTTTAAATTGGGGAATACTGAACGTCTCGTTTTGCTTGGGATTTTTTTTAAGGCTGCACCGACCACTAAGTGGCGCCCTCATCGTTTGTTTGGTTATTTCTTTTATTTTACAATGAAAATGCAGAAACTAAGCACGTTAAGTTGTGCTCCACAAGATTATACGTTAATATTATTATAAACGGTAGTTTTAGATTGTTCAGTTTTATTATAATCACTAAAACGGATAAAAGTGGCCACTATTTTCCGTTTTAGTCAATATAATGTAAAAAAAGGATATAAATCACACAATACAAAAACACAAAAGAATAATACGTTGACATAATCAGCCTATAATGTTCCCACTGCTGGGACACAGGCCTCCTCTCGGTGAGAAGGAGTGGGCCGTAATCCACCACGCGGGCCCAGTGCGGGTTGGCAGATGTCACATGTCTTCGAATTTTTGGTTCTAGGACATGCCGGTTTTCTCACGATGTTTTCCTTCACCGTTTTGATAATACGTTTAATCACCTTAAAATTATAAGACACTCTTAAAGTATCAATTTCACCAAACACATGTTTTACCACCTCAACCGAACACACGCGGTCACACGTTGATCAGTCTTCAAATCCCCCGCAAGTGTTTTCGTCTCGAAGCAGAATATTAGAAAAGTTTTTCGATCCCCTGAATAGTGCCTAGTACGTGAGACACAAATATTGCAATGGAGCCACGGATTATCTGCTGGAAGCGAGCCAGTTCACAATATGTAAGCGCAGTTTTCAATAGAGCCGTTTAGATATCTACTGGTGGAGGCACCTAGGTGACAATTAAGTGAGAACCCATGCTATGATTAGCAGTATTATCGCGGTATTAGTAGTGTAGGAGTTTGGGTGCGAATGAAATTGGTTATCTAATCGGGTGATTGTTGTTGTTGATACAATTCAAACATAATGTTTTGTGAGGACACAATAACTTGACCACATAGACAAAACATACTGGATCAGAGTTTCTGTGCCATAAAATACTAGGTAAAGAAAGAAAAGAAAGGGAGAAAAATGCTTAGGGCATTAAGCAAAAAATTACACCTCAAAACTACGAAAAAAAAAGAATTCAATGATTCTATTGCAAAAAAAGGCCTCAACTCAGTATAATGTCAGACGACAACACAATGTGCCACCACCTGACGCTGATTTTAAGCGGTAAATGCCTAGATGCAAAAACTATCTCCTTTCTAATTAAAAAGGGCAGCATAAGTTTTTAACCTAATTTTTAAAATATAAATTAATGTAAATATACTTTTACTTTAAAAATAAATAAAATTCTATTTTTTTATTAATGATACAGTCATGAAGAAATTATACGCAATTTAATTCTTAAAACAAAAGATAACTATCCGGTTTACCACACCAGCTCCGCGACTACAACGGATAATTCGGTCCCCGTGACCCGTTTGCGCGTTTATTCATACCTCATTCATCCGATTGCCTTTATGACGGGAATTAGTTTCGGAATGTATGGCTTTGCATTATAACCAGGGTAGATTTTGGTTGCAAATCGAACGGTGAAAACGGGCCTCCTTTGTGCGAGCCGCTCGGGGCGAATCATCAATGACGTTACAAAGCTTTTGGTACATTTTCGCTGAACTCGTGGTATTAATTTGTATTTCGGTATAATTAGTCTATTATTAGCTCTTTTAGTTGGCTGAATTAGTTGGGTGTGGCGGAGCGATGCACGAAAATGTTGATAACTTAATATACTCATACATGCCCCGGAATTAACGCCCACCATTATGCATTTATATTCATTGAATTTTTACTATTGTGTATAAAACATTGTTTATTTATTAAATTAGCTATACTGATTGTGGGAGAAAATTGTGGTCACATTACAAACTACGCACGCACACAGTCGCACTCGTGTACTTCGTTCATTTTGGTTTGGTTTGACTGTACAGCGAAAGTGTTACTGTACCTAATTTACGTAGTTTTAACTATATTTAATTTAATAATTATAACATAAAATACCATTAATAAAAACTAGCAGCGCCCCGCGGTTTCACCCGCATAGTGTCGATCCCGTTCGAAAGACACGTGGCGCCATCTATTATCATAATAACGTTATTGTTATTTTCCGCGGGAACAGCACTTTTTTTCGGGATGAAAGGTCCCTATGTCCGTTTCTGCACACCTGACAACGTTCAGGATGTTCAGGAGGATGATGAAATTTCAAGATGATCGTTTCAGTGGTTTAGGCGTGAAAAGGTAACAAACAAACTTACTTTCGCATTTATAATATTATATAAGTTAGGATGACAGAAATCGATTCAGTAAACGATTCTGAACAAACTGCTTTCATAAATTGCATTAGTTTTGTTACATATTGTATACCGGGTGTAAAAAGACACTTACCGAAGCCATGTAGGTACGGACGCCAGCAGGTCAACCTACCCGAAACTGTCAGATTTTCCCAATCAACCTTGAACCTTATGATTTAGCAATAAAGTCGAAAATCTATTAAAGAAATCTGACAGATTGTAGTAACTTGATGTGCTGGCGTCTGTACATAATACCCGTCATTTAATTTTTTTTTTGTACATTCCTACTAGACCATACCTCGGAACCTTGTGGTTACGGATATATTGAAGGTTAAAATTACCACTTTTACTGACGTTTTTTTACAAAAGCAAGTTGTAATAGTTGAAACTTAACTTTAAATACTCCCCTCCCACGATCCCTGCACAGTTGCATGCACCCATAAGCACAGTGTTTTGAGTGCGTTACGTTGCGCAATACCGCAAACAGCGAATTTTCACACCAAAAATAAAAGTAGTTTCCTAGCAATTATTTTTGCACAAAGTTACTAGTTTCATGAAACTGTCATCAAAACATCACCCTTCAGGAAACTGTCATCTACGCTTTCTATACAGAATAAGGATCGAATAACATTTTGAGTGACAGACAGAACAAAACGCGTAACGTGTTACACGCTATATAAAAAATACATATTAATCAAATACAGGGTGTAACAAGACCCTTCAGGAAGTTGTCATCTACGCATTCTGTACACCTTGTTACACCCTGTATAAATATGTTATAATATACAGGGTGAAATTAAATTAGCTAGCCAAACTCGGCAGACGTTATGAGTATCGATATCCAAACACAATAAAATAAAAGTTAATAAAAAGATTTGTTGTTTATTTGTTTGGGGTCAACGACCTTTGGTAATATAGTTACTTGAAGTATGAGTTGAGAAAATAAGTTTATTTTTCTTTTGTCGTGTTACTCATCACGTCTGTGAAGATTACACGAAAAAAACTGATGTTTAAACTGATTTTTAGGATTCCGTACCCAAAGGGTAAAAATGGGACCCTATTCCACATCATCATTCATTCATACATCATTCATTTTCTATTTTTTTGTTTATTTTTTGTTACTTTTTTATTTATTAGACTCCACTATCCGTCTGTCTGTCACTAGGCTGTATCTCATGAACCATGATAGTTAGACTAGGTAGACTGGTAGAAAATGCCCAAGGCATTTAGGTAGTCCGCCTTTGTACAGTTTTTTACTTGTGCATAAAGTTTTAATAAATAAATAAAAATAGCTAGACAGTTGAAATTTTCAATTTCTGTTGCCGCTTTAACAACAAATACTTAATAAAGATAAAATAAAATGAAAATCTAAAGGGGTATAAAAGAAACGTTTTGTCTGCGTTTTATACCTTGTGGTACGGAACCCTTCGTGTGCGAGGCCGACTCGCACTTGGCCAGTTTTTCAAGTAAATAAGTGTGGCGGATTCCAAAAAATAAATTAATTTCTTTTTTGTTTTAGGTATCATGGTTAGATATCGATACCCATCACGTCTGCGAAGTTTCACTAGCTAATTCAATTTGACCCTGTATACAAGGTTATTGGTAAAATATTAACAACCTCTTAAGAGGTCATTGTACTCATCATTATGAACTTTTACAATGGGACCAAACATGAAATCGCAAAAAAAAAATCAGCTGTTCCCTACATTTATGTTCGTATAACTCGTCAAAATGTAGGGAACAGCTGTATTTTATTTTCGCGATTTCAGGTTTGGTCCCATAGTAAAAGTTATTCATAATGATGAGTACAATGACCCCTTAAGAGGTTGTTAATGTTTTACCAATAACCCTGTTTATGTAAGTACCTACTGCTTTGTTCGTTTAGGTACTTTATTAATATTTATTGTGTAATTTCTGATGTTCAAATAAAATAGGGTTCATATTATGATAGAGATCATAATAAATGATACCTACCTATTTTATTTGAATAAGCAATAATCTAGTTATCTAGAGAGCAGTGGTGGCCCAGTGGTAAACGGCCGCGACTTTCAATTGTTTAATTGGTCATGCGTTCGAATCCAAGTAGGCAATTTACTTTTTGTAAATTATTTTATCAACACTGCTCTCAAAACGGTGAAGGAAAACATCGAGAGGAAACCGGCATGTCTTAGAACCAAAAATTAGAAGACATGACATCCGCCATCCCGCACTGGGACCGCGCGGTGGATTATGGCCCACTCCCTCTCAGAGTAAGGCCTGTGTCCCAGCAGTGGGAACAGTATAGGCTGATTATGCTAGTTATCTAGAAAGAAAATATTTTCTCTTTAATACCTATCTACTTTGACCACGGATATCGATGTGATTTTATAGTGTGTCAAAGTCGGATATCTATGACTTTGACACTATAAAATCACATTCACAAAAATACATCACAACTCTAATTTACCCAACAATGACAACAATAAAGTGTGACCACACAGGCTACTGAAGGAAATCATGTATCATTGACAAACACACAAGTTGCTGGGCAGGAAGCCCGGGCAAAGTGTTCCATCACCCGGGCAGGGCCTTCCGCACCCGGATATGAATCCTGTATCGTCGCGACTGCCCTCGTCACTTTAACGATCTCGAACCGCTTACCAAGGTTTTTACCTTATTGCTGGATGATGGCGATACATGAAATGTTGTTAGTCGGAAAATGGTTGTCATTGTTTTCGCTTATGTACGAGTGGTGGCGGCATTGCTTTCGAGGTTTTAGTTTTTTTTTTCCATTTATCGAGTGCATATAAAGAAAAAAGACGCAGATTCAAATGGTCTTAAGACTCTTTAGTCTTAAGACCATTTGAATCTGCGTCTTTAATGTGAAGTTTCTAGATTGCGGCTTTTACATTTAAAAAATCGGTTTTAAACATATTTAATTCTAGTTTTACGGGAAATTAATAATTAAAAGTAGGTCCGACAAACTCTTGCTGAACCTAATCCATAGCATTTGACAATAGGTTCAAAACGGTTGGTTTCAACGGTTATGGGTAACTAGCTTCTGCCCTCGACGTCATCCGCGTAAATTTTCTTGTTCTCCGAACTGACCCGTCGTGTCGCATCGCATCGCCTGCTCGCGCTAATTGATAGTTTTCGCGTTCTTTCTTTTTTTTCCTCGGATCCCAATTATATATAGGATGACTGGTAATTAGTGACCGATACTTAAACACGTGATTTTACTCATCAAAAAAAACAGCTGATCTCTACATTTTGACGAGTTAGACGAACATAAATGTAGGGAACAGCTGATTTTTTTTTCGCGATTTCAGGTTTGGTCCCATAGTAAATGTTGTTCATAATGATGAGTAAAATCACGTGTTTAAGTATCGGTCACTAATTACCAGTCACCCTATATATATTCCTCGAAGCTTAGACATATGCATTTATTAGCACAGCCTAGTGATCCGTTATTAAATAAAATTATGTTTACCCGTTGATGATTGTTGCATGCAAATTATATAGGACACAATAAAATGGTCGCCATACAACATTGTATATTATAATCTAATTAGTCACGGGGCCGGAGAAGGTCATAGTGTGTGAAATATGACCACACTCTAGAGTAGTTAAGTTACTGGGCAAACTGGGTTTTAGCCTATTCTTGGGTTTGCCCTAAATTAAAAAGATAATAGGTATTTTTGGCATGGGAAATGAAGCGACTACTTCAATGCAAATAATCCTATTTCGAAGTAAAGGTCGACTTTGTGGGAGTATAGTTTTGATAGGTACTTATAACTACATTTTTATTACAATATTATTTTGGGCTACACTAAAATAACCTGGGCCTTTATCAATAATTGCTTTGTTTTCAGTTAACTAAGGCTGATAGACAAAATACACAGAATAATAAAGTAATACATAATAAAAACATTACTACAAAATCTATTTACTACCTTGGGTCGGCGAAGTACCTATTGCGCTGAGTCGTGGTGTCTATACTTACCAAAAATCTTTACAACCACAATTTACAAATTATTGATAAATTTTACAAGTCCGTGTACCACAAAACTCTAAGCCACACAGTTTTTCTAACGGTAAAAGAAAAACCATACAAATATGTAAATTGCAGTGACCAGCCTACAATTTATACCTACATAGCCCTCACAATTTGTGTTACGTTGCTAATGCGAACGAATTGTAAATTGTAACTCATACCTACACATTTGCAATTTCTGTGTTACGAAATTTTTTCTACAATTTAAGCATTTTGTAGAATTGTAGACTTGTAAAGTTTTCTGGTACCGCACATCCGCATATGTGGCAAACTAAAATGTACATAGGTCCTACTTAGGTCCTGTGCACCATGAGCAGTCAACTCGGCTATCACCTTGAAATTTTTCGTCTGTTATAAAAAAATAAATTTGCTGTTCCATACATTTTGACTTTTATAAGCAACAGCAGTTTTTTTTTTGTAACCGACCAGTTATTTTTTCTCTAGGGAGTCTAAAATCATGTGCTGAATTCATGGTTACAATTTGCGCGTCGATGTACCTAAGATGTTAATAAGTATGCTAAGTGAGTGTAATATACCTACTTAACCATACCATAACCATAATCAGCCTATAATGTTCCCACTGCTGGGACACAGGCCTCCTCTCAATGAGAGGGAGTGGGCCGTAATCCACCACGCGGGCCCAGTGCGGGTTGGTGGATGTCACATGTCTTCGAATTTTTGGTTCTAGGACATGCCGGTTTCCTCACGATGTTTTCCTTCACCGTTTTTGAGAGCAGTGGTGATGAAATAATTTACACAAAGTAAAGCGCCTGTCTGGGTTCGAACCTACGACCTACAACTCGTAAGTCGTGTCCGTGACCACTGGGCCACTCTGCTCCCCTACTTAACATTGTCAGAATAACCCAAGTTTGTTCATCAGCCTGACTGTTCGTCTATATTCATACCTGTCATGCCGTGAAGTCGTAGGTAACATGCAAGTTACATATCTGCTTAACCTTGCGACTGAAGCAACAGCAGTCTTATATTTATCTATTCATTTTCTGTGCATTAAGGTAAACCTTGACAAAAAAAATCGGACATAATTTATCAATTTTCAAGATACCGAATACAAAAATTGAAAAATAAGGTCGATAAAATACTCGTAAGTCAAGTCGGGGAAAACATTAAAAGAGTTTAAAACTTTTTAAGTTTTCCAAAAAGTATTAATCTCGGATTGCTGAAAATTAAAACTTTCTGTTTAATATTTAATAAGCAATAAATAATATTAAAGTGGGCATTCACTTTGCTCTGTAATTTATTAAACTTTCTCTCCAAGATGTCAAAAAAGATACGGTTTACGTTTAGAAGAAATTAAAGTAGAATACTATCTTAAATATGAATTATTGGAGGGTGCATTAACTGCGAGTCTCATTATTTATTTATACCTCATACAACTATCTTTACAGACCTAAGACCTAATTCGATAGTGTGTCTGTCAACTATTATTACCTAATATCATTTACATCAGAGATACTTATATTTATAATACAAGTTTATATTCTACTGCAGGTAAGAGGACCCTTCTCAAAAAGCAGAATTCTCTTAGATAAGTCTTGCTAGGTTTTGAACGTGTGACTTTGTCCTTTTATAAGGTATTTAAACCTCCAGTCATCACGAAATGCTTACAAGTTGTTGCTATTAAAAATATACACTTAAAGCAAGACATACACGTCTCAAAACCACTTACAAAACCAATCACGTTGTGCTTACCATCTAAATAATGTTGCCAACTACAATAACGGAGTGGGTCGCGTATTTTTCAACGTCATCGTATTTATATACCTAGCTAAATCGGTCAGGGCATAATATCCGGTCGGATGCTCTGTCTTGAGCGATGAAGATGACCGTCCTCCGTCCCCCTACCGTCCCCCTGCCATCGCCGTGCCGTCCACGACCCGTCGCCCCGTCGTCACGTGCTTTTCTCGTATGTCTTGTCTTGTCCCGACCTTATTCTTCACACCTCCTTGCATCGTGATTAATGCTGAGAGCCATCTAACAGCACGCCAAAATGTTAAAATAAATCGTTTGTGAGATTTGAAAAGGATTTTATGATTTATTGTGAGTTTCTGATTTAATAGTGAAGTAGTAGTAGTAGCTATGGTTACCATTTCAGCCCGAGGGCTCTCGAAACGTTCTGACTGTTGCCAAGACTGGATAGAAATCGAACCAGTAAATGCTTTGTTTCCACCAACTTTTTCTCGTGATATTACCTATATTTCCTTTACACACAACATATAATATTTTTTTCAACACACTTGCTCGTAAAGTGGCTCTTATTGAACCGCTTTAAGGTCCATAATGGAGTGTATTACGAACGCGTGCTTTTTCTTTACTTTAATCCACATGTTCTGTAATACCACAGATAACTATTTACTAGTCGGAGACGCGCGCTTTTTTAATCTCATCAAACCCTGCGTTCCGAATTGGGAAATAATCGATGTGTTCCGAATTGGGAAATAACCGAATTAGCGTGAGCGCGATAACGATAACGATGTCCCGTGAATCGTCATAGATGACGTCATGACATTCGCCATCTTGCGATAATGCCGACCATGCCCTAGAATAATATCACCGTGAGCGCTGTCAAAAATTACAGTGTGTGTATGAGGTTGTGTCAGTGTGTGTTTTGTTTTGAGTTGCATCATCTTTAAATTAAACTAACGTGGCATTTTTGAAATTGAAGAAGAAATGTGGTGTTTATACAAAGAAATACTGTAATAATATCTTTTTTACATTGTGTAAGTACTGTCATGTGAGCGCGTTCACGAGTGTTCCGAATTGTTGCCAGCTCTCAGCAGTCATAATAGTAATATCTAAATCGGAACGCATGTGAGATGATGCATGGACGTAATATTACGTCCATGGAGATGATGTGAGCGCTGTGATGTGAGCGATTATAGCTAATTCGAAAAGCGCCCAAAGAGACTTCATGCCGAAAGAAAAAATCCGCGGGCTATATTTCAATTTTTTTTAAATAGTCTGTATTGTCCTTGGTCGCAAAATGAACTCGCAGGGGACCACAGACAATTTAAGGTGAATGCGCAGTGGTAGACCGCGAAATTCTTAGGTTTTTTGCAATTTTCAGGTTTGTGTTTATTATATTTTTTCTATAGGCTGTATCGGTGTTGTCTGTGCCATAGATTAATATATTTAAAATGAGTCAATGTTGCGCGCGCATAGCTAGTGCTGGCTAGCACGGCGCGCGGGAAAACAAAACCAGCGCGCCATTTTCCATACAAGTTAATATTTAACAATACAAGTCTGTTTTTTTTCCTCGCAAGTGTGTTGAAAAACGTCGTATGAAACGCGTGTGCATTAATCAATATACACTCGGCTTTCTTATCGCTCTCGCCTGCGGCTCGCGCGATAATATCGCCTCGTGCATAATGATCAACATAGCACATATGTATCATAATGTACTATTTCAACACACTTGCTCGTAAAGTGGCTCTTATTGAACCGCTTTAAGGTCCATAATGGAGTGTATTACGAACGCGTGCTTTTTCTTTACTTTAATCCACATGTTCTGTAATACCACAGATAACTATTTACTAGTCGGAGACGCGCGCTTTTTTAATCTCATCAAACCCTGCGTTCCGAATTGGGAAATAATCGATGTGTTCCGAATTGGGAAATAACCGAATTAGCGTGAGCGCGATAACGATAACGATGTCCCGTGAATCGTCATAGATGACGTCATGACATTCGCCATCTTGCGATAATGCCGACCATGCCCTAGAATAATATCACCGTGAGCGCTGTCAAAAATTACAGTGTGTGTATGAGGTTGTGTCAGTGTGTGTTTTGTTTTGAGTTGCATCATCTTTAAATTAAACTAACGTGGCATTTTTGAAATTATGCTTCTGGCTGACAGTCGCCACCTAACCAAAGAAGAAGAACTGAAGAAGAAATGTGGTGTTTATACAAAGAAATACTGTAATAGTATCTTTTTTACATTGTGTAAGCACTGTCATGTGAGCGCGTTCACGAGTGTTCCGAATTGTTGCCAGCTCTCAGCAGTCATAATAGTAATATCTAAATCGGAACGCATGTGAGATGATGCATGGACGTAATATTACGTCCATGGAGATGATGTGAGCGCTGTGATGTGAGCGATTATAGCTAATTCGGAAAGCGCCCAAAGAGACTTCATGCCGAAAGAAAAAATCCGCGGGCTATATTTCAATTTTTTTTTAAATAGTCTGTATTGTCCTTGGTCGCAAAATGAACTCGCAGGGGACCACAGACAATTTAAGGTGAATGCGCAGTGGTAGACCGCGAAATTCTTAGGTTTTTTGCAATTTTCAGGATTGTGTTTATTATATTTTTTCTATAGGCTGTATCGGTTTTGTCTGTGCCATAGATTAATATATTTAAAATGAGTCAATGTTGCGCGCGCATCGCTAGTGCTGGCTAGCACGGCGCGCGGGAAAACAAAACCAGCGCGCCATTTTCCATACAAGTTAATATTTAACAATACAAGTCTGTTTTTTTTCCTCGCAAGTGTGTTGAAAAACGTCGTATGAAACGCGTGTGCATTAATCAATATAGCACACATGTATCATAATGTACTATTTCAACACACTTGCTCGTAAAGTGGCTCTTATTGAACCGCTTTAGGTCCATAATGGAGTGTATTACGAACGCGTGCTTTTTCTTTACTTTAATCCACATGTTCTGTAATACCACAGATAACTATTTACTAGTCGGAGACGCGCGCTTTTTTAATCTCATCAAACCCTGCGTTCCGAATTGGGAAATAATCGATGTGTTCCGAATTGGGAAATAACCGAATTAGCGTGAGCGCGATAACGATAACGATGTCCCGTGAATCGTCATAGATGACGTCATGACATTCGCCATCTTGCGATAATGCCGACCATGCCCTAGAATAATATCACCGTGAGCGCTGTCAAAAATTACAGTGTGTGTATGAGGTTGTGTCAGTGTGTGTTTTGTTTTGAGTTGCATCATCTTTAAATTAAACTAACGTGGCATTTTTGAAATTGTGCTTCTGGCTGACAGTCGCCACCTAACCAAAGAAGAAGAACTGAAGAAGAAATGTGGTGTTCATACAAAGAAATACTGCAATAATATCTTTTTTACATTGTGTAAGCACTGTCATGTGAGCGCGTTCACGAGTGTTCCGAATTGTTGCCAGCTCTCAGCAGTCATAATAGTAATATCTAAATCGGAACGCATGTGAGATGATGCATGGACGTAATATTACGTCCATGGAGATGATGTGAGCGATTATAGCTAATTCGGAAAGCGCCCAAAGAGACTTCATGCCGAAAGAAAAAATCCGCGGGCTATATTTCAATTTTTTTTTAAATAGTCTGTATTGTCCTTGGTCGCAAAATGAACTCGCAGGGGACCACAGACAATTTAAGGTGAATGCGCAGTGGTAGACCGCGAAATTCTTAGGTTTTTTGCAATTTTCAGGTTTGTGTTTATTATATTTTTTCTATAGGCTGTATCGGTTTTGTCTGTGCCATAGATTAATATATTTAAAATGAGTCAATGTTGCGCGCGCATCGCTAGTGCTGGCTAGCACGGTGCGCGGGAAAACAAAACCAGCGCGCCATTTTCCATACAAGTTAATATTTAACAATACAAGTCTGTTTTTTTTCCTCGCAAGTGTGTTGAAAAACGTCGTATGAAACGCGTGTGCATTAATCAATATACACTCGGCTTTCTTATCGCTCTCGCCTGCGGCTCGCGCGATAATATCGCCTCGTGCATAATGATCAACATAGCACACATGTATCATAATGTACTATAATGGGTTGTTCTCTACCTACAGGTACCTATTGTAGGTACATACATAACGTATGGAAGCAAATTCATGAAACGTTCAGTTTCAAATATAGAACCTATCCTTGGAAATAGTTCTAAAAGCACATATTTTTCGAATTCAAATGTAGGTACACAGATATTTTATATGAATATGACGACAGGTATCCGCCACTGTGAAAGGAAAAAAATATTAAAATATTTCATTTTGTTTGTGAAGCGAGAAATTCATCTTAGAAAGTGTTTACTCCGACGTGAAATAAAACTGCGAGCATGTTCAAACGTGTTTACTCGACGTGACTCTGAATATGTCTCGACAAATATGTTTTTTCTGTCGGCAAATTCGAAAATCACCTACAAAAGAGTGTAAGGAAGGGGCGAGGACGTGTTGCCGGCGGCAAAAAAAATTGCCATTCGAGTATTATTCGCATTCTACACCCATACGTGTCTTGCTAAGCCGATTTTTATTACTTTTCAAAGCAGATGCTTAGAAAAGTACAGATTAATGTACACAAAAGGCCAAAGCAATGACTGTCGGTATTCTCCGCATATTCTATACACTCATGAGAGCGCGCGAGCGTCTTATGGGATGTCTAAAAGAACGACTGCCATTCGTTTCTTTTTTCGTAATTCTTAAGTACTATTGATATATATCTTGAAATGGGAGATATTATATCGAGAAGTACTTATGATTTTATGTCTCATGAAGCCCGGTAACATCAAAAGAATCTTATTCATACACTAGGCTTCTTTTGAATTCCGATATTTTTAATAAATTTAAAAAAAAAAACTCTTTTTGAAGCCAGAAAGTTCATCGTACTCAAACAAAGGGTGCTGTTAAATTTATATATTTTTGTTTCCATAATCGCTAAATTAATGTGCTATCAAATTAAATTGATTAGATTCATTATAATTTCTATAGACTAAGAAAATTAATAGAGTAACCAAGAAGATAACCAAATAGTCTGAGGGGCAATTCTCGTAATTTTAAGAACGTTCACAGTCTGATCTCAGTCTCAATCTGTCAAAAATACCTCTAATTTCCCTAAATTTTTGACAAGTTTTTAACATTGATAGTCGCTGAGATGAGATTGCGACTAGATCTTAAACGTTTTTAATTAAGGGAATTGACCTTCTGTTATCACCAAACACACATGGTCAAAATTTACATTCTGACTAACAATATTTTATCACGTACAAACATTTTCCAATCATAAATAGTGGGTGCGGTCCACTAAAGAAAACAATACAGCACTAATAGGGAAAATAAATTCATGACAACCTGAGGACGTGGACCGGGGTCTAGATCATTCAGCAGCCAACACTCATTGGCCAAATTCCATTAGCATAGAAATGGGAATCATTGCTCATTGGCGATCGTTACCCCTCGGCAGATTACTGACGTGTATGTCTAGAGGGTTAAAATCACACTAATATTATAAAGGCCAAGGTTTGTGAGTGTGTGTGTGTGTGGGGGGGTGTGTGTGTATGTTTATAGATTTGTTACTTCTTCACGCTCAAACGGCTCTACCAATTTTGATGAAATTTTGTATGGAGGTAGCTGACACCCTGGATTAACATATAGGCTACTTTTTATCCCGATATTCCTACGGGATCGACATTTACGCGGGTAAAACCGCGGGGCGTAGCTAGTCTTTTTATATATTGAAGTTCAGTTGAGACTTCGGCCCTTCGAACAAGGCACGGTTCCTATTCAGTACGGCGGCGCATACATCGCGCCGTAGAAAAAACGTGTCTATCAATAAGCTTCCATAGTGATCCATACAACACTGACGACCGTGCCTACGGAATCACTATGGAAGTTGGTTGACGACACGGCAGCACTACGGTACGGCGCTGTCGCTATATACCATACCAACCGTATCATATACAAAGTCACACGATTTTTCCACGGCGCGGTTAATACGCCCTATCGTAAAGAAAACGTGCCGTGTAGGTACAGTCAACAGCAAAAGTAGATGATCAAAATCAGAAATTCAATACTATAATTAACGGAGTTCGCGTCAGAACTGTATGGCAGAGCTGTTGCTGTTGTTGTTGAGCTGTGTGCAGAGACTGTGTGGCTGTGTGGCAGAGTTCTGACGCGAACTCCGTTAATTAGTATTGAATTTCTGATTTTGATCATCTTTTTTTGCTGTTGACTGTACAACGGGCCTTAGGCATACTTACAGAAGATTTTTTTCATCAGTAATTTTACCTCTGATAGCAGCAACCTTATAACAATGAGTATAGAGATCACAATGATTTTGATAGACTTGTCAGTGGCAGCAACCCAACAGCTACCTTATTTGGACTTGAATAAAGATCACTGTAACTTGCACAGTGATACAAAATAGAGGTACAATAATTCGCACATCTATATCTAAAGAGAGCCAACTCTAAACTCTCAATTTTTGAGGTATGCATACCATCGAATTCCCTAACTCACTACCTAGCGACCAACATAACAGATTCAAAAATAGTTCCATTACTCAACTTAAAAAGTATTGATCAATACAGCAAACTCCTGCAGTGCTTATGGACATAGAAATCAGTTTTTCAACTTTCCTGAAAAAAGTGTTTTTTGAGTTAATCGCTGTTTAGATCTAGATGTGCGAATTGTGAAAGGACTGTTTATACGGTTTAATAATCTCACTTCATCAAATTAAGAGTAGTTCAATAAGGCTAATAGTGTGTCCTATACCTCTTTGAAATATCCTTTAGAATTGGTTAAGATATTTCAAGCAGGCTCTAAATGATTAATAAGTAGGTATTTATAGTTGTTAACTAGCTATTTGTACCTTATAAATGAACAAGCAACTTCATCGTTAAAACATGGCACAAACAGTCGTTACGGGTTGTTTGAACCCAGAAAGACTGACAAACCAGCCTTACCAAGGGGTATCGTATTACCCGGTACCTAGGTTGTGGAGGTCAGATAGGCAGTCGCTCCATTTAAAAGTATTAGTGGTTGAATGGCAATCATATCACTTGGTTTTAGTAGGTTTTTATATTTTATTTATCCTTTTGATAGATTCTTATTTTGTAAATGTGAGGACTTTGTAGGCCTTGTAGAGTTTAGATCTGTAGATAATTTATCAAGTACCTGGTACTTGTTGACAGGCCTACGCTGTCCTACCATACCTACTGTAATTTGAAAACATTGTAAAAGCCAATTATTTTTAAAAGCGTAACCGTGGAGTTTCTTGCCAGCTCTTCTCCATAGGCAACGACCAATTGGAACCGTGCACCTAGCTTCTGACGTTTCATAAGTGCCCATGTAGGTTTACGTGAAATAAATTATTTTGATTTCGATTTTGTAAATACTAGTATCCGGTTAGACTGGAAGCTGACCCTAACATAGTTGGGAAAAGGCTAGGCAGATGATGAGATTTAGTACCTTATTATATTTAGTACCACCAATTACCAAAATATACATAGAATAATATAGGACTTTAGTAACGAAAATTCTAGAAATCGTTTATCCATTCAATTAACTCGGTCTAGTAATTAGATTATAACTTGAAGCTTTCTGCAAACTTGTTAATTTCGTCGAACTAGAAAATTGATTAATAATTTTCTGTAGACGGAAAATAATATCATGGTTAGTTAAACGATTTGATTCTGGATGAAGTAATTAGGAGTAAATAATTAAAATATCAAAAGGATAACGGCTGGAAACACGTGTAAGTACGAGTATGTATTTATTAAAAGCATATATTTGTTGACATGTTTGAAAACTAAATTGTGAACGCAGGATACCTTTTTTGGCTTATTAGTCGAATCGTGCGAATTTACTCACTCGAAACCATCGATTCGTCACTTTTAAATAATATTATATTTTTTATCTAGGCGCCTCGCATGTGGTATTATTATTATTATTTATTTATTTTATTATTTATTTTTGGGCGAATCGACAACTCCAGAAATATTAATTGGCACATTTAGAATTTTATGCCAAGAAAAAAGTACAAGATTAATATTTAACTCTTTTCACTTCTGTGCGCTGGTGTTCTTTTTAGGGTTCCGTACCCAAAGGGTAAAAACGGAAAACTATTACTAAGACTTCGCTGTCTGTCCGTCCGTCCGTCCGTCTATCTGTCACCAGGCTGTATGTCAAGAACCGCGGTAGCTAGACAGTTGAAATTTTCACAAATTATGTATTTCTGTTGCCGCTATAACAACAAATACTAAAAACAAAATAAAATAAATATTTAAGGGGGGCTCCCATACAACTAACGCGATTTTTTTGCCCTTTTTTGCTCGATATCAATAATGGCAACAGGTAGGCGCTTAAAATATTCACAAAATACTCAGTTGTATTTTTTATTCGGCTGTGACGCATGCCAAATCGCATGACGGTGATTTTTTTTTGTCTGTGACGTATGCCGCCGAATCGCATGACGGTGACATTTTTTTTTTGTCTGTGAGATTATTACTTACGTAAAGTTCCTAATATAAAGTGTGTGTATCTTGCATAAGCTTAGCATAGAGTATAGGAGACAAAACGAGAAAAATATTTTATCTATGTCAAGTATTCGGCGCTTTTGTCTTGTGGTACGGAACCCTTCGTGTGCGAGTCCGACTCGCACTTGGCCAGTTTTTTCTATATTTTTTCTATAAAATTCAATTTTTTTTTAAACTTATTTTGTATAATATGTGTTTTGAAGGAATTGATTTGCCTGTGGGTAACATCTTAAACCACAAAAGGGATTTTCCGTTGCGTTTCCAACCTTGGAGATCAGAAAAGTTCTGTCACGTACTTACCTATAATTTAACAAGCACCAAAACCGAGGTAACCATATTTCCTAATAAAATTGTGGTTTCCAAATTCAATTAACAAAATAAACTTAGTATTCACCATATATTTCCACAACGCAAAACTAAAACCATTCTATATTTCCCAACTCAGCTCCCTAAATAAAATCCCAATCAGCCGGTCGATTCTGTAAAAATCTCACCGTGAAAACTTAGGTGAAGTGAGTGCTAGGAATTGACACAATTGACAGCTCACTCCACGCTCACTTCACCTAAGCTTTCACGGTGAAATTTTTACCGAATAGCACCGCAGCATCCAAAATAATGGATTCATAATTTCACAAAGATCCCAATCAGTTTCCAAATAATAATTACCACACAACAATATAGAACCTACTCCTTATTAGGTACCTTGTACACATCAGGTACACAACCCGTGGTCGAATCGTACCCCGGTAACAGAAAAGGTGACCACATCGGAAATCCGGGCGTGTTACCGTGGGCGAGCTAACTAATTGGGGGAGGCGGGTCGGATGTGAGAACACGGCAAATGAAGATTTATCATCTGACAAGTCCTTCGGCTCCGGACCACGATTATCTGTGAGGGATTTTTAACTCAGTCTCGTGGCTTATATTAAAGGGTGATTTTTTTAAGGGTAAGTTCGTGTTGCATCGACGCACAGTGAATAAACTTATTTTCTTTCTTTTTTCTTTGTTTCTTTATGTTAAATAATGTCCATATTAGCTCATTCATTTATTATTAACTAGCTGTGCCCCGCGGTTTCACCCGCGTAAATGTCGATCCCGTGACAAAAAGTAGCCTATATGTCAATCCAGGGTGTCAGCTACCTCCTTACAAAATTTTATTAAAATTGGTCCAGCCGTTTGAGCGTGAAGAAGTAACAAACATATAAACATACACACACACCCCCCCACACACACACACCCCCACAAACTTTCGCCTTTATAATATTAGTGTGATTGATTTGATACTGATATTTTGGACTTGTATTTATAGAGTTCAAGTCCCAATCGTCTATAGAACTTGCAAGATTAGACCATCATATTTGTAAACCCTGAAGGGTCTGGCAGAGGTGAACTAGTACACCCACATTTCACCAGTTATGTTTAAGTCCCATGTCCCATTACATGACATTAGGCTCTATCCCTATTGGGAGCGAGCCTAATGTCATCAACCGAGCATAAATCCAGGCTCCGGGCTGCTAGTGAGAAATTCCTCAAGGCCAATTCTCGTAATTTAAAACGTTCAAAATCTAGTCGCAGTCTCATCTCGGCGACAAACAAATGTCAAAAACTTGTCAAAATGTAGGGAAATTAGAGGTATTTTTGACAGATTGAGACCCGGGGGCCTAAAAAGGCCTTTTGGCAGAATCATAAAAGGATAACATTATAAATCATAATATGGCGAAGACAGTCCGTGTTTTTCTTTTTTTCGCTGCACTACGTAGGTATAATCAAAGAGATTGGGATTGGATTTGGATTGGATTGATTAGTATTTTAGCACAGACAAAAAAAAATAACTGAAAAAAATGCTTCACCAATGGGATTTGATACGATTAACTTAACAGTTAACTGTCCATTATGATTCATAATGTTATCCTTTTATGATTCTGCTGTGTGACCTTCTTAGGCCCGCCCCCTTAACACTGTGAACGTTCTTAAAATTACGAGAATTGCCCCTCTGATGGAAAGCTCAATAACACTTAGCCCGACCCGGGAATCGAAACCAGGCTCTCATGCTCACCAGTAGCGCCTGCGACCACTAGCCCAACGAAGCAGTTTAAGAGCGTTTACGCCGTACGGCATTTCATACAAAATTTCAAGCCCTTATTTTTCGAAATGAATGAACCGATTTTAATGAAACTTCATACACATAAGCAGGATACAAAGGTCTAAAAAGTTAGTAGAGAACATTTTCGAAAAATTGTGTTACAACCAAATTAGACCGATTTTAAATTTTCCATAGAAACAGAGATTTCCAGTTATCTTTTTTTAAATAAGACATTTCGAAAATGTTCTCTACTAACTTTTTAGCCCTTTGTATCCTGCTTATGCATATGAAGTTTCATTAAAATCGGTTCATTCATTTCGAAAAATAAGGGCTTGAAAGTTTGTATGAAATGCCGTACGGCGTAAACGCTCTTAACAGAAACCCCTTGACCACAGCTGCGTGCAGGAGAGCACTTTGAAGTGGAGACGCGTATCTTTGCACACTTGTGCCTCATAGTTTGGCCTATAACTTACGTTGGTTGACAAGCAACTAATATCCTCTACGTTTGTCTTTTACCTATCAAGGTGTAAACATACATGGTACAACCCTTCCAAAACCCTCTATATACTCTATAATTTTATATGAAAGCAAAAATTTTCATACATAGGACAGGATGACAGGGAAACTCGACGTATTACTTGAAACGGGTTAGCCTAGAGGTCATTAGCAATAAATTTAGACCAGTAAAAATTAAAAAAAAAAAAAAAAATATTATTTATTTAATTAATTATTAAAACATGTTGCTAATATAGACCTTACATTTCTGAGATTATGGAAGTTTTGGGCAACCTTTTTTTTTAAATGATCACTCATTTTTCAGCATTCAGAAAAATATCAATTAAATGTTAAGAATGTAGTAGTTTTTTCATAATTAATTGTTTTTGGCAACAAGTCAGAAAATTTCACAGCTTGGTAATCATCCAGTTTTAACCCTAGTTAACTGGACTTAATTTGTTACTAATGACTTCTAGTATAACCCCTTTCAAGGAATACGTCGAGTTTCCCTGGCACCCTGTACTGATTGTTATTCTTCGGAAAACCGTTTCCCTGTAAAATCATATTACATAAACTCACTAAGTATTCAGACAACTATTTATACACACTCAACATGAAATAGACGTTTTCAGACCGTCGTCATGTTTTTTTTTTTTGCCCGTCTGTCGTGACGTCAAAGGTAATAAATCTTTTTCTTCTGCCTAAATAGAGCTATCCCGAACAAAGACTAAATCTAGCCCTTCACCGAAGTATGTACCAACCTATCAAGATGTCCTTGCACTAAATCTTCAATAGGTTCTCCTTTGTGTTCTGTGTCACTTTAATTTTATGCGAAATTAGACCGAAGGATAAAAGAATATATTTTATGGGAAGGGTTTTATGTTTTATTTTTACATGTCTGTAAACTTACACATTTTCTTTATGGGTGTAAAGGTCATGTTAGGGAAAGGGGCAGTAATGCGCCCGGGGGCGATGGGCCTGCTGCCCATTCCTGTCGTGATCCGTCAACCCGACACGATATTGCCCGCGGCAGTACGCGTCCGTCCTGATATATCACGTACGAGAAAATAAACACATAAAACAAACTATTATCTCATTATGATTGGGATTTTGAACCGTATTTATATTATGGGCCCATTACATAGCACAATGCAGTTAATTATCGGCCTGAAAAACAGCGGTCCGTAAACAGCAGGATGCAGTATAAATAGCAGCTGATTTCATAGCAATTAAAGTGAGGGATTATTAGTCGGCAGCCGATGATCGACGACCGGCGTTGGCCCGTCGGCGTCGGCCGTCGGCCTCGGCGTCGCGTCGGCCTCGCTGTGAATTAACTTAATCACTGTTTACGCCGCCCGGGGGTATGTTGCCCACGAACTACAGAGCTTCATGTAAATGTTATGAGAACACCTTGCTTGTTTATATTTTGGATGTGACGTGAATTACCTGTGATTCGAATGGTTTGTATGTTACAGTATTTTATGGGATTGTTATTGACTATTTGATAATAAGTTTACTTCAATCGTTATGTTATAACGTAGGTTGTTAAAAGAGAAAATAGGAGTTTTTTTCTCAAAAACCAGCACTGATTTGACACTAAATAATAATTGTAATTACAACATAGACCTTGGCTTTTGAAGGACGTATTGTTTGATTACAATACTATTTTGTGAGTGTTAAATCCAACTTATTATTGTAGGGAAGAGCAGTGGTGGTGGTTCGAACCCAGACAGGCGCTTTAATTTGTGTAAATTATTTCATCGCCACTGCTGTCAAAGGAAGTGAAGGATAACATCGTGAGGAAACCGCATGTCCTAGAACCAAAAACTCAAAGATAAGGGACTACTAGGGATAAGGGACACTGGATCTACCAACCCGCAATAGGCCCGCGTGCTGGATTACGGCCGACTCCCTTTCGCAGAGACGAGGCCTCAGTCCCAGCAGTGGGAGCATTATTAGGCTAATTATGTTGAAGGGGCTAAAAACTATGCTCATGATGACGTTTTTTCACAAGTTCAGCAAGTCCTTCAAAGTTACGCAGCTAAACTTTATAGACTTATGAGACAATTTACCTACTAGATAGATAGGTACTTATAAATTACGTCACCAACCCACAAATAATACCTATAAAAGCCCTTTATTACTTTACGAAAGAATACATTAAATTAAACAATGAAAATTAAAAATATTAAAGTTCTCATAGAATCAAGATAATGTAGATGATAGTCCCGACGAAAGAATAAAACTATGGAAAGAGGTGAAAGAAAAGAAAAAACTGCATTACTTGGCTTGTGCAAACATCATAACTTTCGTGATACTTGACTTCATAATTGTAATAAGGTCACATTAATCTGTAGTCATAGTATAATTTCCGTGCTCCAATAGATTCTCGAACAAACACAATTTTGGAGGGGCTTCACGTTACGGTAATGTTATCCAACATTACCTTGCCCTTGTACATACTGATTTTAATTACAACTCTCATATTTACGTAACTAATTTATTCGTGAAGTTGACTCGTTTTCAAGTCTTGTCACTACACCGTTAAGGTGGGTGTGCTTACTTAAAGTTCAATGTCACTTATAATCCGAGTTTCAAGTAGCATATAGTTTAAACTGAAATAAGTATCACTTGGGGTCAAAGAGGGTACAATTACTTTGAGAGAGAATTTTGTTACACGCGTGGGCAACTCCTTTGATACCTACTCTAACATAAAGGTAAGTGTAGGTGTGAACGATTAATGGCATCTAACCAAAGAATGTCAAATGTCTCTTGAGAGAAACGTTCAGTGAGAAAATTACTGCGGAAGAGCATTTCACGGGCCACAAATTTCCCCGTGAAAACAATCGTAAAACGTTTTTATTACTCCAACATTCGCCATTGATTCACGGGCCAAAACAATAAAAATACTGTCTCAATCAACCTACCGAATTTTACGAGCATTGTAGGTGAGTAGATTTATTGTCAGAATTCCAATAATCTTTCATTTACACCTACATCTAAGAATGGAATTAGCCGAGCCTAACATTTTATGAGCCCTTGTGTATGTGGAAAGAAATAAGCGTCCGGGCGGACGAAAGTAATTCATTTAGCTCGGTAATATTTTTTTAATTACTTTCATTTTAATCAACGTAAGTGTTGGTGTTTATTCTGAGCAGGAATACACCGTTGTGGGCTCTCATCTGATTATATTGTAACGCAGCTATTAAATAGACACCTTTCGTCTATAATTACAGCAAAGTTGGAAGAAATAAGAAGAAAAAATATACCTGCATTGCAAGCATTTGATTTATGGCAAAAAGTAAAAAGAAACATTGCTGGCGCAAACGGAAAAAGTCGTCGCAATGAAAAATAATGTCGTTATGACGGCGCTATTTGAATGTAAACTACGATATCAAGCTACTTAAAAAGCTGCAATTCAAGAAATATAATATAGTAAAACAAAAACGCGCTCGTGCGGCCGGAAAAGGTCATTTGCCATCATAGGGCGCCGGCGGCATACGGCGGCGGGCCGGCGACTGTCCCTTGCCTCTGTTGTTCATTTTTCTTCCCCTTTTTCCGGGGCCAAACGGTAAAGAGAAACTTAATTGGAGGCTTTCCCGCCGACTCTCAGGCTCAATGAAAAATTACGAGCTAAACGAGCACACGCTTGGGAATTTTTCGCTCATTCTCGACGGCACACCAGCGGAAAGAAGCGCGTCTTTACGCAAGCCCCTTAAACTTAGATAAATGTAAGCTGACGAACGTAATTTCAATGAAATATACTGCTCATTACAAGAATTAATTTAATTTCGCTCTTTTAGCGAATTGTCTGCCGGCGTGGCGGCGTCGCGTCTCGTATAGGTGTCTTTATGAGCCCCTTTACGTGTCTTTAGGTGTTTTGTTTTGCTTCTTTTTGCGATATTGTCTTTGTTTAAGTAAATTATCACTTTATGGAGTTAAAATAAATCACTATAAATAATTACAGAAACTTGTAAGTTTCTGTAATTATTTATAGTGATTTATTTATATATATTTATGTTATATATATAACATTCTTAGTGTAGGTAAGTTGTTAGTAGTTTTTTGGTAGCAAAAATATGCTTATCAGGTTCCAGCGCGGTATACGAGACACAATAGATGTTTTATTGTTATGATGGCTATAGCTGTATGGTGCCCTTGAAAGTTTTAAGAATCTCTAAATTCTGACAAACGGGTATACATAACCTAACTAATATTATAAATTGCGAAAGTAAGTTTGTTTGTTTGTTACCTTTTCACACCTAAACCACTGAACCGATCACCCTGAAATTTTGCATATACGTTGCCAGGTGTACCTATCTACAGAAACGGACACAGAGTACCTTTCATCCCGAAAAAAAGTGCTGTTCCCGAGGAAAACAACAATAACGTTATTATGATAATAGATGGCACCACGTGTCTTTCGAATCACGATTAAATTACCTATATTAGAAATCACGGGATCGAGATTTATGCGGGTGAAACCGCGGGGCGAAGCTAGTAGTAAAATAAAGACTATACCTAAATATAATGCCGAATCAGCATTAACTTTATCTACCGCTGCAGTTACAGCGGGCGAACAGACCCACAGACATAAGTACACATGTAAGTTACAAAACACTCCTAATTGGTTTACCAGCCCGATGGTGGATTACGTTGGATGTTCATTATTGCGCTTTCGGGATTTCCCTTGGAGGCAGCTGCATAATTCACGTTGCCACGGTTAAGCTAAATGCATTAAATGCATATGCTAGAGCAGGTTTTATGTCTTGTATTTGGCAACACTAAATCTATAAAATCACACGTTTATACGTGTGAGTTTATAGATTGAGTGTTGCCGTAAGTGGTTATATTTATTCCGTAGTTGCAAAGGTAAGCTGTAAGGTGCCTGCAGCATTTAAGTAGGTAAGTTTAGTTATTTTCAAAGAATGTGAATATACTTAGTTGGAGTCAGGTCGAATAAACAAGATAGATAGAAAGATTCCAACCTTGTGGTGGACTTTGACAATGCTAGCACTTTTTATTTAGGTATCTAGCCTGTCGATCCTTTACAGTAGATACCCAAGGGTAAGTACAGTCGGTGACGAACATTGTCTGACCCACCTAACATTGCCTGACCCACTATAAGTGGGTTAGATAATGTTGGCCACCGACTGTACCTTATCCGCAATAGCTACGGGAATACAGTCATAGGAAACCGTCCATAATTTTTTGATCTGCATGCACACATTTGAATTAAAGAAGTATATGGGTCCTACCTATTCCGTGGGTCTAGCACAATAAAAAAAATTAAACATTGTGAAAATCACTTTTTTTTTATGCCAATCGTTCGTTTATTTTTTTCGTTACTTATTATAAGGATCAAAAAACTCTATTAATCCAACTGAGGTTTGAGAGCTAGAAAAGTCAGAAATCACAAAAAACTTGTAGCTTATTTATTACTCATTTGAATAACAATTTATGTAAGATACCTGCACCCTAATTGAGTAACCCACTATCAATCTCAATCTGAATCATTTTGAAGGATATTGCTAATCCATTGCTCCATATGTTCGAAAAATGTGTCTGCTCAACAACGTAAATAACGCAATGAATGTTGTTGAACTGTCAAAATGAAACCTGGTGAAATGCTACTGATAGTGTGTTACGCAATTACCCCGCTCGTTATTCGAATAATATAATAATAATAGAATAATGTAATAAGTCAGCTAAATATTTATGAAACATTGGACGAACATTACAATCTCTTGCAAAAATCCACGAAATCAAATTACAATCAGTGCAAAAAAAATGGGTCACCACCAAAATATTAACTTCCTTTCCGAATTCAGCTGCGCTCCAACCACTGTCCTAGCCAAGAGAATCCATTTTAAATTTGGACACGTAGATAGCAAAACTGTGAGGGTTTTATATCTGCGGTCAAGTTCCGGATGAGGCACGGATGACAAGCCGCTGACATTTTAATTAAAGGCACCGGCAGCTGGAATCTCGGTGAAAGAGAGCGACTTGATTAAAGTAACGCTCGGTTCGATACCGGACGACATTAATAAAAATGTGGAATGACATGCGTGTGATAGTATATAAACTTAATCTGTTTGTCGTAAGCATCTATCTATATATCATGTCTAGCTTTGGTGATGCTTTTATGGTATACACTCAGGGTGGCTGGGACATCGATGCGCAACCATGGACTCAGTACATGAATCTGTACCAAAAAAAATGCTGTTCCATACATTTCGACCGCGTAGGTACTTATTGCATTTTTCTATGGACAGCTGATTTTTTTTTAATAACCTGCGAAAAGTTCTACGCTGGGGGTCTAGAATCATTATGATTCATTGAACTAACTTAAACTGGTTGCGCAGTGTACCCACAGATTGGTGCTTCCATAATTTATTGGGTGAACATCGGCTAAGTGCTGTTTTTTCAACCGATAGATATTGTTTAGGTATTCGTCGAATAAAATTGACGTCTGACAGTTTTTGTATGGAAGAACTGTCAAAAATTCAAAATTATTCCTCCGATAAAATTATCTGGCGATGGAAATATCAGCCCTAAAAACAAACTGCTTCATGTTAAGACAGCTAAAACGAAAATATTTTTTAAATTTGCATTCAAAAATTTTATTTTTTTTATTGGTTCACAAATCGGGCAATAAAAAATAACTTACATAATAGGTAAACTAAAAAATGAAAAACAAAAACAACACTGCATGCCCTAAACTAGTACATACTAGCGGCGCCCCGCAGTTTCATCCGCATAAGTTTCGATCCAGTGGGAATATCGGGATAAAAAAGTGTTAATCTTGGATTTGACTGCCCCGTTGGTCTCGTGGTTGCAAGCGCGACTGCTGAGCGTAGGGTCCTGGGTTCGATCCCCGGGTCGGACAAAGTGTTATTGGGTTTTCCATTACGAATTTCTTAGTAACAGTCCGGAGTTTGGAAGTTGGCGGTATAATACCCCCGTGCCTCGGAAAGCACGTAAAGCCGTTGGTCCTGCGCCTGAACTCTCCCCGGTCGTGTCGGATTGCCGTCCCATCGGACTATGAGAGTAAAGGAACAGAGAGTGCACCTGTGTTAGCGCACACACTTGTGCACTATAATATCTCCTGCGTGACCGAAAACGGTCGGGGAGGCTATTATTATTAATCTTGGATAAACTATCCGTATACCAAATTTAATTCAAATCCGTTCAGTAGTTTTTGCATGAAAGAGTCACAAACATCCACCCATCCTCACAAACTTTCGCCTTTATAATATTAGTGTGATAAGTAGGATAGTAGGATTATACAGAAACTCAAAATAATGGGGAGTCAGTTTGTTAACCTCCGGCATAAACTACTTCAAAACAGTCTATCCTGTGATTTCCTGGAGCAAAGGATACCATAATATGCTGTCGTTTTTTCAACTCATACTCGTAGACCATGAGTAGATATTATGTCGTGTTTTATCGACTCTTCAGATTATTTTAATTCAAGTTTAGGTACAGTTGTATTGTTAAAACTGTAAGTGCAGTTAAGAGCCTATACTACCTCAAATGGCTTAGCATGATCCTCCGTTATGTCGAAAATACTGCAGCATTAATTTAGAAATAAATATATGCTAAAGTTGAGGATTAATGTAAGGTCTTATGTTAGACGAAAACACGATTCCATAAAATTTGCTCGATAGAAAAAAAATCCAAAGTTACCTCCAAACCGAACAATAAACCGCTGGTATTCAAAAAATACTTCAAATTAGATCATGAAACTTTGCATACTAACTGACCTAACTATAAAGCAGGTCTTATGTTAGTTAGTTTTTTTGAATTACCTTTATTTTCACCGTAAAAAGCAAATACCTAAACTATTGGCGCTGCCTCCCGCCCAGCACCGCACTCTGTCTCGCTTTCACACAGTCCGCGAGCAGTATCGTGCGAGCGAGATAAAGAGTGAATTTTAGCTGAGGTAGTATAGGCTCTTAAGCAGGAAGTACTTAACACCAGGCTGAAAGAAAATCATAAATAAATCTGCTGCAGTGCTTAAAACCTACGAAATTGTGCAAGCAGTCTGCTCACACAGACTATACGACCAGTCACATGCGGTTGGGAGGCCCGTCCGCCACTAAAGCCAGGCTTTGAGGGTACACGAAACAAAAATATGTGTTTTATGAACCTTTTCTTATAAGTACCTGGTTAGCGATGGGAATATAGCTGTACTAATAAAAGGAAAATATTATGAAAATAGAACTCGGTTCACTCGTTGACTTAAGGGGAAAAGTAACACTAAAATAATTTGTATTCTTAAGGTAGTGTGTATTCATTCCGATTGGATTACAGAAAAGGACTCTGATATAAAGACGAGATATGAGGAATTTCAAATTTCTATAGAAAACTTATTTTTCTCACAACTCGTCTTTAAATCAGTGTCCATTCAAAATATATATTTGGGAACTTTTAGATATTCTGTAATCCAATCGGATCACACTACATTAAGAATAATTATGTTTGATTTACTAATTATTTTGGTATTACGTTTGTATATGAACTACGCATGCTCCGTCGGCCCCTTAAATGACGTTTAATTAACATTTGGTTTTTTTTTTTTGCCAAAAGTTTATTACCCACGCAAGTAAAAGATACAATTTTAATAAAAATATACTTAATCTCAAACAGCACACTTTTTCTAAATGACTGTTTGCACATATTTGCTCACATTTGTATAACGTGAACATTTTACCATCGTGCATCGTTAGAACCCTCCTGCGTGGGATCAAAACAATATTCCAAAACAAAGTAAAACGCAAAATCAAACAACTACACACTTAACAGAGTTTATTTCCTTATATTTTAACTGTTTCAATTTATATTATTTACAAATTATTTATCACAATTTCACAGTCAATACATACAAAGTTATTTACAACATTTTATTTTACAAACATTTACAACTAGATGTACACTGCGGGACAAATTCAGGGTAACAATTTAGGAAGACAAAAATCTATTAAAATTAATCATGCGTTCCACCGCATTTTAATATAGCTTTATAAACAGGTTGACAAAGTTAATTTAAAAGTAAATGAATACCTACCGACACCAGTCTCAGGTTTATTTCTTTCTAATAGCAGCGTTTACAAGATCAACCGTTCCGACAAGCGATTAGTATTCTACAGGTCACACAGTCATCTTAGGCCAAGTCTTATCCAAGTCTGGTGTTAATGTCTGCTGGATTAAGCCATCGAGGATAATGTTCTTTAGCAAAGCAATTCTAAAGTCTTGAAAATTATTTGCTGAGTTTTTGTTTTGGTACTAATTCTATGAAAGTATTTTTGGCATGTACTTGGGGTTAATGCAGAACAACGTAATGTTTTTTTGGTGTTCCACTAAATGTATCCGGCAGTGTAAAGATAAAAAAATGGCAACGGTTTGTAGAAAGTCTATTCGCCGTTAAACTACTCGCCAAAAACATTTTTGCCAAAAAAGATTTTAACTATAGGCTGAATGTTAAAACCATCGTGGTTAAAACCATGATACGCCGTAATTGAATAAAACATTTATACAATAGGTAATGCTTATGTGTGTTAAAAAAAGTAAATTTAGTTTAAATGAAAACGAAAAACCCACGAATATTTTGTTGAATAGAACAAAAAAACTTTAAGTTTTAACAAAAATTTGCAGAATAACGGTTTCCTTTGTTTTTAACAATGAACAAAATTTCAACAAACCGTTAGCTAAGACGAGACTCCACCACAAGCTAAGACATTTCTCATTTAGCTGTGTTCTGCTTAAGTTGCAAGCGCAATTTGTAAGCTGCAGGCAAAGGCAACAAACGAGCTAAAGACTCAGTAGTGTCTTAGAATACTGATCAATAAATGCTGGAGCTTTAAACCTGACGACAGAATGGTTGCACATTTTTTAAGTTTTTTTTATAGAAAACATGCAATTTGATAGGATAACACGTTCTCATAAGATTCTCTATAGTTTTATGACAGCTATTTTGAGATTGTCTAATTATTTTAACTTTTGAAGAATCTCGTCTAAAAAGATTGTTCTATTTACACAAACAATTTTCTATACACATTTATACACAACTCTCTGGTCCTGGTATTTCTTCAGCTATAAGGTGTTCTCTCCTACTTAACGTCATAGTGCCTAATGCAATTGGTGGCTTACTTAACACTGCCTTCGGTGGTGACAGTACCTGTGAAATGAAACAAAAGTTATATTAAAATATTTAAATAAGAATTACCTCGATGTGCCTTAATAATGGCCAGGTAAACGTGTAAGCGTAAAACGTGTTCGCTCATAATGGGCCTTATTGGAAGGCTAAAAGTCGACCAAAGGGCAATGGATAGGGCTATGCTTGCAGTTTCCCAACGTGATCGAATCAGAAATGAAGAGATCCGCAGGAGAACCAAGGTAACCAAAAGACGTCCACTGCTGAACATAGGCCTTCACTTCGATCGGTTCTGTGCCTCTCGCGTCCAGCGGGTTCCTACGGCCTTCACAAGGTCATCGGTCCACCTTGTGGGAGGCCTTCCAACACCAGGTCTGAACGCGGTCACCACTGCCAGCAATGTTGCCTGCCCACTGTCACTTATGTTTGGCAATTCTTCGGGCTATGTCGGTTACCTTGGTTCTCCTGCGGATCTCTTCATTTCTGATTCGATCACGTACGGAGTCTGTTTGCGTGGAATATTATGTGAATTTTATCTTGTTTGAAAAAAAAACTTATTTGTTACAGACATACCCCTTAGTGATTTGTGACTGTTTAACTACACATTTTTGACATTTAAAACTCACATAACTTTACTCACGTAAATAAACCCCCTAATCTACGTATTAAATGTCAGCTCTTGCATGAACGAACTAAAACGCTGTCAGGACGAAAATGATCATCAAATTTTTAATGGACGATCTCATGAAATTGCATTATTAATTTAATACTAATGCTTCAACACTACTTCAGTTTTTCCACAGTTCATGAGTAGACTTTTCAAAGTACCTTCTATAATTATCTGCCGAGTGTCTAGTCTATGACATAATTAAACCTACGTTTTAATGAGTTGGATCTTTCACATCGGGTTAGCGCGCGCTTTTAAATTAATAACATGTCTATGTATACAAATACGTTATGTGGGTCATGCTCTCAGTGAAAAGCTTAGTGTTTAGATATAAAACTTTTGTATTTTGTATTTTTAGCAGAATAATACCTACCATCGGATTTTGAATTGGCAATACGATATTTTTTTAAACTGTCTTTGTTTTCTCGACAAATAAAGAATTCAGTTTTTTTAACTAATACTTTTACAAAGGGTGTTTATTAAACCTTAATATAGTGTGTATTGGATATTGAATTGTTTGTTTGATCATACGAGTCAGTTTTTTATGAAAAAAAAATTAAACACACAGGGGCCTAAAACAGCCACTTTGGCAGAATCATAAAAGTATAACATTATGAATCATAATGGACAGTTAACTGTTAAGTTAATCGTATCAAATCCCATTGGTGAAGGATTTTTGAGTTATTTTTATTTGTCTGTGCTAAAATACCGATCAACCCAATCCAAATCAAATCCCAATCTCTTTGAGTATACCTACGTAGTGCAGCGAAAAAAAGAAAAACACGGACTGTCTTCGCCATATTATAATTCATAATGTTATCCTTTTATGATTCTATCAAAGTGGCCTTTTTAGGCCCTCTGTACTCCTTTAAAAAAGGTAAAACCACACTACTTGATACTCACAGGTCGGTGATCGTCGAGCGTTGCGCTGGCGCGCTCGCTCCCCCACTCCTCGGTGGTGTGGAGTGCGCCATTTTTCGCGGCCGCCTCTGTAACGCACTTTGTGCTCGGCGGGACCCCGTCTGTGTGCAAACCGTTTGATACTGCTTGATTATTTTACTTAGACTCAGCTTGTGGTGGGAAAGAAAGGCGGTTTGTGGTTACGTTACGGAGGAACGTTTTCTCAGTGCAGTATTAACTATCGAGTAATTGCACCACTATAACCTATTTTAAAGTTTAATTAAATGATTGCAAATGATGATTATGACTAATAGCAAGTTAACGATAACCCTATGTGTGCAATTTTATGGGCGAAAATAACTTTGAAAGTCACGTCACGACTTTTAAAATTAGGATTACAAAAACAAAGAAAAAGATTATCTACTTCGAAAACTTCAGGTGTAAAACCAGTTTTAATCTTCATAAAAATGTGTTTAAAACCATATTATAGCTTTAAAACGCGATATTAATTCCGAACTTTGCTCATAAATCTTCACTGTTCTATCAAAAAATTGATATAATTTTTACGACGACGCGACGACGTGAAAAGTGTCTCGTTCAATGAAATTTTTAACGCGATTTTTAGACTTCCATGAAAAGATTAACCAGAAAAATTGCATACATTCGTATCTACTGCCATAAACAAAAGGTATTGTGCTAGTGGTGACATAATTTTTAAAATAATTAAAAGTCAGAAATAATGAATTCATTCATTTTCGTTTTAAAACGCTGAATGCTTTTAAAGAAACCACAGTTGTTGAGAGAATATTACACACAAGGGAAGACATTCCTTTTGCACCGTTATTTTTATTCCTTTGATAATGTAACAACATACCTATTAATTATCTAGGTAAGTGAGCGAGTTCCTTTTGAAGTTACATTAGTATTAAATAAAGACTTGAATGAAGAAAGCGAAAACTAAAATATTTTGCAATTTCGTTCCAGTTTTCTAGATACACCAACTGCATAAATAACTTTGTAATCCCATATAAATATATAGAATTACAAAGTTACATTTGCAGTTAATGAATCAGTGTACCTGAACAAAGTCGCTTCCCGCTGTCTGTCTGTCCCTATGGATGCTTAGATCTTTAAAACTGCGCAACGGATTTTGATGCAGTTTTTTTTAATAGATAGAATGATTCAAAAGAAAGGTTTATTTGTATAATATATGCATGATATAGTAGAGAAACACTGATAATTTTAGAGGTTTCTAATGTGATGTCGTAAATAAACAGATTTTCTTGCGCTTATATATACCTATTAATTATATATGTGAGTGAGCGAGTTCCTTTTGAAGTTACATTAGTATTAAATAAAGACTTGAATGAAGAAAGCGTGTAACTAAGTGAGATGTCACAGTTGCAGTGTGTGTCTGGTGCCAAAAGGATGTTATGTTAATTTATTAATTAAAACCTTTACACAAGTAAAAAAAAACCGATCAAGTGCGAGTCGGACACGCAAATTTGTAGGTACCTATGCAACTACAAATTTACGTTTTTCGGATTTTTCCTTTACTTGTGAACATGACATTGCTTCTTGCCAAATTTCATTATTCTAGGTCAATGGGAAGTACCCTATAGGTTGTGATTTCCTTGCGAGTGTCAAAATATGCGGCATAAACGGAACATAAATGCCCGTAGTTTTTGATTGCGTTGGCTTAGAAGTTAGATTTTTTCACTACTTCAAAGGATTACATCCGAGCTGAGTATTTAAAAAAATATTAATTTCAACTTCATTACTCCACGCGTTCCTGAGAAAAAGGGTCTTAACAGACGGTCAACGAAGTGATCTTATAATGGTTTAATTTTTCCTTTTGAGGTACGGAACCCTAAAAATACTGTACAAAGGCAGACCTAAGAAATTTATCACATTATACACGTCTTATTACAAAACAAGGATTTTAACGTGGTTTAGGCCATTGAGTCAGTTTTATAGGAATAAGAACGTAGCTCTGATTGAAATACAGTTGTTTATTCAAATTACAACTTAGCCCGGAACTATGTACTAGTAGTACTATTTTTACCCGACTACGGAGGGATTAAAAATATGTTGGATAAAGAAGTCCTTGCGTAGTAGGAATAAAGACCGAAATTCAAAAATTGCTCCATGCCAGCTTATATTCTGAATCAATGTCATATTCGGACTATATTAAAACTTTTTAATGTCAACTAGATGACTAGAAATTTTAAGTAAATTATTTACAAAGACATAATTCAGACTTAAACAATAGAACGGATAAAAGTGGCCACTATTTTCCGTTTTAGTGTTTATAATAAAACTAAACAATGTAAAACTACCGTTTATAATAATATTAACGTATAATCTTGTGGAGCCCAGCTTAACACGCTTATTTTCTGCATTTTCATTCTAATATAAAAGAAATAACCAAACAAACGATGAGGGCGCCACTAGGCGGTCGGTGTAGCCTTAAGATTTTCAGACATCGTAAGTCCACCAATAAAATTAGACAGCTACCGAGCAACACTTAGCATCGGAATAGTCGGACCACAACCGCAAATGACGATCGAATGGTCGCTCAGTCCTCTGGCTATCTTCACTGAAACCGTTTTATACTCCACTTGTTACCGGAATCTCACTCAATAAAATCGCTTTGACGTATGTCGGTTGCGGATAAGTACCGATTGTACTTATTCCGTGAGACGAGGACGTCGTAAACGCATAGGGAATTGTGGGGATAGAGGATTTTTAGGTCTCCTATAAAATTGCAAAGATTATGGAATTTTTGGTGCTTTATTTCGAATATGTTGTATTAATGCCTTCGTATTAAGAGCTATCATGAATAATAATTCTGAGATTAAACGTCATAGCACACGTATCAAGCCGTATTAACTCGAGCCGTTCAGTATTCTTTGTATGAAACTCCCTACTGCAACGCACACTAATCGGAATCGTAATGTTTGACGGCAAGGCGAAAGGCGATACGGTGCCGATCCCTTTCCGATTTGATATTTTTTAATCAATAAAGCACACACATCTGTTGAAAAACGAAATCATACAATTAATATTTGGTCCTTACCTATGAAATGGTCGTTTTACATAGAAAAAAATCTAATTTTTTTTTTCAAAGAAAATTATATATTATATTATTTTATTATTCGAAGTATTGGCCATTAGTGAAGATGCACTTTTGCCATTTTAGTTAAAGTTTGTTGATGGCTCTACTATAAAAATCCTGGAGACAGGAATCGATGAACCCTTTTTTTTCTTTTTTTTTTTTCTGATGGGAAATCATCAAATGACCCCTCCCGCTCCCGCGAACCCTTTAGAGGGGTTTTTCACCGCCTCGCTGGATTTAAAAAATTTGGCCTTTAAAAAAGTTATCCAAGTTCCGAATAAAAATGGAAATTAGTTGGGGCAAGAAAAACGGAAACCAAACCCCATAACATAGCTAACTTAGTTGGAGCAAGGTCTGGTGAGTATGGTGGGTGACGGACCGTTTCAAAACTATAGAGTTTTGAGAGGGTCCGTTGTGCGGTGTATCGACGTGATTTTGTTGTTATTGTTCAGTGAGTTCTTACGGTTCCCACTTTCCGAGCTTTTCATCTTTCCAATTTGAAATAAATGAATCAGTGTCGATTTATCATTTACGTTGAAGGCTGCTGCAAGTTGCAACATCGTTTGAGATAAATCTGCTTCCACTATGGCTTTCAATTCATCGTTATCGACTTTCGTCTCCGGTCGGCCACGGGACTCATTGCTGAGATCAAAATTTCCAGATCAAACCAAAAACGGACCATGCGTTCACATGCGTTACCATGTCCATACACGTCGTTAATATTGCGTGCTGTCTGCGCTGCGTTGGTGCCACGACGGAACTCGTATCCGAAAATAGCGCGCAATTTAAATTTTTCCATGGTTACAGAAACAACGATATTAAAAAAAAATCTAAAAGTAAAGACCTAATATTATAACATAATAAAAATTGGTTCATTAGATTTTGAGAAAATCGCGGGCATACAAACATACATATCTACATACATGCCGACCGACAACAACACACCGACAATGTACCTTAACCAAATTTGGTGTGACGTAAAATTTATAAGTCACACCAAATTTGGTTAAGGTAGGTACATTGTCTATTGTTCACTTTATGCAATATTGAAACTTTGAACGGTGGTACCCTAAAGTATCGATTTTTCACATACGACTATGTTAATTGCTACGGTCGATGCATACATACAGGTCAAATACAAAACCTGCTTTTTTGAAGTCGGTTAAAGATGACGAATATCACAATAGGAAAATCTGAAAAAAGCCAGCTTATTCTGAAATCATATTACAGCCGCAACATTTTTCATTTTTAACAACCATTCCACGACCTTACTTTATTTCACAAAGGTAGATCTTTATAAGATTGATGGTGGTTTCAAGACAATCTTTCATATAAGAATCAATCTAGACTGGAATCTGAAGGGCTTACCTGGCGGTGGATTCAATATGTCCGGCTGCGCTTGCTTGGGCGGCTTCAACGTGTACGCCACGACGTACTGACCGTCGCCCGCGTTGAGCTGGAGTTCCGACGACTGCTGCTTTGTCGGCGGATTACTCCTGGTACAAAATATTCAAGATAAAGCTAGGAGATGGCGAGAGTCCTAAGGAAAATGTGGCTTAAAGTTTTGCCTTGAATTTGATGGTTTGAAGAGCTGAGAGAGATATAGTACCAAAATGTCAGCTTTTTGCATTTATTATGAGCTGCCGGTCGATTCTGTAAAAATCTCATCGTGAAAACTTAGGTGATGTGAGTTTGTTTTTGCTAGGAATTGACACTATTGACAGATCACTCCACCTAAGTTTTCACGGTGAGATGGTTAAAAAATCGCACTTCTGTGGGAGCCACGTAAGTTTGCATATCTAAAATAGTAGTGTTTGTTTTTTTTAATGTTATCACCATACTCAATGAAAGAATAATAATGCATTATGGTCTTTATTTATAAACGGTGATTATAGTTAAGTTTAAGTCAAAAATGCATGGTTAAAAGTCGCTAATCACTAGTTTAAGTACTTTAAGCAACGTTTATGAATAAAGCAGTATAATGAATGTATAAAAAGTATCACATTCCTTGGCAATATCTTATTTAAACGGCACCATACATCTGTCATACATGGACTAATTATTATAACAATATAGTGATTTAGCTTCTTAAAATTAGCTCACATTGCACAAGCAAGCAATGAACAACATTGTCAAACTTTGAACTTTTATGTCCTCTTATTAAAATCCTCTTATTAAATAAGAGGATTTTGACTAGTTTGTATTAGTGTGTATGTTGTGTTTTTTATAATGTGTATCTTGTTTGTGCGAAATCAGCAAGTTTTCTTTTCTTTTTCCATTCTTGTTCCAAAAATACGTATCTACACTTTTGTTCCTAAAGAATATAACGCACAAAAATTCTTTATAATTATATTTCCTTACACGCTCAAAAATTCCATTCCAAATGTTACCAAAGGATCCTTCATAACACATACCACGCTATAACTTTGACGCAAGCACAGTAGACTGCACTCGTACAATTTTGATGGTAATCGAAATCAATTCCCTTTGATTTAATCATGCCTCAAATGTTATATTGAGCTACTGGTGATGTGCATGTCAGTTAAGTGAAATACGTTCTTACAGCGCACGATTTTGATTAAGTTACATTGATTTGGAAGTTAAATACTTAGATATAAATTGGAAGTGAAATTAATGTTCATTACCTACATGTGATGCTTGTTTTATCATGTAGGCAGAAATATGTTTCTAAGTTGTTTATTTCGCAGCAAGGATGCAAAATATTCGTCAATTTTGGTGGCTTTCCTTTGTCTAGCTTCGTTCTCGACTTTCAAAAAGCACAAATTTTTAACCCATTAAAATTAAATGATATTTGAATCTTTGTGCTGTGATACTTTTTCATATGAAATTAAATACATAACTCTACCACCATAAAATATTGAAGTACAGGCGATGTAGCGATCGTGGTCTGATGCTGTAAGAGTTTCCATTGGTTCTTACTACCAGACCGTGTTATTGAATGAACGCAAAACCTCTTAAGGGGTCATTGTACTCATCATTATGAACAACTTTTACTATGGGAAAAAACCTGAAACCGCGAAAAAAAAATCTGTTCTCTACATTTAATACCTATGTTCGCATAGCTCGTCAAAATGTAGGAAACAACAGATTTTTTTTTTTGCGATTTCAGGTTTGTTCCCATAGTAAAAGTTGTTCATAATGATGAGTACAATGACCCCTTAAGAGGTTTTGCGTTAATTCAATAACACCCTGTATCTAGGTAGTACACACACATGATAAACCCACCTAAACATTATTCAAAGCGTTACCAAAAAAAAAATCTGCTGATTCATATAAATGTGTTTCATCCCTGTTGGTTTAGAATCATGTACTGAATTCATGGTTTCAGTTTGCGCGTCGATGTCCGTGTCACCTTGTATATAATGTACGAAATATTTTGATACCCATTCCTAGCCTGCTCAACTTGACTGTAGTAAATACCCAAAAATTGACGGATATAAATAGGTCAAACATAAAAAAGCGTGGAACGAGAACGTACGAGCAATAATAGACTGTATAATCTATGCCTACGAGTAAGTACCTACAATAGTTAGAGAGTTAGACTTTTGTCAAGTTGCAGCGACTATAGTGCTGCAGCTATGTGCGCGACTCGAAACGTGAGCAAACATGTATGTTGACGTTATTCAGATTGCCAGGACATGTGTGGAACTTGCGACACAAGTCGGAAAGTTTAATGACGTGCCAAAACTAGGGAAATGTAGGTAGGTGTGAGTGTGACGAAGGGAACAAAACATTTTGTTAAATTCACTTGAGTATTTTACTGGATTAATAATAATCTTGATTTTCAGTTTAAAAGCCGCTTTTGACCTCGATCACGCCTGATGGAAAGCGATGGATGAGGTCTATGGTGGAACAAGCGTGCCTAGAAGATGCCTAAGGAACTGAAACTCCGGCGCATCGACGAAACACAGCAAGCTGCTTGACGCCGGAGTCCGGTGGAAGGGTGGTCGCGAACCAGGCGGGCGTTAGTCCTACCACCGCAAGGAAAGTTTTGGAAAGTCAGATAAGGTGTTGACTGTCCAGGATGCGCCGAGCGCTCGGTACAGTTGAGTAAATGGCGGAAAAAACTGCACTACACGAGGAGACTTCTTCACGCATCGCAAAGACAGTACATACATAACTTAAACATATTAACACGCCCGTTTTCCCCGAAGAATAAGGCAGAGGTGTACTTTGACTACATCCACATTTCACCAGTTATGTTTATGTCTAAGTAATAGGGGGCGGGAATGTTGCCATCAACCGGGCACAAAACCATGCAGACTCCAAGCTGCCATGCCCGACCTGGGAATCGAACCCAGGGCCTCAAGCTCAGCAATAGCGCTTGCGACCACTAGACCAACGAGGCAGTCCATCGATTTTCAGAATAATTTTAAATTGACTTTTGAGTACCTACAATGTGTTTATGTTTAGCCGTTCGTAGTTCTACATAAAATAAGTAGCTAACTTGTTCAGTTTCACCTCCCGTAGGTGAGTGAACATTACAAATTAAAATTGTGGTGTAAGCTTCATGAACCAAGCCGTTAAATGTAAACGTAACATTACACGTTATACATTAACGTCATCATTAAAATAAGAAGAGGAGTTACAGTAAAGTTAATGGAGTCGTGACATAGAAGGAATACTTTACTTTATTGCGAATGGTCTTACCTCTTTCTGCGAAGGAAGAAGCCGGTAAAAATGGCCGCGCAACCGCAGATTATGACAGTAAATGTGATGGACCAGAAGGCAGCTTTCGAGACTCCGGCCATCAGACTGCTGCCACCATCTAGGACATGACAAAATAATAGGTTAACTATCTGCTTTTTTTCTATGAAAAACACCTACCTGAAGGCTAATTCTTGTAATTTAAAATGTTCAAAATCTAGTCGCAATCTCATCAGTGACTCATCTTAGTGACAATCAATGTTAAAAACTTGTCAAAAATGTATGGAAATTAGAGGTGTTTTTGACAGATTGAAGCTGCGAACAGATTGTGAACGTTCTTAAATTACGGGAATTGCCCTTCTTCTATTCCGATTTTTTTTAATACTCATGCCACCAGTATCACACATATGTAGAGTGCATAGACGATCGTCATTTTTTAATTTTCACAACAAGTACCCATAGGAAAATGAATGATTAGTTCTCAATTACGTTTTATAGTTAACTAGCTGACCGGGCGAACTTCGTACCGCCTCAGAATCAAAAAAAGCCGATCCGTACAAAATGTATGAGTTTTTTTTTTTTTTTTGTGAATTTTCCTTATGTTTTAATAGTTATTCCGCTGTTCGAGGCGGAGACAAATCCAACAAACTAAAGCACGAAATACACGGTTTAAAACCAGTCTACAAACCAAGGTGACCTTGAAGTTTTTGTTGTTGCAAGATGCCTGCTACACGGTTTAAAACCAGCATCTTCTTCTGCCACTGGTTTGCAACGCAGGCCTTTCTACCAAGGATGTTTAAAGGTCATACGAATTTGGTTTGAAACCACTGTCTACACTGTTTTAAACTTAGGTTTGAAACCACCGTTTTAAACCGTGTATTTCGTGCTTAAAGTTCAGAAAAATCGGTCACGTGGTTCTTGAGTTAAATGGTGTAACTAACCCGACTTTCTTTTATATAAATAGATTTATGAAGACTTATGAACTGCTAGGCATTTTGGTAAAATATTGCAATTTAGTCGTTTTTTTTTCACTTTAAATATTTTTACTTATTTGTTTTTGTAAGTTAATACTGTTCCCACAAAAATGAAACACTCAATTTCGAAATTCATTATCTAAAATTATGCATTTAAATTCACCCTTTGTGCTCCAAAGGATTTTTAAAAGCGTGTTCTAAGCGACTGCATCATTATGCTCATGTTACGTAAAAATACATCCGCAGTGTTTTTAGCAGAGACTTATAATAATGAACCGCATGTAAAAAGCACAGTCAGTGGAAAACATACAGTTTTATGTGTCTTTTTGTCTCGAACTGGTACGAAATAATAAAATAGAAGTAACAAATAGGTATGTAATATATAGTCGACCTCTGAATTGGTTTACCACTTTTGATAACAATTCCCGGTGCATTGAAAGAAAACGAAGTTAGAAAACATGTTTTATTTGCTATCTATTTATCTAGCTTCATAAGCTATCTGATCAATAATTGGTTTAACTAGGAAAAACTAAATTCGATCCCTAGATTAAGGCGAGATTTTCCGGGCCAAATGCAGCGCGACGTATTTATTTACGATGCGCCGTCGACCATTTCGTGGAAAATCCATGCCACAGTATAACACATTTGCAGTTGATCAACTGAATTATTTTTTTCTTAGTGTTTGGCCAGACTGGGGCGCGGGTGCGGGGCCGGCGCCGGCGCGGGTGCGGGAACGCGCACGGGCTGCCTGTCCGCACTGGAGCGCGGCTGCGATCTGCGTGTTGTCGTGTCCAGTGTTTGTCAAAATATAATATGGATGAAGAAGACTTATTTTTAATAGAAAAAAGCTCGAACTAGTTGAAACACATAACCCTCCTTTTGGGCTTCGCCGCAGTCGGGTAAAAAGAGGTCCGCGCGCGTTTTGAGAGCAATGGTGATGAAATAATTTACACAAAGTAAAGCGCCTGTCTGGGTTCGACCCTACGACCTACAACTCGTAAGTCGCGGCCGGTACCACTGGGCTACCACTGCTCTACCTACAGTTCTATTCCCTCATTAATTAGCTTTTAATAATTATAGTGTAATGGGGCAATATTACCTATAATAAGGAAACCATATTTTTTCCAAATTATTTACACTGAAAGAAATAAGCCTATAAAAATGAAAAAACATTGATCTGAACACTTCCTTATGAGCCTAACGTTCAAAAAAGTATTTTTTACTGATCCGAAAACAGTTAAATCTTGAGTCAAAATGTTACCGTCATGATAGTAAACTGTAACGTTTTTTTCAGTCATTAAACGTGACTGTTTTGTCTTTTATATTGTTTTACAAACACTTCGTCTTACTGCTTAAAGTCAGTAAATCTTAATTAAATCACTTTAATGTGGTGGTGCGAGCAGTGGTGGCCCAGTGGTCACGGACACGACTTACGAGTTGTAGGTCGTAGGTTCGAACCCAGACAGGCGCTTTACTTTGTGTAAATTATATCATCACCACTGCTCTCAAAACGGTGAAGGAAAACATCGTGAGGAAACCGGCATGTCCTAGAACCAAAAATTTGAAGACATGTGACATCTACCAACCCGCACTGGGCCCGCGTGGTGGATTACGGCCCACTCCCTCTCACAGAGAGGAGGCCCGTGTTCCAGCAGTGGGAACATTATAGGCTGATTATGGTGGTGTAGTAAGAATTTTTTTTTTCAGTGTACTAATTTCAAGTAAGGCTGTAGACAATAAATTAATTGAAAATAACCTTGCAAATCAGGTCGACCGTTCTATCAAAATTGAGACATTTGGTAAATATGCACAAACGAAATCAGAAAGATACTGAGCCACAATCGGCTTTAGAATTTCCCTCACGCTTCTCGTTTAAAGTAACATCATTATTGATAAACCATTTCCGACAGTTCGATTACAAAATAATTGAGCTTACGTACAATAATATTAACAAAATATATCTGAAGGTATATATTTGAAAATTAACCACAACAGATGCCCGTTACCTTATTATTAGTACAGAATATTACGATATTGGATTTCAGACGGTGAATAGCGTAATTACACTCTTCTCTCTCACTTTAGCAGCCATGAACATTGCGGGTGAGAGCGAGATGGAATGTTTGTGTACCGCTATTAAACAGGTTCAAATTTACGCCTAGCTATCTAGCAGATTGCTTGCTTATATTGTCTTCCTATCAATGGCAAATTGCGCTGGCCGTAATACGCCATGAAATTAGTTTGTTGGCCATCAAAAAGGGTTTGACATATTTCCAAATTAATTATCGTTTAATAGAATGTAAAGCGTCCTTGTTTTACATGCTTACATTTTGTGACTTGCCTCCGGTGCTATAGGGAAAATAAACAGAGGCATTTTTATCAGACAATAATTACAATTTGAAACCACTTTATAAAATAACGTGGTTTCAAATTGTAATTATTTTTAAAAAATGTGACGTTCGCTTGGCTTATTCAAAAAGCTTGTTTCTCAAAACTGGCGAACGCGGAAATGTCAAAAACAGTCAGGCCTGAGGCATATGTAATTTATTTGAAAATGCGATATATTTGTCAAAAAAATACACGTTTTACGACAGGTGCTGTTTAATAAAGCTGTTTTGTACTTGAATAAACTTGTTTTTTTCGTTGTCAATTTGTCGACTGTCACCTTTCGCCTGTCGGTTTTATTAACTACACCCCATTGATAATTCAGTCATTACATTTTTAGGCAGAATCAGATCACTTTGTTATTGTCATAATTCTAGCTAAAAAAAAAGCATCAGATATAAATTCCCCACTTACCTGTTCTCCTTTCAGGGTCCTGATACGCGAGAGCATGCAACATGATACGATCTGAAGCTCCTTTATCATTGCGCGAATGCACCGTCAATCTGAGCGCACTGCCGCTCGACCATAGCACGCCGGCCGGCACGAGGAATATGGCAACACCGTCTAGGATTGCAACATAATTTGGGAGGTTAATTGTCTAGATGATTGCAACTACTGGAGGTGTGTAGTTAAACTGGGTAATTGTTTGTCAGTTGTGTTTAATGGGATTGTGTTGAGTGGTTTTTATGGTGATGGTATTGAGGATTTGCAGTTAGTGAAAAGCTGTAGTTAGCTACATGGTTTGAAATCCTTTTAAAATCAAAGGCATTTGAAAAGGTGGTGAGACGCCATAAAGTTCAAGGCCGCTTGCATAATTTTAAAAAGTGTAATCTTCTGTTTCTTATTTCCTCGACTACGAAAGGGTTATTTACATCCACCAGGTGGCCTAAAAAGGCCACTTTGGAGAATCGTAAAAGGATAACATTATGAATCGTAATATGGCGAAGACAGTCCGTGTTTTTCTTTTTTTCGCTGCACTACGTAGGTATAATCAAAGAGATTGGGATTGTATTTGGATCGGATTGATTGGTATTTTAGCACAGACAAAAAAAAGTAACTGATAAATGCTTCACCAATGGGATTTGATACGATTAACTTAACGGTTAACTGTCCATTATGTTATGTCCTTTTATGATTCTGCCAAAGTGGCCTTTTTAGGCCCCCTGAAGCTATAAGACTAGATGAATACTGAGGAATCATTAGATGGTCACCCATCCACAGATCAACCGTGGCAAGCGTAACTTAACATGATCGATCGACCTGTGCGGCTGTTAATATTTAGCCACGGGCTCACAAGACAAAGACGTAAGTATTGAAGAAAAAGTAATGATGGGCCCACCACAAATAAATATGCATCTGGATTATGATAGCACAGCACCTAATAAAAACACTAACAAGAGTTTTTCCCTTACCAGTCTCATTAGCAGTAACATTGAACCTTATCTTCCCATTATTAGAGTCCAGGGCTTCCAACACCACCAACTGAGGCAGTCCTCCATCGTAGCCGGTGACACAGCGTACCACCAGAGGCTCACCAAAATCCTCCCGGCTTGAATCTTCGATCCAGTTGGAACCGTTGCCTGAAGATACTGTGCAGTTACGCGGGGGTGACGGACGAGCTATGAAAAAAACAAATATGTGACGTCTGCATTTTGTGAACTAAGTTGACCGGTAGAGACATTAAAGTACTGGACGACAAACCTCCATTATACCCTGCCATCTTGTTCAGCCTGCAGAAAGGTGGACATAACACATAATCTTTTATTATGGAACGAGCAATAACAGTCCCCTTTGTTACCGTAAGAAACGGTTCAATACAATTGTAGCCTAAATCGAATGAAATTAAAAGCATCCAGTTATCAGTACTGTACTACTCCCATGGGCATCAAACTGCTTGCATACCAAATCTGTTTAACATCATTCAAGCAGTATAACTCAACTCCAACTTAAAGTTAACATCGAAATGTTCGTAATTGCCCAATATTAGCCATTCCAATTCCGTCTACAAATCTATTAAAATGTTTTAAATATCATTCGTCCAACTTCTTCAATAGGGAACCCTAGGGAACAGGGCCCAACTTAAAACTAGTTGGAAATTTGGGCTTCAGATAATTTTGTCTCTGAACAAAAATAGTTCGGAAACTTGGCCCCACGTTACTCGTCTCATTGACTATGTTTGACTTTCTTCTTTGAAAGCAAATTGGAATATTTGCTTGGAATTGTTCTTTATTAGTTCAGATCTAGAGCCTCGCATAATTTAGACATTAAAATGTTGTAGACATTAGAGGTATTCAGGGCATTGTTGACAGTAACTAATGAGGGTCTTTTTAACTCAAATATGCGATGCAATTTCGAAGCTCATAGTCGTGACTCTACATAAACTCTTTTACATAAAAAAAACTGTGTAGGTAAATAAAACTGTACGTTGGTTCTGTTCACCTAAATTCAGTTTTTCTTTAGTAACTTTGCATGGTCGATGTGAGAAATAAATGCTATGAAACTTTGAAAATGTGCTTATTATAGCGTCTGACTTAGCGTAATTGTCAAGGTTTGCTGTATCAATGGATAACACACGTGAAGTATTTCTACGTTTGAAGGTCGTCGTCAAATCTTCTAAGCTGGTACTCACCAGCAGGAACGATTTGGAAGACACAGGGCTGCGCCTGTCTGCCTACGGTGTTTGTGCCACGACAGGTCAACGCTCCGTAGTCGCGCTCACTCGCAGGAGTGTAGCGAAGCTCGCTTATGCTGCCGTTTACTGTGCCTGGGTAACGAAATATAAAAATTGTCAATGATGTTTATTTCAAAAAGTTCCTAATATGTATGATACCTAAGACTTAGAAATTGAAAGGACATGTGAACCTTTTCAGAGCAGCAAAACATTAAACGCCCACTTTTCAATTCTTTTGTAAGGAGGTGTCAGTTACAAGAAACAATAAGAATAATAAAATTGTAACCGGAAAGTTATCAACCTGTCTTATGACTGAAGTCAATAGCTTTCGTAAATTATTGACGTGAAAATGATAGGAAGTGGTAGGTTTGAATATCAAAAATCTAATCTAACCAAAGAATACGTCGCGCGAACACGCTACCGTCACGTTAATTTTGTTCTGCGAACCCAAACGTGTAGTCGGGCCTACAAAGGGCGCCTTCCCGTTTTCCGAACATTATGAACTCGACGATCGTGTATTCGCGCGACCGATCACTTTGATAAGGACGTCAAATTTTATTAATTTTGGGGAGAAACAGTCAACAGTTTTTCCAAATAAAGCATAGATACCCTATCTTGCCACTTCCTTATAGTTGCGTTTGTACTTATTATTTTAATTACATTATAATTATTAACATTTTAGTGATATTTATTTTAGAAGAATGTATGTTTATAGTATGTAAGTCAAAAAAAAAACAAAAAAAATGTATTCTCATATTATTTGTTTTATAATACTTTGTGAATTGTTTTATCTATTTTTTTTTTTTAAGAGATTTATTTAGAACTAAGCATCACCTTTGTACCTATATTCTGTTCTTTTCTTTTTGTCTGTTTACATTATGTGTACATGAATGGTTAAATTAATTAATTTAAAAAATATATTCAAGGTACTCATCATATAACCTCGAACTAATCACACCCCGTCGAAAAGAAAGAGACAAAATCAGGAAGAACATCGACAACTTAGCACTCATAAGTAATTAGGTTCATTTACACACAGTCGAGTGGTCCAACTGTCCCGAGCTAGTCGAGTGTTTGCAGCAAGTACTCGAGACAGTTCAATCAGTGCCTCATGTTCGTACCACCGCCGCCCTGAATATGTAACGAACCGCGCTACGTAAATGGCATTTCTTTTAAAGACTATACGAATAATCTAAGTTCTGCTTTCTTGACTTGTTCTTATGTAAGATTTGATAAAAAAGATAATTTGAAATAAGGTCTTTCTGGTTTTTGTGATTTTGCCTTTACACTTTGAGTAAGATAATTTTCTTCACTATTACTTTTTAGGATTTCGTACCTCAAAAGGAAAAACGATACCCTTATACGATCACTTCGTTGTCCATCTGTCCGTCTGTCCGCCTGTCAGTATATTATTACCCTTTTTCTCATGTTGAAATTTATATTAAATATAGTATATATTTAATATAAATGATGGTGTCTCTTCGCACTGAAAGAAATAAGAAAATGAAAAAACATTGACCAGAACTGCATTAAACAGTTCCTTATGAGCCTAACTTTCAAAACGTATTTTTATTGATCCGAAAACAGTTAAAGCTTGAGGCAAAATGTTACTGTCATGACAGTAAACTTTAACGTAGTAGTAAGTAGCTAAAAGGTAAAAAAAAATACTGTTTTATTCATTTGGTGATATTTTTCAAACCATTGAAATTTACTTACATTACAGTAATGGGGGTTTTCCTGTTTTTTTAGTTTTTTTCAGTAAATCGTATGTCGAATCATTAAAAGTTACTGTTTTGTGTTTTAAGGTTTAACAAATGTTTCGTCTTACTGTATAAAGTCAGTAAGTCTGAATGAAATTGCCTTATTGTGGTGTAGTAAGAAATATTTTTTTCAGTGCGAGTTTAAAAAAAATCAAGCTTCAAAGTCAACGCAAAAAAAGGTGCGGCCATGTATGTGACATATTTTGGGGTGTGTAACGTTTGATATATTAATAACAAAAGTTCTAATGATCATATGACCTAATTTCATTTAATATAGATACTTTTCTATAATATATAGTTTTTATCCCGATATTTCCACGGGATCGACACTTATGCGGGTGAAAACACGGGGCGCTGCTAGTATGAAACAAGGCTAGTGTAAAACAAGGGAGACCCTTCTTGGCGGATGTTATTAAAGAAATCAGAGTTATAACATACTAGCAGCGCCCCGTGTTTTCACCCGCATAAGTGTCGATCCCATGGAAATATCGGGATAAAAACTATATATTATAGAAAAGTATCTATATTATATGAAATTAGGTCATATGATCATTAGAACTTTTGTTATTAATATATCAAACGTTACGGGTCTCCCTTGTTTTGCCGAAAAAATTTTGCCAAATTATCACTTCCCAAACAATTTTCCGCATAATTTCATTTGCCAAATTATTACTTAGTAAAAAATCTCTTCACAAATAATTGTAACCCAAACCTAATGTTTGGCAAGTGAACGTTTATACAATAACTTGTTTACCAACTAGTACTTTTACCAATTTTTATTTAGTCAAATATTTCAGTTGGAATAACTAATTTTACGCAAAATTACATTTGCCAAATATTTAGTATCGTCAGTTTTCGCAGTTTTCAGTTTTCGTTGTTTTGGGAATTAAATAATTAAAAAATGCAATTTTATTTTAAAATAATCATTTATTTAATACAAAATATTTGTAACTTACTATTTTAATTTTTTTGCAATGGACATTATCGAGAACCGAATTAGTTACGAGGTTAATTATTTAAAAAAAATGCTTAGGTTAGGTTAGGTTAAAACTGTGACCTCCTACGCACGAGCCGAGCGAGCGAAGCGAGCGGTGCCGCGGCAGCGGCCGGCGAGTGCCAGAAACGACTAAATTATATAGAAAAAAAATATGGAAAAAAGAGATTATTTTTAACAGGCTATCGAGAACCGAATTAGTTAGACGAGGTTAATTATTTTAAAAAAATGCTTAGGTTAGGTTTGGTTAAAACTGTGACCTCCTGCGCACGAGCCGAGCGAGCGAAGCGAGCGGTGCCGCGGCAGCGGCCGGCGAGTGCCAGAAACGACTAGATTATATAGAAAAAAAAAATGTGGAAAAAAGAGATTATTTTTAGCAGGCTATCGAGAACCGAATAAGTTAGACGACGTTAATTATTAAAAAAGAATGCTTAGGTTAGGTTAGGTTAGGTTAAAACTGTGACCTCCTACGCACGAGCCGAGCGAGCGAAGCGAGCGGTGCTGCTGTAGCGGCCGGTGAGTGCCAGAAACAACTAGATTATATAGAAAAAAAAAATGGAAAAAAAGTCTACCCGAAACTGAACTAGTTAGACGAGATTAATTATTTAAAAAAAATACTACCAGAATACTTAATATTATTATTACCTGTTTAGAATTTGTCCCAAGTGGAAAAAACACCCTTGTAGTAAAACGTCTTCAAAGTTAGATCTTATGCTTGAAATGGCTGCCTTAAAACTGCGAAAACTGACGATACTAAATATTTGGCAAATGTAATTTTGCGTAAAATGAGTTATTCCAACTGAAATATTTGACTAAATAAAAATTGGTAAAAGTACTAGTTGGTAAACAAGTTATTGCATAAACGTTCACTTGCCAAACATTAGGTTTGGGTTACAATTATTTGTGAAGAGATTTTTTACTAAGAAATAATTTGGCAAATGAAATTATGCGGAAAATTGTTTGGGAAGTGATAATTTGGCAAAATTTTTTCGGCAAAACAAGGGAGACCCCGACGACGAAGCTGTCCATATCTGCCCGATTTGTGAAGCTAACGATGATTAAACATTCTATACCCCATCTTACCCAAGGGGGTACACCGTCTTGCCCTGTATATGGGGCAAGATGGGTCAAATTAGTTTTTTTTTTTAGATCATATTTCTAATAATAAAAAATACATCTTTTTGTTTTGACAGAGTGCAGCGTAAATATCACTTAAAAAAAAGTGTATATTGATGCTTGCTTCCATTTACGAGAAGAGGCATGTTCTACAATAGCAAAATGAAAATAATTATTAATGTTGTTTCTGTATTTATTTGTACAGTTTGTCATTTAATTTAGTACCTAGTGTAAATAGTTACCTAAGAGCGTTTACGCCGTACAGCATTTCATTAAACTTTCAAGCCCTTGTTTTTCGAAATGAATGAACCGATTTTAATGAAACCTCATACGCTCAATCAGGATAAAAGGTCAAAAAAGTTAGTAAAGAAAATTTTCAAGAAATAGTGAAACGCTCATCATTGTGTTATATATTGAAAAGGGTTTAAAACATAATCATTATAATACCATTATTAATATGTCGTTTTTACATATACTAACCGTATCTAGCAGGTGACACGTTGAAGCTCTCGCCGCTGTTGTTGAATTGCCACAGGAAGGTGACGTCAGCAGGGTCGGCGTGCACTGAGCAGCGCACGCGCAACGCCTCGTCTAGTGCCGCCCCGACCACTTGAGGAGACGTTTCGCCACATACTGGGGCATCTGTATGAAGAATAGTGGTATATAAACCTTTGATGTTTAGGCAAAAGGTATGTTTGAAAGTTCATTGCGGCAAGAAAATCGTTAAATCCAAATAAATTTGGATTGTCGGCTACGTCGTAGCTGGCGTAGGGGCTGTTAGCTACGGCGTAGCAACCACCCACTATAATGTAACTCTTAAGTAATAGAAAACCTCAGAATATAATTAAATAGATATCAAAGGTTCCATTCAGACATCTACTAATAATATATTGATAATAACTATCGTCGTTTTGATTTCTTTCAGATACTAAAAGGTCATGCCAAATCTGTACAGTTGCTTTTCATGCCTTTGTAACATAAATAATATTTGTGGCAATTCACATAATGTTATGCAGACAAAAGCAGAGTTATATCAGGGTCCTAATGACTCACTCCTCCTCCATTATGTGCTAAGTGTGTCATCCTCACTCCGATCACCGATATATTAACGGGGTCTTTGACATCCACATACCAGGGCAGTAATCCGGCAAAAAGGCACAAAAGGTCCCATAACGAGAACCTACAATATCTCCGACGGAATGTTGCCATACACACTCTCAATGATAAAATTAGGTATCACATTGTTAGTCTAGTCTGCATCTTTTGTAATAGTACTCCTATCTGTCTGAGGTAACAAAATGAAACAAACATTCATGCGTTTCTCTCCTTTTTTCGTTTTACATATATTTAAAGATCGGAATAACGATAAACAGAACATCGGCCAAATATTCGCCAACAAAATATCGTCGACTGGAAAAGGCCCAGGCCGGACGTGATGGGTGTACTACAATTTAGAAACATTTGCATACTAGGCAAATACCCGGTACATCGTTAACTTCGCTACCCCACAACGGCCTCCTAAATAACAAGCATAAAATATCCATAAATTTAAAAACTCCAACGACCAGTTTTCCTGTCATAAAGCGATAAATATAAATCAAGTGAACAATTATTTCGGCAGTTACGAATTATTTTGTCTTCCTTCTCACGTTGGTAATTAAGTGTCGGCCAGTGGGGCTCGGAAGGAAGCTCCTCGATGCGCCAATATAGAATTGTGTCATAAATCACACTGCGGACGTTGTTGTTGATTTACGTACGACCACGTATATTGTATAATCAACATATAGCCACTAATTATAATGGGATTGTGTTTTCCCAGTACGATGGATCCGTTTGCAAACTTTTGAATTAATTACATTAGCCAAACCGCTTCTAAATCCATACGCTCCTGTTCTATACAAAATTTAATCTCAAAATGTAAAAATAATTTCACCTTCCGTTGTTGAATACGAATACTGCGAACCCCTAAAATTCGAAACAACGTTTTGTCATTTAAAATTTATTTAACTTTAGTAATTAGTAAAATTGATTTGAATTCCTCCACAAAACGAAATTTAATTAATCATCCGCGCTGATTCGTGAAACAAGTCAAAATATCCATTCATATTTTGGATTTGAAAGTAAATCTGATAAGTAGATACTTAACCCTTAAAAGTAATGAACAAAATTGTCCTTTTACTCTCCTAACTTGAATTCACCTTTTACATGGTAAAACGTAAACGTACTAACGAGATTTCATTATTCAATAAATCGTTACTGGGAAATGGAAATACGTTCTCGATTTGTTTCAAGAAAATAATTTCTACACAACTGAACAGCTACATATTACGGACTGTTGAAATAAATGTATGTTCAGGATTTGAATAAAATTTATTCAAACGAAACAAAGCTGTGAATTATAGTGAAGTCACGAAACAGCAGATGGAGGAGGTACGGTGAGAATCGTAGTAATATTAGACAATAATTTTGATGATTTACCGCCGGTGCCGCCTTCCCTCGTGCCAATTACTATGCGGACGGTCGACCACGGAAGGAAGTTGGTACGTCGATCCCGACCGCAATCATTTGAATACTATTCGCAGACATGTCAGTATTTATAGGCCTGTAATTCATACTGTGCTCGGTGACATTTTATGGGATGCCTGTGTGTCCGATGTATATTACCGGGGATCAGGGATATGTAAATGAAGTATCTAGTGTGTACCCGTTATAATTTGATGTCGCTACCTTCCCTCGCGGTGACAACTGTTTATCGGAGGGGGGGAGGGGGGGTTAAAACGTAAATAGCATTTAAGCGTCTGACGGGAAAGAATGTTACTTAGTAAGAGTAAAGCTCTAATAGCTAATTAAAAGTAAATGTTGTTTGCAAACAAACGGGGAAGAATATAAACAGTAATTTAATTTTAACAGCAAGTCAAAGCCTTTGCTTCCGATTTGTTGGTAAAATGAATTAAAACCCAGAAAAGTGCTCCAAAAGTTTGATAAATTAAGGGACGTTTCCTTATACCCTACTAGCTTAAAGGGGCGCATGCCTTCAGGCTTAACAAAAAGTACAAAGAGTACTAGCTTAAAGGGGCGCATGCCTTCAGGCTTAACAAAAAGTACAAAGAGTGTCTGGGAGCGTAAATTCGTATTTGTCGACCAAAGTCAAGGCTCAAACGCAACAAAAAGAATATAAAGTTGAAGATTCTCGCTTGGTGAACTTCGCAATATCAACTGCAATGTCTCTCGTTCCTAAATAAATTATTTTAGAGAATAATAGTACTGAATGTAATGAATAATAAGTTAAATCGTAAATGCTTTCATGCCTCCGACGACCTTATGAAGGTTGTTACAATCTGCTGGACACAAAACGACAAAAGCTTTTTGTTGTGGAAGTTTAAGGGAGACATAATATACTTATCGTATTAGCCGTTTTACAGCTGAGAAAATGTGATAACAAGCAAGACATCATTAATTCAGCACAGTATTCACCTTGTGTTGACGATTAACAATGACAATATTTCAAAAGATTAAAACTTGTATTCACATGAATTCCGAGCTGAAAGATACAGAAAAAATATTTAAAAATGTTATTTATGTACTCACATTGGACTCTCAAAGTGACGACTTTACTTGAGGTCTCACCCCTCGCATTAGCCGCCTTGCAGGAGTAGCTACCAGCTTCTCTTCTCGTCACCTTCTGTAGCACGAGTGACCGAGTGCTCACGATGATGCCCGAAGTCATGTTCTGACTCACTGGCCTGTCCTGCAGGGTAACCCACTTGTGTTATAAACAGTTCACTAATCAATCGTGTACACAGTTTGGCAAATATTGTTGTGCTGCAGTATACGAGGCAGGTTTGATCACATCATATAATACTCCGCAAATTAATAATTTAGCTGAGTTTAATTAAAGATATTATAAACTTGCTTCTGCCCGCGACTTAAATTTCTTGTATCCCCGTATTATTACTTCGTTTTCGCTTAGCGTTATTTGTGACTTTTTTCTTGCTGCTCGGCTCCTAAGGACCCTAGCGTGATGACCGTGATGTTAAATAGCTTTAGGGTCTGCCTAGGTCTGCTTAGGGTCTGCCTTAGGGCCTATACACGCAAAAATATTTTTTAATTAGCGCGTTGAAACAGACAAACTCTTCATTATTAGTATAGATAGATGGTATTCCATTTAAAATATCTTCAATACACGCAGAGTTTATTATTCTGCTTTTAGAATTACCTGTACCATGAAGGTACCTATAAATTTAGGAGAACCTCAAAACAGTAACATACATCTTTTAGGTTCAGAGAATAAAAGTCACGACTCAGTGGGCGGTTGGAAGATGTTCCGCATTGCACCATTTAGATCTCCTTAATTTGAGGTCTTGCCTTCAACAATCAACAACAATTTACTTTTTATTTTTGTAAAATAATTATGTAAATTCAAGTGTAAATGTGATAAACAGGAAATGCCATAAAAATTGTTGTGGATTCAGTTTACGAGCTTCGAATGTATGTACAGACGCCAGCAAATCAAGCTACTACAATCTGTCAAATTTCTTTAATAGACATAAGGTTCAAAGTTGACTGGGAAAATTTGACCGTTTCGGGTAGCTTGATGTGTCTGTACCACCAAAGAAGGCCATAAACTGAGTAAGCAAACGACATGTTATAGTAAATCCTAATAGCTTAGCAATACTCTAGAAATAATTACCTACACCACCCTCAATGGTACACCGCAACAGTCTTTTCTACGTTAAACTTTCATAAATTGCGCTGAATCAACTAAACTTAATAAAATTGAAAACGAGTTCTAACTTTAGACCTAGCCTAAATCTTCGAGCCAGTTACTATATTTTGAACTTTATAAACCTTGTTTTGTAATAAGAGCGCATAAGTTTAGTGGTAAAAATTATGTCTCCACTATAGCTACCGGACATACCATAGGTCTACAAACAATGGAACTTAACTTTTTTTTAAGGAACTAATACTGGTAGGTATTCATTATCCTGGTAAAAAATCAAAGTTCCGGATATTTTAATTTTTTTGTAAGATACATGGCATGCAGGCAAAATATATGCAAAGTCCTTACAATAACAATCTCTCCTCATTATTTTCCCATTACCCGCTACGACTCACTCCAACGCACAGTACTATTTAACGTTACATCAACAATTAATAACTTACATTATGGAACCAGGAGATGCGATGTTCCCTAGGGTTTGCCTTCACGTTGCACTCAAAGTACACGTCGTCGCCTTCCTTGATGTCATGTGGGTTGAGCGTGCTGCCGAGCGTCAGCGACACAAGGGGACTGTCTGGATTCAACATTTATAATATTAGTTGACATTATTGTAGACATTACGTGCGGAACGACAGATTCGGAGATTTATGACGCTGTGTTTTCTGATTAGTCTATAGTTTGGTGGTATACTGGAGTAACTGTGTTTGGACTACAATGACGTGTGCTGGATTGATAACACGGGACTTATTATTTGTTACTAATGTTGTCAAAATAAAATGCATTCGAATATCCGAGAAATTGTTTTATTTTTATTGCTGTGGTAATGGGTTTTCTCTTGACCTCGATCACACCTGTTGGGAAGCAATGGATAAGGTCTATGGAACGAGCGTGCCCAGAAGATGCCTGTTCTATGTGATGTGGTTATATGTGGAACGGAGCAAAGACGCTGGCAGAAAGTTCGGCACTTTGGCTGTGCGCATAACAAATGTTGAGCCACAGGTAAGGTTTCACCTTGCTACGCAGTGGTCTAGTTCTGCTACGCAGGGCTACGTAACGGGTGTTGCTACGCAGAGCTACGAGTACACAATCTTACGGATTAGCCACACTAGAATTAGGTACCTGCGGTTCTTGAGTATTGAACACAACATTGTTGTTTCTTAATATAATTAGAAGTAACGATGATTTTAAAATTGCGTAGTATTGTAAAGAATAAAATAATATGTAAGTACCTGCATAGTAAACTTACATCAAAATATAATATAAGAATTAAACATGTGACTTTTTCTGCAATGTTATTAATTAAAGCTATTTTCGCAAAAAACACAGTCAATACGGATTGGAAATGTTATGCCTCGAAATCCAATAAGCGCAGATATTCCTAATTAGCTAACATACCAGACTATGCTATGGGATATTTATCACAATTTTATTAAAGAGAAGTTCCTAGAACTGTATTATTAAATTATCTTGAGACCGAGCCAAAGGATTATGAGAAATTGAATCAATTATGTGCTACTTTATTATTAGGTACACGCTAAATACCTACAGTTTGCTTTCAAACCTTGTTATAGTTGATTAAATTAAATTGCTCGTTGCGATACAATTTAATAAAGCGTTCGCTGTAATGGTTCACGACATATTTTAGTAGAGCAAATAGCGTGTTTATAAGCATTATATAAATACCTTCTGTAAATAGTTACGTCGATGTTAAGACCTCACTTTTGGAGACGGATTGGTTACTATAGTGACAATCAGTCTAATCTTCTGTCATTACATTTTGGGGTCCGTTTTCAGACTAATCAGTTGCGGTTAAACATAGGTAGGTGGTGGCCAAGTGAGCAGTGGTGGCCAAGTGGTAACGGCCGCGACTTATGAGTTGTAGGTCGTAGGTTCGAACCCAGACAGGCGCTTTACTTTGTGTAAATTATTTCATCACCACTGCTCTCAAAACGGTGAAGGAAAACATCGTGAGGAAACCGGCATGTCCTAGAACCAAAAATTCAAAGACATGTGACATCTACCAACCCGCACTGGGCCCGCGTGGTGGATTACGGCCCACTCCCTCTCACAGAGAGGAGGCCTGTGTCCCAGCAGTGGGAACATTATAGGCTGATTATGTAGGTAAAGTCAGGGATATAAATCCCTCTTACTTATAAACGTTGCTTAAAGTTAAGAGACGTCTAAACGTTAAGCAGGCGATAATCGTTATTTAAATAAGGGGGTTATTGTCTAGCAGCCTAAATTGTTTGTATATTCAAATCACAACTGTTATTCTTTGACCGTTGTAACATGGCAAATTGTACATCAATTTGCTGTGTTACAACGGTGAAAGGGTGTTTTGCTTAACAATAAATTTCCCTGAATGTAATTAATTACACGCTTAGTGACCTTCACAACCCATCCTTTTGTCAAACTTTTCACAGCTAGTTCCCCTTAGTCACTGTTAGACATATCGTTCAAAATATAACGCTATTTTCTGAAACACAAGAAAAAAGCTGTGGGGAAAACCAGTTAGGTCCTACTAGAAATGCAATACTTACATACAACATTGAGCTGCAGTTGATCGTCAATCGACTTGGTGGGTAGACTGGGGTTGGCAGCGACACACTTTATCATAGCGCCGTTGTCCACAGGGCTCGGGCTGAACACCAGCGTACTGATCGACCACGTCTCGTTAGAGTGGTCTGTTACCTACGGGAAGAGATAAATTAAAGCAACTTTTTTTGACGGCACGGTTGCCGCAGTGGTTAAGCGATTGACTGCTGCGCTGCGTATCGCGGGTTCGATTCCCGCATGGAACAAAAAATATTTATATGACCTACAAGTACCTAGTTGTTCCGGGTCTGGCTGTTTGTGTATGTGAGTTTTTTGTAAACGCACCCACAATACAGGAGAAATTCCTAGTGTGGGGCAACGTAACTTTTAAAAAAAAAACTGTATTTTTGGGACGGGTTTTTTTTTTATTAAACTTTATGCAACATATAACAGGTACAAAGGCGGACTTAACGCCTTAGTGTGCATACACACGAGCGACACGCGTCGCGGCCTGTCGCCAACACCGTACTCAAGTACACGAGCGGCCATGTTGTCAGCCGGCAGCAGTCGCCGAGAACATGCCACCGACGCGTGTTGACAGCTGCAGTTGTCTCTGTCGTCAACGCATATTATCGCTCTTATGTATGCACACTTAGGCATACTCTACCAGGGAACCCAGGGTGTTTTTTTTTAAAGATATCGTTTCATCATTTCCCAACTATGTTGGGGTCGGCTTTCAGTCTAACCGGATGCAGCTGAATACCAGTATTTTACATGGAGCGACTGCCTATCTGACCTCCACAACCCAGTTACTGGGTAATACGATACCCCTTGGAAAGACTGGTTGTCAGACTTTCGGGCTTCTGACTACCCGTAACGACTGTCAAAGATCCACCAATGACAGCCGGGGCCAACGGCTTAACGTGCTTTCCGAGGCAAGAAGGCCATTTAGCCACGGACCCCCCCCCTCTCCCTTTAAGAAATCGTTTATAAAAGAAAATAAATGCTGAACTATCTATCGTCTTTTCAAGCATATTTTTAATCAATATGTCGCAGCTAACTTAATTAGCTTTTTAATTAACAGCCTAGCCTTTTTACTAAACAGCGCCGTACAACTAGCGGCCTGAATAATATAGGTTACATTGGAACTGTAACCAAACACGCGCGAGCCGAATTGGTCGCAGTAATTAAGCCGGGGCACCCCGATCAAATGGGTTAGGTCAGGTTAGAACCGTGACCAAACGAGCGCGAGCCGAGCGAGCAAAGCGAGGCGACGAGCGCTACTTCCAAAGGCCAGGCTGTTAACTGTCGGCAATAGATAGATGGTCGCCATTACAGCTTAGTCATACCAAAAATGGGGCGTTCATATCCTAAAAGTAACATCATCATTAAAAAAAAGACCCTATCTTATTTTGAAGACAATCACCTTTTTTTTCTCTACTGTTAATTAATAGAGTTGCCGGCGTGTACGTAATAGTAGATAGTGGTCACATTAAATCTGTGAACACGTGATACAACTTGATTTGAAATATTGTACACATGAAATTGTATACGTAGCTAGGGCCCGCCCACCGCACTCTCGGATTAATCAAAAATATTCGAAACCATAATCTTGTTTGAATGAAGAAATCGATGCGAATGTTATTAAACCCGAACATACCGATACGAGACACGAATGAAGCTGTAATTAACCCAAATATTGCACTTAAAATAAACTTTATTGGATTCTCCACGACGAACGAAAACTCATTCGTCGTCGAGACTAAATAACATTCCTGTAAATCAGACGCTTGCATACAACGTGCACGATATTTCAGCTGTACTCAATAAAAAAGTCACAAACGGACTATTCGAAACAGTGGCATTTCTATAAGCTATTGTACTCGTATAAGCTGGAACGGTCGCTGCGCAATTAGTCGGGCGCTAAATCAAAGTCCATCAATGACCGAAACCGACTATAAAACGCGACAATCGATTTAAAAGCCACAGTGCGTGCTTAGCTTTAGAATGGAAGTTAATTGAGGGATTACCTGTCGCGCTCCGCTCAAATAAGACCACTGGACGTTGAACAAATTACAAGCAACTGTACATTTTGTGGGGAGCGAATTTTTGCCACATTCACTGCTAAAAGATTAACGTTTTAAAACTTTTTTGGAATAAAGAATACTGCGAATAAATGGCGCAGATTATTGTTAGTTTCGTTTAACCTTTATTTAAGCTGAACTTATGTTTTATGCTTGAAATACTTTATGAATTTCTTCTTTACTATGTACCTACAAAATAGCTTAGAACCTCTATTTCTCATTCATAATAGGAGAATGTTCCTTGGATCCAGTCAGTGTGACCACGACGGGTCTTAGAAAAGGGGATCACGTACAGTCGGCCCGAGGACGGCGCCTTCCGGACAAACGGATTAACCAACACAACTAGGTACAAAAGCCAGGCATGTGAATAGAACCAAATTAATACAAAATAACCTTTGTATGATCTTCTTGTATTGAAATGTTTGTGGAGGTACGTTTCTAACGTTTTATAAATGATTATGATTTATTGTTAAATCCTGCTACAAATAAATGTGAAAAACTTGTTGGTCGGTAGCATGAAAGATTGATAACCAGTCTTACCAATAGTATCGCGCTCCCAATGGTGGAGGTCAGATAGGCAATGTAAAATACTGGTATTCGGCTCCGTAAGCCGGCCCTAACATATAATAATTGAGAAATAGCACGGAACAAATATTTGTATGACCTACAAGTAGTTGTTTCGGGTCTGGCTGTTTGTGTATGTGAGTTTAAATGTTTGTAAAATGCACCCACAATACAGGAGAAATTCCTAGTGTGGGGCAACGTTTTTAAATAAAAAATAAAAAAAGGCTAGGTGGATGATGATCATTTAAAAATATTTATGTCTTCTGTTCCAGTTGACTTGAGGAGGCTTCCTAAATAACTATCTAGGGCAAAATTAGACTGCCCTGACATTTAGCTAGATCTCAACGCTATTTTAAGCGGAGTATTGATGCGGAGCTGCACAAGTGCGCATATTATAGTAGGTTAGAACAACTCTCAAACTGTTTACCTAACAGGCCCAAGCTATTATTCAATGTAATGGGCTCTTCGTTTGAAATGGCCATATTATGGCAATAGTTTAACCATAATCATATAAATTCCAGCAATTCAAATTATAAAGCTTCCCAGTTTAGCGTGAGTTCAGTGTTTAGCATATCATTAACTCAACATTTTAAGTGCAATACCTACCTATTTAATATTTTAATATTATGGATATCCGCATTGTAAAGCCCGAGCCATTGCATTATCTTTATACACAATATTATTCTTCTGTACGTCCGTCTGTAACGGACTGTACATCACTGAACTCCTCTTAAACGGCTGGTCCTGTGTTAATGAAATTGTTTTGTGCTTGAATGGGTCCCTGGATGGTTTAGATTTACAATTGGACCCGGTAGGTGGCACTGCGATCGAGTTCTAGGAAACAGGCCAACTTCTGTCCCGTCAGCAAGTTTATAAATATCTAAATTACACACAAATTACTCACAAACTTTTCATTTCCAAACATCGCTAAACTATTGTCAATAGCTTACCATATTTCTATCGAAGCCTCTGTTGTCCTTGTACCAGGCTATGTGCGCAGGTGGTCGGCTACCCTCAGACACACATCGTAGGGTCGCTGCGGCGGCCGACAGCAGCTGCTGTGGTCGGTTCAGCAGCGATACCGATAGTGGAGCCACTGGTGAGAGAAACACGGTTAATAAAATGAGTGACATTCTTCAAGTAAGTAAGTCATTTAGCTTATTTACTTGGAGAATGAGTCCCAAACGTCGAGACCCGTAGACGTACGAAGGTTTTCGATATCGGAACACGAGTTACGGAACTCAAATGGAGTTGGGCAGGACTTCTGGCAAGACGCATTGACGACAGGTGGCATACAAGGACTAGGAGACGAAGTGTCCGTCATCCGGCAGCGAGATAGACGGATGTCATTGTTACCACCTCGGGTAGAACCTACATGAGGCTAGCACAGGAGCGTGTGGGGATTGGCACATGAAAAGAGATGCCTATGTTTAGCAGTAGGTAGGTGAAGTCGGGCTGTTGATGATGATGATGACTTGGAGAATGCCACTCTTATTGGCAGCAGTGGATGACAAACGGCAGTTGCAGGTGTCGATGGCATATAGATATAAGTTTTATGATACCATTTTAATCTAGGAATTGTATCGCAAAGCGGTAGAACGGCATAATATCTGCCATTTGTCTCCTGCTGTTAGGGCTCTCAATATTAAACTGTAATTCGAAATAAATAAAACTCACTTCAAAAAAAATATTGGTACAAACATTCGCAGTCCTAATAAATAAAGTGGTGATTTGCATTATTTAAAATGTTCCAGCCTTTTAGTTGTTCAAAAAAGGTTCCAAGAATCATCTATGGAACACACCACGCTATGAGTGTACAACATATGTCTAGATAAAGACAAATTCATTTAAATTACAGTCTGGGGTGGATTCCTAAAATATTTTTCAGCTCAATAAAGCTCGAGGTACGTCGGTAACACTTTGACCTTGAACTACCCTAGCGCTTTAGCGTAGTAAGGAGTTTCAATAGACGAAGAGACCACATATACTCCGAAGACTCTGATTAACAGCCCTTTCACATTTAATTTATCTCTGACAGCAGCAACCAAATAGCAACCTTATTATACCAAAAATAAAGATCATTGTGATTTTGACAGTGATGCAAAAAAAATCAAACGTATAAAATAACTGCGAAGTGGACACCGTAGCTACCACATTAATAGTAATAGTTAAAACAGGAGAAGCTTGTGGCTAAGTAATAACAGCCGCACGTGTCGATCGATCTGGTTAAGCTACGCTGGCCGCGGTTGGTCCTTGGATGGGTGACCATCTTCACATACCAAGATCCCTCCGTGCCTCGGAAAGCAGGTTAAGCAGTTGGTCCCGGCTGTCAATAGTGGATCTTTGACAGTCGTTACGGGTAGTCAGTAGCCCGAAAGTCTGACAACCAGTCTTACCAAGGGGTATCGTATTACCCAGTAACTGAGTTGTGGAGGTAAGATAGGCAGTCGCTCCATGTAAAATACTGGTATTCAGCTGCATCTGGTTAGACTGGAAGCCGACCCCAATATAGTTGGGAAAAGGCTAGACAGATGATGATAGCAGTAGTTAAACATTGTGGAAGTACACACTCGTACACGTGTAGCAAAAGGATGATACATATTTTCAATAGGGATAAAAGATTTTTAATGTTTCGCAAATGTCAGTTTCAGAGAAAAAAGAAATGGTTTTTAACGCTGTATAAAACTGAACACCAAAACTACAATTCAAGGAAGTCTGCCTCAAAAAACCTACTGAATTGCATTTGACATAAGATTTATAGCTGTTTACAAAATGTTCTAAAGAAAGGGAACGATTGTATAGAAAAGTAACGTCGTATCTTGTATTTTAATCTCAGTTCATTTCCTAGTTCGGATTGAGCGGGAATTCAGGAAACTACAAGTCACTGTGGATTTATTAGTTACCTACATTGGTTTCTTAAAACTAAACAATAAAAGAGGTACCCTAAATACGTTTATTTTTGGCAAGAATCTGTACATAAATAAAATTGAAGTGTCTGGTTTTAAAGTCAGAATAACAGCTTTTTACTAAATACCTACATCTAAGCAAGTATATGATTTTTTTATTAAATTTTTGTCTCGTCTATTTATTTTGGCTAATCTCCGAAACGGCTGTACCGATTTTGACAGAACTTTCACTGACACTAGCTACTTTTATTTTAGGAATAGAATTAGGGTTCCGCGCAAAAAAATAAAACCCTTCCGACATTTAGGCGAACGAAGATGCGGGCACTGCAAGTTTTTAAATAAAATTGTTCTTAATTTAACTAAAAACTAGACGTTTTTAGTTCAATTAAGAACAATTTTATTCAATAGACTCAAAATCAACAAAACAGACTCTTATCTCAAAGCTGGACATGAAGAGATGTGTTAGACTTAAAGGTATAACAATCTAATTACACAAAGGGAAAGATGATTGACACACTAAAACCCACACGAAGTTACTATTCTCAGAAATTTGTCATATACCTTTTGTAGCTTTTGTATTAAGACGACAGGTAGGTATGCCCATGGGAATATGAAGAAATGCCAAATCTTAAATGCCAGTTAATGTTCATTTAGTCTAAACATGATGCAGCTATGGTAGAATGGTGAACTAAAGATGGTTATGACGATTTGATCATTTGTAAGGTAATGGTATTTCCATGTTGTGCCAGTAATATACGAGTAATAATAAAGGAACCTAAAGGTAAATGTAACCAAACAAGTGAGGTCTCACATAAGACTAATTTAGGAGTAAAGAGCTGGCATGTCGATTTTTTTGGAAGTTATGCGACTATTCACACCAGTTTAAACACCCATTAACCTTTTGACCGCCACAGTCATGTATAGATGACAAACCAAAATGTGCCCAGCACGCCACGGTTCGACTACATGACAGACTTTGACGCCGAGTTTTTGATTTTTGACGTGTGGTGGTCATAAGGTTAAAGTTATTTGGCACAATCAGGGCGGGTGAAACCCGTGCGGGATGTGGGACGAAATAGTCCCGCATCCCGCACGGGTTTCCGCCGAGTTTGACCAGAGTTTAACCAATGGTGTTTAAAAGTATACAGGGTGGGCAAAAAATCGTGGATCAAACGAAACAGGGCGATAGTTGGGGTTATTTGCAGTAAAAAATATCTTTGTGGCAGAGCCCTAACTTAATCTCCTTAAAAGTTACGACAACTTGAGTGTTTACAGTAAGGTTCTAAAGTTACAAATAATTTTTCGTGAGACTTAAAAGATATTGAAAATAGTGCCAATACTGATAAATCATGCTACCCACTGTCATGAAAGCACTGTTGTAGTGATGATACTTTTTTATTTTGTGTTTTTTTTTTATTTAAAAAATATAAAAACATTTAATTTTTTTTTTACTGTAGTAAAAAAATATTTTTATATTATAATAAGCCCAATTACTATCGCCCTGTTTCGTTTGATCCACGATTTTTTACCCACCATGTATACATAAACGTTGAGGGTAAAAAAATATTGTTATTAAAATCTTACAGTTCAGCTCAAGCCTGACAACTTTCTCTTGCGGTGGTACCAGGTTCGTATTGGATGCTCTGCACTTGAAGGTGGTGTTTAGGTCTTCTCTCTTCAAATGCTGCAACTCCAAGCGGTTGACGATCACGTGGGTGTCCGTCTTGACACCGATGTACTGGGAGGCTGGTGTCCCATCTATCCACCAGGATACTGTCGGTTCAGGACGACCTGGTAAACGAAACTAGAGCTAAATACATTTATCGAGAAAGCTAGAAAAAGAAGGAGCTTGATGACCCACATAACAAATCTTTATAACTATTCCGATCACGTATAAAAAGGCCTTTTTACCGGAAAAAACCAATTGTGTAACAAATTATTTTGGCGAGTCAACGTGTTTTAACGTCAGTTTGTTATTTCAATGACACGTTTCATAGAAATCATAGTGAATATTGTGCTCGTGATTTTCAAATAGGTGAACAAAAACGACATGTTTTGTAAAACACGATTTCTTTCTTTTGTAATGTAGTACAAAAGGTACATTTATAAAGTTTAAAATTAAAATAAAAAGTAATTTTTAAACTGGTTAACTTTTTTACCGTCTGGACAAAACAGGGTAAGTATAAATGGAACAGGCCAACAAGGTGGTCCGACGACCTTGTGAAGGCCGCAGGAACCCGTTGGATGCGAGAAGCGCAGAACCGGTCGAAGTGGAGGTGCTTAGGGGAGGCCTATGTCCAGCAGTGGACGTCTTTCGGCTGAAATGATGATGATGATAAAAGGAACGGAGTAGAAGAAAATAAAATTATATCTCTTATTTTTTTTCCATGCAATCCTTTGATTGAAGCCGGCCGATGGATGGGAATCAAAGGATTGAATGTCGCTACGAACTCGTTGATAATTTTCACCTTTAAGTTGATTTTTTTAATATATTTGTCGATTTATTTAGATTTGGATTTCTGGCTTCTACTACGTTCACCTTTTATGCCCTGTTTTTTCCGGGCGGTAAAAATCCGATGATCATGCAATGTTGGATTCAATTAAGGGGCTTACAGGACCTAAACACAAAAAACGCAAGTTTTAGAAACATTAAAAGTAGGATCGACTACAGTAAAAAAAACAGAAAAATATATGATACTCTTCAGGATATATGCTAGATAGATAGTGTGTCAAAAACATAATACAACTAATTTGATACGATAGAAAAAAAATCATGAAGATACCTCTAAAAACTTTCTTTTTACAGTAAAAACCATACTAATATACATACAATCATTCTGATTTTTGTCATATTATTCTACAAGTAACATACTAAAACACTAGTGTTTTTATTTTTTAGTCCAAAAAATAGATTTTTTGTAAGTAATTTAAATAATTGCTTCATATTTTGCAATAAATTACCAGCGTTGTGTCATCGCGCTTCTCTTTCTTTTCTATGCAGTCCGACAGTGACCGCGCTTTAGGTCATGTAAGCCCCTTAAATAAATCCGTACAAAATTTTCAGTACGTTTCACCAAGATAATAACGTTTCACAAAGATAATAACGTGTTTTATTGTTTATATCACAAAACAAAATCGATTTAGAATAGAAACCTGCCGGATATTACGAAAGTTTGAAATAACAAAGTATTGCTGGCTTATCTTTCATAGGAAATCCGCCTCGTTGTTAGATTACAAAATAAAACACAAAACAAACATTATTGTAGGTTGAAAAAAAACGAATTTCAAAGTAAATAATCTATTCTATGGTATGCTACTACTTTTACACTTGGTGACGGGAGTTGTTTGATTTACGAAAGACACATCATTGAGACACTTCATAACCAGTTTACAAAAATACCTTCATTCGTTTGAAATAATTTAAAAGCATAAAGCAACAGGTTACAAAATTGCTCATTTTTCCGTCACATAATTAAGTATGAGCGTGATAACAGGGTCAAAGCCTAAACTCCCCCTGTCCGGCCCGCTGCATCATCACAATTGGTGGGCGCACGGCTGAAGATAATCCGCTGCGAGCACTGGCTCGAAGCCAGGCGGCCATACTGCGGACTTTTCAATGAACCCATTCGAATGGAATATCTCTTCCAATGTTTCCATAAAAGAAATCAAGCAATAGAAAAAAATTGAGCTCCCCCACTGTTCAATATTTTTGCGACGCTTTAAGTTAAGCGGCGAAGTGAATTAACTTGCTTTTTTAATCCGAGATTCGAAATTCTAGAGTTGATTCCTTTAAATTATTTGTGCGTAGGTGATTGCTTTCAGATACTGACACGCGAAGTTAACTGTTAAGTTAATAGTAACATAATATGTGAAAAAAAAAAAATTGCACAACTCCTACGCGTCTAATTGCAACCGGAAAACCACTAAGGTCGTACGTTAAGGCAGAAGTACCTCGAATCGTAGAGCACTTATCCATTTATTTTTTTCCGTGAGGTGACATTTGAAAGAGCATTCAAGATGTTAACAAATATATTTCTATGTACGGATATATGTTGCGATATTAAACTTTTGTGCGGTGAACCGAGGTTTGTACAATGTCAATACGTGGTTCATAACACTGTTCAGTTTAGCGTGTAGCGTAGGTACTGTATAAAAATGAGCAGTACACGTTCTATGGCTGAATATGGAATGTTTTCTAGAATCAGCTTCCAGCCTAGTATGCAAAGCACAACCCCTCGAACATTGGCCACAAAAACTGAATTATACTTCAAGACTTTTGATAAAAATTAGGTACATATTCAGCCAGATTCTGGTTAAACTAAAAGCTCGCGTCATCTTCAACTTACGTAATAAAGGTACCTACACTACATTAAGTGAGAAATCCAAAGTCTACTTACCACCTCGAACTTCGCACACCAGCACCAAAGCTGCACCTTCCTCCAAAGGCCCCACCACGCCTGACACATCCGCGCCAGACTTGTCATACATCAACATCTGATGAGGAGGTACTACGACAAAAACCCACACAAATATATTAAGATTCTATACTAAAACCCTATCTCACAATCTTCATCATTATATCAATATGGGAATGAAAACTGAGGGCGTGATCGTTCACGATATTACGCGAGCGCTAGATTTGATTATTATTTGACGCCATTAATGAACACCCTCCGTCCTCAATGGTAATTGGATATTTTATGATGTTATGAATATGCCTGATTATGTAAGTAAGAGAGTTCTTTGTGTGAACAGTCCCTTTGCTAACAAAAGGCTCCTTGCAAATTACCTCTCGGCGCGAGCAGACTAATGGATTTCAATGGAGTTGCATATATGCGATGTAGGCTTACTTTTAAATGCTTTGTTCCGCGCAAAAGAAATTTACTTCCCTCATCTCCTTTGCCTACGTCTTTCGTCGCCTTGAATAGGGTAATTTCTTTGAAAAGTTCAACGGTAGTTTGCTCGGCATTTTATAGGCCATGTTTATGTTTATATTTTTATGCTCTTCGCCCGGTAATATTTCTTAAGAATACGGTTACGCTGCAATCGAATAAGCCTATTAGAGTAATTATAGAGGAAAAGCCGCAATACTCGGCAAGGTTATTATATTAATAGTGAATATATATTGATGTGGGAGCCATATGAAATGCCAATAATTCACATCGATACGGATTGTGGAAGTGGTAAATAACGTTGTGAAAACACGGCACTGCGCAATATTAATTATAACAGCATTCACCAAAGAATGAATACAAAGTGCTCGTAACTCATTTTATAATTTAGTGAACCATTTTCCGTCTAAAATTTTAATAAGCAAATAAAGGGGATCAGCACGGCAGGCTGATAACGTTCAGACAATTTGGTCTATTCAAATCTAATTTCCTTTTAAATTTAACCTGTCTCTTGCAGATTTTATCTGTGTCATCGTCGGAGGGCATAATTTTTATCAGCAAGGCAGCTGAGCAACCTCGCCGATCCCGAGTCGACAGTTGATAATTAAAATGTCTACGCGATGTCATCACTCGGCGACCGCGCGGCTCCCACGATTCATCGTAATGACTAAATTGATTCCCAGTTGTCGCCTCATAAAATTTTCATTTTAAACTTGGTTGATTTTTATTTCAACGAGATTGTCTGCGTCACTTAATTGCTCAAATCATAATAGCCTTTTATAAACTTACTGTTCTATGAACAAATTCATGCTTAATGCTTGAAATAATAGCAAAAGCAACTAAAGGTTTACCCAGAATTAATAGCCGAAGGGAATGATGGTTTTGTGTGTACCTACGATAAAAAAACACAAGTCTGGTCTAGACTGTTTAATTTTGCTTTTCAAAACTTGTACCTGAAATTAGACAGTTACTTTGATCTAGTATTTTTCTTTAGCGGTAATTCTATTTGCTCGGTTTCATTAAGCTTTGTTTACTTAACTTGGTTCTTTTTATCTGCACGTGTCTCAGATGTTATCAACTAACTTACCTATTACTGTGAGTCTGATTTGGAAGTTTCTTGTTGGTGAGTTTTTGAAGTCGACCCTACATCTGTAGACGCCTTCGTCGTCTAGTTGTACTGAGCTAAGTGTGAGAGCTGCCGGTCGGGCGACTGTTGCGAAGTATGCTCGGGGTCCGAACGCGCCCGGGTCCGACCATTGAAGCGCCTTGTTGAACGACCGGCCACGGACGTCAAAACTGAAACAAAAAACATTTATAATTTTGGAAGGTACACCTTGTTAAGTTAACTCTTTACTTTGGCTTCCTAATAAAAATAGATTTCCATTTCATAGGAGAGGTAGTCCTGATAAATCAGTGATAAGTACCTATACCTTATTAGACCCAATCAGACATAAAAAGTGTCGTACAAAAACCTGCTAAAATCAACTCTAATACAATCACGTTCCCCGCCGAATCTAATGAAAAAGCTTAAATTGCCACATGGTCCGCGCTGAATTTATTTTCCTTAAAAAAAAAACTGTCAAATTCTCTAAAAGAACGTCCCAACACGGTGAAGTTTTTCAATTTCCGGACAGGCTACATTTTCTCAATCTACCGACCCCCATCCTAATTTATAAAGCAAGAAGCTTTGAGAGAGATGATTTGATCGCACACCCTGGTGTTCTCAGGTAAATTTAACAATTTGAGCACGCACTTTATGACGGTATCTCTGCCAAGTATTCCTTTCGCCCGGTTGCTGATATAAAATAGCAATTATAAGCAATTTGTGAGGATATAATGGGAATTTTATCTACACAACCGTTTTAGTTGCGTAAACAGATGTTTGTTACTGTTGAGAATTTATTACGAACGTTATTCCTGTTTTGCGTAAGGATACCTAAGCAAAATGAATCCTCACTTAGTAGTAGGTTTAAAACCTAAGTGTCTGTACGTGCATAACTTTCGATTGACTGCACCAAATTGGATAATTATTTTTTTGTTGTGTTCGGTATTGCCAGGAAAAGGTCTCGGAAGTCTCGGCCAGGAGAAAATTTCGGATTCTAAAAAAAATTGCTGGGGCGGGCTGCTAGTTGATACTAAAATTCACCGCGTTTTTTAAATATTTGTATCATTACAAACGCGCATTTGTATCGCTACAAGCGCAAATGAACTGCTATATGGAATGAAAAACGCGCTGTGCATAGGCTTTTAACAGGTCTTTGAGTTCTTGTTTGAGTTTTCTGAAACAGGATATCGATAAACTCATTGATACTTGTCGTATCGTGATAATCCATAATAATCCATATTATCCATAGTAATATTATAAATTCAAAAGTACCTTACGTACGTACAATGTTACCTTTTCACGCCTTAACCACTAAACGGATTTCAATACAATTAGGAAAGGGTATAGATGACCTCCTTGGGACGGACTAATTTTTGTCCCGGTAACACGTTCCCATAAGATAATTTTCGAAATCCAAGCGGCCTAAGTCGCGGGCAGAAGCAGGTCTATAATAACTCATTCCGATTGTTCCCTACAAAACACAATAAAAAATACCCTACACGAAAAAAAACATAAACCAAAGCCAAGTCCAAGTAAAGCTACGTGTATCCAAATCAGGTTACGTATGAGTGACAAGAGCTAGCTCACAGTCTAAGGACGTTGATGGAAAGTCCTCGGACCTCCATCGTCAAGTGTGATTTCCTTAACGAGCGCCATGACATCTTAAGTGTGTTTCGTTGTACGTTGTATTGTAGGTATGTTCCTAACGTTAATTGGATTGGTCGTGCTCGGCTTCCGCTCATCCGTTTAAGGTAGCGAATGGTTCATTAGGCCCAACTTTATGCTAATAATTAAATACGTATTCACAAAGTTTTTATAAGGCCCAGCCCAACTGGAATTACGGCGACGCGCCTGTCTGTTTCTCAAGTTGGGTTGGCTTTTATTAGCTTGGTTGTTAATAACAAGTTAAGAGGAGTGATATGTTGAACTTTTGACGTTTTGCATTGTAATAAGTGTTAGATTGTGCGATGTCAGTGAAGTGTTATTTTTGAGTCGTAAAAATTACGAAAATTATTTCGAAATTTTTACGATTCTAAAATAACATGACATGCAGTATTAACTGCAAAAATAGGCTAAAGGTTCGTAAATGGTTAGATATAAAACACCTATCAATCTGCGACTATGAATTTTCTTGGAGCTTAGCTCCTATAGGGAGTGAAATCTCAAATTAATTGCTAACCAAACTTTGGCTTCCAACTTAATTTGTCTGTATATTTAAAATTCAACTGTGATTTTTTGACAGTTGTATGAATGGCAGTTGTATGAATGGGACACGACAAATTAAAGAAAGGTGTCAATTTGCATACCAATTCATTGCCCTGTCTGTACCTACTACCGCCGTAACATTTCTGCCAATCCCTTACATTTCAGTTTAAATTTAACTAAAGCTTGTTCTAGGAAGTCAAAATTTGGAAGTAATTATTAGTTTAACCTCAATAAGCAATCGCTTGTTCAATATCGATAGTGTGAGCGAGTGAGGTTAGTCGAAAATCGAGCTTAGAGGCGTGCAATTAGGACAGCCTTTGTCCAGAGCCCTTTGAATTGAACCGCTATAGATGGTGATGATGATTAATACATACATGTCATCGGTGTGATGTGGACATGTATGATCAAATGTTTTTTAATAACTGTTGTATTCGAGCTGTTTTGCACTTATATATACATCAGGTATGTTAAAATAACTAGTACATTGTGTGTGTAATAAACTCCTGGAAGCATTATTTACACGCCATTTATAGGTAGGTACACAAAATAACTATTCGTGTGTAGTACGCAAATATAATACTCTTTTTTCTATTCAATACAATGTTTATTTGATGACGTGTCGTGTCGAGCTCTAACCCGAGGGCCACGAAATGCGACGCTCCAAGCAAATTCTCAAAAACAAATGTATTAACTATTATCTACAAGGCCACGAAGTAGCGCTGCAAGCAGCAGCGGAATTTGCTACGAGCGAATTTGCACGAGCGTTGGATGATCCGACGCGCGTTTTTTATGAGCATCGAAAACAATTGTATGAGAAAATTTGACAGCGACATTTTCACTTGTAACGTCGACGCGTGCTCATTCTGTACTCACAGAACATGTAACCTTTTTCTGTACTGAACTGATTCATCCCCCCACCGACGTACACGCTACAAGTGAATACTTGAAGTTCGTGGCCTTGCTTTTGACGCTTAGAAATGACGCTTGTAGCGAATTGACGCTTCAAGCGTGGCGTTATTTTCGTGGCCGAGGCATAATCGTACTAATGGATCAAAATCAATCTGCATAGCCTTTTCCCAACTAAGTTGGGGTCGGCTTCCAGTCTAACCAAATGCAGCTAAATACCAGTATTTTACTTGGAATGACGGCTTATCTGGCCTCCACATCCCAGTTTCTGGGTAATACGATACCCCTAGACATGACTGGTTGTCAGACTTTCGGGCTTCTGGCGTCCCGTCACGACTATCAAAGATCTACGAATGACAGCTGGGACCAACGGCTTAAAGTGCTTTCCGAGACACGGAGGGGTCTTGGTATGTAAAGATGGTGACCCATCCACGGACCAAACGTGGCAAGCGTAGCTTAACCTGACCAACCGACCCATAGGGGTGTTATTACTTAGCTACAACTAATATGAATGGGTAAAAGTATTTTTTTTTTAGTCTAGGCCCAGCGTGAAGAGCCATAAATGTATCAAGCAGTAGTCTCAAAATATGAAGACACAGTACCTCTTTATATTTAGTGTTTTCCTTAACTTACTGAGTTTAATAATTATCAGAAAACTTGTAAAACTAATAGAGCATGCGGCCGCTCATTGTATATTTTTTAGTGTTGAATGTATTTTTTTGTTATGTATTTTCTAGTGTACAATAAAATTATCTATATTTAAGTAAAGCAATATTTTCTCTCGCAGTTCAGTTTAATAGTGTCAATTGAAATGAAAAACTCGTTTAATGAAATAAAGCAACATATCGTTCAATTTGCGGAAAAGTAAGCATCATTCATTTAAATAAAAGCATTCATCATGTTCCAAGAACATTGCACACAATGCTCAATTTTTCAGCGATTCATTAATTAAGTACCTGTAGTAATCATTTATACCGATTGCATTATTTGCACTGGATATTGTAATAGGTAATTATGTTTGTTTATCACTATTAAAATGGTTTGGATTCATCTGAATTTTCATTCTTCATTATTTAAACAATATGATTGCAGTATTGACAGGCTGGTGGAGTAAGGCAGTGACCGAGTGGCGTCCATGGACTGGGCACGGACAAGGCGGCGGGATGGGCACGATATTATTAGCATCGCGGCTAGGATGAGGCTGGCACAGGAGCGTGACTGCGTGAGAGTCGTTCCACACGGTGCGGTGCCGCTGCAGTTTCCTACATATAAAAATGTATGGTATGCCTCACAGCGCGCACTGGTGCGCTCCGGCGCTGTTGGGACCGCACGCACATCGGACTTGAGACGAGGCGGGGAAGGAGCAGTGCGGCGCCAGAGCGGCACGGCTCAGTTTTTTGTGTGGCAGAGGGAAGATCGCATGCTTGTTAATTTAGTACAGACTGTCGTAGAGATGGGCAAGCCAACACTCTTTTTTCAGCTTTCACGAGGTTGCCGTCATGTGTGAAGCTAAGATCGACCATCATTGCGCGGCGCACTAATTGATCTATCACCACTATATCTGGTTTATTGGCGGCAATAGTCCAGCTAGGACTATTGTCAATGATAGACCGATGGCAGTCGTGACATGGTCATTTTTGAGAACTGGGTCGGGCACATGTAATACGGTACCTCAGAATCCACAAGTTTATATTTCAAAGCGAATGATTACAAAAACAGTTTGCGCAACGATGTATCATCATCATCATCATCATTTCAGCCGAAAGACGTCCACTGCTGGACATAGGCCTCCCCGAACGTCGATGTATGCCACCCTGTAAATCTTTATAGTAACTTTTAAATACCTTAGATTCCCCAAGTTGTAAGATAAATTACAGAATATATTTTCAACTGAAGCTGGCGTTTCAGTTTAATCAGCTAAAAGTTAAAATTTCGATTCCTTCCAGAATGTTTCCGGGATAATAAGTTATGCATGGGCTTTTAAGGGGATTACAGGACCTAAACGCAAAAAACGCAAGTTTTAGAAGCAATAAAAGTATACGATCGACTACAGTAAATCATAAAAATTTAATGATATTCTTCAGGATATACATATGCTAGGTAGACAGTCTGTTGAAAACATAATAGAACTAATTTGATACGATAGAAAAAAGTCATGAAGATACCTCTAAAAACTTTCTTTTTACAATAATAATAATATAATAATAATAATATATTTATTCCGAAATTATAAGGCATGAAACATGTACAGTTTTGCTTAAATAAAAATTATAGGAGTTACGTGCCTGAACTAGGTAGTCCTGTGTTTCAGGCGAGAAGAGCTAAAATAGTTTTTTTAAATTAATAAATAATCTAAAGTTGACAATAGGCAAATAATTATAATATATTGAGTAACACTTAGTTTCTAAACTTAATACTGTTGACTGCCCCGTGGTCTCGTGGTCGCAAGCGCGACTGCTGAGCGTGGGGTCCCGGGTTCGATTCCCGGGTCGGGCAAAGTGTTATTGAGTTTTTCCATTAGGAATTTCTTAGTAGCAGCCCGGAGTTTGGAAGTTGGCGGTGTGATACCCCCGTGCCTCGGAAAGCACGTTAAGCCGTTGGTCCTGCGCCTGATCTCTCTCCGGTCGTGTCGGATTGCCGTCCCATCGGACAATGAGAGTGAGGGAAGAGGGAGTGCACCTGTGTCTGCGCGCACACTTGTGCACTATAATATCTCCCGCGCCGAAGGCTAGTCTCCGTTGAGATTGGCCGCCGTGGCCGAAATACGGTCTGGAGGACTTTATTTTATTTATTTAAACTTAATAAATATTTAACATAGGTAGGTGAAATTTGTATATCTATATTTACTTTAATACAGTTAGTAAATTTTCTGTTTCTTCATAAGACATACTTTGGAGAGCATCCTTGAGGACTCTCTTACAATTTTCATAGTTTACAGAATAAATGTTTGCTTTCGAGTTTAGTCTATTATATAGGAGAGGTCCAAGGTACAGGCAAAATTTGGATATAAAAGCATGTTTTGTTTAAATTTGTGGACAAACTATATCTTTACGTCTTTTATTGGTATATCTAGGGCTGTAGGGTAGAGCTTTGTGTTGTTTTAATACAATGCCTGATTTTGTTTCGAGTTAAACGTTACACTTTTAATAAAATTCCAGATTTTTTTACTATTTGTACCAGCATTTTCTAGTGCAGTTTTATCGTAGTTGCTTTTTACTTTTTTTAGAAGATCATTACAAAAGTTACGATATCGTTTATACGACAGTTGCAAAATTAAATTATCTGGATTGGATTTAGCTATGCAGTTTATCTCTATTTTTCATACAGCGAATGAGTCCTGTCGTGATCCATGGTTTTATATTGTAGTCTTTGTTTTTTAGCCGAGATATGACAGTATTCTTCTAAATTGCATATTGTATGTTTGATTAAGTATAACATACAAAACTGCGGATCAGCAGAATCGTAGACTGGGTCAAATTCGATATTACGTAAGTCTTCTTCAAGTTTGTTTACATTTAAACGCGAAGTTGTGCGGGTGACTACTTTTGGTAATTTACGATTTAAAATAAGTAGGTTAGCATTGTGATCGGTTATTGTTGAATTAGTTACAAGGGCAAGTGCGGGGAACGACTTGAGTATTATATGGTCCAAACAGGAGCCACTTTGATGTGTAGTAATAATAAAAACCATACTATTAAGTATACATACAATCATTCTGATTTTTTGTCAGATTATTCTACAAGCAACATACTAAAGCACTAGTGTTTTCCAAACAATAGATTTTTTGTAAATTCAGTCAACAACAAAGTCCAAACAATAGATTTTTTGTAAATTGATAATTGCTTCATATTTTGCAATAGATTACCAGTGTTGTCATCGCGCTTCTCTTTCTTTTCTATGCAGTCCGACAGTGACCGCGCTTTAGGTCATGTAAGCCCCTTAAGTTAATTCGCTACCCTATCAACTATGACGAAGCTGTCCTTGGCGTCCTTGACGTTATTCCCGTACAGTCACGAGCAAAAGTATGTATACACTTGGCTTTATTCAAAGTCGATTTTCTCCTTTATTTTTGAATGAAATTTTATAATAATAGGAACATGTATTTTCGAACCCATAGGTATATGTAAAGTGTCGTATTTCAACGTTGCATTCGTTATTTCGTGAATAAATCGCAACTTAAAGTTGCCAAGTGTTGACATATTGGTGCTCGTGACTGTACATATGTTTATTTCATATCTTCTCATTATTTAGCTGGAAGGTTTATGTATTACTATCTACTGTTATATAAAAACTTAAGAACGCTTATTTTCAGGTTTCAGCTGTTATTATTGTCTCTTTTCATACCTAAGCATCATTCATTACGCTCTTAGGGTTTACTCATATACCAATACTCAGACACTCTGTCCGGTTGCTCGTGCGGCAGGGATGAATAATGTTTTAATTAATTAATTAATATTACTAACCCTTAGTTGATAAGTTATTGTTGTACTAACCATTGGACCTATGTTGTCGAATTAAATAAATAAATTATTATTATTATTATATTATGGAGATGGTATTCAACAAAATGTATGACCGTGTTCCTGAACCTTTTTGTAAAGTTTGACTTGGCTAAATGTGAGTTATTCCGTTCTCTAAATGTCTACTAATATATTTTTTTGGTCGATAATAGATTTATGTTTTACGTCTGTTACTGCCACTTACTGTTTACAACTGGTAAAATATTGGCATCCTTACCCTAATTAGGAATTTTGTAGTCTAGGTAATGTATCTTCACTGGACTTACATATGCAATATTTCAACCTGTCTGGGAACAAAATCTGAAGGGAATTCGCGTATTTTTAAGAACATTCGCGTGCTAATTTCAGTGTCAATCTGTAAAAAATATCTCTTAATTTTCCTACATTTGTGACAATGTTTTGACATTGATCGTCGCTGAGATGAGATTACAAAAAGATTTTGAACGTTTTTAATTAGAGGAGTTAACACACACTACCGGTAGCAATGGCTTTAATTTTGACAGTTCAACAACATTAATTGCGTTATTTACGTTGTACAGTCAACAGCAAAAGTAGATGATCAAAATCAGAAATTCAATACTAATGAACGGAGTTCGCGTCAGAACTGTGTGGCTCGAAGTGATTCAAAAGTATGTGATTGTAAATTATACCAAACATTTAATACTAGTACAGCTGCCATAAATTCGTGATCAGTTTTGACTCCTATTGAATTTCTGATTTTGATCATCTACTTTTGCTGCTGACTGTACGAACATGCAATGGATTAGAAATATCCTTCAAAATGATTCAGATCGTGTTACGCTATTAGGTGAGCTAAAACTTCAAACTATCGTTAAAACCGCACTTACCTATAAATAGGTTTCCCCCCGCTCTTCCTGAACCACAGCACCATATAGACCCTGTCTTCATTAGTGTCGGGCGTGACGTCACACGGCAGCGACGCCGTGCGGCCCAGCACCGCGTCCACATCCACCGTCGACACTGCAACAATGGACACGTGCCGTTAGTGCAACAATAACAGTATCTAGTTGCAAGGACCGGCTTATCAAGATGGCGTGTATGTATCTGTGTTTGATGGAGATATCCTGTTGTATCAAATAATATAGATATACTTAGATAGTACAGTGTTTGTAAAAAAAATGGGTTTAAATATTCAATTTATAAAAAAAAAATGGCTTCTAAAGGTACGTTTTCTGATACATTTTACATTTTCATCATATACTTTTGGACCATAATTATGTAGGTATACCTACTTGCTTAATGTATTGTGCCGTGATACCTTCCATGCGATGCAAATATTATAAATCGATATCATTTCACAGAAAGGGTAATAATTAATGATGTAGAATTCAGAAAATCCTAATATTTATTCACCGTCCTTTATATGAAGAGTTATTGGTGTCAGCCGCCTGCGGCCCTTATGGATTTCTTTGCAGTTAAATTCGCACCCTTAATCTTTAGTCACCTTTAACGTCAACAGAGGGAGTAACAGTACCTCCAATTTCATTAACTTCGTTAATTTTGAGATATTTTGCTTTCATTTAATTATCTTGGGGGTACAGTAACTGTATTGTTATTAAATTCATTAGTTATGGTTATAATATTACAAGCTGTTGCTCGCGACCTAGCTGTTGTCTGTGATCTAAGATGAAAAGTATTCTATGTCCTTTTCCAGTTCATGGTTTTCCGTCCAGCCGTCTTAGCGTAAAAGTGTAACAAACAAACAAACTTACTTTCGCATTTTTAATATATATTTATTTATAATATGAAATATACAGTATGAGTCTTCATAATGTGCACATAACGAAATGAGGGAAACATAGCTTAATTTTATCGACGGAAAAATATTTGAAAAAATAAAAAAATATTTAAAAGGATCTTTACCTGCTAAAGTATGGTGATTGCAAGGCCTTTCTTTAACAGTTGATAGGAAATGTTGTGATTGATTTATAAACATGGTATTTTTATGTTTATAAATCTGATACAATGGAGAATAATTTAAAGTAATCAAAAAGGGTAGGTAATCGGGCTTTTATTGAGTAATTTTACAATTATTGTAAAAATTGATGAAAAAATATCAGATTTTTGTTAAAAAAAAATATATAATTCCCAATTGGGGGGCGATTGTTTACACAGGGGTCACAGCAGCGAAAAAGAATTTAAATAAAAAAAATTAGTTAAAAAAAAACTGAAAAGCTAAAAACAAGGCCATTTTAAATTAAATAAAAGTTGGAAGCAGGCGGGACCCATACCATTTTTTTATTATATTTTCAAACTCAAATGGGTCCCGCCTGCTTCCAACTTTTATTTAATTAAAAATGTCCTTGTTTTTAGCTTTTCAGTTTTTTTTAAACTAATTTTTTTTACCGCTGTCGGGTTTTTTAGTTTTTTTAATTACTTGTTTTTTATTTCCAGCTTTTTAGTTTACAAATTTGAAAGATTTCGCACACGATTTACTTATGTATTAATTAATAGCGGACCCGTAAAGTCACTCAACAGGGAACAAGAAATAATTATTTTATTTAACGTGTTTTTTACGATTTGTCACTTCGAATTACTTTTAACCATATAAGTTGTGTATATTTTTGTAATCACCTTTTAAAACCCTTAATTTTGATATTTCACTCGATGGTATTAGAAGAAAAAAAAAAAATCGAACTCCACAATATGGCACCCTAAATCCGCCATTTTACTTTGTTTTTGATTTTAATGTAGCCAGTGACACTCGCGCTACCAAGACAAATCTAAAGACGTATAATTTATTCAAATCCGTTCATTCGTTTAGAAGTTACGAGGGAACAAAGAATCGGACATACATACATACATACATACATACATACAGGTCAAACACATAACCCTCCTTTTGGGCTTCTAAAAATGCTACAATTTTTTTTTTTTAGATTTTTTCCGTCGATAAAATTAAGCTTAGTTTCCCTCATTTCGATATGTGCACATTATGAAGACTCACACTGTATAGTTAGAATTATGCTGCTCTGGAATTAATGTGCAATAAAGTTAAAATAAAGGAAAGGCATTTTACTAAAATATTGAGAAAGTAATAACGTTTTTTAACACGCTTTTATTAGGTCGACCTGTATGTAACTAACTATGTAATGGACTCTAAGGTAACTAATTTAACCATCTTCCAAGGGTCGTAGCGTAATGAAAATTGGCAGCTGTATGTAGTTCTGATGACAATACAATAATATGGTACTGTCGAACTGATCTGATGATGGAGCCGGAAGATAATATGATGTATGTAACTAACTATGTAATGGACTCTAAGGTAACTAATTTAACCATCTTCCAAGGGTCGTAGCGTAATGAAAATTGGCAGCTGTATGTAGTTCTGATGACAATACAATAATATGCTACTGTCGAATTGATCTGATGATGGAGCCGGAAGATATGAACTGGAACTTCATGATGGAAAATCGTATTATAGCTGTTTTGGATTTCTTAGAAAAGTCTTGTAATGAACTTTGACCACGATTAGGTTTCAAGGTCTGATGATGAAGCCGCATGGCATTCCATGATAGAATATCGTATCATAGTCGTGTTTGCACTTGTGAGAAAGGCCACGTAATGGACTTTGAACACGATGAGGTTTCTTTTTTGTTTTTACGTGCATTTATAAAAGCGTGTTTTTCTAATGTTTTTTAAACGATTAATTTATATTTATTTTATCTGTAAAAGCAACTTAAATGATTGAACAGAAATCAAGCAACGAAAAACTAAAAGTAGAATTTTAATAAACAGTGTCATTTTGGAAATGATATTAGAACGAAGCCCTATGGAAGAGAAACATTAAAGGGCAGTGTAGTATTTTTATTTAAGTACCAACAGCTTAAATATTCCTTCATTGTGATTTCATCCAGTTCATTTTACGAATTACAAAGGGATGACAGCGGCTAGGACAGCCCATTTGCATTTAGAAATAATCCAAAAAGGGCGTTGAAATACAATTTATTACATCCTTGATAAAAAAAACTCTGAGCATAAGACACTTTCAACGGTTTATAATAAAATAAAATAAGGAAGCAAAAACTGAAGAAAGGAATCCCGGGTGTAATACATTTATTCATTACGAAAGTAATTTAATGAAAAGTCAGTTTGAGTGTGGACTCTGGACTGTCATATTTTTGTCGTGTTCCGTACAATTAGAGATTTAGAAGAGTGTGACACAGACTTTTTCTATTTTCGGAAAACAAATGCCTGTTCAGTTGAGTGAAACTTTAAGGCTAACTTAGACAAGCGCCATCAGAGTGACACGTATTTTTGCTAGGCAGTTACGCAAACTTTATAACTATCTGGACTTGTCCGTAAAGTGCTCGTGAAGCGTATTTAAGCTAAAAATAATTGCGTGTCATAATACAGTAGAAAGAGAAGCGAGATCACCTAGACGCGTCCCGCGAGGGCTGGTTCGAGGTGACGCGGGAAAAGAATTCCTGGAAGGTGAGGCGTTTGCCCAGCCGTGGGACAAAATAGACTAACAAAAAGTAGATATTATGTTTAACTGTACCGAACAGATATCGTTTTCCCATAGCATTAATACAGAGGTACTAGGGTACTAGATAGGTTGAGAGTAGCTCAAACATAACATAAAAACGGAATCGTATATTGCTTACTACATAACCAAAAATAAGCATTAATTTCCAAATTTTATTTTAAAAATATCTACTGAATGTACCTGCGTGTAAACCTGCGTTATAGTTCTTGTTAGCCTCTGCTATGATATTTTGTGTGATTGTAATTAATAACGCTACCATTACCAACCGTTATCAGGTTATTTTGGCTTCCATAATAGACATATCAAGGACCAAACATTCGCCCGACTGACTTCTCTATCTACTAGGTAGGTACATGTGAAGTAGGGTGTATCGAAATAAAGGGGTTTAACTGTTGGTTGGGCGACTGGACCAGTGCAGGGGTTGATTTTGAGGTTGATCTATGTAAGGGCCTCGCTGGTTATAATTAGTGGTCGTAACTGCGACAGCTGAACGTTGGGTTCTGGGTTCAAACCACAATTTCCCGAGTAAAGTGTGATTTTTCCTTATTTTTTTTTTTTAACACCAAAAGGCTTGTACTATAACATGAGACGAACACATCTGGCGAAATATTGTACCTATCTCTCACCTCTGCTTACCACTTCGGGGTACACAAGTATGACGTATTATTATGTAAGTACATTGGCGAGGCATCTCGAAAATTAACAAAAAACAAAAGACGCACCACAATTTGTGACAAAGTAAGCCTTATGTATTCCGTTTTCTCATTGTAGCACGGGTCACTAAAAACGTTACCATGAGGTCGGAAGGACCGAGTGTTTTGGCCTTAACTGCCTCCTGCCACAAAATAAATAGGTACAGAAGGTTGGATTCATACAACAAGTGAACACAGGCACACATAGACGCGTATATTCGAAGATCTCAAACAAATGCCAATCGCGAGTGCACGTCATACAAACGCGCTATGATGCATAGATGGTGGTGGTGGTGTTTTTACTTGTGCATAAAGTTTAATAAATAAATAAATAAATAAATAAATAAAATAAATCAAACACTACAAAATATACAGAGGGCCTTATCGCTTTCTGCGATCTCTTCTAGGCAACTTTGGACTGTACAGTGCAGGCAACTGGACATAAAATGGGGCTGTCGGTCGTTTTGGTGCAAATAATAAGTAGCACTAAAACAAGATACAGCAACACAAAGATTAGAAGCTTTGCCTCTGTGGGGGGTTACTATGTGGAGCTATGTTCGTGCTAATTCGGAAACACAATGATAACTGAAGCGCATATAATATACCTTTTCTGGTTACCTGTACGTGAAGCGTGTCTATGTGTGCGTGCGTTTTCGCTTACTGTATGGAGGCGACCTTCTGTACCTATCTACTTTGTGCTACTGTTTAGGGCCAACATTTATCTCGACAAACTTAATTGGGGCTCCGTGTTTTTCCTTTTGTACATTTATACATGTCTACAAACTGTTAGGTGTACGAAATTTCTTTTGGCAATTTAGTTACGCGTAAACATACGTGTTGGGTTCGTGAATCAATCTAATAAGGGAAGACAAAACTCGATTGTTGGTTACAAAGGGCTTCTCTATCACATCACCGCTTGCGGAAATAGTATTGGGTAAGGAATTTCCTAGGAATGTACCTGTCAATTTGTGCATACGTGAATTCACATTTTGCAGGTATGTACCTAACTTCCCGAGTTGTTATTTGAGTGGTAATCTTCTAAACGAGTGACAATGTTGACAATTTTTTTTGACAATAATTCAATACAACTTGAACCTCGGATCACATTAGCCGCATACAGGATGACCCCTGGGCAAAAGATTTCACACAATAGATGCCTGAAGATGGATGGCGCCGTCGAGGTCGGTCCAGGAAACGGTGGCGAGATGACTTAGACGAGGTGGCGCGGGAAAAGAGATCCTGGAAGGACTTGGGAAAGCCTTTGACCAGAAGTGGGACAGTAAAGGCTAAAGATAAAACACTCCGGGAGTGGTGACAGAAGTGAAAACAAAACACAAACAGAATATGTTTCCATCACTCACTGACATATCGGATATACATTAAAACCGAGTACATCCCGAGGACAGCCGAACACATCCGAAGCGGGTATTTTTTCAATCGTCTTATAAACAAAACACGCGCGCTGTCGCTTACGGTAACAGTGGCGCGAGTTTGATGGTTTTTTCCCATATCAAAAAATTCCCAACGCGCCTAAAGAAGTTTTCACTTCAAAACAATTTTAACCTATAAAAAATCAGAACAGATTATCTGAATAACCTAAGGTTAATAATAGAGATACATTTCGCACACCCAGAAAAACACTGCACTAAGTCTAAATAGCGAAAAACCGTTATCTCATATTGATTGTGACAGATAATGCGAATGTCCTGCACAATGCATGTAAAGAATCCAATGCGTATCAGCATTATAAGTTCAGTTGATTGTAAACGCATTAATAATGCAAATTTCAACATAATACAGTGTTGCAAGATTTTTCGACATAATACAGTGTTGTTCTGGGTGTGCGATTTCTTTTTAATTTTGGTCAACTTTATTTGTTAACCACACAACAAAAATATTCTATTCTTTTCTAAAGCCGTGGTAAATGAGACATGATAGATGTTTGAGACTACATTACCATTGACAGACGAGGTTGAAAGAGGTCACTACTACTGCTAGTCATATTAGTTCGATATATATTTTAAAATATTATTATTATTTTAAGCCTATATTGTCCCACCGCAGGCCAAAGGCGTCCCTTTCTTCAGTACACTCCTCTCTGTCTTGAGCTAGTGTGGACCGATCCTGTCTGTAGGCGTTTAGCTCGCTCCGCCATCTTCTCCTAGGTCTGCCCTCCATAGTATACATAAAAAATAAAAAAAAATAAAAAAAAATAAAAAAAAGCCTTTTATTTCTTACAAACTTAAAAAGAAAAATAAAGAAAAGTACCTAAATAACAGTGAGATGACTTCTGCAAGTAGATATATATATATTTTTTTTTTTTTTTTTTTTTTTTTATTACAAACGTATACATAGGTATAACTAACTGCTATGTTTAATAACGCTATGTTATTGGCTAAATTATAAAAAAAATCTTGCTTTCTCAATATTATACATAAATAATCTTTGCTTTTAACTAGGTATTAATTATATAATCCTATGTGAAGCTTATAACTATTATATTATAACTTTTTTTGTATATTTATGCTTGTGTTACTTAGTATGTATATTTTTAGTATGTATATAATAGTTCTTAATATTCTTTGTAACTTGTAATATTTATTTATAATGTTTATTTAGATATTAACATCTAGTGTTTATCTTGTGTTGTGTTGTTTAACTTATATACTAATTTTAAACTATAAGTTAGGATATTATAATAAATTAGACTGGTTTGTAAGAACCCCTCCTCGGGTGAAGGCCTCCTCCAAAGAGTCTCACTGGTCTCTGTCTTTGGCTATTTGTGTGATGACGTCTTGTCATCTCGCATGGGTCTTCCTCTCAGTTGTAGTAAGCCATCGTACGATAACAGTGTATTGTATGTTAATATGTAAAGCTTGGTTAATGTGGTTGTATTTTCTTTGGAGGGTTTTGGTCATGATCTTCCTCGGTGACCGGCCGTATTGGAAGATGTTTTGTGTTTCTTTATAAATATGTTCTTGTATGGAATCTTCGTGGGATGTGGAGGGAGGGGGGGGGAGGTTGGTTGCTAGGGGTTTTTGTCTTTGTTGTCTTGGTTGTTTTTTGTTATGTTGGTGTTTTTGTTGACTAAGAAGTTCAATATACCCGGTTTCAGGACTCCTTCTGATAGACTATTTGATCTTTGAACCGACGATGTCTATGGTAGTTGCAGCGTTTTATTCTTTTTGGTGGCTTGAATGCTTTTACCGTTTTGTGGTAGGGGGTTACTTTCGGGTGATGTAGGGAGTGTTCTTTTATTGTTGGGTTTTTCTATGATCAGTTTGTCGTATTTTATTCTGACTTTATTGCCTTTCTCTTTCTCTAGGCTCATTTGCTGTTGAAGCTCCTTTATTTTTTCTAGAATGTACTGTGGATAGTCCTCCTTCATGTAGTATTGAGTATCTTTCAGCGCTCCTTTTTGTTTAAATATGTTTATCTTGAGTCCGAGAGTTGTGAAAGTTGCTATTATTGGGCGAGGTCTTTCCCCTTTTTTTCCAATTCTCTTTACCTCTTGGATGTCTTTATAGTCTAATTTAATAGACAGAAACTCTCCAATCCAATTGACGATATTATTTTCCAGTTCCCCGTACGACGATTCTCTGTCTTCAATGCCAAAAAACACTATATTTCTTTGCCTTGTCTGTTTTTCTAGAAAGTATAGTCGTTTCTCTTGATTTTCGACATTTTCTTTCAATTTTTCGTGTTTTTCTTCCCATACCAAAATTTTTTCATCCAATATTTTGTTTATATTTTGAGTAACTTGATCCGTTACGTTTTGCCCACTTTGGCGGATCATTACTTTTTGTTCGTCCAGCTCTTTTTGTATGTTGCGAAGTGCGTTCATAACTTCTTCCATGGTTAAGTTGATACTTGAACGTCACAAAATATGATTTTGCGCCCTCTGTTTATTGTTGCTGTACTACGCTGATGTGTTGATTGCGATCTATTAATTTGGTGTAGTAGTGTAGGTTCCTGCTGGTAGATGGCACTAATTTGATTTTAGCGCCCTCTTTTATTTGTTTGTTGAGCTATGACGGTGGTGTATTTATTGGTTACGATCGATCGTTACTTTGGTCTTGGCAGTACCTAGCACAGACGCTCAACGACAGATGGCGCTTTTAACTATTGCGGCTGCGGTGCAAGTAAAAAGTGGTATGTACGTTGAACTTTTTCTTTTTTAGGTTATGTTTTTTAATGTTCTACAAGATTGCACTGCTTTTTAATGTATTTCACTTTTGCACTGATTACGTAAGTCTGGTTTCCTTTCTAGTCCGTCGAACTACGGTCAAGACCGTTAAAAACGTCATAAACACTGATGTTGTTGTTCACTACTATATTTTGTTATTTATTGGTTTCCAGTAAGTCTTGGTTCAAGTCTCCAATATATGTTTTGGTCCACTGAGTTTTGTTCACTTTTTGCACATTTACACGAGCTAATGCACTGTTTTACACAATAAAAAAACTTTAGTTAGTGTGGAGTCAATGTGGATCGTGCACCGTGGCGCCCCCTCCCCTTAACATAGTAGACATTATATCTATTAGGGCTGATTTTTCAATAGCCAGCTGATAACTTTTACCTAAGGAATAAATATTACCGTTTGACAGCTTTTTAATAGAAAATATGTCAACTTTTCCGATTTATTCTTCAGATATAAGTTAACTGACTATTAAAAAATCTGCCTTTAGAGGTGTTACAATTACAACCTGGTCCAATTATATACAATAATAACAGTCTAAACATCCCGCATCACACTTCTAAGTTAATATTCGTAACTTTAAACAATAAAAACTTACACATAACTAGAAGTTTAGTTTATAATATTAACGTAACAATTTATGTTACTGTTAACTCCTTGAACTAAGCCTAACGTACTTGGCTAGGATATAACAAGCATAATAACTTACCAAGTTAAAGTTGGAGCTCACGACCCGAGTTGTGAACAGTCTATATGTACAGAAAGCGTCACTATGTCCTAACCCCTCAAGTTTTAAAATGTTACACTGCTACAACATTGAATTCCTTACGAATAATCTAAAGAATACTTCAAAAAGAGTCCATTGTGTTGACTCGGATTCGAACCATCGCATCACCGAACGTCGTCATACTCATACCGGCAGTTTGACGAACTAGCCAGCGAGCCCATATGAATTGCGATGAAATTGTTATCTACTATCGGCTGAGTCATTATATCTTTAGGTCCCTGTCTAATCGAAAGATGTTATAATTTGAGGGTATCCATTAATTTTACTTACTTACGTTGTCTTTATAAAATTAATCCATACCTTCAAGTTAGAACTTTGTATACGTTCACTTAAAACGGCGAAGAGTAAACGACTACTAATTTTATCAATTATTTTTTTAAATGATTTCTGATTTTATGAGAACTAAAATAGTTGTTCTGTTTGTTGTAAAATAAGATCATAGTTTTGTTAAATAATAGCAATAATAAATATTATTAAATGATTAATAAAATATTTTATTTTTCTTGATTTTTTAATTCTTTATAAATAATTACTACTTAAAACAAAATAGAAATATATATCAAAATAATATAATGAACAAAAAGCACATTTCGTGCCTATATAGGATTTGAACTTCCAATCTTATGCACGGTAAGCGGTCTTGAAACCTCCAGTCTATTTAGACGATGAATAAGTTGTCGTAAATGTTAACCCTAATAATGTTGCTTGTCGTCGCAAAAGTATTGTTTTATTGAAAAAAACAATAATAAAAACAGAATTTAAAAAAAAAATACTTACTTAAACTTCTTTATTCACTAAAACAATACATTATTTAAAATAAAATGTTTTTGCAAAATACAAAAACCAACTTGGGCCTATCACGGATTTGAACGCACATATCTTTTGGTGGGGTAACTACTTAAAGGAGCTGTGTGTACATAGTGATATCTTCACTTTTAATTGTTATGTAGAACACTGGTATTATGAAGAGCAAAACTTCCTTGCTTGTCTTGTTGAGGTATTCAAATAAAGGTTACTTTATTTCCCGTTACAGTTAAATTAAATTACCATTGTTATTATCGATGTAACCGAAATGAGAAGATTTTATAAAAATAATTATCTGAAAATAACTTTTTACTGTAGTACTCTCTGTTACAGGATGAGTACTTCCACTTATAAGGCTTTATTTAGACTGGACTGTTTGTAACAATTAATAAGGTTATATTTTTATTTTGCACAACAAAGATCTACGTATATTAGCGTGGCATAATATTTGCTACGGCGTAGAACATCGGCTACGGCGTAGCAGCATAGCTTTTAATCCGCTACATCGCGGCAATCAAAATAGCAAAAGATCTTAAAAAGATGGATAATCAAGAAAGATAAAGGGGGTATAAGCACGCTTAACGTATTCAATTTAAAAAAAAACATTTCACGCTTATCGCTAAAACAGGGTACAAAGAAATGCTCTCAAATTATAACAAAGAGTCACGTCATTCCGTCAATATGTCTTACTCACAAATCGCGTTTTTCAGGTATCCGTTACCGCGTGAAGCTCAAATCGTCGTCGAGACGAGGCATGCATTATGATAATTCGCGCCGTTTCCGTCGGAAGCGGCGGCGCGCGGCGCCACGAAGAGCTTGGAGGCACGTGATGAAACGCACACAAATAATTTTATAATACACTTGTGTTCTTTATTTCTTTGTTCTCGTGAGAGTATAATAGAGAACGTGAATGGATGCTCTTGTTGTTCGTAAACGTGCTACACGGGTTTATAAATGAAACACTCCAGTATCACAGGATTGTTTTATGTAAAATTAAAGCACTAGGTATGTGAAACCAATTACAAAAATTTAAGGAATTCGTGTATTTAAAATATGGATTTTAATTAAATTAGTAGTTTTATAATCAACCAATCCAACCAAATCACAAGTTGTTATCGACTACAATAATTATACATACATACATAAACTCACGCCTTGTTACCATGAGGGTAGGCAGAAACTGCATCCTTGTGCCGTTCGATTATGTTTATTATAATTATGCTTATGGAAAATCATTTTTCCCGTCTAGACAGTGCTGAGACTATCAAATTAATAATAATTAGTTTAGTTTAGAAAATATATTAGAAAATGTTAAAGAGGTATTTATTAGCTTTTAGTGGAGCGATTAAACAACTACTATTAACGTCGACCCTAATTATAAAATCACGCGTCACGGACGACGAAATTTAAGGAATTCCTTCATAAATCACGTCAAGCCTATAATTCTCATAAACGTCAACATTTCTACAATTATTTTTGAATGCCGTGTAATAGGGGCAAGCCTATTTCCATCGATCGGGCACAAACCTTAATTCCGGAATGCTAATAAAAAAATCCACAAAAACCAAAAGACACTTCACACAGCCCGACTTATTGGATATCTAAATTATGATTCCATGCGAAGCAGTCTTCGTCTAAAGAGGCAGTGTTGTAGTGTAGCTACATTCATACGAGTACAAGTTTTTGAACAATATACTCACTTTGTCTTGTATATTTACTTCATTATGTGTACTAACTCTCGTTTAATACCGACATTTACTGCTATCCGAGGGTAAAACACCAACAAAATCTTTATATTATACCTCTTACATGGTTTATATGCACGGAATTAATTTGCTAAATTTCTATGACGCTCTTTGTGTTGCACATTAAATTGTGCAACAGAATAACATTACTTTTAAAACGCTTTTAATAACAAATGGAAAGAATAACTAATCAATCAGTTACGGATGAGGAACAGGGAAGTTCGGGTAAGTTTTTAATTTAAGGGATGAATTATTACATAATAAAATTGTTGTAGATACAAATAAATCAAATTGAAATGTCAATTTGTAATGTCAAAATAACAGTTTAAGGCATTTGCATTATGAATACTTATAACAAAAAAAAAACAATTATAATTTTTTTGTCTGTCTGTATGTTTGTTCCGGGTAATTTATATATAATTATTACAGATATTTCCATTTCATTTGATATAAATTTCATTATAAGGGCAACAGCTCACCGTTGAACATTTGATAAGATTATGATTATGAAATGCAAAACACTATTATAAAGCTTTAAATTGACTTTTGCCAATATTCTAAAAAAATAAAAGAACCTTAATACTCGTACTGACTGAAGACTTTCACGTTCGTGCCAGCTATGGCACGAACGTGTTAGTCTGAATAAGAAACCTTCCTCATGCAACCCCTAGTCAATCGGCAGATATTCAAAACATCTAGCATTTCAGGACGCCGAACTATTGACCTAAGCGAAGGAAAACAAAGGTGCTTATTACATAGTGCCTATATTAGGCGGGTCGGCACATGTATCGGGGTGGCGAATGAAACGGCTTCGATCACGCGATCCACTGAAAACCTGAAAGAATAATCCAATACGTGTCAAACTGCAGATATTTTGTTCACGAAAATAAAATATCCGATTTCATCTCACAGTTTATTATTCTTTAACGACATCACATAAAATAATATTATTTAAAATCCAGTGCGATGTGAAATTAAAGCCATATTTAAAACGTTGAATACTTACTGTCCATAAACATTCGTTTTAAACTAAAAGTTTACGGTTTAAAACAATAAAGTGTATATTCTCTTTGTATAAAACGCGCATTTTATCTATGCGAAATGAGCATCGTTACTTTAGATTTTAGGTGGCAGTAAAAGATATGCGAAGATGTTCAACTCTCAAACAGCTTTGCTTTTACGCTAAATCTTGATAAGTGTCCTTAAAATGAATAGAAGCGTCTCCCTATTGCTCACCTAATTACAGACACACACTCAATGTTTGAAGATGGAAAATAATAAAGAGATTACTCCCACAAGTATAAGTGAAGAACCTGTTTAAAAATTATTCAGAGTTTTGCTCTAAAACAACGTTGAAAATACAATGTTTGCGCAAATCGAGATCGATTTGAAACCGATTCCAAATATCACGTTTGGTTCGGTGTCTTGAATCGATTATTCAATTCGAGTGAGTCTCGCGTGAGTAGTGGAAATCGGTCAGCGGCGCCACAAGGGATCTCCGCCGCACTCCCTGAGGTGAGGGTCCACGTGACTGGACTTTATTCAGCCTGCCACCATTGTTCTGCGTCGCGTTACAGCCGACAATCTGGATAGATGATGTGATTTAGCGGCTACGTCTGTTTTGGGTAGATTGGATTTATTGCAGTGTAGGTCTTGTTGTGTTTTAGATTTTTATATTGAACAGTTATTACTGAGGTTACTTTGAAGACTGAAGCCCCTATTTACAACAGATGACAAACGTACAGACGCCAGCACATCAAGATACCCAAAACTGACAAATTTTCCCAATCAACTTTGAACCTTATGCTTAGCGATAAAGTTGAAAATCTATTAAAGAAATTTGACTGATTGTAGTAGCTTGATGTGCTGGCGTCTATACTTTGCTATATTTATTATCCCAGCAGCTTACTCGTGTAGGTACATCGTTCTGTACCAATATTATTTTTGATTTTGCTACAAAAAAAAAACAGTTACTCGAGCTAAAAATAAATTACAATCCACAACAAACACAATAAAATTAGTCAATTGCGTACGACACAGAAAGTAAATCAGTTCATCAGCTCGAAACGAAATAACACATTTAGTTCCCTGACCACCAAACCTCATTTAATAAATATTATATTCATTGCAGAATAAATAATTACGAATAGTTCACTATTTTCACTGCAAATTAATATGCGGAACAGGTGAAACAATATAAAAGCCAATCCCAGTTGGGGAAGTTTTCGCGTGACTCCATTTTATGTTGTAAGCGTAACATTATAGCTTTCATCCTAATTGCACTAATGATTCAAATTAATAACGTGGAAAGATAATGAGATGTGTTACACGCGCAGTGTAATTAATAATGCTCACTTTTTTATCATGGAATCCGTTTAAAATGTACATTTATTAGAAATACGCGTTTTTTATTTTATATTTTCGGAACTCTATCACTGTTTTGTTAAAGATCTTTTATGTTCCTAAACGTAACAAAAAACCTTCATGTAATCAACTTACTGTCTGCTTCGGGGCCACGGCCCTTTTTGGCAAGCGTTCAACTTTAACCTATGATTTGCTGGTACTTTTAATGTTAAACATTAATTTTGTTTGAAGTGAATAGAATATGATATATTTTATCATCAAGATAGGGAAGGCCGATGTGACATTCAGTCGATCGAGAGCAATGAAATAATGTGGTCTAACTACATACCAACCTCAAATTCCGAGTTGAACTATCGATTATTGACAAATGCTTTCTCTGACTGGACTGGTCAGCCGAAAGACGTCCACTGCTGGATAGGCCGCCCTCAAGCACCTCTACTTCGTTCGGTTCTGTGCTTCTAGCATCCAACGGGTACCTGCGGCCTTCACAAGATCGTCGGTCCACCTTGTGGAAGGCCTTCCAACGCTACGTCTTCCGGTACTCGGTCGCCACTCCAGAACCTTTCGGCCCCATCGGCCATCTGTTCTGCGAGCAATGTGCTTTGCCCACTGCTATTTAGGTTTGGCAATTCTTCAGGTGTGTGTCGGTTACCTTGGTTCTCCTGCGAATCTCCTCATTTCTGATTCATCGCGCAGGGAAACTCTAAGCATAGCATATTTCGGCTGAAATGATGACTGGGCCGGTCCACTCAAATCTGTGTGGTACTTTTATCACTACCTACTATATTTACCATTTCAGACATAGGTACATGGTCATCATTTGATTTGACCAAGACTGGACTTTAAAAGGGACTGTGATCTCTGAATTTGTTTCGGCCTTTCTGCTCAGAGTAGGAAACGCCGACCTCAACCAGCTTATTATTATTTTTTTTTATAATTTGACGTGTAAATGTAATTCCGATATCTTTTAAATAGAATAAACCATTTTATTTCATTTCTTTTCTTAAGCATCATTTTTGAGATTCAGTTGAATAGTAATCTCCGTATTTAGGTTTAACCAATATCAAAATCAAAATATTTTATTTCACTTACCTGCATGGGCACTTATGAAACGTGAGAAGCTAGGTGCATGGTTCCAATTCCTATGAAGACGGTCGTTTCCTATGAAGAAGAACCGGCAAGAAACTCCACGTATACTCTTTTTAAAAATAATTGGCTTTTACAGTGTTTTCAAATTACAGTAGGTATGGGAGGACAGCGTAGGTCTGTCAACAAGTACCTGGTACTTGATAAAATAAAAAAACCGGGCAAGAGCGTGGAACATAAAGGGCTAAGGAAGGAACACGGGTGGGGATTTCTCATCCGCAAAAATAAGGGGGGGGGCGGTATGTTTTTTTAATTTTTCATCAAAAGACAAACAGCCAGACCGACAGACAGACAGTCAGACAGACAGACTGAGACTCACCATAAGGTTACCATTTTGGTACGGAACCCTAAAAATAAGGTTAAATGTTTCATACCGAATACAGTTTCAAATACAAGGACATTATTTGTTTACAAACTTCATTAATAGTTAGTAAACAATTTGTAAATTCCTGTATTAAAACTATGGTGCAAATCGCACCATAGTTTTAATACAGGAATTTCATCACGAATCACGCAAGGTGAGTTCGCACTTGACCGGGTTTTTTAGTTTAGCAAAGATTCTAATGGCTGAAGTGTACGTAGTACAATATATTTTAATAAAGCTCAAAGTATTTATAACTATCTGAATTCCAATTTACTGAATAGGTAAAATTTATATTTTTAGCAAATTTACACCCTACGTCTAAAACTCTCGACGTGTAAAAGCCATTTCATAAAACTGTCCAAGAATGACAGCTGTGATTTGAGTTCACGGACAATTTAGCTTGGTAGTGAATATACTTACAAAAATATATTCCTGCCAATACACAGATAACCTACCTATGTTCATAGAATATGTGCAAAGATATGGTTTTACATAGCAAAGGGGTGATAATGCCGAATAATACTTTTATTTAACTCCAATATGCAAGCAAAACTTCAAAAACTAATTTTTATCAAGTCTACGCGACAGTCTTGGCTTGATAGCTTACAAAACGACTTCGCAAAACCCTCATTTAACTTGAGACAATACGGAACGATATTATGACCAATGTTTGTCACATTCAAACTTGGCAGCTTCACTAAGTATTTTAATAAAAACTCTCTTCTCAAAAGGAACTCGCAAGGAGTTTCTAGTAAAGGTGTATATTTGCATGATTTTAATTAAATTCTACTTCAGTATAGCAGTAAACGTTAACAGAAAAAAAGCAATTTTACAATGGACTAGGTTGAGAGGAAATAATAAAGTCTCTCAAGATAGTTTATAAAAACTGATAAGCAATTTATTCAGCTTTTCTTTGAAAGAAAACAAAAGCTTTTAATATTGTCTTTACTGTTTCCAGTGGCAATAAAAAAAAATGTAAATGTATAGCTAGAACAAGTAAACTGAGAGGGGCGCCGACCGCGCAGTCATTAACTCAATGGGCATTTGATATAGTCGAAGAAGGAAAAGGGGATTAGCGGAGGTCCGAAAAAAGTGGCATGTTTGAGGGGCCAACACTTTATTGATACGAAAAACCAGTTGCTGTCCATAAAGGAATACTTTTACCTACTTGTGCACGGATATCGGATCGTTTGTCAAGTTTTTCCAGAAGTTCGTTAACATTTGACAGTGAAGTATAGGAGGCAGGGAGGCACACAGTATTTGGTGGCTCGTTAAGAGCTGACAAGCGTAGGTAAGTCCACGGTTCGTTAGTGATGTGACTCGAGTCTTCGTCTCGCTGGCACATCGATCCTATTGATGTAGTCACTGATAATAATGTTGAGCGTTAAAATAGCGACCGAGTATCTAGCAGGCATGAAGTATCTACGTTGTTAATCAATTTACCAACGTTTTGATAAGAACAAGCTGTAATGTCACTATAGGTATGTATCTACATTGTATCAAAGGGTAAGGTTCTATGTAGGAAACTGCGCAAAATACGCGTTTTGACGTTGAGTTGCGGATACCAGCCCGTCTTACCAATACTAATATGTACCAATGTTACTACATTGGTATTAGTTTACTAACTACTGTTTACTGTGACTTTCTTTATGACACTATTTCCTTCTTTATATTTAAACTTATCATAACATAAACAAACCAAAACACAACCGTAATTATAAATAAGATCCCAATTTAACATAAACAAAGCTACATTTCATTTAGTTGGCTGAAAGGAGCCTGTCAAGTTGCGCAACGTGGCGCACGCCTTGTCATCTGTCCGTAAACAAATTGTGCCGTAGTGCCCCAACCCATTGTGGACTGCTCACATCCGCCCAGTGCGATCAAACATCCGGCAGCGGTACCGTCAGCGAAGAAAGTAAGTGACCATTATACTTTCAAAAAGGGGAAACATAACTGGTTATTGTAGAATACTTACTTACAGCAAAAGTGTTATTCTCTGCTCTACCAAATAATCTCAACACGTCAAAATGTAAATGAATTTGCTGACCGTACACCTAAAATAGTATAAAACATTACCAAAACAAGTCAACGACGACCACTCGTCGGTACATAATAGGCTTTAATCCCCTCATGCGTGTTTAACAGTTGGATTACTCGATTAACCACCCTCAAAATTTCTAACGACGGAATTCAAAATTCAGCGCTCTTTTAATTGACCGAAAAGGCCTGTGACAGAGCGGACCCGAAAGTTTTCAGCGATTATTTTTATTCATATTCGTTTTTGTTCCCTAGCGGGAATTATAATGCTAAGCAGCTGTACTGATTTATTTTATGGACGCATTTAAAATACATTGATTAATTCCATTTGTATCCGTTTTATATGAATAATGAATGGTGATGTGATAAATACAAAGTTGGTTTAAATAAATGATGAATAAATATTCTATACGAATGGCTTACCGTTACTCTATGGTAATTATACTTCAATTTATAACTTAGTAATATCAGGAACAGACTGAAAGATATTTCAATAAAATAGTAGGAATAACCGGAAAATATAGCAGCTGTGATGTTCTAGGGAAGGTTAAATATAAATATTAAGTCAAATTGTAGTTTGCCTTCATACCCAAAAGAACTCTCCCTAAAAAATGTTGTCAAACAATGGCTATTAGGTCTTTCATACGATGAATCGGAAAACATTCTTACATCACTCAACTCACACTCGGAATCCTACTCCCACCACAGACACTGACACCTACACACCACATGCGCACACACTAATACACCTACATGCCATACGCGCACACACTAACCCCCTATTTTTGATTACCTGTCTAACATTTTATTTTTCATTGTTTAGCATTTTATTTTGGATTGTTTAACATTTCTTTTTTAATTATTTAATATTTTTAGTTTAAGGCTATAATCAGTGTAATTTAAGTTTTATTTCTGTTTTTAATAATTTACGATTTAAGTTTTACTTTCACTTTGATCTCAATATTTAATTTCGTTTTATATAATCGTTTGCAATTACTTACATAAACTCCAGTGATAAATAGCATTATGTATCACAACTCTGTTCCCCAAGGTACAGTCGCCGCCTAGTTTGGGGACCGCCGTAAAGATCCAAATGATGATCGCTAACAGTTACAGACCGACGAACGTTAAGTTAATTACGAGTATGGCAATAATTCTAACATTGCATGGTTCAATAAATAATTTACTTGCTCAGTGAACCCTAAAGAGAGAATAGGCATGGATCGTGCTGTCCAAATACCAAAGGTGAGGAATGGTTCAGCTATATCTATAACAAGATAGAGTACAATTTTAAGTGTTTTTTTAGACCCAAAGCCACCGGGACCCTATTACTAAGGCTCTGATGTTCGTCCGTCTGTCTGTCGATCTGTCTGCCAGCGGGCTGTATATTATGAACTGTTATAGGTAGACAGTTGAACTTTTCACAGACTGTATATTTATATTGCCACTACAACAAGAAAGAATAACAATAAAAAAGTAAAAAAAAAGTGGTCTCCAAGAAAAGCATTATTTTTTCGACGTTTTTTGCCTTGTGGTACGGAACCCTTAGTGCACAAGTCCAACTCGCACTTGACCGGTTTTTTAAAATACTACACACAACTACATAAACCACAGATAAGTTTACCCATCAACAAAAACAGAGCCACCAAACGCAAGAGAGCATCAATTGAGCAATAAATTCATAACGAAATCGTATTCGAGGAAAGGGAGTCACAAAGTTCCGTACCAAAAAAGCACAAATGCCGTAGTCTTTATTCAAAACCTTTGTGAAACTTGACGCCGAGTCCAAGACGCAAAGTGGGGCGGCCCCCACTGCGAGTGTGAAAATGAAAAGCGTTCTTGTTTAGCCCTAAATGCAGACTTGAGACGAAAAGTCAGAATTAACTTTGTGAAACTGACAAACAACAAATAATGTCTTGTATATTCTAATTTCAACTTGTTTTCCGATTTTGTACAAAGACATAAAATTAATTGATCGTAATTATGTAGGTATTTTAAGTATAAAGTTCTAAAATTTGAATTTGCAATTTGTGTAAGTTTTAGCTTTCTACTAAGATAGAATACCTATTTTAAAAAAAAAGCAAAAAGAGATGCAAAGCCGTGGGTTTGAAAATGGTTGTCCGATAAGTATTGATGGCTTTTTCAATTGAGTAATTTTGAGAAGACAGCAGGCAATCATCAAAGCAATATATCTTCGAGTACACCTGAAAATCGGCTTACTGAAATTTTAAATTCGTAGATGGTTTTTTTCGAAAATAAAACGATGTACCTATCATTTATACACGGGATAAAAAAACATTTTATCATTCTAAGTAGTATAAAGTAAGTAAATTGGCTCTCTGTGGCTGAAGTTGACTTGTTAATTCTTGGAAGTTACACCTGATTAAAGTGTTTTTAGAGGAGCGACCGCATGCGGCTTCAAAGTTCGACTACGTGGAGCAATTAACTTGCGCTCAGAGGACGAGCTACGCTTTAATTGTAATCAAAACATCACAGAATAGTTACAACAACCCTACCAACTCGTTCCGTAACTCTAAATTAAATTACGACTTCGCTTAGACCCAGAATTTGCAAACACTTATATAGAAGGTTATAATAAAATAACAGTGTTGAGCAACTATGACATGAAATGTTTTTCATTTCCTCCCGACTATTAGGTATATCCAGTAGTAGTTACATTCACAGACTAAATTAGGTACTAAGTTGTCTAGGATAGAATAGTTCTTTATTTGCACAGAAAGTAGGTACAAGTTACAGACGTTAAGTTTAAGATGATCCTGTACTAACTACCTTTACTAAGGCATGCAAACAGTTTTAGCTACTTTTAAAGACTCATTTATTAATATATTATGTACATATTATCACATTCAACCAAAATAATATAAGATGTCAAGAGGAAATCAAGTACATTATTTGAAATAGGCAATATAATAATAATGTCAAGTTGCCTAAACTCGTAAAGGCTCTTAGATACCTAAGATCAAATTATGTCTACACCTAAGCTAATTACATAATAATAAATGTTTAGATGGATTTATTTATTTGGAAGAACACTCGATTATTGTCGCCTCAGAAATCTTACCAACTTATGCTATGTATAAGCGTACCTTCTCTGTATCTCTTAATAATCTTATAAGACGAAGGAGACCAGTCTCCACGACACATAATCCTAGTGTAGGTATACACTGGATACCTATACATCTCTCAGCTATATGACATAATTAGATCGGCTACACTAGTTACGTATGATTGCCTTAAAGCCTACCTAACCTACCTAATTTAGCTAACAAAGTATGTAACTGAACCTGGAATCAATTCGAGTTAATATTACATAATATCATATTGCAGTATAAAGGTACAGAAATTGGGCCAACGGCGGCGGCCGACCCACCTGCTTACTAAATTCGTTCGGGTAGGCAAATCCAGAAAACCGCATATGGCTTGTGAAGTTTCCCGGCGTGAACCAATTAACCTCTAGAGAGAAACCCCCTCAGGTATTAAACAAAATTGACTCCAATATAATTTTACATTCGCTAGGTAGCCGAAAATGAGATTTAACCTAGGATAGGGGGAGCCATAAACGTAAAGCCCACGACCGGGCCGTTTTGGATACCTACACGAATGAAAAATTTAATTAGCAACTAAGTAGAAACTTGCTATGAAGTTGGTGTTTGTAAAACTTAAATTCAAATTAAAACCTAGGTAGAGTGCCGAAATATATTTTGGTGCCTGTAACTGCTGATTTGATAGGAGCGAATAGAATGTTAACTTGCTCACCTAAATAAAGTGATGGGCCTTGGTCAATTCAAAGCAAAACTTATAGTTCGGTCCGGTAAGTTCTAATAATATTACTACCACTATCAAGATAGTGCGGTAAACCTCAAAGTGTGTCTCCGCTTCGAAGACAATAGAGGTCATCGCTCTTGCACTATAAGATCTAATCAGAAAGTCTATACCTACCTAAAATGAAACACTACATTTTCCAACTTACTCTATAAAAAAGAGTAACTTGGAAAATGTAGTGTTTCATTTATGTATATTTCTTCAGCGTCATTATTAAACCTCGGGCACAAATAATATGTAACTGAATTAATGCACATTATGAAAGTTTTTTTTAGAATCGTTTACTGAATCGATTTTTGACATTTTTAACATCAATTTTATTCCCCAAAAATATAATTAAAACTGCCTACGTAAATTATAGTCACACTTTCGATGTAAAGTCAAGACATACCAAAATGAACGAAGGTGACCTTTACCACCACAACTTTTGACCACAATTTTCTCTCACAATCGGTATATATAACTTTGTTCATTAGCAAGAATCCAGTGTATGTATTATGATTATAACAAAATATTCTAATTGGGGTGTTTGTTTGGTGGTGGTGGTTTCTGGGATATGTTGATATATTTTTTTTTACGTAATCCAAAATAATATTTAGGTTCTCATTTAAAAAATCTACTTTTTTCAGATACTTTTGATGTAAATAAGGATTTCTATTGCAATAGAGCGAAAGAATATAAGAAATTAAAGTTAACAAACACATCATTCCTAAATCCGGGATTAGTTCTGTCAGGAGTCACAGCGCTCGCTGACGATCCGAACGGTTTGGGGAACTATATTTTGTTCACGAAACGACAGTTTAATTGAGCCGGACGTATGCAGCACTATTGAAGCTTGGACATTTTAAACTGTCAACCAAACTATTGTTCGACTAACAATCGATTCTGGTCTTTTCAGCTTGACAATAACAGCTTTTATAGCAGACTTCGCTTAAAATAAAAGCAAGTCTTAATTACTGAAATTGAGGACAATCCTATCTTCTCTACAAGGTGGCATCACATCGACACGCAAACTGTTACCATAAATTCAGCGTAGATATATGTATTTTGTCGGTTATCGAAAAAAAATCGTAGAGGGTAACGGCCGCGAATTAAAAAAAAACCATACATGCTCTTTACTTTGTGTAAATTATTCCATCACTCTGCTCCCGAAACGGTGAAAGAAAACATCGTGGGGAAACCGTAGAACCAATAAAATCAAAGACATGTGACATCTACCAACCCGCACCGGGCCCGAGAGGAGGCCTGTGTCCCAGCAATGGGAACATTAAAAAAAATCTGCTATTTCATAGAAAAGTGCAGTACACTGCAATAAAAACCTGCGCGGATAAAATGAACTGAAAAGCATTTTTTTTTTCATTTCATCGCAGTCGGTTCCTATTCATGCATTGAATTCATGGTAACAGGTAGTGTGTTGATGTCCCTGCAACCCTGTATAGTTATGACCTTCATGAAAATGTAGATTTAGATTTCATCTATACTATATATACTATATATAATATAATATAATATAATAATATAATATATATATTATATATAATATTATATTATTATATATATTATATTAATATTATTATTATTATTATATTATATATATTTAATATTATAAAGCTGCAGAGTTTGTTTGTTTGTTTGAACGCGCTAATCTCTGGAACTACTGGTCCGATTTGAATGATTCTTTTAGTGTTGGGTAGTCCATTTATCGAGGAAGGCTATAGGCTATATTTTTTTTGTTCAAAATTAGGGATCCGTAATAAAATTAACTAACCTAACCTAACCTAACCTATTTTTGCGTGCGCTGCAAAAACTATTGACAATAGAACAAAATGATGTACTACGGGTTTGTAGAGCCCATTAAGACCTACAAAAAAGTCCGCGAGAACATATATCTAGCTATCATGGTTTAATCACAATAACCGATTTTGTGTTCAAAATAATTATTAAATCGTCTGAAGAAAAAAAAACTACGTTAAATATGTATCGTAATATTAATCTTTATCGAAATTAAGCATTATGTTATCAAGAGTATTTATGAAGAAGTAAAATACTTTTTGTTTCATCTCAATCGGATATTTCGTTTAAAAGTTATCACGTGTGTAAGATGTTAAGAGTTGGTACCTATTAAGGAGTTATGGGCCATAGAGTTTTTTATCTATACTAATAATAAAGCTGAAGAGTTTGTTTGTTTGAACGCGATAATCTCTGGAACTACCGGTCAGATTTGAAAAAAATCTTTTTGGATTTGATAGCCCAATTCTTGAGGAAGGCTATAGGCTATTTAACATCACGCTATGACCCTTAGGAGCCAAGCAAAAAGAAAAAAACTCAGAGTGAACGGTAAGCGAATACGAAGTGTTGCGACGCGACGGGGTGGGGGTACAAGAAATTTCACGCGGACGAAGTCGCGGGCAGAAGCTAGTATACAATATTGCTACTTATGACTTCAATACTTATTTAAACATAAGTATCTAATAGTTAAGCTCTTAACTTTAGTAGCAAGTCACTGAATCTCCTTCACTAACAATAGAGTTATTGGAATTGAAATAGTTATCGAAACTATTGCCAAGAAGATAAATAATGTGCTTAGTTGGAGTAAGACAAATGCTATCAATTACACTCGCTGAAACTGGAGCTACAATGCTAGTGGATGCTTGCTAAGTACAAGTTAAAGATAACGTCTCGTAAGTAATATTGATCATTTATCTACTTTAAATTATATCAGAAACTTTAGTCCACGAACGTTGTTTGAAGACTGAAGTGGCGCATTTGCGTAAAGGGTTCGGTGTCAGGAACAGGTCAAATACCTATATTTGTATGGCTTATTGATATTTGTTTTAACTGGATATTATTTGAAGTTTTAGCATCTATAGAATAGTTGAACGCTGAATTGAGAACTTCTATTTTGGTGTAGTATCAGTGCACTTCATTCATTCACTCTAGATTTTGAATTCTAGTTTCAAACATAAACATAGGTATATTTGAACTGTATAATATAACACTTTTATTGACTAATCCAACTACCTACTTATATAAATATCTAAGTATCATAAAAATAATCAGGTAATCCTTCAGGATTGCCTGATTATTTTTTATTTTAAATCATAATGTGGCATCATAGCGGGGGGCTTGTGGCTAAGTAATAACAGCCGCACGGGTCGATCGATCAGGGCAGATGATGAATATGGCATCAACATTTGGAAAAATGTCAACTTACTTTTGGAGGGCACTGTACATAGTTTTACTCATAAAGATACCACCTTCTATCAGTCATATTAATAACAAGTTTTTGCACGCGACTTCGTCCGCGTGTTTCTTGTTCCCCCAACCCACCCCGTCGCTTCGCATCGCCTTCTATTACTTCGTTTTCCCTTAACGTTCTTTCTGACTTTTTTTCTTTTTCCTCGACCCTTACGGGGTCCTAGCGTGTTTTAAATAGCCCTTCCTTAAAAATTAAGCTATTAAATGCAAAAAGATTTTTCCTAATCCGACCATAATTCCAGAGATAAGCGCGTTCTAGTATAGATTATAATACCATGTTGTTGATGGCAGAGACAAATTATATATAAATCTCGTAGGACCGAGTGCTAATTATACAGTATCTATTCATTAATGAATTCTAGCTGTTGCCTCATATTGATCGAAGCTCATAAGCGTATTTTATAGTCATGTTGAAAATCGTATATAATTATCATTTCCACGACTACGCGTTGCTGTAGACTGAATACCATATTGAGACGCCTATAGACGACGAAAACATATTCAATATAAGACGTTGGGTAACAAAGATCGCGTTATATAATTTAGTTATATTTGTGGATTGAGTTCAGCCGGTCGTTCAGTCACGCACGGTCTGCAATCACCCGGAAATCTATGTATTTGCCCGACTACGAGTCCCGACTTTGTACGTTTGCACCGAAATTACGGGCTACAAAACATCCAGATACCATTTATTGACAACGTGATAACACGTTTAATACTTACAGCATTTTTTTTTTTTTTTTTTTGTTACTGGCAACTTTTTATTTGGACGTTTTTAGTGGCATCGTAAATAGTCTGTTGCAGTATTCACAAATATGAGAACAATGTGATTCTTTTATTACGAATGTGCAACAAATATCGACATAGTTATCGAAGTTAAATGTATTTGATCAATGTTAATAACGCTGTATCTGTGATTAGGGGTTCTTAATTATGTAGATACCTAATTTAGTTATGGGTGTTGGTATTAATTATTAAGTAAATATTAAAATTATTAAGTATTAATAAAGCTAAGCCATATTTCTCCATTAGCCATGCAAACATTTATATTACTGACATTCATTTAAGTTTGACCAAAATCCAGATCCATCAATCCAGAGCAATTCAGGCAATTTCTTTCTCTGATAATAACTCAGTCACACTGTAGTACATTTTATCCATAAAAAAATCAGTGAGAGTCAAAATGCCGCGTGTAACTGAACTAATCGAATCCTTCCATTTACCAAAAAAATTACCTAAATTGTACATACTATTTACGCGTAGTCTACTCTTAAACAGCAAAGTACATTATTATAATAATTAGGAATAAAACAAATACCTACAATTATTCTCAAGCAGGCTTACCTGTAGAAAACCTGTTTATCTGTTGTATTTTTAATAATTTTCTTTGTTCTTTCTTTAAAAAAAAAACTACACTAGGAATTTCTCCTGTATTGTGGGTGCGTTTACAAACATTTAAACTCACATACACAAACAGCCAGACCCGGAATAACTACTTGTAGGTCATACAAATATTTGTTCCGTGCGGGAATCGAACCCGCGACACGCAGCGCAGCAGTCAATCGCTTAACCACTGCACCAACCACAATTATTTGTTTTGAGACTAATATTTAGAATGACTACTATAATTGAAAAAAACTACTGAGATAGCCGATACAGTACCTACTACAAAGTATTTGTTTATGATACGCTATCTACAGATTACCCACCCACCCACAATACAGGAGAAATTCCTAGTGTGGGGCAACGTTTTTTTAAAAAAGAGAAAGAATCAGATTAAGAAGAGATCCAACCACCCGCAGGGCCCGTGTAGTGGATTACGGCCCACTCCCTCTCACCGAGAGGAGGAACAAACAACAGTGGACAAACAACAAGTGCCCAACAGTGGGAAAATTATAGGCTGACTAGCTTACGCCCGCGGCTTCGCCCGCGAGGTATATCGGTAAAAACTATCCTATGTCCTTCCCCGGGATGCCATCTATCTCTCTGCCAAACTTTATCGAAATCCGTTCAGTGGTTTAGGCGTGAAAAGGTAACATACAGACGGACAACAGTTACTTTCGAATTTATAATAATATTAGTATGGATTATGCTATCTACACTAAATTGTGCACACTTATTGAATTCGATGTAGAGACATTTTCGTTTGGTCGTAGCCTATCTACATTCCATATTAAAAGCCACATTTCCAAGCACATATTTTATTCCATGATTCACAAGTAAAATATTTTATTTGACCTTACAAAGTATAGTGGAATTCTGCGACTAGTGCTCATTCGCTTATTTTCGCTCTCCTGAACCCTCAAGATCCTTGACCTACAAGAGAAATATATTTTATATTACGACACGCCACACGTTATTGATTTATTTCAGCAGAATATTTTATTATTGGTAACATGGTCGGTATGTACTACTCAGATATTTTTTTTTCATGTAAATACAGTTTGTCTTGTAAAAGGGAAAAATACGACTGATAATGCGCATATATTTGCTTCTTAAAACGTAATTTCAATTAGGTAATTTTAAGTTTTCGTTTGCCTCGAAAATAACTACCATACTTATTACTTAAAAAAAAAAAAAATTTTTATTAAATGCCACAGTGTCACAAAAGTGCGCACCATTTAATACTAATATAGACATTTTTGATCGGCCATTTCCAGTACTTCAAAGTCAATATACATAACACTAATACATAGGACCTGCAGTAGGCGATAATATACCACATTGTAATACAGTATCAACTAGTACGGAGGTTATTGTGACTTACTGGCTAAGTTATGCGAACATAAATATGTGAAAGCTGTTTTTTTCGCGACCGATTTCTTTAATTTTTTTGTATACGCGTCAGAAAAGGCGATAACAAGTATGTGGTATAATTTATTGCATAATTATAATGTGGTTTCCATACTATACATGTCGGGCCTCAAGATGTTATAATTTTACACTTTATAAAGTATCTTCAGGACTGTTGATAGGGAACTGACATTAAATTTGTTAGTAAAATATTACGAGCGCGGTTTTACTCATAATCATATCTTATCTTATGTTTATTATTCCATAAAACTTTGATTTACCTACTTAAAAAGCTTTTGTCAACTTTAAATCTACTTTTTTTGTTACCTACCCAGTGTATTAGCCCTCTTTATAGGCTTAGGTTGAGGGCTTTAAAAGAAGTTTCTAGACTACATTTCACTTTTAATACCCAGCTTAAAGTTGAAAGTAGTAAAACAAAACATTAGATTTCAGACGAAAACTTATTAATGTCTTTGTAAAATTTATTATTAAAGCAAATGCAGTCTAGTAAATATGCGGCGTAAAACCGCTTTTGATGATAAAACTTGAAGGTTGTAAGTAATTTTTTGTTAATGCGCTAGGTAGCCCGCTAAATTCAAATTTTCTTACGTTTTTGCAATTTGCAGGTTAGTGACAGGTTGTAGGTATGTTGAACATGATAAATATGACTTTAGAGAATTATAATCATTAAAATCAAACTACACAACAAAGCAAACAATACAAGCAAAGTTACTTGTTACTAAGTTAATTTATAATCCTCTTGAATAACTATTTTATGAAAAATCAATCAATAGGATTATATGAAGTTAGAGGGTTGTATTAATGATTATAATTCTGTATATACATACTTTTACGCTCGCGAATCATATTTAATCAACATTCAACATGACACTGTCCTGAAAATTGCAAAGAACGTTAGAAAATTTCACGGGCTACCCTGGCGCGTCCCCCTTAACGATGAACACAAAACTTTTAGGCATGAACTAGGCTCTAAATCCCACAGTTTACGAGAGAATAGGTCGCTCTCTACGTAAAATACCACACAGGGTTATGCCACCTGAGCCTCTGAAATTATGATTCTACCACGTTATATTGTATTTTCATATTGTGCCTATTTTATTGAAACCTCTTTGAATAAGCGCCGTTTTATGTGAATAGTGTTCGGCAATAATTAAATATTATGGGTTGATTTACATAAAATCTGGGACAGATATCGTTGAAACCATTTAGAAATTTTTGGATCGCCCGTTTGTTATTGCCGGCTGTTTTATTCAATGAGCTGGATGGCCTCATTTATGAAGTATTGTGAATAATAAAAACATTTTAAAAGGGCTAAGCTTACTAGGTACAGTCAACAAAAGAGATAAGTACGCAGGATCGTCAGATATAGTTGAAGTTTAGTAAGAAACCGATGGATATTGTCGATTGAAATTAAATTTGATAAATATTAAGCTGTTTGTGTTCTAATAATAAAATTAAATTTTATTCGAGAACATCCATCGGTTTATTACTAAACTTCAACTCATAATCAGCCTATAATGTTCCCACTGCTGGGACACAGGCCTCCTCTCGGTGAGAGGGAGTGGGCCGTAATCCACCACGCGGGCCTAGTGCGGGTTGGTAGATGTCACATGTCTTCGAATTTATGGTTCTAGGACATGCCGGTTTCCTCACGATGTTTTCCTTCACCGTTTTGAGAGCAGTGGTGATGAAATAATTTACACAGAGTAATGCGTCTGTCTGGGTTCGAACCTACGACCTAACCCAGACAGACGCATTACTTTGTGTACACTTCAACTATATCCGACAATCCTGCATACTTATCTCTTTTGTTGACTGTACCTTTGTATATGATATGTAAAATAGAGCTGAAAATAGGAAATACAAAATACATATGTGCCCGTTGAATTATAAATAGAATAGTCCAGCACTCTAATTGCGTAATCACAATCTGAATCATTTTGAAGGATATTGCTAATGCATTCCTTCTTATGTTCGAAAAATTTGTCTGCTTAGCAACGTAAATAACGCAATGAATTTTGTTGTTGTTGTTACTGATAGCGTATAACGCAATTACCCCGCTGAACAGCGGATACAGAAAGTTGTGCGTCAGATTATCAAAATGTAAGTGCCGTAAATGCTCGTTTACGTCATGATTGATAAAGTTAACGCTATATAAACAAACAAGTACAATGATTTATGTTGTGCTCAGTCCAAAACGCTCGTTGTGAAATTACAAAGTTTTCCGTGCAAAATTTCTAAAATTCTAAAGTGTCCCGTTTTCCGTCGCCCGTTTTCCCTACCGTTGTCTCGAAAACTGAGGAGTTTGCGAGCCGGGTTTAACTTAGTAGCACCTTAAATATAAATTTCACAAGTTCGCTTCACGAATGAAGTTACGGTGTTACGTCGTAGCTCAACAAGTTAGCACGGAAATTTTAACTTTCGTATACTCATAATAATGGCTCCTGAAAGTGGATATGTGGGAAGCATCGTCTAATACCTAATTAAACATGTATACCTTCTGAATAAGTAGGTATGTCACTGGAAATGCTCGTTATATTACGACAAAACTTTAAAACATTTTATATTTCAGATAACCAATAATTTTACCAAAAAAGAAACGAAGACCCACCAAAATAAAATGCATGTCATTTGATATTTATCGGAGTGAAATAAACAATCGGGCATTCAAAGCAACGCCCGCTTCGAAGTTGTAGCTTCCCACAAACAATTAGTTGTGCGGCTGTGTGTGTGTCTAGCGGTAGTAGCGGTGACGGCTTGAACCGGCTGCCGACGCACTAACCCATGTTCGGCATTAGACGGTACAAGGGATGCTTTGTTCCTAAGTTCGGCATTACACCCGGGAAATATAGCAGGAATGTTCGACGGATCGCTACGAGTTCGCCGAGACGCCGGGGAGACCTCTGCAAACATCATGATAATACATTTATGTCGTAATGAAACTATTTCGCTACATAACCGTGTTTGCTCAAACTGTATGCAACGGGTTATAGTATAAAAAAATATTTTTGTGCTTGTCAATCGCCGATGTGGTAAATGTGAAAATATTTTAGAACTTTCGAATAGTATTTTGAACAAAATAATACAGAATACAAGTTTCTATTATGTATATCTGGATTTATTTCATACATAACCAAAACTTATATACAAAGTACTAATGTTAGACAACTATCTAAGAATATTATTAGCTATTTCTTAACTAGAATTCAATACAATTCCCCCAAATACTATCTACAGATACTGTTACACGCCTCCATTGTCATCAACACGAGTTTCTGTAACACTAATCGGTTCCAGTCCATTGTTGCATAGTTTTGCTGTATCTTAAGTTCCTATTGGCAGCGTTGTTACAGACTTCGACAATGTAAAGTCGATACAGCGGGGAAATTTCATAACTGCGTTAAGTGAAACGTTTCCGTACCTGCGATATTAGTTGCGGTTGCTGGAATTTGTAGATAATACTGAGCTTGGTGTTGTGTTATCGAATATTCTGTTGGGAGATTTAAAAGTAAACCATATTATTTGCTGTTGTTTTTTGATTACACAAAAGGATAAACCAACCACATCATTATAATTTAAGCCACAGTAGAGACAATTTTGGCATCGAGTAAAAAATAAAGCAAAAACTTTTATCAATGATCATCCGTAGTCACTATTGTAGGTACATAAATGAAATTATTATAATCGCACTACACAGTGTGCTATATTAAACACCATACATTTCGATATCGCAAGTTTTGAAAGAACACAAAACACAACAACTTTCCAAACACACAAATGCTTTGAAAAGGAATCGGGAGCCAAGAAAAGTCCAGTCGATTGGACCATTTCCAAAGGCTTTAGGAAGCAATGTTCGGAACCACCTGTAATATTAGTAGCGTATTGGACTTGACAAATCTGGGATCAATGTGTCTTGCCACCATGACTTATGGTGCCGAAACAGGGGTGCTCACTACGGACACTGCACGGAATGGGATTTGCACAAAGGACCATCGAAAGCTCTGTCTGTCTTTCTCTTCGGGGGATTTGTTTTATTTTGGTATAAAAACTTGTAGTATTCTGATAGTATTTTGTAGGATTAAATGGAGATAGGGTCCTCGCTAACATCCGATATTATATTGTCATCGCGGCGAGACACATATGGCACCCATCTTAGAGACGTTGTAGAAATAAATGAAATGAATTATGTTCCTCATTACCAACCAAACCGCACTGGGCCCGCGTGGTGGAATGCGGCCCACTCTCCCTCACAAAGAGGAGGCCTGTGTCCCAATAGTGATAACTTAATAGGCTGATTATGCTGATGTTCCTAGCATTAAGGAGCATTGCTTACAAAGGAAGGTTTCGAGAAACATTTTTTTTTCCTTGTCAATATAGTACCTACGAAAGCCACACCAAACCCATTATTCGATTTTCCTTGACTTGAACTACGCTGTAGAGACCAAGCTTAACAAAATTACCCAAAACACACGTCATAGTTACAACCAATAACAGTCCGTAACTAGAAACGGACATTACTCTCCGCGCGAATTCGATAGGTACGTTAAGTTAACGAATCGAAGCCGGACCGGCGGGCGGCGTCGAGTTAAAGCCAGCTCCCGACACTTGTCCATTAGTGCGTTCCTATACGTCGGAGACAAACCGCATTCCTGTTCATGTCCAAGTTAACACCTAATAGCCGGTGCCGATGCGGCCGCACGGAATGGACTTGCCTGCCGGACGGAACCGGACTTCATTGCATTACGCACCTCTCCCGGCGAGCCTGCCGGTGAGATCCGGCCAGATATGCTAGAAATGTAGCCGACATTAGCTAGTCTGGATGCCTTTGTAAAATCGGGAAACGTGATAGAATGTTGGATGCATTATGTTACGGAAAATCTTAGAGAACTTGTTTTTTTTATAACGGCGGTACTTCAACATTTGCTCAGTAAAATAGTGACTTAGTACACAAGCAGATTTATTTTTTATAGGTCTCATTTATGACATACATCACCAGAAATATAAACATCACCTCTTTTTAGGGTTCCGTACCAAAATGGTAAAACTCTCTCTGTCACAGCTGGATATCTCAAGAACTACTAAAGCTATCAACTTGAAATTTGGAATAGTTTTAGATGACGTTTGCCAAACTATTTTGAAAATAATAAATAAATAAAAATATATGTATATTTCTTGCAACAGGGACTGAAAGGGGGTCTGAAAAATTCGAAGTGGGGCTACTAGCGCATGTGGGGTATCATATGAAAGAGCGCAGTTTCCACATTCTCAAACATGTTTTCTTTTTTTTTCGACCGCATAGTTTCGACTTTTGATGAAAAATTAAAAAAAAAATACCGTCCCCCCCCTTTTCTCCGAAGTTTGCAAAGAGAAAAATCTGAAATAATTCTATGTGATAGAAGTTTATGTAAAGATTACAGGAAAAATAAAACGAAGTCTCTAAATAGCACACTTTCTCAAAAATCATCAACAAAAGTTACAATAATTCCACTATCGGTCAAGCGATGGCGCTGACATAAAACTACAATATTCTACACCTTAGTAAGGAAAGGGGGGGGGGGGGTTAAGGTCATTGCTCATAAACAGGACTCAAATATCCTGAAAGAATTTATTCGTGTGCAAATTTTATAACTCTCAGTATTATTATAATAGCTATGGACTTAGTCTGAAATAAAGACTTTATTATTATTATTAGTGCACAGTATTAAAATTCTCTGACTAATATAGACCTCGCTGATGAAAATTTAAAAACATTATGATGGTACGGAACCCTCGGTGCGTGAGTCCGACTCGCTCTTGCCCGGTCTTTTTTTTGTGTTAAGGTACTATAATTTTGTTCAAATGAGTGCCTTGCATGCGATACTGTGTCAAATAAACATTTTTCTTTCTTTATTTATAAAAACCAGTTTAAAAAAAAGAACTCCATCCTATTTTCCATTCCACGTAAAAAACACAGCAAAAATCACAATTAAAAAATCACTTGGTGCAACGCACAAAAACACAATTGTTAAAACAGCGCTGAAAACAGCGAAAAAGCTTATCCTTAACTGATGACGTCGGCTAAAAACGCCCAACACTATTACGGTAGCAGGTAAGTGTTGTTCTAACCTGAAACTAGGCTTTACTGCAATAACACGCCACGCTTTAGGGGAAAGGGAAATCGTTTAAGCCTCTACCCCAGTGTTGTGCCACCTGAGTCTCACGAGTATTAGTTACTCGGGGCGGTAATTTTCGGCGTTGCTAACTATTACCCTGGCCACGACAGCATTGTTCGCTAATTTCGACCTTTTTACTCCGGACGGCGTATTGTGATTAGGTATACTTGTGTTTGTAGATAATAATATACGGTATACCTACGTAAGTGGGTGTTCGTTTTCGTTGAGGAAGCTGTTGGGTTATATAGGATATCTTAATTGTTGAGGATTATGGTTGAGTATGAAAAGATTTTCTTGTTATTAGTTTATGAAAATCTTTACCTCTGGTGTAGAATTTGATATTCTAATCATTTTATTGAATTAAGTACTACATAATAAGGGTTCCTTGTAGGTCAGCGGGATTGTCCGAAAGGGTTACCGCTGGCCCGGAACATAAAGGGCTAAGGAAGGAACACGGGTGGGTTTTAGTCAGTAAGAGTCTGACACTCCCTTCCGCTCCACCCAGAGCGGGAGGGGTCATTTGATGATTTCCCATCCGCAAAAAAAAAAAAAATGGTTCCTTATAGGTACTACGGAACCCTAAAAACCATCATAACTTTTTGTTAATCTTTATTTTATTAATTAAAATATTATAATATCAAAACAAAACACTTGACACACAAACTAATTAAGGTCAGGACATCAGTTTCAGCGGAATTCCATGCTGCGGGACATATAGGGGAAGGCGAGCAAAAACGGCCTCGGAAAGAATGGGTTAGGTATTAGGTAAAAACCTCTATTAGACCAAGTGATAAACGACCAGAAGCTCTCCTGTTTCATGGCGATTACTTATGGACCCTACAAATACCCTGGAGGGCCTAACTAAGGTAACAACGTGCTCTGAGCCTCTCAGGTAAAGTGTTGACGCTTTTTATAGCGCCCGCCGACTATTTATAGCCTTCTGACCTAATTACGTTAAACGAAAATAAGGTTTCGAACTCAAGATAGATATAAGCGTCTCTTAGCATTTTATTATCGCAAAAATATCATAAGTATAACTTTCCACCTTTGATATTCTTAGAGAGCAACGGAAATTAGCAAAGTGCAAACGGATGTAAAAACCATTAGTTTCTTCTAAACAATCGTCAACTATCACTCTTCATTTCTTTGTTGTACTTAAACTTGCTAAAGACGTTGGTAAACGTATCCCCGTCGGTAAACACGTCTGACATAAGTGAGCAAACTCGAACATGATAGAAACGCGTAATCTTTGCGGTCCCCACTCCGAAACTGTCGTTAATAAAACTCCCCTGTGAACTTATCTTCCCCTGGGCGAGATAAAATATTTCTTGCAAAAAAAACACAAACGCCTGAAACGTGTGAGGGTGGAATTTCTGCACAATCACGCGCAAAGACGGGCGACGATCCTGTACTGCAGACTCTGATCACGACGCAGGCCTGATAAGAAGTTTTTTTACGCGAAAACTCTTTTATAGTCCGGGTAGTTTTGTTCTAGCGGTATTAAGGGAATTTGTAGCCATATCGGGAGGTATTTTGAAGTTGATGAGTCAATCAAATTACTGTAATTATCTTTAAGTGTAGGTATTATATTTGACTTTTGGTGACGATTACCTCGGCTATTAATCTAAGTAGTTTATTCACGTATACGATTTCAAAAATAGCGCCTACGTAAAACTATATAAGTACCTACACATTTGACGTCACAATTTCAAGCGGTGTTTTAATCATTTCCAGGATTTCAGTGATGCTACGTGCTTTTAAATCGTAAAAACACACTTATACATCCATTGACACTTACTAACAGTAAAACATGAAACAGAAGCATTCCCAACCCTTCTTTCCGTACCCCTAGTTTAGTTTAACGGTACTTTTAATTGCCGCTGTAAATCAATCTCACAAAGGGTTATACTGCCCTAATGTATGTCGGTATTATACGCTAACATTATGCAGAACTCATCTAAATGAATGTTATTATCGCGGATCGTAATAAGAATATGTAAGTACCTACCACAGATGTAGAGGAAAGCAGATAACGTAAGCGAGTCTCGTTGCGTGATATAAAGGTATCTCGCTGGATCTGTAAGTCTGGAATAGCTCAAAAATACATTTTAGTGCTAACCCTTACCCCACGGCCCGTGAATCACAGATGATTCACGCACGCCGAATTTCTATTGTGTCCGCTTCGTGAATAGTTAACGTGTTAAGATAAGATATTAAGTATCTACCTACTTCCAAAAGATGTTTTTGAATAACATCATCTGTTACAATATTTTTATCTCACCAAGCGACGCGCGCTTTAGTTGTGGTTACTAAGTGTACAGATACTAAGTTACTAAGTGCGCAGGAGCTCTCGGTACCGTTCGAGACAACGGCTAATTCGGAAGTGTGTGTGTTACATGCTGAAAAGTACGTCTTCACGCTCACATTCGCAGCGTGTTTGTAAACTTGGTTACCACATGTAAAACGCTCATCGCATCGTGAGATAAAAATACTATAACCATCACTTACTAAAGTTCTCCATAGGAGACTACTATGTTTTGGTATGGGCAACTAGCATTAGGTATCTTTCTGATTGACCTACTCCTCGTCAATTCAAAAGTGCCTGTTTTTGGTTTTTGTAATAATTACTTTTCCTAGGGACATAATTATGTAGGTACTTAATTATGAACTTAAATACGTGACAAGCTCGAATTTCATACATAGAGTTTCACGAATTTGCGATTCCTACATTTATCTATATCCGTGGTAAGCACCAAATTTTATTAGAGTGAACGGCCATTACCATGTAACTTTCCCGTGCCCAGTCTTATCGTAACCCATATTCAAGCTAAAATCGTCACTAATTAAGTGCCGTGTCAGTCGTTATTAAGGTCTTATCTCAGGCTCATATGCCTCATGAATCAATTAGACCGTCGGATACTGGGCAGGGCGGCCATTTTAACAAAGACTGACGATATATTGTAGACCCGGACATTGTTCGGGCTGAGACGGGCAAAGGCGGTGAGCTGAAAACTTGCTTGAAGGGATGTGGTCGTGTAAAAGTGACAATGGGTTAGGTACGTACAACTTTATAATTTGTGTTTATTCGTTTGGGCGAAGTAACTGGCTGAATTGGGAACTAAATGCCAATGTGGCTTAGTCATTCATCTGCCTAGCCTTTTCTCAATTATGTTGGGGTCGGCTTCCAGTCTAACCGGATGCAGCTGAATACCAGTGTTTTTTAATGTGGCTTAGTATGACCAGCTATTTAGTGGAAGGTACCTAATAACAGTAACTATAACTCGAGAGTAGGTATCAATTTTTTGGCGTTTTAATGAGTATCAAATAATCCATTTGTTAATTTTGGCATCACAAACCTTAAAGAAATATAAATTTATAAATAAATAAAAGAAGAAAAAAACACAAAACTCGGGATACTACGATATTTTTAGAAAACATTGTAAAAGCACACGCAGTCAGCTGTGATCAAGTGTTTCAAGCGCTTCTGCCTCCGTGAGCCCTAAAGAATTCTATCTTTTTTGTTGTTTTTTACAATAGCACTCACATTGTGTAACTAACCTCAAAGCCCCATCAAAAAATACTTTTCTGTATGAAATAGGAACAAGAAAAATATAAATTCTATTGCCAACACTCTGACGGTAAGGCCCTTTGTACACGGCATGGTTTCTTTTCGGTACGGCGTATAAACCGCGCCAGAAAAAACGTGTCCGTCAACAAGCTTCCATAGTAATCCATACAACACTGACGAACCGTGCCTACACACGGCGTATAAACCGCGCCGTAGTAAAAACGTGTCCGTCAACAAGCTTCCATAATGATCCATACAACACTGACGAACCGTGCCCACACACAGCGTATAAACCGCGCCGTAGAAAAAACGTGTCCGTCAACAAGCTTCCATAGTAATCCATACAACACTGACGAACCGTGCCTACACACTGCGAATAAACCGTAGTTTTTCACGACAAGATAAATGCGTGTGTATGTACAAGTGTGCCTGGCAGTAAGACATACTTTGTATAAACATGTGTAAAGAACATTAAGTAAACTGGCAAATTGTTAAATTATGAAACCTTTGTCAACAAATGTAAGGTTTTATTTGGTAACACAGTGGAATTGTGTTTACGCGTACATCGTGAAAATAAACAGGAAAACGTATTCAGTGGAATTACCGTCGGTTAACTTAATGTCTACGATTGAATTGTTTGTTCGTTCATTGACTAAGGAAATCGAAATTTAACTGATCGTGAATACAATCTCGGATGAAATATTGATACGGTGTGCTGCATTTCGGATTATTTCATTGCACTATTTTAAACCGTTTGTTTCCGTGATTTGTTGTCCGTTTGAGGTTTTTTTTTGGAACGTTATGGTCTTTATAATTTGTGTTGTGTAATTTTGAGCTTCAGCTTGTTTCATTGCATTTTTTAAACAGTATCCGTCATTTGTTTCCAATTTGAGGCTTTTTGGAATACTAAGGTCTTTACAATTTGTGTTATGTCATTTTAAGTTTTGCCATTCCTTTTTACCGACCTCAAAAAAAAGGAGGTTATCAATTTGATACTTATGTATGTAATATTATTGGAATTGCATTATATTCACATATGACAATCTACTAAGGCTTCCAAACAAATATACAAAATTTCATAGACGTATGTATGTATGTTTGTCCACGCATTTCTCAGCAACTATTAATCGGATCGTGACCATTTTTTGTATTAGCTTACATTTACTTCAACTTAGGGAACAATGCAAGTTTCATCAAAATCGGTTCAGTAATTTTCAAGATATGGACTAATACGTGTAAGTGTGACGGCCTGGCGTATTGATACGAGCTACGGGTGTACTGTCAAAGGGAAAACATCTCAAAACCTTAAAAAGTAATTTAAAAAAATTAAACCGACTTCAAAAAGAAATCAACTCAAAATTATGAAATAACTTTAATTTCGGAAGTCGGTGGCAAAAAACTAAAATACAGATCCCAAGACTTCCGAAATTAAAGTTATTTCATAATTTTGAGTTGATTTCTTTTTGAAGTCGGTTTAATTTTTTTTAATTACTTTTATTTCAATAAACGTATTTTCCGTCTTTATTTTCTTTCTTTACACAAATACAAAGATATAATTTCACAGTATAGAATAGAATAGAATAGAATACTCTTTATTATGTACACCATATAAATTACAGACATAATTATAGAAACTGTACAAAGGGTGACACAATGGGCGGTCTTATCGCTAAAAGCGATCTTTTAAAGACAACCTTTGGATGGATTAAAAAGGGGAAGGACAGACAAATACTGTAGGTAGTCTGTGGTGTACCATTTATATAATACAATAGATACATACATAAAGTATATTATACTAATCTAAATAAATATATACATACAATAATAAACATAGCAAAGAAAATATAAGTATCATAATAATCAGCCTATAATGTTCCCTCTGCTGGGACTCAGGCCACCTCTATTCGAGAAAGCACAGCCCACTTGTAATCGTACCACACGGGCTCAATGCGGGTTGGTAGATGTCACATGTCTTCGAATATTTGGTTCTAAGACATGCCGGTTTCCTCACGAGGTTTTCCTTCACCATTTTGAGAGCAATGGTGATGATTTTTTTACACCCACAACAAACAGTAAAGTTTTAGGTGTAAAATAAAACATCACCACGTATAAGTCGGGGCCGTCACCACTAAGCCACCACCTGCTCTCAATTACAGTGTAATTGTTTTTTATTGCTCGATCACGCCTTATAGAAAGCGATGGATGAGATCTATGATGGAACGAGTGTGCCCAGATGATGCCTGTTCACTCATGGTTTGAAGGCAAACGGGTTAAATGTGTGAGGGAACACAGATGCCGGCAGAGAGTTCAACTCTTTGGCTGTGCGCATAATAAACGTGGAGGAGAAGCGCTGAGTACCTACGAATCGTCAGAATATCAACCAAGTGTGAATGGTACGACGCTGCAGTACGTCCGGTGGTAAATGGGCGATGGTGGAATCTCTCTGAAGTACAGTCTGTAGAAGACCGACAGGCAAGCAACATTACGCCGATGAGCTAGACTGTGAAGCTTACCTACCACCGTCTCGTCGCTTAAGCCTTTTAGCTCTGCGTTCCACCGAGTCAAGTGCAGCAAGCTGGTATTTTGCTGAGCCATCCCATAAGTGGCTGCAATACTCCATATAGGAACGGACCTGTGCTTTGTCGCGTTATCGAATTCTGATTTTTATTTTACTGTGTTTAGTTTAGTTTGTGATCTTCCTGTACGAGTCGCAATAAATACTTTTTCTTTCTTTCTTTCTTAGCTCTCAATGGCCTCGCCCCAGCAATGCGTCACATACACAAGAAGATGGCCGTCGAACGACCACTATGGAAGCCACACTGAGGAGCTCATTGTCTTCGAGGTATGCCAGCAGCTTGTTGTTAAGTACCCTTTCCATCACTTTGCACAGTATGGAGGTTATGGCGATTGCTCTATGGTAGAAAGGATCAGCACGGTTACCCTTTTTGGACACTGGGTGCACACTAGCAAGCCTCCAGGACTCCGGCACCACTGCGGTTTTTAGGAAGAGGTGCGTCAAGACAGAAAACAACTCTGAAGCACAGCTTTTCAGGACTCTTGCGGGTATTCCGTTAGGTCCGCTGGCTTTATTCACGTCTAGACTGCTAAGGGCCTTACGGATCTCTTTGAGATGGATTGAGATCTCCGGCATCGCGGAGCCACAGTGAGGTATATTAGGTGGTATGTTAGAGGCCGTGGCCAAGGCTTGGCGTGGCAAGGCGTGATCAAGGCGTGAATAATCGGCAAAGACGAAGGCAAATGGATTTGCCTTATGAGCCAGCGTTCCATCACACTTCAGCAAAAAGTCCTAGTTTAAATATACCCAATCATCATACGTAAAACCCTCTTGTTCCAAGTGTCTGCATCACATGTGATGTGTCAGAGTGTATTTGTAAGTAGTGTATGTAAGTACCACAATAATAAAAAACTGCCCTACAAACAAGTGAAACTTAATATACTGTCAGCCATTGTATGCCGAGCTTTCACAATCGCTTCCGACTCTGAAGCGGGAAAAGGGTACAATAACCGACGCAAGTGCTTAATTTAAAGAAAGGAAATATCAAATTATTTAACTAATCTTTTAGTTGCCATTTTCAATCTGTCTATCATTGTGTAATTTAAACATTTATTTTAAGCGAGCAGCGCCGCTCGGTTTCACCCGCAAAAGTGTCGATCCCGCTCGAAAGACACGTGGCGCCATCTATTATCATAATAACTTTATTGTTGTTTTCCTCGGGAACAGCTCTTTTATTCGGAAAGGTACTCTATGTCCGTATCTGTACATCTGACTAGGTACGTATATGCAAAATTTCAGGATGATTGTTTCAGTGGTTTAGGCGTGAAAGGTAAGTAACAAACAAACTTACTTTCGCATTTATAATATTAATATTATAAATATTAAATAATACAGTTAGGAAGTTAGGATTAAAGTCGCATTTCGTGTGGTTTCCTGTCCGTGTGGTCACACAGACAGACACGAAATGCATTGTTTTTTTTTATACGTTTATGCGGTTTTTTTGTGAAGGTTTATGTGTATTATATATATTAATTAATATTAAACTTAATTATCATAAAGAAATCTCGATGTTTTGTCAAGTCTTAAGAAGCGTGCGAAGCAGGGGCGGGTCGTTAGTATAAAACATTCCTGAAAGTGGAAGGAAGGTATTGTTTGTTAGTCATTTTAAGGAATTGTATTATGCAGAGTTAAATTGCTAAACAAAGCATCTAGTTACTTTTGTAACGTTTCGTCTAGGCTTAGAACAGTACAATTAAAGTTTGTGTAACCGGCAGTACCTACTTCACGTTACAAAAGCTTGGAAAATATATTGCTTAATGCGTTGTTTGAGAGTGGTTATTTATTTAACACACAATGGAAAATACATTTTGACGTAGACTGTACATGCGGGTCTCACGGTTCTAAAATGAAGTTAAGAACTTGAAATGGTCATGGACGGTAAGTATGCAGTACCTATGGTGCATTACATAATAATAATGTTCATAGAAATAAAATATTACTTGTTCGGGCTAAAACTAGTTCTTTTTTTCAGAGCAGCACTCTAATTGCGTAACACTCGATCAATCACAATCTGAATAATTTTGAAGGATACTGCCAATTCATTGCTTCATATTATGTTCGAAAAATATGTCTGCTCAAAAACGTAAATGACATGACGCAATGAATATTGTTGAACTGTCAAAATGAAAGACATTCCTACTGTTAGTGTGTTACACAATTACCCCGCTGATCAAATAACTTAAAATTTCCATTTACCTAGTTGGTTTTGTATAATCAAATTCGCAGAATATCTTTAATAGAATTTGTTGTTTTTTAGGGTTCCGTACCCAAAGGGTAAAAATGGGTCCCTATTACTAAGACTCCACTGTCCGTCTGTCTGTCACCAGGCTGTATCTCATGAACCGTGATAGCTAGACAGTTGAAATTTTCACAGATGACGTATTTCTGTTGCCGCTTTAACAACAAAATTACAAAAAAAAGAATAAAATAAAAATTTAAGGGGGGCTCCCATACAACAAACGTGTTTTTTTTTCGGCGTTTTTGCCTTGTGATACGGAACCCTTCGTGTGCGAGTCCGACTTACACTTGGCCAGTTTTTTATTAGAAATAACCCGATCCTGTGTCGTTTTTTTTTCCCAAATCGAGGACCGACCCGATATTAATTGAGGAAAAATGAAGCAAAAATTTTAATGGAATTTTTAAATTACCTACTTACCTGCCTGCACACATACAATATCAGGAATATTTTAAATTCCATCTGGATACGGAGCCCGATGTTTGAATGAGATGGTCCAAAAAAAGGTTGTATAATCTTTCCGAATTTTACTTTTAAGATAATTTGTTGTAATTACAAGGGTTTCCGTGTATTTTTGGGTTCATCACATTTTCAGGTATATTAATATAAATAAAGTCGCTAAGGCTGTGATATTTTACAATCAACGTTTACAGGAAAAGATGTTATGCTATGATCAATAGTCCCAAATCGATTGAATCGACAATAAACACAAATAACAAAAAGTACATTATAAAGAGGAGAGAAAAAAAGAAAGAAATACAACAATAGAAAGTCAATAATAGGTATTTATGTTAAATACTTTAGCTGTAGGCTGTATTGTCAAACTATAACCTTTTTAAAAAGGAAACACCCACTCTTGTTAGGATCAAAACGAGAATAAAATTCCATTAGTCGTCCTTCACGTAACTTCCGCGAGCCGACAGCTGACTTGTCAAGTTTTATTCTGCTCAGAATAGGCGAAAAACTTTCCAAGTGTTATATAAGATTTATAAACTGCCAGCTAGATTCTTTCAGTACATTTTGTGAATAATTCCGTCAGTGTCACAGTACTGTGTGATGAGGTCCTTATTTAGAGAGTGCAAACACGTGTAAGAATTTCTAAGGATTCTTTCTTATATAATAATTTTAACTACAATAACGACGTGATCAATATTTTACCTAAGCCTTTCTTGTTTGGGCGAGGTTCGTAACTAGATTTTTTTATCAAAGCTACCTAGTTTTAGAAGATAGTTAAGTCCATATTGGATTTATGAAGAAATTAATGTCATAAGATTTGATTAAAATAACAGTTTTTGTAGGTGCACTTTTTAATTCTCGAATGAATTAACTCCAATAATATTACACTTTTAATGAATATTTAGAAGTAAAATAAAAACCGTAATGCCTTATGCTCAGATATATTAATTGTTACCTACTTACTTTAGTGAATAAGTTTAGCTAGCTATTAATTGTTACCTTCATTTATATCGGTTTGTTTATTAAATTTTTCTTGTTCCTAAAGATTTAAAACGGTAATTGATAGTATTTTTATAAGCTACAACTACCTGTACATCTATTACTGTGTATACCACAATTTGTATGTCTTGCAAGGCAGCACATAGTGAAACTTTTACTTAATTACATCATGTAAGTACCATTACATTTTACCTACGTGTCACAAACAAATAATTTTGTATTTGAATTTGAACTTATTTATGATTAAAAACCTCTAGGTATTAAGATTCAAAGAATATAATCAGTATCTCTCTATATAAAATCTCCCAGACGCCTTACATAATTCCCAAATTAACGTATCCACATTAACACTATCTAGTCATTACATATGCCATGTATTATGTAGTAAAAGTAGAGTCGTTAAGTGGTCGTCACCTGCGTCGACGGCAACTTAAGCGGGTCGTAAGAGCCCTTATAAAGGGCGAAGCGATGACAGCCCGACTCAATATAATGCCTACACCTGTGCCGATTACATGTCGCGTTGGAAATCACGTTTTAGCGATGGGAAGAGTGATAAGGGATAACTTATAACGTGACGGTGTAAGGGTTATTAGTAGTTGAAGATGTGTTATGAAAAAGTTTTTTTTTGTGCTGACTGAAAAGGTTTACGTAAGAGACGGACGCGTGTATCTACTCAATAGATTGAAGAAGATCATTTGCAAAGTTAGAGAAAGATAATTTGAGTGAAAGTGATCATTAAAAGTGGCAATTTAAATAAAGAAATATGAACTGAAAAGCTCTGGCAGGTATCTCAAATACTTGATGAGCATAATGAAAAGAAAACTATTGCTCAAGATCATGCCAAAAAAAATTAAATACGACAGTGCATAAGCTGTTGGTACCATACTAGGTATTATCTAAACTAATATTATAAAGAGAAAGATTTGATTTTTTGTGTTTGTTTGTTCGCTTTGACGCAAAAACCACTCAACGGATTTAGATGAAATTTGGTATATGTGTCGATCATGACCTGAATTAGGACATAGGATACTTTTTATCCCAATATTCCTACGGGATCGAGACTTATTTGGGTGAAACCGCTGGGCGCAGATAGTCGTTTACAATGATATTATAAGTGGTCGTTTTTATAAATAATAAAAACCGGGCAAGAGCGAATCGGACTCGCGCACCGAGGGTTCCGTACCATCATATGTTTTTAAATTTTCATCGGCGAGCTACTTACTAGATCTCGTTCAAACCAATTTTCGGTGGAAGTTTACATGATAGTGTATATATATTTTTTTTTTTGTTTTTTCATTCTCTTATTTTAGAAGTTACAGGGGGACACACATTTTACCACTTTGCAAGTGTCTCTCGCGCAAACTATTTAGTTTAAAAAAAGTTATATTAGAAACCTCAATATCATTTTTGAAGACCTATCCATAGATACCCCACACGTATGGGTTTGATGAAATAATTTTTTTTTTGAGTTTCAGTTCTAAGTATGGGGAACCCCCATAATTTATTGTTTTTTTCTATTTTTTTGTGAAAATCTTAATGCGGTTTACAGAATACATCTAGGTAGGGTAGGGTGGGGCTTAAAGGTCCGCGGGTAAAAAGGTCCACCATGTCTATATCCGAAATCAAAAGTGCACCAGCGAATCGAATGACAGGGGTATGAAGGGGTCACGGGAGGGGTACTTACGCGGCCCCACGAAGTGAGCTTGCGAGCGCCGATGAGAGTGTACGCGGTCGCGGTGTAAAAAATTCACGTAAGTAATTTTTGTGACGTCACTTATTTTTAGTCTGACTGTTGTGTTTTTATCAATACAAAACTAAACATTTATTAAAGGTCTAGTTAGTGGTATAAAGTTTAACGTAGAGCCATTGTTTATTGAATCGTCTGTTTAGGTTTTTCTCTATAACCTCAAACTTCAATCAACATACTATTGGGGCATAAAGGTCCACTTAAGGACCTTTATGCCCTATACAAAATATTATCATATTATGGTATTCTTTTCAGAATGCGGAATTAGAAGAGAACCACCGAAAGAGGTACAAAGACTGTCAAGGTCACGCAACGTGCGGCTGAGCTAGTCACAAAGGAAAATAAATCCCTACGTCAAGTTTGTCGTGACTATGAAATTAATAAAATTTCTCTGATAAGATTTATCACACGTCTAAAAGAAAATCCAGAATTACGATTCAGATGACGAGTAATTGTTAAAAAGTCATGTCATTTATTCGTTTTATTTTTATAATTTAATTATATATAAAGTTTTTGGGTCAAAAAGCTCAATTTTAATAATTAAGTCTGAAATGCTGTGCCATAAGTTTAAAATAAGTAACGTTGTTTAGTTTTTTTAATAAAAGTAAAGACTGGTTGATTTAAAACTGTTTTCGTTTATTTACTTGCTTTAATTAACGTTAAAAAGCTATTTAATTATACTGGTCTTTTTTACCCCAGCACCGGTCCTTTTTACCCCACCCTTGGGGCAAAAGGGACCAATCGACTCGACACTCCTAAATGCAAATATGTGGGTTATAGATAAACATTACAAGAGTTAAGTTGTTCTTTCTTGTAAATGAAGGATAGCGGTATCCATTGCAGAAGAAGTTATTTTTTTACACCTGATACGTAAATAGTTACAAGGCAATATACGTAAAATGGACCTTTTAGCCCCACCCTACCCTACTTACCAAGTTTCAACAGTGTAGTTCTTATAGTTTCGGAAAAAAGTGGCTGTGACATACGGACGGACAGACAGACAGACATGACGAATCTATAAGGGTTCCGTTTTTGCCATTTGGCTACGGAACCCTAAAAATTAAATGCTGTTTGTTGGTAAGCGCGTCACTTGAGAACGACTGAACCGATTTGACTTTTTGTTATCTGAAAATGTTTGTATTAGTCCGAATTAGATTAAATGGAAAGAAAAATTGTAAAAGTTTTTTCAAATGCGAGAAAATCTGAATGTCCTTTTTTTAATGAGATTTTTGTATGAATGATTGAAATATGGACAGGACAACGTCTGTCGTCTCAGCTAGTACAGAATAAATTCTTTTACACAACGCAATTCTGCTCCAAACAACTTAGATCAAACGATAATGAAAGCATAGGTAATCATGTCGCGTTTGATTTTATATCTACCAGAGCATACAAAAATAATAAGTGTTGAGTGTTATACTTCTTTCCTGGCAACACTTAACAAGCTTACCGTTTTATATTATTATATCTACCGTCAGTCTTGGTTTTAGCCGCGACGAGCGAGCGCGGTTGAGAGGTTTCGCGAAGGAAACAACCTTATTAAGAGGCTACATACGGCGACTACGATCGTAAACATTTAATCAAGAATATGATGTAGTACACAATACGTTCGCAGGATAAGAATACACATCTAGGGAAGAAAATGTCTTCTAAATGACGTCGTAAAAGATGGCTGAGGAATTATGATTGTTTCGCAGACTATGATACTTTAAACGTATTACGTGTTTATGATGTTATTCTAGAACTCTAGACAATCATACTGAGTTCTTAACCAGAGCACACGAAAGCAAAGTCTAGAGTGGAGTTTATTTAATAAAATAATTTAAAGATGGCGTCTCAATCCATTATCCCTTGAGGAGTCGTGAAGTTTCAAAGTCAGTGTCGACTTTCCTAACACACTTTTCTAAAACAGCATCCCAGAAGATTTCAAATCGACACTTAGATAAGAAATCTCGAACGAAGTTTAATAATATAGACCTAGCATCAAGGACACTAAAGTATAACGTCGCAAACTGTTAACTCTATACTAAATTCGAGTACCCGTTGTCTATATTTATGAAATCATTACCTAATGTGATAACATTGTCTTGCTGTATAAGTGCTTATAATATATATACGTACACTGTAAATCTCTGTAAACACAAATAAACACGATTTACCCACATGTAACCAAATAAAACCTGAACTCATAATATATGCAAACTATAAAAACCATCCACGAAAATTATGTAGTGTGTTTGCGTATAAGGAAAAAGAAACCCTCTTAGAAATAATTTTGAGTGGGAAGCCATAAAACGTAGGTAAACAAGTAGGTAGGCAATACAATTAACACAGATTATACAGGCTAACTGACGACAAGTGGTTTAAGATGGTGCTTAATACAGGCAGAACTCTTGAAGACTCATTTAATTAAAAACATACTGCCTTGACTGAAGTTAAACATTTGGAAAGCCAAATTAAACACGGAAAGAAGGAATATAATTGTACTTTTCCGCAGCACTGTAATCGGGTAAAATGTTCACCGTCCGTAAAGAAGTCCAATAAATTGAAGAAATATCGAAAAATACAGCGACATCGCAGTCGATCCGCTAGTTAGGCACCCATAAAACCGAGACCGCGCCAGTAGAATAAGTAAATATTTTTCAAAAGTAAAGCCTCTGGGAGTAAAGAGAAATAGTTTTATTGATGTCTTCGTGAAAGAGGACGGGAGGAATTTACTTTTCATTACGATGGCAGTTTGTTCGCAAACAGTTCAACACTCGTGGACGTCGTCGGTGAAGGCAAAAAAATACTCAGCCACTTATGTGAGAACTCAACTCATGTAGTGCTTCAGTTGATAAACATAAACTGAGTGGAGTAGCTCGCGTGCACTAACATGTTCAACATGAAGGAATATATCGAACGAGTAGCTGTGTGCAAAATAAACTAACAATTTACTGTCTTAATTACCGATAGGAAGGTAAAGTTATATTTTTATATAAGTTACCCGGCAAACGTTGTTGTGCCATATAAATTATTTATAGCTGCCCGGCGCTACTTCGTTCGCGTGGTGTCCTACCCCTTACCCTACCCTACCCCTACCCTACTCCAACCTACTCCAACCCTACTCCTACACTACTCCTACACTACTCCTACCCTACTCCTACCCTACTCCTACCCTACTACTACACTACTCCTACCCTACTACTACACTACTCCTACCCTACTCCTACCGTACTCCTACCCTACTCCTAACCTACTCCTACCCTACTCCTACACTACAAAAAAAAAGTCCTATGTCCGTCTCCTGGTTCTAAGCTACCTCCCCACCAATTTTCTGCCAAATCGGTTCAGCCGTTCTTGAGTTATAAATAGTGTAACTAACACGAGTTTCTTTTTTATTATATATCTATAGATAAGTATTGAGAACAGTCATTTACTTCGACAGACAGGGCGCTATGGTGCTCATTAGGGGAGGCCTATGTCCAGCAGTGGACTGCTATAGGCTGATGATGATGATGATGATTTATTTCGAATCCCTTTTTTTGTGAATCAAGTTACATAAACTATTTTATTATAATATATTTAATAGATTAAATACTTTTTTTGATAAAGCTTCTACATATTTTACATTTACGAAAATATCTCCTCGCAAATTGCCTTATGGCTAATGGTGACGCTATGTCACGAGTCCTGAAGGCAAAATAAAATTATACAGGTTTTTATAGCGTTCAGAGGCACATTGTCCCCGGGGGTGTTAAATAGGCGTTTTACAGCGAACCCCTCACGCCGATGGACGCACTAAGTCCTCACAAAAATCTTGGTTCAATACACATAAATTGATTTGCGATGCGAACCTGAGATATCTTACGAAGACTTTGTATCTTGAGATAAACTACCGTGGAGGCGCTTCCGACCCATAAAAGTTTTGAATTACTGATTGATACCTATGCTGAAATTGACACTGATTGCTATGATTTTGAGGAGGATAAGCGTTCCTGAATCAATACATAATGCTATTTGATGAAAAAATTGAATGCAGAAGCTTTATATAAGCATCTTATTCAGTAACCAATCATTAGAATCCCATGGGAAATACAAAGACGGGATTGTTATTTTATTTTGAACAACAAACCAGTATTGTTGTTACAAATAAAAACACAATCCCACGGTGTAAACAAATGAGTAAGCAAAATATTTTTCACACGGACTGAACTCTGAAAGTGTACAAAATTACCGTATAGGTAGGACAAACTTTTAGTACAACTTTTAAAATAAATCATTTTTATTAGACCCTTACGGCAGCTTACGATAAAATGGCCGGGCCTCAAGATGGTAAGAGTATTGTCCCAATGCGGTGCAGGGGCTTTTCTCATTAAAGTTGCCGGTAACTAAGCTACAAAGGGATAATTACTTTAATTACCATACTCGTAACTGTGCCTGGATAAAGGTTTTTCTACCCATACAAAACGGGACCAGGCTATATAGAAAATTACAAAAAACATTCAAACAAGTAATAAAAGTACAGATCTCGAGGCACTCGAGACGCTGTCACTATTTATTTAGAATAAAAAAGATCTTCCACAGTAAAAGAAAATGGCAGAAAATCACCACAAATTCTCGTCACAAACTAGAGTGGATACAGTGTGGTTATAATAAAAAAAATCCCTTTAGACAATTTTCCATTATCTGGGCGTCCATTGTTAGGATCCAGTGGTCAGCATTTTATGGGTGGACGCAGTGTCGTCGTAACTTCTTATTAAACCGCCGGGGACGCACCGACTTGCCTCTAATTGATTTAGAGACCTCCACGACCGTGACACTACGGTTTTCTTTGTTTACTTTATACTGCCAAAAGGTTTACTTTAACTTTGAAACTTGACGTAATGTAAATGGACGCCGACTTCGGCTGTTACAGGTTAGACGATCACACAAGTTATTGAAGTGTTTATCCAACTATTAAGTAAGTATTCTTGTTATTAGAAGGAGGGGTTTGGATTGAATTAATTTTATAAGTTTTATAATAGTTTAGATATATTTTCTTTAAAAGTAAAATATTACTAGTTCGATAACTTGTTTACTTTGAATCTTAGTGATTAACATTACTAGAAGACGCCGAAGTTTTAATTAACATGGCCTGATTAAATATTAGCTAAATACATGAAACAAAAATAAAACAGACGTGTAAGCTGACAACATTTGACATAGTATTTTTATAATATTCAACATTCACAAAAATTTCATTCGCCTGTCAAATATAATTCAGCTGACAGGTAGCTGTATAATAATTGTACGAAACAATCTACAAATACCTACGCACACACAGAAACAGTCGAACACAATGAAAATGAAGCAATTAAAATTTCATGGCGACCGACACGCCATAATACTATAAGTTTTAATATTTTGCAATTACAAAAGCGAATTTTATAGCAAAAAAGCTGCTACATTCTCTACGTCAGACCTTAAGCCAACTTTTGTTCAGAAACTAGTTTTATTAAAGCTTTTAAGACGTCCCCAGGCTCACTAATTGATTTAACAGCCACGACATGAAGAATTTAAGGCCTGCTAAACACGCGACTCTCGTCATTAAGTCACAAAAATTAGTGACGCGAACACCCGCCCTCTGCGTTCATGCATAAAGCATAAAGGTTACAACTCCAATAAATAAACGGCGAAAAACTTAAGGTGAGTTAATTTGATAAAAAGAGTACCGCGCGAGCAACAAAAGGCATTTAAACGCAAAGGAAGCAGAAAACGACGGAAGAAAAATGAATGATTACAGCAAAAAGGGCCATCAAAACGAATGATAAACGAGCTTAATCCGAGCCCCATCCTTGTTTTATTACCACTGGACGATTGTAAAAACGTATTAGTGGGCGGCGCCACAGAACTGTGGGTCCCGACGACGATCTATGACACTTTAGTTGACCTTTTTATATCCAATAGACGACACTGGCGGTAATTTATTGAACCTTTATTACCCTAAAATACAATCAAATCAATAGTAATAAAATAAAAGTTATTTTCGAATATTAGATAAGTGGCTATCCACTTACCTACATTTTTTATGAATGATGATGATGCCATGAAATTCAGGACAACTGTCACAATTTATTTTCATTGACATGAATGAAATACATATTTTTTGTTATTATAAAAACACAAAAGAATTGTATGTATGCCACCATGTTGCATTGGAGTTGCAGAAAAAACTACTTACCTATCGTTAACGCGCTAATTAGAAAATCGAATGAACATAACAAATCGCTACAGCAACGGAAACTTGTTTGTATAATGTACCTCTACCCATTCTTCTTCACGGGTCGATCGACCAGATTAAGCTACGCTTGCCGCGGTTGGTCCGTGGATGGGTTACCATCTTTACATACCTAGGCTCCTCCGTGCCTTGGAAAGCACGTTAAGCCGTTGGTCCCGGCTGTCATTCGTGGATCTTTGACAGTCGTTACGGGTCGTCAGAAGCCCGAAAGTCTGACAACCAGTCTTACCAAGGAGTTTCGTATTACCCAGTAATTGGGTTGTGGAAGTCAGATAGGCAGTCGCTCCATGTAAAATACTGATACTCAGCTGCATGAGCTGCATTCGGTTAGACTGGAAGCCGACCCCAAAATAGTTGGGAAAAGGCTAGGCAGATGATGACTTCTTAGTTTGCATACACACGAGCGACACGTTTCGACGACAGAGTCAACTGCAGCCGCCGACGAGCAGTCAGTTACCGCAGACACACGTCGACGCTTGCAGTCAGTTGCAGTTGCCTTCGTATGCACGCTTACATTAACTATGTTATTAGGAACATAGTAAATGTAATGTAATTAATACCTACCTACTAATAATTCGCTCATTTTGTTAATACTCCAGAGTTTTGATCAGAAAAATACTACCTAAGTGCCCGTCGTTACTTGATTCACAGATTATGTATACCACATTGACCCAACCCGCTAGTTAAATCCAGTATGTAGGTAAAAGGAAGAGCTCATTAAGTCTTCTAGGGTTTCTTATGAAACCGTTATTAGAGCAGGGAGGGGCCACTAGTGCCCTGCGATTCTCCCTGATACAAACCAAGTAGAGATGAAATAACTACATTTTATAATGTTTGTTTCAAATAGGCAAAAGTACGTACCTGGCAGGATAGTAAACCAAGCTTCACGATTCAGAAATGGTAAATTCACTCAATTAAGAACCTCAAAAACACAATTTTTTTAAATTAATGAGTTAATACAAACAAAAAACAATCAAATTGGCGCCAAAGACATAAGCTGTTACTTGTTCTTACACATCGAAATTTAAAATGGCACTGCCAGTGTCGAGTTTCGTTTTTATTGACCTTTTTAAACAATAAAATTAAGACAACTATTAAAATTTTAATAACTTGGTGACATTTCAACTGTAATATCTACTCCACGCTACTTTATGTTTTTTCTTTCTTGTATTTTTCATTGTTCTGCATTTGAACATCAGTGGGTATTCATAAAAATTAATTATTGCTGCGTGCATTTTGAAAGACCAAAGCACAAAGAAGATACATAAATATTATTCTTCTGAAAGACCTAAGGTTTTAACTGGCTGATTTTGTCAAAAATATTTCTCAGTAGCCATTTATTATTTATTTTTTCTTTATTTTCTTATCGTATTTTATGGCTTTTATTGTTTTATGACTCTTTTCATGCCAGCATTTGTGTTTCAGTTTTATACAATATTTTGTTGAAACCCTTTTACTCAATAAGGTTATTTTTATGTAGTAGTTAGTTCCTATGAAAAGATGGTGGTTTTAATTGTATCATGTATCATTCATACCAATCTGATATGTTACAACAAATATGAATTTCGTTTTACAGAATAAAGGTAAATAAAATTGTAAAGGCTTATACCGTAACTGTTGCAATAAAGAATCTTAATGAAATACGCCTAAATGTAGGCGGAACGATAAAATCGTCTGGGTTAAAATATTATTCTCGGAAGCCATAAAGAAAATTGTATTTAATGAAGATAAGATTTCTGGAATGAAGACAAGAGTTTCTTAGTTGTTGAAACAAAGTATACCTACACCGTAAATACGGCGTTATACTAACTTTGTAAATAAGAATTAGGTAAGTAAAACCTGTTTCCAGTTTCTTCAGTTAACTTAATTAACTTTAAGTACCTAGATAGGTACTTAAGCATTTGTAAGCATTATTAATATTGACAGCGATTTCGATATGAAAATCAGATGTAAGGGTCCTAATTTTTTTAACCGCCTTCTAAAAAGGAGGAGGCTCTCAATTCGGATGTTTAATTTTTTTTTTATTATCTATGTTCGGGCATAAGTCCTTCATACTACATAGACGGAGTTGCAAAATTATTTTTTTTTCGAAAGAGGTTTATTCCAAAACGGTCTCATTTAAATTTCGTAAAGATCTGATGAGGAGTTTCGGAGACAGACGGAACTCTTCAATAAATGCCAGCAAATCAACCGCGATTGCTGCTATCGCAATGTATTCGAAATCACACAACATAACGCCTGTACCCTCTAAAGGGGCACGCAGATGTGTTCAATAGCTTCCTGTCTCTGATATTCACATAAGTAGCAAGCAGTGTTATATGAATTTGTGTGGGGTAAGTGGGTACAACTAAACAGAACAACCGACTTCCAAAAAATATTTGTATGACCTACAAGTAGTTGTTCCGGGTCTGGCTGTTTGTGTATGTGAGTTTAAATGTTTGTAAACGCACCCACGATACAGGAGAAATTCCTAGTGTGGGGCAACGTTTAAAAAAAAAAAAAAAATAATATAAGTACTGCTGTTTATTTTCCAGAGATGAGCGAGGATGCGTAGCGAGGGATGTGTGTGAAACCAACCAATAACATCGCTTCATTTTCATAGCGTGAACTAAGTTAGCGTTAGTATTGGTTAGTTTCACACACATCCCTCGCTACGCATCCTCACTCATCTCTGGTGGAAAACCAGCCTTATCCACCACGCGGGTCAGTGCGGGTTGATAGAATATCAAATGTCAAATGACTTCAAGTTTTTGGTTCTAAGACATCCTCACGATGTTTTCCTTCACCGTTTTGAGAGCAATGATGATGAAATAATTTACACAAAGTAAAGCGCCTGTCTGGGTTCGGACCCTGACATTTAACTCCTAAGTATGGGCCGTTACCGAAATATAATAACGTAAAACACGGACAGCTTACAATATCTACATAATCTAATGAAATTTTTTTACTACTAAGCTTCGGTATTTTTAAATCAACACAACCCTACACTGAATATATCAACATTTTAAATTGTTCTATCAATATAGTCTTACAAAAGTTTCTATGAAACGTATTACTTACTTGTTTTCCTCTTTATACCCCGATCAATCAATCTTATCAAACCTGTAGGAAAGGAAAATAAACGGAAATAATTTAAAAATAAGTGGAAGATAGCAGCTGTTCAGTCCTGTGCAGTTGCTTCGAAGGTGTCATTAGATATTTTCAAACAAGGAAAAATAGGAGGATGAATAAAAAACAAGATAGGGCAGAAAAGACATTAGAGTAAAAAGTTTGAGGCTTTTAGGGTTCCGTACCTCAAAAGGAAAAAACGGAACCCTTTTACGATCACTTTGTTGTCCGTCTGTCTGTCTGTCAAGACTCTTTATCTCGGGAACGCGTGGAGGTATCGAGTTGAAATTAAAACCATATACTCAAGTCTGTGGTCTCTTAAAGCTGTGAAAAAATGAAACGTAAAAAAAGATACGGCCGTTTATGCCGCAAAAAACGTATATTTCGACACTCTCAAGGGAATCAAAACGTATAGGGTACTTCCCGTTGACCTAGAATCATGAAATTTGGCAAGAAGCAAGGTTATATAGCACAAGTAAAGGAAAAAATCTCAAAAACCGTAAATTTGTAGTTACATTAAAAAAAACCCGTGATAAACTATTTACATACCTACAAAGTACGGTACCCTCGGTGCGTGAGTTCGACTCGCACTTGTCCGGTTTTTTATTAACTGGAATCCCTCGCTGGGTAAAGAAGTCCCTCGTGTCCTGACTGACATGTCTTATTATGCTATCTCCAGCCAAGCCCTATTAATGTTAGTCCAAAGTTTTGGTTCATTCAAGAGGCAAGTATTAGTTTGTGATAAGTTTTAGTATCAATAATAATTGTGGCTCTTTTCGAGTCCTTAAAATTCACTTAATTTTAAGGGCTCGAAAAGAGCAATTATTCTTTCTTCCTTTATACATCATTCCGGTTAAGTGAAAGCCTTCAATTCTATGATCGGTATTAATCTTCTACCAACTGCTGTGATGGGTTCGCAACAGCCAATAAAATCACTTGACATAGTATCAATAGCCAATAGGCTCACCCCTTATGGCATGGGGCTCAAACATAACTGGCAAAATGTGAGTGTATTGCTGCTTAACTCTTCGGGGAATAGAGGCGTGATGCTACGTATGTATTAGTTATTAGAGTCGAAACATCACCCTAATTACGTAACACACTACCTATCTATCACATTCTGAATTATTTTGAAGGATATCATTGCTTCATATGTTCGAAAAATTTGCCATGTAACACCCACTCCCATAAAGATCGGAGACGCTACACTCGAAGTCGTGGACGAGTATGTTTACCTCGGACAAACTGTCCAGTTAGGTAGGTCTAACTTCGAGAAAGAGGTCAATCGTCGAATCCGACTCGGCTGGGCAGCGTTCGGGAAGCTACGCAATATCTTCTCGTCCCACATACCGCAGTGTCTCAAGACGAAAGTCTTTGACCAGTGATGACTTATGGCACTGAAACGTGGTCGCTCACAATGGGCCTTATAAGAAGGCTAAAAGTCACTCAAAGGGCAATGGAGAGGGCTATGCTTGGAGTTTCCCTGCGTGATCGAATCAGGAATGAGGAGATCCGCAGGAGAACCAAGGTAACCGACATAGCCCGCAGAATTGCCAAACTTAAGTGGCAGTGGGCAGGGCACATTGCTCGCAAAACAGATGGCCGATGGGGCCGAAAGGTTCTGGAGTGGCGACCACGTACCGGAAGACGTAGCGTTGGAAGGCCTCCCACAAGGTGGACCGACGACCTTGTGAAGGCCGCAGGAACCCGTTGGATGCGAGAAGCACAGAACCGGTCGAAGTGGAAGTGCTTGGGGGAGGCCTATGTCCAGCAGTGGACTTTTGGCTGAAATGATGATGATGATGATGATGATGATGATGATGATATGTTCGAAAAATTTGTCTGCTCGACAACGTAAATAACACAATGAATGTTGAAGAACTGTCAAAATAAAAGCCATTGCTACTTATAGTGTTACGCAATTACCCCGCAGGCTACATTGGAGTTTAACATAAACTTAAAATAACAAACCCCAAAAATATATAAGTACCATTCATACAATACTTTCATAAAAAATTTCACAAACAATGAAATCACGAAGCTAGGGGGCCGATATATTATCCGGACAATATTCCGGCCGGTCCGGTCCGGCCGTCCGATTGGCCCGGAATGTTTTATGATCCGCGCAACACGCAGTAACGCGTCTGGACGCTGTGGCATGTGGACAGAACTGCGACCCATGATTTAGGTGCTTTCATTTCACAACGGTTTATTTTAAAATGTCCTCCAATGTTATGTGTTTTGGGAAAAATTGGAGTTGATAATTTTTGATGTTGTTTGTGGATACCTACATGTTTTTTAATTAGTTGAGAAAATATCTGTGTTTTCTTTAAATAACTTTTATTCATAACATTACACCTTAACATAAAAAGAGTAAAAAAAAAATCTATAACAAAAAAACAACCGACTTAAAAAATAACACCACAGCGTTAATTTATAATAAAGAACTGTTTTTAGAAGTTGGTTGAAAATTAAAAGGTAAAAATCAGTGAAGGCTTTATATTCATAACATAACACTGTGACAAATAAAAAAGACAAGAGCTGGTGAAAAGTAAACTTCATCTTTCTGAAAAAATATTCCGTTTTTCACAGTGCTCAAATTATTCTGTACCGAGTACTCTTAAACTGGATGAAAGATTTATCGTAACTCATTTCGAATGTTGGTTTGAGTAAAACCTGTCTACATTGAAAATCGATAGTGCCCCTCAGCTATCCTCGATAGTCAGCATCTATTGCAACACCCTTTACTACTAGAGAACCTTTTCTAAGAACCCACCGTAAATCACTGAACACATATTACCGTTTTTTCGGTTCAATCCAATTTAATTGAGTCTTTTTCGAGAAAAGTGCTGGGAAACTCTTTCGCTAAAGCTTCCATTTAAATACGCCTTAGAAGATCTTAAGTCTTGAAGAATCTATTTAAAAACCTTATCCTAGCTCTTCCGTGGCGCCGTTTTTTTTTTTGTGAAATTGGGCTAAGCAAAGTCAGGAAAAATGTATTGTTTATCAAATTAAGTTGTCCGTTTATACAAATATCAAATGTCATTATTTGACAGTTATATGAAATGGCTGTATCACGGTAAATTGACGTAGTGTGTCAATTCGGTAAAATTATTTCCCCTGACTGTACAATAAATTATGTCGTGAAGGCATTTATACACTTTCATGCAGTAATGTATGTATTACAAACATTCTTCAACACGAAAAGCCGCGAAAATATGCCTTTTTATGTGCAATAGTAAAAAATATGGTTTTTCGCGTTTTGGTTGCGAAGAAATACGCAATAACAATGTTCCTTGCGTTAGTGAGGCTCGATTTATGGTAGCCGTTTATAAACTCATAAATATGTTCGCAAAAATAACTGTTCCCCCCTTATTTATGTCACCATTTAAGTAAACGAAAAATAATACTTCTTGCAAACAAAATTGTTGGACGTCGATTTCTTGAATGCAGTAGTGCTATTCTGTAAAAAATCTCGCCGTGAAAACTAAGTTGGAGTGAGCGGTCATTCCACCTGATGCTAAGGATTGACACTAATAATATTGACAGCTCACTTTACCAATGTTTTCACGGTGAGATTTTTTTACAACCTGGAATTAGCCTGGCATACTTTTCATTCATTTCAGATATTTAACTAGGTATCTGTTTCATAGGCCATCCTACCAGTCCGACATATTCCTCTGTGAATGGTTCATATAGGTATTCAGACATAGGTATGAATGACAGTCAATAGTGTCAACAACAAAGTTACAACATTTTAAAAAGCATAAAGCATTGTTTTTCCTAAAGGGGAAAGCGTCAGGGTAGCCCGCGACCGCAACATGTATTTATATTTACAGAATTATAAACATTAAAATGATTTATCCCTCTAAGTTTATATTATATTCTTATTGAATTGCTATGTCTGTAATATCAATCAACAGGAATATATGAACTTAGAGGGCTGTATGGTCTAATCATGTATATTATTAAATTAAATATGAATTGTTATCACATTGTAAATCATGAAACTTTTATTTTCTCTTGACTGTACTTACCTGTCAAAAAGAGTAACCTAGGTAAAGAGGATGACAGAGATTAAAACAGAAGACGAACTAGCAGGGGATCGAGGAGGGGGGGGGGTGGAGTGGGGTTCAGGAGATCAGACCGGAATAAATCTAACCAACTTACTATACAAATAAATACAAAAACAAAAGACACTTATGCGTCGAAGTAACCGTCCGCATCGCTGTCACCCGGAAACGTGCCCAGAAAACTGGCAGAATTGCCACGTTGAATGGTAATGCTAATTCTTTGGCCAAAGAACGACCCAGCCCTCTGGTCACGTGAAGTGTCGACCAGCCGGCGCGGGTTGTATTAATGATTTTAATGATTATAATTCTGTAAATACATACTTGTTACGGTCGCGAATCATATTTTGTTCAACTGACACTGACCTACAAATTGGAAAAACATTGAATTCCGCGGGTTCCCATGGCGCTTCCCCATTAATAAATTGTTGTATTGCGAGCTTTTTAAATGTTTGAATTTGCAGATAAGTAAATAACAATAATCAACAATACAATGATTGATTAGTTTTTAACACGCCTTTGGAATACAGACTCACGCCTGATGATGAGGGGCTTATCATAAGAAAAAAAATGTCTAGCAGGCATGAACGCTAGCTTATGCCCGCGGCTTCGCTTGCGTAGATGTGGATTTCGCGGGTTTTTTTTTTCGCGGAATCCATAATCTTTTTCTAAAATAAATGTAGCCTAAGTTACTCCTAACTTAAATAGCTGATGTTTAACATCAGCTATTATTGCCTGTATTCTAGAATCCGTGCCGCTAATTCTCTATTACAAATTGAAAATCCAGGCATTCGAATCAGTAGCAAAAGGCAAGCCACCCGTATTGGCCACTGACCAATTAATCAATGGTATCTCGTCATAGTAATCAATCAATATGGAATCTCATGCATGCATGCAGGGGATTTGATTAGCTATAGCACATTAGTAGCATCGGTTTGGGCTAATCTATCATCTTCATATAACCCTACGTGCCTAGGTCTTAAAGTTCCATTTAAGATTATACAGGCCATATTACCATGGATTCAGTTAGTGGATTCAGTACATGATTCTGACCGATGCGTTTTTTCGTCGATTTTTCGTCGGTTATTTAAAATATTTATATAAAAACTTTTTTACAAAAAAAAATAACCGACTTCAAAAAAGACACTGCAAAGTGAAAAATAACATTAATTTCGGAAGTCTGTATCGTTGGGTTTGCATTTTCGTTGTTTTTTTTTATAAAAACGTTTCCCCTCACTAGGAATTGTTTGCCACTGGCTTCCGAAATTAATGTCATTTTACATTCTGCAGTGTCTTTTTTGGAAGTCGGTTGTTTTTTTTTTTTGTATAAAAGTTTTTATATATTTTAAATAACCGACGAAAAATTTCAACGCATCGGTTTTTATTTTTGACGTGACAACGTCTTAAATTAGGTTGCGACTGGGAGTCACTTATGAAAAAGTGTAACGCTCGGTAACGTTACGATGAGTCACCGAACGAGAGAGAGGCCCGCCGAATGCCTTGCGTCTCTCTCCCACTCAACTATGATCGGATGATCGGTCGTTGTCACGTAAAATCTTCGCCCGTAAAACCGACTTTACAGGCAACCATTTTTCACTTTTTAGTTGTACCTACCCCACACAAATTTCACTTAACACTAATTGCTATGTAAATATTAATGACCGGAAGCTATTAAAACATCATCAATATAAAGTGGAAAAGATCGTATTATTGAAGCTAACTCAAAAACTACAAAAGAAAAGTTAAAATTTATATGGGACCACCCCTGAGGCATACCATATCCATTAAAAAAATAATTTTTGAAATTGATTTATAATTGTCGGGGATATCGCGTAACATACATACAAAAATAATTTCGTTTACTTGAATTTTTACCAATAATTTTGGTTTAAAAACCAAACCACTGAACCGATTTTGATGAAACTTCTATGAGACCTATCTGAAGGTACCTATATTCTTTCAGATAAAAAAAATTGAATCTTTTCAAATCGGCTTATAAATAACGGAATTCTGAGGTAAGAAACATAAAAAAAATCAACCGAATTGATAACCTCCTCCTTTTTTTAAGTCGGTTAAAAATTAGCTGCTCCATACATTTTAAACACGTAAGTTGCACTTTTGTAAGAAACAGCTGTTTTTTTTTTGTTGATGACCGATATTTTCTACGCTAGGGTTGGGCAGAGATGTGTCTACCTATAGTAGCCCTGATTAACAGCCAAAATGAAGCAAAAAAGACGAAAATTCAATAATGACCAAGCATGTTATTACATTATTAATGCATTTCATAGTAGGTACGTACAATTTTTTAGGTAGTTTTACATAGTAAGTATTCGAAGCTCCTTAAAGCGTTTACGTCGTACGGCATTTCATACAAACTGTCAAGCCCTTACTTTTCGAAATGAATGAACCGATTTTAGTGAAACTTCATACGCCTAAGCAGGATACAAAGGTCTAAAAAGTAACTTAAGAACATTTTCGAACAATAGTGTTGCAGCCAAATTAGACCGATTTTAAATTTTCCATAGAAACAGAGATTTCCAGTTATCTCGATACCGCTTGGTAAGACTGGTAGTCAGAATTTTGGGTTTCTGACTACCCGAAACGTCAAAGATCTACGAATGACTGCCAGGATCTACGGCTTAACGTGCTTTCCTAGTCAACCACCCCTTACATAACGAAGGGCTCGATATGTATGGGGATGGTAACCCATCCACGAACCGACCGCGGCTAGAGAGATCGACCCGAGCTGCTATTATAATTTAGCCACGAGCCCCTCCAGAGCATACGATCACCAACTTCCATCGGAAACCACACAGCCATACTATAATAATAACACTAATCTTCCACCTGACCTGAATATAAAACAAAAGAACACTTCGTATACAAAAACAAACGCGAACCAACGCTGAAACAACCTCCTTTACAATAAGAAAACGATTGTAAACATGTTATTTAACGTTGTAAATCGGGTTCGTTATCTGCCTTTCTTGAATCATCGCCACGCTATCACTGTAATAAATAACAGAGCTCGTATTATCTGTGAACATAATCGCTGATGTTTCGCCCCCGCTATTTCCTTCTGTGGTTAAATACACTTCCCTAAAAAAATATTTATTCTCCCGCCGTGCAAACAATTGTGGTATTCTTTCGGCTTGTTGATTTTTCGGTGTACTTAGTGAATGGGAGTGAATTGTGACTGATCCGGTTCGTAGAATTTTAAAATAGATCTGTGGTGTCATTTTTGGTTCGAGGACATTCCGGTTTCCTCATGATGTTTTCCTACACTGTTTTATGAGCAGGTGATGCAATAAATTACACAAAGTAAAGCTCCTGTCTGGGTTCAAACCTACAACCTAACAACTGGGCCACCACTGCTCTCATAGACTGCTAACTAACTGAAAATCATGCAAGCATTGTGTTACTTGCCGGTGTTTAAAAAACAAGTATCAAAATATAGGTAGGTAGGTACATGATATTGCAATTAGGTAATTAAAGTAAACTCAAGCTATTTAGCATCCAAAACATAATTCCTAATTTAAACATTTCTATCGTGCCAACACTCTATATTTTTAGACATCCTTACGACGAAAAGCAGAAAATATATTCTTACGTACACATTCAAGACCGTCGCTCACCGATGCGAGGGGAAGATAGTTACTTGTATTTTTTCTAGGCTTTCATGTAATTCAAGAGAATGTCAAAGAATAAAAGAATATGCATTCATTGTTCATTTTCTTTCACGTTTTCGCCGCGAAATGTTAAAAAGTTTTATTTACCGCGTCAGACATGTTTGTCGCTTAAAATATTCGGGTGACCTCATTACGACATGAATATTTCGTAGTAAATAAGTTGTAAGTAATAAAAATAATAAGCATTTTGACATTGTGTGACGTGGAGGCCATTACGGCTACAAGTCGGCACATGCTCCTCGTACTCTATTTGACTTTGTCGCCGCTGTCAAAACATAATCCAAACAGCTTAACCTTAACGCTAGTAATAATAACCACTTGTCGTGTTGGATTTTCTTTTTTACTGTTTGTTAAAATGTACCTTTTAATAGTTCTCCATTTTTGTGACCAAAAAAATAAATAATTCAAATAGGTACATTTGTTAACTTATAAATAGGTTCCCAGAAACGCACAGTCATACTCTTGTAATTCGTAAGATAATCACCATTTAAAATCTTTTATTATACCGCGGGAAAAGCGTTCGAAGGACAAAGAAAAAAAAACGTTGTAAACAATTTTGTCCACACGCAAAATGAGTATTGCATGTGCGAGTAGGTGATATCCACCTATTACAGTGCGATCGTCCCACTAAAATCTCCTAGCTGTGTAGTCCCCGTGGGGGACTGGTCCTAGACCAGTCCCCCAGGGGGACTACACAGCACTCAATGTTCCACTACGATCCTTAAGCTAGAGATTCTATGAGTACTAATAAGTGCTATTCGTATAAAGTCCCTTCTAAATAAAACATCCACTTACAAAATAACAATCTGTTAGACATTATAATAATTTTATTGCGTTTCGTTAGTATATCACATGCGCACGGCGCAACGCTTTATTTCTTTTTTCGCGATTAGTCAACAGATTAGAATCGTGCCCGCCCAAACATTACCACGTTAGCCCATGTCAAAGTGCCCTGGTGACAATGTGGTGATATTCTGCCGTCAACTAATTAATACTTTATTCTATTACGGCTTATTTTCCATACTAAACAAAGGCCCGGATGACAGATTTTTTCAGACACTTGAAAGCAGTCTTTTCATAGAAATATTTATTACATATGGCAAGTTTTATGATAAACTTAAGAATTTGGCTGGGAAAGATTAGATGCGGAAAGCGGCGGACAGGGTGCTGTGCTGCAGCCTGGGAGAGGCCTATGTCCAGCAGTGGACTGCGATAGGCTGAGTTGATTAATTGAATTTTATGTAAATTTTGCTGCAGTACAAATGAATGACATGAATGCATGCACAACACCTTGTTTTGTACAACGTCGTGCGTTTATATATTTTTTAACCGACTTCAAAAAAAGGAGGAGGTTCTCAATTCGGTTGTATTTTTTTTTTATGTTTGTTACCTCAGTACGCCGTCATTTATAAACCGATTTTGAAAATTCTTTTTTTATTTAAAAGGATATACTTCCAGATTGGTCCCATTTTTATCATAATCCAGCTCTGATGATGGGATCCACGAGGAATTGAGGGAACTCCTCAAATATTATAGGGATACCTATAGCGATTTGGGTATTTTTTATAGTAACTCATGCATTTGCTCTCGGAAACCACCATTTGGTGAAGTGGAACTGATGAAGAAGACCACAGATGGCCAACGGAACTACATAATAATAAGTATTTCACGGGTTGCGATTCGATTACTTTATTATGGTTGCTAAGCAATTAATGCTCGTCACAATGCGAATGGTGAAATGGAGCTGATGGTGGAATACTAGGAGAAGTCCTCAACAATTAACGTCCCTGCATCGGGAAAAGCAATATTTTGTAAAAGGCGTTGGGCAAGTTGACATTAGGCTATTGTCACTTAGACACATTATAAACAGACCCAGTTAAAAGCGAGAAATAAAAACTTTTTAACAAAAAAAAAACCGACTTCCAAAAAAACACTACAAAGTGAAAAATAACTTTAATTTCGGAAGTCGGTGGCAAAAACTAAAATAGGTACAGATCCAAAGACACCGACTTCCGAAATTAAAGTTATTTTTCACTTTGTAGTGTTTTTTTGGAAGTCGGTTTTTTTTTTGTTAAAAAGTTTTTATTGTAATTTGCTTATACCCATAAACAAATTACAAAAAATATTACTAATAATATTATTATAAATAATATTAATACAGGTCTTAGTATAGGTACATAAGTCTACATGAGCAGAGCCCACAGGCATTCTATAATTAGCATGTTCTTTATATTTACTTAATATAAGAACATGCATGTCTTGACCTCTAGCCACAAATTCTAACAGCTACATTCAACCGCAAGTAATGTCATTAACTGTTTCTAATCTCAAACGTGACTTCATAATTTACTTGTATAGCTCGAATTACGCTATTAAGCGCCCACCTTAAATGTTTATTCTTAGGATTTAAGGTGCAGTTCCACTAACAGCGAAAGGCGACAATCATGACGTTGGCCAAGTTGAAATGGACTGTAGGCGCTGCAGTTTGTGGATATAATGTCTTGCAACTATAGAGGTAAGAGGAACAGGATGTAAAGTTCACTCATACTCTATAGAAAAGGGAGGATCCTCCGACCAGACGGGTGTTGTGTCTGGCGGGCAGCTGCCCGATGATCTATGCTAGTTGCGCGGTAAACTCTGCCTGCGAGATGCAGGATTTTGCGTGACGTCAGTATGACGCATTGTTCTCATGTGGCGTTGTAGATACCGCTACAAAACTACCATTTAACGCCATGTATACCTATTACTAGCTTCTGCTCGAGATTTCGTACGCGTGAAATTTTTTGTTTCAACGACTCACCGCAACGCATCACATTGCCCGCTCGTCCTATTAATTTGATTTCGCTTAGCGTTCTTTCCGTATTTTTTTCGCTCGACTCCTAAGGGGCATAGCGTAATGTTAAATAACCTTTAACCTTTCATAATAATTGCGCTATGAAATGCAAAAAGAATTTTCCAAATCTGACTGCTGGTTTCAGAGATTAGCGCGTTCAAACAAAAAATAAACAAACTTATCAGCTTTATTATATTGGTATAGAAAAGGATTTTGAGCAGGTATAATGTCTATGAATAAAAATAATTGTGAGTTATTCAAAATTTCCTTTAGCCTTTTACTTGCTCAAATCCGTAAAGCACGGAAAAGTATCACGTTGCGTCGCGATAAGCCATCTTGACGTACCGAACCAAGTAAATACAGTTTTTTTTTTATTTAATTTTTTTTATAACTTGAACAGACTTACGCCGCCGTCTGTACGCCCACTAAAACATAATTTAGGACATTATTCGAAATCACAATTCTTATTCCTACTTACACCGTAATCGGTTCTTTTTTAGAGTTCCGTACCCAAAGGGTAAAAACGGGACCCTATTACTAAGACCCCACTGTCCGTCTATCCGTCTGTCACCAGGCTGTATCACATGAACCGTGATAGCTAGACAGTTGAAATTTTCACAGATGATGTATTTCTGTTGCCGCTATAACAAGAAAAAAATTGAATAAAATAAATATTTAAGGGAGGCTCCCATACAACAAACGTGTTTATTTCGGCGTTTTTGCCTTGTGGTACGGGAACCCTTCATGTGCGAGTCCAACTCGCACTTGTTATTTATATCGAGTGGGCGCTAGCTCTCACAGTAGTTCGACAAACCTTGTGGTTTAAAGTTAAAGTCGAAGCAAAGTTAAGTTATAAATACCCCAGTTAGCTTGCGTAACTTTTCCTTAAGTAACAGTCGTTGAACTTTCAATTCCAAGAAATTTCTAAACAGGTGCGCACAATTCTTTTATTTTTTATTTTCAATTGCTTTTTAATGTTCGAGTTAACATAATATGGCCTTATTATATTATATTAACTCGGACGTACTAACAACTCACTGTGGTAATAATTTATACTTCATTGCTCAAATGGGCTGACTTACCTATAGTATGTTCCAAAAGTATCTGAAGGAAATATAAACAAATAGACCAAAAAACGTACCTACCTATGGAAAAAGTTATGAATTATAAAGTTGAAACAAACAATTTCTAGGAACAATTTGTTTTGACAGAAGACCGCTATATTTCAGGACTGAAATTTATGTAAGGTATAATGTCTAATACATAGTGTAATAAGACCCTTAACAAAACCGGTATCTACACATTCTGTACTGATAACTACTGTACTGATACTACATAACTTTGTGCAAAAAGTGCTGGGAAACGACATAAAGTTTTGGTGTGAAAATTGGCTGTTTACGGTAGTGCGCAACGTAATGCGCGCAAAACATGGTGCTTAGCATGCAAAGGTACCTACAGATATCGTGGTAGGTAGTATTTAAAATTACAATATTTAAAACATGTTTTCGTAAAAAACATTTTAAAAAGTTTGGAAATTTGACCTTCAATATCTCCGTAACCAGTAATGCTATTCTAGTAAAAATCTCACTGTGAAAACTTAGGTCACGTGAGATTAAAGTGAGCTGTCAATAGTGTCAATCCCTAGCATCAGATGGCATGACAACTCACTTTAAGCTCACTTCAACTAAGTTATCACGGTGATCTTTGTACAGAATAGCACCACTGAAGGTGCCCAGGTAAAATTCAGTACAAAATAAGGTCACAATAACAAGAAGAACAAGTGACTCTTGGCTTCGTTAAAAGAATTTTTACACCCGCTATGTTCGAGTTGAATGGAAAATCGAAACCCGGCCTTTGCCCTGCAGCGGGAAAATACAAGCTGATAATAATAATATTAGTACTTAGGTATGTTCGAACATAAACTATTTTAAAATCAACGTTCATAAACAAGTATTTGACACTGTAAACTCAAAACAATTAAACAGTTAATTTATTTAATTCAATGTTAATCTAACAAAATTACCAAAACCCTAAAAAATGTATTTGTACGCCGGAAACGGCAGAATATTATGAACTTTTAAAAATATGTAACAACTCTGTAACAATATTCTGACAAATAAATAAATGATTATACTAACTTGATTATACTAACAATTGGTTGCTTTAACCAATTTTGTGGCCGATATAAAATTACTTTATAATCGATTTAAAAAATAGCCTTCCAATGAGCCAAACGGCACTTTAATAGTACCGTAATTAATCTTAAAAATAAACCTACCAAAAAAAACTTGGCAAGCATTTTAAAACAAAAACGAACGCTTCTAATTAATTAGAACTGCTGGTTAAGGCCCTACTAATAACTCTCCAACTTTCTATTTTTAGACGGGCTGGAAAAGCTTCGGAGGTTATTGAAGTTTAGTATAAAATCTAACAAAAATATTATGAAATATTAGTCATTATTTTGTATCAACTACTACTACACTTGCTGACTGGCAAATCAGTTTACCATGAGGGCTGTCTCATGGTAAACTGATTTCGAACATATGTCAAACCGAACCGTACATATGTCACTTTTCACAGCATGTGGTTATATTATGTTCGGGCAAAGGCCGCTAGGCTTAGCTCGAATTTGCCGAGCCGACCCAAACATGAATTAGCGAAGGTTGATGCCGAACAAAATTTGCCGATCGGCACAGGCGAATAGTAGTAACTACTTCGGGTCGGCTTCATTGTTCAGTAAATACTGTTAAGTCAAATATGCTAATCAAATATGCGTGTACATAATGACAAAGCTCGAGCTGACAAAACAAGTTGTCTATTAGAGAGTTAAAACGATTTATTCCGGTCTGATCCCCTGAACCACCCCTCCTCGATCCCCTGCTAGTTTGTCTTCTGTTTTAATCTCTGTCTTATCCACATTATCTAGGTTTACTCTTTTTGACAGGTAAGTACAGTCAAGAGAAAATAAAATTTTCCTGATTTACAAAATTAAATAAAGTTTTTTTTTTATGCCTCATCGTTTAAGTACTTACGTGATAACGTACAACAACTTGTTTTGTCAGCTCGAGCAATGTACATGTATGTAATACCTAATATGAAATACCATGAAAACCATAGATATCCGTGATGAAAACTGGGATTGGTAGACCCAGCGTAATTATAATATATTATCGCTTTTTTTTTTTTTTTTTTTTTTTTTTTTTTTTTTTTTTTTTTTTTTTTTTTTTTGCGGATGGGAAATCATCAAATGACCCCTCCCGCTCTGGGTGGAGCGGAAGGGAGTGTCAGACTCTTACTGACTAAAACCCACCCGTGTTCCTTCCTTAGCCCTTTATGTTCCGGGCCAGCGGTAACCCTTTCGGACAATCCCGCTGACCCGGCAGGCTTCGGCCCTATGGGGATATATTATCGCTTAGTTCCTGTTTCGTTTTACAGATGTGTCAAAACGTCAAGTACCCCATCAAAATTCATAGTTTATTGTAGAAGTAGACATAAAAAGTGTGTTTGTTAAATACTATTTATAGATATATTTTGTTATGTAAGTTACCTTTATTACTGCCAACACATTCCTTTGTATGGTCCTCTTTTTAAAGCACCCAGATATTCAAAACCTCGCTCATAATACAACGTTAATGTACAAGAAATCAATCATACTGACACTAGATGCGGGTGTTCTCATTCCGTGATGATGTACAGACCCGGCTGCGAGTTCCCAGGAAGATAACCGGAGACCGGGTAACATCCCGCCATTCTGTTCTCATTTGTAACACAGCCATAATGGAACTTTTTTCCACGCCCTTCACTTTTTCTGCGTCAGTTTTTCAACGCCTTTATTTTAATTGTCTTCTCTACGCTGCAAGATACAGTAATGGATGTTTAGATGTAAACTAGATATATGTTTATACAGACAAATAAACTAACACTTAAATTAAAGTGCCGTGTTATGTGTGTAATAAAATGTGTGATAGATAGATAGACACTTAGTAATTTTGCAAGGGGCGTTGACTGGTCTTCTCGCTGAAAGCGATCTTTTACAGACATCCACTGGATGAATTTTAAGGGAGAAAGGGAGACAATACTGAGCGTAGTCTGTGGTGTACCATTTAAATATACCTACCTACCTATACAATAAATACATACATAGGTACCTACCTAAACTTATTAGGTATATTTATCTATAAAATTATACAATAAAAAAAAAAATGGTTGCCTGTAAAGTCGGTTTTACGGGCGAAGATTTTACGTGACAACGTCTTTTTCTCGGTAGAATATTTATTGATATGAATATAATTAAATTGCACAATAGGAACAAGGAATTAAATGAAAATAAGAACGTAACGTTACCGAGCGTTACACTTTTTCATAAGTGACTCCCAGCCGCAACCTAATTTAAAAAAAAAAAATGGTTGCCTGTAAAGTCGGTTTTACGGGCGAAGATTTTACGTGACAACGTCTTTTTCTCGGTAGAATATTTATTGATATGAATATAATTAAATTGCACAATAGGAACAAGGAATTAAATGAAAATAAGAACGTAACGTTACCGAGCGTTACACTTTTTCATAAGTGACTCCCAGCCGCAACCTAATTTAAAATAAGAACGTAACGTTACCGAGCGTTACACTTTTTCATAAGTGACTCCCAGCCGCAACCTAATTTAAGACGTTGTCACGTCAATAAGAACGTAACGTTACCGAGCGTTACACTTTTTCATAAGTGACTCCCAGCCGCAACCTAATTTAAGACGTTGTCACGTCAATAATAATGAAACAAAAGCAAAGAACATAAAAATGGTGTTTATGGAGAGTGCAGAGTCCTTTTTTTTTCTAAATTTGAAAAAAAATACAATTATTGAGCACGCCTTATAGACACGGGTAAGGCATTCCATAACCGTACTGCTTGTATTGTAAAAGATTTATCATAGAAACTAAAAAATAAAATATTAAATAAGATAAGATTTATTATCTAAGGAAATATTGTAGGTTCACAACTCTATAATCAAGAAACATGCATGACTGACTCGTCATGCAACAGACAGCTTTCCTGGCTTTCGAATATGCGAATATTCTGTTTCTGCAAACAGATTGCTGTTACTGTAACCCAAAATGCGAGTCTCAATACACAGATTCATCAATATGAAATGGATACAATAGACCGTACCTTCAGAACAATAACTATACCTAGATGTCTAGGCCAGGATGTCCTTAGATTAAATTTGAAATACCTATACCTATATAAATACAATTTTTTCAGCAAACTTTGTCATTTTAATTGAAAGGCTAAAGTTATGTGCTATCTTACCGTCTTACACAGAGGAGTAAAAACTGGTTAAAAACAATGTTAACGATTCCGTCGAAAGTTTCGCCGCTAGTTTACAATAAGTTTCCATCGTAAACAAGTCCTTAAAATTCCTCATCAAGCGCGGCTAACGCAGAGTTTTACACAAAAACTGAAACATCAATATTTTTTTACTTTTCGTACGCGATATAAAAGGTCGTTTGTATTTTTTTATTGTCACTGAATGATGCACGTTCAGGGGCACGTACAAGGACTATAAAAACGAATGACTGAATCATAAAAAGGGTTGAATTTATTGATTCGCATTGACGATGACTATACGGAGTGTTCAAAACAGTGTGATGGAAATAGCGGACGCGGCGTCTCGGCAGTCCCGCGTCGCGTCGCCGCGCCGCCGCAGACGTGCGCCTAAACAATTTACATAATACGAGTATGATATTATCATCCACTACCATGATATTTGGCTCGACGCTATTTTCAGTCACTACGAATATCTTCTAAGAAATTTATTGCCACCATGGGAGGAAGCGAGCCAATTTCTTGTATCGAATGTATTGAATTATTTTTATTTTTTTCGTACTGTATAAATTTGTCATTTTGTCGTTATCGACGATCTTTGTGAAGCATAACACATATTGAATTTATTACGAGTTTGCCTTAATGTAAATATTTTGCGTGTGAGCATAGCAATGACCAAATTATTGTTATAGGTACCTACTATTATTGTACGGGAAGGTTATATATTACCAGCTTCTGCCCGCGACTTTGTGCGCGTGAAATTTCTTGTTACCCCGACCCTCCGCGTCGCATCGCATCACCCACCCGACCTATTAATTTGTTTTCGCTTAGAGTTATTTCTGGCTTTTTTTCTTTTTGCTCGGCTCCTTCCATAGCGTAGTGTTAAATTCGTTTTTTTGACAATTTCTAGGCTACAAGGTTATGCCTATGTAAGCCCTTCATCTTAAGAACCACTCACTCCCAAAATATAAGTTTGGCTTAGTTTGAGAGTTGGTAGATCATCAATCACGTGCTGCTGTTCAACCATCAAATACCTTATTTTAATTGTACTGTACATAGATGTTTTTGTTGTAATTTGAGAGCGAAATAAATTATTATTATTATTTATACCTTCTTCAAGAATTGGACTACCAAATGCGCGTAAAAAAAAAATTAAATTATCCTTTAAGGGTTTCGTTTTTCCTTTAGAAGTACGGAACTCTAAAAAGTGTAAAAATGAATAGTACCTACAAGGTCGATGGCGGGTACTCTGTAGTCGTCGGAACTGACGGGTAACGCGACGCCGGCCATTAAAAGCGGAATAATGAAACACCTGCGGTTTGACGTCTCTCGATACATGTTGCTGGCGCTGGATGTGACGGGAAACACGGTCTTTAAATCGCTAGTAAAGTATCTTGAATGTTTTTGATAGATTTTTCTATAGAATTCTTACCGCTAAAGCTCGAATTTAATCCCTAAAGTTAATTGATTATTAATTTGTCTATAGTTGTACTTTAGTATTTAACCTTTCGTATCGCCGGAACGTGGATCCACGCCAGACACAATGGCTTTTTATGTGATTACAGCATTCAACCGGTTAACGAACTAACATGTCTATATCCTTTATCTTCTAAATATTTGCATGTCATCTCTTAATGGCGGAAAGTGTCTTTGCGCTGAATTTTATATGTAATACTTGTACCTACCACATTTTACCCAAATAAAGCGGATTTGATTGAGTAAGGCAAAATGTTAAATTGTAAAGAAAGGAACAACACTCAATTTGGTTAAAGCCATTGTAAAATTACGGCTTTTTTCGAGTTGCAAAACCATTAAGATAATTGCAAGGTTTTAATTAATTTTCATCTACTCTAAGAAGAAGAAACAGTACGCAAAGAAATGAAAAAAAAAACATAAAAAACATTCTTTTCGCCATATTTTACCAAGGCAGTGGCGAGTGGGCAGGTTATAAATGAATATTCCAAGAATTAAACGTAACGTAGCTTTATAACGGAATGCCTTCAATCATTCCACTTACCTGACTATTATACAAATAAGACTTAAGTTTGTTACTTCCAAGAAAGCGCCTTTACCTTTATTTACTTTGAATTTTCCTGGAAGTTATTTTATAACAAAAACCCCTGTCTTTTCTAGATGCTCGACATCTGAGCATCAAGTGAGGTTTCCTCGCGTCTCGCCTCCGCTTTGTTCTCGGGTGTCCGCACAAAGCAGGCGCTGCACAAATAATTATGTGCATACAATTATTTCCTAAACGTTCGTTCATAGCTTCTCTCCTTTCAACTTCGTAGCGTGTGCTACGCCGTAGACCGTGCTACGACCTAGTGATATATGCTAATTTTATTGATTTAACCAACATTTAGTCGACTTAATTCATATTCAGAACAATAATAGGCCTCGCGGGACTTATTATTGCGTCACTGTGTTATGACATAACCAATCTGATGGATTAGAACCACTGATAAGGCGAATGTATAAAACTGGAAATATATTAACCGCACTTGCAATAGTAACATTAACTTTATGACCAGTAAACCTATAATTAAGGCCACTACAGCACTAATACGTGGGAATGACTGTGGGTTTACAACTATTAACCACTCTCTGAAATAGTCATACGGCGTATCATTCATCACTTCTGCATGAAAAAACCAAAAAATAGTACGTGTTTTCTATGTACTCGTATTTTACTGTGGGGTTCATACCCCACCCCAAAAGTTTGTACAAAATAGGTTTTATTCAAAAGTTCATACTTTTGAATAAAACCTATTTTGTACAAACTCGGTCCGGGACCGAGATCACACCTCAAACCGGAAAATCTTTCCCGTTCGCTGAAAGAGCACATAATTTGCTTTGTGCTAAGAAATCAACCAGAATTTTCGAATTTAAAATACACCGTGTTCCGGACGATGTACATAAGCTTCCAGATGTTCAGACCATGGAAATAAGCATTTTTCATTATGGACACATTAATTGATTCTTATTTTTAGGGTTCCATACCCAAAGGGTAAAAACGGAACCCTATTACTAAGACTTCGCTGTCCGTCCGTCCGTCTGTCTGTCACCAGGCTGTATCTCAAGAACCGCGGTAGCTAGACAGTTGAAATTTTCACAGATGATGTATTTCTGTTGCCGCTATAACAACAAACACTAAAAACAAAATAAAATAAATATTTAAGGGGGGCTCCCGTACAACAAACGTGTTTTTTTCGGCGTTTTTGCCTTGTGGTACGGAACCCTTCGTGTGCGAGTCCGACTCGCACTTGGCCAGTTTTTTTATAAATTTTTATACAAACTAAATACCTTGACGTAAATCACCCGATATGCATGCTTCTTTGTCCGAATTGGCAACGACGTATTATTTTCATTCATAAGATTTGGAGAGCTGAAACTTGTCAAAAATAAGTTAAGGCCCCTTCTTACTGCATAGCTCAATTAAATTTCATTAAGGGCTGATTTTTCCATCATCTGATAACTATATTCGAAAAAGAATTTTCAAATTTTGACTGTTAATTCATACAAAAACGGTCAAACGTCAATTTTATTCCTCGAATAAAAGTTACTTATCTGGCGATGGAAAAATCAGCCCTAACTGAAATTACAAATATCTTTGTAACGAAGCCTTTTTAAGTACTACATCCTGTGTTAGATTCAATTGGTAAAAGCTATAGAAGCGTTTGACAAAGTTTGTGAAGAACACGGTGTATGCTGTCATCTGTCAAAAATACGTCTAATTTCCCTACGTTTTTGACACTTGTTTGTCACCGAGATGAGTCTGCGACTCGATTTTTAACGTTTTAAATTACGAGAATTGGCCTTCAGGGGGCCTAAAACGGCCACTTTGCAGAATCATAAAAGGATAACATTATGAATTATATTAAGGCGATGACAGTCCGTGTTTTATTTTTCACTGCGCTCCGTATGTATAATCAAAGAGATTGGGATTGGATTTGGATTGGATTGATTGGTATTTTAGCACAGACAAAAAAATACTGAAAAATCCTTCACCAATGGGATTTGATACGATTAACTTAACAGTTAACTGTACATTATGATTTATAATGTTATCCTTTTATGAATCTGCCAAAGTGGCTTTTTTAGGCCCCCTGATGATAACGCCTACGCTTATAATTGGTCTAAGAAATGCCTTCAACATTTTTAAATTAGGAAGTCTTTGGTTTTGAAAAAAATTACAGACATAAATGAAGCTTTGACCAAATCTAAACAAATATCATACTAAAAATATTTTTTTAAAGCAGTTTTCGGTTTATAAATCTGACACATAACTTTTAACTTATCTGAACAAGAATTTTGTGACGTATTTTTCCTTGTTCCTACAACGCCTGTGAGAAATCCTTTGATCAGCAGTGGGACTATCACAAACTTAATTAGTACAAAGGGGTCCGGTGTGAGTATGATTTGTTCGCCGGTTGTACCCGCAACGGTAGTGACATTGACATAGACCACAATTAACTACACCCTCACACTTCTCCTCTTTGGATTGTAAGTGCTGCGGCCGCTGTCACACCGTACTGAATACTTTGCTGGAAAAAATGCAACGACAAAACCGGTATGAGTTTCACAAAAAAAATTGTGGTGGTTAAAATTGTTGTTACGAACAAAACAAATAATTAAAGATGTAATTGAGAGCAATGGTAGGAAATATTTATATGACAAATTTAAAATTACATGTTTTATAAAATAATGACTAAGTATAATATATAGTATAACAACCAGTGGATTCCCGCGGCTTTCACCGAGTCATCAGTCCACCTTGTGGGAAGCCTTCCAACGGTACGTCTTCCGATACGCGGTCGCCACTCCAGAAGCACAGAACCGGTTGAAGTGGCGGTGCTTGAAAGAGGCCTATGTCCAGCAGTGCGTCTTTCGATTAAAATGAAGATGATGATAGTATAACAACTAAGTAGACAAATTCAAGCCCTCTTCCTCTCTCCTATTTTGTTCTGCCTGACAGGATTCACAACGATCATGTCTTTGTAAAACCCTGCCCACCTATGTAAAATCCTTTACAGCAATAAATATATTGAGTACCTACCTATTGAATAAAACTTAACAAAAGTCTGGTAGTCAAAAGTGAATATGTTTTTTTTTTCAAGAAGTACGTTGTAGATTTACATAATTTAAGCTATCAGACTTAAAATAATGTTTTTAATAAGTACATGTATATAAAAAAGAATCATAAAATTCGTATATGCATAAATTTGGCCGCATCGCTGTCAACAGGAAAAGTGCCCAAAAGGCTGGCAGCATTGCCGCATGTTGTATGGCGGTGCTGATTCTTTGGCCAAAAAATATAAATATATAGCCCATCCTGGTCTGGTCACGAAGTATATTAAATATACTGTTGATACTACATACATAAGCAAAGTTTATTACTTAACCAGTGAGTAAACTTGCGTTTATTTGTACACTTAAAGTTTATCTTCATAAAATTACCAGTTTTATTGCTATTTAGAAAGTTAGTCCATAAAATATAACAATGCTCAAATATCAAAGGCCGTTAAACTTTTATAATCACCAGACTAAAGCTGTGCAAATAAGATTTTCATAAGACACGCTTTATGAATATTGTACAAATTCTACAAACTTAAGAGATTTATTAAATACCCGTACGTAAGTCAATAAATGTTCAATTTTGAAGGCAAAAGACATTAATAACCATTTATTTTGAGCTTGTAGACTCTGAACGTCGACGGCGGTAAAAAGAATGAATAGAAATATTGTTTATTCTAGAAACAGGCTAAATAAATAATACGATTTGGTAACAAAACACGGCCTTCACCGCAATCCAGTATTCAAGTTTTCTTTTGAATCAGTGGTTTTACGTAGTAATAAAAAACGACGATAAAACACCCTAAACTACGCGTATTATTTGGTTATAATAAAAGTATTAGAAAAATTACTAGAATTATGTCTTCTATATACTGCTGAAGCAAGACTTCGTCGTATATATTTCTTGAGCGAGGTTTTGCATTTTATCTTTGTGCATCCCTCTATTTTTATTTATTAATTACCACTAACATTAAACTCACTTTTAAATGTAGGTACTACTAAATAAAGGTACTTTACACGGTGAGTTTATTGTTTTGATAAACCTGTAGGCTTTCGGCGTCGGTGTGACAGGCGGATTTCTTAAGTCGGGCGTAACTCCAGAGAGCTGTCGGGGGCGCATTGTGCTCGCGTATTAACGACGAACGCACAAAAGACCACGCTCGTATATCAAACTAACGTCACTCCAATGTCTTCCTTCCTCACTGTTACAGTTCCCGGGACGCAAGAAATGGCTCTCCTTTTTTTATTGAGCATTTAGTAGACTGAAATTATGGCACGTAAAATTCATGCCGTGCGGGAATCGACTCCACCGAACGTAGGCGAAATTTTATCGGCTGCCTATATAAAGCTTTCGGTTACAAGTGATATATTTCTTATGCGATTGTTCTGGATAACTATTATTCGACAATCGAGTCAAAGGCTTCAATTTTTTGCTCCCATATTTCATGAAGCGGCTTATTGATGTTGTTGACTTTTGTATAATCAGTTTTGATCGGCGTTCGACTAGACAGCTAAAAGGATTTTGATGAACGATCAGTAAGATGAGCGCGACAATAAATCACATTAGCGTCACCGTAGATGCCTATAAGTTAAATAATTTTATCAAAAAGACAACAATAGCGCAATTGTTATCCGTCGAGTCTGGTAATATTTATTTTTCCCCGGGCAAGAAAGTTCGCTCTAACTTCGCTAATGACTTCTTTCTGAAGTTCCAACTTTCCTGGTAGCTGCTTGAAAGGTTTCTGCTATTTATTTAAACAATAGTCGGGGTCCTTTATCATCGCCAAATTTTCCGGTGGGCTTTTAATTGTCGTAATCAGTATTTTAGTTCAAACAATTTAGGGTTTCTAATTCAAACATTATCGTAGCAACATCTTTACTTTATCAAACGAGTTAGATTTAATCTTTGCTCAAGTTTCTGTATCAGGTTATCTTAAAGGAATCTGTTAGAAATAAGATCAATAGCCTTATATAATAAATGGGCTTAATTAAGCTAGTTTGTGTGACACTAAACTGTTCTGCGTAAATACATAAAATAAACTGGTAGAATTAATGTATAATTTAATTTATCAAGGTAACAATTTGTGAAGATTTTCTTGTATCAGTATATTGTTTGATGTTAACTGGAGAATACAAAAAGGCGGGTGGTATACGGGGCCCGCGTCGGGCGCCTTTGTGCGCAGGATTATCGGCATAACTCACAAAGGGGCACAAAAGGCGGTTTATCAAACCACGTCTCACTAGATATCTCAGTGAACACTTGGCGAACTGCAAACTTGGCCTACTGGCCCCGCCCGTATAACAGCAGTCAGGATACCACCTGTATTTCTATGAATAGAATTAACTTAGTGTTGAACCTAAGTTTTACTTAAGTTACAGAGAGATAATAAGTCTTTGAAGATAAAAGTAAACTCCTCCAGACCGTATTTAGGCCACGACGACGGCCAATCTCAACGGAGTAGCCTTCGGCGCGGGAGATAATTATTATAGTGCACAATTGCGTGCGCAGACACAGATGCACTCTCTCTTCCCTCTCACTCCCATAGTCCGAGATGGGACGGTAATCCAACACGGTTTAACGTGCTTTCCGAAGCGCGGGGGTATCACACCGCCAACTTCCAAACTCCGGGTTGTTAGTAAGAAAGTCCTAATGGAAAAACTCAATAAATAACACTTTGCCCGACCCAGGAATCGAATCCAGGACCCAGGCTCAGCAGTTGCACTTGCGACCACGAGACCAACGGGGCAGTTTTTGAAGATAAGCAGTAACTGAATTTAAATTAATTTTAGGCCTCTATGGTGGTTGATGGCGCTCATTCTAATATAAATTATTATTGTACAAGATCTAACTTATCGTGTTTCACTGTAGCTGAAGTTGCCAACTGCTCTCCTTTGCAACATTGAATAATACAAGTACTTCTAAAACGGCGCGAGTAACTGATACATTATTATAATATTTTTTTATGAATTTATATATCTCGGGACCATGGAGTCCCGGTCCTTTGGAAGGCATACGAGGGGCCAAAGCCAACTCGCAGAGGCCCCTTAAGAAATTTTAATGAAATGCGGCACCAACCGACGATTAACCCTGTATGCACTATGCAAGTGCACCTAAGGACAACCCCCGGTTGGTGTAGGACTATTGCAGGATATGAAAAAATAAAAAGTTGGACTATGGGTTTGGGTGGCTAAAGTGGACTGGTTACCAAGAACTATGGAACAACTATGACCCCTGCCTGATCAATGTTTTATATATGCACGGATAAAATGGCAGGGGGTGACTTGCACACTCAATAATGGGCCCCCAGAAACGGTCGCTAGCACATAGTGACGTAGCAACAAGGGGGCAACATGTCCTGAGGTTCTTATGAGGAGTGGAGAGGTATTCCACGGCTATCAGGACAATCCCGGAAGTACGGTCAAGATCCCTACCAGCATCTTACTGGAATCCTACTTCCTTCCTCCGAGCACGTTTGCTCTTGCGAATCTCCACTCAAGCCGGCCAATAAAGGCAAGAATGAGGTGGGAGCTCCGTTCCCCGTCATTGTTCACTCCAGCCGGCCAATAAATGCAAGCCAGAGATGAGGAACAAGACTTCTCCCGGGAGATAGGGTCCGTGGGGTCGCTACTGCCCAACAGCTCGCCACATGCTGCCCTGCGGGTTTCTGTATATCTCTTTGTCTGGCTCCTCACCTTAGACCTGTTCCGGCAAAGTAAACTCTTCCGGCATAGGCCTTGAGTTCGGAGCGCGCAAGCCCCACCACGACGTCAACGTAGAGATACGGCGGTGGGGTTATAATAATTATTATTATGATAACTAAATCGATTGACGCCCGTTTAAACAAGCCAAGCAAAACAACGTCTTTACTGCTATTTAATTAAGATCTTTTGACGCTCGATTGATGTTGATAGGGGGCGCGCTGTTGGCAAAAAATTGTGCAATTGTTTAATTAAATTTATGGAAAAAGCAATATGGCGGCGTTAGTTCCGATTTTGGCCACGCGCCAAACGAACCTTCTAGCTTGTAGCTACAGTACTGTCACAGTAATTTTACCTCTGACAGCAGCAACCCAAATAAAACCTTATTGTAACGTGCATAAAAATCACTGTGATTTTGACAGACTAGTCAGTGGCAACAACCCTACAGCAACCTTATTGTTACGAGAACAAAGATTACTTTGACTTGAACAGTGATGCCAATTCAGACGTATAATAACTGTGAAAGGACTGTATAGTCAGTAATCTAATGCCAAACGTAAGCAGTTTCCTAAGCAAAATTTAGCAACTCTTGTTTGTTTGCTTCTAGGTACTTCACTCATTACCACATAGCTAATAAACTTGTACAGTACAGTTTCATAAAGTCTTCGTCGACATCGGCAACATAGTTCTCTAGTAGTCTCCAATAATTGTTTAAAAACTTTCATTTATTCATCGGTTCAACTAGATAAACGCTTGATTGGTTTCCTTGTTACCGACTTGTGCAACATAAGGCGATGCGTTTTGACTTCTTTGTGTACAAAATAATGTTTAAAATTTATCCAAATCAATTTCGTTTTGTAATGATCTTTATTCTATTTATTAGTGTTTATCAACGTGCAGACGAACGTTGAAACAGATTCCCATTAAGCAGGTTTGTGTATATAACTTTGATTACTGGCATCACATCGATACCAGTGGCTCTTTGAAACTCGAACCTTCAGATATTTCCATTAAAATTCATCCCAATAACCGTCTGATAATGACAGCGTCTGTAATATCAGAATTTCATAAAATTCCCTTATTAGTATTAATTATAGTCTATCGGACTTTTTAATTGGTTTGCAACTTTGATGCCGTAGTCTAATTGTATTGCATAATTAAGATGCAGAACTGACTTGCGAAGGCGACGAAATCGCTCTGTGAATACTTCAAACGGAGCTTAATTAGGGTTTCAAGAAGAAGTTAATGAGCTGAATCGACGAGTCACACCGCGAGCGTCCCTATTCCAAATTCGAACTGCTATTCTTTTAAAAATAAACCGAATACTTTCGTGACGTTATGGAAACTTGTTTTTTATTAGAATAGATTACAACACAACTGTCATTTTGTTTAGCGAACGTATTTCATTTGACATTCCTTTTCAAATATTTCTGTGTTGGTTTTGGAGTTTTATCTGTATGCATTCTTTCCTAGTTTTGTTAAGTTGTGCATAGCTGTGTATTTTTATATTATTATTACTCGCGCCCCTGCTTCGCACAGTTTTAACGACTAGAAAAAACATCGATATTAGATTATTAGGTATATGTTAGTTTAATATTAATTTGTTACACATGTTTACCTATTTATAAAACGATTTCAAACGTCAAAAATGTATGGTTAGACAGTCGGTCAAATCACTGCTTAATTTTAAGCAACGTTTATGAATGAAGGAGTTAAACCTTTCTGAATAAATTCTCTAAATGATCTCGATAGTGAAACCCACATCAAGATTCGTTGCGTGGTTTAAAACAACGTGGTCACACAGACACGAAAAGCGGCTTTAATTTATAATATGTATAGAAGATATATAGATTATCATCTGCCTAGTCTTTTCCCAACTAGTTGTGGTCGGTTTCCAGTCAAGATTGATTGTTGTTCCCTTGGTAAGATTGGTTGTCAGACTTTCCGGCTTCGGACGACCCGTAACGACGGTCAAAGATCCACGAATGACACGAATGTTATGCATAACTTATAAGTTTATGATGGGAACAAAAATATCTTACACTATTCTCTACACAATACAAAGTTTAACTATGAATTCAGCACATGGTATTTTAGTTAAAAAAAAAATGCTGTTTCATAGAAAAGTAAGCATACCTACGGATTTTTTTTTTTATGTTTCAGGATCATGTACTTACTGAATCCATGGTAACAGCTTGCGCGACATCCCTGCCACCCCGCGTATTAGTGAATGTGTATTGTGAAGTAGGACTCCACGGTTTGAACACCTAAATGCGATCCCACTGCTCGGGATAATGAGCGAGAGGTATTCTATCTTGTAATGTTAATTACTTTACATAACCGGATGGAGCGCAGCATGTTAGGTGTTAAGCGTACAGATCGAGTTAGAAACACCACGCTGCGCTCTATGACTCAAGTAGCGGATGTTGCAGAAAAACAGCCAGGCTGAAGTGGGAGTGGGCCGGACACGTCTCACGAATGCACCCGGAGAGATGGGCAAAGATCGTCACTCACTGGACGCCTGAGGCAGGACATCGCCGTCGAGGTAGACCAAGGCAAAAGTGGCGTGACGATCTAATATCATTAGCAGGGCCAACATGGCCAGAGATCGCACAAGACAGGGAGGTTTGGAAGAAAAGGGGAGGCCTTTGCCCAGCAGTGGGACACAAAATAGGCTAACAGAAAAAAAACCTAGTAATATACAATCAAGTATTTAAACTCTTCTAACTGAACAGACAGCTGTGCTGCTGGGGAGTTTGTTGCGCCACTTTTTCTCCCCAGCGAAAGCACTAGGAAGTGGTGAAGGGCGGACGTTTTGGGGGTCTGTCTTTTTTGCCTAATTTGAATAAATTACTTTTGATTTGATTTCCTCTTCTTTCATGTTGAGGAACAGCTGTATGAAAGTTACATAAAAATTATTGATAGGTACTGTAGATATGCGAGGGCGTGTACGACAGTTGAATGCTCATGAAGTTTCGTAATTACTGGCGCTATTTTCTTGAGGTACTTAATTTTTGGCCGGGCGGTCGTATGGGCTTTGTTTATCGATATTATAATAATATTCTCTCAACAAGTTGTTTTAACATAGATTATATAGGTACTGAGTATATCGATCGTTACGCAATGACCTTGATAAAAAACTAATCAGAATGTATCTAAATAAATCAGGAGAACATAAACTTATTGGTGGTTGTTCTTCAGAAAGGTCAGGCGCGTAGTACTCGCAACCGGCGTGCGTGTATGACCAGGTGTATGAACGTAAACGAAGCAAAAGGAGTATGTAAGGTATCGTAGCAGGTGGCGTTCTGTAGTTTCTGCCTACCCCCATGGAAAGAAGGCGTGAGTTTGTGTATATATGTAATCAGAATGTATCCAGGTTAAACAGTAACAAAAACCCTAAGGGTATGTTATGAAACAAAAACTCGCAAAATAAAATCCTGCCATAAATATAATATCAAGTTAAAAAACCTTGTAACATAATAAAGAGTTCATAATAGCCTTAAAAATATTATGAACATCTAAAATGGTATTTACCAAAATCGAAAAATAGGTACACTGTTTTGGTAGATAAAAAAATCGAATGCCTATAACATTAAATTTAAAAAAAAACTTTTCTAGCAATTTTTTTACAATCTGTTGGACCTCCCAAAGCCTCGCGGCGACTCTACATCGGCGTGGCATGCTGAGTAACAGGTTGTCTATTGTCACCTTGGAATATTGCTCCATACTATGGAAAGATGTGCAAGTTCACTGAACGCTCTTCTTCCTTCTTCCGAGCATATCCCACGTATGCTCTATGGGATTGGGATCAGCGGAATGAGCAGGCCACTCTAATAGTGTGATATTGTTCTTGTAGAGCACATTCATCACCAGCCTGGCTGTGTGTACACGCGCATTATCTTGCATGAACATGAAATTCTAGCCGTACTGCTATCGGTAAGGGATGACCATAGGTTGCACAGTCTCGAAACTGCGGTGCTATTCTGTAAAAATGTCACCGTGAAAACTTAGGTGAGTGTGGAGTGTAAATAATGTAAATTCCTAGCAAAAACAAACTCAATTCACCTAAATTTTCACAGTGAGATTTTTACAGAATCGACCGGCTGTATTGTTCCGCATTTAAATTGCCTCGTATCAAAACGAGGTTCTTTCTTCTACCCAGGCGAATTCCAGCCCACACCATAATCGTTCCTCCCTGGTACGGACGAATTTTTCCTCGGTGACGTTCAGCATCATCTCCTGCAGCAGCCCTGTAACGCGTCCATAATCGGCAATTACGCTTGGCTGCATACGGATAGCGTCCGCAGTTTCACGTTAACTGCGCCCTGCTTTTAGCGTACCCACAGCCTTCAGCACTCTTCCCGCATTAAATTTCAACATGACGTAATGCTCCAGCGTCACAAAAATTACAAGAAACCAGTGAAAATTATTTTCACAAGAAAATTAAACGATTATGGATAGTAATCTCTAAAGTTATTACGTTTCAAAACATCGTACGCTGCGAACAAGTGAGGTTTGTCCACATTCCAAAATGTATTTGTTTTCAGCGAACAATTATTTAATGCAAATTGAAACAACATTCACATTTTTGTGGCCATTCTTAAATAAGTTGATATAGTCAGCTTGTTCCCTAGACTTTTTTGAGTGGTGTAGTTACCAAATAATTTCGTTAAATTAGCTCTAACTACCAAGATCATTAGCCTCGTGATTTCATGACTACTAATAAATCACGATAAACGTTAATATGACTTAATTCCTTCGATACCGAGACTCAATCCATCATCTACCTGCCGATACTGATTTAAATGTCGATCTAGCTCCAATTTGATTTAGCCGAACTGTTAATTACCTGCGAATCTACTGTTTGCGCAGTCAGACTTCATTTGATGGCTTTGAATATAATTTTGAGACGCAATTTCAACACAAACACAGGTATTGCTCATTTATAGACATTCGTGGACTAATTACCAATCAGTTTTCATCGGCATAGAGCAGTGGTTGCCCAGTGGTAATGACCGCGACTTACGTATTATAGGTCGTGGGTTCGAACCTAAGCAGGCACGTTATGTAAATTATGTCATCACGACTGCTCTTAAAACGGCGAAGGAGAACATTATGAGGAAACCGGCATGTCCTAGAACCAAAAATTCGAATACATGTGTCATCTACAAACCCGCACTGAGCCCCCGTGTTGGATTATGGCCCACTCCCTCTCACAGAGAGGAGGCGTGATCGGGGTCAAGAGCGGGTCAATAGTGATTATGCTTTCATCAGCTAAATAGTTATATATGTAACTTTTATTAGTTTTGTTAGCTAATCCTCATTATCAAACTCTAAACTCTGATGTTTAAGGTCATAGCACACGTATCAAATCGGAAACGGACCGGCACCGTATCGCCTTTCGCCTCGCCGCCGTCAAACAGGCGTCAACCTAACGTATAAGCACGTAACCAAAAAGGATCAGAAGCTCCGATGCGTCGACTCGGCTACGGCTAGGCGACGCCGCGCTTACGGCTTGCCGACCGCTGCTTGATGGTGCAGCAGGCTGGCTGGAGGAGTGAGAGGGGCAAGGGCAAGGGTGGATGAAGAGACGAAACGAGAAAGACGTAAACGCGGGGACGACGAGCCGTAAGCGCGGGGACGACGAGCAATAAGCTCGGGGACGACGAGCCGTAACAAACCACACCGCGGTTCGTGAGCTTGTCCCGAGGCGAGGCGATTACGTTACGATTCCGATTAGTGTGCGTTGCAGTAGGGAGTTTCATACAAAGAACACTGAACGGCTCGAGTTGATACGGTGCCGATCCCTTTCTGGTTTGATACGTGTGCTATGACCTATTTGCTAACTAAAATGCCAGCTGCGATCCACCTTTTTTGTCAACATGACATTATTTAGCTGTCATTTTGGTCTAGCAAATAAAAAATCTGAGTATAGTTGAATTACAAATACCTATAATAAGGATAAAGGAAAAGATTTGTATGTCTGTATGTACAGTTCGTAAATCGTTCAAAAAGTCAAACAAAATATGGGTGCTTTTATAATTTACCGTGGCACGGCACGGCACGATATTACCGTGGACGTGATAGAAGTTTTGTGGCAGTGGACGGCATGCCGTGCCGTAGGATGATTTTATAATTCGCCGTGAAATTATTACGCTTTGCGCGTCTTCAAAGTGCAGACATGTTCTCGAAGAGACAGCGACTACTTATGCTCTATTTGTTATATTTAAGACGTAAAAAAAGACATATTACTAGAAAGTATTGGCAACATCCGCTTTTAAAAGTAAAATATTTAGAAGGGTCATACTACACGCTATTTGATAAGCTCAAGGAAGACCCAAATAAGTTTTTCAATTATTTTCGGATGTCAACAAAATCGTTTTATTACATACTTTCTCATCTGAGTAATGATTTAAAAGCTCGCCGCGCACGCACACATACAAATTTCTTGTACGCACACACTACACTCTCAACAATGCCGCGACGATTTGATAGGGAGCGCAGTATGCTACGGCAACGGCACGGTAGATCGTTGCTGTTCACGGCGTGCCGTTGCCGTGGACGGTAAATTAAAAGCGTTTGCATACAAATGCATACATTTTGCTTTCCTACTTTACCGTGACGGTAAAAACGTGCCGTACCGTGCCGTGCCACGGCAAATTATAAAAGCGGCCAATACAAAGTCACTAGCAGGCTAAGCACTACTGCAGCCTATACACCCTTAATTCACACACAATACCGTCAACGCTTCCCGTATATTCAAACAAAGCATAGATACGCAAAGCTGAGCTCAATAGGACACACACACAGAATTTACAAAACCCTGTCAAAAAGCACAGTTTGTACCAACAAACAAAGAGATAAGTAGACAGGCAGCAACCACAGTAATAGTAGTAATTAGCAACCACTTAAGCCTTCATAAAATATGTTTTCGGGTTAATTTTAATCCATTTGGAGATACGTAAAAATATTTTCTTATCTTAGAGAATAAAAGTATTTACTGGGACTCGTACAGGAAGATAGTTACACCAACTTAATTAAGCTCATTCCCAAAAAGACGTCACGTCCTCCTACATTTAATTTAATTAAACATTATAAATAAAATATAAAAAAGTATCTTATGTTCTAATTTAAGGTCATGGTTTACCCATGTCCATGTGTAAAATTTCATCAAAATCAGTTCAGCCGTTTTAGCATGAAAGAGTAACAAACAAATATACAAAAAATCAAATCTTTTCTCATAATATTATTAGTTTAGATAACGCACGAGAATATAAGGTAGCAGAATGATGAAAATTATTATTATATAACTCTTTCGCTGACTGTACTTCAGGCAGGCAGCCATAAACGAGTGCTGAATAAAAATTAATTCCCCAAGGGCGGACATACAAATAGCCCTGATAAAATTTATAACTGTGGACGTGACGGCTCTCGACTCCGTGCACAGTATAATTTTATACACATAGCCCGGAATGTGCTCGCCAATGGATAATTATAGTAAATAGTCCATTAACTCTAGGGCTGTGTGGGTAAACAGCTAGGTTTTTGGATGGCATTAATAGGTACCTAGCAACTGAGATTTATTTATTATTTACTAGCTTCTGCCGAAATTTCGGCCCCCGAGTGACCGCATCGCATCTCATCGCCCGCCCGCGGTATTACTCCGTTTTCGCATAACGCTATTTTTGTTTTTTTTTTTCTTTTTGCTCGACTCCTAAGGGTTGTAGCGTGACATGATGTTAAATGACCTATTTAAAACCTTCCTCAAAAATTGGGCTATCAAATGCAAAAATATTTTTTCAAATCTGACTGGTAGTCCGTTTCATAAAATTGATACTGAAACAATCATACATTCAATTAAACTTTGTTAATTTACTATTAGTTGTTGCCACTGACATGATAATTACAATAGTTTCGACTAAAAACAACGTGAAACAAATATTTAATCAGCCTATAATGTTCCCACTGCTGGGACTCAGGCCTTCTCTCTGTGAGAGGAAACGGTCTAATAATCCACCACGCGGGCCCTGTGGGAGTTGGTGGATGTCACATGCCTTCTTTATTTATGAAGGTCATGCCTGTTTCTACAAGATGGTGTCCATTACCGATTTGAGAGCAGTACCTAGTGATGAAATGAATCATACAATGTAATGCGCCTAAGGGTGAATTCCTCCCCAAACTTTTATACCTAGAACTAGCTTCTGCCCGCGACTTCGTCCGCGTGCAATTTCACCCTCTCCCCATTCACCCCCTTAGGGGTGGAATTTCGAAAAACCCTTTTTCAGTGGATACCTACTCTTCACAAAGAACACTCCCTCCAAATTTCATGTCTCTAGGACCAGCGATTTAGGCTGAGCGTTGTTATATCAGTCAGTCAGGACTTTGAATTTTATATTTAAATAGATAACTGTTATCCTGAGAATAAATGATAAAAGATATCTGACTTTATATCAGCCCTAAGTAAGGTAAGTTGGGGCTGTTAACACTGGGCCACCACAACATAAAACAAATGGCTAAGTATGTTTATTTAAAAACTGGTTTAAATATATTATACTAATGGTTATAACATTAGGGTGGATTAAAATAGGCATTTCGTTTATTCGAAATAGACAGAAAAGGACGCCACAAATATTTGTGATTCGGAGATCGTTTGGATCGTCGTGGGCGCTGGAAAATTCGCCTTAATTCTCCATGATATACTTAACAAATAGTAATCATTAGAAATACCAAGTTTTTTCTTTAGGCGTGGTTATGAAATAGAGCCAGTTTTTGTAATAATAACCTAACTGTGATGAAGTAAAGAAAACTATCAACTATGCCTGGTACTAAGTCGAACTTTACACTAGTTGGAATAAAGTTCGAAATACAAAAATTGGATCAGGCTAAAGTTATATCTCGTTTTGTAATAACTAAAAAGACGTTCCGTCTTGTTTAATATTTACAAATTATTTTCATAAATGCGTAATGTTTGCTTATCAACTCCTACGCAATTTATTATTTTTGCATATGATCTAACACAAATACGCAAAAATAAAACTCTTCACGTGACCAAAGGGCTGGCCTATTTCTCAGTCAAAGAATTGGCATCGCCATAAAACGTGGCAATGCTGCCAGCCTTTTGGACACCGTTCCTGTTGACAGCTATGCGGACGATTTTTTTGATGCCCTATGATTCTTTTGCTTATTTTTTCATATACATTTACTTAATATTATTTCAAATGTTAGCTTATATTACTAATGTAAATATTATCTTGATAAGTAAATACATTCTCCTAACAATACGCAATATTCCTACTGAGCACAGTAACGTCGATAACAAAAGACTTTATCCTACTTTACTTAAATATATTTCATTATTGCTGAAATATGTTCAAAGAGGGAGGAGGCTAGAGGGCTAAAAGGGGTTGGCCTGTAACTAAGAAATAACAGCCGCACGGGTCGATTGATCAGGTTAAGCTACGCTTGCCGATGGATGGTTGACCATCTTCTCATACCAATACTCCTCCGTGCCTCGGAAAGCACGTTAAGCCGTTGGTCCCGGCTGTCATTCTTCGACTTCATTTTTTGACAGTCGTTACAAAAGTCTAACAACCAGTCTTAACGAGGGGTGTCGTATTACCCAGTAACTGGGTTGTGGAGGTCAAATAGGCAGTCGCTCCATGTAAAACACTGGTATTCAGCAGCATCCGGATAGACTGGAAGCTGACCCCAACATAGTTGGAAAAGGCTAAGCAGATGATGATATTGCTGAAATATGTTCAAATGAATGCTACTTCCACCTCCTTTAAGATACTTCATTAAAATGTGCATATCAACAGATTAAAGTTCAACTTAATATACATTTGGACATGAAAACACCTTTTGAAGTCGATCAAGTACAGTCACACACACAACTCATTTCGACGTACACATTTAATTAAGTCGTCACTGAAACGCTTGTTTATGGTGCTTTAATTACTTGCCATGGATAAATACTCGGGACACATAGTTAATTAAATACAGGCACCTGCTTACTGATCAGATTTTGAGTAAATAACGCTTATAACTAATTGTGGAACCGTGAATTACTCCATCGTATTGCCACTTTTTTTCTGCTTGCCCATGAAAGATCTCGGGAAACGACTCAGCTCATTGCACCTACATTCCCATGTTAATACTGATTTTGTGCGCATGCACGAACTTGTCTATTCGGTGTATACCTACACCAATTTTCAACGTATAGGATCACAAATTCGGGTCAGGTGCGCAGTACCTACTCGCAACCAGCGTGCGCGTATGACCAGATGTATAAACAATAACAATAAACAATATTTATTTGTTCAAGACTTAAACCTATTACAATTTTTTTACCTTATTAAATTAGGCTTTGTAACTCAGTGGCAAGATACAAGACATGATGCAACTGAGCTTAAACTAGGAGGACTCCTGTGCTGCACCAGTTACTTCCGTCACCACCGTGATCGAAATGCCATTACAAGTGTGGTGCGGTGCAAATGTAAGTGTATATATTACTTACAATAATCATTATTATTTATTAATTATTATTTATTAACATGTGTGTGTGTGTGTGTGTGAGGTGTGTAGTGTATTGGGGTGTGTGTGTATGTGTTTGGCTATGTGAATGGGCCTGATTGGTTTTATTTTATTTAAGTATTTGTATTTTATTTTTTTTATTTTATACTTTTTAGTATATTTTCAGTTTCTACATAATTTTAAGAGAGAAGGAAGTTATCTATGGGCGTACACAATGCAAAAAGAGTATGTAGGGATCGTAGCAGATGGCGTTCTGTAGTTTCTGCCTACCCCCATGGGAAGAAGGCGTGAGTTTATGTATGTGTATGTTAAGTTAGATAACAAATTATTAAGAAATATACGGCGGAAATCTCGAACGAAATTCAATGTAAAACACATTCCGCCCGATGACGTTTATTACAGCGACAAAAAGATGTAGACAAAGTAATTTCCTTTTAAAGTCGAGTGTCATTCCAGAATTCGAAGGTCAGCCCTTGAAAGTACAAATTTCATCAAAGCACACAGTTTGTAGTACCTACGTGAATGAAGTACCTAGTAACAGATTATTAGAAAATCTCTTGACCCAGACGTCCTCAAGTAATACCTGGCTGGTGTTCTAAAGGTTGATATGAAATCCAATAAATTGTATATAGAATTTTTGGACCAAGTGACGCGAAATATAGGTTATAGGTAAGCTTTGGAGTAGACGCTGATAGTGCATGTTTCAGAAAAGTGTAAGTATGACATGTTTTAAAATCAAAATTATGACCTATTATTATGAGTTATTCCATTCTGATCCCCTACACCCCCCTCCTCGATCTCCTGCTTGTTCGTCTTCTGTTTTAATCTGTCTTATCCACTATAAACTTTCTTATTCCGGTTTGATCCGCTTTTTTTAGATGCAAATCGTATAATCAGGAATATGAAAATATTTTTTGTTTTAAATTAAGCATCTATGATCTACAACGTGTCCGGGAATTAAGGCACACCACCAAACACCCCAATTAGAATATTATGTTAAATCTTAATACCTACACTGTTTAGTTATAGGTACTGATTGTGGGATAAAATTTGAAAAAACGTTATAAATCCACGCACGCACAGACTCGCACGGGTACAATGGTCTACTTAGCGTATTACTTACTTCGTCCGTTTTAGTTTGTTTTGACTGTACAGCGGAAGTGTGACTGTAATTTACGTAGTTTTAATTATTTTTGGGGAAAAAAGACCTATATTAAAAATGACAGAAATCGATTGAGTAAACGATTCTGAACCAACTACTTTCATAATGTGCATTAATTCAGTTACAGTGTCTTTTTTTCTTGTCCAATCTAACCTGCTGCAACGGCTGAACATCAAGTAATTTACTCCTTGTAAAATAACAATGAACGACTATCACAACCGTCGATCCATTTGACAGGCAGAAATCATAAAAAACTCTATGAACGTAGAACTCGTATGTCTATGAAATAAAATCACTAATTCGTTACCTATCGGGTTGGGCGGCAGGCGACGACGGGTGACAAAGCGCGGGTACCTGTAAACATTGCCGCAACGTTTTTCAGATGTCAAACCCCCCGCCTCGCACCCTTCGAGTATACAGTATGTATTTTTTAATTAAAGGCACTTATTTGTTTTAATAAATATATATCAGGCTGGCACAGGAGCGTGGAGACTGGCACATGAAAAGAGAGGCCGAGATGTTCAGCAGAAGTGAAGAAGGCAGGCAGTGGTGAAGTCGGGATGTTGATGATGATGATGAATTTTATTGCTGCAAGTGGATAATGAGCAACTAATCTAAAGTCTTTTCAAACTTGTTTCAAATTAATATTATTTCAAATTAAACAAATATCAACTTTATTCTAACGATGATTAAGTTGATTTTAGAGTGACTAGTACTTACTATGGAAAAAGTTATAAAAATGTTTGAAGTTGTAGCGTAAACTGAACTTTATTGTAGGATTTAAAGTTATTTTTCCATAAACTCGTATTCTACTCATATACTCATAGACAGATATTAATAATGATTGATTTGACTGAAACTAAAATTGATTGACTTAACGCTTATTTTATTTTTTTACACTCCGTACAGATTTTATTTGCCATAGATAACTCTCAGTTATGTTATATGTTTAATAATCGCCATGAAGAAATGCCATTAACGTATGATAAAGTTATTAAAAACCTTATTTACAAAACCTTTGCAACGTAAAAATAATCAATCAAAAAGCAACACGTCAATATTGGTAATTATTCGCTCACAGCGCAAAAATTAGGTCATATTGAGTTGCATCGGTACGCGCACTACATAATTACGAGCGGGGCAAATATTTAATTAATTCACGCCGGTTATACTGCTGCGAAAACGACAAACAATTATGTGGTAGCGGCCACACCAACAACGGTGCAACACTACATAATTTCCAACTTTACTTCACTCTTACAGACTCACAATGCAACCAAAATAATTATTACTGGCACACTGGCAGTGCTACAAAAAGTTATGAAGGATTAATTAGGGTCCATGATAATAAATGTCTGTTGATTTAGTTAAATGAACCCCAGTTTCGGGGTGAATAGGTTCCGTACCTTTTAAGCACTCGTGGAGGTATTCGGTTGTGTCATACACGATTAGTTTGGTCAGCTAAAATTTCCTGACCGTAAAAACGTATGCACACCCTCTTGTACTCATTTGTATTCTGTCTCTTTCACACTTTATCATTCGTGGTGTATTTTTCCTGCTGCTTTTCAAACTATCGTAGGTAAGTTTTTTGAAAATTTTGCCCGACGAACTGAACCGAAGAGTTGGGTTAAAACAGTTTTGATAAAAAAAATTGTTTGTAGCCATATAGTCCTAGACAAAAAAACCAATTCCCGAGTGAACTGTCAAAGCTCACCCGCATACTTTTTGATAACTCGTCGTGCCCCCTGCGGCACAGTCAAACTATACGAACTATTTTACGTAGGTATAGATAGATAACTACTAGGTATATGTGCATTGCCCAAACCATGTCTGTCTTTCACCAACATAATACGTTGTTGCGACAGAGGCGATGGCGGTGCAATGGCAGACAATGAGTTTGGTATAAACCAATATACAAAAATCAAATCGGTTCCCTTTATTTATATTAATATTGGTTCAGATAGTACAATTACTGTCAAACTGTCCCTACCGCAGCCGCTTCAGTCTGAACAAAGCCTAATAAGATGCACTAGCCTCCAGTCTGTTTTTTATCTCCCCACTAAAATGGCTACCGGCGCTTACTGCCTTCAGCCGCAAGCTTAAGTCTGCCACTATTTCTCGAAGTGAGCCCACAGAAAAGAGTTCCGAAGTGTCACATTCAGATTTCCATAAGCGGTGTTACGCCACAGTACGTTAGTCGAGACGCTGGCTTCCCGCCAAACAATTACTTTGTCTCGTCAGGAGCATTTCTTCGGCTGATGGCTCTAAAATGTCTACTGCTTTATACATAAGTTTAACGTTTAACGTGAAAAAAACTTTTTAACAAAAAAAAAACCGACTTCCAAAAAAAACACTACAAAGTGAAAAATAACTTTTATTTCGGAAGTCGGTGTCTTTGGATCTGTATTTTAGTTTTTTGCCACCGACTTCCGAAATAAAAGTTATTTTTCACTTTGTAGTGTTTTTTTTGGAAGTCGGTTTTTTTTTTTGGTAAAAAGTTTTTATTTCTCGCTTTTTAGTGTGTCTGTTTATAATGTAGGTATCTAAGTTACAATAGCCTAATTAACTTGCTCATCGCCTTTTACAAAATATTGCTTTTCCCGATGCAGGGACGTTAATAGTTGAGGAGTTCTCCTGGTATTCCACCATCAGCTCCATTTCACCATTCGCATTCGTGACGAGCATAACTTGCTTAGCAACCATATTAAAGTAAGTAATCGAATCGCAAACCGGGAAATACTTATTATTGAGTAGTTCCGGTGGCCATTTGTGGTCTTCATCATCAGTTCCACTTCACCAAATGATGCTTTCAGAGAGCAAATTCACGAGTTACTATAAAAAATACCCAAATCGCTATAGGTGTGCCTATAATACTTGAAGAGTTCCTTCGATTTCTCCAGGATCCCATCATCAGATCCTGACCTGATGACAATGGGACCACCTGGAAAGTATACCCTTTCAAACAAAAAAATAATTTTTGAAATCGGTCGAGCCGTCTCCGAGAAATCGGGGAACATACATAAAAAAAAAGGTTCCGACGAATTGAGAACCTCCTCCTTTTTGAAGTCGGTTAAAAATGTGGGTCAATGGTGAACACTTAAAGAATTATTTTAATCATTATTGTATGTAGTCTAGAAAGGACGTCTGCTTGGTACGTCTAACTCTAAAACTCAGAAGCCTACTATGATAAACCATTTCAATCACGAAAATTCCTGACCGCTTGTAGCGACATCTGTGTCACCACATACGGTACTACCACGAACACCGCGTTTCGTTTTTCAGCATATTATTAGGTCGGATTTCCTCGTCAGACGATACGAAGATTCTTGTCTGTCTTCTAAAGCCTCAGTGGATTAGCTCCTAAATACAAAATAAACTTCAGTAACTTTTAAATCCCATCAGAGGTGCACGTCTTTCCTGACTCCTCTAATACAAAGTTTGGTACCCTCTATAAGTACCTATATTTTTTTAGTAACTTAATACGGGATGGCAGGGGCATCGACTGAAGAAAGAAAATCTGTTTATTTGCGGCAAACATGACGCGTAAAAAGAACACAAACACAAAAAAAAACAAGTTGAGGGAAAACATGCAACACATCCACGCAAAACGGCCATCGCTGAGCATAATGCTAAGACCCTATGCGAGACAGAGCCCAGCGCTGGTTTTGAGCGACAGCTGTAAATTACAAAGAGAAGGCGTTACTTTTCTAATTTATTAATAAAAATTATCCCTATCTGCGTGCCAAATTTCATCCAAATCCATTCAGCCGTTTGTGCGTGAAGAAGTAACAAACATACAAACACACTCTCAAACTTTTGCCTTTATAATATTAGTGTGATATACGGGCTGGTCAAAAAGTTATGGATCAAACGAAATATGGAGATAAAGGAGGTCATTTCCAACAAAAAAATCTTTCTACAGCATGGCCATAATTCAATTGCCCTAAAAGTTATGAATATTTTTGTATAACGAGTTCTTTTATAATAAAATTAGTTAGCTAATTTAAAAAAAATGTGATATAAAACGAACGGTGTTGCATTATTACTAGATAATGTATCAGCACTACAAAAGTTCTATTGCGGCTCTGGGTACCAAATTTCAAGAGTAATTAATTTTTTTCCAGAAATTTTGAAGCGTTTCGCAAAAATTATTTCTCACTTTAAAAGCGTTGGAAATTACCTTTTTTATCTCCATATTTCTTTTGATCCACAACTTTTTAACCACCCTGTATATAGTAGGATAAACTGACTGAAAGATAATCAATAGAAAAAAAAACAAATGACTAAATGGGAAAAATATCAAACTCTATACCCAGTTAAGTAATTTGATTAATCGAGTACAGCTACTCGTAATGGCAAAGTGAATTAAAAAGAAAAGAGCATCTGCAACGGGGAACATGAGTGGCGACATTAATTAATGTCACCACTCATACCTACCCGTTGTGCTGGCTTGAAATAAAACCTCCTTTCGATCTAACAAATCCAGCTACATTTATAAGGGTGAGCTTATTGGATGTGGGTATATATACTCGAATTATTTTGGTATATTATCAATTATAGCGGACTTTGAGAGGAAGATTTTTTTTCTTTAGATCCTATTCTTCGGCTTTTCCTTAAACGACCACTGCTGAGCATTATCCTTTAAACTGGTTCCTATGTTTCTTATGTCTTTACCAGCCTGTTATGTCATATTACTTATAACACTGTACCTATTATGTTCTACATTTGTATCTGTGCACCATGAAACATGAGGCTAGGGGATAGTACGAAACATCCGATTAATCAAGTCTGGTCAAACCACTCTGGGGTCGTGCATTCCATTCATTCATTATGTTTTACATTTGGATCTGTAACTTATGTGGTATGTATAATAAAGAGTATTATTCTATCTATCAATGCGCTATGTATGTTTCAGTCATACAAGGTTATTTTAAATTGGCTAGCTAAACTCAAACTCAAAGCATTTATTTCAATTAAACCATTTACAGGCACTTTTGAATTGTCAAGAAATCGGTCGGTCAGAAAATATGAAGCTAGTGGCCCATTCCAAAGTGTAGGTAACAATTGAAGTGAAGTAACAATTCTAACAGCAGTCATTGACCTCACAAAAAAAAACATAAAATATTTTTATTTTATCGTGTTTAGATGTCGATATCCATCGCCTCTGCGAAGTTTAGCTAGTAAATTTAAAGGAACGCTGTGTAGACTTTTTACCAGATTATTAATACTTTAAGCCAACTGAATACTAATATCTTTTGAACGTAAATTCAGTGGAAATAGGGAGAATTGAAATTGGGGTTGCAAAAATGTGGGTTTTAAAATAAAGTAAATAATCTGAAACCGGATGAATGTATTAAGTTCTTTTGTTTATTTGTGAGTGGTAAAAATAAATTTTAGTAAATTAATACGCGTAGGCTTTGTTCGTAATGGAACCTTTAAAAAAATGGAGACATAACAGCGGAATAATAAACAAAATCTAGACAAAAATCTTCGTAACTTTCAACCACCTCCAATCCTACAAAACGTTGCGAACTAACTTTGACTTAGGGACGTTACTCCCCTCGTGCCAACCCCTGCAATTAGCGATATTGTTATAATGAAAACGCCAGCAGCCCACTTGAGGGTTACGTCACCTCGGATAGGTACTATCTGCGGCATCTCTTTGATCTCCTGTCTCGTATTCCCTTTTGTCAATCGTTCGGGTGTCTCTACTGCAAACAGCACTTGTTGGTAGGAGCAATTTGGGTTCTATTTCAAAGGTTGAGGTAACCCGGGTACCAATCAAACGTGGCTGACATCAGTGCCAACAAGGTAACCATTAGTAGATTCCCTCTCTCGCCATGAAGACCGTCAACAATTTAGATTTCATACCTGTTTCATTTGTTACTTGTCCCCTATCACCTGAGTAATGATAGAACCAGAGCCTTTTAAAACATTCAATAGGTTACCTACCTTTTACTCAACAATTATTGTTTAACAATCTAAAAATAACAAAATTAAATCCTAACTTAACTAAAACTATACAGAAACTAAAAAATAGCGTCGAAAAATTCCTCCGCATCGCTGTCGACTGGTAATGTACCCAAGAGACTGGCGGCATTACCACGTTGTATGGCGATGCTTAGCCTCTGGCCAAGATAAAAGCCAGCCCTTGGGTCACGGACCCCACGGAAAATCTTTTACTAGAAAAGATTTTATGTTACATTTTCTCTACAGTTTTATCGACTATTTTAGCGATCCCGCTTCAGTTTCTTACATGTTAAATTAATGAGATTTCAAACCACTAATGTCCCTTCCTTTATATAAAAGATTTACTTATACGAGCTCCAAAGTCATTGGGGTTTATTTATAAACGACTGCAGTGCCCGGCGGTTTGAGGTAATATCGGGATAAAAACTATCCTATATCCTTTCTCGGGACTCAAACTATCTCTATACCAAATTTCATCTAAATCGGTTCAGCGGTTTAAGCGTGAAGAGGTAACAGACAGAAAGATACACTATCGCATTTATAATATTAAAGTATGGATGATTAAACGTCAAAAATATATGTCGCTAATCACTACTAAACTTTAGTCCACACTTATGAATGAAGGGCTTCGTGTTTTAATACTGCATTATAATAAAAACAAATAAGTGTTCAGCATAATGAAAGCCTCAGTCTCACAATACAACAGAACTAGTCATTTCATCAAAAAAACATAAACAATAAAAAACTGCTAAAAGAAACGGAGAAACTGCATCAGTCCTCCAATAATAGAAATATCTGCATCGATAATACTTGAAGAGGCCTTGACAAAGACAAAGAAATTGTTTGGCGGGGAGCCAGTTCCCCAGAGCCAGTCCCAGGTATGGAGATAGAAGGAAGATAGAAGCGAGCCGATCAAAGATTGCTCTGTTTTAAAACGAGGAAAATGCAAAGTTTTGTTGTTCGAAACGATAGCAGCTTCCGAAATAAAAATGTAAATTTGTTCAGCTTTCCTGCGGTTTTCTGTTCGGTGGAATTTGTGCTTTTCCAATTCCAGACAAGTATTTGAACAATCAGACAATTCCAATAGCGCTCCAGTCTCTGGTTAGCCACGGTAATTTGTTGCATTGCGTTTTTCGTTTTAGAACTGTTTAACCGCTTTCCACGATCTATATAACGCATTTACATCTGTAATCATTGCCTCTAACGCAACTATTTCAGTTTGATATCAAAAGATAAGTATAAATTGTGCAGCATTAGGCGTGGTAGACACTTCGTCGGGTACATTCGATTTGGCAGTACCTATTTATTGAATAACAAAAGCCGACGCAAAGCACTTACTACATACTACATAGATACCTACAATCGGTTTTATTTCGGCTAATACCGACCGGCAAACCCCGTTCGGCATCTACCTTCGCGGGATTGGCATGTTGCAGTTGATTTTTATACCCCGCTCGGCTTAACCGCACACTGTACAAAGCTAAGCCTACAAGCCTTTTCCTCGATTTTATGTATATCTACAAATAATGTATTAACGGCCAGCTGTGCCGATTAATGCCGACCCGAACAAGTGTGTAGCAAGCCTTATGGTTCTACAGTATATTGATACCTATCTACCGCCTAAACACAAGGCAATCCAATATTCTTGGAAGTGATTACAAAGCAATCACACGCTCATGATGTCAACCTGTTTATCCAAGAGAAAAACAATCGATCAGTTGCCGCGTAGTTAGGCAGAGAAGCCAAGGACATGTGAAATCTGTGATTATAGGCCATATACTCCGAAAAATAATAATAAAAACAAAAGAATACGTGGTTCACTGCTTCTCCTCGGCAATTTACTAAACACGTCAAACAGATTGACTTTTGAAAAAAGAATGAAAAAAGTCTGACAGGAGCGTATTGACACCAAAGGTGTAGTCAGCCGTAAGGGAGAAAAACAAAAGAATACGTGATTCACTTCTACATGGCAATTTACATTTGAAAAAGGAATGAATAGAGGAACTGCATTAAACCTATTACAATCTTATCTTTCTAATCGCACTCAAATCACAGCGCTTGATAGGCTATGTGTGAGCTCGAAAGTTGTAAGAACATACATGTCACGTCCCAGGAAAACAACTTATGGTGTTCCCCAAGGTAGCATTCTTGGCCCTCCATTATTTAACGTTTACATAAATGATATGCCTAAGGCCAGTAAGCACCAGATGGTCTTATTTGCTGACGACAGCACTATTTTATTCTCTAGTAATGACATTAATATTCTTGAAAATGACATAAATGACGATCTTAAAAATATAATAAATTGGTTAATTAATAATAATCTAAAAATAAATCTCAACAAAACTAAAATAATGACATTTAATCAAAGAACAAATAAACCGAAACTGAATATAAAATATGGTAGCGTACAATGATTTCAAAAGTAAGGATACGCCCGTCTGAACATTTTACATAGAAGTTCTTCGTTCGAAATTCGAAGTTCGCGCGCACCACTGTCAACTTAGTCGCGTTGGCCCTAAAACCGTCATTTTAGGGCCAGCGCGTTGGTGCCATGTAGTCGCGCCGTTAGCCCGGTCCTTACGCTAGTAATATATATGTCAATGGTAGCGTAGCAATCCATGAAAGTGATATCACAAAATTTCTGGGCCTTCACATAGATAGTCATATCTGACTTGGAAACATCATATCGACGCTTTGTCTAAGAAGCTTAGTCAATTTGCGTATGCTCTGTACAGGCTATCGAAAAAGGTTAACTGCAATACAGTACAAATAGCTTATAATGCTTATGTGGCTTCTAGCATTAGGTACGGAATCATTTTCTGGGGCAACTCCACTGACAGAGACATTGCTTTTAAAGCTCAGAAGAAATGCTTGCGATCGTTTACCAAATTACAATCGATTGATAGTTGTAAACCATTGTTTAATGAACTTAGTTTGCTCACTCTACCGTCTATGTACATATATGAAATGGGAGTGTTTGTTCGCTGTAACCTGCATTTATTTGAAAAACTGCGCTCTCGCCGTTATCAAAATACCATTCATGTTGCCTCTCATAAAACCGCATTTTTCGGCAAAAGTGTGCTAGGTATGGCCCCAAAAATATATAATAGTATACCCGCAGCTATTCGAAATAAAGAGTGTTTGGGGTCCTTTAAGAGGTATTTGTTTAAATTCCTTAGGTAGATGCTACTACTCCATCACTGAGTTTACTACCGATAAACAGAGGTATGACGATTCCAACCTGCTAATTTAGCATTTATTTGTTAATTATCTATGAATTCCTGACATATTTTAAATTTAATTATGATTTTTTTATTGTAATCTATTGACATGCCACCTTAATTGTAATTGCTTCTGTTAATTTTGTACGCCATATATATGGGCAAGCATAGTGACATACTAAGACAACAAACTATCTGTAACCATACCTATGTTAACAAAATAAATGATTGATTGATTGAAAATTTTTCAAGAACTCACCCAAGTCCTCGGCGTCTTCGCTCCACTCCCCGGTGCCGCGCACCAGCACCGCCGACATCCCCGCCAGCACCGCACACACCCACACCGACTCCATCGCACACACACCCCGCCCCCACATCGTAACACACACCCTACACCTAACCTTACTTTGGCAACATTTTACACCTACAGTAATGTTTCATTACCCGACTATCAACTATTAGTTAAGCTCCACAAAGTTCATTAATTTAATATTTCACTATACATTAGCTACGCCATTCCATTACCTCGCAGGAACCGTCTATTGTCAACTTTACAATTGATCAACCCAATAGAATCACTCGCTAGAGTCGCTCCACGAATACTGCATACATTTTCTTAATTAAAAATTCGGTCTATTTTTGGTTTAGGCCGATCTCGAAATCGTAGGTCGATCGGATTGAATCGAGTTCCATTGATCCGATTTGTTAGTGCATGTTACTTTTGTGTATGAACGATCCGAGTAATCTTTTCGACATTATAAGTGGAGTCGTGTGTAGTGTGCCGTCACGCACGGCCGGCTTTCGGGACGCGGTTAAATATCCAGATGAATAATTCAGGACTCTTTTAGCGGCGCGAGGACAGAAAGACCACCTGCAACAAAGTACATAGTCATTTATGTCCAAACAGAACTATATTTAGACAAGTCGTTTTGCAAACTGGAAGGGAATTTATAATCAGTGATGACAGACTGGTACGAGAAATATTTACAACTAGCTTTTGCCCGCAACTTCGTCCGCGTGAAATTTCGGCCCCCGACCCATCACGTCGTATCCCATCGCTCACCCGCGTGCTACTACTTCGTTTTCGCTTAGCGTTGTTTCTGATGTTTTTTTTTCCTTTTGCTCGGCTCCTAATTGTCGTAGCGTGAAGTTAAATAGCCTATAACCTTCCTCAAGAATTGGGCTATTAAATGCAAAAAGAATGTTTCAAATCCAACTGGTAGTTCCAGAGATTATCACTATGTACTAATTTGAAAATGTCGCAACACTGACTCCCAAGATACAGGCAAATGCCTAGTTTGGTGGTCTTTCCTATTCTTGTAAAAATTGTGATTAATAAATAATTTGAATTTGAATTACCCCCTACATACAAACTTTACCTCTATATAATATTAGTAAAGTTTGTGCAATGTACAGACCCAGCTGATTTTTCGAATTCCTATTGTATTTTGCTGCCTTATTTGTTTACCTACAATAGAATACAATGAATAATTTAAACATACCTACCACATGAATGCAAAAATTAATTAATTTCATAACATTTACCTAGACTTTGTAAAAAATGTATCAAATATATTCAGCAAGAATTCCCCGCTGCATATCGCCGTGCTACAAGAGACATTCCTCTGTTTATTTTAAAGGAGATTTCTCGAGAAAAATTTAACAAAAGCTTTCAAGGAGCAAAATCCGTCATCAAAGGCAGCTAAACGACCCGTAGCGTAGTGCTGAAGCGCTAATATAGTTTAGGAAACAACGTGCCCCTATTTCTTAGACGTTAGGGCGAACTTGCCGCCTAGAAACTTACTACTTGATATTATAGAGAAACGGCAACTTAAATATGAGATGCATACATACAGAACGTATACTAGTCTAGCCGTAGTAAACGCTTATAAAATGTGTGCTTGCTATCAAATGTTATTTTTATGGTAATGTATCCACAGTAAAATAAAGTTAACGTCTTATTTCTCTGAAACGCGAGTCTAGTTTCGATAAAAGCAACTGCATTTTGTGGGATATGTGGCTGCGTTGTGAGTCTAATTAGCACTTTACTTTAGTCACTAGGCTATAATATAGTGTGGATGTAAGTACAGACGCCAGCACATCAAGCATCAGCATTATGCTGCGACCCTATGCAAGACAGAGCCGCAGCGAAAGGTTTTCAGCGACAGCCGGCGCCGACGTAAAGCATAAGGTTTAAAGTTGATTGGGAAAATTTGACAGTTTCGGGGAGCTTGATGTGCTGGCATCTGTACATGGGTGGCAGGAACGGATTACTAGCATGTCGTCAGAAACGCATGTGGTCAAAAAAAAAACGCATGTTGAAACAACAATGCGCAACCTGTTACAATGAATTCAGTACATAGTTGTCGGCCCCCTCTGCGTTGAAAATCGTCGGTTATTAAAAAAGAAAATGTTGTTCCATACATTTGGATCTCGTTGGTATTGCATTTTTCTATGAAACAGCTGTTCTTAGGGTTCTACGGAATCCGAAAAACAACAAAAAAATCTGAAAATCGTAAATTTGTAGTTACATAAAAAAACCGGTCAAGTGCGAGTCAGACTCGCGCACCAAGGGTTCCGTACTTTGTAGGTAAGTAAATAGTTTATTATCACGGGTTTTTTTAATGTATGTACCTACAAAACGGTTTTCGGATTTTTTCCTATACTTGTGCTACATGATCTTGCTTCTTGCCAAATTTCATAATTCTGGGAAGGTACCCTATAAATGATTCCCTTGAGATTGTCGAAATGTACGTTTTTTGCGGCATAAACGGCCGTATCTTTGTTTTTAAGTAAACTTGGGTGTTTGATTTTTTCACAGCTCCAAGGGACTGTAGAGCTGAGTATATGTTTTAATTTCACCTCGATACCTCCACGCGTTCCCGAGATAAAGGGTCTTGACAGACAGACAGACGGACGGACAGATGGACAACAAAGTGATCCTATAAGGGTTCCGTTTTTACCTTTTGAGGTACGGAACCCTAAAAAAACCCATGCTAAACTATTTACATACCTACTTTGTACGGAACCCTCGGTGCGCGAGTCCGAGTCGCTTTAGATCGTTTTTTTTTTATCTAACGAAAAAATTGTACGCTACGGTGTTTAGAATCATGTACTGAATTCATGGTTTCAGTTCATGAATTTAGTGCCACCCTAACTACGGTATGTAAAATGACTAACTTCAATGCCAACAGTAAGCTTCTATGCGATAGGAGCGTAGGCCGCATACTTTTTATAATAAACTTTATTATGGATCTAGTCCGCGCTTCCCCTTATCGAGGTATCTAAGTTTCAGCGACATAATAGCCTGAAAGTTTCCTGTTAGCGATTCGAGAAAAACCACGCTTAGTTGACCTACATTCTGTTATTCTGTTTATAAAAAGTAGGTGCCCGTACTCATAACCATATTTTATTGGCTTCTCCCAGCAACATTCCTCTTATATTTCTTTGTATTTCCCATTCCTGGAAAGTAGCTTTGATTTCGTGCATGGCTCTTAAAGGAAATTGTTTGATCTTTACGAAAGAAATTGCTTAAGAGCCTTATTTACAACATATTTTCGCCTTATGAACGTGTACTAAGCAGTCTGAGAAACATCGAGTAAAGAAAGTACCTAAGTAAGAAAAAAGAAAAAAAAGTAAGTAAAAAAAAAGAAAAAGAGAGAAAAAAAAGTAAGTAAGTTTTAGGTAAAATTAATAAGGTACCTATGGCCTGATTACTTTACTAAATTTTTGTGTAACAGATAGCCTCTGGAGCCGTAGTTAATTTATTCCATGCTTGAGTACCCACTTTACAGTTTATAATAAATTATCTAGTCTATAAGCCAACAGAAAATACGGTGAAGCATTATTAATTTTGATTACTAGGCTAAACTGAGCTAATTTCATGCAGACGCTAATGCCCACAAACGCTAAACAAAGTCATCGCCTAAAGTATAAATAAACTGACAAATGACAAGTGGACCTAAATAAAACTTACTGTAGGCATTAAGTAATTATAATAAGGTATAAATAAACTGACAAATGAAAAGTGAACCTAAATAAAACTTACTGTATTAAGGTGAATGTGTAGTTGAGACCGCGAAATTCAAATTTTCTTACGTTTTTGCAATTTGCAGGTCAGCGTCAGGTTTGGTCAAGATACATCTCGATCAAAATATTATTCGCGACAATAGCAGGTACATACATATTTAGAGAATTATAATCATTAGAATCATTAATATATCTTTCTAAGTTAGATTTCTACCATTAACACTTTTCCATAAGAGATTGGTGGTTGATGGTAGAATTCTAACTTAGAAAGATATATTAATGATTCTAATGATTATAATTCTCTAAATATGTATCTGTTATTGTCGCGAATCATATTTTGATCAAGATAAAAACTCACACTGACCTGCAAATTGCAAAAAACGTAAGAACATTTGAATTTCGCGGTCTACCACTATCCATTCACCTTAAGTAATTATAATACAAAGTTAGTCGTTGTCCAATAAAAACCTTGACTTGATTATCATTATTATTATTTATAGCTAGCGACGTGCCCCTGCTTCGCGCGGTTTTTACGACTTGTCAGAATATCGAGATTTTCTTTAATACTTGTAAGTTCAATTTTCATATTTCCTACTAATATTATAAACGCGAAAGTTTGTGAGAATGGATGGATGTCTGCTACTCTTTCACTTACTTATTCACGCTCAAACGGCTGCACCAATTTTGATAAAAAATTATGGAGGTAGCTGACACCCTGCATTAACATATAAGATACTTTTCATCCCGATATTCCTACGGGATCGACATTTACACGGGTGAAACCGTGGGGCGCAGCTAGTTGTATAATATGTTTGTATAAATGTAGAAGTAGGTACTTTAGCTAGACTGATACAACGCAACGCAACGTTAAACAACGTAACGCAACGTAATACGCCACATTAAACAACGCAACGCAACGCAAAACGCAACATTAAATTCAAATAAATAGCTTGAGATTGCAGATTTTTGAAATAGTCTAATACTTGATACATTTTTTTTAATGGCATCTCTCAGTAACCTACGAGGTTGTCGTCTGCTTAACCGGACTTGCCTGTGGATGTCTCAATAAATTAAAACCTCCAGACAGGGCTTAAAAACTTAAAAACTAAGCGACTACACGCTAAGGGCACGCTCTGTGGGGTACGGACCTCGACTTAGGGCGTCGCTGGGAGAGGGCAGCAAGGGACAGGCTGGATCGGAATTATTTAGGGACGAATTCTAAACTACAGACTCAGCGGCGCGTACCGACTCCTTTCTTTTGTTTTATAGTGTTTAGATATTATATCGTAAAAAAAAAAGATTTTTTAACTGATAATATTTATGATGACCCTCACGAAAAAGACCATCAGGTTTATTTATATTTTATTTTACCATGTAAAAGATGCAGGGTGGGCTAATAATACTAACAGTCTTTAAATCTAGGTATATAGTGTCACCATTACCATAATAATATAACAAATTTTTATTATAATGTAATCAATTTAATAGCACTCTAGACACTATTAAAGGATTAAACCAAGCTAAAAATAACCGTTGGTGAAATGTAAGTTATTTTCCAGTCTATTATTATCGCACTGCAGGGCAAAGACCTCTTGATCGTCACACTTGCTCAAGGTGGGTTGGCGATTTCAGACCTCTATTAACTATAAGTCCAGGATTCATTGCGATGTTTTCCTTCACGGATGTCAGTAATATCCAAGAAAAACTTTGAGGCTATTAATTAATGCAGAATTATCAACTACATATCAACCTACCCTTTTACTGGCTTACGCGAACATTAGATATGCACACACCTTTTATAAAGTAACAGGAAACAACCCACCCCTGATGTGAGAATGAATTTATAGCCTCCTTCCTACAATAATGAGCTTTTGAATTTTAAAGATACCGGCGAAATTAGTATTACGGAAGCCTGGCTTCCAGGAAGAGTTTATATTATAAACATAAAACACACAACAGAAGACCAATTCTCGTATGTAAAAAAACGTTCAAAGTCAAGTCACAATCTCATCTCAGGGACAATCAGTGTCAGAAACTAACCAAAAATGTATGTTATTTTGACTGTATTTTTGCCAGATTAAGACTGAGATTAGAATGCGAACGTTCTTAAAAATACGGATTTGCCCCTCAGATCTATGTACTATAGTAGGACTACTACGTAGGTACCTATACTACAAAAAAATCTGCCTTGCCTTTTCCCAACTATGTTGGGGTCCAGTCTATCCGGATGCAGCCGAACCGGATCGCTCCATATAAAATACAAGTATATAAAAATACAAGTATGTATTTTACATGGAGCGACTGCCTATCTGACCTCCACAACCCAGTTACTGGGTAATACGATACCCCTTGGTAAGACTGTTTGTTAGTCTTTCGGGCTTCTGACAACCCGTAACGACTGTCAAAGATCTACCAATGACAGCCGGGACCAACGGCTTAACGTGCTTTCCGAGACACGAATGGTCTTGGTACTTATGTAAAAATGGTCACCCATCCACGGACTAACCGCGGTAAGCGTAGCTTAACCTGAACGATCGACCCGTGCGGCTGTTATTATTTAGCCTGGCTACTACATAGATTTAAATTATTTTATAGGATTAATTTTAATTTGAAGTTACCAACAGCTGCGTAGGTTCGAACGCAGTCAGGCGCTTTACTTTGTGTATATTATTTCATCACCACTGCTCTCAAATCGATGAAGGAATACATGATAAGAAAACCGGGATGACCTCTAAGACACAAACTGTCACATGTCTTCGAATTTTTGGTTTGTAACATCTACCAACCCGCACTGGGCCCGCGTGGCATCTCCTCTCACAGAGAGGAGGCCTGTGTCCCAGCATTAAAGGCTTTATAAGCTAGTGCACAGGTTTTTTAAATTACCCGTCTGTAACAACAATAAACTATATTCTATTCTGTGATAATAATATAATAATAATAATAATATTCCACAACTATCACACAACGCCGTCTAGTCTCAAGCTAAGCAGAGCTTGTGTTATGAGTACTAGACAACTGATAAACATACTTATATATTTCTAAATACATACATATATAGATAAATTACACCCAGACACAGAACAAATGATCATGCTCATCACACAAACATTTGTCCTGGGTGGGAATCGAACCCACGACCTCCGGCATAGCAGTCATAGTCACTGACCACTAGACCAACAGGCCAGTAATACTATTTATTGGCGGCAACAAGAAACCCAGTTGTGGCCAAGAGCCAGGAGATAAAGTGCAACAAAACACACTAACAACAAAATATTCCTACCTCAATTAATATCGATGCATACGAACTTACATCTTTTTAGTATTCATATTAACTTATAATGATTCTTTAAAATGCATTCTGATTTGTTAACAAGGGGTTATGGAATGGAACTAATAGAGGGGCAATTCCCGTATTTTCAAGAACGTTCGCATTCTAATCTCAATCGCAATCTGTCAAATATGCATACATACATTTTTGACATTGACTGTCGCTGAGATGAGATTACAACTTGAATTTGAACGTTTTTTAAGTACGAGAATTGGCCTTCAGGTGTAATTTTTGTGACTTGCCTATTGGTAGTTTCTTGCTAGCAAACCCGTGGAATAACAATTTCATAATTAATTCTTACTTTCTGGAGGTGTTTTCTTTCTCTTCCTATAAGGGTTGGCCTACTGCCAGTCTTTGAAGGCCTCGCTGTGCGCCATTAGCAATTGCACGAACAGTTTCTTTCTGCACGGTATTGCGAAATTCCTTGGATTTACGCGGAGCATCTGGCCGGTTCATCGCCTCGATGCGATAGGTGATTTGCTCCCTAAATTAATGGTTGATGCTATTCATGGTCTCAACTTTATCATAATTCCAAAACCATCCAAAGATTGTCATTAAAAGATTACTTTTAGCGATAAGACCGCCCATTGTGTCACCCTTTCTAAATGTCTACATTTATATCTGTAATTTTTATGGTGTACATAATAAAGAGGATTCTATCTATAGGTAATTCACTAGCTTTTGCCAACGGCTTCGCCCGCGCAGAGATCGGAAATTATTCCACGGGAACGTGAACTGGGATAAAAAGTATCCTATGTGTTAATTCAGGTTATAAACTATCTGTGTGCCAAATTTCATCGAAATTCGTGTAGTAGTTTTTGCGTGATATATTAACAAACATCAATCCTCACAAAATTTTGCGTTTATAATATTATTAGGATTAGTAGGAAGTAGGATTATAAACCCCAAGACAGGAATACCCATAATACCTATGATTTATTAATTCCTAGCATCATTTTACATGTAAGTTCTAGAGGGTAGTGACGCTGCCAATAGGTACAAGAAAATCGCACACAAATTAATTAACCCAAAAACATCGATAACAATGATAAGTTAACACAGTCAATTAAAAAATGTTTAGCTATTGTTATGGTTTCAGCTATCGGCAACAAATAAGGCTAATATATTATAATTTATCAAAGAAACATTTATTTACCTACTAGGTATAAATCATACATAATTCAAGCAAAGGAACAATATTACATCAACTAAAGGCCAGGGGTCAGAAATCATGAGATAACCCGAGTTTATTCAAATACATCCGTGATTTCCTCCAGGAGTTTCCGAGATATGCAAATGTTTGTACACACTATAATATTTATTTATCAGCACATCAGGCAGTCTGACCCTAAACGGGGCCAATAGAACCCTATTTATGAATCATCCCGAACAGTGCGATAACGAAATTAGAGGCACTACACTAGCAGAATGTTAAATCATAATTTTATTATCCTAAAATAATTAATTTATCAAGCGCTGTTCAAATGACTGATTCTAGTTCAACACAATTTTGTCACAAACATAAAATAATTATGATAATGCAATACTCAACAAATTCAGCACTCATGAAATTAACAAGAATTATTTCTAGACGGATAATAGAATATCTAGGTCATAAACTGACATAGATTTCAGTAATTAACATTAGATATAGAGGAGAGATACCTACCGCCGATCAGCTGATAACTGTCAACAACAGTCATTGTTTACTCGTTCACTCTATGACGATGCAATCAAAACTACTGACAGTTTCGAATTAGACCCACAAAGTTGCGATAACAGCGACCCTTACTTGTCATGTTCATTATACATCGTGCTAATAGGCTTCGTCCCAAAGTCCTAGTGGTATAATCTGTGTACCGCAATCCTGGTTTTTTTTTTATTAATATTCACTTCAGTCATTCACATTCACGTTTAAAGTTTATTTGAATTTAATGTTATTATTAATTAAGCACGTTTGTGTTTTCGTCAAAGTTTGGTTATGAAGATTACGTGAGGTGTCATGCGTAAGTGTCTCGGGTGTAGACACGTGTATCGGGTCGCGCGTCGCGCGGACGACTGGCGCGGCGTGGACCGGCGTTGTGTCGCGTCGACGCGCGGCGCCCACCTTGCCTTGCTCTACCGAGGGTGCTCGGCTCGCCTCGGCAACCCTCGCCCGCCTCCGCCAGGTAAGCTTTCCCGACATGAAACTCTGATTGAATGGATGAGTTTCCAAATGCTTTTTTGTCGGAGCCGAGCGACAAATCACGATGTCGGACGGAACATTTGTGTTAACTTTCCGTGGTTTATTTGAGGGACATAAATTTAAATTACGGCTTCCTGAATTTTCTTTTGAATGTTTAAATTTATATTTTTTAATAGAGTCTGGTAAGTTATGATTAGTTAATTGACAGGATAATCAATGAATTAGGATGGGAATGAAGTAAGATGAGAGCACATGAAAACTTCATAGGTGTTTTAATTAAACCCGCGCCACATAGATACTGTCCGTCTCCCTATCCCATTATCCATGGAATAACCTTCACGCTAAAACGTGGGGGTCATTAATCATTCACAACTGAAACTTCTATCACTTTCAGACTAATTAGTCTTCCAACGTATCTTTTGCCACATCGGCACCACCCTTTCACTTCCCAGCTGCATGTAGACCGGATTCAACTGCTCGTTACGTAGGTACATATTAATTACTGGAATCCAAATTAGCGCACTGACCGTACAAAAGTTCTCGTTAAAACCTTGTCAAAACGCTTTGAGGACTCAATCGTAATTTAGCGTAACATTCGTACCTAAAAGTTACAAAGTTGTTTCGACGATTATTAGATAACTTAACATTTTTTTTTTCTTAACGTTGTTTATTTTTTTACTGATAAAATCTTAGTAAGCCTTGGTTTCATAAACGAGATTTGATCTGTAGGAGTGTTCTTTTTTTTAACCCATTTTCGGCAATCAAGATCGATGATCCAAAAATTTCCACCTTATTTTGGGTACAGATTGCTGAAAGGCAATATAACAACAACATAACATCCGTTGCAATAAATTCGGCTAGTTTATGATTTATGATTTATTTATGATTTTATTTTATTTTTTGTAAGTAGGTTTGTACAAACACTTTTACACGTCAATCATGTTTTTTTTAAAACTAGATGAAGTCGGCGTTTCCTATCTGACTACTCTGAGAAGAAAGGCCGAAACAAACTCAGAGGTCACAGTCTCTTTTAAAGTCCAGACATAATCTTGGTCAGGCCATATGAAGACCATGTAGATCGATGTCTGAGGTGGTCTTTTGAGGAAAGAACCACACAGATTGAGAGGACCTGTCCAGTCAGTGCACGCATTTGTCAAAAATCGTGCAGCTCAACTCAAGACTTAAGGAGCTCAACGATTCGACGAACAATACCAAAGAAAGGACATTTGGGTAGGCCACATAAATTACTCAAACTGCCAGACCATGAGAAAAAAAAAAAAGAACAGAGAGAATAATAAAAAAATATATATAAGTATGTAAAATGACCCACATCGTCTTCACATTCACAATGAAAAAATAATATAATACTTTACAAAGTAAGCAAATGTCATTGTTTAAAAAAAAAAAATTCATCAATGTCAATGTGTATATAAAAAAGAAAAAAATCATTCAAAATGCAGAAATTGGATGCAGAGTTGTTGTGTTACATTGCATTAATTTGTTAGTCTCATTTGTGTCACATTTCATGTACTTAACGATTCACCAATCTGCAACATAATTGCGTGACACACTATCAATCGCAGTCATTTTGAAGGACACTGCTAATACATTGCTTTATATGTGTTTTTTTTTTTTTTGAAATGGGTTTGCTCTTGACTCTAGTCTAGGTCAGAGTTGACAGAGACAAAGTCGACGATGGAGTGAGCTCACCCAGAAGAAGCCTGTTCACTCTTACTTTGAAGAGATTCGGGTTGTATGAGCTCGGAAACACAGACGCAGGTAAAGAGTTCCACTCTTTTGCTGTGCGCATTATAAAAGACATTTGTAAACGCTTAGTGCGAATTGGTGGAATAGCAACTAGGTAGGGATGGTAACTTGCAGTGCGTCTGGATGTCCGAAAAAAATGTCTGTTCAACAACATAAATAACACAATAAATGTTTGAACTGTCAAAATGAAAGCCATTTCTACTTTTTAGCGTGTTACGCAACGTTGTACCGGCCATTAAACTATCCCCATCTTTCGGTATTTCTGCTCTCAAATACAACATTTTAACCACAAAACCACGTAAGGAAACGCGCAAAGAAATCCATACATTAACATCAAAAAATTCTAAAGCGTACATAATGCCCTGGGGGGGCAGTGATAGGCAGGGTTGTCACATTGAGCATGAATTATCGACTCAACGTGGATCGCGCGTTGAGCGTCGAGCATTCGCGACCTGGCGTCGGAATCGGTATCTCAAACAAAAGCGTCCTTTGACAAAAACGATGGCGCCATAGCGGTTATCGGATTACGATGGCTTAATCTGACTTAAGATCTTCTGGCAAGCGGTTAACCTGTTTACGTTAGGTGAGGGTTAAATTAAATGAATAGTTTTGCGTGCAAAAGTGAGTAAAATTATATTCCGGTCCGCTGGACTTTTTGAACCCTTGGTTTCAAATTGGGTAACGGCCACTTGATTTTACAGTACATTCGGTTGGGTGTGAATGCAATGTTAAATCATGGTTGACTTTGCAATATAAAATAACAAGCTATTTTTAGGTATTCTTCTTAAACTCGGGAAATATAAATGACTTTAGAGTTTTCTGAAAAGCTAGATCCCTTGACGGGGTCAAACGTTAAAGTACTTACGCGCACGTCACCGCCCTAGCAACAACTCATTGCGAAAACATCTATCATGAAATAGTTAGGTACGTATTTACCTAATTAAGCAACAGAAAAATAAACACAGCTGCAGCGCAGTGGTGGCCCAGTGGCAATGGCCGCGACTTACGAGTTGTAGGTCGTAAGTTCGAACCGAGACAGACGCTTTACTTTCTGTAAATTATTTCATCACCACTGCTCTCAAAACGGTGAAGGAAAACATCATGAGGAAACCGGCATGACCCATATAACTAACAATTCGAAGAGATAACTTCTACCAACCCGCACTGGGCCCGCGTGGTGGATTACGGCCCACTCCCTCTCACCGAGAGGAGTCCCGCGTCCCAGCAGTGGGAACATTGTAGGTTCACTATGCTAAAATAAACACATTACAGCTACCTAAAGAATTTAATATTCATGAAAAAACCAAACTCATCTAATACAATTTGTTCCCAAAATTATGATATTTATTTGTTAGAAGTAACAGGAGAATTGGAATGATTACGTAGTATTATGAGATTATGGAGCTCGCCAGCCGTTTTTTGGAGCAGCTAAACTAATTTAAAATGAAAGAACATTTTACGCTTCGGAGACGACCTTTATAAAATGAGTTGGAAAATTGCGAAATATACAATGACGGACACTTTCCTCACGATGAAGAGAAGGTCCTCTATTTTTATGAACAATTATTCTCTCTGAACTTCATTTTTATTAAGAGCTAGGTGCATTACGCTGAATTCAGTGTTTGAGTTGCTTTCTACAGGATAAGTGAAGTTGAAAGGCCTAAGTGAACCATTATAAAAATCTGTAACGACTTTTTTCTGTAAACTCTTGTAATCATTTTCACTTTTACAAGAAAAAAGCACCAAAGGTAAAAATGTAGTAAAATAAAATTCACAAAAATGCAATTTGCTGCTATCTCACCACAATCAGTGCTATATAAAGTACATACTAAGTCAAGTCCGTTTCAAGTTCCTTCATGACACACGTAATATCTGAGGTCATCGGAAAACCTGAGACTAGAAATGCCGATGCATTCCATCAGTTTCTATGACAAATCTTTTACTGTTCAAGCAGTACGTTTATGGAATGACTTGCCCGTGTCGGTAAGGCGTGCTCAATCTTTGTCCACTTTTAAAATTGTGGTTAATAACCTCCTCCTTTTTGGAAGTCGGTTAAAAAGCACTTCCTCTCTCCTTAAACATCATCATTATATTTTCTTTGCTCCCGTTTAAAGTTTATTATTATATGTATATATTTATTTAGATTAGTACAATATACTTTATGTATGTATTTATTGTATTATGTAAATGGTACACCGCAAACTACCTAGAGTATTTGTCTGTCCTTCCCCTTTTTAATACATCCAAAGGTTGTCTTTAAAAGATCGCTTTTAGCGATAAGACCCCATTGTGTCACCCTTTATACAGTTTCTATATGTATGTCTGTAATTTATATGGTGTACATAATAAAGAGTATTCTATTTTAATCATACCGGTCAAAAAGATAAGCCTTAGTTTTACAAAAAACATACACTGGTCTAATGACCTTATGTCCTATACTCCTGAGTCCTGTAATATTAAGATCTAACTCCAGCCCAGTATCTATGTAATGTCCACGTGAACTGCAGTTCATAAATTATTTACATTGTTTGTTTAAATATGTAAACAAACAATGCAAATAATTTACCTGAACCGTACTTAGTTTGTATTTTAATCATCCGTTTAGGAATTCAAACTGAGACTAAGATTAAAGTGTTTTAAGCAAGTGCTGGCACAATAACAATAATCATTTCTGTAAACTTTCATCGGGTAGATTGTAGTGTAATAACATTTAAATGTAAACTTTCAACTGTATACTAACTAGGTAGTAAAATGTGGCTGAAGCTTGCTTTTACACTTTTACAACCAGGATTTTAATTGTGAACTAGCTACTGCCTGCGACTTTGTCCGCGTGAAATTTCTTGTTGCATCGCCCGTCCACGATATAACTTCGTATTCGCTTAGCGTTCTTTCTGTCTTTTTAGGGTTCCGTACCCAAAGGGTAAAAACGGAACCCTATTACTAAGACTTCGCTGTCCGTCCGTCCGTCCGTCCGTCCGTCTGTCTGTCACCAGGCTGTATCTCAAGAACCGCGGTAGCTAGACAGTTGAAATTTTCACAGATGATGTATTTCTGTTGCCGCTATAACAACAAATACTAAAAACAAAATAAAATAAATATTTAAGGGGGGCTCCCATACAACAAACGTGTTTTTTTCGGCGTTTTTGCCGTCTGTCTGTCACCAGGCTGTATCTCAAGAACCGCGGTAGCTAGACAGTTGAAATTTTTACAGATGATGTGTTTCTGTTGCTGCTATAACAACAAATACTAAAAACAAACTAAAATAAATATTTAAGGGGGGCTCCCATACAACAAACGTGTTTTTTTCGGCGTTTTTGCCTTGTGGTACGGAACCCTTCGTGTGCGAGTCTGACTCGCACTTGGCCAGTTTTTTTTTTCTTTTTTCTCGGCTCCTATGGGTCCTAGCGATATAGCCTTCCTCAAGAATTGAGCTATCAAAGGCAAAAAAAAAAAAAAATCAGAGATTAGCACGTTCAAACAAACAAACAAATTCTTTAGCTTTATTATTGGTAATATATACATAGATATTGTAAAATATAACGTATTTGTGGATCGGATGGATCGGGGTCAGTTTATGATGAACAGGAAACTTATAACAAACAACCAGCATGAGGACATAGGGTTTTAACTTACCAAATGTTTTTATTTTGGTGTTGGAGAGGCTCGTGGCTAAATAATAACAGCCACAAGTGTTGATCGAACGTTAAGCTACACTTGAAGCGGTTGGTTTCGCGGATGGGTAGCCATCCATTACTTGTCGGGATCTCTCCGTGACTCGGAAAGCACCAAAGTAAGTAGATAAAAGATTCGACGTTTTCAACTTACATGGCCTCAAAATCTACTAGGGGTAGTAGAATACTGTGATGAGGAAGGCGACGGGAATGGTGATGTTGTAGAGGATCCAGTAGGTCTGCACGTACCATGGCAGGCCGAACGTTGCATCTGTAGATCATAAATCATAGCAATCGAAAAGGGAACCTTGAGCACTGATTATAAAGAAATTTATGCCGTTGGCCTCGGCTGTCATTCGTAGATCTTTGCAGTCGTTAAGGGTAGTCAGAAGCCCAAAAGTCTGAAAACCATTCTTACCAGCAGGGATATCGTATTACCCAGTAACTATACTGGTATTCAGTTCATCCGGTTATACTGGAAACCGACCCGAACAAATTTGGGAAATGACTGGCAGATTGATTTTTGAGTTGAGGATTATCAGTCCCCATCTCCTAACCAACCCTGAACGAATACTTTTCTTTACACAAACCATGAAAGGCAATCCAACTTCATGAAATTAACAATTCCAAACAAATAACGAGCTAGCAAATAGTTAATTGGGTTTTCACTCAAGCAACAGACTATTTCAATGAGCGATACATTTAACTGTTGATTAATCTTTAGTAATGATTATTCAGACAGAGACGGCCCTAGTTCTGCTCAATCACAATCACGTTATTTAGCGAAATCAGAATAATATTCATTAGCGTTGGTATTCCCGGCGGGTAGTAGCCCCGAGCACGTTTCAGTGGCCGCCATGATTAGCCGCTGCCGTTCCAGTAACTAGTGCTAATGACGATCTATGATGATAAAATTATCTTTAATAATCCATAGCTGCGTACGTGCAAGCTCGATTACCCTGCCGAATGGCGGAGTTTTGCAGAGCCGTTTAATAAAGCTCAAAAGTTCTTGTATTATTTTGTCACTATATATATTTTTCTACACTTACCAAAGAGTATCGTATTACCCAATAACTGGGTTGTGGAGGTCAGATAGGCAGTCGTTCCATGTAAAATACTGGTATCCAGCTGCATCTGGTTAGACTGGAAGCCAACCCCAACATAGGCTTGGGAAAAGGCTAGGTAGATGATGTATATATAACGTAGATAACTTGTAAATATGTGAGCACCATGTATCTATCACTTATTTGATTTACCTGTCATTGCTTAATTTTTAATTCTTTTTACCTTTTGTGGTAGACTAATTTTATTATGGGTGCATCGTGTTCACATATACCTAATTTTTATTATGTATACAAGACCTTGCAAAACATTTTTAAAAGAGTAACGGTGGAGTTTCTTGCCCATTCTTCTCCATACGAAAACTACCTTTTGGAATGGGCGACTAGAATCATTTCTATTTAGTTTTTTTTTGACGTTCAAAAGTGCCTTTAATGTGCCTATTTGAAATAAATGATTTGACTTTGACTTTGACTTTGATGATATTTTTCTACACTTTTTCTTAGTGTGCCTATGGCAACGATAATTTGAAAGAAAAGTTTTTTTTTTGTCCCAGTAGGTACTCTGCAACGCTAACACTATTCACTGACGCAGACATTACGTCCTCATGTAATCCTCAATATTTAAATAAATAACTTCTAATATTACCTATACCTAAATAAAGCACTCAGGTCCTGTTTTGTTTCGTCAGAAACAGTTCTTATGAAAACGTAAACTTCTTTAGTTATTTTTAGCATGTTTAGGTACACAAAAGCCGATTAGTTAGTTTCGTTCTGTTCGGTCAATAAAAAGCGACTAGAAAATGTCTTCGGGCTTCTACATTTTTTTAAACCACATTTCAGCTTCAATGTTTCATAAACATCCTCGATTTTGGCCTCATTGTCACCGTAGCAATCGCTAATAAAAAGAAATGCGTTGACGATAAAATAAAAACCAACAGATGTACTCTTACAGAAAATCATATTTTCATCGTTCTGTTAAAACTTTCTCAGTGACAAATGCACCATTTCTTCATCTGTAAAATTGTTGTCACATCCTAAAACGACTTAAGAAAATGAAAAGGGTTTTAAATATTCGTGTTTAATGTTCAAGTCGTTTCTTGTGCGCTCCCCCGGATACCGGCGCGCGGCGTACGGGGCGTAACCGGCGTAATACGCATTAAACATAATATTCATTCGATTCCATACCTCAACTCGATGAGTGTAATGGCGCGGATACGCTGGGCCTAATGCTATGATTACATTACTGACATTATCAAATGATTTTACGTATCCGTATTTTGACGTTTAACGTTTTATTAAAGTAACGGTTTTCGTGAGTAATATCGTGTAGGACTTCGGCAATAAAGTGTTGGAACAATCGCAATTTGCAAACGGATTGATTTAGTTGTAGGTAGGTATTACTTATATGTTCTTTTCACTGATGCTGAAAATAATGGGGAATTGTGGATGTAAACACTACATTTTGTATATATGTATCAGCTATTTGAATACTTCGAATACAGGTTTTTTTTTATTGAATATTGAATACTGTGATATTTTTTTGATAACGTATAAAAACGCGTTCATTTTTTCGATAAAAATGATCAATGCCTCTCAAGAGACCAATGAACACAGCATCAAATAATCAATTGTTTGGTTTTTCACTGTCTAGGGACGGCAACACGGACAATAAATTCAGGCATATTTTTTAGGAACAAAACTTTGTGAGAATCTGTGTAAAATAAATTACAGTTCGCGTCAAATAACTTTGCCGCTCTGAAGAAGGCAACGAATCACTGCGCAGTAGTTAATCCTACGAATACAACAGAAGCGGTCATGGCGCGGATTGGCGCGGCTAGGAAAGAGCCTAACTTCAGAGCGGCAAAGTTATTTGACGCGAACTGTACATGGGTTTCAATTTCGATTGCAGATAGGTACTAATGACCTTAAAATATGTACAAAATTATGTGGGTTGCAGGAAGTTCTAGTATAAGAAGTTATGGACAAATACCCACCCATATGATAATGTGATTTCAGTGGTCATGTGGTCATTTAGGTAGGTTGGTAAATGAGTCTGTCATTACTTTTAGAGTAAACCTTAGTTTTTCATTGTAAATTAGTCTTTTTGTTATTATAAAGTCAAACCCTACACCACGTCAAGAAAAAATACAGAACTATACATCAGCACGTTGAAAAATTATTAGATTTAACAGAGCATGCATGATTTACACGTATTTTGTTGAATAACTCTTTACTTTACTTCCCGTCGACCCTTTTTCGTGGTTATTTCTAGCCAAAGAAAAAGCCAGTTAACCTTTAATCTACCATTTTAATCGAAACTCTCGGTTTTTCCTGTTTGCCTGGTAGCACGAGTGTATTTACAGAAGCTAAATAATAATTTAATTTCATTATCCTGCTTTTCTATTATGCTATATTTTAGTAGCGCTATAAAACGCCAGCAGAGGGCGGGTCGAGACAAAGTGACATTCTATAAACTATTCAATTCAATACATTATTGACATAATAAAAATCCAATACAAAAAGTATTGGATTGGCATAAACTTCCGAAAAGCTTATGTCATTCCAGCACCCTAATTGCGTACCTCTCAATCTGAATGATTTTGAAGGATATTGCTAATCCATTGCTTCATATGTTCGTCAAATTTGTCTCAGCAACGTATTTAACGCAATGAATGTAGTTGAACTGTGGAAATGCCATTGCTACTGTGTAGTGTGTTACGCAATTACCCCGATGTTCAAAGTCGTTAAAATACAAAACGATTGAAAGCGATTGCCATTTGTCAAGACCCTGAACTATTAATTACATCATAGTTCAACTATAATTGCAACATTCTGCAGTAGTCAATGTATAAATAGTTTATAAGAAGAAATAAAACGCACATTGCACTGAAAACGTTGACAAAAAATCTGGCAGGGGATTAGGCAGCGGGAAATGTAACACATGGTTTGTTTGGCTGAAGTTTGCTCTGCTATTTGGGCAACAACACCTGCACCGCTGCACTATAGCTGATAACGAAACATAAATGGCAAAATAATGAGCATAGGTACCAATTTTCTGTACAATAGCATTTATACACTAATAATAAAGCTGAAGAGTTTGTTTGAACGCACTAATCTCTAAAACTGCCAGTCGGATTTGAAAATTTATTTTTGTATTTGATAGCCTAATTCTTGGGGAAGGCTATAGGCAATTTCATATCACGCTATGACAATTAGGAGTCGAGCAAAGAAATGAAAAAAAGACAGAAGGAACGCAAAGTGAAAACAAAGTGATAGCGCGAAGCACCGCCGTGTCCTCGTAGAGGCGATCGGCAGCGGCGGCGACCTCTCGCGCCCGGCCCTGGTGCGAGCCATGGTCCGGGGCGAGAGGGAGTGGGAGGCAGTCACCTCCTTCTGCGATGCAGTCATGCTAGCGAAGGAGGTGGCGGGACGGATGAGGGAGAGAGCCTCTCCCGTCCCAGCCGCCGCGGGAGACGCTCCGCGCGTCGGGAGCCACGGGACGACTCCCGGTCACCGTAGGCGCGGGCCTGCGGGCGGAGAGTAATGGGTAGCTCACCGTCCGATCAGGACCAGGCCAGCGCGTACGTGTTCCACGCGCGCCTTAAAAAAAAATGTGATAGCGCGGGCAGGTGATGCGATGCGACGGGGTGAGTCGGGGGAACTAGGAAATTTCACACCAACGAAGTTGCGGGAAGAAACTAAGTATATCATAAGACAAAGACTAGCTCAGATACATATAAGTAACTTGGCACGTGCTTTGGCTTTAGATATTATGCTAAAGGTACACTTTGTAATCAAGCATATTACAAAATTAAAGGATTCTATTCATGTTATGAATGCTTGGAAATATGCTGGTCCTGCTCCGTAAACAATGTCGAGTTAGACAAAATCAAACTGCCTGCTAATTTGATTGTAAAATGAATTATTTTTTTAAATTACATTCTGTAATTACTTTAACTCACACACTTAGTACTTGTTAATTTGTATTATGAAAATCGTCTACGTTTACAATTATTGTAAATATCTGAGCACCATGTAACTATCATAAAATTGTTTTTCGGTCATGGCTTCGTTTTTAATTCGTTTAGCTATTGTGGTATAAGTAGTAATTTTATTCTCGGTGCATCGTCTTCAGATATACCTAATTACATATATTAAAAGTATATTTTTATACATCATGTACAATTGTATTGTATATAATGTATAAAAATATTGTAAAACATTTTTTAAACTGTGTGTGGTTTTTTGTTTGTAACTGTGTAGTTTCTTTCCCATTCTTCTCCGTACGAAAAAAACTTTTGGAAGGGGCGCCTGGTATCAATTCTATTTCATTGTTGTAAAGACGTTCAAAGGTGCTTTTTATAGGCCACCATAAAAGATCGAATTTAATTTAACTTTGACATGTTCCCATCTCTATCTTGCACTCGTGGTTAAACACTTGTGCAACAGTGACAGGAACAATATTTACCCATTCAAAGCACTAAATACCGTTTATAAATCTCGACCAAAGACAAATACTCCAATATTAACGTTAATAAAAGGCACTATGTGATAGCTAATACAAAAGCCATTATGACCTCTATTATTCTTCCGTTTAATGTTACTACAATTTGGTTCGACATTCGGGCTAGTTAATGATGATAGGTTCCCGCCTAAAGCATTCCCCTTTCCCCGACTTACCTATTCTATTTCTATCACGCTTCTTATGATGCCTACTGACATTTCTAAAGATTAGGACATTGATCTTCGCAATTATTTTTAGGGACGTAACGCTTACAAATATGTCTATTGAAAAGGGGTTTCATGGAATTCTTTTAATTTTTATAGTGATTCTTTTGGTAAATGTAGAAAAGGTACTTACTTTGATTTTTGGTGCAGTTAGGAAGTTAAATGGAGGGTCATAAAATTACTATGAATCACCGAATTAGTCCTTCCTTTGCTCGTCAATTTCTTACCAGGTAGATACGACACATACAATTTAAAAAACCTCATAAAGTTCCTCGACTGTTGCTCTAAAACCCAACACATTTTAAACAACACATAACATTTATATTAGCATCAGCATTTTGCCACCATTCGCTTCAATTTCTACTGAACACTTCGCGGCATGAAATTTTAGTTTATCGATAACGGAAGCAGCCAGATTAACTTCGGCACGAATTCCTCATAAACGTTTTAGGGCACCGATAAGAGGCTAAAGGCGGCCCATCACACAGAGAAGTACGCAAATGGAGTGATCACATGCGGGTGAACAGTGTGAAAGGCATCAGAGCAAACATTACATGTATCGCGGTGACAGTCGCTAATCGGAAATGAGGGTGTACGTTTGCGTGGTTAGCCTATTTCAATTGCGTCATATAATGTGAATACCAGTAGGAAAAGAGAGATAATAAAAGTTTTTGTAAATTTACTGAGGGCTGTTAGCTGTGAGATTTGAAATGTTTTCCTAATAGCTATATAAGTTTAAAGTTAGTAGATAGGTTACGTAGCAAGCTTTTAAGCAAACTTTAGCGCAGTCTACGTTGACACATGTGGTTTACCAGTCATCATGTAAGTACTCGCAACTTAAAATATGTGAAAAGTTTTGAAAAAAATGTTTATTTCATTGAGAACTTTATTTACTAACTACTCCGTGACCATCACTACATTTGCGCCGCTATTTGTTTTAATAAACACGTTGAAGCTAGGCCACTCTTGTAGTGTTAGATTTATAGACAGTCTGTATTATTATCTAGACTTAGCAAGACGAATCTAGGTCACAACCCAACACCTGCAATGTACTTAGCGCAGTTTTTTCTAAAAGAAACTTTTGATATTTAACAAAAGAAGTTTTAGTTGATTCACGTTGTAGAGGTATTATTTCTTGAAGAATTGATTGGGATGATACTCATAAATAGTTAAAAAAATGGAATACCTTGATTTAATTAATGGGCTAAATGTTGGTGTGAGTATTTCTTATGTAAATAGAGATTGAAACGGGCATATAGTAATAGTCCTATTTGATACATACAGGGTTATTTTAAATTGGCTACCTATACCTAAACTCCATAGAATATTTTTTAAAGATTAATTAATTTAATTATAAAACAAAGATTTTTTTTTTCTGTTTTATCATGTTTAGATATATCGTGTCCGCAGAGTTTAGCTAGCCAATTTAAAATAACCCTACATAATAGCAATATAATAATAATATCGTACAATGCAAGTTTTTGTTAAATTATACCAACTTTATCGTTTGCTTATATACTCGTACTATATAACACGGCACGACGTTTGCCATTGGTTGGCTGGCACCCATACCTTTTTTTTTTTTTTGCGGATGGGAAATCATCAAGTGACCCCTCCCGCTCTGGGTGGAGCGGAAGGGAGTGTCAGACTCTTACTGACTAAAACCCACACGTGTTCCTTCCTTAGCCCTTTATGTACCGGGCCAGCGGTAACCCTTTCGGACAATCCCGCTGCCCCGGCAGGCTTCGGCCCCATACCTGACAACAGATTATTATTAAACGTACGACATATAAGTAACAGCGTAGTCTTTACCAGAATGGTCATCATATAAATGGTTCAGCAGGTCTAATATCATCAGGCATGTGCCGGAATCTATATTACTCTCTCTCTCTCTTTCTTTTCCCTGTATCTACTATCTGTATCTTCTCTCTATCTTTGTTCTCTCTCTCTTCTTTCCTCTCTTCTCTCTTTTTACTTCCTTATTTCTTTCTCGCTCTCTTTCTATGTTTTCTCTTTCTTTATTCTCTCTTTTTCTCTGTTATACCTCGTCAACGAAGAACTGCTGTCAGTTGTTCGTGGACGAGGTACGACAGCGGCTCCCGACATCATGTCTGTCACTCCCTGACAGCCGCCATGCAACCATTGATGCGACGCTCGGCTAGAGTGACAGCAATCAGCAGTGTCACTCTCATCCGACCTCTTCGGTAGGTTCTACTTACTTCGTAACAGAGTACTGTTACTGTCGCCGCCTAGTAAGGCGTCGCCGCTTGCTGCGCCGTCATGTATTTTACGATCACAGTACAGTAAAACATTGCCAACGGGACTATGATCATTGTTTTACTCTTTCAAACCCGGCATCAATGCGGTGTACACGCGGTTCCGGCGCGGTGCCAGTGCGGCGGCGCGGGCGGTGCGGCGCGTGCGCGGTATTCATTTGTATACACAAAGAGGCCTTACGAATATATAGTCTTAACAATAGCAAACCCTAAGAATATTTCTTACTTTCAGCAAATAATATCCACAACACTAATTGCATTTACTCATCTAACCATACAAAAGCTCGTTGCAACAATAAACACTCAATCTAAAATGATAATAGCTCAATATGAAGCGTGACGTCACGAGGTCTTCAGTGCCAGCTGAGCGGAAAAATGTTCATTTAGCTTACATAAAATACTTCCCGACTTGTTCGGCGGATTATCACTGATACCTTACCGGGGCTTCTACTTACCTATTATTGTTATTGACTGTGTATTAGGAAAGTGAGCCGATATTAAGAGGAAATAGGTAGGGACGTCCAAGAAATGTTTTTTTTTTATTGTCACACATACAGCTCCGCCTGCTCCGACTGAGTAGTGGTGCCCAGTCTTAGGTACGAACCCAGACAGGTGCTTTACTTTGGGTAAATTATTTGTTTTTTTTTTGTGAAAACATCGTGAGGAAGCCGGCATGTCCTGGAACCAAAAATTCGAATACATGTGACATCTACCAACCCTCACTGGGCCCGCGAAGAAACCTGTGTCCCAGCAGTGGGAATATTATAGGTTGATTATTATGCTAAAGCACCGCCTTGCGCTCGAGATAGATCCATACTAATATTATAAATGCGAAAGTGTATGTCCTTGCATAGGATAGTTTTTATCCCGATATTCCCACGGGATATCGAAACTTACGCGGGTGAAACCGTGGGGCGCAGCTAGTGTAGGTATATAGACAATGTACAAGGTCAGGAGAACTAACAAAAACAAGGGAGCGGCCCAGGTTTTTTCCAACTATTAAACTTATAATGGTTGTAGCAAATCGGTATGACTGTGTCTACGAGGCGAGAGCTCTACGGCGTAGCAGCGTAGGTGTAGGTGCTACAAAGTATTTATTTTTAATTGTTGTGTGTGTGGTGTCTTGTTCGTTTATGGAGTTCATATTAACTAATAACAATGTTTTGTTAGTAAAAATAAATTGCAAACAGTTCCAAATATGATATACTTCTAATATAAAAATATAATCATTAAGTCTGGTCAACGAATTGCAGCCGAGCTTATTACTACTTAGTAATCCAATAATACGATACCCAATATTGAATATGGATGCCTTTTTTTAGGGCGGTTATTACATAATACTAGCTTCTGCCCGCGACTTCGTCCGCGTGAAATTTCTCTTAGGGGTGGAATTTGGAAAACCCTTTCTTAGTGGATACCTACCTACCTACTCTTCACAAATAAAACAAAAACTCCAAAACAACAAACCTCAAACTCCCCAAATTCCCAATTCCCCATTTTTCCCTCCAAATTAGGTACATGTCCCTAGGACCAGCGGTTTAGGCTGTGCGTTGATATATCAGTCAGTCAAGACTTTGAATTTTATAAATTATATACACGTAGATCATGATGATGTGGATAACCGAAATACATTATATTTACTTCATGAAATTTCTTTATTATTTTTAAAACTTCTTAATGTGGGATTCTTTTTTTTTTCTTTTTCACTCTCCCTCCTACACATACTCTCTCACATAATCAGCCTATAATGTTCCCACTGCTGGGACACAGGCCTCCTCTCGGTGAGAGGGAGTGGGCCGTAATCCACCACGCGGGCCCAGTGCGGAGTGGCAGATGTCACATGTCTTCGAATTTTTGGTTCTAGGACATGCCGGTTTCCTCACGATGTTTTCCTTCACCGTTTTGAGAGCAGTGGTGATGAAATAATTTACACAAAGTAAAGCGCCTGTCTGAGTTCGAACCTACGACCTACAACTCGTAAGTCGCGGCCGTTACCACTTGGCCACTACTGCTTTAAACTCTCTCATTCAATTCTAATAGAATTATGATGCATTCCGAATTAACATCCAACATATTATTTCAAACCAACCATACTGACCAACCATCATTTCGTTTTATTGCTTATGCCACTAAAACGGATAGGTACTACTGATGTAAATTAAATATTAAAACTTTAACGATTTGTATTTTACTTTTAACCATTGCCCAATTTCGCGAAATTATTCTGGTCATTATTTCACCATCTTAGGGCTCGTTGCACACTAAAGCGCTCTCACAACTTTTTCAATTCTGCGAAACGTCGGATATAAATATGAATTGCATCGGAACGGGAAAAGCATCGGTAGTGCGAAGGCTCTCTTTGTTTCCTTGTTGAATATTTTATCGAAGAGATAGCAAAGAGGCAGAGCGACACTGTAAACGTGCTTTCAAACAAATGTAGATGAAGAACCAAGCTGTAGAAAAATCTATATAAATGACAGTAAATAAGTAAGGTTTTAAAAAAGCAAACGCAATAATTTTCAGATTACACTGGTCGTGGTCATAATTATAATACACTAGCTTCTGCCCGCGACTTCGTCCGCGTGAAATTTCTTGTACCCCCACCCCGTCGCGTCGCAACACTTCGTATTCGCTTACCGTTCACTCTGAGTTTTTTTCTTTTTGCTCGGCTCCTAAGGGTCATAGCGTGATGTTAAATAGCCTATAGCCTTCCTCAAGAATTGGGCTATTAAATGCAAAAAGAATTCAAATCTGACCGGTAGTTAAAGAGATTATCGCGTTCAAACAAACAAACTCTTCAGCTTTATTATTAGTATAGATATAGATAAAAAACTCTATGGCCCATAACTCCTTAATAGGTACCAACTCTTAACATCTTACACACGTGATAACTTTTAAACGAAATATCCGATTGAGATGAAACAAAAAGTATTTTACTTCTTCATAAATACTCTTGATAACATAATGCTTAATTTCGATAAAGATTAATATTACGATACATATTTAACGTAGTTTTTTTTTCTTCAGACGATTTAATAATTATTTTGAATACAAAATCGGTTATTGTGATTAAACCATGATAGCTAGATATATGTTCTCGCGGACTTTTTTGTAGGTCTTAATGGGCTCTACAAACCCGTAGTACATTATTTTGTTCTATTGTCAATAGTTTTTGCAGCGCACGCAAAAATAGGTTTTCGATTTTACACCTTGTGTTACAAAATAGCAATTTTATTACGGATCCCTAATTTTGAAGAAAAAAAATATAGCCTATAGCCTTCCTCGATAAATGGACTACCGAACACTAAAATAATCATTCAAATCGGACCAGTAGTTCCAGAGATTAGCGCGTTCAAACAAACAAACAAACAAACAAACAAACTCTGCAGCTTTATAATATTAGTATAGATAAATCCGCATAAGATTCTAGTTAAAAATTTTCATGAGTAAGTTAATTCGCAACAATTACCGTATGTACTTTCTTCATCCCATGTCTAAAGATAGTACTCCTGTTCAAATTAAAATTAATTTATGTTTTGCTCCAACGAACATCAATCGTATTCTTCGTGCAGTCAATTAACAAAAGAACGTTTACAAAAAGTCTGGCAGGTTTTGGGCGTTACAGCAAAAAATACGCCTTAAACGTACTAAGGTTTAAGGTCAATAAACGCTTTTTTCTTTCTTTCTTTACTTGTTACAAATTACATTGGTGTAAACGCACCTTTACATAATTCTGTCTTATTCCCCTCGTTGAGTCGTCACGAAACAGTTGGTGATGTCGGAATCTCCCATTTCGGAAAATAATGGGCTTACGATATTGAACCCGAGAATATTGTTTTAAACCTCATAATTGAATTATTTGATCCCACCGATGCGATAGTATGACTTTGAAATTGCTTTCTAAAAATCTTATTTGCGTTTTTCTATCAAGTTTTTTTTTTTTAATTTGGAGTGGTTTAAATTAAGGAACTTGTTCGCATGATTTTTCCTACTCTTGTGGGTTTTAAACCTATCTAAAATGATTTCATCTGAAATTATGATGAATAATTTTATATTTGAATTATATCCAAGATGTTTTCTCTCTCAGCTTTTCCTTGGCTGAAAAGGTTCTCAATGAAATATTAATATTCAATTACGCAGCAGAAAATAAGTTTATATGTTCATCTGTTATTTTACTGTGTAAGTAAGAAAAGTTCTTTGAGTGATTGTATTTATATTCCTTTAGTAATAATGCCTGTAAAATTCTGAGCCATAGATCTATCAAGCACTGACATGGCTGAGATAAGAGCCGTTGTAAAATACATATGTATCTCCTACAGACCTACAATTATGTAACAACTAGCTGCGCTCCGCTGTTCTACCCGCGAAATGTCGATCCCGTGGTAGTGTCGGAATAAAAAGTAGCCTATATGTTAATCCAGAGAGTCGGCTACCTCCGTACAAAATTTTATCAAAATTGGTCCAGCCGTTTGAGCGTGAAGAAGTAACAAACATATAAACACACACACATACTCACAAACTTTCGGCTTTATAATATTAGTGTGATTGGTAAGTATTCTTTCTATTTTCCTATACTATATTCTTGTATATCTAATTATTAGTTGGCTTATAAATCAATACCCAGTGCGAGTGCGGTGCGTTCGATCAGACCATGCCCCACTTGCTGGAGTGTCCTAACTGAACGTTCAGCTGCACCTCAAATGACGTATAGAATGCCACAGATGCTGTAATCAATGTGGCCACCTACATAATCAGCCTATAATGTTCCCGCTGGGACACAAGCCTCCTCTCTGTGAGAGAGAGTGGGCCATAATCCACTACGCGGTCCCAGTCGGTTTGGTACGTGGCCTCCTACTGGGCTCAAACTATATAAAAAACAACGGGGAAGAGTACCATCGACAAGTAAAGAAGAAAAATAATTCAATACTGCTGGCTCTTGTGGCTCTCCTAGTACAAGAGCCAGGGCTATAGATAACGCAATCCACGAAGACGCGCCCCACTCTTCTTCCTAGTCGCTTACAGTACAAGTGTGCAACATTCCGCTAGTGTTTTAGTTTTGTCGATAATTACTTATTAGTGGGTAGTTTTTTAGTGTTTTAATTTTTTTCTATACACACTATAATTAGTGTGTATAAAAAAAACTAAAACACTAGCGGAATTAACTAGCGACAACTAGGTACCTACTAGCGATTAGTAAGAAGAGTGGTGCGCGTGCGTGGTTTGCGCTATCTGTACACTGATGTTTGTATCTTGAAGTGAAAAATAAATAAATTATAAATAGGTACTATGTCCTCTAATGCAGGATCTCCCCCATGACCCAATGGTGTAAAGTATAAAATCGATATGGTGGTATAACTTTCCCAGATGAACACCTAGTACCTAATTTATAGACTCAATGCGACCTACTTTAAGATTTTTAACAACATAATGCGAAGAACCTCCTAAACCCTGAATTATTAGATTATATTTCACCACTTGCACCTCCAAACAAGCTGGTGTAATAAGGTTAATCTCCAAAAAGTCCGAATTAAACTAAGTAAAAAGATTTTAAGATATTTAATCCAGTTATTAGTCATTCCGTTGTTTAGCAAGGTGATTTCGCTGGCGGCTCTGCCCGGGCCTCGCCACATTGTTTTCCAACTAAGGGTTAGCGGGTTTTAACGTCAGGAGACTAATTTAAATATTGGTTACAATTTGAATAAATATTGTAGCCGCAGCAAATTTATTGTGAGAAAGACACATTTGTTTGTTGTTTTGTTTATCATTTTATTTTATAAATAGGTAGGTTTCCTGGGCCCCTTTTGTATAAATTACTGCTCGAAACATGTATCTGGCCCATACAACATTTGCATGGTCATAAATACTCCAAAAAAATTTCAGGACTCGAAACACTTAAACACCGCAACCTACACAAAACGCAATCCGATTTCTACTAAAAACCCTGTTTGTTTTAGGTAATACCAACTTCTAAATAAAATACAGAGTTCCTACTATTCCCAGTTTCTAGTTTTCGACGGTTTAAACACAAAAATACCTAGTTCCTACAGTTTCTAGTTTTCGCCGCTTCAATAAAAAGTTATGAGTATTAAAAACACGCGTTCGTACAAAAGGTGAGTGTTCACTAGCTAATCGAAGCCATCCGCAGGTCGCGGGCGACTCGACTGGAAACGAGATAAACTTTCAGCCGCCGTTTGCGGGTTAATTTACGACGGAACATCCAACATGGCCGCAATGCGATTTTAAACACATTGTGCGATTTTTACTTCTTGAAAGTCGAAGTTAGTTTTATTTTTAACCGACGAAAAAAATGGAGGAGGTTCTCAAGTCGACTCATATATATTTTTTTTTAAAACTACGCATATCTTTTTTATACATAGTAGTCCGATTTGCAAGATTCTTTTTTTTTTGTTTTTGTCTCAACTGCTGGTATAAGGAAACAAGTATGTAGTGCATATTACTCAACATTTTGGAGTCATCAGAACATTTTTTTTTTTTTTTTTATTCGATTTTTGAATGTGGCGCAGTATACGAGCCACGTTGGGTAGCGTAAATAACGCCTATAGTTACGCTAACCACGCCCTTTCTTTTGCAAGTTATTATAATGTCAGTATAATGAGCCGTGAGACTTATATCGATTAGTGAACTGAGTAAATAAGGTCATATTAATAATGTATTAAATAGGTTAGAGTAATTTCGAACTGCGACTTTATTTTCCTGATCGAAGATTTTATTATTTATCGCCGTATCCAATAATCAATCCATTATAAACATATGCTTCGAAAGCCGACTTTAAGTACCTATCTGAATTTTCATTGCTTCTCTTTAAACAGAGCCTTTTTGTTCAAAACTCAGTCAATCTGAGCTTAATAAGTCCGAAAATGAACCTCCGGGGCCCTTTTACTCAATAACCAGCGTAAAATTACGCCACAGCCCAAGGATTGTAGTATTTACAATAAAACCAATGTTGGTGAGAACAAAAAAACTCATTCAAGACTGGAAATGTCGTTATTAAGCCGACTGTGTTCACTTCGGAGGCGTTTTTCTACAAAAAGAGGTTTGCAAGTTGGAAAATACTCGCCTCTGTCTTCTCCTGAATTTGTTAGAAATCTTTTTTCTTGCGTGGGCACAAAGTTTCGCCGCGGTAAGATAAACAGGTAGGTAGAGGTTTCGTGTCGGATTTCAGAGGTACTTTTTTATTTTTGTTCTGCTGAAGAGAACTGTAAGTACCTGCTTAGCAGTTTTCTTCGGAATTTTTGAACACAAAGGTATATTTTTGTAAATAGAAGAAAACTTTAAAAGAAAACCTCTCTATTCTCTAGTAGACTTGCACTGAGTAATAGATGTCTATTTTTTAACATGTGTTCGACCTCTTTAACCACTTCACCAACCCTTGATCGCATTACGAAGTAAGTGTACACCACACAGGTAACTATTCTACGTAAATAATTTATCAACAATCCTAAATATTCACTTAGCGGTACCTTATGTGCGCACCTGTTTAATCCAGACATCCCAACATTTATTTCATAAGCCTTGCCCCAAAATAATTACGTTTAAACTTGCTCTTTCATTACTTTAGCTAGAATTTATCCACTTATCTCTTTGCTTCATCGGACGTTAAGAGTAAGAATTTACCTAATTTTATAGTTAATTTCTACATTATCTATCCCAGTAATCGGTTTTCCAGAAAATGTATCCGCGATATACTTTTAGTTTGATTAATACCTAAAGTACTTGTCGGTCGCAATTGAGTACCTTAATCTAAAGGAATTGCTTTAGGTATCAATAAAACTTTATAGAAAATAAGTCTAGAATATCTCGTATATTAGAAAATATACTATCATAGGAGCAGATAATCCGGGCCTTAGTGGTAAAAAATGTCAGTCAGTTGAGCGGCTATTGCGTCTTAGGCCATTCAATTTGTCGCAGCCAAGAGAGACCCTTCTCAATACGTAATTGACACAAGCTTATCCCCAAACTTAGAACCACAATTTGTTCACATTTCTGTAAATAGTGGTTCACTATTTGCACTCGCAATGTCTTCGATATTTACTGAAAATGTATAGGTAAACAAAATTTTGTTCTAGAAACGAGCGATTTTCACTTACCTTCACGAAATGATAAAACCCACGCGCAAGGTGAAAGCTTTGATATCCTCTAAATTTTCGTGAAATTATCTTGCTCGTAATTTCAGTAGATACGTACAAAATTACTCGTGTAAAAGGTCTTACTCAGAATTAAAGGTAACATTAATAACATCCGCTTAATTTTTAAGTTGAGATAACGAAAATAGGCTTCTAGGTTAAACGATTAATAAATGATGATTATGAATTAGTAAAAGACTTTCTAGAAATAAATCTAAATAATTATCTTTATTCAATAGCATGTACAGAAGCAAACTGAAACAAAATGGTCTAACTCGACTAATCACAAAAAGAAAATTCTTAGATAATAATTCACACCCTTGAAAGCTTTTAAAGTTTCTCAGCGTTCAGTGTAACTTTGTTTTAAAAAGCCATTACTCATTCTTTTGTTAGCGATTGTGACGGCAAATTTTTCACGATGAGACAAATTTTGAGAATAAATTAACCAATGTTATAATCTTGTGCAATAAAAACCAAAAAGAAGTTTTTGGAGTTTGTTTTCAAGTGTACCTGCGGCTGCCAGTGTGGGCATTTAATTAATTTTGCTAAGTTTCTGAAAGGATGCACTGTTTGGGACAGTAGCCTAACTTCTTTACCCTCTTGTGGGTAAACTTTGATGAGACCTAGGACTCGCACCGGTGAACTTCAACGACCAGTCAGGTCATTCATTCGAATAATGTATGGTAGTAAACATTCTTCATGGCCCAGTTTTTTACATGGAGCGACTGCCTATCTGACCTCCACAATATAAACCTAGATACCATAGATATCCCTTGGTAAGACTGGTTGTCACACTTTCGGGCTTCACCAATTCTCTCCTATTCTATATAAAATATTCTCCCTACACGACCACGCAGAAGATTTGATAAATTGAGTGTCCACTTAAACTTCCTTTGTTTAGAGTCTTCTAAAAGTATAATAAGGCTTTTTGGAGAGTCCCTTCTTGTTAATCTACCTTCATTAGTCAGGGCTTTGTTGCTCAAGGACAACAAACATATCTATAGATACCTATATAACTTTAATTGGCCCTTGTTCAGTTAAATCGTGCCTTTAGGAAATATAAGACGGTTGAGTGAGGATACATGCATTCTATTCTAATTCTACAGGATCAAATGAATTAGCTAGCGAAACTTTGCAGACGATTAGAGTATTGATATCTAAACGCGATAACATTTTTGAGGGTCAACTACCGCCGATAGTGTTGTTACTTGAAGTATGAGTTGAGAAAATCTGTTTTCTTTTGTTTTATAGTATTTAGATATCAATAGCCATGACGCCTGTGAAGTTTACACATAAAAAAACGGATATTTCAAATGACTACACAAACTGTGGTCCGTGACCCCTTTTTTGCCAGGACCCATAAAAAAAACTCTTTTTTTTATCATGTTTAGATATTGATACCCATAAATGTATGCATTTTTTTTTTATTTGATTTTGATTTTTGAGTTTTTTTTTTTGAGAAAAAAATATATAAAGGACATATGGTTAAATAACCATATGTCCTTTATATATTACTTTCTTTTTTTGTAAAACATGTACAATTGTTGGTTTTTCAAAAATAAAAAAAAATAAAAAATTCTAGGATTTCCGGAAACAACACATCTAATGTATTTTTTTTTAAGTGAGTTTTAGACAATGGAGATGCTTAACAAAATTTCAACCAATAGAATAAGGGCGCGACTGTGAGCGTCTTTTCACTAACCCCGTGACGTCACTCACATATGCAAAAGAAAGAAATAAAGAAAATACGTTTATTTGCGGTAAACTTGACGCAATAAAGAATATAAACATATAACAAATAAGAAAGAGTTGGGGGAAACATGCGTCACATCCACGCAAAACGGCTATCGCTCAGCATTATGCTGCGACCCTATGCAAGACAGAGCCCCAGCGCTGGTTTTCAGCGACAGCCGGCGCTGACTTAATGACATCGTCCGGTGCAACAAACAATTATTAGGACGCTGTACTGGTACAGCATACACAAAGAAAAATTATATTATAATTTAAAAAACCGCGTTGGTACTTGGCAGGATTAAATAATCAGCCTATAATATTCTCACTGCTGGGACACAAGCCTCGTCACGGTGAGCTGGCCGCAATCCACTACGTGGGCCTAGTGCGGGTTAGTAGATGTCACATGTCTTCGAATTTTTGGATATGCCAGATTCCTCACGATGTTTTCCTTCACCGTTTTGAGAGCAGTGGTGATGATATTATTTACATAAAGTAAAGCGCCTGCCTGAGTTCGAACCCACGACCTACCACTGGTAAGTCGGGGCCGTTACCACTGAGCCACCACTGCTCTAACCTTATAAAATAACAATAATTATCCAGTCCCAAGCAACCAGTAATAAGGGAACGGAAAGCAAAAACACAAATCACAAGATAACAGTGCCGCTTGTACTTGTAGTGGCACGGAAGTTTCCCGAAAATTTTCAACTTTGTTTCATAAACTCATTATTCATTCTTTTGTTAGTGTCTCGGCTTCACTGCAAAATTTTATGACACGAAAAGAAATTACTTGGACAAATTAAAACGCTTTGTAATCTCGGCTGGCGTTACTGTAAAGATTTTAAATAAATACTGTTTAACCAGGTGCCTGGTTTTACTGGAAGGCTTTAGACGAAGGAAAAGTTTGGTACCGACGGAAATTTCTTTATCGGTAAATATTTCTTCTCTTAAGATTCGTTTCTCCGTAGTAAGATTAATTGGAGTATCAATTTTGAAAATAACCTCCGTAATTCAAGTAGCGGATGTTGGAGAAAAAACTGCTGGGCTGGAGTAGGAATGCCGGACACGTTTGCACTCAGAGAGTTGGGCAAAGATTGTCAGTCACTGGACGCCTGAGGGAGGACATCGCCGTCGAGGTAGACCGGCGAATGTGGTGTGACGATTGCAGGGCCAACATGGCCAGAAATCGCACAAGAAGTCCAGAGAAATTTGGAAGGAAAAAAGGGACGCCTTTGCCCAGCAGTGGGACACAATATAGGCTAACAAAAAAAAAACACCGTATCTCTAATTAATGGTAACGGGTGGTGGATATAATCCAAAAACCTTTTTTAAACATTAGTTGGCATTACAACATAATGTACGAGTATATGAACATACACAACATACAATATAAAATAATTACTATGTTCTAATTAGCTAATTCATAATCTCAACAAACAATAACAAAAAGTAGTTACCTCAATACACATTCGAATCACTATCCTCAAGCAAAACCCAAGAGAAACGCCAACACAAGTTTACCAAACACAAGCACCGCTTAGCAGCAATCCCATGATGAATCCTAAAACAACACGGCACAGTACCTACAACCAGATATCTACAAATTCTACAAACCAGTTCATTATATCAGTACTTTAATTACAAACTTGTCCGAAGTGTTGTCGTGACAATCGGCGTTGCATCTCAAATATTTATTCAGAACTAAAGCAGGAATGAAAACAAACCGTATGACGCCAGAGCATACAGTTGAGCGTGGAGTTGCAAGGTAAATGAGATGCGATGTGCTGAGCGAGGACATTGTTTTAAGTCATACCTAGTCTCTTGTTCGCGATAAAGTTCACTTTTAATTTCGGTGCGAGGTTGTTAAGGTCTGGTTCATACTGAAGCATGAAGGTGATAATGAAGAGTTTTGGTTTATATAGCATTTTAGTATATGCTTTTTAGAATTATGATAGTTTAATCATTATTAATAGTATTATTTATAGTTTCTGCCCGCGATTTCGTCCGCGTCAAATTTCTTGTTCCCTAGACCAACCCCGTCGCATCGCATCGTCTGCCACTTCGTTTTCGCTCGGCGTTCTTTCTGACTTTTTTGTCTTTTCTCGGCTTCAAAGGGTCCTAGCGTGATATTAAGCCTATAATACCCTTTCTCGAAAATCGGGCCATCAGATACATAAATAATTTTTCAAATCCAACTTAATCCCAGAGCGCATTCAAAAAAACAAACAAACTCTTCAGCTTTGTTATTAGTATGCATTAGGTGTGACCGTTCATCACAATCCAAAGCTTCATCATACTCATAAATCGTAGAGGATCTTCGGGTATTTTCAAAGAGCATTCACTTTTCGCGATCTCTCCAAATGAATAGAAGGTATCTTCCAAAAGAAGTAGCATGCTGAATTTTCAAGCTGGACGTCGTCGCATAGCTTGAAAAAGTAGCAAGCTACGTCTTTTAGGGTTTCGTTAGTCTACCGCTGTTTACAGCCCAAACAACTAAACAAATGTACTTTTATTCAAGTTCCTTCCCCTGGCCACTTTACAATGAGCTCGCATGGCACTAATTAGACTGGTGGACAAATTAATGACGTGTATTCAGAGCTTTTTGTCGCTATGTGAACTGGGTGCTAGGTTACACAGTGGGGCGGAAATGGCACGGCATTCGTTACAAACACGGAGTATTTAAAAGATGGAGTGTTTAGTCTTAATGAATTTTGTTCGTAATTTGCCACATTATTACATCCACTGCTACAAAATATTCTGCAAAAAACTTATAATATTATGAGATAAATAAATAATTTACGTTGCTAAGCAACGGTTTCTACCGGGATGCATTATCATGAATTAAGGACGAGACATTTCAATTCTCACTACATTTTTGGCTTGCCTAGCCCATACTTTTTCTGTAACGACCGACCATTACTTAAAAGTTTGTGGGTGAGGCAAAACATGTAGGTTTCTACGCCAGACGCAACTGTAGAGCAGCGCTATTCTATTATTAAATTGATAATATGAAATTAATTATTCTGATCAAGATTATTTCTTTATGTAGATCTTCTAAGACACTTTTATAAGTCAATTTGGTCAAAATTGTAGCACTAGATCGCGACGGTATTTCCTAGCTGACTGATCCCTGAGACGAGCTGACTCCATTAGCTGTCTACTCTATATTCTGGACGTGGATGCATAGTCCACTCGCACCTCTGTGGATTGTTTCACGCGGATATTTCGCGTCTCACAGTGTTTGAATTGTCACAAGCGTCTGTATTGTTCCGTGGTTTGTTCACACCGTTGTTATTTACACGAATTTATGTTTTAATTAAAGTTTCTCATTAAAATTTTATAATTTTCAAAAGGCACAACATAGTTTTACTGAGGCATGAGGTTGACTTTCAAGATATTTTACGATATTCAGCGGCAAAAGTCTCTATGAGTGATTTTGAGTTATGATAATTTATTTGTCCCAAACATGAGTATACACATGTGGCATGCAAGATGTTACACTAAATTAATAACAGTCATGTTTTGCCTCGGCGGCGTTTTGTTTTCTTCTTTTGTTTTATAGGTGCTTAAACCACGCACTATATCTTTACATCACACACTAGGGATAGTAATCTAACAACATCACAATAAAAGCAAACACGACAGCTTCACTACACAGGATGACATTAATGGAAGTGACAGAGATATTACCTTCTGTCCGTCCACTACGCCAAGTGGAAGCTCTCACACAATGGCCACGCATTCGAGTGACTTGGCAACTTGGCAGCCTGGCTTCACTTGGCACTCTGATTAAGGTAACACCTCGCGCTTTGCAAGCAAATGCTCCTTCGTCAAAAGCGCGGCTTCAAAGAGATGTGTTGACTTTTGTAATGTTAGACGCGTAGGTGAGTTCCACGTGAGTGATCTTACAGCCAACTTTCAGTGGGTACAGCCGTGTGTTAAGGAGGGTTTTTATTGAGAAGGTAGTGGACTTGTAAAGTCAAATTAATTATTGATGTTTTGGGAAGAATTGTTTAAAGCATAAAATTTAAATTATCCGTATATTTAAATCACAACTGTCACTCTTTGACAAAATGGTTTGAAATGGATATTACACCGAAAATTGACATACGGTTTAAATTTGCTTAACAACAAATTTCTCTGACTGTACAAAATGTTCAGTTTGGTACCTAAGATCTTCTACTACAATGAAACCAGAGAACGAGAGTTCCTAAATGTGATGCTTTGTAGCTGAGAACCTACTCCTTTGTAGCATGAAGAGCTTTGTTGAAGAGGTTCACAGAAAAGCTAGGCAACGAGACTGTAAAAAGTCTAACTATGTTTGTGTATTGAAGACAATCTTCGTAATGTAAACCCTGCTTTATGCACAAACGTAAACAAATGCTTGTATATATTCGTCTATCTTCGTCCCTATAGACGTTATACAACATTAATGCTACTTTATTATCCCTTTAAAAGAGACTTATAAATATTAAAGTGGCCCGAAGTTACGGTTTGCAGAATTATAAACTTTATTTATCTTCCTGACCGCTGTCGGCTTCAAAATAGGTATCTCTCAAAAACTCTTCAAAGAAAAAATAACATTACATAATTAGCCTATAATTTTCCCATTGATGGGACACAGGCCTCCTCTCGGTCAGAGGGAGCGGGCCGTAATCCACCACGCGGGCCCAGTGCAGGTCAGTAGAGTTTTGGACATGTTTTCCTCACGTTTCCTTCACCGTTTTGAGAGCAGTGGTGATGAAATAATTTACACAAAGTACCTGTCTGGGTTCGAACCTACTACCGGAAGTTGCAGCCGTTACCACTGGGCAACCACTGCTAAAAATAACATTAGACAGTCTGTATTATACAGTCTCATTTACTTTGCTGTAATTTGAACGTTATTACGTTAAAAAACGGTAACGGTTCGGTTTTCCGAACGTTCCGGTTCGAATCAATGACCGACCTTCATTAAAATCGGAGATTTTAATCTAATTTAATTACAACGGCTTTATTCGTGAAAGTGATATTTTTAACACGAAAAGTAAAATAAAATTTTACGACGCTCGGAAAACGCGTATGGTCCTGTAACCCGGTAATATTAAAACTGCCGAAAAAATATATTCAGAGAGGTTTTTGTATTACACTCATTGTTAATATTACCTATAGACTAATAATAAAGCTGAAGAGTTTGTTTGTTTGAACGCGATAATCTTAGGAACTACCAGTCGGATTTGAAATATTCTTTTTCATTTGATAGCCCAATTTTTGGGGAAGGCTATAGGCTATTTAACATCACGCAAGTACCCGTAGGAGCCCAGCAAAAAGAAAAAAAAGTCAGAAAGAACGCTAAATAAAACGAAGTAATAGCGCAGATAGGCGATGCGATACGACACGAGGGAACAAGACATTTCACGTGGAAGAAGCCGTGGGCAGAAGCTGGTGCTGAATAAGTGTACATTTTGTTTAACAACTGTTGATTTAATTAAAAACAAAAGTTCCATACAGGTAGGTGAACTCTGATCAGCCTTAATTTATTATTATAGTTTAGTTCACAGTTCGAGATGGACAAGAGAAAATGTTGAAAAGTCCAACAAAAAGTTTACTAACTTATGTTTTTTTTTGCAACGTAGTGTATTCACCCAAAGAAAACTTCATATCCACTAAAAATACACGATTTCCATATAAAGCACGGACACAAGTGGCCGGCTAATAGGACTTATAATCTTGTACCGAATACCGGCCAGTATGCTAAGCACCATAACGGGCTTTTGCAAGCTCTTGGTGTAGTCAAAGCCCTAGCTCAAAGCTTTGTGATTCGCTAAGGGGTTCCGTTTGCTTATGATATTTTAGACTTCACGGTCCAACTTTTGTGCACTGTGACTTACGAGGACACAGCGCTGCAGCTCTGTGTTGATCAAATTAATATGTACACTCGACGAACAACGTCCCGTTAGCTAATTACAATACGTTTTTTCTACGAGACGTAGCTCTGTAACTATTCTCAAATGTTAAAGTTATCTCACTTTACGCTGGCATTTCAACTTTTTTATCTCAACAAGCCAAGTAAATATTTATGACAAGTAGTGACAGTATCTCGCTAACTTACATAAAAATCGACTTCCGTCGGGACTCCCAAAGTAATTTCTCTTAAAAATTCGGTTCTCCCGTTGAAGCACCGAAACACGTTATAAGGTCACAGGCGAGAAGGACAATTTGTTTAACTTTTCAGCTTACATTAGCCAAGATGAGTTTCCCCGGTTCTCTTATGAAAGTCGGCCGGCCACTTAGCGCTACCATAAAAGTTAAATGCTTCATAAATCATAGTGGGCGCGGCAGCAGGCAGCAGGACTCAGGAGCCGCTGTAATGAACTGGCGTCTTATTAATAATAACTTGTTGACGGTTAGATCCCTAAAAGCTGGATATTAACTCGACAGGGAACACGGCAACAGCTTGATACAAGGAGCACAGTGACATGCTATGATTTTAAAATACATCGGTATTAAAATACGAAACAAAAGACGTGCGATGTATTGAACGGAGCCATATTACATACTGCACGTGTCCTCGTTATAGCAAGTTATGTTGCGCAAATTGATGTTCACAAACGACTTGCATTCTCGTGCAAGTTTAAAAAAAATAGTAACAAAGGACGCGCAGTGAATCTACAAATCGAAAAATTATCACAGTACGAAAGTAGGTTCCCTGCACTTTTATCGATCCCCGTTTGATTGTAAGTGAGCAAAATTTCAATTAATGCCTTTCGACAAGGCAAGTATTCTGCAAACAGAGGATGAAAGCTACCAATCAGTCAGAAACTGTTAGCTCACAAACTCTCGTGGCTCGGCTCGACCAGTAACTAGCCTTGTGCGTAGTTAAGTACCTAACTTACTTAGCGTCACTTATACTTGAACTAACCATTGAATAAGGGCTCAATTAGTCTAGAGAACCACTTGACGGACTTCTGACCTATTTGAGAAGTACACGAAGTCATAAATTGATCAAGGACAGATTCTTCGAAGGAATTGTACAAGTGTTCTACTTGCATGAAGTTACTGCGTTATATTTATTATAAGGAACCCAGTTTTGCAGGTAACCTTTAAGTGCGAGCATCGAGGTCTCTTAAATCGCTCTCATTTGGAAGTACCCTTCTTAAACCCCATTTTAAACCCGTTTGAGAAACCAGTTCTTTTAAGCCACTCTAGTACCCATTACCTATTTCTCCGTCATCTATTTGCCTTTAGTGCTTTCCAAAAAAAAATCTTGGTAAAAAAACCTGAAATTCTTGAAATGTTAAATATTATCACACTCTTCACACTAATATTATAAAGGCGAAAGTTTGTGAGTGTGTGGGGGTGTGTGTGTGAGTGTGAGGGGGTGTGTGTTTGAGTGTGAGGGGTCTGTGTGTGTTTATATGTTTGTTACTTCTTCACGCTCAAACGGCTGGACCAATTTTGTCAAAATTTTGTATGGAGGTAGCTGACACCCTGATTAACATATAGGCTTTTTATCCAGATATTACCACGGGATCGACATTTACGCGGGTGAAACCGCGGGGCACAGCTAGTTGTTATATAATAGTATCTGTTAATAAAATATTTCTCTTCCACAAAGGTGCCTTCAAAATAATATAACATCAACAATGAAGATATAACATCTGACAAATCCTTTGTGAGAGACTGGTATCTGGCACTAGGAAAGCCTGTCATCTGCACTTGATAAACTTGTCACACAGATTAATAAGTATAAGTATACATCATATTATTATATACACCAGATATACAGTAGGCGATGCGTGATCGTATCCTTAGTTTATATAAGCGGGAAGGGGGCGCTTGCCTAGCGGCGGGCGCCGTGATTATCAAAACGATTTTTTTAGTGTTCGCTACGAAAGATTGCGCACGGACGTATCGCATACGTCTCCCCACCCTTCACCCTTTCGCAAATCTGGTGTTTCATTGTGCACATGCACATCTCCTACATATACCCTGTACCAAAGTCGGATAAACAAGTCTTTAGTTCAACCCTCTACAAAGAAAATTAAAATAATTTAAGATTACAAGGTTATCCACAGGTAAAACCACGAAGTATAAAATTTCCTTAGACACCGCGCAAGTAGAAAACGATGAGCAAACTACATGAATTATGGACAGCAGGAACGCGTTGCTGCAACAAGCTACCGCAACACGTTACTACAACTTGATACACTATTAGCATCTTTAGCTTGTAGTTGTATTTTGCTAAACGACTTCATGAAGGATTTAATGTTTTTGGTAAGAAAGGAAAAACATCGTGAGGATACCTCGACTATTACAAAATCATCGTGAGGATACCCGAAATCTCAAACATAGGTATAGTGAGAAGCGTGATATTCACTGTTTGATCCTTCTCTGTGCAAAAACAGACTTTTTGCCCTGCTTTAATAGTAAAAGTGCGGGGACTAGCACTTCAAATACTATACAAATTCTCCCCTCACATAACTTTAAACTCCTACTTTAGGAAATTGAGTTTTTATAATAGGAAAAAGCTACAGACCCTTCACATCAAGTGGAGAGGTTTGTCCGACGTATATACGTATTTTCTTTGAACATCAGAATGATTATTTCAAACATAGCAACAAAATTTAAGCAACTTCAAAAAATATCGATGTCACGTTATCAACATTACTGTGAACGTTAATATCTCGGAAACGTAACACTTTACGGGGTTTGGTCTTATTATGTTTTCTGTTTGCATGGATGTCAGCTATCGATTTATATAGCTTTCATACGTGACCGCCATTTTGAAAATTAACAAAATGACCGACAGGTAGGTATGCCACGGACCTTCAAACCCCTTTAATTACGTTGCATGAAAGTTAAATCTTAACCCTGTTTTTGCTGTCGCGCAGTCGGGTAATAAACAAACACCATTTACGTACGCCATTCACCATAATAGTTTCTACCCCTTAATTCAAGCCAACAGATGAGTTCATAACTTACAGTTGGCAAGGAGTCGCACCAAGATATCGCTGAATTTAGCTCCGTCGCAGATAAACACAGCATCCAGCCATCCGAGAGACCTGATATATATATATCCTCTATCACTACCAAGTACACTTAACTAAGGGGCAAGGTATACAGGCTGCTCACGGGAGCACATATCATTGTTATCACTACATATTATAAAACTACGTCCCCCCGCCGCGCCGCCGCGTCTGTTTGAACGCGATAAACTCAAAAACCGAACGGATTTTCATACAGTTTTCGTCAATAGACGGAGTAATGCATGAGGTTTAAGTGTATATTTCAGTAAATTGGTTGAAATATGACGATGATTGTTGAAGATGTCGGAAAAAATCTTGCCGACTGGAAGCTGTAAACCAATAGAAAAACAATGTATTATTGAATGAATAAGTACATGTTTACCTGGATTAACACATAAGGTATTTTTAATTCCGGTTGTACGTTCCCGTAGGATATTTTCCGACATCTACGCGGGCAAAAGGTCGTAAAGTATAAAATACACTTCATTCTAATTTATACCTTATTAAATTGAGGTAAACTTGAAATTTTAGTGACTAAATAATGGTTTTACGTAAAAAAATATATCGTGTATGTGCTCCTTTATAAACCCATGTTGTGTGTGTGGTAAGAAGTGAATACATCAAGACATCGTTCATCTTTTGTTTGATGTTACCTTTGATACCTACCGGTTACCGGTTAATACCTTTGTAAATTATTTCTAAGACGTCTATGTGTACCAATTTTAATACTGAATATTTTTTAAATTATAGTTTGCCAATTTGAATACTGAATAATATATTTATTATTATTTAATATTATAACAACATCACGGCGGCATTGTCAATAGGTTTGCGTAGTGCCAATGACCGGGCTCAAATCCATACTCCGGGTTGCTACTTTCTGATGAAGTACCCAATAACACTGCCCGGGACTCAAACCCAGGACGTTTGCAGCAGTCACGCTTGCGACCCTTATACCAACAAGGCAGTAAAAGCTATCGGTCGTAATAACAATGGATATTGTCGGCGTATAGCAATGATGTGGTCAGGCGCCTCGAGGGAAGCCAGTATTTGTCAAGTTGGTAGAAATTGGTGATCATTCAGATGTACCTAACCCGTAAGGCTCTTTGTACACGGCACGGTTTTGTACGGCGTATAAACCGCGCCGTAGAAAAATCATGTCCGTCAACAAATTTCCATAGTGATCCATACGACACTGACGACCGTGCCTACACACGGCGAATAAACCATAGTTTTACAAAGTAAGAAAAACGTGTGTGTACAAAAGGGAGGTTTATCAGAGCAAATGGCCATAAGTAATATATCTTGCCTACATACCAATTTCTTTTGTTAACTATACATCTCCATACTCGAAACGTAGGTACATAACACGTCACTAATGCGTAGGTATCCAATAGACATTAGAGGTCTTAACCAGAAATAGTACTCTAATTTAGTTCGATATATTTCCGAACAAATTCCTGTCGCATTTATTATTACCGAGGGCGAATGTGAATGTTACAATCAATGCTAGCTGACCGATGATTTCATTACGTATTTATTGATAGGTTCACCTTAAAATGTGGCATTCGATACGTGGTGTATTGAACCCAGTTTTCGATGATAGTAACAAAAGAATGTGGATTGAGGGACAGAAAGAGTAAAGCTAAGGTTTAATAAAAGAGCGGCGGCCGTCATAATACAGTGTCAAATTAAATTAGCTACCGAAACTGTGCAGATGTAACGGGTATCAATATCTAAACACGATAAAATAAGAACAAAAAGATCTTTGATATTGTTTTGTTTTCGGGGTTCAATGACCGCTAGTTGTGTTCTCTTGAAGTATAAATTGAAAAAATCTGTTTTCTTTTATTTGATCGTGTTTAGAGATATCGATCTCTAAACACGATCAAACGCGTTAACTTGGCAGACGTGATGGGCATCGGCCCATCACGTCTGCCAAGTTAACGCAATAAAAAGCTGATTTTAAATTAATCTTTCAAGTGAGTACCTACTGCCGGGGCAGCGGGCTTGTCCGAAAGGGTTACCGTTACCCCGGAACACAAAGGGCTAAGGAAGGAACACGGGTGGGTTTTAGTCAGTAAGAGTCTGACACTCCCTTCCACTCCGCCCAGAGCGGGAGGGGTCATTTGATGACTACACAACCAAAAAAAAAAGTGAGTACCTACACTAACTGCGGTCGGTGATCCCACAAAAAATCGTCAATTTTTTTTTTTTGTTTTATCATGTTTAGATATCAATACTCATCACGTCTGCGGAGTTTCACTAACTGATTTAATTTGACCCTGTTTAAATGCATTTTCATCAGTATTTGACATTTAAGTGTCTGCCTAGTCTTTCCCCAACTATGTTAGGGTCGGTTTCCAGTCTAACCGGATGCAGCTGAATACCAGTCCACGTACATGCTCTTAATACATAATTAAATAATAAATACATTTAAAAAAAATCAAAATACATGATGTTTATAAGAGATTTACAGACTAAAGATTAAATTTACATTAATAAAATAAAGTAAAATCAAGCCAATAAGTCAATAGACAATATGATAGTATAGTATGGGGGTGTGGGGGTGTGTGTGTATGTGTATGTGTTAGTATAGTGTGTGTTGTGTGTGTATGTAGTGTAGTATGTGTATATAGTCAATATGATGTCTGAATTTATTTTTTTATGTAGGAATAAAAAAATATACTAATAAGTACTACTAATTGTGAAACCGTTCACGACTTTCTTAGGAAACCGAAGCATAAACGCTTTTACAAAGTCCAATAACAAAATAAACAGTAAAACAATCACGTACTACACCTACACTCATGTTATACTAACATCTTAGGTTTTAAACTTAACAGGGGGGACGGAGAAACGTTAGCTATCAAGCAAAAGCCTCGCTTTCACGTAGGAAGCTCTAAAAACTGCTTAAAACCAAGATAAAGGCTCCTAAAACAAGCTACGGCTGCGACAACGGTTGTTTCAGCCGTTTACAACCTTGCGAGGGGATAATGGAGCCCCTTTACACCTTTCTCATGGTTTACACGCGGGTAAATGTGTCCCCACTTAGCTTACATGTGTAAGATATACAAAAAAATGTATTAGGTGTGCCAGTGATGTTTTAAAATTAGATTAAAATAATGGAGATACAAAAATAAGTGAAAAAGACATGATTTTAACACGCGACATGCGAAGGGATAAGGTGTCATAGTGGGTCTATAACTGTATTTTTCCGTACCTCAAAATGAAAAAACGAAACCCTTTTCTACCCTCACTTTGTCTCCGGGTGTCTGTGTGTCTGTCAGTGACGTACCTATCAAGTTGAAATTAATGCATGATCCGTTACGCACTTGACCGGTTCTTACAACCTTACAATCCAACCGCAATCAAATAGAAATAAAAATAATCCATTCCAATCCGTTGCGAAATAGGAACCTACCATATTTGAATTAAGAATTTGAGATAATTTTCAAGTTGTATGACATTCAGTTTGTTATTCCATAACAAACTGAATGTCATACTTAACAAAGTTCAAATTCCATTGCATCCAAAAACTCATTAGGACCTTTTTGTTACAAATGGTCACTCAAAAACCAACTTAGAATACATTTCACTAACGTAGACATTGATATATATAGAACGTAGATAACTGATTTAAGTGGTAATGGAATGTAAAATAACGGAGATCGCACTGCTATACGTCATGACTCATGTTCGATTTTTAAAACCTCAATGTTCTGGCCAGCATGTAGTTATTTTGTATTTAGATTTATTTTTATTTCTTCTCATATACACATATTTCATCAAAAAGTAGGTAGATCAAGTAAATATTATTACGAGCAATTAAAACGGTTCCCAATACACAATTTAACTGAAACTGTCTTCAAAGTTTCAGACCTTTTCTTGAAAATAGTTCTGTTATTAATACTGAGGTTTATCAATATACTGAGCCGAAGTTTACGAGAACGGAAACTAATTACATATTGAACAGTTATTGTTTTAACATAATTGCCGAGCTCCGGAAATTAAATCACGAGAACTCTGTTCGAAGTCTTCGGAGTTTGTAATATCTATACGCTTAGTTATCCATACTAATATTATAAATTCGAAAGTAACTCTGTCTGTCAGTATGTTACCTTTTTACGCCTAAACCACCCTAAACCACAAAACGGATTTCAATAAAAAAATTCAGAGAGATAGATTGCATCCCGCGGAAGGACATAGTATAGTTTTTATCGACATACCTCGCGGGCGAACCCGCGGGCGGAAGCTAGTAGTCAGATAACCTATATCCTAACTAATCCTTACTAATATCTTATAAATTCGAAAGTAACTCTGTCTGTCTGTCTGTATGTTACCTTTTCACACCTAAACAGATTTCGATAAAATTTGGCAGAGAGATAGATTGCATCCCGGGGAAGGACATACGATAGTTTTTATCCTGATATTCCCACGGGATGGACACTTATGCGAATGAAACCGCGGGACGCTGCTAATATCAAACCTCCCTAGCCTCCGCGACTAGTAACACCTAAGTAAATGTAATAGGTCCGTGGCACTTGGCAGTGGGCAGGGTATAGGTACTCTTCGCAGAACAGATGGTCGATGGGGCCGAAAGGTTCTGAAGTGGCGACCACGTACCAGGAGGCGTAGCGTTGGAACGCCTCCCACAAGGTGAAAGCCACTGGAATTCGCTGCATGCGGGGAGGAAGTGACGGTGCTTGGGGGAGGCCTATGTCCAGCAGTGGACATCTTTCGGCTGAAATGATGAGGTAGGTCTGATGTACCTTTGGCATTCAGCTGTCTGGCAAATATGAGACACTGCACCAGCTATTCATACCTCTGCTATTTATACCTACAGGACGTCAGTTCGACACGATAGAAGAAGAAGACCAGTCTAGACTATTTTAGGGACGAGTTATGACTTCTTAGGCAGCTAATTATCCGGTAATGCTATCAACCCTAAAACTAAACAAATTATCAGAGTTTTGCAATTCAATATCATAGTATACAGGAAATACGGTAATAAGTTTTATCGGTAATATTACCGATACCGGTATTATCGGTTTTAGTTTTTTCGGTAATGGGTTTTATAACCCTCTAAAAATCACTACGTCCTCTTTTTGACTGGGCAAGATACCTTGTGGATAATAGGGCTTAGGGCCTAGGGTTGATTTTTCCAACGCTAGATAATTTTATCCGAGGAATAGTTTTGAATTTTTGACATTTCTACCATACAAAAACGGTCAGACGTCAATTTTATTCCACAGTTAAAAGTTATCTGTCGATTGAAAAATCGGCCCTTAGTTATAATAATTCCCGAACACTCGCCCCATACAAACTACTCAACTTCGGAATCTAAATAAATTGTCATAAATGTTTCAAGTCGAATACTTGAATCTGTTTAACACGCGACACGATACTAAAAACAATCCTGTTGTTTATTTTAAAACGTCGTATATTTCAGGATCCAGACAAGAGAAATTCAACTTTATAATATCCAAGTAGGGTTTAAACTGACACGGCAATATTTTTTTAACTAGACAAGATTAAAATTAACGTCAAGGATATTAAAAATTAAATAAACATGTGCCAGAAGTGCTTTCTATTCAAAATTAATGTAATGATATCATTTTTTTAAATTCTCGAAGGAAAATCAGTTGAAAGAATTTGGTGTTTCCTTGTGCTTTGTAATTTATAAAATGTCAGGTATATTTATTATTATTGCCAAGAAAAAGCTCTCACCCCTTTTACATAGGAAACCATTTAAATAAGTGGTCTGTAAATAGCCCTTAGTTGTATAAAAAAAACTTGGAATTATTTCTTTCCGTGCTATTTTAATAAAATATAAAATTGTCAATGAATGACAGCTGTGATTTGAATATCTATGGACAACATAAAGTCAATCAAATAATCACAATGTTATTTTGTTTTTATCTGTTTTGAATTATTAATATATTTTTTATAAGTAATTTTAATTTTATGAGTTGAAACTATGGACTAGAATTATGTCTGAAATAAGAAAATTATTATTATTATTAAATTAAGTTTATCAGTCAATAATTTTCAGTCAGTAATTTCCATAAGTTTATCGACTACCTTATTTATGGCATAAATAATTATATCAGACTTTTATTTTTTGCGGTCCGTCGCCGATGGCAAACTATCGTGGTCTTTTTCCAATTAAATTTTCTTCTTGACTGTAGTTGTTCCATATATCTAGTGGATATTGGTCACGGCCTACGTAGGTACCCTTGCAGCACAAAGGTGTTTACTGATGCGTCGCCGTACAGACACAAAGAGGAATGTTTCATGTTCATGTTATATCATCGGCATTGATTCAGGGGAGCAGTTTTGGCAGGATCTCGCCGAACGACATTTTAGGTAATATAGGTAATACGGGCTGGTTTCCGCAACTCCACGACAAAGCGCGTATTTTGCGTACGAACGACATTTTACAAAAATATCTTCTACTAATGATTCCTTTTCTAAGCTGAGTTTAAAATATCTCTTACTATTCCTATACCTATAATAATCATTCTTCGAAATACAAAAACACGCTTATAATGACACGTATCAACTAAAATCCTCCTAAACAATATTTTACAAGGCGCCTAAAGAAAACTAAGCCGCTCAATGATTTCAAAAGTAAGGATACGCCCGTCTGAACATTTTACATAGAAGTTCTTCGTTCGAAATTCGAAGTTCGCGCGCACCACTGTCAACTGAGTCGCGTTGGCCCTAAAACCGTAATTTTAGGGCCAGCGCGTTGGTGCCATTTAGTCGCGCCGTAAGCCCGGTCCTTACGCTAGTAATATATATGTCAATGAAGCCGCTGCACAAAAATCAGCATCTACCCATCCAGCCATCCAGCGCTGTACATCTTTGTAGCGCAACTATTGCATATTTTGTATTGCAGCCACATGACGCTCACTGTTGTATGGATTCACACGAGCGAGGAATGTAAGTAAGTAGGTTTACAAACAGGATGGAAGCAGATCCGCAAATGGCTGCCGGAGCTAAAGTCAACGCCGCTATTTGTTTTAAGGAACTAACAAATTACATCCTAGGAAACGTGGTTGCGTTTGTTATATTAAATCTGGTTGAATTAGAGGGTGTGGTTAAAAATGTTGAGTAGAAATATGAATAAGCTTAACAATAGGTGTCGGTGTTACGAAGAATTGTCTTTGACCTGCGAAACTGTGCTGAAAATTTCAAATGTAATCTTGGTTTTCTGTTCAACATCGTGCGGAAGGTTTTTGATGAAGATAAAATTAGTCATGAAAGCATTAAGTACTTTTGAGAGTTCAAATCAACCTTGCTTGATTAAATAAAAAGATGAAGCCTTTATCCTAAACATCTCATGCAAAAATTCATAATATTTATGTAGGAAAAAAGACATCTTAAAGAGGAAATGCAATAAAACATATACATTGAAAAACCCGTTCGAGCACGTGACAAAGTAAACGAGAAAAATAATCAAAAGGCCACCTTCCATTGTTTCGACAGTCAACATGACAAAGTAAACCTTTTGTCACCCAATAAACCCCATCATAACCAATTCTACAAACATCTCTACAAGTTTACACTCATCTTTATTCCGGCCGGGTGTACAACGTAAAGCACTCACAGCATCACTGTATAATAGCTGCATCCGTCGTTATGGATTGACGTCTTTATTGCATACTTCTACTATGGGACCAACTACCTTTCAACGACAACCTGGCCCATTGGAATTCCAACCTTAGAAGTAAAAATCTAGGGTTGATTTTTCAGGTGTAAGGTTTCAAAGTATCGTGGGCGCGCTATCTTCGCGTAGGGTTTGCAGTCGCGTTGGATCTTGCCGATACGGGCTGAAATATGAATATCGTTGCGATGACATTTGTGCAGTCCGGTCACGATCACCCTTATGTTCTGCTGAGGACTGAACGACTGTCTACGTTTGATGGCAAGCTAGTGTAATGGCGGCGTTAAGGTGATATGTATGGATCTAATGGCGGTGACCTGGTTAGTTAAAAGGTGTTTTAAAGTAAGTTGGTAGTTGACTTTTCTTCGGAAAGGTTGTGGGCGGAATTAAGCACAATATGATGATCATGGAATGGGATAGGAAAGGGGCGACTACACTGAAAGAAAAAAGCTGTAGGTAAATAAAAATGAAAAAACATTGATCTGAACTGCTTTATACCGTTCCATATGAGCCTAACGTTCAGAACAGTATTTTTCACTGATTCGAAAACAGATTACAGTAAACTTTAACGTTTTAAGTAGATAAAAGGTCACAAAATTAACTGTTTTATTCATTTGGTGATATCGTTCAAAACATTGAAATTTACTTACAGTAATGGTATACAGTAATGGTGGTTTTCTTTTTTTTCAGTAAATAGTACGTATGTTCAGTCATTAAAAGTTACTGCTTTGTCTTTTACTGTTTTACAAACATTTCTTCTCACTGTATAAAGTCAGTAAGTCTAAATGAAATCGCTTGAATGTGGTGTAGTAAGATTTTTTTTTTTTTTTTTTAACTTCTCTATTAGTCGTCAACTCGGTACACTTACCGAGTTGACGACTAATAGAGCGAGAGACACGCAAAAAAACTTATTTTAAAGAAAATCTCTAATGAACGTTACTACGAAACCCACTTAAGTCAACATTAACTAAACTTAGCCGTAACAAGCTAACACTAAAACCAAAACCCGAGTTTACTTAATTGGCCACAATCCTAGTACTAAATTCAAGTTCTCAACTTTAAAAATAGCCTTAGTAAATCTGATTACCTCTGCACAGAATTGAAATTTAAAGTTAGGTAGATGGTCAAAGCCAGAGGTAAGAGTCTTATGTTGGTGGCTAGGTACTTAGCTTCCCGACGAATTTGAAAAGCTTACTGGCCGAGTCCCTGCGATGCTCCTAGGTCTATACAAACTAATGTTAGCGTAGAAATTCTGATATTTCCGTTTATTCTATGCAGGTGGGAAAAAATTGTGGTGTTCTGTGAACTGTGCCATAGTAAATAGTGCCTTTAAAATATCTCTCTTTTTGTTTATTGGCTCTTTGTAGTTATTTTCTATATATTTAAATACTTTAATTTGTTATCACTAAATTGTGTTTCGTGTGAAGGTAGTTTTTTTAATAAGTGTGCACCAAATAAACTATTTATTTATGTGTACTATTCAATGTATTTTAGTCCGCCAAGCCAAAAGTGTAGTCATTTGTTTTTAATGTGTGTGTCAATTACATGCCAGAACATTATAATACGATCTGCCACCTTAAATAAACTAAAGATTCGTAAGACTCCTTGAAGTTACCTAAGTTAATGACGTGATGAAGTTATCAAAATACGCTTTCAAATTAAGAGGATTGCTGAAAGTTGGCAACGTTGCAAATACCTGTCAAATATTTCGCCGTTTTGATTAATATTACTAAACAAATGAATTAATTAAATATAACTCTAAAATGCAGTATTAATTGTAATAACTTTACGTTATTTTGAATATTTCGTTATAAGTGTAAAAAAGGGTCGATCGATCAGGTTATGCTACGCTTGCCGCGGCTGGTCCGTGGATGGGTGACCATCATTACATATCTGTGGCTCGAAAAGCACATTAAGCCGTTGATCCCGGCTGTCATTTGTGGATCTTTGACAGTCGTTACTGCTCATCAGAAGCCCGATAGTCTGACAACCAGTCTTACCAACGGGTATCGTATTATCTACCCAGTAACTGGGTCGTGGAGGTCAGATAAAAAGGTAAAACTGGAAGCCGACCATAAAATAGTTAGGAAAACGCTAGGCAGATGATGAGGTGTAAAAACAGCATTCAGAAAGGTTCGAAAAGCTTTTTTACACCTATGTACATTAAATACTTTATCCAATATAATAAGTATAATTGTATAGTACAGGACATCATCCATCTCTCCCAACTTATCTTTTTCCCAACTATTTTGGGTTCGGCTTCAAATCCATCCAAATACGGCTGAATCTGACAGCTGACATCGGCCACCCAATTACCGGAGATATCCTAAAGTTGCTAGTTATTCCTAGGCTTTTAGGGTTCCCACTATTTGGAATGACTGACATAAATAACTGGCTGGTCTAGAACTCGTCAAACAAGGAACTAAATTCCTGGAATTCTTATTTTTTTACCATTTTGTACAGCGGCAGCGGGGTAATTACGTAACACACTATCAGTAGCAATCAATGATATTATAAGTAATACACTTATAATATCATTGGTAGCAATGGCTTTCATTTTGACAGTTCAACAACATACATTGCGTAATTTACGTTGTTGATTAGACACATTTTTCAAAATATGAAGCAATGCAAAAGTAATATAATAATGAATGAACCGATCATAATGAAACTCCATAAGCGCAGGATACAAAGGTCTAAAAAGTTACATAAGAACATCGTCGAAAAATAATGTTACAGTCAAATTAGACCGATTTTTTTTTTTTTTTTTTTTCCATAGAAACAGAGATTCCCAGTAACTTTTTAAATTAAGACATTTCGAAAGTTACTTTTTAGACCTTTGTATCCTGCTTATGTGTACGAAGTTTCATTAAAATCAGTTCATTCATTTTGAAAAACAAGGGCTTGAAAGTTTTGCACGAAATGCCGTACGGCGTAAAAGCTCTCAAACATCTTTATAACTTGTACGTTTCGGTAAGCCGATTTTCTAGAAAATTCCAGATATTATATATTTATGACAATACTAGCAACTGCCCGCGACTTCATTCGCGTGAAATTTCTTCTCCCCCGACCCACCCCGTCGCATCGCATTGCATCGCCTGCCTGCTCCATTACTTTGTTCTCGCTTACTTTGACTTTTTTTTTCATTTTGCTCGGCTTCTAAGGGTCCTAGAGTGTATTTAACATAAATAGTCTTTTTTGACCTTGCGATGTAATTTAATTTAATTATTAATTTAATTAAATTTTTTAATTTATCTATAATTTTTCTATTTTCTATAAAAAAAAAAAATTAATTACTTTTGACATTGTATGCCTAATAATTGTATGAGTCTGTTACTTGATTGATGAATAAATAATAAATATGCTTCTTCAACGATTGGGTTATCAATTCCAAAAAGAAGTTTCCAAATCCGACTACTTAGTAGTTCCATAGATTAGTACGTTCAAACAAACAAACTCTTCGGCTTTGTTATTAGTACCTATAGAGTATACGTAAGGTAACCTACCACCACTGTCCCCCGTGGTGGATTACGGCCCACTTGCTATCACAGAAAGGAAGCCTGAGTCCCATCCCAGGAGTGGGCAAATTATAGCCTGATCATGTAGGAAAGATACAATGCGTGAAGTGTTCCTACATTTTTACCTTTTATTTGCCCGGAATTGAATCTCATCCAGCCGCGAATGGCGTAATAATTAGAACGACTCACATAATAATTATACCTGAGTAGGTTGAACTGCTGGAGGGGCTCGACGTGATAATTAGACGACATAATCCAGATGGAGGAGCGGAGTCTACTGTCGTATGTCTCATAAAAAAGATGGTGATTAGGGGGAAGAAGTGTCGATTAAGATTGACTGTAGGTACCGAATCTTTTTTTTTACGTTAAATTAAATTGCACATGAAGACATTTAAACAAGATAATTTTAATAAACAGACGAAAATACATACCCAAATCGCTGAGAATTTAATTTCATATCTCAGTCTCCAATTTAAAATCGTCTAAACCCGGTATCTGAATTATAAAATTTGCTGAGCCATTAATATTCATCTCGACTAAAAAGTGCCGGTGACTCGGTGAGGGTTGTGCAGAGTTGCGCTAGGGATGCACCGTCGCAGTTGCTGCACAGAATTGCATTAAGCGCTAGTCCCCCAGCCTCGGTTAATTTGTTGGTCACCGCTCGTTACCATTTAATTCGCATCCCTCTAGCCCAGATCGCGGCTCACTTTACCAGATTATCATCCAATTTAGTCCACCCGCTCGGATAAACGAAGTCACTCGATATGAAAAATGTTGGAATAAAAAATCAGGTCGCCCTTGCTGCTTTCAATTTATAATAGACTTTTGGATTGCGGCTAACGAAATTTGTTATCAATCATTATCCCATTTACATAGGCGGAGAGGATATTATTAAGGTAAGTGGTTTAGAGAGAAAGGTTTCTGATTTTTTTTTTTTATGAAATGGTTTTAGCTATCTTCTTTCTTTTGAAAGTCTTATAACGAGATTGAGTAGGTATCTTAGATAGTGGTAAACCGAATTTTCAGGAGCACTAGTTACGAGAGCTATAAATCGCGCTGCATTTTGCAAGTTACCACAAAAGTAACGATTTCCTGCCACCTGCACGGCTACACGCCTCATTCACCACGCGGGCCCATTCACCGCACATCTGCTTACGACTGTCTAGATAATTCAACAAAGCGTGCGTCCCAATTTTCTTGCAGCTCGGAGTCAAAGTTGTGCGGTGTAACATACAATGGGGCCAACCCGCTCGTAGGTAATGCGACACCGCGCCGTGCGAGGGATTTCCCGACCGTACCGCTCGACGCTCGTACCCACGCGACAAAGCAGCCACTTACCCCGCGTACCGTTTCGCCGTCTCTGAATGCGCCAAGAAATCTTCCCGCTGAAGATCCGCGCTCCGACATGCATGTTTGTGTATCCATTTGCTTGCACCGAATGCCGCGGTAATGGATTTTTTAAGGGACGATATTTAGATTGAATGGATGTTTACTTGAAAATGAAATCATGCGACTTCGTTTCATTGGTTCGTGTTGGTGGTACAATTTTCATGTTTCTTTATGAGTTTAGATAGGTTTCAAACAGAGAGTTGACCAGCTTCTCCGGAATTGAATTAATAACGCCCTCAACCGCAGGCAGGAAGGCCAATAATAGAAAATATTACTTAAATAAAATGTCTCAAATCTTCGCTGCAAGTTGTTAAAGTCAACTCTCTAGTTAGGACACGAAATATGTGGAATACGGATCCGAAAACAACACATTTTCTAAAACATCACGAGAATTTTGTATATTCTGTTTCAATTTAAAACAATTCACTACAATAAATTATGTAGAAAGCCGTCCCAGTCTATATTCAAAACGTTTCAGGTGTCTGCAATACAAATTGTTCCTGCAAAGACATTAAAATGTAAATCCGTTTATACTTAGCTATGCAATGTGCCCATGTGCACTGTCTATGCAAAATGCAAATAACTGAATTATTATACAATGTATTTCTTCAGCTACATCGTCTCTTATAGTCTGTTGGTTTAACACCATAGTTAATATATTATTTAGGTTTTGGATTTTAGTTGTTTAAGATTTTTGAGGGGCTTGTGGCTAAGTAATCTAAGTAATAGTAATAACCAAAATATGTTCGTGCGTTATGCGTGTTCCTCTTCAAGGTGTAGTTGTGGTTGAGTGTGAAATGATAACTTCTTGGTGACTCCAGAATAGAAAATGATTTATTGCAATTTTAGTTAGTTATTTGCTACAATAGGGACTCGTCAGAACTTAAAGTTTTAGAATGAAGCTATACAGAGCAAGGTCGATTCAAATGTGTTAGTATTCAAGAAAAACCGAGCGATTTTAACGTTCCGCGAAGTGGCACTCGGAAGTCTTCGTAGACTGCTCCTATTGGTGCTTCTTTGATGACCTCTTTGAGGACCTCTCATTGGCCGTCCGAAGGTGACGTGCTAATTTTGATTGTCGTGCGTAAGTAGGTACCCCAAAGAAGAAGCGCCTAAAGCTTGTGTTATAGCAACACGCAGGTTGACAACATACTGCGTGAACATCCTCCCGGCTTTGAAAGACGGTCTTTCAACGTGTTCACTCAGCTTCAGTATCCCACAGTGGACAAATCTTGGAGAATGCCCTTCTTATGACCCCCTTCTCGGTCTGGATATCCGCCACTCGTGCAACTCCGTCGCTGCCTGGAACAGTGCTGATGATACGGCCAAGACACCATTTCAGCGGCGGTGCGTGATCATCCTTTATGAGTACCAGTGTGTCTGGTTTCAGATCAGCTTGTCTGGCCTTCCACTTCGTCCTGGTCTGCATCTCGGAAACGTACTCTGTGGACCATCTGCTCCAGAAGTGTTGACGAATCTGCTCCACTCGTTGATAGCGTGAGAGACGGTGTGGAGATTTGTCGATCAGGTCCTCGCAGACCGGCGCTGTCAGCGGACGGCCAACCAAGAAGTGAGCTGGGCATAGGGGTTGAAAGTCATGGGGATCTGTGGACATAGGACTAAGAGGACGGGAGTTCAGGACTGCTTCCACTTGTGTCAAAACAGTATTGAACTCCTCATACGTTAAGTGCGAATTTCCCACAACTCGGCGCAAATGATGTTTGCATGATTTTACCCCAGCTTCCCATAATCCACCAAAATGCGGAGCGTAAGGGGGAATAAAACTGAATTTAATATCTTGTGAAGTAGCGTAATCTATAATATTTTGTGAACATTCGGAAAGGAATTTTGAAAATAAATTCATTAAGCCAACGAAATTACTTCCGTTATCTGAAAAAATGTGTGACGGTTTGCCTCTGCGCGAGACAAAACGTTTGAGAGCTAATAGGTATGCGTCTGTTGACAAGTCACCTACAAGTTCCAAGCTAACCGCGCGAGTAGTGAAACATATAAATATGCATATGTATGCCTTCACGGTTCTAGCACCCCTGCCCTTACGGTTCAATATAAGAACTGGTCCCGCATAGTCCACACCTGTGGTTATAAAAGGAAACCCTGGAGACAAGCGTTGCGCAGGTAGATTACCCATAATAGGTGGTCGATCGATCAGGTTAAGCTACTCTTGCCGCGAATAGTCCGTGGATGGGTGTCCATCTTCACATACCAAGACCCCTCCGTGCCTCGGTGGTCCTGGCTGTAATTCGTGGATCTTTGACAGTCGTTACGGGTCGGCCCGTAAGTCTGACAACCAGTCTTACCAAGGGGTATCGTATTGCCCAGTAACTGGGTTGTGGAGGTCAGATAGGCAGTCGTTCCATATAAAATACTGGTATTCAGCTGCATCCGGTTAGACTGGAAGCCGACCCCAACACAGTTGGGAAAAGGCTAGGCAGATGATGATGATGTTTTTTGGTCTACATTTTCTTGGACCCGATTTGTATCTGTACTTGGCAAATAAAGGCAGGCCAAATTCGTTTTTCGTGGTAATGATTTAGCAGGTCAGATTATTTCAGTAAGATTAGCTTTCATTATCCACAGCCCGACCTAACCCACTGCTGGGCATAGGCCTCTCTTTGTTTGTGCCAATTCCCACGCTCATGTGCCCGTCTCTTAATGCTTTCTATATTTCATCATCATCATCATTTTAGCCGAAAGACGTCCACTGCTGGACATAGGCCTCCCCCAAGCACCTCCACTTCGACCGGTTCTGTGCTTCCCGCATCCAACGGGTTCCTGCGGCCTTCACAAGGTCGTCGGTCCAACTTGTAGGAGGCCTTCCAACGCTACGTCTTCCGGTACACGGTCGCCACTCCAGAACCTTTCGGCCCCATCGGCCATCTGTTCTACGAGCAATGTGCCCTGCCCACTGCCACTTTTCGCTTTCTATATTTACCCATAACTATTTATTCTTTCTTCAAATTGAAATAAATTAAACTTCTTCTCTAGGACTACAAAACACAAAACTAAGTGTCTGTCTTTAGTCACAAGTCTATCTCACTCATCAGTATCAACTACAAAATCTACACGTCTTTTGACACAACCATCTAGTCCGTACAATTTCTGACGTAAAATCAGAATTCAACAGTCAGTTTTACCCTCACCGAATTAGGTAGACTGTCGTATTTGTCTAATGCAATCCCACTGAGCGATACACGCTTGGAGCGAAATAAATTGCCGTAAAATAAAATGCAAGTTGCTTCCAGGAGCTTACCCGAGGTCTCTCTTGCTATCCATGACGCCGAGACTAACCGCATTTTGTTCAATGTACTTGCACGTTAACGGGCTAGGAAATCATACATGAGGGATAGTATTGGAGTTGGGTTATTTAATGAGTATACAGACGCCAGCACATCAAGCTACCCGAAACTGTCAAATTTTCCCAATCAACTTTGAACCTTATGCTTTAACATTAAAGTTGTAAATCTATTAAATAAATTTGACAGATTGTAGTAGCTTGATGTGCTGGCGACTGTACAATCCGAAAACGTCGAGGCGAAAGCGAAAGGTATTGGATAGATTTCGCAGCGTTTTAGTTTCGTAGAGTCAAAACGTCAAGAGATTAAAGCGTATAATGTGCCAATTCCCTCTAAATGCTGGCTACCTATCTTGACTTATATTTTATCTATTATTATTTGGCACTTTAACAATTTTAAGGAGCAATGGTAGCACAGGTTGTATCGGCCCGACTTACGAGGTGTAGGTCGTAGGTTCGAGACCAGGCAGGCGCTTCACACCTTGTAAATAATTTCACCACATATGCTCTCGAAACCGGCATGTCTTAGAACCAAAAATTCGAAGACAATTAACATCTACGAAACCGCCCATACCTACCGCACTGGGCTGGGCCCGCGTGGTAGATTACAGCCCATTCCCTCTCAAAGAGGCTGGCTGGGGCTGTATCCCAGCAGTTTTGGCTGATTATGCTGTGTACAATTTAAATTTAATAATCATACCTAGGTACTATTAGTAAAAGGCAGGACGAAGATTGATATAAACCTAATCCAGTTCTATGAAATATGTTTCCTAATGCTTATTTTTTTGCGTACAAACTTATTTCAATACTAGGTACTCTAAAGCTGAACGAGCGTTTACAATAAATTCTTTTGTATCGAATCAAAGATAAGTTTTGCTTGAATACAGCTAGATTATAGTCGGTTAGGCCACGCAAAGAGCAAGCAATTATTTCTGACAACAGTTGCTGGAGATAGTGGAGCAATTAGTGGAGTTCATAAATTGCTACAAATCGTTCAATATGGTGTGGCAACTGGCAGTACATATCTTCATACATATTGCAACAATTAGGCACTCTAATCTTGGTATTGCAGTAAATAATTGCTCAGTGTTGCCGTGACGTCATAACTTTTAGTTGCCCGTGACAGCGCACCTATTGACGTACAAAATTATGTTTTCAACGAGATATATCGAGCTATTTTCATCAGCAAAGCAATTCGTGTTCATCGGCAGTTTTATTAGAAAACTTTATAATAAAAGAGTGTATCCTCGCGTGGCGGGGTGCACTTTATTGTTCAACGTGGCTGCAGGCTCAAAGACAATGGCAGGCACAAATACACAGCCAGGCACAAGTACACAGCCAGGCACAAATACACAGACAAGCACAAATACACTGGCAGGCACTATGGAAAGCTCCTCATAAAACTGACGAATTCTAATTTTGTAGTTTTTCGTGTTGCTTTTTGTACGGAGTACTTAAAGATATTGCAACATTTAGGGCCATCCACTACAATTTGCGAATATCTACATCATCACCATCATCATCATCATATTTTTAATCTGCTTTCAAATCTCAAGCCAAGAGTCGTGTGATTGGCAATTGCATGGAATTAGTATGTACTATACAAACTGAAACCATGAAATCAGCATAATGATTCTAGACCCGTGTAGAAAAGTGCAATACCTACATGCGGTCAAAATGTATGCAACAACAAAAATTTTTTTTTAATAACCTACGTAAAATTTCAACGCAAGGGCGTTCAGAATCATAATTATACTGAATCCAAGGTAACAGGCTGCCCGTCGATGTCCGTGCCACCCTGAGTACCAACATTGTTAGTTCTGACAGCTATTCACAGATATTTGACACCACTTAGGATATTTTTTGCGTTGGTCAGCCTTCGGAAATTGGGTGTCAGAGTGCCTCCGGTTAATAGCTGAATATATAGTGGGGCTTTCCCTAAATAACTACCTAATTATTGTTCCCATACCTATACCTATACCTATACAGTAAACCTTGATATTTTCAACCTTCAAAATTAAACTTAAAAAGAATTGAAGTAAGATCTATTTCCAAGTACACTCATCAATATTTCAGGACAAATGTTTGTGTGATGACCATGATCATTTGTTCTGTGTCTGGGTGTAATTTATCTATATATGTATGTATTTAGAAATATATAAGTATGTTTATCAGTTGTCTAGTACTCATAACACAAGCTCTGCTTAGCTTGAGACTAGACGGCGTTGTGTGATAGTTGTGGAATATTATTATTATTATATTGCATCCCATTATCTAAAGTGTTAGTAGCGGTGCACGGTGGTCAGGTCGTATTTAAATTCAGTAAACTATTTTATGACTGACGGATATCGGGAACGTAGCGCTTCACAAACACTTTTTGAACTGAGTTTCAAACGTTGATCGAAAAAGTATTTGAATTTATAAATAACATAGTAGGTACAGGTGGCCCAGTAGTAACGGCCCTGCTCTTACGAGTTGTAGGTCGTAGGTTCAAGCTAAGTCAGGATAGGATATCGATATGTAAACACGATAAAACCAAATATAAATTAATTTGACGATGTTTTTTGTGGGGTTAACCACCACTTGTAGTCTTGTTACTTGCAGTATGAGTTGAGAAAATCTGTTTTCTTTTGTTTAATCGTCGATGACCGCACAAAAAAAACTTATTTTTTTCTCGTTTTTATACAACGTGTAACGTTAAATGCTCAAAACCTCATAAGAGGTCATTTTACTCATCATTATGCACTAAAACTTTTACTACGGGACCAAACTTGAAATCGCAAAAAAAACATCTGCTATTTAGTAGAGACGCCAGTCAGCACATCAAGTTACTACAATCTGTCAAATTTTTTTAATAGATTTTCAACTTTATCACTAAAACATAAGGATCAAAGTTGATTGGGAAAATTTGACAGTTTCGGGTAGCTTGATGTGCTGGTCGCCGTCTCGGTACATTTTGACGAGTTATGCCAACATAAATGTAGGGAACAACAGATTTTTTTTTCGCGATTTAAGCTTGGGTCCCACAGTAAAAGTTGTTCATAATGATGTGCACACCCCTTAAGGCGAAAGCGCCAGGGTAGCCCGCGAAATTCATTTTTTTTTAGGTTTTTTGCAATTTGCTGATCAGTATTAAGTTGTACGTTGATTAAAATATGATTCGCGGCCGTAACAAATATGTATTTACAGAATTATAATCATTAAAGTCATCAACACAACTCTCTAAGACCATGTAATCCCCAAGAATGACTATTTCATGAAATCTTGACATTTGGGGATTACATGGTCTTAGAGAGTTGTGTTGATGACTTTAATGATTATAATTCTGTAAATACATATTTGTTACGACCGCGAATCATATTTTAATCAACGTACAACTTAATACTGACCAGCAAATTGCAAAAAACGTAAGAAAATTTGAATTTCGCGGGCTACCTTAGAGCTTCCCCCTTAAGAGGTTTTGCGCATTTAACGTTACACCTTGTATATCGACACCGAAGTTTGGCTAGGAAATTTAATTAGACTCCGTAATGTACGGTTCAAATATTTGAAACTAGGATGTCAAATCCTAATGTGGCATCACAACAGAAATGGAAAATGTCAACTAACTTTTGAAAGTCGAGAAACAAATGGAAGCGAAAACATTCAATGGAGCTGATCTATTTTTAAAAAGCTACATTTGCAAGTGGACCTTTACATTTGTGTTCAGTGTTCTTTTATAGTAAGCCAGTGTATTGGAAATAGTTGCGGTATCTTCCAAGCATTAACCCTTGTTAAACATGAACCCTTCTCAGTTTCCGAATGGCATGATCTTACAGGCGCCATGCAAATATACCATTGTGAGTTTCTTATACGAAGCTTATGGAGAATTTCTTCCGGATAGCAAGAATTTTCCCCGTTTATTTACAGATATCAATGTGTATTTTATTTGAATAGATTTCAAGTACTCTTTTTCCGTATTCAATCTGAGTAGGTATATTGGTTATTGTAGGTAAGATATTTGTTGATAGGTTTTCTCGAATACATATTTAAGAAGATCGAATGTAAATACATTTCCGAAGACCGTAAACATTCTAATTTCAACAGTAAGTATTTACTTAAAGTGTTTACATAATTTAAAAAGCTAACAGTCTTAAAATAATAATAATATGAACAAGGATTGACAAAAATAATAATCGACCAACACCTAAGGAGGCTCTCGTTGGGCAGCTGGATCAAGGGCTTGATTCAGAAAGCGGTACTTCTGGACACGGCCCGCATTGTTAGGAGGTTCCTCTCTCTGGAGCCCTGACCGCCGGTAGCTTGGACCATGTTCCCGATACCCGTGGGGTACTATTTTTTATATTTTTTAATGTTTTTATTTTTTAATATTTTTAATATAATTTATATGTGTTATTTAATGAAATAAAGGGATAATATGAACAATTATATATTATTAGTAGGTATATAAATATATTTCAACATAGTTGTAGCAACTTGACATTCAGTTTCCCGAATAAAAAGCCAAGAATATCTTCCTATACGTCGCGCGTCGTCATCTTAACTTCGTGTAATCGTAAAAAAAAAATATTATGAATAAAACACGTATGTTGACGATATTAAAAAACTGGCCAAGTGCGAGTCGGACTCGCACACGAAGAAAAAACACCGAAAAAAAAAACACGTTTGTTGTATTATGGGAGCCCCCTTAAATATGTATTTTATTTTGTTTTTAGTATTTGTTGTCATATCGGCAACAGAAATACATAATTTGTGAAAATTTCAACTGTCTAGCTATCGCGGTTCTTGAGATGTATCTCAAGAACTGTAGCCTGGTGACAGACAGACGGACGGACAGACGGACAGACAGCGAAGTCTTAGTAATAGGGTCCCATTTTTACCTTTTGGGTACGGAACCCTAAAAATGTGAACAGTTCATCAGCTCGCAAATATTATAAATACTTTTATGAATTAAAAAGAGAGTAGGTACTTAAATTGAGGCAAAGGTCAACATTGTTTAGGTGTGACGAAAATCTACAATTTCGTTCGTATTCAAAGAATTTCTGCTTTTCAAATTGGCTGTGAGCAATGATAAAATTTTGCTGTGAATTTTTTATTACTTCAGCATTCTTTTAATTGTTGATGAGGTAAAAAATCATTAACAAGCAAGAATCAAGCATAACAAAGATATTATGTTGTACATTTCATAAAATAAAGTCTTTCAATTTTATTTCTGTTCCGATTTAAATTAAATATTTAGATTAATAGTCAAGATTTAAAAAACTGAATAAGCTAATCGATGTTTGTCTCTGACTGTAAGTACCTATCGTACGTATCATGCGACGGAGACATTAATCTTTATCTATTTATTTATCTCAACATCATATCGCACCTCTGATAAAATAGGCTACAACTCAAAAAACCTGGATTTCTAGAAAACCGAAAATAATCTCAAGGATTTGTTAATCGGTCTTTATTCTTACACTATTATTATTATGTGATCAAAATAATCAGAGATATTTTATTCTGTGGCAGTAGGCGTTGTAATATTTTAATTGTATGTAAATATGGGTCTTGCCTGAATTAAATGATTTTTTTATTTTTATTATACATAGGTACTTGAAAAGCTTACAAAAAATATGTTATAATGGCATACGCTCTTTTTCAATTTCCTGAAAAAGAACCTGTAAATGACTTTTTAACACACTTGCTCGTAAAGTGGCTCTTATTGAACCGCTTTTAGGTCCATAATGGAGTGTCCATAATGCATTACGAACGCGTGCTTTTTCTTTACCTTAATCCACTTTGTGCTGTAATACCACAGATAACTATTTACTAGTCGGAGATGCGCGCTTTTTTAATCTCATCAAAGAGACTTCATGCCAAAAGAAATCCTCGGGCTATATTTCACTTTTTTTTTTTATATTCTGTATTGTCCTTGGTCGCAAAATGAACTAATTTATTTATTTACCTTAGGGTGAATGCGCAGGGACCACGAACAATATAAGGTGAATGCGCAGTGGTAGACCGCGAAATTCAAATTTTGTTAGGTTTTTTGCAATTTTCAGGTCGGTGTCATGTTGTATCTTGATCAAAATATGATTTATTGCGGCTATATAAGGTACCTCTTTACAGAATTATAATCATTAGAATCATTAATACATTTTTCTAAGTTAGATTTGTTCCTCAATAACAAATCTCTTATGGAAAAGTTCTTAAGGAACAAATCTAACTTAAGAATTAAATTCTAATGTATATGTAAATACATATACATTAGAGGTTGTCGCGAATCATATTTGATCAAGATACAACCTGATATATAATAAGGTGAATACCTTAAATTGTCCGTGGTCCCTTCCGAAACCAAACGAAACCTGACTGGCGTTCTATTATTGCGGATTCTCACTGAACGAATGTATATTTATCTATGCCAATAGTACTTTCTAATTCCATACTAACTAAACTACAATTCGACGTACGAGAACACTACGATCTAAAAACATTATCTAGTTTGTGTTTATCAAACATTATCTAGACTGTGTTTATTTTTTTTTTTTTCTATAGGCTGTTTAACGGTTTTGCACGGCTCGCGGGAAAACAAAACCAGCGTGCCATTTTCCATACAAGTTAATATTTAACAATACAAGTCTGTTTTTTTTCCTCGCAAGTGTGTTGAAAAACGTCGTATGAAACGCGTGTGCATTGATCAATATACACTCGGCTTTCTTATCGCTCTCGCCTGCGGCTCGCGCGAATAATATCGCCTCGAGTATAATGATCAACATAGCACACATGTATCATAATGTACTATTTTCGAGTTCTAACCCTATTTTATCGGAGTTGCGATATATCAGGCACTGGTTCATAAAATACACAATCTTAAATAGACGAAGTTGTGTGAGGGAGGAATATTTCTGACTAAATAATAATAATTAGTTCAGACTAGTTTAACTGTCCCGTTGGTCTCGTAGTTGCGAGCGCAACTGTTGAGCGTGTAGTCCCGGGTTCGATTCCCGGGTCGGACAAAGTGTTATTGGGTTTTCTTAGTAACAGTCTGGAGTTTAGAAGTTGGCGGTTTAATACCCCCGTGCCTCGGAAAACACGTAAAGCCGTTGGTCTTGCGCCTGATCTCTCCCCGGTCGTGTCGGATTGCCGTCCCATTGGACTATGAGAGTAAAGGAACAGAGAGTGTACCTGTGTGTATGCACACACTTATACACTATAATATCTCCTGCGTACATGGCTAATCTCCGTTGAGATTGGCCACCGTGACCGGAATCGGTCGGGAGGCTATTAAATTATTGCCACGAGACTTCTTTGGTGAGACGGACTCTATTTGCTTAATCCACATCCTTATAAATTCTTCTTGACCAATAAATTGGTACTCATAATTATATATATAACGAAAACAGCGGAGTATTACCGAGTATGCTATTCACCAATATAAAACACCACTAGCTCTCACTCTAGCTGTTTCACTTTTCTATGATACCTACATTTTCGATAGGAACACGATAACGTTAACTAGAAGTTTGTGCTCATCGGACCGATCAGCAAAGCTATTCCCAACCATTCGATACACTCCGTGCCGGATCGCACACCAATCATTGTTATCGAAGGACTCCTCTAAATACACAAATCCGAAACCCGAACATTTTAACAGTTTAAATCAAATAGACGACCGATGAATGGCTGTCGGGGGCATGGTAGCTCAGGTTACCGGAAATGTGTCATTTCGACATGGAAGCCAGTCGAATGGTTGTGAATAGCTATGCTGGTTCGGTTAACATTCATTGATGCTCATTTGTTACGTTCTGTGTTTCCATTTTGCTTGTACCACACTGTCAGTCAATCAAAACGTCCAACGCTGTAATGCCAGTATGCGCGAAAATAAGCAAGCAAATCGCAACAACGACGCAACGCAGACTATGTAGTAATAGAGTGGATTCAGCCATTATAGGAATGGCCGCACGGGGAGGTGGGACCCGCTGAGGAACAGCGGGTCGAGGCCTGTCGGGGGAGCGGTGAATGCGTATGCGAATCCCGCAGTCCCGGCCATAGGTAGAGGTGGAACACCGCGGTAGTTTTAACCGGTAAGAGTCATGCCCCTCTGTCACCCCCACGAAGGAGGAAGTACATTAGGATTTGCATCGACACCAAAAAAAAATACGCTCTGGAGGACTATGAAGTCCTCCAGAGCGTATTTCAGCCCTGGCGGCCAATCTTAAAGGACACTAGCCGTCGGCGTGGAAGATATTATAGTGCACAAGCGTGTGCGCAGACACAGGAGCACTCTTCTCTTCCCTCACTATCATAGTCCGGTGGAACGGCACGCAATGTGACACGACCGGGGCGGAGACAGATCAGGCGCAGGACGAACGGCTAGCACAACGCCAACTTCCAAACTCTGGGCTATTACTAAGAAATTCACACTATATATGGGAGCTATAAACCTATCACCTCCTTGCCTTATCAGAAAAATAGCTTTAAATAGAATGTATAAACATAAAGTCAGTAAACCATAACTCTAAATCTCCGCGCAAGGTCCGACCGTATTCAAGACACAATCGACACGTAAATTCTTAAGAAAATATCAAGTCGAAACTCGGACGAACAGCGATTCAAAGCGGGGCTGGACTTGTGTAGCGTTACACGGCTCCTACACACAGGGGGTTGTATATTACAGCGAGGTCGCGACTTTATCTCAGTTTCCGCCCGAGCTGCGTTCACTGGCGATAGAGTGAAAATACTGGCACAATAAAACAGGGCTCGCCAACTATCGGCCGGGACGCCGGAGAGAGCCCACTCCTTATCGGAAAACGGTTACCGTGATTCATTGCGGCTCTATTTACTTACAGATCTCTTAGTTCGCTGCAACCTGCAACTTTTGTGTTACTTTCTAATCAAGTGGGGGATTAGTGACTTGTTACTGTTGCCTTTTACAAAAATAAACGTTGTTTGTTGTAGTAGGTGGTCGTCAGAAGGTCAGATAAGGTCTATCAAATTCTATTTGCATACTATTTGTTTTTGACAAAAGGCATCATTGCGATCTTGTTATGTCAACTCCATATTTATTTACTAGCAGACCCATCGTCTCTTAATTATTTATTAAATTTTCCAATTCTAGCAAGAATAAACTGCCATCTTTTATACAATTTGCAAACAAAACCGACGAGGCGGTATGGTAATTTCTAAATGTAAAGTGAGTAATCAATACATCAAGAGCGACAGAAGGCAAATGAAAATGGAAATGGATTCAGGCCAGGAAATGAAAATAGATTTTGAATTGAACGTGCCGAAATCAAACAGTGCTCAATTCCAGCCCGCTTGGAGTTTCGCATGCGGCCGGAGGAGCTAGAAAATACTTGTGAACAAATAAAACGCAACGTAAAACGATGTAGCCAACTGCGGTTATAAACTCTTTCCTATAAAGCGAAAGGAACTCAATTGGGAGATAAGACTGGAGTTAAAACCCTCCAACAACCCGATACACGAGAGCAGGACGAACGGAATACGTAACAGAGCATTATGCACTTTGATACAGCGACCGTTGCCCCGAGCACACTACATGTTTTTATAATGCTAGCAAGACTCGGGTCGTCCTAGTAGGTACAACGATCTGATGGATAAGCACCGTTGACTTGACCGTTTGTCCCACTATCAAACTTATCCGTGTAACATTTCTTTCGAGAATTCCATTACTTAAACATTGTTCACGAATAACCTGAGTTTTAATAAACACTTTAGCACACAGTGATTGTCAATTCCAGACATCTCTAGAGACTTTGGGTATTAATAAACACCTCATTATGTGGCTAATATTATAGAAAATTTCGTCGGAATTCGGCTTAACAAGAAACAAGTCCAGGTCCCGAGTGTCCCCACAATTGTAGCCGGTTATTGAGTCCGGACTCAATGAGGCAAGCTCATCTAGTTTGTGAACTGGAGTAAACGAACCCAACGAAATATTCAATTTCGCGTCCCGAGCGACGATGCTTTTACATTTTATTAAACTACTGTTTAATGCAAAGCACACCCGCCTTCATAACGCGGTGAGGTGATGTCAACATGCTTTTGTCTACGAACGTCAAGGGTTCCGGGAGTCGGGGTGTTATTCTTGTCATATTGTGTCGGTTCCAAAGCGTTGCGCTATTTCAATATCAGCTTGCAGTTCGTTATTTGAATAGTAACGGTTATAATGACGTTTCTGATTATATTATACCCAGTTTATGCACTCTTATTAAAACGTAACCGAACTATATAACCGAAAAGCTACCCAAATAGTTTGTCAAATGAAATAGGTCCTCACTTTGGTCGCTCAACGGTTCAGTACTTTACAATTTGCTATAATCCGGCCACATAAACGGTTTTGGTCCGTCAATCATAAACGATGGAACAGCATAAAATAATCAATTCAAATTAGATTATTTCGATTTAGGGAAGCCCGCATATGCGTGCGCTAGACCACAAACCGCAGCCCATTTGCAAATAGCTCTCCGATCCTGTCAAACACTTGAATTAAATCATTGAGTGCTCGTCAATCATCGATTAGGCTATACTGTGTATTCCTGTGACAATGGACAAATTCTTGTAATAGAAAAATCGTTTACACCTGTGGTTTGACCTAGTTTTTGTGAACAAACCGATTGTCAAACTAAGAAAGTCCAAATGGCAATCCTGGCCAATGTAATGTCGATTTAATTCCGTATCTTTATGAGTGAGGTTTGAATGTAGGTAAGCTGGCACTGTGATTGAAATGTGATCTATACATATTTTTACCAGAATTCGTCACTATTTCATCTGAGGATGGTGTAGCCCTTGGCTGACCGTCCGCTGCGCTATCAGGTGCGCTCCTTTCTGGAGCATTAGTACAATGTATGTTTATCAGTTGTCTAGTACTCATAACACAAGCTCTGCTTAGCTTGAGACTAGACGGCGTTGTGTGATAGTTGTGGAATATTATTATTATTATTAATGTCACTCAGGTACTGCTTCCAGCGCTTTAAATCATTCAAGCCTTTATTTCGGAATGTACAGTCACGAGCAGTAATATGTCAACATTTGACCACTTTCAATGTCGAATTTTTCGTCAAATAACGAATGCAACGTTGAAATACGATACTTTACACAAACCTATGGGTTCGAAAATACTTTGTTCGTAATAACATAAAATTTCATTTAAAACTAAAGGAGAAAATCGTCTTTGAATAAAGCCAAGTGTATACATACTTATGCTCGTGACTGTACCTATAGTTTGTAACAAAAGAGAAGAAAGAAGAGGTGGAAAAAGTAAGGAAGTGGAAACAATAAGGGACCTTGGCGTACTGTTTGACAAGAAATTAACTTTCACGCCACATCTCGATAATATTATAAAAAGAGCTTCGAAAATATTAGGGTTCGTCCTAAGAAATTGTAAAACATTTCGTCACAACAGAACAAAAAAAAATACTACCTACTTTATAATAGTCTCATTCGTAGCTTGGAATATAATAGTGTAGTTTGGCGCCCTCACTACGCACCGCATTCATTGTGACTTGAGCGTGTCCAGAAACGCTTGGCTTGGCACCTCGCATTTTCCAATGGTGTCGCCAAAAAAATATGTTCTTACAATAGAAGAAATAAGCATTTTAACATGATTTCTCTGGAAAAACGTAGACACTTATTTGATGTAATGTTTGCCTATAAAATCGTTAAGTATAAAATAGACAGTCCCAGCTTGCTTGCTCTTTTCAGTTTTCGTGCACCCTCTAGAATCCCGCGTAGTGCCACCACGCCCCTTTGTCCACCTTTTAGAAGAACAGTTTTAGGAGCCAATTCGCCCTTTGCAAGAATGTGTAAGGCAGTACCTAAATGGCTACAGTGATTTTAATGATCTCCACTTTGGCTCTCTTGCTAAACAGAAAGCCATCCTGTATCATTTACCGAGCAACCCCTAATCCTAGTCAATTATTATGAATGTGTATATTTTACCACTGCGCACTGTTATAAATTTATCAATGTTATCAATTTCTATCAATCAATTTTTATTTTTTGTCGTTAATTTTAATCCTAGTTTCATTTAAGTATGTTTATTTCATATTTATACTTGCCGATGTTATTTTTTTTATGAATTTACTTATTGTAACCTACTTATTAACTTATTAATGTTTTTAATAATTTTTTATTTTTACTTAATTTCTTATCAATTTTATTCATGTTATAATGTCAAAGAGAACCTTTACCAATTTTATAATTTTTAATCAGAATTTCCAATTTGAATTTCATTTTACCGATGTTACCAATTTATCAATATTAGCGCTTGTTACTAAGTAATTTAGCTTATTTCTCTGATTCATTGTTTTACCTATAAGTAATTGATGCACTGTTATTTTACTTTTAAAAATGTATTATGTGGTTGTATTAGTGTACCTAATCAATTGTTGGTGATCATAATAAAATAAAATAAAGAGACCATTTTCGGATGACATTTTGTTGCATGCAAAGTTATCTCCAGTTTCAAATGACACACATACACGTAGTCACTAAAACAGAAACACATAAAACCCGTTTGCACTTGCGAATTACTAAAAATCTGAGTACATTGTTGTGTAAGGTCTCAGTTGGAATTCCGCGAAGCCTTTGTTACGCCGTGCAATAAAATATTTCATTACTGTGTGAAACATCCCGCCGTGCCGCGTCGCACCGCGTCGTATCGCACCGCGCCGCATCCTACCGCACTGCCTGCCAAAGGCGACTGCGGATTTTCTTTTTTTTAGTGACGCGCTATCATTCCGATGTGAGCGGGATATTAATATAAAAAGTTCACTAGTTTAGCTCGGGAGTGTGGACCACGCTTTAATGTCGGTTTTCATGGTGTAGAAACCACTGAAATTTTATTCTGTCCTCAATGTATTATAGGTACTCACCGTTGTGACATTTTATCTAGTTTTATATCTAGTACCTACAAAATTATGCCTAAGATTGCAACAGACTTAGATTTACCATTTACCATAATATGAAGTTACGGAACCCGGGTTCTTACGAGACGATGAAACCGAAATGATTCCGAGGAAACCATACAATTTACTCAAATAATATAAATTTATATTACACAATTTATCAAAGTACCTATAAAAATTCATTAGGTACCTACAGGAGAAAACAAACTCAACAATTGGCACGTTGACATTTTCCTGACAATACTATTCCATTGTAATGTATTTATTGATAACTAGTCCTTGCTGCAGTTTGAACACCAAATGTAAAAGATAAAAAAACAGTGTCGCCCGTCACGGTCAACCCGAAAAATCACGCACAACATACAGGAAGCGCCCCATACCCAAGTGGCCATACGTAATCCGTATCAAATAATTAATTACACACTCACCAAACTTACTTTTCACTTGCAAACGCTTCCCAAAGCAAAGTTAAACTTAATCTGATCGTCACTAAGGACTTAGAAGCCCTAAACTACAGAAGTGCACACTAAACATCCTGTCAGACCCTATTCATTCATACTTTGCCACTAAAACGCTTACCTACTAAGACACAAAGGGAATTTCTATACGAGTGTACCTTCAGATGTGTGTATAACTGACTGTAGGTACATGTCAGACATTCTGACAGCTGTGTGCGATTGTACGATCGCTATACAATGGCGGTTGTCTTAGAAGTGTACTTACGAACTCACAAGTGCTTAATTGTGAGATCGCGTCTTTCCATCGCGCGTCTCGGATTCACTGCACATTGGAAACTTTTAGTAACGACCCGGCGAACATGTGTTGTTGCACTGAAATAAAATGCTTTTAGTATGTAGCGCCGAGTTTTCGGGTTATGAGTACTTTACAAGCTCGTGTTAACATGTCAGAATAGTTCTTGCTTGAATGCAAGGCTTTGTACTCCGACTTTCTGTTCGGAAGGCAACATGTGAAATATGGCATAAAAGTACCTACCTAGCAATAGTATGCTGGGTTAGTAGATGAAAACATGGTTGAAAAAAATGCAGGTGATGCGGAAACGTTTTTCTATTGGGCAGCGATACGAAAGTCGCCAATTTTATGAAAAAAAGAAATGACATAATCAATTATGTAAAAACAGATCAGTTCTTCTGTGGCACAAAATACTGAAACTTTAGGCAAGTTACAAAATATATTAAGTAAGACGTAACATTGACGGGCTTGATAGTACTTGTCTTATTCCCTTTACTTCTACAGCGTCTGCTGAATTGCAAATAACTGATTTGTTCCTTATTTTCCATGACAACCTTGCATGTAAAATGAAGGTATATAAAGACGAAGACTACGCACGGCCGGGTTTTTCCCGCCGCGATTCCTTTTTCGCGCACTGGATTTTCAACGCAGTGCTCGAGAGTTGAAAATCCAGCAGTGTGTTTTTTTGACGCGCAGGGATGCGCTCTGTTGGATTCTCAATGCTCGGATCAACACCGAGAGTTGAAAATCCAGTGCGCGACGAAATCCCGCCGCGATATTTTTACGACCGTGCGAACGTAGGCTTACGAAGTTTTTTTGTTCTAAAGCACGCTTGCACTTCTCGCAAGTTGACTTTTTGACTGTACCTAAGTTGGTACAACTCGCAGCATGTGGATGTAGACTTTACATAAAAGTTTCAGGTACAGACGTCAACACATCAAGCTACTACAATCTGTAAAATTTCTTTAATAGATTTCCAACTTTTTTGTTAAATCATAAGGTTCAAAGTTTATTGGGATAATTTGACAGTTTCGGGTAGCTTGATGTGCTGGCGTCTGTACATAAAAGTTTCAGGAGGTGTTCCTTCTTTTTTCTTTATATTCAGTTAAAGTATATACAGTACACCCATATTTCGTCAGTTATGTTATAAGTCCTACGTACCTATTAGGTACGCGCCTATTGTCATTCACAGGACAGACATCCTGACTCCGGGCTGCTACTCAAAACTTCATACCATAACCATAATCAGCCTATAATGTTCCCACTGCTGGGACACAGGCCTCCTCTCGGTGAGAGGGAGTGGGCCGTAATCCACCACGCGGGCCCAGTGCGGGTTGGTAGAGGTCACATGTCTTCGAATTTTTTGGTTCTAGGACATGCCGGTTTCCTCACGATGTTTTCCTTCACCGTTTTGAGAGCAGTGGTGATGAAATAATTTACACAAAGTAAAGCGCCTGTCTGGGTTCGAACCTACGACCTACAACTTGTAAGTCGCGGCCGTTACCACTTGGCCACCACTGCTCTCTCCAAAACCTCATAAGAAACCACAACTTTGCCAGACCCGGGTATCGGACCCAGCACTTCAGGCTCAGCAGAGCAACAAGGCCGATTAATTTTTCTACACAGCCAGTACCTAAGTAAAATTTATCTTACCTTAAAAATTATATTAGAACATAGGTATGTTTATGTCTATCTTATTTAAATAAGTACCTATTAGGTATTCATGTCAAATTTATTTGCAGACCCTAAACGGGCAAAATATGGACTGTACCTTAAACCACCAAATTCAACTGGTTAGGTACAGTCACGAGCAAAAGTACCTATATATACACTTGGCTTTATTCAAAGGCGATTTTCTCCTTTATTTTTAAATGAAATTTTATATTATTAGGAACATAGTATTTTCGAACCCATAGGTTTATGTAAAGTGTCGTATTTCAACGTTGCATTCGTTATTTCGTGAAAAAATCGCAATTGAAAGTTGCCAAGTGTTGACATATTAGTGCTCGTGACTGTACACCTATATTTTACAACTGGTAACATATATTTTCTGCTTTGTTAATATGATTATTTTTCTTACAGTGACAGTTTTCATTAAAAATAGCTACTACAGGTACTCGTTCGAGCAATTTCAGTTCAAAACAGTACTGAAAACTGCAACAATGAAGCAAATTTTTCATCCTTCCATCTTACCTCCACCATCATATCATAATCAGCCTATAATGTTCCCACTGCTGGGACACAGGCCTCCTCTCTATGAGAGGGAGTTACCTCCACCATTTAATAACAAACCAAATCCAAATCGAACCACCCTTAGCCCAAAAAATCCTATTTATAAGCAAATTTGGAGGGTATTCAGTAAATAGAGGAGTAAATTAGTGTTGAATTTCTTATCGACTCATTTCAATAGAAGTGCGGAGCGGAGCGCATCAATCAATCGAGTATGACGGCCGTATATTGAAACACTGAGCTATTGCGGCTCATTTTAGAAAGTTATATACACTTTTATGGTAGTACGGTATCTGCTGCTGTAGCATCTTTGAATTAATATAAAACCATATTCATTCCTTTTTCTTTAAGTAAGAAGAGTCAGCCTCTACAGGATTTTGGTATTAAATACCACAGCTGCCACTTAAAGCCTGACTGTACATGTCCACACCTGAGTAAAGGGTCACATATTAAATATCTCGGAGTAGTAATAGGTGAGCATCTTAAATTGGCACAAGCATATTACATCACTTACATCTAGAGTTCGCAAAATAATTTATATCTGTAAGCTACTTAGAAACTCAGCGGACATCGATACACTCAAAACTGTCTACTACTCCTTGTGCCAGTCTCTCCTGACATACTGTGTGACTGCCTGGGGGGGAGCTATAAAAACAGCCCTTCTACCGCTGGAGAGGGCTCAAAGAGCTGTTCTGAAGGTGATGCTACGCAAACTGTTTAGATACCCAACTGAACAATTCTGCTATTTTTTAAAATTCGTCATTCCAACACGATCCCATTGTCATTTTGCTAAAAGTTCGTAATTTGCTAAATTTATAATGGTCGATCATTGGTCGGTCAATGGCACAGAACATATACGATACTCGTAACGAATTAAAAGCAATGACTGCACAATGACGTTCTAAGGGTAGGTCACTGATCAAAGGAACTGTCAAAATTTTAGCAGATTAACGCCTAAGTCAGTCATTCGACATTATGTACGAGATTACCATTCTATGCCATTTCTTTCAATGGATTGTCAGTGGTTGACCATTGTAAAGTCATAATGACGCCATTATATTAGTAGATTACCAAACATGTCAAAATCAACAATTATGAAATCAATGATAGACCATTCTGACACTATTTTAATGGCAGACTTGAAGCCCAGGACTCCAAGTTGCTCACTGTCAGACAACTCTTTGTTTTCCGATCCACTCTACGCAAACATGCTTTCGTCCCATCAAGACAAGTACTCCATACTCGAGGTAGGTCTGCTCGAGTATGTCAGGTCGAGCGTTACATGACCACATTTGCTGCCCACCAATATTTCATCCTAAGTTCTAGATTATACAACAAGCTTCAAAACAAATTATCAATAAATATTTTAAACCCTTTCGAATTAAAAAGAAAACTGTTAAATTTCCTCCTAAATTTAAATTATTGCGATACAGAGGAATTTATTTATTACACAAATTACAACTAAATACCTAACTTTTCATTTCCTTGACAGATATTTACCATATTCATCACACCCACACACACCCCAACGGACCAGTCTAACTCAACAGCAACACACACACACAAACACTCCCCACAATTAGCTTCTAAGCCCCTTTAATAAATATGTATGTTAGCATTACGCAGTTATAAATATTTTGTAAAAAGTGGCAATCCCTTAAAAGTACACTGTCCTTCAAGATACAGGATGAGGAGGAGTTTGAAGGGCAGGGATCTTCTCAAATGTAATAGCCATTCCCATCCCTTACCTATTGAATTAACACTGATGTTACCTAGGCGAAGTCTTTTAGTAAAATAAATAATTATCTACTTACTTAATATCCTTCAAAATGATTCAGATTGAGACTGATAGTGTGTTACGCAATTAGGATGCTGATTTGTAGAAAATAGTTATGTACAGTTAGAAATTATAAATATGCTGCTAATATGAGTAACAAATCAATCTGCCCAGCCTGTTCTCAACTACGTTGGGGTCGGCTTCCAGTCTAACCGGATGCAGCTGAATACCAGTATTTTACATGGAGCGACTGCCTATCCACAACCCAGTTACTGGGTAACGCGATACTCCTTCATGAGACTTGTTACTACCCGTAAAGACTGTCAAAGATATACGAATGACCAATGGTTTAACGTGCTTTCCAAAGCACGGAGAGTTCTCGATATGTAATGGATGATCACCCATTCACGAACCGACCGCATCAAGCTTATCCTTCGACCGACCGCTGTGGCTGTCAGCCACGATCCCACTTAAATGTAAAATTTATATTACCTAGACTTAACTCTTCCTAAAGCCCTTTGTACACACGTTTTTCTTACCGTGAAAAACTACGGTTTATTCGCCGTGTGTAGACACGGTCGTCAGTGTTGTATGGATCACTATGGAAGCTTGTTGACGGACATATTTTTTCTAACCGCACTTAGTACAAAAGTGTTAATAGGCCACTAGATAGTACCAGCATAACTTGAAGATATTGTAAAGCATAGTCAGCCTATAACGTTCCGACTGCTGGGGCACAGGCCTCCTCTCTGTGAGAGGGAGTGGGCCGTAATCCACCACGCGAGCCCAGTGCGAGTTGGTAGATGTCACGTCTTTGAATTTTTGGTTCTAGGACATGCCGGTTTCCTTACGATGTTTTCGAGAGCAACGGTGATGAAATTATTTGCACAAAGTAAAGCGCCTGTCTGGGTCGAACCCACGCCCTATGACTCGTAAGTCCGCAATTACCAATGGGCCACCTCTGCTCTTTATTAGACTTAACTCATCCTACTAGGTTTACAACAGTCAAAAACAAAATCAAAATATTTTATTTCACATAAACCTACATGAGCACTTATGAAACGTCAGAAGCAGGCAGGCAGTACCAGGTACCTACTTGATAAAATAAAAAAAATTGTCTACAGATCTAAAGTCTACAAGGCCTACCAAGTCCTCACATTTACAAAATAAGAATCTATCAAAAGCATGGATAAAATATAAAAACCTACTAAAACCAAGTTGCAGTTGAGTAAAATCATATCTACTAAAAAGTACCAGCATAACTTGAAGATATTGTTCAAGGTTCACAATTTTAAAACTCCATACCTAGCTACTTATGTATAAGACATGATAGCTAATTTAATAATAGCGCAGCAACCCCTCGTAAAATGGGGGAGCGGAGTAGATGACAACCGATGTGGCAGAGATAGGACACGCCGCTGAATTCAGTCTTAGCTGTGTGTTATACTAGATGTTTCTGGCTCAGCTCATTTTCAAATGTACTTAATTTACTGGTGAATAATGCTCTTAATTAATGCATTCAGGGAAATTAATGCACAGCTGAATGGAATATTTTTTAGGTTAGGTTGGTTCTTTAGTTGATTGAATTCCCTATATTATCATTACATAAAATATTACGCCGAAAATTTTGTGAATTATGCGCTGTTTTACGATGGTTATATCGTGATACTATTTTATTTTTATGAAATACCGGCAGCGCCCCGCGGTTTCACCCGCATAAGTGTCGATCCCGTGAGAATATCGGGACACACTCTGTACAAAATTTCATCTAAATCGGATCAGCGGCTTAAGCGTGAAGAGCTAACAGACAGACAGACACACTTTCGCATTTATAATATTAGTATGGATGAATATATATGTATAATAATATATATATCCTCCTTACCTCCTTTATCTCCCTATTTCGTTTGATCCACGACTTTTTGACCACCCTGTATATGGATTTTTGAATAAGTCTTTTTTTTTTTTTAACATGTGTTTTTTTCTGGCTTGTTATGTAACAATACGCATAACTGTGGGACAAAAAACTGAGCGTTTTACGGCGTCCTACGTTTGGGTAGCATCTTAAGCAAATGGACTTATACCTACAAACTGAAATTGTCCGTATATTCAAATCACAAGTGTCGATCTATGATAAGTTGTATGAGATAGCTCTATGACGGAAAATTGACTTAGGTTATCATTTTGCTTAACAATTAATTTCCCTGACTATACTATCTATTGACATAGCAAAAGTTGGTTTTCCAGAACAATGCTCAGTGAATCTCAATAGTAAACTTTATTTTAGTTGCAATTAGTGTCAAATTGTCAGGTTGTAATCGAGATTCATGTCTGAACATAATCGCTCAAGCGTGAATAAAGGTGAAACTTTCAATGAAATTAATAAGCTTAAGTATAAGTAAGGCAGTGGATTGAAATAAACGTTCTTCTTAGGCATAGGTACCTATCGTTCCCGTTCTGTAAACACCGTACCCAAACATGTACCTATCAGGAAAAAATCCAACCACCTACCTACCTAGAATTTTCCCTATTTTGGGGTCAAATTCCAGTCTAACCGGATGCCGCTTATTGCCAGTATTTTACTTGGTGCGTTTGCCTATCTGACCTCCACAATCCAGTTACCAGGTAATAACGATAAGTACCCTATAGAGGTATGAGGAACAGGGTGTAAAATTCACTCATACTCTATAGAAATGGGAGGATCCTCTGACCAGACGGGTGTTGTGTCTGGCGGGCAACTGCCCGATGATTTATGTCGGGGCCGTTGTATCTATGCTAATTGCGCGGTAAACTCTGCTTGCGCGATGTAGGATTTGCGTGACGTAGTATGACGCGTTGTTTTGCATGTGGCGTTGTAGATACCGCTACAACCCTTTGGTAAGACTGACTGTCAGACTTTCGAGCTTCTGGCTACCCGTAACGAATATCAAAGATCCACGAATGATAGCCGGAACCAACAGCTTAAAGTGCTTTCCGAAGCACAGAGGGGTCTTGCTATTTGAAGATGGCCACCCATCCACGGACCAACCGCGGTAAGCGTAGCTTAACCTGATCGGTCGACCCGTGCGGCTGTTATTACTCAGCCTCATGACAACTGCAATATGTATCAAGAAAATCAGGTTAAAATAACATAATGAAACCGAAAATAAATAAACATCTAATAACGCTGTCAACCTCTAGAGGGTCATTTCCACCCTCATAAAACAAGAAAATAGCAACGATGATCTGCATCTGCATAATTAAATAGAACGAGAGGCGCAAGAAAGGAAAGACGTCCCAACAGTTGGAGCCAGGCAAAGCGATGTTATAAATTATGCACGTGCAGAAATCGAGGATGACGTTGCCCGATTCAAGAAACTTGAAAACTCAAAACCTATTGAAGACTTGCTAGTTCTACGGATAACAGTTTAAAAATTAATCAATTACCCCATAAAGAGTTTTTGTAAGAAGATTGGAAAAAGAAAGATTTTAAGTTCTCTGGCTTTTAAAACTGACTGTTCTATCCGTGGCTGATCACGTTAATTGTGCTGTATTGTAAGGAAATATACTTACTTCAATCAATCAACTCAGTCCACTGCTGAACATAGACGTATCCCAAGCTGCGCCACAATACCCTATCCTCCGCCACAATACCCTATCCTCCGCCACAATACCCTATCCTCCGCCACAATACCCTATCCTCCGCCACAATACCCTATCCTCCGCCACAATACCCTATCCTCCGCCACAATACCCTATCCTCCGCCACAATACCCTATCCTCCGCCATAATACCCTATCCTCCGCCACAATACCCTATCCTCCGCCACAATACCCTATCCTCCGCCACAATACCCTATCCTCCGCCACAATACCCTATCCTCCGCCACAATACCCTATCCTCAGCCACAATACCCTATCCTCCGCCATAATACCCTATCCTCCGCCACAATACCCTATCCTCCACCATAATACCCTATCCTCCGCCACAATACCCTATCCTCCGCCACAATACCCTATCCTCCGCCTGCCACATCCAGTCTGTCCCAGCCGCCTTCTTAGGGTCGCCGCGCGCCGGTTCATCTAGCTGGGGGTGCCATATTTTATTGAAATTGAAAATGTCGTGATTTTAGTGAATTTAAAGTTGCAAATAAATAATTAATGGGTATCATTTGAGCTATCACCAATTTAATTAGTTTTGTGTTTCTTAAATAATAGGGTTTGTCCTCCAAATAGTAGATCTGTCACCAAAATGTAGTCACCAAACAATGCAAAATCAGTTCCACAATAAATCACCTAAAATCCTGAGATATAAGGTCTATAATAATTTTTTTTTTAAATAATCTCTTTTTCCATATTTTTTTTCTTTAAAATTTAGTCGTTTCTGGCACTCGCCGGCCGCTGCCGCGGCACCGCTCGCTTCGCTCGCTCGGCTCGTGCGTAGGAGGTCACAGTTTTAACCTAACCTAACCTAAGCATTTTTTTTTTAATAATTAACCTCGTAACTAATTCGGTTCTCGATAATGTCCATTTCAAGTAACAAAACTGTTATTATAAGAACGAAGTTTATATTCATGTAATGCAATATAATTTTATTGGTTATCGATCTCTTATTTTACACATATATTAACATTAATTTGATAATTCATACCTGGGAACAATTTTTGTTTATCTGAGAACGAAAATATTTCGTGGCGATAGATCTATTTATTAGGTGATACAACTTGATGACAAATATAAATTTTGGTGATAGAAAATATAGTTCCCATAATTAATGTGAAACGCCCTAGACAGATTGAGATATTATAAATACACTTTTTATTTTTTATGTATCAAAAGATTTATTCGCAAGCTATGCTAATACCTATTTAAAATAATAATAATATGTACATTTATATGAAAAAAAAAATAAGCAAAATGATCATAGGGCATCAAAAAATTCGTCCGCATCGCTGTCAACAGGAACAGTGCCCAAAAGGCTGGCAGCATTGCCACGTTGTATGGCAATGCTAATTCTTTGGCCAAATATCGACCCAGCCCTCTGGTCACGTGAAGTGTAAATCAACCGGCGAGAAACGTTAAAAAGGAGACGCGAGCGTTTCGACCCCAAGCGGCTCAAAGCTGTAGTTACCCAAGGCGTCCCAAGGTTACAGTATTTGCGCTACTTGAGGGTCTCAGCAGCTACAGTAGCGGTGCCACCACAGCCCGCCATGCTAGGAACATGAGATTGAACATGTAATTTTAGATTAATAAAAAAAATTGGTTTTTCTTTGTAAGTGCATTTATTTATTAATTTATTATTTAGCTAACACAACTCAGATGACATGAGGCAAATAAGTTAAATTAATTTTAGTGCGAGGAAACGCACTAAAATTAATTAAACTAATCATAAAGAAATGAGCACCCTTAGGTGGGTTAAAAAAAATGCTTGCTGTTTATCTATGGCTAGCTCGTTTTTGCTGAATGACAGATCCTTTAAGTACCTACCGTATATAACTCATTCTTGACAATATTGTGGGTTGAGTCCTTTCTGCTAATCCGTCCATTTACTCTCACCATACCTACTCAATATGTTGGTACTTACCCTGTCATCAGGTACTCACCCATACCCGGGAATATAGTCGCATTGCCGTATTATATTCTTTGTCGATATAAAAGTGCTACACAGTCGTGTGAGGCACTCGTATCTTTGTACAAACATAAACATTGGCTATCTCAAGTTTTGCCAAATCGTCCATTCGAAGACTCAAATATTTTCGAACAATGTCCGAGGTCCGAGCAAAGTCATCTCCCTCGACAAATAGTGAAAAGAAACTGACAGAAATAGAGAGACTGGATAGAACTTTGAATTCGCAGAATGGATAAATGAAAGAAAGTTTCAGTTTTATATAAAAAACTATCTTAATTTCAATAATGTAATATTAATATTATAACTTAATTTATTCTAATAAATTTACACAGTAATTGACATTTAACTAAATCCAATAGGTACCTATCGTACCAAATGTCAATTTCTTCTAAAAGTCTGTTAGTTAGTTAAAATCATTATATAAATGGACTTTAAAGACGTGATACACACTTTTTCGGGTAAGTCGGGTAATCGAAATGAAATATAGACATTTTTCATTTGTCTTGTCAAAAAAGAAAAAGCCGGTCGAACATGGGCTGACGGGGTTTGCCGATCGACACGAGACAAATGAAAACCGAATATTTGTATTAATTGATTCCCGTCGACTTTGTTGTTTAACAAATACCTACTGCCGAATCGAACAAGTGCGTAGCACCCCTAAAACATAACACATTTTAAAAACGTAATATTAAAACGTAAAACTGAAAATGTTTCACAAATAGGACGGGCGCCCCTTCTGGCTAGTCTGTATGTCTCTGAAGACTCTATTGGCTATCTGGACATCTGTTGGCGTTCTACAGTGTTTACATTTCATTTCTCGGAGCAACAAACGCTGGTAAGAAGAGGGATGCGCGCGCAGAGATCGCAATCGCGATAGCTTTGAGCAGTCGTTATCGTGATCTACACTGCGAGCACTTTCCTGTAGAATAGTTGCTTCAAGACCTGCGTATTCTTCGACTGTACTTTTAGATTTTTATATTATAAACACTGTACGCTGGTCAACGATCCAAATAGCTCCGTTTCGTAAAATAAGCTCGCATACTAAATCACGTATTAAGATATGTTTAAATCGCACATAAATAAAAATAGGTCTTCATCTAAAAGCCGAACTAGAGGAATGATGTTAGTTTGGTTTTATTAGGCGGTCTGATGACATCATCGTCTTGTTTGATCACATTTGATTCGTCAGACACTTCCCCATAGTAGATCACTTCAGAGGATTTTGGTTGTGTTACATTGCGGTCTGATTCTTCTCGTAATGATCTATCTTTTGAAATAAATGGATCTACTAGTTTCACACTTGGGTTCTTTTCACATTGACAATCAGGTTTAATGAGAAGGCCGTTGTTTCTTGGAAGATTTTTACGAGGTGTTGTAACGCAGTCTTCAATACAATCATTGGCTCGCACTTTATCATTAACATTTAGCAATGGTACATCTTCCAAAGTGTCCTTTAAGTATTTGTCCAATAATGTATCTTCTTCTTGGTTAATTTCAAAACTTCTGCGATAATCATCATAATTTATAAAGTTATTTTCAATGTTAGCATCCTCAACTCTATTAGTTAATTCTTTGGTTTGATAAGCAGGACGTCGGATGAACGCACCTTTGAAACCGTAATTTCTCCGTATTTCATTTTCTCGCGCCACTGCTGCTTCTTTCGCTTGAGGTAAGTATGTATTTTTCCAATGATACTTTTTAATAAAACTTTGACTGTAAGGTATACTAGAAGTTGACAGAGAAGGCAAACCTATTTTATGAATCTTGTCATACTTTACTTTACGATTTACAGGTCTTAATAAAGGTGTTTTCAAAAGTTCAAAGTAATCCCGGCGCTCATCGATTCTTTGAGATATTGGCATCTGCATCGTTACTTTTGGAACCTCATTTTCTTTAGACATATCGTTAAATTTACACTTAAACATATTAGGGGCTGAAACACATGATGAGACATCTTGCCGTTGTCTGCTGTTTTCCAAATTAAATCCTTGCAATTTTGAATTAAAATTAGGTGCACAATCAAAAACGCTCGGACAAGGAGTTTGCGCGTCACTCGTGAGAGCCGTAGTGGCTGTGCGGCTCGTGACGTAGGTGTAGGGGTACTCGAGCCTGTCTATAGGTAACATCTTATAGAGTCTGTTAGAAAAATAATTCTTATTATGCTTCTGATTGATATAGACAAAAGCTCTTTCACTTTGGTTATTCTTTTTATCTGTGGCATGCTCGTATAGATCTATTTCGTCGATATTACTTCTACTTTTAGGCAGTTCTGCGTATTTCGCGCTCGTCGTTGATTTTACTTTCACGTCCCTACTCGTGTCAGTATGTGAGATATTGTTTTTTACTGTACTGTGCTGTAATAATAGAAAACAATATGTTTACAAAATAAATTCATAGAAGCTAAAGTCAATTAAGTATTGAGATTATTTAGAGCTAGAATGTAGTTAGTAAGAACTAAAATAAAGTAAACGGCAAACATAGAAAATAAATTCAACGTTTTAGTTAGACACACTATAACGAAGCTACTTGCACTTTACGTGTTACTACAAATTATTTGCGTTAAATAATATTTTACAACATAACTATGTTGCCGTTTTATTACTCACCTCTGGAACACTCCAGGGTACAATAAATCCGGAAACAAGTCCAATACATAAGGAAACTAAAACAACAAATGCATTTCTCATTTTCCACGCCCGTGATGTAACAGAACAAAATAAAAATAAGATTGTGCAGTACTACGGACGGGACTATAAGAAATAACATTTATTTTTCACTAATATCAATGCGACCGTCCGGAACAAACGAGAATGCAGGTCTAACAAAATGTTGACAAGTGAAATGTCATCGTTTGTAAACAAAGAAACGGATCAATGGATAATAGATGGAGATCTGTAAACAAGTGACTGTCTACAATCAAACAGTTGCTATTTCTTATTTTGTTTACCTTGTATCATCTTGTATGTAGATATTATTTATCATAATCATTGTTATTATTATTTATGACAACGATTGCCTTTTTTTTTGTGGATGGGAAATCATCAAATGACCCCTCCCGCTCTGGGTGGAGCGGAAGGGAATGTCAGACTCTTACTGACTAAAACCCACCCGTGTTCCTTCCTTAGCCCTTTAAGTTCCGGGCCAGCGGTAACCCTTTCGGACAATCCCGCTGACCCGGCTGGCTTCGGCCCTATGGGGCCCTCCTTGATGCTGACATCTCTTTGAGGCGCGCGTGGAACTCGTACGCGCCATCCGGCACGGGCCTGGTCCTGATCGGAAGGTGAGCTACCCATTACTCTCCGCCCGCAGGCCCGCGCCTACGGTGGCCGGGAGTCGTCACGCGGCTCCCGACGCCCGGAGCATCTCCCGCGGCGGCTGGGATAAGAGGCTCTCTCCCTGAACCGTCCCGCCACCTCCTTTGCTAGCATGACTGCTTCGCAGAAGGAGGTAACTGCCTCCCACTCCCTCTCGCTCCGGACCATGGCTTGCACCAGGGCCGGACGCGAGACGTCGCCGCCGCTGCCGATCGCCTCTACGAGGACACGGTGGTACTCCGCCCAAGCGGGGCAGACCTCCACCGTGTGCTCCATCGTGTCCTCTGGACGATCCTGGCAATGGTGACACCCGGGCGTTTCCTCCCGCCTGATGATGTGCAGGAACCTCCCAAAACTTCCGTGTCCGGTGAGGACCTGCGTCAGGCGGTAGGTGAGGGTGCCGTGGCGCCTCTCTAGCCACTCAAAGAGAGGTCTTATCGCCGCTGTCGCGGCGTGCCCTGCGCTGGATTGCGACAGTCGCTCTTTCCATGCCGCCATGAGATCGCGCCGGAGATCCGTCCGTTCCGTAGCGATTTGCCGCGGAAGCGGATCTTCCCCCCGGCGTAGTGCCTCCGCGCGCCACTCTTCTAAGCACAATCAGCTTATAATGTACCCACTGCTGGTACACAGGCCTCCTCTCAGTATCTGATATTTAGTAGTAGGAAGTCAATTGCCAAACTTAAGTGGCAGTGGGCAGGGCACATTGCTCACAGAACAGATGGCCGATGCAGCCGAAAGGTTCTGAAGTGGCGACCGCGTACCGGAAGACGTAGCGTTGGAAGACCTCCCACAATATGGAAGACCTTGGAGGACCTTGTGAAGGCCGCAAGAATTCGCTGCATGCGGTAAGCACAAAAAATGGGGAAGGTCTATGTCCAGCACTGGACGTCTTTCGGCTGAAACAATGAGTAGAAACTAGTACAACTCCATGTGAAAGTGCTCATTATTAGGGTACGTATTTGAATATCGAAAATTAAAATACCGACTGTTAAAATATCGATGTTCAAAACATCGAAAATTTAAATATCGATTATATCAAAATGTCGAAAATTGTAACGTCGAAGATTGAAATGCCAAGTGATTAAAATTTCGAATGATTCAAAATATCGAATGACATTATGCCTAAGTTCAAAATATCAACATTTAATAAATCTAAGTTCATAATATCTACGTTACGTTACGTTTGGGTTTTTATTATGTAAAAAATAATTAAAGTGAGGACATTACCCACTCACATGTTCGCTTCCCGCGCGAGGGGTATTGTTATGTCCCCATAAATTTTTTATTTTGGGCCGCGGGGCGCCCTCGCCACTTATACACGAATCGTACAGAAAAAAAAACTATGGACCGCTGTTAAACTAATGGCTGTTTCTTCAAGTGGATAGACCAGGGTAGATTACAAAACTTGTTTCGTAACTTTAAGAGACTTTGATTTTTTTTTATAATTGCTTATTTTTAATGTTTGTTTACATTACGAAAATTAAAAATTAAAGTAATTTTCATTCAAAATCAAAAGCGATGACCCTATTTTTTTATTTACCTAAAAAATAGCCCCATTCATACCGAATCGAATGACATATAATACATACCATTGTAGTTTCAAAGTTTATATAAACAATAACATTTATATCACGCGAGTATCCTATTACGCACCCGTCATCGCCGTCATTTGTTTTTTTTATGATTTTCAACTACAGATAACTAATTTCGTAATGCTGCTACGAACTCACGGTTTTTGGCACACATGTACTACATCTAACCACTCGACTAAAGAAAATGGAACGCAAGCAATACTCCCATAGACAAAATTACAAAAAAATAAATACTGAGGGGCTTGCTGTCACAGTTTTATGTTACGTGAGTTTTATCCGGTTGTCAAAATGGCGTATTTTAGGTTGCGTTAGTTTATGGCGGCGTACCTGTGAGTGGGTCATGAGGTTTTCCTTGTTTTTTTTTTGTAACCTACCTAGTAACTGATTACCATCTAGCAAACAAGCATGCAAGCATGCATCTAGCAAAGAGCAGTGGTGGCCAAGTGGTAACGGCCGCGACTTACGAGTTGTAGGTCGTAGGTTCGAACCCAGACAGGCGCTTTACTTTGTGTAAATTATTTCATCACCACTGCTCTCAAAACGGTGAAGGAAAACATCGTGAGGAAACCGGCATGTCCTAGAACCAAAAATTCGAAGACATGTGACATCTGCCAACCCGCACTGGGCCCGCGTGGTGGATTACGGCCCACTCCCTCTCACTGAGAGGAGGCCAGTGTCCCAGCAGTGGGAACATTATAGGCTGATTATGGTAAACAAGCATGCAGCAATCATGCAACATGCAAGCAAGCATGGCTTCTGTCACGGCTCCGGCGCTGCAGGGCGTCGCAGATGGTCTAAACGCTCACCACCGCAGCTTCAGCTTGTTGGCCTCAGCCTGCTCCTCCGCTCGCGGGCTGCTTCGCCCCTCCGCGCCTACGCGATTCTAAATTACACTCTAGGGGTAGGGCAGACAAGACTACGTGGAGTCGGTTTTGCAGCGATACGTTTCTGTCACTAACTTTAGTAGCACAACATATTGACTATTTAGATTTTAGATATATTGGACGTAGGATATTTAACCATTCGATAATATAAATTTTCGTTATTATAATTTTCGGTTTTATAATCGTTCGATATTTCCATTTTCGATGTTTCGAACATCGATATTTTAACAGTCGGTATTTTAATCTTCGATATTCAAATACGTACTAGCATCATACTTATACTGCATAAACAATCAAGTAATCAATAGATACATCATCGAACAAGAACGTTTCGCAATGCAAAACTTTATTGTCGAATACATCATTTAATTTGCAGTTACACTTACCTATATTTGAATTAAGAATTTAAAAATAATTTTCAAGTTATTGAACAACAAACTGATTGTATAAACAAAGTTCAAATTATATTGCAACCAAAAACCTATTAGGACCTTTTTGTTACAAATGGTCACTCAAAAAATCAACTTAGCTTACTTAACTTATTTCACTAAAGTCGATTACTGATTAAGTAGCGATGGGATGTAAATTATCTGAGATTATGAACACTGCTATAAATATAATATAAAATACATATTTTCGCTCCATACATAACACTTCTCCACAAAACCATCTGCTTTACGTGCGCATGTCACTGCAGGGATCCAGCAGAATATCAGCGTCAGGTATATTTGCCTGACACATGCTGAGCTGGACTCCCATTTTGTGCAACCTTGAGACAAACATCGCACTTTAATACAGAGGCGTCTCTAGCCCATGTAGCGCCCGTGTGCAAACATTACCCAAGCGCCCCCTAGTAAAAAAAAAAGCATCCCCTAGTAAGCGCGCGGTCAAAATGGAATGGGTACAAAGTTCAAGCAGCACATCAAGTTACCACAAATTGTCAAATTTCCCCAATGGATAATAAACTATTGTTTGGAGATGAAGAAGAAATTCGTCGGTTTTGGATACCATGGTGTGCTGTTGACTGTATATTTAGAATTCTAAAGGGTGTTCTGGTGTTTACCCTAACAAGCCAAACGTACCCTACCCATGTTTAATGTTAACATGACCATCATATATATGTTACATCATATCAATGTCCAAATTTTGAAATTTCTTCATTCTAATTACGACCTGATATCAAACAAAGTTCAATAAAAATTGGGAACATTTGACTTTGGGAAGCTCACTGCGAACGAGGGCCACTGTACACACGGGTAAAAAGTATTTTTAGGAAAGAAAGAGTGACAAGAAAAAACAAAGCACAAAGCAGTTTATGTTTTTTTTTTATTAATTATTTGTTTTTTCAGTTTTCAGACTGAAATTTGGTAGCGTAGCTAAATAATTTTTGACGAGTGCTCCGACCCCGTCGAAATTCGAAACAGTTGTGCTTGTGGCAGACTAATTCAGATAATATCAAAATTAAATCTTACCTATTAGGCACGGCACGGTTGGCGCAGTGGTTAAGAGATTGACTGCTGCGCTGCGTGTCGCGGGTTCGATTCCCGCACGGAATAAATATTTGTATGACCTACAGGTAGTTGTTCCGGGTCTGGCTGTTTGTGTATGTGAGATTAAATGTTTTAAACGCACCCACAATACAGGTAAAATTCCTAGTGTGGGGCAACGTTTTTAAAAAAAAAATTCAATCAAAAGAAAAGCCGCAAATATTAAGTAAATTTCATATTTACATGTTCACTCAAATATAAAATTTAATCCATGGCGCCAAGGCTTATTTCGCAAAATTACGTGTAGCGAGCGGTAGAACAGTGCAGCACGCGCCACGCGTACTCACGCTTTTCAGAAATGCCGCGCGCTTGACGTTCGTCCATGGCATGGCAATTTGAACTTTATTGTCTATCCCAAACAGTTGAATTCACATTATTCGCAATATGATTGTCGGCGTGTTTTCAAACGAATCATTGAAACAGGTGCCGCCGAGCGATGCGACACTCACTACTACACTCAAAATATAATCTTTGATAATGTGTAATAAGGTTTACCTATTTCATGTTAAAAAAAATGTTAATATTGTAAAAGCCGCTCGCGCGCTCGTGCCGCGGCTTGCTTTGGTGTAATTCGACAAATATAAGAAGAGCTCCAGATGCTATACAAAATGTCGGCCGGCCATCGCGCGCGCCTAGTGGGGCTCCGAAGCGAGCGGCGCTCGGCGCCCCCTAGGACCGCTGCGCCCGTGTGCAACGCACACCCTGCACAATAGGTAAAGACGGCCCTGCTTTAATATGTTTTATTTGATTTGAGTGTGTCACAGTCAAAGTGCTTTAATTCTATATTTTTTTTTTTTTTTTGTAAAAAGACCACGCGTCCCGATGATGAAACCAAATCATAAACCTAGTATTTAATTTGTACCGTAGCAGTACATAGCGAGAAACATAGTTATGTAACCTAACTATTTGAATTTGTTATCATACCATATTTTGGTCAGTGGGTCGTCTTAGGGTCAGTACACACCGAGACGCGACGCGACGCGCAGTTTTCAAGATAGAAATACAATTACAGACCTTATCTACTACACTAAAAGGTACACAATTCAGTGTCTACCTACTACGTCGAGCTACGCAGCGCGGCGCGGCGGCGGCGGTACCTTTTTGTGTAGTAGATAGGTAAGGTCTGTAATTGTATTTCTATCTTGAAAACTGCGCGTCGCGTCGCGTCTCGGTGTGAACTGACCCTTATCCCAAATTGTGACGTTGGTACTTATAACATTCAGTCAAGATCATCATCTGCCTAGCCTTTTCCCAACTATGTTGAGTCGGCTTCCAGTCTAACCGGGTGCAGCTGAATACCAGTATTTAACATTCAGTCAAGATAATGGCATAAATTGATTGTAGAGAAAATATTATATAGCATTGCGAAAGAAAAAGAATTGGTACACTAACCAATTCTTTCGACAAAAATAACCACAATGTGATTTTAAAAAACCGGCTAAGTGCGTATCGGACCACGCACAGTGTAGGGTTGCGTAGTAGCCCGTTATCACAATATAGTAAGATTCTGTTGTCCTTTATTCTGAAAAAAAGATCATATTTTGTTTTTCACTGCAAGTAAACAAAACAAAAAATCATCACCATCACCTGTTATAAACAAGCAACTACTTTTTTATCGTGGCGAATTTACTTTGTGACGAATGTACAACAACCCATTTTAATCACTTTAAAGGATTAATGCTAAGGATTTTGTATTTGATACAAAATTGTCCAACACCCAAGTTCAACGACTATTACTGCTAAACTAATAAAGTTATCTTAACCGCTATCCTTCCTTTAAAGTTCATGAAATGCACTATCATCGTGAATTTTTCCAGATTTTTCAAGCTAGCAGTTTAGCTTTTAGAGGGGGGACGGGACGCCCTACTGGAACAAAAATTTGCACTTTAAAGTTTAATATTTCGTAAATGGAGCATTAAATCGAAAAATAATGTTAGCAATCCCCAAGTCATTTTATAAGACCTATTTAACGATACTCCACACGATGGGGTAGACGACGAAAAAAATATTCATCCCCACATAGGAACTACGGAACCCTAAAAAATACTATTTTAACAGACGCTGGCAAAATGGATGACATTATATTCATAACCTATGACCTGAATAGCTACCAAAAGAACAAAAGTTGCTTGATTAAGTACAACTAATTTAATAACGAAAAAACCCCTTACAAAGTTACCGCGTTCCGCAGCTTATCGATCAATTAAACAACTTTGTTTGGAGACAAATATGAAAAAAAAAACTTGTTGAAACTTATCATATTATATTATAACTTTATGATAGCTCGTAAAATGTGAAATATCTACGACGCTCTTGTACAAAACAAATACACTATTCTGTGGTTTAGTTCTGTCCGAAAACGGCCATGATTTGGTCCAGTAACACGTCGATTTCAATGCCGTTTTCGGCGAGGACCTTAACTTCGGCTTGGAAGACTTCGCTTGCCCAGAGTGCACTGAAGGTTGCGTCCCACTCTTCGCTTTGCAGGTTCAGGATGGCGCTGCTGAATTCCGCATCTTCTGACATCTTCTGGTCGAAGGTGGCCTTTAGCTTTTCCTGGGGGAATTCGGCGATGGCGTCCTTGATGTAGGAGGAGAGGTCTTTGCCGCTGAGGGTGTGACGTGCGGTTCTCTGCGTTTCGTAATTTTCTGTAAATATAATCAGATTTAAGTAAAATATAGGTAAGTTAAATAAAAGTGTTCACCTATTATTCACAGTTGTGAATAGAATGTTTTTGCCATAAAATCACTTACCAAGAATGTCGTTGAATGTATCAATGAAGTAGTGGATGTCAATGTTGTCATTTTCTAAGAATTCGACCACCTGTGAACAGAAACAAAATTTTCATTATCTTATAAATGTGGTTTAAATAAAATAAAACGCCTGATAACTAATCTGGATCTTCAACACATACATACTAGATGCATGCCACGCATGCCATTAATAACCGGGCACATATAACGTTTCCATTATATAATGCTATGAACGCATCGGTAAACTCGACAAAAACAATGATGTCACATTTGTTAATAATCACATTGTTAACTTGTTGGTGTGTCCGCCAACATAAACATAATACTCACAGCTACAAATTCAGGCAACGATTCCATTTCGTAAACGAGGTCCTTGAAGTTGTTGGTCATTAAGTACTCCATAGATTGCAAGAACTCTTCGAACTCCATGTAATGTTCCATCAGGTGAGCGATAGCATCGCCAGCTTCCTCGTTGATGATGTCCAGGAACTCCTCGACATGCTCGTGGAACAACTTTCTGGGCTGAGGAGCCGAGAAGGCAAGCCCCACCAGAGCGAAAACGACTAATGCTTGCTTCATCATTCTGGTATCGTTTCCTGAATTCTGTGGTGTAGATCGATTCGCAGCAAGAGTTTTTATATGAAACGATAAGATAAAATATCCCGATATTCTTCAAGTTGTCACGTCAGATAATATATTTATCTGAAGTACTTGAGATGTAGTTTTTCCCGTGTTACTACCCGTTAGCGAGATGCTTAGTTTGGCAAAGATTGTGACTAGAAATTGATAATATTTTTTTGAAAAGGTTTGACTAACGTCGCCTAAGAATTTGCAGCGTAGAAGTCGTGGCTATATTTACCTATAATGGTTCTATGTATTAATAATAATGTTTTTTTTTTTGTAAATAGTATCTGCTGTCCGTCGCCTTTGTTCAGTCGTCGGTCTAAGTTTATCTAGCTGGAGGGTGTACGTGTACCTTGTTACGTTTGCAGATGTGCGGTCTTAACAAATTAAGGAATGGACTATTCCAACAGCCATAGGTACTTTTTTGCAGACATGGACATGGCCACTGGTCAGCCCACGGCCACTTAAGCTCACCAACTTTTGATTAAATGTCGGTGACTCCAGTTCTTTTCTGTGAGAAAGAAACTCTGAGCATGGGAACCCATAGCTCACAAAGCGACCTTAAATTGGTAGAACACGGCCGCCAGTGCACATGTGTCACCATTCGTCACAGGGTCGTAGGTACGGGTTGAATACCAATCGCCAAACACTCAAACTGGCGAAGAGAAGACTTGACTTATTTTACCAAATTCCGTCCAACCCAACTGTTTAGTTTCTTTCACACTTCTGAGCTGGATTACTGAGCTTATCAAAGATAGGCACACTCATTCATAGCGATTACTATTTATTGTACCTTTATTGGCCTCGACTAAACACATGCACTGATCTTTTCTTTGACCGACGCGCTGAACAACTCTGATAATATAAAGATGACATCGGTGAATCCAATCTCGTCCTTCAGCTGGCTGACCAGGACTTCACTTCATTTCGGCTTGCTATGTGCCCACGCATAGGCTTGCCCTACTTCGATGACATTGTCTTATAGCTTTTCACAATCTTGGTTACCTCGACGTGCCTATACTCCATTGGATATTTTTTTAAACACACACTATCATCACAGGCTTACCAAATATAATAGTGTAGTAATACTAGCTTACAATTGGACTTACAATTATATATTATTATTAAGGGACCTAAACGCAAAAAACGCAAGTTTTAGAAACAATAAAAGTATAATAAGATCGACTACAGTAAACAATATCAGAAAAATATATAATACTAGCTGACCCGGCAAACGTTGTTTTGCCATATAAATTATTTCCAGCTGCCCGGCGCGACTTCGTTCGCGTGGTGTCCTACCCCTTACCCTACCCTACTCCTACACTACTCCTACCCTACTCCTATAAGTAAATAAAAGTATTAAATCTATGTCCGTCTAAAACCGAATAAAAAAAATCGGATAAAAAGAAATAAAAAAATGCTACCTGTAAGACAATGTCATCGAAGTAGGGCAAACCTATGCGCGGGCACATAGCAAGCCGAAACGAAGTGAAGCCCTGGTCAGGCAGCTGAGGACGAGAACTATGATTTACAATATTAAGTAAGTGTTTAGACGAAATTAAAAAAAATTACTAATTGTCATAATCTCATTTTTCATTAGAAATTAAACCTGAATTCAAAATATACGTATCTTACCTTTACCATAAATAAACAAAGGCTAAGCGACAGCTCAATAGGATTCACTTAGGTATGTGTGCAACCTCCGCTAGTCGTCTTTGGAAATATATAAAAAAAATATCCATAATGTTTCATGTTTGTGTGTGTCTTTATTAATCCGTTTCAATATCTTTGAACATAATATTAATACCTACATCCGCCTCCCACGCACGGGTGCAGTGACATGAAAATGCTTCGCTCACCTATTTCGTATTTTCCATCAATATTTCAGAATTCAATTTTAGAGACCTATAATTTTCTTTCGAATGCTTCGCATTCCTACTCGCAGTGGATTGCGAATTAATGTATTAATGTGGGTCGTTTTGCGCACTACTCTTAATTTATTCAACTACCTTCCAATTTTACTTCTCGATACTTATGTTAGAATAAGAAACGTCAATACTCGTATTAACAATCGTTCCACGTTTAAGAGGATAGCAAATTCAGTATATTCTTCTGTGTGCAAATTCTTGATCAGCAATAAAATGAGTGCAAAGAAAAATTGAATTTCTCAATCGACTTCGACACCAGAGCAAGGTAACGCGAGCTCATTTGGCTTCATCGACGATTATTCTCAGCTTCGACTATGATATTATCAACACCGAGGAGCAATCTCCGACATGTCCTGCGGAACATCCGGAGATACGTCCTCCGAAGAGACGTTCGACACGGCCGTGACAAACTTGAGTGAGACCTCCACAGTCGACGAGCGACAGAAACTGCGAGATTATTACGTTTCTCAAATCCCGGATCTGCCACATCCGTCATACGTCGCAGCGTCCATAATCTCGTCAGCGTCCCACAAGATGGGGATCATTCGCTTCAGATATAATGATCGAATCGAACAAGGTAGCAAAGTTCCCGATTCAAGGAATGATTTGGAATTTGATCCTCAAAGTAGATCGACGCTGAAACCCGATCAGTTTCCGATAACTAGAAGATTTCCGTGATATTTTTTAAAATTATTTTGATGTTGAACGTCGAATGTGATTGTAAAATTTAACTTAGTGTGATGCATGTGTAATTTCAGTGATATTATTATGTGAGTGATAAATTTTTAATGTCGACTATAATAAAATTTGAAAAAAAAAAACGTAGTCCTTTTTCATTTTCCCAACCAAATACACCAATATTAAAGTTCCTTTTCAGCCAAAAAATACTAAAAGTGAAATAATAGTGTCGTTAATCGATTCATCACAAGTTTATAGACACTCATGGTGCCCATAAAACCGAGTACCTAAGTATACAAGAAGTACTGATGCGCCATCAAATGCTGCAGAAAAAACATAAAACATATAATTACTGTCGCCTCTGATTTCCCCCGGGCTGCCTCGAACCAGGGCTGCCTTTATTGGACTTCCTGCATAACTATTGAGACTTCGATTTTATATACGTAGTATTTATTAGAAAGGAACTGTTTTCTGCTTTGTGATAGATTAGAAAAGATGTTCTTTTCATTATTTTGTTGGTTGTTTGTTTCAGTCCCGTACTAACCCAACAAGATCGACGTACATTGTGATCAACTGCATCAATCGAAGAACTTTACTTCTGTCTTAAGTTGTTTTTTCTTTTAATTTCCTTTTTTTTATGATGCACACTTTTTTTCCAATTCACTTTAGACATTGGCAGAATAATCGACATTGGCTATGCTTGCCATAAAAATAGAATATTTTGTTATGACTGAACATTGTGACTGAATGAAAGAGGAACGTAGTCATTCTGTTTTTTTCTTATTTGTTTTACATTATTTTTGTATAGGTAGGTATGACCTATATCAAAAAATGGGTCAGCCACTTGTTTTTAAAATTCAAATTCTTAATAAACTGTTTACGTGTGTTCATGAAAAACTTGCATAGAACGGTAACATTAGGAGAAATATTGATTTCTAGCTCGTCACTTAAACATAGGTGTTATTGCAACTGATAGTAGCAATGACTCTCATTTTGACATTTCAACAACATTCATTGCGATAATTACGCTGTTGCGCAGACACATTTTTCGAACATATGAAGCAATAGATTAGCAATATCCTTCAAAATGATTCAGATTCAGATTGATAGTGTGTTACGCAATTAGGGTGGTGGGGGCCCAAAAAGGCCACTTTGGCAGAATCATAAAAGTACTTATAACAAATTGTGAATCACAATATTATTATGGCGAAGAAAGTCCGTGTTTTTCTTTTTTTCGCTGCATTACGTAGGTATAATCAAAGAGATTGGGATTGAATTTGGATTGGATTGATTGGTATTTTAGCACAGACAAAAAAAAATAACTGTAAAAAAATCCTTCACCAAGGAGGTTTGATAAAATGACCATTATGCAATGCCATTATGATTCTTAATGTTATCCTTTTATGATTCTGCCAAAGTGGCCATTTTAGGCCCCCAATATTTGACTTTAAGGTTGGGATTTTATTTGGATTGGATTGATTGGTATTTTAGTAAAGACAAAATAAATAACTGAAAAATAAATTCACCAATGGGATTTGATACGACCGCAGTTAACTGTTCATTATGATTCATAATGTTATCCTTTTATGATTCTGCCAAAGTGGCCTTTTAAGGCCCCCTGGTCTCTGCCAAACACTAAACTGCTCCAGAAGAAAATCTGCACCTACTTTTAAAGTACTTTCCTCAGCCACACCCATATAATACCTACTTAAGCAGATCTGAAACAAATCACAGCTCTCCAACCTGTACAACATTACCCCATGGAGACCGCTTACGATCATGAGAAAGTCTGCAAAAATAATGGAATCCTAAAATTCCCTCCACCGGGGGACACTATTTATAAGGTTTTAAGTTAAAACAAACTGTCAAACAAGTAACCCGGGGGACGCAAAGTTTCGAATGGTGTTAAACTTTGTGAATGTTGTCTTTATTCCTTATTTTTATTTTTATCTACTATGGAACGGGATGTGGTGTTTTTAGAGGCTTGTGTAAGATTCTTTTTTGTAAACCCTTGACTTTTGGCTTTTCTCAATGTTTTCAAATGTTGTGAAATGTTCAACTCTTGAATTTGGCTTTTGTGGATATTTCATATCGACATCCGACTGTAAGTATAGATACCTAAGTGGCAAAATAGGCAGTTGTTTCTAATGCCTATTACTACTAGATCCCGCTAATTAGACAACTGTCAACCGTGAAATTATCCGCAAATACAATATGACGGATTTTAACGGTAGGTACCTACTAAGACGAGCGCCAGACCTGTGGCGGAGCCCCTAAAGCTACGGTTTCCTAAAAGAGCGGTGACCGTCCACATAGCGTCCGCGATTTCCCGGTGAATGACGTCACTGAAACGTTATCTATGAAAGTAAGCTGGTGTGTTTCCCCAGAGAGCGTTTTTGACAACGTAAAGTCAAACGAAAAGATTTGCCCTCGCCGTACTTAGTCACGCGAAAAAGTGTCCATACTGAGAACAGTGAGCTCACACGATATAGCGTTTCCACGACAATCAAGTCACTGCCTCATTGTGTCAGAGGTGTCAAAACGAAACAGAAATGCGACTATCTTTTGACGCGGTATTTAGCGGTTTAAATCTTTTCCGCTGTCATCATTTTCATGACACCCGTCCCTGCGGCCGTTATGTGCGGTCTCCGCTTTTCTAGGAAAGAGTAGCTTTGGTTTCCTACGAAAGCGGTTCCGTCATATCATAACGACCGTCATAAAAATCTGTAATTTTACCAGTATTTGATTTTAAGGTGTCAAAAAATCTCTGTAGGTATCTGTATTGGCAGCCGTTTTTGTGAGACCGTTCAGCAGTTTCCTAGGAAACCAAGGCGACCCCTAACTGCATTCTACTTCTACAGTGTGAGGTGAAGTTAAGTAAGAAACCGATGGATGTTCTCGAATAAAATTTTATTTTATTAGGTAATAGAAAACAGTTTCAAATAAAAAATTAAATATGAAATTAAATTTCAGTCGACAACATTCATCGGTTTCTTATTAAACTTCAACTATATCCGACGATCCTGCATACTTAACTCTTTTGTTGACTGTACATCCTTTACCAATCATAACATCAGAAAGATTTCTTTCATGTTTTTTTCCTGAACGATGATGCATCAGATTGAGTCATCAGACCTTATAGACGTGACTGACTATGTTGATATGATAACATTTCCGTTGGACCACTGATAACGATATTGTTTTAATCTCATCTCATGTCATTTGCTTTGGTATGTAACTGCAAGTGAAATCCTTGAACTCAAACTCAAGAATGCAAGTTTACGTTCAAAGTAAGGTTGTACGTTATTGTCATAAACTTTAAGAAAACAGCCTGCGACTTATAACTTACTAGCTTCCGCCCGCGGCTTCACCCGCAAGGTATGTCGATAAAAACTATCTTATGTCCTTCCCCGGGATGCAATATAACTCTCTGCCAAATTTTATTGAAATCTGTTTAGTGGTTTAGGCGTGAAAAGGTAACATACAGACAGAAAGACAGAGTTAGGTACTTTCGAATTTATAATATTAGTATGGATGTCTTGCTGCAATTTCTTTTTAAACATTTAAAACATTCTTTCTAAGTAGGCATATTTATTTGCCTGGAATGAAAAACGTCTACGAAAACCCTTCTCTTCATGTTTAAATTCGCGTTTTATTTTTACTTTGACGCAATCCACAAATGCTTGATAAAGTATCAAGCATTTGTGAGAAATATATGTTTCTTTAGTTTGATAAAAACATGAAAGATGAATCAGACTTGTTTACTTAGATAGGTACTGACAGGTACCTAGCTACTGCAGTAATCATGTCAGACAGATACCAAATAACAAGTTAGGTAAGTTATCATAATCAGCCTATAATCTTCCCACTGCTGGGACACGGGCCTCCTCTCTGTGAGAGGGAGTGGGCTGTAATCAGTGAGAGGGCCGTTATCCACCACGCGGGCCCACTGCTGTTTGGTAGATGTCACATGCCTCCAAATTTTTGGTTCTAGGACATGCCGGCTTCCTCACGATGTTTTTCTTCACCTTTTTGAGAGCAATGGTGATGAAATCATTAACACAAAGTAAAGCGCCTGTCTGGGTTCGAACCTACGACCTACAACTCGTAAGTCGCGGCCGTTACCACTGGGCCACCAATGTTCAACTGCTCAAAGAACCGGTAACGAGCTTATGTAACTTCACAGCATTTACCAATCGTTCCTCAACCTCACTAATTAACATTAAACGCTTACAAAGCAAACGAGCATAAAAAGCAATTTAATCTCCTTCCCAATTACACTTAATTATTCACAAGAACAGGAATTTAAACACGTATGATGAGATCATGACACTTGATACTTTCTACTTATTGTACCGCATAATTGGGAAGTGGTTATTATACCGTTGTTAAGTGTAGGTAATACGACCTCAAACTGAGAAACAAGAAAGGATTTATGCCCGTTTTCACCTAGGCAAAAAGGAATTCTTAAAAAAAAAATCCTCTTTCTTAAATAAAAGCTTGCTGTTGGATTTTCAATTTTACGCGCTAAATCTAACAGCGCGCTTTCATCATCGGCCACAGCCCGATTTCACCCACTGCAGCACGTGTAGCATGAACACCATAGAAACGGATTTTGTCGACGGAAGATAAGACAAATGACGGATGGTAGACAGATTTTTAAAGAAATCTGTCAATTTGTCTATTCCATCTGTCATTTTGTCTATTCCATCTGTCATTTTGTCTATGTCATCTGTCATTTTGTCTATTCCATCTGTCATTTGTCTATTCCATCTGTCATTTAATCTATTCCATCTGTCATTTTGTCTATTCTTCCGCCAAAAACCCGTTTCTATGGTGGTCAAGCTACGTGTGCAGAGCATAGGCTTCTCATTTCATGTGCCAATCCCCACGCTCCTGTGCCAGCCTCATCCAGGTTCTATCTGTGATGGTAACATGTCCGCCCATCTCGCCGCCGGACGACCTACACTTCGTCTCCCAGTCCTTGGACGCCACCCGGTCACTGCCTTACTCCACCTGTCATCACTGCGCCTTGCCAGTTGTCCTGCCCAACTCCAGCGAGTTTTAGACCGTAACTTTAATTCTAAAGAATAAAAAACCTAGCCTGCTTGCAAAAGTATACACGCATTAATAATAGGTATAGATATGGTCAAAGTTTTCCTTGCAAAATGTCTCACAGCGAGTGTCAAAGGCATTTATTTCAAAATTTTCAAATAGGCACATAATAGGTACTATTGAACATCAACACTTGCTTCCCTTGAGCCTCAAGGCATGTCAAGGATAAAAGTATAATAGACTCACAGAAATCAAAACGGTCTTTAGGATATATGGATCAAAAGATAACGTTTAGGTAAGTTAATGACCAGACATGACATCACACTTTTATTCCCCGGGGTGAATTCGTAGGGAGTGAAGTGTGTTGTAGCACCCACGTATTGTCTGGCAGACAGGTGAGCCTGATGCCATCATAGCATAGAATAATCAGCATATAATGTTCACACTGCTGGAACACAGGCCTCCTCTTAGTTTACGAACCTACGACCTACAACTCGTAAGTCGCCACCGTTACCACTGGACCACCTCTGCTGATGCCATCAACTGGGCACAAATCCAGACTTTCTTTTTCAAAACATAACTAGGGGACTTTCGAGAACCCTTCTCGAAAGGGTTCCTTCTTCACCCTTCTAAGATATCTGGGAGATGAAAATTATCACGACAGCATACTAACGTGTGAAAAATTACGGTTTATTCGCCGTGTCTAGAAGACACGGTCGTCAGTGTTTATGGATCACTATGGAAGCTTGTTGACGGACACGTTTTTCCTACAGCACGGTTTATATGCCGCGTGTAGGCACGGTTGGTCAGTGTTGTATTTGTATGGATCACTATGGAAGCTTGTTGCCTCACACGTTTTTCCTACGACGCGGTTTATACGCCGCGTGTAGGCACGGTCGTCAGTGTTGTATGGATCACTATGGAAGCTTGTTGCTTCACACGTTTTTCCTACGACGCGGTTTATACGCCGCGTGTAGGCACGGTGGTCAGTGTTGTATGGATCACTATGGAAGCTTGTTGCCTCACACGTTTTTCCTACGACGCGGTTTATACGCCGCGTGTAGTCACGGTCGTCAGTGTTGTATGGATCACTATGGAAGCTCGTTGACGGACACGTTTTATCTTCGGCGCCGTTTATACGCCGTACCGTAAAGAAACCGTACCGTGTACAAAAGACCTTATTAGCATTTAGACGGTGTGCGTTTAGCAGGAAGCAATCAATCAACACCCTCAGATTTAGCAATGCTAATTGAAGGATCGCTTCTTATTTTATGCTGACAGGGGAAGTGAATGTAATGGGGAAGGTAAGGACATGGAAATATAGGTCATTAAAGAGATTCAAAGATGTTTGACGTAAAAAGAGACGTTTTAAGAGAAGAACTGCCGTGGAGAAGGTTTTAAGGACAAGACTTGACACGAGAAGGTCTAAAGATTCTCAACATAAAAATAAAAGAACCTCCCTTGTTTTGGACAGGATATGTTACAGTTATAATGGCAATCCTAACATTTGGTTCAAATAGGTTTTTTTTTTTTATAGATTCTTATAAATTTTGAGAATGTTAGAACGTTGAGCTTTGAGATTTGCAGACCACTTTCTATTTGGTTAAGTACCTGGTACTTGTTGACAGGCCTACACTGTCCTCCCACAGCTTGCCGGCTCTTTTCCATAGGAAAAGACTAAATGGAACCGTGCACCTAGCTACTGACGTTTCATAAGTGCCCATGCAATGTAGATTTATGTGAAATAAAATATTTTGTTTTTTCTTCTGTAACCTAATGATTATCTTGATGTTTATTGTAGACCTAATTATAATCTACCAAATACTTAATTTTCTAGTTATCCGTAATATCCGTAGGCATTTAACTATTCAAATACACCCCCCACCCCCCCCCCTAACTTCTTACCGACCCCGATATAACCGAGGTAAGTAAATATTTCATAAACCACGCGTATATTGAAAATGGCAGACGTGAAAAATGTATAATCGCCGCTATGTCTGGTAAAATTTAATATTCCCTCGTTCTAGACGGATCCCATATGCATCGGGATCCAATATCGCGAGTCGGTAGCTAATGCGGCTCAGCTGTAAACAGATTACAGGGTGGGACTCTAAAATACGCCAAGTATCCGATATCAAGCACAACTTGAGCCGACAAGTACTCGACACTTCGCTTTTGATCTTTATTTTGTGTTAAAAAGGTGAAGTAGGTAGGTGCCGACCGCGCGACTGTATCAAGTTCACGATGGACCTTTGTTGTTGTTTACTGTTGTTTACCTATCATGTTGAGGAAGTTGGTTTACTAAACACGTTGTAACCTTCCGTGTCGGTATGTCTTTAAGGTTTACTGAAATTAAACTCTTTATTTTATCTGAGTAGAAACGTCAAACTGGTGATAATTTGGAAACCACCAAATCTGTTCTTTATAAAGTCAATCTTTTATTAATTATGATCTCTACAAATAATAAAAACGTAGTGCCTTACCAGAAGTGTTAAATGTCTATTTAAACGCCGCACAAAGACAAAGAGCGAATTAATCTCCACCGTTCGGCAGTCATTAGGCGCTCGCCTTTCACTGGAGACAATAGAATTACCATAAGAGCACGAAAATAGCAGCGGTTCATCCAATTAGTTCACAGGTAGGCACTCAAAGTTGGCGACTCGTCGAACTACCTCCTAAATCTAATTAGGTAATTGAAATCATTGGGCGATGCGTTGTGAGCGCAGAGCGGCAACAGCGCACGCTGCATCACCAATTAGCTCGCTCAGAGATCGCTCGCTGGATGCGGCGTTTGCACGTAAGCCCCTATTTCCAAGTGACGGAACGCTCAACATGTGAGTTGAGTCGATCGTCTAATTTAGCCAAATGTTACTCTGAGCGTCGTGTTCTGTAACATCACGGTATGTGGTGTTAGCGAGGTATTCTATGAGCTTTTCATCTTATATCGATAGATGATGTTCTGAATAGCGGACATATTGTAATAAATTCTAAATATTAATTGACATTTCTATCATTTCACTGTTCTTGTTCGGAAGTGGGAACAGTAGGCTTGCTGCCTCAAACTTAGGAAAGTAAGTACTCAAGATTCCGTAGTTAGGTAATACTTATCTCCCCCCCGGTGGGTTCCCGCATTGTCGAGGCGGGGGGGCTCAGTAGCCGTGGCTTGGACACCCACGGTGAAGCGAAGAGGAACCCGAGGAGGGGCCGCTCGTCAGGGCTTTTGCCGACAAGCCGACGACGTAGCGGCCAACATGTAGGTTGCGGTGCCGCTTGGGCGACATCGCAACTGAGGCGGGCCGCGATGTCGTATCGGAGGCATCGCGGCTGAGGGTTGGAGGCCGCGGCGGGAGAGGAGTGCCGGTATTACGGTGCGCCGCTCTCCCTACCTTCCGCGGCCTTGACGGGGTCGCCACCGTTCGATGGCGGACGCGGTGGGGCCGCAGGGGAAGAGGAGTGTTGGTATGACGTTGGCCACTCTCCCTATCCTCTGCGGCCGAAAATTGGCAGGCGGCGGGGCCAATGACCTGACCCGTCGTAGGGGGACCAAGGGTGGCAGAGACGGGGTCATCTGGCGCCCATGTGCTGGTTTGGTGGTCACGGCGTGCTATGTGTTCTGGTGCGCCGGTGATGGGGAGTACTACTACGGACAGCCGCGGCGGGTTCACGGATGAGTGCTAACGCGTGCCCGTGTTTCCGCCATAAGCGGCAGAGGAGGACACCGTGGAGTTTTAGTGGGTTAGAGTCCCACATAACTGCACTATCTCCGCGTGGTAGTGCAGAATGCATGAGCATTTCTCCACGTAAAAAAAAAAAAAAAAAAAAGGTAATACTTATCTGAAAACCTAACTGGAAAATGTATACGTCATCGTTGCGACTCCTACAACCACCTAAAACATAAAGGGACCCACATCTTAGGCATCATACAAAACAATTTAAATAATCTATCGAATGATTGATTGACAAACATCTGTAGGATTAGGACCTGCTCCAGTGAGTCAGCGCAATATTTAAATCTACATAGTAGCTGCATATCTTATCCATAAGATTCGCAGCCGTCAAGAGTCCATTATCAGATGTAACCAAGAACCTGCGAATAAACCTATAGGTATAAGGAAAAACCTGCGAATATTCGTTCGTTTTCAGAGTTATTGGTTCATATTACATAGCTACCTACGGTTTTCAATGGTGCCGATTCCCTTGTTCACAAACTAAACTTATAAATTTAAGTTCAGTGCATCTTTTTCTTTCTGTTTCATTAATTAAGAAAAGGACAGATGATAAATTTTAGTTTAGTCCTGTCAAATGTATCACCGCCTGACACTACTTCATACAAGTTTAGCCGTGATTAAAAACTTGTCTAATAAAATTACGACAAGATACTTAGAACACCTAAGACTAATAACAGTTATTAGTCTTAGGTGTTCTATCTTAGCAGATTGTTAGGTAGACATTGTTGAAGCCACCAGTCCTCTTCAAGATATCGATTACTTTTAATTTCTTCGGCCTTCAAGCTGGCCTCTTCTTCACCAAGAGCTAGACAGAGTCGTACCTGTTTCCATAAAATCTACAAGTGTTGTTGTTGAAATAACTGAAAACCTGTAGGTACGCGTCATTACGAACAACAAGCCAGAAATCGCGAAAAACAAAATCACCATACATTCATTTAAGGTAACATAACTTGAAATGTAGGTACTTAGCTGATTTTTTGTTCAAGTTTTCAGGGTTAGTCCCTTAATAAAACTTAATAATGGTGAATACAATGACCCCTTATGAGGTTTTCAGTTATTCTAATTAGACCTACTGGATTAAAAATCCTGCAACTCGGGAAGAGTTGCAGGATTTTTAATCCAGTAGTAGGATTTTTCAGTGATTGAAGTCAGTCTACAATCTGTTTAATACCAAAGTACCTATTTGAGGGCATCCCCAATCCCAAGTTGCATATGTAATGAAGATCAGGAAGGTCCATGCACTAAATCATTTCAGCAATTCCCAGTTCAAATGAAACCGGTATATAATATCTGAATGTATTGTAGGAGTATTTCAACAGGCTCCAGTAAATTGAGGAAGACAATACTGAGACTTGCGTTGAACGGTTATATTTCAAGGAGACGGTAACGTTACTGCCGATACGACTAACTCACTAACGAACAGTTACTTAGTTAGTTACTACCTTGCCGACGGATGAACAAAACTGACGTAAACACATACCTACATTTTGTACAGTATGACTGGATAAACGAGGGATATAATAAATATTCATAAAAGTAACAGAATAAAAAGATGAATAAAAATAACCTGTTCTAATTCCAAAAAAAGCTCAATGAAACTAGGAATTAAGAAAGAAAGGAAAGAGAAAGCTGCGGTGCTATTCTGTAAAAATCTCAACGTGAAAACTTAGGTGAAGTGAGCGTGGAGTGTGCTGCCGGTCGATTCTGTAAAAATCTCACCGTGAAAACTTAGGTGAAGTGAGTTTGTTTTTGCTAGGAATTGACACTATTGACAGCTCACTCCACGCTCACTTCACCTAAGTTTTCACGGTGAGATTTTTACAGAATAGCACCGCTTTATAGGTATAGTGTCAATTCCTAGCAAAAACCAACTCTCTTCACCGAAGTTTTCACGGTGAGATTTTAACAGAATCGACCGGCTGGTAATGAAATTCACCAAAAGACTTGCGCAAGCGACTGCATCAAAGTTTAGGACAGACTTTTTTTACACTTTACGGGGACTTTCATTAGGTATTTGGTCAAATAAAAAGTTTTTTTACATCGGTTTCGACATTGTTTGAGAATCGAAAACTGAAAGAATACTTTCCTTCAATATACCTAATGTTAACCCCTTGTTTGACCAGTTAGTCTGAATATAGGTAATAATACTAATAATGTCCCTAATATATTCAACGTAAATGAGCAAATCAAACGTTTATTAGTATTACAAATTAGTTTATGTAATCAAATATGCACGTGGTAGATTGGATTCCAGTAATTATTTGTAATGTAGTATTTGGCTTGTAGGTATCTACGTATATTTCTGATGGGAAATGGGAACTACTTAGCTGGAATGAAATGATCGTCAGAAGCAAAAACTAGTAGGCAGAAAATAAAATGCACACAACAGAATAAGAACTAAACGAAAACAGTGATCGTCCAATTCCGTAATGTAACGAACCAAAATAACAAATCACAGTGATCATTCGGTTTCGGAGCTAATTGTTCTGATTCAGGTGAATAATGTTCGGCTTGCTCCGAGCACGTTAATGGTATTAAACTGTGATGGTAGCGTCTACAATTAAACAGGTGATATCTCGCTAGCGTTGCTGAAGTACTAGGTGTCACAGAGGTATCGTGACGTAGGTGTTTAGCAACATTGCGAATGAATTAAACGATTAATTCATGTATGGGTAGGTGTGTAATTACATAGCTGTAAGCCAGCGAGGTGTTAATTTGTGCAGTTGGGATCAGGCGTGGCAGCCGACGGATCGTTACCGGAAAGCAATGGAGCGTTTCAACGTATTGCTCGTGTTTTTGGCCTGTGTGAGGTGAACTGCAAATCGCAAACAAATTGGGGAATTGGAGCAGATGTTTCTCTATGTGTATAAATTTGCGTAGTTACAGCTAACAACGGGATTTTTATACTACGCGCTTCACGCTCGTTGACGTGTTGCACTTTTATAAAAATACATAAAATAAAACGGGTAGCTGACAACACCTACGGTGTTCTGCAGATTTTTTTGTGACTCCCAAACGAACTGGGTACTGAGCTAAAACCTAGGCCACCTAGGTACTCGGTAGGCAACTGACTGATGATAACTGAATCACACAATATTTTGTGATATTACAAACAGGTACAGGCCTCTTCTCTTCGAGAGGGAGTGGGCTTTAATCCTCCACGCGGGCCCAGTGCGTGATGGTGGATGTCACATGTCTTCGAATTTTTGGTTCTAGGGCATGCCGGTTTCCTCACGATGTTTTCCTTCACCGTTTTGTGAGCAGTGATGGTGATTAAGGGGACTACATGACCTAAAGCGCGGTCACTGTCGGACTGCATAGAAAAGAAAGAGAAGCGCGATGACACTACGCTGGTAATTTATTGCAAAATATGAAGCAATTACCTATCTATTTACAAAAAATCTATTGTTTGGACCAAAAAATTAAAACACTAGTGCTTCTAATATGTTGCTTGTAGAATAATGTGACAAAAAATCAGAATGATTAATGTATAAGTATGGTTTTTATTGTAAAAAAGAAAGTTTTTAGAGGTATCTTCATGATTTTTTGCTATTGTATCAAATTAGTTGTATTAAGTTGTCAACTAGCATAATATCCTGAAGAATATCATATATTTTTCTGATTTTTATGTTTACTGTAGTCGATCATGTATTTTTAGACATTATAAAACTTGCGTTTTTTTGCGTTTCACAAAGTAAAGCGCCTGTCTAGATTCGAAGCTACGACCTACAACTCGTAAGTCGCGGCCGTTACCACTGGGTCACTGCTCTCCACTGAGTCATCATCACCACTGCTCATAGAGCAACACAGGCCACCGGCGAACGCCGGTGGCCTGTGTTGCTCTATGCCACTGCTCTAATCTGGGCCACCACTGCTCTATTTATTCTGCTCCATATTTTGTGACAACTAATAGCAAAGAAAACAACCAAGCTATTCCCGAAAAAAACTAGTACCTATCTAGGTACCATCCTAGAATTTTCAGAATACAGGGGATTGAAACTTTGAAATGAACTTTGATGTGAACAAAAGGAATAGTTTGCTATTATAGATACCAACACCATAGTTCCTACATAAGGAGGTACCAAAAAATTGTTTGTCAGTTGCAATAACGTTTCTACCTAGGTACTCATTTCGTGCATTCATTAAAGATAGTGTGCTAAATTACTTAATTATAATACATACCTACCTACTCTTATACCTAATCCTAACTAAGGATAGGTATCCATACTAATATTATAAATGCGAAAGTGTGTCTGTCTGTCTGTTACCTCTTCACGCTAAAACCGATGAACTGATTTAGATGAAAATTGGTATAGAGATATTTTGAGTCCAGGGAAAGGACATAGGATAGTTTTTATCCCGATATTACCACGGGATCGACACTTATGCGGGTGAAACCGCGGGGTGCAGCTGTATTTTTTTTTTTTTTTTATTATGCGAAAGGAAGTTTGTTCGTTTGTATGCGCTTTCAGACTAAAATGGCTGAACAGATTTCGATGAAATTTGGCACATGGGTAGACTATGACCTGTATTAGGACATAGGATATTTTTATCCCGGTAAACGCAGTCGAAGCCGCGGACAAAACCCAGTATAATGTATAGGTATATAGGGTAAGTCCGGGGGAGATGGCCGTACGGGAGAGATGACCAGTAGAAAGTAATGCGAGTTACAAACAACAAATGGCGTAAGTAGTAATTTAGTTCGCTTCGTTGTGTGATCGGCAACAAGTTGCTGCATGCTTTTTTGCAAAAAAACATTGAAAAAGTAAGTAAATTCCATATTGTTTTTATTACAGGTGCATGATCTAAAATAAGGGGTTAACATATTATGAGGTCACAAAAAAGTTTCTTCAATTTCGCTTGTTTTTGACGTTTTATTGTGAAGTTAATAACTTTTTTAGTATTCTAACCTAAAAACGATCGTTGGAGACTGCATCATACTTTTTGAAATTGATATGGCCATCTCTCCCGTGCATTTGGGATAGATGACCTTAATCCCATAATACCGTCAAATCTCAAACAGCAGTTGCAAAGAAATACCAGTAGATTATCACGATTCCTCTGGAAGCGAAGTAGACGAAAATAAAGTGGACAACTGCCGAGGCTGCGGCGAGAACAATTAATAAGACACAACTAGTCGAAGATTAGTTGCAATGTAATATTTGCAATCTGTGGGTGCACGAAAACTGCACAGAGTTTGAAGACATGTGCTCAAACTGCGGAAATAAAGAAAAAGACTTCTCTTTTTCTTTCCCTAACCGTCGTTAGAGACAGGACGGGTAAAGGAAAGGGCAAAAAAAGTATTGGCCATCTCCCCCCGAGCCCTGTGGCCATCAGTCCCGGACACTCTGGGTGAGATGGCCAATCGTATTTTTTTTTTAACTTAAAGTTTTTCTATGTTATGTTGATACAAAGACTGTATTCCATTAAGATTTTATAAGAAATATACATATTGCTTTGTTTGTGATTAAAATTGTTGTTTTATTGTACTTGGTTTCCTGGCTATAGGACCTTAATGTTAGTAGGGCCATCTCCCCCGGACTTACCCTATACCAACTTCACTTTCAGATTTCCCACTCCATACATTCACAGCGTGATTATCTATCACGCTTCAAGGGATAAACGGCATATTTTCCAGTGTCTTATCATAATATCATGTCAGTAACAAACACCGTTATCAGTATATCACGCGCGTTATGCGTTGGTACCTTGTCATTAATTTAACGTTAACCGTTATAGCCTTTATCTTACGCCGACACGTACCTAACGGATCCGAAGTGCCTACCTAGATAGGTATTCGTTAGGTACATATGTAGGTATCTAGGTACTACTTATAGTTCATCAAAATCAAAAGTCATTTATTCAAACTAGGCTGAGAAATCAGCACTTTTCGAACGTCAAAACTACAAAAGACAGTCCCCTAAAACGCCCGCCCTTCACCACTTCCTAGTGCTTTCACTGGGGAGAAGCATAAATTATTGTTTTTTTTTTTCTAGAGTAGCGCTGATGCTTTTTAACAGTCTTTAAAAAAAGGAGAAGAATAACACCCTAAATAGCTATACCTAATTTTGGAAATTGGTGGCATAGAATGTGAAAATACATAACCAAAGAAACTAATTTCCGAAGTTAAAGAATTTTTTTCACTAAATACCTACTTATGTAGTTTTTTTTTTTTTGCAATAGGTAGGTACTTTTTTTTTTCCTAGATTCGATTCCAGGCTTTGGTGTAGGTAACTAGTGATCTATATAGGGTTAACCAGACAGACTGGCTGACCTCTAAAACTTAGTGGTAGCAGTTAGCGATTCTGTTCTGTACAATTTCGGTGAATTTAACACTGATTTTTTAGGGTTTCGTAGTTCTGACAAGGAACCCTTATAGTTTCGTCATGTCCGTCTGTTTTTTTTAGGGTAGCTCCCCTACGTAAGTGAAGTGGGGATGAATATTTTTTTCGTCGTCTACCCCATCGTGTGGGGTATCGTTGAATAGGTCTTCTAAAATGACTTGGGGGCTGCTAAAATTATTTTTCAATTTAATGCTCCATTTACGAAATATTGAACTTTAAAATGCAAATTTGCGTTCCAGTAGGGCGTCCCCCCCTCCTCTAAAAGCAAAACTGCTGGCTTGATAATTCTGGAAAAATTCACAATGATAGTGCATTTCATGAACTTTAATAGTAGATTATGCACCGAGGGGCTAAAGTTATGTCTTATGTCACGGGCGTCATATTGAATCTCGAGCGCAATGAAGGATTCGGGATTTAACTCACGAGCGAAGCGAGGGAGTTAATACAAGAATCCTGAATGCAGCGAGGGATTCAAGCTAGCCCAAGGCAAAGACACCTTTAGCCCAGAGGAGGATACTCTACTTTTTACACCTACTGTGAGAAAATAATAGCCATAGTACGAAAAACAAAGTATTTATTAAATAAACAAACAGAAGAATAACATATTTGTTGATAAATTTAAAGTTTAAATGCCAAAAGTTCGCGCCTTTATTGCGTCTACCAATAAGTAGCCACGCAATTCGATTTTCAAAAAAAAAAGTCTCTTCTACGGTTTTGTCGTGTGTGTCCATTGATATCACTCTCATGGAAGTGGCGTTTGTGTTAACTAAGCTTTATACAGGGCTGGTAGAATGGTTTTGGATGATTGGCTGTATGCATTTTGAATTTAGAACGTCATTGGAGACTCTCGTGAAAATAGAATATTTTTGATAAAATGTGATAAATCGACTGTAGTATAGATAGGTTTTATTAGTTATTCACAAAATCCACAGCAATCTTTCCACAGTTTACATAAAATAAATTAACTAATGTTACAGCCAATTACTATTACGGTATTACGGCGCGGTACGGTATTTGTTATTATTAATGCCAGTTTTAATGTTATTCCATTCCTTTTAAAAAATGGTTCGTAGTTATCTAATTATTCTTACAATATTATGTCTTCGAAAACATGGCAACGATATGAAGAAGCAGTCGTTATGATTTTGTAGGAAATCGAGAATATCATCCACGCGTAGTAAGGGTATCGAGAATAGCTTTCCTCTTTCTGGCACCAAAGGGTGTTTGTTAGTACTATACTGCCAATTTAGCTGAGCATGTGAGATTCCAAATTCAAATCACATTATTGACCAGCGGGTCATAATGAAATCCAGTACAACATTATTGACCGGCTGAGCCTCCGGCCACTAATGACTCACTTTAGGTTAAGGTTGCTTGACATATAATTTAACATTTTCGAGCAGGTGGTGTGAAAAGGAATTTTATAGCGGTTAAGATAACTTTATTAGTTTAGCAGTAATAGTCGTGGAACTTGGGTGTTGGATAATTTTGTACCAAATACAAAAAGTGACTAAGATGAAGTAGTTGCTTGTTTATAACGGATAAAGACTTGCATTGAAAAACGTACGTAGGTCCGTGTGATAACGGGCTACTACGGAACCCTACACTGTGCGTGGCCCGACACACACTTGGCCGGTTTTTTTCTAATAGAAACGTAAATTAAGGGCCTAATGTGTGCCTGTAGTGGTCTAATGTTTGGTTGTTTTGTATGTGTAGGTACAGACGCCAACACAGCAAGCTAGGTACCCGAAACTGTAAAATTTTCCCAATCAAACTTGAACCTAATGCTTTAGCGATAAAGTTAAAATCTATTTTTAAAATTTGACAGATTATAGTAGCTTGATGTGCTGGCGTCTGTACTTACTACTACTAGCTTATTTACTAACCTTTGCCGGCGGCTTTACCTGAGTGGAGGTCGAAAATTATCCCCCGGGAAAGTACCTAGGTACCTACTACCGGGATAAAAAAAATATGTGTCCTAACCTAACTTAAATTATGTCATGGTCTACCTGAATGCCACATATCATCACAATCCGTTCAGCCGTTAACGAGTGAAAAGTTAACAGACAGACAAGCTGGACGTAGGTATGGACGTATGGTTTAGATAATAATAACAAGCGAGAAGTGTTTTCACATAGACCTTAGGCGTTTCTGATTCAAAGTGCGTGCTATCAATCGAGTAGGTACAGATGGTTGATAAGGCGTTAACACTTGGCTTTTTGTTTGGAAATGGATTTTTAAGATTATGTAGGTAGGTTTAGCTAAAATATCGGCTGATGGATTCATTGAATGAAGCGACGACATCGGCGTACCTACAATAGAAATTGTATCAACATATATGTAGGTACCTAAAGAATGTTTGCTGAATCTTTATTACCCGATTACGGCGAAGCAAAAAGAAGGGTTATGATTTTGACCGATAGGTATGTACGTTCATGTGTTCCCTCATAACTTCTAAACTACTTATCATAATTTGACAAATTAGGTATCGTTGGAAGCGTCTTGGTCGTCCATTGGTTACGGGATATCCGTGGTCGTGTGCCGCCTACCCTAACAAAACAATATCTAGATCTACATTCTAACAGTACCTAGTAGGTACCTAAGCGATCATAAGCTTTAGGGCAAAGTGGCATATGACCACGGCTATCCTCTGAACATCATTATGAATATGTATTTATATATATATTTTATAATTTCCACTCATCATTATCATTTCAGCCGAAAGACGTCCACTGCTGGACATAGGCCTCCCCCAAGCACTTCCACTTCGACCGGTTTTGTGCTTCTCGCATCCATCGGGTTCCTGCGGCCTTTACAAGGTCGTCCAATTTCTACTATCAAAACCAAAATTCATGAAAAACCGGTTTCCCGCATAAACCGGTAAAAACCGGTAAAGTGCAAACTTTAACCTAAATCGATTTCGGTTTGGGGTCAATGACCGTAACCGGTTAAGAATTTCAACCGGTTTCCGAGCCATGCTCAGGGTTCTTAAAAATATCCGGCTCAACAAGACCGACAGATGTCTGGACAGGCGTAATCGCTGAACGCGAAGTGTGCAAGGAGGGTGTATCAGGCCTATCCAGGTTTATCCCGGGTAGATCTCTGCCAGTCCAGGCACCGCTGACGTCCTGCACCGATAGGGTCCGGGTATCGTCGTGAATTCAGCTGGCGAATATGTCCTGAAGTCTTGACGGGGTAGATACAGAAATAATAATCTGTGTGAATTCCATTTTTAACAAAATAATACACAAGCATCATCATCTTTTAATACTTACTGAACAAATTAATAAAAACACAAAAGGAATAAGTATAGTGTTATTAATTTATTTAAATATTGATTATTTTTAACAACATTGCCCATTTCGGGTCAAAATACTATTAATAAATGCCCATATATATTATGTATATATACCTAATATACGCCTATAAAATTTATCACATCACAAAAAAATTCTCACTTAGCATACCTTCGAGAGCAGTGGTGACCCAGTGTTGACCCAGTGCTATAACGGCAGCGACTTACGAGTTGTAGGTCATAGGTTGGAACCCAGACAGGCGCTTTACTTTATGTAATATAATATGTTATAATAATAATATGTTATAATAATAATATGTTATAATAATAATATGTTATAATAATAATATATTATAGTAATAATATGTTGTCTGTATTTTAATTTTAAACCAAAATGGGGATTTGTGAACTTTTTGTCCACAAATCCCCATTAAATACTCTATGAGAGGGGATTTCAATGAGGATTTCTGGAATAACACATTATTCTATTCATTATTTTTCAACCAATTACTTTATGATGACTAGTGTTTTTGACAATATTTACACAAATGCAATAACAGTTTGATCTTAAAGCTAAAGAATGTTCAACAATTATTATTCAAATTATTCCTTGTCGCCGGACGCCATTGCTGTTTCTTTTTGTGAATCCATTAGGAATGTTTGGATTTCAAAGTAGATCTTCTGAAGCATGAATAGCCTTGGCTTTGTGTACTAAAACAAACAAAAATAACCATTTAAATATTAAGGTTCGAAAGAAGAAACATGTACGATAGGTTTAAAAAAATATATATAAAATATTTTTTTTTAAATGAATAAGAAAAAAAAAGAAATCATTTATTTTTTCAACAAGCTATTCCTATTACCTTTTTATATCCTATTATCTATTTTCAACAAGATATTGAATTACATTAATTTTTGTGTATAGGAGCTCTCGTACCGTCGGAGACTATGGCGAAGTTGGAAGTGTGTGTGTAGTATGAGCTGACTCAGAGACACTACTCGTCTTCATGCACACAGTCACACTTGGTAAACGCAAGTAGAAATTGTGTTGCATCGTGAGATAAAAATACTGGAAAACCAACTTTTAGGTAGGTATATACTTTATACCCACTTGCCATCACAGCACAAATATGTGCATAATAATCAGTCATATCAACTGTACGTCACCACATAATATGTCATTTGCAGTCAGCCTAGTAGCTGCTTAAACATCTAGAATTAATTTAATTATAGTCCATTATAGTCAATTTACCTTAAAGAGTGGAACGAGATTAACAGTATCTGGATTATCTTCCTTTTTCAACACCGTGAGATAGTATAAAACACGATTCTGAAAACAAATGTGACTTAACATTGAATATATTATATACAATACAAGAAAACACTGAACAGTGACATCACAAATTGGGACACTACTTTTCTAACAACTAAAATAACACAACATATCATAACGTCTGTATTCCCAACAGGGTTAGGCACAGGTCCACCTGTAAATATTCACATAAATGTTTATGGTTGTACTGCTCAAAAACATTTGCCAGAGGTGTGAGTGGTGTGTGTTCCAATACAGTTTGTCATCCAATTCCATGTATAGTCATTTTATCATGTATATCAGGTGGCCCACAACACAAAGCCTGGAATCTCACTCAGCTCTGTTACAAAATAACTATTTTTCTGTTACTTACCATTTTAATAACTTCATTTATAATAACATCATCAATATTGGACCAGTCCACAAAGGTATCTTCTCTGCCCCACACATACTTTATTGTACTTTGAATACACACTGTTGGAATGATCAGAAGAGTTTCTGGAAATATGAATATTATGAGACAGTAAGGTGGGGTCATGCCACGCACGGGCATGCAAAAGATAGGAGTGAAGGGAGGCCTTTGCTCAGGAGTGGGACAGCAAGCTAATAAAATAAAACCACTAAGACTACCCACTGACCAAAAAGACCTTAAATATATTGTGAGCTTTCAGTTTATCACGAAATTGCTAATCTTTAGCATAGGGATTAAGTATCAGATTTTTAAGCTATGTGGAAGATATGATAAAATAATGATATACAAACCCGACTGAACACTGTGTGTGAACCAAAAGTACACTAAGAATGATAACGAAATAATTATAACTAATATTGCTGTTAGACTAATACGAACATAGATGAATGCTATCAAATTAAATATGATAGCAAGGAAAACAGATGCTTTAGCTCTTATTCGTGAACTACCGCTGTTCACATTTTTGAATGTAATTGTAAATTGTCTTGATTTCGGCGAAGTTTGCCTTTTATAAACGTTTAGCGTCAATTTTATTCCATTCACATTTTCATATTCTAAAGACGTGTAAGGATTTGGACCAGCCATATTTCAGTTAATGAACTGAGGCAGATATTTTTTTTCTATTATTTGTAAACAAAAACTCAATCACTGGCTGTGTTTATGTATTTTCCTGAAGCAAACCACAGACTACAATGAAAATCAGGAAAAATGCCAAACACATTTTTTTAATTCACAAGAATATTGATTGTCTTGATTGTCTGCCTGCCTGGTGCCTGTGTTTCTGTCTTTCTTTCTCTTATTTGACAATGACAATTCAGCAAGAGACACAGCATAAATTAGGCTTAAAACGGTAATATTTCGCCATTACAGGTCTGCAACACACTTTACACAAAAACAAGTGTCAGACCAGACGTCGACGTCAGTACTGACAGAAGTGACAGACTGTGTGGCAGTGGCAAGCTCTACTATTTAATAGTAGTCTATGGTGGCAAGTGCCAATGCCAAAGTGTAATTGTTTTTGGCTGTCAGGTTGACAGACGTAGAATTTTATTTTATTGATGCGTTCAGATAGGCGTGTATAGTTCTAATAATATTACAGATGTGGCGTTTATGAACACAGAAATGTCTCAAAAACTGCTACCTAAAATCTATAACGATTAAAAGGTTACATGCTCTGCACCCTAATTCCGTAACACACTATTACTCTCAATTTGAATATTTTTGAAGCATATTGCTAATCCATTGCTCCATATGTTCGAAAAATGTGTCTGCTCAACAACGTAAATAACGCAATGAATGTTGTTGAACTGTCAAAATGAAACCCATTGCTACTGATATTGTGTTACGCAATTACCCCGCTGTAATGTCTCTGTCATGTCTGACTACCTGACTAAAACTGTATAACAACTAAATTAACATCAAGTGTTTACGACTGGAATATCACTGTAACAACAATTCAATGATTAGGTATTGATAGATTGATGGGAAAACACCATGATTGTTAAATCTGGAGCAGTTTTGAACCTACCAACCCCAAAGTTTAGGAAGTCCTCAACATGGTACCGTGAGTCGTGACCACTGACAGAGTCACGTCGTCACGACGGAACTTCCAGGCGAAGATTTGGCAGACAGTTAATAGCTTTTTCCTACTTCTTGTAGTCTATAATTTATGTAACGATCCTACGGTTCAAAACATTACTACCGGTCTGTGATATTTTTTAAAATACAGAATACAGCTGGGTTTGATACCTTTTAGTCGCGGCCTAATTTTAGATTCGTGGACGTAGTGAGAATTTTAATTACAACCACATTTTAAACTCGTCACGTAGCCGAACTAATCCTACCAACTAATTTATAAATGCAAAAGTAACTTTGTCTGTTTGTTACCTATTCACGCTTACCAACCACCGAACCGAACATCCTGAAATTTTGCTTATACGTTGTCAGGTACTGACCTCTTTTCATAACATACAAGTACGCAGTCTATCAAAAAGTACTCTGTGCGCTTAAACTTTAAACTGGTCAGTGTTGTCAGGTGTACAAAAACGGACATAGGGTACCTTACATCCCGAAAAAAAGTAGGTACCTACTGTTCCCGACGAAAACAACACACGTGTCTTTCGAATCAAGAATAGGACTAGGGCCTGTGCACACCACGTTTTTTAAACGCGCCGTTGACGCGCGTTTTAGAAAAGTGCGTCGACGGCGCGTTTTTATCCTATAGAAGGTCTACAGACTGCGTCTGACTCGCGTGCGTAACGCGTCTGTAATACTCTGTATCACTACAAATGCGCGTCAACGGCGCGTTTAAAAAACGTGGTGTGTACAGGCCCTTAATTCTACACCCGTTGGTAGGTATAATGTGACAAGTTTATTTACGAGTGTTTGTATTCTCTACATTTTTAATATGTACAGACGCCAGCACATCAAGTTACTACAATCTGTCAGATTTCTTTAATAGACTTTCGACTTTATTGCTAAAACATAAGGTTCAAGGTTGATTGGGAAAATCTGACAGTTTCGGGTAGGTTGACCTGCTGGCGTCCGTACTTACTTTTTAAAGTAGGTCCTAATTCAAAAGAAAAATTAAACGTGTTCAGTGGCGAAGAGAATTTTGTGTTTTCTTGTTTTCGCTACAGTATAAATATATCAAGATGATTTATTCGTTGTACATACATACACACTACACTTTCAAGGTCAAGCTATATATTTCCAGTTTTAGCTGACCTCGAGTTTTATAATGGTTTTTCGTACATACAATCAGAAGTCAGCTTATACCTACTGGTTATGTAGGTATAGCTTGATGTGTGACCGTGCGTACATCATAGTTACTTTACTCTTTGGCGTACATAATGCATACACATACCTACATAATGCGTTGCTTGCACATCGGTTGTAGCCAGACTGTCCATGGACCACCTCATAATATCATCAACATAAATTAAAACCCTAGACAGTAGGTACCTATTAATACAATCAGTACCTATTCATTAATAAATACCGATACGATTCCATTAGAAGGCCTTGAGAATATATTAAATAATCATAACTTCGTGTTCCATCGTCCACCAAAATTAAAGGAAAAATTAAAGGAAACAATAAAAATGACAATGTTCGGTCTGTAGGTAACCATAACAACAGCAAGTACAAATAAACGTCATAGATCGTTTGAGCTGTCTTCAGTTACTTAAAATAATAATTTCAGCTGAGTAGTTTAACAAGACATAAAATAGATAAGAGCTAATCGTACCAATGGCTCACCTAGACGGTAACGCATGGGTGTTTGACTCCCTTGTAGGATTTCTACACGGTCCTGTGTGGAATGTACCACTGCAGACTTTTATAGAAGAAAAATCTTTGCGTAAGTATGCTGTAGTTTGGGATCATCATTAGCCTAGTAATTTAATAGTTTTGCAAAACATAATAATTTAGGTACAAACATTAGTTCATTACAGTTAAGAGTTACAGTGTGCCCAGTATATTCATACAAGTGGCAAAGCCGAGAACTAGCTTTATGTGAAGCGCTGAAAATGATTGTGCTAGTCTAATTTGAATATTTCGTTACAGCCTTTGAGCCGACAGATAATGGAGAAGTGCTCGATAGACCTGAGTACAAACAAATTCATGATGACTACCGTAACTTAGTAAGTCTTGTATCTTATGAAATTGACTGCCTACTTATTAAGGGAATATAGCATGCAATGCAACAGCTCAGTTTTCCTAAATAAGTACTAACGAACGATTGATAACTTTTTTACATCTCACCTTCATTGCTTGAAGTGGACCATTATCCAGCTTGTCCATCAGTGGACTGTTGCAGTTGCCAGCAGGGCGATCAGACTGGCCTGGTGTGGGCAGCAATTTCTGCCACAAGATTTTCCTAAAAAGCTAGGTTGGGTATTTGATCCAGGGGTTTATAATATAACTAGCTTCTGCCCGTGACTTCTTCCGCGTAAAATTTCTTGTTCCCCAACCTACCGACATTTCGTTTTCACTTAGCGTTTTTCCTATTTTTGCTTGGCTCCGATGATTCCCAGCGTGATGTTAAAATAACCTGTAACCCTTAAATTGGCAGAGTGAAGCTGGCTGGACGTTGATAAAAACTAAATTTGTAAACGAGTATACCTACTAAAAATTGACTCATGGTGGCAAAAACAAAATTCTGATGAATGATTGTTCTGCCAATTAAAGGGTTAAAGCTTTCCTCAAGAATTGGGTTATCAAAAGATTTTTTTTTTTTTCAAATCCGACTGGTAGTTCCAGAGATTAGCGTGTTCAAATATACAAACACACAAAAAAAACTTTTCAGCTTTATTATTAAAAACAGATGTAGGTAAGCTAATGCATTTTTCATGATTCCAGGTAGACGTGATGTTAGGCTCCTTTATGGACGACATCGGGATCTCGGCCGATCAGTTTGAAGCTGCATGCAAGCTGTCGGCGCGTGATCTTGCCGGATTGCCGGCTCACTTCCATCGGCGCCTCTTCGAACAGATATGGGCCGCCAACGACTACGAAATGTTCGTTAAGATGATGACGCACAAGAATGTAGAGCTGCAATTACAGGTACCTATATTTGTCGCATGGCTTTTTGTCTTTGAGTGAGTGCAAGGGACAAGAGCATAGTGGACACAAGAAGAAATCACTCTACTGTTTCATTTTCAGGCTTTAGAATTGATTGAAAGGCGGTACGGAACAATTGCCCACTTGTTTTCTGCAGAATCAGAAGATTTGGATACATCACGAAGCGATGAAAGCGAGGACTGGCCCGATAATGACGATGTCATGACTGAAATAAAAAAGTAAGTTGACGCTGGTACCAAATCTCGGAGGGTTGTATTTATAGACAACAATCAGACAATTCATGAGTTTAATTTTCTTTATTTCAGATTACAACTAGAAGACTTGGGAGGCAAAGATGAGGTCGTCAACGTTCCACCTGAAGAAGTGGTGGCCGAAAAGCAAACTTTGTTAACTAAACTTCACAGCTTCGAAAAGAAGGAAGAAAATCACATTTTTGAAAAGAAAAAAGAAAATCACATCTTTGAAAAGAAAGAAAATTATGACAATAAAGATCGTATAGTGACCGAGGCAAAGAAAATTCAAGTTATGGAACCACCAAAACCACCTCCCAAGAAAGTAGAGGTCTGGCCTACCCATACCACTTCATACGTGTTCCTTACCAACCCAATACTTGTATCATACTTAGTACTTATCTTTGTCACAGGTGAGTGAGGAAGAGATGCTTGCCCGTCAGGAGTATTTGAAGCAGCAGCGGGACAAGTTGTTGGCGTTGAAGAAGCAAGTTCGCGAGCGGCGACTCGGTGCGGTAGACGGTGCAGAATCTGGAGGTACTACCGGTTTATATCGATTGTGAAATAGGTCCAACCTTGACAGTAATTCGTCGTTTTCAAATCAGCAAAGACGCTTTTTAGTGGGATGGATGTTGTCATGTTGCCTATGTTCTATCAGTCTATCAACAGAAATGAAATCTATTGCTATTCTATTGCTTGCATATTTTAATTTCTTATGTTTGTGTCTGTAGGGGGGGAAGGATCTCAGGGCAGCGTGGCCAGGCCTCGGTCGGCCAGAGCTGCACAAGCAGCCTTGGCGGGCGTCACTTCAACCCCACCCCCGGACGCCATGCAGCTGCGCCGCGCGCTCGCCTCCAAGCTTAAGACTGAAGTTGTCGATATAGCTAATTGATACCCCAGGGTCTACCATACTTAATTGATACGCCAAGCAATGGTTTACTTTTAACTCATTAACTCAAATTAAAAAATATTTATTGAATCTATAAACAAGATTTTATTTATTTTTTGTCTAATTGTGGAATGTATGAAAGAAACAACATGAATTCGTAATTATTACCTTATATTTATATTGCTTACTTAACTTATTTATTTTACACAACTTGCCGATAGGTAAATCTATTTTAAATCTGTGTATAAATTAATTTATGATGGTCATCCACCTAGACAGATAAAAAATAGTCATTATTACAGTCTACGTTCACCTAGAACTTCGTATTTTAATTAATGGGGAAGAGTTATTTCAAGGAATATAAGAATCGTATAAATCTAATTGACAGCTCGATGCTTTTAGCCTATTATACACGTGGATGTTGGCAGTTTTGAAAATAAAATTATTACATAAAACGTTATATATTTACAATATATTCTGACAAATTCATTCCACGCATGTAATAATTGAATTCGCCTCGCGTTCACTGTGCATTCTGAATAAAAAATGGTTGCCTGTAAAGTCGGTTTTACGGGCGAAGATTTTACGTGACAACGACCGATCATCCGATCATAGTTGAGTGGGAGAGAGACGCAAGGCATTCGGCGGGCCTCTCTCTCGTTCGGTGACTCATCGTAACGTTACCGAGCGTTACACTTTTTCATAAGTGACTCCCAGTCGCAACCTAATTTAAGACGTTGTCACGTCAAAAGCTGGAGTCTTGTTGCACTGTTAAAGAAGTGTGACCATCATACTTATTAAAGTTACAATAGTTGGCGGTAGCGGACTTTTTAAGATGTAAAATCTTATGACAGAGATCAATAATTTATTTTTCAGATACATATTAAAATTGATATGTATTTTAGAGACGTTACACAAGGTAATTAAAGTGTGATTTGAAAACCTAGGAAACCAGAGTCGAGAAAATAATTTCGAGAATATATTAAGAAAGTATAGAATTATTTGTGCTCAGTTCAATGACTTTTGTTAATGTTCAGCATATCGCAAGCACTGCACGTACTGCAAAGTGCAGACAGCAGTGTCTAAACTAGTCGCAAACTATTGTGCAGCTAGCGGGCCAGTGAAGGCACCCGATGCTCCGAGTACGGCCTCCACGGCCTTATCATCACAGTGGCAAGCGCACCTATCTTTGCAACTATTAATCAAATAATCATGCCGCCAGGAGTTTATAATCAAGAGACAATACAGCTAGATATAAATTATATTATGAACAATGTCTATGACAACTCTTACAGACATTTTTATATTTAAAATACACTCCACGAGCATTCAATTTAACTAAAAAAATATTAATGTATTATATCAAGCTATGCTTTTAAAATAATATTCAATATGTTTTGATAATATGGCTCCATCGCATCTTGTGTCACACTAGATCAGAAATATTTACATCTCTGAAATATATCTTATGTTAAACTCGCTACTACAAAAAAACTAGGTCTTACGAAAATATCTATAAGTTAGAATATTTTAGATACAGCATTCTGTAAATGCAAAATGATACACTAACGCGTAAGGAAATTAAAAACCATTGACCAGATTATAGAAATTTGAGCAGTGCTACATAATGAATGAGGTTTGTTACTAACATGAAAGCCAGTTATAGACGACAACTGAGATCAGTACTGATTATTGTTTATTGTGTAAAATAATGTTTGGACCACTCCGTCGAACTCGTTTCTGGCGACATGTGATTATGCAAAATATTTACTTTATTATAGATAGATGTTTATAATCACCAGATTAAGTGTATTTTACAAAATCTAATATTATTTACAAAATACGAATGATAAAACTAGAGGTTTATAGTAATAAAATAAAATGGATCTTAATCAGATAATTTTATCACATACACATTACTTCCGCAGTGTAAAAAAGCTACAAACGATCGTATATAAGCAAAGATAGGAAACATTTGTTGAAAGTAAAGAAAGATTTAATACTGATTTTATAATTCATTTTCAACGTAGGCAACGTAAAGATAAGAGATAGCAAGTGGGATCCATTTCATGACATTACATCAAATATTAATCTTACTAAAGAGTACAACGCGTAAGAAAAATAAAACATGTTTTTTTTTTAAATACAATGCATTCGTAAATAAATTTAAAAAACAATAACATTATCTCTCTCGTGCCTTCATTCGCCGTGATGAAATGGATCCGCCACCAGCTTCCCAATACAATCAGGGATTTACAGGAATTACAATAATCATGGGAATTCGTATAAATCACTGATGGTTCATAATCACGTGTTAACAAGTTGGCGGCGGGAGGTACGACTCTTAACCAGTCGACCGAACGTGGCATGATAAACCTTACCCATACCATACCACAAAATATGTAGCTACATGGATCTTTAAAACGCCAACAATCCTGCAGCCAACCTGTTATTATATGATAGTTGCCTTCAAAATCAAAACAACATAATAAATCTGGATCCCAAAAAAGTATACTAAGCAAAATCGAAGAGAATGCAGGTCATCATTTACGATTTTAATAAATGTAAAGCTTTAACGTCGAAAAATGTCTGGTTACACTCAATGTTTAATCATTGCATAACTTTAAGCGACGTTCGCAAATAAGGTGGGCTGAATAATGAATCAGGCAAAATCATGACTATGCAATGAATCAATGATTGTTTATTATTTATTTTAAGGGTTGATTTTTCCATCGCCAAATAACTTTTATTTGAGGAATAAAATTAAGGTTTGACAGTTTTTGTTTAAAATAACTGCCAAGATATCAAAATTATTCCTCGAATAAAGTTATCAGATGATTGAAAAATCTGCCCATAATCAACTAATAGGAAATCTGAGCTGCCAGGGTACAGTAAGACCATAAGTGGTGGAAAAAAAACTAAGAACCTATGTACACTTCAGGAAGGTGAACTTACGTCTGTGTAAAATGTACTAAAATCGTATACTTATTGACATACCGCGGATGTCAAAAACCCAGCACGTCTGCATCTACCTTTAGCGAGTATACATAGTGCCTGAAGACGAAGTCGCTAACAAAGAAATGTTGAAATATTCAGGATCCAAATAAACATGTATCCATGTTGACTGTCCAATTTTATCTTGGTTTTATATGTAAGATGCAGCCTGTTTTTTAAATTTCACGATAGTGGAGCCAATAACTGGTGATATAAAGTTACTCCAGAGTATGTCTAAACATACTCTGGAGTAACTTTATATATACACATATTGTTGTCAGGCACTAAAAATAATAATCATTAACTACCACAGTTGCTGGGCAATAACTGCCAAACCGCTGTAATGTATTCTAGGTTGTTAGTAGAACCATTAAAGAATTGCTTGTTTAACAGTTCTACTTACCACCTATATATAACTCGTTCACCTAGCAAGGTTATTAATCATCAACGTTTAGGAACTAAGCAGCGTGCTACCCCACCTCAATTATTCCTCTGTAGTATCATTCCTGTTAAGTATTTGCTGCTTCTCCTGAACCACCAAACATTGACAACACGCAATTTAGTTTCCAAACGTCATACTAGAGCATCTTAGAACTTGGCTTCTCCGCAAAATAAAGATGATTATAATTTTCATAGATATAATTTATTGTAATCATAATAAATAAATGGGCAGTCAACATGTCGCTAAACACCACTCCTTACAATAATAGTTTAAATTTAGTCTAATTTTGGCTAATTTCCATAGGCGATTGATAAAAAAAAATTGCTAGTCACACTTTGGGAATTCAGTTCAAATAAAATATCTCACCCTTGAAAATTAATAACATTTTAACTACTAACAGTATGCCATAAATGCCCATGCTTTACGCGACGGTACAGAGAACATTTTATAAATAGGAAGTGCTACTTTAAAGTAGTTACAATGTTAATATAATTCATTAATGCGGGTCATGCAAATTTAACAAAAAATAATAAGTTATACAAAACCATTCTCTACTCTCAACAAAGTCGGAGCTTTTAGGATATTTTGTAACAATAAAAACAAATAAGATCACTATAGCAAATAATATACTACATGCTTAAAACAAGACCTGAGTAATGATTACTGCAAAATAATAATTGGAAAAGTACAAACTGTAATCTCCAAGCTCAAAAGAAGGAATGCAAAATATTGAGAATAAATAACTCGTTTATCTGACACCACAAATATTATTTCCACATCTGACTGTCTTTGATGTGCGCAGTAGACAAACATTTTCCTAAGTTCTGGCAACAGATTATTCGATGCCAATCTGTTTGTGATACACATAGCGCACTAGTAAGTAACAATTCCACAGCACAGATTATGATTTTAAATGTCTCTAAAAAAAGATTGGTCGTGTGATCCTTCATAAACTAAGATTTTTATAAATACGTACATTTTTACATTTTCATATCGCGTTCAGGGTGTTTTTCTTTTTTCTATTATTATTTATTATTAGACGTTTAATTCCCACTCATATTTTCTTTGTACTTTTTGTGATTACAATCCTTGACAAAAGTAACCTAATCGTTAAAATTATTTCACATTAAATACACCTTGTAACCAATATTTGTTCTACTTTCTGATGCCATCTGAAGTATATTATTACACTACAAAGTATGAAGAACTTCATACACTAACTAAAGTCGAACACGCAAGTGTCAGCACTTCATATTTACAAATAATGGACATAACCCAGCTGCTGGAGGTACTTTACTGTCTAGCGGTTGACTAACGAAAGCAAGTATAAACGACCGATTGTGTCGAATTTAAATGCAATCGGATGGAAGTCGTGCCGAGGGCGAGGTATCGGGACGCAAGGGAGATGGAAGAGCTAGGATGGCAGTGATAGTGAGAACTTAGAATCTAGAAATCACAATATCGCATGTACTGAACACGAGCATCCAGGTGCCGGTCTCACAGGGAGTAGCGCGGTAGCCTCGGGTGGGTCCGAGCCCTCGCACCCGACACAGCAACCAATTATCAAATCAAACTAATCTGTTACACTAAAGAGACGCGAGCGCGGTGTCGGCCGCGCGCACGCTTCTGTGACGCAACAGGTTCGAACCGCGGACAGATACAAATACCACAGCGTACAGTAAAGGTAATCTTACGACATGTTCCATGGTTCACTGGGACACGTGCACAGCGCAGCGAGGCGGGCGGCTCTCTGGTTATATTCCTTGAAAAACGCGGAGTGCGGCGCAACACACTACGCCAGGCGCGGCCGCTTGGCGTCGCGCTCGTCTCCGCCCCCGCCGGCCCCGCTGCCCTCCTCCTCCTCGTCCGAGTCGCCGTCGTAGTCCACCAGCCCCTGTCACATACACACTCATGTACTACAAGACTCGCACCAACATAACATCAAACAAGCTCGGGATTTGGCAAAGCAAGATCAAAATGGATTCGAAAATTTACAGATTGGAATTTAGGTATTACCGTATGTTAAGCGATTACACAAAGAAAAAGCTAATACAGAAAATACACAAATGACCTACAGTATATTCTGATAAAACACCCACTTAATATTTTTAGAACCAGACCCAGAATTAAGTTTACAATCACTTCAACCCACCCAGCCTTTTGTAGCAAATATGCCTTGAATGTAGCCAGGCTGGGTTCAGGGAAAATGTTAATCAATACATAATAATCATCTGCCTAGCCTTTTTCCAACTATGTTGGGGTTGGCTTCCAGTCTAACCGGATGCAGCTGAATACCAGTATTTTACATGGAGCAACTGCCTATCTGACCTCCACAACCCAGTTACTGGATAATACGATACCCCTTGGTAAGACTGGTTGTCAATACATAATAAGACATGAATTAGCTTCTCAAATGGCAGAAACAAAGGAGGGGTGGTTATGTTTACATAGTAATATTCAAGGTAAGGAAATACTGCAGATAGACAACTACTAGAACACTGTCGCCATAATAAACCTCTGAGAAAATCGCACACACTGAGTAGTAAACAAATGGAGTGGTAGTATGCAAATCGAGAAATCTCGAAGCCTGAAACGTGGCTGGGAGAAAAGTATTATCAGTCTGATTTAAGGAAGGAATATGCGTATCCGAGCTCTATTGACGTACTACTAAGTGTGCACATATTTTTGTAAGTTAAACAACACACCACACAAGAAATTTTAATTGAACCAACACCATGCAAGTCCTTTGTCTCTGATTTGAGATTACTGACACATCACATGATTCCCAGCGAAGCGAGCAGAGAAGAGGCGTGAGGGAACTAAAAGTTTACCTTATTGAGTAATCTGGGCGAGGATACCTGAACGTCAGTGTGCGTCGGCTTGCTGGGGGATGTGGTGCTTAGCAGAACTCTGCTGGGGCCGTTCGCTGTTTCCGTATTCGAGCACACTTTCTTTTCAACTATTTTTCCTGAAACAAATGCTAATATTGTAGCAACAAATACAATTTGGTTTAGATTTCGGGATTTACAAAATTAGCAGCTATTTGGCAATATTGCTTGCTAGAAAGTGTTTGCATAATGACGTAAGTCTTCCATTACCAGTTAAGACCACATCATTGAAAGGGTCAAGGTTTACAGATAAGATGCAATATAAACACACCGATAGCGTCGAGCGCGTGATGCGCGTGCGGATGCGCATGCGTGGTCTGCGCGTCGAGCGGCGCGTCATCCTCTAACTCGTCGTCGTCGTTGAACCACATCTCTTCCTCATCGTCCGGCGCGCGCGCCTCGCGCCGGTACCTAGTGCGGAGTAGTGATGGTACCACGGCCTCTGCTACGCCCACGCTGCCGCTTACTGTGGAGAGAATGTTAGGATTAGGTGATGGACACACTCTAGTGGGTATTTCGTAGAACGACTAGATTTTTTTGACCACACCAGTTCTTGCTGCGTGCAGGGACTTGAAAACGAAATTAATTTCGTTCCGTTCCGTACCACTAATGTTTTCGTATAACGTTCCAAAATTTGTAACAATACTAAAACCTAAAAATATCAATAAAGTTACAAAAGAAAATGTTATAGAATATCATTTTCGTAGAACAATATTATAAGTAACGTTATAGGTATCAGTAACATTACGTTTATCAACTTGTAATAACGTTACAGGAGAAACGTTAGTCGTTACCGGAACTACGCGGAACCTTATTTTGAGTAAGGTTTCAAGTCGCTGGCTGCGTGCCTATATAATCCTTTGTTAATGCGACTTTTTAAGGCGTAAATATTAGCAATAACCCATTTAAGTGTGGCACCAGCATAGAAAACCAATTAGCCACAAATATTGACATTCAAGAGTGGCAAGAGTGGCAGCATTCCGCTAAGTTTAACAATCGATAGTCGCTCATGTTCTGTAAACTTTCGATAGACGGAGAGCGTCATAAACCATCACGTGTGTTCAAATCACCAGTATTGGTGTGACTTCTTCCTTATAATATAATGTTGGTACTGCCTGAGTGCAGGTTCAAGTCTTAAAACTAATAAATATTGAAAAAGGTGTAATTACTTGTAGTCTCACCTCGATCCCTCTCTTTCAACTTGTCCTGGTGTTGATCATACCGTGTTTTTAGAGCCTTGAATGTCTGTACATATTCAACATCCTCTAAGATCTTTCCATAGTTTTCAACAACATGTGAACAGAGTGACTTGATGTCTTCAAGCTTTATGAACTCAAATAATTCTAGTATCGCAGAGTCTAGTAAGTTGTACCTGGAAATAATTTGAGATGAGAATTAGGTAAACTTCAAAATTGCTTTTGATTGTTCTTATTTTATGAGCACGGGTAACTTTAGAAACTACTGGATACTGGAATATGTATTTTAGTGCCAAAACTGTTATCGAATGGATAATTATTTATCAATGTAGGTAATCTTGAGAGCACCCGAGTGAAAAAAAAATTTAAGTTGAAAACACTAATTTATACTTTGTGCAAACATTTTTTACATACCTGCCATTATTTCTAAGGAAAGCATCTATAACTGGTGCAAAGAGGTTCCCCTTTATAATGTATCTGTTATAGTATTCATCCTTGAGTGCAATGATCTTTCTCATGAACCTGAGCGCGCCCAGCACCAGAAACGTGTGTGTCGACCTCATCAGCACCAATATGCGACGAAGGAGGTCCTGAAAATATAAAATCTAAAATTAGTGATGTAACTTTTGATAGTCTGTAGCATTATTTACATTTTTGTGAACTTCGTCATCCTCATGCTTACTAATCAGTCAAAAGGTGTTTGTGGCTGCACATAGATCTCATCATAAGGTGCTTGCATAAAGTTACATACTTTCTGGTCCCGATTTGTCGGTACCGCACCCTAATTGCGTAACACAATCATTTTGAAGGATATTGCTAATCCATTCCTTCATTATGTTCAAAAATTTATCTGCTCAACAACGAAAATAACGCAATGAATGTTGCTGAACCTTCAAAATGAAAGCCATTGCTACTGGTCGTGTGTTACGCAATTACCCCGCAGGTCGTTACTGATAGGTACAGTACAGTCAACCCACGAGTGCCCGGTAGGGCTCTGAACCGGTTTAAAAAGAGCGGTTAATTTCGATTAAGTACCGGTAAATATATCGTTCCTTCATTAACCGGTTAAACAAGTGAACTGTTCTTATGAAACCCAAATGATAAAGGTTACCGGTTACTTAACCCTTTAACCGCCATCGCCGTAATATTACGTGTTGTAAGAATAATACCTCAGTCGCCACGTCGGAATATTACGTAAAACTCCTGTCATTTAAAAATTGTTCAAAAGATATTGAATTTGCTTACTAAATCTTAGTATATTTCGTGTTAGTACTTTATTTTAAACAGTACTAGATACATATTTTAGCTAATTAAATGAAATAATTAATAGTTCTCAATTCGTGACACGTCTAAATATCAACCTACTTCGCCGAACCCGTGATTTCACGTAGACTAGTGTTGTACCACATATGAAACTCCTGATGCTAAATTAATAACAAACATCCTGTTTTTTATCAAACTATCAACTAAACATTCATTCAAATTTCATAGTTTATTAACGATTTAATTATTTATTAAAAACCAAATAAGCTTAAGTACAAAATCGTAATAAAAAAGTGTAGAAATCAACAAAGAAATATAAATTACCGACTTATGCCAGTACGTCACTAGTGCAGACGATCCGCGAACGCCGTCGCCGTAATTTTACGTGCGGCTCAAGGTCAACTATAGTCATATTTTGAATAAACGTCAATTGCGCTAGCGCCATCGCCGTGATAACACGTGCTCTCTTTATTATTATTTCTAAACTAGTGTCGAGAAGTTGTCGATAATGTTATACGACGACGAAGAACTATTAAATATATTGCAGCAATCAATTAATGATATTAGTAGTAGTGGCAGTTCAACGGATAGTGATAATGAATCGGTAAATCACTTATTTGTTTTTCTAGTCTGTTTATTTATCCTACAGTCAAAAAGACAGCTAGATAATAATAATATGTATATTTACCTATTTAGGTATTTTGTTTTAAAGAAAAAATTAAGTTGATTTAGTTATTTTATTTGTTGTTAATATTATGTCCCAATATTTTAACACTTTATACATTAATCGTAATAAACAGATCAAATTTTTACATTTATGTCATTTTTAAATGTCATGCTGTCATTTTTGTCCGCAGGATAATAGACTAGATAACGTATGTTTGAAAAAAGAAAAGAAATAAACCTTTGATTAAAAATAAGTAAGTTTTATTTATTTCATTAGTTTGTTTATCGATAACTATATTTTACAACACTATGCAAAATTGTACCTAAAGGTTGCTGGCGCTAGATGCACTCCACGCGAATTATGACATGGCGGTTAAAGGGTTAAGCACAAACGGTTTTGACACCCAAATTAAACGGTTAATTTCGTAATTCCGTAATAAATAATTTTGTAACTAAATGATATCGCAACGTCCAGACCGTGCTCGCGAGAGTGGCGGGGGCCGGGTTCAAACTTGGTTTTAACCGGTAATTTCCACTATCAAAACCAAAATTCATGAAAAACGGGTTTCAGTGCAACCTTAACCTAAATCGATTTCGGTTTGGGGTCAATGACCGTAACCGGTTAAGAATTTCAACCGGTTTCCGAGCCCTGGTGCCCGGTATGAACAAGTGTGGTCAGTACCAACAAGTTTCAACCTGTTTCTTATACGCAACCACATACAGAATGTATGGGACGATTTTACCCAGCATCAATCGGTAGCGAACCGTTCCGCCTTGCCTGGGATCCCGTGTCTTTACTTACGCAAGCACCCACACTCATGATTATTTAGTTTGCCAGTTTACGTTCAATGATATGTAATACTAAAATGACAGAGATTTTTAATTTATGATGTTCTCAGATGACTATACTCATAACTATAACTGAGCTGGCAATCCGCCTGAGAACGTCAGCATCAACGAATCTCGTTACATAATTTCCTATCGGAAATAATACAACAATGTTTGGCGCTACATAACGCCAAAAAGAAAAGCGTAAACGTAGTGGGAGTAAGTCGGGAAAAATTCAGGAAAATGTCAGACTTGGCGGGTTTCGCATGGAAATCATAAAGAGAGGAGCTATTAAATAAAGAGGTGACCTTGTGACGTAATTCAAGGTGTGAATAAAAATGGTTCATTTTACGGGCAGTTTTATTTACTGGAACCTCCATTGTTCATTCAGAGAAATGAAATTGTTGAAAAGCTGCATTTTGTCCTGTTCACGTGATTCTTAGGGGGAAACCCTTAATGCATACAATTCAAAGTATAAAGTGCAAACTTGTTTGACTTGACAATATTTGAAAAGCTTGAGCAAGTAGGTAATCATACTTAGTCGTATCGTGATTCTCTCATTCAAAGAACCTTTTAACCGCTTGGCTAAATATCAATTGCCTTGGCTAAATAGTAATTGCCTCCCACGCGGCTACAAATCGATAAATAATACCTACAATAAATAAGGAGGAGCAATCGTTGAATAGAACAAAAAACTGGCCAAGTGCGAGTCGGACTCGCACACGAAGGGTTCCGTACCACAAGTCAAAAACGCCGAAAAAAACACGTTTGTTGTATGGGATACAGCCTGGTGACAGACAGACGGACGGACGGACGGACGGACGGACGGACGGACGGACAGACAGTGAAGTCTTAGTAATAGGGTCCCGTTTTTACCCTTTGGGTACGGAACCCTAAAAATGATGCATGTTCTCTGTCGCAGAAATAGGTACGACATGAGCGGCAGGGGCACGAAAATATATGTGTCGCATAAAGGTTAAAGCAAAGGAATAAGTTGGATATGTTACAGTATAAAATGTATGATAAACAAATAAAAATAAACAGTTAGATAATCTTATTTACGTCATATACAAACAGTATATTCTAATCCATAGTAGGTATGAGTATGACAGTTTTTGTTTCCACTTAATTACATAATTCAATGATAATGAAATGGAAACTTAATAGTTATTAATAGCTAGTGGATTATTGCGAAAATTAACCCATTTGCTACTGTGCGTGATGATTTGCACCAGAGGTATTCATTATTGTTCCCTTACAATAAATGCATTATTATTAAGATATAGATTATTCTCTATGCCTAATGAAGCCTATGAAAATTCTATGGTGAATTAATAGTTGCGAGGAACATTACAAGAGACACCAAACTATGTAAGAAGATTAGTGATCAAAACATTGGCCGGAACTACTGAATATCTTAGTAAAATACCTGTGATCGTTTAAAAATCCATCTATCACACTAATATTATAAAGGCGAAAGTTTGTGTGTGTGTGTTTATATGTTTGTTACTTCTTCACGCTCAAACGGCTGGACCAATTTTGATAAAATTTTGTTTGCAGGTAGCTGACACCCTGGATTAACATATAGGCTACTTTGTATCCCGATATGATATCCCCACGATCGATCGATCGATGGATATTCCCACGGGATCAACTTTCACGCGGGTGAAACCGCGGGGCGCAGCGAGTACATTTATAAATGAAAGACGGTTTTAGTGTCTGTCATTATCAAACGTATAGATGGGGTTTTTTTTCTAAACTACGCCACGAATATTGATGAAGTTTTCACTATTGTTTTTAGAGATTTTATTCCGAAATGTTTATATGAGTACTACATTAAGAAGTTGGAAGCTTAATGTTTGCAAGTTACCATGGTTATTTGCTGAATGCTCTTACCTTGTTCAATATGCAGGTCTTTATGTGGTATGTGTGATGCTCAACACAGAAGGCCAATAGTTCCAGTACAAGCCCCAGTAGCTGCACCGTGTGGTAGTCTTCCTTTAGAGGCTTCTCTCCAGTGGTGTTCTCTAAGAGAGGGGCTACAAATGTGTTATACATTAGTGTATGCGCTACCTAAGAAGTTTTTTTGTTAATTGACCTATTTATTAGACAAAGTTTTTGTTATTTTATAAAAGACTGATCTGTAGGCCATGAAATGCTGGGTTTACTCTATAATATTTAAAGTAGTTTTTACATTTGCACTTGTAAAGGGAAACCAGGAAAACTGGTAATATACAGGGTTATTGGTAAAACATTAACAACCTCTTAAGAGGTCATTATACTCATCATTATGAACAGCTTTTACTATGGGACCAAACCTGAAATCACGAAAAAAAAATCTGCTGTTCCCTATATTTATGTTGTAACTCGTCAAAATGTAGGGAACAGCAGATTTTTTTTAATTTATGATATAATTATATTTGTATTGGAACATTTCGTCATGGAACAAATTCGCTTATGGTCCAACAACCGATTGCAAATGGAAAGAAAAAGGAGAGAAAAAAAAAATATTGTATATTAGTTTATGATTATTTGAAGAGGTTGTTAATGTTTTACCAATAACCCTGTATACAGGTGTGGCAGGGGGCATCGACGTGCAACCTCTTACCATCAGGGTTGGCATGATTAAAACAAGTTGTTTTAAAACACATGTTTAAAACAGTTTGAATTTAAACCGTGTTTTTATCACACATTTAAAAACACAGATTAAAATAAGTTTTAAGCATAGTACAAAACAATAAGAAAAAACAAGCTTTAAAACTAGTTTTCATAGCGAATATTGGCAAATGAATGGATATAAAATGAAAATAAATTTATATTTAGGTGTCTAAATAGCATGACATAAAACCAGTTGAGTCTATGCTATTGCTATGTTATATTTTTGAACTTTTATGTCCCGCTTGGAAAGTCCCTACGTCGCCCATTTTAAAAATCAAGATTAGAACATACAGGGTAAATGTAAAGCGTTCAGTATTGATTAGAGACTCGCAACATAAAATAAATGTTTATCCATTGATAGTTTTTTGGAAATATTTAATTTACTATGGCGAATTTGAAAAGATCTAGTCTAGAAATGAAACATCATAGGTCGAATTAATTTGAAATAATGCCCTAAACTAAAAAGAACAGAAAAAAACAAAAAAAAAACACTTTTTTAAAACAATTTGAACCGTTTTTATAAAATTAAAAATATAACTGTTTTTTTTCCAACTCTGGTTACCATGGATATAGTAATAGGTTGTGTGTCGCTGTGTTGCTTTGTTTCATCAAAGTCTCTATTAAGAGACAAAACATATAATTTTTTTATGTTAATCATCACTGTCAAACAACTCCTACTCTTGCTTGACATCAATTGACGAGGCAGCCACAGTGAAAGTTCTTGTAACAACAAATTAACTTGCATTAATAAATCGTTTTCTTTGACATGTTTTAAAAGCTAGAATTAAAATAGAGTGCATATTTTTATTCATAATATTTAAATTGCTAAAAAGTTGCATCTCACTGATCCAGTAATATTTATGTATTTTCTAAACAATACTGCAAGTGTACATAGTGTATCTCCTTTGTACACTTTTCTAGGAAGGTTTTAAATAGTCATTTGCACACAATGAGTCATAGAAAGGGTACCTTACCTATTAATGTTTGTATACTGTGTTTGTAGAAGAAATTTAAGAAATCTGCCTTTTCGCTCTTATTGACTGATGCGAGCATGCTCTCAGGATCCAGGAGTATGCGGAGGACTCCCATGAGCTGCACTGCACCACCCAGTTCTGGGTCTCTGTCTCGGAGCATCTGCTCTATCACTATATTTAGTAGCATTTGTTCCTTGAAATAAACGAAGTTGGTTATTGCAACAAATGAACATGCAACAAATCACCACAGAGTAAAAATTAGAACACAACTCAACATACCTCTTCAGTATTGTTAGCTTGCTGTAGTGTATGATCCCTCACTACGGAAGGAGAAAACTCTACAATGTAAGTTAAAATGTCTATAGATGCAGTCTTAGTCTTCTGATCATCTATACTTAGAGTGATTTCTAACGCTGGCAGGATCCCTAGAGACACTAAAGTTTTATAAAAAGCATCCTTGTCTTGAGGTTGCAAGTTTTGTGAAAAATTACAAAATTCCTTTAAAAACAGAACCAAGTCCCGTCTTTTAGGATCCGGTGTCTTATCATCCATAAGAAGTTTAAACAAATCTGTCAAAAATTTCTCATCTTCCTCTATAAGTTTCACTATTTCTACTTTGTTGAAAAATATAAAACTGGACAATGTGCTTAGCAGATTGTCCTCAAAAACTGTAGGTGTAGGTAAAACAATATCCTGAATATATTGTACTCTGTATGTTTGATGTATTTTAGCTAGCAAATCTTTGTTCTTTATAGGAATGGCCTCACGGAACTTAGCTAGCTCCCGCAAATATTCTCTGTGCTTTTTAGGTATAGGCAAACTTGGATCATACTCTAGACAGCCCACAACATCAAATATAGTATCATCAGCAAACATTGTGTCAAACAGTGTGTTTTTGTTGAGAAGAAATATGCTCTTAAATATTTCGTATAGATGATGCAATCCTTCAATATTTTCAATGTCTTCGCACATGTGGAACAGGTTGAGTAGTTTCTTGATGTAATGTTGTGTCTCTAGAGCTGCTGCTAGCTTGTCCTTGCGTGCTGGTGATACCAGACAACTGTTGACTAGTTCACTGATGTCTTCCAGACGTCCCATTTCACATGCCGGTAGCTCCACAGGCTGTACACTGTCTGACATCTCATCAAATCGCTCATCTTCAGATTCTTCAACTATATCTTGTGTTATTTCAACTGATGGATCTTTTCCTTGTACCTGAAAGTAAATAAATATGTAACACTTGGGACTTGTATTATATCATAACACAATCAGCCACACATCAATGTCAATGTCAATACACAGATCTAAGATAATAATAAGTAACTGTTACATTGTTATAAGATCAATCCTACAATATGTGTGATTTACAATGTGAGTCAAAGTCAACTCTAAAAATCTTGCACATTTCTACCACATCCGTTTCCTTTAAGAATGTTAAGTTTCTGAGAGGGATATATAAATTAAGATCAAAAATGGAAAAAGCATGATAAACAATATCTATTTACCTGACAAATCTTCTCCCATATTTCATCGCAGCCAGCTTTTTCTTGAAAACTTAATGCTAAATCAAAGTTGTCACCTTCCGACCAGACTATCAATGTGTCCTGTTGCTTCTGATACGCGGTGTCAGGTTGTATCTTACTCTCTAGGAGAAGGGACCCGTCGGACTCTGCGCGCACCAGTAACGAAGTGCCTTTCAGCCTCTCCACGTAACATGACGACACATGTCCTGTTCCTCTATCATCCCACTGTCGGTCTGCGTTCAGAGCGTAAAGCTTTACTCTTCGTCTCGTGTCTGTCATGATAGTCAGCGCTCTAAACACTATGTACTCAAGTAATGAATCAATTATTATGGCGCTAATCTAATGCACCTCAACACTAAATTACTTAACTCCCATTTGTATAAAAACATGTGCACTTCTGTAACAAAAATATCACAATTTGTAAAGAAATCAGGTTCGTAATTTTCGCGATTGTAATTACCGTAATTACATTCCATCTTGTTCTTCAATTTATGTGAAACACACCTAACTACGACGGGCTTAAACTTAAATCGTGTTTTCATAAACTGATTCGATACGTATTTACGGCATCCACATGAAAACGCTTTATAAAATTTTGTAAAACAATGGAATAATCATTAAAATATCGGAAATCACAAACAAAACAATACAAACTGTAAGCTTTCCCTTGCACTTTAAAAACACAAGTATTCAATCAATTAATGAGAAAACTCTTCATAAGATGTCGAAAACTCTTTAACAATAATATATTTACCGGAATTATCATTATAGAATCGTCAATTTGACGTACCTTCAAAATAGTACAACATCAAATATCGCCATATTGGATTCACAACAACGCTTCAAAAACGGGGTTCTCAAATCGAAATGCAAAAGGCGCGTTATTCAAAAATCTACAAATTAACTTACTTATTACACTTGTTTTGAAACTATAAAACTTAAGATAAGTATAAAAAAACATTATTTTTACTCTAGACAGATAATTATCCTAATATCATGTTGTTATGATGCTTTTTTAGTTATGTCTTTTAATCATTCTTTGAGAAATTATTTATTTATCAACGTGCCGAACTTTGTGTAGCCAAGACAATAAATTAAACAGCCAAAAATTGGGACAGACTGCTTTTTCAACACGAACGAAAAAATACTCAAGACCTCAAGTCTACGATCCCTTGGAGCTATAAAAAATTCAGCAACTTACGCAATAAAAAAAATGGTTGCCTGTAAAGTCGGTTTTACGGGCGAAGATTTTACGTGACAACGACCGATCATCCGATCATAGTTGAGTGGGAGAGAGACGCAAGGCATTCGGCGGGCCTCTCTCTCGTTCGGTGACTCATCGTAACGTTACCGAGCGTTACACTTTTTCATAAGTGACTCCCAGTCGCAACCTAATTTAAGACGTTGTCACGTCAAAAATATGATCTAAATGATCATATTTTTTTTGTCTCATATTTTGCTTTTTCTCAAATAAATGAAACCCACAAAAAATGGTAAGAAGCAAGTTCTTCTTATGGCCTGCGCAGACGACGTACTTTTGTCCGCGGACTTTTTTGTCCGCTAAAATAGAACGCTTACAACTGTATCGAGTAACGCAAACGAGGGATTAAAAGTACCGCGTCGTACAAAAGTTCCTCGAATAACCGAGGACATGCAGGGAGCGGACCGGACAAAAGTACGGGGGAGTCCCCGAAAAAAATAGAACTCGTGTGACTAGGCGAAGCAACGCACACGACGCGGCGGATTTTAGTCCGCGTTGTGCGCTCGAGAGTTACGTACGTATGCACGACGATAAAAGATGACACTGTGTGCGTTGAGTCCGCGGTAAATCCGCGGCGGACTTTTTATTCGCGGAGCGTACTTTCTTCTCTGCCGCGGAGAAAAGTCCGTCGTCTGCGCAGGCCATTACAAATATACAATAAAAAAATATAACATAAAATATTTATTCGACTACAATCATTTGCAGTTGAAGAGTTGACCGTGATGTAAATCGATATAATGTATGGAAGAATCAAGGAACTTGGAAGAATGTTTGGTTCTTCAATTACGAATAGGAAATGTTCAATCCGTGGAGCGTGCATTGTATCGAGTCGATGGCTGATCGATTGCCCGCCAGTTGGCATTACACGCCGTATTTTAATAATCTTTATTCTTGGCCATCACACGCCGTATCTATGCCAGTGTTGCCAGATATTAACGGATTTCTGACAGATATCTCATGACTACTCATGAGTGAAGCTGTAGAGAGGTATGAGCACAGAGTACTTCTACGGTACTAGCTTCCTGCGGCTCCCGCAGCTTCGCCCGCGAGGTATGTCGATAAAAACTGTCTTACGTCCTTCCCCGGGATGCAATCTATCTCTCTCTCAAATTTGATCGAAGTCCGTTTAGTAGTTGGTAACATACAGGGTGGATGTTGTGTCTGGTGGGCTGTTGCCCATTGATTGATGTCGGGATGTTGTGTATACGCTAGGCTAGTCGCTCGCGCTCGGTAACCTCTGCTTGCACGATGCAGGTTATTTGCGTGACGTCAGTGTGATGCGGATTTCGCATGTGGCGATGTATGTAGATGCCTCCACAAAGTTGTGGGAAGCCGCACAGCTTTGAGACGGAACCCTCAGGGTGCGAGTCCTACTCACAGTTGGCCGGTTTTTTGTAAACACTCGCTCGTATCGGTGCACCTCTAAACCTTAATTTGTTATCTGTGGCCTTTTGGCTGCCATTTGCTGTGTTCTGTCAGTCATTCTTGATGTTATTGAATAAAGATTTGAGTTTTATTTATTTAGAGCCACAAACTGTTAATTTACCATTAAATAAGTTGTATATGTGAATGTTTTTTCATTGACCCAGTTTATTATAATTTCAAGAAAAAGATGAGCCGGGTATTTAGCAAGCTATCGTGTGAGATTTGCTTTTCATAATCTTCGTTTATCAATATTTATTACTTAATTAGTCTTGGTTAAAAATAAAGAAATACTTTCATATAATAATCTAGGCTTGAATATTCAACAGAACTATGGAAAATAACTGAGAAAATTTGGTTAATTACGAACTTGACATATGTCATTTTGATGTCAATTCAAAGAATCTTTACACTATTAGAGATAGTATTTATTTGTGTTTTTGATATGAATAACATTGAACAAACTGCGTATGTGGATACACTCGACTTAATACAACATCTTTTCTATTGCAGTATGAAGCAGAGGGACCAAACTTACTTTTGCACATTTAATAGCAATAAAATTGTTGATATCATTTAGTTGTAAAATGAACACAGTATGTCTTATTTGAGTGCTTCGGAAAATGTGGGGTAAGTTGTAATTAATATAATAAAGCTGTTTTCTCTTAATGTAGCTGTAATGTTACCCACTGGAGGTTAATTCTCATTCCTAAATAGTGTGTATTGGGTGTAACCAGTTCTGTCGTCTCGCTTAATAAAGTTGTATGTTAAAATGTTGCATCTGCTGTGCTTACATACATATTATAATGTTTGGAGTGCCTAGAATAGTGTTCAAGCTACTTATCCTTGTAGAATAACTTTATCTTGACTGCATTACTGTTAATTGAAACATTTTAAATGTTGTTTGTGGATAGTTAGGGTTGTTTTATGAGAGAGTTGCAGTTGAGAGTTGCTTAAATCCTTAGCATTGATCCTGATTGTATATTATTATTATTATAAAATTTGAATGAAGAATAAAGATTTAACCTCAAAAAAACATGCAATTTTCCTGTAATTTCCTGGATTCCATTGTTAATACGCTGACTCAATAGAAATATTACTCAGAAACACCTATACTTGTAAAAAATATGGTGTTCGAATGATGCCGAACTATGTTGATAATCATGGTTTCCTAACACAGAAATATTATCGGTAAGATGAGTGCCACTTGCTGTTTGTAGTTTTATATAAATCTTATACAGCGTACAGTAATTACCGGTCTACTTATATAAATGTATCATAAATAAATGTTATTATTTTCATGCTTTCAGCTTCAGTGGTATTCCACAAAATATATCAGAGGCGAGTTGCGCCACACAGTATAAAATGGCAGTCGAGGGTGTGTCCTCAGGGAGCTGTGGTGAAGTAAACATGTTCCTACACGACAACTCAGGAGATGAGCAGGCGTACATACATCTTAATGACAATTTCTACTCTAAATTTAAAATTGATCCCAACGAATTATACACCTTTCATGACTCTGATGTCATTGCTGGGGAAATAACTGTTAGCCACACAGAAGATAATTTTATGTTTTCTGATAATGTTGATATTAAGAGTAAGCTGTTAGCAGAGAGTCCAAGTAAAGAGCTAGATCTCATAGGAGCATTCACAAATGGCGATATTAAGGAGGGTATCAAGAAGGAGGTGGTATCTAATGGGCACTATCCACCAGTGGCCAAGCCAATTGCAAACTATAAAGACAGTAAGACTACTCATACCAAAGTTTTGAAAGTTAAAAATCAAACTCAGGTGAAGGAGCCTGCACGGTCAGAATCGTTTAGTGAAGCTCGAAGACTGAGTGTTCATAGCCCTAAGGCGCAAAGCACTGCCACCACCCCCTCCCTAAGTGCGAAAAACAGTATTAATAGTGGTAGCACTACAAATAACGCGAAGCAAACTTCCAAGCAAACAGGGGGTATGGAAACATTTTTAGATGTATTTAAGAGAGAGCAAGGGTTGGTTGAAAATGCATCTGTACTTGTTAAAACTGAGTCGCCAGCACCTCCACCGGCAAAAGTTCCAGTGTCTCCACCGAAGAAAGCTTCATCCGGTAAGTAATTGCCTTTTCTTGCATTTCATTTTTATTTTTGAAATTAACCGTATTTAAGTTTAATATTGCGAATTTATGGTTCCTTCTTCCTTATGATGTCACACAAATAGTTTACATGCATGTTATACATAATTATTCTTAAGTATGTTAAAATTGTTTTTTTTTTCTGTTCTAAAAATAATACAAGTTAATGTAGACATTTGTCTACATTAACTTGTATTATTATAAATGAAAAAAAAAGTTACTTTACAAAAAGTTTCATCAAACTCAAATTATGTGTCCGGCTTAACAAATGATAACTTTATGCAGGTAAGACTTCTCAAGCGAAGCCCCGCCGTGGCCGTGGGCCGGCGGTGCACGAGGCGTTACAGCGGATACCGGCGGCGAAACGCGCAGTACCGATGCCAAATGACACGTGGCACGCGCCGGGCGAAGCGCTGTTTCAATGTGGGCCACTCGGGGACAGGCCACTGGCGTTCAGACAGATCGAGAGCAGCAGCAGTGATGATGATAATATGCCAGATTTTGGTAAGACACACGATTACTACAGAGTAATCGGTTGTCATAGTATGAGCATGTGATACTGAGGAATGAAGAAAATATCGTGAGGATAGTTTTAAGTACGAATGTGGATGGCTATAAGTGTAGGGAAAGACCAAAGAAACGATAGATGGACTGTGCAAGACGATATGGCTAGACAGGGTGTGACTACCGGGATGACTACTAATACCCCAAATAAATGGGTGTAAGGGCAAGAGAATGATGATTGTTACAGTACCCAGGCTTTATCGAGATTTGGAAAAAGACTGTCACACCGGTATGTAAGACAGAGATGACGCTTTACAAAGCCGAACCTCGTGTCCTAATTGCTAACCGAAAGCGATTATCGCGCGAACTTGCGATCGTTTGTATGAACTGACTTGATTGACCACATGAGTGCGTCATCTATCTATTTATCTATATATACTAATAATAAAGCTGAAGAGTTTGTTTGTTTGAACGCGCGAATTTCTGGAACTATCAGTCGGTTTTGAAAAAATACTTTTGCATTTGATAGCCCAATTCTTGAAGAAGGCTATAGGCATTTAACATAACGCTAGGACTCTTAGGAGCCGAACAAAAAGTAAGAAGAAATGCCAAGCGAAAACTAACTAATAGCGCGGTCAGGCGATGCGATGCGAGAAATTTCAAGCGGAGGAAGTCCCGGGCAGAAGCTAGTATTCATATAAACGAGCGCAATGATCGCGTACTTGCGCAACCATCGCTTTCGTTTAGGACACGACCGAACTTTTTCTACAACTCGAACTAAGTTTTTATTAGAATTTTGATTTGGATGCCAGCCAATTTGAACTTGTAGAAAACTCACATTCAACTTGTTTCACAATTCACAACAAAAGAGTAAAAATGTTGTTGAAGTGAATAGGTACTTTAAATATGCATAAGGAGTGTAAAGGTCAAAATACGATATTCTTGTTGGTACTTTTTATCTTTATTTTAAATCAACTTATTTTGCATACCTTGTTCTTTTATTGTGTAAATCTGCATCACAATATTATCAGTAGACTATTGTGCGTAAAATTGGGTAGCCATACCATTATTGATGACTCATCTTCAATGGGCTTGATTTTGTGACTCATGTCCACAATAGATCAGAGTAATTGGTTGACAAATAACGTGATTGTGATTAAATACTATAGAAATTTTTTTCTCAAAATTTCTTTGTTCATATTTCATTGATGACTAAAAATGATAAACAGTATAACAAAGAAGAAAATAAAAAAATTAGTTTCCGGACACGGACATCTACAATAGCGATATCAATTTTATTGTAATTTTTATGATTTCTTGATAGTGGTTTTTTTACCATTTGGAGCCTCTCTACCTACCTGCCACTAGGTCATCGCTCATAGTTGAACAAAAGAATAAACCACCTGATGTTGCTAAATAACTGTCACAATCATTAAACAAACCAGTTGTATCGTGTCATAGTATGTTAGGCAACAACAACTTAGCCAAAAAGCCCTCATATCCAGTATCAGTCTTAGCAACATGATTTCCAAGACCATTAATTATGTACCTACTACAAGTTATTAAATTACAATCTAAAGAAACCTCCAATCAACACGTCATGTACCTTATCATGTAACACAGAACGACATAGCTGTCAAACTTAGTACAGCCCTCTTTATACGTCGGGGGTTAATAAACATCGAATACTTATCAAAATATACATCTCATAATCATAACCATTTATTTCGCCAGAGATATGGTACAATTGGTGTTACAATAAAGTAGTGCTTTACACATCTCTCCTATAGGAGGCATGCGAAAATTTAGTTACAGGAACAATAAAATCCAAAATACAAAAGTTCACAGATACAATAGGTCATATTTTATAGGGATTAAGTCTTATAGTTAAAAAAAATCATCTAAGGTATAAAAACAATTCTCTATTAACCATAACTTCATTTGCTTTTGAAACTGATATAAGGGAAGTTCTCTCAACCGACGTGGAATCTCCAGCAGAAGCAGGCGGTGTCTCAGCATGTGTAGAAGAAAGTGCAGCGGAATCCCGCGGTGCGCGACTTGCCCTGCGCCGCGCAGCCCTGCGGCGCCACGTCGCACGCGCACACGACGCGCTCGCGCTCGCCGCGCCCCACGGCAACCATCGCGCGCTCGCTTCGCTACTCAAGGTAGCGTCTCCTTACTGCTACGCAATGGATGTTCCCAACGAAATGATTGAATCATCATGCTAAGTGTCGCTGGTACGTGACTTGCATTCTGGTGAGAGACAAGTGAGGTTGTTTGCGAGTTACCAGGGTGTTAAATTGCTAGAAGCAATTACTTTTTTTTTTGCTTCTTTTAGAGATCTGGCAGTTATGTGGCGTTGCGGATAATTTACGCAGATCAGTGTAGACGATTAGTTAAGTGTTGCTGCTTTCGAAAATTCGACATTCGCAACATTTGCAGTTAAAAGGCGGGGGGAGGATGTGGCGGAGTGCTATTTTCTCCTTTTTTCTTTACTTAACTTTCTACTTTGCATCCCATGACACGGCTTTTTCCGTTTCATGGATGCACAAATAAATAAATAAAAAATTGAATTGTTGAATTATTTTTTTTTTTTTTTTTTTTTTTTTTTTTGTCTCTTTTTTTTCCTTACAATCTGTCACTATATTAGGACATTCAGTAATTATGATGACGTGTTAGATGTCTTGCTCGGTATGCGTCCTATGACACATCCTACTATTTATAAAGCATCAAGCTAAGTTTGGCCAATGAAATCTTGTGGTATTTTGTGTTTTAGCCTGCGTATGCCTTTCTTATCCATTAGGTGGTTTGCCAGGTTATTTGGGTGGCGAGTTATTCTTTCTTTATATGACATGATATAGCGTTTTATTTCCTCTTTGACTGTCGGTATTTTCAGATCATGGTGTAGTGCTTCATTTGGTACAAACCATGGGGCATTTGTGATTGTTCTCAGAAGCTTGTTCTGAAATCGCTGTATGATCTCTATGTTAGAGTGTGATGCTGTTCCCCATAGCTGAATGCCATAGGTCCATATTGGCTTGATTATAGCTTTGTAAACAAGGGTTTTATTTTCCAGGTGTAATTGTGACTTTCGACCAATTATCCAGTAGAACTTTCTTAGTGTCAGTCCAAGTTGCTTCCGTTTCATGAAAATGTGCTTTTTCCAAGTAAGACGTCTGTCAAGGTATAAACCAAGGTACTTGACATGTTCAGCTTGAGGCACTTGTATCCTATTTAACTGTACTGGAGGGCAGGTATCCTTCCTCTTAGTGAATGTGACATTTACCGATTTGGTCTCGTTGGCTTTTATCCTCCACTTTTTGAGCCAGAGGGCTATGTCGTCCAAACAGGTCTGCAGCATAGCTGATGCGACTTTATGATCAGTATGGGACACTAGTACAGCTGTATCATCCGCAAAGGTTCCTGTAGTCGCTAAATTTGATATTGGGAGGTCAGCAGTATGAATCAAATATAAAATAGGTCCAAGCACACTGCCCTGAGGAACTCCAGCAATAATAGGGCATAGTTTTGATACAGCTTCGCCACTCTGCACAAAGAAATACCTATCCCTCAAGTACGACTTCAAGATTAGGAAGATGTTGCCTGGGAAGCTGTATTTTATTTTATAGAGGAGACCTTCATGCCAAACTCTATCAAACGCTTGAGAGATGTCAAGGAATGCAGCAGCACAATATTCCTTATCTTCAAATGTATTGTGAATTTTACTAACGAGCCTGTGGACTTGATCTATTGTGCCATGTCTCTGTCGGAACCCAAATTGATGGTCGGGTATTAAATGTTTTTCTTTGATTATAGGCAGTAGACGAAATAGAAGGAGCGATTCATAAACTTTTGAAGCTATTGGAAGCAAACTTATAGGCCGGTATGACTTCGGGTCTTCATGAAGTTTTCCTGGTTTAGGAATCATTAGGATTTTAGCTGTTTTCCATTGAGGAGGAAAGAAGCAAAGTCGTGACATGGCATTGTAAATAGACAGCAGGAAGGTTAGGCCAGAATCTGGAAGTTGTTGCAGAATCGTGCCAGTTATCAAATCGTAGCCAGGGGCTTTTTTAGGTTTTACGTTATTTATAGCTCTAATTAACTCTTGCTTCGTAAATGTTATGTCAGGGCTTGTAGTTGAATCACAATCCAGCAGAACCTCTTTAAGAACTTCTTCTTTGTGCTCTGGGGGCCCCTCGTAGGAGTGTGGCTGAAATACGCCTTTTAAGTGTTCGGCGAATGTTGTACATTTTTCTTCGTCACTTCGAGCCCAGCACCCGTTGGCTTGCCGAAGTGGTGGAGACACCGTTTTAGGGCGCTTTATTTTTTTGGTAGCTTTCCACAGTGAGTAGTCGGTAGCAGCTGTAGCATCAAGGTTGCTCAGGGACGCCTGGACACTATTATTTCTGTCATCGTCTAAAAACTTCTTGAGTTTCTTAACTGCGTAGTTTAATTTTCTTTTATCATCAGGGCATCTAAATTTTTGCCATTGTTTTCTGAGTCTTCGTTTTCCAGATATTTTATCCAGTATAATAAGGGATATAGATGTCTTGTTCTTATTCAATTTGTTGGCAGGAGTAGATTGCCAAGCAGAAGATTGGACTGAATTATTAAAGTATTCTATTGCTGCTACTATATCATCTTCTGTTTTTAAACTGACTGTAGGCGTCAAAGCCTGATCGACCATTGATCTGAAGGTTTCCCAATCTGTCTTTTTGGTGTGAAGAACGCAGGTTTCTGGAGTTTCTTTGAAACAACTTAATAAGGTAACTAAGACCGGTGAATGGTCCGAAGATAGCTCATAGCTGCTCTGGCACTGAAAGTAATTTTTCGAGATACCTTTAACAGCACAGAAGTCAATTAGGTCAGGTACTTTTTTCCTGTCAGTGGGCCAATATGTGGGTTCACCTGTTGAAATAATTTCCATTTTTAGTTTTTCAACAGTCTTTAGTAACTCTCGGCCCCTGGGGAGGGTCAATCTTGAGCCCCAATAGGTATGCTTCGCATTGAAGTCCCCGCCAGCTATGAACCGATCGCCGAGGGAATTGAAGAACTCGCTAAACTCTTCCTGTTTGATAATGTGTTTTGGTGGACAGTAGAGAGCTGACACAGTAATGGAGCTTACCAAATCTTCAACTATGACAGTTGTTGCTTGAATTGGTGCTTTGCAGTACGGTACTGATTCGTAATGTTTTAATTTGTTTCTAATGATGATAGCTGATCCACCATGTGCTTTCCCATCGGGGTGTGTGGTATGGTAAAGCTTATATCCAGGGAATTCCATATGGCTTCTTGAAGTGAAATGTGTTTCAGATATTAACATTATGTCAATATTGTGTTGGAATAAAAAAAGTTTTAACTCCTCGGAGTGGTGTGACAGGCCATTTGCGTTCCAGATGCATAATGTTAATGAATTAAATTTGGAAGCATGGACATGAGATCTCCCAGCATCTTAGTCATTAGCATCATCTGGTTCATGAGTGACTGCATAAATTCTTTAATGTCAGGTAAGGGGTTTGGTTTTGGTTGTGGCAGGTGTGATGTTGGATGGGTTTCTTTGGTTGGTATACCAGATGTTATTTCAGCGTATGATTTATTGCCAACATTTTCATATCGGCTATATTTGACTGGGCCGCCATTTTTCTCTTGTGTGTCTTTGCTGTGTTGGGTTTTTGGTCTCAGCGGGGGGTACTTAACCTTTTGCAATTCCTTGAATTCCCGTTGAATTATTTGAATTTCACAATTTTTTCCCATGTATTTTCACAGAAACAACTGAAAAGATCAGGGTCAACAGGTCGTCTTCCAACGCAGACAGTGAATCATCTGCTCGCGCTACGCGGTATGCCTTCCGTGTTGACTTCTCAGGAACGCAGGAGACTAAGGTAATCACGATAAAACAGTAAAAGAAGATTTTCTCTCTGTAATTACTTCAAAATACTTGAAATTATGAGTTGAGACGTCAGGTTTGTGAAGTTAATTTCATTTGACTCTATAGTGCGACACGGATTGTAATAGCATAATCAGCCTATAATGTTCCCACTGCTGGGACAGGCCTCCTCTCTGTGAATGGGAGGGGTCCGTAATCCACCACGCGGGACCAGTGCGGCTTGGTGGATGTCACATGTCTTCGAATTTTGGGTTCTAGGATATGCCGATTCCTTCCGATGTTTTCCTTACCGTTTTGAGAGCAGTGGTGATGAAATTAAATACACAAATTAAGTGCCTGCCTGAGTTCGAACTCACGACCAATTCGTAAGTCGGGCCCGATACCACTGGAACACCACTGCTCTATTGTAATGAACGTGGAAAAATGGAGAACTAACTAGAAGTAGGTACTGAATTTGACAGGTTTTTGATATTTTCCCTTTACAACCAGTTCCGCTATTTCATTCACAAAGGTATTTGTCGAACCATTATTTTTAATATAATTACCTTTTTCGCAACATCATCATCTGCCTAGCCTTTTCCCAACTATGTTGGCGTCGGCTTCTAGTCTAACCGGATGCAGCTGAATACTAGTATTTTACATGGAGCGACTGCCTATCTGACCTCCACAACCCAGTTACTAGGTAATACGATACCCCTTGGAAAGACTGGTTGTCAGACTAAAATAAACAAAGAATATATTAAAATAAATAAATATATTCAAACGCAAACAAAGCAAAAAGGAGTATGTTAAGTCGCTTTTTGTTGTTTCTGCCGCGGCGGTTATGCGGTATGGCAAAGAGTTGAATTTACGTATTTGTTCTTTATTCACAGAGAAACCGGCTGGTCAGGGGGAGAGACCGGTTCCACCGAGCTCAGCGGCGGCAGTGCAAGCGGCGAGTGCGGCACCGAACGTTGCGGTCGCGGCTCTTTACCGTGCTCTCGGTACTGCCTGGCGCACGTGACGCGCGCGCCGGAGCAGCGCCTGTACGCCGCGTGCGCCGCCGTGTTCGCGGGCGGCGCGCGCTGCAACCAGCCGCTGCTGCCGCTCGCAGACCAGACGCCGCTATGCGCCGAGCACGCATGGAAGAGGGTACGTGTTTATACATTTCAGTAGTACAGAACGACAACGCTCGCTGAATGAGAACTTAGTCAGTTTTCTGGAAAATCTATCTTCACTACCTGTAGTAACCGAGCTTCTTCAGCTGAAATTCGGGGTTAGGAATAAAGAAAATAGGTGATCCCCTAATTTGTCGCATAAAATAAAGCACAAAATGTAAAAATAAAACATATGGGGAAAATATCAGCAGCAACAAAAAAAGGTAAGAAGGAAGAGAGGCCTACGCCAATGCGTTTCCATTGCCTAATAGCTAGCTCTAAACTCAGTCATAAATATGTACAAATAAAATCTTTTTACCAGGACAACTACGACAAGCTGGCACGTGACTGTCGCCCTAAGAAGGTGGTTCGCAAGCGGCCGTGCCCGACGGTGCCGCGCGGGCCGCGCCGCGCCAAGCGCCGGCGCCGCCCGCCCGCGCGCCTGCGCCCGCCCACTGCCGAGCCAACGCACGGCGCCGATCAATCACTGTCCGGTATGTTAACATTTAATTTTGTAGGCCAGAGAACAGTGGTGGTGGAGCCGCTGGAGCTACCTACAGTGTGTACCGACTCATATAAAGCACGAAGTACGGTAACGGCTACGTATTTTTCCGTGCCCGTATGCGGAAATTATTTGCAAGCATAATTCGCACTGGCAAAACCACTATTTTGCCAAAATGTTACATTCTTAAAGAAATGCTGGTTTGAAAAATCATTGTCCAATTTCTGTGTAAAACAAACAGAAAACCTTTACAAAAATTGGGTATGATTAAAACAATATAAAACGTAGAACAAAAAAAAATTGTTGCGCGCTGAATCACGTCGGCTATTACAGTATTCTGTAACGTCCTGAAAATATTATACGATAATTATGTCGATGTTTGTCTCCACAGAACTGAACGTGTGTTCGAACTCGTCGACGTACGATAGTTCGGAGGAGGCGGCCATGGGCGCGCTCAGCGAGAGCGAGTACGTCACCGTCGCCAGCGATTCGCATGAGCTGGGTAAGATAATATGATATGTCGTATACATATATATTAACAGTTATAGGAAAGTTTGATTTAAATCGCCTCGTCCTCGCCTTCTTTCCTTAGAATATAACCTTTGAAGGAGGAACAAACTTTGTCACACACGTCTACATGACAGTGGCTTATGTAACATATACAGAGGCAAATTAAATTAGTTAGAGAAACTCCATAGACGTGATGGGTATCAATATCTGAACACGATAAAAAAACAATTAGCCTTGTATAAATGATCATTGCGTGGCCTCCCTACTTTTGACTCTTCTCGTGTGTATGCACGTTAGTTTTCGCTGTGATTTTATTGATCTTAATTTTACGGTCGCGAAAAGTTGAATTGTCATTTCTTGTTTCGTTTCAGAAGTAGAAGTTGGACATGTACCACCGGACGACATTTTGGATCCTGCTGTGCTCAGTCAAATACCAGATGAAGCATTCACGGAGTTTTTTAATCAAGGTATGGCCTCTTCATCATTTCCTCTCCCGCGATTTCCCTAGCGCTTAATGTGATCATTTGCAAATCGTTGCAGGAGGTGACTGAATTAATTTTTTTTGGTTACTTTTTGTCCTAGAGAGGGGCTAAAAAGGATAATGTAGGAAGTTTTATCTCAGGGGTGTGTGTTGGGTCTATTTAAATTATTGGAACGCACGTATCAGTAAAAGTATATAATAGTAAAACACAGTTTATGGGCACAAACAGGAAATATGGATAATATATAGGGTGACTGGTAATTAGTGACCGATACTTAAACACGTGATTTTACTCATCATTATGAACAACTTTTACTATGGGACCAAACCTGAAATCGCGGAAAAAAATTCAGCTGCTCCCTACATTTTGACGAGTTATACGAACATAAATGTAGGGAACAGCTGATTTTTTTTCGCGATTTCAGGTTTCGTCCCATAGTAAAAGTTGTTCATAATGATGAGTAAAATCACGTGTTTAAGTATCGGTCACTAATTACCAGTCACCCTATATATAAAAACAATCGGAAGGAACTATTATAACTTCACATACATTCAATAAAGGCCGTGTTACAATCATCAATTATTTGTTCAGCGGAAGGAGGCGCAGCATTTGCGGAGAGCTCAGAATTGGCGGCGGCATTAGAAGCAGTGTTAGACGAGCGCGGACTGGATGAACGAGTGCTAGATGAGCGAGCACTCGACTCCATCGCTGACTGTGTGTTCACTCACTCGCCGCACCTCGCTAAGAACAAGGTATGTCCTTAGCAAACATAACTACTCATCAGCCTATAATATTCCCACTGCTGGGACACCTGTCTGTGAAAGGAAATGAGTTGTAATCCACCACGCGGGCCAAGGTTTGTAAATTATCTTGTCCATTTTGGATGATTTTGCTTGTTTCTAACAGCCTTCACTCCAACTTTTTGTCATTTCCTTTTTTGTCATTTCCTTTTTTACCATTAACTGTCATGACAGTCAACTAATCAAAACAAAAAACATTGACACTTGACAGCGATCTGCTGATCACCTCAAAAATCTCATCAAACAGATTCGGCAAACGAAAGTAAACGCTATGCCTACATAGCGTTTACTTTCGTTTGCCGAATCTGTTTAAAGAAATTAGTATTATTTTTTCAAACTTGTTTGTTTTGCAAAGCCCTAGCACTTCTTCATAAAGAAAAGGACAGGGTCATTTCCCATTCAATATGCTAACTTTGCTCCTCCCTCTTCCAGATGCAGGTCTCCACGTCCCGCCCGGTGGAGATAACATCGCGCGTGCCCTCATAACACAGTAACTTTACACGTCTTATAATAAGCTATAATAAACTATGTACTATAAAACTTAGGAACAAATTCGATATTCATAGTCTCAAGAGGTGGAAATATTTTTCTTCATGCTTTAATTTTTGTATGTGTGCCTGTGTAGCGATGTGTATGCGAACTTATGTGGGTTGTGATTCGGATTGATGTTTGTTCTTTGGGATGTTGCCTTGGAATCAATATTATGGCTTTTTAGTTACGAGGGCTCTTGTGATAACGTTAAAAACACACGGATCAGTTGTGGAGCGGTGCCCGCAAGTCGTACGGTGTAATAAAATGTTAAGCTTCGCCCGCAGTAATACACGTAAAGCATGCGGTAACCGCATGCGGATACAAGACTAAAAGAATGTCATGAGATGTTTTGTCACCACATTTTCAACAGTCTTGGAAGTATTGGTGATGATTCCGCAGTTATAGAATTTACAGCAAAATACAACCACCAACTTATTAAATATCAATATTAGCCGTTTGGTCATAACATTGATTCAAAGGTTTGCAGTCGGCACTATTAATATACGAAGAACAATTTTGTGTTCAAACAAATGGCTAGTTTATAGATAAAATTCTTGCATAGATACATACTTACCTACTAACTTCCTTCCTTGCCTCAAATTCAGATCTTCCAAATTGCAATTTTTTTACCGATTTTCAAAATCACAAAAATGAATACTCATTTTTAACTTTATTTCACCTTTCAAAACTTTGCTGTTCCAGCCTACTAGATTTATTTTTATAAAATCATTTATTGATTAAACCATAGATATAAATTTCTCCTCTCTTCTTCCAGTAAAATAACCATTCTGTAAAATTCAAGTCTTTAGACTGACGTCATATTTTGCTGTATTTATTTATACATCTTTACATAAATTATACTTCTTTGTAGAAATGTGAAATTTTTCGCGCATCTTTGGTCCGGCCATTGTAGTTGAATTGCGCCAATAATTAAAAAAAAAACAGAACTTACTAGCCTTCGAAAGCGGTTCTAGTACATTATTTCTTAGCGTTCATTTTGCTATTGACCGCACTATTCGCATTTGACGGAGTTGTGAATAGGATCAGGTCAAAGTTACATATATACACAGAAGTACCCGACCTTACCGTGAAGAGTGATTCTTCATGATAAGGTCCGGAAGCTAAAAATTAAAAACGCGCGTGACATTCTGTTTTCGAACTTTTTACGCTGAAGTAATTATTACAATATTTGAAAAACGAAACATTAATTAAAAGTACATAATTATTATTATTTATCAAATCGGTTGGTGCGAGCGCATCTTTAAGTTCAACTCTTCGACGAATATCATCGCTGGGCAAACGCTAGAAAGCGCCTTAAACATAAAAACGTGTGCGAAAAAACGTAAATAATAATAAAAAATAACTAGTTTTAAAACGTGTACCACCACAACATTTGTTTGAATCTTAACATTGGTCACCAGAAGCATTTGTGTCAAGCCTTCATTAATAGTTGTCATAGATTAGTTTAGGTAAATTGTTATGACGTAGGAGAATGGTTTTTAAGCAAGGATTAAGAATGGCATTTTGTTTGAGGTCGTGTTTGTAGGCGTGGCCAGGCTTTGGGGGTGGAGCTATATATAAATCTATGGAACTCTTGACTTGTGGGTAACCTTCAGATGCATAAAATAACGTTCTATCCGGACGGAGTGGTAAAAAATAAACAGCAATATTATTTACTCTTATGTACAGTCAAAAAAAGAGATAAGTATGCAGGACCGTCGGAAATAGTTGAAGTTTAGTAAGAAACCGTTGGATGTTGTCGACTGAAATTTAATTTGATAAATGAGCTCTTTGCTTTCTATAAAAAAAAAAAATCGAGAACATCCATCGGTTTCTTACTAAACTTCAACTATAACCGATGATCCTGCATATTTATCTCTTTTGTTGACTGTACTTACTGAAGAACAAAGAGTTATATGTATATAGGTTTTTCTCCACTTGCTTGTTTGACAGACAGACGTAAACACAGTGGTATCCAAGGTGACAGGTGACACAGTATTTTCACAGTTCTTTTATAAAGTTAGTGATCTTTTTCTCGTTGCAATAAGGTTGCTGTTTGCTTGCTGCCAGAGGTAAAATACCTGTGAAAGCACTATACTGTGGAGTTGGAGACCAATGTGGCTACGATTGACATATACATGGTGTTATTGAATTAACCCAAAAATCTTAAGAGGTCATTGTACTCATCATTATGAACAACTTTTACTATTTTTACTATGGGAACAAAACTGAAATCGCAAAAAAAAAACAGCTGTTCCCTACATTTATGTTCGCATAACTCGTCAAAATGTAGAGAACAGCTGATTTTTTTTCGCGATTTCAGGTTTGGCCCCATAGTAAAAGTTGTTCATAATGATGAGTACAATGACCTCTTAATAGGTTTTGGGTTAATTCAATAACACCTTGTATGTAATCCAACATCCCTCATGGCTACGCCCATTCTCGCGTCTATGATTCAGAACTAATGGCTCGTTTACATTATACTCAAAAATCAATTAAAAAACCGCATGTGTTAGTATGAGAGCTCTCTTATATTCAGACGAGAATTGTGTGACTTGAGAGAATGATTTATGATTATATTATTATAAAAAATAATTTATAATATACATGCAGTTGCGTATTATATTTTATAGATATGTTATCTCTTATGCATAAGACAACACATACATATAAAGTGATATAATCGTCTATTTATTCCGTAGTTTAGCATTCTGAATAATTTACCCGATTTATTGGAAATAACCGGAAGGCTTTTGGCTTTTTACTTTATTATTAAAACTGACTGTGTCAGTCCCTATTATGTTCCATTTAGAACACATCTGTGTTCGCGGGTGTGTACAGATCGCTGAGTTCATCAGTTATCCCTCAGGCCGCTTGTATACGTTCGTTTTTCGTCCGGTGTCCGTTGCGCCGAGGGGAGGCGGCGGGCGGTGCATCCGGCGTAACTTGTTCGCCGGACCTGTGTCCGATGCATGTGCACACATTCATTATAAACTATACACCACCGCGAATCCGGCGAAACAAAACGGTCCGTCATCCGTTGAAAAAAACGGACGTATACAAGCGGCCTCACGCATTAAATTACCTTTGGAGGTAAGTAATGAATGTAGCCCTCTGTACCTAACCCAGGTATTGTTAATGGGTATATTTCATTAATTGAGCCGAAAGACGTCCACTACTGGACATAGGCGTCTCCCAAGCACCACCACTTCGACTGGTTCTGTGCTTCCCGCATCCAGCGGATTCCTGCGCCCTTCACAAGGTCATTGGTCCACCTTGTGGGAGGCCTTCCAACGCTACGTCTATGGGTATGTTAGGTAGCTATTAGTTAAGGTGAATAGGTAGTTGAGACCGCGAATTTCAAATTTTCTTACGTTTTTTGCAATTTGCAGGTCAGTGTCAGGTTGTATCTTGATCAAAATATGATTCGCGACAATAACAGGTACATATATAGAGAATTATAATCATTAGAATAATTAATATCTTTCTAAGTTAGATTTCTACCACCAACCACCAATCTCTTATCTCAAGTGTTAATGGTAGAAATCTTACTTCGTCTACCACTATCCATTCACCTTAGTGGCGTAACGTGTGTGTTGTGTTACTCGAGCAAAGAGTAATGAAAATAATCAGATACATTCATTGTGAACATCTTTAATACAATATCAAGCTGTATAACAAGGGCCAGTTTAAATATAAAACAGCTAGGAACTTTCAACAGAGAGAAGTGGAAAGAGAGTAGGGAGGCCTTTGCCCTGCAGTGGGACATCACAGGCTAATAATAATAATAGGAACTTTCGGTTATTTTCAATTTCAACCCTCGTACACGTGATAATTACACTTCATAACACCAAGATTAACAATAGAAATAAGAATTAACTGATGTGAGACGGCAATCAGCATTTACAATTAATACTTTTTTATAAAACGCCGCCTTTGACTTCGCTTAGTACAAATTTAATTACTTATAGTAATAATTCTTAAGTAAATTGTTAAGCATGCGGGCCAGTGTATAATGTAAACAGAGCATTCTCTGTAGTGGAGTTAGAAAAGAATTACTGGGGTCGTATAGAAAGTTTTAAAGTCATCATTGTTCCTGTGTGAGAAAGATGAAGATATGTAGGACGAATAGCGCCATCCCTTTTTCCCGCTGCACCAATGATGACACTTCTCTGATACCGCCCCTGATGGTGTTTAGCTAAATGGATAGTTGTTGTAATGTGAGGTGTGAGTGGGTGAACGTCGGAGAATTCCTGGGTGTCGCAACTTTGTCTGTAATTGAAACATACACTAAACGAAATTGATGTCATACAAATCATAGTCTTGTAACGCTAGTTGACATTTTATTACTGCGATAAAAAACCGCAAAGTGTCCACTGTGCAATTATATCAATTTCTGCCGTATTTAACTATATAATGTTATGTTTAAGTTGATAATAAAAGTGCCGATCAGTGTTGTAGTTTGTATCGTAAGTCCTACTGCGGGTCCTTGTTATGAATGTAGGTAATGTAAATAAATAAACGAAAGCAATATAGACTGGAATAATTAACATGGTCGAAAGTTAATGCTAGTTGTAACAATAATAGTGACCGAACAATCGCTACTGCCGTCATATCATGTTAGAACATTTGTTGTACCGTCAAAAGTAATAAATAGTGCTAGAAACAGAACCAAATAAAGAAATATTTTTGTAAATTTGTTATGTTCCTAAATAAATCTTATGTGATTGTATATGGCTGAGAAGCGGTTCAGTTTAAAATATATTTTGCTAGTATTGAAATCAATTGGTGTAATTTAAGTTTTAATTTTTAATTTATCTCGATGAATGATTAATTTGGGATGTGCGATTATTTTTAACTTGTATCAATGATTCTGTGTTTTCCAGTAAAATGTTTCAAATATAATTTCAGCTTCTTTAAGTGTTATTTACCATAATAATGTAACATTTTTGTATACAAAGATAAAATATAATATTCCAAGCAATTTAATAGACAGTGCCCGTAAGATTGTATATTTTTAAAATATAGATTCAATATAAATTTACCGTTCGCTAGTGTAGTGTTTGTGTGACCGCGGCCACGGCTCGTTTGTGTGCTTTGGTGTCGTAGACTTATCCCACAGATGATGAGGGAGAACAATATATTGTTGCCGAACCTGTGTTAGCCAATGGGAGTACTTACAGTTACACTACGGCCGAAATATCTTGGCAAGTCTGAACATAGGCGCTAAGAACTATCGCGCATGTTCTCTCACTCACACTCGCCTCATGTCACCATTTGGTTCCTAAAAAATATTATTGCACAGCCTTCTGCGCGAAGTTCAGACTTGCCAAGATAAATCGGCCGTACTGTACATAATTTTGATGTATACTTATTAATTTGTTAGAACTAAGTCCCCATAGTCATAAAGACTGGGCCTAGTACGCGACGAAGTACACGGCAAACTGTTATCGCTTTTAAGTGCATATTATTCCATATAAAAGCACGTTCGAGCGATTGGCGATAGGTCATTTTAAAATCGGAGTTGGTAAGTTGGTTGTTATTGCTATGCTTCGACGATTTTAACGTAGCAAGCGTAGACTGAATATAAATAAACAACGAAACATTTACTCGCTTTCTAAGATATCACGCAGATCTTCCATCGCTGATGACATTCGTTGTGCGTACTGAGCCTAACGGCCCGATCACACGTACCACAACCACACCACATCGCATCGACAAGATGTGGGCAAGCAGTGGTTACGTGTGAATAGTGTCGCTGCAGCTTCTTGCAGTTGCGTTGTGGTTACAAAGAAAACAAACTAAATGGTTGACGCAACGTTGTGTTTGCGATGTTTCAGGCCGCTAGTGCGCGGTCTCGTTGATGGATGTGCTGTGGCTTCGATAGTGGCCTTGGTGTGGTCGGTATTTCCGACACGGTCGAATCCATCGGTGAATAAACTATCCATCCTCATACAAATTAACGCCAGTCCACGTGTTGTCGTTGTGGCGTTGTGGTACGTGTGATCGGGCCCTTAGTTCTATTTTCGTTGAGATTCCAAGACAATAAGCATAAATCATTAAGTATAATATGTTTACGAGGGCCAATGGCCGCGGACTACACGCGAATAGTAGAATAATGTATCGGATACGCTTAATTCTCCATATGCAGTACCTGCACTTTCGTTTTATAACAATATACAAATTACAATAGATTTAGGAACTTGTACTAAATGTATCTATGTATTTTTACGTGCTAGTTTTATTTATTGTTTGTACTTTTTGTAGATCAATTCGAATTGACTGCTCTTAGGGAGATTAACGTAATGTAAGTAAATATTTTGCACCTTTAGTTTAAGGGTTATTATGTAGATACAGAACGTACGGAAGGTTTTTAAACATGTTCACATGGCAATCGCCTGCCATGTGATAATGTCAGTAGGTTTCATTAGTATCGTTTATAAGTTTTACATCGTCAGTTCGTCATTGGCAGTATACATTGGATCCTGGTAATTGCCGTAGAGCCGATATCGGGGCGTTTCGTCATAGTTCGTTGGTGTTCGTGTTTGCTAGCTTCGAGTTGAGCAATAAGTTATTGGAAGTAATTGGAATTTGTAAACGAGCGATGTTATAAACAGTCGGTGATCTTTTGAGTAGAATATTTTAAACTAGTTTCAGTCTTCTTATCCCAGTTCAAAAGTTAATATTATATTTAGTGATAAACTATATAAAAAGTATTTTTCTTACTTAAAATTAATGTCACAAATATATATTTATCGGTATACGACAACACTATGTAATTATGTAAGAAGTTAGCGCTTTTTTGAAAAGATCGCCACTGAGAATGACATCGCTCGACCGAATAGATATTGCGACTAGGAATGATTGTATGGATATTGGAATGGTTCTGATTGTATTAGCGAGTAGAGATGGCTAAAATTATTAGTATCGGTGTTAGCAGTTCGCGGAATGTGGTAAATAGTAGTGTTAGTGCTACAGGTCCTAAGTTAATTCGGACAATTCAAATATATTAAAGTCGTGGAGGCAATTCTCCACTTGGCATTTATTAATCATAAATAATGTATGGTGTTCTCTATCTGAGATCGGAGATCTGTTGGGGATTTAAGTATTTGAAATGTCCGACTCAGCCCAATGCCTTTGGCGCAACAATTAATTTAGATAACCGCTACCTCTTTGAATGCCTGAAATTGTTCACAGTTTATTGTCCAATGTGTGTAACATGATGATGTTTAAAAAAATGAAATAAACATGAAGAAATTTTGACTCTTAATGTATCTTTATTAACCCCCTTTTGTGCGTACGCAACGTACAGAACCCTCTTGTATTTAATGTAGTACAAAAAGAGCGGGCCAAGAACAGACCCCTGTGGAAACTTCCTCATTTTTGTTTTGGCCATTATTAACTATCGGTTGAAAATGTTTTCTCCGTTCTACCAAGCATACCAGCCCCTAATCGGCATATTGCGAGGGACCCCCACCCATATACATACGCATAATGAATCAGTCATGTCTTCATGAGACGGACTACTGACTAGGTAAAATCTCCACAGAATACAACTGTTGTGCAATAAAGCATTTTGGTGGTATTTCATCCCATTCCGACCATAATAGCTTTCAACTATTGAAGTATTGTCCATATTTTCTTTAGCGAAAGGTCTGCTAGCCTCCTGCGGCTGCGCAAACTTTTCCGTTACGACAAGACTTAGTTCATGTGTGGAAATATTGCAAAATTCATATATTGCAGTTGTTACATAATTTTAAAACCGACTTGTGCGATGAACCGCAGTACTTACCCAGTGATCCAATTTTTTGTGAATCGGTATCCTGCTGTATTATTGCAGTGCGTGAAGCATATTATCCACATAAAAATACGAGTTATACAATATGTATTATCTGTTTAATCGATTGGGAGTATTTCTGATGCAACAAAAGGCCTTGCACTGACTGTTCGGTACTTCACAATGGTCCGAAAGGCATGTCCACTTGTCCAGTCCTGGCCTGAAAATAGACTTTTCATTCATGCGATTCCATGAGCAATTTCAATAAGACGGACGTTCCAATTTTAGGTGAAATCTGGTGCAAGGGGTGCCTGCTACCCTTTGCCGTTCAGGAAAATTGTTTTTGGCTGGTTCAGACGTTAAGCCTGATTTACACGTTGCGATTAAATTGCCTGTGGCATACCATAACCATAAGTTGAAGAAACAATAAACAGTGTTTAGAGGAATCAAGTTAACTGTAGCTTCAAATTTATTGTAGGTAGGTATACCACAGGTAAGATACTTACGTCGCCGCGTCGTGTAAATGGGGCTTAAGGAGTTTAGCTGTTTCTAGACCGATGTTTTGGGGTTAATCTACGATGGTTTTCTGCTAATCGATGTATAACAGTAGCTTACAACACCACTTGCATAGAGGTAGGTAGTGGAAGTAGTCGGGTGTATCCTGAACATAGTCACTGACTCTGGCAGTAGGTAAGGTATAGTCCAAGAGCTAGTCGAAGAGTTTTTTCGTGAACTCTTCGATCTAGCTCTTCAACTATTTGCGACAAAATATGGGAGAAAACAGATCTTCGCTAGGTGCCCTAGTTTTTGAGATATAGGTAAATGTGGCCCTGCTGGGGAGACTCCAGATCGGCCACCTATAAACACATATCTTTTGAACCAGTGACCGACAAATTCTGATAATTTGGCGACAAATTTCGACTAATTAGCGGCTAATTTTTTGTGTTATCAAAATAAAAATCCCTGATGGTGGCTCTGCCAGAGTCGTTACACTCCTGAACAGTCAACTCTGCTACCATTTTGTTGACTGGCTAATATTTGAACCACGGCATAAGCTATTCTCATTATGGTTCTAGACTATCCGTACATGGATGAATCAGTCCTGTCGTAAAAATCTTAATACTTATTTTAGAGTATTTTAGTAGAATGCAGTCTTCAGTACAGACTACACTAGCGGTGTCGAAAGCGTCGTCCGTCGTGCTAATTTCAATTTCACACCGTCTGCTATTGAACTTTAACTTGCTAACCGGATAGATTCATAGCATTGATGAATATAGAATAGAATACTCTTTATTATGTACACCATAAGCTTTGATCTTAGCGAATAGGTATTGTAAGCGTATGACACCGTCATATGATATACGTACCTATATCATAGGGTAGGGATAAGCCTTTGATGCAATTGTAAGCTATTGGGTCTTGAATATTTCGGGTTTGCCGGCCTATTACATATCTAATTGGCAACCTTATTTTCATCAGGGCTTTATACAACGTGACTAAGGGACAATATTAGGTACCTAGCTATGACCTAGGAAGATAGTCCAAATCCATAGGTAGCTGTAGCGTTTAAAGGTTTATAAGTAGGTACCTACACTTACCCACAACAAGTAGGTAAAATTATTTTTAAAACGAAAGCGTTTTAAACGAAGAAAGTGGTCAAACTTACGGTACCCACCTTATACAGCAAAGGATTTGATCACTTTCTTCTTCCTTTTACTTTTTGTATGTCATTAGCGTTGTTTCGCATGTATATCACGGCGCAAATGTATTGTCTATCAGCAGTACATTCGAGTGTTTGTTTACTAATGATAAGTTACAACATGCCACCTTCATATTTATTCAGATTGCGTTGTATGCACCTACTGTTAAGTCGACTACTATGCCGATAGTTGAGTATTCTCGAGGCTTAGGCCTCGACCTGTTTTAAATCAGATCACTAACGTTACGGGATTCACATTTGTGAATGCGAAAGTGAATCTGTCAGTCTTAAATGTATGGTAGGTACAGTCAACAGCAAAAGTAGATGATCAAAATCAGAAATTCAATACTAATGAACGGAGTTCGCGTCAGAACTATTTGGCGTCGAAGTACTACTACTTAGAATACTTACTACGTAGAATACTTTTGAATCACATCGACGCCACACAGTTCTGACGGGAACTCCGTTAATTAGTTTTGAATTTCTGACTTTGATCATCTACTTTTGCTGTTGACTGTACCGTACCTACCTACCACACGCAACCTACCGACTAAAACGGATTGTAATACATGGTGGTATACATCGCCACGCAAACCGTAACCATGAATTATTCAGCACATGATTCTGGCTAAACTAACCTAAAGTAGAATTTTTTCGTAGGTTATCGAAAAAAAATCTGCCGTTTTATAGAAAAGTGCAATACCTAGGTACGCGGTCAAAATCTAAAGAAAAGCTTTTTTTTTAAATTACCGTCGTACGCAGGGGAGTTCAGAATCATGTACTGAATCCATGGTACTTATCAGGTTCCGTTGCGTTGTCTCTGCCATCCTGTATGAAAAGGCAGAGATGGAGCTGAGATTTCCTGCAGCGCGACTCATACTAGGTAGGTACACTCCAAAAACGAATGCCCAGAATCATCCATTCGACAAATCTCGACTATAGGCCGACACGTGTCGGCCAAAAGCTAGGGCAAATTCTGATATTTGGCGACTGATTCAGACTAATTGGCGACAAAATATGGGAGAAAACCCGGAGAAAACAGATCTTCGCTAGGGCACTAGTTTTTGAGATATAAATGTGGCCCTGCTGGGGAGACTCTCTCCAGATCGGAATTTGCACTTTTTTTTTTTTAATATCTTTTTTTGTTTTTAACTGATGTATGTACGATTACTGTCTAACTATTTGGTGTATTGTGTGTCTTTTCGTCTGTGCTAAATAAATGTATTTTCTTTCTTTCTTTCTTTAGATCGGCCACCTATAAACCCTTTTATCTTTTGAACCAGTGACCGACCGACAAATTCTGATATTTGGCGACAAATTTCGACTAATTAGCGACTAATTTTTTGTGTTATCAAAATTCAAATCCCTGATGGTGGCTCTGCCAGAGTCAGTGACACGATGTTTTGTTGTTGTCGTCAGTGTCCCGAATTTATTGTTTGGGCCCTAGGTCTCCGAGGTCAAATACGTTGTTCTGTAGTTTTAGGGGGGCTATACAATAGGTTCTCAACCTTATTTTGCCCACCGCCCACTAGGAATTTTTGTTTTCTAGAGTTCCATTTGATTTTACCTTACCATCTGTCCCGAATCTGAAATAATTACTATTGCCACGATTATATTTAAATTGTGTATTATTATACTGTCGTAAGTTAGGATATTAGGTATGTCATTTTCTCTGGATCTTCTACTGCTCCCCTGAAAGTCTCAAACGCCTACGAGGGGGCGTTGTCGCCCACGATTAGAGCCTACGGGCTACCTACTATTACTGTATAGGTACCTATCTACCTACTAGTTTTTTATAATGATTCTACTATCCAAGTTTCAGAAGTTGCTTAATGATTTGAAAATACGATGCAGTTGAGTCTTACATAATAAACTGTACCTGACTGTCTGATCACGTAGCCAGTGAACGTTTCTTATAGTAATTTAAGGTCATTGGCCAAAATTAAGTTATAAAGAAGCTTATTTCCATTAGGTACAGTCAACAGCAAAAGTAGATGATCAAAATCATAAATTCACTATTGAACGGAGTTCGCGTCAGAACTGTGTGGCGTTCGTAGTGATTCAAAAGTATGTGATTGTAAATTACCAAACATTTACTACGCTTGTACCTACAGCTGCCATATATTCGTGATCAGTTTTGACTCCTATTGAATTTCTGATTTTGATCATCTACTTTTGCTGTTGACTGTACCAACTTTCAATATCCTTGCATGTCTAGACGAAAAGTTGCAACTGCAGTATGCATTGTCATTCTATCATTGTAAGACCTTAGATCTTTTCGAAATATCAAACTATCTAAGTAGGTATCACCACGATGTCTGTTAGCAAGTGTTATTGCACAAGTTGTGCAACACATTATCAATAACAATCTGAATCATTTTATTGCGATTCATTGGTTCAAGTAAGCGGACTAACAACCGAACTACTGCTACTAGAGGATTTTGTCTGCTCAACAACTTAAATAACGCAATGAATGTTGTTGAACTGTCAAAATGAAACCCATTTCTACCGTTAGTTTTACGCAATTACTCCGCTGCAGTGTGTGCACATTCAGAGCAAGTTGGTTGGCTTTTTTTTTTTTTTTTTTTGCGGATGGGAAATCATCAAATGACCCCTCCCGCTCTGGGTGGAGCGGAAGGGAGTGTCAGACTCTTACTGACTAAAACCCACCCGTGTTCCTTCCTTAGCCCTTTATGTTCCGGGCCAGCGGTAACCCTTTCGGACAATCCCGCTGACCCGGCAGGCTTCGGCCCTATGGGGCCCCTCCTCGATGCTGACATCTCTTTGAGGCGCGCGTGGAACACGTACGCGCCGTCCGGCACGGGCCTGGTCCTGATCGGACGGTGAGCTACCCATTACTCTCCGCCCGCAGGCCCGCAAGTTGGTTGGCTTGGCTTGCGGTTAATATGATCAAGTAGCAGCCCCGGATCTACGATTTTTTCGAACCGGGGCTAAACCTTGATAGTGGCGCCCCCTCCCTTCAGTGTTTGATAGTGGCGCCCCCTCCCTTCAGTGTTTGAGAAAAACTGTTAAAACTGCCAATGAGTAGCATTTTTGGGACCATTTGTTAAAATAATATTCCTTTAATATAATAAATTTACTTGATCTGCTAAGATGCGTTCATAAATCACTTAGTATGTGTTCAAAAACTAACTGGGCGTATGGAAAGAAAAGTTAGTTTTTCAAACATATTGTTAAAATTCGATTACTTGATAAAAACCTATGAGATTGTAGGAAAAGAGGCTTCATTTGTCCGATATTTGGAATTCTTGTCTCAAGGATTTGGCGCCCCCATGAAACTACCGCCCGGGGCAAGTGCCCCGGTTTTCCCCCCCTTAGATCCGGAGCTGCCAAGTTGGTAACAACATTGTACAGCATAGTTAGAGGGTACCTCGAGGTCAACGGGATTGTCCGAAAGGGTTACCGCTGGCCCGGAACATAAAGGGCTACTGAGACTATGTCTGTCTGTCTGTCACAGCTGGATATCTCAAGAACTACTAATGCTATCAACTTGAAATTTGGAATAGTTTTAGATGACGTTTGCCCAAATATTTTGCAAATAAGAAAGAAATAAAAATATATGATATTTTTAGCAACAGGGACTGAAAGGGGGTCTGAAAAATTCGAAGTGGGGCTACTACGCACGGTATGTGGGGTATCATATATGAAAGAGCGTAGTTTGCACATTCTCAAACATTTTTTTTAGGCCGTTTAGTTTTAGATTTATGATGAAAAATGTAAAAAAAATACCGTTCCCGTTTCCGTTCCCCCTTTTCTCCGAAGTTTACAAAGAGAAAAATCTGAAATTATTCTATGTGAGAAGTCTATGTAAAGATTACAGGAAAAATAAAACGAAGTCTCTAAATCTTCTTTTTTTTAAAAAACGTTGCCCCACACTAGGAATTTCTCCTGTATCGTGGGTGCGTTTACAAACATTTAATCTCACATACACAAACAGCCAGACCCGGAACAACTACTTGTAGGTCATACAAAGTTTGTTCCGTGCGGGAATCGAACCCGCGACACGCAGTGCAGCAGTCAATCGCTTAACCACTGGGCCAACCGTGCCGTCTATTTAGAGACTTTTCAGAAATCACACTAATAATATAAAGGCGAAAGATTGTGAGTGTGGGGGTGTGTGTGTGTGTTTATATGTTTGTTACTTCTTCACGCTCAAACGGCTGGACCAATGTTGATAAAATTTTGTATGGAGGTTGCTGACACCCTGGATTAACATATAGGCTACTTTTTATCCCAATATTCCCACGGGATCGACATTTACGTGGGTAAAACCGCGGGGCGCAGCTAGTCGTCAATAAAAGTTACATTACTTCCACTAGCGGTCAAGAGATGGCCCTGACATCAAACTGCAATATTCTACACCGCAGTGCACAGTGTTAAAATTCTCTGATGAATATTGGCCTCGCCGATGAAAATTTAAAAACATATGATGGTACGGAACCCTCGGTGCGCAAGTCCGACTCCCTCTTGCCCGGTTTTTTTAACAAAATAAGTCAATTAAATTTAAAACTACTTTGAGTAAACTTTGATATGATAATTCTCTATGTTTTAAAATAAATTCCATTGCTTATCTCTTACGCGTTACGCCAAAATGTCGAAAAAAGTAAAAAAAATAGATAAATTATATAACCTTGCAATTTTTTTGTATCGAGAAAAAATCATTGAGTCGTGTATTCTTTTTACATGATACTAGACCAAAGTGTCAAAAAACATAAACCTACCAAAATGTTAAATCCCTAATCCACATCCATAACAAGTTACACGGAATAGAAAAACCACATTTTTTTCTTGTGTGCTCAAATACACGAGCGGCATGTTGTCGAAGGCAGCTGTCGACTCTCGTCGACGCGTGTCGCCCGTGTGTAGAACAGGAGACCCAAACTCTGCACTTTGCAGCGAGCGCCCAATACTTAGCTTTCCATTACCTAGTTGATTCTCCAGGTGGCCCGTTTACCAGAAAAGGGAGCAAAAAATAAAACGAATACAAAATAAATAGGTATCTATGCATGATTTAATTATGATTATGATAATTGTTTAATTAGCTGACAACTATTAAACACATTTTTATGAGTAGGTATCAATAATTAGCACATAGGTAATGTATTATGACAGTAAAACGAGTTAATCAAACAATACAATTATAACTTAAAGGTATAATTACGCTTGTTTATTAATTTACACATTATCTTTTGTTTAGTGAATCGTTAAGAATTATTAAGAAGTCATAGGTGTATATAAGTAGATATATACTATCTCTATCTGTATCTACCCACATAGCTTTAAAAAGTATCTAAATTGAAAGCTTTGTACAGTTCCAAACCGAACGGAGCCTTAAGTGGGAACAGGGGGCCTAAAAAGGCTACTTTGGAGCATCATAAAAGGATAACATTATGAATCATAATATGGCGAAGACAGTCCGTGTTTTTCTTTTTTTCGCTGCTTTACGTAGGTATAATCAAAGAGATTGGGATTGGATTTGGATTGGATTAATTGGTATTTAAGCACAGACAATCAAAATAACTGAAAAATGCTTCACCAATGGTATTTAATACGATTCACTTAACAGTTAATAACTGTCAATTATGTTATCCTTTTATGATTCTGCCAAAGTGGCCTTTTTTGGCCCCCAGGGCGGGCGATTCTCCATAGAAATGTATTCCCCTTTTTTCTTCCTGAATAATGCCTCTAGAGCAATTTTTTTTTTCATAAATTCTAAGTATGCTGTAAACACGTTCCTGTCATTTACTTTTTTTCAGCAACTAATCAGCAAAGAAATTTGACCCTCTAAATATTACAAAAAATGCCATATTTTACCGCCGTGATTAGAGGACTACCAGAAAAATTAGAAAAGTTTTTAACATAAAAAAAAATTATAGAAACCTAAACATACTCTTTCTTAAAAAGTTTAAGTTAAAAAATAATTGAATCGGCTTAGTTTTCGAGGTGAAAAAAGGGGAATACGAAACGTCGATCTCGGCAAAATTTTTGTGATAATTTCGGTCTGAGCCGCAGCTGTCCCTATCACACACTACGGGAGCAGACTTGAGATAAGGCGACGGCAATAGTTTCTTCATAATACCTATTTTTCAAATTCCTCGCAGGCCCGTCCCCTCTTAAAGGTTGCAGTTAATCTTTCAATGCAAGTGGTCCAAACCGTAAGTTCTGGTGGTCCAAGCCGTAAGGCTCCTGTAATTAACATAATATCATCAAGCCAATCTGATACTTTGGTATGACATCAGATAAGTGGAAATGCATGCGGATACTTAACATACCTATACCTATCTACCTACAATATGAAGATGTTACACGCGCTCCGAATTGGCTCGTCTCCCGTAAATGCACCTGATATAGCTATGGAGGTGCGAATTTATTTCAGTCACGCTATTATTGGTGACACAGAATATACAATAACATAAACAATTAACAAAACATATTTATTTAATGCGTTTTAAATACATTTTTTAGTATATAATTATTATTATTCAGCAGGTTATTCAAAGAAAACTGAAAAGTACAATTGTTAAAAAGACAATATTTGCACATAGGTGCACAGATTCATTTATGATATTAGGAACTTTTCCCGGGTAAAGGCTCCTTCAAACAGGCGCGACACGCGATAAAATCGCCCGCGACACAAAGCACACGCCTGTTTGAAGGAGCCTAAAGGAACGCATCGGAACGGGATCATTAAACATGGATGTATTTATGTGGATGTTACCAAAACTAACAAGCATAAACTCTCTTTTTCCAAGAAACGTGAAAATACTAAGGCACAAAATTATCCACATGCAAATTGCTTGCGCGCAAGTAGTAGGTTAGCAGTTCGTTATTCATATATTTGATTTATGACTACTTGCGCTCGCACTCGTTATATTGACGCAAGCTACCAACAACCTGTGAAACTTGCGTGCAAGCTACTTGCAGAATAGAAATAAAATTTCAAAAGCAAAGGATCTTCATTCTTCTTTCTTCTTCTGAGGATATGTTGCTTTAGGATGAACGCGGAGGCAGCGTCGATAGTGGTTGTTGTAGTTATGTAAACAACCAGCTAACCACACTGCCAACGCGGTCTACCATATTACTTTCTTGCGTTATTGCATCTTTTGTTGTGTTGGTGCTTGCTGTCTTTGTGGTGGAAGAGATGAGGGCCTGTGTCTTATGTTTAAAAGTTTTTGAAACGATAAACAGAAAAGGTAGGCAACATCTTTTGCTTGAAATTGTTGAATTTCTTCATTGTTCGCGTAAATTTTTTAGATAAAGTTCCTACATTTCTTCATTTGTTTTCAACAAACGTAGCTCCTAGATTATAATTATAACTAGGTACAGAAATATTCAGATTTTGTCCTATCCAGAATAAGTTTTACTCAGTAGAATTGTCGCACCCACAGTGTCTTGTCCAGGTTTTCTGTCGCCTCTACTTGTGGAATCGGTCACCTGTAGAACAATAAGATAATAAACATCTTGCTCGCACATATAGCCATCATAAGAATACTTAATACCAACACTGAATATATTGTTGCGTATGGGAATCGAAACCTCACGAATATTCTCCGACACTGCGCTAGATGTCAATGTAACCAATTCCTGAATTGTTTGATAGTGATGCTTATATCCACAATGTTATGGCCTTTGGCAGCATTCTGTCTCATTCTCATGTAAGGGAATGCATATTTTATCCTATAAAGGGCGAAGCAGGCGTTTCTACCCGGGAATTGAACCCGAAGGATCTAAAGCGCATCTTCGGTTGGGACTCTAGACCTTTACACGTCTTAGAAAAGTTTACAATGGGTACCTGCTACTAACTTGGTTGCTTATCTACCAAATTTTTCGAGTAGGTAGGTACCTAATTCACTAAATATTTATGTGATATTGATTTATGTTTTCCTATTTCGTATCAAACTGTGGTCTCGTAGCGTTACGTTAATTCGTCAAGAATTAGTGATCCTTGTTATCGCTACAACTGCGTTTGGGATTCGATCCCAAACAGTTGCCTACTTATAAATCTAGGTAGCTAGTAGCTGTCGGTAAAATATAGTTTGTGTTGTTTTATCATAAAGAATAATGTTCTTGAATGTGTCGTTATTTCAAATTGTTGTGTTGTTCTCTGCGCTCGCGCCGTCTGTCAGCCGACGACTCGCGCTGATTTTGTTAACAGCACGTTCGCTCCTTCTTTGTGACACCCTGCAAACAAAAATATAAGGATATTTCGTGTCTCTTTCTGCCATCTAATTTTTCAGGACTTTTTTTACAGGATGGACTTGGAATCGTTTCCTACAGATATGGGCTCTTTGCCTAACTATAGGTAGGTAGGTACTAAGTTGGGGAACACTTCCCTTTCTTTCAGATTCTCCTGAATATTCAGTTCTACCTTCTACAATAGGTACGACCACAGAACAGATAAAAGTTTTATCTGTTCTGTGGGTACGACCTCCACTTCGCAATCAATCGATACAAAGATAACTCATATATATAGTATGATAACTCAAAGCTCTGTGACCTCTCAAGCTCCGCTAATGAGACACAATTGATTTTCTATTGTATCGTATAACATAAGATACACACGGAGCTTAATACATTGGGGAACGACATCCCTATTCCCTAGTATTATTAATATTATGAACATGAAGGGCTCAGAATACAGGTAGGTATCGTTCTTTCTTAACAGTATTTTTCTCTGACGGAGTTGCACGTTTCAACGTAGCCGCGTAGGCGTGTAGACACGAGTTCACTTTCGTAATACCTGTGACATGGATTTGATATTTGTGTTGGAAACACGATTGCTCACAACATGCTCTCAAGTAAAGTTCAATCGAAATAAATAAGGAATAGGTAACTAAATTTCCTGTTCCCGCGATATACAAAGTTACTTTTCCGTTTGACCCTTTTTAAAGGAATTTCTAAAGAGCTGCTCATAACGGTTGCAGCAATGGGCGCGTGATACTTAGGTGCCTGAATGTACGCCCATCGCACCTTAGGAATTCCGCCCGCTTCCATCTTGCTGACTGGCTACCATACTATGTCCTGATTTATTCTTCTAAGTAGGTAGGTACCTCAATAATTATAGTTTGACATACCAGAGACGAAGAAGCGGATGCCTACTTTGTTTTAATGAACCTACATGCCAAAATCACAAGTTCGTAGCTCCTATAGTTAAGAGATGTCGTGATGAGTGTGTATTATTTCTCATACAGATGAAAACGTCACGCAGCCTACAGGGGATTTCCGAATAACGTTTCGGTTGCGACACTTTCCATATGTTGTTTTCGGTATCCTCAATGTGTGGAAGTTTTCACAGAATTGAACCGGATCTCCGGTGACAATTACTTGTTATTTTATTCAGAACACTGACCATCACCAAAAACTTGATGGACCAGAAGTTTGACTCTTTTCGTCTCCTTTGCAGTACCCACGTTGTTTTTTAGTACTATGTGGCTATATAAATATGTGCTCGTATCAGAATGTAACTAGTTTTTCATCTAATTAAATAGCTAATTAGTAAAATCGCCAAACTCGCCGCGTTGCTAGCATAGTATCGACCTTTACCTATGCCTTCATTTAACATAGCTAACATGCGTGCTATCGCAATGCATCTAATTAAATGACATACAAGGAAAACTGGTCGCGAATGTTACGAGTCATCTGTTAAAATCTTACCAGCTGTATTATACGCTTAATTATTGATTTAATATTGAATTATTCAAGTTTCAATCGTGTTCGAGGGCGACTGGCAAGTGATTTGTCACTTTATGTAGGTACTGCAATTTGTAACCTAAAGTACTGTTCGTGTTTTGACAGGAGCCATAATTTGTAGGTATACTTACTTACTTTAAATATTTGTATTTTGCCGGGATACAGGTGAACTAGATCTATGCTTATTAAGGTTACATTACTACACTTCACTGTTTCTTAGAAGACATATGCCAAGCACGCAAGCACTAATCGTTTAGAAGCTAACATGATATGATCGCATTAAATTGTCGTCTATTCACTTGTCTCAAGATACTGCACTTTATATTAGTCTACAGACTACACGTGTCGATTTCAATGACAACTGTATGTACAGCATACCTACTCTATTAATTTTATAAACTATTTAATGACTAACTATTAAAGTGTGTTGGTACTTGTTATGTACATGTGCATCTCTTTATCTGTAAGTAGATATTAATAAACATTAGCTTATCAGTGGCACAACCTTTAGAATCACAGCGCTACCTATATACTTCAGTAAGGAATCTATTTAAATAAACTAAAAATGTTGACATCAGCGCCATCTAGCGGGAAAATGGCCCGGAGCAGATCGTATGATCCTCCTGATGTATATGTTTAGCTAAGCGTTTACTGTGTAGTACTAAGCCTGTCTGTCTGTCTCGTCTACCTATCACTTCGATCATTTTTTTAGAAACGAAGAACATGAGAAATACTATCTTATGCCCGCGGTTTCGCTCGCGTTAAGGTCGTAATTTATCCCACGGGAAAGTATCCTATGTCCTAATCCTAGTAGGTCATGGTCTAACTGTGTGCCAAAATCCGCGCAGCCGTTAAGACGTGAAAAGGTAACAAAAAGAGAAGAGGTACGATGTACATATAATATTAATATGGATATATTGTTTCTGTAGATCGTATCGTATTACCCAGTAACTGGGTTGTGGAGGTCAGATAGGCAGTCGCTCCATGTATAATACTGGTATTCAGCTGCATCCGGTTAGACTGGAGGCCGACCCCAACATAGTTGGGAAAAGGCTAGGCAGATGATGATGATGATGATAGTGCTTCTGTAGATCTGCTTGTCTATCTTTACTGCTAAGCTAAAGATTTAGTTAGACAGCCCAAAAAGTCGTAGTTTTAAGCCGCAGGCAATGTTGAAGGCGCAGCTCAGCAGTTTCTTTTAAAGATTTTTTGCTACCTTTTAGTATTGTGCGCTTTCTGTCTGTTCAGCCTTTCGTTTTCTCTTAATTATCAACCTGATTGGATGGACTTCCTAAAATGGGAGAAATCGTTATTACGAAAGACTGGCAAATATGGATTTTGATAAGTGTTTCGGCCCAAAATCTGCTATTCTGTTCAATAGATGTTTATGATGGGAAAAATAAAAGCAGTTTTGTAAAAAAGTAATTTAAAAAAATTAAACCGACTTCAAAAAGAAATTAACTCAAAATTATGAAATAACTTTAATTTCGGAAGTCGGTGTCTTGGGATCTGTATTTTAGTTTTATGCCACCGACTTCCGAAATTAAAGTTATTTCATAATTTTGAGTTAATTTCTTTTTGAAGTCGGTTTAATTTTTTTAAATTACTTTTTATTTCGTAATTTTTAGTTTTTGCACTAGTATTTGACCAAGGTTTTGAGATGTTTTCCCTTTGACACTACACCCGTAGCTCTTATCAATAAGCCAGGCCGTCACACTTACACGTATTAGTCTATATCTTGAAAATTACTGAATCGATCTTGATGAAACTTGCACTGTTCCCTAAGTTGAAGAAAATGTAAGCCAATAAAAAAAAAATGGTCACGATCCGATTAATAGTTCCGGAGTTATGCGTGGACAAACATACATACATACATACATACATGCATACATACATACATACATACATACATACATACGTCTATGAAATTTTGTATATTTGTTTGGAAGCCCTAATAGATCATCATATGTGAATATAATGCAATTCCAATAATATTACATACATACGTATCGAATTGATAACCTCCTTTTTTTTGAAGTCGGTAATAAAACAAAGCAGTTTTGCATTCAATTTTGTAAAGCTATACCTAGTGTTTTCAGATAGCTTATTTTAGATATACAGTACCTAAATAATGTTACCCTAATAAGCGACACGATGATTCCTTTCGATTTGGTCAAAACGTTTTTCAAATTTTCATTACCTCTCACACACAACATACCCGAAGGTATGTTATGTGCGAATATCATAACTTATTTCTAAGTGTTGCCCAAGTAGAATAATACATTTAGTTGCCATAGTGGAAATACATTTTAAAAGTTTGTTGATTACCTCTCACACACAACATACCCGAAGGTATGTTGTGTGTGAGAGGTAATGAAAATTACGTATTTTCCAGCATTTCATACTTTTATTAGTCGGTGTTGTAAAACATTGATAGGGGTTGAGATAAAAAATAAAATAAAACAAACCACAAATAAAATAATTTATTAAATAAAATAAAAAGCGCATAAACCTTTTGCCTAAAAGGTGATGATGATGAACCATTGTAGAGCGAACAACAACATCAGGTGAGATATTGATGAAACGAAAGACTAATGTGAATTTAGCAAAGGTGACAAACCAAACTATATGAATAATTATTAATATATTAAATTAGATAATGTTTGCCTAACGTCTCAGTGGTGTTGTCAAGTGATTGCATTACGTGGACATAAGGTGTGAATACAATAGCGAAATGAGATTATAGACAATGCAAGGCTAGTCGTAGGGCTTCCCTGGACGCCCGCGCAGAGCCACCCCGGCCACACTTGACCCACTGACACCGTTCCACTGATTCCACACAATACAATTATAATGTCACGTATTATAAGTACTTCTAATACTTGTAAGATATTGTCATAGCGATAGAAACTCATGTGCGTGTGAATTTTCCGCTCGTAACAAGTGAAGTGAAATCGTAGTGCCGCCGCGCGCCGTTGGGAAGTATTTTTCGTGATTATGCTTTAAACTCTCTAGAAATTTAAGTTTAACTTTAAGGCATCCATTTTAAAATTGGACGCATGAATAGGCGTGTAGTAGGACCTACTGTCGGTCGGTGTTGGATCATTCGGTTCCCTACAAAATGGTTGAGCTAGATGGTGCTGATCCACGCGTCATTCGTTAACAGGCGCCGTCGGTTGAGCTAAGGCTTATTTTTTTAATGGTTTCTTCATTTGTGCCTTTTTTTTACATTGTTCTCACTATAGAAGCAACAAGAATAATGTACCATGGGATTTTGTAATATCTTGATTTAAAAGAGTGTCCATGGAGTTTCTTGCCCGTTCTTCTCCATAGCTACGGTTTGGAATGGGCAACTAGCTTCAACTTTCTGACTAACTGAGAGATTATATTATTTAATTTTGCCAATTCAAAAGTGCCTGTACAAGGTTTAATTGAAAAAAATGCTTTGAGTTTGAGTCTATTCTGTAAAAATCTCACCTTGAAAACTTAGGTGAGTGAGCTGTCATTCCACTTAGGTATGCTAGGGATTGACACTAATGACAGCTCACTTCACCTAAGTTTTCACTGTGATATTTTTATAGAATAAACCGGCTCATAGGATACCTTAAAATGGTTATGAAGAACAACAATTAAGTATAATATATCGTTCTGCGTGTGGTAATAACAACATACTGCTGCCACTAATTAATTTGCCAATGAAACTGGTGTCTCATAACCATGGTCAATATAGAGATCCTATATAACAAATTGTTTACATAACTAGCACTATTTATTATTCTGATTGCAACTGATGATACAGCATGAATACTGATATCATCGATGACTCCTTTCATTTTTACTCTTTAGGTTTTTATGGGACTTTCTTCCCGACTCTGTCTGACCTAATTAAGTAGATAGGGATAAGGTATCTTTTTGTGTGTGTGTAAAATCTAGTAAATTTCAGCAAAGCTGCATGTTCTGATAAAAAAGTGTATTGACTACATGGGTATTAAAAGTAAAAGTTTTTCCCCATATAATACTGTTAATAGATTATTAAAATTATTTCGTTTTCAGAAACCCTCTGTGAACTGTAACAGATAACCATGGAGCTAACTGCGCTGGCAATAGTACTAGTAACTCGGTAAGATTACCAAGGCCGCATAAGAATAGTGCAGAACTATGAATATGAGAGTGCAACATTGTTTGTAGCTATTTCAACGTGACTATAATTATACCGTGGCCAATAGTTCGCTGTAACCGAGTGGGCAACAGCTGACAGCTTTCAAATGCTCCGCTCGCTCATATTTGTGTCAGTTGGGCCTAATTTATATCGGCCTTTTCCGCTCCGATCACAATATAATATGTTTATATAAACTGCTCGATCGAACAGGTGGATTTATGTTGGTTACGTAGTGATGTAACCAGCGCTTGTTGGATGCATAGTTATGTTTTTAAATTATATTTTGTCGGCAGTGATTAAAATGACATATACACGTGTGCTGTTTGTGATTTACTACTTTATTTGCCTATGGTGTTCATGTGATTAGAAATTTTGTATGAATCTTACAAGTCACGCTTACGACAGAGCAACATGGCGGAAAAAAAATGTAAATCCCCACAAACAAGCGACTGCAATAGTGCGGCGAGCGACGATAATTACTGTCGAAGGCTACACGAGGGAACCACCGCCACAATGGCTTCCTACCATTATGTCTTTGTCAATGTACTAAACTATATGTACCATAGTTTGTAACTAGAATGATAAATGATAAATGATATTTATTTCTATAAGTAGGTTTGTACAAACACTTTTACACGTCAATCATATTTTTTTTTTTTTAAACTAGTTGAGGTCGGCGTTTCCTAACTGACTATTCTGAGAAGAAAGGCCGAAACAAACTCAGAAGTCACAGTCTCTTTTAAAGTCCAGACAAAATCTTGGTCAGATCGTGTGAAGACCATGTAGATTGGTGTCTGAAATGGTCTTTTGAGGAAAGAACCACACAGATTGAGCGGACCTGTCCAATCAGTGCACGCATTTGTCAAAAATCGTGCAGCTCAACTCAGAACTTGAGGAGCTCAACGATTCGACGAACAATACCAAAGACAGGACATTTGGGTAGGCCGCATAAACTACTCAAACTGCCAGATCATGATTAAAACTAAGAAGGAAAAAAAAAGAAGAAATGACCCACATAGTCCTCACATTCACAATAATTAAATAAAAAAAAAAAAAAAAAAATTACTCGAACTTGCTATTGTCTACCACTTTACGAAAGATCATGCAAATAATAAAATAATCGAATCTACTATAATCTTTATATGCTCAGGGTTGGGTTCTATGAATAAAATATAATAAAGAAATAAAACAATAAAAATCTCGAAGAAAGCTGTAATAAAAACCCACAAAAAATATTCAAAATACAACCAAATCAACAATTTGTAACACTAATATGGAAATACAATCAAATTAACATAAGTGCTTACATAAAATAATACTTAGTATACAAAAATAATACGGAATAGGTAAAAGCCAAATTAGACACAATGACTAAAAATAAAATAATATAGATAAAGCGAACAATGAACTCAAGAGGTTTTCTAAAACATAATTTACGATAATAATTGTAAAGCGTAAGAGATATAAAACTAAACACAATAAAATAGAAAAAAAATATAAATAATTAGGTGCAGCATGTTCGAAAATAGTAAAAAAAACGGTTCACTAAAGTTCATAACAGTTCATAGAACTGGTGGTTGGTGATGTCTCGTCAGGAGCGATGCTACACGCTCCGGGGTGTCGTACCAGATAGTGCATTTACAGTGTCAACTTTGCCTTAACGCAAACTTGTAGCGTGCTTTGCAAACGCACTCCTGGCACGAACTCCGGAGCGTAAAAAACTTCGATATCGATATCTGACGAACGAAGGGCAGCACTACACAGTCTATGCACTACGTACGGAACGTCTTTGCCGTTTGTCACTTAGTGTCCCCAAATTATACTAATTGGCACAGGACTTTGTTATTTGCAGGTTTTAGAAGCGTTTGTTAGTGCTAAGCGATGATAGGGTTAATATAACGCTGTGATTTTACATGCTCATTATCAGTGTACTTTATTAGGTGTAACTTGATGTCTTTCTATATTTCTGTGTGCGTCAAACCGTGTGGAATAAATAGTTTGATAATTAGTGACATATTAAGAACCCTAGTCTAACAGATATAAACGTATAATAAAAAATCCTAGTGTAAATAATTATCGTTCATCTAATTCGCGCTTATGGCAAGTGATTGTTATTCTGCATACAGAGGTGTCGTTTCATCATACGATTGACATCGACGCGTAAGGATGCGATGAATGACAAGGTCGCTAATAGATAACACACTGGGGAAACCGTGGATTAATTATGTATTACTAATCTTCATACCGAAGGTATCGATATTCAAGACGTGATTTTTTTACATTATCGATAATGAAGAGGAATCACTACAGTGAATTGTTAACTATCTTTTTTCACGTAGAGAGGTCGTACAGGTTTTAGTAATTGCAATTTTCCTTTTTACTAGCATTTAACTATTCAAATAAAACCATGAATGTAAATAAAACAGCTGACACGCGTATACTCAGAATTTTTATGTATGGCGGCTGTTAATTTTCGCAGCACGAGGAAAATGACATTTGCCAAGGTTATGATCTCACTTTCCGCTGATGTTATTACGTTTGTATGACAAGACTCGAATGTAGCGAGATCTCCCACGGATTTCGAAAGCTTTGTGTATTTTTAAAATATTCAAAACGAAAGTGCCGAGTGAAAGCGTGACATTTTAATAACGGGTGCTGATGAAGCAGACGCGTCTCAGAGCTTGTGCGTTGAAATGTTGAGAGAGAATTTTGTATTAATACATTAATTACTTCTGCTGGTACTTAGTGACTGTAATTATAAAAATAATTAACACACTTTCAGCGTGCAATGTGAGGGAACAGTGCAGACATTGCTGATGTAAAACATTCTCTCTTTTTCATAAGAAAGCAAAAGAGAAATATTATGTTAAAGATGTCAATGATAATTGAAATTGAATACGTTAATATGCTCGCTCCAACTGTTTATTTTTTACAGAAACGCTAATTTCCATACATTTTTTTTAATTCTTTGGCCGCGAAGTGAAATCTTTATCATGATAAAAATCCAATACACAAATGGTCTCTTTTTGTTTTTCTTTGGTTTCATTATCTACATCTCTACAGGAAAATACAGATTTCTGTAAATATATTAGTTATTTCCTCATTGAGAAACAATAATTGTTGAGCATTCTAAATATGACCAATAGGTGAACGCAGTTTAATGATAAATGAAGTATGGAGATAAATACTTATTTGATATTTTTATGAAGAACTTTATGAAAAAAGTCAAGCTTCATTGTATCAGCAATCAATTTTCTTTAATGTTGTAAATGCATGTCGAGTGTGAACTACATATATTTAAGGGTTGAGAGGAAAAAAAATAAACAAATATTTTTTAGGGGCCCGAGAGTGGCTAAACGGCAACATCTGCGTGAGTTGACTTGCATTCGTGTGCTTTGATCTATTGTTTGAAAAGTCGCAATCGAATCGCAGTATCTTTTTCTACTCTCCAATCGATTTGGACAACAAACTAGAATGCGATTTTTTTGGAAAAACAACAAAACGATAAACTTTAACCTGCATACTTTGAACTTCGATCTTCGTATTTATTCGTTTAGTCACACAAGTAATGTGCAATATTATTCATACTCATCAATAGCTACATTAACAAAGCCATTAACAGATGTGTCAGCAAGGATATTGGACTGGTAGGTACATGCACATATAAGTCTCTTCATCATTGCGGCACAGATCAAGGCAATCATTTGTGTTGTGCCTTTACGCACACAAATTGTTTATGAAGTTCGTTTCCATTGACAAATACGGATGACCTCTTAATTGAGTAAATCTTAAGTATCAGTCAATGTACCTACTTTTACATTTAGGTTTTTTTTGTAACTTTATTTTTGATGATAGTTCAGACAGTTTTTGGCAAAATTGTATGCGAGTTCTTTTTTTTGAAGTGAAATGTTGTATGATTATAATGTTTAAAGAAATCTCCGTGTCAAAGATCGTTGGGAAGTGGGTGTAGCGATGCAAGATAAGTTTTTCCGTCATGACGTAATGTTGCAATGGAGACGAGACCTTGTGTTACTTGACACGTGTGCCATCTATAATAGCTAAGTTTATTTGTATACGTAATACCGTGAAGTGAGCTGCAAGTGTACTGCAACTGCATAATTATCTGTGCTAATTTATGCATGTGACGTGTGAAGCATAGCATAGAACGACTGGGTGCAGTTGAATAGTTTTTACGTTCTGTGGAGGTAATTATACGTTTTCTATGGGAAAACTGTACAGAAATAGAAACTTGTTTAAGTTTTGCTTTTGAAATTAAATTAAATAGACCTAGGTGGTTGCAGTTCTTGCCTCGATTTGAGTCTATTGAATATCTTGTTAGTGAAGCGTCTAATGACGGTTTTACACATTAGCTTGTTTCCGGTCATTATATACCTATATGTAGGTATATAAGCACACTGATTGAGGATGATTTCATATGGGTAATGAACTAAAGACGTTCTCAATTATTTTGCATGCAATTTTGCAACAATACCACCGCGTTTGATGAATGCAAAGGATTGTCCAATAGCCATTAAAGCTAGAATCTTAGCCAGGTATGTAATTATGTTGAAGTTTTTACGGCGATTCTGGTATAATGACTGCGATGTCGTTAGGGTGTATTTTAGCTTGGCACAATGTGAAACAAAGGTGAGCCGGCAAGTGGGTCACAGCGGTGGCCTTGCGAGCGAGAGACCGACCCGCACCCTAATTGCGTAACATACTATTACTCTCAATTTGAATCATTTTGAAGCATATTTCTAATCCATTGCTCCTTAAGTTTGAAAAATGTTTCTGCTCAACAACGCAAATAACGTAATGAATGTTGTTGAACTGTCAAAATGAAACCCATTGCTACTGATAGTGTGTTACGCAATTACCCTGCCGGTCCACCATCCGAGGGAGCGAACACTCACGCTTTAATTGTATTAGGTTTTAACGACAGATACTATGCACCATTTTATATTACTATTTTATATTATTATTTTATATTACGTGTCATATCAGTAAACTATTTTTAGGAAACGCGAGCGTTTGTTTACGTGAAAGCATTTAATTTGCATCCATAATGAACTAACATGTTACGTCATGTCCGCTTGTCCGCGTATAAAAATGTTATAGGTTTTACTGTTTCCATGCAAAATTTTAATGCATAGGTATGCATTATTGCTTAGGTACTTTAAGTACCTATTTCTGGCTTACAATTGAATAACATAAAATATGCATTTGCATGTAATAAAACCCTGATGAATGGCACAATACACATAAACCCCCATGGGTGGCGGGCTCGGTGGGCGGCGAGCGGCTACGAGCGCCGCGGTTATACGGCTTTAGTACTAAACGCCTCCGCGCATGCTCCCGCGCAATACTGCACTCTGACGTAATAACATGCAACCGTCCTGCACTTTGTTACTCACGGACTGATCATACCGTCATCCCTTTATTTATAAACGCTAATTTTATAAGTGCGAAAGAGATGAATGGATGCACGGTGACACTGTGGTATCGATCACTTCGAACTATTCACACCTAAGGCTCCCTACAATCTTTTTCTATTGGAACTATATAATGAATAAAACATTTGTTGAAATCGTTAGTGTTGCGAGTGAATGTAACATGAATACAAACTCGTTTGCGACTGCATTATGTCACGACAATCAATCCGCTTGAAAGTGCACAGATGTAATCGTAAGATCGGCTGAACATGAACGCTCTAGGAAAGTAGGACAAATAATTGTTAGGTCTCGTGCGCTAGATAAGCTGCATTGTGCAATTGTGGCGCGCATGGGACTACACATGATAAATGTGTCCGCTGATTGGCGGCACTATTAATATGTCCTTGAACACATGGCCGGTAAGGAACCGCATCATGGCATTTGAAACGCGACTGATAATATATGTTATGAATCGCAAATGAGTGTGGACGTGTAAGAATGCGTATGTACCGGATGGTTACTTTTACTGAAGCCGGTGGTGCGCGAGGTATGCGCCCGCGCGCGAGGAAGCCGCCTCGCTCCACGCTCCACCGAACACTTTCCCTCTCGGCCCGACATCGCATCCGACAGTAATTGCAATTACAAACATTTTATAATTAATTGCTGTCCATACTCGGAGGTTTTCGCAACAAGAAACTGGCATTATGACGTGTCAGTGGCCAGCATTTGGTTTCTAAATGAAAGCACTTTACAAGCGGGTTGATCGCGAGGAGAACAACCTGGTCCTCACCAACACTTCGATTCGGAACTTATCGACTATGACATGGCAGAACGTTTTGCTCAATGGGACTCTATCTAATCTACACAATGCAAATCTATCTGAGACAGAAAAGTCCTTTTTGTTCGTCCGCTTTCAGAGTTTGTGAAAGATACTTATGTGATAGAATGTACCAATGGAAAAAGTCAAGTTTTCATGCACAAGGAAAGCAAAGCGTACTAGCAGAAAAACAACATTTATAAGTGCACAAACATGTAAAATACATACATTCCGACCATATGTATTTTATTAGGTATGTATGTATAGGGTTAGCATGCACAGCGATATGAGTTATTGGATTATGTATGTTGAGCACGTGATGTGCACCGTGATGTAGCACGTGCCGAGCGACACATGTATGTACAGCAACCGGGGGTTGCACTCCACTCCCGAGCCGAGGACCGAGGTCGTGGCCCCTGTAAGTATCTAGTTTAAAATAATCCCGCAGTAGGCGTAGGACTTGCGCAACACAATTCCAACGTTCTAGAACCGACACTGACACGACACTGGGAGCACTTCACTAGAGACGCGGGCGTGTAGCGGCGGTGCGCGCGCCCGCACCACTGCGCCGCGTTCCACTTTTCCTTCCGGCGGTACGCGAGCAGCCGCGAGTTGGCAGCGGCACGCCTTGCATAACCGACAGTTTCGCAAAGCGGTCGGTGCAGCGCGCGGCCCGGCTTGAAATACGCGCCCGCGCTGCCAACGGGGCCGCGCCAACAGTTGACGCAACGCTGCCGCCGCGAGCCCGGTCTCCCACCGCCGCCGCCGGCCGGCGAGCCTGCGCCCCCTCCACATGTCCCTCCATCAGGTTTCACAGACACCACTTTCGCCTGTATGTGTACCCGCTTTCATCGTCAGCGCATCCACGCTCCACTTTGTCTGCTCTATTGTAGATGGTGGAGAACGTATCGATCAGGACGGGCACGTCGAGGAGCGAGGAGCGCGCATCGCACGAGCGGTGCAGATAAGAGCGCGCGCGCGCCAGATGCATCGGTAACTAGGCCACCACGCACTCTGCCATCTGTTTGCATGATTGCACTCCATTTAGATTGTGGGATAGCCGATTGGGAATATGAATTTATTTTTTACGCGATATTTTATAAAAAGCTACCGGTAAACTAAAAACTGTAGTATCGTAACGGTAACGAGCTGTTAAGTGTCGCGCGTAAGGCTCGTATGTCGGCTACAATATTGTCGCGAGCGGGCCTCGCGCTCCACAAATAGACGTTCCATTTCGACAGCCAACTCACGGCGACACGCGAAAACATTGCAGACACGTTTTATTATTTTATAGCCAGGTTTAAATTGAAAACAGCACTAATGTACCCCCCGGGGACAAGTCAACTCAAAATAAAAACGTGCTAGGGTCAAACTACTTCGTGACTAAATTGTTATGTCTGGCTAAGCTCCGTTTCCCTACAAACGAATGATGTCGGACGGACGCGTCTCGTTGGTGTGGCTGCCGGCTTTCGCAATATCAAATCAGTATAAAGATAGTCAGCGCTCTGTCATCGCAGCGGCCTCGGTCCGCTGTCACTGCGCGCCGGTACCGGTGGACCAATAAATAATATTTCAGCGTTTAGCGGGTTTACGCTTATAGTACCTATGCGTGCAAGGCCGCGTGACTCACGCGCCGGACTAAACCGCGAGCTACGAATCTGACTCACTGCCACGTGTGCTCAGCTCATGATCGCCGTTTGCATCCACTGTACACAATCAGCTGTTGCCCGCGCGCATTTATTGGGAGTTACCGGACTTGATCTACAGTAGGGACGCGACACATTATTTTATGCATTGTAAATCTGAATATTTATTGCAATGTTGTGTTAGTTGTTAATACTATTGACCTTATGATATTCTTTGGAATGATAAATTGTATTAGATACAAAAAGCATATTTTTTACCTAACAATGGCGTTTGTTCTCGTCACTGCTAATTAATCCAGTCGGGGAAATCCTAGAACACGTAGTTTTCTTAGATTTTCTTTGTTACTACGTTAATAGACACTATTATTTTGAACAGAACACCATTCAGTAGTGGCACTGCGATAAGAAAATGATTTATATTTCGTTTAAAAAATAAACTAATCCGGCTGCTTCGATTTCATTCTCAAGATGAGAATCTCACAGACTCACACACTGACAGAATACAGTCGAAACAGTGATATAAATTAATAATTCGTAAACGAGAAAATTGAGAACTCGATTACTACATCAACGTTACAAAGTAAGTATATCAAACTGCAGTATCATGTCCATGACTAACGCAAATGTTTTCAATTACATAATGTTGTTATTTGCTCCCTACATATTATGCATTTGGCTCTGTATCAGAACAAACGTGTTAATTAATCAGGCGGTAATGCACCGACCTACAAACCTTAGGTGCTATTATTTATTCTGGGGGGAGGGGCAGGCCTCGCGGGGAGTCATAGGTGTATTTTCAGACTCCTGGGCCCGAAGCAAGATTACCTTGTCATTCTCACGTTCAGTTTACGATCGGTTTTCTTTAGCGCGCTCAAAGCGAAACTACATATTTACATTTTCTCAGAGAAATAAACGCTTTAACGTTTCTATTGGATACTTAACAAGATTGTTAACAAACTTTAGTATGTTTGTAATTATAAATAAATAAATCTGTGACTGTTAAAGCACATCCGATAGAAAAGGATAGCAGTATATTTTAATTTCATTTAGAATTATATTTAATTTACGTAAAACTATTGCGACAGCTGGCAAACATTATAGTACTTTATGTTAATTAACAGTATGACTGTTTTACTATAAGGTTCTAGTTACAAAACGGTTGCGAATGCGCCTAAATAGCCACCAAAAGCAACTATTAAAGAATATTGCAGGAAAAGAAACTACCGATGCAAATGAAAGACTCGAAGTATCGAATGGGCACTAACGAGTATCGTGTTAGTCGATAATCGAGTATTGGCAATATCGATTATTTCCTGTTCATGCGCGCACGTCCCGCGCAGGGGGACGAAGAGGGGGGCTTGACGCGCTGGCATACCGCCCAAGGACGTATTCTAGGCTCCCTAGGACCGGTCAGGGTCAGGTAACACTAACCAGGGCCAAGTGTTTTAAGGTCATGTGGTAACGACATTACTTAGTAATATCTAGTCTAAGCGCACAATGTCAATCGATATCGCGTTTCTGTTACTGATATTAGGATTTTCCGTGAAGTATAGAAATTAAACTTGAACGAAACTGTTAGTCTACGTAACATGAAATAATAGTTTGAATACTCATCCGTATTGTCAGCATTTAATTGTATATATCTACTCCTAACAACAAAACGATTACAACAGAAATTCACGCTGCAAAATTAATTCGAACTGTAGAACAGGATAAAAAAATCTAATTGAACGTTCTAAATGATTATACAATGTGTCCGGACATGGACTAGCGATATTCTAGGTACTTATATAGCAACTATTCTAGTACACAAATTCACTACACACTAGGGTCCAATCCGCTTCCCCGCTATTTGGCAGTCATTAAGCTTTTTTTGTTGAGATATTCTCTACATGAAACATATCTCTCAAATTTTTGGTCCTACTGAGATAAAAGTAGGCTTATTCGGAGGGCAACGATATTGTCTATCGTTTCCATTACGATCATTATACATTCACACTTTCTTAACTTAAAAAAAAAATAAAACTCCAAAAAAAAAAAAAAATTATGCCAATCAACAAATTATTGTAAATTACTGCAAAAACAACCCCTTTATTTTGAGCTAAGTTACAATACAACATTAAATTAACATTAATATTTTAGTGGATTGGACCCTAGTGTATAGTGTATTTGTGTACTAGAATAGTTGTTACATAAGTACCTAGAATATCGCTAGTCCATGACCGGACACATTGTATAGCTGTGGACGGCCCTATAAAAACCGTTTGTCCTATATGAAACATGATTGCGATATTAACAGCTATTAGGAATCATTAGCGGTGCTTTTTGATGCATCGGTTTTTCTAACGTCCGTCCTTGATTCGTTTTTGTAGAGGGCGCGTAGGCCCTACGACGGCTACGGCGTAGCAAGGAATCGGCCGCGTAGCAAGGAAGCGAGCGCGTAGCCCTTTTCGTAGACATTGTGTAGCTGTGTGATGTTGATTTTCTTTGAAATCTTTTAACATTGTTATTTAATAATTTTGTTTTTGTTTATTAGATATTTCAAAAAAATAATTTTAAGAAAGTTATAGAATATTTTTTAAACTAGGTATAAGAATTAAAGTTATGCAACGCAATATACTGCAGATATAATCAATATCATAAACAATTACAACTTAAGACTCCTTTCGCGATCACTTTCTACGGATTTGCGAAAACATCACTAAAAAAAGGTACTAATGACATTGCGTGTAGCGTCGAGGCGTATCGTGAATTACAATGGCCGGGCGATCACCGACGTTACGACATGGTTTAGAAAGTCGAGCCACGGTCAACGGTCCCGCGAGCGAAAGTTACCGCGCGCGTGTGCCTGCCTTTACATGCGTACCGCGTACGTTTCGCAACCGCTGAGACGGAGACTACTACGAAAACGCGAAGCTTTTGGAGACCGGTTTAATATTTCACATCAATTTTAGTTCGAGTTGTCGAAACTGCCTTTCTACCGCATTAGTGAAGCAGTGAAAGATGTGACGTGTTTGCGGTGTAGTCTCAGCGATGGATCGTGCTAGCGATAGCGATGAAAGTGATAGTAGAGCTGTCAGTCACACTTGTATTTTTTGCCTTTAAACAACTTCATGCGATTACGTATGCAGTGAAGTGAAGATACATAAATGCATTAAATAAATTGAGTTGGAAACTAATCAAGTAATCAATGTTCTATTGCATAATAGGTGATAGACACGAACGCAGTACATTTTCACGAGATGCTTGAGATAACCGATTACTAAAATGAATTTATGAAATAGATCAAATGGTTTGAACAAGGTAAATAAGCGGAAACATGCTACATTACACTACATCACTAAACAGGCTCAATTATATTTTTAATTGATAAAAAAGTTTTATGCAATTTGAAACAAAAACAAAACAAGCACCCAATTCCCTTGGAAACAGTTTCACACGACACAGATCGATAGGACAGGCATAGATACCGTTTATATAATGAACTAGGATCTACTTAATGAATGAAGATCACCTTGCGGTATCACTGATAACGCCATGTCACTTGGTATCGGTACCGACGCGCCAAAGGTTCGGGATCAACTGGGCGCCTCCCTGATTTGATAGTTATCGAAGTGGTTCCGAGGTCCCGGATGCACCTGCGCTGTAGTGCCGTGAATTATTGCATTACCCCCCGCCCCCCGCACACGCACCCGACCTCGCCTTTTCCCCACGTCCCCTCCCGCGCCCCGCCCCCTCTGCCCGCCACTTTCCCCCCAGCTCGACCTTCGCGGCTGCATCCCTGGCCAAGTGCCAGGTGTTGCATATCTCGACTTGACTGTCATCCCCGACATCCTAGATATGTGGGAAACAATGATACGAACCCAACTGCACTTTGTCAGCTCAGTCAAAGGACACCGCTATTATCAGCTATGATCTAATGCTTTACTTATAGATATAGCAGTGATTTATTTCAAATGAGTTAGTTAGTAATGTTCGCTCACGAGAACTTGTACACTATCAATATGAATATCTAAACAGAATATTGATTCGTTATAAAAGTAATTCTAAACAAATGCCACGAATGTGTGGTGGGAGCGGTTGAGCTAACATAAACAATATTAGATATCTAAATAGAGCCAGTTGATCTAAATTTCTCGTATGAGTTATATCGCAGATAAATCCACAGATCCTTACTAACTGACCTATATTCCTACAACACAGCTAGAACGTATAACATAATACATTACCACATTGTATAACAATTATATGTAGCTCTTATCAGTAATCTGTTATCGCACATAGTTAAACCCAATTTTGACACGTGACAAACATCAAAAGTTATTACGAAGACTGGTTTAGTGCAATAGCCTGGTGTGGCGGAATGTGAACGGTGAAAGTAGACGCGTCCGCTACCGAGAAAAAGAGTTTTCCACACGGTTTCACCTTGCGAGAGCGCGGCCAGGGCAACAGGTGTATGGCAGAGACACGAGACCACTACTTCGGAGTCGATATTGAATGCACAATGTAAATGAAGTTGATATATTTAATGACGGAGCACAGTGGTGTATGCCGATGCAAGTGGAAACGAGGCGCGCGCGCCAGCGGAGGCGCGGCGAGCGACTGCGGCCCACCAGCTGCACCGAAATAACTGCTCGGTGCAGCCGGGCGGCTCGATGCAAGCCTCCTCCGCCCCCCCTCCCGCGCGGACCCCGCGCACCCCGCGCTCCCCGCGCCCCAGCGGTACACCCGCGCCCTCACCCTCCAGGTCATGGCTGCAGGTCGCCATGACAATGCGAGAACAGAGCTGCAGCCCCCGATCGATCCAGCTGTTGCTTCTAGGCACCGTGCGCCCCTGAACTTGAAACTGGTGTGAGGGGGGGTGGTATTTTTGATAGTGTTTTAAGTATAGGCAAAACCGAAAAACGATTGCATGTTGTAAGCGCTACAAGGAAGTAAATGACGCGAACACAATGATAACCGTTGATTGACCGCTTAGTAATTATTGATCAAAGAATCTTCCAGAGCAACATTTATGTTCAAGCCGGTACTATACTAATTTCCTGTGAAGATTCAGCATGTAGTTGGAGGACAAAGTCAGCTACGAGTACTTCAAGGTTCAACAATACATCTGGCGCATTCCGATGTCAAGGCTAGGCCAGTCCAGGTCTATGCAGCGCTGTTTGGCTAGCTGCCAAGGTCTTTCCTGCTATTTTATTCTCCAGTTGTAGTTTCTTATTAATTTTCCTCATAAACGTCATTTATGTGGTTTTATGTGTTCTTGTGGGAGTATCAACACATGTTAGTCACAATTTATACATGAATGAAAGATAAGATAACCGAAAACTTCGTGAAAGTCGTGAAAAGTATGGAGATACTTCTATTTCTTGCTCCATATTTCTTTTTTAAATTTTGAAGCACTTTCCTTTATATTTTTTTCAGTTATTTAAGCTGTTAATCCGAAGACAGTCCAAAGGAACAGTCCCCGTAATCGCCGCGACATTGCAGAACTTTACTTCACTGTTTAATAATATAACGTTCTGCGCAAGATTACAGAAAGTCATAGATCAATGTGAGCATTATTACGACACTATCAGTCTGCCCTTGCCCGCTATACGCGTGTTTGTGCAATGTAGGGATGTGCCAGAGGCAGTTGGCATGCCTCTTGGCTTTGATCAGCTACTCCTCAGCCAACGATATTTAGACACGAAGACGCCAAGATGTTATCTTATTAAGGTAATGTGATGTGTGCTAAATAATTGTAATTTATAAGTTTACTCACGACAATTTACTGTCGACGGGTGGTATTTATCGTTATGTAGCCTGGGTCATCTTTAGATGGTTTGTTTACATTATGAAGAGTTTTAAGCGCAGAAATAAGGCCTACATCTAACGTTAAAGTGATCTAAACTCTGCTAATTTTGTCTAAAGTATTTCAAAGTCGTTAAGAGTTTTAACCATCCAATATTGTCGGTGTATTGCAAGCTACCTACATCTATACCTATTGCAATAAAGCCTTCACGGACGCCCGGGCGAGGGCTGTAGCTCAATATAGAGGCACCTACGTGCTAGATACAGACCTCCACAGATTCCGGGAAAATCTAGCCTCCTCCCGATCCCCTGTATCGATCGGCTGTGATGTCCGCGCATAAATAAACGAGGTAGATTGAACTGTGTGTGTGTGTGCACTTTTGATGTATGTATATGAAATTATGTTCGGGAGTGTTCGAAGGTCGAATCCGTATGCTTTTAGGAGATCTGACGTTGGGTGTGAATACGCAAAGTATCTACTTACAATCGAGAGGGACAAGTCCCAATTCCTGGAAGGATTTTCATACTATGTCATTGTGGTTTCAACAAAAATTTACAGGGTTTATCCATTAATTAACTGAGAGAGCTTTGTAAAGGATGCATAAAAATGCACTTTACGTCGTGCATAACCTGTTAAGAAAGCACTGTGGTCTCGACATTTAAGTATTGCGTGTGAATCGGTGTGTTGTTGTCAGTTTTCCTTTCAGCAAGTGTTTTCTATTCATTAACAATTTATGTATTTTTTTTTTAAATTTATTATTACACTAGCTGCGCCCCGCGGTTTCACGCCCGTAAATGTCGATCCCGTGGAAATATCGGGATAAAAAGTAGCCTATATGTTAATCCAGGGTGTCAGCTACCTCCATTCAAAATTGTATTAAAATTGGTCCAGCCTTTTGAGCGTGACGAAGTAACAAACATATAAACACACACACACTCACAAACTTTCGCCTTAATATTAGTGTGACTACAATGCATTTTTTTTATACATATTTTTGTTTTCGCTCATGAAACTATGGTCTGATTTGAAGACGGTTTTTATGTTTAATAAAAATAAAATCGACCTCTCGTGGCCAGAGATCGCACAAGACATAGGCTTGGAAGAAAAAAGGGTGGGACACAAAATAGGCTAACATAAAAAAAAAATATAAAATAAAGTTTAAATTTTGTTATGATATATTATTGAATTAAAAACTTCTCTGCTTAAAGTGTCTCCCTCCTAAATTAAGCCGGACTGTAAAAAATTTGTTTATTTATCTGTCGAGTTAGGAACATATTTTTTTTGGCTTAGTCATCCTAAGGCTGGAAATACTGTTACGCCGACGTCGGTCGCTGACAACGATCGCGTACCGATTTATCTGGACTCGTGCTCGCTGAGCGTCGGTGCTACAGTAAACACGTCCATTTATCGTCAGCGTCTTAGTACGCCTGTCCGACGGTACGCGACCGACGTCAGCGTAAGAGGAATTCAGGCCTAAAAAAGAATTAAGAGTCTACGGCAAAGATACACAAGTCCACGTGATGGCAGAAATTTAAAGAACAGATTCACCGGATATTATATACCAACCGATACTAATTGGTACCGAATATGACGTGAATCTACATATAATTCCTCGCTGCGGCGCAACACCCACGCCTCGGAGCCCGGGCGTATCCTAGCTGCGCCCACTCATCGCCCCATTTGCGCCCACTGCACCCCCTGACGCAGCCCACGTCCTTCGCAGACCTCCACAAATTCCCGGAAAACCTAGCCTCCCTCTGTGCCTATATCGATCGTTAGTGCCGAAGCATTTATGTACTGAGATATAATGCGAGCGTTAAATGCCAAATGTGAGTTGTGTTGTGTATCCCGGTGAAACCTGATTTGATAAGCATTTATGAAGGCGAGGTTTTTTTCATTATGTACCTATGTATATATTTTTTTATTATGTTGTATATTATTTGTATCTGTTTTGTATCTATGACATATATTTTTTTCAGGACCTAAATACACTAATTTGATCACTTCAAATTGGTTCTAAAACAGGCAAATTCGGATAACCCCCCGTTCAACAACAGACAGAATGTCATGTTTTTCAAGTTTAGAATAATCTACGTATCATGTCAGAAGGATCGGCAGCAGGATCTTCGTCGAGCTCTATAGCGTCTCGTTCGTGAGAGAGAGAATATATTTTTAATATAGTGGCTCTCTTAGTACAGAATACAATATATTTATTTGCTTTACATGGCACATTATGGTCTTATGAATAGAATTATGACCTTACATGTTTCGCTATGGACTGGCAAACAATATTTAAACATGATAAACGTGAATGAGATTACGACTAATAGAGAAGTATGGAAGAAAATGACATGTTATAAAAATAAATTTGGATGAGAGCAGGAGAATGATGAAATGTAAAAATTGTATACATTAAAGTTAAAATTATAATTATATCATGTATAATAATGGTTACTGGGGCTATTTGAATTTATTTGCTAAGACAGATTTAAGTTGTTCTACCTGTACCGAAGGACTTTGACTATTGAGACGAAATCAAAGAAAGCGTTTTTAGAATGAAGAAGTTCTTTAATTCGCCATGCGACTTTCTCTCTCTTTCTATTACCTATATATGTATTATAAAAAGAGACAGATACAGAGAGAGATAGTTTTCATGGTTTTCGATGGTGCTAAAGCCAATAGTGAGGTCAAAATAAAAATCCAAGATGGTTGATTTTTAGGGTTCCGTACCATAATGGTAAAAAGGAACCCTTATGGTGAGACTCAGTCTGTCTGTCCGTCTGTCGCAGCTGAATATCTCAAGAACTACTAATGCTATCAATTTGAAATTTAGAATAGTCTTAGATGACGTTTGCCCAACTATTTTGCAAATAAGAAAGATTTTTTTTTTCAACAGGCACCTACTTAAAGGTGGTCTTAAAAATTCGAAATGGGACTACTAGGGCATGTGGGGTATCATACAAAAGAGCGGTGTTTACACATTCTCAATTTTTTTTTCTATCACATAGTTTTCGACTTTTGATGAAAAATGAAAAAAAATACCGTTCCCTACCCCTTATCTCCGAAGTTTGCAAAGAGAAAAATCTGAAATGATTCTATGCGATCCAAGTTATGTAAAGATTACAGGAAAAATAAAACGATTTCTCTAAATAGCAAACTTTTTTCAGAAATCAACAATAATTACATTAGCTCCACTATTGGTCAAGAGATGGCGCTGACCTAAAACTACAATATTCTATACCGTAGTGATAAAATCACAACTCTCTGACGAATAATAGGCCACTGATAAAAATTTAAAAACATTTCACGTTTCACAATACGGAACCCTCGATGCGCGAGTCCGACTCTCTTTTGACCGGTATTTTTATTCATGTTTGACTGCTGTAACTTGATTGACTTTGAAACTGGTGTAATTGCAGACCTACTTTTGTTTTGCAACCATCATAGGAAACGTGCAAATTAATTAAAAGCGCGACAACAACTTTATATTACGTTTATATGTGGGTGCGCTACACAGCATCCGTCAGAGAAATTAAATTATGACATTCGCGGAACCAAGCCCGGGCGAGGCCTCGTCGGGCGATGTTCAAGGGAGATGCAACGGGTGCACCACCCCTTTTTCCTGGACCCAACATTCGCAAAGGGCGAGGCCGCTGGGCGTTGTCAGGGGTGATGTATTAAGTGCAACCCCCTGCCACCCCGGGCTGCGTCCTTCAAACGCCTCTGCACAAACATTTCCTAGAAAATCTGGGCTCCTCTCGTTTGCCTGTATCGATCTGTTTTGCTGTTGGGCACGGTAAATGTAACGCGATATTGTATTTTATGTAACGGTACTTATGTATTTGTTAAATTTATTTCACCATTAACTCATACCTTTTTCCCATGGGGTATAAACAGCAGAACGCTACCTGCTACGATATTTACGCACGACTTTTGCTTCATTTACGGTCATTATAACAGAGGGGCAATTCTTGTAATTTTAAGAACGTTCATAGTCTGATCTCGGTCTCAATCTGTCAAAAATAACTCTAATTTCCCTACGGTTTTGACAAGTTTTTGACATTGATTGTCCCTGAGATGGGATTGCGAGTAAATTTTGAACGTTTTTAATTACGGGAATTGTCATACATAATCCATTATCGGATGTACTTTTAAATGATTAAGTGTATATAATAGTTACCTACTTACCTGTAAGTATCACATGAAACTCTGAACATAGAACACATTTATTTTAAATAAATGTAAAGTTAAGGCTTTCTTTGTTCTGAGCTGTGCGCTCATTTGAGGAAATTGAAATTGTTTCTCATTACCAGATGTTTTTTCTTCCTACGTGTTCTATCAGAGAGGACGATATACCTTGTCGCACAAATTAGGATCAGTGCTGTAGGTATCACCAATATAAACCGTAAATAAAAAATATTGTAATTGTAATGTTTTTTTATTTTTTTTTTATGTTAATGTTAGGTATTTTATTATTCCATGTTCTAATATTTTACAGAATTAGTTGTGTTTTAAAGTTCCACTGTCAACATTTTTCTTTTAGTAAGTATGTACTAAGTATTTAATTTGTTAGCTTAGTTGTTCGTTTTATTGTGCATGCATGGTCTCTTGTAATTGAAGGAGTACACCTACCAAATACTTTGTCGCCCATTAACTATATGTAATGTTTAGTAGGTATATATCTTTTGTTGGAGATCCTAAAATAAATAAATAAAAATAGTTTGTTAGAACATGAAACATAATTTCACGCCTAATTACCCCGGAGTGTTAGGCAAAATAGTACACCCACATTTTGCCACTATTATTATTTATTTTCTCAAAGAAACTACTGTTCACCTTATGAGAAACTTAAGTAAATTCAGAATAGGAAGTAGGTAGTTTACATTACGACAATCAAAATATTGGAGTCGGAGAACACATAGAGTTAAATAAATTAAGTTAATTAAATAATCAATTTTACAAAAAAATATTTTTCTATATACTGTTAAAAATCATTCTTTTTTTTAAATGTATAATGGGTATACTTCAGCATTGTTTGTCCTGGTTTGGTAATTTATTGTAAAGCAGCAGTTATTTTTAGGTCCCATGTTATAGGGGGTGATTAAATTTATTATCTATTGTTTATCAGCCTTTGTATGTCAACCTTTTGCTCAAGCTACCATACCCTGGGAGTCTTGGGACACCTAAACGGTGCCCTCTCACTGCGTTGCCTAGTCGAGACAAGTCGAGTCGCAATGCAATGCAAGTAGAGTCTAGTATAGTATCAACTGATGTTACTGATGTACTTATCGTGTTTGATTGTTCGCGAACCTAACGCGAGCCGTACATGTAGATGTACCGAACTCGGATAAAACATATTTTTCGAACCAAACATAATTAGGTATGTTAAATAAAGCTAGTGCGTATACCACTTTAACCGAAATCTTCCGATGACGTCCGATAAGTAGGTGTACCCATTTATAGGCCGACCGCGTAACTGAGACGTTGCCTGAGGTAGCAGCGCGGTGCGGGAGGGGTGTGATGACGTGATGCGAGAGCTCAGCTATTCGTCAACTTGTGACAACTATCACCCCTCCCACACCGCGCAGCTACCTCAGGCAATCGGCGTATCTATACTTTGTTTCACATGTCTTTGGTTCAATTGGCCGAGTACGGTACGGCCGACGACGTACGAGCTTAGTTCGGCCGATGAAGGATTAGGTTTATTATTGATTTCTTCTTTATTTATTATATTATATTCGCTTCTATTACATTTGCTTCCATAGAGTGGTTTATTTCTTTTCGTTCGTATATTGTTGCTTATTCTGATAAAATATGTTCCTTGCATTGCATTTTTTTAATCTGTTTATAGGTATTTCTTTTGTTACATTACAGTTAATGTATCTGTACTGTCAATAATTATTTCAGTTTAACAAAAACCGGTTTGTTCCAAACACTAGCACTACCTACAGACAACATTTACTTTAACGTTGTCCAAGTTAATGTAAGGGTGACATAAAACTACTTTGACATTTGAAATAATCAAAGGCTGTTCGCACGGTTCTATGAAAAACAGGTTTTTAGTTGTTGGTATTCAAGATTTTAGACCTTATTAAGATTAAGGGTGAAACTTTTGTTACTCCAGTCCGAATTGAAGGGCAACTGCCATTTTGTAGTGATCATTTGCGATTTGCATTGTGGCAATATATATGAGTGTACAGATAAAGTAAATCAAGGTCTAACAGGTCTTGTTCGTTTCGTTATTTTGGAATATACTTATTTCTAATTTGAAATACCTTCTTAATTTGAGAGATTTGAGTCAGATGGGAAGCAATATGTGTAGGTACTTAAATGATAACCAATAGTAGGTACTGAACCGAAAGCAATAAAGCTTTAGATTGAAAGATCAGTTTTATTTTTATTATTATTTTTTATTGCAAAATGGGCCAACTCTTGAACTCGATCTCACCTGGTGAGGGAACGAGAAAGCCCAGAAGACGCCTATTCACCCTTGAAGGTTATACGTGGAACATACACTGGCAGAGAGTTCCATACTTTGGCCGTGCGCATGGAATGTGGAGGAGAATGTCGGTATATCGACCAAGTGCGGATGGTACCGTTCAGTACGTCTGGTAGTCCGGTAGTGAAAGGTGGGATCAGGTCGCCTCCCGCGCACACCCTCCGTAGTACAGTCTGTAGTAGACCGACAGGCAAGCATCATTACGCCGAAGAACTAGGCAGCAGTTAAATTAATTATAGTGATTGACTAGAATTTTATAACTGGGGAGAATGGTAAGGTAGCTTATTCCTTGAGTTATCGTTCTCTGCACATCCTGCCTCAGTCACCTACTATTCTTCATGGTACTTTCATGCAACCTCCGCGAATATTGTATATGTTGAAGGCATATGTTGATGAGATAAACACTATTTCGTATTTTGAAGTAATAGAGACTCAAGAGCTGACAGAACACGTCATCATGTAAAAAATATAGGTCCAACCCTAGGAATACATAAAGAGTTATTTATTACTAGCAGTGCCCCGCGGTTTCACCCGCATAAGTATCGATCCCGTGGGAATATCGGGATAAAAACTATCCTATGTCCTTCCCGGGATGCAATCTATCTCTCTGCCAAATTTTATCGAAATCCGTTCGGTGGTTTAGGCGTGAAAAGGTAACATACAGACCGACAAACAGACACAGAGTTACTTTCGAATTTATAATATTATATAGTATGGATTAAATACGTCTTTCATTTCACTGATAATCCCGCTAGGTAATATGCCTAAAGGCGCGGGTACCTAGATCAACAAAGAACTAAGGTACTAGAATCTAGGTGACTCTTCACATATAGGTAATTTCTAGGTGACCTACAAGAGAGCTGACCTGACCTATATTAAACAATAAACAGATTTCCATGTGCCTATCACGTAAATCAGGTCAGATCAGGCTTTTCCGGGAATCCGCGCCGCAGTGAGGCCAGGTCAAGGCAGGTGGAATCGGGACACTAGGACCTCGGTGTTATTAGGTCATCACGGGAGGTAACCGGCATTCATCAGGTCAATAGGAAAGACCTACATGTCGCAGGCTTTCCCTGGTATTTAATTTCAATCAGGAAAATTTAAGACAGTTGCAATTTTTTTTTAAGATAGCCAAATGTAGGTTTTTTATGCGTTTAAATTTGGGCTTTTGTATTTTGTGGAGCTATCTTTCTGAAGTTTTTCTGTAAAGTCTGTCTGTCTAGATTGTCTTTTGTTTGCCTAAAATAATTAATTTAATTAAAATAGACCAGGGGGGCTAAAAAGGCCACTTTGGCAGAATCATAAAAGGATAACATTACGAATCATAATGGACAGTTAACTGTTAAGTTAATCGTGTCAAATCCCATTGATGAAGGATTTTTCAGTATTTTTTTTTGTCTGCCCTAAAATACCAATCTATCCAATCCAAATCCAATCTCTTTGAATCGAATCTAGTGCAGCGAAAAAAAAGAAAAACACGGGCCTGTCTTCGCCATATTAGAATTCAAATAACCAAAAAAAAGGGATGCAGGAGTGAATCGGGACGAAACGTTAAAATTATATTTTACGTTCAAATAATAAAGTTGTCAACAAGGACACTTAATCGTTAGGTAATACATTAGAGTCTTATTTGGGAACAAACCATATTATTACAATTTTAAAATTCCTTCTAAAGATTGGTTCCCTATTCACCTCGTTTTACGGTATTGATGTTATTATAGCACACGGTATTTTTAAGAAAAAATTGTTTTCACAGCCAGGTATTTAGGTGGTTAAATCAGTTTACTTTGATCGGCCTAGAACTCTGCCATAACTATCAAACTTTTTCTCTGTATTTGTTTTAGTAAAGCTAGTGATATGTAGGTACTGTAAAACGTATCTTAAGCCATTCATTATTTTTATAATAAAAATAATAAACCGTTATTTTCAGGTAACAAAGACCCATAGAACATAAATAAATAATAATATAGTAACAATTTTGTTAGTACTTAAATAAAACTAACAACTGACTAACTTTTATGACTGGTAATACCCACTTCGGCGTGAAAAACGTAGTTTACGTTAGTTTATGCTGGAAAATCAATTAAATATCGTTCAGCGAACACATTGACAATGAGTTAATTATCATGACTTATTATTATGATAGCACATTTTACTTGCAAAACGTTTACGTAATAAACAGAGTTATTTTTTTATAATAAATTGACGGAAATGTACCTATGAGTGACACTTTCTGATTGAAAGTGTGACCATTTTTGGTAGAATAGGTTAGATAGGTACTTTAAGTGAAGTTAATTAAATGCTTATTTTAATTTTACAATTTGAAAATGTAATAAAGATATTAATATTTAAAAAGTAGGTAGGTACAATACAAACACACAATAATGAATTAAATACAGGGTGGCAGGGTCATCGGCAGACACAAATTGTACCTAACCATACATTCAGCATATGATTCTAGACAGAATTACAGTCGAATATTTCGTCGGTTATAAAAAAAAGGCTGTTTCTGTACAAAAGTCTGTAGTCTGTAGAAAAGTGCAAGATGTACGAGGATAACCATCCACTTTCAACGCAGGGGGCTTCAGAATCATGTCCTGAATTCATGGTAGCACGTTGCGCGTCGACCCTGCCAGCCTGTGCACACGGACCATCCATAATGAAGACACACATTTATGATTTTCACAAAGACACAATTTGATCACTAACAAAAACTACATAGCTTTTTATGATGAAAATTAATTGAAGTTAGCCATGAACATGATTACATGACCATCTATGTCGGTTCGTAAGATTCATAAATAAATAGGTACTTAAGTATGTAAAGTGCAAGTCTGTACGTAGGCTGCACGTCGTCGATGCTAACCATAGATGTTTTTTTTAATATTTCTATGATGCCTACCGTAGTACGGAGTTTCAATTGATTAAGAGGACAGCTTATAATGATTTCGGTACCAGTGATGTGCGACTTCCTTACTGTACATGTACAATCTAATAGAAATTAAACAGGTGAAACAGGTCCATCGCGAGAAGTTTCTCGTCAAGTGAAGTCATTAATAAAAGTCGTCGTTTTCGTAAAACTCCAGTGATCTACGCCTACCTGCACTTGCACGCGACTCATGCTTTTACGCGATGCATACACTTGTTTATGTAACGAGAAAGGAACATGAATTGCCATGTAGATGATGTGAAAATAAATGATCTTGTACTACGTAAGTATCTACTTCACTGAAAGACATATTGCTGACTTTATCATTTTCAGATCTTTAAATAAGTAGTAGTAGGTAGGCGAGTCATTTATACATACATAGTTGTGAACTGGACACACGTGTGTCCAGTCTCTCGAGTCGAGTTTTTGAAAAACCCTGAAAATCGATATAAGTACAAAATTGTTGCCTATCTACAAAACACATTCAAACATAATCAGCAACTTATTAATTTTTACGTCATTAAGTAAAAGTAAGTAAACAATTAAAACAATTACCGATAAATACCTCAATAATAAAGCACTAAAGCCAACAATTCATACTGAACATGTATAATTTGTAGAAAAACATTTCGAAGTCGGAATCGACAAACATTTTATCACATAACTTTCCCTCACGCTATAGGAGCGACACGCAACGTGACGTCACGCGTCACACCGCCGACCTGCGCGTACGCACATCTGCTAAACATCATCAACATTCCCGCTAATCGTGGTTAAATACATGCCAATCGAGTGAATTAAATATAAATCTACATATACTGTGTGACCGCATAGTGACCGCAAGGTATACGTCGCCACATGTGCTCACTTTGACAGTTTAAAAATAACCAGACGAATATTTAGGTTACGCACTATCCGCTGTAGGTATAATTTGTCATGTACCTATAGCTGGAATACTTCCTACTAAAATAGATATTAATGACAGTTTAACAAGCGCATAGACGTTAGGATAATTTTGGTCTTTCGATAAATAGATGTTACTATGTTCAGGCCATTGTTATTTCTAGTATTTAACTATCGGTATATGCTATGGTTCACTTTACACCTAATGATGGAATGATGCCTTATACCTAGGAAGGATCTTCGAAGAAATTATGACATTGAAATAAAAAAAGAAAGTAGCGTATGCGAAGTAAAATAAAAAAGAAAAAAAAACACAAAAACAAAAAGTTCATCCTTGAAATATTCATGCTTTCCTCCAAAGATTGTTCACAGTCAGAATTCCCTGGCTTCGTTAAGCTTCATCTTCTTGTCCATCTTCGGCCGCCGATCGACGAGTGGGAGAACTAGGGAACAACTGAGATACCACCAGCTGTGTTCACTCCGCACTAATTCCCGAGAGAGCACAGCGTGGCACCCGGTCGTTCGATAGCCCGTTGCTCTATCATTTTCTATAATTTTCTTCACATTTAATTTCAGTTTCATACAATATTCTTTACTTCGCTAAGAATCTTTTCTTCATTAAACTTCATTTCACAGCGACCCTAAATATTATTTCACCAAAACGTTTATCAGCGCCATCTGTGTTGGAACGCGGGAAACAAAGCTGCGTCAAGTAAGACAACCGGTTCGTCGGTGTGCACCATTCCTAAGGACGGAAGTTGCGCTTGTTTCTCGCGTTGAACATAGATGGCACTGATACTGTTTACCTTTAGTTCTTGAGATAAAAATAAAGAAACTTGGGACTTATAAATAAGTAAGTACCTACTGAAAAACATTTCAGGAGAATAGGAGAAATACATAATAACTGTAGTGTTTGTGACCGATACAGTATGATCTTTATAATAGGTATTTTATTATAATTATTTAATAGATGTAGGTAGGTACTGTCTTAGTTGCTCATTTTTTTTTCCTTTAATGAATATTATATTATTGTTAAAACATTTATGGATGAACATGAAATACAAATAAGACTGAAATTCTGTAATAGCAGTGTTAAAGAGCGTGAAATGTAATTAGTTCCGGGGACAGTTTATAGATGGGGTGGTATTGACAATTTTACTGAAAATTTACAACATTTTCCCTCTCTACTAGTTGTGTGCATGTGATAATTTTTATTTACATGTGATATTTTATTATATTGTTAAAGAGCGTGAAATGTAATTAGTTCCGGGGACAGTTTATAGATGGGGTGGTATTGACAATTTTACTGAAAATGTACAACATTTTCCCTCTCTACTATTTGTGTGCATGTGATAATTTTTATTTACATGTGATATTTTATTATATTGCTAGTGCATTTAAAAATGATGCTGTCCTCTGCGTTATTACTTATATCCATGAGAATTAATATGTTCAGAATGATTGTGTATATGCTAAAATAGGACTACTCTGTAAAAAGTTGTGCGTGGTCAAACATAAAAAAAATATATATACAATACGCGTCGACTTCAGAACCTCCTCCGATTTTTCGTCGGTGAAAAAGAGTGGCATATTATCATAATTATTAACATTAAAGCGTAGGTACTCGTGTTGGTATTTTGAAAATTTGTTAGTAAAACTAAATAACGTTATTCAGCACGCAACTATTAATTATAAAGTCAAAATAAGATCTGCAACACCTAATATTTTCTTATTTCTTATTTTTTTAATATTTTCGTCTAATACCTATGTATAATCTCTGAATAATTAATTATTTTGTTAAAAACTGCGTGACTTATCTTTTATTGAATTAAAACTTATCTACCTAAAGGAGAATTGGTAATTTTACCTTGAGAAACAAATAACAAGGAAAACGTCAACCCTAAAGGTGTAATAATAAGGTAAGTCTTGTATATAAGTATTGTGTATTTTTTTTCTATTTTTTTTTGTCCAGCTTACCAAAAAATAGTACAAAAAAACTACTAACGACATAGACACGATCCTAATACATACGATTCCTCGACCTAGCCCTTGAAAATATATTTAAACCTTCAAAATTACTCTCACCCACAGAACATTACATCGAGCTTTGAAAGGGTAAGTTCAGTATGACTAATAATTTGCTGGGGAAGCCGGCGTCGCATCAGAGGGGTCCCTCCGACCCTCGCTTCCTCTCCGGGCCCGACAGGCCACGTGCCAACCTTGACCTTGAAACGCACACACACACAACACACAAGTGCACTTGTTGCACACACACTCACTTTTGTGAGTACGTTCATGTTTGGCCGCATCCCCCTCGATAACTTTGAACTTGACTGAATTTTTCCTTTGGAAAATTGTTGACTCGAAAAATACGTAGCATTTGATGTAGACAGGCGAAATGTAATGGTTAATAAAATATTGAATTTTCCCATAGAAAACCATTCCTTTGTTAACCCCCGACAGAAACAGAGGGGTGTTATAAGTTAAACGTGTGTATCTGTGTGTCTGTCTGTGCCATCGTAGCTCGCAAACGGCTGAACCGTTTTTGATGATTTTTTTTGTTTGAAAGGTGACTTGATCGAGAGTGTTCTTAGCTATGATTTAAGAACATCGGTTCAGCCGTTTGAAGGTCATCGGCTCTTTTCTAGTTGATGAATTGATGTGAGCATCTTCCACAGGTCGGATTGAGTTGAAATTTGGTATTTCATTACTTTAATGATATTAAAAGAACATAGTGACCTTGAACTGCTGCTGCAGCATCACCTGGAGTTTGCAGAATATCCAACTCCCTTAACATACAGCAAAGGTATCGTGTTTGGGCTCCTTGGAATGGTCTCAATGAATAAGTTGTAGATAGATGGTGATCAGGGGCTGATGATGGAGTAGGAAAGAGAAATTGGAGGTCCGGACAAAATGGTCCCCACGGCCAATTATAACAAGACTAATAGGGCGATTAGTTTCAAATCGCTGTGTGAAAAATGTTATGGCCATGTTCCGTAGGACGTTTCTGGACGGTCTTAGTTTGAATATTCGCAAATGTATGCATTCCGATGTTAACAAAATAATATGGTACCATCGAGTTGGTCAGATGATAGAGTTGGACGCTAGATAACGGAACTCTTGAATACCTATTGGTAAACCCCTCGAATTTGGGCTCACTAAATGTATCTCAACGACTCCTGTTCATTTTACCTGATGACTGACTAGGGTGCTACATAGTGAAACTCTTGATTAACTGCTAGTAAACCGATCGAATGTGGACTCGTATGATGATATGTGTCTTAGCGAGTCCAGATAAAAAAAAAACAACTCCACGTCAACTAAACTTAACTTCCACTATTATGTGCTTATGTTTTGGTTTTTTGCGTAAGTATATTCATTGTAGAAAAAAAATATAATTAAGCCAAAATATTTGGACTAGTATCATTATTCAGGGAGAAAAGAGACGAATACGTTATGGAATGAACGCCAACGACCACGAGTAACTAGCTTCACTGTGATAAAAATAATGTAAAAATACGTAGGTACAGCTGCTCAGATTTCGGCGAGTCACGTGTCGATCGTAGCATGTTTACCAGTAATATAATATTTAAAGTTTAAAAAGCAAGAATAAAAATTAAATGAAAAATTTATAAAACCAAACAAAAACCTCTAAAAATATTAGCCCTTTAAGTTTAATATAAGTTGTAGAAAATATTTTGATCCAAGCGTTCTCGCGTCGGGGGACGGCTAATGAAAATTTACAAACTTACATTTTCAGTTGGAATGTATGGGAGAATATGTTTTTCAATTACAATGATAAGTTTTTTAGTTACCACTGACAAATTTGGGTCAGAATTAAAAAAAACCTAGTAAATAAAATATTCATCGTACAGAACCTTCTCCACGCGAGTTCAACTTGACCGGGTTTTTTCGTAGTAGACTGTGTTGTGTAACTTTAACAACAAAACGAATATTTAAACGACAAAATATTATGTGGTAGCATATCTTTTAATACAGTTATCTTTAATATGTCTTAAAAAAACATAATATTAGAATTAGTTCAAAAGACTGATAAGCTAAGTTTTTGAAAGCTTCCTCTCTCCTAATACTTTGCTGTGCCCGACAGGGTCCCTCCATTGCTCACATATAATTTTAAGTTACCACCTAAGGACACATTGTGGAATGCAAATATCGCCTATCTATTTTCCTATGTGCCTATGCATCTCTGATTTATCTAAAGTATTCAAGCAACTGTAGCCGTGAATATTACGGCAATGAGAACACTTAGGTATATTTTTTGCGTTCGATTGTTTTTTGTGGTCATATCAAGTTTGTCATCCGGTTTGGACGTTATATACACGAATATATGACGGTGTTTTTTAAGTATCTGCAAAACTGGCAATGATTCATAAGTGTTACTAAACTAATAAATGAATACAACCTTAAAACATGTCTCATCTGGCCCCTAATAATTAGGTTATTCGTAAAGTTGTTTAATTTGTTTATTTACTGATATTTAATGTGAGGTTTAGTCGTTATCCAAAGGAAGTCAGTATTAATAATGATAATTTTAATGATATTTTGCAATTACCTACATCGATTTTTGGTGTTTGTACCCATGGTAGATAAAAACTCAATATGACTCATAAACTTAAAACTTACTTACTTAACTTTTGCAATGCTTTATAGCCTCTGGGCAAGGTAAAAGCTAGCCCTTGGGTCACGGGAAGAACAGATTTATTGATTGAAACAGAACTTATGATCCTTTCCGATCCCGATCCCGATGGTAAATAAAGGGTCTCAACTCTTCCTCAAATCTTTGCAAACTTCTGAAGTTCACACTTTACGTGGTGGCAGATCCATGACGATTTATTTCGCGCATGCGCCGTGTATATTATCACCTTAAATGAAGTTAAATAAAGCATACATTATACATACATTGCTCATATCTATTATCTACACGTGTGGGTGTAAATATTATCATTATCGCAACACGATAAGACGATGCTTTAACCCTTGAATGGATCGTATATAATAATGCTCTTTAGAAACTGCATCATTAATTTCTTACATAGCTTGTGTATGGAGTTATGGGTTATTTCTTCTTTATAAACAATGCAAGTACGTACAGGATTATACTGCATTGTATTTTGTGCATTGTTTTTAACACATCCTAAACGAATTAATTTGGGAAGGGTGGTATTTCTACGCTCCTGGTCCCCGACTAATTAAGTGAAGGGGTTACGATTTCAAAACCTTTGTCAGTGTACCGAAAACGATTTTAATAATTAAGTATTTTATAAAAGAATCTTAAGTACCTATATTGTAACCATATTTAATGAACAAAATATTTATGTTAACCTGTTGATATTGAAATGATCGTAAGGTTCATTAATACCTATACAATATGATTTTCTATACTTACTTTTATACAAGGAAAACATCGTGAGGAAACCACCAATTCGAAGACAAGTGACATCTACTATCTTTATAATGGAGGAACACTGACTCCCAAGTCACAGGTATAAACCTAGTTGGGGAGCCAGGGGACCTGTTTAAGATACTACTTCTGTATATTATGTAACTACATAAATTAAGTTGTCACTTTTTTTTTAATAAAGTTTTTTTACCAACCCTTACTGGGCCCGCGTGGTAGATTACAGCCCACTCCGTCTTGAAGAAAGAAGGCTTGTGTCCCAGCAGTGAGAACATTCTAGGCTGATTATGCTATGCTATACAGTCTACAATATCACCTGTGTCTCTTAATCTGACAGGTGAAATACAGGTTATCATGAATGCACAAAAAAGATATGACGAAATACGTAGAGCACATAAAAACATAGTCGTACATTGTGATACTTTTTGTTTATGTCTCGATTATTTTATCGATTTAAATATGTTGCGCTTAATTTCCTGAAAATAACCCAGAGTTATCACTGCTTATGATAGTGACGCTTACTAGGGAGAATATACGAATAGTAGGCACTTGGGCATATTGATACGAATACTTGGCAATATATATGTCTATCGATATATCTGGGAATGCCCATGTAGTCGCTATAATTATGTTGTTGTTATCAATGTTTATAAGTAAAAATAATTATGTTCGGAACAAAATACCTATAGTTTATTGTTTTATGCCAATTACTAATCGCTTGGTATGCTCCTAACTAGGTTTAATAGACGACTGCCTATTTCTAAACGTACCTCAACCGCAAGACTCGTCCATCCTAGTTGCGCCACAATATACGATTCTTACTCACATAATGGCTACTTGCTGTCTATAAAGTACTCTTTGTATATGTAAATAATATTCCCTTTGATACCTAGTTAATATTGTATACATCTATACGTATATTATATACATCGCAGATACGGTGATATTGCGCGCTACACTGACTCACTGTTTCACATCGCATCTAATCTGTAGGTGTTGTATAAACAACAGGTTTTAACACTGTCCTATTATAATATAATAATACTTTTTTTTTTTTTTTTTTTTATCTACTTGTAGTTTACGTCTACTAAAATCCTAAATGCACTAAGACTCAACATTTTAAAGAGAATGTCGATAGAGCCAATTCATAACTTAAATAAAAATAAAAAAGTAAGTAATTGAATCTTACCTGCACTTCCTCGGTACTCTAGCTCCTCAATAGCGGATTCAATCAGCCTGCAGCTCGCCAATGTCTTGCTTCACCTGAAAATAAAACAAAAATTCTTTAATTTTTTGCCTATTTGTAGATCTTTACTAGACGCTACGTGGTGCGTTAAGTCAAATTGATTGCAGACAAGCAATATTGCTCCAATAATGTAATTAAAATGATAAAGGTTTATCAAATAATTCATATTATGTCTATAAACGTCATCGTTTGTTGCAGGTTTTATATTAAAACTGAAGGACAGTTTAGTAATTAATAATACCATTATCTTCTCATGACCTCGATCACGCCTGATAGAAAACGATGGATAGGTCTATGATGGAACAAGCAAGCCCAGAAGATGCTTGTTCACTCTTGCTTTGAAGGCAGACGGATCAAATGTGGAATCCCAACACAGTAGCTGGCAGAAAATTCCACACTTTGGCTGTGCGCATGATAAATGTGAAGGAGAAGCGCTGAGTACGACTGGTCGTATATCAACCAAGTGCGGAATGAACTCACCAATTTAAAATTTTACGAATGTAATCATTGGTTTAACAAGTTTGACGAATGCAAACATTTGTTAAACTTTACGGGCACTTCGAGCTTTAGAAGTAAATTGTCTTTGTAGAACACGGTCTTTGTGACCGTCTCGATACGCTCCATTGGCCAAACGTACACTTTGACCAAACACACCCTTGACCAACCGCCACTAACTCTCCTAGACACTATGCGCCATATACATATAATATAACGCACGGGAACCACACCCTGATTGCGTAACACAGTATCAATCACAATGTGAATCATTTTGAAGGATATCTCTAATATATTGCTTCATATGTTCGAAAAATTTGTCGGATCAACAACGTAAATAACGCAATGTGGTTGAACTGTCAATATGAAAGTCGTTGCTACTGACACGCAATTACCCCGCTGAACCTTACGAGACAAATCGAAACAGTTTATATTTTTTTGTGCGATGACGATACAGGGGAATAAACCCACGGATTTGTTCTTAGGAGGTATCAGTTGACAACTCACAGTAGTCACAAACTTATTTGTTTAGCTGCAAACATGTCTGGTATTCCAGAGATGACTGCTCTTCTATGTAGAATTAACTATACCTAATATCATCTAGACATGTGACACCCGTTTCCTGCTGTGCTATTGTCTAAACATCGCTTCGAAAAGTGAATCCCCGATGGTTCCATAAATGTCAATTTTAAAAACAAACGACTTCTTCAAATGTTGATATAGTGTTGTCATTTGAATCAAGATTCAAAGAAAAATAGCCACTATGGTCTCGATGTTGATAATATGGCACAGTTTAACTGATGATTGAGAATTACCGGTAAATATAACTGTACTGTGCCTATGTAGTTAAGGGGAACCTGAACAGACAAGCAGCCTGTGCTGCTGGGGAGTTTATTGCGCCACTTCTTTCCAGCGAAAGCACTTTAGGGTGGTAAGGGCGGGCGTTTTGCGGGACTGTCTTATGTAATTTTGATGTTCGAAAAGTGCTGGTTCTCAGCCTAATTTGAATAAATGACTTTTGATTTAAAATAACCCTTTTTATCCGTTCATAAACTTTTAAACAGTCGCAACAACAGACAGTAAAGAGGAAAACATTCACCACTTATTGCAGATGGAATGTTGACGAAATAGATGGAAATCACACAGTGCAGGATAATCATAATGTGTCCATGTAATAAAGAGGTAAAGGAGCATGTGCTTTCAATCAGATGACAACAACAAATAGCAATCACAAATGCGTTGAGGTTATTGTCACATTTTCCCATTGGAATGTTCATTGTTGTCCATTGGGAAACTCATCCTTGTCCAGCGGCAAACATTGATGAGCTGACAAAAGGATGAATAGTTTAAACGGTAGGTACGCTGTGGCATCTATAATAACATCACGCCTTTATTGAAGGGCTGGGCAGAGGTGAACCTACCTATCTGTACTAGGTACCTGGTACACATTTCGCCAGTCATGTTTAAGGCATTCAAGTCATATAGGCATTTAAAAAAATGACCTTCGGCCTCCTGTCCGAAATTTTCCATTTCCATCAACCATTTTTAATGAAGACTAAAGTAGTACTCAATATATCAGTTTAACAGTAAAATCATTTAAATTACTATACCAATGCTAACACGAATCACCTTGCAGGAAGTCTCTGTTTGTCTTTTTACAACTGTCAGTGTGTAGACTGGCGTACAATAATTAGATACACACAACCATTGCAGCCACTTCGTAAACCACTTACATACAACTAGTTAATGAGGTAGTGTAATAACACAGCTGTTTCGTTATCTTATTAGAAGTAGGAATCTATACTGTTACGAGCTTCGGGTTCGTGACAATAAAAAACTGCCGATTTAATAACCAAAAATAACAATTTATTTTACAACACTAATTACAACTCAAACACACTAATTAAAAGAACACAATCACACTACTGATCACTCTTAATTCGCACTTGAAGATCGCTTAGATGTTTTCGCTCTTGTCGCTTTATCCAAACTGTGTCGGTCGTCGCGCATCCCGGCCTTATATAGTGCCGCAGATAGTTCTAGAACCTTCCATTGTAGAAACATCTAGAATGTTCGAGTACATACCGGCCCCGACTAACCAGATGTCGATTGTTCGAGAAAGTTCTACAAAGTTCTAGTATCGAATTTTCTAGAACGATCGTGACTCGACTAGTTCTGCTACTCGATACTAGATGGCGCTAGTGGTAACTAATGTCACCATGTGTCACCATGTACCCGGCTTTAATTGTGGCGCGCAACACTGCCCCCTCCTAAGACATGCTCGTCCCGAGCATTATCGGCCCCATAATAACGCGCCAGTCGGTCCACATGGACTATCTTAGGAGTACCTCTTGCACCTTTCTGTATCCGGTAGGTTACGTCATTGATCTTGGTCACAATCCGGTACGGTCCGTCCCATTTAGCTTGAAGCTTAGGAGATTTCCCTTTGCTGCGGACTGGATTGTGCAACCACACTAGTGAACCTTCGTCGAACCCTTTATTGTTCATTTTGCGGTCATAACGGGTTTTCATCTTTTCAGACATTTGCTGGCCCGATTGTCTGACGTGCTCATAAATGTCATTCATTTTGTTCCGCAAGTCATTCGCATAATCGGTTATACTGCGTGGGGCATCAGGTGGTATTCCGGTGATCAGGTCTGCAGGCAGCCGTAATTCTCTTCCAAAGTTTGCGAAAGCTGGTGTCACCGATGTACTTTCGTGAACAGCGCTTCGATATGACAACAAAAACGGTTGTATGTGCTTGTCCCAATCTCGTTGCCGATTTTCCACAACTTTGGCTAGGTACCTCTCCAATGTCTGATTAAACCGTTCCACCATTCCATCCGACTGTGGGTGGTAAGAAGTTGTTCTGGTTTTATGAGTACCCATAACTCGACAAGTTTCCTGGAATATTTGTGACTCAAAATTCCTTCCTTGATCACTGTGAATCTCTAAAGGTACTCCAAAACGACAGAAGACTTCATGAACTAACTTATCTGCAACTGTCGAAGCTTCTTGATTTGGAATGGCGAAGACTTCCGGCCACTTGGTGAAGTAATCCATCACAACCATGAAATACTTGTTGCCACTTTCACTTACCGGAAACGGCCCCGCAACGTCAAGGGCTATCCTCTCCCATGGTGCACCAACATTGTACAATTTCAATGCACCTCTACTACGAGTCTGAGGTCCCTTTACAGCTGCACAACTTGTACATTTGCGACACCAGTCCTCGACATCGTCCCGACAGTGGACCCAGTAAAACCGTTCTCGTATCTTCAGTAGAGTCCGTTTTACTCCCAGATGACCTCCTGAACAACCATTATGGTACAGCTGTAGAACATCCGGTACTTGAGCTTTAGGGACAACCATTTGCAAATGACAGCTGTCTCCCCGAGCATTTTCCCATTTACGGCACAGGACTCCATCCTGAATCACCAAGCTGTCCCATTGGGCCCAATAGCTTTTTGTGATCGAACTCATCGCTGAGACGTCACTCCACCTGGGCTTAGGAGCTCTGGCCTTCATCCACTCCAGAATCGGCTTGATGTCCGAATCTTCCTGCTGTGCACGTTGCAGGCTTTCCTTCCACTCGTTGCTGAGGTCTGTCTTGAGCATCCTCACAGGTACGACTTCTTTACTTTCTTGCCTAGTACAATGCTTGCAGTCTTCAGGACAAGGTCTTCTTGACAATGCATCTGCGTTGCCATGTGATTTCCCGCTGCGATGTTCGACCACAAAGTCGTATTCCTGCAGTAGCTCAATCCATCTCGCAACTTGTCCTTCTGGATTTTTGAACTGCAATAGCCATTTCAGTGCAGCATGGTCAGTTCGTACGTGGAATTTCCGCCCCAGAAGATATTTGCTAAAATGCTGCAATGACTTTACCACAGCAAGCAATTCCCGTCTCGTGACACAATAGTTCTTTTCCGGCTTTGACAGCGACTTGCTGAAGTACGCTATTACAACCTCTTGATCACCATTCCGTTGAGACAACACACCGCCAAGTCCTATGTCACTTGCGTCTGTGTCAATTATAAATTCCTTGCCCGCATCAGGGTACCCCAAAATAGGTGTTTTGCACAGACGGTCCTTTAGCTCCTGGAATGCGATGTCGCAACTTTCATCCCAGCAGAAATGTCGCTTCTCTTCGGTTAGCTTATGCAGGGGTTTGGCTATGTCTGCAAAGTTCTTGACAAATCGCCGATAATAGGAGCACAAACCCAAAAATGCTCTGACCTGCGTCTTGTCTTTTGGAACTGGCCAATCCTTGACAGCGGCGATTTTCTCTGGATCCGTGCGGATACCTTCTTCAGACACTACATATCCCAAAAAGCTAACCTGTCGTTTGAATAGTGAACACTTCTTCAGACTTAACTTGAGGTTGGCACTCTGGATCTTCATGAGCACGCGTTCCAGGTTTTGAAGATGTTCTTCAAACGTGCGGCCTACGATGATGATGTCATCCAAGTAGACCAAACAGGCATCGCCAATTAGTCCAGTAAGTACAAGTTCCATCAACCTTTCAAAAGTTGCCGGAGCATTGCACAATCCAAACGGCATAACTTTAAATTGCCACAGACCCTTTCCTGTCGAGAATGCAGTTTTCTCTTTGTCCTTAGGGTCAATTTCGACTTGCCAGTAGCCACTTTTCAGGTCCAGCGTGCTAAACCACTTTACCCCAGTAAGCATGTCCAGCGTGTCATCAATTCTTGGCAAAGGATAGCTGTCCTTCTTTGTAACGTCGTTCAGACGACGATAGTCAACACAAAACCGCATGCTGCCGTCCTTCTTTCTTACCAGCACTACAGGTGAACACCATGGACTAGATGAAGGTTCAATAACACCATCCTTCACCATTCCCTCAATCATGGTTTCCACTTCCTTTTCACGTGCTACCGGCAATCTCCTTGGCCGCTGACGGATAGGCAGTTCTTCTCCTGTGTTTATTTTGTGTTGAACTAAGCCAGTCTTCCCGATGTCAGCATCGTTTGACGAGAAAACATTGGCGTACTTGAGTAACATCTTCTTCGCCTTGACCATTTCATTTTGGGACAGAGCGCTGCGGCAGTCTTCTAAAAGTGTGTTCACTTTCGTTTTTGCATCCTTGCTGAGGGTCCCAGTCGATAGATATTGGCATCGACGCAACCAATCCACTTCCTCGCAAGTACCAAGTAGTGTGCCTTTTTCTATAATCTGTTCCTGATCACAAAGGTTCAGCACACGTACCCCTGAGATGTAGGTGGCTCTGACCAAAGTTCGTGCCACTTTCCATGGAAGGTCATTATCTACCCTTTCCACGAGTACACAACGATGAGTTTGCCTAGGATTCCGAGGAAGACTAACCGGCACAATCGTTTCCGATCTCGGCGGAAGAACAATCTTCTTAAGGCTGTACACATTCCCAGGTAACGCCCCTTCCACGAAAAGTTCCTCTTGTCCACATTTCAAAACACCTTGCTTGACGTCAATCTTGCAACAATTCTTCCTCATAAAGTCAAGGCCCAGGATGCAATCGTCCATTATATCGGCCACGATGACATTATGCAGGTAGATTCTGTTGCCTAGCTTCAACTCTATCTTCTTCTCTCCATAGACGGGTATGCGCTGACCGGTGGCTGTTACCAAATTAATGCGTTCTCGGTTGTATGCGGAGTCCCCAAGGGACCGTCTTATTAGTTGGGAACTGACAACCGTGCGTGAGGCTCCAGTGTCTATGGTCAGCTTACACGGCGTTCCGTTGACCTCGCCCTTGATGATTAGGCTGTTCCCGTCATGGGTTTGTGTGATCGAAACCCTTGGGGCTCTTTGAACCTCAGCCAGCACCCGCCCCGCAGTCCTGGCTATTACTCGTTTCCCTGCTGCTGGTGCTGGGCGGTGCTGTTAGCCGCACTGCCCTCTGGAGATCGGCCGTCTTCCCTTTCTGCAGTTCGCTTAGGGCAACTGGATCGAAGGTGGCCCTTTTCCCCACAGCCGTAGCACCTAGGGCTGTATCCTTTATTGCGGTCGCGAACTGTAGCCGCTGCAACCTCCCTGACGCGATGGGAACGATGATCCTGCCGCACAGCTTCCACCTCCAGTGCATGGGCCAAGGCGTCCTTAAGCGTCCCGTGGTGACCGAGCCTCACAGCAGCTCTAACTTCAAGGTCGCGGATGCCGTCGATGAATGCCTGCACCAGGTTCCCATCAATAAGCGCAGGTACAGACTGGTACGCTTTACGAACCAGCTTCTCCACTTCAAGGGCCCACTGCTGCAGGTTTTCGTTACTGCGTTGCACGCGATCCTTGAGCTGCGCACGAAACACGTGTTCCAGGTGAGCGTCGCCATACCGAGCCTCCAATGCCTCAAGAAGCTGCTCGTAAGTCACTTCCTTACCGAGAGCTTCCAGAACAGTTAAGGCCTGGTCGCGCAGGCCTAGCGTGAGGGCAGTCATGGCCTGATTTTTATTCCACCCGTTCGCCTTCATGACAGCCTCAAACTGGATTTTGTAGGCCGACCAGGAAGAAGTTCCGTCGAACGGTGGCACTTTGAATCCACGTAGCGAAGGTGTTGTAGCTACGGGAGCTGCGATTCCATCCCCAAGTTTAAGGTTACCCAACTCCTGCTTCACATCAGCAATGACGTCATTAAACTTGCTGATCTGAGTTTCAGCTTCTGACAGGCGGTTGTCATGCTGGGCAACCTTCTCCTTCACCTCCTTCACGTCTTTCCCGAGGTTTGCGTGAAGGTCCTTTATGAGGAGCATCTGCTCTTCCTGGCGGCGCGCCTGCTCCTCCTTATCCCGTTTGAGCTGTTCTTCCAATCGGCGAGCCTGTTCCTGCTGTCGGCAGACCTGTTCCTCCTTATCACGCTGGAGCTGTTCTTCCAGCCGACGCGCCTGGTCCTCCTGACGGCGGGACTGCTCCTCCTGTCGGCGAGCCTGCTCCTCCTGTCGGCGAGCCTGCTCCTGCAGCATCATCATCAGAGCAGCAAAATCTGGTGCTGATGATGCTGGAGCAGCTGTGGACGGGCCGGCCTCCGTGGTCGGCCTTCCGACCCCAGTGGCGTTGCTCCACCAAATCGCCTCTGGTCCGTCTCCTGCTGGCGTTGACTCCGGGTACGGATACCCTCCGTGTCGTCTTTGGGTAAAACCGGCATAATCCTTGCTTCTGACACCAATTGTTACGAGCTTCGGGTTCGTGACAATAAAAAAACTGCCGATTTAATAACCAAAAATAACAATTTATTTTACAACACTAATTACAACTCAAACACACTAATTAAAAGAACACAATCACACTACTGATCACTCTTAATTCGCACTTGAAGATCGCTTAGATGTTTTCGCTCTTGTCGCTTTATCCAAACTGTGTCGGTCGTCGCGCATCCCGGCCTTATATAGTGCCGCAGATAGTTCTAGAACCTTCCATTGTAGAAACATCTAGAATGTTCGAGTACATACCGGCCCCGACTAACCAGATGTCGATTGTTCGAGAAAGTTCTACAAAGTTCTAGTATCGAATTTTCTAGAACGATCGTGACTCGACTAGTTCTGCTACTCGATACTAGATGGCGCTAGTGGTAACTAATGTCACCATGTACCCGGCTTTAATTGTGGCGCGCAACAATACTATAATATTATAAAGCTGCAGAGTTTGTTTGTTTGTTTGTTTGTTTGAACGCGCTAATCTCTGGAACTACTGGTCCGATTTGAATGATTCTTTTAGTATTGGGTAGTCCATTTATCGAGGAAGGCTATAGGCTATATTTTTTTTTTCAAAATTAGGGATCCGTAATAAAATTGCTATTTTGTAACACAAGGTGTAAAATCGAAAACCTATTTTTGCGTGCGCTGCAAAAACTATTGACAATAGAACAAAATGATGTACTACGGGTTTGTAGAGCCCATTACGACCTACAAAAAAGTCCGCGGGAACATATATCTGGCTATCATTGTTTAATCACAATAACCGATTTTGCGTTCAAAATAATTATTAAATCGTCTGAAGAAAAAAAAACTACGTTAAATATGTATCGTAATATTAATCTTTATCGAAATTAAGTATTATGTTATCAAGAGTATTTATGAAGAAGTAAAATACTTTTTGTTTCATCTCAATCGGATATTTCGTTTAAAAGTTATCACGTGTGTAAGATGTTAAGAGTTGGTACCTATTAAGGATTATTAACTACCGGTCATATTTGAAAAAAAAAATTTTTTTGCATTTGATAGCCCAATTCTTGAGGAAGGCTATAGGCTATTTAACATCACGCTATGACCCTTAGGAGCCGAGCAAAAAGAAAAAAATCAGAGTGAACGGTAAGCGAATACGAAGTGTTGCGACGCGACGACGGGGTGGGGGTGGGTACAAGAAATTTCACGCGGACGAAGTCGCGGGCAGAAGCTAGTACAGTATAATAGTCTGTTCCAAATATTAAAATTTACATTTTCAACAATGGAATCAAAAAACGTACTCGTGTAAGTGTGTACATATGTATACACACTTACAAATTGAGCGCTGTTATTTGATTATTTACATTACACATAAATCTGAATTTTAATTTTAACCACCAATTATAAATTTGACAATTGAGGTTAATTCTCTATCCTCAATTTTATTTGTCAATCACAATTTAATAATTTATTAAAACAATAATTTATTTATTTATTATTAAATTTACACACAGTATCTTTACAGGATGACCCCAATACAATAGTGGCTTGCAAACACACACCAAATAAAAAATAATAATAACTAATTGTTGGTATAGGTGGTGAAATATAAAGTTAAACCTTTTTACCGACTTCACAAAAAGGAGGAGGTACTATGTTCGGGTGTTTGTACGTTTTTTTTTTTTTTTTTTTTTATGTTTGTTCATCGAATACTCCGCCAATTGTCGACGGATTTTCAAAATTCTTTTTTTTGTTCGAAAGTAGATAGTTCTGAGGTAGTCCCATTGTCACCAAGTTAGGATCTGATGATGGGATCTTAGAGAAATCGAGGACAACCCTCAAATTTTATAGGCTCACTTATTGTTTTTCGCATATTTTATGAAGTATCTTGTGTATTTGTGTATGGTTGTCACCATCTCAGGTAGCTGGGCTGATGATGGAAGGTACAACTCCTTAACAGTAAGAAGTTACTCGAACAGGCAAGGACTGTTTTAGTAAAATGTTTTGATGTTTGATAGGGCATTTGCCACATTTGGTCTCATGATCATCAAGTCATGACCTGATGCTGCAGTCAGGATAGTCTGCAGAGTAACTCCTCGACAACCAACAGTAGATATATCGTGTTTAGGCTCATTGAAAAGGGCTCGATGTGTGGATAAACGTACTGTTACTGAGGAACACCGAAGACCTGATGCTGAAGCCAGGAGCATCAGAAAAAGTACAAACCTTGCAATTACAGCACCGTAGTCGTGTTTGGGCTCATTTTAAACAGGACAAATTTTATGTTCAATGCAATGTTGACATAAGTCTGGCCTGATGCTGCAGCCAGGATTATCAGCATCTAATCTAAAAACTAATAAAAGGAGAACTCCTCAACAATTAACGTCCCTGCATCGAGAAAAGGAATATTTTATAAAAAGGCGATGGGCAAGTTGACATTAGGCTATTGTAACTTAGATAAATTATAAATAGACCCACTAAAAAGCGAGAAATAATAACTTAAAAAAAAAAAAAAAAACCGACTTCAAAAAAAACACTATAAACTGAAAAATAACTTTAATTTCGGAAGTCGGTGGCAAAAACTAAAATACTGATCCCTAAGACACCGACTTCCGAAATTAAAGTTATTTTTCAGTTTGTAGTGTTTTTTTTTGAAGTCGGTTTTTTTTTGTTAAAAAGTTTTTTTAATACATACATATGAATGCGTTACTAATTCCTTTAATGAGTGATTGCGTAAGAAATTAGCCTGAACAGGCGTCGTTTACATCAGACACTTTTGGAACAGAGCATAGTAGGTACCTAACACAACAACTATTGCTTTAAAACGAACCATGGTTGTATGGTCAACATGTACGAAATCCTTGAAGTGATTTGTAGCGTGATGGAAAACAAGGCCTGAGTCATGATGTGACGTCGACAACCACGTTGACCACTTCTTTATTACCAACAAAATAGTGTGGTGTGGTGACGCTCATGGATATAATAATTTGCTTCTAATACATTAAATTATTACTTATTTAAATACATAGCAACATTTAGGCACTAAACTATAACCTACACACACAACAACAACGATGTCAACAATGTTTTTGAAACATTAACAAATTAATGAAAAAGTTGTCAGCTTGCTAACAATGTTTAATTGCTATTGACTTGCTATCAAGAAACGATAATATGTAATGGTACACTAACTTTTTCTTGTTACCCACAGCATTGTAAGAAAAATATTTGCGCATCTACTGCTTACTAGTTTATTTACGAGTACCTACCTACCGTTCTTCATACATTTGTGTATCGATATGATTAACTTGTATTTCTCATGATAAGTGAATTGTATTCCTTTTGAAAAATAAATGTCTTAAGCCGTAGGTACCTACTGTTATTTTCCATAACAATAAAATATGTTGATGATACAGCACAGCATCTCCTTATCATATTTCGTAGAATGCGAGAAGGAACTAATCAGGGTCACACGCTAAAGCAAAAACAAAGTTTAGCAAAGTTGTTGTTGATGATGGTGTTTTGGATTCCAAGTATTTCTTGAGTAATTAGATAATCGCGATGAAAGAAAAGTTAGCTGCCGCTAAAGCTGAGGAAATCAATCAAGGGGACCATTATAAGTAATAAAGGTAGAGTTCACAATTTGAAAGGAAGTAGTTATTTTCTGAAAGGATTTTCATTTCGGGTACACGAGGACTCGAGCTTGCGAACTGTACAAGTTCACAATCGTGTTAAAGCAGAAATAATTCAAGTTAAATTCTGCTATAGCATTGTTGGAGAGATAATCTGTCGACTCGAGCTCCGGAAGCTCCAAAAGGGCATTTATTATTTTCCACTCTAAGCAAATTCCCATGCTAAATATAGATCTCGTGATCGACACTGGCTCTAGGTTCTGCGTCATCAGCCCACGCTGGGGGAGGCTTGCGGCAGGGTCGCGGGAGGGGGCCGGGGGACGCTTCTAACAAGGACGAGCGCATGCGCGGAAACAGCGCCTACGCTAAATAATGTCAAAGGGCACCCCGGGATGCCTGGATATCTAGGGCGTCACACATGCTTATTAATTAAACGCACGATCTGGGTATTTTTTTATCTGTGGGTATTGCGTTAAGTAAGTAGACACCATAAGTAAGTACATACTTCAATAAAGAAGTAGACGTTAAAACATAACTTGAAGAAACTAGGAATGAATTTGAACATAACCATGTGAGTGAAATAATCTGGCAGTAAACTGTAGCAAATATACAAGAACATTTACAACAAAGGGAAGCGGTAGACCAACAACATAACGCAGATGCTACGAAACGTAGTCTAAACAAATCAAATCTTCACAACACAATCGATTGGAATAATAACGATAACCAATTCATTAATATTTTTATACTAAATGAAAAAAAAACGAAAAATTAAAAACTTGGAAATTGTAACTGGTTATATTAATAGAAGAAATAAAATAAAACATCAGAATTGAAATGCTAGAGCTAACAACAACAAAGACTTAAAATAGCAATGAACAGTAATTTGTTCAACGCTCCTTAGCATTAATGTGTATATCATGATAATATGAGACACATAGTACAAAAAAGCGAGTCAGCGTGTATAATTGTCGAGAACGAGTCAATTGTGGTAATTAATAATATGAGACACATACCGACCCTGAATGGACATCCGATACTCTTAGGAGTTGCGGTCTTAATCATAAGGACGACAATGAACTTCCAGATGTGTTTATTGTCTTCATTTTTATTGGATACTATGTCATTGGCAAAAACTACTTATTCCACTAACACTAAATACTTCGTTAAGATAATCATTTTGGAAAATTACTTCTTTTGGCTTTTTAATAGTACCTAAATAAATAAATTGGCTAATATCTATGAGATTTAATCTAATTAAAATGCTCACTTGTAGCGATATCAGCAATTTTATAAGAGCTTGATATAATTTTAAGAACTGCACCCACATGCAGATAGCCGCTTGAGATTTTCCAGAAACGATTAGTCCCGGCATCGGCATCAATGAAATCTGAATTTAGATTATAATAAATGAACAAAGGAATCTGTATAAGCTAACTAACGAATACTTGAAAACAATGCTATGAATTCGAGGCTATTTTAAATGTGTACAACAAAAACAAATTATGTCTACCTCAAAAATATTTTTTTACTCAAGTTACAACAATGTCACTCTTCTCTACATGTACGTATTATTCTCATCAAGGTTTGAATAAAGTCACAGAGACCTTTTAAAGTATTGAAGGGCAAACACAATTGTGACTGTGTGTTTAATAAGATCAAAAGAAGGATTGGTCAAACGAACGGGTTTATTGGTCTTGTTATGATTTAGAACGTTTTCATCTTCTGCATCATTTGAGTCAAAACGTGTATTTCTTCATATGTGTTAGTAGCTCTCTTGAATTTGTTAGTATGCTGGAATAGAGATGGTATTTTTCTATTTTGATCAACAATTTAGTGCATAACTCTACCAATATAAATATCATCGCGTGCACGGATATTTATAACTCTTAAATGCTACGTGCTTCAAGAAAGTACAGCTAGTAGATACATTATCGCTCCTCAGCTATTAAAACATTTAAATGTACTCGGAAATTGTTAAGAATGGTTTGTTTTGTAAAGTGTAGACTGGTTTCCCATTAGCGAAATCTCCACCTTGGTATATCCGTGGTATAAACAAACACGTAGGTCTAACGTAGGTGTATATGTTCATCTGGCGTAATCGTGAAACCGATGTCAATCTTAATTGTACAATCCCTCTTAATCTGATGAACCTGCTCCCCAGAATGCTGTGCAATGCAATGAATTTTAATGTTCCCTTTCGTATTTATATATTCATATAATATATATATATATATCATGTAGGCAGTATGCAGCTCTGAAGGTGCATCAAAAAGTGCAGTGCTAGCAAAAATAACCAGAATGAACATTCCATATACAGGCAAAAATCTCAGTCATAAAGATAAACAGGAATGATAAAACAAATTAGCATTCTCATCCTATGATACGTCGGCATACAGCGCCTAGGCACAGTATAAAGATCATATATACTGTGGCCTAGGGGAACATCTGACAAATGCACACAAAGGTCACATTCCCGTCGGTTACCATTACGACTCCATAAAACGTTCTGTTTTAAATTGCAAGCAAACGTGCAGACGAGTAAAACAGAAATAAATAAGCAAGTCTGCGATGGCAGCGCTGTTGCTAGGCGTGCTCAAGGTCTGCGCGGCCCTGGCCGTGCCCCCCTCATACCCTCTGCCCTTCCCCCCGCGCATGTGCACCGCTCAAGCTGCATTCGCCAGCCGCACACAAGCCAACCCTGCACACACTAGCAGCACCACTACACACACAATCTGTATCGATATGATGCACGTGTAAGCTTAGAAAGGGTTCGCGTTAGTGAGCGTGTCGTACACACACGATGTCTGATTAATGATGGTGGATATTCTTAGTTTTGTATACAACACACATATACAACACGGTTTCCATGTGTTTGTGTACATAGTGTACGCTCCGTTTGAACTAAATGTGGAAACTGCCTGCTTACGTGACATCCTCGGAATGTATATTCCGTCAAACTGATCTTTCGTGTGTTACGCATACTTCCTCGAAAGATTTCTAGGTCAAGATTTCAAAATTCTTCAAGATTTCGAGTGGGCAAATAGAAATAATACTTTTTAAATATAAGGAAAGATGATTCAGGACCTCGGGAGACCAATATTCTGATTAGGTACTTGCTTCAATTCATACGCAATGAGATTCTTTGAACCAGAAGTTCAATAAAGTCGGAACTCGGAATGTAAGTATATTTAATAATTTGGCAAGAACAGGTAAATCGAATCGCAACAGATATTTTGATTTACGAAAGAATACCTAACTCAAATATTTCACGAAAAACAATCTTGAAGGCTACGTCCAGTAACTTCACAGCAATAATGCATAAAAACCGATTTTTCTTTTCTTTTGCCAAGTGATTTTAACGTTGTTACAAATCCAAGTGATTTTAACGTTGTTACAAATCACTGTGCTATATTTTTGACTTACACAAAATTCTTTCGTATATTCGAATTTATTTTCGACAGTCCGTAGTATTAAAAGTTTTAAATTTTCCCACGGAAGCCCGGAAGTGGTATTGGTTCCAAGTGTCATTGTAGAAGATGACGAGGTAACATTGTGTATTATAATATTATATCGCATACATTGGGCCACTGCCAGAATTAAGTGATGAAATGAGTTTTTACGTAATAAATGGTAAACGTTACACACGTTACGATGATGATGACTATTACGACTTGACCTTGGCACGAATTTTTAATGATCCAAAATTATTTTTTAATATAGGTATCCAAGCAAACCTAAATCATTTTTTTTTTCGGCAATTACATTGCTGTGCACATTACACTATTTTCCTTAAGTGACTAAAAACTGTGTCTCGGATTAAAAGATGTGTTTCAACAAGCTAATATTAGTAATGGATGGATATGTAGCAAGACTTTACCTACGTCATGACATGTTTCATGTCGCTCTTGCATGTTCTATTCAAATATAATCCTCTATGAACATTCCGTCAGATATTATGAATGGAATCGATTTGATTGAAATCCAGTGCTCATATCACATGACCTAAAGCGCGGTCACTGTCTGACTGCATAGAAAAGAAAGAAATGCGCGATGACACAACGCTGGTAATTTGAAGCAATTATCCTTTTACAAAAAATCTATTGTTTGGACTAATAAATTAAAACACTAGTGCTTTAGTATGTTGCTTGTAGAATAATCTGACAAAAAATCCGAATTATTGTATGTATATTAGTATGGTTTTTATTGTGAAAAGTAAGATTTTAGAGGAATCTTCATGATTTTCATCTATCATATCAAATTGGTTGTATTATGTTTTCAACACACTATCTAACTAGCATATATCCTGCAGAATATCATATATTTTTCTGATTTTGTTTACTGTAGTCGATCATATAATTTTACGCATTATAATACTTGCGTTAATTTAATCGGCCGAATCATCACTAGCGGTAACATTTTCATATTCGAGGTAGGCATCATACCTCTAAGGCTATGCGCAGACCTAAGTCAAGATTGTCTTAACACATACCATCGCTCTATGAAACAATCTAGTAGTGCAACCTCGGAATAAATCCGTTTGGCTTTGTCTGACAAAACTGTTGCATCTAAAACAGCCAAATCTGTTTTGACGGCGGTGTGCGCACTATCTAAGGGAATATTACCCATGTTATTTAGTCTAGCATCGTCTTTAATTAAAGAAGGTAAGTATATTATATTACTTAGTGAAATTATCTCGTAAGGCACGTGCATGTCCGCTCGTCTAAACATGTGCTTTGGCAAACCTCAATGTTTATTTATCGATAATGACGGTGTGATACACACCACTCCCACGTGTATACTGCATCTTATCTGACTCTCAGTACGTCTTACAGTGTGTGACTTTTATTAATTTATTTCCTTTCCACGTTTAGTAGGTCGTAAATTGGCCTTTCTTTTTCTATGTATAGATTTATTTTTATTCAACTCATCGTGTTTTCGTCTCTTGTCTATATGGCATCCCGCGTAAGTAAAAAGGTTCCAGCAACAGATTTCCAGAAAAGTTTTCTTTATCTAAATACAAGAACTGCACATGCACATTGCACGGAAGACCAAACAAGTCTAATAATATAAATACGACAATGTTATCGATGAGTATGATAGGTACCTAAACTCGTATTTGCTGGTATCTAAATATACTGAATAATAATATATATCGTGAATTTATTGTAGGTATATTAGATATACCTAATACCTGTCTCGTAATGTATGGGACTACCTATTAACTACTTGTGTTGTTGTAAATAAACAAATGGTCGGCCATCTTGGCCGCCATGTTGTCGATGAGACGTTAATGTGACGCGCGCGTGCGTCAGCTGATAGCGATACGTGGTTCTCGACGCTAAACTCTAGCTAATGCAAATAAATGTACGACCACTCCGACCGAGTGCTGCTCTGCGAAGTAACCGGAGGCAAAACGAGACGCAAGCGCATACAATACGGGCTCGATGTACATAATCAATATAAAAACTTCATCATTCACTCGATTTGCATTATGATAGATGGCTGCAGCTCGATCCGGTTTTAGATCCACAATACTGAACAATAAAATAGGATTTGTATTGAATAGCACGTTTGTTTTGGAATTCAAATTCCACAGCCAACCTGAACGTTTCCTTGAATAATACCAAGAGTACTGATTAGTCATTCCTCGTGTTGCTTACTTTTGTTTGAATCCACTGTGATTTCTGTTATAAAATCCTTGACTGTGAAATAGAATCAGTTGTAAATGGTAATGACGAATGAGAAGACAGGCATGGTATTATTATTTGGCAGATTGTTATTCAGGCTTCGCGAGCGCGGGTTCAAGGTAAAGCCGCCATCAGCATGTGGGAGGCCCCTGAGTATCGTATTATTTAACTTTATCAGTTTAATCATGGAATCAAAATCAAATTCAATTGTTACAAATGTTTGAAGTAAGTAATTCGATGTCCTTGCGATGTTGGAAAATAAATAAAATTGTATGTAAATATGTATTTGTTTATAGGTTCGTGCCACGTGACATGTTTAAACATATTGTTTACGTTATTAATTATATCGCATTTATTAACTGTAATAGGAATACATAACTGGTGATTTGTGGGTATACCTACAATAGGTACACCTCTGCCTTACCCTCCAGCGATTACAGAAGTGATGTTATGTTATTATTAGCAATATTACTTCTGAACTACTAACGTATTAACAAAATAGTTAATTATATTTTCAAGTCAGTGTTCGATGACTTCATTCACTTTTTTTTTCGCTTCGCTTTTAATTTTTTAGATGCGTCAACGACCGTATAGTATATGGATTCCCAGCAATTATTTAGATGCCTACCAAGAAAAATAAATTCTGAGTTAGTTGTTCCAATTTATGTACATTCTTCGAACGATTAATTTAATATTAATGACAACGAGTAAGAAGCGTAATCTAAAAGTTAGTGACGAATAAAGTGATGTTGTGCTATTTCAGTTAAACTAAATGGATCTTTCAAGAGGGTCGAATACAAAAAAAGATCATACAATTAATTGACTGAAAGCACTTTAAAATTCTAACTGTAATTAACCAATCTACCCATACTCAAATCGTACATGATACTGCTTACCTGTACGAACTCGTTGAGGAAAACGTTGTCAATAACTTAAAACAATTGGACATTAATTTTAAACAGTTGATCATGAATGACGCCTATAGCACTATTCCAAATTTTGCCTTCAAGGTTTTTGCTGAACTACTTCAAAATAATACCAATTTGGCTTTAATCCTGCAAATATTTACTAAGTAAACAGACTCACTTTTGAAGAATATGACTTGATGTTGTTGATTTATTAACAAAATAATAGGATTTTATACCTGAATAAGAATTCAGTCTCACAAGATCAAACAAAATTAAAACGTGGTTATATTTATTGAAGCGGATGCTGTAAAATAATCGAGACAATACCAAGAAGAAGTAGAACACGACTTCAACGTAAGACTGGTTATTACAGAAGTTGGCAGAGTTTAGCCAAATTTTAACTTCACGCGAATTGGTGATGCCATTATTTAAATGAGTTTGACAAAAAAAAAAGTAAATAAATCTTGATTGTATTTTTAGATAGGATAGGTGCAACTGTGCAAGAAATCCTGATGTGGCGATGAAATCACGTAGCGTTGCCAATATTAGTTTCAATTAAACTAGAAAATAGTTCATCGACGATTACTGTACTACGAGTATCTATTAATTTATAATCGACTTCGAAAAATGAGGTTCTGTATTCGACCCGTATGTACGTTTGTATGTCCGCGATTTTTTGTCAACTAATTTTCTTATATGTAGGTACTCTGGCCATTTCACACCTTTGATCATCCAAGATCAGGTAAGCAAGGTTAAGGTAAACAGAGGTTTCTTACGACGTTATCTGAATAATGGGCTATACTTAAGTTTTTATATGTGACTGCTTACCAAAGCCAGCGTCGGCTGGGAACACCCGATCGCCTTGAACTCATGTTCGACATTTTTTGCGAACTAACGCTACAACAGGATACATAGCGCGCCGCTGTGTTCGGCCCTTTAGTGGTTTAGTTGATGCCCTTGATGAATCTTAGAGATCTTTTTGGGCCGTCTTATAGCCTGGAATTCGGGCGGGTCGATCTTTACATTTTTTCCTTTTTGGTCAGGCGATGTTACTTACATAACTACTTACCACAGTTTCAAATTTCGCTTGATCCGTGCGAATTTCCTGTACATTATATAAGAAGCAAGAATAAAGCTGACATCACATGAAATTGCAATGGATTTGAAGGTAACGTCAACAATGTTTAGCGGCGCTTTGCTCGCGGAAATTTGCTTTTTCATTAGATACTAGTAATAATAACTTCATGATCATGACGCGGTGATAAGGCTCGAATCAATTTGAGTCATGTAGAGGACACACGAGTAAGTAGTATAGTTAATATTGACTGTCTAATGTCTAGAGTAAACATGGCTGCTAGTTCACGGAACGCGCAGGCTCCAGATGAGTTCGGATCAAATTCATAAAAAAGCTAACGTAACCGGAGCTATATATGGTTCTTTAAACAATTTCATGGACGACGATAACAATAAAGATGCTAACGTAAAGTTATTTAGAACTGGAAGACACAATAGTGAAGATACGTGTGACATTTTTCTTATACTTCCAGCACCTGCCAAGGATTCTAAACATTGTTACTAAAATATTGTAAGATGAGAAAATTGCTATGGGAAACTTACTGGAATGTTGGTTTTGTTTGTAGTAATGTTGCATAATGGTATACGAAGTGGCATCAACAGCGCTGTCAGTGGAATAGCACATGAGGCGTTCACGGCAGGAATCAGTCACGTCGCGGAACTGTATCATCGACATACAATCTGCTCACCGCTGATATGCACTCGGTTTCACCAACGGTTCACCTGAAATTGCAGGCAGGTAATAAGCTAACCGCGGTAGTTTGGTGCATCCACGCTCGTGCGGCGCAAGACTCGCGGAAGGCCTCAACGTGACAATTTTTACGGAACTGTAATTGTTAGTCAGGTGACCCGCTGGGACGCGACAATGTGGAAATGGCGATGCGGTGTATAGCGCGGTCGTCGGTGAGGCACTGACGGCTCGCCGGCTGCCTGCCGCCGGCCGCTCCTGCATTGCGGCGCGCAGCCGCACTCGCGCGCGCATGACCTTGGCATTGAACTTGGCAATGGGCCGGGCGGCGCGGCGAGGGGGCCGCGGGGCGCGGCGTCCTGCCGCCGGGGGATGGTGATGCACCGGCAGCTGCACCGCCCCTCTCCCGCCATCCTTCCGTCATCGCCACTGGCCGAGCCCAACTTACAGAATACAAAGTACTGATTCCAGTCGTCAACTGTATAATGCGAAGATATTCCCTATGCCAGCCTCTCTATACGCGATGGTGACGATGACGCGCCGTTTCCGTTGTCTTATTTACTTTTTATGACACACAGAAGCGAAGTGTAATAGGTGGAACACACGATTCTATAATTGATTGCGCTGTAAAACTAACAAATTGCAGTAGACAAATATTCGGGATTATAGTTTTTAAATAATATGACATATTTTTTGTTTGATTATTTGCCCGAAGTGATTAATCAATACATTTGAAAATAGGTAGTTTATATTTTGAGGAATTTTAATTAATGACGTGAATAATTAGTAATTTCAAAATATTGTATATTTTGGTGAACAATAAAATAGTTGTACATATTATAATTTTGGCGATGTAACAGAGAGTAATCATTGTGTTTGCTCGTGCACCGCTTGCTCGAGGCACATCTGATGTAATATCGGTTGAGCATAAAAACTGGTCGCACTTGAAACTTTAGTTACCAACCGGCGATTTATTAAGCCCGCAATCATTTCTTCGATAATTACACGTTTATGATACAAGCAGAATTCATTCTATTATTAACTTAGCTCCGATCACAAGTGGAGTATTCAATTGTTATATTATAAATGGAGTTGAGGAATGAGCAGATAGATTTTGATATCGTAGTTATAAAACATAATCAGACGTGGGTGATGAGCTATCTTCCTACACGTGTCGGGGTGCGAAGGCTGCGGGGTGTGGGGGTGGTGGAGGGGTTAATAGCGGGGGATGTTGCGAGATCGATCTGTGTGCGCGCGCACCTCGCTCCTCGCTATCCACTCTAAAGGCCACGCAGATCCCGGGCTGCCTAGGTACTTAGGTAACTATGCCAAGCACTAACTCGATACATTTCTGCTTTAATGAATATACCAAGGTACCTACTTGGCGGTAGATGTATTAACGCTCATTCTTCCTTTACTTAATGCTATCGGCAAATACGTTTAAAACATTTTATCACTCTCCTCATCTTTCAGTTTACTAAAAAACATCACGTACAGAAATAAAATAGAAAACTCAATCTTCTGCTATTTTGTCTTTAACGTTTGCGATTTATCTTACAGAACGCTTATCGTTAGTTAACTTATATAACGTATGAGATCCAATTATAACTACCCACAAGTTTAATAAGTTTATTACCTTGAGAAGTATTATTACGAAGTAGGTACCCGACGAAGCCCACGAACATTAATTTCACTTATAACTTTGATAACAGTGCACTGAACTTTGCGTGAACAAGATTGATTGTATCTTTTGTTTTTATGAACTTCTACTGAACCATTAGGTTCTATATTGTTGTTCTTTTCCCTTATTTTAAAGGTTATCTAAGCGAGTAGAATACGGAATTTCGACGCACAAAATATCGATAAATGCTAATACGATGCTACAAAATTGCGATGCGTGTTACTGCGAAAGACCGTCTCAGCGAAGCTACTATACTTCGATGCACGTTACCGCGATAGATCTTCACTGCGATACTACTAGACTTCGATGCACGTTACCGCGAAAGATTTTCACTGCGATACTACTTGACTTCGATGGACTGTAAAGGTATTTGTATTGTCATTCGCTCGCTCTTGCATCCTATGTCGACGGAGGGGTTCCTATTTCTGTGTAAAGGATTTAAAGTAAAAAAAAAAACAAAAAATAAGCTGTTTCATACATTTGTGTTCACTTAAATCGACAAAATGTATGGAACAGTTGATATTTTTTTCGCGATTTCAAGGCTGGTCCCATAGAAAAAGTTGTTCAAAATGATGAGTACAATGACCCCTTTTCGGGTTTAGTAAACAAAAACTAATGTTATATATTACATGACATACAAGCTTAATCAGGCTTGGGTTATTCAGAAACATTAATAGCTTTTGCTGTAAATCGGCATTGACTTTCTGTTAAATAATCCACTAAGTAGGTACTGTTAATGTGTGGTGTGGTAAATGATTTTTGTCAAGTTAGGATCAGCCACAATAATTATCATTGATGGTTTGTCGAAACTTTTGAGAGCATAACGCAAAAATAAAAGCAGTTACGTGGCATGTTTGTCTGGCAACATGACTGGACCTAAGTTACTGCCTTGAGGCACACCAATCTTCTCTACGCTTGACAACAGGACAAACCTATGACAGATTCGTATCTTTGTAATGGAAGCAATGCAGAAATAAAAAACCCGAATAAATTCCTTACTGCAAGGACTCTGCAGGAAACTTAGTAAATCGGAAGGATTACAAAAAGTAATTAAAAAAAAATTAACCGTCTTCAAAAATAAATTAAATAACTCAAAATTATGAAATAACTGTAATTTCGGAAGTCGGTATCTTGGGATCTGCATTTTAGTTTTAGTTTTTTGCCACGGACTTTGACTAATTTTGAGTTAATTTCTTTTTGAAGTCGGTTTAATTTTTTTAAATTACTTTTTTATTTCGTAATTTATAGTTTAAAGTAAAAACTAAAATATTTCTTTGTAATACGTAGGTAATAGTTTTGTTGTAAATATTGCACTAGAATTTGACCAAGGTTTTGGGTTGTTTTCCCTTTGACACTACACCCGTAGCTCGTATCAATAAGCCAGGACGTCACACTTACACGTATTAGTCCATATCTTGAAAATTACTGAATCGATTTTGATGAAACTTGCACTGTTCCCTAAGTTGAAGAAAAAATAAGCCAATAAAAAAAATGGGCACGATCCGATCAATAGTTGCGGAGAAATGCGTGGACAAACATATATACATCTATAAAATTTTGTATATTTGTTTGGAAGCCCTAATAAATTGTCATATGTGAATATCATGCAGTTCCAATAATATTACATACATATGTGTCGAATTGATAACCTCCTTTTTTTTGAAGTTTTTAAAAAGTAAAACAATATGAACGAAACTAACAATAAACCAATACACTTTAAGATGTATGATGGTATGATGGATAGAATGCAAGAAAAAAAAATCTTATGACAATCTTATGACACATTGTCATAACGTAGGAGTCACCCGAGGAAAATAGATGACCGAGTTGTGGTCAGCTTGTCACCTTGTCATTGTTCGCGAAATCGCGACCCACTTTGATCTTTTGTAGGTCCCATGATAACATTTTCCACTTCTATGTTCCACTTCTATATTACAAAAGACGCACAGGTTTTTGGTATGCCCGAACCAAATTGTATAATTACAGCCTATGCTGTTTCGAAATTTCTTCAGTGCATAGGTAAGCAAAATGCCGCAAGAATGTACGTCATGTCTGGATTCTTCCGAAGGGTAGGGGGAGAGATGCTATTTTTGTACGTTCACATTTCACTGGAGACGAAATGAATCCCAGGGTCAGGCCTGGTGCTATCCACTGGCGTTATTTAACCTACGGACTTTTTAACACAATAACTGTCCGGAAAAACCATACTTTTACTGATTACAGGAACCATAGCTCGGTAGAAAAACTGCTTTATTATTGATGCAGTTTACGATTTACCAGCGGTTAATATTATTGGACATATTTTTTGGGAAGTGAAACTATGAAATTGATTAATTTACACAAGGAGCAATTTTGAATTTGTCAAATAAAACGAATGAGTCTGAAAGTTTGATTGGATAGGCTTTGATGTTTCTGCGATGCTATTCTGTAAAAATCTCATCGTGAAAACTTAGGTGAAGTGAGCGTGGAGTGAGCTGTCAATAGTGTCAATTCCTAGCAAAAACAAAGTCACTTCACCTAAGTTTTCACGGTGAGATTTTTACAGAATCGACCGGCTGTAGCACAATCGAGTTCCTTTCCTCAAATTCAATTTGTTCCCATACTTATAAGTACTTGTTCATATTTATAACTGCTTATACTGCCTAAAATTATGATTTCGCCTTTGTTTTTTTTTTGGTTCAGCTTATATTGTCCCACTGTTGGGCAAAGGCTTCCTCCAAGCTCCTCAGTTTTACTATGTAAAATTAAATAAACAGAAGGGTACATACGTATATTTATAAGACGCTTGACCTTTGTCGCGCTCTTTTAAGGTTAAAGGTTAAAGGGACCCCAAGCACTGTTAAATAACTTATGTGCGCGTTACAGAATTTCTCTAATTTCGGAGTTTCTTTTTCCATTTTCAGACTTACCTATTCTAAGTTTTTGTTTGCGACTCTTTGTTTTTTTTTTTCAGAAATAAAATCGTCAATTCATTTTGCATTGTATAGAGATCCTTCCCTAGCAACTTTCAAAAGTAAAATTAGTTAAAAAATGCTCCACAAATAGTCTCTATAACAATCACACCTACATCTGACATATGAAAAATGCGTGGTATATGAATATTATCCAATATTTTTTCCACAACCCTCAATTTAACGCGCTTGCTAAAAAATAAGAGAAGCATAACTTCTGTGTAAGAAAGATTAATGTATTCTGCACTGTGTATATAATTTTCTTTATACGTTCCTTTTACGTCAGTGCGGTTAAGTCTGCACATAAATAATTCCCTATGTGATCGACAGCTGATGAATAATGCATTGTGTTTAGCAGAAGCTATATAATAATTATGGTTTTATTACTAGCACGTGTCTGATATATACTCAAGTGCAATATGATTAAAATTTTACACCTGAACTATAAATAAGAAATTGATCATTTGTGAGTGTTTAGTCACCAAGTGTGTAAACATCTCATGTTTATTAACTTCATCAATAACAATCTTTAAAACAACTTTTCCTGTTTTGAACACTTTTCGTGTTATGTTTACAATGACTTTTGACCTTCATAATAGTAATTGTTGCGTCATTTTAAAATGAATATTGACTTAATTACATACATATGTTTTTCACTTTCTTGTGTTATTTCTTAAGTATCATTATCGTCTTCAACAAAAAAAATACTTCCAAATTCTTTTTATTTCGTTTCAGTTATCTCGTATGCATTAAAACCTGTATTTTCAACATCATAAGTCTTCGAACCACCTTCATCAAAAGAGCACAGCACAGAGACACTATCGAACACGGATCAAATCCAGGGTTCTACAGTTCTACTGCGTATAAAGTTACGGCATTCGCGGCGTCACAGCCGCCCGGGTGGAGTTGGCCTTGCCCTTCACGAGGCACACGAAGCGCGAATCGATCGGCGCGAACCAGCTGACCCGCCCTGCTTCTTGTAAACACTGCTTTACCATCAATGGACGCCTATACTTTGTTTGGGAAACGTTTATGTACTTTTTTGAGGGTAAATATAAATAGGTAGAGTACCTATATTAGGAATATTTTAGAAAAAAAAACAAAAAAGGGTTTTCAATTGAAAATCAAGTTTCACAAGATCAATGTTTTATAAATGAATAAAAAGGTATGAAACGAATGTGATTAAACTGTAGGTAAATAATTAATATGAATAGGTAGGGGAGTATAAATATTACGAATCATATTTTAGGAAAAAATAAAAGTGTTTTTCAGCTGGGATTCCAGTTTCAGGCAGTCAATGTTTTAGAAATGAATAAAAAGGTATGAAATGAATGTGACTATGCTGTGGGTACATACCTATAAATAGGAAGGAACTATATTGTCTATATTACTAACCATATAGACCAAACCAACCAACCAAGATCGATGTTTTAGATATGGATAAAAATGTTTGAAACAAAGGGGACTATGTTAACAAGGTATAAAGGTTTGTTTGTTGGCTAGGGATTTACCTATATGGAAACGGCTTATCTGTCTGATATTTGATCCTATGGTTGCACAGCAACTATGAGGTAATACCTAGTTACTAACCTAGGCTAACTCTCGATCCAGCTTTGTCATGCGATGCCACTACACAACGTTTTTATTATTTCACAAGCCGTGCGCCCTATGGGACTTATTTCCCAAGAAGGGAAATACAAACTTTCATCCTCTATTAACCCCTGTAAATCCTATTAGAGTGCTTACCTTTGTTTATATGGAACTCTTGTGCAAAATTTCATGTTTCTAGACCCCGCTGTGCGTTGGGTCAGTGAATATTTGAATTTTGGAATCACGAGTGTTCTTTTGATTTTCTATTGTTTTGTGTAGGTACTTATAAGATTATTCGGATGTAGGTACTCAGTTCAAAGACTACAATATGATGCTGTATAAACTCAGTTCAATATTGACGTTAGGCATCGGAATCATTGTCTCATCAAATGTGAAATTGTTTGTGGAATGTGGACTTCAGTGTGGATGTCATCCATAGGGAACATGTCACGTCGTTTATTTTTTTTTACTGAAATATACCTACCTACCTACCTACTTACTACTTATTTATATTTAGATTGTAGAATGAAAAAAATATTTTTTTTAAGTTAAAATATTCTTTGTGATGCGTTCAATGTTTAAAGTTAAATAAGACCGGAAGTTCATGTAAGGCGAATTTGATTAAACTTTTATACCAAGAATAAGTCTTATCCTCATCATCGTCAATTTTATTCCACGGATAAAAGACTGGTAAAATCAGCCCTAATTTATTTAATTCATGATATAATCACAGGTTTTCAACGTTTGTTGTACTTATTGCATAATATGCTAGAATTATTGTCAGTTTACAAGTTCCTGAAGTTTGTAGAGTATCTACTGTCAAGAATTGCTAATAATTGACTATGTAACAATAAGGCTATTATTTTTTCTATTTACTTCAGTAATAATAATCTTTAAAAATAGCCATAATTCTTTGGATTGCTGGAGAAATATTCAATTCAATGGACCCAATATAAACAATAGTTATAAAAAACTGGCCAAGTGCGAGTTGGACTCGCACACGAAGCGTTCCGTATCACAAGGCAAAAACGCCGAAAAAGACACGTTTGTTGTATGGGAGCCCCCCTTAAATATTTATTTTATTCTGTTTTTAGTATTTGTTGTTATAGCGGCAACAGAAATACATCATCTGTGAAAATTTCAACTGTCTAGCTATCACGGTTCATGAGATACAGCCTGGTGACAGACAGACAGACAGACGGACAGTGAAGTCTTAGTAGGTAATAGGGTCCCGCTTTTACCCTTTGGGTACGGAGCCCTAAAAAAGAAGAAAGACCTTTATAAGAAGCGCTATTTAAAAACCCGAACAAAAAATCCCTTCTCAACGTCCATATTGTATTTATATGTCTCTGTTGCAATTTCTTTTATCTATTTTTAGTAAGACGTGTCACTACAATGTATGGTATAGGTATGACTATGATAACCTTGAGATATATTTAATTTCATCTCCACAATGTAACAATAAAATATGCTAGGTATAAATTCGGAGACTGAAATAATTTTTCATTGCTTGATAAGAATAAAAACGGAATAAAATAAATATTTAAGGGGGCTCCCATAGAACAGACGTGTTTTATTCGGCGTTTTTGCCTTGTGGTACCTACGGAACCCTTCGTGTGCGAGTCCATCTCGCACTTGGCCAGTTTTCTCCTTTGTATTTTTATCTACTTACCAATTAAAGAATAAAAACGTCTTTGATATAGGTACCTACACTTAACTGCAAGTAAAATTATAATTGTAAATAATATTCACGTACAACGCGATACTACATGTCGAAAAGCTTCAGTTAAACCAAAATTAATTAAAACATGTAAATAAAACATACATAAATGGAAATAAAAAAAAATTATACTTAATATAAAAATAACAATAACAACAAAAATACAACAGTCTACAAACACAAAGTCACAAAGACTATACTAATGAACGGGAGGCACAGGAAATATCATTGTGGGCCTATTGACTATTTTGCTAAGGTACGTCAATAAACATTTTTTTTTGTATGTGGGCGGGTAGGGTCGATCGATAGAGGGGAGATGAGCCGCCCACTACCTCTAGCACCCCACAGCTTCCCCTGACCCAAATAGAGGGGGATGAGTCAAACACACACACAAACATACAAGGGGACATAAACATATGTCAATATTAATGGGTATATGGTGTTACTTATGGAGAGGATAATAAATAACAAGCAATTTTAATAAGACTTGTGATACAATATTGTGAATATCCTTTATACATGTATAGGTAATGGTTACAAAGCCGCCTTTGTGGTATCTTTATTTTGACAGTGAAAGCTGTAGGCTATCGTTTTGTTTGAGTGTTATCAAATAATAAAAACCGGCCAGGAGCGTGTCGGGCCACGCACAGTGTAGGGTTCCGTAGTAGCCCGTTATCACAATCTAGTACGTTTTTCAATGCAAGTCTTTACCCGTTATAAACAAGCAACTACTTCATCTTAGTCACTTTAAAGGGTTAATTCTAAGGATTTTGTATTTGGTACAAAATTATCCAACATCCAAGTTCAACGACTATTACTGCTAAACTAATAAAGTTATCTTAACCACTATAATTTTCCTTTAAAGTTCATGAAATGCACTATCATCATGAATTTTTCCAGATTTTTCAAGCCAGAAATTAGCTTTTAGAGGGGGGGGGGGGGGACGCCCTACTGGAACAAAAATTTGTACTTTAAAGTTTAATATTTCGTAAATTATTGAATCAAAACATAATTTTAGCAACACCCAAGTCATTTTAGAAGACCTATTCAACGATACCCCACACGATGGGGTATTCATCCCCACTTCACATGTAGGGAGCTACCCTAAAAAAAAATATTTTCCAAAATTTTATTTTACCACTTTGTCGGTGTAATTGATATACACACTCCTACAAAATTACAGCTTTCTAGTACTAACGGTCTCTTAGCAAAACCTCGGACATGACGAAACTATAGTTCCTTGTCAGAATTACAAAAATTACAAAAATCATGGAACTTGTGGGTAATCGTTTTTTAGGACAATCTTTAAAAAAGTGACTGTTTTATATTATGTAGGTACCTACTTATAAAAAAAAATAAGCTCCAAATAAGTAATCCGTGTCGCGAATGGAGAATCTCATCCTTTTGACTGTTGTTTTGTACTCAAATCAAATCCTACTATCCTATCGTACTAATATTATAAACACGAAAGTTTGTGAGGATGGATTGATGGATGGATGTTTGTTACTCTTTCACGCAAAAAATACTGCACGGATTTGGATGAAATTTGGCACACACTACAGATAGCTAATAATCACGTTTTTTTTTTAATTTATAACCAGGATTAACACATAGGATACTTTTTATCCCTATATTCCCACGGGATCTAAACTTTATATGCGATTGAAACCAATTATAAATTTCTAGCAGTGCCCCGCGGTTTCACCCTCATAAGTTTCGATCCCGTAGGAATATCGGAAAAAGTATCCTACCTCCAGGCTCCAAAGTGTCAGCTACCTCCATACCAAATTTTATCAAAATTGGTCCAGCCGTTTGTGAGTGAAGAAGTAACAAACATACGAACACACTCACAAACTTTCGCCTTTATAATATTAGTGTGAAGTGTGATGTAGCCTACCTACATAATTTATAATTGATTCGAGCCTACGTACCTAAAGGCTCCTTCAAACAGGCGCGACACGCGAAAAAATCGCGCGCGACACAAAGGCACTGCAAGTCGCGCAACGAGCGGTGCCTTTGTTTCGCGCGCGATCATATCGCGTGTCGCGCCTGTTTGCCTTACCTACCTCCTTTTAAAAATATAATGCAATCAAACAACCTTCTACATATATCCCACCTAAATTCCAAAGTTTGGTCTAACCGGATGCAGCGGAGTACCAGTATTTTACATGGAGCGACTGCCTATCTGATCTCCACAACCCAGTTACTGGGTACTACGAAACCCCTTGGCAAGAGCGGATGTCAGACTTTAGGGCTTCTGACGACCCGTAACGACTGCCAAATATCCACGAATTACAGCCGGGACCCTTTCCCAGGCACGGAGGGGTCTTGGTATGTAAAGATGGTCACCCATCCACGGACCCACCGCGGCAAGCGCAGCTTAACCTGATCGATCGACCCGTGCGGCTGTTATTACTTAGCCACAAGCCCCTAAATTTCAAACAATGCGTATGAGTAAAAATTTAAAAGGGCCTACCTACCTACGTGCCGATGCCGACGTAGAACTATGACGCAAACTCCATAAGCATAAAAAACAAGGGATTACCTCAAAACCAACCTTAAATATTGATAGTTAAATTATGGGCAGTTCCAGGCCACTGGGGGTTGAGAACTTGTGCAAACAAGCTCCACGGGCGCTGTAAATATCTTACGACACCATAAGCTTTTGAATAATGTGGCGATGGCGATGTGGCAAAATGCCGGCAGTGGGTACAACTTTGTCCATTTGACAAAGTGGAATCCATTAATATAACAATGAGTTTCCAATACATACCAAATACATGGAAATAAATATCATAAGAACAGGTATTTGTTACGAGTACTTTGACTCCAGCACTATTAACGATACTTACTACTTAGCACGCGGCACAAAAAGCTGCGCAAAAAGTGGGTATTCGGTTATTATGTGGAAGCAAAAATCGGCGTCGAACCATCCTTGTGGGATTATTCATTTTAAATGTGATCATAATGAATTCAGTTCCCAAAACAACGTCAAAACTGTTTGCTCAGACGATTAGCGTGCAGAGCGAGTGACGTGAGACGCTGCGCAAGGTGAGCTGACCAATTTCGCGCAATGAACAAATCATTTGTTCGCACTACCTACGGCAATGTTACCTATCTATCGTTTAGTTCCTGTTATTATTTATGAGCATCGAATAAAATCGCTCATCTACTTAATTTATTCGTAGCATGCAAAACCACGCAAGCCGAGAACCGCGCAATGTATACGTATGATAGGTGGAAAGCGTGATTACAAACATTACACAACTGATCGATTTTTGCCCCAAAAGGCACGCGGTCGCGAATTTCGTTAGGAAATGGTGGTATTACCTTTGTCGGTGAGTCCATGGCTGCGCTGGAGTTCGGGATACATGGCACTCGCGGCGGTTTATGCGCATTTGTCCCTCAGAAGTTATTTCCAGAAAGAGGGCGCCGCGCGAGAAGAACCTACCAACGCGGCGGTGCGCGGCAGAGTCGCTCGGCCTCGACCTTGGCCGTCAAACCCGCGCATGCGTCGCGCGTCGCCCCTCCCTCCCCGCGCCGCCGCGCGCCTGCGCTCCCCCCTGCCAATTATGTCATTATGATGTGCCGCCGAGTTCGCTGCTGTTGTGTTGCCAAACACAGTCGCGCTCTGCTGGAGCTGGATCCAGATTTTTAATAAGGTCAAATGATGTAGGTAACCACATTCTCGGAATCAAATATGAAGTTATGTACGAAGACGCAGCGCGCTGCGCCCGCCGGCACGAAGTATGATATACAAACTAAGCAGATGTTGACATTGGCACGCTGTTGTAGATATTACTAATCATGTAGGTAAAGTGCGATTCTCAGTTTTATCAATCGTTTGTCAACATGGAAATGAATTCAAACTGTTGTGGCAAGAGGAAATGGGCCGATACGCAATCAAAACAAACATCGGTGTTTTTTATTTACGTACCTATCAGCTAATGACCATTTTTATGAAAAAAATAATCCAATTAGTAGTATTGGGTTGATATTTCCTCAATTTTCACGTAATTATAGACAAATCAACAGTCAAATCAACCGTAATTTTGTAAGAAGCAGTACATATCTACGTACCAACTACTTATAAATAGGTACATAGTTACTTCACTGATTTTTACAAGCAATGAATTGGCACAGCACAACTTGAAAAGAAAACTGCAGTGGTTAAAATATACCTACCCATCTTCCAAAAAACCCTAAAGATACCTATTTATGGGCCTTATCCGCTGGGATTACTCAAGGGTCCTCTACCTACATTAATTCATCGTATCTTTATCCGGTTATCCTCTTAAAGCAGATAGGGAGACACTTATTACGGATGGGGAACACCAATTGCGGATCAGATTAGGTATAATCTAGTTCCCCAAGATATGTAATGATCTTTCAATAAATCTTATTTGGAGTAAAGAAAAGAAAGAAAGTAAGAACTAAATATGTAAGTAAAAATGTGTCATTGTAATACTTCAATTAGGGATAGCATAATCAGCCTATACTGTTCCCACTGCCAGGACACAGGCCTCCTCTCTTGTAAGAGGAAGCTTACAAATAAGGAAAATGGTATATAAATATATATTTGAATAATTTGACACTTTTTAGACACTCAAGAAAACTAGACTACCCACTTCCAAAGTTTCGTGTTGTGTACCAATTGTACACATATGAAGTCACCAACTACTAATAGGAAACCTGAAATTGCAGCAAATCATGTTACATTTGCTGCATAGCAACATGAAACAGCACTTAATTATAAATCGACCGAGTAAATTCATACGTCGGAAGGTAATGAAATCTATAAATAATGCTAGCATCACAGTGATGTAATCTCCCATTGTTGATATACCTGCACTTATGTTTATACTGTGTAGTGTGTACATAAACGGCCGGCTGCATAGGTAAACGATAATGAATAGTTCAGTTGTAGCGAATCACAAATTAAATTAGAATAATTAAATTAGAGGAGCTTTGCTCACTGCGTGGCGGTGATTTCACAACTGCTAAGTGTCGCAGTCTAGGTGTCCTGTTAGTGAAGTAGTACATACTTTAAAAAGTTGTTATATATTTTTAAAGTCACACAGGAATATTTCAGGTTTTGAAAATATAACCTGCAGTATACGTAGTGGGTTTGGAAAATGTTTTTCCGCAATAAACTTACTACGTACTACTCAAAGGTACCAATCATTCTTTATTAAAATTTAAGAGAGAAAAAACAATATTAAAAAAAAATGCATTTTCTAATCTCATACAAGTTTCTTATAAGAGCCTAAGAAATGGACAGATATTATAGGTACGTATATTCTAATTTAATCTTATTGGTGTCGGAAATAGCAGGAAAATGCATAAGAAGAAATACAAAAATGTAAACTTGGTGAAGGCATAAATAATCAAAATCAAATTCATTTATACAAATATGGCTACGATTCAACAATATTTGAACATCAAAACAAAAGCCAGCCAGACCCAACCCCAAATCAAATGAATGGTCGTACAATAAGTCATGTACATAATTTAACGACGTTAAAGGCCCATCTCCTTAACATTCTTAGTTCTTAACAATTTTTACGACACTAGTGGGTAAATTGTTATTTAACGGAAACAAACGACAAAAAGGACCTATAGAGAAGCATACTTTAACAGCCTTGTTGTTTTGTAGAGTGTTACGACTTGAACCTTGTGTGATTTTTTAAATTCACTTCTTAGGTAACGATTATAATCACGTGACTTACTATGAGGCCTACGTATCTAATTTATCACCACAAAAATATTAATAAACAGAAAACATCACTGGAAAGATATAAAAATATCGTTTATAGTGAATGAAACTGTATAAGGTGTCGTGCAATTTAGGACTGGTAGCGCCATCTACAGCTCCGATTAGACACTGTTTTCACGGTCAGAAGCGGATTCAAATAGGAAACAGATCCACGTAGCAGTAACGCAATTCACACATAGATGGCATTAAATACATACCTTGAGGAAAAAAACTGCGGTTTTGGTAAGAGAATATTGTATTGAAAATAATTATTTCCGTTTTAAAAAATTGGCCCCGATAGGCCAAGTCTATGGCGGCGGCACGCAATTATTGTCTCTTCGGATACGGTATAACAGGCAATCAGTTTTAAGCATCCTACTGCAACCAAAACTACTAAAATAAAATTATTAAAATCATAGCGCGTAGTAGGCCTACGCTCTAGCGCTGTAGACCAGTCTACGGCGTAGGCCTACGGCGTAGACGATACGTAAGGGCTGCACTAATGTGCAGTATCCACTTACCTACTTTACTGTTGGTATAGCAATCTTGATGCATGCTTTTTTGTAGTTTTCTAATTAATTGAACATAATTTAGTGCTCACCTATTAATTAATTAAGCAAGTTGTATGATGGCAGGATTCCTTAAAACAACTTTTTTTTTGTTTAGCCTATACTGTCCCACGGCTGGGCAAAGGCCTCCCCCAAGTCCTTCCAGGAACTCCTTTCCCGCGCCACCTCGCACCAGCCCTCGCGGTACGCGTCCAGGTCAACTCGCCACCGCTTTCTGGGCCGACCTCGGCGCTGTTCTTCTTCAGAAAAACAACATTTTAGAAATGATATTATAGATGATTTTATTTACAACAGTGGTAAGACACACGGGATATTAACACTTGCCTACATCATTCTAACTCAATAAAAAACACTAAATTACCGTAAAATTAATGCCTACCTTATTTAATCCAGTTGACTATAAATGAAGTTATGATTTCCTTGACCAGCAATAAAGCATGGAAGAAAAATATTTAAAAATAGTAGATTTTTTTGCCAAGGGAGCAAACAACTATTTTGAAGGCGAGAGTGTTTCTTTGAATCAAGAGCGGAGCGAAGGATACTAGAGTAGAATCCCGAGCGCAGCGAGGGTTTCTTTAGTAGAATCCTGAGCGCAGCAAGGAATTCAAGTACGTCACTAGAGCTTAAAATAGTGTTCCTCCCGAGGTGGACACTCTACTTTTTATCACCCATTATGAAAAAAATAAGAATAGTACGTTTATTTATTTACATACAATTATGAGTAAAGAATTACGAAAGAAGGCAGAATGCTTTTCGCGTGTTTTTTATTTTTTCACAAACTTTTTTTTAAATTTGGATCGCTCGCCTTTTACTTTATCACAGAGCCTGTTACTTGTTCATACAATGTTCGTGATTGATCTCTTTGGTGATTGGAACTTTTACTAACAATATCTACATTACAAATTCAAATCACTTTTAGTCCCTAGGGAGTAACAAATTCAAATCACTTTTAGTCCCTAGGCCTAGGGATTAAAGAGCTATTTTAGTCCCTGTTTACGAAGAATACACTACCTCTTTTTAAAAGATGTGATAAAAATATGTTTTCATATGTTGTTTTGTTGAAGCTCCAGTTTCCGCACTTACTTATCGACCTAAAATGACCGTAATTGCATAATAATTTTGTATGTTTTACGCAAATTATTTCCTGTATTCGGATTAATATTTAACAAACTCCTGTTTTGCTTATAAATTAAGAATCAGTTTCTAGCTACAAATGAGAACAGTGTAGAACTGATTTTCATATTTTAGAAGAGAAATATATCGTGTCTTGTAAGTTATCGTTCAGATGTCCACTGCCCGTTGGCACAGTGCTCATACTTGTGTTGGGGCTCACCGTCACCGTGTTTGCCTCTTGATTCAATATCTTCTTGATCCTGGAAAATAGGTTAGATTTATAGTTGCAAAAAAAAAATGCAAAAATATTATATCGAGGTGAGAAAATGCCGTAGTCATATCACTTATATAGATTTGATTTAAATATGTTATCATGGGTCGGCTTCCAGTCTAACCGAATGCAGCTGAATGTATTTTCCATGGAGCGACTGCCTATCTGACCACCAAAACTCAGTTACTGGGTAATACGTATACTCCTTGGTAAGACTCGTTGTCAGAATTTCGGGCTTTTTTGTAATGACGGTCAAACATCCACGAATGACAGCCGGGACCAACAGCATAACGCGCTTTCCGAGACATGGAGGAGTCTCGGTATGTAAAGATAAAGATAACCGTGGTAAGTGTACCTTAACCTGATTGGTCGACCCGAGAGGCTGTTATTACTTAGCCACGAACGAGCTCCTCGTTATAAATATGTTATATCCATAATTATTAAAAAAACAGATACAAAATAAATAAATAAAAAACAAATACATAAATAAATAAATACCTTCTTTTCAAGCACAAGGCAAGTAGCTTGTTGGCAGGCGCCTCTGCTAATAGCCAAAGTAGAAGAGCGGCCACACAGCCCCAGAATGTTACACCTGCTGTTGAGTTCAACTGGAAAATAAAATATAACATTTTTTTACTGTTTAGGCTTTGATTTCGTATTATGAGCCTACTCTATTTTAAAAGAAAGTCAGATTGTTTTTACGCAAAGCCAAAGGATGATTATGATTTAACAGGCTATATATGTGTGTATGCTCGTCTGTTCCTTCATAACTCCTTTATTACTCGTATTTTGCCAAACTCCTATAATCATGACGTCACATAATATCTATGATGGCCAAGTAAAAATACAGACAAACAAATAAAAAATCCGGAGTCGCACCTTTATGTTGTTATTTATGCCTACCTAATTACATGACGTGTGAGTGTGAGTCCGGATTTTGTTGAACTGGTCTGTCTATCATTGTCTTGTTTATAACTTTTTACTTGGCGTTTTTGTTTCTCTAATTCTCTAAGAAATTTATGGATTACCTAAAAACTCAGTAATTTATGGATAAGTTAGGTACCTAGGTTCGTAGGTACGAAGAGGATTTTAATCAGTCGGTAGGTACCTACTGTCAACTGTGGTGACCTATAAACTGTAAAAACTAGCACATAAAAATTTGATTTCGGTTAATTTATTATCCAAAGTGAGACTTACGATTTCAAAGTAATCATTGTGCTGCGGGTTTCTGGTGATGAAGACACCCCGTGTGATGAGTATGCTGTGTGTCAGGTACAGGCCGTAGGAGAGCCGGCTCAGTGGCACCCACGGGTACCAGCTCAGGAACGACTTCACTAGCGCTTGAATAAAACAGTTTTGGAGTTTTAGTGATAAAGATTTCATCGATATTTAATCAATATACCTAATGTAAAAAAAATGGTTTCTGAGTAGGATTGTGGACGAAATAATTTTGGATGTTTATTACAATATTTTATTTTGAGACTTCCCCTAAAATTTAGAAAAGAATAGAAATAAGTAAAGATAGAAAAAGAGAAAAAGTGTATCTACAACATACTTATAAGACGTATAACAAGAAAAAAGAAAATGAATGAAAAGAATATTCTAACATAGATAGAATAAACAGAAAACTAAACTATGAACAACAAGTGTTCTCAGAAATACAGGGAAAGATAGAAATATAAGGTAGGTGCATAGATGTGGTGAATAAGAAAGTAGGTATAAGTCTAGGCAGTCTTTTCTGAAATAATTAATACTTTAAAGACACCCAAACTATTGGTCTTCAAAATATTCATTAATTGAGTAATCACATATTTTGTCAAAATAAAATACGCAGAGGTTTAAAAAAATATAAGACTATCATTTGTTTTTCTTAATTTTACTGGTAGCATAATTATTATAAATATGTAGAGCCTTGCAAAATATGCTTTTGAATACTCTAGTCTAGACTTAGTTTGGCTGTCAGGAGACAAAAGTGCCTATAGGATCGTCAACTCTCTGAAACACAGGTTTGAATAAACCTACATCAGACAGGTCGCTACTGAATTCAGTAGGCCTTTAACCAATATATAAGATAAACACTAGATTTATTTTAGGTATAGTTTAATATTTTCTTCATAATATAATTATTATGTAACTTTGTAATGATGTAACTTCTATGTAATTTCTGTGAACTTAAGAATAAAAATTATTCTTATTCTAATTACTCACGAACATGTCCAAAGGAACAGCACAGTACTAGCAGAGCGACGCCACACGCCCACGCCGGTCTGTTGAGTGCGGCGTACACCGCGCCCTCTAGCGGATGGTAGGTGCGCCAGAGGAACGTACTGCCCAGTACCATGACCACCAACATCAGTATTAGGGCAGCACATGTACCGAGGACTGACCATTTCTGGAAAGATAGTGGGTATTTTGACATAATATATCAGACAGTAACTGAACAAGAGTCTGGCAGCAGCTGGACCGAAGTAGTCAAAAATCGATCTACATCCAGCAGCGGATTGCTATAGGCTGATCATGATGAACATAAAATATGAATGCCAACTTTGTCTGCACATCCAACTTCGGCAAAACAATGGCCAAAGGTTTAACCGAAGCCAAAATTTGTATTTTCCAAGAAAAAAACAGTAAAAAAAATTAGTGTATAGGTTATGGCAGCGGCTCTCGATTGTGGTAACGGCCAGCTGTCACAGCCAACCATGGCTCAGGGTTGAGTTAACTTTAGGCGTTAGTGCTAGCTTTGATATTTTTCTTGGTGTTCATACGCACGGCAACGGCAGAGGCAACTGCAGCCGTCGATGCGGCGGCGACTGCTGTCGACAATATGCCGTTCGTGTATTTGAGCACTGTTCTCAAATACACGAGCGGCACGTCGTTGTCGGCGTCGATGGGTGTTGACGGCCTCTGACGCGTGTCGCTCATGTACTCGTATACTTAAACTCACCTGTTTGATCCTGTTCAGATTGCCTTTGCTGCTATATGTGACGAACAGGTATCCACTGTAAAAACCAACCAGGTAGGCGGCGTACCGAGTGTGACTCTTTATATACGCCACGTTGAACTCCCTGCTGGCACGAGGGTCCATTATGAATCTGGTGAACAGACAGGAGGACTATTATAAAAATGACTAGCTTTTGCTCGCAGCTTCGCCTATGTGGCAGAAATATATAAAAACCTTCTCCTTTAAAAAATACACATGCCTACCTATTTATGTGCCCACTTTCATGGTGATCGGTCAAAAAGTGTTGGAGATTATCAATTTCATTTATACCAACATCCATTTTGTATAGATAGTGAAAGCGTTTGGAACGACCGATAGAGAAATAAAAAATAGTTTTCCTAGAATTGGTTGGAACAATGGATTTGGCTTTTTCATTTATATCTTCGTGTATGTGAGTATTGTGTTCGAAGGCGTGCTTTTTTGAAAATATATTGCGATATCCTGCAATATAATGGAGTGACAATGGGATAATAACATAAACTGTAAAGACATGATGAGACGAAGTTTCCACTGTGCCGATCAATGCGTGTTGTTTACACCAAGAAGTTTTCCAGATAATGATAATGGAACAAATTGATTAATGCTAGATAACGATACATTCATTAGAACAATGGCAGAGGAAATCCTCCGTGATGAAACTGCTGATGCGTCACATTCAGTTGGAAATTAACCTAGGTACCTACTTTTCCCATATTACTTGGAAAAAAAAATCTATAAGCATTTATTATTTAATTTGAGTTTCTAAAGATAAGTTTAATTTTATGTGAATAATGCCATAATACCTAAGCAATAAAAATTACATTCATCGATTTCGTTTATTTTTTGTCATCACTAGATACTTATCACAATTAGTCTGCATCTAAACCAACTACCTACGAGAATTATGCCCTTTGTACGAGTACACGTTGTCTTTACGATACGGCTTAAAAACCGCGCCGTAGAAAAAACTTATACAACACTGACGACCGTGCCTACACACGGCGAATAAACCGTAGTTTTTCAGGGTAAGAAAAACGTGTGTACAAAGGACGTAGCACTCTTTTTCCTCTATTCGTATTTCCTCCTTAACCGTATCTACTTTGTGATGAATCTTGTGAATTTTGACATGAACTCTTGGGTTACGAGAATTGCACAATTACATTGCAAAGAAGTGTCTGACATTCCACAACAAAATAGTACAATAATTACATAGTATTTAATGAAGCGCAATAGAGATAAACATCTAATTGTTTCAAATGGCACAGCGTAATGGCGGAAGACACGCTAAGCAAGTTAGAGGGAAAATATCTAGAGATTTTTTCATAGGGTGTTGAATTATGCTTCATTGTGATTGCCATGTTAGAATCTACGCAAGTAGGTACTTATACATTTACAATCGACAGAAAAGATGCAATCGGTAACGCAATATAAGCAGGAAATCTGCACAAACCCGACTACACTGTTTCAGTCTATCAAAAAGTACTCTGTGCACTGTAGTAACGATAGGTACTGCTCGATCGACTATTCATCCTCGTTAACAAAAGTCTATTTTTTACATTCATTCATTCAATGACGGACAATGCACAGCCTAAACCGCTATGTCTAAAAGCATGAAATTTTGAATACATCCCTTGGGAAATTCGTATTTTTTTCCTAGGAAAACCCAACACGACTAGTATTGGAATAATTGCAACGTATGGAGAGTTGGGTGCTGTCTTATTGCAATTGTATGTGTATTATGGCATACTACAACTTGGCTCAGAGGGGCTATTGCAGTATTTTTTAAAGAACGTTCGCATTCTAACAATGTTTTGACATCGATTGTCGCTGAGATGATATTGCGACTAGACTTTAAACGTTTTTTAAGAGCGACAACTGGCCTTCTGATGTCATTCAGTTCTGTCAACATCACTTAGGTATATCATCATCTGCCTAGCCTTTTCCCATCTGTGTTGAGGTCGGCTTCCAGTCTAACCAGATCATGGAACGGACCTGAATCACAAATGACAGCCGGGACCAACTGCTTACCGTGCTTTCGGAGGGGCAAGCGACAGGCTTCTGCCTGCAAGGGAGGGCCTTTGCAGGCAGAAGCTAGTAAACTATAAAAAATAACTTACTCAAAAGTAAACAGCTGGACAGCAGAAAGCTGGTAGATGTAGTTGACGACGCCTGGTAATACAAGAGCTGCTGCTGTCACTACGGCTGCGATGACGAGACCCAGTTTAGGCAGGCTTCTGTAGATGCAGTACACCAGTACAGTCACCACGAAGAAGTGGAAATCACACGGGATGTACCATGAGGGGACTATGCACTGAGAAAAAACGTATTACGTATTAGTTAAAGTCGGGAGTTGATAATCATACAGACGTACCGCCGGATTGAAAGTGGATACTGGCTGTATAAACTTTACAATACTAATGGGCTTATCAATGCATTGCCAATTTCCAATTTAGAAAATAAGTCTAAGTTTTTTATTACCCAATTTGATTTAGATAGGTAAATACGAATGTACGCAGTACGAGGTTCCTGTAAAAGTATAGGTAAGGTAATATATTTTTATTTTCACCCGTAGTGTTTATGAGAAACGAAAATAATTACGTTACAAAAATTCTAAGAAAAAAATGAGATCACCGATTCAGTTCCGGGGGTTTTGACCTTTGGTTACCAAATGTGTGAGGTTTTGGCTCAGTAGGCAGCGGCTACTAAAGTTAAAGGTATGATGGTACAAGTACTCACAATATTTTCCGTGTCGATATAATTGTTGAGCATGACGAGGTTGACCCACCAGTTCTTGCGACATAGTTCCGTCTCGTGGGCGACGGCCCTGATCCACAGTGGGCCAGTGCCCGTGTAAGGATACACCGCACACACGTAGAATATTACCACGGCGAATGCCACCATAAGTCTATTGGAATTTAGGAATAATCATGGTGTTTATCACTAAGGTGTTTAAATACTTTTTAAACTCAAATAATACAGGGTGGTGTGACATCGACACGCAAACTGAAACCATGGATTCAGAACATGATTCTAGACCCCTTAGCTCGTCTTGTTCGTCAGTTATCACCATAGATATCCGGTTATCACACTAATATTATAAAGGCGAAAGTTTGTGAGTGTGTGTGTGTGTGTGTTCGTTACTTCTTCACGCTCAAACGGCTAAACCAATTTTTATAAAATTTTGTATGGAGGTAGCTGACACCCTGGATTAACATATAGGCTACTTTTTATCGCGATATTCCTACGGGATCGACGCTTAAGCGGGTGAAACCGCGGGGTGCACCTAGTTACAAATAAAATTTGCTGTTCCATACATTTTGACCGCGTAGGTATTACACTTTTATATAAAAAACAAGTTTTTTTTTGATAACCGACGAAAACTTTCTACGCTAGGGGTCTAGAATCTTGTGCTGAATTCATGGTTTCAGGTTGCGCGTCAATGTCCCTGCCGCCCTGTAACAAATACCTTCTTATTGAAATAAAATATAAAACACTATTGATGCGTTAAAATTAACTAAGTATTTCATTTTCAACAAATCGTGAAAATCTTTTGTTTTTTTATTTATTCTTAATCAAAATAATATGGCTTTTCCGCTTTATTTACACCTGAACCAGCCAGTATAATAAAAAAAAAACGAATATAAACTTTTTGGTGTCGGCGCTGGGCTGGTCGTTATTTGCCAAAAAAATTAGGGATGCCATTAAAGTTTTATTTATTTTTAATTTGTACAGAGCCTATGAGGCCTATTTATGGTTTGTGGCCTGCGATTATCTTTTTTGACAATCGGCCTCCTTATAAATTTTCTAGTTTGACCTTTTTGGGCATAACAAAATACAACATGATTAGCGTTACAAGTACCTACGTGGCAATAAGATAACTTTACAAAAAAAGTGGCACTCCAGGAGTGCCGAAAGAAGTGATAACCGTGATAACAGTCAGTAGTCACTGACATATCGGATATACATTAAAACCGAGTACATCCCGAGTACAGCCGAACACATCCTAAGCGGTGTCGGTTACGGTAACAGTGGCGCGAGTTCAATAGTTTTTTCCCATCTCAAAAAATGCCCATTGCGCATAAAGAAGTTTTCATGTATAAAAAAAATTTTGGTGAATTTTACCTTACGTATCTCTTCAGGATGATAAACAGGGGATTTGGCAGCCTCTTGAAATTAGCAATATTCGTGATGGTGAGGAAGCCCGATAAAAGAAAGAATGTGTCCACAAACAGATCGTCGTGAAGAATAAGCAGACCGAGTGGTGTTTGAACTTCCTGTTACAAAAATAAAAACGCGCTGGTTAAAAAAAAAAGATTACTGTAAAAGATATTGGACTTTCACCAATAGGTACACATTGATTGGAACAGGAGGCTAAATAATAATAATAGAAAACCCCTAATAATAACAATTTGAAATTAGTATCGTCAACTAAACTTGTGGTTTCGTGTAAGATGAGACAAATGGACTAGACGGGCTTTCATTAGGAAAAAATCCAAGTAACATGATAAAAAGTGAAATACTAGCACAAACCTGATCAGACGTCAGCCCATCACTAATCGGCCCCGAGTTGGAGATTCCAATTTGATGGTCCAACACAATAAGACACATCGAAAAGAATCGAATCCCGTAGAATACCTCTATGCCTTCCTTCTTCATTCGCAAGAGATCGAGAGCATTCTCTTTGAGACAGAATGACTTGATGAAGCCTGCTTCTAAAAGAATAACATATTTAAAAAAAAAATTCCAAATAAGTTTGTTAGGAATAAAAAAACCGGTCAAGTGCGAATCGGACTCGCGCACCGAGGGTTCCGTTCAAAGTTGTAGGTATGTAAATAGTTTATCACAGGATTTTTTTTTATGTAACTACAAATTTACTGTTTTCGGATTTTTTCCTTTACTTGTGCTACATGACCTGGCTTCTTGCCAAATTTCATGATTCTAGGTCAACGGGAAGTAACCTTGACCTTGATACATTTTGATTCCATTGAGAGTGCGTAAATATATGTTTTTTGCAGCATAAACGACCGTATCTTTTTTTTACGTTAACTTAAAAGTTTGATTTTTTCTGGACTGTAGAGCTAAGTATACTTATGGTAATTTCAACTTGATACCTCCACGCGTTCCCGAGATAAAGGGTCTTGACAGACAGACAGACGGACAACAAAGTGATCCTATAAGGGTTCCGTTATTTCCTTTTCAGGTACGGAACCCTAAAAAATAGAAAAAAGGTACATAATGGCCTTACTTCTAGAATCCTGGTCCAATTCCTTTTGTTGACAATTTAAATATGTGCAGATAAGGGAAATCAGTGTTATCGTCCCCATCACACCGCTGTAAAAAAGTCGATAATTCGGTTAGTTGCTCAGCTAAATCTTCAATCCGAACCTTTTAGATTCAACAACAAAAAAAGAACAAAATACAGAGAGTACCTATAGGTACGCATCTTGGAGTAACACGATAATTTCAAACAATGCGTATGCGTAAAAAATTCCTCTGATCAGCACCCTGCCAGGGCACATTGATCATGATAATTATTATATATTTATATACTTCTCAATAAAAATCCGTGTTTACTTACAAGAAGGCGTAGAACAGCGCATCATATTCCCTCTCATCGTCACCGCTCTGACAGGGCTCAGTGATGCTAATGTCGGCTCTCATGCCAGCCGCGCCGAGATGGCTGCGCGCAAGCATGAGGCCGAGTAGCCGCTCCACGGTGCGCGGCGCACACGTTGCTGGCACACATGCACCCCATGTCAGCTCGTTTAGAGGACGGGTGTGGGGAGGACGGTGCTTGTTAAGAAAATAAGACAATGCAAGCTTTTGTGTTGACTAAATGACTATACAATATGACCGACGTAAATTGGCGGGCCTGAACTTTGAGCAGAAGGCTGCGCAGTAAGATTTTTCAGGAACCAAATGGTGACATGAGGCGAGTGCGAGTGAGAGAACATGCGCGAAAGCTCTTCGTGCCTATGTTCAGGCCCGTCAAGTTACGTCTGTCGTATTGTACTTGGTTTTGTACTTTTATGTAAGCACTAGCTTCTGCCCGCGACTGCTGTTGCTTATGCCAGCGATACGTTGTACTGGAAAACACCGGGGTGAGCGAGACGATTCGAGACGTCATTTTCAGGCAATAATGAACCAATAAGCTGGTAAACTTGGCCTTGCACTTTGAATGTTGGCATAAATGGGTCTTCTGAAATCTGCTTCGCACCAAAATATGTCATTTGAAAGGCATTATTATATATGATCAGATATGTATCAGAATTCATACGTTCGTTGCGCTCTTCTTGTCTTTTCATGCCGTACTCCAGCAATTCTTTCTCTCTCACTTTCTAACTGATTATGAAAATTTTGTTGTGTGCGTGTTCGGGACAGTGTAAGATAATCTCTATCAGTAGTTAGTCGCGCATCACGTTCATCACTCGTTTCAAAAGACCTGGGGGCCTAAAAAGGCCACTTTTGCAGAATCATAAAAGGAATTCATCAAATCATTATAAATCATAATAGACAGTTAACTGTTAAGTTAATCGTAGATCAAATCCCATTGGTGAAGGATTTTTCAGTTATTTTTTTTTTTGTCTGTGCTTAAATACAAATCCAAATCCAATCCCAATCTCTTGCAACGAAAAAAAGCAAAATACGTTTATGATTCTGCCAAAGTGGCCTTTTTAGGCCCCCTGTTAGTAGATGAGCGAATACGCTGAAAACTCAAGCGTGATTCTGTATCGGTAAACGTTTCCGATTCGCGAGGCAATGCATGTCGTTCACAATCAGCGGTCAGTCGCCGCAGAGGTTTCCACGGATCGAGTTGCAGCCTGATGTTCTCGAACAGCATCAAGTCTCTCCTGACGCTCTCCGGTAGATTCTTGGGATCTTATGATCCTCAATCTTTTAGCCCCTTTGGAACATTGGGAAAGATTTGACCTCTTTATATGCATGGTTATAGTTTTATTGTGAAGAAGATACCTGATCAATTAAAATCTAAGTGACTGCTCCTCTGCGTTACCGGGTAGGCTACCGTGTCACGAAGATAAATGGAAAAGGAAATTAAACACTCAAATAACATAAGCCCGAAGGCATATAATTATTCGATAAAATAAAAAAATAAATGGGAGTTTTGGCCAGTAGAGTCAAATTTTCAATGATATACCATCGTCATCGAAAATCAATCCAAGTGTTACTGCCTTCACCGCGTGGAGGTACTCCCAGCTTAAGTTATTTTATAATCCCAGCTTATATTTTATACAGTGAAATTAGTGATAGCTTTAATTTCCACATCAGATGTTTCTGATCTTCGATTTTTAGGGTTCCGTACCCAAAGGGTAAAAACAGAACCCTATTACTAAGACTTCGCTGTCCGTCCGTCCGTCTGTCTGTCACCAGGCTGTATCTCAAGAACCGCGGTAGCTAGACAGTTGAAATTTTCACAGATGATGTATTTCTGTTGCCACTATAACAACAAATACTAAAAACAAAATAAAATAAATATTTAAGGGGGGCTCCCATACAAAAAAACGTGTTTTTTTTCGGCGTTTTTGCCGTCTGTCTGTCGCCAGGCTGTATCTCAAGAACCGCGGTAGCTAGACAGTTGAAATTTTCACAGATGATGTATTTCTGTTGCCGCTATAACAACAAATACTAAAAACAAAATAAAATAAATATTTAAGGGGGGCTCCCATACAAAAAAACGTGTTTTTTTCGGCGTTTTTGCCGTCTGTCTGTCGCCAGGCTGTATCTCAAGAACCGCGGTAGCTAGACAGTTGAAATTTTCACAGATGATGTATTTCTGTTGCCACTATAGCAACAAATACTAAAAACAAAATAAAATAAATATTTAAGGGGGGCTCCCATACAAAAAAACGTGTTTTTTTCGGCGTTTTGTGGCGTCTGTCTGTCGCCAGGCTGTATCTCAAGAACCGCGGTAGCTAGACATTTGAAATTTTCACAGATGATGTATTTCTGTTGCCGCTATAACAACAAATACTAAAAACAAAATTAAATAAATATTTAAGGGGGGCTCCCATACAAAAAAACGTGTTTTTTTCGGCGTTTTTGCCGTCTGTCTGTCGCCAGGCTGTATCTCAAGAACCGCGGTAGCTAGACAGTTGAAATTTTCACAGATGATGTATTTCTGTTGCCGCTATAACAACAAATACTAAAAACAAAATAAAATAAATATTTAAGGGGGGCTCCCATACAACAAACGTGTTTTTTCGGCGTTTTTGCCTTGTGGTACGGAACCCTTCGTGTTGGCCAGTTTTTTTATAAGTCAACAGGAAATGCCCATCAGACCGATCAACTTTTGCTAAGACGTTATTCCTATATATGTTATGGTGTAGCTGGGCTCTTGGAATTCCACATCAGGTGTTCCAGATCTTCAAATTTATTCTCTCGGCAGAAAATGCTCATCACGTGGAACAATTTTTGCTATGGTACCATTTTTGTATCTCTTATAGTTTAGCTGGTCTGTTGCGGTTCTGCATCAGGTGTTCAAGTTTCCAAGATAAATTATAGCCTATATGTTGCCCAGACATAATACCTATACAACAAAACAAAAATCATTCAGATCCTTCCAGTAGTTCCGAAGATTAGCGTGTACAAACAAACAGACAAACAGACAGAATTTTTTTTTCGGATTCGTACCCTATTACTGTTTCTAAACCCCCCCCCAATTTTTTTTTTTTAAATATTTTCAATGTACAGACACAGTTTTTCTACTGTTTTATTATATGTAATATAATATAATAGATGAGCGGGTGTCTCCCCTTCATGCTTAGAGCAAAGAACAAAGTTAAGGTAAATATCTTAGCATCTTACTTAACTAATAAATCATAATGACTCATTAATACAGGCAGTATACCAGACTTACGATTATCGAAAGCAGGGAGAAGTGAAAACAACTTTAGAAGTCTGAAGTTCTTTGGCGGAAATAAAAAGATGCTGTTATTTCGCTACGAGTTTGGTCCAACAATAGAAAATAAACTACATAATAGTATGAACGCCTTAAAAAAAACCAAGACAACAAACAAGCAGGGGATCGAGGAGGGGGATTCCGTTCTAATCCCCTGAGGCCCCCCTCCGGTGTTAATAACTCACAAAAAACAACGCTGTCTAAATAATTTCTATGTATGATTTCGTAGCATTTTCGTAGCACAGTGCTACGCAGGTAGCAAAATCTTTTACAAATTAATCATAATCTTACCACTAGTTTTTTTTTTTTTTATTATTATTAATAGTCATTAATATTCACATTCTTCATTGCGTGTCATCTTAGCAGCCTGCATTGCTGTTCACTTATTTCAATTAAACGTACAACATGCGATATTAACATATCTAGTCGATAAAATTGTTTTGTTGTGTAAATTGTTATTAAAACGTCGTTGTGATCTTGAACTGTTATTTAGGTACTGACATAGAATAAGTGACTCAAGTATCAATAATGCCAAAAATAGTGAATAAATACAAGTATTCTTTTGTAGTTTAATATCAACGCAATGCGAACATACTACTTTTCGCCAAACATACATGCACCTGCATGAAGTAATATACTTAAGCATGTGTGACAAAAGATACACAGTCTGATAGTGTTAATTGTACTGCATCAAACTATTAGCAAGTACATGTCTTTACCAGCAAATTGCAAAAAACGTAAAAAAAAAACGAATTTCGTGGGCTACCCTGGCGCCCTGGCGCCTTTCGCCTTAATAAAATAACTACAAGGATCATCAGTTATACTTCGATAAAATAATTAAATCATAATACTCACAGTCAGTCCGGTTTCATCAAATATTTGTTACTTTCATCTCAATATTTAAATTTGCTTGCATTTCAAAATGAACAACATCGCTTATAGATTAAACACACTTCACTAACCCACTATCAAATTATTTATCAACCAACCAAGAACCACAACATTATTGTATTTAGTCGCGGTGAATAACCTTATAATTTATTTATTTAGATTTATGTGGGTATAATCATATAATAAAATTTTACGAACTATGTGAACAAGACGAACATGACACGGAACTATATTCAATAGCGTGAATATTTGAGTAAATGCGAATGTGTGTGTCCAATTGCTCATTAAAAGAAGGTCGAAGTCAAACTAAACATCAAGCTAATTGCTTTACGACTTTGTCTATGGACTTTCGGTCGACACTATACAATTGTTTGGCCTATGGTTTTTGTATAAAGATGATTACACAAAAGAGATAAATTCTAGCGCGGGCATGAAAGTAAGGGCCTGTGCACACCACGTTTTTTTAAACGCGCCGTAGACGCTCGTTTTAGAAACGCGCGTCGACGGCGCGCTTTTATCCTACAGAGCAGTGCCTGCCAGTATTTGACTCGCGTGCGTATCGCGTCTGTATCGCTACAAACATATTATCTATGTGGAAAATCTTACCTCAATAAAATCCAACGCAGATTGATAAGGGTAGTACGGCTTCTCAGCTCTTCGTCTTACATTCTTATCAGTTCTTTCTAGAATGATCTCAGCTAGACAGTATTTAGTCTTCAGATCCGGTTGCTTCTTAGCCCAGGGTGCGCTCATACACTGGTCGAAGTTTCCTAGCTGGTACCGGTTCCCGAATAGAAGGCCTTGTGGTTCTGATGCTTGGGCATCCCATTCTGTGCATGGGAATAAATTTGTGAAATACTACTTCCGTGATGCTCTTTACGGTCTTTCAAATGATCCGATTTTCGTAAATGAGCTACTTCCGTAAATATATAGCTTTAATAAAAATAAATCGAGTGTTGTGATTCGCCATTGAATAATGTTAAAATGACTGCTAAGGTGTACTATATGTATCGATATACTTAATAAAAAATGGCGGCTAATAAATAAAAATAACTCCACTTACCCCAAACAGCCCAAAGAGTAAAATTCTGCAAACTATAAAGCAGGCGGTAGATATGGTCCAAGCACGGTTCCTCCTCAGCAGTCCAGTTCTGACTCTTCATAGCAAACAACACATCGTCCAGGTACACACTACTTTCACTATCTTTCACGTTTTTAGGAGACTCATATTTTTTCTCATTTGTTTCTTTAGACATAAAATTTTTAGTATCATTTTCTGCGGGCAACTGCGTGGTCAACGTTTCGCTCACTCCAGCATTTTTTGCTCGATCCGTCACATGGCATTTTATTTTATTAATTGCTATAATACCGAGGAATATCAAGTAAATGTACTTCATTCTTTACTGTCAGCTAGTTAATGGACTGAAGCTGGGATGCGTCTGAGTTTATTTATTAAAGAATAATATTGCATAATTAAAAGTGATTGTTGCTTAGTTGGCAATTACCTTCTATTGTATTCTGAATTTACATAATAGTACTTAATGGTTCTTGTCTCTTTACGATTTTGAAAAAAAAAAATAAGGGAACTAGGAATCTTGAAATTCCAAACAGGAACGTCGTCCCTTTTAATTTGATAATAACATACAATAATATAGACAATACTTTGATTATTATTGATCGAGTAGGTACTTATAAGATTTTCAACTCTTTAATGATGCATTATTTTTAACTTTAAATTTACATTAATTAGTAACAATTAATGTAAATGCATATAAATATAAAACAAAGTCGGTTTGATTACACCATTTTTATCACAAGAACGGCTAGACCGATTTTTATGATCTTTTATTTGTTGGATTTGTCTTCGCCCCGAATAGGAGAATAATTATTAAAACATGGGAAAAAATATTTAAATAAATCTGAGGCGGTACGAAATTCACCGGGTCAGCTAGTATGTACTTAAATAAAACAAAGTCGGGTTAGTTACACCATTTATAAACGAAAAAGATTTTATGAAGATAATTCATTTTCTCAACATTGATCCGGAGGCGGTACGATTTTCGCCTGGGCAGCTATAGTTAATTAATAAAATAAGAGTATTAAAATTTATTCTTATTTTAGTATGAAACGGAAAATTTACAACTTTTTTAAAGCACGCCATCTTTCTTGTACAACCGGAGTTACTTACCCTCGTGAGGTTAACAGGGGTGTGAAAACATTGGTGGAGCGATAGGCAGCGAATATTCATTCAATGGACAATAGGGGTTGGAATTGTGAAACAATTTTTTATTAAGAAGCACAGATGGCGCTAAAGTCCAGCTGTTTGAAAGTTAATGTTTTATAAAAAAAATTGTCGCACTTTCTTTCATCTACGGAACCCAAAAAAAACACATACTTATTGGTAGGTATGTGTTTTTTTTTTTGGTTTTCATAATTAAGAAGTCGGAGGTCATGGTCTTTGAGGCTGGGGGTAAAAGTCCTGATGCGGTACCGCCTGTATTACTTTATGGTACACCATTGCAGAGAGTGTAGAGGTTTAAGTATCTTGGTCATATATTGACTCCCAGCCTCAAAGACGATGACGACATTGAACGGGAGCGGAGAGCGTTGTCGGTTAGAGCGAACATGCTGGCTCGCAGGTTTGCACGTTGCTCACTTCCTGTAAAAATCACGCTCTTTCGAGCCTACTGTACTAATTTTTACACGTGCAGCTTGTGGGCTAGTTATACGCGAAGATCGTACAGCGCTCTTCGCGTTCAATATAACAACGCGTTTAGGATTCTGGTGGGGCTGCCCCGTTTCTGTAGTGCGTCAGGGATGTTCGCGGATGCGCATGTAGATTGCTTTTACGCAACAATGCGTAAAAGGTGCGCTTCCCTGGTGCGCAGGGTGTGGGGCGGCTCCAACAGTGTCTTAAACATGGTTGCGAGTCGCCTAGACTGTGTTTACGTGGGTCACTGTTGTGCCGTCTCTCATGGGATGTCGCAGCGGTGACCACCGTTGTTTCGTAAATTTTTTGTTTAGTGTCTGTGCTTACTAACATACCTAGTCATAAGTTTTACTAACAATATTGTTTGTTTTTGAGTCTGAGTTACTCTAATAAAGAAAAATTCTATTCTATTCTATAATTCAAAAGGAAAAAAACGGAACCCCTATGGGATCACTTCGATGTCCGTCCATCCGTTCGCCTGTCTGTCTGCCCAGCAGACCCTTTTTATCTGGAACGCGTAGAGGTATCAAGTTAATATCAAATATGTAGGTCTACGGTCCCTTGGAGCTCTAAAAATAAAAAGAATAAGATTCTAAGTCAACGCAATAAAAAATACAGTCATTTATGCGTCATATTCTAATTACTCGCAATTAAATCTTCCCGTTGACCTAGAATTAAGAAATTTGGCAAGAAGCAGCACAAGTAAAGGGAAAAGTCCGAATATTGTGTCATGTATCTAGTTATTTTTTTTTACTTTTGCAGTTGGAGAATTGACCCTGATGTACCTATATGAGAACATTTTTTTTAACTAAAATAACTTTGTTCTTGCGATAAATTCATTCCAACTACGGAACTGACATTGTGCGTGGTCCGACACGCACTTGGCCGGTTATATTTATAGTGTCGCCTTGTATTTAAAAAAAATCATAAATTCATATATGTAGGCACTTAGTAGGTAATCATTTAACTGTGTTTTTCTGAGTCGTGCCACAGTATAAAAACATACAGTAGGACGACGCCTTTGATCTCGTGGTAAATGCCGACAACGTCTAGGTCTCAAGTAAACAATATTAATTAATTTATTTGAGATCAACATCGTCATCAACATTATTATTATAAACAATTATCAAAATATCGTCTACTAGCTGCGCCCCGCGGTTTCACCCGCGTAAATGTCGATCCCATGGGAATATCGAAATAAAAAGTAGCCTGTATGTTGATCCAGGGGGTCAGCTACCTCCATACAAAGTGTTATCAAAATTGGTTCAGCCGTTTGAGCGTGAAGAAGTAATAAACATTTAAACACACACACCCACAAACTTTCGCCTCTAAAATATTAGTGTGATTTGTGTATCTGCTGCTCATCTATGGAACTGTAACTGTACGCATCTTTATATATGGGCGACTGACAAAAAACAATCGCTCGTACAATGCTCTGCGAGTCCAATACAACAATGCCTTCAGAGTTATGTTGGGGCTGCCGCGCTTTTGCAGTGCATCGGGGATGTTCGCGGAGAATGGCGTGCCAGATTTTTACGCACTGATGCGGACACGGATAGCATCCCTGATGCGGCGAGTGCGCGACAGCTCCAACAGCTTGGTGGCTATATAGCCGACAGGACAGACAGTCCAATGATGTGGAAATGGATGACCACTCATCGTGCGTCATTCCAATATTTAAAATAGTGTGTTTTCTTGTGTATTTTTTGTGTAGCTATTTGTTTTTATGTATGTATGTATGTTTTTGTGTATAAAATTGTATTGTGTGTGGTTTTTTATGGATTTATGGTCTGAAATAAATTTATTATTATTATTTTTTATTATTAAAAAATGAAATTTGAAAATTTTTGCAGCCGCCGTCTTGAATTTAGATTTTGACCTCGTATTCGATGTCAGCACCCTCGAAAACCTTGGAAACGACACCCATGATGAAAAATATGAAAATATTGCAGTCGCCATTTTGGATTTTCGTTTTGACTGCACTATCGGCTTTGGCGTCCTCGAAAGCCATGGAAACGATACCTCGACGAAAAATTTTAAAATTTCGCATCAGCTGCCATCTTAAATTTTGATTTTGACCCCTTTATCGTTATCAGCGACCTCACAAACCATAAAAATGACACCCATGTCGAAAAGAAAAAAAAAATAAACTGAAAAGAAAAATCATAAAATAATTAGAAGAAAAAAACTTAGGAAATAAGCAAGCAGACACTCAAATGTTACAATATGTCGTATCTCTGTATTTGTCTGCATAAATAAAAAAAATGTGTACCATTACATTTTTTTATAGTATCCCAATTTCATAAATTATTACCCTGAGAAATCTCGAAATTGACACGGTACCTACATTTATTTTTATTCAAAGAACTAGCTGTGCCCGCGACTTCGTTCGCGTGGATGTCGGAACACAATAATGTGTCGCTTAGGAAAGGTGTAAAAGGAAAAATCTTCCGATCTTGTCTGGTAACGCTTTCCTTGCCTGGGGTTCTCAACCATAGCCCTTTCGACTGCACAGCAGTCACTGCGTCTTCAGGGTTCATAATGACAATGCGACGAAGTGTCACTTTGATTTTTGAGGATAAATAAAAATGAAAGCGCCTGCTCGAGGCTGATTGTCTGACCAAATAGCCATATTATGTCCATTTACCATAAGATACCTTGAGGGTCGATATGGTGCATTTCCGACGTTTGGCCCCCAAACTGGAACGTGTCGGGGCCGCCATGGGATCTGGAGGCGATAGTCCTCGCGCGCCTGTATGAGTGGCGCGCGGAGGCACTACGCCGGGGGGAAGATCCGCTTCCGCGGCAAATCGGTGCGGAGCGGACAGATCTCCGGCGCGATCTCATGGCGGCATGGAAAGAGCGACTGTCGCTACCCAGCGCAGGGCACGCCGCGATAGCGGCGATAAGACCCCTCTTTAAGGAGTGGCTAGAGAGGCGCCACGGCGCCCTCACCTACCGCCTGACGCAGGTCCTCACCGGACACAGAAGTTTCGGGAGGTTCCTGCACATCATCAGGCGGGAGGAAACGCCCGGGTGTCACCATTGCTAGGATCGCTCAGAGGACACGGTGGAGCACACGGTGGAGGTCTGCCCCGCTTGTGCGGAGCACCGCCGTGTCCTCGTAGAGGCGATTGGCAGCGGCGGCGACCTCTCGCGTCCGGCCCTGGTGCAAGCCATGGTCCGGGGCGAGAGGGAGTGGGAGGCAGTCACCTCCTTCTGCGAAGCAATCATGCTAGCAAAGGAGGTGGCGGGATGGCTCATGGAGAGAGCCTCCCGTCCCAGCCACCGTGGGAGACGCTCCGGGCGTCGGGAGCCGCGTGACGACTCCCGGCCACCGTAGGCGCGGGCCTGCGGGCGGAGAGTAATGGGTAGCTGGGTTTTAGTCAGTAAGAGTCTGACACTCCCTTCCGCTCCACCCAGAGCGGGAGGGGTCATTTGATGATTTCCCATCCGAAAAAAAAAAGGGTCGATATGGTTTTAACCAAGACAATGGCTAAAAATTTAGTTATTGTCTCGAAAACATAATTTACAATACCTTTTTACGACATGGCAGTGCTACTTGTATTGGGTGTGCACCTTGACGTATCGCTGCCGGCCGTAGTCGAGTCGACGGCAGCGAAGAGTCCTGGGACGCGGTGGTTTCCTTCTGCGTAACGGTCGTCTCGCAGAAGGAGGCTGTGGAAAGGGAGAGGGAGATCTCATCCACTCACCCGGCCCGCAGTAGGCGCATCGGGCGTCGGCGGAGGGCGTACAACGCCCTCTTCCAGCCCCCCTAAACGGGTCCAGGGGCGACGAATTCGGGGACGTCTGTCACCGCCAACACATCAGGACTTGAGCTGGCGGCGCGTAGTGTTCCACGCGCGCCCCTCTTTGACGTCACCAGTCGGGGGTTGCGGAAGGATCGTACGGTCCCGCAACCCCCGACGTAGGTGTGAGACGGAACACTGGGTTGATTTTTAGTCAGTAAGAGCCTGACAGACCTCGCCGCCCGTTCCAGGGCGGCGGACATCCATGAAGATTTTCCACCCCGGAAACAAAAAAAAAGCGTGTGCACCTGCCGAACCTATACTCAATAAATCAACAGCCCGTCTTGAGGTGTGCGTTGAAGCGTTATCATGGTAAAAAAAAATAAAAAAATTCGAGAAAAAACTATGAAAGTATGATAATTATGATCTTAAAACCTTATGTCACTAAGAAAATGCTTCTCTGTTAACAATGTTAGAAAGGTTGCTTGCCCCTCGAAAGAGCTCCTAAATAAAGTTGCCCGTGTGTGTGTTTGTTTCGGCCTTTCTTCTCAGAGTAGTCAGATAGGAAACGACGACTTCATCTAGTTTAAAAAATAAAAACATGATTGACGTGTAAAAGTGTTTGTACAAACCTACTTACAAAAATAAATTCATTTATCATTGCAATCTTTATCACTCAGAACACCACATCACATAATATTATCTTACATTATCCTCATTTTTTATTTGAAATTCTTTTAGCGCCACTAATCAACCAACAATCGAAAGCGATTAACATTATATTATGTAATCATTACTTTTTCAAATAACACAGGCAGAAGTGACTGCGATAGTCATCTTATAGGTAAGCCTGCATGACGTGATTATTCACATAATAATGTTATAAACACAATAATTATGTTTTCGTTAGTACTATAAAGCGCCAATAGATGTCATTACGTGTATCCAACTTACGTAATGAAAGTTGTTGTAGAATACATTAAATTGATTATATCTTTTGATACAGTGAAGCGATTGCGATGAAACCAAAACTAACTACTACTCCGAGTTCTACACTATATTTGAGTATAAAAATTTACCATATTGGTTTGGTACTTTTTACGTTGAACGTGTTCAAATCAAATTTTGTCACATCCAAACAGACAAACAGACAAACCGACAAACCGACAAACAGACAAACAGACAAAAATTCTAAAAATTGATGAAATGGCATCTGTTGGTTATCCTATAACACCCCAACTATTTTTTTTTTTTATATTTTCAATGTACAGAAACGCCTCGTCTACAGATTTATTATATGTACCTATAGAAGAATAGATGAATGTCCGCTCTACACAGTAAACTTTGAAACACTCATGCTCTGTGACAAGAATTTATACCTCCGCCATTTTGTATAAGTTAGCAATTTGGAATGACATGACAAAATGGAAAATATGCATAACTAATAACAATATTTGTTGTTGTACCTATTTTTCTGTTCTGTTTTACTTGTCTGTTTATATGTGTGTACATAAATGGTTAAATAAAATAAAATAAAATAAAATAAATTTGTTTACTTTTCGTCGGTGCGCGGAAATTGTTGAAATTGCAGATCTTTGCTAATGCGAGATGACGACTTGCAATCTTTCACAGCACACGTCGTATGCACAATTTTAATTATTTATTATGCATACATTAAAACAGTCATAAAATCAACACCGAAAAGTCAAAATCGTCACCCCTGACAGTCGTGTCCCGAACTACTAACACGGTGGCAGTATGCAGTTCGGGCTCGCGCCTCCCGCGTCTAGCCCCACACACCCCGCACGATTGCCCTGTCTAGACGTCGGACGACTGTATGACTGTGGTCGTGCTATTTCTTTTGTGTGCACTAAATAAATGGCTTATTATCTGTGTTCATGTGTCCAAGTCCATCAGACATAATCGACATGGACGGACATGGACAAGTCAGTTTTTGGTCTAGCTCCTAATTTTTTTCGAATTGGTGTTAGGACCTAGCACTGTGCCTAGACTAACTTCAGCGTGATATTTTTTTGTATAAAGCTTGGACTAGAATCATGCTTGAATACTTTGAAATAGGTTTATTTTCGGATGTGAATCTAGGTTTGTGGGAAACTGCCTACTTGGCAGGAAACTAATTTTGATGTTTTATTTTTTTTTAAGTTGAGAGGCTAAACGGTTTTGTTATGTTTATGTAAACACAACAAACGGCTATGGAGCCGAGACTCCTGCACCTTAATTGCATAACGTACCTACTTAAAATCACAAATTCGCCTAAATAACGCAAAGAATGTTGATAAACTGTCAAGTAAAAGGTATTTCCAATTTCAATTCGCTATTTTTAGCGTGTGCAATGACCATTTCAATTCGCCATTTTTAGCGTGTGCAATGACCCCGCTGGTCTGCATAGGTACCAAAATGAAAAAATGTGCCCATTTTTTCAGGATCGTAAATATGACTACTAATTTAGTCCGCTCAAGAAAATGCTGTCATTCGTGGATCTTTGACAATCGTTACGGGTCAGTAGCCCGAAAGTCTGGCAACCAGCCTTACCAGGGGGTATCGTATTACCCAGTAACTGGGTTGTCAGATAGGCAGTCGCTCCGTGTAAAACTTTATAACAAAAAAAAACCGACTTCCAAAAAAAACAAAGTGAAAAATAACTTTTATTTCGGAAGTCGGTGTCTTTGGATCTGTATTTTAGTTTTTTGCCACCGACTTCCGAAATAAAAGTTATTTTTCACTTTGTAGTGTTTTTTTTGGAAGTCGGTTTTTTTTTTGTTAAAAAGTTTTTATTTCTCGCTTTTTAGTGTGTCTGTTTATAATGTAGGTATCTAAGTTACAATAGCCTAATTAACTTGCTCATCGTCTTTTACAAAATATTGCTTTTCCCGATGCAGGGACGTTAATTGTTGAGGATTTCTCCTGGTATTCCACCATCAGCTCCATTTCACCATTCGCATTCGTGACGAGCATAACTTGCTTAGCAACCATATTAAAGTAAGTATACGAATCGCAAACCAGGAAATACTTATTATTGAGTAGTTCCGGTGGCCATTTGTGGTCTTCGTCATCAGTTCCACTTCACCAAATGATGCTTTCAGAGAGCAAATGCACGAGTTACTATAAAAAATACCCAAATCGCTATAGGTGTGCCTATAATACTTGAAGAGTTCCTTCGATTTCTCCAGGATCCCATCATCAGATCCTGACCTGATGACAATGGGACCACCTGGAAAGTATACCCTTTCAAACAAAAAAATATTTTTTGAAATCGGTCAAGCCGTCTCCGAGAAATCGGGGAACATACATAAAAAAAAAATAAAAAAAAAAATGGTTGCCTGTAAAGTCGGTTTTACGGGCGAAGATTTTACGTGACAACGACCGATCATCCGATCATAGTTGAGTGGGAGAGAGACGCAAGGCATTCGGCGGGCCTCTCTCTCGTTCGGTGACTCATCGTAACGTTACCGAGCGTTACACTTTTTCATAAGTGACTCCCAGCCGCAACCTAATTTAAGACGTTGTCACGTCAAAAAAGGTTCCGACGAATTGAGAACCTTCTCCTTTTTGAAGTCGGTTAAAAATATTGCTATTCAGCTGCATCCGGTTAGGCTGGAAGCCGACCCCAACATAGTTGGGAAAAGGCTAGGCAGATGATGAGTCCGCTCAAGAAAAAGACTTGATTTTGCAGCATTGCTTGAGTAGGTATAGGTAACTTCCCCTTATTTCAGTTTTCCCTTGTTTAAGTCAGGTGAGTATAAACTTTACATTTAACCACGGATATCTATGCATTTAACCTAAAAAGGTCAAAGCAAGAGTGAACAGGGTTGTTTTGAGCATGCTCTTTCCATCATAGACCTCATCCATAGCTCTCCAACAGACGTGGACAGGACCATTCGGCAATACAAAAACAAAATAAAAAGTAATCATCAGTCAGAGTCAGACATCAAATAATTTTATTAATCTACTAGCAGCGCCCCGCGGTTTCACCCGCATAGGTCTCGATCCCGTGGGAATATCGGGATAAAAAGTATCCTATGTGTTTATCCAGGGTGTTAGCTACCTCCATACAAAATTTTATCGAAATTCGTCCAGCCGTTTGTGCGTGAAGAAGTAACGAACATCTTCACTAACTTTCACATTTAGTATATTAATAATAGGATTAGTGTGATATTGCATATCTATTAATAGTCTCTGTTGCAAATAACTTTTATAAATAGTCTTAATTGACGAAACGAGGGGAAAATAAAATACAACATGATTTACATAATTTATTAATCAATGTCTAATAAATATCTACATACATAACTACACATTTTCTACAAATTCTTAATAATATTTAGACAGTCTAAGTATTAAGTACATATAAGTGCAATCTACATCTAATATAAGGTACGGGAGTGCAAATTATAATTACCTAACTGTCAGATTATTTTAGACTGAATCGAAATCGCAACTTAAAATATTATGAAATCGTTCACCAAGACCCTGTAGTTAGATTTCGTTTCTATTCGTACATGTTGTATACTCCGGTGGAATTCTGGTACACTTTTATGGGCCCTAATGGTATTCCAGTAAGTACTATCGCTATACAAGGTGTTGATTTGCATCCTAGTCAAATTCAAGGACGTAATTATGCTAATGATTCTCGACCCAAATCAACAATAAAATGGGTAGGTTTTTTTTTCTTATTTACGGAAATCCGTAAGTGTGAACCAGCCGTATTCAAACGCGGCCCGTCTGTTACTAGCCTATAGCCGCGCTTTCACACACAAACAAACGCCTTTTACTTTACTAAGTACTAAAATACCAAAGTACTAAAATACTAAAGTACTAAAATGTATTTTATGACAACCTCCTGAAATTTGAAAAGGATGCAAATCAACACCTTGTAGAATTATCGCCCATACCAGTATTTTTCGTGACTCGGAAAGTACGTTAAGCGGGTACGTCAAAATCACGAAAGTCTGACAACCAGTCTTACCAAAAGGTTTCGTTTTACCCAGTAACTGGGCTGTGGAGGTCAGATAGGTAGTCGCTCCATGTAAACTACTGGTATTGAGCTGCATCCGGTTAGACTGGAAGCCGAATCCAACATAGTTGGGATAAAGCTAGGCAGATTGACCAGTAATTTTGTATATCGACCTAATGTAATATTCAAACGATTTACGTAGAAAATTACGATGCGATTCGTCCCAGCATTAATATAAACAATAATCTTTAAAATTATTCTAAACTCTACTTACTTAAAATGTCTTTGACAATCAGTCACTGTTGAATGCATGAAAGTGATATTAGATAATAATTTTGTCCTATCAAATGTAGGTACATAGGCGTACGTGACATTTTTTATATAATTAGGTAGACATTTGAATTTATGGGATTAAAGAAGCTTAATTTTTTAAATGAATTGTACAGAATGATATTGGTACCTATTTTGTAGACTATTCCCAACATTTTAAGAAAAAATTGTATTATATTGTATAAATTTATAAAAAAACGTACGCTGCCATACATTTGAGGTCTCAAACCTCATTGACTGAAATGCCTTATTTGCCTTCGTAAAAAATATACTACTTACTTAAAAAAATTAATTTATAATAATTCATATTTTGTCTAAATTATAATATTACACAGTTTACACACAAGCTCTACAAAATATATCTATGGAAAAAAATAACTTTAATTGTATTATTTCAAAAGTAATTAAGTACATAAATATAAATAAATAGGTGAACCTATTAAAATAATTGGCCTATAAATAATATATTAAAATCTTATAAAATAAATAGCGTTTTTTTAATATTTACATCTTTGGAACGCGTTACATAGACACACTGACTAGACTTGACTCGTTGAGATAATTCTATATAATTATAAATAATTATTTATCTTTTATTCTTAAACTAGGTAAATACATTATTTTTTATCTATAATTCCATTTAATGAAACATTAACAAATAATAGCGTATAGAATATACATACGATAATATAAATCGAAACTACAATGTAGTCTTACTCAATTTAGAAAGTAGGTATTTATTTTAAGTAATTAAGGATGTAATTTAGTCACGAGCATAAATCAGAGATTTTCTCCTAAAGTTATGATAGATATTTAAAGGTGTTACGAACAATGTATTATCGAAACCATACTTACTACATATTATGTATTATGAAATAAGTATTTTACCAAAGGTGCAACTTTAATTATTATACGAGAAAAACGCTTCTGAAGTTTGCGTAACTCTATGGTATTTATGCTCGTGACTTTACCTAAGTAAAATATAATTTTTGTTTATTATTAAAATTATAAAATATTTCGAGGTTGATCAAACAAATAATAAAGACTGGCTATTGACTGTGACTATGACTGTTTAGTTATTTCCTTTGTCCAACCATGCTAATTCTCAACTGGAACATGTAATTTTATCTTCAAAGGGTCACCGGGTTCATAGAAGTTAGTCTTTTAATAAAATGTATTTTTTTTATATTATCTGTTTTTTTTTCTTCAAAGATACTGGGAAGTTGACTATAAAAAACTCGAGATCTAATTTTTAAAATAAAAGACTAAACTAAGATATTGACTAGATTTCCAATAATCCCCGACTAGATTGACTCATGACTAGAATTAAATAATATTTTTGGTTTATTATATATTTTTAAATTATAAATGACTAGATATAGACTATAATAATAATTAATTATTTCTTTGTTTGACTAGAAAACTGTTACACAAAGACTAGAAAATTACGACTGTATTGTGACTGTATTGACGCTTTGTTCAATAACAAATGATTATCTAATTATAAAATAAAATACGACGTTTTTATTAAAATGACTAGAAATAAATGACTATAATAATATGATTGAGACCAACACGTATTTTAACTTAAATAAAAGACTAGATTTAACTACAAATGACTAGAAAAATTAATTATACCTAAATGACTAAAATGCAATAGGTACGAATAGTAAAACAAAAATTAAAAGAGATCAGACTCTCTAAGACTAGATTATGTTTTAAATAATGACTATATCGATAAAGAGTATACATGGTGGCAGGGACTCGACGCGCAACCTGTTACCACGGATTACGACGAAAAATGTCTACGCTAGGGTGTCTAAAGTAAAAGTGCGAAGTGCTGCACACCCCTACCCTATTTCAAGTTAAACAAATATAAACTTTATTTCGATGGTAATTAAGTTGATTTCAGAGTGACTAGCACTATTAAAAAAGTTACAAAAATGTTTGAAGTTGTAGCGTAAACTGAACTTTATTGTGTAGGATTTAAAGTTATTTTTCCATAAACTCATATTTGTTTACAGTTTTAGCAAATAAATATGGTGAACGCAGATTAGAATCATGTGCTGAATTCATGGTTACAGTTTGCGCGTCGGTGTCCCTGCCACCCTGTAGTACTTCAGTTCCTAATCCTATTTTTATAATACCTATAATTTAGGATACTTGTGAGATCAACGTGAACCAAAATATTACAATGACTAGAACATTATATATTCTTTGTATCTTTGGTGTTTGCAGTTTTACGTTTTTATTTCCTTGGAATGATTATTTGGTGTCAAGTTGAGCTTATATAATTGACGTAGATTATTTCATGAAAAACCGAAAAATGTGGTAAATTACACCGTAGCTAAAGACGGTACAGTTCTCAGTGGACTCAATTCCGATAAATTGACTGTTGAAATAGTAATGAGTGGTAGTGGCACGGCAGCCGGGCGGTGCCGCCCGCGCCACCACCGCGACGGAAAGCACGGCTGCATCTAAAAATATGCTCATGCACCGATCGATGGCGGTGACCCCTCGAGCCTTATTAACGAACTGCCGATCGAATATAATGCCAATACTGTCTTACTACTGTTTTGTCATTTACTGCTAGAGTTGAGAAAAGTTGTGATTAGTTGAGGAAGTATTTATTGTAATATTCGGTTTTGAATATGAATATGTCAGCAATGAATAGTTGGAATTTGAAAATGAACGAACCTCGAAATAGTTACGGAATAAAATAACTAAACTCTGATTTTTTATTTGCTAGATCAAAATGACAGCTAATTAAATATATTAATATTAAAAATAGGTAAGATTTATTTGTTTGTAGGTATGTAGGGGGCAACTCTGGAACTATCAGTCGGATTTGAAAAATTATGTTTGTCATCATGAGAAAGGCTTTTAAGCTACTTAACATCACGATTCTAGGGACCCTATCCAAAACAAAACAAGTCAGAAAGAACCCTAAGCTAAAACGAAGAAGGTAGGTAAAAGCGCGGGCAGGCTATGGGATTCGACGAAGTGGGTCGGAGGAACAAGAAATTTCACGCGGACGAAGTCGCGGGCAGAAGCTAATACTAAATAAGAAATGTCCTGTTGACAAAAAAGGTCGATAGCAGCTGTAATTTTAGTCTTGCAAATTAAAAATCGTAGTTTACATACCTTTACCTACAACTCTATTAGTTGCACTAATAAGTTACTAAAACTATTGATTATACTTAGAAACTAATAAATTCCTATTGAACTATATACTCTGATTATAATTTATATTATCTTAAAATATGTAAATTGTTAGTACACAGTGAATTACACTATACAAACTACAAATAAATATCACGCCAAATGTTTCACATTTGCGTGAGTTGATAATTTTGGAATGTGCTGTAGGAGATCATATATATTTACATATTATTATATTGACATAAATACTACTATTTCATAAAGATCTAAACACACATCAAGCATATTTACAAAGTGACTACATACAATATACATACATCTATTAATTCAAAACTATCTTGATGATATGATAAAGAACCTACCTAGAAAACTGATATAATGTAAAGACGTCCATTTCTTTTCTAAAGTTCTAATTAAATTTAAAATAGCGGCGGCATTCTTCAATCAAATTCGATCTGTTTATGACTGGCCAGTAACACTTATCAGTTTAAGAGAAGTACATGTGTGCGTCATGCGCATACGGTGCAGAGTACGGGTAAAGTGCGGTCGCGACGGGTGCATACGGCGGCAGCCGTGGCACGGGTCGCAGTACCCTCCGTCACCCATCCACCACCCCCCCGCCCCCGCCTTCATCCTCCGAACCCGTTACGTCCAGACTCCGAGAGTCCTCCGAAGAACAAGAGGACCCACATCTGGGACGCACACCTTCCCAGGATAACTCCTGCTGCGGAGGCGGGATCTTGTTCCAGAAGGTATTGAAACCAGCCTCTCTGATTGCATCCTGTTGAAGAAGTTGCTGGTTAGAAAAGAATACCATAATTTGGAAACTTCGTACGATATGAGCTTGAAAGTAATCAAGAAGTTGGTAAATCACTCACCGGCTGATAAGCAGGGTACTCAGCATGGACCTGTCGGAACGCTGATGGTTCCTTCTCAGATTCGTTCTCCGGCTGCTCATGAGCTAGCATGTGTTTCCTTAGGTAAGCCTGTCTTCGGAACATCTTCCCACATCTCTGGCAGGGGAAGCGGCCGGAGTCGGCGGCAGGAGGGTCGCGTCGCTTCACCGCGCCGGCCACCCGGGGCTTGTGCCAACGACGATGGGATGCCAAGTTAGCGGGGCAGTTGAACACCTAGGCAAAGACGATAAAACATAATGAATTACTTGTAGATTTCGCAAGACTTAATAAATTACATACAAAACTGGAACACATAACCAATTTGATGATAATAAATAAATTTAGAATATTAGTATCTTCGCGATCTAGTTCTATTAGGTTTTATGACAGAGTAGTTTTATATCAACGAAATACATTTATAATCTAAGTAATCTGTACAATATGAAAATTTAATAAAATAAAACTGAATTTCCAAAACTAGTTTCTATTCGACTCACAAATTGAAAACGATTATTTCAATTTGTTGATACCCTTGTACGGTAGCATCACGCAGATAAGTGCTAATATTCTCTCGTCACGCATCACCAAACGGCTCAATTAGCGGACGCCCTTGTACAAACATTTCATGTCACCACTTGCGGCGGCTTCCCATGGAAATGTGCCAAGTGTACGAGCCACCCTCACACACACGTTCCCACGGACAAAAAATAAACAGAATTATGGACCAACCTATCTAATAAGAGTGATAAATGCAATTTAATTAATAGATGACGAATGTATTGGGATGCCATAAAATTGAACGGGTGTTTCGTTATCAATTTTAGTTCAATAAAAGTTCACGTGGGAATATTGGTTGATAAATATGATCGATAGATATGGGAGTTTATTAGTTAACGATGTACAATTATATTAAATAGCGTTTTCAGAGAGAAATTAATTGATATAAAATATACCTTATCACATTCAGGGCATCGGTATTCAATGTGCACGATCCTGGAGCATCGATGCTGCGCCAGCGCAAACGCGTCAGTGTACAATCGTCGGCACAGCCTGCAGATGTACCGGCCCAGCCTGTTATCTATCGCCGCTATCAAAGCCTTCGCCTCGTCGGTCACCTCCACCACGTTAAACGCCGGATCAATGTCTCCCTAGAAAAAGTAAAATTATGAGCATGCAAGCCAACATTCACAACTGAAACGGTTTCGTTATCACACCAACAATTACGACTATTAAGTAATTCCATATCATTAACATTTTTATTACGACAAAATTGAACGTTACAGTTCTCTATCTCAATTCAAAGAAATATAGGGTATTGAAACGGCGATTTATTTCGTATTTAATGTCCTGGGACACACCCCCGCGGTAAGCGTTGCGGTGCGCCCTTCAACCTGTTATTAGCGAAAAACACAGCACAATACCCGATTTTCTACCCGTTTAATTGCTAAAGCGATAAGGAAAGTCGCCGTGTACTGTAATGGTATGGTAAGAACGTCTAATTAATAGTTCCTGTGCAACTTTGCCATTTATTTTAGATGTATGTGTGATTAGACTTTGTTTGCAGTTTGAAAGTAGCATTTTTCTGTATCACGGTTTACGTGAAAGAATTTTATTATTTTACCTTTCGAACGACTAGAGTTTCATCCTCAGCTAGATCTCGTATGATGGTGCCAGAGACGGGTGATGTCTTATCTTCATCGAACATGAGCCTTCGAACAGCTTTACTTTTCTTGGTTGGCTGCGTCGGTGGTTTCGGTGACTTTTTAGGTCGTTCCTCTAAATCTTTTATTTCGACAACATCTGGTGAGCTTCTTCCACTTTTCGACGGCGTCTCTTCCTCTTGTGGTAAACATGTTTTCAGTTCTTCGAAAAACTGTTGAGTAAATTTAAGCTTCTTAGCTTCAGGACTGTCACTGTCGTTAGAGTTTTCATCATCTAGTTTTCTTTTTTCTGGTTTGTCTTGCGACTCCTCTTTAGTGTCTTGCGAATCTTCGAAATGTCGAAATATTTTCGGTGATTTGTCTGGTTTGTTGTCCTCGGTGGCTTTTCTTTTATATGAGGGTGGCGGTGTGCACGGTGGGGTAATCGGTGTAGTGGATTTAAGGGACAAGTCGAGAGGTACTAGAGGCTCATTGTAGTAAGCCAAATATTGCTGAAGGAGAGTGGGATGTTGCTGTGGGATAAGGTCGTGAAGGTAGTTGCTGGATATGCGCACTGGTGGAGCCGCATACTGCTGGTAAAACCGCGACGATGTCAGACGATGGAAATGAGGCAAAGCAGCCTCCATGTTCGTTAATAGATTTTCTGTTCAATGATTTCGGTACTCATTTTGTTGTAGATCGTATTCTTTGTTCGGATTCACCAACATTTTTATCAAATCTGAAAATAATAAAGATTGTTTATTTATCTGTGGATAAAATGATCATTAATAAAGCAAAGTGCACCGCGGAGGCTGTTCAAGGGTCCGGTAAAAGGTAGAAAAGGCGAGGCGTTGATTCAATTGTGGTCGAGTGGGCCATTGATTGTAACTTGTAAGAATGGCGAGAAACGAGGCGACGGCGACGATGTCTTTTGAGAAATTGGTGCTCACTACTTTCATGATTGTACCCGCAAAGATAATTTTGGTAAAACCCAGAAAATAATGATGCGTCGGTCTTGAATGGGCTCGTAACGAAATGAAAATGTTATTCAACTTCGCCTACAAACGTAATCTTATAATTACCTACTCAAATATGTTTAGGTAATTTTATCGCCGTCCATTTTGTTGGAACGCAATCTCAAGTAAGTATTTCGAATGCGACTTTGAAGTACACATTGCAGTACAACATGTAAGTTCCGTCAGCGTTCACACGCAGACCATGCGGAATGTTTATTGGTTATAATTTTTACTACTCGCTTTCATGCAATTGTTCTACTTAATTAAAAGTGAAGTAATACAATTTAAAATTCTATCGGCTTAGTATAATTTCCTATTTTTCTGTCTACCTTTTTTATAATAATAAAGGATCTATTAATTCATTATGAGAAGTAAGGTAAAGTTACATAGTTTTCAAATCTCATTTAATTTCACAGATCATATTAAATAGACTGTTATACAAAGCTCCAGTGTAAAAACCTAAATAATTCTTCTTCCCTTGCAATGTAAACAAAGTGTGACTTTCTCACCGACAGATTTGAACAAGATTACTCGTAACAAGCGTAGACCGTCGGTAATCCGCGCCTAGTTCGCAAACGCAATCAAGGGGTGTCGCGCGCGAAAACTTACCTAATTACTGTCAACGGGGCGCTCCCACGCTCCTGCCAGTAGTGCCAGCCCTAGCGAGGGTGAACTACCCTCTCCTTTTAATACGTTTTATTGTTTGGTTAGAGCAAATAGTGAATATGTTGTGGTAAACGGATGTTTATACTGCGTTAACTATTGTGAGTTTAGATGCAGTGTTGTGCAGTTGCAATTGGGGTTGTTAATTTCATTCGAGCCTATAATTTGAAAATCCAATAAGCAATAAAGTTCATTTTTAGAAGGTCATCTTCTTATGAACTGAAATATAATTCTCTAGTCTAGTTTTAAAGATTTTCTACCCAGGGCTTGACCCTGATTGCGTAACACACTATCAACAGAATCTGAATCGTTTTGAAGGATATTGCTAATCCATTGCTTCCTATGTTCGAAAAATTCGTGTGCTCAACAACATAAATACCGCAGTGAATGTTGTTGAACTATCAAAATGATAAGACAGTGTGTTACGCTGTTACCCCGCAGGTCATTAGGCCTGCGAGCCTCAAAATAAATCAATAGGTACATAAATGTTCCATTGGTGTAATTAATACGAATAATACGGTAACAAAGAGAATATTAAATCATTTAAAATGTTGTTCTGTAAAATGAATTTATTACTGCGTATATTTATGGAAAAGCTCCATCAGATTTGGGCGGCTTTAATAATTCGGGAGGCCGACCGACGAGAGAAGGCGGGGCTCCACGGTGTTATATTATCAGTGGCTATACCTACATCAATGAAGCACGTTTACACATATTAAATGGACTATATTTATATATCCTATTCACACTTAAACTGCCCCGTTGGTCTCGTGGTTGCAAGCGCGACTGCTGAGCGTAGGGTACTAAGTTCGATTCCCAGATCGGACAGTGTTATTGGGTTTTCCATTAGGAATTTCTTAGTAACAGTCCGGAGTTTGGAAGTTGGCGGTTCAATACCCCCGTGCCTCAGAAGGCACGTAAAGCCGTTGGTCCTGCGCCTGATCTCTCCCCGGTCGTGTTGGATTGCCGTCCCATCGGACTATGAGAGTAAAGTAACAGAGTGCACTTGTGTTTATGCACACACTTGTGCACTTCCTGCGTACCTGGCTAATCTCCGTTGAGATTGGCCGGTGGCCACCGTGAGCGAAATCGGTCGGGAGGCTATTATTATCCTATTCACACTTTAAAATTGATCGAGAATAGTAGATTGTTTGCCAAGGGAGCAAACAACTATTTTGAAGGCGAGAGTGTTAAGTAGAATCCTGAGCGCAACCAGGGATTCAAAGTACGTCACTCGAGCTTAAAATAGTGTTGCTCCCGAGGTGGACACTCTACTTTTTATCACCCTCTATGAAAAAATAAGTAAGTGCAACAGAATAAGAATAGTATATCCACATTCCAAATTCAAATCACTTTTAGTCCCTGTTTACGAGGAAACACTAGCTCTTTTTGAATAGATGTGATAAAAAATATATTTTTACTTTAAAATAAACCCTTTCAAAATAAAATTCGAAACAGAAAGAGGTAGATAACTATTGTCTTGTAATCTTTAACCGGTTGAATGCCGTAATTACAATTAATAAGCCATTGTGTCTCGCGTGGATGATGGTTTAGGCATATTATGATGAGTTAAATTACAACTAAGGGATTAAGGTTTGAAAAGCCAAACGCTTATTATTGCTATTATTGGTAGCTTGAAAATCTCTAAAACAACTTTTTTACAAATATTAAACTATTAAAAGGAAAATGTGTATGATTGGAAGAAATTGATTCAAAGAATTGAAGATCAAAGTAGATAAACGTAATCATTTAAATTAATAGAGTATTACTTTTCGATATAATAATCCTCCAATCATTCGAAAGTGATAATAACTCGAATGTTAGTGTGGATTGGGGATCAAGTGGTCGCGTGTTCTAATCTAACCCTTTAAATATTGAAATGAACCCATTCGTCAAATAAACATTGCTCTTGTTTATTTAAAAGGTTCGGTGAAAGAAATCGCGCGATTAAAAATATACGGTCTCTTCTACCAGTCTACTGATACGTCATATTGCTTATTACATTTTATAATTGTAGGAAATGTTTTTTACAACCATTGAGACAGATTAACATTTTACTAGCCGCATACGTTTCAAATCACTGAAGGGTGATTTCCATAGCCTAGCACAAGTTGGTAAGTCAAAATAAATATGCCCAATGTGTAAAATTATGATAACGGGTGTAACCCTCAATGAAAAAGAAAGAGACCTTTTAGAATTGAGGTATTCTTCCCGTCCGCAAGAGATACCGTGGCCCCTGGCACAGGCAACTGAAGGAACACGGGTGGGTTTTAGTCAGTAAGAGTCTGACACTCCCTTCCGCTCCACCCAGAGCGGGAGGGGGGTCATTTGATGATTTCCCACCCAAAAAAAAAAAGGTATTCTTCCCGTAATTGTGATAATCAAATCTGACAAGCAAAACGTACAGACGCCAGCACACCAAGCTACCCGAAACTGTAAAATTTTCCCAATCAACTCTGAACCTTATGCTTTAGCAATAAAGTAGAACATCTATTAAAGAAATATGACAGATTGTAGTAGCTTGATGTGCTGGCGTCTGTACATTTTCACACCACAGCATCTATAAATAATTTAAAACAAACTCGCTTTTCATGTATAAGTGACCGCTTATTTATGAATCTTGATGCAATTTCACTATCATTTAGAGAATTTATTCCGAAAGGTTCATGTGTATGATACATTAATATTTAACCTAGATACAGCACAGGAATCTCGATGTTTTGACATGTCGCCATTGCACCCTTGCGAAATAGCGTCGGCTTGCTAGTTAATAATAATCAAAACGATACTAAATCAAACCTAATAAAATTATTAAAACAAAAGAGGCCAAATGGCCGACTATAGAATATGTATGTAGTTTTGTAATAATATCCTTCGTAAGACTATAACTATTAATTGTCGTTACCTACGTTTCGTTATGAATACTTAAAAGCGTGTGTCGTCCTCCCGGTCATTAGGGCGTGGACACGATCGCGGCCAGTCCGAGGTGTAGAACTTATTACACTTAATTAACACCTTTCGACACTCATTGTGATGGTAACACCGATTTTATTGACGTGAAAATTGTTGGCAACTAGATTAATTAATTATTAGACAGAGATTAAGGAGTCTAATAATTAATTAATAAAAAAAAAAGAATAAATAAATCCCTTTAGGATATTGTTAAACCTTAGTATAAACTAAGGTTTAACAATATCCTAAAGGGATTTATTTTGTAATCCAATCAGAAGTTAGTATGCTTTCATTCCTAATCCATGCATTCTTACTGGTTGATCACCGCTAAGTAACACGCTGTTAAATCTTGTATAAACTGCTGTGATTGTCTGATAGTTATAACAACAGCCAATCAAACACTGACATAATAATGATATACCTATTTTTAATTAGCTTCAAACCGAAACATAGCCATTTATCTATAACTTCAAGCAAACACTCACTGTTCAAGATGCTCAAGTCGATTCTGGAATTGCCCTAATTACTCATGTGTCTATCACAGAATAGCGCACAGGCAGATCATCTCATCAGCATCATCTGCCTAGCCTTATTCCAACTATGTAAGGGTCGGCTTCCAGTCTAACCGAATGCGGCTGAGTACCATTATTTTACGTGAGAGTGAGGATAGTTAATTCAATCCGTAATTTCCTATTACACGAAGCAATTATTTAATAAACCACTCGCAACATCGTTGACCATTATAAAAATGTTATAAGTAATTGCTAACGCTCACGACATGTTCAACAGGACTTCAATAATTGCATAAGATTACAATATTAAACAAAACTTTAATAAACACAAGACATACAACATTAACTAACCAAAAGCTTTTAATGGTTTTTTAACTTGTCACTTTATTTCAATAAGAACAAGTTTTTTCTTAAAAAAAACCTGATATTATAAACGCCGTGCCTGTAAATACTATCTTTTTCGACTGCAAAAAAGATTTAGAGCTAAATAGAAATTGTAATTGTGATAAACCGTTTCCACTTGATTTTGCTTGCGTCTACGAAATCTCGTAGCACGGATAGAACCTAATCACGGCTAAGAGATATTTACATGAGGGGAGCTGTGTCCGGCTTCAGTAAACTTTAGCGGACTTGGTCGAAAGCTAGGTCCATATGATAACCGATACTCAACGTTGGAGTATACGTAAATAACTTCAAAGGAGTTTGCTACGAAAATGTTTGCTACGAAGAAAATGATACCGACACAAAACAAAACCACACAACGTAAGATTCGTAGCACTTGATTTTCATTTACCTATATTTTGCCGTCGATTTATTTTCAGACAATAAGAACTAGAAAACCTAAATTTCCTACATAGAGTGATTAATTTAGTTCAGATTCACGAAAGAATATTAAATATTTTATACCGCATTGTAAAACTCAAAATAATGAACTACGGTAACTGTACGGTACTTAGGACCACAATGAATTAAATGAAACCAGTGCAGTTTGTACAATTCCGCGAATTTTCTAATTAGAAACGAAACATTATTATTTTAAGCAATAAAGAGTTTTCATTTAACCAAAACTGCAGTGGAAATCAAAGTAAGATGACAATCGCCCACGTGCGAGGCGAAACGCAGGTGCGTGCCGAGGGCGTTACTATGGCGAAAACTAATGTAAGTGACTCATACCTTAGCCTGGTCCTCTTCTGAATCACCCAGCGACACCCCTGCACACGAAAACTTTAAAAATACATTTAAAAAACCGAACTGTCAACTATAGACAACAATATTTTTACAGAATATTTATTTATAATTTTTTGAATTTTGAACTTATTATTTTTAAATTTGACTAGAATGAAGGAGTTCGTAGGTTAAAGTTTGTATAGTTCGGTGGTGTAGTTAGGGGTGCGCGGTCCGCTCGGCGGGGCGGTCTGGACAGGACTGGCGGGCTGCAGCCAGGGTGCGCACCCCGACGCGTGCGGCCGCTGTAACCCCCGTACAGGGTGCTGTCAATGTATTGTACATTTACTATTACTTTATACCTGGTTTGGATTCGGAATAATAATAGTAATGTGGATGTGGTGGGAGTTAGGTTACGGTACAGAGCGAGCTTTTAAACAGAGAGTCGCACTTATTGGAAAATAAAAAGATTATCATCATGCTGTTGGCAAAAAAGCATTTTTGAAGAAAGTTATTTTACATAATGACTGACGACCTTAAATACATTAATAAATAAAATCGTTTATTTCTAAAAGGGAAACATTTACAATAAAAACCTTAACAATTAGGATAGAGCACAGTTGCTAATTTGCCTGAACTAGGTTGAACGTGTGCTTCAGGCTAGAAAGAACAAGGGCTTGACAGACTGGATGCGGAAGAGGGAGGTCAGGGTGTTGTGCTGCAACCTGGGATAGGCCTATGTCCAGCAGTGGACTGCGATAGGCTGAGTTAATTGATTGAATTTTATTTATTTGTTTGTATACATCAAAAATATATTGGTAAGTAAAAAAAAAAAACTTAAAAAGTTCTTGTAATGATAATATGTAATTGTTTCGTAAAAACATACCTGTGAATTCACAAACACTCTATATACGAGCACGGAGGCATATCTACGGGATCCGGAACAGTGTGTGGGCCCCCATGCACGCGCCACAAGTGTCTACTTGGGGTTTTTTAAACCTTTACCTTGTACCGATAACTGATAAGACCCCCATCTCTGCGGTACCTTGTTACTACTCACTTGGAACTCGAAACAATATAATTGGTCCTGTTTGTTGAGGAGATTGTAATATTTTGTTTTTAATTTTGTAACAAATAGAAGAAAATGGAAATAAATGGAAAGAAAATGAATTTATTTGACCCAGGCTAGGGCACATAATATACATAGAAAAAAAACGGAAAAAACTTAGTCAAATGACTGATGAGGGTATATAATAATAATAAAATCTTTATTACTAGAAAAATGGGTACAGTAAATCTCCAGTAATAACTTTGGCATTGTGTAATGTGCACTTAGGTGTTAAAGGAGTGCTTTGGCACTCATACTAGTATTACCTATCACAAATGCCATCATCACATTGCCATGCCTTCCTCCGAACCAACTAGGATAGTTCTTTCTTCAAATGACTAATCGTAACATGATATAGAGGTGCATTCGATTGTCCGGTGTGGACATGGTAATAGTATGAATTTAAGTAGAGACGTAATTCCATTAATCGGTCGAAATCCAGTATTGATTGTTGACTCATATCAGACAATAACAATGACAAAGTTCTCTATCTATGTCGGGTCACAAAGGTAATGTTTATGTTTATTTGTTCAGTCTTAAAAAGTTTATACCTAAGAATATACATTGTCGTCCTTTTAATTTCAAATTGTGTTGCTTCTGCTTATTTTACTTCGAGATCGTTTCAGTAGTAGTCATTTTAATGTTCATCGTGAACTTGACTAAATTCAAGGTGCCACATTTTGTTACATAGTTAGCTATTAGTTAGGTAATTGTCGTTTTTAAATTGATAAAAAATTTGCATATTCAAATGCTAATGCTTTTTAAGAGACATGCCATGACATATTGATTTCTACAATAGGTAGGTTTGTAAGTAGATAGGTACATAGATTATAAAACACCTCTTTTTCAAAAATAATTATAATTTGTATTTCGACAAATAAAATAATGAAGATAATGAATAGAATATGATTCCTTCGTAGAATTGAAATATTACATTTTCATTAGGTAACAGCTTTTTCATCTCCTATTTATTTCATTAGCTATAATGATGAACTTCAATAAACACATGCAAAAAACAAGGTTTAAGCGTAAAACGAGACACAGAGATATGTTGAGCTGGGCGGTTCTTTTCGCCGCCCGCCCAGACGCACCGCCCAATCCGCTAGCGCCCCGCCCACCAAGCCGCCCAGAGCTGAGAGAAAATAATTGAATGTAATTGAATCATGAGACTGGAGAATTCAATTAACGCGGCACAGTAGCCGTGTTGTTGGTAATCAGTGCAATTGTCGCGAGCCATGAATGCGATGCGACCGAGTCGCAAGTCTGACTGCGGCCTTTTGTTCATGAACAAACATGCTTATTAGATTCTAGTCAGATTGGAATGGTGTATGCTGTAATCTACTTTGGTGTAAGTTTGATGAGGAGGATATCGGAGCTTGTTTTTCTAAGATACAGATTTAAACTTTGGTTGGGTTTGAGCTTCCAAGAGTCCCAAAGTAATATTTTTGGAATGGGAAGTTTTCTTTCAGATTTATGTTTACCGATACAACCTCGACAAGAAAGCCACAGGAGAAAATAAAAGATGTTATTGTATAAAATCGAACATAATTATAACCTCCTCTTTTTGGAAGTCGGTTAAAAAGGAGTGAAATAATTGGAATTGAATCTAGCACTAGTAGTAGAACTAGTAGTGCTGCCTAAGTAGACTGGTTTCTGAGCCAGTCTACTTAGTACACCACACAAATTACATTGCTGCAAAAAAAAAATACTCCGGGAGTGCCGACAGAAATGGAAACAAAACACAAACAGAATACTTTCCCATCACTCACTGACGGATACATTTTACTCGTAAAACCGAGTACATCCCGAGGACAGCCGAAGCCGTATTTTTTTAATCGTCTTTTAGACAAAACACGCGTGGTGTCGCTTACGGTAACAGTGGCACGAGTTCCATGGTTTTTACCCATCTCAAAAAATGCCCACCGCGCCTAAAGAAGTTTTCACTTCAAAAAGGATATTAAAAACTGCTGATGTTTCAATCCAAGCGACAAATACAAAGATTTACAGCAATGCTTATACGGTGTCACTCTGATCCTATAACGCTTTGCTATGACCATGTGTTACTGATAGCGCCACTACCAAAGAATTGACATTGAAAGTAGCTCTGCATCGTGTTTACGGTGCAGAGCTACTTTCAATGTTAATTCTTTCACTATTTTTTCAATGTATCTTTAATTTTCTCCCGTGGATTTCACTTTGCCAGTATTTAGAGCTCAGATAGGTACGCTTATCGATGTAAAGAATTTATTCATAATAATATCACAAACAGTTCACTTAAAATAAGTTATTAACTCCGTGATAAAAAAGAAAACGTAGTATTTTAAAGTAGGCTTCTAAAGATTTTAAGTTCTACCAAAAGGTATCATAAACTGGCATTAGGTACATAATTAATATAATGTACTGGAGCTGCCACCATCAATCACTTAGTCAAGCGTGCACACATTGGAAGTATTTTAGGAGTGTCCAGCCCACCAAAGAGGACCATTCTAGCCATGCTGTAGGTATGTAATGATAATAAAGGAAAACTTTGTAATGCTACATAACACTAGACGTACCACGCCATTGTACGAACATATGACGTGCTAGATAGTACTTAAATCCCCTTTAAGTGTCCGGCTTAGCGCCTGCGCGGCAACGACCTAATTAGACTAGTGTACCATCTCTTTCATGACACTGAAATTATGTTTAGATGAAAGGAATAGGAGTGGTTTTTGTGTGTTTTGGGTGGAGGGTAAGTTGGTAATAGTAGCGGAACTGTGAAGCCGTACTCACGCACGCGCCGGAAGCCTGCGCCCGCGCATCCTCTGCTACCGGTGTCGCTTACTGCCGGCTGGACGTGTAATTGAATAGTGTACTTGCGGATATCGATGACATTGTAAGTACTTGCAGTTTTATTGATTGGTTTAGATCATTTCAGTGGTCGATACTTTTGTAGTAATTCAAGAAAGAAAAATCGTTTAAAGTATTTAGTTACAATTGTATTGAATAGTATGGTAGAATTACCTACTGGTTAAAAATAAGATGGAGTGCAATAATAATTGGAAATGAGTCCCCTAGTGGATTTTCTCAGTGGTTGGAATAGAAAATGAAGCAATAACTTTCTCCGTCATGTGACCTGTACCTACTAGCACAAATAGTTCCAAAAATGAGTGAGCATAGCAGTACAATGATAAACTGTATGCATGAGAACTCATCACCAAAACTAAATTGCATCCCGTTATGGGAAAAACAGGTAATTTGTTACGCCAATTGATTAATATACCCGCCCTCGAAACATCGCATGTATAGCACCATGGCAAGCAAGGAGTTCTCCCGTGGTGAGGCAACAACATGCATAGTTTCACACAGACATCGGCGTGGGAGTACCTGCTCACCTATAATTAGGTGGCAAATCTATGATTAATAGTTGCAACAACATTGGAAATTGATGTGAGAAGAACTGTTTACAGACAAGCAAAATTACGACGAATTTTGCTCGAAGACTGCTGACGTAACTGTTCCTTCTGATAGCAAAACGAACGTGACTGTACCTACCTTTACTTGTACTGTTTCCTAATTAATGTAGTCTTCGATCCGGAATGTTTACCGTTTGATTGGTCCATAGAAATAACATAAACGGCCTATAATGTTCCTACGGCTGGAACTGAACTGTAGTGAGCTGTAATCTACCACGCGGGCCCAGTACGGGTTGGGATATCACATGTATTAAAATTTTTACTACTAGGACATGCCGGTTTCCTCACAATGTTTTCAATGGTGATGAAATTATTTACATACACAAAGTAAAGCACCTGGCTGGGTTTGAACCCACGACCTACGACCCGTAAGTCGGGGCCGTTACCACTGGGCCACCATACAAAAATTAACAGCAAATCAAAACAATTGAAATGAGTTTTCAAAAACAAATTAAAGTGACATAATTGGCTTTCAATTTATTTTACAGCTTGTACGTCGTATGATTCTTGCACTCTTCAGACTCCGACTTCTTCCTTGACTTTGGTAAAAGTTTATTATTTGACCTAACTGCAAGTTAGAACAAACCGTCCCACACCTCTTGAACCTGCATACTCTACAACACAAACCGTCTACTCAAGGGTCCTCGTCATCTAGACCATCAAGTAGTGAGTTCCCACCACAAAACGTCATTACATCCCCATTCAGAAAAAAGGGAAACAATTACAAAAGGTGTGCTGTGACGTGGCACTCGAACGGTGTACACATCCTTCCGACATCAGTGTGTTCCCACGAGAGTCGCGCTTTGTTTACACCTCGGCTCGTGAGGACCATTGATACACCTTCTAGGTCTTTTTTAGGCTTTCCAGGTCATAGAAATATTGAAGTGAAGTGGGTTTGTTTTTTTGCACTTTAGTGTTTAGGTCTATGATACAAGTACCTACGTGTTTAGCCCATGAAAATGTGAAATGTATAGATACAGAATACTGAAGCCTTTTGTTTAACTGCAATCGTTTTTATATTCAATTCGAAAAGCACAATGCTTCGCGAATTATTCTTGTAACCAATTGATCTACAAAACTATGAAAGGATTAATGCCAAAGAACATTTTATCTCAAAACATTGCGATAAAGCCGTACATTAACCGTTATATCGAATTTCGGTATTGATTCGGACAACAGCGTGGAAATCAGTGCGTAGGGTGCGCGTACGCCGCCCTCGAGCGACCAATCAGAGTCGAGCCTGTGACAGATGCGCACGCCACTATTGTAGTCCCAACTATTGTGTGTTGGACAAAGTTGGGGTGGCATGCGTGTGAGAGCAAACATATGAACCGAACATTACTTCACTACAATAAAATAACGGTGGAATGATGATACACATTGTTTGTGAACGACGTCGACGCCTACTCGGCTGCTATCGGCTGACTCAAATATTGACGAAAGTTCCATGTCTTTTCTCGGAGCAAAAGTTAGGTATAGTCAGTCCAATAGATGTGGTTGGAGTATGAAGATAGTGCTGAAAATCCTTTGTACTTACTGTAAGTGTAATTTATATAGTTCCAGTATTTTCAGTACCTAGGCTACCAACCTATGAGATCAATACGTCAAATCTCAACATTTTAGTTAGTCACTGATCTCAGAACTGATCAACTGATCCAGTTTATTCTGACAACTTATACGTCTACAATGGTAGATTAGACTGTCTGGGAACTCGGCTTGGACTTACAATGAAAAATATAGCATGTACCACTTTAACTTTTTCATAGAACTAACTTCATCACAACTTTAACATTTTCATTTAACTAACTTCTTCACAACCTTAAGATTTTCATAGAACTAACTTCATCACAATTCATAAGAGCCTGTAAAATAAATGATTTGAGTTTGATGCATACCTACAGCAGATGTCATGTAGTCTGGACTGGATACGGTAAGTTACACACCCCAGATTAGCATAATCTCCATAGCAGGATAAAAATTGAATACCCCGATTAACCCTTTTGACATGTTCGTTAAATTCAAACTTGTTTATTAAAAAAGCTGGTTGTCGCGGGGCAACGCAGCCCCTACTGCCCCGTGCGTGCCCGTGCCATCCCGCAGGTGTGCGCAGGATTTAATCAACTGATTGTTACTGACATACACACACATAGGCACATACATACTTACCTAACTTATGTAATGTGGGGTAAGGGAACTACCGTTACTGAGGGTAAACAAAAGCTACAAAAACATTGAAGGTAAAACAATCGATTGATGCGTGTTTTAAAAAGCGTCGGTTAATATTGGGAATTACTTTTTGGTGGTTGATTCATTCATACTTTACACTTTTACGTTACATTCATTTGAAAAAACGACACCTATCGAGACTCTGAGCAAAATGTTTTGCTGTAGGATCATAACTCCTATGTGCTTCATGTTTGAAAATAACGGTCCCACACCGAATACCGCTTGTATGAATGCAAAAATACATTTAGGTTATAATGCAATGGAGACAAAAAATATGCATTACTATCACAAAAAAATCTGCACGTTAAGGAATTACCATAAAAATAAAGCTCATTAAGCAAATCCGTAGTCAGGCATGATCATAAAAATATTTCATGTAAACATGAATGGGTGTATTCTTCTACCCCTCGTCTATAATCTGGCATAATAGTGGAGTAATTTACGGACTCATAGTCCATTGGCGAAAAAAAGAGAAAATAAAAAAGCTGTGTAAGCATCGGCCATGACAGTGCAGGAGCGTGGAGCTGGGCGCTGCGCCGGCGCACGTGCCCGGCACGCGCCGCACGCGCCCTACCACGCGCACCTTGCTACCGTCTGCAGAAAAGGCGCTAAAGTTTATTTCAGTTTTTTTTTTACAGGTGTGAATGTATACCTGAATGAATTTACCTGTAAAACAATCGTAAGGAAACAGTAAACACCATAAAATTTTCTATCTAAAGTATTTTGGGGAAAAGCTTTGCACCTTTTTGGTACTCTTTTGGTTCAGTACACGGATATCTATGGTTCAGTATAAATAAGTCTTCTACAAAAAGTTTTAAAACAAACACTTTTCTCGTTTTTTATAGCTTTTCTAATATGAAAATAATAATGGTCACCTACGATTTTGCTTCTAACCGTACAAAACTTGAGTACAAAGCACCGGATTATTTTATTGTATTTTTCGGTGAACGGTTTCTCTTAAAGGGGAGTGCAGAACACCTATCTGTTTCCACCGTTGAGCACAGGGATTTTTTTTATAATAAACGCCATTACTTGCTCCATTTTTTTTTCTTGTGACTTAGATTGTTGAATTTCGGCAGGAAATAAATATGTCACATACGTTGGCTATAAAGTTTCTTTTTTGTGGGAAAGGTAATGAAAACAGATGTATGAAATTAAGGGATAGTGCAGCTTTTGTACCTGCGCATTGGCATATTTCAGAGCACGCTTTCTTTTGAAACGAAGCTTAAAAGGTTTTTGAAGTTTGCCCAATCGTCCTTGAATAATATCGTACAAACTTTTTTTTACTTCGTAAAAACGGGCTTAAAGAAGATAATCTAACCGACAATTTGTAAACACTTTTTTCTCAGAACTTGTTCGGAAATAAAAAGAAATTCCTAATGGAAAACCCAAAATCGGAAATATCACCATATTATTATCATTAAAATGGCAAGCCTGCAAATAGCTCATGCTAAGCGATGCTGCATTCACGCCAGACCTCGAAAATTAAAAAATCAAGCAAATAAAATGCCAGAAGGATTACAATCTCCTTTTGGTCACCATACAAAAAGAACTGGTTAGTTTCAAGTTGAATAGTCTCGAAGTCTACAGTTGAAAGGTCGCCTGCGCATGTTTGAGCAGCTGCGAGACTCGCGCATGCGCCGTGATACGGGCAGGTGTACACTGGCGACAATAGAAACGAGTATGCTCTGCTTTATTATTTTTATTGTGCTTTCAAAGGTGAAAAGGACTGTGCAAGTTGACTGTCTACTGCCACGGGTGGATTCAGGAATTATTATTTATTTTCAGCCCTTAAAATTAGGGTGTTGAATGGTCATGAACTGACCTCTTGAGCTTGAGTAGCTCTACAATGTTCAAAAATAAAATTTCAAATAGTAGGTACAGAGTAATTAGTCATTTATATCATCATCTGCCTAGCCTTTTCCCAACTATTTTGGGGTCGGATGCCGCTGAATACCAGTATTTTACATAGAGCGACTGCCTATCTGACCGTCATCTATCATTTCAGCAATATACATATATTTAACATTTTATTGGCTAGAAGTAATTATATTGTGTTGACAAAGAATCTCGATTACATTGCCTCTGATTGTAGCAATTGCCAATCCTTCCAACGAATTAAAATAGAGCATTTCACCATCCATAACAGAGTATGTATGAGGCAGAATACACGAGTGCTATCGGCATTGTGGCACCACCATACTTATCTGAAGCCAGCCGAGCGAGTACCTACAATGCGGGCTCTCCACCACATAGTTTGTACCATTCAAATACTACGATACCCCGAATTTCGTACACTTGAATAATAAAATTGCAAAACTCATACTTACATGTATGAGTATGTAGATTGGGATCGTTGAGTTTTAATCACGTTTTGTGATGTCCTCTCGCTTAAGAACTCCTTTTGTAGCTATATATGGCAGTTTATTCTTCCGTTTCTCTACACTTTTGAAACGAGATTATAACTTTCTGACTAATTGATCAACTCCTTGACAGTTAATGTACCTTCGAAAGGTATCATCATCAATATTACGGAAGAAAAAAAAAGTACCTACATCACCATTCGGAAGCATCGCTGCAACGGCTGATCCAAAAAAAGTGCAATTGAAATAAATGAAGAAAAAGAAAGAAAGAAAATACGTTTATTTGCGACAAACACGACTCAGAGAAAAAACACAAAAAAGAACACGTGAAAAAAAAGGTAAATGCTCCCACTTTATTTATTTTTTTAAAATTCTTTTCAACACACTTGCTCGTAAAGTGGCTCTTATTGAACCGCTTTTAGGTCCATAATGGAGTGTATTACGAACGCGTGCTTTTTCTTTACTTTAATCCACATGTTCTGTAATACCACAGATAACTATTTACTAGTCGGAGACGCGCGCTTTTTTAATCTCATCAAACCCTGCGTTCCGAATTGGGAAATAATCGATGTGTTCCGAATTGGGAAATAACCGAATTAGCGTGAGCGCGATAACGATAACGATGTCCCGTGAATCGTCATAGATGACGTCATGACATTCGCCATCTTGCGATAACGCCGACCATGCCCTAGAATAATATCACCGTGAGCGCTGTCAAAAATGACAGTGTGTGTATGAGGTTGTGTCAGTGTGTGTTTTGTTTTGAGTTGCATCATCTTTAAATTAAACTAACGTGGCATTTTTGAAATTGTGCTTCTGGCTGACAGTCGCCACCTAACCAAAGAAGAAGAACTGAAGAAGAAATGTGGTGTTTATACAAAGAAATACTGTAATAAATTATCTTTTTTACATGTGAGCGCGTTCACGAGTGTTCCGAATTGTTGCCAGCTCTCAGCAGTCATAATAGTAATATCTAAATCGGAACGCATGTGAGATGATGCATGGACGTAATATTACGTCCATGGAGATGATGTGAGCGCTGTGATGTGAGCGATTATAGCTAATTCGGAAAGCGCCCAAAGAGACTTCATGCCGAAAGAAAAAATCCGCGGGCTATATTTCAATTTTTTTTAAATAGTCTGTATTGTCCTTGGTCGTAAAATGAACTCGCAGGGGACCACAGACAATTTAAGGTGAATGCGCAGTGGTAGACCGCGAAATTCTTAGGTTTTTTGCAATTTTCAGGTTTGTGTTTATTATATTTTTTCTATAGGCTGTATCGGTTTTGTCTGTGCCATAGATTAATATATTTAAAATGAGTCAATGTTGCGCGCGCATCGCTAGTGCTGGCTAGCACGGCGCGCGGGAAAACAAAACCAGCGCGCCATTTTCCATACAAGTTAATATTTAACAATACAAGTCTGTTTTTTTCCTCGCAAGTGTGTTGAAAAACGTCGTATGAAACGCGTGTGCATTAATCAATATACACATGTATCATAATGTACTATTACGACTCTCAGAAAATTTCAAAAATATTGTGCTAATACTCTTTCTAAGTTACAAATCTAACAAATCTGACAATGGCTGTCAAAACAAGGGTAAGAATACACACTTGAACGTCTCGTCATAAATAAAAAACGCGTAAAAGTTCCTTCACCTTCTGAGCCCATAATCTTAGATCCGACAAGTTATGAACTTGTAAAGTTTTATCAAAAGCTCATAAATCAGGTGGAAGGCGCGTGCTCCCCTAATTTCCTCGCTAATGGCTTGCCGAAGGGTGCAACAGGTTGAGCTGCCTTGACCTGCTTCTTGAGGGGAGCCCTATCAATGCCACTTGCTTGAGACTACACGTGCATACATTTACTGGATGGTGCAACGGTGCCGGTGTTGGGTGCGCGGGTTTAAGACGACGCGACGGCCACGGTTTGTTAACTCATTTCTTTCCAATTTCTTAATGACAATTAAGATAAAATTTAAAACGAAATTAAGCCAGACTCAATTCGCTTTTAAATTAATGTGCAACTCTTTCATAGTTTCATAACCATAGACTGAACTAATTTTAACTTTTTTCATATTTTTAAGATGAGCTTTGACTATCTAGAGATTCTTTGCAACCAATTTGCCATTAGAGGCTGTAAGTAGGATGTTTCACGATATTAAGAACGGTTGGTAATAATATTCAGCTTTTAGGTATTAAAACTCTGTATTTCTGCTTCCGTTCCTTCCAGCATGTCTCATATTATTAGTTCGGTGGCAAGTTATTCACAGGCCACCTGTTTTGTTCTGACACATGGTGACGGGGCGTTGAGGTTTTCACACTTCATAAACACGCAGATATGAAGATATAAACAATTAATCAATTAAATAACTTTTTCTGTTTGTGTAGGTATTGTTTGTTATTTCCTTATTACACATATACAGGGTGGAATTTTCGAAGCGTACCTGGAGGAAAAGTACTCTAAATACTGAAGACAGCAAATTTTACTCAAAAAGTCACGCGTATCATAACGGGTATATGTTGACCATATCTGGCGAAACCCGTACGACGAGAAAATTTTTGAAGCATTAGATTTCTTTACCTATGACCCAAGCACCCATAAGAGCACCCAAGTAACTTATCAACACATGTCTCTAAGGGTGTCTCTTCCTAATTACGTATCCAAATATTAATTCCAAAAAGCCACGCGTATCATAACGAGTACATGTTTACCATATCTGGCAATATTTACGAAAAACACGAAAGATCTATTACCGATACATATGATTCGGGAAACATTGGCCGCACATTGTACCACACAATCCGGAAGCATTGGAAATTAGTTCATTATCATAATTAGACATGCAGCTGGCTTGTGCGGCTTGCACACACCAACACCAATGTTACACTTAATTTACACGTGAGTGAATGTAGTAGCTTTTTCCACTCTTTAGATGTCTTGACGATTTTTGAAATTGAAATAAAAGTTACAAAACTTGATCAATTTAGTAAGAATCCTAAAAAAATTTCATGAGTTTTATTTTAAAATCTAAGACAAGATATTCTAAAGCTAACAGGTTTAAAATAAAAAATATACTACATGTAAATCAAAAAATAAAAGGGGGAAAGATTATTTAAAATTTTAATAATTTTAACACTTAACAGAACGTAACATCACGCTTCATTTCCCCAAACGGTTAGGCAGAGGTATACTATTTACACTAAACTTTACTATTTAGGTACTAAATTAAATAACTAACCATACATGCAAAAACAATTATCTTGCATACGTATGTTTGCATACTTATTAGTAGCCAGCTAGCACTACGGTAGAGTTTACTTTAGGCTACTTACACGAGCTTTTACAAAATGCTTGCTCAACACAAATTTCTTCTAAAATAAGTTGTCATGCCATAGAACCTTATTCCCAGACAGCTCATAAAACGCACTGTTTTACAACATTTTAACAAAACTCCATGTAATTGATCGTGTCTAGTGCAGTCGAGTGTCGGTCGAGCCACCGCCGGCGGATCTTCGCAGAGTTTGAAGGACTTCCCTCTTGGACCAACTATGCCCTCGGTTATAAACTTCGCAGCTACAATGTAATTAAGATGCGCTGTTGCAGACTAGGTTTAATTACATGATATTGATAATAAAACAGGTAGATCATATTTAAATTTTTGTAAGTAAAAAGTAAACAAAAAAAACAGAGCATTAATTGTATCCATGGCTGCCTGTGTAAAATAATTGAAATTGCTTTTTAAGAAGTATCAAACTACCTTTCAGTAAGATTCATCAAAATTGTTTGGTTGTTAGGCGGTCAAAACAGAAATACAAACAGCGTAATTTAAAGTTAGAGTATCGTTCTAAAAAAAATTCTATATCAAATCGAACAGTTGCACTCAACACTAAATCAAATTGTAACAAAAAAATCAAACTTTCTCTGCAAAAAACCACGACTTCCGGCCCCATAGTCACCCCATTGAACATCTGACGAGGTGAATGAATCCTCAATATTAGGGTGCTGGGCTGCTTGCCGAATGATATAAAATGTACACCGTTTGTAAAGTTACGAACAAACAATTACATTCCGCCACACATCTGTCGGCGTTTAGACAATCACGATACGTCACGCGATTTTAAAGAGGAGCCTTTAGTTTTGATACTTATTTATTTCGCCTTCTGTGATATAAAACATCATCAACATGCCCCATGTATTTTTCTTAAGAAGACGTTTTGCCTTTTTTGAACGTTGTATCTACGTGTCAAAATGTTTGTTGTTTTATGCAATTAAAAATAATAACGATTTTAAAATTCTGTGAAAGAAAAACTTTTCCCATCCCTGCTGCCATTTTATTTTAGTAAAAAATACAGCTTACATATCGACGATGAAGTGACAAGAACTCCTAAGTGACATTTTTGCGATTTTAATTTTTTATCTTAAGTTTATTTTATTGTATAACTTTTAAGTTTATTGTATATACACTAGTCTCATATATCCTACTATACCCGCTCCTTGTATAATATATAACCAATAATAATATTTTTCATACCTTGCAATAAATAAAACGTTTTTTTCGTTTCCTGTAAAATTATGTTCTGGTAGATAAAGGTTCTTGTCACTTCATCGTCGATATACGAATCATGGTTATTCATCGTGCAGCAGAACAAAGGTGCTTGAATTCCTCGCTGATTTCACAGAACCTTTTTACCAGTCTAATTATACCAAGTATCAACTCCACCTAAGCGAACTACACACTCCACGACAGCTGCGGCTCGCGGCACGCACCCGCCGCATTAATTCGGTAATGCGCCGCCTTTTAATTACGACGCTGATAAATCTGCGCGCGCGCGTGCCGTATCGCTCGCGTGGACACTGCCTTATGCCGTAATAATACTAATAATATGTACGGACCCTTAAATTTGGCCTGCTTTAGGTAACAATGGGTTGTAAAGGTTGACGTTTTACTAATAATAAGTTGTCCTTAAATCTAGTTTAGAAATAAATTCAATATTTTATTCGTCGTTCCGCAGTAATCTAAAGTCACTAAAGTTTTGCCTCCGCTGTTTAACTTTGTAGAATTAAAAACAACGGCAGTATAAGTGGACCGTCACCATACCTTATCCCGATTTATATCTACTAGTTGAATAGCTTTAGTTTTGCTTCTTACTAGTATCTATCAGGTCCTTTTTAAAAGAAACGGTGATGTAAACGAATTAATACTTTATCATTTAAGCCACTTGACTGCTCCCGAGATTGATAAATAGGAAGTACAGTAGGTACCTGTAAGCTACTGAGTCGATATTAACTATTTACAAAATGCGCAAATCCGATAAACGCTATACATAAGTAAATAGTGTTGGCCGATTACCTTTTCCCTGATAAAGTAACTTATATTTTACCTGACTCCAATTTCCAAAATTAGGGTTAGGGAAAATTTAATGCTACGACGATTCAATTTTTCTCTGCATATTAAAACATTGGGTGAAAACAGCACTAATCTGTGCCACATAGCACTGTAACTCTACAACATATTGCTTAATAAAACAAATTAAAACTTCCAATCTGCCACCAAAACGTACAAAATGATAATTACGTCATATCATTTCGAAGCGAGCAAAATTGTTGGACATAATTGTTGGCGCCCAAATGGGCCCTGGTATTTGTAGGGTAGTCGCCATTTTCCCTACTCCCTGCTCCCCGGTACACGTGTACTAATAACCTGTGACATTCCACTTATTATTACCCTACATTGTTACCGGAATATGTACATGCAACGCCGGGATTTTGCGTCCATTTTACTCCAATATAATTGGCTATCGGCTATTTATTGGGCAGTAATTTTCATGCTATTCATTTTTTGCCTGCAGGGTAGAGTGAATATGGTGTCTGTTTCAAATCACAGTAATTACCATTACTTTTTACGCAATGACTTCAATATTATTTACGAATACAAAATGTAAACGTGACTTCTACATCAAACCGATAATGATGGTTCTTGTACAAATCCATTTTCTGAATAAAGTTAACCATACTATAGATGTATCGACTAGAGTACCTGCTTACATGGCATTACTTTAGATCACCAAAAAATATTAGCTTGTAGCTTTTTCCAATCAACATTTAATCGAATCAGTTTATTGATATCGAAATATTTTTTCTCTGCCATAATAAATGACTATTATTAATTATCTCACCACACAAAAAAGTTCTATAGATTAATTTACCGATTAATGGAAGCCGAACATCTGTTTCTAATGGAACTATCAAAAATGTTTGATAGCAATCAGTGGGGCGTTGTATTGAGAGTCATTGACGACTATTTTTTATCGTATTTTATAGGCATAAAAAGGGCAGTACCATAATGTTCAAAACAAAATGGAAAATAAACACATGAAAAAACAGTCCGCACCCATCCATCCATAGTCTTCAGTTTTTTTACCATCCATCCATTCTTACTTCTGCGATTCCTAACGTATCTAGTCAATAGGTGTTAGTTAACGTAGTCAATAGGACAAGGATAGGATAGGATCGGGGGGTAGGTGGGTGGGTCGTAGGGATAGGAAGTGGAGGCTTGTAAATAGCTTGTCGTCAATTACCTCACTACTACTTCTGTATTTGATAGCTGTAACCCACCCAAACACAATAAAATAAAATAATAAATAATACCTAGATTAAATAGTACCTAGATTAAACCCTTACTGGGTCCTCCAATTTTTCCATCTAATCCACTCGGAGGATTTTTAGGTCCGCCAATCACCGTATCACAAAAATATATTAGGGTACCTACTTAATACTTTCATTATAATAAATACTTTTTGGTAATAAAGCATGGCCTTTGGTAGATGTGATTGAAAAATAACTAAATCATTGCCAAAGAGATTGACTACAGCAAATCCACAAAGATTGTGCCCGGATATGCATTTTCCATTTCCTGCAACATAAGCCTTGATCAAAGAGTCTTTAAATAAATATTCTTAAAGATATCAAAGATAAAACGACATGTCAAAAGCAACAAATGGACAGTGGAAACCGGTAGTCCTACCTTCTTACAACAAAGATGAGAACGTTGAAAAACTGTCCCTCTATAAATCTGTAGAGGAGAGTACCGGCCAGAGAAGCTATTAGCCACAAATCCCCCGTGACTTGCGGTTAGGGTAAACATGAAATGCTTCTATTGGAAATATTCCTGTTTTAGTGAAAAATAGAGAAAAAAACTGGCCAAGTGCGAGTCGGACTCGCACATGAAGGGTTCCGTACCACAAGGCAAAAACGCCGAAAAAAACACGTTTGTTGTATGGGAGCCCCGCTTAAATATTTATTTTATTTTAATTTTATTATTTATTATTAAAGTAAAAATACAACTGAGTATTTTGTGAATATTTCAAGTGCCTACCTGTTGCCATTATTGATATCGAGCAAAAAAGGGCAAAAAAATCGCGTTTGTTGTATTGGAGCCCCCCTTAAATATTTATTTTATTTTGTTTTTAGTATTTGTTGTTATAGCGGCAACAGAAATACATAATTTGTGAAAATTTCAACTGTCTAGCTACCGCGGTTCTTGAGATACAGCCTGGTGACAGATATCGAGCAAACAAGGCAAAAACGCCGAAAAAAACACGTTTGTTGTATGGGAGCCCCCCTTAAATATTTATTTTATTTTGTTTTTAGTATTTGTTGTTATAGCGGCAACCGAAATACATCATCTGTGAAAATTTCAACTGTCTAGCTATCACGGTTCATGAGATACAGCCTGGTGACAGACAGACGGACGGACGGACAGCGAAGTCTTAGTAATAGGGTTTCGTTTTTACCCTTTGGGTATGAAACCCTAAAAAGAAAAAAATATCAGAATGTTATAGACATTACACACAGAACCCATACTAATATTATAAATTCGAAAGTAACTCTGTCTGTCTGTCTGTCTGTCTGTCTGTCTGTCTGTATGTTACCTTTTCACGCCTAAACCACAAAACGGATTTCGATAAATTTGGCAGAGAGATAGATTGCATCCCGGGGGAGGACATAGGATAGTTTTTATCGACATATCTCGCGGGCGGAAGTTAGTGTAATACATATACTTTGGGCGGTGATTAGCCTCCCATAGTTTTCTATCGCATACGGTCAATGCATAAAGAATGCACTTCAAATATTTTATTTAATATTTATGTTCTTACACACAGTAAAATAGATAGGTACAAATATGACATACAAGTATTGAGTACAAAGGTATTGCTTAAATTTCTAAAGAAATATCTTCCAGCCGACTTTCGAAAGGAGAAAAAAAAAATTTTTCGAAAATAGTGTGCAACCAGAAGATAAGAACTTGATTTTGTGACGTCTTAAACTGAAACATTAAACACATGTCTTAAACATGCAAAAAAATTACTTACAAATAAATAAAAAATAAAAATTAGTAGGTACTACTCTTTACTATGGAAATGTTTGTCAAAATTCCTTGCTAACATATTTCGACAACATCATAGTCACCGTACAAAACAGTGGTCAGATAAAAGTAAGATTGTGTACACTGCCCGGGAGTAGAGTCCGCCGCGTTGTCGGCGCCCTTCGATGTGTACGGTCAGAAACAAAGGTCGACTAACACAGCTTCTTTTACTAATCATGTAAATTGATACAAAGTGATTTGATAATCTCCTTTTTAGCATATCTTAAAATACCTAAGAGTTAACATTGCTTAAACTTTACTTCTGTTCCGATTTTAATTAAATGTCTTGTGCAACAATTAAGATTTAGAAAACTAAAGTGTTAATCGACCTTTGTTGCTGACTGTACCTTGCTTTATGCACACACTTGCACGCTTCCCACTGCTATAAAGATAGCCTTCAGTTTGCAACAGATACAGATTTAGACCAGTCAGTTCGATCGTTAGTGTGTCTCAGTTTGACTGAAAGACAAAATTGTTTTAACACATGTAGAAAAGCGACCATTTGACCATTTGCTGATCAGTTTTGATAATGTTATAACATCTAACTCGCTGCTTATTCATTTAGATATTGGTACAATCAATGAACTAAACGTTCATCGATTTTATCACACATATAACTGCTAACCTATCCTCATCATATAGTTACTCGTACTAACGAAAAACACATAACAATACTGCCATACTATACTATTGTTTTCCCGTAGGATATGGTAAATAATATGGATGCATCCGAAAATATTATATTTGGAAAATGGATCAAATCAAATAAAATCATGTAATAGTTTGCAAAAATGAGTAATACAAAAAAAAAAAATTAAAATGAAATGAATGAGTAAATGAGTAGTACAGATGATGGATAAATCATACACCTGGTATAAACTAGTTTTTTAGAAAAAATTATTTGATAACTGCTACGGATAAACTTGTTATGGACAGATTAGAGATAGAAGACTGTCTTTTTGGTTTTCCATATTGGTAAGAACAATCAACAACTAAATTATCATCATTGTACACGAACCTATAACTAGGACTATAACTGTGCATATTATAAAACAAAGTCGAATTTCGTATCTGTCTGCGTGACCGCGTTTTTCATCTAAACTACACAACGGATTTTGTTGCGGTTTTCACTATCATTCAGAGGATTTATCCCGTAAGGTTTATGTGTATAAAACAGTGACAATAAAATAAAGAAATGTCGATGTTTTGTCAATTCGTAAAAAGCGTGGCGGGTCGCTATTAAAAAATCACACTAATATTATAAAGGCGAAAGTTTGTGAGTGTGTGTGTGTTTATATGTTTGTTACTTCTTCACGCTAAAACGGCTGGACCAATTTTTTTGTATGGACCTCCATACACAAAAATTGGTGACACCCTGGATTAACATATAGGCTACTTTTTATCCCGATATTACCACGGGATCGACATTTGCGCGGGTGAAACCGCGGGGCGCAGCTAGTTAAATAATAAAATAACTTTTCCCTGTCGCATAGTCCCTCTCTGCACAAACCCATTGTTTCAGACATGAATACAATATGATATGATTACTCGTTATTGTCTCTGCTAGTGACATTTACCCTGCACTCCTTGACTATAGCCAACATTACAGTCTGGCGGCATTGATTCAAGGAATTTCTAAATTGCCTGCTATTTGTGGCAGACCTAGTTCTTCAAATGTCTTACTGCATGTAAATGTCAAGTTATTGGAAAATACCTTCGTGATTTGTTGTGTTCTGTGTTCAGTAGGGTAACAGTCAAATGGGGTTCCGGTTTTACATAACTCTTAGAAACCAGAATTTGGTTTCTTTTGACTTAAATATAATAAAAAATTTGTAGACCAAGCATATCTATTACTAATTTAATTTTCTTAGAAACAAGTCTAAACTCTAACCCCCATACTATAAAACAAGGATTTTCTTTAGATCAGGGGGCCTAAAAAGTCCACTTTGGCAGAATCATAAAAGGATAACATTATGAATCATAATATGGCGAAGACAGTCCGTGTTTTTCTTTTTTTCGCTGCACTACGTAGGTACTCGTATAATCAATGAGATTGGGATTATTGGATTTGGATTGGATTGATTGGTATTTGAGCACAGACAAAAAAAAACTGAAAAATCCTTCACCAATGGGATTTGATACAATAAACTTAACAGTTAACTGTCCTTTATGATTCATAAAGTTATCCTTTTATGATTCTGCCTTTTTAGGCCCCCTGGTTTAAATCACCTAGCCAGTTATTGAATTATGAACCTAACAGATATAGAAATGCTGTTCTATAAACAAAAATTACAGCCTACTTCGGAACATAATGTACACATTCCTAATGTCGAACTTTGCCTAAATTTAAATAAAGTTCGAAATACTTACAAATACTGTCTCAAAAGTTTAGGCTAGAAAAACTAAAGGTAGATTTCGTTTTGTAATAAGACGGTTTAAGAGAACTTAATGCTAGAACATGATATAAGTACCTAGTCTATTTTCACGACAATCAGTCTCTTAGGTAGGATATCGTGTGATAGAATGTAATTAAACCGTTTGATTAGTTACTTGATGCCTCTGAACGAACCCCATACTCTATTGATTTGTACACCCTCAAGCAGATGTACAATACATAATTGCATGAAATCGTTAAAAAACGTATCCATAAAGTTCGTTGATCACCATAGTAACTAGGCAAGGTGACAGTATTCACACACTCCCGGAAACAGCAAGCTGCACTGTGCCCTCCGGCCCATTACAGAGAAAATACTAACCAACTTATATACACTCCCACATACTGGACGTAGAACTCTATAGTCTTAAAAATAGGGTTGTTTGTAAATTTTTTGGACAGTAAAAAGTATGTTGGTTGTAAAGAGTGGTGTGACGTAGGCAAGTTGAGTAAAGTTCCGTCGGCGTTCGGTTACGTGTGGTTAGTAGTTGCTGGTTAGTTTGTATGCATGATTGCTTCCTGAAGGCTGTCGGACTGTAATGGTTAGACTTTTTTTGTTTGGTGGAGGTGACGTGTTTCTATTGAGTTAGATAAAAGCGGCACCTACAGTTGAATTGATGTGATAAAAAATATTATGAGTTATTTTGAAAACTAACAAAATCATTTTTGTTTGCCAAGAAGAATTAAGTATTTCAAAAGTAGGCCGCAACCAAAAAGTTTTTATTACTCATATAATTTTTTTTAAGCTGTCTGAATTAGCTGAAAAAATAATGCGACGCCATTTGACGCAGCTAAAGAACCATAAAACGTTAATGGCATCTCATGATTATTTTGACCGCAACTGGCCAGTAAACTAATAACAAAATACCACCACCACAAAGGTTGCATACTAAACATATAATACATTTTTAAAACTTAAGATAGAGCGGTTTACAAGTTTACCTGCTAACTACAAACAAAAGCAATTCAACTGCACATCTCCATTTTTTTTATCTATTTGATTTAGATTAATGAAACAAAATGTTGGTTTGTTGAGTTGATGTGTGTTTCTATTGGGTTAGATAAAAGCGGCATTTTTATGTGTGTGCCAAAAAACATCCTACGTACCTACGGGAAAACCTTTTATTTGGTGTAGAAAAGTTCCATATAAAATGATGGAAACGATTTTAACAAAATATATCGTATTGCTAATAGGTACTCATTAGATACTCTGGTAAAAAATATCCTGTTTTTTTTTAAACTGTAACGTTCTAAGTCCATTGATTTTGAAGTGTTATGATTTCAAAATACATACCTATTTAGTTAATACAAGGGGGCTCGTGGCTAAGTAATCACAGCCTCGCGGTTCGATCAGGATCAGGTTAAAGCTACGCAAGTGCAACTTATGAATAAGAATATAGCTTACCGCGATTGGTCCGTGGATGGGGACCATCTTTGCTTACCGAGACCTCCGTGCCTCAGCCCCGGCGGTCATTTGTGGAGTTCTGCCAGTCGTTACGGATCGTCAGAAGACCGAAAGTCTAACAACCAGTCTTAAGGTGAATAGATAGTGGTAGACCGCAAAATTCAAATTTTCTTACGTTTTTTGCAAGGTCAGAGTCAGATTGTAGGTATCTTGATCAAAATATGATTCGCGACAATACAGGTACATATTTAGAGATCTATAATCATTAGATTAGAATCATTAATATATCTTTCTAAGTTAGATTTCTACCATTAACCAATGATTTCAAAAGTAAGGATACGCCCATCTGAACATTTTACTTAAACCTTCTTCATACAAGCAAAAGTAGCGCCATCTGTAATAACTCATACGAACTACGTGAGCGCAGCGGTGCATCAGCATAGGTCGACGACGTAAACTTGTACGTGCGTCTACATATTTTTACCAACTTAGAAAAAAAAGGAGATTATTTTTATAACATTTTATCGTGAGTCAGTATAAGTCGATATACATAACGATTTCCTTTATAAGATGATATTTTACAGGTCAGAAAGAAATCGTAAGTAAAACAAATTAATAAACTCAAAGAATTTATTTGAAATAAACTAAATAAAGGCGCCACTTTTGAATTATTGTCAAGGGGTCAGAGAAAGATGATGCTAGTTGCCCATCCCAAAGCGTAGTAGGTACTTTAGGAGAAGAATGGGCAAGAAACTCCACACACTCTTGAAATACTAAAATTGTTACAAAATATTGGGTAAGTATAGCGTACATAGCCCTACTACCTACTAAAATAAATAATCATGTTAAAATTATAAAATTAATTGAAAGACTGAAATAGCCTCGCTAATTTCGCGGGCTACCTTAGCGCTTAAACAGAATTTAAAAAAAAAAATAGTTTAAAAAAAACTGAAAAGCTAAAAACAAGGCCATTTTAAATTAAATTAAAGTTGGAAGCAGGCGGGACCCATACCATTTTTTTATTATATTTTCAAACTCAAATGGGTCCCGCCTGCTTCCAACTTTTATTTAATTTAAAATGGCCTTGTTTTTAGCTTTTCAGTTTTTTTTAAACTAATTTTTTTTACCGCAGTCGGGTTTTTTAGTTTTTTTAATTTTTGTTTTTTATTTCCAGCTTTTTAGTTTACAAATTTGAAAGATTTCGCAGACGATTTACTTATGTATTAATTAATAGCTGACCCGTAACCGTAAAGTCACTCAACAGGGAACAAGAAATAATTATTTTATATAACGTGTTTTTTACGATTTGTCACTTCGAATTACTTTTAACCATATAAGTTGTATATATTTTTGTAATCACCTTTTAAAACCCTTAATTTTGATATTTTACTCGATGGTATTAGAAGAAAAAAAAATTTCGAACTCCACAATATGGCACCCTAAATCCGCCATTTTACTTTGTTTTTGATTTTAATGTAGCCAGTGACACTCGCGCTACCAAGACAAATCTAAAGACGTATAATTTATTCAAATCCGTTCATTCGTTTAGAAGTTACGAGGGAACAAAGAATCGGACATACATACATACATACATACATACATACATACAGGTCAAACACATAACCCTCCTTTTGGGCTTCGCCGCAGTCGGGTAAAAACACATAACCCTCCTTTTGGGCTTCGCCGCAGTCGGGTAAAAATGACGTCTGTACAAGGTTACTTCGTTCACTTAGAACAGCCTTTGGCCACGCCCACACACAATGGCCGCCATTGAAAAATAATAAAATGATCACTAACTTAAAAATGTGTTTATTAAATCATTTAATCGCAACAAAAATAATGTAAGGTTACTTACCGATGATACGATATCCCATGCTCCTTTTTAATTTTTGTGTCGTAGTTTTTGCAGCCTTTTACACGCAACTAGGCATTTTTATGACACATTAATTCCCGCGCGCGGGGACAACTGTCAACTGAATTGCGTTGGCCCTAAAACGTCATTTTAGGGCCAGCGCGTTGGTGCCATTTAGTCGCGCGGAGCCCGGTCCTTACGCTAGTAATATATATATATAATATGTTTAAGCCATTAACACTTTTCCATAAGAGATTGGTGGTTTGTGGTAGAAATCTAACTTACAAGATACAACCTGACACTGACCTGCAAATTGCAAAAAACGTAAGAAAATTTTAATTTTGCGGTCTCAACTACCCATTCACCTTAAATAAGGGGTATGGTATTACTTAAAAAATGGTCGCTCCTTGTAAAATACTGGTACTCAGCTGCATCAGGTTAGACTGGAAGCCGTCCCCAAAATAGTTGGGAAAGGGCTAGGCAGGTACTGGCAGCTTAAAACATTCAATGATAGCAATCATACATAATATTATGAATTCATTACCTCGACAAACTTTACATAATTATATTTTTTTTTTTTTCGTTTTCTTCAAGGATTGACTGTCACAATAAAAATTGATTACTGCATTATTTCATAGGACAACGACCCCTTACTTTTTTAGACAACATCAACACTAGGAAGAAAGATGAGTAGGTACCTACTTACCCTATGAAGTAAATAAAGACATATCATCAAAAATATGAAATGATACCTGAACGCAATAGGGCAGGGGTGCCGCACTCGAGGCTCGGGGCAAGCATTATAGTGTTACGTTACATTATTAGTTGCACGCTGCACTACGCCTGCAGCGATCACTCGCAAGCGCATGATATTCTACACCTCTGTAAATTGAAATATGTTGTTTTATTATGGGATAAATATTTAATCAAAATTATTAGTTGGGTAGTCTTTAGCTAGTATCTGTTGCCATTTTTTTGTTACAGTTTGGAAAAATAGCAGGCAACATATTAGACGTATTTTTTTATCACATCTATTCAAAAAGAAAATAGAATAGAATACTCTTTATTATGTACACCATATAAATTACAGACGCGAGAGCTAGTGTATTCTTCATAACAGGGACTAAAATAGCTCTTTAATCCGTAGGGACTAAAGTGATTTGAATTTGTAATGTGGATATTTTTAGTAAAAGTTCCAATCAACAAAGAGATCAATCACGAACATTGTATGATCAAGTAACAGGCTGTTTGATAAAGTAAAACGCACGCGAGCCAAATTAAAAAAAACAGTTTTTGGATAAATAAAAAACGCGCGAAAAGCATTCTGCCTTCGTTCGTAATTGTTTACTCAAAATTGTATGTAAATAAATAAACGTACTACTTATTCTTATTCATAAGTTGCACTTATTTTTTCATAAAAAAAGACATATAAGCACAAAAAAAAAGTGGAGTCCACCTCGGGAGCAACACTATTAAGGCCAAGTGACGTACTGTGAATCCCTCGCTGTGCTCTGGATTCAAAGAAACATTCTCGCCTTCAAAATATTGTTTGCCCCCTTAGCAAACAATCTGGAGCAACTATTGCAAATATCCTTGGCAAACTATTTTGACAGGTATCTCTCAATTCAACCTCGGAGGTTGTCGGCTGCTTAACCGGTCCTGCCTGTGGGTGCCTCAATAAATGAAGGCCTCTCTCCAGGGCTTAAAAACTAAGCGACTACACGCTAAGGGCACCCCCTGGGGGGTACGGACCTTGGCTTAGGGTGTCGCTGGAGGAGAGCAGCAAGGGACAGGCTGAATCGGATTGTACAGATTGTAGTGAAAAAAAGAAAACTACTAAAGAAAATACAAAAACTCGTAAAGAAACTTGTCACATTACACCGACGACGGGTTTATAAAAATTATATAAAAGTAAGAACTTTAGGTTTTCGTACCAATATAGTATATAATATACTATATTGGTACGAAAACCTAAAGTTCAACTAGTGCATAAAAGAAGCCATTTTTCCCGAGACAACGCGGGGGTGGATAGTTAAGTCGAAGGGTAAAATGGGTCGTTTATGCCCGAGTTATACACTCTGCTTTTCACTTCGATTGCGACATCATGAAATAGGCATAAAGTAAGTAACAGTATTTTCACTGTTCAAAAATGTTGCAAAATTGAAGAAGAGAATAGCTATTTCCCGACACGAAACTTTTTAAAGATTTTTTTTTCAACATTTGTCATTCGACTTGGGTACTGCCAAGTCATAAAAACGTTTGTTTGCGTTTTTAAATAATAAATGACAACTATTTTATCTGGTTTTATTAAATTAACGATAAAAATCACGGAATTGATATAAATGAAAGCAAATGAAATAAAATATAACCACTTTAATCTGCGACGTTTTATTGTGCGTGTGGTTGTTGGGCCTGACTATCTTAGTCTTGAAAAAAAAATTGCTTTATGCACTAGAGCATAAAAATCGACTTTATGTCGCCTACGCATAACATAAAGACGAACTTTTAGAGCATGAGAAGTGAAAATTATATGATTAATTGGGCTACGCAACGAGTTTAAAATGTGGTTACAACCAAAATTCTCACAACATCCACGGGTCTAAAATTAGGCCGCGTCTAAGAGGTATCGAACCTGCTGTATTCTGTATTTTAAAAGTTAGTAATTAGAGTAATTACTAAAAAAAAATATCAGAGACTGGTTAGTAATGGTTTGAACTGTAGGATCGATACCTACTTAGAATAAACTAGACTACTAGAAACAGGAAAAAGCTGTTAAATAAACCAAATCTCCTGGAGGTTCCGTCGTAACTACGTGACTCTGTTTGTGGCCACGGTACCATGCTGAGGACTCCCTAAACTGTAGGGTTGGTAGATTCAAAACTACTCGCTCTCTACAGCAATTTCGACAGGTGTAAAATGGTAGAAGGCCGAAGACTTTGCAAGCCGATTCATTCGGCTCCACCCCGAGCCGAATGAATCGGCTTGCAAAGTCTTCGGGCTGGGAGAATGACGAATAATAAGAACCCGAGTAGCAAGCAGAATCTCTTAGGTATACCAAAAAGGTGTAGAATTAGGTATACATACCAGAAAAAGGAAGAAATCACAGTTTGTTTTCCAACGGGAGTCACAACTCGCCGATTTTGTAACTGTCTTAAAGCACAGAAAAACAAATATGATAAACGATAAATAATTTATTTTTCTGTAAGTAGGTTTGTACAAACACTTTTACACGTCAATTATATTTTTTAAACTAGATGAGGTCGGCGTTTCCTATCTGACTACTCTGAGAAGAAAGAAAAGATATTGAAAGATGAAGAAAGACTTTAAAACAGCACTTTATGGAATAATAGTCTTGGGAACTTTGGTGTAAAGATTAAAATTATTTAATTTTCAACAAGTGACAAGCTTCTAAGAAAAATCCCCTATTTATAAAACATTCAAAATAAAATTTCTGGTTAAGCAAAGTGACAAAAAGAGGTTGCATATTGCATATAAAGAAGGACGTGAGTTAAAAAATATAACATGCAGGATTTGCTAATACTGCAAGATGGAAGTGGTCACCGCTGGTTGCGTACATCGCAATGCCACAAAGGCATCCCAGATGAGTTGCCATCCCACAAACGACGCTGTAATGTCTTATCTGCCTATAATTTTACTATGGCAATAATATGAGAACGGTACCGGATCATAGCAATGCCGCTGCCCGCTTGGCGGTCAAAATGGGTATGATGGAAGACCATAGATACAAGAAAGTATAGTATATATCTATTATGATAGTAGACTAACACTGTAGTACCTACATAGTTCTTCAGACAATCCAAGACCTTTCACATGTAGCTCTTCTACCTGTGGATAGCTACTTTCAAAACTTTTGTTTCCCTACAAACTGACATCCACAATACGGGTCGATTTGCCAAGAAAACACCCCTAAAAATTAAACGAAAACAATCTTAATAACTTCAAAGTTCACAACAATCACTTATAACATGAATATTTTATAATAAAGCGTACGAAAGATTTCTAAGTAACTAATTGTTATTTAGCCCTCGAAGCACACTTTATTAAATGGTAAAGATAATTAAATTAAGCGGGAGTCTTTGACGCCGGCCCGGCTAATATTTTTATTAAGGGTTCCATACTATTGAATGAGAAACGGTAGGGAGGGTCTTCTTGAGCTAGTAAACGACTTATCGGTAGAACTTTTAATAGGTATATATTATGCAGTTTTAGGTACTGTGTTCTGTATTGTATCTAAAACATTCAGCAAAAACAGGTTGGAACCAAAGTTTTCGTTAAAGCGGTTGTTATAAATCCTATAATTTGAATATCCAAATTTAAGTATAATGTATGTAACTAGTATTGTGTTTGGTACAGATTCATTAAAAAAACCGCAAAGTAAAATGTTTGTTATTTTGAAAGTAACTACGTAAAGAAATTATTATTTTAGGCTAAAAATAATTAAAAAGGCGGCAAACAAAACGTATTTATTACTCACAATATTATTTTTAAAGTAATGCTGGCTGAATTAGCTGAAAAAAATAATGAGACGCCATAAAAACGCAGAAAAAAAACAATAAAACTTTAATGGCATCTTATGATTATTTTGACCTCTACTGGCCAGTCAACTAATAACAAATACTGGTGGTATTTGTTATTAGTTCAGCAGTAGCAGCACAAAGGTTGGATACCAATTTTTTTTTCCCTTAAATTAGAACGGGTTTTCAAGTTTACCCTGCTTACTACAAACAATAGCATTGACTACAACTGATGTCCATCGTTCCTCTTTTTGGTTTAGAATAATTTTATTATATAACCGCAAAGTAAATATGAGTTCCATTGAAAGTATCAAAATAATTATTGTTTTTAACAAATACTTACCTACATAATTAAAAAATGAGCAGTTAGCAAAAAGTATCTATTATTCACTATTATTTAAAGAAAATGCTGGCCGAATTAGCTGATAAAAATAATGAGATACTATTTATTTAACATAGAAAAAAAAACTTTAAGGGTATCTCACACTGACCTCTATCATACAAGCGTACTTGTATAATACAGGTCGTTGTTATCTCAAGAGTTTTTTGACCTCTCTCTATTGGCTAGTCAGCAACTAATAATAAAAACTGCAAAGGTTGCATACTCAAAATTTACAAAATTATCAAAACTTCCACTAAAGTGGTTTAGTTTACCTACTTATTTTAAACAAAAGCAATTTAACTTTTCTCCATCTTTTCTATGTATGTAGTACATTGCATAAACTTTATCGACTTCGATAACTTCCCATCCCGCCGCATTTTTCCCCGGCGAGGTGATAATGTCGGAGTTTGAAGTCGGTCGTAATTACAGACACGAGCCTCCTACGGACGGAGCAGGGCACGGTTCATAATCGAGCCAATTATACGGAACTAATAAACAAGACACAATTAACCCAAGCATTTTTTATTATTTATTACAATGTTTTTTCGTAAAATAGAATAAACATAACAAAACAATATTATAATAATGCCAGCCTAATATTTCCCCGCTGCACTGCAGAGCAAAATCCTCTATTCATACAGAGTCAGCAAGAGCGTTGATCACAACAGTTGCTCAAAAAAAAATCTCGAAAACCAATGCTTTATAAAAAAACATTAAGAGTACTTACAGTTGCAACAAAGAGCGTTATTACAGAGAATTAATTATTCTAGGTTATCTAGGGCTAGTACGCATGTTACCTATTTACAGTTTACATATAACCTCACTCGAATAATGCAAGTGTTAATAATGTAACAAGGGCCCAGGTTTTCCAAATGATGGCACTCACGCCATCTCTCATTTCAAGTTATTAAGTTTGATATTGGAACTTTTTAAATATTTGTTTGCAACAGTGGCTCCACCCCGAAGAACAGTGAAAATCTGAAAAAAAAAACGAATGAGATTGCTTCATTTTTCCGGCGATTGGTAGAAAATCATTTTTTTAGTACCTAAGTAAATAATTCTGAAGTTCTGCAGTAAATAAATGTACTAGTAAAACATTCTTACATTAGCATTAAAACCAGTAGCCCTAAGCATCCTAATACATGTTTGTTCGAGAAATTGAATTGCATGGAAGTCACGACACCGCGTAATAGAGGGCCGCGACTCGGTGAGTTTCTGCACGAATGACTTCGCTCATATTCTATGTTAATCGCCACTCCACCGTAATAATTTATGTTATTAACTTTTAAATTACAAGCTTATTGAGTTACAAAACATTATGGAAATGTGCTAATCGCTGGAATAGGTATAATTACTTACCTAAGTCAAGAAAATATTTTTATGCAATATTTGGGATTGTCATTCTCTTAATCAGGGACTCGCTTCTTCTATGACGTAATAAAGATTTTATTAGTAGACTACGCAGTAGGCTACGTGCTACGTGTTGTCGCAAATATCTTAGAATTAGTTCGTAGCAGTGCTACGCGCTACCAAAATAAGTTAAGTTCCTACTTCAAACAATGTTTGTTCTTCATTCAATTCTTTACCAAAAACTTTTTTTTTTGGGTTTTGAAAAACTGACAAATACTTGTTTCATTCATCTGTTTATAGAGCAAAGTGCGTAAAAGATTTAAGCCTCTATGAGATAGGCGTGAAACTAAATACAACAGTTTACTAAATAACAAAAATAAAAGGTTCTCAAAAATTGTTCCAATATCCTCAAAAGGTTTGCATAAAATAAATTTGTACCAAAAACGTAGACTAGCTTATGGCGGACTTCAAACCCGACGGGGCGGCGCGGTTTCTTCCTGGAGCCAAACACTCCACTCACTCCAGTCAAATTGGAAGCTAAATGCTGAATAAAGTTATTTGCTATAAATGCCTCCGGGCACAAATTTCAATTATTGTCACATCCGAATAGTTTCGTAGGGGGCCCGCCGTGCATATGGTACATTCATTCACGAAACGGTTTTTCGAAATAAAAAATAATGTTATTGAAAAAGTGCGCAGTCTTAATCAACTTTGTGATTTAAGAAGGAGTCTATTTTTTTTATAAGTTTTATTAAAGGCCCTGTGGAGATGCACACTCTTTGTCTAAGTTAGCTCTAGAAAGTGAACATAGCATTAGCTTGATGATTTTAATCTAAACACTTTGATAATCTTATCAGTCACATACAGAACTCATTAGTGCCTACAACAACGATATTCATATTCAAATTCTTGTTAGAAGAAACAAGAAAAATAATGCGTCCTATTGCAGGTGAGATCCTTCAATAAATTCACAACAAAAACTTGTCAAATCGACTGTACCGCACAGTGGGCGTATTCCTCTCATAAAGGGGTCAAAATATTTTATTAGCCTTGCGATTTTAACATCGTCGCGGGGGCGCCAACTAGATTAGAGGCCCGAGGCGCCGGAGGCGCGTGCGACAAATCGACACTCCGACAAATCGACACTACCCTTTTATGCAAACTAATTCTATTTCTCGACTCCCGAAATCATAGAACTCCTTAATACAGCAACATAAGGTTCATATTAAAATGGTAAAACTTTTCCCAGTGACGAATGAAACGCCTTTTTCAATTTGTCCCACAGTGGTCAAGGATGAATGCAGCGCAGATTGGGCGCGTCAAATGCATGTACAATTTATGATGAATAACTTTTTACTTGAATACTAGTCGGGCAGGAGTTCTGAGAGGTATCTTAATTCTGATTCAAATTTAGTTTTTTGGTAATTTGTTGTGAATTTCCCATGAAAGTAAAGTCATCTAGGTACATGAAAAATTTATTTAAAAAATAATGTGCTTTCATTGAATATAAAACTTACAAATTTTGTTATCCTAGTAGGTACCTACCTATTACTTCAAAGGTAGTTCTAGCATCCACATGGTGTATTGAATATCCTACAAAGCTACTTATAAACCGTCACAAAGAATCTGTTAATAAGTTCAGTCTATCGTTCAAAAAGGAATCTTAAAATATTCATGAAATTCTCCCCTACATCTTAGGAGGTCCTCTAACTTATAATCTGTATAACTATCGATACATACCTACTGCATTGTGCGATGTGTTAGCGACGATTAAAGTGTAAATAAGATTAAGACACAAGATTGAAAGTGTAAATACGGATAATTTAGGGAATCGAAAGTGGAAACATTTTGAAGGTTTATTTATAAAACTGCTTAAAGTTAAGAGACGTTAAACGTCAATTTTTTTTTATTAAAAATACTGTTTTTTTTTATAAAATAGGTTATTCAAAACTTGATTCACTTAGACCTTCCATAACCCCAGGCGAAACCTAAATAATTGCTCCCATACATACATACATAATCAGCCTATAATGTTCCCACTGCTGGGACACAGGCCTCCTCTCGGTGAGAGGGAGTGGGCCGTAATCCACCACGCGGGCCCAGTGCGGGTTGGCAGAGGTCACATGTCTTCGAATTTTTGGTTCTAGGACATGCCGGTTTCCTCACGATGTTTTCCTTCACCGTTTTGAGAGCAGTGGTGAACTTAAACTTACTTAAATAATTTACACAAAGTAAAGCGCCTGTCTGGGTTCGAACCTACGACATACAACTCGTAAGTCGCGGCCGTTACCACTTGGCCACCACTGCTCCCATTATTTTATCATTTTTATAGGATATTGTTTTGTATAAAAGATATTATAAATTAAACCTATTATAATCCACTTTATGATTCAATAAAATCATCACGATTTTCCTGCAGCAGGGCTAATATGCGTAATATCGCAACTCAGTTTTATTAAATTACAATAAATCTGCATAATGAACAATAGCTTTAAGTAGTCATAATTATTTAACTAGTCGCATACCTACCTGCCTGAGCTAAGACCTAGGTTGTAATTTCGCACCAATTAAAGTTGCGTTTTGAAAAAGTACACGTACAAATTAATTGTGCAAGAATTGGGCCTATTAACTTTGTATAATAGTGCCGCTAAGAGCTAAATCGCGTGGTTTTTGTTATTTGTTAGCTCATACCGGTGGAAAAACTGCATCACAAATCATGGTTGTTACTAAACGTCATAACTGAAGAAAACAAACATTAAAAAAAAACGTTCCTTTTTTTAAATGGAGCGGGAAAATGAATATTGTTGGTTGAGGCGCGATGTCATTCGCAAGGCGATAATTACAGGGCCGGCTGACGTGCTCAACAATGGCGATGCAATGCTGAGCTGTGTGCGTCACCGGCACTCACCGAGCTACGCTAATGATTGTACTCGTTACGACTCCCACAAATTATATGCTAAACTTGACGGCTATCAGACACAGATTTTTAAGCGAAACAACTTTTTACTGTCCACTAAAATTTACAAACGCTGCTTTGATTTTTTGCATTCTTATCGGTAGATTCAGCGAACTATGCGTAGGTATAATAACATTGTTTTGCACACCTCAGATATTACTATGCGCCACCTGAATTATCAAGAACCATCTCAATAGAGTCGAGTCACACTTCTATTTCTACTAAATAACGATAAATGTTGTAATAACAGTAGTTTCAACTCTTCCACGCTATCTCCGTCGCGTCGGGTGGATTCAATCAGTGTGACCGAACGTGGCGCGCGCTGAGAGGCTTAGCCTCCGTAGGTGTTCGCGAGGCGCTCCGACGCATCCTCTGGGATTCCGTCTGTCCTCGCGTTCCGCTTACTTGAAAAATTCAATGCGCGACGAACGCCCCACGTTGAAATGAAAAGCCCTGATATAAAGAGAAAATGTCTGAGAAAATGCTGCCAAAAAGCTCATTACTTCCATACCGGTGTTTGGAGAAATGTAATAGGTTTTACATAGCAGTGTGTGAAGGAAGTCGTGGAGCACTCTGCATGAGGAATCACTGTCGTCACAAATAAATCAATGTAATCACTGTCTGAGACGTTCGATGTTGCGGATGTCCATTAAAAATCATGAATAAAAAATCTGCTCGCGTCACACAAATAGGCCATCTCAACCCTAAACGAAATGTTTTGATGTAAACGGGGAAAGAATGCTCGTCGGATCTCCCCTGATAGTTATTTGATATGATTTATTCATACGCGCGGCGTTCGGCGTTGTGCACCACGTCAAATGGAAGTTTATTTAATAGAAAATACTTTCCGAAATCTATTTATAAAGCCATTATGGGCGCTTTTTTATTTTAAAGCTGTTCCTGACGCGCGCTTGTTATGCAAATAGCGCAGGGGCTACGGCCTACGCCGCGACGTTTATCCATCCAACTAAGTATAATGTTTACTCGTACTTTTATTGGCCGATTAAGTTTCAAAGTTTTATAATTGCGGTCACATTAACTGAAAAACTGGAAAATGTACCAATGGACACTCAGTTTATAATCAGTGTTTAGGTTGACCGCTTTAGGACGCGCTCCAAATGTTATTAACTTGCAATAACTAATTTGTACTTACATTTACATTTTCCATCTATCGTATATATGAATGATCTTCAAGCTTCGTGTTGTAGATTTGCACTAGTAATTAGCGTGAAAAAGACCCAAATCCTAAAGGAGTCACCAAGGGGATGTGACGCTAACAGCTCAACCGTTAAACTCCATTCTGAGCCACTGAAGGAGGTATCACGCTTTAAATATCTTGGAAGTCAAGTCTGCAACGACATTAGGCTGGCGTTTGAAATCCCGGCACGGATTGCTAAAGCAACTGCCACTTTTGGGAAACTTGACAGGCGTGTGTGGACCTCTCACGATCTGAAACTGCAAACTAAGGTAAGCGTTTATAAGGTCTTAGTTATGCTGCGGTGATATTAAAAGGCTTGACACTTTTCACCTGTGATGTCTTCGGTCTATCCTTCGATAAAATGGCAGGATCGTGTTCCTAACTCGGAGGTGCTAAGGCGCACAGGAATGATGAGCTTGGAGGCGATTTTGATAAAGATGCAACTGAGATGGAGAGAGCTTGCCCAAGGAAAACGTGCACAGGGCGGGCAATACCTGCGCTACAAAGATGTCCTCAAACGTCACCTTACGACCAGTGGCATTCCCGTCGATCGGTGGCAGAAGCTTGCTCGAAACCGAGAGAGGTGGCGCACTTTAATCCACAAAGCAACTGAATGCTTTGAAACAAATCGTCTTGAAGACCTAGACAACAAGCGCCAAATACGCAAAAGCCTCCCAAAGTCTTCCTATGCATACACATACAACGATGCTGATCAGCTCTACTGTATACGGTGTGACCGGGTTTTCAAGACCAAATCTGGTTTTGCTAGTCATCAGAGAGCTCACGAAAGGAAAGAGAAACAGTCAGGGTTGCTGTCCCCGGATATGGTGAAGAGGACTACTAACATTTCCGTTTTCCGTCAAATAGTAACTGTAGCACAGACGATAAACATAACCATACTTACATTTTAATCCCCCTCACTCCCAGCAATAAGTCCAAGTACTCCTTTTTCCGTCTAGTCATTTTAATATTCCAACCTTTGGCTCTCACAAAGCAGCAGTAAAGGACAAAGGACAGATCCGGCGGCTGATAAAGTATGCACAAACCGCCCCGCCATCTGACTGGAGGATCGTGGCGATCCGCCCCGCCCATTACCGCAAGCGGCTTATACACTTATACTACATACCTACATTATATACTCACCATGTGTACCGAAATTAAAGCCTCATTAATTATGTATTACGAGGCTTCAGTTAGACAATTCCGGGAAATGTTGCTTATTACCTAATTTGTACGTATTTGTGATGGTACTCTATTTAGATAGAATTAATTTATGGTTCTTTAAGTTGTGTGAGACAGAATATACGATTACTGTGTTTTTTCAAATACAATAGGCTATTAGTTCAACTCGCATACAATACTGCTCTTCGAAGATGGTTCTGTACACCTAATGACAAAAGAATTTCCATCTTTTCAGTCGATAAACGTCATTTCTGAACATAAGTAAATGACTTGTGTCTTGCAATGTCGTTACTAGGCATTACATGTAGACTGTAGATACACGTAACTGCTGTTGCGACTTCGCAAGTTGCAACAATAGTCGTCAAATACAACTCCCAAAAAACCTCTTTTATCCGCAACCCAAACCCAACACATCCACAGTTATCTCTCACAAGCATTTCTTCAGCACTAATACCGGCTGAGTGCGTGCGGAGTGGGCCATGCATATTTGATGCGGCTCTAATGCGCGCCGCGCTAAGCCGATTGCGGCCTCCGCTAAATGGTGCCACTCCCTTTGTCGCTTGTTTGCCACAGCCGACAGACGTTGCGGCTCGCCAATGTTACGGACTTTCATGTTACATAGCGCCGTCTATTTACTGTTGGATTCCTGATCCTTGCATTACATACATAGGTTGATAGTTAACAAGTTTTTGAAAATATGAAATATGTAGCTAAAGCATTATTCATAGGTAGGTATGCCCTCAGAAAAACTATCTGCTTAGAGCATAACAGACTCATAACAAAATTCATCGCATTATTTCAAGTTCACAAAAAGTATCTCACTCAGTTATAAGGTAGTTTAGATTGCTAAACTAGTAGGTATCCAAATTTTACAATTCCTTTCAAAATATTAATGCATAGCCACCAGTTTTGATCATACAGAGAATAGGCCGATCGTAACGTGAAGTTCCATCCGAATGGTCGCATTGAAAATTACAATACCGGGTTTATCGAATCACGATGCTTCGCTCATAGCTCTGTTTACTGGAAGTACAACATAATCTACAAAGGGCCTACCTTTATATATATATATATGTAACAATTACTATAGTTAATCTCTAGCATAACTCAATAAAAATATTCCTGCAAATATCTTACCTACACATATTATGAATGACGCAACAGTGCTTTATCAGCATTCGCAGATACGATATCTGACTACGTACATTCAAAGATCAGTGAGCTTCATAGAAGAGAAATTAACTGAGTCGTGAGCTCAGTGAAGAATGTCCCACTTTATTAGATTCCATAAGCTCTATTCACGTTTTTTCGCCCTCTCACAGGGAACCTTTGAGGCATGGCGTATTAGTGAATAATGCGATCGAATTATTCGATCTCGCGTATTAGACGCGGTCGGGGTCGTCTGTAATGTGCCCAATGATAATAGACTGCCAGTATTAGGCGATTATACTAGCTTGTGATTGTCAAACTTTTGCCCTTAACTTATTCTCTTACTATAAAAAATATGGATGCCGCTCACCTTCGGGGTACCGTTTCTGTTTCAATACAATAGCTGCGAGCTATTTCGACAATACTGAAGTTCATAAACAATTTCACTAGTAAGTAGTTGAAAATTGAAACAACGCTTTCAACGAGAAAACATTCTGAAACAACTAAAAATCTTGCAACAACAACGATGAGGTAACTTTTAGGAAACAGTAGATATGACTACGAATGAGGTTGCTACGACGTAGGTGCCTACGTCGTAGCTAATCATATCGTCATTTTGTAAGCTTTAGCGAGAAAGATAGAGAGATAAAGATAAATACATACTAGGCACACTATGTCTTTTTGGTAAATGAAGGCACATTAGTATTGAGGTGAAAAATCAAATCAAGCTTTATTTATTTTCTTATCACTTTTGCGCCTGTCTGATGTTCGTAAGCAATGAGCTACATATCTGCGGCAAAGTAAAATTGAGAATCATTGCTCTTACCAAACATATCAAAAATGTATGTTGTCGATCACCTGTATGATTCCATTAAGAATTACAGAGGATTAGTGTTGAGCCCTACGTACAATATGATTACTGAATTTAACCGTATTTAGTTACTTGGCGGTGGATCTATTTCTATTTATTACTAGGGTAAAATCTCAAAGGAAACCTGTGAGCAAGTACCTAGTAGAAAAACCGGACAAGAGCGAGTCGGACTCACGCACCGAGGGTTCTGTACCATCATATATTTTTTAATTTTCATCGGCGACGCCTATATTCGTTAGACAATTTTAACACTACACGCTGCGGTGTAGAATATTGCAGTTTTAGGTCAGCGCCATGTCTTGACCGACGGTGGAACTAATGTAACTTATGTTGATGATTTCTGAAAAAGTGTGCTATTTAGAGACATCGTTTTAAATTTCCTGTAATGTTTACATAAACTTCTATCGCATAGAATAATTTCAGATTTTTCTATGCAAACTTCGGAGAGAAGGTGGGAACGGTATTTTTTTTACATTTTTCATCAAAAGTCTAAAACTATGTGGCCTAAAAAAGTGTTTAAGAATGTGCAAACTGCTGTCTTTCATATCATATCCCGCATGCCGCATAGTAGCTCTACTTCGAATTTTTCAGACCCACTTTCAGGACCCGATGCAAAAAAAAAAATATCTTATTTGCAAAGTAGTTGGGCAAACGTCATCTAAAACTATTCTAAATTTCAAGTTGATAGCATTAGTGGTTCTTGAGATATTCAGCTATGACAGACGACCGACATACAGACTGAGTCGCGCCATATGGGTTCCTTTTTACCATTTTGGTACGGAACCCTAAAAACATAAAATATGTTGAAAAACAAGAATATAATAATAATTCCTTTTGTTGCAGCTTTATTTTTTAAATATCCAAGCACTTACTATCTTAATTGTAATTTCTGCATGCTTTAAAAATCTTAGTTGCTATAAAAATAAATAAAAAATCATGTAATGATTTGGGAGAAGGCGCTGAAATCTGACATACAGGTTTTTACCTAGTTTGGGTTTCAGAGGCTTCATAGGTTTCTGTAACACGAATTTATTTCAATAAAGATTTATTATTATTATTATTTTTTTAGAGTGTTTCCTCTTCTCAGCTCTTTGGCTGGTTTTTGCAACATTTACGGACCGAAGTCAAGTAAATGCAGCTTGTGGTGTGTTATGTTAAAGATGTGTTGTGATGAAGACCTATTTCGTTTTCATCTATTTGCATGAACTTTCTGACAATGCGACATGTATTTAAAATTGCAGCTTTTTGTAGGGTGATATACAGGGTTTCATTTAGGTTTAGTAATTTAAGGCTATGGAGAAGGTAATTATTATTATTATTTATTATTTACTAGCTGTGCCCGCGACTTCGTTCGCGTGGATGTCGGAACACAATAATGTGTCGCTTAGGAAAGGTGTAAAAGGAAAAATCTTCCGATCTTGTCTGGTAACGCTTTCCTTGCCTGGGGTTCTCAACCATAGCCCTTTCGACTGCACAGCAGTCACTGCGTCTTCAGGGTTCATAATGACAATGCGACGAAGTGTCACTTTGATTTTTGAGGATAAATAAAAATGAAAGCGCCTGCTCGAGGCTGATTGTCTGACCAAATAGCCATATTATGTCCATTTACCATAAGATACCTTGAGGGTCGATATGGTGCATTTCCGACGTTTGGCCCCCAAACTGGAACGTGTCGGGGCCGCCATGGGATCTGGAGGCGATAGTCCTCGCGCGCCTGTATGAGTGGCGCGCGGAGGCACTACGCCGGGGGGAAGATCCGCTTCCGCGGCAAATCGGTGCGGAGCGGACAGATCTCCGGCGCGATCTCATGGCGGCATGGAAAAAGCGACTGTCGCTACCCAGCGCAGGGCACGCCGCGATAGCGGCGATAAGACCCCTCTTTAAGGAGTGGCTAGAGAGGCGCCACGGCGCCCTCACCTACCGCCAGACGCAGGTCCTCACCGGACACGGAAGTGTCGGGAGGTTCCTGCACATCATCAGGCGGGAGGAAACGCCCGGGTGTCACCATTGCTAGGATCGCTCAGAGGACACGGTGGAGCACACGGTGGAGGTCTGCCCCGCTTGTGCGGAGCACCGCTGTGTCCTCGTAGAGGCGATTGGCAGCGGCGGCGACCTCTCGCGTCCGGCCCTGGTGCAAGCCATGGTCCGGGGCGAGAGGGAGTGGGAGGCAGTCACCTCCTTCTGCGAAGCAGTCATGCTAGCAAAGGAGGTGGCGGGATGGCTCATGGAGAGAGCCTCCCGTCCCAGCCACCGTGGGAGACGCTCCGGGCGTCGGGAGCCACGTGACGACTCCCGGCCACCGTAGGCGCGGGCCTGCGGGCGGAGAGTAATGGGTAGCTGGGTTTTAGTCAGTAAGAGTCTGACACTCATCAAATGACCCCTCCCGCTCTGGGTGGAGCGGAAGGGGTCATTTGATGATTTCCCATCCGAAAAAAAAAGGGTCGATATGGTTTTAACCAAGACAATGGCTAAAAATTTAGTACAATACCTTTTTACGACATGGCAGTGCTACTTGTATTGGGTGTGCACCTTGACGTATCGCTGCCGGCCGTAGTCGAGTCGACGGCAGCGAAGAGTCCTGGGACGCGGTGGTTTCCTTCTGCGAAACGGTCGTCTCGCAGAAGGAGGCTGTGGAAAGGGAGAGGGAGATCTCATCCACTCACCCGGCCCGCAGTAGGCGCATCGGGCGTCGGCGGAGGGCGTACAACACCCTCTTCCAGCCCCCCTAAACGGGTCCAGGAACGACGAATTCGGGGACGTCTGTCACCGCCAACACATCAGGACTTGAGCTGGCGGCGCGTAGTGTTCCACGCGCGCCCCTCTTTGACGTCACCAGTCGGGGGTTGCGGAAGGATCGTACGGTCCCGCAACCCCCGACGTAGGTGTGAGACGGAACACTGGGTTGATTTTTAGTCAGTAAGAGCCTGACAGACCTCGCCGCCCGTTCCAGGGTGGCGGACATCCATGAAGATTTTCCACCCCGGAAACAAAAAAAAAGGGTGTGCACCTGCCGAACCTATACTCAATAAATCAACAGCCCGTCTTGAGGTGTGCGTTGAAGCGTTATCATGGTAAAGAAATTTAAAAAAAATCGAGAAAAAAGGCAAAAAAACTATGAAAGTATGATAATTATGATCTTAAAACCTTATGTCACTAAGAAAATGCTTCTCTGTTAACAATGTTAGAAAGGTTGCTCGCCTTGCTCGAAAGAGCTCCTAAATAAAGTTGCCCGTGTGTGTGTTTGTTTCGGCCTTTCTTCTCAGAGTAGTCAGATAGGAAACGACGACTTCATCTAGTTTAAAAAATAAAAACATGATTGACGTGTAAAAGTGTTTGTACAAACCTACTTACAAAAATAAATTCATTTATCATTGCAATCTTTATCACTCAGAACACCACATCACATAATATTATCTTACATTATCCTCACTTTTTATTTGAAATTCTTTTAGCGCCACTAATCAACCAACAATCGAAAGCGATTAACATTATATTATGTAATCATTACTTTTTCAAATAACACAGGCAGAAGTGACTGTGATAGTCATCTTATAGGTAAGCCTGCATGACGTGATTATTCACATAATAATGTTATAAACACAATAATTATGTTTTCGTTAGTACTATAAAGCGCCAATAGATGTCATTACGTGTATCCAACTTACGTAATGAAAGTTGTTGTAGAATACATTAAATTGATTATATCTTTTGATACAGTGAAGCGATTGCGATGAAACCAAAACTAACTACTACTCCGAGTTCTACACTATATTTGACTATAAAAATTTACCATATTGGTTTGGTACTTTTTACGTTGAACGTGTTCAAATCAAATTTTGTCACATCCAAACAAACAAACAGACAAACCGACAAACCGACAAACAGACAAAAATTCTAAAAATTGATGAAATGGCATCTGTTGGTTATCCTATAACACCCCAACTATTTTTTTTTTTAATATTTTCAATGTACAGAAACGCCTCGTCTACAGATTTATTATATGTATAGTATAGTATTTTATGAAATATGTTTTTTTTATATAAAACTTACTTTTATTCGTAAATGTGCCTTCTTTTCATAGCTACGTCTTGACTGATAGATACAGGCATTTAATTGGTCACTTCCGACTCAATAAATTATAGCATGTCTAAAATAGTAGGTAGACAGACCCCTACAGGCTACAGCATTGCATTCAGTGTTGTTCTGAAAACGTGCAAGTACCTACTTAACATAAAACACAGTCTCTCTTAGTGCTTACAATCTTGGTAGTACTTTTTAAGTCACCTGTAACATGAAAAAACACGGAAATTAATAAATAAGAAGTGAAAAATGAGGACGATGCCGTATTATAGGAACATGATTTAATCCGGCGTCGTCCTAACAAATTCACAAGAAGATTCCGCAATAAACCACGTTTCTAATAATCTTTGTCCTCCGACGTACAGCTACATTGACTACAAAAGTTAAGCCTTAAATATCGTAGTTCTACCACAATAAGCCTTCCTTTGTGTAAGGTAATCTCTTAAGGCTTGGACTCATTCTGTCGGTCAACGCCGAGCCCCAGGCATTGCGGAGGCTTTGTATTGGTATCTGTAATTCTCACATTGTCGTGAAAAGACTCGTAATAGGATTTTCTAATCGATAGAATGGGACGTTGTTACACCCAATTGTTTGTTCCGTAATCTTTTTGAATTGATGCAAAGAATGATTAACTTAAGTACTTCCTTATTAATAAACATTAAACATGTATAATTTATTTGAATTACTCTCGAGCCCTGTCTACCGCTTATAAAATTATCATAGTTGTGCTCTGAAATCTGCCCCCGGAAGTGAGGCTGAAACGCGAATTTAATTCCTAACCTACCCTAGTAAAACATTGTTTTCAAAAACACTGTCTTTCTAGGGATAAAGTGCTGAAACCAGACACCTCCAAAATGAGTCAACTATTAACGGAATTAAAATAATTTGTGTTTAATCAACGAAATTAAGATAAGTTTAATTTAATTAAATCGGATTAAATAAATAAAATTAATTTGTAATGTAATACATTACATAGAGCCGTCACAGAAGGCTCTGTATTCTGTAGAATCTACCACAGTACGTTAGTCTTTTGTTAAAAAAAGTCCTTAAAAACTAGAGTTAACAAACATGTAACCCACACCAATATCCACATATTGGTGTGGGTTACATGTTTGTTAACTCTAGTTTTTAAGGACTTTTTTTTGTATTCTCTGTAGCATGTAACTGTTTTATGTCCCTAATAAATAAAATAAAATAAAAAATAAATAAACTGTGCTGATGCGGAAATAAGGTTTGTGGCAATACTTCCCTGAAACAATAGTTAATACTACAAAACGAAATACCTAATATGGAATTTTATTCCATATTTTTATAAAAACTAACCCCTGGCTACCCAATTCTCGGCGGGTGCGCGGCGCGGCGAGACAAAGTCTGTTCGCCAACCGATTTCCATGGAATTTTTCTATTACGGGGACAAATTGCACGCCCGCCGCCTCCGTAATATTGTATACCAGACTTGAACGCTTTATGATTTAGGTACCTATTAGTGAACGTGAACTTGTTTTTGAACTACTCGCAAGTAGGTGGCAGCGAATGTGTGCAAGTAAGTTAATTTTCACTTACCTTTGATTATATTAATCATAGTTAATAACAACAGAAAAATATTAAAACAGTAGCTGCCGAGGAAAATAAATAATTCAAAATTACGAGTGAGTTGGTATCCTACTCATCACTGATTTTATTTAAAAAAGCCAAAGTAGCCTGAAAATAAAGGTTTTATTATTATTATATAAAATTAAATGATATCTAGACATAAACATCATTGTAATATGCATGTACCGATATGGATTTCTTACATAACTAAATCTTTTTTGTATCAGCTTTAATGCGACATAAACTCCCAAACTCGTAATAACCTTATCAATTTTTTTTTTATGATTACCTATTTTTTTTAATCTTAAAAAATCTTAACATTATCGGCTATTAGAAATGACAGGAATACCTACCACTGATGGTGGCATCCTTTTAATCATCACCTAATTATTAGCAATAACAATCGACTTCACGGACAAATAGCCCTATACAGCTACCCATTCTTTATATTGTTCCATATTACGATAACACACGAAACAGTGAGTAAAATGCCATCTATAGTGGCAAACGCACGAGCAACTGCACAATTTTAACCAAGACGATACCACAAAATGTTCCTCAAAGACAGTCACATTGGGGAATATATTTCACAGGTGGTTGAGTAATGTTTTCGCCCGTCCGATCCGCCTGTCCGGTCAACTTGTCCTTTGTGTCCAACTGGACAAAGAGCTAACGATGTGGTGTCCCAACTTCCACTTGCACGCATCACTGTTATTGTTTTAATGGTTACATTCGATAACAATAAAGATGATTTTGTTTCTTTCAAAAGGCACTCGTGGGTGAAGACTTTCCAAGTTTGGCAGCACAGAATTGCACGACTACGATATTTCAGCCACATTACCCTGCCTGAGAAACAACGATAATATAGATAGAACTGAAGGCAAAAGACCCAGAGTAAGTAACCCGAAAAGGGGACAACTTTAGGTGCGATAAACGTGAGACTCCATCAAACCACAGATCGTAGCAAATCAAGATCTACTAGGAGCCACAACTTTTTTGTAATAACCAACATGTAAGGATCCGATTTAGGAGGATTTACACTTAAATCGAAAAAGATAATGTAGGAAATCTTTTTCGAGTTAAATCTAAATCCACCTAAACCAGATCGGGCACTTTTTAAATTAACTTGTGTTAACAGTTTCTTAGAAGTAATCAACGGAATAGATTACAACAGTCACCTTGCCATCGCAGGCAAGAAGTTAGTCTTCGCTATTTACGAGTCCTGATGAACAAAATTATCGTATTAATGAGCATTAATTGGATAATGATTATTGTTATCTAACACAGCCAATAGCGTATAAATAGATTATATAAAGTATCATAAAATATATAGGCACACGTAGTAGAATATACACATCGTGCCAAGATAAGCACAATACATGAGACACAACACGGTATTTTAACGGATAAAATAGTGTTTATCTTTTACAGCAACAACGAAATACCTATTTATTTTTTTAAATCTACAGGTGTGTTGTTGCTATATTAACCAGCAATTTTTTTTTAAATCAAAATATATTCATAGTTTGCTAAAGAACAGAGGCATTATGCTATGTATATATATGAATATACACCAATAAAGCAAATACACTCTCCCTATTTACCGGGACTGTAGGTAATCATAATCATATAACTGACATATTTATACATAGCTTAAACATAACCTTTTGCTACGCCAAAACATAAAATTTTTTCGACATTCTCTGTTAAGACTACCCTGACTGTGGCCACCGCTTGGCGTTTGATTCACAATACTACGATCACAATACAAAACTGACTCTTTTGCTATGGATACAAGGTTGAGTTTAATACAGGTAGTAGAACGTGTATGAACATTCGATTACACACGCCAGTGGTCAAGTATTTATCAATTAAAAGCCAATTTAGTAGAGCAGGCATCCCTGACGTCGTGTTAAGGGCACATTCCAGGCTAATAAGCCACATTTACGGCTGTGCTGATATTAAATGCCAACGATTCCATCCTGTGGAGACTGGCTTAATTGGAGGCTGTACAGTTACTCCAGGAAGATTACGTGTAAGGGAAGATATTTAGGTTAATTGTTTCAGCTACAAACAATAAGGAGGGTCTTGATTCAGGGAAATGGGTTTGTAGTTGGCTACAGCAGACTCAGGGCTTTTTTTTTTTAAACAGTTACGTAATTAAGGCAATGTGCTCATCCCCTATTACATGGGACTTAAACATATCTATTGAAAAGTAGGTGTGATATTAGGTAGGCCTCACCTATTATAAGCCTTGGGAAAACAGGCCTGATGGTATGTTAAGTTAGTTACACATTAATTAAATCTCTATTCTTCTTTGCAGATATGGAGGTAGGTGAAAGTGAGAACAAAAATAACCCGTTTGGATTGAGGAGGACAACAATAGAACTCGTGTGTATTGGAAAACATGAAGGAATTGAAAAATATGCATATTTTGAATCTATTTACTACGACTTGCGAAAATCTATTGTGACCTCTGTTTCCAGCTATCTATCAATTGTAATTTATATGTAAGTAATATAATATGCGGACGTTGCAATGTGGTTTGTCACGTTGACCATTAATTATTATAATGCTTATATTGGTTCATCGCGGATATCCTTTATAATAAACACATTGCATTAATGAAACTAATTTCTGTGAGACCTGGATGAGTCTAACTAAATTAACCTTAGTCCGAGCCAATGTCAGTCTATTACTGAACATAGGCCCCTCCTAAGTTACTCTACAACACCAGATCCTTCTTCTTCTGCATCCCAGTCTATCCCAGTTGCCTTTTTAACCGCTTTGATTTATCTAGTAGTTTCAAGTGAAAAGTGAACGCCTCCGGCGTTCACTTTTCACTTGAAACTCGAACTCTTCACCCAAGGACCAGTCTGGTTCAAACAGGCATTGCTCCTTCGACAGACGGGGCCAGTTCAGTTTGCTAACTCTACACTACATATGCCAGCAGTTTATTTCCGGAAAATGTCATCCCGGATCTTTATAAAAAAAAACTCCGTGCATAGGTCGCTCCACCACCAGTCAACCACCCAAGACAGCGTTCCATTGTCTTGGGTGGTTCCTCGTTGGCTTAAAAGGCAACCAATTGATTTCGTTTGATTAGTAGATAACATTATGCGATCGTCAGTCAGCTGACCTATTGTCAGTAGTGCCTGTATATGGATCGATATAATGGTTTGAAACAGTGATGAGATGAGATCATTATGAGGCTTGTATGAACGAAACATCTATGTTGTAAGTCCAGAAACACATAAAGTCGGTAAGTATAACAAACTTCATAAAAATCAGATAAGTGATAGATATATACCTACAGTTTTCCTCGACTAATCTAGGTATCTATGGTTATAACTATTTTTTTTTTAACTTTGCCCCACACTAGGAATTTCTCCTGTATTGTGGGTGCGTTTACAAACATTTAAACTCACAAACAGCCAGACCCGGAACAACTACTTGTAGGTCATACAAATATTTGTTCCGTGCAGGAATCGAACCCGCGACACGCAGCGCAGCAGTCAATCGCCTAACCACTGTGCCAACCGTGCCGTCTAACAATAGGTACACAAACACAACACAAAATCATCATAACAGTGATGACTTTATGTCTAGGTATGTGTAGAAATTTTCTGTTGTGTTCATTGACGTATGAAGAAAAATATTATGACATTATTTTTTTTCATTTAATTTAACACAAGTAGAAAACCTTCAATACAATGAAAATAGTTCACTTTCAGTCTTTTTAAGATCTACAAAGACTGAAAACAGATTTCCTCGATTTTACCTATCCATTTCGTCGACGCTACAATCTTCTCCGTTTGCACTTTCTCAATGATGATGAATTTTATTATATTACTATTCTGACTGATTTCAATAACTACCTATTTCAGGGGGGCCTATATAACTTAATTTAAAAATCCTACTCCACATAACCAACTCTCATATTTGTATCTATTAAATAATCATACATGTGATATGTTAAAAAGAGGTGATTTACCCTGTTTAACTTTGCCTGGTTAAGCTAATTTACAAATATATTAAGATATTTTTAACCGACTTCAAAAAGGAGGAGGTTCTCAATTCGTCGGAACCTTTTTTTTTTTTTTTTTTTTATTTTTTTTTTTTATGTATGTTCCCCGATTACTCGGAGACGGCTGAACCGATTTCAAAAATAATTTTTTTGTTTGAAAGGGTATACTTTACAGGTGGTCCCATTGTCATCAGGACAGGATCTGATGATGGGATCCTGGAGAAATCGAAGGAACTCTTCAAGTATTATAGGCACACCTATAGCGATTTGGGTATTTTTTATAGTAACTCGTGCATTTGCTCTCGGAAAGCATCATTTGGTGAAATGGAACTGATGATGAAAACCACAGATGGCCACCCGAACTACTCATTAATAAGTATTTACCGGTTTGCGATTCGATTACTTACTTTAATATGGTTACTAAGCAAGTTATGCTCGTCACAATGCGAATGGTGAAACGGAGTTGATGGTGGAATACCAGGAGAACTCCTCAACAATTAACGTCCCTGCATCGGGAAAAGCAATATTTTGTAAAAGGCGATGAGCAAGTTGGCATTAGGCTATTGTAACTTAGATACATTATAAACAGACACACTAAAAAGCGAGAAATAAAAACTTTTTAACAAAAAAAAAAACCGACTTCCAAAAAAAACACTACAAAGTGAAAAATAACTTTTATTTCGGAAGTCGGTGGCAAAACACTAAAATACAGATCCAAAGACACCGACTTCCGAAATAAAAGTTATTTTTCACTTTGTAGTGTTTTTTTTGGAAGTCGGTTTTTGTTACATTGTGTTTATCTTTCAGTTATAAAACACCATTATAAATAAAAAATATCAATCAATTAATAAGTAGCTATTTAACATTAGTTTGGTGTTTACCCTCTTCTACTTTTCGAGTCGATAGGACATTTTAAATTCGTTGGTCCTTGTTGGTGTCCAGCTAATGCAGCGTCAGTGGCGTTCTTTGCATCTTCAAAAGTGCAGGTGTGTAACACCCTATTAACACAGATATATTCCACGTTTCCATACAAATTGATATGAAAAATATTATTATTCACGTTAGGATTGAACGTAGCGCCTGGGCGTGATTCGGGCGACCCTCTAAGTTCGTCTGGCTAATCTAGCGGAGGGTCCGAACATAGTATATGCCAGATAAACAGATCAAATACTATATGGATTTATTTCCTAGATGGAATAATTATTATTGATATAATGATGGAAATATTCGTCGTAATATTTAAAGTATTGTCGTAATAGTTATCTACTTACTTATATTACCTGCCTTGTTTGCATATTTTATAGATAAACATACATACATAAAGTTCACGCTTTATTCCTTTGGAGGTAAGTAGAAACTTATAATATTTTATAGATCCTGTAAATAATTAGCTTTAAAAGCACTTTCGGATGACTTTTTTTACCATAATGTAGCGATGTCCGTGATTGTTCCACTGTGAAGGGAAAACGCCATTCTCTTATTACAGAGAAATACTTCACAGTCTCACAAATCATCCTAGAATATGTAATAATGGTGACCACATTGAACACAATACACAATAATGTAATACCTGTTTTAAATTAGAATGATTTAAGTACCTATTGTCTAAATATGTTTACATAAACAAAGAGTCAACATCATCTACCGAGCCTTTTCCCAACTATGTTGGGGTCAGCTTCCAGTCTAACCGGAAGCAGCTGAATACCAGTATTTATATGGAGCGACCGCCAAATGAACCCAGTAACTGGGTAATACGATACCCCTTGGTAAGACTGCTTCTCAGATTTTCTGGGTTCTGACTACCAGTAATGACTGTACAAACTACATAAACAAAGAGTAATGTGACTAAATATGTCTCTGAAAATCCATGTGGTTTTCAGGCACATACACACCTAACAAGGACAATCGTTTACCTAATAAGTTAAAAGGAAAGGTAAAAATATTTCTCGGGAAAATACAAAACAAAAGTTCGCTTCTAGTATTTTTGCAGATACTGGAGCAGAAAGTTCCACTCAAATTCTTTTTCATGGTCAATTTAAAATATAATACGGTTTTCGGCATCGAATAGGCCCTTGCAAATCTAATTTGCGCCTCTTTGGGTCCGTGCAGGCACTACACTACACTACTTATGAGATTTAACTTTTTAGAGTTGGATCTTTTAACCTCTAGGGATGGTCTATAAATTGACTTATTCATAACAATATAAAAATGTTCTGATCCTAACGCGTGGTATTAATAAAATTGTAACTGGGAGTCGCTCTACTCACGATGGTTTCGACTTGACTACTTTATTCTAAACTAGCTTCCGCCCGCGGCTTCGCCCGCGAGGTATGTCGATTTAAACTATCATATGTCCTTCCCCGGGATGTAGTCTATCTCTCTGCCAAATTTTATCGAAATAACATACAGACAGACAGACAGAGTTACTTTCGAATTTATAATATTAGTATGGATGTTAACAAAAATGCTTTGTCATGTGTTAAGTTTAGCAGAAACAGTTTTTGTTACAAGTGTGTTAGCTTTAGACTAGATATCACTCGGTCAACGAAGGGAAATGCAGGAGTCTAACCTCACAGGTCAGAGATCAGAAGATGACTTGTCTTCATTAATAATTTGGCGAGAAGTCTAAGACTGAATTATTGAATAGTGTTGTATCCTGTGCAATATGTACACACAGCTCCATTAAGTAGTTACCCCACCAAAAGACATGTGCGTTCAAATCCGTGATAGGCCCAAGTTGGTTTTTGTATTTTGCAAAAACATTTTATTTTAAATAATGTATTGTTTTAGTGAATAAATCAGTTTAAGTAAGTATTTTTTTTTTATTCCCTTTTGTTTTTAGGGTTTTTTTAATAAAACAATACTTTTGCGACGACAAGCAACAATAATAGGGTTAACATTTACGACAACTTATTCATCGTCTAAATAGACTGGAGGTTTCAAGACCGCTTACCGTGCATAAGATTGGAAGTTCAAATCCTATATAGGCACGAAATGTGCTTTTTGTTCATTATATTATTTTGATATATTTTTCTATTTTGTTTTAAGTAGTAATTATTTATAAAGAATTAAAAAATCAAGAAAAATAAAATACTTTATTAATCATTTAATAATATTTATTATTGCTATTATTTAACAAAACTATGATCTTATTTTACAACAAACAGAACAACTATTTTAGTTCTCATAAAATCAGAAATCATTTAAAAAAATAATTGATAAATAGTAGTCGTTTACTCTTCGCCGTTTTAAGTGAACGTATACAAAGTTCTAACTTGAAGGTATGGATTAATTTTATAAAGACAACGTAAGTAAGTAAAATTAATGGATACCCTCAAATTATAACATCTTTCGATTAGACAGGGACCTAAAGATATAATGACTCAGCCGATAGTAGATAACAATTTCATCGCAATTCATATGGGCTCGCTGGCTAGTTCGTCAAACTGCCGGTATGAGTATGACGACGTTAGGTGATGCGATGGTTCGAATCCGAGTCTACACAATGGACTCTTTTTGAAGTATTCTTTAGATTATTCGTAAGGAATTCAATGTTGTAGCAGTGTAACATTTTAAAACTTGAGGGGTTAGGACATAGTGACGCTTTCTGTACGTGGGTTTTCCTGTACCTATACAAGAGTAAATATTACGAGTGAATAAACTTAAAACTGCAACAATATATACTAGTAAACAGTTGTAGGTATTAAAGTATTCACGTGTGCCTAAGTGTTACTGCGGGTAATTAAGAAACACACTATCAGTAGCAATGGGTTTAATTTTGACAGTTCAACACATTTTTCGAACTTAAGAAACAACTAGCAGCACCCCACGGTTTCACCCGCATAAGTGTCGATCCCGTGGGAATATCGGGGTAAAAAGTATTCTGTCTTATTGAGCGAATCCAGGGTGTCATCTACCTCCATACCAAATTTTATCAAAATTGGTCTAGCCGTTTGTGCGTGAAGAAGTAACAAACATATGAACACACGCAAAATTTTGCCTTTTATAGTATTAGTGTGATGAATTAGCAATGTCCTTCGAAATGATTCAGATTGAGATTGTTATGTGTTACGCAATTGGGGTGGGTTCGTGTCATAAGATTTTTAAGTAGATAGTACCTACCTGAAAGTTATGGCCGAATTCAATAATGTGAATACAAGTTATATTGTTTTAAGTACTTGTATTATCAGTACCTACTTCCTTATCATCGGTAAATTTCGCATGAGTAATTGGAAATTCATTTTCGATAAAAATACGGGTTTTTTGGTGTTTTTATGAGACAACTTTTGGCCAGCATTTTCTTTTGCACTGCAGTGACAAAAATAAAGGTTTGAATCTACAATACAATAAATAAGCATAGTCATCTTCTTCGTGTCGCTGCCGACTTTACTCGGATCTTGTTAGCCCAAAACTTTACTACTTCCACGGCGTCGAATTATAGTAAAAATAAACGAAATAAATACGATTTTCGTAAATATTGTCGCACAAACGCATCCTTCATCAGAGAAATACACTTTCTATAGCAGATTTAAACGCATTTTTATTTATTTGAACTTTTTCCTTGATATTTGAGGCATGGGTAGTAGGTAAATGAGATATATACTTAGTAATTTTTGCGCTGGTTTTTTAAATAGGTACAAATAACTTTATTTATGTATTTTCGTTGGAATAATGACGTTCGGGATTCCCTATGATGTGACTTTTAACTTTCCAGCAAACCTATGTTCGAGTGCTCGTAATCTCTGATATACAGGGTGCTGTTCAAACTTTTGTTCTCTATTTAGGAACTTTATGTGCCTAGACCAGATAAAGTGCACTTCTTGTTCCTTAAAGAAATCCTAATATCAGTCACTTGAGCTTTGGCATTTTTTACCTGTTTCGATCGCTGTTTGTTTAAAAACTAAGCACAAATCGTAGACTGTCATAATAACTTTAAATAAGTATTTATTATTCTAATCGCGTAGCAACTTTGACGCAAGTCCAGTTTATTAAATATTAAAAAAAAAAACCGGGCAAGAGCGAGTCGGACTGGCGCACCGAGGGTACCGTACCATCATATGTTTTAGAATTTTCATCGGCGGGGCCTACATTCTTTAGAGGATTTTAACACTGCGCACTGCGGTGTAGAATATTGCAGCTTTAGGTCAGCGCCAGCATTTTCCTGTAATATTTACATAAACTTCTATCACATAGAATTATTTCACATTTTTGACTTTGCAAACTTCAGAGATAAGAGGGGGGGGGGCGATATTTTCTTTCACATTTTTCATCAAAAGTCGAAAACAAACCGGCCTATAAAAAAAAGTTTGAGAATGTGCAAATTGCGTTCTTTCATAATTATGATATCCCACCATGCTCTAGTAGCCCCACTTCGAATTTTTCAGACACCCTTTCAGACCCAGTAGCAAAAAAAAAAAATTATTCATTTCTTATTTGCAAAATAGTTGGGAAAACGTCATCTAAAGCTATTCCCAATTTTAAGTTGATAGCATAAGTAGTTCTTGAGATATCCATTGCCGCTGTGACAGAGAGACATACAGTCAGACTGAGTCTCACCATAAGGGTTCCGTTTTACCATTTTGGTACGGAACCCTACAAACATCATAACGAATACCTATTTATCAGAAATCATTGAGCAACATCACAAATCAGTTGTATTATTTAACTCTAAAAAAATAACTCATCCACATCTGGGGTTAACGTTATAATTATTGCAACAATTCATTCAATCATGCTATAGATAAAATTATTGGTTCAAACACGCATGTTTGTCCTCATCATATTATATAATAAGGTTAATGTCGGGAAACGATACGCATTGAACTTGTGTCGGGTACGTCCGCCAGTATTTAAGTAATTAGTGCTGGACGCCACACTATTGTAATCCAATAAAATAAAATAAAAATGGTTGGGAAATACTGTTTAGTTTTTGTTGTGCTGTTACAAAATATATGTATAAGTTACAGTGCTAATGTGAAGGTGAGTACAGACTCTTGTTATTTAATCTTTAGAATGATTTTATTTTAGGACTAGTGTTTTGCTCAAAATATGGATGAACGTGAATGATATCGAATTTGAGTAGGTGATGGCAATAGCATGTGGGATTTAATACTCCAATAATTATTCATTCGTATTACCTAAGTACGATAAGTTTCACGATGGTTAAGATTCTTGTTTATTTTTTTATTAAATTAAATCTAGTTTAAAATATGATTCCCTTAACTACCTGTTTATTTAAATATTTTTGATTTATTTATTTTATATCAGGTTTTAATGTCTGGAGGTCAGATGGACTATGTAAATAATAATATTTGCCGCTATATTATTATATATTTTCATGCCAGATTGTCTAGGTTGTTAGGTACTAAGCAGTAAGTACAGAAACTATTTCGAATTTATTTTTTATTTGAAATCAGAAAGTTAGGTTGAGTTTAAGCCTTATGGACATTAATTACCTTTTTCAAATATGGTTGGCTGGGTAAAGTGTTAAATAATATGTACCTAATCTATTGAAACATTCCTCGCCGAATCCTCTCGATAAATAATGATTGTAGATAGTGTCAAAAAAAGTAGCGTGGCGTTTGTGTCGTTTGGTAATCAGTGAGATAGCCGCGCGTAGAGTCGTGTCGCCGCCGCCGCCGCAGAACACACTCATGTCAATTGTTTTGATAAAAACGTGCGTGACTGTGCTGTTTATTTCGTATCTACTTATCGAAAAAATAAGATAAATGTAAATAAAATGACAAATTAACGTAAACAGTGCGACAGTGTTCACTGGTCTGCCAATTTTTGAGATAAACATGGTAAGTTTATAAACATTTTGAGTTTTTTTTTTATAAACTTGGGAGTTAACAATTTTTTTTATGAATTGCATAACTAAGCACTTTTCATGTTTTTGTGTACCTAAACTGTTTTTACTGGAATTTTCTAATTATAATTATACTAGGTATTTTAGTGCCTAATTTTAGAAACAAGAAAAAACAACACAGCAACGGGTGACACTAAGAAGTTCGTTTACGAAGTGTGATAATATTATAATGTCTAGATTTAAATGTGAAGTGTTAGGTATCTCGAAGCACTATTGAAAGTACACACTATTGAAAGTACCTACTGAAAAGATAAATAATCAAAAATTAGATAGATAATAATATTAACTAGTAAAAATCGCATTATCATTTATAATAATAAGTAGTTCAATAAAATAGTACCTATGTTTGATTCGGAGATAACTTTCTCCAGTAAGTGATATTTACCTTATTGAACATTAAGTAGTTAGGCCAATTAAAGTTGAAGCAAGTCAGTAGTAGCCAAACTCGCGATTTCTTCCTATTCTATGGCATATAGTACCATCACAAGCCATGTACCTACCTATTAAGTTAATTATATTATTTTCCATTATTGTTTTAGACAAAACGCGTTTGCGTGATTGGTGCCGGGGTAGCAGGCCTAACTTCGGCTAAATACTTAAAAGAAGAAGGGATTAACTTCACAGTTTTGGAAGCCACACAATATGTCGGGGGCACCTGGAGGTACGACCCTCGAGTTGGTACAGACGAGAATGGTCTACCTCTACACACCAGTATGTACAAACATTTGAGGTACGTTTATGTGTATTTTAATCATCAAGTTGTATCTGTATGAATTTTACAGAACGTGAAATATTTGTTCTGGTGCATTTACGAAGAATGCCATAGATAAAAATAATTGCAATAGAATAATTTATTTAACAGTCTACTTAAACCAGATATTCATTAGGTACAAATATTTGCGATGACTTCATAGTGTCAACTTTAATCAAATATGACTTACTTGTAGGCGCTTGTCTTGCATTGTTTACTTACTTCTCAACTAAACAAACAGATGGCGCGATATCAAGTTATTTATAGATTACGCCTGCTTCTAGAAAGCGGGATATTTGAAACAACACGATGATATCAACTACTAGAACAATTATTATTTGTTAACTGTGACTCGAAGACATGTGACATCTACCAACCCGCACTGGGCCCGCGTGGTGGATTACGGCCCACTCTCTCTCACAGAGAGGAGGCCTGTGTCCCAGCAGTGGGAACATTATAGGCTGTTTATAAACTGTGACTAGGGTCTATAGTGAATACTTTTAAGTTATTGGGAATTCATTAGCGCTACATACCCCACTGTATTTAGACCAATAAACACTATTTTTTTTTCTAACATCCTGTATTCTTTGTTTTAGAACAAATCTACCGAAACCTACAATGGAACTCAGAGGGTTCCCCTTGCCAGAATACCTGCCTTCGTTCCCAAGTTGGCGTGATTACTACCGCTATCTACAAGCTTATGCGAAACACTTCGATGTACTGAAATATATCAAGGTAACAGGCTTTTTGCTGAACGGATGCTTCGAATATTGATTTCTGATGGTTTCTAGTTATTTACAAGATTTTTAAATTGATAAAGCGCGCTACGCTTAAACATTAGGCGGTTTCAAAAAGAGGAATTAAATCTGATGGTAGCCACCGGAGAGATGTTCCCCCTTTTTTTTAGTAAATCTTAATAAAATCCTCTCCACAGTTTTTACACAACGTAGTCCAAGTGAGAAGGGTAGGCGAAGTGTGGAGGGTCAAACATGAGTACGTGTTAACGAACGAGACGTTTGAAGAGGACTATGATTACATTATCGTTGGGAACGGACACTTCAGTAAACCTAACATGCCTAGTTTTCCTGGTGAAGATCTTTTTAAAGGTAATCTTAATTTTATTATTATTTATAATGGGTGTGAAAAGACAATGAAACCGAGAGTCACTTATACTCCCAGACATTGTTTATTTTTTTTGTACTGGGGAACCTTCTGGTTACGGAGATATTGAAAGCCAACATTTCAACTTTTACTGACGTTTTTTTAAGAAAACAAGGTTTTAATGTTATATTTATTATAACACAACTTTAAATACCACGACCCCTAAACCGTTGCATGCACCCATAAGCACAATGTTTTGCGTGTGTTACAAACTTACAAAGCGCACTATCGCAAACAGCAAATTTTCACACCAAAAATAAAAGTCATGTTCCAATTCCAACCATATTTGTGCAATGTTACTTAGTTTGATGTACAGCCGGTCGATTCTGTAAAAATCTCACCGTGATAACTTAGGTGAAGTGAGTTTGTTTTTGCTAGGAATTGACACTATTGACAGCTCACTCCACGCTCACTTCACCTAAGTTTTCACTGTGAGATTTTTACAGAATATCACCGCAGAATGCATAGTTGACGGCTATGTGATGGTACGTCTTTCTTACACCCTGTATAGCTGTTACTGCGATAATGACGATGTCGTTGATGATGTAAGTGAATGAATTTAAATTGTCTGTTCGTTGATAACGGTGAAAGTAAAATACCAACACACGACCAGAATAAAAAAGAAGTCGGTTAAAAAAGACATTTCCTTTAAACACAATTACCTCTTCAAAATTTGTGATTGCCTCGTTTCTCCAGATTTGCTATTCAATTGCAATTAATAGGTCATCATGAGGAATCAGATTCAATTAATTACTTAATTTAATTTTATATTATTACAATTTCACTCACAACATTATCTTCACATCTCAGGCACAATAATCCACAGTCACGACTACAGAGAGCCGGAACCCTTCAGAAACCGTCGAGTCCTGATCGTGGGAGCCGGTCCCTCCGGCATGGACATCGGACTAGACGTGGCTGACGTGGCTAGTCGCCTCATCCACAGTCACCACTCCAGGATCAACTTCACCACGCCCTTTCCTCCGCAGTACCACAGGAAACATGACATCCAGGAGTTCAATGAGACTGGAGTCATTTTCAAGGATGGGTCCTTTGAAGAGATTGATGATGTTATTTATTGCACAGGTTGGTTAACTGATATAGGTACTTATTTCCTCCTAAATTAAGAACAGCTAGCGGCCACCGTACCGTTTGGCAAACGATAGTTTGGTATTTTCGTGGAAATGTTTCGGAATCTGAACAATTTACAATCTAAAGTCGTTGATCAGAACATATTTACACACGTCGAAAAATATTAAAAGGAAAAATGCGAAGCTTCAGTCAATTTTGGAGTTGTTCTCGGTGGCTTGCGCTGAGTGAATACATAATAGGGTTGCTAAAATTTGGGAAAAAGGCGTGAGTATATGTATGTAATAAGTGTGCATAAGATAAGGCCCTGCGCAGACGACAGACTATCCGTGACGCACTTTTTAGTCTGTGAAAAAATAGAACCTATGCAATTATATGCAGTAACGCACACGACGCGCAAAAAGTCCGGCGCACAAAAAATCCGTGTAATTCGGGCAGACCGCACCGCGCCGCGGCGCGCCGCTCCGCACAAAAAGTGTTTGAAAAAAATTGAACGTTTGCTTCAACGCGCGCTAACGCAGACGGCGCACACTTTAGTCGGCAATCGGCAATTTGCTGCATTTCAGTAATCTTTCCGAAAGTATAGGATGTACCCAAAATTCTCTATTTCTTCTTCTTTTTCTGTACTTCATGTACAAAATAATACTTCGCGATCTCTACACGATTTCCATAGCGTCTACGTCCCTACAGCTCTGCCGACAAAATGATCGAAGATGTGCGTCGTGTGCGTTGAGTCTGTGAAAAATCCGCGACCGACTTTTTACGCGCCATGCAGACTTTTTGTGCGCCGCAGACTCGATCGCACAAAAAGTGTGCCGTCTGCGCAGGGCCTTAAGGTTGACTGCCCAGTCATAAAGCTGGGTACTCACTTAGCAGTGTAGCACGTAACGTATCAGATACGGTATCAAGTGGAGCGCTGTAAGCTCGCAGTGACCCGCCGGGTGGCGGTTTCACTGCGAACACAAAGGCGGCTCGCAGTGTGCTCGTGGACGGCGTCCAAAGACTACAATATGATGCTGTATACGGCGTCACGACCGCTTGTGTAGTGAGTACGTACGCGCGAGCTTCACAATTATTCATTGTGGAGTGGACTGAAGAAAAAGTGCTAAATATAATTGAGGTTTACCAGAATACTCCAGTATTGTGGGACCCTAAAACACTACTAAACATTACTAAATTGTTAGAACGATTTTTATCTTGGAAAATTTCACTTTGCCAAAATCGACGTGGGCTTTTATAATTATCTAAAATATTATACATGAATATGAACGCAGCACTAGCCACCATTTGAGACATGTTGTCGGCGTGACGTCGTTGCGAGCACTGCGGATCCGGCAGCTCGTAGCTAGATACGCGGAGGACCGTGGACGAGCCGTACCCACTTGCAGGTTGATACCGTATCTGATACGTTACGTGCTACACTGCTAAGTGAGTACCCAGCTTTAAATCTACAACACCATGTGGGCCTGTTGGCAAAAAAAGCCGCTTTAATAATATAAAGTATAGCCGAACCATAAACTTTGTACCATATCTGTTCCCTAGGTTTCCTGTACGACTATCCGTTCCTGGACGAGTCGAGCGGCCTAGCCCTGCACCCCAAGAGCGTGGTGCCTCTGTACCGATACATGGTGAACATTAACCAGCCCTCCATGATTGTTATGGGGCTTGTCGTCAGGGCGTGCTTGGTGGTCGCTTTGGATGCTCAGGTAAGCATCGATGTTGTTCCCTTTCCTGAAGAAGTTTGTTTTCGTGCAACGTTTTCTTTCTTTTATGGTTTCTTTCGCGCCACTGCTTTAACTCACGGGTGTTCCTTAGCTTATCTTTAAGAATGAACCCAGAAACTATTGCGGAAGTTGGCTTATCAAGAGCAAACAGTCGCCATGTTTACTATTAAAAAGAAACTCTTCCTTCAGGAATCTGCCCTTAGTAAAATTTCGCAAACGCGTCAGATGATCGCAAATAACGAGCTGTTTAAAAATAAATAATGTTGATTTTCAGGCACGATACGCTACGGCCATCATCACAGGTAACTTCACCCTGCCGCCTCACGACGAGATGATGCAGGAGTGGCAGAAGAGAGTCGACACCATCCGCTCTAAGGCACTGCCGATGTCCTTTATCCATATACTTGCTGAAAAGGAGGTGGGTACCAGTTTATATTTTTTTATACACTTGAATCTTAACAGAAATAGAACATATCAAACGATAGGAGACGAAAAAGGTACAAAACGTTATTATATCTGCCTAGCCTTTTCCCAACTATGTTGGGGTCGGCTTCCAGTCTAACCGGATGCAGCTGAATACCAGTATTTTACATGGAGCAACTGCCTATCTGACCTCCACAACCCAATTACTAGGTAATACAATACCCCTTGGAAAGACTGATTGTCAGACTTTCGGGCTTCTGACGACCCGTAACGTCTGTCAATGATCCACAAATGACAGTCGGGACCAACGGCTTAATTTGCTTTGAAGCACGGAGAGGTCTTGATATGTAGAGATGGTCACCCATCCACGGAACAACCGCGGCAAGCGTAGCTTAACCTGATCAATCGACCCGTGCGGCTATTATTACTTAGCCGCAAGAAGGTACAGTAAATAATGAAAAATAGATAAGTACCAGAGTGGTGTGGAAGTACATCTTTTAGCCCCTGAAAGAAGTTTAAATGATCTTGGCTGGACAGCTATGTTAAGGCAAAAATTTTAAAGTAGTTAAAATCGTGATAGCTTAGTAATTTAACTACATGAAATAACGGTGTTCATAAGTTCTGTTCAAATTATAAATACCCTCAACGAATAATAAAATTGAAATCTCCAAATCTCAATACCTACTAAACAAAAACGTTATAATCTCAGGACCAATACTACGCCGAGCTCTCTGAAGAGTCAGGCATTGAGCGAGTCCCTCCTGTCATGTTCAAGATCCGTGCCCTGGACACAAAGGCCAAGCTGGACAACTTGTACACGTACAGGGACTACGAGTACACCGTCATCGACGACCAGACCTTCACCAGGAAACTGGAGGACCCTGCTGTTAGGAGAGGCTTGGATCTATAATAACAGGCGATTATACATGATCTATTTTACGATCCGTCTCACCTCATCTAAATCGTACCGTTTGTGTGTGTTTGTGTGTTATTACGGTCTCAAGATTGAAGTGCCTATAGACCACGACCGAAACGACCACTCTCTGAAGCGAATCGTGCGATTGTTTCATGTAGTTGATCTTATAATTGCATAACCACTTTAAGCTTGGATGTCACTTGCACGTCACAAAAAGTGGTCAAAAGTGATGAAGCAATTACGAGGTCGACTATACATAAGTATCTATGTGCACACATCAGCACCCTAATTGCGTAACACAGTTTTTAACAACAATCCGAGAGTTTTGAGGGATATTGCTAATCCATTGCTTCAAAGGTTTGAAAAATTCGTCTGCTCGACAATGTAAATGACGCAATGAACGTGGCTGAACTTTCAAAATGAATCCCATTGCGATCAATTGTCATTTTATGTGTGTTACGGTTACCCGGCTGGTCTGCCTTCAGATAGAACTGGCGCAGGCTCGTCTGTTATAATTTTGATCTATCCATATTCCATGTATGTAGGATATTACGGTGGTAGCCTTAACCAAATTTGTCTAAATTCTTAAGGCGACTATACAGAGCGAGATCATTCGGAGGGACAATTCTCGTGATTTTAAGAACATTCACAGTCTGATCTCAGTCTCAATTTATCAACAAAAATACCTCTAATTTCCCTACATTTTTGATAAGTTTTTGACATTTGTTTGTCGCCGAGATGAGGCTGCGACTAGATTTTGAACGTTATAAATTACATTTAAATTGCCTTCTGAACTCATCGTGTCATCGTCACTAATATCCACCACAGTCCGGCCGACGAGAGAATGCGTTTTTGAGACCTGTTACCATACAAACGAAAACGTGTTTTGCAATATTTATTAGCTACTAGAAATGACGCACTGACAGGTGTCAGAAACGCATTTCCTCAATGGACGAAGTGTAACAGGTACAATACGACCGACGTAACTTGGCGGGCCTGAACTTTGCGCAGAAGGCGGCGCAGTAAGATTTTTTAGGAACCAAATGGTGATGAGTGAGGTGGTGAATGAGGCGAGTGCGAGTGAGAGAACATGCGCGAAAGTTCTTAGTGCCTATGTTCAGGCCCGCCAATTACGTTGGTCGTATTGTACGTCATTATAGATTTTAGTTCCTAACTACACATGTAAACAAATAATGTTATTTATCTTTAGCAAATCACACAATTTTATTAGTACAGTCAACAGCAAAAGTAGATGATCAAAATCAGAAATTCAATACTAATGAACGGAGTTCGCGTCAGAACTGTGTGGCGTCGAAGTGATTCAAAAGTATGTGATTGTAAATTATATCAAACATTTACTACTAGTACATCTGCCTTATATTCGTGATCAGTTTTACCTCCTATTGAATTTCTGATTTTGATCATCTACTTTTGCTGTTGACTGTACAAGTGCCATAAAGTTGAATATAAGAAAATGTATAGAACCCGGGCGTTAAAATGGTACAGACGCCAGCACATCAAGCTACCCGAAACTGTGAAATTTTCCCATTAACTTTGAACCTTATACTTTACTGATAAAGTTGAAAATCTATTAAAGAAATTTGACAGATTGTAGTAGCTTGATGTGCTGGCTTATAGACATATAGACCTTTAAAAATATACTATCAAAGTCGAACTTCATATTTAACGACCGCGTATTTATCATTAGATATTATTTTGATATTTTTAGGGGGAGGATTAAAAGATAAATGGCATACCAACTGTTTATTATTTTAAAATAATAACATCAAAATGTACCTTATAGTTGTTAAGGAAATTTTCACTAAACATAATTTAATATTATTTAATAATTATTAGTAAAATGCACTTCATTTACAAACAAAAAATGTACAAAAACCAACAAAACTCGTCTCGAAACTAACAAGTCTCGAATCAGTACTTTATTTGTACTTATTAATTAATAATAATTCTTACATAATTGTTATTATTGGTAACAGTCAAGTTAACGAATATAAACAAAAATATTACATTAATAACTCGTTTTATTTAAATTAAATTCCTACCTAATATCAATACAGGCAAGATCAATTTTTATTTGTCAACAATATTCACTTCCATCGTTCCTCTCATTCATATAAGAATTTACGTTTTTATAATCTCAGTATGATCCTAAGTATAATAAGATCGATAATTCCTTACTCTTCCTCGGAAGATTACAAGTTCCATTCGCTAATTGTATCCAATTATGAATATTAATGTGCCTCATATTAATACCGCATCGGGTCGCAGCACATCGCATTCCAATACAAAAAGCCCGATGCAACCCGCCTGGAGTGTGTGATGGTTCATACAAAATGTTCGAAAATGATGGAGTATTTTTTTTACATTGCGGTGCGGCTGCCCAAATGCACGTCAGCCCTGGGCCGGCGAACTACGCATGCTTCGTAGTTCATACAAACGTAATACCAAAATAATTTATAATTCAAACATATTCTTAAGGTAGTGTATATTTATTCCGATTGGATTACAGAATATCCTAGATATATTCCCAAAGATATGTATTTTAAAGGACTCTGATATGAAGATGAGATATAAGGAATTTCTATAGAAAACTTATTTTTCTAATAACTCGTCTTTAAATCAGTGTCCATTCAAAATACATATATACCTATTTTGGAACCTAGATATTCTGTAATCCAATCGGAATAAATACACACTACCTTATGAATATGTTTGAATTATAAATTATTTTGGTATTACGTTTGTATGAACTACGCATGCTCCGCCGGCCCCTTAACACATTCTTCCAGAATGTTCACTCCATTTATATTTCAATAGGACAAGGCAGTTCTTTCCTAGGAGTATACTTTCTCTGGTAGTTCTGTGCGTCAATGATTTTGTAGTCATAATCACGGTAGTTCAACAAGTCTTCTAGACGGTTCTTTCCGTTGAAACGAGCTATTTTGGTCAAAACTGGCGGCGATGGTATGACATCAGCTTCGGCAGTCAGGTTACCAAAATACTCATCCTGAAAAAAACATAGATGTTAGAAATCTGAGTTAAAAAAAAAAACCTCTTAGACTTTATGGAGCGTATATTATGCATTTGCCGGGCACTTCTAGTCTTCTCTATAAAGAAAGTGCAGTGAAAACGGATTGTTTACAGTAATAAGCTTAGATATTTAAGAGCCTACTGTCACTGCAATACGGTATTATAGGTACCTACTCGTATATAACTTGGATCAAACACTATCTGCTTAAATATCCACCACTAAACATAGCCCTCAAAAAACCGCCTCAAGTTATTCATCCTTTTAGCTAAATTCCTGTCTGCAGTTTTTGAATATACTTCGCCGAAAGATGGAATCTCTGTTACTAAAGCTAGAATCAGTGTAACGAATTACCATATCGCCAATAACATTGACGTCCACGATCCTCATGCCCTGGTTCTGCTGCGCATACACATGTTCCAGCCAATTCCTCAGCATTTCTTCCTTGGACGGTAGCTCGAACTTGCCTGATGCTAGGGCTGCAGCATATTGGCCCTGTTCGATAAACATATTTAAAATATTTGGCTCACAAAGCACGAAAACGGTAGAAGCTGGAAATTATTGCAGGTTGTAGGATGTTTCTGCTAAATATTGAATTTCTGATAAAACATTGCCATTGTGCAATCTAGATCAAAACTCCAGCTTATATTGATAAAACAAAAATACACCTAAGCTATCGAAAGATACAAAATAATTGTTCTTATTTATTCGGACTGAGATGGCCCAGACGGAGATGGCGGGATGAGCTGGACTCCTTCAACAAGAACTGGTCCTTAACAGCTTTGAACAGAGAGAAGTGGAAAGAGAGTAGGGAGGCCTTTGCCCTGCAGTGGGACATCACAGGCTAATAATAATAATAAATAAATAATTCGGACTGACGTCGAAAATTATTTTGTATATTTCGATAGCTTAAGTGTATTTACCACTCCACTTTACCACGACTCGTGTAGCTACCCTTTGTTTAAAATCAGTCAATATTCAAGTTCAAGCTAAAAATTTAATATTTCTGGACCAAAACTCGCTTTGTTGATGGCCGTAAGGAGAAAAAACGGCAAATAAACTGACCTGAGCATCCATAACCCTGTTGATAACTTTCTTGGAGACTCCCACAAAAAGCATGCTGGGATGTTTGATGTTCACTGTCTGCTGATACAGGGGCAGTACGAACTTCTGTGATGCTGTCACTCCTGAACTGCTGTCTAAGAATGGATGAGCGTAGTTGTAACCTGAAATTGAGATAATGTACGTAAAATATAGATTTCAATTGATAAAGTGTGAAGACACTTCACAAGGCTTGGCACTCCGTCAGGGCCCAATTTTGGCGACACATTGTATAGTGCACACAACTTCTTTCGATAGTGCAATATAAATTACCTCATTCACCTGCAATCAGATGACGCCAGAATAATTCTTAAAATATTTCTTATTATCTAATGATTATGTGTAAGAATTACCTGTACAAAATATAACGTCGTCAAACTCTTCAGTGGATCCATCCACAAAGAAAGCGCCGGTCGGAGTAAACGAGTCGATGTCAGGTTTCTTCACATAGTTCTTGGAGAACTCTGGCTGGTTATAGTTGAGATGATGACTGTGGAAGAGCTTTGCAGTAACGTTGGACAGCTGCAAGGCGAGGTCCAGGCCGGATGCGCCTGCGCCAACTAGAAGGACTCGCCGATTCCGGAAAGCTTCTGCATCTTTGTAATCGTGGCTGTGGATGACTTTTCCTGAAATACAAAATTATCAATTTGTTATTAGTATGCTCATTGCTCGTGTTAATTGAATAATTTTCATTGATGATTAATGCAATTGAAGTCAACAGATAACAGATTGTTAGGTTTTGACAAAAGTATCTGACATGAGGCCTAACATTTTGAGACGTGGGCATTTTATTATGTCGTAACTCCAAAGTTATGGGACTTAAGGTAACATAACAATGAAATATCCTTGAAGTTGACGCCACAAAACGTGACTGACAACAAAAGAAGCTTGCAAAGTACAGGAAAATAAACACAAAAGACTACAATTATTTTAGTATCCAAAGTATTAGATTGTAGGTGGTTATTATGTTCAGCCGTATAAAAAACTAAATAATGAGAGGCCGGACGGTTCATTGAAGGAGGAAGTTCTAAATTACGAACAAACTTGATCACGATCCAATAAATTAAGGAAAAGTTTAAGAGGTAGAAAATTCTTCGTATTGACGAAGAATTTTGCTTTGAATTGTGCTTTGATATTGATCAAAGCAAAATTTTCATAGTTTAGCAGACTTTTTTCAAAGCGCTTTAATAACAAGAAAATTGTCTTCATTACATTCAAAAGTTGCGATTGGTTTTTGGTTAGCTAAACAAAACAATAGAGTTTGTTGTTTTTGGTTAGTCTAGGTTCCCACTGTCTTAAAGGTTTTTCCTAAAACTTCTTAAGGTGCCTCAAATAAAAGGTTTATCCAATAATTTACATTTCATCACGTTTATTTAACCTGAAGCTGCATACATTACGTCACAAATAAACTAATAAAACCAACATTCTTATTTACTTTTTAACGTATATTACCATCTTGTCACTGTCTAAATAAGATGCTAATAGGTACCTGTTTGATGCAGTATCTATTGCTAGATACGAGTATAGCGGAACAACCAAAGCCGTATTTGAAGTATGGAATCCTGCCAACCCCGTAAGGCGAAAGAATGCGAAGACACGCAGTGTATTACTATCTAGGACCGATATTTATCAATGTGAGAATGGACGGAAACCTTACGATAAACCCAGATTCTATGATAATGAATCTAGGGAAAACGTTACTGGTATAGGTACTTAGTTTTTGTGCTAACTCAAAATTTCGGAATTTACTCAAGTGCTGCTGTTGACGCGTGTCGAGCTACTCGTGTGTATGCACACTATATGCTCATATACACGAGCGACATGCGTCAACGGAAGAAGCAACTGCAGCGACAGCCGTCGACGCCTGTCGTCTGCTGTTGACGCGTGTCGAGCTACTCGTGTGTATGCACACTATATGCTCATATACACGAGCGACATGCGTCAACGGAAGAAGCAACTGCAGCGACAGCCGTCGACGCCTGTCGTCTGCTGTTGACGCATGTCGAGCTACTCGTGTGTATGCACACTATATGCTCATATACACGAGCGACATGCGTCAACGGAAGAAGCAACTGCAGCGACATCCGTCGACGCCTGTCGTCTGCTGTTGACGCGTGTCGAGCTACTCGTGTGTATGCACACTATATGCTCATATACACGAGCGACATGCGTCAACGGTAGAGGCCACATGCACCCGTCGACAACATGCCGCTCTCGTGTGTTTGAGCACCGTACTCAAGAATACGAGCAGCATGTTGTCGACGGCTGCAGTTATCTACTCAGCCATTGACGCGTGTCCCTCGTGAGTATGCACACTAACAGTGCATTATTTGTAAAGAAGGCTCCATGAGAACTATATCTACAAGGATAAAGCGAAAAAAAAAATTGCAGTTGTCTTCAATGTTGGTCTGTACCCTCAAGTCAGAGCTTTTAGATAGAGCACATAAACTATCTTGTATTCTTAATAATTTAATTCTATACACCCATACAGTCTTCATATTAGAAACTTGTTAGGAACCATATTTTGTTACCTTTGAATGTATTCAGCTGGTCGATGTTAGGTATAGCAGGGCTGCTAAACTCCCCACTGGCGATGACCATGAAGTCGCACACCTCTGTCACTTTCTCCTTGGTGTTAGTCTTCGTGTACGTCAGCTCCCAGTGGTCGTTTGACCATCTGACTAGCGTCACAAAACTTTGTAACTGAAATTGAAGAGAACTAAGAATAAGATAAAGAAGAATAATAGACTTAGGGCGCATTTCACCAAACTCTTACACCAAGAATAAGTCTTAACCTAAGAATTTTTGAATTTTTGACAGTTTTTCTATACTAAAACTGTCAGACGTCAATTTTATTTCACGAATAAAAGATATCTGAATTTGGTAAAATTAGCCCTTATTAGAATAAGTAGTCGCCTCTTTTAAAAACTTTATCAGGGATTGTATTTTTTTAAAGTGCCGATGAAAGCGAATAGTGATGACTTTCTGTTTTCTGCTACACAATAAATTTAAATAGATATGACATTATGTAATAGGCAGAGATTTTTACCTTTACCTATTTCATTAGGTGTCGAATTAAGGATTTGACTCACTTGGTGTTGGATAGAGCATTTCGGTATGAAATCATCATAATCATAATCAGCCTATAATTTTCCCACTGCTGGGACACAGGCCTCCTCTCGGTGAGAGGGAGTGGGCCGTAATCTACCACGCGGGCCCAGTGCGGGTTGGCAGATGTCACATGTCTTCGATTTTTTGGTTCTAGGAAATGTCGGTTTCCTCACGATGTTTTCCTTCACCGTTTTGAGAGCAGTGGTGATGAAATAATTTACACAAAGTAAAGCGCCTGTCTGGGTTCGAACCTACGACCTACAACTCGTAAGTCACGCCCGTTACCACTTGGCCACCACTGCTCTATAAATATTATTAAAGACACCCCGGAGCTTTTAAAAATACTTACCTACTTATTATTAAATCTGAACAAATAACAAATTAAACGATACGTGATGTCTTTCATCTGTAAGACAATAGAATGTAACGACACTTGTCTCACGGGATACCTATCCCACGTTCCCTTAGTATTCATCCTGGCATGTCCTACCATATATCTATGAAAATCAATGAATTATTCATGAAACCACGGTGTGAACGATAAACAACAAATAAAACATCGAGTATACAGGTTTCTCGTCACGTCACTCAGCTGGCAATTGGCAATGAACAAATTGTTAACAACTGTACATCCTGATTTTATTCCGCGATTATTTATGGACAGGCGATTATTTAAGGGCATGTGAATGGTTGTTTATCTTCCTCGTTTTTTCAATATCACGTAATCTGTTATGATTAAACTCATTCAGAAGCAAATGATGACTCTTGTGATAATCATCGCCAGTTACAATGCACTGTTTGCAAATCAGGTTCATTAACGTTCTTAATAACGTTGTATCAACTAAGTTCATTATTCATCAGAAATAAAAATACATACCTACACGAAAACCTGTTTCATTTAACACATTTTAATTGGTGTTAAATGTCCTACTTAATGATTCTGTTACCTAAGTTTAAGTAAGAGTAGGTAGGTACACAAGTAGTAACGTTGGTTCCTTATGTCCGCTGCACGCTGGTTTCATTCACACGATTGCAGTTATGCAAGGCTTTGACATTAGTTAGCCAACAAAAGATTTCTCTTGGCTTTTAATCTCTCTCAGCGAGTGTCGTATTTTAAGGTAACATCATCAACACTTTTGATCATAGGCTCCTGTTATTTAATTTTCCATAATTATATCAATCTTCACGTATAAGAGCAGTGGTGGCCCAGAGGTAACGGCCCGGACTTACGAGATGTAGGGCGTGGGTTCGAACCCAAACCATTGTGTTAATAATTACATCACCGTTGCTCTCAAAACGGTGAAGGAAAACATCGTGATGAAACCGGGATGTCCTAGAACCAAAAATTCCAAAACATGTGACATCTACCGACCTGCACTGGGCCCGCGTGGTAGATTACAGCCCGCTCCCTCTCGAAGAGAGGAGGCCTGTGTCCCAGCAGTGGGAACATTATAGACTAAAATATTACTAAAACTTAAGAGTTCTACCATAAATGTTCGATTCGTTTAATAAACGCCGATTTATAAAATACTAACAGGTGTGGTAAAGGTTGAATTTCATAAGAACATCTCAGTATTATGTATGCGAAACCTGTCTCAAGTCCCGAGTGACCCTAATGCCAGCTGAATGGAAATTATTCCCAACATCAGACGTTACAACATTCTCTCACTAAAATTACACAATATTAACAAACACGAACTGAATTGATTATTAAATTGTCACGAGGTGCAAAGGTGGTTCAAATTTGACTTCGATTTTGATATCTAAACACTACAGATTACTAGGTTATTTCATTAAAAATGTCAAGTTAGATACCTATCTCATTTTTATCGGAAGTTTACAAAAAAAATTGTTCTGATAATAGCTCTATAGGTAATATTACATACCTTAGCATAACGTATTTCATCTTTAGGCCCTAATATTCATCTTACTTGTATTTCTACCTCACATCATGCCAATACCTACTGTTTCCTAAGTGAGGGCCAGATTTTCAAGGAAAGATTATGGCAGGTTCATTAGACTGGCACGTAATTATCGGCAGCGTAATTATCAAATATTGTGACATTACTACGATGCAATAGACTATACATTCTTGCCATACTACTTAATGGTCGAACGTTCAATCCTAACATTAGGTTAAGTATTAAACGTTCTAAGACCACTCAATGCAGTAAACGATTTGCCTTGTAATTTTGATATTAACGTGCGAAAGGTCCATTTCCCAACAAGTGCAGACAACTAGAAGCATACCTACAAGTTGACATCATGTTAGAAAAGTAGGAAAAGAAAATGGCACACACCCATAGGGCCAGCTATCTGTATCCGTCTTTTCGTTCGCATTTGTTTCTTTTGGTATACGCAGATTCAACATTATAATATCCTTTATCATAAAATATAGGCAGCAGCATTAAACTTTGAGAAAAAAAAGATTATGTCCACAGCCAAATCTCATCACGTTAAAATGTCCGTAATAGTACATTATGATACATGTGTGCTATGTTGATCATTATGCACGAGGCGATATTATCGCGCGAGCCGCAGGCGAGAGCGATAAGAAAGCCGAGTGTATATTGATTAATGCACACGCGTTTCATACGACGTTTTTCAACACACTTGCGAGGAAAAAAAACAGACTTGTATTGTTAAATATTAACTTGTATGGAAAATGGCGCGCTGGTTTTGTTTTCCCGCGCGCCGTGCTAGCCAGCACTAGCGATGCGCGCGCAACATTGACTCATTTTAAATATATTAATCTATGGCACAGACAAAACCGATACAGCCTATAGAAAAAATATAATAAACACAAACCTGAAAATTGCAAAAAACCTAAGAATTTCGCGGTCTACCACTGCGCATTCACCCTACATTGTCTGTGGTCCCCTGCGAGTTCATTTTGCGACCAAGGACAATACAGACTATTTAAAAAAAAATTTAAATATAGCTCGCGGATTTTTTCTTTCGGCATGAAGTCTCTTTGGGCGCTTTCCGAATTAGCTATAATCGCTCACATCACAGCGCAGCGCTCACATCATCTCCATGGACGTAATATTACGTCCATGCATCATCTCACATGCGTTCCGATTTAGATATTACTATTATGACTGCTGAGAGCTGGCAACAATTCGGAACACTCGTGAACGCGCTCACATGACAGTGCTTACACAATGTAAAAAAGATATTATTACAGTATTTCTTTGTATAAACACCACATTTCTTCTTCAGTTCTTCTTCTTTGGTTAGGTGGCGACTGTCAGCCAGAAGCACAATTTCAAAAGTTTAATTTAAAGATGATGCAACTCAAAACAAAACACACTGACACAACCTCATACACACACTGTTATTTTTGACAGCGCTCACGGTGATATTATTCTAGGGCATGGTCGGCATTATCGCAAGATGGCGAATGTCATGACGTCATCTATGACGATTCACGGGACATCGTTATCGTTATCGCGCTCACGCTAATTCGGTTATTTCCCAATTCGGAACACATCGATTAATTCCCAATTCGGAACGCAGGGTTTGATGAGATTAAAAAAGCGCGCGTCTCCGACTAGTAAATAGTTATCTGTGGTATTACAGAACATGTGGATTAAAGTAAAGAAAAAGCACGCGTTCGTAATACACTCCATTATGGACCTTAAAGCGGTTCAATAAGAGCCACTTTACGAGCAAGTGTGTTGAAAAATCAGTTTCAGAGAAAGCTAACTTACTTGTATATTGTTCATCAATTCGAAATGTTTGGCGAAGTACTGCAAGTACTTGTAGAAGCAGGGTCCCGTAGGATACGAGGGAGTGCCCTCGGGGAACGGGAATCCGGAGTACTCCATCGTCTGGCGTGGAGTGTTTGTTCTGAAACATATTGTTCACTTATACACACGTAAATAGTATCGGCTGGCTCAATGAGCTTTATAAGATACTTAAAAGCTTTCGGATTTACGGATACCTAAAATGTTGCGAATAATGCCTTTCATTCTGTATAATATTGCAGCATCCTAGAATTTAGTTGTTATTTTAAATTACTTCAAGTCAACCCGTTATCTCCGACTGGAATTTTAGATTTAAAGTCTGTGTCTAAAGATGGTTCTTATTTTTTTAACCCAATTTTTGTGTTCTTCTTGCGTGTAGGACCTAAGCGATGTTTCGCTCTTTGTTAAGCCTTGAAAGTCCAAAGCCTGTCCCAATAACGACAGGAAATCAAAAAGAAAATTGGGTAAGTTATTAAAATCTTTCTTGGAGTAGGGAAACCGAACAGAAACCATGATGTATACTTACAAAAGAACTAATTGTTATGCTGTTAACATTGCAGTCTAATTATGAGGAACGTGCTATTTCGTGTGTAATATTACTTTGTTCATAACCTTTACCTTCTAACTCAATGGGATGAATGCTCGTTAATTTATTTTATCACTTTTAGTTACTTTATAATATTCTCATTAAATTTAACACCGTGCATTTAGAAACAAAAAGTGTCCTTGGTTTTAATTATGTAATAACAATAGTTTGTATCATATTTAAATTACTTATTCTTATTAATTTTAGTATTTTTTTTAATAGGTATTTTCCTACAAAGTATGCTATTAAATATTTCTATGACAAAATTTTCCTGAATGAGTGGAATAAATTCAAGAAAGTGTTTGACTGACGTATAAAGATCAACGGTAAAATGATGTAGTTATATCCATACGAAACTGGACCTCATATTGGTCACAGAATTCTTATTTCATAATGGACCGGTTCTCTTAAAAAACGCCAATTATCTAATATCCGCGGTTTCTCTCGGCTTCGCAAACAGTGCACTTATATATTGTTGTGTACTTAGCGCATTCGTTGCAAAACTTCGAGACCAGATGATGATGAGGTATGCAGCTTCTTGCACTAACGATTACGTTGTTCTGTGTGAGACAAGGTAGGTAAATCTATTCAGAGGTAAACTATCAACCATTGCATTACAATCACAATAACTGCAAGTTCCTTTTCGTAACCAAATATTGGAAAAGGCTAAATAAATATAAAAAAGGATGACGCTAACTGAACACCATAAATATTTGACTTAAGTATTTCAATCTGACATTGCTTAACCTCCACCTTTTTAAGGCAACACCTCATAAGGACACTTATCAGGACACACTTTCAAGAACACTGGCATTGATAGTCATTGCCAAAAAATATATGCACTTAGGAGTTTCCTTAAACTTTGTGTAAAGGAGGAAAAAGATGTGCTTACCTCAAGTTTTTATACATGCTAGTGAAGAGGGGCAGTCCATCCTCGTCAACGCCCACGTGAGGGTCGAACCTCCAGGTGCCTCCGATGAATCGTGAGGCCTCAAATACGGTGAAGTTAACCCCATACTCCTTCATGTACCGCGCGGTGCCCAGACCGGAGTAGCCAGCACCGATGATACAGACGCGGGGTGCTGGCAGAGACTGGAAATACAGTATTTTTTATATTATTATTAGGAAATATTTTATACAAAAAAGGAAAGGCTTAGCAACCTGCTAGGGGGACCTGAGCATAATGCTGGCGCTTAAACCTTTTGCTTCCTGTATTGTAGTTTTGTTTGTGTATGTACTTACTACTACTAGCTGTAATAGTGGAGACAATAAAAGTTATTCTATTCTATGTACGTACACCATGTACAAATTAAAGATATTATAGTAAATTTAGAATTTTTAAAAAGGGTGACACAATGGGCGGTCTTATCGTTAAAAGCGATCTATTAAAGACCACTTTTGAATGGATTAAAGGGAGAAGAAGAGACAATACTGCAGGTAGTACCTACCTGCAGATGGACCTAGATAACGCAAGTATAACGATCTGTATGAAAACCAAGCGTGCCATTTTTTTGACTACCTACTATGACGTCATAAGCAATATTTAGTGATGAGAAAATCAAAACGATTCAAAGACGGCCGCCGCGTGTGACACCCGTCTTGCCCAACCCCCGGAGCCTAGCGCCAGCGCTCAGGCTCACCCCACAGAGCATGTAACCCGCTCACCCAGCCAGCAGTCCACAGGACTGAGCGCGAAAGGGGCGGGTTACGATTTTTGTACAGACGCCAGCACATCAAGTTACTACAATCTGTCAGATTTCTTTAATAGATTTTCGACTTTATTGCTAAAACATAAGGTTCAAGGTTGATTGGGAAAATCTGACAGTTTCGGGTAGGTTGACCTGCTGGCGTCCGTACGTAAGCTGGTGCGATTTTTGGCACGCGAAGTAGTTGCTCTTGCGTTATCTAGGTGTATCTATATATGTGGTAGGAACACATATAAAGGATTAGAAGAAAGGACGCAAAGAAGGGCGCCAAGGATGTTGTGGCGCAAACTTCGTAACGGTTATTTCTGGCGGTGGATTCCCGTAGGCTGTTGTTTTATTACTTTTGATACAAAGTATTTGCGTTTAACCTTTTGACCGCCACACGTCAAAGCATCAAAAATGTGCCCTCGACGTCAAAGTCTGTCATGTAGTCGAACCGTGGCGTGCTGGGCACATTTTGGTTTGTCATCTATACATGACTGTGGCGGTCAAAAGGTTAAAGTTTCGATCGAGGTAACATACATAATTAATTACCCTCATTAAAATTGACACTAAATAGAAAACCATTAGGTACAGACACAGCCGTGGCCCATATCGATACGATAAGTACTAGGTACTTAAAATGCAAAGCAACGACACACAGTATTACAGACTCCATAGTGAGAATTTAGCTTTGTATCGTGATTATTTATAAAGAAAATTCATGCTATTTCAAACCAGTAATTACCTGCTGCAAGCCTCATACCGGAATTATTATCTGTTATGATTCTATAACTGGATGCCTATGTCATACTTTTAATACCACCACTTATCTGCTTAATTAATTAAATAATCTATCCATCTACACCTAATAAATAAAGCTGAAGCGTTTGTTTGTTTGTTTTAACGCGATATTCTCTAGAACAACCGATCGGATTAAAAAAAATATGTTTGCATTTGATAGCCCAATTCTTAGGAGCTGAGTAAAAACGCGGGGGAACAAGAAATTGAACTAAGTCATGAGCAGAAGCTAGTAGGTACTGTGACTGTTCCTAAATTACCCTAGGCTGATAAAATTTTCGTTTTTCCTAATTATGTTACTTATTAGTGTTTGGGTCGGTTCCCCCTAATGGGGAAGAGCCGCACCCCGCCACCGTGCGGCTCTGTAGAGCTCGTCTCCAGACTGGACACTCTCCCACCGATTGTAATGAATTCCCAAGAAGTGTTTTGCCTTGTCCCGACTTAGGAAGCTGGGGAACAAGGGGGGATACAAGAAAACAATTTCAATACAAAATGAGGTTGGGAATTCATTGGTAAGGTGATTAAGGAAAGGAAATCTACTTTTCTTTTGCTTATGAAAGTTACAAGACAGAGGAATACAAAAGGGTAATTGACACGTAACGCTTGCGTTCGAGGATACATTGTTTTGAGTTACGTTACTGAAAGTGCTTACAATAATCTGGTAACCCACCCCAGCGACGTAGGGACATGGCCACTTTATAACAGCGGTTACGTCGTACGCGTGCTGCCAGTCCTACTTCTAAAGTGCATAGGCCCTAGAGAGGGCCTGCTACGGTTCCAGCAGGACACGTTCCCTATACTCAAGCATGCCTTACTCAATCCTAAGGTAAAGGGACTGCGAAGTGCCTCTACCATTGAGCGAGACAGGTTTCCAGAAGTGCTGGACGCGTACTGTAATAATAATAACCCCTTTTAACGGCCTACTCACCCTTTACTAAAACAATACAAAACTAGCGCAAGCGTACCGCATCGTCAGTCGGTTGCAGAATTCCTTACGGATTGCCTTGCTATACGCCGAAGTGGTTATTTTAAATCGTCACTTCACACTTCCTTTAATCTACCCAAGTTGGGGATGCTTGCAGTGTAATCGGCAGCCGTGCAATCATTTTTGTCTACCTATTTAGCAACGGGGCGTTTCTACTGGGCATCCAAAGTATGTGTCTCGCTAAATATTATTTTTTTGTATCAGTAAGAGGCCTCGAGGGCCGGGTGTGATTTAACGAGACGCTAATTCTAACGTTCCTTAGAACGGCTATCAAACCAGTTAGGGGTACTTGGTGAAGCCTACCCCCGCTCCCGGGAAGTGTGCGTACATCAAGTACAATGTAAGATATCCTGCAGTTAGTCAGTCCATAGGGGAAAAGTAGCCCTCACTAACGTTCGGTTGGATTGTGTTCGTAAATAAGAACAACAGACTACAAGGTAGCACTATAATTCAAATTGGCCCTAACGAGTTGTAAGTTCGGTTCTGCCTTCCATAAGCGGTGTGACTGCGTCAGAGTCAAGGTCTTGGATGTCTACAGTCGGTTGGTAAATGTCAAACCCCATAGAAGGCTTTCTCCGAGTCCCTAGAACCAAACGCTTGTGTAGGGTACCTCGATTTAGTCATTAAAAGGAACGAGGAGGGATAAAATATTCAACACTCACCCAATCCAATCGTTCACCAACACTCACTGAGATTCACGCGCCTTACACGCTACTTACAATATAGTAGACTAATATAACCTAATCTAAAACTACAATTATTATTTAACGTATTAAATAATACTCTCGCCCTCACGATCTCTCAATCAGGCACACAGTTTCATTGCTATTGCCTACGGTCTAACTCGGCTTGTCTAGCCTACGTTAACCACTGACTCTTGTGGTATCCTAGTGTTCACTCCATCTCCTAACTTATCTAGCCTGGACTCGCAAGTCCGTCTCCTAAAGCGGGTCGACCCCGACTGTCCCTCCGTCTTCCTTATAATTTCTCACATTCTATACCACCATGCTCACAGCCCAAATTCCCATACTTTCGCAACATCTGTTTATCGCCCCTTTTTTATACAATTGCTCAATTGTTTCAAGGGTCCGTTTTGGGTTTGGGTCATTCTTAGAATTCGTACAATAAAACACTGCATCTTTAGTGACGTAAAATATTGGTTTCGACTGATGGCTGGCATATGTGCCAGTCTGTTGCCCATAAAATAGAGAATTTATGTATCTCCAAGTGACGGCGCCAAGTGCCGGTTTTAAACTCAATATAATATTTTGTTTTTAAATAGTTGTAAGTGACAGACAGTCACAGTACTAATAATAAAGTTGAAGCGTTTTGAACACGCTAATCTCTGGAACTAACATTTGAAAAAATCTTGCATTTGATAAGTAACTGTTTAACAACAAAAGGCTGTTTAACATCACGCTAGGACTTTAGAAGCAGAGCAAAAACAAAACAAAAGTCAAAAAGAACGCTGAGCGAAAACGATAAGTAATAGCGCGGGCAGGCGATGCGATGCGACGGGGTGGGTCGGGGGCCAAAATTTTACGCGGACGAAGTCGCGGTCAGAAGCTAGTTTCTATATAAATATAGCCCTGACTATGATTAGCGGAAGCCAATCATGTATTTCGGGCAGGCGATGCGATGCGACGGGGTGGGTCGGGGGCCAAAATTTTACGCGGACGAAGTCGCGGTCAGAAGCTAGTTTCTATATAAATATAGCCCTGACTATGATTAGCGGAAGCCAATCATGTATTACGGGCGGGCGATGCGATGCGACGGGGTGGGTCGGGGGCCAAAATTTTACGCGGACGAAGTCGCGGTCAGAAGCTAGTTTCTATATAAATATAGCCCTGACTATGATTAGCGGAAGCCAATCATGTATTACGGGCAGGCGATGCGATGCGACGGGGTGGGTCGGGGGCCAAAATTTTACGCGGACGAAGTCGCGGTCAGAAGCTAGTTTCTATATAAATATAGCCCTGACTATGATTAGCGGAAGCCAATCATGTATCCTCTACCAGGAACTTACGAGAGCCGAGTTAAAAATAAACCCTACCAGAAGTTAAAAATAAACCTTACTAGAAGAAGAGACAAAACGAAAGAGCGGAAATGATTCATGAGTCATTAATAATTTCACGGAAGATATAGCTATCAGCTGTTCGATCGAAAACCAGAAAAACATTAAATTCAAATGGTGACGTTAATTACTACATCGTCGATTAATTTATGAAAAAATATTAACTTGATAATATCTACTACGTCACGAGCATTATTGTTCACGAAAAGTGTTAATTTAAAAAATACAAATTGATGACCGACTTACATCCACGAACAGGTAAAAAATCGATGGAGATCAAAATATTTACAACACGAAAGAATACGACGATACTGGGTAACATGATCATGGCTGTTTGACTTTATCAGAAGAGAGGTTATTGCTAATGACTAATTGAGAATAAACTGATCAAGAGCGAGTCGGACTCGCGCACCGAGGGTTCCGTACCATCATAATAATATGTTTTTAAATTTTCATCGGCCAGGGCTATATTCGTTAGAGAATTTTAACACTGCGCACTGCGGTGTAGAATATTGCAGTTTAAGGCCAGCGCCATCTCTTGACCGATAGTGGAACTAATGTAACTTTTGTTGATGATTTCTGAAAAAATGTACTATTTAGAGACATCGTTCTATTTTTCCTGTAATCTTTACTTAAATTTCTATCACTTAGACTATCACTTAGAATTATTTCAGATTTTTCTCTTTGCAAACTTCGGAGATAAGCCCCGGACGGTATTTTTTTTTCATTTTTCATCAAAAGTTGAAAACCATGCAGCCTAAAAAAAAAAGAAAAAATATATGAGAATGTGCAAACTGCGCTCTTTCATACGATACCCCACGTGCCCTAGTAGCCCCACTTCGAATTTTTCAGTCCCTGTTGCAAAAAATATACATATATTTTTACTTCTTTCTTATTTGAAAATTGTTGGGCAAACGTCATCTAAAACTATTTCAAATTTCAAGTTGATAGCATTAGTAATTCTTGAGATATCCAGCTGTGACAGACAGACAGACGAGTCTCACCATAACGGTTCCGTTTTACCATTTTGGTACGGAACCCTAATACGGAAATTTATGCGGCATATTTTGACACTCGCAAATAAATCAAAAACTATAATAGGGTATAAACCTAGAATCATGAAATTTGGCAAGAAGCAACGTCTCATAGCACAAGTAAAGGAAAAAGTCCGAAAATCTTTAATTTGTAGTTTTATCACATAGGTACCTACTTAAGTTTTTTTTTTTGCTTTAACAAACTTACATTCGCAGTTGGAGAATTTACCGTGAAGTGTATCGATTTAAGGGAGAACATGTTTTTCAACGAAAATATTAAGTTTGCTTTTGGGATAAATTCATCCCAATTAGATACGGAATCCTTCATTGACCGGAAACACAGCCCCTAACCACACAAGTATTTGGTAAAAGCTATACTTATAGGTATCACGTTGGTTAAAGGAAGTCGGTGCTTACAATGATATTAAGTGCTTACGTCATAAAAAAAGTTGTCCTCGTCTTCTTCCAGTTGTATCCACTTCACTATAAAAAATGCGATCATTAAAACACACACAAATTTGCACACACGTTTATATTTGATTCGTATCATTTTTCACTTGGATGGCTTGCTGTTGGAGCAACCAAATCCTGGAGCACAGTCTGCATTAAAGGATAGGTCATCTGAACGTAGACTTGATTGCGGACAGCGGAATGCCAGCGACGTAACTTGGAGCACCGTGGTGGGAACACTTTAGATTTACTTATGAATTATTTCCATGATAAATACACAACGTATTTATTATAGATCTAATAAAAAATGCACGTTTCCCTAAACCTTGACTTCTTAGTCTGACTTTGGCAGTTGAATGTTTGATTATACAGAATAAACCGCAGAATATAAATTAAAATGCTAAATCATTGTTTCTCGTGGAAGGAAAAAGGTTGATTGTAATTTCGTTTCGTTTCGAATGTGTTTCAACCAATTTACAGAAACCCATTTAGCATATTCACAAAATACCATCTGATTCTTATAACACGAAACCAATCAAACGCATGGCCGAAATGTGTGAGTAATGAATTGAACTGATACTTAGGTACGGTACCTAGAATAAGACCTGTATTAGCTTTCATCTGATAGCGGTGCCCGAATTCTTTGCATGTTTCGCTGTGCGCAGAACAGTTTTCTACTTATGTATATATTTTTTATCGTAATTTTTAACTCTGACCAAATCCTCGAAAAAAGCAATACGGGAAGCATTTAAGTAGATCGTACCGCATCACGATAATTTCGTTTGGGAAAAATATACCACGTCACGTATGGATCACCCCGAACCGCACTAGTTGTGTACGCACAAGTTATCACTAGTTCGTAGTAAGTAACGTGCGCACGCGTTTTAGTTTTACCCGCACAATAAAAAATAATAATAATATGAGTAATCGAAAATACCAAAGAAAAGATAAAGCTAAAGATCTGCCTAACCTGTGTGCGAGATGTTTTTTTGCCTACACATTGTATTATTTTCATTTATACCTGCAAAATGTGTATAATGATGTATTTTAATGTGATAGTCATAGAAAAAAGTTGAACGTTGTTTATGATGTTAGAAATACAGTCCTGCAAGGTTGTTAGTGTTTACCAATAACCTTGTCTAAGTGATTGTGTATAGGAGTTTTTTTGTTTCTATGATAATATACCTACCTATTTTATTATGCAAACAAATATATATATTTACATTCTTTGTAAATATTTTCTATTCCGGTTCTGAGAGGTTGGTTGGCCCATCACTACTGCCCACAAACAACCCTGTAAATTGGAGATCAATGTGCGCGGCACGGGTCGTATGCCCGTATTTTTAGGGGTTCATATTTTCGCTCATAACTTATAAATTTTTTGAGGGATTTTAGGGGGACTTCAAAGTGATTAAAGGAATATAATGTTCACGTAATCTAGAAAGAACCATGTTCAAATTTGGTTTCTTCGTGGAGAAAGAGAAATTCATAAGTTGATAGTGGTACTGGAAATATACCGGCCGTAACGCATATCAAGAAACTCGGGTACAGGATATACAGCGGCCGTAACGCACGGACTAGCAAACTCTGTCAGAAGCTTGCCGCGTTAAACGTGTTAACCAACAAGGATTGAACAGCTTCAATTCTCCGAAAACCAATTCAAGATAGAATGAGCAGCAGAAAAGATGTAGGTAGTGATATACCAAATTATGGATTCACCATAATCCTAAATGTTCTTGGCCTTGGCATTTGCCACTCATTCAACGTCGTAGCTTAACGTGATACTAAAACCTCTTTCATTGAGAGCTTGGAATGTTGACCAGTGCGAGAACATAGATTGCACAGTACCTTCGGAAATACTTCCAGGACAAAATGTAGTACTTTTAAAATTACATTTTGAAGATTTGAACAGGTCAGACATTATGGAAAATCAAAGGCCATACGGTTTTCAGGACAAAGAATGTACTGGAGGTAGGGGCAACTAAGGAAACCTCATAATAAATGATAATTGATTTATTTTCTGTAAGTAGGTTTGTACAAACACTTTTACACGTCAATCATATTTTTTTAAACTAGATGAGGTCGGCGTTTCCTATCTGACTACTCTGAGAAGAAAGGCCAAAACAAACTCAGAGGTCACAGTCTCTTTTAAAGTCCAGACAAAATCTTGGTCAGATCATAGTGTCGTTTTGATACGAAGAGATTGCAGAGAACATACCATTATGTAGCTTTGGGTCTGTATCTGTGTGGTAACCCAGGACCCATTAAACCATAATTTGCTTTAAGTCATATCATCATCATCATTTCAGCTGAAAGACGTCCACTGCTGGGCGTAGGCCTCCCCCAAGCACCGCAACTTCGACCGATTCTGTCCGACTTCAAGCCATAAGAAACAACCAAACTGAGTACAGTAGAGTTATAAATCAAAGTACGATGAGATAAGATACTCAGGGTTCACCAATATTTAAGTTTAACTAAATATGTTCGCAATGAATATTGTTCCATCATTCCATTACAAGTATCTGCCTAATCTCATAATCACGAGCTGTGGCGTGCTGTGGCCGTTTAACCCGATTTGGTATTGCATAATACCAGCGCACGCGCAAATGTAGGTACCTACTTAGCCTGTCTATCAAATTAACGAAAAAAAGTCGAATCCTTCTAGAACACAGAGGAGAGGAGAGGTACCTACGTACATATACGTACGTAGGTAACTTGTTATTGTTTTGATGTATGATAATATAAATAGCCGTCTTCGGAAAAACCGAAAGGAGTTGAAGAGATAATGTTTGTTTTTTTTACGACTAATTGCTGGGAATTCGCTTACGGTCGCGCTCTACTATAAAAGGAGTGTTTTTTACTTCTTGATGAATCAATCAAAACAAATAGACTCTAAAAGAATAAATGCACTTTAGTTTTCACTTTTCACGTTTTTCCAAGAAAACTTCTTTTCCTTTTTTAACATAACCCACAGAATATCCCTTATTCTGCAATTCCTTTTCATTTAACTAAGGATGGTTTTCATGTGGTAATTCATAAATTATGCATGCTTATTACTCCTCGTAAGTAATTTTAAGCAGAAGTATTAGGTATAAGCAGAAGTATTCATGAGGAGACAGAACCTCAGTAATATACCCATTAGTAGATATTACCTACATACGTAGTTCAATTAAGTACCGACATTAATAGCATACCTAAAAGCTAAAATATTTGGAGTCTTATGTTCAGGAAATAAGTAGGTACTTACTTAATACCTCATCAAACTCACTACTGTGACAATTAATAATAATAATAATAAACAGATCAAGTATCTTGACTTGGCTCGCGAGGTTGTCGACATGTGGGATGTTAATCTCGGGCGTTAGCAACCATTGTGCCGACCAACACCTAAGGAGGCTCTCGTTGGGCAGCTGGATCAAGGGCTTGATTCAGAAAGCGGTACTTCTGGACACGGCCCGCATTGTTAGGAGGTTCCTCTCTCTGGAGCCCTGACCGCCGGTAGCTTGGACCCTGTTCCCGATACCGGTGGGCTACTATTTTTATATTTTTAAATGTTTTAATATTTTAATATTTAAAAATATAATTTATATGTGATTTAATGAAATAAAGGAGAATAATAATAATACAGTTTATTTTCTCTCATAAAGGTACATTGATAAAGCAGTGTGTAAATACAAGTTTGCCTTAGGTATGCTAGGACCTTTGTGAGAGCTGGAGTCTGAACTAGGTTCGGGACCTGTATGACAGATCTCCAGGCTCACACCCCTTTAAATATTTATCAAAACGGCATCTTGATTTAATTTAGGTATACATAATATTATCACTATTACAAAACTGTTTAAAAAGAAAGGTAAATCTATAATAAAGGTGGTATAATATTAGTGAAGTGTAATGTAAGGTGATGTTATTGTATTATTGCGTGTGTAGTGTAGTGTGTTACTGTGAGAGGGTGTTATGTGTATGTGCTTATTAGTAAATATGAGTGTGAAAATTATTTAATGGTTTGGATGATACTTTCTGTACTTTCATAGTCCATATCCAGCAGCCAGTTCCTTACAGTAGTTTTACATTTATATTTAACCATTGAGTACATGTGTAGGATTGTATTAACTTTATTGTACACATAAGGACCAAGGAAGTAAAAGAATCGTTGAGCTAGCTTTGAATGAACAGGAATGGACGAACACACTGTATGCTTTCGTCTCAAGGCTTCGAACTTTTCGGGGTTAAAGGAATTTCGGGAATGGACTGTTAGAATTAAATTAAGAATGAACAATTTCCGAATAGAGAGGACCTTACAGGTTTTATAAAGTTCGGTGGTAGGAAATTGATAAGGAAGGGACCAACCTACTTTAAGGATCGCTCTTTGGGCACGTTCCAGTTTTAACAAATGTGTTTTTGCTGCCCCACCCCAGGCAACTATACAGTACTGTGCAATTGACTGGCAGACAGCTAGATATACTTGTCTAAGCACCTGTGTGTCGGCCACATGGCGGAGATTCTTAAAAATAAATATCAATTTGCGCAGTCGGGAGGTAAGTATGTCTATATGGTTATAAAATGATAATGAGTCATCTATTTGAACACCCAAATACCTTACACTATCTATGCGACCTAGAAGAGGACAGCTACATGGTGTTTGTGGTGATGCATTACAAGTATGCGCAATCAATGAGAAATGGGATGTTGATGGTTTACTAACTTTTGACAGAGAAAAGGTAAGATATTTAGATTTATCTACATTTAAAGTGAGTAGGTTGCGTGACAACCAGTCAGTAACAGTGTCGAGTCCTAGTTGTGCGTATTTAAATGTCGACTCCCAGGAAAACCCGTGGAATATTAAGGCAGTATCATCGGCGTAGGTAAAGATGGATCCATTGGCAAGCACGAGACGACAGAGGTCATTAATGTAGATAAGAAATAAGGTCGGTCCAATGATACTGCCCTGGGGCACACCGTATGTTATAGGGAGTTCGTCGCTCATCCAGTCACCTATCTTGACACATTGGCGTCTTCCTGTGAGAATTAACTACATATTTAAGTCACATGCCTGATGGATGCAGGTAATTTGATAGTTGTTGTGTGGAATCATTTTTGCCTTGAATATTTAAATATTTATCACCAAGGCAGCCATGATAGGCCTTGCTCAAGGTTTGTCACTGTGGCCGAAATTATTCACGAGCATGGAGCATTACCAACACATTAAAAATTCGACACTGCCATTTAAGTTATCCAAAACTGATCTAGGGTCTTACAAAAATGCGCGTAGATGCATGATTTCCTCGTTGAAATTGAATACCTACTAGTTAGTCGTTGGTAAAATTGCTATAAATAGCAATTAATTGGTAAAGATAGTTCGTTTTCTCTTCTACAACAATATTATAGCGATTTTTTTATTACTTGTCTATTTATTTAGCAATGATTGTTCTCCTGATGCATGTTTAGGCAAAAACTCATGGAGAGCTGATTTTAAAGCTCTAATTTGCAGATTCTGTTGAATATAATCCATCAAAACAATTTTTTCATATAACAACTAACACATACTTTTATATTAATAGAATACGTTTTTGTTATATGCCTTCTATACAAAGAAAAAATTACTGGACCTAATTCAATTTTCTACTGGAAACAAGTGTGAATATCTCCGAAATTCTACATCATTTTTACGCAGTATTTATACCAAAATAGTCTTCAATAATTCCTTAAGCATTATCAATAAAAAATACAGATACTTTGATTTGTTAATAAATGAAATAAAAGTACTCTACTCTAACTAGTAAAGGGCGTATTTTCGAGATGCCATTTATAACAAAAAAAAAGGTGCGCGAAATGTAGGCTCTTAAGACGTTCCAGAGAATGCTACAAAAGCGCATCAAGACAGGATTTTTCGAAAATCAACCCCACAGTGCAAACGTTTCTTTCCAAAATCGTATTATTGTGCAACTGCAGCACCCTGTTTGAATAAGTTTATTCTATTACTTAGTAGGTGACCCGACAGACGTTATCCTGATCAAATTTCAATAAAAACTCTTTCGTAAAAACTTATTCGAACCACTTCGAACTCATATTACGAGCATTATAAAACAAAAAATTGCCAAATCGTTCCAATCGATCCTTACCAACGAAAAGCATTTAATTTTTATTATATAGATAAAAAAGAACATCTGAGCCCCTATTTTATTTCTCCTAAAGTCGTAAAAGCTAGGCACAGGAAAAAGCTCTACATAATAATAATTGTAACAATGTTAGGATAGTTGACTAACATCGGAGAGCGGATTAGCCTTGTAGGTAACGGTAACTTATTTGAATTGAAGGTAGTATAAGAGCCGTCAAGGACAAACAGGTTTGATTATGTCCTGTATATTACGCGTTACGAACAACTCCATTGCATTTAAATTCATGTTTCTTAGAAATATTCGAGTCTTGTGAATGAGGTGTACTGCATAATTAAAAGCTGTGGTTTAGATTGCAATAAAAACAAATAGATACTCAGAAATAGGTAGGTATGGTCAGAAATAAGCAATGATCATCATTTCCTATCTGTCGTGTGAATGTGTTTCATAAGCCAGTACCTACACGTAGGTACCTATTTTCTATTTTCTGGCACCCCTATACCAACTCATTATTTTCTCATTGATTAGAATCAAAGAGCAAACATGTCAGTCAGTATATCTATAGTCATCATCATCTGCCTAGCCTTTTCCCAACTATATGTTGGGGTCGGCTTTCAGTCTAACCGGATGCAGCCGAATAAGTATATCTATAGTCCGACTTTTAATTAGCTGCAGTAAAATGACACTTAAGAACTCATTTCGGACTGAGTTATTAGAGATATGCATGTCATAGTAGATTATGCACCGAGGGGCTAAAGTTATGTCTTATGTCACGGGCGTCATATTGAATCTCGAGCGCAATGAAGGATTCGGGATTTAACTCACGAGCGAAGCGAGGGAGTTAATACAAGAATCCTGAATGCAGCGAGGGATTCAAGCTAGCCCAAGGCAAAGACACCTTTAGCCCAGAGGAGGATACTCTACTTTTTACACCTACTGTGAGAAAATAATAGCCATAGTACGAAAAACAAAGTATTTATTAAATAAACAAACAGAAGAATAACATATTTGTTGATAAATTTAAAGTTTAAATGCCAAAAGTTCGCGCCTTTATTGCGTCTACCAATAAGTAGCCAAGCAATTCGATTTTCAAAAAAAAAAGTCTCTTCTACGGTTTTGTCGTGTGTGTCCATTGATATCACTCTCATGGAAGTGGCGTTTGTGTAAACTAAGCTTTATACAGGGCTGGTAGAATGGTTTTGGATGATTGGCTGTATGCATTTTGAATTTAGAACGTCATTGGAGACTCTCGTGAAAATAGAATATTTTTGATAAAATGTGATAAATCGACTGTAGTATAGATAGGTTTTATTAGTTATTCACAAAATCCACAGCAATCTTTCCACAGTTTACATAAAATAAATTAACTAATGTTACAGCCAATTACTATTACGGTATTACGGCGCGGTACGGTATTTGTTATTATTAATGCCAGTTTTAATGTTATTCCATTCCTTTTAAAAAATGGTTCGTAGTTATCTAATTATTCTTACAATATTATGTCTTCGAAAACATGGCAACGATATGAAGAAGCAGTCGTTATGATTTTGTAGGAAATCGAGAATATCATCCACGCGTAGTAAGGGTATCGAGAATAGCTTTCCTCTTTCTGGCACCAAAGGGTGTTTGTTAGTACTATACTGCCAATTTAGCTGAGCATGTGAGATTCCAAATTCAAATCACATTATTGACCAGCGGGTCATAATGAAATCCAGTACAACATTATTGACCGGCTGAGCCTCCGGCCACTAATGACTCACTTTAGGTTAAGGTTGCTTGACATATAATTTAACATTTTCGAGCAGGTGGTGTGAAAAATAAGTTTCGTTTGTTACACTATTCTGTACTAGAAAAACAAGATTTGGTTGATGGCCGCGAAAAAACCAAAATACGCCAATTTCAGTCATTCATTTTACTGCAGCTAATAAAAAGTCCGACTACACACTATGCTTGAGTTTGTGTTGTAGTAGCTAAAATATTGTCAAGGGCTGGCCTACAAAAAAAAAACCATCTCCATTAAACAAAAACGAAAATACTAAATTTTTGTATTTATTACTCACTAGCAGCGCAACGCGGTTTCACCCGCATAAGTGTCGATCCCGTGAGAATATCGGGATTAAAAGTAGGTATCCTATGTGTTATTCTGATGTTTATAGCAATATTACTGTAAAGTTTCATCAAAATCCGTTCAGTAGTTTTTGCATGAAAGAGTAACAAACATCCATCCATCCTCACAAACTTTCGCATTTCTAATATTAGTAGGAAGTAGGATAGTAGGATACTAGCAGCGCCCCGCGGTTTTTCCCGCGTAAGTTTCGATCTCGTGGGAATATCGGGATACAAGTCACAAAATACAGAGAGTACAGAAGGCAATCTACATACAAAGTGCGCTCGAGCTACGCACACATAGACACCCATCACGGACACGTTATCTCGGACTGGTTGGGACTAGTGCGAGCGCGAGTGCCATCCGCTTGAGACACGCGTCTGTGAAGTACAAAAATTGAGCAACAAAAAAATGGATATCTAAGCTCGATTCATATTTTGAATCAGTTTAAACGAAGTAACTATTTTGTAAGGTAAATTCACGTCACCAACTAAGCATTACGTAAGTTGAAAACATGATGTTTCCTTTCTGTAGATATTGTGTTGTTTTAGTGTCATTTGATAGGTGTAGGTCTAAAACGGATAGGGCACAATAAATTGTGTAAGTAATCCGTTTTGAAGTTATTAGGGATTTTCGATACCTAGTGAAAATTGACAAATGTAAAATTTTATGTTTTTGTTCTGTAAACTTTATTGTGATACTATGTTTATTGTTTTGTTTTAATATTGTAGAATAAGCTCAACAATAAATCAAACAACTAGATACGAGTGAACTTACCACGATAGTTTTTTGTGCATAAGCCAAAGTTGACAACCATAGCGCGACCGCCGAGCGTAGGTATGAAAAGTGAAGCACATATATGTGATTGCCTTCTGTACTGTACTCTCTGTATTTTGTGTAAAAGTACCCTATGTGTTAATCCAGGAAATAGTCTATCTATTATATGCCAATTTTCATCCAAATCTGTTCAACGGTTTACGCGTTCTTGAGTAACAAACATCCAAACATCTTCACAAACTTTCACATTTATAATATTAGTAGGATTAACATTTTGTAGATAAAGAAACAACAAATCACACATATCACGGATTTATATCACAGTGGCAACCTGCATAAAATTAAAGATATTGCGTAGGCGCAAACTATCCATCATTCATTTATCTGCTAATGATTTGTCTCTAAGCATTCATCACACGAACTTAGAAAGCTTAATAGGTTTCGTAATTCAAAAGGTAGATAGTGGTGGTAGGGAATGCAATCCGGATTATCCGTAATCCGAAATATCCGGATATCCGCACATTTTTACTAGACTTCCAAATCCGGATTTGAAAATCCAATCCGGATTTTTTTGAATAATTAAATTTTTAAGAAATTGTAACAAAAAAATCGAAACGAGCGAGTTCGGTGTTCGCGCCTCGCGTCTCGCGCGAGTGTTGAGTCTATCAGCTCTGGGGGAAGCGAGCAGGGCGCGGGACGCGGGACGCGGGTCGAGAAAGTGTGTGAGGCGTCCTTGATCGTTCCGTTCAGTCCGCTTACAAGTGTCTTCAGTGCATTCCGCCTACAAGCGTCGAATCAGAGCGTGCTTTTTCCGTAGCAGGAATTATGTGCAACCCAATTCGCAGCAGGTTAAACGACAGCACTTTAGATGCCTTATTATTTTTGAGGACACATTTAATGTCCCAAAAATTTACATACGTACGTAAAAAAACGTTGATAAATTTATGTTGATTTAGGAGGCTCTACTGAGGTCATCGAGCATTGTACCGAAGTCCTCCATGGTCCCAGCCATGACTACGATATCGGTGGTAAACCGAAGGTGAGTCACGTACTTGCCATTGATGTTAATGCCAGCCCCTTTCCAGTACAGAACCTTGAAGACATCCTCCAGTGCACCGGTGAACAGTTTTGGAGAGATAACTTCTCCCTGTCTCACACCTCGTTGCAGAAGGATAGGTTTCGAAGTTTGATCCTGGAATCGGACTGACATAGTAGCGTTTTCGTACAGACACTTCAGCACCTCGATGTACCGATAGTGGATCTGGCACCGTTGAAGAGACTGCAGTACAGCCCATGTCTCGATCGAATCAAAGGCTTTCTCATAGTCCATAAACGCTAAGCAGAGAGGCAGGTTATATTCTTCGGTCTTCTGTATAACCTGTCGCAGCGTATTTATGTGGTCTACGGTGCTAAAGCCTTTACGGAATCCAGCTTGTTCGGGAGGCTGAAAGTCGTCAAACTTGCGCGCGAGACGGTTCGTGAGGACTCTCGAAAACAGCTTGTACACATGGCTCAGAAGTGAGATGGGCCTATAATTATTAAGAAGGGCATTGTCGCCCTTCTTATGGAAAAGTATCACCACACCTCTGTTCCATGCCTTACCCTCGAGTATGACGGTACCAAACAGCTTCTGAAGGGCCTTAAGAATGGGTTTTCCGCTGGCCGTCAGGAACTCGGCCGTAATTCCGTCATCACTCCGCGCCTTGTTGTTTTTGAGCTGCTTCAGAGCCATCCTAACCTCGTACAGGCTGACGTCCGGGATGTCTTCGGTGTAGTGTCGGGTCAATCTAGTTCTTGGGTAGTTTGCCAGATTCGTAACGGGGTTAGTTGTTGATTTGTATAACTGACCATAGAACCTCTCGATCTCTCTCAACAGTACAGGTTTGGCGGATTCGATCCTGTCATAATCGGTCTTTAGTTTCCTAAGCTGGCTCTGCCCATTAGACAGATCTCTAGCAAAGACCTTGGAGCCTTTAATTTTGTATGCGAAAAGCACAAAACCGCTCGAAGTGGAGGTGCTTGGGGGAGGCCTATGTCCAGCAGTGGACGTCTTTCGGCTGAAATGATGATGATTTATTTTATCATCGTTACTCATTACGCGAATCATCGATGTAGTTTGAAAAATTCCAAATATAAAATTTAAAAAATTGTTTGATGGGATTTTCGTGTGCTTTTATTTTAATCCATTTACATAAATATAAGAAACATCATATTAACAAACTGTTGATTTATTTGATTTACTTATTTACAAAAATCAATCTTTAGTCGATTTTGTAATAATCGATATGAAGGTACTTATTTAAAAAAAAAAAAGTTCTCCTTTAACCGCCATCTCTAATATTCTTCACTTGCCTTTTGGGCCTTATAAAAGATGGATGCATATCCTTCCTAGTGACTTTCTAATTGGCTAATAATATACTTACAGTTATAAAAAGCCTATAACTCGTTTTATTGAAGTGCCGGAACCTAGATTTCCTACACAAACTATATGGGTAGATTTTTTTTATTTTCATGAAAAATCCGTAATATCCGGATAATCCGGATTGGAGCAAAAATCCGTTCTTAAAAATCCGGATTTTAAAACAGAACGGATCTGCATTCCCTAAGCGGTGGTAGATAGCGCAACAATGGTTAATTCACATTTAATATTTGAGTCATTAACTACATATTAAGTGACGGCGGTTAGTGTCTACAGTTAATTATTTTATCAATAATGGCTATCATGGTTGCTAATGATAAGTTTTATCGAAACAATTAGTAAGAGGAGACAAATGTAGCGTAGCACGACCGTGATGATAATGGGACTTGATAGTTTAGGTAGGCTAACATACCTTTAGGGGAAATAAGGGTGATGCCTTGTTTCCCCGAAGGGTTGAGCAAAGGTGTTCTATTTGCATCCACATTTCGCCAGTTATGTTTAAGTCCCATGGAATAGAAGGCGAGCCTAGTTTTAGGGTATTTAGGTAGGCAGCCTATCGATCTAATTTTGCCTAACTTATGTCAATCATGCTGTCATTTTTGAACATACATTCATATTTTTATAACAACACCATAACCGATACTCAGTCACAAAAAGATTACAATTTAAGGCACACCACCTACTCATCCAAACTTAAATATGCATTGGAAACTCAGTCAAGGAACACCGGTGTATGCATCATACCAAATCAGCGGACATCTTCCATAAACACAATTTTGATTCACTGCTAGCCGTTACGAACAGCTATAATTATTTCTGCCCATGACACGACTGCCCACTGGAGCTTCAGAGACTCTCCATTGTTCGACGACAACCATGCCTCTGTCATAAATTACCAACGATTATGTACTGGTTTCGAAAGTGGTGGAAACTTTAATATTACGGAAAACAAAAGTGGGACTATAAAAAAAAATTGCTGAACAACTTTCGCGGAGCGAGTTGAGATCGCTCTCATTAATTTGCGCAAAAGTATTTTGAGGACAAACTTTAAAGAGTTTGCAAAAAAAATGAGTGTGTTTAACACAACAACGTATTTATGTAGGTAAGTAGATAATATTAACGTGATACTGAAACTGCTGAATACTTAAAAATCTTATCAAACACTAAATCAGCTTCAGCTCAATAGTTAACACAAACTCCTAGCCTTCTAATTAATTTGAACCGTTAGTAATTTAAATTAATAACTTCACGGTTAACCATTGTCCAATAGTTTGGCACATTTTATGGTATAAAATCAATTATTTTAACGCTCATACTTATTTATCATCATCATCTCATCGAAAGGCAGCCTAAGAAAAATGCGGGATTACGTAAACTTATTGAAGTGATCATATTTATGAAGACGTGATGTCGTATTCTGTGTCAGAAAGGGCACGCGCTCCGATACCTCGGGTCTATAAACATGGAGAGACATTATGTAGCCCAGCCGGTTGCGAAATGCTTCCCGTTTTGCCTTCGACAACATTTTCCGCGCCGTTCTGCGCGCACGCACGAAATGTGTCGACGAACCATCACCAGCTACAGATACAATCACGAAGCGTATAGTGAATACGACGGAAATGTAGCTTGATAATTATAGGAAAGTATATAATGAGGTACCAGAAATAATCAGATTTATTACATTGTTTATGAAACAAAACATACTTAGTTGATTCGTATCTGGCTATTGTTAGGTAAACATTATAAAAATCCATAACTACAAAGGTAATGAGGTAAGTGGTAGGTCTGTACACTTATTATACGAGATTAGTGATAACATCTATATACATATAATAAATTTGTAGAAAAGTGGTGTCTGTACAATGGAAATATATAAAAAAAAAGTAGCAGGGGTTGTTATTATATCGATGCCGAACCCGAAATTGTAATTAATTTTTTTTTGTCTGTTTGTCTGTTTGTCGGTTTGTCTGTTTGTCTGTTTGTCGGTTTGTCTGTTTGTCTGTTTGTTTGTGCACGCTAATATCAGAAACGGCTTATTCGATTTAGATGCGGTTTTCACTAATATATTGTAGTAGGCTTCACTTAACATTTAGTGTTTATTTCATGTCAATCGGTTCATAAATAAAAAAGTTATGTCAATTTAAAGAATCACGGCGAACATTTGTTAAGGTATTCTATCAGAGTACGTACACGCCTCGGGCCTGCGCGTCCGATCTTCGGAACTACTGGACGGATTTGAATGATTTTTTTTTATTGTATAGTTATTATATGGCTGGACAACATTCAGGCTATAATTTATCTTGGAAACTTGAACACCTGATGCAGAACCGAAACAGACCAGCTTAACTATAAGAGATACAAAAATGGTACCATAGCAAAAATTGTTCCACGTGATGAGGATTTTCTGCTGAGAGAATAAATTTGAAGATCTGAAACACCTGATGGGGAACTCCAAGAGCCCAGCTACACCATAACACATATAGGAATGACGTCTTAGTAAAAGTTATTCGGTCTGATGGGCATTTCCTGTTGACTTATAAAAATCGAAGATCAGAAACATCTGATGTGGAAATCAAAGCTATCACTAATTTCACCTCCACGCGGTGAAGGCGGTAACAGTTTAGGACTGATTTTCGATGACGATGGTATATCATTGAAAATTTGACTCTACTGGGCAAAACTCCCATTTATTTTTTTTAACGTGAAGAAATGCTCATGCATTCTGCACTACCACGGGGAGATAGTGCAGTTATGTGGGACTCTAACCCACTAAAACTCCACTGTGTCCTCCTCTGCCGCTTACGGCGGGAACATGGGCACGCGTTAGCACTCATCCGTGAACCCGCCGCGGCTGTCCGTCACCGGACCCTCCGCTGGGGAGTACTCCCCATCACCGGCGCACCAGAACACATAGCACGCCGTGACCACCCCAGGGACCAAACCAGCACATGGGCGCCAGACGATCCCGTGCCTGGGCACCCTTGGTAGGGGAGCAGTCACTTAGATTTTAATTGATCAGGTATCTTCATAATAAAACTCTAACCATGCCTAGAAAGAGGTCAAATCTTTCCCAATGTTCCAAAGGAGCTAAAAGATTGAGGATCATAAGATCCCAAGAATCTACCGAAGAGCGTCAGGAGAGACTTGATGCTGTTTGAGAACATCAAGCTGCAACTCGCTAAGTGGAAACCTCTTCGGATCGCGAAGCACGCCTGCGTTCTCAGCGTATTTACGCATCTACATCCAGGTCTCTAGAGACCAGTGCAGAATATGATGCGCGACTGACCGCTGATACGGTGAGATTATCATACATTGTTCCGAACACGCACACAACAAAATATTCATAATCAGAAAGTGAGAAAGAAACAATTGCTGGAGTACGGCATGAAGAGACAGATTAAGAAGAGCGCAACGAACGTTTGAATTCTGATCGACTTCGACATTCTCTGAACAGAATGTCGATATCATCTGAAGAATCGGATGTGTCTCAAGATATAGCCGTAGGGCATGGCGACCTTCCTTGGGTTGATAAGGAACGGAGTGCATTTACGTATACTCCTATGATTGACTACGCCACATATTCCGCCATCGGAGGTATGGTTGAAAATTGTACTTTTTGTGAAGCTGTTAAATAGCAAAAAGAAACAAACGGTATGTGTTGCTCAGGTGGGAAAGTACATATTGAAATATTACAAAATCCTCCAGAAATATTAAGATCACTGCTAATCGGTGACCATCACAGTCAAAACATTTCTTGGACAATATACGTTCGTACAATAATGCCTTTCAAATGACATCTTTTGTTGCGAAACAGATTTCAGAAGGCCCATTTATGCCAACATTCAAAGTGCAAGGCCAAGTTTACCACCCTATTGGTTCATTATTGCCTGAAAATGACGTCTCGAATCGTCTCGCGCATCCCGTTGTTATCCAGTCGGGGGTTCTTAGAATTCGACATCAGACGTTTCAGATCTTCGATTTTGACGACCCCGTTGTCGCTGGCATAAACAACAGGATCCGCGTACGAAGTCGCGGGCAGAAGCTAGTACCAATAATAAAGCTGAAGAGTTTGTTTGTTTGGACGCGATAATCCCTGGAACTACCGGTCAGATTTGAAAAAATCTTTTTGCATTTGATAGCCCAATTCTTAAGGAAGGCTATAGGCTATTTAATAGCACGCTATGACCTTTAGGAGCCGAGCAAAAAGAAAAAATGTCAGAATGAACGCTAAGCGAATACGAAGTGTTGCGACGGGGTGGGGGTACAAGAAATTTCACGCGGACGAAGTCGCGGGCAGAAGCTAGTTTAGATTAAATTTGTACCCATGTCATCGTTGACCAAACTTCCTAAAACTTACGAAAACATTTTGTATTATTTCAATACTTCAAATAAAAGTACCTTTAGTAAGTAGTAACTTGGTGTTTATATTCTTGGTTGTGGGTAAATGTGCAAAAGAATATAACCACCAAGTTTAGCAGTAGTAGGTACCTACTGACTTGATATTGATGTCATCACGCTTGATAGGCGATACGGTGATAGCAGTGGCATAGCAATATGTCATAGTTACGCAAAAGAATATTAAAAATTGGAAACTCGAATACTCAAACTCAAAGCAATTATTTCAATTAAACCATTTACAGACACTTTTTAGTAGTCAAAATTAAATAGTCGGTCAGTTTGAAAGTTGAAGCTAGTTGCACATTCCAAAACATAGATCTCTGTGGGGAAGAACGGGCAAGAAACTCCAAGGGCACTCTTTTGAATCAAGATATTACAAAATCCTGGGTACATTATTCTTGTTGCTTCTATATGTGAGAAAATGTAATGAAGAAACAATTCAAAATATAAGATTAAAAATAAGACCTGGAAGTTAAGAGATGACCAGTCTCAACCGACGGCGCCTGTTCACGAACATGACGCGTGGTCCGTGGATCAGCACCATCCAGCTCAACCATTTTGTAGGGAACCGAATGATCCAACACACGCGCCACCATCATGCCATCAGTGAGACATTTAAGTGAGCATGACACAATCTCAACTGCCATGCTCTTTCAATTCAACATCAAAAAATCATAATACAAACGGATCCATGGTCCTTACATTTACAAAATTTAAAAAATACTTCTAAATAATACAAAACTATAGTTTGCAATTTATTTAAGTTTTGAATAAAAATTTTACCAGACAGACAGAAATTTTAACCAGTCTCGCGGTATCCACGTCTTTAAATTGACGGATTTTCTAAACTGCGTAAGCGGCTGAACTAAGCCGCCCTGCAAGTGATGTTAAGTGAGGACTCCACTGTAGCTTTGAATCAAGCATGACCCCTGGGAAAACCGTATTTTTGACCAATTTAAGTACCTACAGTATCTCCTTATTCAATACAACGTGACATTCACTACTTCTAACATTCGGTAAAGCGAATATAATGCATTTAGTTTTTTTCTCATTTAATACCAAATTATTTACAGTAAACCAATTATGGAGCATAGCATTATTTACGTCGTCAAGCTCCTGTGCAAGTCTGCTTACATTATAAATCAGCAAATAACACCATTTGTGGTCGGTTTTTCAGTAAATGAGATAGGTAAATCATTTATATATACTAAAAATAGGAACGGCCCCAATATTGAGCCTTGCGGTACACCCATTTTGACTTTTAAACCCAATGAATTACTATTAAATAATACGCAGGCCTGCCTAAATTGGAATTCTGCAAGCTGATACTTTAAACTATGTGCAATGCTACAGTGGATGCTAGATGTGCTTATTCCAGATAAACCTTTTTGATAAATCTTTACCTATATAATGGCCGCATAAGAAACTGCAGCGCGTTTTCTTGAGCCATAGGAAAGTTCGATATTTTCTTAGATTTCAGTTTTTAGTGCAAAATACTATTAAAATCATACAATAGGCAATCCTTATTGTAACGCAGACGCATGCTCGCAATATTATGTGTGGTTTATATTGAGAGCTAAAATACTAAGATAGACAGCAAATACTTACCTAATACCTACTTACAAAAATCAAAAACATAGGAGATAACCACTGACCTCTATCATACAAGTGTAGATAACATACCATTGTGATTTTTATAATAATTTTATTACTGGTTCCTGTTCACAGCAATGAAACTTAATACGTTTAAAAAAATGTGTTTTTGCCGCAAGCTATACATGGATATACATGGTTTGCCGAGACTGCAGAAATGCTAAGAGCGTCCGTTATTTTTTAAATGAAAACCTTTTATATCACTGAGATTAGCATGCTTAGCAATTGAAAGACCCGTCCACCAGCTTTATAAAAACAAAAACATCAAATAAAAATAAACAAACCACCTACCAGAGTCATTACATCGGCCACTTCCAAGATCACATTTAACAAACATAATATTGTCACGCACGATCTATACGCCATTATTAGTAGCTCAACATTAATGGAACACAACAAAAAACTGCACGCGTATAGCTTGCAGATAAATAAAAAGTTTATTGGTTGCGCGAGCGCTGATCAGTGGCGTTCCGCGAAGAGACAACACTAGAGTGAGCTCAGGTTGTAGGTGGCTGTTGTAGGGGACCACTCGACGACCTTGACCGACGAGGCTCACTGACTCACATACACAGATCCGTCTACTTTTGCTCGTGAATCGATCACAACAAAAAGTTAATGATAATAATTATGCCGGTGTGAAGTCACTTAATGATGTTCCAATGATACAGCGATTGCGCCCTGCTGCGCTCCGCAAGACGCGCAGCGATCATTATTTATTTTCGCAGTCTCTTAGCATTCTTGTTAATTTACGGCTCAGGTAAAAAAGATAATGTTTTCAAACACGAATAAGTCCTAGCATACATGAAGTCAGACTAAATGTGAACTTAACTACAGTAGAGTAGGTAGGTACTTACCGACAGATTGACTACAGCAGCTTGGTTCTTACTCGCCAAAAGGCAGCAGTTTGCCATAAGAACGTGTGTTTATGTAGATGTAGACTAACTGCCTTTTCAAAACTTGACTCTACTTTTATTTGTTTTCAGAATGAGAATTGATTAGGTAGACCAGGTAGGTAATAACTTGCTGCCAAAATATAACAAACATACAGAGAAAACTATCTGCATAACTTTTGGACAATTAGGTACCTGTTAAGTGGGTGCTTCATTACTAACATTCATAGATAACACTATAGTTTTTACAATTTTAACACATTAGACCCAAAGGTTAATGGCTTTGCCTATCAGTACCGCTTTTCTTATCAACTTACGGTTCCTAGATTCCATGTCATACGCTTACCAACTTATGATTTGGTACACCTATAAACCTCAAACTAAGTAGGTCTAGGTGAATATCTTTTTGCACCTACCTGATTCTCTAATCATTGAGCACAGCTACTGGGTTTTCCACCGAATTATAGAAACAAGAAAATACTTACGTTTATTTTCGGTAAACATGACGCAAAGAAAGAACACAATCACAAAAAAGAACATATGTTACGAACATATGCGTCACATCCACGCAAAACGGCCATCGCTCAGCATAATGCTACGACCATGCGAGACAGAGCCCAGCGCTGGATTTCAGCCACAGCCGGCGTCGACGTGATGACGTCAACCGACGCATTCTGACATTATCACTAGACATAAGTATTCTTCTACCGTAGTTGAAATAAGGTATTTACCTACTTATACTTAGGTACTTAACTTAACTTCATACATAATTCACCGATTGCGTGAACTATTGAGTTGTTAAGACTTACACAAGAAAAGGCTTTCCCTTTCAATACTGGAATAAGTCGGCAGCAAACATTACCTATTAATAACTAGTAGGTATATAAATACCGAAGTTCTAGTAAACTCGGCTTAAACCCTCACTGACTGGACAACTCGACAGGTATGTTGCTTAAAGTAGGTATACTCAGATTTTGGTCACGACAGGCAATCCTACGCTGAAGAACTAATTTATAGAGCATAAGTAGTGAGTGCACAAACTCGATTCCCTCATAGTCCGATGGGACGCTACGGCCATCTGACATCTGACATGACTGGAGAGAGATCAGGCTCAATACCTTTACCAGCACAGCTATTCACAACCACTCGATACGATTCCGTACCGTATCGTATTGAACATCAATCAATGTTATCGTAGAGTACTCTAACTAAACGCTGTTAGAAGTAGCGAATGTGAAATCATATTGAATGGCCAAAAACTAGAATTTATTGATCAGACAGTTTTCCTAGGAATCACGCTAGACGAGAAATTACAATGGGGACCTCATATAACATCTATTGCGGGGCGGCTAAGCTCCGCCGCTTATGCTGTTAGAAAGATAAGACAGTTAACAGATGTAGAAACCGCGCGTTTGGTCTATTTTAGTTACTTCCACAGTATTATGTCATATGGCATTTTACTATGGGGTCGGGCTGCTGACATTGAATCCATTTTTATTTTACAAAAGAGAGCTGTCAGAGCCATTTACAATCTACGTCGTCGCGAATCTCTTAGGGAACTATTTAAAAAGGTTAATATCATGACGGTACCTTGCCAATTCATTTATGAAAATATTATGTATGTAAGAAAAAATCAACATCTTTTTAATAAAATAAGTGATAGGCATAATTTTAATACTAGAAATAAAGATAAATTAGATCAACCTTTTTTCAGATTATCGAAAGTACATACATCTTTTATGGGGTACTGTGTTAAATGCTACAACAAAATACCTTGTGACATATTGCAATTAAATGAAAGAAAATTTAAAACTCATATTAAAAGTACACTTTGTAAACAAGGATATTACAAATTAGAGGATTATATCCAAGATAAGAATGTTTGGAAACATGCTGGTCCTGCTCCATAGGACAATCTAAAAGTCTAGACAAAATCAAACTTGTTCCTAATTTAATTTATATATATATTTTTAATTATGACATCTTATTCTAATTCAATTTTACAATCTGCGACTGCAGTGGCTCACACACTTGTTAAAGTTCAACTACTTTTGCATTTTTTCATTTTTCTTTTTTTTTAAATAACTTGTAAATATGTGAGCACCATGTATCTATCACTTATTTGATTTACCTGTCATTGCTTAATTTTTAATTCTTTTTACCTTTTGTGGTAGACTAATTTTATTATGGGTGCATCGTGTTCACATATAAATTTTATTATGTATACAAGACCTTGTAAAACATTTTTAAAAGAGTAACGGTGGAGTTTCTTGCCCATTCTTCTCCATACGAAAACTACCTTTTCGAATGGGCGACTAGAATCATTTCTATTTAGTTTTTTTTTGACGTTCAAAAGTGCCTTTAATGTGCCTATTTGAAATAAATGATTTGACTTTGACTTTGACTTTGCTGCGCGCTGTTCACAAGTCCGAAATCCAAAAATGGGAATCGAACCCCCTCATCCCGCGTCTTACACAAAAGCGATCTGATTGAAAGTCATCTTCTATCTATATCTTCTATCTTCTATACATATAATAAATCTGTAGACGAGGCGTTTCTGTACATTGAAAATATAAAAAAAAAAATAGGTGGGATGTTAAAGGATAACTAACAGATGCCATTTCATTCTATATTCTATACATATAATAAATCTGTAGACGAGGCGTTTCTGTACATTGAAAATATAAAAAAAAAAATAGGTGGGATGTTAAAGGATAACTAACAGATGCCATTTCATAAATTTTTGGAATTTTTGTCTGTTTGTCGGTTTGTCTGTTTGGATGTGACAGATTTTTTTTTGAACAGGTTCATCGTAAAAAGTACCACACCAATATGGTTCATTTTTATACTCAAATATAGTGTAGAACTCGGAGTAGTGATTAGTCTTTGTTTCATCGCAATCGCTTCAGTCTATCAAAAGAGCATTCTTTATCAACTTTTTATTGCAATAAGTGGAAACACGTAACGACATCTATTGGGACGATATAATACTAAAGAAAACATATTGTGATCTTTAAAACATAATTATGTGTATTATTAACTCTGATACTTATGTCTACGTTATTTAAAAAAGTAATGATAATGATTATAATCTATAAATATAAAAGAAAGTCGTGTTAGTTACACTATTTATAACTCAAAAACGGCTGAACCGATTTGGCTGAAAATTGGTGGGGAGGTATAGCTTAGAACCAGGAGGCGGACATAGTATTTAATACTTTTATTTACTTATAGGAGTAGGGTAGGAGTAGTGTGGGAGTAGGGTAGGAGTAGAGTAGGAGTTGGGTAGGAGTAGGTAGTGTAGGAGTAGGGTAGGAGTAGGTTAGGAGTTGGGTAGAAGTAGGGTAGGAGTAGGGTAGGAGTAGTGTAGGAGTAGGGTAGGAGTAGGGTAGGAGTAGTGTAGGAGTAGGGTAGGAGTAGGGTAGGTAGGGTAAGGGGTAGGACACCACGCGAACGATAGCGCCGGGCAGCTAGAAATAATTTATATGGCAAAACAACGTTTGCCGGGTCAGCTAGTATTCATATAAAAGAGCGTGACGGTCAAGTAGGCTCGAGCGACGATCGCTTTTGGTTAACTCGCGGGGTTACGATTTCGTTCAGCAGTCGCGCTTACGTCATTTAGATCTAGGATGATACATTCAAAATAGAAGTTGTTGAAGTCTAAGAACAACAGCAGGAAAATTATAAAGGTCGTGGTAAGTGGGGTTGGCCCACCTACCACGACCTTCATAATTTTTGCTGTTCACAAGTTTAACCTGTGTAGATATAATAATATAATCGCATAGATGTCGCTACACTATAATACTGGTGGTCTCAATGATAATAATAGTACGGCACAAGTCAGATTTGCATTTGGTTGAATAAATACAGGAAGCATTTAATCTTAAAAATGTTTATTTATTTATTTAAACTTCGCACAAAAAAGGTACAAAGGCGGACTTAATGCCTTAGGCAGTTTCGTTCGTTTTCGTTGTTGTGTTTCGTTCTTTTAGAGCAATATTTTATTACAAGATCTACATCTTGTAATAAAATATTACTATATAAGAACGAAACATTTTCTTGAAAATGTACCAATTGAACGCGGATTCTACGGGGAAATATCTGACAATGACAGTTGAATGAATGTCTAATTTGACAGTAAAATTCGTTCTGAAACTTTAGGTCGTGCCATGGACGTAATTTATAGAAGTAACATATATATTTGTGGCCAGTAAACGTAAATGTATTATATATTACGTCCATGGGTCGTGCTTTTACACAATGATTTCAATTAATTATTCTAAAATTTGTACTATAATCTAACCTCAACTTGTTAATAACTTAATAATTAATCATCTCGAATTAATTAAATATTGATTCAAGAAAGTTTCCTTTTTGTCGGGGAATCACAGAATTGTTTACCTTTTGAAGCGGTTGAAGTGACACTTGACATTTTGCTGTCAAAAATTCCATAATTTCATTTTGTGAATTCATCAAAATAATAATCGAAATAACCTCGCATTCTAAGAATAAACGGCTTTTAATCATTATTTAAATGTCTGTAGATACCGAAAATGATTTCTCTGACTTCAAGGTATGTGTTACTTGCCCGATGCTAAGGTATAAATGTAAAGTTATTGTCTAATTCGTGCAATATGTTTTAGTTACCACCGATTTTTGAAGATCTAAATGAAAGGGTAAAAGAATACCTTTTGAAGCCGGAAAGACTTTCAATACATCAATGGGAGCGGTCGCAGTCCCACTGGCATCGAGAATCGAACGTCGATTCCTTATTTATTCATGATGACGATGATTTCGGGCCGGACACCACACTTGAGGTAAATAATTGTAATAGAGATAAATAAAAACAGCCCATTGCATCTAAATATGTTGTTATCACACTGCAGCTCATTATGACTAATGTAATACTTTAGATACCTACCTACTATACATTTTGAAACAAAGCCATCATCCCATTTTATCTCAATATTTAATGCGGTAGGTAATACCTAAACACATTACTGTGTCGTGACTCGGGAGTCGGGATACACCAATCAAACGATCATTCTATTGTAGAAGAGATCAATCTTTCAACACATTGAAATTGTTATTAATATTTCAAATTTGACATTTTTATTGAAAAAGTTAGGTTTGTCTGTACCTTACCTTATTTTTATAATATAAGGTAGGTCAGGTCTTAATCAAAGGAGACAAATCTATGACCATTTATATTTATTATTCAGGTGGTCAGGGACCCAATCACTGGTGAGATAACAGGTTTGGAAGAAGTTAGTATACCAGTAGAAGATGATGAGGACAGTCTCTCTATGTCGAGGGCTCCATTGCCCCCAAGCCTTGCAACCAGGGGCACAACCACCCAAAGCCCATTCCTGCCAGCTGGTTTTGAAGAAGAACTGGAGAAAATGCTGGCTGATGCAGCAAATGGAGATGTCAACATTGACCTGGATAATGAAGAGTCTGGAAAGTTCTTGGGGGAAGGTAAGAATACAAAGAAAGAGTCTTCTTTTACATTCGATGGTATGCCATGTAACTACTTGATAATGAGTTTTTAGTTCTTTCTAGCTCTTCTATATTTTGGTAAGTTTTGTCTCCTATGTTCATTTATGGACCAGGAGAAGTTAAAAAAAAGAATCAGACTACATCATACATAGTTTACTAGCTTCCGCCAGCGGCTTCGCCCGCGGCTTCGCCCGCGGCTTCGCCCGCGGCTTCGCCCGCGGCTTCGCCCGCGAGGTATTTCGATAATAACTATCCTATGTCCTTCCCCGGGATGCAATTTATCTCTCTGCCAAATTTTATCAAAATCCGTTCAGTGGTTTAGGTGTGAAAAGGTAACATACAGACAAAGTTACTTTTGAATTTATAATATTAGTTAGTATGGATTTATACACCTTAAACCAACTTACCTCTATGTTCTCAACTTTGCCATTTCATTATTTTAGTTATTTCTAGCTGTCCTTTGTTTTTGGTAAGTTTTGTTGATGTTAATTTATTGAGAGCCTCCAACAGAAGATGTAATACAAATTTTTTTTTTTTATTAAAAATAATGTTATTGTATCAACTGTGCCCTTTTGTTCTTGTACATTTGGGTGGGTCAATATTAAGGGGGATGCGCTAAGGTAGCCTGCAAAATTGAAACCGTATATGAATATGAATATAATATGAATTGCAACCGTAAGAAATATGGCTTTACAGAATTATAATCATTAGAATCATACATACAACTCCTGGCCGGTCATGATTTCATGTTGTAGCCATTCAATAGGGTAATATGAACTTAAAGAGATGTATTGGTGATTATAATTCTATAAATAAATATTTGTTACGGCCACGCCAAACTACTGACCTCCAAATTGCAAAAAACAAGAGAATTTCAATTTCGCATCCTTCTATTTTTCAAGCCAGTGAGGTCTGCCTGTAAATAAAATCGAAATATGTAACACACAACTTGTTTTTCAGACATTCTGAACACAGCACCAGGATCTAAAGACACAGTACTGTTTGCTGATGATGGCTTCACGCTCCTTAATGCACCCAAGGATTCTGATGAGGCAGCTGAAGACAAAGAAAATGTTGACATACATGTGAAGATCAATTTAGAAGAAGTAATGGATAATAATGCACATTTAGTAGGCAAGTATTACTTGGAAACTTTTTATATACATAATTGTTTTACTCACTATTCTCAGAAATATGACTTTAACACATTCTTCAGTCTTACTGTCTCTACAGTACATCTGAAAGTGGCAGGCAAAATAGAAAGAATAAAGAAATTATTTTTTTTATTTTGGGATGTACACACACACCGTAAATACAAATAGTTAAAAAAGGGGCATTTAAAACTAACAAAGTTACATTCAAAACAACCAGAAAAAAAATTTGACTTAAGGCTGGATTTAGTGTGCGACGGACGGTCAGCGTGTACGGTACGCGCTGACCGTCGGTCGTGACCGAACGTTTAGTACTTAGCTGACGGCAAATTGGGTACTCACAAGAGAGGTCACAAGACATATTGCGTGTCCGGTCGGTCGCTCGGTCAGCGTCGCACTAAATACCCCCATATACCGACATAGCGCGTCATTCGACCGATGTATGCCTGACCGACGAGCCCGAAGTACTTTTCGACGATTCATCACACATGTGCATAGCGTTCATACGTTTTCATTGACATAGCACTAAATCCAGCCTAACAGTGATTCAAAAGTATTGAAAAGAAGCATAATCAAATGCTATTATTCCACAGATCTTTGGAAAGATGAAGAGGTCCCAGAAAAGAAACCGCAGAGACCCACCAAAAAACTTGAACTGGAAAATGAAATGGATAATGACAACTTCCTAGAGGCCACCATCATCAGGCCTCCCATAGAACTGCCAGAACTACCAGTGTTGAACATCACAAGCTCAGCGGCAAAGCAAGGAGTTATGTCCACTGATTGGGCAGAGATGATAGATGTGTCACAGCCAGTACCAGAGTTCAGGGAAAAGATCAAAGATATGGCACAGACTTATCCGTTTGAATTGGATAACTTCCAGAAACAAGTAAGCATTGCTTCAGACTATTAATAACCCTCCTTCTGGCGCAGTCGGGTAAAAAAAAGTTACATCTTTACCTCGTCTAGAAGTTCATAATTCTGTAAATACATATTTGTTACGACCGCAAATCATATTTTAATCAATGTACAACTTAATACTGACCAGCAAATTGCAAAAAACATAAGAAAATTTGAATTTCGCGGGCTACTTAATTCAATCCTGAATGCAATGCTGAATTTAATCCTGAACATGTTTTAACTATAAACTTGTTATTAAAGTATGATTTTTGGAATTTTCAATCTCTAATAGCAGCCGGCGGGTTAGTGGTAGACTTTGAAGAACACAGCTGTACTTTTTTTTCTGGCGGGCACTTACATTTTTGGGTACGAAATTAATGAAGTCCTTTAAAATCGACTAATTCTTAAAAAAAAAAAATAATGATGTCCTTTAAAATCGACTAATTCTTAAAAAAAAAAAATAATGATGTCCTTTAAAATCGACTAATTCTTAAAAAAAAAACAATGGATGGTTCATCTGCACTAACTACTCTTTTCTAAATTCTTTCAGGCTATCCTAAAACTGGAAGAGGGACACCACGTCTTCGTTGCGGCACACACATCGGCTGGTAAAACTGTGGTTGCCGAATACGCCATTGCTATGTCCAGAAGAAATTGCACGAGGTATGTTTAAAAATCTAAATAAATCTATTAGAAACCGCAAACAAAATACGTGTCGCAGTTGCGGAAAATAACCTCCTACTACGCCAATGCCAAAATCGGTGTCATCAAACCCTGCAAACCAAAAGAACACGTTGGTATCGATTGTTTTTTTTTTACAGGGCAATTTACACATCGCCAATCAAAGCCCTATCCAACCAAAAGTACAATGACTTCAACAAGATGTTCGGCGAAGTGGGTCTTCTGACTGGCGACCTACAAATCAACGCCACAGCCTCCTGTCTCGTCATGACCACAGAGATCCTACGGTCTATGCTGTACTGTGGCTCTGACGTCACCAGAGATCTCGAGTTTGTCATATTTGATGAGGTTCACTACATTAATAATGCTGAGGTAACTTACTTTACTAGCTAGATACATACGAGGACACATCAAGCTATACGTTTCCAGTTTAAGCTGACCTCGCATTGTATAGATTTTTCGTATAATCAGAAGTCAGCTTATATTGGTTATTTAGCTTGATGTGTAGCTTATAACTTACTTCAGACCTAGGCCTATCTATCGCCATTACGAAGCTTACTGTGATGGATGAGGCACAGTATTGAATGCTAAAATTACTATTATTATCCATACTAATATTAAAAATGCGAAAGTGTGTCTGTCTGTCTGTTACCTTTTCACGCTTAAACCGCTGAATCTATTTAGATGAAATTTTGTATAGAGATAGTTTGAGTCCCGGGAAAGGACATACGATAGTTTTTATCCCGATATTCCCACGGGATCGAAACTTATGCGGGTGAAACCGCGGGGCGCTGCTAGTATTATAAATGTGAAAGTAAGTTTGTTTGTTTGTTACGCATTCACGTTAAAACTACTGAACGGATTAGAATGAATTTTGACTTACAGATAGACCATGACCTGGGTAAGGACATAGGCTACTTTTCATCCTGGATCGCAGACGAAGTCGCGGGCAACAGCTAGTAAATAATATTACTTAACTTGGGTGTTTCGTTCATTCCGTTGTGCAGGGTGCACTCCCTTATAGTTAGTTAGTAGTTCAAACAACTCCTTACATCGTCGCAGACCTGGCAAAAACTAAATAAATATAAACTTAGCCCTCATTTAATTAAAGTTGATAATCAACTAGCGCAGGTATTTTAAAGTGGACAGAGGCATGCGTTGTAACATGCTACTTTGACATCTTGTCTTCACTATCTCTTTTCTGCTTTGTCTGTTAGTAGAAAATAGCAATGCTCTTACATTACTGCAGGAAAAACCTTTATTAATAATTAAAAACCTTCTCCTCAGCGCGGCTACGTATGGGAGGAAGTCCTAATCCTCCTGCCGGCTCACGTGAGTATAGTGATGCTGAGCGCGACAGTACCGAACACGCTACAATTTGCGGACTGGGTGGGCCGCACTAAGAAGAGGAAGGTTTACGTTGTGTCCACGCCCAAGCGACCCGTGCCGCTTTGTCACTATCTTTATACAGGTAGGATATAAAACTCTTATGAATTAAAAGGGTAAAATCTTAAAAAGGGAGTGTACGATAACTTGACGCGAACAAGGAGAGGATGGAAGAGAAAAACATGTTGCGCCGCCACCAAGTAATATGGAACAAACAGAAAGAAACATAATATGCCACACTTTGCAAATTGGTCTACGGAATGTCATTTAACAAACGCTGCTGCCGATAACGACGAGTGCCCGGTCCACAGTGTTTATTGGGTTTTTTCATTGGGAATATAGATGGGCAATCCCATCCACCCGGGTTTAAACCCGGTGCTTTGATAAACCCCGATAAACACCCTATTTTCTGGGAATTGGGAATTTCTTAGTAACCAGCCTTTAGCCCGGAGTTTGGAAGTTGGCGGTGTGACACCTTCGTGCCTCGGAAAGCATGTTAAGCTGATGGTCCTGCGCCTGATCTCTTTCCGGTCGTATCGGATTGCCGTCCTTTCCGACAATGAGAGTGAGGGAAGAGAGAGTGCACCTATGTCTGCGCACACATCTGAGCACTATAACATCTCCCGCGCCGAAGGCTGGACTCTGCTGAGATTGGGCACCATGGCCGAATTTCGGGCTGGAGATAGCAAGTTTTTACACTAAATTGTAGTACTTACTTTACTTACGTGTTGATAATTTTAGGAACTGGTGGAAAATCTAAGAATGAGCGATTTTTGGTTGTGGATCAAGAAGGAAACTTCCAACTTAGAGGATACAATGAAGCAGTTGCCGCTAAGAAAACAAGAGAGAATGAGTACAAAAAGAACTTTGGACCGAAAGGTAATTATCCTACTGAGGTGAGGATAATATGAGAAGTTTTCATAATTACTAAGGGTCCTCTAAAACACAGTCTATTTCCAGGTGGTAAAACATACATGAATCCTAAGGCTGAGCAAACGATGTGGGTAGCGTTCATCGACCATTTGAAACAGCAAGACAAACTACCTGTGGTCGCATTTACACTGTCTCGTAACAGGTACTAAGACAACATTTTATCGTTTTTAATCAATCAATGTCTATACTAATAATCATGCTGAAGAGTTTGTTTGTCTGTTTGTTTGAACACGCTAATCTATGAAACTACCGGTCGGATTTAAAAAAATCTTTTTGCATTTGATAGCCCAATTCTTGAGGAAGGCTATTTAACATCACGCTATGACCCTTAGCCAGCTTAGAGGTAAAAGAATAAATTTCAGAAAGTATGCTAAGCGAAAATGAAATAATAGCGCGGGCGGGCGGTGGGATGCGATGCGACGCGGTGAGTCGGGGGCCGAAATTTCACGCGGTCGAAGTCGCGGTGTTTTTTCGCTGTCATTCTCGGACGCGGGTCGCGATCCATTTTACACACACAGGCAAATCGTGCTGTAAAGAATCGGTATGCTTCTAAACTTACAGTCACTTATAGAAGTTATTTGTATAGAATTTGATTCCAGATGTGATCAGAACGCTGAAAGTTTAATGTCGGTAGACTTGACTACTGCCAAAGAAAAAGGTCACATCCGATCTTTCTTCCAAAAATGTCTTCAAAGACTGAAAGAACCCGACAGAAGATTACCCCAGGTAACCATTAACTTTTAATTTTTTACTTACAGCACAAAAACGTTAAAAAAGTTTCATCATAATATTCTCATGTTGTCTTTGTTTATAGGTGATAAGGCTGCAAAGAGTCTTGGAGAATGGTATAGGAGTTCATCACAGTGGTATATTGCCACTTCTCAAGGAAATTGTTGAGATGTTGTTCCAGTCTGGTTTTGTAAGTATACAATTTCAGATAAAAAACATCATTATGAGGAACTTGACACGCCATATATTAAAAACTCGAGGCTTTGACTCACTGCATCACGCAGTTTTTAATACCTACCGTACTTTTGATTTCGGATCGATTTAAAAAAAAAAAAACAAACAACAGCCATGCTTCACCGGTAGGATGTTCTTTCTGAAATCAAAAGTAAAAACCATAGTCAAGTAACTCTGCATGCTTAAGTATTTAGATTTTGACTGACGCGAATATGCTTTCAATCTCATTACACTTACAGGTCAAAATCCTATTTGCTACTGAAACATTCGCGATGGGTGTAAACATGCCCGCGCGTACAGTAGTCTTCGATGAGACCACCAAGTATGACGGACTGCAGCGACGAACACTGGCACCCGCTGAGTACATACAGATGGCGGGTAGAGCGGGGAGACGAGGTATGTATTTTATACTTGACGCGATAAATGCAACGCAATAATATTTTCCTTTAAAATTTAATTGATGCATTAGAATGGTCTGTAAAATAATGTGAAATAGGTACTTGATGTCCGGTAACCCTGGAAGCAAAACAAATGAGGCCGTTTAACAAGTTCAACAGCTATCTAGTCGGACTACTGCAGAGCACAAATCTGAGACGTTGCTCATAGAGACACACACACACACGCACACATAGGTAGAAAACCTGAGCATTGCAATTTTAGAATTGTCTGTATAGCTGTTGTATCCTTATCATTACAGGTCTGGATGATACAGGAACTGTGATAATACTCTGCAAGGAAACCGTACCTGACCTGGTTACACTGAAGGGCATGATGCTGGGCATACCACAGAAACTGTCCTCGCAGTTCAGACTGACTTACGCTATGATACTCAGCTTGTTACGGTAAGAAATAAAACTATAGTGACTAAATCAAGTCTTCAATAGACCAGCTATAAAAATAAAAAAAAAACGGATGACGAAGAACATAGTTTAACAGACTTTGTAAAGTAGCTGTAAAGAAAAAAAAAAAGAACTGGCCTAGTGCGAGTCGGACTTGCACACGAAGGGTTCCGTACCAAAAGGCAGAAACGCCGAAAAAAAAATGGTTGCCTGTAAAGTCGGTTTTACGGGCGAAGATTTTACGTGACAACGACCGATCATCCGATCATAGTTGAGTGGGAGAGAGACGCAAGGCATTCGGCGGGCCTCTCTCTCGTTCGGTGACTCATCGTAACGTTACCGAGCGTTACACTTTTTCATAAGTGACTCCCAGTCGCAACCTAATTTAAGACGTTGTCACGTCAAAACACGTTTGTTGTATGGCAGCCCCCCTTAAATATTTATTTTATTCTGTTTTTAGTATTTGTTGTTATAGCGGCAACAGAAATACATCATCTTTGAAAATTTCAACTGTCTAGCTGTCACGGTTCATAATATACAGCCTGGTGACAGACGGATAGTGGAGTCTTAGTAATAGCGTCCCGTTTTTACCCTTTGGGTACGAAACCCTAAAAACAACATACATACCCAACACACTTCAAGTAATTAAACTAACAGAGGTCGACCCCAAAAAAATCATCAAATTATATTTTTAGTTTGTTTCCTTATGGTTAGATCTCAAAACTCATCACGTCTGTCGAGTTTCGCTAGTTAATTTAATTTGACCCTGTATATTTAAGACAAGCAGTTTCAAAATTAAGTTATCACACACCTTCAATATCAATACAGGGCAGCAACAGTATCAGTAGAAGGCATGATGCAGCGATCATTCCGAGAGTTCAGCCAAATATGTCAAGCGGACAACTACAGAAAACAACTGCAACTCGCCGAAAAGGAATATTCAGAAAAGTGTAGTACCCCACTGGCTTCTCACCTGGCACCTTTAGCGTTGTTCTATGATACCGCAGCAGCCTACATCGATGTCCTGAATGAAATCATGCCGATACTGCTTAGTACGGCTAAAGTGGCGAAGGAAATGGTACCGGGGAAGATACTGGTGGTGTCTGCAGGGCCTTATATGAATCAGCTTGGTGTGCTGTTAAATAATAATGGTAAGTTACAAGTTAATAAAAACATGTGTAGTCGGGGGACCCTTTCGTCAGGAACGAAGTTGCTTACGCGATACTCACACGTACGCACACTCATATATAATAGAAAGACACAGAGAGAGAATGAAAGTGTGAATTTAAATACGCATTGTTAATACAGACATTTAATATAAGTTTTAAAAGATCTCATAAAGTTGTCGCCATTTTAGATTTTCATATTGACCTCGCTATTGGCTCCAGCACCCACGAAAACCATGAAAACTATCTCTCTCTCTTTCTAATATATATGTAATAGAAAAAGAGAGAGAAAGTCGCATAACGCTTTTTCGTTACATGACTATTTCTGCCAGTTTACTCCTACCACAAGCCGCGTTAAAGAACTTAGTTCCAAAAAAAGATATGTCTTTCACAGAATACTTATTCTATTATTGACTTACTGTAATAATTTGAAATTTTATTGTTATTTCCTTTAATATGCTAAATAATTGTTTTTAGGCCCAAGACAAACCCCATACAAGGTCCTTGTATTGAACGCAAAAATTCAAGACAATGCTAAGTACAACTTCGAGGTGGATGAGAATTGGTACCGAATGCTCAGTTTCTCCGCTATGTATGATTCTATAGGTAAATATTATCCTACTAGCCTTTTACATTTTTCAGTTATACACCTTTTAAGAAACTCCATGTTTTCACTATAGTGGTTAGTAGCATTTCACAGACGTGCGTTAATTCTTAATTCTTTATGGTACACCAAACATAATACAGGGTAGCATTGACGCGCAACCTGTTACCATAGATAGTTCATGGGCACTAAAGTACATGTCTATTTTGAGTTCTCTAAGCAAATGTTTGAGTGATAGAGAAAGATCACAATGGAGGGTAGAATCCAGTGACCAATTTTTTAATTACTTAACACAATACATGCATTTCTTGTATTGCAGGCACCGAAGAAAGTACAGTAGATCACACGATATTATGCATTGCACCTAAAAACATAATAGCCGTCACTAAAATGACCCTGAAAATTGACCATAAGATCATTATTGATGACTGGGAGAGACGGCAAATGCCCAGGTAATTACCACACAAGCTATTACTTTATGATTTAAAATTATGTGAACAAAGTTTGATTTGTAAAGAAAAGTATTGACTGGACTTTAGATATTTTAAAATCCGTATTTGGTAACCCTTTTTCATTTTTCGTAGTGCTGAAGCCGTTTTTTTTTATTACTCAACAAAAATACTTTTTTTTTATTTAGGAACTTTCTTCAATCCATTGTTTTGCAGGTTCAAAGACACCCCAGTAGGGTCAAGCTGCTCAAGCGCAGTACAGGAACTGTCGCGCATCTCCCACGCAGTGTGCTCTGGCGCCACCTCGCTGGACCACGTCAGCCTCACACAATCACTGTCCATCACCACCGGAGAAATACTCTCCTCCATCGACAAAATGAACAAATGCTTGGTAAGTATCAACTTTAAGATGAAAAGGCTCTGCGAGTTTGTAAACATGATGCTATTGCCAAAGCACCCGTAGATCCTTTAGAATCAGCCATCGATAAAATAGTGCTGTTCAGCAAGCCAGAGATTTGTATAATAGCCGGCAAACATGCGCGAAACAACTTAAGCATGCGCATGCGCGTTTATCATAATTATGTCATCTACTGCTACTAAATCACTCACACTACGTATGCTTTGGCCTTTTAAATCTTTGCGAAATGCCAGCGTACACTTATTGATTGCCATTTACCACATATTTAGGGGAGAGTGTGTATGAAAGAGCCAGTTTTCAAATCTGGCCAAAATTGCATCCGGTTAGACTGGAAGCCGATCCTGGTTGGGAAAAGGCTAGGTTATAAAAAAAGGCTAGATGATAGCATTAGTAAAATACTTTAATTTTAATCGATCTCAAATATTGAAAAAGTAACAATACTTCTTCATTCTACATTTTACGGCAGATATATAGACAACTGCCGCTTTTTATTTCCTAAGGCTAAGTTCAGATGAACGCGCGACGACGCGTGCTGCCGCGCGATTCACCTGTTCAGATGGCGGCGGCTTGCGCGCGACAGTCTAGCGTGAACATTCAGTGAGAATGGACGTGGAGGAGGTAATTTGCTTGTGGGTTTTATACCGCAAACTGCGACGTCGCCGTCAAAAGCAAAGACGATACTGGGTGCACCCTATTTTAAGTCAAAGACTTTCTTTAAGCCTGTTTGTGACGTTATATTTATATCCCACACTAAGACTACACGAAGATCGATTTGTCAACTATTTTAGGATGTCGATTGCATCCTTTGACTTTTTGAATGATTGAATTTCGTCTATTAGTAAATCCATTGATATGTCGTCCTCCATTTTTTTCGTCGCTCCTTGCGTCTGTCCGCCTCAAACCGCGCGGGTCAACTGAACAGGTCGATACAGGAGTGTAGATCTTAAACCGCGCGTCATCATCATGCGCGCGGTGCATGGCGGTGCGCGCGGGCACGCGCGGTGACGCGCGGTCATGTACACAACAACATTGATTTGTTACAATCTTAAACCGCGCGCCGAGCCAACCGCGCGTCGTCGCGCGTTCATCTGAACTTAGCCTTACTATACTTTCGAAAGCATATTTTTGAAGTGTAATATACACCAAAAAGAAAAATTCTTAGCTATCATAAAATTTAATGGGCCAATTTTCGAGTTTCTCTTTCAAAGAATCGACAGTTAGCTCTTTCGAATGTACCCTCCAAAAAATATATTTCGGCAAAACATTTTAATAAAGATATTTTCATAAAAGAATACTTAATATGGGCAAAATAATACAACATATTATTTTAATACGTGTGAAGTATCTTTCTCAATAAAAAAGCCTTAAGTAATCGCAAAAATCTAACTTTTGCGGTGCAAAGTTTTCAATAGAGTCCTACATTTTATTTCTTAGAACTATCAAATGTTTGTGGGTGACAGTGACAGCTGTCATATGCTTTCACATGAAGAGTGCAATTCATATACGTATGGTAAGGTTTCGGGGAAGAAGGTCGATCGGTTCTTTCAAAACCGAACTCTTTCATACACACTCCCCTGACTCATGAAATCCTGATGGATCAGTTAAACATTTTCATCTTCATGCATGCTACCAAAATTCTAGCGAGACCAACGGCGAGGTAAAATCAGCTTCAGACAAAATCCAAACATGTCTGGCAACTTAGTTAGGGTGAGGGTGTAATGGAATGTTTCCGAATACTACGAAATTTACATTACAGTCACGAGCATAAGTATGTATACACTTGGCTTTAATCAAAGGCGATTTTCTCCTTTATATTTGAATGAAATTTTATGTTATTACGAACATAGTATTTTCGAACCTATAGGTTTATGTAAAGTGTCGTATTTCAACTTTGCATTCGCTAATTCGTGAAAAAACTCGCAATTGAAAGTTGCCAAGTGTTGACATATTAGTGCTCGTGACTGTACATTAGTTATACCAAGACCTACTGCATTATGCCCATGACCAAAACGCCAAAGCGAAGGTGATACAAGTAACTGAGCAGCCTGCAGTGTCAGCCGCACTTCTGAATCCTCAGTAAAATATATTGTCAACCTTCTGACGTGGACTTTATACAAAACTAGCAGCGCCCCGCAGGTTCACCCGCATAAGTGTCGACCCCGTGGGAATATCGGGATAAAAACTATCCTATGTCCTTTCCCGGGACTCAAACTATCTCTATACCAAATTTCATCTAATTAGGTTCAGAGGTTTAAGCGTAAAGAGGTAACAGACTGATAGACACACTTTCGCATTTATAATATTAGTATGGATAGTCTAGCCGACTATAAGATCTTATCGCTGGTTAGTGTGGTGACGATCAATATTTCGCTTTCAGTTTTACGGGATACCTGTTATCATATCAAAATAACCACCCTATCTGGAGCAGTGGTGGTTCAGCGGTAACGGCCGCGTCTTACGAGTTGTAGGTTGTAGGTTCGAACCCAGTCAGGCGCTTTACTTTGTGTAAATTATTTCATCACCACTGCTCTCAAAATGGTGAAGGAAAACATTGTGAGGAAACTGGGATGTCTTAGAACCAAAAAATCGAAGACATGTGACATCAACCCGTGCTGGGCCCGCGTGGTGGAATACGGGCCACTGGCTCTCAGAGAGGAGGCCTGAGTCCCAGCAGCATCGGCTGATTATGTAGAATTGTCTATTAACAGTTGTAATAACAATTCATTTGCTTTAAGTTGCAGGAAAATAAAAAGCAAAGGTAATTTTAAATTTATAAGCTGCTTAAGCTGTGCTACTATTACATTATAGTTTCTATTTCGCTTCGCACTGCTCCTGCGATTGATCTAAGTGTTCAAATCCCTGCGATTATGGAAATAGGAAAATCCTGCGGATGTTGTAGATAAATGGAGTAGGTACACTTGACTGTAGATACCTACATCAAAACCTTTCCTTCCTTAATAGTAAGTTGTGTAACAAACAGAAACTTCTTTCATAATCTGCCGATTGTTTTTGCATGAACCTCGAATAGGGCAGAAATATCGGTGTACGCTTTGTAAACGAGGTTGAGTGAATCACTGTATTCATTTGACTTCTACCTACCTAAAGAACCTACCATCAGTTGGGACACGAAATCAGCCACTAAGAAATCAAATCAATCGTTCATCATCGTTCCAAATCATTCCTTCATCGTAGTTCCCAATCGTTCATTCCATCTCGTTTTGAATTAAGTCAATCCAGTCGTCGCATGTTTATTGTTTTATTTTTCAAGCTTAAGAAATAGGTACCTAAATTAGGTATATTTTTTTTAGGTATTTTTTGGCTTCTTGGTTGTAAGGATAGGCGTAAACTCTGATGTAGTAGTATGTAGTTGTTCGCCGTCGTTTGAAAGATAACTGTGTAGATTTGTTTTCGTAATACGAGTAGTACCTATTTACCTTAAATGAAGTTTAGGTTATGAAGCGGAGCTGCTAAAAACAGGGTTACAGCATGGTTTGAAAAGAGAATTAGGCCAAGTCTTCATAAGACAGAACGGGACATGGCATGAGTGTTCTACGTATTTAGGACATGCAAAAACGATATTCAACACAATAATTCGCAATTCCAAAGGCATCGCAGGTTGGGCTCCAAAAGACTAACCTGCATTTCACCGGCGCCCATACTCTTCAACCCGAACCACAGCACCACTGCTTGGTGGCAGGAATAATTACGGCGTTATAGTACTTCCCCAGACAATGTACTTCACGGAGAGGAAGAGCACTACCACGCTTGCTGTTATATTAATTGGCAAAATGCGAACCTTAACATAAGAGCTATTTGCGTAGAAGTACGCGAAGAAACTTTAGACTTGGATAATTTCTATGAATACTAACAAAATTAAAATTTCAGAAAGAACTCAAAGAGCATAGGAAATGCACGGACATAGCGAACTTTAAAACGGAGTTCGCAATAGTTTACGAGCGAAAGCTGACGGAACGTAAACGTGACAAGTACAAACGGTTGCTGTCGTTTGAGAACCTGGCTCTGTACCCTGACTACCAGAGACGACTGATGGTACTGAGGGAGCTCAGCTATATTGATGAGCATGACAGCGTTATACTTAAAGGTATGTGTACAGATACGTAGTATCTCTGAGTAGTCTGTGGTGTACAGAAAGCAGGCTAGAAACAAAAATAAAATAATAATAAATATTTATTTTAAAAAAAAATTGTTAGAATTTTTTTTTTGTAAAATACAATATAAATCTTAGAAATAATGTAGGTACTTATTAAAAAGTTTGATAGTTTGCCAGTACTAAGATAAACTTGTATAACAGGGGCATTAGTCTATTATAATACACACATCAAAAGTGTCTAGGGATCAAGCATTTTTATGCGGATTTCTTGAGATTGAGATGTGGCTTTGTAATAAATTTATGATTTTATAAATTTATATGGATCCTTTTTGGTTCATTTCATAATTTGAATCAGGAACTGTGAATCAAATTCGAGTAAAAGATGAAAATCAGCTGTCAATATTTTCCCTATAAAAACATACAACGCATTGAAGACATTATTAGTGCTACTGTTTCCCTACTACTGATTAAAACCAACGTTATTATGGAGCGGAGACGTCATTTAAGCAGGGAAGAAATGCTCAGAGCCGTGGGAATGATAGAAGCTGGTTCCCGGCAACGTACTGTGGCTTTAGCTCTGAATACAAGTCAGAGTGTTATCAGTCGACTTTGGACACGTTACCGAAGCACTGGTACCGTGGCTGAGCGCCATGAAGGACGGTATCGCTGCACCACACGGAGACAAGACCGATACATTCAAATCTTAACTCGAAGAGCTCCAACAATAACCGCCATGATGTTAGCCGTGAGGCTTCATCACTCTTCAGGGAACTTAATTAGCGACCAAACAGTCAGAAACCGCTTGCATGAAGTGAACCTTCATTCCCGAAGACCGCTACGGGTACCACCTATAGCAATGCACAATCGTAGGATTCGATATCAATGGGCTCTTGAACACAGAAATTGGGCAGAAGAACAATGGCGTTTCGTGTGCTTTTCTGATGAGTCTCGTTTTGGTATGAGACCGGATACAAGACGTATACGACACTGGAGAACCCCTGGACGCCAACAGCGATTAAAATCCTGCCAGGAAGTCCATCCTTATAGTGGTGGAACCATCATGGTATGGGCGGGTATTTGGATCGGCGGAAGAACTGAGTTGATTTGGATCAGAGACCTCAACGCTCAAATTTATGCTGAGACGATTGTATCAGACGTCATCGTTCCTCTACAAGTGCAAATCGGTCCCTTATTTCAGTTAATGCATGATAATGCACGACCGCACACCGCAAGAGTTGTAAGACAGACTCTCGCCGCAGCTAACATCAATGTCCTGCCCTGGCCTGCTCAGTCGCCAGACTTGAACCCGATTGAGCATGCATGGGATATGCTACAGAGAAGAGCTCTGCCGAATATGGAGGGTATCCAGTCGCAAGAAGACCTTTTTTTGTTGTTGCAACGAACATGGGCGGCCATTCCACAGCGTGATTTGGATGAACTCATTTTGAGTATGCCAAACCGATGTTCTTGTGTTGTTAGTGTTCGCGGTAGAAACACGGATTATTAATTGTTTAAGTTAGCCAATAAAATTTTAAAGAAAACTGTTATTTCAGTCTTTTTTTCGAACTTTTGTGTTAGTGGTTCAAATGTCAAAAATCCCTTTATTAGGAAAATGGCAAATTTCTTTATTAATGCAAAGGTGACTTGGTTTATCGTTACTGTGACAAACGAAAACACTTTATTTGATGAATCCTTAAAGAAAATTTTAATTAATATCAATCAGGAGAAAAGTTATTGCAAAAATATATGTTGATCCCTAGACACTTTTGATGTGTGTATATATGTTAGTCTGTAAGGTATTTATCTATGGGCCATAGTAGCTTGAAAATAAAGGTTTTATTATTATTATTAGTACAGGGCTTATTATAATAAGTATGGTAGACGGGGTGTTATATTACGATATGTTAACGAGGGCTCAGAGACCGGAAAATGTATCGTGAGGTTTCGGTATTAGATTTTAACTTTCGCCAGAAAAATCCGTTCTGTGGATCTGCCAGACTTTTACATTCATAATTTGATAGAAGCTTCATTACATTTTTTATCTTTGTGATAAAAATATTTATCCGATTCAGGGCATTATTCGTGTTCGTGTTTATCTATCTGTCTGAATGGCCTATGAATCCGATAGTAGAAGTTTTTGTTCAAGCATGCATTTTCTTTTTACAGGACGAGTAGCGTGCGGCATGGGAACAAATGAACTAATTATTTCCGAGCTAGTCTTCAGAAACGTGTTCACAGACAAGACCCCGGCTGAAATAGCCGCGTTGCTCAGTTGTTTCGTGTTCCAAGCACGGACGCAGATGGAGAGCCAACTGACGGATAAACTAGCGGAGGGAGTCAAAGCAATCGAACAAATTGACGCGGAGTTGACTGCTATTGAGTCTAAGTACTTGGTAAGTGGAACCCGTTGAGAGAGTCTCGTCTAGGCCCTGCATTGCTAAGCTCAAGCGACACGAGTCGGGAGTTTTTTTTAATGCGGAAGATGCCTAAACTGTTAAACCGAATTGGGCTTTTATTACAAGGAAATTTCTATGGTATTATGAGATTACAGACAAGTGGCAAGATGCGCAAGAAAACTTTTAAGAAAACCTCTGTGCAGTAGTTCTATTGAGTCCTAAAAAACGTAGCCAAAATTGGACAAAAATCCCTCATTATCTTTCTTCCATATACGCCAGGTCTTCCTAGATTTTTGGTCCTTCAGTAATCACGACTGTATTTCAGGTGGGTCAATTCGAAGGTCAAGCTGAAAGACTCAACTTTGGCCTTGTAAGGGTAGTTTACGAATGGGCGCTAGAGAAACCCTTTGCCGAAATAATGGATCTCACTGATGTGCAAGAAGGAATTATTGTCCGGTGCATTCAACAGTTACATGAGGTAAGAGAGAATAATAATAATAATGTCTTTTTGAAGTAGTATGAAAGTTGTTCTTTTATTATTTTGCTATCGAGGTTATAATTTTGAATAATGAGCACAGTAAACAGCCACGAATTTGGTCCCAGCAATAGTTACAATGCATTGGAAGGCATCCCACAAGGTGGTCCGACGACCTTGTGAGCTGTGATGGCCGCAGGAAGCCGTTGGATGCGAGAAGCACAGAACCGGTCTTATTGGAGGTGCTTGGGGAGGCCTATGTCCAGCAGTGAACGTCTTTCGGCTAAAATTAATTAATGATGAATAGTTACAATCAATCAACCTTATTCTTAGTTAATAAACAATAAGGAATCAAAAATAAGAGAGAGTTATCACAGTTAGGTTCCTTCAACTTTTACTTTACCTGAATACACTATGGCTTCATAATATGTCACAAATAATATTTATTTCCAATCCCACAGTTGTTAGTAGACGTGAAAGACGCTGCCGTAGCTGTCGGCGACCCGAAGCTCCAAGCCAAAATGATGGAAGCCTCAACCGCGATCAAGAGGGACATCGTATTCGCAGCCAGTCTATACACCACGCAAAAAGAAACGGTCACTACATGATAATAGAGTTGAATTTACAAAAGCAGTGCCTTAAAATTATTTTTATATATATATATTTTATGAACAAGATACGCTTAGCAAGTGCCTTGTGTTGTAACTAAGTTGGAAGTGTGAATTTGGCGTTGTGCGTATTTTTATCAATTGCGTATTACGAGCGTGTTGCGTGCGTTTTTTTAACCTTTTCTTTGCGTATTACGAGTGATTCGAACATTGTAGACAGGTAGCTTAGCTGTAGTAGTTGGTCTAGTGGTAGAGCGATTTTTAGACTGTTCGAATTACAATACTTAATAGACTGTAGTTTTTTATGATGCGCAAGCGCGTATTGTACAATTTATGTTTATGAATTCGTTACTTTTAATCCCCTCCCCCCGCATACTCAATGCGCATGCACGTAAAATACACGTATTTAATTTATTTTTATTTTACCAAAAAAAAAACATGAATTCAAGCTTAAATTGTATGTATATCTACAGTGTTTTTTTTATATATTATGCTGTTATTTTTTATGCATGGTTTTCTATTATTTGCTCAGGCCCCAAATAAAATTTTGCATTTTATGTACTTTTTGTTGGTTTCATTTTGTTCTCTTGTATTTCTTTTTAGTTATTTTTACTGTTTCATAGATCGGTGTTGTTTTATTATTTGACCGTAAGCCCACGTTCGCACGGACGTAAAAATGTTGCGGCGGGATTTTATCGCGCACTGGATTTTCAACTTTCGGTGTTGTGCCGATAAAGAAAGAGCCGTTGAGAATCCGACAAAGCGTGTCCCAGCGCGTCAAACAAACGCACTGTTGGATTTTCAACTCGCAGCGCTATCACCGCGTGAAAAACGCGCTCGGGCGTGCCTGGACTTAAAGCTGTGTGCAAGTCTGCTACGGAAGTAAATTAGCATTTGTGCTTTTATTAGTTTAGCACTAAGCTTACGACGAGGCTACAACTTCCTTGGATGTGGATTTGCCCTTCTTGAAGCCGTTGCGAAAACGCTTCCTTACAATCTTGTGCCTCATGCGGCCAGTTCCTGTTCCTGTCTTCCTGTGCTTAGCCTTCAATGACCAATGATGGAAACGCAGCTTAGCTGCTCGGTATCCGCACTGTGCACATTTAGATTTTTGGATGTGGTACGATAATCTGCCACACCTGCACAAGATGCGTGTCTTGTTACGACGGCGACGCTTTCCAAACCTCGAAGTAACCTTCGTCATCTTGTCACAATTTGACAAGCCAAAAGGCTTATTGATCGTGCTTCATTTTATTTATCAAGCAGTGCAACATTTGAGACAAATAGTTGCCATATTCTTTATACAATACGACCGATGTATCTTGACGGGCCCGAACTTTGCGCAGAAGGCTGCGCAATAAGATTTTTTAGGAACGAAATGGTTACATGAGGCGAGTGCGAGTGAGAGAACATGCGCGAAAGTTCTTAGTGCCTATGTTCAGGCCCGCCAAGTTACGTCGGTCGTATTGTACATATTTAGATCATGTGCTCCTGATTGTTCCTGTGTTGCTCCTGGTGTGCGCGGTGTGGTGACAGAACAACCGCAGCAGTTTGATACTCCTCGCGAGGTCTGCACGAGCTTTGCTAGAGTATTTGTTTTTTGTTGGTAGTAAGACACAAATTATGATTTGTAGTGTTTGGTTATTTATGTAAGTCTCTTTGTAATATTGTTAATTACTGTACTCCATATTTCTACTACAAGTGCATGTATACCACTATTTAGCAACATTTTGTTTGTTTTTTTGAGACCCAAAGTCATCTTGAATGATCTCTAATAACACTTTGAATTACCACAGATCAAACTGCTGAAGTTAAACGAACGGGCTGGGGCAGCCCGGTTGAAAATAAATCTGCAAAATAGAACAAACTCCTCAATGTACCGAGACATCGTCCTTGCTGCTAGCTGGACTTCCTCTGAGCCACAAACAAACAATGAAGAGAAAATTGACGAGGAGCCTGTATCGACCCAAAACGCAGATGAAAATATAAAACCAGAGGTGAATAAACCAACGTTAAACAAACCTCCGGAAGTTGCCGAAAAAGCTGAACTAGAAACGACAGAGAAGATTAATAATGGCTGGAGGAGGCCGAAAAATTTTAAGAGGCCTGTAGCTCACAAGAGACCAACAGCTACCGCGAAGCCGCAGGAGAAAAAAAACCCAAACACGAGCGAGAAACAAGGAGAAGCTAAACCTAAAGAAGCAGACGTACGTTTGGGACAATATGATGACTGGACAGACTATCTATAGTGCACAATCAATAGGATACATTTATCTTACGTGCAGAGATTTCGAATCTTCATTTTAGGCGTGACATCATTATAATATTACCTGCTCAATTGTAGGTATATACATAAAGTTGTTGAAGCCCCAAGCGCCACCTGATGCGCTCAGAAGACGCCGTATATAAGACCTGCGGGGCTGCGCAAGCATACCTACCAACTAATGGAATTTACCGAAATAACAGCAATATGAGATTTGAAGAACAGTAATAATCAGTGGTTTGAACAGCACCTCAGCAGTCGTTAGTGCCACTTATGCTCTAACTGCACAAAATGATGACTGCCATCTGAGAAATCTATGAAAATATAAGTCAGGTAATTACGACGGATGTAGTTCTCCGAAAAAAAAATCGTCCAACGATTCATGGGGACAGAACAGACACCTCACCAGGATTAAAAAATTACGTTTGATTTTCGCTGGCTAACATTCGAATACAACTGGTATCGATGACCAGCCAGCCAGCATCCTCAGGATTCAGTAGTTGACATGGACGGTTCTAATAATTATGGCTAGAAGATGAAGTCTCCATTCAAAAAGATGCCCCGAAAACTGACCCCGGCTGGCGGCTGGTTTTCCTCAAAAATTGAATTGAAAAATCCACATGGTATCACAATATTACCAAGTAATTTTAAACGTCGCAGCAGATATATCAAAATACTTTATTTATTGTATTATAAGCTGGCTGTGTCCAAATGCAGACCACCTAAAGCTACTTAGCCTTTTTTATAGGGATCCAACTCATACTGCCATCTTGGTCACAGTACTCACGATCTGCCACGATTTCCGTTTGGCATGTTGCCCTGTTTCACTCATTGCTCGTTTTTATATTCAACCTATAATAAGTTCAGTTACTTCTACTAGTATCAATTAAGTTTTACAAGTGTCTTGTGTGTAGTTTACAGCAGTTACGTTTACATTATAATTATCTAATCTACCTATATCTCTTTGTCATGATTAACTGTACCGAAAAGTTAGATTTTAGAACGTTTAGGTACAGTCACGTCTCACGAGCATAAGTTGTATTAATATGGAGAGCTTGGCAAGAATATCTGATTCATGATCCATCCATAAAATTATATGACGGTAAATATATGTGATCGTTTATGGAAGGCCGAAGGCATAGGTACACAAGTGTGTGCATGTACAAGTGGCAGCACAAATATGTGACATCGAAAAAACACCAAAACTATCTGGGGATACAAGCGACGCCAAAATATAGGATACTGCATCGGCTTCAAAAATATATTATGTCAATGCAATATCAACATTAACAGTGAAGTTAAATTCAGAAGAATGTGATCAGGTTGTACCCAATCGAAAATATCTGACATCACTTTGACACCTATAAAAACCTGACAGAATAATGTTTCGAGTTTTCTTCTATACCCCAATCATTCATTTTGCAAAAATATGCGACATCCCGCTGGAAGCATAAATATCTGACAGTCATGTTTGAAAATATAAATGTCAATATTAAGCGATTTTTTTTCTTGGCATCTGAACCGATGTCGACTGTTCTGCCAGTATCAATTACCGATATCATAGTAGGAGGTATTCATCATCATCATCATTTCAGCCGAAAGACGTCCGCTGCTGGATATAGGCCTCCCCCAAGCACCTCCAGTTCAGCATTTCAGCACTTCGCATCCAGCGGATGTACCAGATATTCATTTAAATATACCTATTGTTACGTTTTTAGACTGCCAAAGTTGTGTCAGATATCACATTTTTTCTAAATTTAACTGAATAGACAGATATTTATGACGCAAGACATGTGCGTTATTATTGCATTGCATAGCCGATGCAGCATCCTATATTTTGGCTTCGCTTGTCTCGCCAAATAGTTTTGGTGTTCCTTCGATGGAACATATTTGTGCTGCCAATTATATATCTTCCAGAAATGATCACATAATTATATTTTGCCGTCAAATATTAATCGATGAATCATGAAGTCAGATATTATTGCCGAGCTGTCCATAGTAATATATTTTTGCTCGTGACTGTAATCTACCTACTCTTGTGTAATCTTTACAAACCCAAATCATTCCACCTTCATATTCCTCTATTAGGTACTTAAATCTACTTATTATTTCAAAATAAAAAAATCTCACTATCGTGTGTCTAAAAATTATTTTTCAATTAGTGTTGTTTTTTTTTACCCAACTGCGCTACGCTGAAATGTTGAGGCTATGACATATGCTCTCGTGCAAGCCGAAACTACTAAACCAATTTCAACAATTACATGTCATGTCATAGAATCGGTCCAGATCCAGAGCGTGTCCTAGTAGGTAAATCTCGAACAGACCTTGCAATGGAAAAATCTCGCTATTATATTAGCGGCTCTTTGTTAGCGGCCATGTATGCTTAGTGGTTTCCAAAGCGTTCGTCAATGCACGCTTATAATGATTAGCACACGTTTTCATGGGAACTATGAGTTTAAGGCCTACTCCACCAGTGAGCGAGCTGAAAGCCATAGTAAGTACCTACAACCCGCAAGAGTTAACTTGAGACTTCGCTCGGATGACGTAAGCGCGTAAGGGTCAGCGCAGACCGAACTGCAAAATGCTCGCGCATGGTCGACCAAAATGTAGAATGCATACTCGAACACGCAGTCGGCTTGCTCGAGCATCAAATTTGGGTGTATTCAATTTTGCGAAGTATGACAATAATCATAAGATATTTTTTTCAATAATCTCGGAAAATGCTCTGCTCGGTTCTGCTCTTGGTGTGCGCTGACCCTAATATTGAGGCGTCGGTGGCGAGAGGGGTAATAGCGCGGGGGCGGGAGAGTCCGCACGGGTCTCAAATTAACTCTTGCGCGTTGTAGGTACTTGAAGAATCGAAATCTTTTGCGGGCACTACCTATAACTCAAATTCTTACGAAGACGCAGGGAAAGTGCGGCTGGCTTTAGCCGTTTTAAATGAAAAGTCTAAAAGGTAATCCATAATTAAAAAGTCTAAAAGGTGATCCATAATTTGGTGGTAGGTAGGGGCTCAGGGGAGGCCCCTTTACAGTCTCCCCAGGGATGTGCCTTACAGGCGTTGCACGGGGGGGTTCCGGAATTGGTCTTTTAAGAGGAACCGGACCACCCCTATGTGCTGATGGTGATCACCGGGGTGGTTTTGGTGAGGTAAAAATCCCACACTCCCCGATCTCCCTCCCCGGAGGTCGGGGGCCTTTTGAAGGTTTCCCCCCGACAACAAAAAAGGTAGGTATACTTAAAATCAACACTTATATAATATCATTGCTTAAAATTGACAACTGTAGCAGCCCACGACAACTCACAAGTGACTCTCAGACATGGACTTAATAGTATACAACTTGGTATTATAAGGCTATGCGCGCACTACGATTTTAATCGTTGCGATTTGCGGTAAAAAACGCAAACACGAAAATTTTTCAAGCGAATTCGCATGCGATTTTTTTCCGCAGTGTGCGGACTCTTATATTAGTCAATGATTTCAGTAATATATATGTCCATGATATTAGTATTGTCTACAGATTGACGAATTTTCTTCGCAACGATTTATTTTCGTAGTGCGCGCATACCCTCATAAGTCCATGCTCACAGAGCATGAAGTGACTTAGAGCGGAGCACAGAACATAATATACCCTAAAGGGGCGGAGTGCACACATACGCCTGGTGCTTTCCTGCTCATAGATTATTATGAAGATTGTATTATACATTATGGTAAGTATGATCTTTGATTTGTTGGATTTGTCTCCGCCCCTAATAGCAGAATAAATATTAAAACATGGGGAAAATTCACGAAAAAAATAATTTTGTATGGAATGGCTTATAAAATAACACAAAATTTATTGATTCAGAGGTGGTACGAAGTTCGGCGGGTCAAGTAGCCGGGTAATAAATGATGACCTCTGCGCTGATACCAACGATGCCGTGGAAACTAAGTAGCGAAGTTTTGGGCCAACAAGATCTAAAATACAGTTGTGCCGGCGATACAAAGAAGAAGCTGGGTAGGTACTCAATAAATAAATTACTGAGCTCCAAGCAAATGATGCGTAGGTACCACTTACTGGCCCAGACTTGTACATACCTACAGTAGGTACCTACCTGCCCACGTGGACATACATAAATCATAATAGGTAGGTACTAATATTATAAATTCGAAAGTTTGTAACTCTGTCTGTAATTCTGTATACGCCTAAACTACTGAACGGATTTCGATAAAATTTGGCAGAGAGATAAATTGCATCCCGGGCAAGGACATAGGATAGTTTTTATCCCGATATTCCCACGGCATCGACACTTATGCGGGTGAAACCGCGGGGCGCTGCTAGTAAAGCATAAAGGCTCCTACAAACAGGCGCGACGCGCGATATAATCGCGCGCGACACAAAGGCACCGCTCGTTGTGCAACTTGCGGTGCATTTGTGTCGCGCGCGATTTTATGACGTGTCGCGCCTGTTTGTATGAGTCGTAAAGACGCTTTTGAGTCTTTCTGTTTAGAGATCATTTAATAATAGATAAACGTAATCGAATCCAGGAAATATCCTTGGACTTACTACAATCGTCCAAATTGAAATCAATACCATTGAAGAGGAGTAGCAGACAGCAGACATAAGACTGCTAAGTACTATATTTATGTAGCCACCTATCTACCCGATATAATACCTTTCCTGCTTGTAGGAAAGGTTATTGCCTCGCTCACCCGAATAATCGATAATTTATTACATATCTATAACTTTGGCTGTTGCAACCAATGGCGTTGCATTTGTCGCTGCCTGCAGTCTGTAACACGCCCAATCACCATTGTAATGCGTGGAATGAAACGAATATTACGACTATTCGATGAGGGAGTTGTTCTTCAAATGACGCATGTCAAATTTTAGTGAAACGGAACGTACCTTTGGGACTGACTTGGCGATTCGGATTTTCTTTCAGTGATTATCTCGATGACTTGTGTAAATTCAATGTTAATTTTATTTGTTAAATGACATTTTATTATTGGTGATCCGCGATCGTATATCGAGTAAACTAACATTTGTGCTCATGTGGCCTCCAGGCTTAAAGAACATTTCGCAGTGACTCTTTATATTTTTATCTAAAAACAAATAACGTAAAACAATCAAGATGTTACAAGACGACGAGTTTGAGATGCTGGTGACAACCCCGGAGCGTATAAAGGCTCTGGGGTTCAAGCCGCAGAAGGAAATATTGACGAATCATATCCTACCATATGCCGCCGAATTAGACAATGAGTCCACAATATTCCTGCAGCAAGTGAAGTCCAACCTAGCGAGGGCCGTTATGCTGCGCGAGATGAAGCCAGCGTGCGGGGTCTGGTCCTCCAGGCTTATGAAGTATGTATGACTTTTCAAGAAAGACAATGTATCAGGCCAGCGCTGGCACATTTTAGGTGATATAGAATTGTTGGAAGCGGTCCAATAGATAGCTGAAGGATTGTTATACACATTTATCAGGAATAATAAACATAACTGCTCTCTGGAATCTAAAGCTTCCGTATGATAAGGCCCTACACAGAAATAACTTAAGTGCGAGTCCACTTATTATAAACATAATGCAATAGTGCCTACTGTACTCCCTATAAAAGGATATTTGTGTTGTTCTGGATTAGATTCTGGAATCGGACAGTGTTGTTGTTTTACTGCTAAAATATTCTAAGTAGCAATTTTCGGAGAAAACAGCCATTATGTTATTTTTCAGAAAGCAAGATAACTTACCTATACTGACACAACATTTAAGTATCTGCTAGTATCCATCAAAGCAGAGAGGCAGAAGTGATTTCTTTTACTGAATCAACTTAGTGTAAACCTATAATATAGATGACAAACTAAAATGTGCCCAACACTCTACAGTTCAATTACATGACAGACTTTGACGCCGAGGAGGGCACGTTTTAGATTTCTAGATGTGTGGCGGTCAAAAGGTTAAAGACATTTCCTATTCACTCCATTTACATATAAAATGACTTACAAGTTAAGGTATTATATGCATCTATAACATTTTTATGTATTCTGACTTATTTAATTGTGTGACTTAATAACCAGATTTTTTTTGAGGAATTACAGTACTTGTGTAAATTAAATATCTTTGTTACAAAAAATATATACTTATTGAAAACAAACAACTTCATTAAAAAAAAGGTATCCTTAAAATGATCATATATCTTGTATGTTCTATTAACTCAAATTGTGCATGGGATATCACTATTGCAACTGAAAGATTTCCATATGCATTTAAAACTATAGCAAAAAAAAACTGCAGCCCTGTAAAGTGAACATGAGACGTGCAGTAACATCATGGCATCGCTCTGGCCTTCCTTGAGGAGCTGGGGTGGATCAAATAATAGATTTTCACACCTTTATGCGCACTGACATGGAGTTGCGGACACCAGCCCGTATTACCTAAGTGAATATGACTTGCATCTATGTTATGGGTTTGGTTTCTGCACTTAGTCCTTTAGTGGACCATTGTGCGTGTATGACTTGCATTAAATTTTGGAATAATAAAATTCACTTCAATTGGACATAATTGTAATTCTTTACTTTTTGGATTAAACACCTGAGCACCTATAACCACCAATCTAAATTTAAACACCTGACACATGATCATGGCATCATTTTGAACTGAGAGGCACCCATTAGTGGTAGGTATAGTTTATTAAAGCAATTTGAAAGCTTTTTCAAGTAAGCTAAATACATTTCAATCATCATACATACAATTACTTATTGGCTCTTCTTCTTTGTGTTGCTGGCACAACTGTATTTTATATCTTGTTTTCTCATAAGTGCCACTTCCACGGTTTTGTCGGTGGCAGCGCAGAGGTTACTTTGACTGCATGTTTTGGGGCACAGAGGGCAGGGTAGGAGGTGGAGCATGGTTTATCACATAGCTCCACAATCACACCCTATTGCCATTCCGTCATGGTAGCCCCAGTTTACCAGGTTAGACTTACATCTTCCCACTTGTAACGGGAGATAGTTCAGAGACTTCCAAGTGGACCATGGAAGGTTACCCCGTGCAGGGAGATGCTCCTTTGGTGGTAGGTAGTAGGTAGGAGGGGGAAGGAAGAGTATCCTGCCACAGTTTGTAACGGGCGTCAACTTTATGGGCTGATAGTCTTAAATCCTTTGCTGGTAAGTTATGTAAGGGGAAAGGAGACAGAAAGTACAAAAAATAAACCTAGTATTTAATAAAACAATGATACTGCAAAATAATGATGACACCTGATGACACATAATATTACTTAAACGGTTATATGTTTGAGCAGTGGTGGCCAAGTGGTAACGGCCGCGACTTACGAGTTGTAGGTCGTAGGTTCGAACCCAGACAGGCGCTTTACTTTGTGTAAATTATTTCACCACCACTGCTCTCAAAACGGTGAAGGAAAACATCGTGAGGAAACCGGCATGTCCTAGAACCAAAAATTCGAAGACATGTGACATCTACCAATCCGCACTGGGCCCGCGTGGTGGATTACGGCCCACTCCCTCTCACCGAGAGGAGGCCTGTGTCCCAGCAGTGGGAACATTATAGGCTGATTATGGTTATATGTTTATGCCATTTTTTTTTTTAGGATATTACCTACAGCCTAACATAATAATAAATAACAGGTGTAATTTTCATGTTTGCATAATGTCATATTGTAGATATTTAGGTAAACGAAACAATTGGCCTTATTGAAAATACAGTAGAATTTAAAACTTGACAATTTAACTTAATATTTAGTGTGCAATTATTAAAAAACATGGAATAACAAGACTCGGACGCCGCGATCGTCGCGCTTTTTTATTGAATGACGTAGGTACGCGATCAATGAAGTCGCGTTTGTACGTCATCTATACAAATAAACAAAGAGATTTAAGATAGGTACAATTTAATGTCTTTGCAAATAAATAAAATTGAAGCGTCTGTTTCTAATGTCAAAATAGGTTTTTACTAAATGCATATGAAAGGATATAATACGGTACTTATAAAAAAAAAAAAAACAATGTTTAAAATATTTGTTTAATTGTCTGTTACTTCCCGGCTAATCTCCGAAAAGGCTTATGATAAAATTTGGTATGGGGATAGGTAGGTACTTTGATCCCTGAGAAAGGATAACGTTTGCCCAACTATTTTGCAAATAAGAAATAAATAAAAATATATATTTTCTTTTTGCAACAGGGACTGAAATGGGATCTGAAAAATTCGAAGTGGGGTTAGTAGGGCACGTGGGGTATCATATATGAAAAAGCGCAGTTTGCACATTCTCAAACACTTTCTTTTTTTTTTTTTAGGCTGCATAGTTTTGATGAAAATTTTAAGAAAAAATACCGATTCCCCCTTATCTCCGAAGTTTGCATAGAGAAAAATCTGAAATTATTCTGCATGATAGAAGTTTATGTAAAGATTACAGGAAAAATAAAAAGTTTTCGGTCAGTTTTCGGTCAGATTACCCAGGTAAGCAGGAGATATTATAGTGTACAAGCGTGTGCGCAAACAGGTGCACTCTCTGTTCCTTTACTCTCATAGTCCGATGGGATGGCAATCCGACACGACCGGGGAGAGTTCAGGCGTAGGACCAACGGCTTTACGTGCTTTCCGAGGCACAGGGATATTAAACCGCCAACTTCCAAACTTCGGACTGTTACTAAGAAATTCCTACTGGAAAACCCAATAACACTTTGTCCGACCTGGGAATCGAACCCAGGACCCCACGCTCAACAGTCGCGCTCGCAACCACGAGACCAACAGGAAAAATAAAACGATGTCTCTAAATAGCACCATTTTTCAGGAATCATCAACACAAGTTACATTAGTTACACTATCGGTCAAGAAATGGCGCTGACCTAAAACTGCAATATTCTACACCGCAGCGTGCAGTGTTAAAATTCTCTGACGAATATAGGCTTCGCCGATGAAAATTTAAAAATAGATGGTACGGAACCCTCGGTGCGCAAGTCCGCCTCGCTCTTGCCCGGTTTTTTATCGACATACCACGCGGTCGAAGCCACGAGCTGAACTATAAACTGAATTATAACTGAATTATAGTAATTCATACAAACGATGGCGTCGATTGCTTGCAGCTCACGCGACGGTCGCTTTCGGTTAGGACGCTGCGGAATACCTAACAAAACAATGACACAAATTGTATCATATTTTTCAGCTGTACGTAAATCATTTTATTACAAGTTTCAGTTTAGCGCTAACCTTTGGCAAGTATTGGTGAAGTTTGAAATATGCTGGCTAATGCCCAGGTCTTCCTGATAACTGCACCTGGCCTCACATAGCACTCACTGATGATTGTATTACTATACAATTCCTATTGTTAATTGTTATGTTCCTATAATATTGCAAAATGACTCATTAATGAAATAGCATGATTTAGGATTAAGGTAATTTCAATGGCTATAACTGGACAGGTAACTAGTTTTTTGTATAGCAACACATTGTCATAACACTTCATGAATTAATGTAGTAAAAAACTATTATATAAAAACGTGTGGTTTTATATAGGAATGGTCTAAGGCCCTTTGTACACGGCACGGTTTCTTTACGGTACGGCGCATAAACTGCACCGTAGAAAAAACATGTCCGTCAACAAGCTTCCATAGTGATCCATACAACACTGACGAACTTGCCTATACACGGCGTATAAATCGCGCCGTAGAAAAAACATGTCCGTCAACAAGCTTCCATAGTGATCCATACAACACTGACGAACTTGCCTATACACGGCGTATAAATCGCGCCGTAGAAAAAACATGTCCGTCAACAAGCTTCCATAGTGATCCATACAACACTGACGAACTTGCCTATACACGTCGTATAAATCGCGCCGTAGAAAAAACATGTCCGTCAACAAGCTTCCATAGTGATCCATACAACACTGACGAACTTGCCTATACACGGCGTATAAATCGCGCCGCCGTAGAAAAAACGTGTCCGTCAACAAGCTTCCATAGTGATCCATACAACACTGAATAACCGTATAAAGGGCCTACGGAAAAAATAAGTATGTCATATATTTAATAACCGATTTTCTTTCAAATATCAGTACGACAAATTAAAAATAACACAACATAATCGCGCCTGTATTTTTTCGAAGTGTTGGTTGGTGGTGAAGTGGTGATTATAACGAATAGGTATAAAGAGCCAGACTCCCAGCTGCTGCTAAGGAATTCTATGGAAAAGCCCATTAGAACTTGTCCCAATCGGGAAAACGAACCCAGAACTTCATGCTCATCAGTCGCACTTGCGACCACTATACCACAGAGGCAGTGAAAAAAAAAAAGTTAACAAGTATTCCCTTTTCTACTGGAATTAGTTCATTTCATTACTAAAACGTTTAATTATTTTGTTCACAGATACATACGGATTCATGGCCTAAAATTTGGAAAAGAAGATCACATAAAATTGATAAAACTGGCTTATGAACTTGTGCTCATACCTGATCTGGAACCAGGCAAGGTGCACAAGTTCGCTACTTTGTTTCTAATGCTCACAAAGTAAGTACAAGTTTCAAGTTAACAGGCTAGTTAAAAAGATGACAAAATTATAAATACAATATTATAGCATTTCTCTCTCTGCTGTTCGGCTACAACTTACTCTTTGCACCTACTAAACGGGCCCTATGCAATGACTCCGGGCGTAATTTTTAGTAAAAGTAAAGAAAATACGTGTCAATAAAAGAATGAGAGTCGGGTATTCCAATCAAGAAATGTTTTTTTATCCTATTTTTGTTTTATATATCCTTTAACATGTCTTCTATAAAATGTATTCAAGAACCCTTTATACATGCGTATTCTTGGCAATAAATACTTCGAATAATTGGCACTGTCCGCTTTGTTAATTGCTAACGAATTAAATAATTTCTACAGGAAAAGACAATTGATTACACCTGAAGAACTGACGCTGCATTGGCGCCCTCTCTACGATATGGGCAAAAAAATATTTGATAAGAGCTCGACCCACATTGGAATGTACCATTACCTGAAGTAAGTATTCATTATTTCAACTAAATATTCGAATGAAGATCAAACATAATACTATCATCACAAGTATGTATTAACACATAATCCAAAGAACTTGATTATGAATGTGTCTGCTATTCATCTAGCGCCAACTTTTGTTTCGGCACTTCCTTCATGTGACGTAACGTGTAGGTACGACAGGTTTGACGCAATCACATACGTGAATATTGTATTACTGCTACGTAGGTACTGTTCCTATACAGCGAGGAAAACATAACGTAACATAGTTCCTACCTACCTAAATGATGATTTCGACATGGCTCGATGCTCGATTTTTTATCGATGCTTTGATTGTATTATAACTAAGTACCTGCGGGGTAATTGCGTAACACACTTTCAGTAGCAATGCGTTCCAGTTGGACAGTTCAACAACATTCATTGCGTTATTTACGTTGTTGAGCAGACACATTTTTCGAACATATGAAGCAATGGATTAACAATATCCCCCAAAATTATTCAGATTGAGATTGATAGTGTGTTACGCAATTAGGGTGTTGTTTATAAACTCGATTGATTTTGTTTAATTATAACATCAACGTGAGACAAAGTTAATGCCACTTAAAATCATAATGTGTGTTCAGGCCAAATCGTTTTGTGAAACAAGGAGGCGATATGCTCGATATGATTCGCAAATTCCTGTCGGGAGACGGGCTGGGCGACGCCCTAGAGTTGTTCGGCCTCACAGGAGCCGACGAGAACGAACTGCCCACGTAATAAAAAGACAAACAATATAAGTTTTCGGGACACGCTTAATGTTTGCACATTGGGTGGCAGACGGGTTGGGCTCATGATTCATCGGACCCATGTCACTATCTATCCTTGGTATTATGGACCCTAGAAATCATTTATTAAGTGTTCAACTATAATGTGGTTGAAAAATTAATAAGTTATTTTGATCAAACGTAACCTATTGTATAAATTGTAGTGTCTATGTGTCAAGGTGGCAGGCTGTGCATGTTTGAAACGTCTCTTCAATAGGAATTTATTTTAATGCACTTAATTTAATTTCAGCTCCCTGGAAGGATCATACATATCGATGGTTAAATGCGCAAGACCGTAAGTAAAATACCCTCACTTTTATACCGTTAAAAGTTAGCGAAACATCCGTTTTACCTTCTCGGTTTTTTTTTAGATATTTCCCTCTACAAGCCACAAGCGAGATCCTGGCAGAGTTGTTGCCTCAAGTAAACCCGTGGTCTACGGACACACACGTGGTCTGTCAACTGGCCACGTTTTTGCCGGTCGCGTTGAACCCCGAGCATGCGCGTTTCGGCCATCACTTGTGGTTCGATGAGATCATGACTCTGTGGGATACCTGCTACAACTCACAGTGTGGGATCTCGGTAAGATAAAGCAAGTTAAATTTTGGGGCGCTTACGATTTCAGCGACTACTGTTCAGCATAATACAGATACTGTAATACTGTACCAAATACCTACTGTAATTTGTCTGCTACATAGCAAATTACTTTGTACAGGACCTAATGATGCTATTCGCTGGCCTGGCTAAGCGCAACCCCGGTGCCATTGACTGGACGCCGCATGTCCCCAAGATGTTCATGCGTTTCCTCCACGCCCTGAACTTGCCAGTCGCCTACAAAGACATGCAGATCACTCGCTCTCATTGCCTTGGTAAGTTGATATCAATAGCTGCTTTATTATAGGTATGTTACGGTATACAATGCTGTGGTAGATGCCAATTGCTGTTTTTGATTTGATTTATTACAAGTTGACAAAAATATTTAGTGCTATTTAATTTAAGGAGTTTAGCAGTACCTATGTAGTTACGTAGTTTTTTTAAAGTACATATGTCGTTAAGAAGCTCAATGGATAAAAGTATAAACTATTAATAACCAACTAACACATCTTTGTTTCGTAAAGCTAATTAAAATTACGTAAGACAATTTGGCCACTTTCTGACTACTACTAAAATACTGACGCCGCTCTATTACATGGGACTTAAACATACTGGTGAAATGTGGGTACACCTCTGCTTAACCCTTCTGGGAAATACAGGCTGAATGTTATGTATAAAAATGACTAACAGGCCCAACGCCAGTCCAACATGATACTTATTTATTTGTTTATATGCGCAGAGCCGTGACCACAGTGTAACAAACTATTTATGTGGTCTAGATATGAAACACGTGGCGTCCTGGATCGTATGGAGCATCAGTCCCAACGGTGTGGTGCTGAAGCACTTGCGCAGCTTCCTCGCAGGAGTCGAGAGCTACCTGCACAGCGCCAACGCAGGCCGCTGGTCCTACAAGCTAAGAGATCTCCTTAGGAAACTGGCCCGAGAGTTTCTTAACAGGTAAACATTTTAAACGATCTAGCTGGAAATTCAATAAAGTACCCGATATGGGTATGTCTTGCCACTTGGCCTTTTGATCTATTGTTATTTCCAAATCATCTCCATGCATCACTCTCGTCACACCATTTTTGTTTAGGAGTATGTATGTCTTTACTTACAAGACAATCCCCCCTCGGCGCCAGAAGAACTCATGATTTCGGGCTCTACTGCGCGCCTATTCTAGTCGGGCAGCTTCGCTACTATGCATGTGAGTAAAGTCGTACATGCTGCTGTATCATTCATCAAAATAATCATACTAATAAAAAGCAATTTGAACTCATTTTTTTCTTACAGGGTGCGACGTGAACGTGAAAAGAAATTTTACGAATGTTGGGAAAACCAAACTCCACCGGAATATCGACTCAGAGATGAAGATATCACTGAGTTTGTTAACATTGTGCTCGAACCAACGCTACAGGCGGTGTACAGCCGTAGCTGCTCTCTCGATATTTCCATCGCATTGCATAATTTAGCCACGCTGCGTCCTGGTTTAGTAGTTCCGCCATTACTGGAAAGACTGAAGACCTCTCTGACGTCACTGACAGAGCCTCATCGAGTGACTGCCGCCATGTCAGCGGTGGCTGCCGTCGCGCGGCCCATGCTGCGAGGAGCCGACGCGGACTACCCAGAGGGGCCCACTCATGTTGTACCATTCCTGCTAGCCGTCCTGCCCGGGCTCGACCCAAACGATATCAAAAAGACACTAGTGACACTGCACTTTATTCTCATCTTCACCTGGATGGTACCATTCATAGATTGTAGTTCCGCTCACGAGCACTGGAATGACCTCACAGAGGAGGAGCTCCTGACCTGTGAGTCTACTGCTCAATTCGAAGACTTCGTTCTCGTATTTTTTGACAGATTGTTTGTCATTATCGAGTCCAGTGTGCTCGAACATGTAAGACTGGACACCAAGGAATCCGACGCTGTTCGCAGCAAGACTGATGCTGTAATGGAGACAGCGATCTCTTCGGCCGCCACAGCCGTGCTAATGCAGTGTTCGCCGAAGATATTCAAGGAGGCGTTGAGAAAGTTCAAGGCCTTCGCCACAGAGTCGACTTTTGAGACGAATGTGTCTGGAAGTATGGTGGGAGTAATGTTGCGCGTGTTTGCGAGAATTAATTCAGAAGCTACTTTAGCGGCTTTTATGCCGAAGCTATGTGAGGACCTGACGGAGCTACTGTTGACAGACGAGGCGCTGCACGAAGAGAACCCACCGCGCGACCTCATGTACAGTCTGGTTCTGTTCATGCACGCGGTAGAGTGCGACGGCACGGTGCTCTTAAAGTACGTTCCCGAAATTCTTCCAATATTGGACCGGGCTCTGAAGCTGCACGCTAACTACGCGCTGTCGAGGGCAAGTGAGGTCCTGAGTCACATGCTCACGTCTCTGTGCTACATCGATCTGAAGGAGTGGAAGAGTTCGCCGAATGATTATGGGGAGGCTCCGGAGAAGTGGCTACCTATCAGGGAATGGGGTTACGGGTGTCTGTTGAAGGACGCTAAATTTAAGTGGCATGTGCCGTGTGCTGAGGAAGCGGCATGTGCTCAGATGTTGCTGGATAGATACTTAAAGGCGGAAGTGACGCGGCTGCGGCAGTGGCTGAGTGGGGAGAGGCCCATGTGTCGCGAGCGCAGGCTTCGAAGCTTCTACATCATTAACGCCGCTCTGGCGTGCAGTCCCTTCCTGCCGCCTCCTGATGAGGAGCCTGTGTGGCTGTAAGTATTTTTGACATAGCAATCTTACATTTTCTTACTTTATATGTTGTCTTAAAACTTCAAACGATAGACATCATTTATATCTAGTCGAAATTTATTTGTCATTGAATTATGTGATGTGAAATTTTGTAATTTTCTTTATATTTTTTTACTTATAAAGTGATCTTATCAATCAAAGTAATAATTTGGAGTAATTTTTTATAATAAAAACAAATAGAAATTATCAAAATTCAAATCATTATGCGCGGAAATAATTTAATTATAATTGTAACATCGATAACCCTTGAACTTAAAATTCATACAGTCATATCACTAAACCAATTAAAAAATTCCGAGCGGCAACTGTTGTTTACATCTTTGGCAAATTTAGAACCACCAGGGTTTACATCAACGGTCAAATCCACAGGACCATTATATTTTAGTATGCAAGTAGTGGGAATAAATGAAAATAAAAAAGTCATGAAAAATAATTCATCAAGCTTATTTTGATGAAAAGAAAATTAGTAGGTATGCTTATTTACTTACTAAATATAAATAAACTGACATTACAAAACGAATTCCTGATATTCTTTCAGCATTGAGACCCAAGTGCCGGCGACGAGCATTCCGTTCACTTGCGGCGTGCGGTTCCGCGTCACGCTTGACGGAGAGAATGTTCGCGTGGCATTGACTCGACTACTGCTTGAGGTTCAGGCCAAACTGTTGGCTGAAAAGACTGATGATACTAGGGGCCTTGAGATGCTCATACAGGTGACCTCTCTTCTGTTTTTTCGTGGATTTAGGGATTTTAATCGTAACAAATCACCTGACCCACAGATATCCTTCATAAAAGTGTTTGTCACAGTTCTAACCTGACCTAACCCATTTGGTCGGGGTACCCTAGCTTACTTACTGCGACCAACAATGAGAAAAGGTCAGAAAGTTAGTAAAAATAGGCTCAATTATTAAAGCAGTGTGCATCTTTAGAAGGCCAAAAAGTTTTTAGTCGTTCATTAATTAAATTAAATACGCGTATATCCTTCGAAGGTCAATAAGTTTTTAGAGGTTCAGTTAAAATTTCCCTTTTTTCGTCAGGTATGGGAGCGTGTAGTCGTAATGAAAGGCTTACGCGGATCGCCCGGCCTAGAAGCTCGCCTGCGTTCTTACGGCGCCCTGGAGCGCGCACTGGACGGGCGCGGCGGCGCGGCCGACCGGCGCGGCTCGCGCGGCGCGGGCTCGGCGCGCCTGCGCATGCTGGCGGCCGACGCGGCGCGGCTGCACGATGACTCGCGGTACGACCTCGTGTGTGAGGCCGGCATTACACCCTCGGCTCTCAGTGCGTTACATGCGTTAGCTGATTTGTCTGTCAATACGTATAGCACAGTAAGTTTTCCTTTAGTTCGTTGTTATAATATATAAGTTTAATGATAAATGAATTGAAACATCGCTCTGTCTCTGTCTATTGATCAAACGATTGAAAGAAACAAAACGATGTTTTAAATACGTTTAGCGCTAATTGCGTGACTTGTGATGCAAGCGGGCCTTAGTGTAGCTATGAATAGCTTCTGAAACATAATAACAGGTACCTAAGTTTTTATCTTTATCTAACGACATTTATTTCAACCCACAGGTCCGCATCCTAGCTCAAATTCGTCTATACTGGATGTTGAGTCACTACCCGTACTCCTACCGCGCGTTAGTACCAAAACTAGCCGCCGTATTAGCGGCAGGGGGAGAGGGGGACGAATGGCATGCCAAACATAAGGGCGTGTTGTTCATGATGTTGGGGCCCCGCACTGGCCCACTGATAGCCAAACAGGACTGGGATGTCGTGCGTACACTGTGGCCCGCCATACTTAATGCGCCGCTCAGTGAGAAACCCAGCATGGTTCGGTAAGTACATTTCATTCATTTGTTGACGTTTCATGTAAAAATACTCACAGAGCGTGGAGCCATGGTTGACTCTAGTGATACATAAGTGGAGCAACTCGCCAGTTTTGGACTAGGATTGGTCCTACTGTAAAACTGGTGAGTTGGTCCACTTATACAAAAATAAATCAAAACTGTTAATTGTTAAAAAATAGCACCATATTATATACATTAATAAACTGGTCCTCACTGGCGGTGGTGCCGCTCGGGTCTCAAGTTAAGCCTTGTATATTGTTATAATTCTCTGGCAAGTCTAAGCTCTCTGCAAAAACGTGCGAAAAATTCTCCATGTAAATAGGCCGTTATTCTTCGTTATATTCAACAAAACCTAGCTTATTTCTAACATGTAAGCAAAAATTCATTTTTTTAATTATTAGTTAACTATAGATTTCGTGTTTCATCATTTATTGTTATTATTACAGCTTAGAGCAAGCGTTCGGCGAGAGCCTCCACCGCCACTTCCCGACGGTGAACACTCGGCTCACTATGACCGTGGGCGCGGTGGTCGCGGCCGGCCTGCTCCTAGCGGAGTCAGAGCGCACCGAGCCCGGCTTCAAGATACTCTTAGACGCTTCTCTCCAGAAGGAACAATCCACTTCAGATAGGTGTGAGAGACTGTACAATGAGCTTATTGCAGAGCTCATTAAAGTAGTCGAGACGCCTAATATGTGAGTATAATTTTTATATTGGTTCACTTTCAAATTTTAAACAAAGATTGTATGTATGGTTCCAAAAAAAAAAAAAAAACAGAAATCAAAACTAAACTTACTTTGTCAAAACCCGACAACTTCATGCTCAAAACGACACCTAGCTAAAAATGGAATCATCCAACAGTCAATGGCGCCGCCTGGAACTAGCAATGCAGATGCTAACATTCTGCCCGTCTCTCCAAACCCCGTACCCCGGCTCGGCCGTGCCGGGCATGTTGCGCGCGCTGCTGCACGACGACATCGCCGTGCGTCGCACCGCACAGCGACTGATGCACTACGTGCTGAAACAACGCAAGCACAAGATCATCAAGATGTCCGTCGATCCGTACGAGATCGCTGGGGTCCCTCGTCCCGTTAAACGTGTACCTGGTAAGTTGGGAAGTTGTCTTTTGTCTGTTTATTTATTTAACGCTTACCAACTAAATAAATACACAGCATCAATCCACAATCTTTGTCGTAATTACTTACTACTTATTACTGTTACTTCAGTAACTAAAAAGGAAGATTATTTATAATAAACCAATCAACCATTCAAATCATTCATTCATCCAAATCATTCTCTATTTATACTATATCTCTTCTCATTAGTAACCTGTGACGAAAATATATGGGATAAGTTATTTCGCTTTAGTTCAGCTCTATTTAGCTGCATCAGCATCCTAATTGCGTAACACACAATCAATCTCAATCTGAATCATTTTGAGGGATATTTCTAATCTATTGCTTCGTATATTAGAAAAAAAAATCTAATTCACAACGTAAATAACGAAATGTATAGCTGTCATTTAGACATTTCAACAACTGTCAAAATGAAAGCCATTGCTACTGATAGTGCCTGCTGATCATGAGAGTCAAGGTCAATACCCTTCAGGATTTTATTCATAGTTCAGAATCGGTAACCAAAATCATGCTTCTGACACAATAATATAGATAATAATTTATCACAAATCCCCAGGGTACCGGCCGGATCTCAACTGGGCTATATGGTCAGAAGATAGAGTGCACCAGACTGATGATGAATGGGAGCGCCCGTGGTTGAGGAACCCAACATACGGATTCTATGCTTGGCCTGAATTGCTTGAGGTAAGCCAGACGAGCGTTGAACAGTGGTGTCCTAGTGGTAATGGCCGCGACTTACCGAATTGTAGGTCGTGTTGTGGGTTCAAACCCTAGCAGGCACTTTGTGTATTTCACCACCACTGCTCCAAAACGGTGAAGGAAAACATCGTGTGGAAACCGGCATGTCTTAGAACCAAAAATTCGAAAACATGTGACTCTCACAGAAAGAGGAGGCCCGTGTCCCAGCAGTGGGAACATTATAGGCTGATTATGCTTAAGTCAGACGTTATTTACTCTCACTTTTATAATTTTGTTGCATCTCGTGAATATAAAAAAAAATTATAAGAACGCAAGACTTCGGTCAACAAGACATTCTTCATTTTATACTCCAATGTTGCTTGCACAATTATAGACAAAATGCAAGTAATTCAGAACTTTTTGATTATTCATTTATTATTAACTAGCTGTTGCCCACGACTTCGTCTGAAATCCAGGATGAAAAGTAGCCTATGTCCTTACCCTGTCAAGGTCTACCTGTGTCCCAAATTTCATCTAAATCGGTTCAGCGGTTTAAGAGAGGTAACAGACAGACACACTTTCGCATTTATAATATGGATGGATTATATGGATGGAATAGCATGGATGGATTATTTAATGAATATACATTGTATATACGTCAAGACACAAATTGATACTTTTAAAAAATGCATTAGTTATTTTACAACTCATTTTATGATACGTTTTTTGTTTGCGATTTCCTCTTGATTAACAAACAAAAACAAATGCACAACAAAATGATGTGGATGACATGACATCATTGTCCTTACGAGCAACATACCGCATCTATTTATTTATCTTTCAGTAACTTTTCTTGGGTTTTCAATACTGTTTTATTAATTAAAAATTATATGCTTAAACCCTAATCAAATTTTCAATAGTTAAACATATAATATGACCGTCCGTATAGGTGGCAGCACCATCTTCGCAGCAGACATACTCGTCGGACTTGCCTCCCGAGGACATGGAGGAAGGCGAGCGTCACGTGTACGAGTTCTTCAACAATGACGCTAATGTGGACCGCCTGGTCGCCTTCCTCACTGTTGAGGAGAAGAAGGGAAAGGACAAGTTTAATGGAGTGCGATTCTCGCTGTTCAGGGTAAGTTTCTTTTTCACATACTGTAGTCGCCACATAATCGAAAGTGATCGTCGCGCGTATACGCGGTACGTGGATTATGATTTATGACACACTAACGAACGCGATATGATTGATCGTGCGAGCGTCATATTCATGTAAATGAGAACGACGATCGCTTTTGGTTAGGACACGGCCTTAGAGAGATTTTGAAGTAAATTGATTTTAGCCTCGGGTACAATAATATTTATAGGATGTTATGTTTTGCAAAGAATCGGGATTCCTGGCTGAACTACTTTTAATCAATCAATAAACTAAAATTGATTCGGTTTTCGCTCTGAAGTCGTATTTCGAAGTATTCCCTCTATAAAACGCTCTTACTCACCGCGTTTGCGATATGAGGTCGTAACTCAGTACTTTACTCTCTTATATAGACACTCTTCGCTCAATTCGGCGAGCCCGTCGCGGGCCGGTTCATGCGGCACGCGTCGCTGAGCGCGGGCGACCCGCAGGAGGCGCCGCAGCGCTTCGCCGCCGAGGTGTGCGCCGCCGCCCTGCGCGCGCCGCGCTACTGGCCGCGCCGCCGCGCCACCGCCATGTACGCCGCCGCCGTCAAGATACTGGAGACTGGTACGTGTGTGGAACGAGCCAAACGTAGCGAGTCGTTGGTAAAACTGAAAACATATAGAAATCTAATCAACTTTTATTTTTCAGTTTATGAATATTAAGAGGCCTACTATTCATATACTGTAAAATGAATGTTCAAAAATAACACAGACCAGGAAAGCAAGGCTCAAAAGGGATGAAAGGCCTATACTCAGCTGTAGGTGGGAATAAATGTGTCAATGGTGACGATGGTGCATAAAAACTTATATCTTGCTCTGTCTTGTGTCAGTTTCACGCCAATGGTGTATTCTTTACTCTGTCTATGCATGAAATTTTAATGATCGGACAATTTTTTTAAGCTTTTGCCTCATGAAGAGGTTCTTACTTGTTTCAAATCAATCCACTAACAATAACTTTGACAACTAATATTATCCTATTTATCTTCAGGTCTGACATCAGTAACACCAGAAACTCTAGAGGACTGGGGTACATGTGTGGCCACAGGCGTGGAGAAACTGGACCCCACTCGAGGGCGCCAAGTGTTGATCGCTCTGGTGCAACTGTGCACCCCACAGCCACGGCGTGGTGATAACGAACCGAACGTCGACACGTCCTTCAGTGTCTGTGCTAGGCTTTACGCGCTTCAGGTAAGTGATCTTGAACACATAGGAAATGAACGCTGGAATCCAGTAATCATGGTCAGTTCTGTAGGTATTTCTGCGTGCAGCCTTTGTCTTGTGGCTTTATCATTTAGGTGATCATGCCTTTCATTTTGTTTTTTTTTTTTCGAAGATTACTTCGAAGATCCCATTGTAGTGGTAAATAACACAAGGACATTCATCTGTCGTTAAAACAGTCAGTTATCATCGTAGTGCTTGGTGCTAAACATTACATCGGCCATCTTTATGATTTTTGTTAGATATTACGCCCGTCGTAAAACGTTACTTGCGTGGTCCAGTAAGCGCTGCAGTTTGACGATTGGCGTTCATAAGGTCCTGAGATTAATGAGTTGGTAAGTTCGTGCATTTGGTAGTATTAGGGCTAAACCGATCTCGGTAAGTCTGGGCATGTCAATTTTAAGTTGAGGTGTGCGTAATTTCGCTAAGTAACCGGCTGTTTCTGCAGGGTATAGAGAGTATAGAGATGTGGCAACATACTGAGGTATATCTAGCTTTGAACGGTTGTGTTTGTATTACACACGCGTAGAAACTTAAACGTTGGTGTTATTACACTATCTAAACAAGTGACCGATCCAACAGAGGGGCCTCATTCGCGCCCGGCCGGAAATGCCGCCCGACCTGCTAGAGATGCTCAAGTTGTCAAGCAAGCGCTACACCGAGGCGGGTGGCAACACCCTGTTCCGTGTGTGTGCTAGGCTTAATGCCATGCAGGTGAGATCTCGGTTCCCATGTGAACACAACTTTAGGCAATCACACGCGACTTGTTTTCGTGTAGTTTTGGATAGCATGCTGGTACCTATTACGTCGTAAAACTTGTATTTTTTTTTTGGTTATTTTTGTTTTCTCTAAGAAGAACATTTTTCATGGGTATTTGTGTAAAAAATTTGGCAGAAAATAGCGGTTTCCTTTCATATTATCAAGAAGTACATAGCCACTTTCGTATTCAAAATTTTAGGCGGGATATTTTAATTGTGCGGTACATTCAATTCAAAATTATATTTTCTTTTTCACCAAGATTATACAGCTACATGTCGCCTTGTACAGTCAGCCCCAAAATTATGTATACACGGACAAGGAACCAAGGAGCCACTTTATTGTCAACAAACTTTGTTCCATAACATATTATCCACCGTACAGATTAGGTCATCATGATCATGGAATGTTAATTACACGCGAATACCCGGTGAGAGACCACCTTAAACGTGACTTCATGCATGAAATGAAGAGGACAAAATTTAAATTCCTGTTCTCAGTTCTTTAAGGCATTGACCGCCACCGCGATCACCGGTGACCGCGAACTATAGATTTTCTATTGTGTCTGTTGTCTGGCAGTCAATGTGTACTAAGTTAAAAGACGTGTCATTCGATATAAGTCGTATGGCGTTGTCAGTATGGTTTACCTTCTTCTGGAATTATCACTGTGAAAATTGTTTTAATCATAAGGTAACGTGTATAGAGGTTTTGGGACAAAATGTTTCCTTTGTTTCGGTAAAATAGATTGTATACTCGTACTATGTTTTGGACCTATACGCTATACAGTGGATACAATGTTGTCGGCAACAAAATGGTTCCTTGTTAGTGTATACGTCTTTTTGGATCTGACTGTAGTAGTAATCGTTAGCAATCTTGCATCCTGCTGCATCCTGCATGCTTTTTTATAACTTTTTCTTAAATTTCTAGTACATTTTCGTTTCGCTGTCTAAGTTTTGACGTTTGTTGGAGTATATTCTGCGTTGTAGACGATTTCCAAGTTTTGTTTATTTTCTTTTGTTTTTAGATTAATTAAAGGCTGATTTTTTTTACATGTTTTGAATTTCACTTGCTTTCGACTAGGATGCTGGCGGAAGGTATTTTTTAGATTTATGTTTTTGTTCCTACCAAACCAACCAACGAACAATACCAAGATTTAAAAAAATATAATTTATCTACAACTCCTTCGTAATGTATTTCAAACAATTTATGCATAATGTATGAAGTCTTAACAAATAAAATCGAGATAATTAAGCATTACTTAGCGCTTATGTGCTTTGGCTAAGAAATGTTCCCGTCTATCTTTCTCTTACAGTTTCAAGTTGTGCGATAGTGATACTGCTTAGCCATAGCATGTGCTAAGTATAGCGCAACAAGACTATTTTGCGCGTGACCAAAATCGGAACTAACATCGCCAACTTGGTTTTTCAATAGATTTCACAAAACAATTGCACAATAGGCTATTTGACTGGTTTCTGATAAACATCTCAGATTATTTAATGATGTCTAACGAGCCCACAAAAACCTATTACTTCAAATTGCATAATGTATTTCTTTTAAAAAATAGTAAATAAAAATGTACTGTTTAAATAAGCCGCCAAAACGCTATCTTTAACAATATGGCGTCGTGACGTCACGATTCACGTAAACAAACGTTGAAACGGTCGAGATACTAGACAAAGTCATCTGTTCTGTCAACGATAGACAGAAATTTACTAAATCATGACGTCATCTTAACTTCAGCTAATCCAGACCGTTTTCGATTACGTGGCGCCAGATTGAAAAAGATGGAGTTTTTTCGGGTTTTTTTTTTATAAATAATACATTGTTTTGTAGTAAAATTAATGCAAATCGATTTTAAAAGCGATAATCTATACGAGTGTCAATAATTATGACCTTATTTTTTACATTGTCAAATAGCCTATTGTTTCCCAAGGGCGCCCGCCGCCCACGTCATTCGAGCGGCAAAAGAACCTTGAACAGTCTTTTTGCGGTTATTTTACCTCTGACAGCAGCAACCTAACAGCAACCATATTGTCACGAGAATAAAGATCACAATGATTTAGACAGACTTGTTAATTGCTGCAACCCAACAGCAACTATTAGAATGAGAATAATGATCATTGTGATTTGGGCAGTGATGCAAAATCAGAGGTAAAACAACTGTCAACGGACTGTAGTAGTGTAACGTCTAAACTTTAGACGTTTTTTTTCGAATTTGAAATATTTTGAATAGACTATAGACTCTAAAGTCTATTCAAAATATTTCAAATTGATGTTATTTCAAGTTAAGCAAATATCAACTTTATTTTAATGGTAATTAAGTTGATTTCAGAGTGACTATCACTATTCAAAAAGTTATAAAAATGTTCGAAGTTGTAGCGTAACTTTATTGTGTAGGAATTTAAGTTATTTTTCCATAAACTCATATTTGTTTACATTTTTGACAAATAAGTCGCAAATGCAGATTAGTTATCTCAGCCTGACAGTTGATTAATTTTACGGGTGGAGTCAATGAAAATGTAATGTTCATAAATATGTTACTGTGCAGGGCGCACTAGGCTCGCTCCGCTGGCGGGCGGCGCCGCTTGCCGCGCTGCTGCTGCAGCGGCTGGAGGAAGCCAACTTTATTCAGCACCCGTACCAAAACGTGCGGGAAACTGTGGGCAGGTAATGTGAATCCAAGTCAAATCATTTATTTCAGTTAGGCAAATAAAATGCATTTACAAGAAAATAGAATTGATTGTGGTTGCCCCTTCCAAAAAGTAGTTTCGTATGGAGAAGAACGGGCAAGAAATTCCATAGTAATTACTCTATAGGCTTTTATTCTTACCCAACATCTTTCTTCCGATTTTTGTTTATGATAAATAGCTTTCTGTTAGATAGACAGAAGACTTTATTATGTAGAAAGTAAAGCTTCTTCATTCACACAGTACATTCTTCCGTGGTCGTCACCCAAAAGTAACATGAGTATTTGTTGATTGTAGCTTGTTGATGACTATCTTCGACACGGAGCTGGTGTTCCCGGGCGGGTACAACGGGCCGGCCCCGCGCCTGGAGCAGTTCCTGCAGTCGGTGCAGCCGCGCCTCGCCGCCTTGTACGACGAGAATGGGGACATAGGTCTGTGTTATATCGCCTGTTTGTGTGTGTATGTATATGTGGTATTGGTATGAAATTACTGCAGATTGATTACACCTTGTACTGATGCAGCAGTAAACTGTTGACGCATGATTTGGCTACGGATCAATTGAAAAATTGTTTTCGTGCAATTTGCCACTTTGTTAAAGCTCTTTTATTAAGTAAAATAAAATACGCTGGTCTGTTTTAGTTTACTTTATTATAATACATTACTATACGTTTTTCTTATGTAGTCCATTATTGCCCGGCGTGAAGTTAGCGCCCGAGCGGAACGAGTATCGTACACTATTTTATAGCTTGTGGAACATAAAACGACCACCTTTTTAATTTGAAAGAAAGAATAACGTTTATTTAAACACAGTTCGTGAAACACAATATATAGGGTGACTGGTAATTAGTGACCGATACTTAAACACGTGATTTTACTCATCATTATGAACAACTTTTACTATGGGACCAAACCGGAAATCGCGAAAAAAAAATCAGCTGTTCCCTACATTTTGACGAGTTAGACGAATATAATGTAGGGAACAGCTGATTTTTTTTTTCGCGATTTCAGGTTTGGTCCCATAGTAAAAGTTGTTCATAATGATGAGTAAAATCACGTGTTTAAGTATCGGTCACTAATTACCAGTCACCCTATATAAATAACAAAATAAAAAAGTGAAAAAAAAGTTTAAACTACAATGCTACTAATTTATTGAAGAGATTTAATTAAAATAGTATAATTACGGAGCTGAAGGGACTTATTCTCGTTACGCCATTTCTTAAATGTGTTGGATACAATCGTTTAGATTTATTAGATCACAAATTTAATCTTACGTTTTTGGTCATTTCTCCAATTTCGTCTTACTCATTTAGAACTTATGTATTCTTATCTTCACTTAATTCACTTTCTGAGTAGTTCATATTAAAATCACAGTGTTAACACTGAAAATATATGGTAATCCACTAACGAACTGGCTTAAGACAACAAACTGAAAACCAAATCTAGACTGCTAGATTAGCGTTTTGTCTGAAATTGCGTTGTCACTTTTTCTACAGCATGAAACTATTTTAGGCGAAATGCTAATGTACCAATCTTTTTGTGAAGAGCGGGCTTTTGGGGGACTGTCTTATGTAATTTGCCGTTCGAAAAGTGCTGAAATTACTTTTCGTTTTGATTTTTTGAAATTTGTGTGCGTTAAGTATTTAAATTAAAACACGGTAAAATCATCATTCAGATTATCTCGGTAATTAATTTTCGCACGGCGTAGAAATGAACTACTTTAGTCACTTCAATACTAAATACCTCTTCCTGTTTAGTGGTAAAATTTTATTCATCTCTTAAATAAATCGTAAACTATAGTTTTGTATAATCTAGAAGCATTTTTTAAATTTTGTAAATGTAAGAACCATTGATCCGTTTATTATGATTTTTTTATGTTGACTTGAAGGAGCATGGCAGTTGAGAATGTGTCATGCTCACTTAAATGTCTCACTGATGGTGGCGCGTGTGTTGGATCATTCGGTTCCCTACAAAATGGTTGAGCTGGATGGTGCTGATCCACGTCATGTTCGTGAACGGGCGCCGTCTGTCGGTTGAGAATAGTCATCTCTTAACTGCCAAGGCTTATTTTTAATCTTATATTTTGAATTGTTTCTTCGTTTGTTTTATTTTTTTTTACATTGTTCTCACATAAAGAAGTAACAAGAATAGTGTAACCAGGATTTTGTAATATCTTGATTTAAAAGAGTGTCCATGGAGTTTCTTGCCCTTCCTTCTTCATAGAGATATGGGCAACTAGCTTCAACTTCTGACTAACTGACCGACTACTTATATAATTTTGACAATTCAAAAGAGCCTGTACATGGGTTAATTGAAATAAATGCTTTGAGTTTGCGTCTCGCTTCTTTACCAACGTTTCTCTTAAAATATTTCGTGTATGAAAAACCATATTGTAGTCCAAGACCATATACTGTGGTGAACTATCGTTACATACATACATATCGTGTGTATGTAACTTGGGACTTATGTGCATTAGTCCTTTAGCATGTGTTATGTTATGTACAGTCAACAAAACAGATAAGTATGCAGGATCGTCGAATATAGTTGAAGTTTAGTAAGAAACCGATGGATGTTCTCGAATAAAATTTAATTTAACAATATTTATCAATTTTGTGATGTGGCTGTGCTTTTCCAGTTTTCCGAATACCCGCAGTATTACTAACCAGCAACTGACTTAAAATAACTTCATAATTACAGTAATAAAGACCGCAGCATCAGCCGCGGCTATGCAGTGCAGCCCGCGCGACGAGACCGCGGACTGCAGCCCCGCCTCGCGCGCACTGCACTCCATCGTGCGCCTGGCCGTGGGCGACGTGGCGCGACTGTCGGCCGGCCAGCACCACGAGCAGGCCAACGAGGACGCGCCACAGGTGAATTAAACTCGCTTAACGTGTGTCTATGTAATTTGAAGGTTTTTCTTTATTCCGAAAGGAGATTACCGTGCAAAGCAGAGGCAGGTCGCTAGTCTATAAATTAAAGTCGTTCGCGGTCGGAAGTTCGACCTACCCTGGCGCTTTCGTCTTATAAATTTGTATGTTCACAGGCAGCGGAGGGCGGCGAGTCATCGGACACGGAGAGTGGACCGTGCGGCTCGCGCGTGGAGCGGCAACTGGTGGCGCGCCTGGACTCGGCGCTGCGCCTGGCCGGCGACGTCGCTGCGCATGCGCCGCAAGACCATGCCAGAGCGCTCAACTTGCTCACCACTGGTATTATACCAATTCTTCTATTGCAGCGTTAACAATCGTAGCACTTATTGTTCAAAATGTCGCGCCGGGCCAACACTCAGCGCGAAATCTTGTGTTCGCATCATCATCTATAAGTAAAGGTTTCTTCACGACGCGAGACGTCAGAAAGTACATATGAATTGAAAAAGTGACATGATACCTATAGCGATGACAAAATCTTTTGCACGCACGCTTGTTAGCACGGCTGACGGTGATCGAAGTTTTACTCAGTCCAATTTTTCCATTCTTTCAGTCCTACGCGGATGCATGGGCGTGATAGTCCGTGGCGTCAATGGCAACACAGTGACGCAGTACTCGATGGTCGCGACGGCCTGCGCTCTTGCCGCGCGAGGCCCGCCACAGCCGCATGACGAACTGCCTCGCGCGGCAGCCGGCTTACTTGCCTCGTTGGCACTCGCGCATCACTCCTGCGCAGCCTTCGATACAGCACTCAAGCACCTGGAGACACTGTCTAATGGTAAAACGCTTTATTATTTCATCATTTCTTTACATCAGGACTAAGGGGTTTATTTATAAACGATGATTAAAGTTAAGTGACGTTCAAACGTCAAAAATGTATGGTTTAACAGTAGCTAATCACTACTTAGAACGTTTATGAATAAAAGGGGTAAGTCTATATGTAGTTACAGTTTTACATTGAAAGCAAAGCAGGCAAGGCAAGGGGGCGGAGGTTCCTAAGCCGTAAAGGCGATTTTCACATTTCCAAGTGCGGCTGACTGAACCCATTTAAATCTGGAAATAATTATAGTAATCCATAATGTCAGATTATTCGTTTCGACTGCTTTTCAGCATTGGTTGTCCTGTCACACGAATATTAGTCTCGCTCCAAACGCGTTGAAAACTGCACTATAAGGTTCTGTTCATTATGATACGCCTCGATTAGCTTCTATACAAAAGCATTATTATTCAATTTTCTATGGTAACATCACCTTCATCAGGCTTTGCCCTCGATACAACCTGTAACTAACCCACTGTCACGCCAGGTCGGTCGTGGTGGGCGCGCCTGGCCTGCATTGACTTCGCTCAGCCGCTGCTGTTCTACGGCCTGCCGATGTTGTGTGACCGCGTCGACCGCGCCGTCGCCACCGAGAATTTCGCACTCAAACTCATGAGAGATTCAAGACTGGAGGTAAGAAAGCAAAAATGATTATTTTGTCACAGAAATTTTAGGTATGGGATCCTTTGTGTTTTAATATGAGACTGTCCTTGAATAAATAATTATAAATATTCGTAATTTGCAATTTTCATCTTCTACTCTATCATACACTCCCTTTTATTGCTATCCATCCCTCTCACACAATCTTTTCTTTTGCCTTCCTCGTCTCCCATCATAAACATTTAGGCTACGGACACGAAGTCGGCGGGTGCGGGGCGGCGGCGGCGCGAGGAGCGGCGCGTTTCAATGCATAGATTTATATGGAACTGGCCTCGAACGCAGCGGCGCGGGGAGCGGTGTACGAGCGGTGCCCGTGCGTCTGCATTGACGTAGTGTTGTGCATTTTATTTTTAGGGTTCCGTACCCAAAGGGTAAAGACGGGACCCTATTACTAAGACTCTACTGTCCGTCTGTCACCAGGCTGTATTTATGAATCGTGATAGATAGACAGTTGAAATTTTCACAGATGATGTATTTCTGTTGCCGCTATAACTATGCCGTCGTTTCCAGGTTCGTCAATCGGCAGCTAAACTTTTGACAGGATTGATGCACTGTCGCGCTCTTCCCGATGAGGAGGGTACCTTGCGCGCTTTGATGCGCAGCTGCCGGTCCGCGGAGCTGGTGGAGCGGCACTGCGGCGTGCTGGGCCTGTGCGGCTACCTGGCGTCGCGGCCCTACAGCCTGGGCGCGCGCCTGCGCGACGTGCTGGCCGAGCTGGCGCGCCACACGGCCGCGCCCGACCCCGTGCCGGCCGCCATCCGCGCCGCGCTGGCCGACTTCCGGCGCACGCACCAGGACGACTGGCCCAAGCACCGCGAGCAGCTCACCGAGGAGGAGCTGGACCTGCTCGCCGACCTGACCTCGCCGCCCGCCTACTGCGCGTGAATCCACTTTTTCTTATGTCACATCTTTACGATAAGCTATTTAATTGTGATATTCAACAACAGCTTTACGTATGACACAAATTTTTGTTGCATAATGATTCCAGAGTAGGATTTTTTGTTTAGTAAAACTTGCAATCTGTAATCGATATTGCCGTGGAATATATTTATTTAACCAGCGGTAAGTCAGTGTAATAGAAACGCCATAAATGTTATAGTGGCTTAGTTATGTAAGTTACGATGTAATCATCGCATCACTTGCGCACGTATATAATTACGTATTTATATTGAATCTGTCATGGTGGTGGCCCCCACATCTCATTACATTGTGCCCACAGTAGACGCCGGGGACGGATTTAGATATTAAGATGCTCTTAGAAAATATTTTGATATTTTTTATTTGTTTTGTAGTTTTATTGCACATTTCGTGGTTTTATTTGGACAGAGGAATAAAAAGCTGGAAAAAGGTTGAATTTTTAATTGACGGGCATAATTTTATCGCCAATTTTGTATGACAATGGTGTTGCATTGATCTTAAAGACATTTTGTTCCATAACAGATCTGTTTACATGGGTTAGGGATTTGTAAATACGTGTATAAATATTACGTAATATTTCTTTTCTAGGATGTTATATTAAATACTACATTCATAAAATAATATGCGTTTTTCTACAAACACCCAAATAAAAAAAAATACTATTTACCACTTATTCAATTTATTTATATGTACCCATTTTATCAGAAAATTTTGCACGGAATAACAATATTAAGAAATTCAGAGCACCTATTACAAAAGATTATGTGTTTATATTAAATCTAATATGAATAATAATCCCCTGAGGCTACCTTCGCTCCTCAACATCTGAAATAAGAAAAATAAATAGGTTATCATAGAAGAGAGATCCTTGAAATGAAATGATTGATAATTTTATTTTTTGTAAGTAGGTTTGTACAAACACTTTTACACGTCAATCATGTTTTTTTTTAAACTAGATGAAGTCGGCGTTTCCTAGAGTAATTCCACTTTGCCCCACCAAGCCCGCCACCCTGGTGTGGCAAAGTGGACTGCCTAAAATTTTGCAGTGGAATATGCCCCACTATTCTGATTTGATGGGGCGGATAACACTAGCATAAACACTTTGTGGATTCTGCCCCACTAGGGTTGGCAGCTCAGGATTTGTGTATGAAGGTTAACATGTATTTTTACATTTGTTTGTAAAAAAAATAAATGTATACCTATATCTGTAAGTAAAACGTTATTAGTGCTGGAAGCTTAGATTTAATACGTAGCGAAGTGGTTTAAATAAAAGTAAAAAATAAATAAATAATTTTAATGTACTATTTATTTCTGGAAGGAATCGGTTTATAAATCACAGATTAATTACCTTTTACAAATAAAATCTTACTAACTAAGATAAATCTTGATAATCACAAATTAAACAATGATTTGTTCTTATGATATGTTCTTAAAACGAAACATATTTACTACATAACTATTCAAAATCACAGATTCTTCATCATTTGGTATACCTTTTACAAATAGAAGAATCTGTGATTTTGAATAGTTATGTAGTAAATATGTTTCGTTTTAAGAACATATCATAAGAACAAATCATTGTTTAATTTGTGATTATCAAGATTTATCTTAGTTAGTAAGATTTTATTTGTAAAAGGTAATTAATCTGTGATTTATAAACCGATTCCTTCCAGAAATAAATAGTACATTAAAATTATTTATTTATTTTTTACTTTTATTTAAACCACTTCGCTACGTATTAAATCTAAGCTTCCAGCACTAATAACGTTTTACTTACAGATATAGGTATACATTTTTTTTTTTTACAAACAAATGTAAAAATACATGTTAACCTTCATACACAAATCCTGAGCTGCCAACCCTAGTGGGGCAGAATCCACAAAGTGTTTATGCTAGTGTTATCCGCCCCATCAAATCAGAATAGTGGGGCATATTCCACTGCAAAATTTTAGGCAGTCCACTTTGCCACACCAGGGTGGCGGGCTTGGTGGGGCAAAGTGGAATTACTCGTTTCCTATCTGACTACTCTGAGAAGAAAGGCCGAAACAAACTCAGAGGTCACAGTCTCTTTTAAAGTCCAGACATAATCTTGGTCAGGTTATATGAAGACCATGTAGATCGATGTCTGAGGTGGTCTTTTGAGGAAAGAACCACACAGATTGAGAGGACCTGTCCAGTCAGTGCACGTATTTGTCAAAAATCGTGCAGCTCAACTCAAGACTTAAGGAGCTCAACGATTCGACGAACAATACCAAAGAAAGGACATTTGGGTAGACGACATAAATTACTCAAACTGCCAGACCATGAAAAACAAAAAAACTAACAGAACAGAGAGAATAATAAAAAAAATATATATATGTAAAATGACCCACATCGTCTTCACATTCACAATGAAAAAATAATATAATACTTTACAAAGTAAGCAAATGTCGTTTTTAGTTAGTAAACCTTAGTTTTTTTTTAAGTAAATGACAGTTGGCAGCACGACCTGGCGACGTCACCATGGCGTCCCGGTGAGCTGTGGCTCTTATTGACTAGACATGTCCACTCAAATCTATGTGGCTCTTTCCTAAAAAGATCATTTCAGACACTTATCAACATGGTTTCACATGATCTGACTAAAATTATGTCCGGACTGACTGACTGACAGGAGACTGGCCTCAAATTGGTGTTTCTTATTTTAGTAGTTGCATAGAAAACACCATGGCATGTAAGTGTTTGTACAATCCTACTTCCAGAAATAAAATAATTTATCATTTAGGCTGGTTTTAGAGTCGCGCTGACCGCACGCTGATCGTCGGCGCGGACAGCGAAACGTATGAGCCGTCAGCGCTGAGCGGTCAGCATTACTCAGAAACGCTACCTTTTTACATAGCATAACGACCCATCAGCGTGCGGTCAGCGCGACTCTAAAACCCGCCTTAGACCTATTGCAGACAACCGACAAAAGTTGGAGAAAATAAAAACATGGCACATTATTATAATGTAGATTATACATCAAATCTTGGCTGAAAAACGAAAACAAAGCTCAGCTGGTCTCCAATTTTTGATGAGAGATTGATACACGAGAGTACAATATTTTGAACAGTCATCATTGTGATTCATGACATTGTGACTGTTAAATGAACACTAAATAAAAGCCCTCCACTCCTCCAGACCGTATTTCGGCCAAAGTCAACGGAGACTAGCCTTCATGTGACTCAGGCTGACTGGACAAATCTTCAAAATAGCTCCCATTTAACTAGGTCAATAGGGCACTTTATGTGACGGCTGAACACCCTTAATTCAGAATTTGTGATGCTACAGAATCATAGATAATCGATCGAAAACGTGTCCAGCCCAGCTTGAAAAACCACTTTTCGCTGGTCTCTCAATGTCGATAACGGAAGCAAAGACTAATGATGAACGGAAACGGAAATTTAAGACAATAGAGGCAACCTCTTGCAAAAATGTAAATAAGTCAAATGAAAGTGTAAAAAAATTAAATAGTATCAATCTGGTGCATCAAAATATTCAAGGTTTTTCAAACAAAGACTTAGAAGTAGAATTATTCCTGAATTGTTACAATATAGATATTCTTTGTATGACAGAACATTGGCTTAAAAGTCACCAGTTCATGTTCAATTTTAGTAATCACCAGGTTGGTAGTTCATTCAGCAGAGTAAATGCTATACATGGTGGCTCATTAATTTTAATAAATAACCAGCTTAAGTTTAAAGACCGAAAGGATATTGTGAGCCTCTCTGTTGAACGGACAATTGAAATAGCCTGTATAGAATTGGAGCAGTTCATTATATTAAGTGTGTACAGACCTCCTTCAGGATTGTATGATTGTTTTGAAAAAGTTATGGATGAAGTGTTGCACAAAATCTGTAATACAAACAAGTCCATCATCATTTGTGGTGATTTTAATGTTAATTTGTTAGAAAATTCTGGGTTAAGTACTAAAATTATAAGTTTGTTTCAGTCATACAATCTTGCAAACCAATTTTTGGAGCCCACTAGAATAACTCCTACTAGTGCCACATGCCTAGATAACATTTATACAGATGTTATACCAACCCACAAAGACATTATTAACCTAATAGACTCAGATCATTGTGGACAATTAATCACTATTCCAAATAAAAACAAAAAAGTTACTAAAAAAGATATCACTGTTAATCCAAAAACAACTAATCGCTTGGAAACATTTAAAACTAAACTCATGGGTAAATTACCACTTTTGTTCACTAATGATGACCCTAATCAACAATATAATGATTTTTTTAATATGTATTGCACACAATTTGATAACACATTTATTCCAAAAACATTATCGGTTAATAGTATTGCTTCCTTCAGTAACTGGGCCACCATTGGTATACATAAAAGTAGAAAACGACTTTATGAATTATATGAAGAACGGATTTGTATAAACACTGCTGAATTTAATTTATATGTTAAGAATTATTCTAAAATATTTAAAAAAGTTTGTAGTATTGCCAAGTCACGTTATTTGAGTTCAAAAATTAAAAATAGTAGTAACATTATTAAAACGACTTGGAATGTCATTAATAGCGAAACGGGAAGGTCATGCACCCGAAGTAGTGACTACAGCCTTGTTATTGATGACAATATAATTAAATCAGATTGTCAAGTCGCCGCGGCCTTTGAAAATTTCTTTGCAGAGATTCCCGTATCAACTACTAAATCTCTTAACTCATCACCCATTGCTGCAGAGTCTTTACTTAAAGAAAACGTTCCAGTTTGCGATTCTGAATTTCACTTCCAATATGTAACTTGTAAAGATATAATTAAAACTTTTCACACGTTAAATGTTAAAAAGACCGCAGATCTATGGGGTAATTCTGTGGATGTTGCTAAGTCGATTATAGACATTGTAGCACCTACTTTAGCTGTTATATTTAATAATTGTATTGACCGTGGTGAGTTTCCTGATCTTATGAAAAACAGTAAAATAATACCGTTGTTTAAATCGGGTAGTACATCAGACCCTACTAATTATAGACCTATTTCAGTACTACCTACCTTTAGTAAAATTTTTGAAAAACTTATTTTAAATCAATTGCAAAGATTTTTTAATAAAAATAAATTACTACATAACAAACAGTTCGGATTTACAAGGGGTCGTTCGACTACCGATGCAGGAGTTGAACTTTTAGGACATATTTATAATGCATGGGAGGACAAATGCGATGCTTTGGGCATCTTTTGCGATTTGTCCAAGGCATTCGATTGTGTTCTTCATGAAACATTAATCAGGAAACTGCACCACTACGGAATCCGGAACGCCTCTCTGGATCTTCTTACTTCTTACTTAAGTGATAGGATTCAGAGAGTTGATGTTAACGGAAAAAGGTCACCCGGATCTGTAGTAAGAATGGGGGTCCCCCAGGGCTCAATTCTCGGCCCATTTTTATTTATTATTTATATAAATGACTTGCCTTACCTCATAAGGGATGAACATGATATAGTGTTGTTTGCAGATGACACTTCACTTTTATTTAAACTCAAACGTCAGCAGCTGGTTACTGACAATGTAAATAACGCCCTTGCAAAAGTAGTTAACTGGTTTAATGTCAATAACCTACTTCTTAACGGAAAAAAAACGAAATGTATTAAGTTTACCATACCCCACGTTAGACAAGTAGAAACTAGTGTTCTCATTAAGGATGAAGAGTTGAAACCTGAAGATACCACAGTATTCCTAGGCATAACGTTGGATGCCAAGCTTCAATGGGGCCCCCATATAGATAAATTGTCAAAAAAGCTTAGCTCTGCAGCATATGCCGTTAGGAAAATTCGTGATTTAACTGATTTAGAGACAGCCCGTTTAGTATACTTTAGTTATTTTCATAGTGTGATGTCGTACGGTATTCTGTTGTGGGGAAATGCCGCCGATATTCAGACAATTTTTATTTTACAAAAAAGGGCAATTCGTTCCATTTATAAATTAAGTCCCAGACACTCCCTCAGAGACAAATTTAAAGAGATTAATATAATGACTGTGCCTTCTCAGTACATTTATGATAATCTTTTGTATGCACATAAAAATATTAATCTGTTTAAAAAATACAGTGATATCCATAACATAAATACTAGGAACAAACACAAATTTGTTGTTCCAACAACAAGGCTCAAAAAAATAGGTGGCTCGTTTAGATGCCAATGTATACGTTTTTATAATAAACTTCCTAGCCACATTCAAGAACTAAGCCTTAATAAATTCAAATCTTTTATAAAGCGAAAACTATGTCAGAAAGCCTATTATACTGTAAAAGACTATATTGAGGACAAAAAGGCTTGGGATTGAGCTGCTCCAATAGGTTTAGAATGTTGTTTTTATTTTTCTAATTTACACTTTAATAATTTTCTTTTTTTAAGTATCTATTTACTTAAATAATGACATGTACATTTACTGTATAAAGTATTATATGTTTTTAATTATTGTGAATGTGAGGACTATGTGGGTATTTTTTTGTTTTTTCTCTCTTCGTTTTAATCATGATCTGGCAGTTTGAGTAGTTTATGCGGCCTACCCAAATGTCCTGTCTTTGGTATTGTTCGTCGAATCGTTGAGCTCCTTAAGTTCTGAGTTGAGCTGCACGGTTACTGACAAATGCGTGCACTGACTGGACAGGTCCGCTCAATCTGTGTGGTTCTTTCCTCAAAAGACCATTTCAGACACTAATCTACATGGTCCTCAAAGATTATGTCCGGATTTTTTATATACACATTGACATTGATGAATTTTATTTAGACAATGACATGAATATTTACTTTGTAAGTAATTTTTATTTATTTTTTTTATTTAATTATTGTGAATGTGAGGACTATGTGGGTCATTTCTTTTTTCCTTCTTAGTTTTAATCATGATCTGGCAGTTTGAGTAGTTTATGCGGCCTACCCAAATGTCCTGTCTTTGGTATTGTTCGTCGAATCGTTGAGCTCCTCAAGTTCTGAGTTGAGCTGCACGATTTTTGACAAATGCGTGCACTGATTGGACAGGTCCGCTCAATCTGTGTGGTTCTTTCCTCAAAAGACCATTTCAGACACCAATCTACATGGTCTTCACACGATCTGACCAAGATTTTGTCTGGACTTTAAAAGAGACTGTGACTTCTGAGTTTGTTTCGGCCTTTCTTCTCAGAATAGTCAGTTAGGAAACGCCGACCTCATCTAGTTTAAAAAAAAATATGATTGACGTGTAAAAGTGTTTGTACAAACCTACTTACAGAAATAAAAATCATTTATCATCATTTAATCATTTATCAATGATTTTGACGACTTTTTGCATATTAACGGGCGTCACATAAATTTGTGACAGGCATCGAGCTAAAAGTGTTGTGATACGTACACTGGTTTTTCAAATATGGTTCCTTTATGTGTGACAGTAATAAAGTTTGATTTATGGCGTCACATGTAAGGGTTTACGAGAAATCAATAAAAACTTAATGTCCACCCAGCCTGAGTTCAAGCTGGCTGGACACATGTATCTCCGCTGCCAATTTTGTGACGGGGACGATAATGATAACCTGAATTTGTGACGTAGAAACTGCGTAGTTTCAAAGATATTGATAATTTTTTTCCCATACAAACACTGCAGTAGGGTTACCAATATTGTAGGTTTTATGTAGGGCTAAGCATATTTTAAGTTGTTTTCTCAAGCTGGCTGGACACGTTTTCGATCGATTATCTAAGATTCTGTAGCGTCCAAATTCTGAAATAAGGGTGTTTAGCCGTCACATAAAGTGCCCTATTGACCTAGTTAAATGCGAGCTATTTTGAAGATTTGTCCAGCCAGCCTGAGTCACATTAGCCTTCGACGCGGAAGATATTATAGTGCACAAGTGTGCGCGCTATTATAGTGCACAAGTGTGCGCGCTATTATAGTGCACAAGTGTGCGCGCAGACACAGGTGCACTCCCTCTTCCCTCACTCTCATAGTCCGATGGGATGGCAATCCAACACGACCGGAGAGAGATCAGGGGCAGGACCAACAGCTTAACGTGCTTTCCGAGGCACAGGGGTATCACATCGCTAACTTCCAAACTCCGGGCTGTTACTAAAAAATTCCTAATGGAAAAACTTAATATCACTTTGCCCGACCCGGGAATCGAACCCAGAACCCACGCGCAGAAGTCGCGCTTGTGACCACGAGACCAACAGGGCAGTTAAATGAACACTACTAGCATGGTGGAATACTACACACACTGGACTTACTAGCAGCATTGCCTTTACTATTTTTTACCTTATTTGTTCAGCAAATGTTTGTGTGATGAGCATGATCATTTGTTCTGTGTCTGGGTGTAATTTATCTATATATGTATGTATTTAGAAATATATAAGTATGTTTATCAGTTGTCTAGTACTCATAACACAAGCTCTGCTTAGCTTGAGACTAGACGGCGTTGTGTGATAGTTGTGGAATATTATTATTATCTTAAAAGTATGATGTGTTAGCATTGCTACGTTAGCAATACCAATATCATATTATTATAGAAATTGCCAAGTATTGGGCAATATTAGTTGGCAATGTATGTGGCTATGTGCACCATTAGTATTCACTGGCCAATAGAATCAGTACTCATATTCATGGATGAATTGGCTTGACTGCAGCCAGCGCCAAAGACGACCCTCTAAATAAATCTCATTCTGTATTTATAAGTCTAAAGCAACAACAGTTATACTCACTTTTGCCATCACATGCTACAATTTTTACTTTGTCAACTTTTGCCACTTCCTGAACTTCACGAAACTCCACATCATTCAACATGAATGTCCACACATTATCACAAAACCTGAAATACACATTGTTCAATTAGCTACTACAGAAACACTATATAAAAGCCATTTGTTTGTGTCGCTGACTCTGGCAGGGCCACCATCAGGGATTTTAATTTTGATAACACAAAAAATTCATTGCTAATTAGCGGTTTATAGGTGGAAATATTTTTTCTTGGCAATTTTTCTTGAACTCTGATCTAGCTCTTGGACTATACCTTACTAATTGAACTCATTATATCTCCTAAACTAAGACCCAATTAAATCTGTGACTTGGCGACTGATTCCAAGTAATTGGCGACAAAATATGGGAGAAAACAGATCTTCGCTAGGTGCCCTAGTTTTTGAGATATAAATCGACGGTTAACCGTAAAGACCTTTTTTTTTTTTTTTTTTTTTTTTTTGTTTGCGCTGGGAAAAAATGCATTACGCATACCCTCCCATCGGGGGATGGGGGGCTATGTGGGACTCCCCGGGCTGACCCGGTATACCCACTAAAATAACCCAGCGACACTCCCGCTTCGTCAGAGTGGCGGGGGACTGGGAAACCGGCAAAGCCTTGACATCCAGTCCTCCGCCGACGATGGCCCTCCAAGGCGGACCCCTCACGCCCCCCCCGTGGGGAGGGGGAAGGGCCCGGGAGTGACAGACGAAGGTGGTGATGGGTGCAATGCGGGCGAAGGCACCCCCGTGCCTGTCGCCCGCCCATCGCCACCATGAGGAGGGAGAGGACGGCGCCTTCTCCGACCCCTTCGTCTGCGGAGCGGCGCAGCGAGAGGGTCATCCTCCCGCGCGCGCTCCGCCTCCTCCTTTTGCGAGATTACGTCCTCGCAAAAGGAGGCTACCGCTGACCAGGACTCCTCGCTCTCCAGCATGGCGTTGATCACGCTGGGGAGCGAGAGGTCCTGTCCGACCACTGCTGTCAGACCGCGGCGCAGCTCGGACCACGCTGGGCACACCTCCAGCGTGTGCTGTGCCGTGTCCTCCGCCGCGCCGCAGTCGTGGCAGGCCGGGGTCTCCTCCCTTCCAATCCGGTGCAGGTGCGTTCCGAAACAGCCGTGGCCGGACAACACCTGCACCAGGCGGAACGAGAGGAAACCGTGGGACCGCTCGAGCCAGCCCTGCAGGACCGGACCGAGCGCGTCCAGCGTGCGGCGGCCAAAGGCGGCGGTGGCGAGGTCCTCCGTCCAGTGGAGGACGATGGCGTCCCTCGCCTCCCGCCGCACGGCTTCCCGTTCTTCGGCGACAGGGCGCTCCCCGAGCGACCTCCGCTGCGCAGTCCACTCGTAGACTCTGGCCAGCACCCAAGCCTCCAACTCCCAAGGAGGGGTGCCGGCCAGAGCGCACGCCGCCGAAAAGCCCACGGAGCGGTAGGCCCTCGCCACCCGCAGTGCAATGGCCCTTTGGGGCTTGCGGAGGGCGGTCGCATTCTCCCTCCTGTGGAGGGAGTCCGCCCAGATGGGAGCCCCGTAAAGGGCCATGCTCCTGAGGATGCCGGCATAGAGGCGCCGGCATTTCTCTTTGGGCCCCCCCAGGTTCGGGAGGAGCCACGAGAGGGCGTCAGCAGCTTTCAACAGGCGCGTCGACAGCCCGCTGAAATGCGGGCCGAAGCGCCACCTGTCGTCCAGCACCAGACCCAGATACTTCATCTGGGGCTGGACCGCTATCCTGACGCCCTCTACGACGATGTGGGCGTCTGGAGGGCAGCGCTGCCGAGGCCCGCGGAAGAATACGGCCTCGGTCTTGTGCAGCGCCACCTTCAATCCGAGCCGGCGGATCCTCTCTGCGACCAAGGATCCGCCAGCCGAGGCCAGACAGGCCGCCTCCCCAAAGCTCCTCCCCCGGGCAGTGAGGAGAGTGTCATCCGCGTAGCAGATGACACTCGTGCCCGGAAGGAGGGCTCCCCGCAGCAGCCAGTCGAAACCGATGTTCCACAGGGGGGGCCCCAGCACTGACCCCTGCGGAACACCGGACTCTGCGCCGTATCGCCTCACCGTGGCCGTTTTGTCCACGAGGAGGACCTCTCGGCCCTCCAAGTAGCTGGCCAGGAGGTTCCGCAGATATTGGGGCACTCCGTGATATCGGAGCGCCTCCAATATTGTCGAATGGGGGACGGAGTTGAAGGCATTTGCAATGTCGAACGACACCGCCAGCACTCCGTCCCCCGCCTCCACCGCCTCCTTCACCTGGCCTTTGAGCAGGGCCAGCGCGTCGATCGTCGAACGCCCTCGACGGAAGCCGAATTGGGCGTCCGACAGGTCCGGCCCCACTCCCCGCAAAAGACCAGCGAGCCGGGACGCGACGATCCCCTCGAACATCTTACCGACCTCATCGAGCAGGACGATGGGCCGGTATGCCGATGGGGAGTCCACCGGGCGTCCCTCCTTTCGGAGGAGGCAGAGCTGCCCCTCCTTCCACAGTTTCGGGAACCTCCCAGCCGTAAAGCACGCGCTGAAGAGGTCCCGAAACCTTTCCTCCATTTGGGAGGCGGCGATCGCCACCACCCGTGCCGGGACGCCGTCTGGTCCGGGGGCCGTCTTCTTGGCGCGGAGGCTGAGGACCCCCTCGCGGAATTCCGACGCCGTCACCGGGGGTACCTCCTCCTCCGGTGGAGCCGCCCCTTGCGGGGGAGCCATCGTTGGTGGGGCGAAGTCGGTCCTGCGCGGAAACAGGGACCGGACCACCCCATCCAGCAACGCTGGCTCGAGGGTCTCCGTCAGGGGGAACCGTAAAGACCTAACCTAACCTAACCTAACCTAACCTTTTTTTTTTTTTTTTTTTTTTTTTTTTTTTTGCGGGGGGAAAATCCTCATGGATGTCCGCCGCCCTGGGGTGGGCGGCGGGGTCTGTCAGACTCTTACTGACTAAAAACCACCCCGGTGTTCCCTTCCTGTACCTATTGCCGGGGGTACGGGTATCGCTTGCGCATTCATCCGCGCCCCCGACAGGTATTGGCCCGCCAGATGTTTGTAGGCGGGCCCCGTCACCCTCTGCGACCGTCACCCAGCGGCCGCAGGTACTCCAACTGAGAGGCGCGCGCGGAACACTACGCCGCCGCCTCGAGGCCTGTTTCTGATCGGGCGACAGACGCCCCTAGTCTGTCGCCCGCAGGCCGCGCCCTATGGTGGCCGGAGGTCGTCCGCCACCCTGCGACGCCCGGTGCGTCTGCTGCGGGCCGGGAGAGAGGTAACAGCTTCTCTCTCCCTTTCCGCCGCCTCCTTTGCCGACATTACGTCCTCACAAAAGGAGGCGACGGCCGTCCAGCCGCTCTCGCTCCCGACCATGCATGAAATGACGGCCGGAAGCGAGAGGTCGCCCGCAGCATCGACTGCCGCGACTAAGTCACGGCGCTGCACTGCCCAAGCTGGGCACTCCTCCAACGTGTGCAGCGCCGTGTCCTCGCGGCAGCTGTCACAGTGGTGACATTCGGGCGTCGGCTCCCGGCCTATCCGACACAGGTACTTCCCGAAACACCCATGTCCGGTAAGCACCTGCGTCAGCCGGAAGCTGAGGGCACCGTGGCGTCTCTCCAGCCACTCCATCATCACGGGTCTTACCGCCGCTATCGCGGCGTGCCCAACCTAACCTTTTTTTTTTTTTTTTTTTTTTTTTTTTTACGTGGAGAAATGCTCATGCATTCTGCACTACCACGGGGAGATAGTGCAGTTATGTGGGACTCTAACCCACTAAAACTCCACGGTGTCCTCCTCTGCCGCTTATGGCGGGAACACGGGCACGCGTTAGCACTCATCCGTGAACCCGCCGCGGCTGTCCGTCACCGGACCCTCCTCCGGGGAGTACTCCCCATCACCGGCGCACCAGAACACATAGCACGCCGTGACCACCCCAGGGACCAAACCAGCCCAACCTAACCTAACCTAACCTAACCTCAGCGGTGTTCCCTCATCGCCTTGATGGGGAGGTCATGGGAATCCGGCTCAGCCTTTGCATCCACAACCCCCCCGGCGCATGCCCGCCTAGCTGGCGGGCCCCGCATGTCCCCCCGTCTGGGGGGCTACGGGAATGGCCGGGAACACCTGGCCATTCCCGTCCGGCACTGGTGGAAGCCTGTGCAATACAGGCGAGGGTGCCCCCGCACCCGTCGCCTGCTGGCTTCCCCCTGGGAGGAGTCGGAGATGACTGTCATACTGACGTCTTCTTCGACCCCTCCTCCGCCTTCGGAGCGGCGCCGCGAGAGGGTCTTCCTCCCGCACGCGCTCCGCCGCCTCCTTCTGGGACATGACGTGTTCGCAGAAGGAGGCGACTGCCGCCCAGGACCCCTCATCCCCTAGCATGGCGTTGACCAAGCCGGGGAGCGAGAGGTCCGTTCCGATCGCCGCGGTAAGACTGCGGCGCGGCTCGGACCACGACGGGCACACCTCGAGAGTGTGCTGCGCCGTGTCCTCCGCCGCGCCACAGTCGTGACACGACGGCGTCTCCTCCCGCCCGATACGGTGCAGGTACGATCCGAAGCAACCGTGTCCGGACAGCACCTGCACCAGACGGAAGGAGAGGAACCCGTGCGACCGCTCGAGCCAGTCTCGCAGGACCGGCCCAATCGCGTCGAGGGTTCGGCGGCCGAAGGCTGCGGCGGCGAGGTCCCGCGTCCAGTGGACGACTATGGCGTCCTTTGCCTCCCGCCGGACGGCCTCCCGCTCTTCCGGGGCTGGGCGTTCTCCTCTCGCCCTTCGCCCCGCCGTCCATTCATATACTCTGGCGAGCACCCACGCCTCGAGTTCCCAAGGCGGGGTGCCGGCCAGAGCACATGCCGCGGAGAAGCCGACCGTGCGGTAGGCCCTCGCCGCCCGCTGGGCTATGACCCTTTGGGGGGCCCGCAATGCGGCGGCGTTCTCCCTCCTGTGGAGGGAGTCCTCCCAAATAGGGGCCCCGTAAAGGGCCATACTCCTCAAGATGCCGGCGTAGAGTTGCCGGCATCTCACGCTGGGCCCCCCCAAGTTGGGGAGCAGCCACGAGAGGGCGCCCGCAGTCTTCAGCAGGCGCGTCGATAGCCCGCTAAAATGCGGGCCGAAACGCCACCTGCTGTCGAGTACAAGGCCCAGATATTTCATCTGGGCCTTCACCTCGATTCGGAACCCTAACCTAACCTAACCTAACCTAACCTAACTGACATATTTTAACAAAATGCTTTTTCTTATTAAAAAATTCCAACAAAATCTATCCCACCCCACACAATACTAAAATCTCCTATATAGAATTCGCAATATTTCGGGTATTTTTCTGTCGTGCCAATACCTACGAAATACGCGCGTGCAAAGTTTGGCTGCAATTGCTCCTAACTTCAGTGTGTGCCTCACAACTTGTATCAACGGTTAACCGTCAAGACCTCCTAACTGACATATTTTAACAAAAAAGTTACTTTCTTATAATGCCAATATCTTTTATTTCTTGACTTCTTGTAAAATCCACATTAATTTTGTGACCAATTCCTCCTAAATGAAATGACAAGACCTCCCATCTACAAATTTAGTCTTTAAAAAAAAGTGTAAATTTCTCCTATCTTACCTAGTTACATAATGGAACGAAGTAAAGAAATAAATTTATCTTAATAATGTAAATAATAATATTTAAACCCAACTATATTTTTGGTTTACTCATATTTACATTCTTTCAAAGATAAAAGATTTTTGCGCCTCCTGTAAAATTTTGACATAATGAGTTAGGAGGTCTTGACGGTTAACCGTCGAAATGTGGCCCTGCTGGGGAGACTCTCCAGATCGGCCACCTCTCTCTCTAACTAGCCTGTACTGTCCCACTGCAGGGCAAAGGCCTCCCTCTCTCTTTTCCACATAATTCTGTCTTTTGCGAGTCCTTCCGATCGGCCACCTATAAACCCTTATAAAAAGGAACCAGTGACCGACAAATTTTGATATTTGGCGACAAATTTCGACAATTTTTTTTTGTTATCAAAATTAAAATCCCTGATGGTGGCCCTGCCAGAGTCAGTGACACCATTTGTCTTCAAATATTCACCTATAGGTATTTAATTTTCCTGCTTTGAAGGTTAATCTTGACTTCACCCTGTTAGATAGCGCCTGATTTATAGATTTATCAAATTGCAATAGAACTTTCACTGCTAGCGCCGGTGTTATCTGTCCATACTGAAAATAAACGAACATTTAGCAACAAACAGATGAGGATTAGTAATTACCAAAATAATGTAAACAATACGTACCTGTATCAATTCGTCGAGGCTTTCTTGTAAAGTATTACCGATCGTGGTGTTTCTATACAATTGATATGACATTACTAATGATTATAGTGTAACTTTATAGGTTTATCTTCTACTCAATAAACAAAAAAATCGATGAAATGATGATAAAATATTTATGTCAATTAAAACTATTCCACTCCACTAATATCAAGCACTCAGCCACAGACTACTTAGAGATATGCACTCAGCACTCTATTCTAGCGATGGGCGAGTCGAGTTGTCTGATTCGAATAACTCGAATCAGAGTCTAAACGAGTTGATTCGAATCAAGTTCATTCGCAACTCGAATCAACTCGCATACCTAACTCTCTAGCTAGAACTGATACGGCCGGACATGGAGCGGATAACGAATGCGAGTGATTCGAGTGCACGCGAGTCAGCGATTCGCCAACTTGAAACATTTTGTTTTGATTACGAATCAAAACAAAATGTTTCCGTCGCCGGTCGCCGCGCCGCGTCGGTAAACCTCGGGATGACATATAATTTGGAATCTATGAATGATTATTTTAAATTTTACGTAAGTAAAACGCAGATTACTAAAACGATTATGATTATTAAAACGGGTGACTCACCATTCGTGACCCATAATACAATGCGTATAGAGTGCACGACGAATAGTCAGCTGTGTTGGCGATGGTATATTACGAAACAAATAACACACACACGCACAGCGGTGAGCGGCGAGGCGAGTGGAGAGTGACTCGGCAAGGCAAGTGTAATTACTCGAATCAAGAATAAGAATACGAATACGGTGAACTCGACTCGACTCGCCGATCCGTTTGGCTGCTGCCGCGAAGCGGTTCCCATCCGGTTGATGCGAGTCGAGTCAACTCGAGTTGCGATTCGAGTTAGCGGCCGAGTCACATCGAGTTATCCGAGTTGGAATTAATTCGACTCGTAACATCGCTACTCTATTCTCTTACACCACAGACTAAGAAGAAGAGAAGTTACCTTGTTAGTAATGAATAATCTGTGCACAGACCAAAAACTCCAATAAAAATAATTTAAAATAATTAAACCGACTTCAAAAAGAAATTAACTCAAAATTATGAAATAACTTTTCTATTTCATAATTTTGAGTTATTTCTTTTTGAAGTCGGTTTAATTTTTTTAAATTATTTTTATTTCGTAATTTTTAGTTTTTGCACTAGACTTTGACCAAGGTTTTGAGATGTTTTCCCTTTGACACTACACCCGTAGCTCGTATCAATAAGCCAGGCCGTCACACTTACACGTATTAGTCCATATCTTGAAAATTACTGAATCGATCTTGATGAAACTTGCACTGTTCCCTAAGTTGAAGTAAATGTAAGCCAATAAAAAAAAAATCGTCGCGATCCGATTATTAGTTGCTGAGAAATGCGTGGACAAACATACATAACAAATGCGTGCACTGACTGGACAGGTCCTCTCAATCTGTGTGGTTCATTCCTCAAAAGACCACCTCAGACATCGATCTACATGGTCTTCATATAACCTGACCAAGATTATGTCTGGACTTTAAAAGAGACTGTGACCTCTGAGTTTGTTTCGGCCTTTCTTCTCAGAGTAGTCAGCTATGAAACGCAGACTTCATCTAGTTTAAAAAAAAACATGATTGGCGTGTAAAAGTGTTTGTACAGACGCCAGCACATCAAGTTACTACAATCTGTCAGATTTCTTTAATAGATTTTCGACTTTATTGCTAAAACATAAGGTTCAAGGTTGATTGGGAAAATCTGACAGTTTCGGGTAGGTTGACCTGCTGGCGTCCGTACAAACCTACTTACAAAAAATAAAATCATTTCATCATTTCATTTCATCATCATTTCATTTCATACATACATACATACGTCTATGAAATTTTGTATACCTATTTGTTTGGAAGCCTTAGTCGATTGTCATTTATGTGAATACATAATGCAATTCCAATAATATTACATACATACGTGTCGAATTGATAACCTCCTTTTTTTTGAAGTCGGTAAAAATATAGTGATGTGATGTGCCTTTGCATGTTGCTTCAATGTTTACTCGACTATAGTCCGACTTTTAATGTGCGAAATGGCAACATATTAGCTCAATAGATTTAGTTCACATTGGCGAACTAATGTGACCTCTCGGAGTGTTATGTTCTGTGAATGTGACCCCAGCTCAGCTTGTAAAACTAGTGTAGTTGGTTGTACATTTAGTATTTTATCTATGGTTGAGCCCACGTACTCTGTGGTTGAGCCAGGAGATATTAGCTCGTTGCGGAAGGATCGCACGTTCCCGCCATAGATAAAATACTAAAGGTTCCCGCGACCCCCGGCGTAGCGTAGGTGTGAGATCTGAGATGGATCACCAGGGTGGTTTTTAGAGTCAGGAAGAGTCTGACAGACTCCGCCGCATCCATCAGGATTTTCCACCCCGGAACAAAAAAGAAGATATTAGCTCAATCATAGTTTTAGGCGGAAAAGGTGGATAAGTTGTAGTTAAATGGCGGATGTACCCTAATTAATCGAATCCTTGCATTTACCAAAAAAAATTTACTAGATTGGACTATTATCTCTACCACTGTATCTTGCAAACACAGTAAAAAAATGAAATTTAGTACCTATATTTGCCAAATACTCACAAATGAAAAAAAAGCAGATAATTATATTACAATACAATTTTATTATTTCTATTTAATTGATACAATATTTTTCGACTATCTTCATCTTCTTCGCCGTCTGGTCCTGACTCATTTTCTCGGTCACTTGGTTCTGCAACATGTTCTTCGCCGCCCGGTTCTTCTTGATCTTCTTCGCCGCCTGGTCCTTTGTCGTCTCTTCTCTTTCTTCACTGCTGGATGGATCTGGAACGCAAACATTAAGACAAATTATTTAAAGACAGATTTTAATCCTAACACAAAGCACGGGATCGTCGCGCCGACATTCGAGGAGTCTCCATGCTCTGTAAATCTCGCAAAGCTATATCGACTGAGAGGTAAATAATAATTTAAAAAAAATATACGATAATAGAATTCTTAACAAAAATTGTCTAGATACCTTGTTGCGTGTAATGTTCGGCTTTTTCTTCACCGCGTGCCCCGTCATTGCCGATTGCTCTATTCTTCTGCCCTCGTGGTCGGGTGTCCTCGTTGTATTCATCTTCTGCTCCTTGTCCGTGTTGTTTTGGGTTTCCTGAAAGAAAATATGCGATTTAATCATTGAATGTTTTTATTTTTCTCAGTTGCATATTACTTATGGTCATCATAAAAGTAGACATCTAAGTGAGTGTAATTACCTGTTTCACTTTCAGTTCTTTAAGTTCTCCGGCACGTCGCGTCGTCTTCTTGCTGATCTTCTGCTCCTCGTACGTGTCGTCATCTTCTGTTGTTCATCTATGTCGTCTTGTTGATCTTCTGCACCTCGTCCGTGTCGTCTTCTTGTTGATCGTCTGCACCTCGTCCGTGTCGTCTTCTTGTTGATCTTCTGCACCTCGTCCGCGTCGTCTTCTGGTTGATCTTCTGTACCTCGTCCGTGTCGTCTTCTTGTTGATCTTCTGCACCTCGTCCGTGTCGTCTTCTTGTTGATCTTCTACTCCTCGTCCGTGTTGTATTGTCATCCTAGTTTACTTAATATTTTCGCCTTGCAAATATTATTAGTGATCGTTACCTGCTATACCATTTATTTCTTCTTGTCGCCTACGGATTGTCCAATTCGTCACCTCAGTTCCTATCGTCGTGCAAGGACCCCAAGGTTTTTAATATTATCACCTCATCATTCTCACGTAGTCCGTGTCGTATCCATATTACAACAGATTCTATGCTTTTACCAAGCTCTTCCCAATGAAATATTTTTCTTCCTTTTCAGTCTTTTCTCGACTTTCTTATGCCTTCGCTTAGGTTTGTCTCATGCTAGATTCTTACGTATAACTTCTCTACACACGATTTTATTTTCCTGGTTCTATATCCTTGTTTGCTTGTTGAATAATGCGCCCTTCAAGTGATAAATGAAATTGACATTTATAATATAATTACCATGGTTTCAACTCGATGTTTTGCACCTCGTCCGTGTGTCCTCTTCATAATATTCGTCGTTCTCGTCGTCGCTGTCATCACATTCATTTACTGCAGCATGTAGTGTTGTTTATATTTTTCTGAAAAATCGATACAATATTTATAATTGCGAATATAATTAGCAATTCAATTTGAATAAAAGCTTTTAATGATATTGCTTCTGAACATTGTTTAATTTAGTTACCTGTTACACTATCTACGGATTTGTTCTCCAATCTGGTCAGTGTCGTCTTCTGCACCTCATCCGTGTCGTCTTCTGTACCTCGTCCGTGTCGTCTTCTTGTTGATCTTCTGTACCTCGTCCGTGTGGTCTTCTTGTTGATCTTCTGCACCTCGTCCGTGTGGTCTTCTTGTTGATCTTCTGCACCTCGTCCGTGTCGTCTTCTTGTTGATCTTCTGCACCTCGTCCGTGTCGTCTTCTTGTTGATCTTCTGCACCTCGTCCGTGTCGTCTTCTTGTTGATCTTCTGCACCTCGTCCGTGTCGTCTTCTTGTTGATCTTCTGCACCTCGTCCGTGTCGTCTTCTTGTTGATCTTCTGCACCTCGTCCGTGTCGTCTTCTTGTTGATCTTCTGCACCTCGTCCGTGTCGTCTTCTTGTTGATCTTCTGCACCTCGTCCGTGTCGTCTTCTTGTTGATCTTCTGCACCTCGTCCTTGTCGTCTTCTTGTTGATCTTCTGCACCTCGTCCGTGTCGTCTTCTTGTTGATCTTCTGCACCTCGTCCGTGTCGTCTTCTTGTTGATCTTCTGCACCTCGTCCTTGTCGTCTTCTTGTTGATCTTCTGCACCTCGTCCGTGTCGTCTTCTTGTTGATCTTCTGCACCTCGTCCGTGTCGTCTTCTTGTTGATCTTCTGCACCTCGTCCGTGTCGTCTTCTTGTTGATCTTCTGCACCTCGTCCGTGTCGTCTTCTTGTTGATCTTCTGCACCTCGTCCGTGTTGTCTTCTTGTTGATCTTCTGCATCTCGTCCGTGTTGTCTTCTTGTTGATCTTCTGCACCTCGCCGTGTCGTCTTCTTGTTGACCTTCTGCGCCTCGCCGTGTCGTCTTCTGCACCTCGTCCGTGTCGTCTTCTTGTTGATCTTCTGCACCTCGTCCGTGTTGTCTTCTCGTTGATCTTCTGCTGCTCGTCCGTGTCGTCTTCTTGTTGATCTTCTGCTGCTCGTCTGTGTGGTCTTCTTGTTGATCTTCTGCTGCTCGTCCGTGTCGTCTTCTTGTTGATCTTCTGCTGCTCGTCCGTGTCGTCTTCTTGTTGATCTTCTGCTGCTCGTCTGTGTTGTCTTCTCGTTGATCTTCTGCTGCTCGTCTGTGTCGTCTTCTCGTTGATATTCTGCTGCTCGTCTGTGTGGTCTTCTCGTTGATCTTCTGCTGCTCGTCTGTGTGGTCTTCTCGTTGATCTTCTGCTGCTCGTCTGTGTCGTCTTGTCGTTGATCTTCTGCTGCTCGTCTGTGTCGTCTTCTCGTTGATCTACTGCTGCTCGTCTGTGTAGTCTTCTCGTTGATTTTCTGCTGCTCGTCTGTGTCGTCTTCTCGTTGATCTTCTGCTGCTCGTCTGTGCCGTCTTCTCGTTGGTCTTCTGCTGCTCGTCTGTGTCGTCTTCTCGTTAATCTTCTGCTCCTCGTCTGTGTAGTCTTCTCGTTGATCTTCTGCTGCTCGTCTGTGTTATCTTCTCTTCTGTTGCTCGTTCATGTCGCCTTCTTGTTGATCATCTGCTGCGGGTCCGTGTTGTCTTCTTCTTGGTCTTCTGTACCTCGTCCATGTCGTCTTCCTGTTGACCTTCTCCTCCTCGTCTGTCATCTTCTTGTTGATCTTCTGCTGCTCGTCCGTGTCGTCTTTTCGTTGATCTTCTGCTGCTCATCCGTGTTGTCTTTTTGTTGAATTTTACTGCTCATCCGTGTCGTATTCATGATTGATTTTCTGCGTCTAGTAAATATCTTTTTCTCAATGTTTCTTCCTTTATTATTCTGATCAATTTTGTTCGTGTCGTGATTAATTTCTAGCTCTCTGATTCGTTAAGTTTTTTAATGTTTATTTTCGAATCTTGTTTATTCTGTTCGCCTTTTTCTTGTCTTCTTGTATTTTATTTTCATTTAAGTTTTTGACCGGTATTTTCTTATTTGCATTTTCTTTCAACTTTGTTCTATGTCTTCGTCCTATTCGTAAGTGTTCGTATTTTCGACTTCATCGTGATCCTTACGTAATCTTTTTATTTTGATTTTCAACTTTGTTCTGCATCTTCGTTGTAGCACATGCATCAATTTTCTCTTCGCTCGCCTCGGGGTTAAATATCTGTCAACAACGCTCCATTACGTACATACCAATATTTCTTCAGACGCAGCTACTGAACTGCCGTCCAAGTAGCCTGGTGCAGTGGGCCCCCACACTTCTGCACTTAGATCTTCCGAAACATTTACAGTTGAATCATTCTCATCTGTTAACAATACTTTATTTATGGAGCTTGCAATGTATTTTACCAGCAACTGTAGTTTTCTTCCACGGTGTTGTTGCTGCAGCCGTCCATCAATGAGCATCTGTTAACAATACTTTATTATGATCCTAATCAATTGTTGTCTCAATCATTTCCTTTCTTGTAAGTCTTGGACTGTTGCAGCAGTGCTTTGCGTCTGTGATGTCCATGCGACCTCTACAGGAAGTTTCCGGCTGTCAACAAACTTATTACGATCCTATCCTAGGTATTTCATATATACTTAACGTATGTTGTTACCTTATTTATAGTTTTCGCTTTTAACGCCAGAACAGATTTGCACCAACAATTTGTGCCCAGCTTTTGAGTCCACATTCTCGGTTTTACGCTACCACTTTCACTCACGATTATTGTTATCCCATAATCACTTTCCTCAATATCTGTCAACAATATTGATTACAATCCTATCCTAGTAATTTTATTATAATTTATTACCTCTAAAATCAGTATTATACTCTAGTTTTGCCAGGTTGTCTCGCACGTAAGTCGTGGGCATCTGTTAACAATAGGTATTACGGACATATCCTAGTTAATTATAAAACATATTCAAGTTTACCGTATAGCGAGGTGGGTTATCCCGGTTATCCGTACATCCGACGAACCTGCAGACAATAATTTATTAGCACTGCACCAGTCGGTGACGCTGTCTAGACCTTCATGATTGATTTACGTATGAAGATTATCATGCATGCCATACCATGTCGTGCCTTTTGAAACACGCAGCAATCCATACTCGGGTGCATTCGCCTACGCTTCCTTCATGTGTGGCATTGAGTACCACAGTAAGTAGGTACCTTAAACACCGTTACCTCTTTTACGTGATGTTCACATAATATTATGTGTAGAAGTTATCTGGCTTCACTCACATTCCTTGAAGCGATAACCTCTTACATTTTTCATTCTGCTCAAATTCCTTCTTCACACGATGTTAGTCGCTACAAGCCATCATTCTGGGTGTCTGTTGATAATAGTAATTACGAACCTACCAAAGCAATTTTTTAAATAATAAATTGTACCTTTATTAACTTGTAGTTGCCAACTCCTAGTGCCGCTTGATATCTTTATAACGTTTGGGTTGCAGTTTTAAGATCATCATTATACTTTACGTACCTACTGTTCACTCTTCCACCCAAATATTTAAATTCCGCCCAGTTGTATTATTCACAACAATAACCTGCCAACAATACCTTATTACGGGCATTTCTTAGCCTATCTAAAGGAATTTACCTTATTTGAGGTTACCCTATAGAATAGTCGGGGCCTTAGAACAAATGCCCGATGAACCTGTCAACAATATTTCATTATGCGCCCACTTCAGTGAGCAAACAAAGTTGATTGATTGGTGTTATGTTTAGCTATAGTAGCCAGAAATTAACTATTCGACTAAAGGTGCCATTATTTAACACAACGCAAATCGCAATCATCAAGAAGCAAACTTAGAATAACAAATGTCGTGCATTTGAATCACATAAATAAGCAGCTTATTAAAATATGTAAGTATCTACATAGTGCGCAATATTATGCATAATCCAAAGGCCATTTGAACGGTTTGCATGCGATGCTTGTTGCACTAGTACAATTAGCACATTGCTCCTTCAGATATTGTAAGTAGGTAGATTTGACAGTTTATGTGTTACATACTTTGGTCTAGAAAGTTTGGCCGCCGATGACTCCATGAATCACTTATTTCGGGCATTGAGTAATCCTGGTTTTCTGTAGAAAATATTCATTATGTTCCTATCGAAACTAATTTCGTGCGAATATTTTTCGTAGTTACCAGATTGTGGTGTTCTCTCACGAGTAGGTATCTGGATGATCATCTGTCAACAACGCATGATTAAGCACCTACCATGACTTTCTCAATCCATGAAGTCTGGCTTATCAAAGAATATTAAAAAACGCAAGTCATAAGTAAGTAACATTACATACTGCTGTTCCAAAAGTCTTGTCGGAGCAATTGGCCATTCTGTTTTCTGGGGTGTATCTTACTTAAGGTTTCTTACCAGTACGTATTCGCCACACTTGTAGATTCCAGAAGTGTTTTATAGCAAGTGCATTATTTTCTTTTATAAGTGGATACCTCTATGAAAATACTATCCGTGGTGGTGTTCACGATCACTGGCGAATACCTGTCAACAACACTTGACTATGCACTTACTTCATCCATCTGCAGAGCCAGTTTCCTTTTATACAGGTAGGTAGTCATTGAAAACAAATCTCAGATACATACTGCGGTTTGCTGGGTGTGCAAACCTTGCACCAATGCCATTCTTAGAAGGGTCGAGCCACGTCATTCTATTACCACCGTTGTAGCGGTGTATGTATGTGTAAGAATAATATTGGGTTACCATTGTCCGTAGTATTACCAGTTGCCCGAGATATTAAATGGAATATCCTATTAACAACATTTTATTATGCACCTACCGATCGTAATTCATCCAGACCCATTGTCGCTTCATTTTAATGAAGGCAACGTTGCAGATATTTTAGTTAGGTAGGTACATACTTTTCTGAGGTGTCTGTTGCTATTTGGTCAATACGCTTCCTTATCGCCACGCAGTTTGTATAGTATTTTCCTAGGGATATCTGTCAACAATACTCATTACCGCACTATCCTAATTCCTAGTTAGTTCAATAAAAGGTAGCACTAAAAAAAACTATTACCTAAAGAGCGTTGTTCGATCTTGCACTGTAGGTACATAAGCTTGAAGAACCAGCAGGGTAATTGCGTAACACACTATCAGTAGCAATGGGTTTCATTTTGACAGTTCAACATCATTCATTGCGTTATTTACGTTGTTGAGCAGACACACTTTTCGTACATAAGGAGCAATGGATTAGCAATATGCTTCAAAATTATTCAAATTGAGAGTAATAGTGTGTTACGCAATTAGGGTGCTGTTAACAATACTTATTAGGCAGGAATGCATCTATGCAGCATCTAAACATTTCTCACCAGCTATTTTCAAACATTTAGTTACAAAATAGATATATTGGTGTTATTTAATTACCTTTGCTATTGCTTGCAGTGTTCGCATTCAATGCCATTGCCATTGCTACACAGCGCAGTTTTCTTATCCACACAGCAACCGATGAAACTAGTTAGCAAATAAGGCTGCACTCTTGTGAAACGTCAAAGCATTTGATCTACTTGTCATTCCATGTATCAGTGTTATTTCTACCACGCCAAGCTCGGTGAAAATCTGTTAACAACACAACAAGAAAGTGCTCCTACCCACCTTTTCCACAATAGTTCTAATAGAGATAACCAATGTTAATGATAGGAGTTGTACATTACATGCTTCATAGGTGAGTGGTGATCGAGGTACACGTCATACCATCTATCTACTTGAGATGTCGTCTCGAGCGAGCCGTTATCTGTTAAAAATATTTATTAGGCACCCATCCAAGCTATGTAGTACGCATGCATAACGCATCTTGAGAAACAATTTCAAGTTTATGAAATAGCGTTACCTTACACGGATATTCGAAGAGCACATTATTATAAAAAAAAATACAATAGGTGTAACATAAAGCGCACATACCAAATATTCCGTTAGGTTCAGATAGGTTCTCGGCAGTCTTTTGCCCCATAATTTGTGTTGGTACTTTCGTTTTGCCCAGAATTTTGTTTAAGTATAGGTATTTAAATATATTTGTGTATGATGCTCGAGCTAGAGTTGCTCTGGGCCCGGATCTTGTCGAAATCTGTTTACAATATTTGTTACGGACCTATCCTGAAACAACGTTTATTTTTGCACCTACCTAACTTCGTCTACAGATGTAGCTAGTTTTAATATGGTAGGTAAGTAAATGTCCCAATATTTCTGTTGTAGCAAATTATTTTACACATGTGCCACTACCAATGCAGCAGACTACAGAATACACACGCAGTGCCATTTCCTCGGAATTAGTTACAATGTGTCACGTTCATACGCCAGAATATTATTATTTTCACGATATTATGGATCTAGTCCATGCACCATCCTCTTACGACCATAACTATTGCACTCGTTTGGTATCTGTTGACAACATTCATTATGCACCTACCTAATTACATCTAGATAGTTATTTAAAAACCATAATATTAAAAATATTGAAAATTGCCAAATATATTAGGTAGGTAGGTAGGTAAGTAGATACTTAAAGCCAATTAACTCCACTCTTGATAATACACCTACCTACCTCGAATCAACACTTTTCATGCGAAGAGATACGTTATAAAAAAAACAAAATACGCCTACCGAACCTCATCCACTGAGTGGTCTTGTTTTCTCTGTGTTATAAATATGTACTTAAGCGGCATTCACAGTGTTCCTGGGTGTAGTACTTTAACTTGCAAAGCCACAAGGTGTGTATGGAAAGCAGCTAATGATCTGTTAACAATACTTGTTATGGACATACCGTATTTCATAGAATATCATACTTAAATAATTATTGTTACCTCCCTGTAAAGCCGCGTGTAACATAGAGTCTGTTTCGTGCTGGCTTCTGCTAATCCAATTCTTTAATAAAGGCGTTAAAAGCGTCGCCGTTGTGTCCGACATACAACCAACGACATGCTCTGTCAACAATAGTTATTACATACCTATGCTAGTTATTTATTTATTTATTTACTATGGATGACACACAGCTAAAACAATCAGAATAAAAAATAGCGTGTGAGACTGACAGCCAATTACAAGTCATCACTTCTAAAAACAGATTGGAAAGAAAGAAAGAGTGTGAACAACACAACACAGCTCCCAAAACAAAGAAAGAGAAAAAAAAACAATATATAACAATCAAGCTTAAACTAAATAATATAACTACAATAATAACTGTTACCTCTAAAAACAGCATTTTGTTAACAACACTTAGTAATACATAGCATATTAGAATTACTCATCGCATCGCATCTCATACATATGCTGTTACTCCAGAGCCTTTAACCACGATGCAACTAGCCGTTGTCTCGGGAACGCAAGTCATCTGTTAACAATATGAATTACGAAACCAGCCAAGTCTAATAGCGATAATATAAAAGTACATACCCCTAATAATTTGTTACCTTCTCTTTTTATGGCATACAATACAACACACTCTTGATGTTAACGACATTTAGTCATGCACCAGCATAATATTTTTTTTTTCAATACATCCCATTAAAAACAGTTATCGTAAATTTCTACATACATAATGATGGTCGAGAAATCTTTGAATGCATGACGATCTAAGGCATCATCAAGTTGAGTCAGGTACGCAAGTCTTCACCTGTCAACAATAACGAGTTACGAGCCTATCCTAGCTAGGAGGAAGGGAAAATGGTTACCTGTGGCTCTGGCTTGCATCTCGCGCTCCGTTATCTGTTAACAAGTCTTTGTTATGCACCAACAATATATTTCCAATTTAGAAATACAACTATCAGTAAAATTGAGTTGTGTTTTACATACACGGGCATAGTCGCTCCAGCCAGACTTTCCACATGAGGCAAGCTTTCGGTATGCTCTCGGGCTCCCAAAAGTCGTCATCTGTTAACAATATAGTTTACGGACCTAACCTAGTACGTTATCACCAATGGAAATAGTAATAATAAAATTGTTACCTCTTTTATTCTGTAACTGGCACTTGATTAATATTTGATAATAACATATTATTATGCACCAACGGTCAATTAAGGTTAGGTATAGTTATTTTAGGTAAGTACCTACCTATCTATAGCCAATCTTGTTAAATAGATACATTCTAGTCACGTCATCAGAATGTTACATTATTTTAATACTAATACGTAGGTATATTGCGTGACTCACACACTATGCCATGCAGTCTACATAGAGCATTCCAAAAGTCACCATCTGTTAACAATAAGGATTAATGACCTATCCTAGTTCAATCAATTTAATGAATTGCTACTTACATAACCATTCAGTATTATGGCTTGATTCTCACACTCAACTTATGTCTGTTAACAACTCATTATTATGCACAAATACAATTCGTCCTCATAGTATTACTTCACACTAGGCTTATTTTATCACTTAATATGTTAGAATTTTTGTCAATGTCTTAAACCATTATTTAGTTGCCTCTGCACGCGAAAGTCTGTTGACAATATAGATTAGGATCCTACCCTAGACATATAAGAAGAGTAACTACTTACTTGCAAGTGCTTCGATGTTAGCTTAACCTACATGCATCTCAACCTGGGTGCGTGATGCTACTCCTTACACAAAGCAGTTAGACGCAACACTAGGCTCTACACCTGTCAACAACGTAATGCACACCTAATACCAAAAAAATCATCCCAAGCTACATAATTGTTAGCATAAAACAAACAAATGTAAAATAATACCAAACAAACAAATGTAAAATAATACCAGAGTCATCATCATCATCTGCATAGCCTTCTCCCAAGTATGTTGGGGTCGGCTTCCAGTCTAACCGGATGCAGCAAATAAAACCAGAGTTATTAATAGCTTTAATTAAAAGACCCGTTACCTTTAACATGGTTTGGTGATTGAAGTGATCTGTCGACAATACGCATTTAGGCCTACTAACAATCAGTTTTGTGGTAACATAAGCATGGGTGCAATGTTGTTTCAATGGTTCTAATGTGAGTAGATTTTTCGGTTATGACTGTATAAAGGTTTTATGTACGTGTAAGTAGGTACTTAAGCATCAATCGTCCCAATCTGTTAAGCATACTGATTATACACAAATTCACATAAATTCAAGTTACAACATACAGTTTCCCATTGGCACCTGCAAACAAATTATATTTAATTTTCCTACCTCACTTATCCAATAGTTTGAGCATAATTGTCTCGTTTTTTAGCTATTTATTTCGTTTCATCCTATGGTTTATTATGGTGACATTTTCATCAGGCATTGTAGGTAGGTGTTTATTTTTATTATTTAAGACCAGCTTATTTTAATGCTCTCGTTACTTGATTTGCAGTTTTGTTGACTTCAAATTAGGTATATAATGGTGTTGTCCATTTAGGTAGGTAAGTTCTTGTGTTAAAAAAAAACAAACTTCTTCCAATTAGGAGGAATGGTGGAATTTCAAGAATCCACAAAATTATGTTCTTGATCATTTAACTAGTGTTTTTTGTTAAGGTCTTGCTGAAAAGAAGCAATTATTATGGACTTACCGAGTCTATATTTAAGAGAATTCTGTAAGTTATTCTATGATAGGTTTGTACGTTTTTTTTGTCCATAACATCGATTTAAGATTTTGTTATTTTCAATTTCCAGTTCAGCTTGATTGTTGTCATTTGTGTAGCTTCAGATTTACTAAGTAAACAGATTTTGTCTACGCTTTCATAGCGTCGGAAATATCCAGGCGATATTGCTGATACTTTTCCCAATACGAAGATACAACATAATGAAAAAAATCACTACCTGGGATTCCTCTGCAAAAGATATGTTATTTGTCTAGTAGGCGAAAGAAACATACCGTATCAACAGTTGCTGGACAGATGGTCCGTTGAGAAGTCAGCGGGCCGGGCGGACTTGACATTGCAGTCTTTCGTAGGCATAGCAGCAGCGAAACGCGTGAATGTAGCAGTCGGAGAGGCTGCGCCGACGACCCGGGCGAATCAGACAGGCGGACCGGCCGCGCCGTCGACCCGGGCGAATCAGACAGGCGGACAGGCCGCGCCGTCGACCCGGGCGAATGAGACAGGCGGACAGGCCGCGCCGTCGACCCGGGCGAATCAGACAGGCGGACAGGCCGCGCCGTCGACCCGGGCGAATCAGACAGGCGGACAGGCCGCGCCGTCGATCCGGGCGAATGAGACAGGCAGACAGGCCTCGCCGGCGAGCCGGGTGAATGTGACAGGTAGACGGGTCGTCTCGCTTGACGGCCGTCGGCTGAATCGCAGTCACGCCTGGCAGGGGCGAAACGAGCGCCACAAGCTGGCCGGAGTAGTCGCGAAGTCACCGCAGCATGGGCGACACGAGCGCCACAGGCTGGCCGGAGCAGTTGCGCGAAGTTAGCGCAGCATGGGCGACACGAGCGCCACAGCCTGGCCGGAGTAATCGCGCGAATTCAGCGCAGCATGGGCAACACGAGCGCCAGGCTGGCCGGTCGTGTAGTCAGCGCAGCAGGGGCGAACACGAGCGCCACAGGCTGGCCGGAGTAGTAGCGCGAAGCCAGCGCAGCAGGGGCGATCACGAGCGCCACAGGTTGGCCGGAGTTGCCGCGCGAAGTCCGCGCAGCATGGGCAGTACGAGCGCCAGGCTGGCCGGAGTAGTCGTGTAGTCAGCGCAGCAGGGGCGAACACGAGCGCCACAGGCTGGCCGGAGTAGTAGCGCGAAGTCGGCGCAGCAGGGGCGAACACGAGCGCCACAGGCTGGCCGGAGTAGTAGCGCGAAGTCGGCGCAGCAGGGGCGAACACGAGCGCCACAGACTGGCCGGAGTACCCGCGCGAAGTCCGCACAGCATTGGCGGCACGAGCGCCAGGCTGGCCGGAGTAGTCGTGTAGTCCACGCAGCAGGGGCGAACACGAGCGACACAGGCTGGCCGGAGTAGTAGCGCGAAGTCAGTGCAGCAGGGGCGAACACGAGCGCCACAGGCTGGCCGGAGTAGTAGCGCGAAGTCGGCGCAGCAGGGGCGAACACGAGCGCCACAGGCTGGCCGGAGTAGTAGCGCGAAGTCGGCGCAGCAGGGGCGAACACGAGCGCTACAGGCTGGCCGGAGTAGTAGCGCGAAGTCAGCGCAGTATAGGTGACACGAGCGCCACATGCTGGCCGGAGTAGTCGTATAGTCAGCGCAGCAAGGGCGAACACGAGCGCCACAGGCTAGCCGGAGTGTCATGTAGTCAGCGCAGCAGGGGCGACACGAACTCCGTAGCGTAGACTAATCGGGGGAGACATGCAGTCTGCAAGCCGCGCAGGAGTGACACGATGACCAGGCGGCTGGTACCACTTTAGCAAACACCGCGCTGGCCGACCGGAGGAGGCGCGCAGGTGCCACGACGACCAGGCGGCTGGTACCGCTTCAGCAAATATCGCGCTGGCTGACTGGAGCAGGCGCGCAGGAGTGACACGACGACCAGGCGGCTGGTACCGCTTCAGCAAACACCGCGCTGCTGACACGTTCACCTGAGGCTGGCTGACCGAGAAAGCGCGCAGTCGACGAGCCCGTCAGAGGAGACGCGAACCCCGGAGACTGGCAATAGGCGAAACGCGCAGTATGCGACCCGCGCAAAAGTGACGCGACGTCCAAGCGGCTGGTACCGCTTCAGCAAACACCGCGCTGCTGGCAACTTTACGTGACGCTGGCTGACCGGAGAAGGCGCGCAGTATGCGAGCCGCGCAGAAGTGACATGACGACCAGGCGGCTAGTACCGCTTCAGCAAACACCGCGCTGCTGACACGTTCACCTGAGGCTGGCTGACCGGAGAAAGCGCGCAGACAGCGAACCCGGCGGCGGACACTGGCAGTAGGCGCGCAGTGTGCGAGCCAGGCTAATGTGGCACAGAAGAACCCGCGATGACCAGGCAGCTGGCCGATGAGATGGAGCTCGACTGACCGTAGGGATTATGGCACTATTGAATAGCTAACCTGTGGCTGTGCAGACCGGAGAAGAGGTGTTATCAGCGAGCCCGGCGGAGGAGACACGAGCCGTGGAGATTAGCAGGAGGCGCGCAGTATTCGAGCAGGGCTCATGCAGCACACGAGCACCCACGATGACCAGGCGGCTGGCCGATGGGATGATGCTGCTGATACGAGCGCAGGTGGCTGCCCGAAGAAGGCGCACAGTTTGCGGGCCGTGCGAGGTGACACGAGCACCCACGACGGCGAGGTGACACGAGCACCCACGACGGCCAGGTGGCACGCCGCAGAGAATTAGTGGGAGGCGCGCAGTCTGCGTGCCCCGCAGTAGTGACACGATGACCAGATGGCTGGTACCGCCTCAGCAGACAACACCGCGCTGCTGACTGATGGGAGGAGGCACGCAGTCAGCTAACCCGGCGGCGGTGTCACGAACCCCGGAGACTGGCAGCAAGCGCGCAGCATGCGAGCCGATACCGCTTCAGCAAGCACCGCGAAGTGACACGTTCACCTGCGGCTGACTGCCCGGAGAAAACGCGCAGTTTGCGGGCCGTGTGAGGTGACACGAGCACCCACGATGACCAGGCGGCTGGCCGATCAGATGGCTCCGCTGACTGTCGGGATGGCGCTGCTTCACGATCACCGAACCGTACCGGAGAAGGCGCGCTGATAGCGTGCCCTGCAGAGGGGACACGAACTCCAGAGAATTCGGGGGAGGCGCGCAGTCTGCGTGCCGCACAGTAGTGACACGACGACCAGACGGCTGGTACCGCCTCAGCATACAACACCGTGCTGCTGACTGACAGGAGAAGGCGCGCAGTCAGCTAACCCGGCGGCGGTGTCACGAACCCCGGAGACTGGCAGCAGGCGCGCAGTATGCGAGCCGATACCGCTTCAGCAAGCACCGCGAAGTGACACTTTCATCTGCGACTGGCTGCCCGGAGAAGGCGCGCAGTTTGCGGGCCGTGCTAGGTGACACGTGCACCCAGCACGACGACCAGGCGGCTGGCCGATGGGATGATGCTGCTGATACGAGCACAGGTGGCTGCCCGAAGAAGGCGCGCAGTTTGCGGGCCGTGCGAGGTGACACGAGCACCCACGACGGTCAGGCGGCTGGCCGATGGGATGATGCTGATACGAGCACAGGTGGCTGCCCGAAGAAGGCGCGCAGTTTGCGGGCCCTGCGAGGTGACACGAGCACCCACGTCGGCCAGGCGGCAGGCCGATGGGATGATGCTGCTGATACGAGCACAGGTGGGTGCCCGAAGAAGGCGCCCAGTGTACGGGCCGTGCGAGGTGACACGAGCACTCACGACGGCCAGGCGGCAGGCCGATGGGATGATGCTGCTGATACGAGCACAGGTGGCTGCCCGAAGAAGGCGCGCAGATTGCGGGCCGTGCGAGGTGACACGAGCACTCACGACGGCCAGGCGGCTGGCCGATGGGATGCGCTGCTGGCCATAGGGACGGCGCTGCAGCGCTGCTGATATGAGCACCAGTGGCTGCCCGGAGAAGGCGAGCTACGCGTTGTGACAGGAGCATCCACGATGACCAGACGGCTGGCCGAAGAGAACGCTCTACATGTACGACCACATGTGGCTTCCCGATGAAGGCGCGCAGTCAGCGAGCCAGGTAGAAGTTGCGCGAATAGAGACAAGTTAGAGGTTGCACGTTGGCGCTGACCCAAGAACCTACGGCAAGAGTAATCGTATAGACAGGAGTCACAGTCACAGGACAGTTTACTAAAATAATGAAGCTAACATACCAGAAACATGTGCGACGACCGAAGGTTTGACCAGTCAGTGGAATCCGCGTGGTAGGTTTCATGCAGAGAACCGGGTGCAGTTGATCCATGAATCTGTGCTGCTATCAGAACCTGTGCTGCTAGCGTCCAGGCGTCTTCAGCCAGTTGACCGAAGATCTTCCCTCTGAAGGAGCAGCTACACTGACATCTAGGGGAGTTAACGTGACTGGCCATAGCCTACGGATATTGAGGAGATGACATGACAGGTAGCAGGAGCAAAGATTGTGGAACGGATTCAGTGAGGAACTGCACTTATGGCATGGATGGGCACTACTATTATCTAAAGGGGTGCGCATGGCAGTCAGGAAGTAAAATAACAATGGCGGCTGAGTAAGTGATAGTGGATAGGTGGTTAGCTACCATTGAGAAAAAAGTTACATATTCGTAGACTATTAAAGAATTGCGGCGGTCACGTCATCAGTGAGCATTGACGACACACGAAGTCACGCTGTCAACGAGCATTGACGACGCGCAGATGCGTCGTCAGCGAACATTAACGATACGCGAGGTCACGTGGTCAAAGAGCATTGATGACATAAGTAGATTACGTTGTCAGTGAGCATTGGCGACACGCGGAGGCTTCTTGGTAAATGAGCATTGGCGGCACGAAGAGGTCACGAGGTCAGCGATCATTGACGATTCGTGAGGGTCACACTGTCGTACGCATAACAACACGTGGAGGACACGTCGTCTGCGAGCATTGACGATACGCGGAGGTCACGTCGTCAACGAGCATTGACGATTCACGGAGATACCGTCGTCAGCGAGCATTGACGAAACGCGCAGGTCACGTCGTCAGCGAACATTGACGACACGAGGTCACTTCGTCAGCGAGCATTGACGATACGTAGAGATCACGTAGTCAACGAGCATTGACGATACGCGGAGATCACGCCGTCAGCGAGCATTGACGACACGCGCAGGTCACGTCGTCAGCGAACATTGACGACACGAGGACACGTAGTCAACGAGCATTGACGACACGAGGACACGTAGTCAACGAGCATTGACGACACGAGGACACGTAGTCAACGAGCATTGACGACACGAGGACACGTAGTCAACGAGCATTGACGACACGAAGACACGCGTAGTCAACGAACATTGGCGACACGAAGACACGCGTAGTCAACGAACATTGGCGACACGAAGACACGTAGTCAAGGATCATTGACGACACGAAGACACGTCGTTAGAGGGGCTTGACTACCTAGGAAAGGACACAGCCGGCACGTGTTGACGATTCGCGAAGAGGCTTCGTAGTCACCGAGCATTGACGATACGCGAAGAGGTCACGTAGTCACCGAGCATTGATGATACGCGAAGAGGTCACGTAGTCACCGAGCATTGACGATACGCGAAGAGGTCACGTAGTCACCGAGCATTGACGATACGCGAAGAGGTCACGTAGTCACCGAGCATTGACGATACGCGAAGAGGTCACGTAGTCACCGAGCATTGACGTTACGCGAAGAACTCACGTAGTCGGCGAGTATTGAGGATACGTGGAGAGGCCACGCAGGGGAGCGCTGTCAACTAAGGGAGCAGAGTTAACACGAGAACTGGCGGCGATAGGTCGCACAGTCAGTAATTCAGAAAAAAATAATGGAAATTCTAAGAGGTAGGTACCTGCAATGGCCGCACGACTGGTCTTACTGAATCTGACAGAGTCTGAGAATCGATGACTGGCAGTGAAGCTGCAGGTAGGAAGCGGGAAGATAACTATCGTAGTTAACAGTTGACAACTTGACACATACCCGTTTCGTATGAGCGAGACCGCGATCCCGGAAGTCACGTCGGTCTAAGGTGAAAGTGATCCAACTGACGTAGGTACTTGCAATCAGTAGGCGGGGAGACGAACTTGACACGTGCCGAATTTGCCGAGCCGCTTCTCCGCAACCGATGATGGTTGGAGAAGCAGTAGATCACGTAGTGTAGTTATAGAATGTGGTGTCGAATTGTCAGCGTCACGACTGCGCCTCTTGTTACTCGTAGAGGTTTACCTGACAAATTGACAATAGCAACAAAAAAAAGAGCACGCGCGCCGTCAGAAAAAAATAATTTAACGTACCATAATTATTATAGTTCAGTGACTGTAGGATGCAAATGTTTTACCGCTTCATAGCAGAGTAGTCGCGAACGATCTCAAGGTATGTCAGACGATTACGTAAGGTAATTCATCAAGTTAAGAATATTTTCGGTACCTTCAGATGTGTGTGCAGCTATACTTATCCAATAAGTTGTTAATAAGTAGACAATCGTAAAGTAACCATTGTTGTAATAATAGTTATTTAAACTTCTTTTTGTAATAAGAGTATTAAGGCAGTTGATAGCCTCTTTAGAGATTCTTAGTTTAACGCTGAAAATTGGAAAAGATATAATGTTGTTGTTGCGCTTGATTTCCTGTATATAAGAATGTAGTGAAGGCAGCTTATGTAGTAATTTATAACTTGATGTAAATATTCAATAAGTATATCTTGAAGTCATTCTGGTAGAAGATCCTTTCATTGAGAAATTCCCATCAATCTATTTACAGCTCCATAGCAGCCCTTATATTAAGATAATCAATATTATTTTTGGGACCATACAGCATTACATAGAAGCACAATATGCCACTTTTGGCTATCTGTAAAGTCGAATTGGTAGTAGTGATGCAAGTACTCCAAAAAGGTCTTTCCACAAGTCTGTTGAATTGAGGAGTTAACCATACTTAGTTGGTTTATTAATAGGCTTAAGCCAGTCAGTTTATTGGGTCTGCTATATCATGTCCAAAATAGCCTGCTCCTAAACAGATAGAGAAAAAAGGTTGATTACAGAAGACTGCACAGCAGTCCTACAAATGCATAGGAAGGTATGCGAAAAAGCTCATATAAAAATAATACACTCTGTCCACGTTCCTGTGGTTTTATGCATTAAGATATAAGTTGGTTGGTTGTAAGCAGAAAAATCTAATAGGTAAGTATACGAATATTTTAAAATTGTAATAAAATGTTAATAATAAAAAATCGTACCATTCGGCAGATGTTATCGTGTGTGGAAGTCGACTCGCTGTCTGACCTCATTTGGGTTCCTCGTTTCCATTACGGCATTATTAACAGTTTAAGTAGATATATTATAAAATCTTGTAAGTTCAATCTGATAAATTTAGCTTAGCTTGGTTCATATTACTTGCAGGAACAGTGATCAATAACTGGACTGAAATTGACCGAATCTTGGCTAAATCTACACCACCAACAAGTGTATGACATACCTTTTCGTAGCCAAGCATTATTTGAATAAATTATTTTCTCTTGATCACTTGATAATATTATTATCCTTATTTATTGATGTCACATTTTGAAATTAATCGCATTGTTATTTTCTTATCCTCACGTAGTAGGTAAATTTCGCTTGCGCAGGAGGAAATGCAGTGCACTTTTGCTCGTTTTTCGACGATAGCAAATAATAGGTTACTTCACAGTTGTGTTTTCTGTGTGAAGTCTAGTTATGTGCGAAGTAATTAGACCTGTCAATCAAAAGTTTCAGCACACAAAGTTCCTTTACAAGGAACACAACAATAACACCATTAGGCAGCAAATTAGTTAATAATGTGAAGGTTATTAGTTCTTCATTGCAGATAGATAGTGTAGGTACATACCTCAGGCTTTACAAAACATACTTCCAAACTACATAGGTACTTATATAGATTTCTTACTCATTGGATTTCTGCGTTAGATACCTATCTTATACTGTCATTCGCTGCACTTTGTGATGTGATAATGCTCTATGATTTTATAATTTACTACTTCTAGTGTGAGTTTGTTGAGTTGACTTTAATTATGTATTTGCGATCTACAAACACATTGGCAATCAATTTTTTTTTAAATTGTTATTTGTAATCGCAGCTAGTCTGTCGCTGGATAACAAAGTAGGTATTATAACACACACATATCTGAAATCAAAAGCTTATGGTTATAGGTCCCTACTTGCCAGGGCGGCAAGGCTAATAATAATAATACATTAGTTAATGATTGTACCTACTGCTAATCAAGCAGAATCTAAAGCTTCATATACTTTTGCAAAATTTCAACTTTATATTAGGAAATGTACGCATTAGGCAGACTTACCTATAAGTACGTAGTACATTTCAATATTTGTATTGTTTTAGATCATGTAACGATATCTATTGTAGCCCTAGATAATGGAGTTCACTTCTGTGGAATATTATGTAAGTTTCATTTTGACTACGAATTATAGTACGGTCGGTTAGACTTATCTGTGGATGGGGTGAGTCGATCCACTCGCTAATATCAACTGGAGCCGGGTTAGCCTTCTTCACTAGGAAGGACTTCACCTTGCTTTTCATGATAGTCATAGATTGCGTGATACTTGCTCACGTCAGCCCCCACTCCAGTAGTTAGCTGTGAAGTTTGCACACAATCAGTAAATGTCGATACTACAAATAATTTGTCGCTATAAGCACATCAACTAAGATCTCAGAACATATTATAATGATTACAGAAGATCAAAGAGGTCAGTACAGTTGCGACAACTCACCGTTCAATCTATCCTTTCACGTTTTCACCCTCAGTTCAGTTAGGTATTCAGCTTATTTACTTAGGTTTCAATCAGGTTTCGTTATATTGTCCCGGTTTAGTCATCAGCCCACGCTTTCTTTCTTGATATATAGTCATTAAGGTCTTACCCAGACAATGTTTCATGTTTTGTGTAACCTATCATTTTGGTGATCCATAATAATCAGCACCTACTGTAACGGAAGCTATTGCGTTCTCGAAGACGTTTCCTTTTACAACAATGATAATAAAAAACACAGCATGCCAATACTGATTTGTAAGTAAAGTAATAATCAGTCATTACCTAAAAGTGAAAGTCGCCCCGACCACCACCGCGTCGACGGCAGCAGGGACCAGAGGCATGTCGAGGCTAGTACAATTTGCTGTCGGAAACAACGGTACAGGTACCTACATGGCTGACCTCTTCTAAATCTTACGTCTTCCATCCATGTTAACATATCGTCTTGAGGATAATTCCATTGTGGGTATTTCGTTCCTGTTCATTAGATTATTATGGCACAAGTATCCTAACGCATGTTATTCTCAAAAGACTTTATAAAGATCAAAACAACAAGTATTGTCATAAGATATTAAATACACAATGTCCACTATGTTTTGAAAACAAGCGACTCACCAATGTTCATGACTTCTAGAAAAGATTCATATTCCAAAGTAGGTAGAATTTCTGTGGCGACGGTTTATATCGTCACGGCGAGGTTAAGGTTGGAAGCCTTTCCTCGTCGCTCGTGGCAGCTGCTGGCCACGGTAGGCAGGGCTCTGAGAGACTAAACACAATGTTACACGCAAAGGCCCGCGTACGGGCCAAACAATAGCTAAATGTAGGATAGGAACCTTCACGCCATCAACCTAACGGTTACCTAGTGGGCTGACAACCGGGACGGATTCGTGCGAGCGCGTCGTATAGCAGACAGGTAGCACGCCAGTGCGTGTGGTACGCAGATCGCAGGCAAGCCAGCGGCACCGCAGACAGCTGACTCATACACTCGTTCACAGCAACTCGAACACGCCATCGCTGACGCAACTCTGCCATGTTCTCCACGCAGAGGCGATGATGACTCATGGAATAATACATTGTTGGTGTGGTGAAATTGTAAGTTAAGTAAAATGAAAATTCATTAATACGACCTTCTTTTTTTCAAAAATTGTTTATTTCCATACTTAAACATATGTACAATTTTATTATTCAATATGAATAAAAATCAAACTTCCAATTTAATCGTTAGGCGAGAGAATAAATTGAAACACTTAAAATAAAACTAAATAAATGCATGATACCGTTACAAACCCATTTTGTAGCTGGCAGCGACCACGCCACAGCGGCAACCAAGATGGCGGCCGACGGATGCAGGCCCACGCGAAACGCAATGGGACTGTAATTTAGAAAAACATCCTACATAATATCACAGATACTTAATACACTTTACTTTACCTAAATGGTATATTTTATGGCTGGCTTGACATTGTCTAATTCTCTAAAAAAACTATCTAAGCCGCTGAGATCATTCTTCCATAGATTATCGATTTTCTGCTGGTGTTGCCTGGCGACCTCTTCTTCCTTATTGCACAATCCAAGATCAGCTTGCATTTGAGCCCACCTCCTGGCACGTTCTCTTTGTTTCGTAACGAGTTCACTCTCCGCACGTGATAGAGAGTTACTCAAAATGGCGATTATTCTCAAATCACGCTTTCTCTTTGTCTTGGCGTTTAGGGATTTGCTTTTAACTTGACGAACCCAATTAGACAGGGATTCGGTTTTACTTTCACAAAAGTCAACGATAGATTTTTCATTTGCTTTGTAGCCCATTTTTAAGGATGAGCAAAAAGTACTGTTTTGATACAATACTACACACCTGAATCCGTACAGGCACAAATATCACTTCTTGAAATCTTCAGCACTACACACAACGGAGACACATCTGCACTTCACCACGACGATTCAAGAATGTGGGCGCAATGACGTCATGGCCGCCTTAAATACCCGACCTGAGGCGGGGGGCCGCACTGCGCAGTTGGCCGCAAAATGGCGTCACTCCCAATCTCCCATACCAAAGTCAAGTACGAATCTTGCCGATCAAAACCGAAGACACACGATGATTAGGTTAATTCGGAAATTTGTAGTAACAGAGGTGGTAGTAGGTTCTGTGGAAATTATAATTTCTTAAGAGTATTTTCAATCACCGAGAACATTAATTTTACTTTAAACCGTCTGTTTAGATGAAAAATAATATGTTCTAAATAATAATATAATTATTATTAATATCTAAACAGCACCCTAATTGCGTCACACTATCAATCGGAATCTGAATTATTTTGAAGCTACCTAATTACTAATCCTTTGCTTCATAAGTTCGAAAAATTTGTCTGCTCAACACGTAAATAACGCAACGAATGTTGATGAACAGTCAAAATGAAACCGATTCCGATTGATATTGTGTTACGCAATAACCCCGCAAATTGTAAGAATGATGTTGGAATTAGGCGTTGGCACCTTGGCACCTAAAATAAACTAAAGTGACATAATTCCAGAGAATCAGAAGGGATAGAACTAATCCCGGCTAGGTACTCGCACAAATGCTCGTTGCTATGACTACTTACTTATCTGGCAGCTGTCATCTAATTTTAAGATCTGAACAAAAAAGGAAACTTAGTTAAACGTTATATTTATAAATCCCTATAATTAAAAACAATATTGGGGCCGTATTCTTTCATCTGCAACAGTCTGTACATGCTGCCAATTTCTGAAATTCGACAGCTTCGGATGACTTTATTGCACCTACCCTGAATTTAGGAAAGTCTGATTGCAGTTGGCATCGTTAGGATCCTAATCAGTCGGAGATTGATAATGGCTCCTGCCTTCTTGACACGCTTAGCTTAAATTATTCTAATGATTACTAAATCCAGGGTACCTACCGTAATATTATTCCCCTATAGCCTTTATTCATCTATACCATATTTCCGAATACACCCGTATAGCGCATGAACCATAGAAAGAGACGGCATGTTGGAGAGAAAGAGAAAAAGGAGGATATTGATCCAACAAAGAGGCCACCTTTAGGGAGGCAGGGAGGGAGAGGGGGAGGGGTCAGGGGGGGGGAGGGGGATCACATCAGGGGCTCGGGGCATGTTCCAGATATTTCCGACAAAGTATTGACGTAGGAATGGAAAACATCTCTGAACTATCTAGACTTATAGGTACTTGTGAAAATTTTACAAAGTACAGAGACCGGTACCTACTTACGATCTTGTTTTGACTATTACAATTTTATTATTGATGAATGCAAGTATTCATTACGCATGTTGTTTCCAATGATTTCAATAAGTCAATGGTTGTTTCCCAGAAAATGACTTACCAATTGGCTATTACCTCTAAACGCAATACCTAGAAACTCAGATTACAGAATGAGAAGGGCGCTTCTATAATGTTACAATGGTTACAGGCAGATTTAAGTTACCTATGCGATTACCTACTGGAATATTTTATTTATATAAGTATTGGTACGGTCTACGCCTTCGCCGCGGCCGAGCAGCCACAGCCTACATAGCCATTCTCTTAATAAACAAAAGGTTTTGTTATCAGTATCACATAAAGGCACACCTCCGAAGTCCAAAGTAGGTACCTGCTTAACTTGGTAACAAAAGAACATTCCCGAGAAACCAAATTAATCAGGTAAAATAACGTTTCTTGGGAAGCAAGTAAGTAAACAACTCGTTTATCACAACACACGTGTGATTTATGTAAAAACATAAATTGTTTTAAAACTGAGACTACTTACCTACTAATAATAATTACCTACCTAATGTCATAAATACTAAAACCTTTCGGAAAGTAGATCATCAAAATTGGTTCATTAGTTTTTAAGAAAATCGTGGATAACCAAACAGGGTCGAACATAGAATCTCCTTTTTTGAAATCGGTTAAAAATACAGTCGGTGTCAGTGAACCTCTAATATGACAAACTCATAGGAATAGCCAACCGAATATACCTACTAAAATAATCTCCGAATTCAATAAAACCAGGAAAGTATGATGCATAATTAAAAGACTAAACAAGTATGATGGAAAAGGCTTGTTATAAATTATATGATGAGAAATTTTGTGTGGATTTAACATTATAATTAATGAAGTCGATTTATATTAGCCATAGATTTATGCCGTCATAACTAGGCGCTATTAAATAGCATTTTATGACGCAGATATAAATATCATGCATTCAGTTACCTACGAGAACCTGTGTTTACCCTTTATAATAACACATTCACACAGTCATATAGGTACAATAGAATAGTGAATCATTTATTATTTTTCATTGATTGAGTCACGAGATACCAAACGTCTGCATTGTCTTTCAATCGTTCCACACTAAGCCTTCTACTAGTAATGTTTAGGTTGAATTTTCCTTGTCTCATTATTCAATGAGTTGGAAAGAAACAACATGGTTGGAGGTCAGCCATGTTGTGACGTCACCCCAACGGTCTCAAGCTGGGGCCACGGTCGATAAACATACAGGGTAGGGTGGCTGGCAGCTGCATGCAACGGACTTTAGCAGCCGGCCTTGTTTTGTCTAGAATTATTATTGAAAACGAAAAGGAAGTAACATGGGTTTCCTTTGTGTTTATCGAACAAAGCTGCTATGAGAATTTTACTTTGGCTTCCTTTGAGAACCCATACAAATGATACTTACCCACGGTCACCCTTTATTCTGAGATTTGCAAAATTGTCCTGTACTTTACTCAACTACCAGTTATTATAATTAGATATAGCTAGGTATTTAAAATGTCGAAGGGCTCAGAAATTCTTTCTTCAATGAAAAGTGGTGCAACAACATGTTATTGAAAATATCTTGTTAGTACTTAGTGCATCTATTTCTTTAGGGAACTACATCAGTTTTCTTAAGAATTCTTCCCAGATTCATTTATGTAAGTAGGTAAATGGTATTGGGCTTGTTACCAACAAAATTCAGATCTACTTTTGCCGACTGTCTGGGGGACATTTCTGAAATAAATGACGCGACGGAGATTCTAATAAAAGATGAGAAAAACGAAATATTCATCCTTCATTGCAGTTGCGTTGAGTAAGAGTTATACATAATATAAGCATATGAAATACCTACGTAATGCCTATTCAACTAAAGTACAGATTAAGTACATCATTCAGAAAAACGTTTGTGGCTCTGACGCACGTTTTTGAATTATTTACGCCAGTACCCATTTTATCATCTCTTTGCGTCGTAATTCGTAAAGTAAAATGATAAGTCAAGCAAGCTGCGTAGTTACTACTAGAAAGCCCTTTTTTTCTAACAATTAACAGTCAAAACTTGTTCTAAAGAAAACGTGCTTAGATTTATTGTTATTCATTCAACGAAAACAAAAATGCAGGTAACTCTTTGAAGCGTAGATAGTTGTTTTGGCATTTATTTGTATTATTGCTGTTCTTTCTAACAACCTCTCGTTAGAGAGTAGTATATTCCTTGCTAACAAGTACTAACAACCAACCATTGAGCTCCAAGTATTTATTTTATTACGTCACACAAATTAACGCCAGAAACAACACGTTTCAACAAGACTCGTTTGCCCTCGAGTCTTGTTGAAACGTGTTGTTTCTATACCTCGAAGAATAACCCCGTTATCATAAAATGCTTATCAGCGTTGATAAGTAGTTGGTCAAAGTTGGCCTGTATGTAAAACTAGACTGATAGTGAAAGAACGTTAGCACGTTTTTGTTTTACGTTGGTTGGTTGTACAAACTACTTATAAATTATTGTGCGCATATTTTCAGTCTTGCTATAGATAGCAAGACTGAAAATATGCGCACAATTTACACAAGTTTATCGAACCTTATCGAGTACCTAATCCGATATGGTGCTATAAACCAAAATAAATGTTTGTGTATTGCTGTGGTATTACGCACTTTTATGAAACTATCGGCGATTCCAAACGTTAACATTGTTATGGAGTACCTAGCTAGAATTTCCTTGAAATTCGTTTAATCCGTTCATTACCTAAATGCCAAGGACCCCAATTTTGCTTTAACTAAACCAAGCCTCGTTAATCTGGTGATTAACTTATTATCGACTAGGTAATTAGTTAATCTCCAGTTTAACGAGGCTAGTACTGTCGCGGAGTAACGGGCAAGTATTTACTAAATCAGCTTTTGCTGAGAAATTCTGAGGTATTATGAAGGCGTCAAATGGATAATTAATGTTGTTAGACTGAAAATAATAATAAAATTATCGTAAAACCCACCTACTCGTAGAACCCAAGAAAGATAAACAAATAAAGTATATTGACTTGGCTCGCGACGTTGTTGACATGTAAATAAATAAATGTGGGATGTGTAGAGTGTGAGAATCGCTAAGTCCGAGCAGTGTCCAGAAGTAGGTAGGTACTACCTAGTTATTAGGAGGTTCCTCTCTCTGGAGCCCTGATCGTAGGTTGAACCCTGTTTCCGAAACTGGTGGGCTACTATTTTTTGTATATTTAGTCTTACATGTAATTTATATGTACATTAATGAAATAAAGGAGATTAAAATTATACAAAACTTGTGTGTGTTGTATTTCTCTTATATGATAGATAAAAAATATACACCATAATATAAATTAACGTTTTATTAAACTAAGCAATACATCAAACTTGTTCACCATTGAGCCTGACGATAAGAGTTCCGTAAAATAAAAAACCTTGAAACTATCGCCATTCCAACGTGACTAATATGTATCGCTCTATGTGGTTGCGTGAGAGAGTATCAATTTCTGGAAAAAAAACGAGGTATAATTTACTTAATTTTTCTTGTGAATACTCTAGACTACTATGGTCTAGTAGATTACTATATATTATATGTACTTTATATTTACTTAATATTCTACTCTGTAACTTGAATTAACATAAGTTAATTCAAGTTACAGAGTGCTAACAAAAGAGGAAAACACTCGGCGTCCAAACTTTTCCGTTCCACCGTTATGATTACTTTGTTGTACAGGGTTCTAGTCGTGATTCCAGGTAATGCAAGGGATATATGGTTTTATATGATGATCAGTTGAGCTTCCATTGTTATTGTAGTCTACTGATTAGCCTGAGCGAACCGCAGCGTAATTTTCTCAGAATTACTAGTGTAGTAAACGCAGACTACAAATCCATTTAAAGAGAAATAGGGATTTTATGAACCGGGAACTATTCGACGTAAGCATGGAACTATATTCAAAGATCGAATTCCTTAGCTATTGGCTGCATTACCTTGCCTTGGACATTCCATAGAGTTATCAAGACTACCTGGATAAAGCGAGGGTCATTGTGATTCGAGGTAGTCCAAGGAGTGTTCAGCTTCCGATGTTTTTGTAGTGTACTGATTGACTTGTTGTCGAACCCCTGGGTAATTTTCTCAGAAATCCCATTTATGGCGAAATGAGGATTTTATGAACCAGGAACTATTCAAGTATCAGTTACCGTACTGGCAGCATAGCCATGCCTTGGGCATTCTTTAGTTTTGAGGCTTCAACGACAAGAAGCATGTTTAAAAAAATATATGATTCATTGCGACTCATATTATATATATAGGAACAAAATAAAACTTGGTACCTACCACACAATACAGGATTACGTATGTCCTTGGTTTCATGAATAAGGTTTGTAATCCATATTATGAAAGTGTTGGTGTAATATGGAACGATTGCTGTTTAAGCAAGACATTGTGTCATAGCACACACGCATTTTGTGCGTTATATAACATCAATAAAATAGCGGTTTTTATGCCAAACCGTACAATTATTATTGCAATCGTAATGTAGGGGAGTTCCCTAGTTCAAATTACGCAAATACGTAGAACTAAGATAAAAGACCGTTTCACGGATACATTAATTTATCTTGTATCCTGAAAGCTGCATACGTAAATCGTGTTGAAACAACGTTTGGCAAGGCATTTAGACATACATTTAACACATGGAATCAGTTACGAGTCTACTTCGGGTGGAAGAAAGCCAGATCAGATACGTATAGGGGTATATGTAGTGGGTGCGCTTAACAATCGGCAAATGTCGGATAAACAAAACAAAACTATCAATAGTTCACACAAGTGTTCCGGGCGAAAGTTAAACCTGCTACTGATAGCATAGCAGGCATTGCGCTGGGAACAAAACAGTCAACATGTTTTAAAATATTTGTGCGAGTTTATACTTTTCATAACTCAATCAATTTGCCGAGCGTTTTCCCAACTACGTCAGGGTTGGCTTTCAGTCTAACCGGATGCAGCTGAATTTCAGTATTTTACTTGGAGCGACCATCAACCCAGTTTCTAGGTACCCTACACTTTTGAAAAATATTCTACAGATATAAAATTACGTCAAAATACGGGTTTACCTTCAAAGGTAGCAGAGCGTTAGTGATCTGGACCCCTACGCTTCTTGCCAGTACTACGGGCGTCAGGTCGACGGTGTACAGTCGATGTAACATCTCGATCATCAGCTGAGTCGGCACGTTATGTCTTTGTCTTGTGCTCTCGTATTTTCCTAGCCAATCAGGGTGAGCTGAAATAAGAAGAAAAATATTATATCATGGGTTTTGCTACCTTGTTGGTTTAGCGAGTAGTCCCGGCTTTTTTTCTTGTGTAGGGCCAAGTGAAATTGCGTGTTTCAATAGGGAATTCTAGAATAGGAGCCCTGAGTTTGGATTTTTACTCGGTTAGCGACAAAAGGCTCATTCAATTTTGCGTGGGACTGCTGGAACTGCTGGCTGAGCTGCTAGACTGCTGGGACTGTTGATATGAGGGCGTACGTTACACCCCTCTGCCTGCTCCTACGGGAAAATGTCGGACATAAAGCCCATGACGCGCCAGACGTATAGCTTCACAAGGATATTGTAGCGCGTGAGCAAAGTCGGAACTAACGCCGTCATCTTGTTTTTTTCAAAACAATTGATCAAAACGTTTACCAACAGCGCCCGCATGTCAACATCATTCGAGCGCCAAAAGATTCATAAAGCAGTGTACATATTAGTACGCATCTCCACACATGGGGGCTATTTTAACTTGATAGTGTGACCGAGTAATACATAAAGTAACAACCAAAAAGTTCTACCTACTTAGGCACTACATACTTACTAGTCCTTGTTCGTAAACTTACTTATATCTAGACCACTGTACATGGCCTCTGATAATAAATGTGTGAGATCTTTGACGTCGCCAAAACCGAGGTTGACTCCTTGTCCAGCCAATGGATGTACCCGATGCGCTGCGTCGCTGTAAATAACAATTGATTTATTTAATACATTTTCCTCAACCGTAACAATTCAATCACCGAATCTTAGATTTATTTTAAAGTAGAGAGGTTAGATCCCCGAGTCAGAGAAAGTGCTATAAGTATTTTTGCCAGGAAAGGAGTCTGAATATTTTGTTCCTGGCTGATGGCAGTAATAGGGTAACCCCTGGTTACATGGGACTTATGACAAAACTGGTGAAATGTGGTAACTTTACACCTCTATCTTTCCGTTATTTCTAAGATTCTGATCGGATGCAGAAATGTACTACGTGCAGTGCGTAGCGACATCTGTACGGCTACAAATAGTACTACGTAGTGAGCTGGCGAACTACAAGTTGTAGATGGAGCCACAAGTTAGTTTGTGAAGTTTGAATTCATATTCATTCATTCAAGTGGAAAAGAGGGCGCTCCTTGGTGGGCCTCAAATATTGGTGATGGTAAATTTTATTAAACGGTATTTGATTCTGTCTACCTCTATTGATGCCATTAAATTACATGATTCCGTTTTTGGCTTGCTTGTTGCACACGGAAATACTCAGATTTACATCCGTAACACGTCCTCACAAGTTTTGTCCAGTTAAAAACTAGCATCTAACATTTTTGCTGAACTGGGGTATAATTATTTGGCACAGTCGTGAGGCACACTATAGGTACTGTTTCAAGAGTTAAGTATTTTGTTATTGTGTTTATATTGTTAACAGTGTGTGCCTTAAGTCAAAGAACTAAAAATCTATTTTTATCACATCTATTCAAAAAGAGCTAGTGTATTCTTCGTAAACAGGGACCAAAATAGCTCTTTACTCCCTAGGGACTAAAAGTGATTTGAATTTAGAATGTGGATATTGTCGGTAAAAGTTCCAATCACCAAAGAGATCAATCAGAAACATTGTATGAACAAGGAAGTAACAGGATGTATGATAAAGTAAAAAGCGCGCGAGACAAATAAAAGAAGTTTGTTAAAAAATAAAAAACGCGTGAAAAGCAATCTGCCTTCGTTTGTAATTGTTTACTCAAAATTGTATGTAAATAAATAAACCTACTATTCTTATTCATAAGTTGCACTTACTTATTTTGTCATAGAGGGTGATAAAAAGTAGTGTCCATCTCGGGAGCAACAATATTTTAAGCTCGAGTGACTTACCTACTTTGAATCCGTCGCTGGGCTCAGGATTATACTTTAGATCCCCTCGCTGCGCTCAAAATTCTACTCTAGAATCCTTCGCGCCGCTCTGCATTCAAAGAACTACTCACGCCTTCAAAATAGTTGTTTGCTCCCTTGGCAAACAATCTACTATTTCTTTTCTTTTTTTAAATTACATGAGTCAAGTTTGAGAGTGTTACCCAATAAGCGCGACGCCAGGCGCGACGTATCGCGTGCTGTGCCCGAAGCCGAGCGGGAAGGCGGCGCGCGAGGCGGGCGCGACGCTGCGGATGGAGGGCGGCAGCTGGCGCGCGGCGCCGTCCGGCAGGCCCATGCGCCGCAGCCACGAGCCCGTCCATGTCGTCACTGCTTCCACGCCGCTGTTGCGAGGGTACTGCTTCCACTAGAACGTAGAATATATCCTATCAGAGTTACTGGACAAGAATGCTTTTGAAAATACCTATCACAATGTAGAATTTATTATAAACTAGCTGACCAGACAGACGGCCTATCCCAATGAATACAAAAATCCCATAATAAAATTAGAAAAGTTGCCTAGAAAATTGGAAAATTCGGGAAAAGCTGAAAGTGCTTTTTCACTTTCAACTTTTCCCGAATTTTCTAATTTTTCTTTCTCTCTAAAAACCATAATTGGATGATTACAATCATTTTAACTAGATGTTTATATGTAGAATCTTGTAATTAGCAAATTTTCCTGCCTATAAATGATTTTTAATTGTGTTATTAGTCTGTAAGCTTTCTGTAAAATATAATAAATATAAATATTTAAAAACAAAAAAATAGCCAAACCGGTTCAGCCATTCTCAAGTGATGCGCTTACAAACGAACAGCATTTCATTATTTTTTGTATAGATATTTAGAACTATAGGCCGACCGCTTAACTGCGACGTTGCCTGAGGTAGCAGCGTGGTGCGGGAGGGGTGTGGTAACGTGATACGAGGGCTCAGTGATTCGTCAACTTGTGAAAACTATCACCCCTCCCGCACCGCGCAGCTACCTCAGGCAACGTCTTTTTTTTTTTTTTTTTGCGGATGGGAAATCATCAAATGACCCCTCCCGCTCTGGGTGGAGCGGAAGGGAGTGTCAGACTCTTACTGACTAAAACCCACCCGTGTTCCTTCCTTAGCCCTTTATGTTCCGGGCCAGCGGTAACCCTTTCGGACAATCCCGCTGGCCCGGCAGGCTTCGGCCCTATGGGGCCCCTCCTCGATGCTGACATCTCTTTGAGGCGCGCGTGGAACACGTACGCGCCGTCCGGCACAGGCCTGGTCCTGATCGGACGGTGAGCTACCCATTACTCTCCGCCCGCAGGCCCGCGCCTACGGTGGCCGGGAGTCGTCGCGCGGCTCCCGACGCCCGGAGCGTCTCCCGCGGCGGCTGAGACGGGAGGCTCTCTCCCTGAGCCGTCCCGCCACCTCCTTCGCTAGCATGACTGCTTCGCAGAAGGAGGTGACTGCCTCCCACTCCCTCTCGCCCCGGACCATGGCTTGCACCAGGGCCGGGCGCGAGAGGTCGCCGCCGCTGCCGATCGCCTCTACGAGGACACGGCGGTGCTCCGCCCAAGCGGGGCAGACCTCCACCGTGTGCTCCACCGTGTCCTCTGGGCGATCCTGGCAATGGTGACACCCGGGCGTTTCCTCCCGCCTGACCTCAGGCAACGTCTCAGTTAAGCGTTCGGCTATAGATATAAAGATACTTAGTAATTTACAGGGTTCATGTCAGCTGCTGGACCTCTTGAATGTATCATTACTACACGAGTACAATAAAATATTTGAGTTTGAGTTATTACTTTCAATATGGCTTTTGTGGGGTACATTAAAAAGACGGAAAAGGCATCAAACAGTCCTTCGTTTTCATTCATTCATACAAAAGTTTATTATTGGGCACTTTTCGGTGCAGCCTACTCTCTCCAAAGTATTTTTGTGATGGATTAAAAAATAAAAAAAGTAATTTAAAAAAATTCAGCCGACTTCAATAAGAAATTAACTCAAAATTATGAATTAACTTTTATTTCGGAAGTCGGTGTCTTGGGATCTGTATTCTAGTTTTAGTTTTTTGCCACCGACTTCCGAAATTAAAGTTATTTCATAATTTTGAGTTAATTTCTTTTTGAAGTCGGTTTAATTTTTTTAAATTACTTTTTATTTCGTAATTTTTAGTTAGCACTAGAATTTGACCAAGGTTTTGAGATGTTTTCCCTTTGACACTACACCCGTAGCTCGTATCAATAAGCCAGGCCGTCACACTTTCACGTCTTAGTCCATATCTTGAAAATTACTGAATGGATTTTGATGAAACCTGCACTGTTCCCTCAGTTGAAGTAAATGTAAGCCAATAAAAAAAGAATGGTTACGATCCGATTAATAGTTACGGAGATATGCGTGGACAAACATACATACATACGTCTTTAAAGTTTTGTATATTTGTTTGGAAGCCCTAATAGATTGTCATATGTGAATATAATACAATTCCAATAATATTACATACATACGTGTCGAATTGATAACCTCCTTTTTTTTGAAGTCGGTAAAAATTGAGTCTTACTAGCACTTTATGTTAATGGCAGCCGGAATAAATCATATGGGAAGCCCCATTCCTGTTTTTCGAATTCCTTTCTACATGCTAGTTTTTATGGTTAAGATCCAGTCTTACCACCTAAACACTATTTACCTAAACAACTGACCTCTATTAAACAAGTACGCTGGACGAAATTATACTATACGAAATGACAGTTGTTTTTTGTGCCGATTCCCCCGCTCGAGGTTATCAGCAACTAAAATTCAAATAAACAAAGTTCCATGTCGATAATTTTCTTCAGACAGTGAGTAATTTAAAATTGACGTCTTTCAAAGAGTAAATTAATGTCGCAAGAAATTTCTGCAATTTGATTACCTAAAACCAATTAGCAAATACTAGTTTCTAATTTCAAAAGATAAATATTATAATGTAATGTAGTAAACATTACATTATAATATTATGTTTCCGAAGTAAACACCTAACATCGAAATAAAACTTGCCATCTACAATGTAGGTGCTGTATACTTTAGCATTTTTACTTTAATTAAATACTTAATTTCAGATTTCCTACCGACTCAACTAAGCAGTTATGGCTCAACCATAGTAGTTTTTAGGCTAAATTTCTCACTGATCTGACCGTCATGCACTTTAACTTTACTAGGACACTATCCACTAGTTTATAGCTTGCAATCTAACCGCGCCCTAATGAATTTTCAGGTACCTAACCTTTGCAGCAATTATTCTATTATCTATTACTGAAAAATGAAGCCTAAAATTAACTGGGAGTGATTAGATTTTTACCTCTTAAGTAATAAATTACTCTCAGTGGTTAAAACGATCGATAAAGTTCATAAAAGTATTTTTTATCGAAGGATAGTTTATTTATCGTTGCTATCAGCGCCAAAATGGCGAAAATCAAATTTCTTCATTGTGTCATCGATAGTATGACGTCCAGCTTACTTGTATAATACAGGTCAGTGAACTAAACACATCATCATCTGCCTAGCATAGGATGGATTGAAAGGCGATCGTTCGAGACTATTGAAAGGCTGAAGATGACATCATCATCTGCCTAGCCTTTTCCCAACTATTTTGGTTCTGTTTTGTAGTCTAACCGGATGCTGCTGAATACCACTATTTTACATGGAGCGATGGTTGTCAGACTTTCGGGCTTCTGACGTCCTGTAACGACTGTCAAAGATCCACGAATGACATAATTACATTGAAAAGCATTTCTATTACCAGAGCATCATTCAGCGCGTCTACGAACTGGTCTTCAGGCAGTTGCAGCAGCTGCTTAGCGTTGTCTTGCCACGTGGACCAGACCAGGGAACTTCGCTTTGAATCTAGTGGAAGGATCGCAATGGGTCCCGTAGGCAGCCAGCGTTGCCACGCTGTTGTGTTTGAGCACTCCTGGAAGATGGCGGAAAGGAGGAAATGTAAGACAAAGATCTTGTATATTTTTACGCTAAGCAATAATTAGTTGAGAGCATATTTAGATCCGGCAGTCATTATCGGGTGTCACGAGGCATAATAACCAAGTTAATTAACCAATCATTAACTTTTATAACAATGTCTAGCTAAATTATAATAAATCTGTTTTTTATGAATAATGTGTTAATAGCCACTATAGCCAGGTATTCGCGTTTCTGAAGCGCCAAGTAAGCCCAGTGACGTCATGTAAAGCCAAGCACACATTACAGCATTTACAGCAACAGGCCGCAGCGCAACGCATTTTCATACATAAAGTGCGGTGTGGCTCGCCTGTAGCGTGTGTTGTTTTATAGAAAATTAAAGATGCGCCGCGACGTAATGTAGGGTAACAAATTAACTAACATATCAATTTGCTGTCATAAATTTAAATATACGAACACTTAGCAATGTCTCAATTTATTAATGCCAATGCTAATAAGCTGAGTTTGATTTGCGATACAGGGAGTGATTAAGGAAATTATGGGGACAGCCCGGTTATGTATGGCAACAAAATAGTAATTATTAAATGAGGCGCAATTCCGTATCCACCTTCAGACATCAGAAATAATTATGTAGGTTGTGTAAAGAATAGCAATTATACGTTACGTACTATACGTTAACCGTTATTTATAGTATACTTGTACTGGACAGCCTTGGTTGAAGACTTGTAATTATTTATAACGATTCTTGGTTTATCTAAACAGTATTAGTCCGAGTTAACTCTATTCCCTTCTATTTATCTATGGCTTATCGAGGCATCTAGCCAAATTCAGTCTTATTCCAAGCCGCGCATGACCTCTCAAGTTCCGCTGAGACACAATTGAGTTTCTATTGTATCGTGCCACATGTAGTACGCGCGGGGCTTGACCGCGCGGTTTAAAAAAACTAGTTTGGGACCCCAGAATCACTCAACTTCCAACTGTTACCCATGTGGCTGGCTATTTGGCCTTTGACGTGTACTTACAGTGCACCTACATTTTGCGGGTTCAAGTCCCATGTAGGTAATAGGGGCCCAGTCTATTGCCATTAACCGGGCACATATCCAGACTCCGAGCTGCTACTGAGAAATTCCAGATCGAAAAACCCAATAACACATTACCCCATAACACCTGGGAATCTGAACACAAGACCTCATGCTCAGCAGTAGCGCTTGCGACCAGTAGACCAACGAAGCAGTAAATAAACAAGCATACCTACATGCTAATGAAATATCCATGCGTATCTGAGTAATGCCTTATTGCAGCAACAGGCCATAACTTAGAGTAGATGAAAACGGAGCCTTTAAAATCGTATAAACTTGTCGGTTACCTCGGCTAATTCCAATGTCGCTACAACTCCCATTTGTTCGTAGCTCCATGACAGATACTGTACTCCCATTGCTTTCCGCACAGCCGAATTTGCGCCATCAGCACCAATCTGAAATAGAGAAGGAAGATTTTGAAAACGACATGTTCAACATTTCAGACAGTTGGTAGGCACCAAATACTTGGTGGGCACCTATTAAACGTGCTCAATTATCTTCAAAAAAGAGGGACTTAGCTATCTTGGAGGTAAAAATCACTAAAGAATTGCTGAGTAAGAGTATCACATGTAAACTAGGGTCCATATCGCTTGATGACCGTTAAATTAAACCCAGGATTGTTATATAAAGGATCCTCCCAAAAGCTTATACATTTATTCATGTATTTTTATGCATGTTGTTTGCATATATTAGGTCTACAATGGAGGAAAATTCAAATAAGTACATAGGCGAGTAAAAAATAAAACAACCTTCCCAATCTAATCTATCTGACTTGTCTGTACTGTCCCACTGCAGGGCATAGGCCTCCCTCTCCCTTTTCCACAAAATTCTGTCATACGAGTGCCGGCCAGTCCTTGCGGTAGGAGTCAAGCTCGTCCCGCCATCTTCGTCTTAGCCTGCCGCGATGGCGTCGTGCGTTTAGTAGGACCCAATCGGTGGTTCTTTTAGCCCAATTGTCATCTGACATGCGGCAAACATGTCGGGCCCAGTCCCACTTAAGTTCACCTTCCCAATACCTCCGTATAATAACTTTCGAGCTTTGGAAAAGTTCCGGGAAGGATAAAGTTACTTTGCTTAAGTATTTAAATATTTTCAGATTATCAACTAGGTACTATATTATATCGTTGAAAAGACGTATAGAAAAGGCTGTCTTTGCGGATCATTTCAAAGGCAACCTTCGAAACATTCCGTTCTATGCTTACAGGAACTACTTAGTAAAAGTGGGAATATAACAAGAATAGCAACATTTTCTATTAAAATTTCATAGTAAACAGATGTTGGGATTGCGGTGTAATCATTAGTTGTGGTGGTTTATTTGTGTATGGCGTGTGAGCAGCTCGGCTGCCGGTGCAGTGGTATTACAGTGTTGCGCAGAGCACCGTGTAGGTACCTGCTTGCTCCTTCAACCATCGAACTGCACGTGTTCTCGAAAAGTGCCTACAAGTGACTATCTAAAAGTGCAGTGAAGGTGACGGTTCTAAAAAAACAAAAGAAAAATGGATTGTCTTTGTTGCCTATAATAAGTTATTGCAATGATTAGATAACACAACGGTTTAACCTTTTAACAAATGGAAACTAAGGTACTCTTTCAAAAATGTCTGTAATTCCAATTTCTAAGTAGGTATTCAACTATTTGCAGAATAAAATAATGGATTTCTAAATTAATCCATGGCGGGTTTATTTAGGTACCTATTATTATGCTCGCAGCAAAACAGTACACGTAAGTAATGGTGAAGTTTGTTTTTCATAATAATTCATGAAAAACACTTGATGATGCTTAGGTAATCATTCTCCTGCTAATGATGTGGCTGTAAAGTGTTTGATGGAATGTAAATGATTAATTTCTTGAAGGCAATCGCAAGTTATATTCAGTAAATTCTAGTCAAATCAATGAACCTCACAAAACCTGGTTGTCACTTATTTGAGTTATTCTCTTTTAGTAAGTACAGACGCCAGGACATCAAGCTACCCGAAACTGTAAAATTTTCCCAATCAACTTTGAACCTTATACTTTAGCAATAAAGTTGAAAATCAATTAAATAAATTTGACAGATTGAAGTAGTTTGATGTACTGGTCTGTACCTAAATTATTAAATGTTGGTTAGATAGGTTAGTGGTACCCACTTAGGTATCCACCAGCGCCATCGGAGCAATCACATCCGTTACCATGTTATTTGACAGGTTTTTTTTTACCCATGACGTTGAGGTGCTGTTCTTGGCAGAGAGAAAAATAATAAAGGTGGAATAGATAGGGAAGACTAAGCAATCCATCTAATCCCAAGTTTTTATGATAGTAAAACAAAAGACAGACTGGTTTGGAGTCTGGACGATATACCTAATTGTAACTGGACAAACGCACTAGCGGTTAACCGCGGGGGCGGCTAACAGCGCGGCTAGCCGCTTTTCCAATTTAATAAAATTATAAAATTATTGACGTGTAAAAGTGTTTGTACAAACCTACTTACAAAAAATAAAAAAAATAAAAAATAATTTCATTTCATTTCATTTCAATATGCAACCGCTTATGATGATTGTACGGCGGTTTAGTGCGTACGATCATAAGCGTTTGCATATTAAACTGAAAAAGCGGTTAGCCACGCGGTCAGCCGCCCCCGCGGTTAAACGCTAGTGCGTAAGAGCGCTAAGATGCCTTTATCTTTAAAGTAATGAACGACAAATCACCGTTGAGTTTCCCCACAATTCACAATGGTTAAAAGCTATTCTGTTTTTTTTTTAATGCAGTTATTTAAATTATTTCGGGATACGTAACGTGATTTAAATATTTGACGGCAGTAAATGATATGCAATACATTGGCATGGCAAAAGATATAAATAATCATTTGCGTAATGATATTTTTTGTGAAAACTTGATACAAAACTTAAGATGCTAATAATCGTAACTGTTATTTGAAATCAATTAATCTGCCCTGACAGGGAAAGGATAAGGTGTCATAAAATGATGCTTAAAATAAAAAATCTGGTTACATCTAGTTCTAGCCATTTCCTAGCCAGTTTAAGTCTACTAGTAATTAGTACCTTTTGCCCTTGTATTTGTAGGTACAAGAATTTTCCTGTTCATTAATTTATAAGCGGAAATATCGCTGTGTAGATCCTTGAGATATTTTCCTTTAAGGTATAGTGGCGCTATGCTTTATCATACCTAAATACTATGGTATTCTATAGTCTATGGCTTTACCCACTTACAAGACCAGTGTTGCTTTTTGTTGTACTTACTAGGTATGTCTTTTACACTGTGGGAAATTGAAATGATTGTTGCTCTTCCTTAAGGTAAAAGTACTTTACTGTCATATGAAAAAATCAGAAAAAACAAGCTTTTAAAAATGTCAAGCAACTGTATGAAACAGATACATAAAAAAAAAAGTTTAAAAACTATAACCCGACTAGGTACTGAAAAGGATGAAACAAGAAAGTACAGTCAACAGCAAAAGTAGATGATCAAAGTCAGAAATTCAATACTAATGAACGGAGTTCGCGTCAGAACTGTGTGGCGTCGAAGAGATTCAAAAGTATTCTACGTAGTAAGTATTCTAAGTAGTAGTACTTCGACGCCACACAGTTCTGAAGCGAACTCCGTTCATTAGTATTGAATTTCTGATTTTGATCATCTACTTTTGCTGTTGACTGTACCTTCCCGTGGTCACATGCCGCTGTACAAAATTTTTTTTTTTTTGCTTGGTATGCCTATTAAACATCAACGTACAGAGAGAGAGAGTCATTAAAACGCAATCTGTTACCACGGATTCAGTACATGATTCTGAACCCCTGCTCCGAAATTTGAAACATTTCCGTTCATACATTTTACCACGTAGGTATTGCACTTGTCTATGAAACAGCAGGTCCTAATCTCTTAACCCGTAGTATGTCGGAACGTAGATCCACGCGAGACACAATGGCTTTTTAATTGTTTCTGTAATTACGACATTTGTTTCTGTAATTACGACATTCAACCGGTTAAAAGAAAACTCTACACATCAAGCTATATACCTATAACCAGTATAAGCTGACTTCGGATTGTAAGAAAAACCTATACAATGCGCGGTCAGCTAAAACTGGAAATGTATAGCTAGATGTGTAGCCGTGTGTACGAGAACCCAGCGATTACATTTTTTCATTCATTTCATTAATTTTGGAACCCGTAGAGGTATATTAAGACTATGCAGTCTGAAACACTAAAAACCGACTACAGAAACGATATTTTATTTACGAACTAGTTCTTAACAAAAGAGGTTATTTTTTTTTAAATTAACACATCTTTTGAAATCGGCTAAGTAGGTATTCTACAAAAGTGAATGAACTTACGAGGATGCACATTACACAGTACTTTGTATTTTGTACAGGCATCAAAGCTTGGCTAGGTACATTGAACAAAGGTTCGACTTCGAAGAATATGTTTTCCGTAGCTTACCTACATCAAACAGACATTTTATAATGCCAAGTTTGAAAAAAAACTGTTTGTTAGAAAAAAATACTGAAATCTTGATTTTCAATAATATCCGGTCTTACTCAGAAACTGGCACGTGGTGAAAAATCTATTAGGTCAGTGAGATCGATTTAGAATTAAAAATGTATTGCGTATGAAGAAATAATGAGGAGCTCCTCAATTGGAGTGTGCACCGGTAGTTACCGGATTGTAACATTATGTTGCGCGAAACAATACAGGACACCGCCAATACGGTAAGTATCATGTAGTTCTTTGTACTTACTAACCTCTCGATTTTGTCTATCGTCCTTAACATGCATCGAAAAATGCAGGAGAATGACAAATTATTCAATAGGCAAATTTTTTTTTGTCTTCATATCATTGTCTGACCAAGATTACCTTCTGGGCTTTAAAAGAGACTGTGACCTCTGAGTTTGTTTCAGCCTGTCTTCTCAGAGTAAGTAGTTAGATAGGAAACGCCGACCTCAAACTTATTTTAACTCTAACTTATTTATTTTTTATAAATAAGTTGGAGGGTTTGAGTGATGACGTGTAAAAGTGATTCCGATATAATATTAATTACAGAATAGGTAATTAATTTCATTTCATTTGAAGTAGGTACCTATGTATTTTAAATGGCCAATAACACAAAAAAATCCTAAGAGTCACTTTCATTCTATTTTTTTGAGGGCTGATATGTGTTGAAGATTCCAACAGATATAAATTACTACCAATTACATTATGCTGCAGAGATGAAAATATCCCAATTTACTCGATATTTATTATGTTAATAACATCCACCACGTTTCCAGTTAACAGTATCAAGCTGGCTGATTGCCGGCTTCTTGACATTATAAACAACAAATTAACATCGAAGTGACTTGAATAAACAAGCCCTCGCCTGTCTGCCGTTTTCAAGTTCACAAATAAAGGCTATTGGAACATTACTACATAAGTATCAAGAACTCAAGATCTTGTTAGCCCTGGCTGGAGGCTTTTGAGTTTACTTAAGGCAACCACAGGATAGGTAGTTACGACCTCTCAAAGTCAACTACGAGATGCCATCTATAAAAAAAATATCTTGTTAAGATAGCAAGCTTTACGAGAACCCCATCAGTGTGACGTGTGTCTAAACAAAGATTAAATTAGAATGTAAACCTTGATGTTAACTATTTTACAAATATGTAAATTCTGTGTTTTTGAGGAAAACGTAAGGAAATGAACAGACGCCTACAATCCTATTATATACGGTCATTAAAATCATAACGCACTTCTTGGAATCTTAGCTTGTCTGAGCTAGCGCCTCAACGAATGAATGTCTTTGATGTGTTGCTAAAACACTAGTCGACATGACCACCCATTTTGTTTTCAATTATTTATTTAAAAAGTATGTTGTTTGACAAACTGTCTAAAATATTTCTTTTCTTTGGAAAGTTGTTTATTGTATATCTTTTAATACAAGTGGGTGTGTATTAAACATAGAAAACGGCGGAGTCAGAATGCCAGAACCATGCGGTTATGACGTGCTAATATTGGATGTTTGATTTCATTGTTTGCATGTTTCACTCGCATAGCAGGTGGTTTCGGTCACTTTATGACACGATGAATTTAGCAATGGCTAATACAAACTTACAGTTTCCTTTGCAATCTGAAGGATTTCAAGATTTTCTTCCAACGTTAATAGAGTGGAACGTTCAGTTTGATCTTTTGATCGCCGGCGCCGCCGCCGTGTAAAATGATTGAAGTTAGGAGACGATAACTGTTCGTTTTCGCAGCCTGTACAGCCAGCTGGCCATAAGCCTGGATTTGCACCGTACGGATAGGTACCTCTGCAGATGGAAAAATACACGAATCTCATTGTATAGCAATCTTATTCCACCGTGTTCTGTTGAAAGTAAAAACAAAATTGTAGTAAGTGCCGGGTACAAGTTTACATTACCGATTCCGAATTTGGAACAGATTGTTAGTTTTGGTTGAGATTTATGTTATAATTGTAACATCTGTCATTGTTATCTATCTATACTAATAATAAAGCTGAAGAGTTTGTTTATTTGTTTGAACGTGCTAATCTCTGGAACCAACAGACGGATTTCAAAAAATCTTTTTGCATTTGACAGCCCAATTCTAGAGGAAGGTTATAGGTTATTTAACATCACGCTAGGATCCCTGGGAGCCGAGAAAAAATAAAAACCCTAAAAAAAGTCAGAAAGAACGCTAAGGGAAAACGAAGTAATCGCGCTGACGGGCGATGCAATGCGACGAGGTGAGACGGGGGGGGACAAGAAATTCCACGCGGACGAAGTCGCGGGCAAACGTTAGTTTAATAAATAATTGGGAATCTGTCTAGAGTTTAAAAGAATCGGAGCCATAGTTGAGTAAGTAGTTCCAAAAATAATTGCGTAGACCGAGCTTGTGACACATCTGATGGTCATTGGCGCCGCTATCAAAACCGTGAATACACATTCTTAACAAACGTTTTCCGAAATATAAATAAACGCGGTAAAATTAATAGACATGTTTCCACAAATGATCGATTCGAAAACTGGAACGGCGAATACGGGAATGGCGAAATCTTAGTGGCAATAAATTAAGATTATTTCTCTTGTTATGATTTTATCCATCGGCGGGGACGACAAGCGCGGGAGTTGAGTAGCTTTCAGTTTTCAGTAAAGCGCGGGCGCGCTATGATACGCTCTCACGCGCACCGATCGCGGAACGCGGACACTAATGCTCGCAAGAATCATGAAAGAAAGAGGAAAAAGGTTAATAATATATTTATTGCTCTGCTTGAAATATACCTACGTAAATTCTAGTTGCATACATTGATTACAAAGTAGACTAAAATAACGTGCCTACTTTGTAACTCCAAAAGCAGAATGTATGAGCCACACAATGCGGTTATATCCTGTAACGAATTAGTTTTATGGTTTGCTTAGCGTTCTAAAGATCAAAGGACAGTACTTGTCCGGGGTGTTAAATGCAGCGTAAGTTGTGGTGTTATTGCAAGGAATGTTTGTGCGGTTGGCAGGAATACCGCGAGGGCAGCGCGCGTTGGTGCGGCGGCATGAGCCAGGTGCCCGAGGACACAGATGACGACGTTGAGGCCGGCTACATCTCCAGCGACGAGTCAGCGCACGGCGTCGACCTCGCCGAGCGGCTCCGAGTCAAACCTTCACCAGATATCTGGAAGCTAGGTAACTTGTATACTTATTTTTAAATCGCTTCATTAACAATTTTGACTCAAAGATTTTAAATGTAATGTTTACCACCGACGCTACGGCAGGCATGAGTGACCGATGCATGCTGATGATGCCTTGTATATTTGAAAAGTGAAATGGTTACATAAAACGAAATTTAAAAAACTTTGGTATGGTACTTACAGCTGGTGCAGCTAAACATCATCATTTCAGTCGAGAGAGTAATTTTTATATTATTCTTTTCACAGATGAAATTGAATATAACTTACGAAATCTCGAATTAGCTGAAGAAATATCTAGTAGTGTAGAAACTGGAAACTACGATGAAGCAATAGAAATTGCAACGCAAACAGAGAATGGAATCCTAACAGCTGCACTTTGGGCATGCTGGCTTGGAAGGAGTTCATTGTTAGCTAGATTGTTGAAGTTGGGACTAGATCCAAATAGGACTGACGAAGCAGGAAGGTACCTAAGCAACTCAACTTAAACGTAGAGAAAACCACAATTTAATATACTTATTATAAGTATTCGAGTATAAAATAATATCTGCTTCCAGGACATGCCTGCATTTAAGCTGTTTAGTAGGCAGCGAAGAATGTGCGAAACTGTTATTGGAGTACGGAGCAAACCCCAACATGTGGGACTCATCGACAGACAAAAAAGCCACACCGCTGCATTGCGCTGCTAGCGCGAAGAGTTTGGCGTGCGTCAAGGTAAACAGAATATTTTTAAAGATGAAAGATGACCCACTGAAGTAGTGTTGTATGTAATATTTACTTTATTTCGATAGGTGTTAATTGCTCATGGGGCTGACGTGAATGCGGGTCTCAGCCAGCGGTCTCCTTTACATTACGCGGTACTCAGCGACGCACCGGTAGTCGTGAAGGAGTTATTGGAAGCGGGAGCTTGCCCTGACACACCGCAGGTGCGCCCTGGTTTCGATCATTTATCGAACACGATTCAGATTATAAATCATCATTCAATATAAACACACTAACGGAAACGATCTAAAACAATATTAAGTACTAAGCCATGAATCTGTTTAGGTATTCACTGAGACTCCTCTTCACGTGGCGGCATCTCTCGGCTCGGCAATTTGCACAAAGTTATTATTGGATGCGGGCGCTGACGTGAGAGCAGCGCTGGGGGCTGGCAGAGCCACGGCCTTACATCTTGCAGCAGAGGATGGGCACGCTGAGTGTGCTCGGCTACTTCTAGAACATGGATCGCGTATTGATTTGACGAATTTGAGAGGACAAACAGCGTTGCACTTAGGTACAACACTTTTAACAACGTTATAGGTATCGTTTTCAGCTAAACTTGAAGGTGTGTATTATCGTAGGTTTAACTCTGTTTGGTATTGTTACAGCAACATTGGCACAATCACTGGAAGTGGTTGAGCTGTTGGTGTGCAAACGCGCTGACGTCCGTGCTCGTGATAGCGACGGTCGGACTCCGCTGCACGGAGCTATTGTGAGAGGAGCCCGCGCTTGCGACGTAGCACGAACCTTGCTGTCCGCAGGAGCAGATCCCAACGCACCCGACAACTTCGGATACACGCCTCTACATATTGCCGCCTTGAACGAATTCTCTGCCTGTGTATTGTTATTGTTAGGTAATGTAAACGTTGGAAATATAATTTAAACAACAACTGGCAACAAGCTTACAAACTAATTACTTGTTTCAACGTAAAGTCCAGCAATCTTGTTCCAATGATTCACACGCCGTACCATCACATAAATTCACGTTATTTGTGTTAAGTCGATATCTCAAAAGTCAAATTCCTGTTATTATTACATTGGAGAGAAATGTTCTAAAGATAACACAACATATTTGCAGACTATGGCGGGGACGTGACTCTGCGTACGAACGGCGGTGTTTCAGCGCTGTCGTTCATAGTGCGTCGAGTGCCGGACGTAATCCCTCGCTACCTGTGCAAGTTGGACGATGCCGTGCATGTCAGTGAGCATGAGCTGGGCGACGTTGACTGCGAGCTCGTCATTGACTTCAGGACTTTAGTGCCATGTCTGACTAGAGGCGAAGCTGAACTATTACTAGCTTTCATTGAGGTAAGATCTATTATTTTTAAAACATGCGGTGGTAGGGCTAACGCCCGCCTGGTTTGCGACCACCCTCCCACCGGAGTCTGGCGTCAAGCAGCCTGCTGAGTTTCGTCGATGCGTGGGAGTTCCAGTGCCTTAGGCCTCTTCTGGGCACGCTCGTTCCACCAAAGACCTCATCCATTGCTTTCCATCAGGCGTGATCGAGGTCAAGAGCGGGCCCATTCAGCAATAAAAAAAATATCGTTATGTTACGCATGCACCTAGAAGTTAACAGAGTTGTAAACTTTTCAGGTAGGCCGCAAAGATGTTTTGAAACATCCAGTTGCTGAAACCTTTCTTTTCTTGAAATGGCGAAGAATAAGGAAGTTTTTTGTGCTGAGCTTCATCTATCACGCCTTGTTTATTACGCTATACAGCCTCTATATACTTCGTACGTATCACATAGTATCTTTAGTTGAAAACATTGTTACTGTTGTTGATAATGTTATTCAGTAAATTATTGTATTATTTCAGAGATCTTTCTATGCGAATCGAGGACTTGTGACGTGCCAACATATCTTCGCCCAGTTCAATATCTCATACTCTTACTGAATTTCTGTTTCTTGTGCAAGGAGATATTTCAAGCGTGCTTGGATTGGTCTGCTTACATAAGGCAGTGGGAAAATTGGTTGCAATGGTTGATAATAATCGGAGTATTTTTGTGTACGGTAAGATTACTTTGTAACCAGTTGGAAAGTCGACAAAACATTTTTACAAAAAAAAAACAACCGTTTCCAAAAAAAACACAAGTGATAACTTTAATTTCGGAAATCGGTTTCGTTGGTTCCGCATATTCGTTTTTTGACACCGACTTCCAAAATTAAAGTTATTTTTCACTTTGTAGTTTTTTTTTATAAATGATAAATGATAAATGATAAATGATTTTTATTTCTGTAAGTAGGTTTGTACAAACACTTTTACACGTCAATCATATTTTTTTTTTAAACTAGATGAGGTCGGCGTTTCCTAACTGACTATTCTGAGAAGAAAGGCCGAAACAAACTCAGAAGTCACAGTCTCTTTTAAAGTCCAGACAAAATCTTGGTCAGATCGTGTGAAGACCATGTAGATTGGTGTCTGAAATGGTCTTTTGAGGAAAGAACCACACAGATTGAGCGGACCTGTCCAATCAGTGCACGCATTTGTCAAAAATCGTGCAGCTCAACTCAGAACTTGAGGAGCTCAACGATTCGACGAACAATACCAAAGACAGGACATTTGGGTAGGCCGCATAAACTACTCAAACTGCCAGATCATGATTAAAACTAAGAAGGAAAAAATAAATGACCCACATAGTCCTCACATTCACAATAATTAAATAAAAAATAATAATAAAAATTACTTACAAAGTAAATATTCATGTCATTGTCTAAATAAAATTCATCAATGTCAATGTGTATATAGAAAATCCGGACATAATCTTTGAGGACCATGTAGATTAGTGTCTGAAATGGTCTTTTGAGGAAAGAACCACACAGATTGAGCGGACCTGTCCAGTCAGTGCACGCATTTGTCAGTAACCGTGCAGCTCAACTCAGAACTTAAGGAGCTCAACGATTCGACGAACAATACCAAAGACAGGACATTTGGGTATTTTGGAAGTCGGTTGTTTTTTTTTTGTAAAAAAGTTTTTATTTTTCACTTTTTAGTTGTACCTACCCCACACAAATTCACATAACACTACTTGCTATGTTATAAACTAAGTGGAAAACATTCGTATTATTGAACCTAATACAAAAACTACCCAAGCAAACTTCATAAAATTTATATGTGATGATCACTCCTGAAGCATACCTTATCCATTAAAAAATGAGAGTATTTTTAGATTGGAGGTATCCTAATAACAACTTTGACAGAAATGAGGTTGTACCGTGGTATACTGAAAACAGTACAGGCGTGATGTTGTTGTGTGATTGCGTAAACAATGCATACATATGCGATAGCAGCAATCGCGGTTGATTTGCTGGCATTTATTGAAGAGTTCCGTTGTCTGTCTCCAAAACTCATCATCAGATCTTTACGAAATTTAAATGGGACCATTTCGGAATAAACTTCTTTCGAACAAAAAAAGAATTTGCAAATCTTACTACTATTCCTATAAATGCGAAAGGTTGTGAGGATGCATGAATGGTTTGTTACACTTTCACGCAAAAACTCCTGAACGGATTTTGATGAAATTTTACAGTAACATAGCTTAAACAGCACAATAACACATAGGATACTTTTTATCCCGATATTCCCACGAGATCAACACTTATGCGGGTGAAACCGCGGGGCGCTGCTAGTCCGTCTATATATTGAAGTCGGTTAATAAGTATCAATAAGTATTCTTACGGCAATTTATTTTTTCAGATACCAAGTTGGGATAATGGTGAAATAAGGCATAACACGTCAAATTGGCAGCACGATATCGCAGCTATTACGATATTCTTTTGTTGGTTGGAGCTGATGATGATCATCGGTCGATTTCCAACCTTTGGTTTATACGTTCAAATGTTTACTACAGGTAAAAGACATGCATATTATTAGTTTTTTGTGCAGTAACAGCCCGTTCACACATAGTCTCCGTATTTACGGTACCCGTTTTAACGGATACGAATACTTAATAATACTTTACTGAATACTGTGTCATATGTGAAGTCGCTCTACAATTCCATACGCCATCGATGAAAAAAAAAACTTATCCGATAAAACGGAGACTATGTATGTGTGAACGGGCTGTAAGGGAAATTAATTGTTTTGCAGACACACTACAGTGCGTATAAGGTTGACGTTGGGTAACTTGGGTTCCAGTCGGGGGTTGCGGAAGGATCGTACGTTCTCGCGACCCCCGGGCGGCGTAGGTGTGGGATGGAACACCGGGGTGGTTTTTACTCAGCAAGAGTCTGACAGACCCCGCCGCCCACCCCAGGTCGGCGGACATCCATGAGAATTTTACAACCCGGAACAAAAAAAAAAAAATGGGTAACTTGGGTGCTGCCATTGACAAGTTTTTAAATTCAATGTTTAACATCGTTACAATAAGTTTGATTGGGTTGCTGCTGTCAAAGGTAAAATAACTAAGAAAGGACGTAGGTACGTCAAATTGCCGTGCCATTTCATACGACTATCGACTTCAAGGAATGACAGTCAAGTTGTGATTTAATTTATTTTACACTTTAAACATTACTGTCTGGAGTAATGTTTAAAGTGATAAACATTATTCCAGGCAGTCCCTTTGCCTGATTTTTTACAGTAACCAATCATAAGTATATTTGTCTTATTTCCAGTAACGGTGAACTTCGCGACATTTCTACTGGCATACAGTTGCTTGCTGATAGCTTTTGGGCTCGCGTTCAGCGTGCTGTTCAGCAACTATGCTGCGTTCAAGCTACCGGCCGGTTTAGTGAAGACAGTGATGATGATGTCAGGCGAGCTGGAGTACGAAGACATATTCTACAGTAACAGCACTACGGGGTCTCACTATCCAGTCACCGCGCATGGAATGTTCCTCATATTTGTTTTACTCGTCACTGTTATATTGACGAACCTGTTGGTTGGATTGGCTGTCAGCGATATTCAGGTTTGTATTAGCAAATTATCCGATAGTGGCTGTTCTTCTACTAGGTACTACAACTACTATAGTCAGACTTTCAATTAGCTGCAGTAAAATGACAGCATAAGTGTTACCACTTTTTAATGAAATTTAAATAGTGATGTGACAAGTGAGATAGTGTGGTAATTTTTTTAAAGAAATGACAATATGAAGTGTCATTTTACTGCAGCTAATTAAAAGTCGGACAACACTGTGTTGTATTTGGGCCAAGACAAACAAAACAAATGAGTTGCAGCCTTGTAGCCCAAACCTTCGAGCCAGTTATTGTATTTTGAACTTTATTCCAATAGACTTAAAGTTCTAAATGCAAAATTGACAACTTAAACACGGGATAAAGTAAGAAATTAAAAAATAGCTCGATGGTTTAAACCTGAGTCTAAAGATAAATCTTGTTTTGTGATAAAGTAAGTGAATTTACACAAAACGGTTTTTTTTATCATAAAACAGATCTTTTTAACTTTTTCCAGGCGTTACAAGAGAGCGCTGGCTTAGACCGGCTAGTTCGACAAACGCAGCTAGTGGCACACCTAGAGAGCATGCTGTTCAGCTCACTACTGACCTGCGTGCCCAAGCAGCTACTCGGCGTGCTGCGGTGGGGTGCGGTGCTCACCGCCTCACATACGCGCACGCTCACTATACGGCCCAACGACCCCAGGGAGAACAGGGTAAGCAAATGTGGAGCTTAGTCTTAAAATAAAAAGCCATCGACTCACGTAGCATGTAGTCACACTTATAATTTTTTAAAGTTCTTGGCTGATCAGGCTTAAGCGTTAGACGCAGCTAGTCAGTCATCTTACCCAGCTAAGATCGCGTAGCCACCGTAAAACTTATGTGGTGCTATGTTGGCTTTTTTTGTTTTGTAGGTAGGTAATCAAAACGGGAATATGGTGCCTGTGGATATTTTTCGCATATTTACTAATCCAATCGGGCTACTTTATCTTATCTCATTCATAATAGGTATTCTGCAAATACATTTCTAAGCTACCATTCTCATGTTTAATTCCAGATCCCGAAAGATTTAATAGCATCCGTCTACAAAATGGTTGCAAGCCGAAAACACACGCGGAAAAGTATAAAACATAACAACAACTATGTGTTTCGAATACGAAAATGTAAGGAAGAAGAAGATGCTCCAAAACAAGATCTAGTCAAGAGAAGGAGTAATCTGTTTGACAGATATTCAGTCGAGAGCCAGCAAGTTGAGCGCAGAAAGAGAACCACATCTGCGTCAAATGCTGACAGAATCAGACCGACATCACTGAATATCAATGCAATACAAGAAATATGCATGGTCGATATAAAAACACAGCTATTAGAATTAACAAAGAGGGTAAACAAATTAATTGATAACACGGATTTAAGGCTAAGTCAAATTGAAAACAAACTTAATCAACCACCCTAAATTGCTTCAGTTTTCATACAGACCTAAGGCATGTACATATAGCATAAGCATATTCAGCCCATAATGTTCCCACTGCTGGGACACAGGCCTCCTCTCTTCGAGAGGGAGTGTTGTAGAGTGCGGGTTTGGGTAGGTTTATACATAGATATACATGGGGTTATTTGATACTTATGCTATTATTAAATTATATTATGTAATTAGTATAGTAAATTTAAGCTTTTGGATCTTTACTATGTTTTATCATTTATATCTACTGTTGTTTATGAGAATGTTTACAGTTGTTACTTAAAATTGTTATCTCAACCTTATAACAATTACTTTACATTAGTTATCATAATGAAGTTTTTATTTATTACCTGAATGACTGCAGCCACAGGTGAGGATATATGGGGAGGAAAGTAAGTATGAGGATTTTGCAGTATCATTAATCATCATGTTTGATAAATGCATAAGTGAATTATTGCAATCGAATCACTGAACTAGTAGTTGTTCACTGGACTGCACAATGTGAATGTTCACATTATCTCTAGGTCATCTTTGACAAGTGGCTACCATTCCTTTGCCCGAACCATGCACTTGGCAATTAATAGACAAAATTAATTAATACACTGACTTACCAGAAGCTGACATGTGTACGAGTCTCCATTGGCCATTTCAACAACACTTTTTGGACAGGTCTTGAAATCTTCTTGTTTCGGCAGCTGATAGCCAGCAATTTTAGAATCATATACTATGTTGATATTTTTGTTGTTGCCAGTTAATTCTGTGTTTATGGCATGTAGCATGACGTCATTTTCTACAATGTAGGCAACATCATCATCCAGTATCTCGGCACTGCTGAATTCTATCATAGCGTCTGAACAGGCATCCCATACCTAAAGGAAGTAATTTATGTTAAAATGTATACCTAAGTACAGTCACCAGCATAAATATATTACTATGAACAGCTTGATCGAATCGCATGATTTATCCATTAAAATATGACAGTACATAATATATGGGTTAATTTGTGACAGGCATACAAGAGGCAGCACAAATATGTGATATCGAAAGAAAAAACAAATCTATCTGGCGAGACAAGCAACGCCAAAATATAGGATGCTGTATCATCTTCAAAAATATGTGTCAATGTAATATTAACGGACATGTCTTGTGTCATAAATATCTGCCTACTCAGTTAAATTCAGAAGAATGTGATACCACATTGTGAGCAAAAAATCTGACATCACTATAACAGCACACCAGTAAATTAATATTTCTACTCTCTATAGGGTGGTTTCTTGTTTATAGGTGATTCCTGGAGGCCTCACGGCTCCTTCCATTTTAGCGTTTGACTTTGGTGGCACCAGAGTGATGCGTACTGCCCACGTGTAGTTGTCTAAGACCAGCAGAGGCTTTTTTTTTTGGAAGAAATGACTTCGTAATTTCTTCCAAAAACACATAGGCTGCAGTTTATTTTATCAGTTGGTATAGAAACTATAAGTACAAATGATGGAGTAAAATATTTGAAAATAAGATAATACTTACTTGCATATTTCTGACAGGTTGTAACCTCATCTTTTCAACATGCCTCCATACATCCAGTGAGTTCATCAAAGTCTTGGTGTTTTGGTTGAGGGCCACCACTCTATTGCTGTATTCTGGCTTTAGACGAAAAGTCTTATTTGGACTTCCTTCTAACAGCAAAACTTTCAAGCTTGAAAGTAATGAGTCTTTTGCTGGAATTTTTATAAACAAGGTTGAATTGTTCGTTAAGTACATTTTGCAGCCATAGAATATTCATCTAAGTACTGGCCTACTAAGCTTTAATCCATTATTTGTCATTTATTTATTTAGTGGTCCACCTCTATCTGCAGATGGCTAATACTAAGCTACCAACATTAGTCGAACTTTGTAAAAGGAGGAGGCACTTTTTTAGGTATGTAGGTATAATTACAGGCACAAGATACATTTTAGCTTTGTATTTAGGATAGAAATAAGGCTTCTGTTAATGTAGATGTCCATAACCAGTGTTGTCAAATAATGAAACAGGGCCCTACTGGCCTACCCTATGATACTGGTGGATTGTGGATTGCTCGTTTGGCTATCAATATCTTACAAAAAATTTCGTACCTAGCGCACAGGCGAGGGTGCATCCAACCATTCCACCGCCGGCGATGATCACATCATAGTCGCCCTTGAAATTCTTGACCGGTTTTAAAGTTAGAGCGCCGACGTCTTCTGTGGTGCTCAATGCACGAACACTTGCACTTCTGATATTGCATTTTATTTGTCTTATCAATAATGGCTTTACACTATTACTTAACATTTTCGATGTAACTTTTTTTTTTGCAATATAACGAAATACGCTCTTAGGTGCTACTTTTTGTAAAACAGTAAGTTTTCGGGACCTTATTTACGCATATTTTCACGTTATTACTATTAAGATAATTCACCGCTTTCGTTATTATTCTATTTACGATTTATTTCTAGGTTAGAAATTATGAACTTTTATTTTGTTTTGTTTGTCTTGTCAATGTCAAACACTGCTTCTAATGTCAAAACAAAAGTTGTGCGTACCAACTTACGCAGAAAACATTTCAATATTGCTTTTTTTATTGCTCGGTGATTCAATATGAGTATTTATTCTATATATTCATAGGTAATTACAGATATTTTAATAATAATAGCACTGTTTACTTATAAATACCGGAATGGTGGAAATAATGTTAGTTGAACGCTGACATTGCGGTCGCTTCCATAGTGACTACGATGACAACAAACTGTGATATAATGCATTAGGAAAATGCTATCTATAAATTTTTTCACAATGTTTCTATGGATAAAATCGGCATGACACATCATACTAGTGTGTTTAATAACTCTTGTTTAAGAGTTCCTGTGGATCCTGTTAGTAAAATGCCGAAGTCTGCTTATGAACGGAAGGGGAAGATACATACTAATGTGCATACTAATCAGCAGTCTTCCATTGATTCTTCTTCAACGTATTCTGTTGCTACCGCAGATGTGGATGCAGATAAAATGAAGGAATTTTACCGTAGCATTCCAGACTATAATGATATCAACCATTTACCCACGGAAGAATTTTATTCCACACTAAAATCTTTGAGAGATAAAAAGAAAGTTATGCTAGGTATGGCTATTGAAATTGTAGATGATTGCAATGGACACGGTGACAGAATTTTTGATGATTTATTGGATAAAACAGAGGAAAACAGTAGATTGTCAGCAGTGATGACAAAAAGTAATAAATCAAAATCAAATCGCGTATCAAGGAGAAAACTATCTACGGGATCGAACAATACAAACAATGTTAAAATGAATTATGAAACACCTAGTCCAGCTTTACGCTCGAAACCGTTACGTACCAATATTTCAGAGACATGTCTCAAACGACCCGTTAAGAAAAATGTTTCAGATGACAAGAAAAATGCCGACGCAGATTTAAAAATTGCTCCAATGAAAAGTAATCTAGAAAAAACTAGAAACGAACGTCCGAAAAGGAATCATTCAGCCTGCTCGATATCGTGGAATGACGCCAAGTTTGAAAGTAGAAACGAAGTCGACCAAAAGTTTGATGATTTTTTTGACGAGAAGAAGTATGAAAGTCCTATGAGTAAAGTTGATTTTGACGATGGAGACGAATTCAAAACACAAAGTATGCCTTCAAGTCCTTTGAGATCGAAACGTTCTGGATCACCTGTTCGACGCAGGAAGAGTATTACTATTCCGAAACCCTTCAAAATGACTGAGAGGTAAGTTCTTACCTCCAAGTCTGCAGGTATCAAAAAATTATAGGAAAAACGCTAACTTAATGTAAAGAAGACCCTACGGAATACCAGAGGGGCAATTCTCGTAATTTGAAGAACGTTCACAGTCTGATCTCAGTCTCAATCTGTCAAAAATACCTCTAATTTCCCTACATTTTGACAAGTTTTTGACATTTGTTTGTCGCTGAGATGAGACTGCGACTAGATTTTGAACGTTTTAAATTACGAGAATCGGCCTTCTGAATGTTAAGGTAACGCCAAAGAGATGCTTTGAGAAAACTATGTTAATCAGACCCAAAACCTGCATCTAAAATATGGTGTAACATTAGGTGGATACTGTTTTAACAAGTACTCCCTGTGTAAAAGTTAGCAAAGAACTAAATGTCCAATGCACGGCAAAAACTCGACTTAAAAAGTGTTAATTGATTTTCCGCAGGGACGAAGAAGAGCGCGTAGTAAACGAGCTCCGGTGCCTCCGCAAATCGTTTTCAGAAGACATGCTCCACCAGAAGCGCGAGAGGAAGAAGTTCAGAGCCAAGCCAGTTCCTATCGAGTCCCGCATCCCTCTCTACAATAAGATCCTAGAGGACCAAGCTATGAGGTTTCCATTCGTCATGAAAGCTCCCTGTATGCTTATAGACTACACTTTTATTTTACTTATTTCTTTTAATTAACTATTTGCTTGATTTTTAATGTTAATCACATAAATGCCATCTACTTCTGCTTCAATTTGTTTCGTTTGTACTAATTGTACATAAGTAGTTATTTTAGTTTTGGGAAACAGAACAGTCGGGAATATTTGCCTCATTACCACATTTGGGTCAATTTCTAAAATTCTGGTCTACATTAGTGCTCGCTCACGCACGTTGTTGGTTTTATTCTCCTTTAGTCATTGATAAAAAAAAATAGTCCTCCAGACGGAATGTCACGAGTGTCTGCGCAGACACAGGTGCACTCTCTCTTCCCCATACCCTAATAGTCCAATGGGCCGGCAATCCAACGCGACAGAAGAAAGATTAGGTGCAGGGCCAACGGCATAACGTGCTTTCCGACGCCCGGGAGTATCACACCGCCAAACTACGGGCTGTTAGCAAGAAGTTCCTAATGGAAAAGTCAATAACACTTTGTCCGCCCCGGCAATCGAACAAAAGGACCCAACGCTCCGTACTGGCGCTTGCTACCACAAGACCAACGCGGGGAGTCGTTGATAGGCAGGTACTAACGTGGTACCTTCTTATCTCCATTCCTAACTTTTTCATTGTTGATGGTTAGTGCAAAAACACAATAGGCACCTTATGACGTGGATTTATCTGCCTGGAGAATTTGGTTAGATATATTTCGATTTCTTATAAAGTAATTTGTTTGGCTGCACTCTAGGTCGACAGCAGAAGTGAGTAACAAGTAGGTAATCAGTAATAGAATTTCACAATGACTACTACCTATTAGAAATTACCCTGCTTAACTATTAATTGTAAACAGCATCACGGTTCCACCACAACCTGTTTCCAAATTCGCGGAATGTCCTAGCACATTTGAATAAATACACGATTTATTTTCTTTGAATTTTGACTGCAATCTTCATTCATATTATACCTAATTTATTATCTTTTATTGTACCTAGGCTTTTATTAGCTCATTAATGACTTTCTCATCATGGCCTGGCGCTGCGCTGTTCATTAAAAAATCATGCTTATTAGTTCCATTTACATTTTGCAGACGAGCAATATCAAAGATAAATAGTGAGGCAGAGTTAAGAGCTCAAATGAAACCTTTTAGTTTTACGAAAAGAGAAGAAAAGGGGCTGGGCGGAATGTGTGAACGTGCTATTCACGTTTTGCCTAAAAGTAAAAAGAAGAAAAGATTTAGGGCTCGACCCGTGCCTAAAAACTTGTTTTCCAATTACTTTTACGACAAAATGAGAGAGGATGACTTTTTCAGGTAACTGACCATTATACATACCTACCCTGAGTACAAATATAATTTTTCTCCCCTATTTTAATCATGAAACCGTGAGAGTTGTTCTCCTGATCCTGAATTTATATCACAGCAGGCATTTAGGGCCTGTGCACACCACGTTATTTAAACGCGCCGTTGACGCGCGTTTGTAGCGACACAGACGCGATACGCACGCGAGTCAGACGCAGCCTGTAGACCTTCTGTCGACGCATGTTTCTAAAACGCGCGTCAACGGTACGTTTAAAAAACGTGATGTGCACAGGCCCTTATATGGCTAAGATGCTGATTTTTCCTAAGCATGTTTCAATCATTGACGATATTCCTTTTAACTACATTTCAGATCAATGAATAAACGTATCAGAGCCGACGAAATGTTACGAACTGCAAATTATCCGGGCACGATGGCGGCCCGGGATCGCAGTCGCCTCTCGACACCTGCGGCTCACAGCGACCTGCCCATAGACCCCTCTCCAGGTGTACCGTCCATTTCATCTTCCGACCGACAAAGATGCTCAAGCCCTACGAAAGATCGGAAGAAGCGAGATAAATATCACAAGGAAGACTTCATCACTACAAGTCCACAGCCGTTCCGGCTGTACACAGCGGATAGAGCTGCTAAGAAAGTGTGTTTTCTTACCATGTGCTCAGTTTATAGAATAATTCATAGATTTATTTAAATTATTTTTAATTTTAGATGCACGATGTTGCAATGAAAATTTATTCTGAAAACAAAAGCACCGAGAGTGGTGGTACCAGTAGGGTTGGGAATGGCCCAGGTGCACGCGCGTACTCTGCTCTCGATCTCCGAGCTTCTGCCTCAGGGAGGTCTAACCTAGCGGCCTTACTAAGAGCTGAAGCGGTCAGGAGAAGGTTTGAAATGGAGGCCGCCTCACGATTGGCAGAACAGCGTCGGCGCAACGAGATGAGGCTCAGAGATCGCCAGCTCCGATCCAAACCTGCTTGGCATCTTGTTAAAAACAAGTTAGTTTACAATATTAAAATGTAAGAGTAACCAGAATGTCATATGATGCCAATTGATATTCAAATCCTGTTTTATCGCACCATCCTCTTCGAAATTAGTTACTTGTTTTGAATTTGTTTTTTTATATCATTTCAAAATGCATCAGTTTCCGATGCATTTTGAAAAGACATAAAAGCATACTTAAAACAAGTAATCTAAACACGACATGTTGTTAGGATTTTTTGCTGAATTCATTTTATATCTGAATGTACCTAACATTCAGTTAAGAAAGTACTTTATAAGACCTAACAAACTCGTTTTTTCCGGTGAATAATAAATAATGCTGTAAGAAATCGCAGGATGGGTGCGGCTATTTTGATAAATTAGTTAAATAAATCATAATGAGAAATTGGTTGTTAGCTATGCGGACATTCTCATTGTTCAACTGTTAATATAACTTTCTAGTCATGAAGAGGACATTGCAATGAGACTACAAACTCGACGCGATGAGGAGAGAATGAGACGAGAGGAGTTCCTTCACGAGATGGAGTTGATGTACGGAAGGGTGCAGCAGCAGCCGATGCTCTTCGAGAGGTACTACGCACCACGATCACTGTCAGCGCCATTAGACAGCTTGCAACTGTCACCAAGGAAGTCGACAAAGAAGCGCAGCTCGAGGAACAAATCCTACCATTACAACAGTCCCACTCGATCTCGCAAAGTATCGATTAACGACACAGCCGAGACATACACCGGTGATGTGACAGAGTTCCTGAACAGAATTGATATCGATGATAAATACTCAGACTCTGAAACCGTGACCGATAGGCATTAGAAAAATATATTGTTAATTATTTTTCTTATTGAATTTGTTTTCACTTGTGCACTGTAGATTAACCAAAAATTTTATTTAATTACCTAATAAATGTTCAACTAAATCACTTTGGGTCAATTGTGTTTATTTTAGTTACCGATCACATATATTATAAGTCGCATCCGGTCATTCGTTTGACTATTCGGAAAGCTAGCGCCATCTGGTGGCGCTTGACAGAGTCTAGCCTGAGTCTGTGGGAGTCGACGACAGCTCGACAGAAGGATGTGGAGCTCAAAGAGTAAAGTAACTATATAGGAGTGGAGCTTGGACATCGTACGAACAACATGTGCTCAGAAACTGTCCCGCGTTCCGTATCTGGTTGTGTACCTACAGTGTATGATTCGCTAGTATGATTAATTTGTTCGTGAAATTATAATCTGATTTGAACTGCAAAACAGTTTTTCTATTGCGCAATAACCAATACTACGCAACAGTACGCCCACAATAATTAAAATATGGCTGATGATAACGAGACACACTATACCTTCTCCGTCATATATATTTTGTTAGCGTATGTACATATAAAACTATAATAGGAACTACTAATAGATACAAATTACTACAGATGGTTTGAGTTAGACTAGATTATCTAGGATCCATTTCAGGAAGTGCGACACTGAAGCATAGACTCCAGGCTTCTTGATGCCGCAGATCGTGGGCCCGAAGGAAACCACTCCAACTAAGTAGTTCTTGGGCCCATCGGGTGTATCAAATACCTGGAAAATTACAGAATAAAAAAATATTTGTTACTAATATTAGCCGGAGAAGGCAACACGTATGGAAAAAAAACTGGTCCAGCGCGAGTCGGATTCGCGCTCCGAGGGTTCCGTACAGTAGGTAAGTATCTACGTAACTACAAATTTATGGTTTTCGGGTTTTTTCCTTTACTTGTGTTACATGACATTGCTTCTTGCCAAATTTCATGATTCTAGGTCAACGGGAAGTAGGTACCTACCCTACTATAGGTATTGATTTCCTTGCGATTGTCAATACCATATGCGGCATAAACGGAACATAAACGCCCGTATCTTTTGATTGCGTCGACTTAGAAGTTTGATTTTTTCACTGCTTCAAGGGAAATGATTACAGATTGAGTATTTGATATTACTAATTTCAACTTGATAACTCCATGCGTTCCTGAGAAAAAGGGTCTCGACAGACGGACGGACAACGAAGTGATCTTATAAGGGTTCCGTTTTTTCTTTTGAGGTACGAAACCCTAAAAATTAAAAGCTATTGGGGACCTTTGCCCGGCAGTGGGAAGAAAAAAAAAACAGACATTACGTTCAAGCTTTGGTTTTAACGATGTTCTGTCTAGTCCAAAAAAACATAACAGCTAAAAAGCATTACCTACGGGCGAATTATGTAGGTAAACAATAAAATGAAATAAAATGAAACTAGAACCTGATAAAAAAAGGAGTCACTTTTGAGGAAATGCCAAAGGTGAATATTTGAATTTTTATGTACCTAATACGTAATTAATTAGTTTCTTGATCACAATATTTATCTACACAAATCGCTAAAATATAAAAATGTCGTCATTATTTTTATAAATAGCGAAATTGACATGTTTATTTTTTGTAGGTAGCACATTGATAAAATTGCAGTGAAATTCCTCATAGTTGTATCAACGTGACCAATCAATACCATTTAGCACATTGTCAAGGTTAGATTTAGGTACTTTTATTTTACAAGATATTTTATAAAAATTTACTTTTCAATGTTATTGAGATTACCTATAACAGAGACTTTAATTTCGATGAAAAGATATACTTTTTCACTACGTAGGTACAGACCAGCCAGCACTCTAATTGCGTAACGCACTATCAATCACAATAATTTTGAAGGATATTGTTAATCCATTGCTTCATAAGTTCGTAAAATTTGTCAGCTCAACAACGTAAATAACGCAATGTATAATTATGTTATTGATCTTTGAAAATGAAAGCCATTCCTACTGTTACTGCGTTACACCCACATATGCATATCGTGAGGGTTCGCACTCCCACGAACTGCCTACTTATTCTCTCTTCTATATCAAAAGTTAAGTTAATCAAGTTTTGGCATGATTAGACATAGAGTTTTTGGTACGGTCTTAGCGAGAGTCTGATTATAGCCTCAGGTAAGCCTCGCTACGATACTTGCTGACCCGGGCCTGAGCTATTCGCCTATAGGTTTTAGTGTTATAATTGTGCCGAATAAAGGAGAAGACAACTGACTGCCACGGACGTCGAAACATTGTGAAATGAAAGCTAGGATTTTATCCAGTCTGGAATTTCGAATACAGCTAATAACAAGTGACTGTCATTAAATCTGTTAGGTACACTAAAAATCGTGTGGAGCTGCTGATTGTTAGGTTATTGGATTATAAATTACCTTCATGAGCGGCCCTCCAGAATCACCCCCGCATGCATCCTTATTGTGTTCTGCGCCCGCACAGATCTCTGAATCCGCCAGTTTGAACCCCTTGCCGAAAGAGTCGCACAAAGCGGGCGCAACTACTGGAATCTATAAGAATGGTAAAAAAAGTATTGTTTTATTATGACGTCCTTAGTTCCAAATTTGACAATTCCACGTTTTTACCGCTTTCTTCATGCAGCGCATTGTCAACACACAGTTCAGAACTTATTATGCAACATATGCCACACACAAGTTTCTGAAACAAGGCCGGTTCGTACTCACACCAACAACTTGCAGTACGTTAGCGCGCTCCTCCGTGGTCATGTTCATCTTCCCCCAGCCAGCCACCGTCATCTGGTCTCCAATGCGAAGGTTCGCCAGTTGCTCAGACGTGCGAGGCAAACAGATCGGCATCACGTAGTCTTGAATCATTCAACAGACTAAATAAATGATTTATTACAAAATAATATAGAATCGGGGAGAAATCAGGGGGCCTAAAAAGGCCACTTTGGCAGAATCATAAACGTATTTTGCTTTTTTTCGTTGCAAGAGATTGGGATTGGATTTGGATTGGTATTTAAGCACAGACAAAAAAAAAATAACTGAAAAATCCTTCACCAATGGGATTTGATACGATTAACTTAACAGTTAACTGTCTATTATAATTTATAATGATTTGATGAATTCCTTTTATGATTCTGCAAAAGTGGCCTTTTTAGGCCCCCAGACTTGAGTTTAGTGAAAGGATGTGGCTACTGGGAGCTGTAGAAGTGTCTCACTTAATGGTGAAAAATATAGGTTGGATGAATCCATCAGCTTAAGGATATCTCAACATCTCCTCTCCTCTCCGCTATGACGGAGACCGACTAGCCCTATAGTTTATCCTCCCTTTATTGACATATTGATTTTGGATAGCTACGAGTAGGTATAAGAACGTTTAGTTTAGCACTAAAAACAAAATTACGATACAATTTTATTTAGGTACCATTTAGGGTTACAGGCTTGTCTAACTCAATGATAGCCACGTCGTTGTGGAAGGCTGGCTTGTTGAAGGAGGGGTGACTGGTGATGTTCTTGATGGCTCGGTCTTGCACGGCGGGGGCACACACTTTTAGTTCGCAGTCTGGGTCCGTCCGTGTGTCGTGCTCTCCCATACGAATTGTTGTCCTGATTGGTAAAATAATATTATTTTAGGGGTCTACTTAATAAACTAAACAGCTTGTTTTTTTTTTGCTATTGGACATAAATTATGTTCCCCATGTTTTAAAACAACAATGGCAAAAAAAAGCCCACCTTTGCACAAATGTCGTGGAAACGTGGCTAACCTTTAGAATTTTAACCTTTTGGATTTCTTACTGGTTTTCAAAAACGAGATTTTGGTCTAAATAATAAATTACTTACAAAACATATCCATAGTCTGATTTCTGCACGCAATGCGCGGCTGTGACCACGTGGCGGTCGGTGACCAGCGCACCTCCGCACATCCAGTCGATCTCATCGTCCTCTACAGATCATTTAATGATCATTACGTAACATGATAAATATATTCATATTTTTGCATACTACACAGCATTACTTATCATTTTGTGTTCGTATAATTTCAATTATGTAGAATTGCCCTGTCACAATAACTGTATACCCAATTTCTATGAATGAATAATAATCAACAATTCATAGTCAGTAAATGAATGCTATCTGTCTCAAAATACCAGTTATCACACTAATATTATAAAGGCGAAAGTTTGTATCTAAGTGTGTATATGTTTGTTACTTCTTCACGCTCAAACGGCTTTATCAATTTTGATAAAATTTTGTATGGAGGTAGCTGACACCCTGGATTAACATAGGCTACTTTTATCCCGATATTCCCACGGGAACGACACTTATGCGGGTGAAACCGCGTGGTGCAGCTAGTATAGAATAATTACTCAGTTCATAATTGCTGTTTTTCTTGCGGATTGGAATGAAAAAGACTAAAGATTTACACAGTCTGCTCTTTGTTGGTTTCAAACCCAGATCTCATTTCATAAGACTTAGAAAAACGCATCTAGCGTTTTTATTTTTGAAGAACCCAAGAATTAGTTTTTAACAGCTTTTAAGTACTGACCAAAGACTACAATATGATGTGGTACTGACCAATGTATCCGAGTCGTGCGATCCAGGGGAACTGGCCCAGCCCGGCGTTGACTCCACCGATTATACGGTCGGCAGCACTGTCTCCACAATCTACGGCATTCAGCTTCGCCCATGCCGGGTGCTTCGATAGCTCCTCCGAAAGTAAGGATTTGTCATCTGTACAAATTAAGGATGGTTATCGATATGACGTGGATGGGTTTGCGTTTGCTCTCGTGGTTTTATTGACGTTATTCACGACGACGGGACGTTTACCTCAAAATCCGTGCTGTGTGTGAGAGAGCTCCGAGCAAGTAGGTACCTACCCGCCCTAATAGCAGACGAACGAAAGTCAGGTGAACCAATCAACCAATGACCATGACGCACATTTTTCCAAATTGTTTTTTTGTTGGTCTTTGTGTGCGTCATTTGTGACCCGGACGCAAGTAATAATAAGTAAAAATTTTCAAATGGTTCTTCCTTTCTTCTTTCCTCCTAAGAGCGTTTACGCCGTACGGCATTTCGTAAAAACTTTCAAGGCCTTGTTTGTCGAAATGAATGAACCGATTTTAATGAAACTTCATACGCATAAGCAGGATACACAGGTCTAAAAAGTTACATAGGAACATTTTTTTTTATATCTACTTACAGTGAAATACTGTGCTGTACAGGCTATGTGAGTACACACACACACACATACCTATTTTATAGAAACGTATCAACGTATATGTTACTATAGATATTATAAATATCATATATTATAGGCAAGGAGACTGTAGTAGATATGCATTTTAGCTGTGTACTATTTTTGTGGTATATACATCATCTATGTTTTCTCAATCTTACTTTATCAAGGATAGTCGCTAGTACCTCTACCTAGGTATACGGGTGGCAGGGTCATTGACGCGCAGACTGTAAACCACTGTAACGACGAAAAATTTCAACACAGGGCAGTTCAGAATCATGTGCTGAATCCATGGCAACAGGTTGCGAGTTGATGTATGCCAGCCTGTATAAATAAAGTTCAGTACATGTTGCACTTGGTATTAATACCGTAAACAGTAGTGACGGAAATGGATTGTGCAGACGCCAGCACATCAAGCTACCCGAAACTGTCAAGTTTTCCCAATAAACTTTGAGCCTTATGCTTCAGCGATAAAATTGAAAATCTATTAAAGAAATTTGACAGATTGTAGTAGTAGTTAGTATTGGCGTCTGCGTCTGTACATAGAATCCTAGGCTTATCTATTATCTTAACTAGCTATGAACGTGCTTTGATTAATGATGAAGTATGTAGCATTGGTGTGCACTTTATCATGATTGCCATTACACATTCCATGATTAATGGTGACGTTTTTCTCTTTTTAGTAGGTATAAGAAAAACCTAGCTCTGGGTTTCAATACTACAGCACTTATTTTTTTGCAATTATTGTTTTGCTTGAAAAAGGGCAAGGTGATGAAAAAAAATTACAAAATATTATATTGATTGTGAATGTGGTAAGTTTAAGTATGTAATATACTTAAATAATAACGCCTTCCAAAGGTCCGGGACCCCAGGGTCCCGACAAATATTAAAAGACATAAAAATAATAATAATAAAAACTTTATTGCTTGTTTATGTGTTGCGCAATAGGCTGCAGCAGATGAAAGGTTATAATTCAGTGGGTTGTATAGAGCTTTTTCTAGCGACCAGCGGGGTAATTACGTAACACACTAATAGTAACAGTGGCTTTCATTTTTACAGTTCAACAACATTCATTGCGTTGTTTACGTGAGTATACAAATTTCCCGAACATTTGAAGCCTTCAAAATGGTTCATGGTGTGTTACGTAAATTGTCTTAGTTCCAGAACTAAGACAATTAGAGCGACTTAACTGTTCTGTTCTTTACTTAGCTGTTCTATGTTTGGTCATAGAGACCTCCATATATACCTACTCGATAGGGCTGCCTGGGGCCTAAGTCTGCTATTTTTTTTATAAATTCGTCATTCCAACACGATCCCATTGATATTTTGCTAAAAGTTCGTAATCTGCTAAATTCATAATGGTCGATTATTGGTCAAAGGAACTGTCAAAATTTTAGCAAGTTTGGTAATCTTCTAATATAATACTCGGCCTTTACCTTGATTCCTGTCTAAGCTGGAAGACCCACATTGAGTCTCTGTTTGCGCGCACTAGAAAACTCATTTATGTCTTCAAAAAGTTGAGAACTTCCGCCCATAAAGATATCCTAAAAATGGTTTACACCGCTCTATGTGAATCAACACTAAGTTACTGTATCGCAGTGTGGGGTGGTGCAGCCAAAACTATTCTCATACAAGCTGAAAGAGCCCAGCGTGCAGTAACCAAAGTCCTGTTAAGCAAACCATTTAGGTACCCAACTCAGCAAGTGTATTCGGAATTTAAGGTACTCACAGTTCGCCAAATGTTTATGCTTCGTGCAATCACACGTGCACATAAAATTACCCCTCCCAGTAGTTGTAAAAGCCCTACGTCCAGAAGAAGACCCAAACCCGTTTGTCCCAAAATCTGTACAAATACCACCTTTGCACGGCGGCATAACCGTTATTTAAGCACATTATTAAGTATATATATAATAAACTGCACAACACCCTCTAAGCATTCACTCTTTGAACAAATTCCAATGCAAACAAAAAATAAAAGAATATTTGCTAACCCTAAACTATGACGGCACGGAAGAATTACTCAAACCTTAACTTAAACAAATCAGGCACCCACTCACAGCACTCACATACACCTACACTCACACATACACACAGCTACACTCACACAATCACACACAATTAACTGGCACAAGATGTAGTTACTCCCTTTTATTTGATATAAATCCATTAAAACTATTTTTACCCGCTTTTCCCCGTATCTTATCTTCAAAATTAATTGTATTAGTCTAGTTTATTTTTTACAAAAGTACACATTACCAATTTGTAAGTAATTATTGTAATGTTCAGAATGGACGGATGGATGACCCCTGTAACACAGGTTTCAAACCTAGCACGGGGGTCATTGGTAATTTATTTTGGACTAGGATATTTCGCATGCTTAAATTAAATGTCACTCTGTATTTGTGTACTTACCTTTTTATGTCAAATAAAAATTTATTATTATTATAATAGCGTCATTGGAAAGTCATAATGACGCCATTATATTAGTAGATTACCAAACTTGTCAAAATCAACGATTATGGAATCAATAATAGACCATTCTAACACTATTGTAATAGCAGACTTGATGCCCTGTTAGTTAGACCTGAGATCCCGACTTCCCCGACCTCTCCATTCCTCTGATCCCCTCTGTTCCAACAGACACGCAACCGAGCACTGCCTAACTTGTAAACTCAACTGGAACAATAAGACTCAGCCACTGTCTCATTGATGAGACACTGACTCTATCCAATCGTCCTCATATCTGGCATAGGTCGCTACCATAGATATATGACATTTCTATGGTCGCTACAAAGCCCTATACAGGGTGTATTTTTGTACCTAAGCAGTAATATTGATAGACATCATTTTAAACCACAACAGATACGAAGACAACAGTCATAATAATTCGGTACTTGAAGGTGGTAAGTACTGTAATCAGAATTGAAACCCTCGCTCACAACACTGCTTGGGTAAAAAACTACATCCAGCACCCACCTTTATTTGTTCTGAGAGGAGCGAATCTCAAAAAGAAATTGTTCCTAAGATTGTGCCACTGGAGCCAAGTACCTGTGAATCCAGTCATAATTTGTAAGAAAACGAAGCACTATTGTCTAGAGATACCTCTTATTTTAATACTACTTCCTCATAAAATGTTATAACAATGAGCAAAGAGCGCGTTAATTTGAATTTATTCATAGAATAAGTAATTATTACAATATTTTCTATAATGTCTTGTAATTATTTTTTACGATGTATTTCAATTACAATAGAATACGTACACGTTAGGTAGCTAAACGATGTGTACATAGCATATTATTACGTAGGATACAAGGAATTTATGCGGTCAATATCTGTTAATTAGTTATCATGACGATCATCGGGGACAAACCTTATCCCAAAGATGTGAAATCAGACCACCGAATATATAAGTGAGTAATCTAAAGGAAGGAAATGACTAATATTTTAAAATGGAAAATTTTATGACGGATGCTAATGTTGACAAATGGATTGATGGTTTTTTAAGGTTATTGGAAAATGGTAAGTATTTATGCGATATTTATTAAATAGGTAGGTACCTACAGCTGACGCAGAATCAAAGAAAATATTTTTTCAGCGGCATGTAAAAACCAAATGAATTTTCTTTGTAAACGAAGTGCTAACAGCGTTAATGAATTGGAAATAAATCGATTAACTTACCCGTAACGCCGTAATGTAGTAGAATTGTGAACGCTAACGTGAACCGCCATTCGATCGAAAACATAATTGGTGTTATACGTTTATTATTTTCGGACAAATATATTTACGAAGTTTGTTGTATGAACAAACGTTCATGACTGCTTGGATTGCATGCCCAGTGTTCTGTTCATACGAGCAACAAGTGCACTGCAGCGTACAAACGATATTAGTTACGCTCGTGTTCTGCACTGTTCTCACCTAGCTTAGGGTAGCAACCAAACCTTACCGTGTTGCAGGTGTAATCAAACTTAAGAGGTGAAATTGCACTTTATCGATTTATCTTACACACACGTTTGGGACACAAAATCTGTCTATCAGTTTCTTAAAGATATTATTATAAGGAATCAATTCCAATACGAGGTAGGTATGTAGCAAGGCGGCTATATAGTCCGAGTAGGAGGAGGTGTTAAACACTCTACTTTTCATTTCGAATATAATGAAAGTAAAAAATAGTAGTTTTCCTAAAATATTTATGTTTTCTTGTCTGCTCGCCACTTCATACAATCATTGTGATGTATTTAAGTATCTTTCTTTTGAAATTTCTGGCAAAAGATTTTCGATTACTGTTTTCCTCGTCTTTAATCGAATCTGGGGTCAACATTTCAGAATCGCTTGAACAAATTTTTTATCAAATATTAGTCTATAAAACTAAGTTTTTAAATGTCGGATAGCTTACAGAGTTAGTATCCCGCCAAATTATACTATATAGTGTTTTTTTAAATCACACCAATATTATAAAGGCGAAAGTTTGTGAGTGTAATATAATTTAAAACAGTCTTGATAAATAAGGAAGACCCAGAGGGTGGGCGGGCTCTTTCTTTCAAGGAAGATCAACAAATCATTATCGTCGAGTTACTTTGAGTACCTCTACCTATACCACAACAATCAAACACCGTGGTTTGGGGTATTTTAAAACAAGATTCGCTGTATGAAAGTTATACGATGAAGAACATAGTTCTTTTCCATTAGGTACAATTACATTATCCTCTTTCTTCCGATAGTGAAATAATGTTGCGATTTTCATGCTTAGTGCTCAGACCAAATAAAAAACCTTTTACCACCAAATAAAAGACTTTTTATTTTGTCTGTGGCTTAATGATAGTACTTTGATTAACATTTTCAATTATAATATGCTTCTTCCATTAGGTACCTTCCTAATTAAAATCCTAGGAAAACAAACAACTAGGTATATTCTACGATATATACCTAGTTGTTTGTATATCTATGCGAAGAATTAAGAAGGTAGGTACCTACTTTTTTCTGATATAGTTGATAGTGCCAAATGCATTAAAATGTCCTGGTACTTACCTTCGCCCACATCTTTTACGCAGTTTCCCTAAACTTTTCCCAATCTTTTGCATATTTTAAAGCCTGTTTTAGCTGTCTTTGTATAAAAGTTTTACCTACGTCACTACGTCAGTAGAGTTGGATACGTCAATAAAGGATACTTTTAACTTTACCGTTATTTGAATTTCCTTCCTCCTTTTTGTCAGTAAAACCTGCTCAGTTGGCGTTTCTTGACCATAACATTGACGTCATTTCTAATAAAAGAAAAAAAATGGTTGCCTGTAAAGTCGGTTTTACGGGCGAAGATTTTACGTGACAACGACCGATCATCCGATCATAGTTGAGTGGGAGAGAGACGCAAGGCATTCGGCGGGCCTCTCTCTCGTTCGGTGACTCATCGTAACGTTACCGAGCGTTACACTTTTTCATAAGTGACTCCCAGTCGCAACCTAATTTAAGACGTTGTCACGTCAAAAAAAGACTGACTGTTTAAAATTGGCCATTATACCTAAAATAGATTGTTATAGATACTAATCACTCGGCATGGTCCATGGCCACAGCCCACAACAACAAACTTCCTATTATAATTCTTCGAACTACAAAAGTGCTTTCTTGGACCTCTAACCACATCATCGTTTAAAGCTTTTTATAGAACAAGTTAAGTACCTAGTAGTCTACAATAATTCGTCAGATTTCGATTCATTTCGTTTTGAAGGATTCTGATTACCAATTTTGATATTAGCATGGAGATGATTCACCCATGCTTCTTTCTGGATTTGGTAATACTGTTGTAAAGCATAGGCTTTGTAACAGTGTAACCGTGGTACCGATCATTGACATTTATGTTATGCAGACGCCCCTTTAGAGGTAGCCCTAACGGGTCGACTGCTTTCCCTCTGTGACGGAAGACGACCATATGAGATATTCAGAGTTGTAAGTTTGTGATATCTAGCTGAAGTGTTTGCGAAGGCTTTATGGCTTTTAAGGGTCGAGGAACCAAGCAGCAGTGAGATGGTGGTGCGTGGTAGCTCGTCGTCCGCTTCTTGCAACGCTATGTATTATCCTCACTCCAGAAATATTTAATTTATTTACCACAACACAAACATACCGTCTGACTGGCCATATTTGTTTATATCTATTTATCGCAAGGCTGTTTCAAATTGAATTTGTTAAAGTCGTACCTTGAAAATTGATTACAAATTCACAATAATCGCACCTATAACAAACCAACCAGCACCTAACAAATTACATGTATTGCAGTATGATTTATTTATTTACCTACTTACTAACTGACTGAAATAAATTCGGAATGTACTAAGGTATAGCTGAAAAAAATATGATCTCACCGGAGCCGGCGGCGGCGGCGGCGGCGCCAACGGTGTAAGCGCACATAACAAGTGAGAATCTTCAACGAAAAAATAGGTATGCGTACCTATTATACTCGTAAGAACATCGCGGTGTTGTGAAGATGGTGCGTGTTTCCCGGCGAAACTAGTATGGTAATGATCGTCTCGTTTATGTATTCGCCGATGACCCTCTACGGCATTCACGCCATAAGGCAGAATGTATAATACAAGTTCTCTAAAATTAATTGCAACATCTGATTTGTAAATGTAATACCCTAGATTCTTTGGAAAAAAAAGATATTTTAATCTAGTAATTTTGACCATCTCCTCATCCAAGCGATCCTAAGCAATCTTAAGAACTTTTAAAACAAATTATACCTAACTTTGAAAAGAGATAAAAAAACAACAACATAAGGAAAATGACACATGAGCGGCCGGAGTTTGTAAACTTGTAAGTTGTATAAAGCGAGCCAGCGCTCATTCCGACTCGAACTTTGTCAGCGGATAACCAATCCACACAGACAATTAATTTAATAGGACCACGATAGTTTGACGAACAAAAATCAATTGATTATAATAAGACGTGTTTCACAAAGATCGTTGTCACGTAGTTTATTTATAAGTAGTGTGTGCGGCTATACAAGTTTGTGTGTTTGACGTGAGCAGAGTTATTTTATATTGGATAAAGACTGTGATCTAAACAATTAATAATGTTCAAGTTAATGATAACCGTGACTGTTTTCCTGCAATTACTGCTGCAAACGGAATGCTGTAAGTGAGGAGAATGCTGACCGTTATTAGGGCGCCCTGTATGCACGGCTACACATCAAGCTATACATAACCAGTGTAAGCTGACTTCTGATTGTACGAAAAACCTATACAATGCGAGGTCAGCTAACACTGGTAATGGAGGTATAGCATGATGTGTAGCCGTGTGTACCATACGAAAAGCCCGCTGTCACAACCAAACCTAGTGTAATTGGAGGAGAATCAAATGCTCTTTATTATAATTATATTGCAAACTATTTTTTACATTGGTTCCCGAGAATTAGTATTTATTTGTCATTCTCTACTTAATATTTTGAAGTAAGATTCGAGAAGTGCCGCAACGCTCCGCGATTTGTAGCGCTACTTTCTCCTTTTATCATCATAGATAATCATATTTAATTACGTGTTTACAATAATCTAAAAGTAGTATCCTAAAACCCGGTTCTGTGTTCTTGCTTAGGTATAGCGAATTCCCGCGACTTGCACCAGGTCAATAGTCCACCATAGGTCATAGAATTAGCTGAATGACGATGTTGACAATTATTATTTAAAGAAAACACATTCGTTTGTTAGAACTTAATCTCTGGATATTAGAGAGGCATTCATTCATGCCTTGACACATGTTAACACGCATAATAGTCTGTTCTCATGCAGAACACATCACATTATGACAAATTGCAGGACTCGTCCAGGACTTCCAAATATGCTTCACAGTTATTTCTCAAAACAGCATAAAACATAATCGCTTAGAATACCACCAGGCTCTAAGCTAAACGGGTTGCTATCATTACCAAGTGGACCAATGAACCAAATAACTGCAGCGTGCGTCGAAACAACGTCATTCGAATCTCCATATCTTTCCCCTGTACCTATATAATATACTATTAACAAAATTAAAAAGAAACCGTCGTTCTGTCAGTATGGCTTCCTTTCTTATTGATATCTGTCTTGTGATTCTGACCTGTAAATAGTGTAAATCCCTAACACCAGATGGAAAAACAGCCCACTTTAAGCTCACTCCACCTAAGTTTTCACGGTGACATTCAGAATACACGATAGCGCTCTTGATACCGTTATGTAAACCGAGTTGGCCAAGGCGCGTTAGGTCGAGCCAATTTACTTGCCAAATTCCAATAGAGTATCCTAAATATTGTTAAAGCCATCTAAAAGACTCAACCTACTAACATCGTCCACTACAATGTGGAATGTTGATTGGTTTTAAACAACGACGATATAACCACGTGGTTATATTCTCTTTGGTTCTAAATATGTTAGCACTTAGCAGCTTTGCATGTCCCTTAAGCCAAAGAAAAACCATAAGTTAATAGATTTCCTACCTTTACGAGCTTTCTTAGAGCGAGAACTATTTAAAACCAAACTTAAAGCATGTATTTCAATTAAACCATTTACAGGCACTTTTGAACTGTCAAGAAGTCGATCAGTCAGAATTATGCAAGCTAGTTGCTCATTCCAAAGCGTAGTAGGTATCTATGGAGAAGAACGGGCAAGATACTCCATTGAGACTCTTAACTGAATAAATAAATCTAGTGGAATCAGACTAACGAGTCGACATTTTAGTTAATTAGTAATAACAGTTGTAATAATGTCCATCGCCTTCTGGTAATTATAATAAACCTTGGCGAGATTTACAACCCAGAAGACGATTTCTAGTTCTATTTTCTAGCGTATTTTTCATTATTATTATTTCTCAGGAAGTCAGAACTCATTAGCCACGTTGGTCAAGTCCCTTTCAGGGATGCAGACATGATGTGGTTGTGTTTTGTGTAAGTTAGTTTTCACAAGTGACACGGAAGAATCTTCAATCGTTATTTATTTAATAACGAACACCAACAACATATACATTCAATATGGGCTTAAAATAGTATTTATTTATATCTTCATCATTATCATCTGTTCTAGTATTTGCCGGAGAGAGTTGCGTTACTGAGGGTGAGTGTGGCACTTGCGTTCCCTTGCCGCAATGTCAGCACATCCTCGACGAGGTCAGGCGGGCAGGCAACCCCATACCGCCTCACATGAGGGAGAAGCTACTGAAACTAACGTGTGGCTACGATAAGAAGGACCCTATGGTAAGCAAGCATTTCATAGTGCATTAAATAAATATACAATATAATGAAATATGACATGCAATAAAATTTGGCAAATCTGAACTTATGTTTTTAAACTGTGCCGAATATGGGCCAAAAAATAAAGATGGTTGATGGTTCTTACTTTTTGGCAACGTACAACGTTTTTGAACAAATTCTTTGTGTGGTTTTCCTTGGGTACATATTTGAATATCGAAAATTAGAATATAGATCTACGGTTATGTGGTTATACTGTCAATGTCCAAAACATCGAAAATTTAAATTTCGATTGTAGGTATCGTAATATCGAAAATTGCTTAAAATGCAATTGAAATGCCGAGTGATAAAAATATATAATCATTAAAAATATCGTTAGTCATTATGTTAAAAATGTCAACATTTAATACAAATTAGTTCATTATATTTACGTTAAAAATACCTATTAGTTAAAATATCGAACAATAGTTGATATAGAAAAAAAAATTAAATGAATGAATTTAATGTTCGACATTCAAATATGTACAGCCTACCCGTTTTCTTCTCTAAAATAGTTACAACGGTTTAGTTAAATAATGTTGTACCGAGTTGATAAATGAATCACAACACGTCGTATCATTTTAGTGAGATGATCGTTCATTACCTAATTTACCTACAGTTTTGCTTGGTTCCGGGAACCAATCGAGAGTATTTCCTAAACTTCCTCTTCTCAGAAGGCCTGCTTTAGTTGGGATCCATGAATGGCTAAAATACGAGAAAGTAATTAACATACGTAATCATAACAAGTAGTGAGGCATTCATATTTAATAATAATAATAGGGCAGCATGTGGCGAGCTGTTGGGCAGTAGCGACCCCACGGACCCTATCTCCAGGGAGAAGTCTTGTTCCTCACCTCTGGCTTGCCTTTATTGGCCGGCTGGAGTGAACAATGACGAGGAACAGAGCTCCCACCTCATTCTTGCCTTTATTGGCTGGCTTGAGTGGAGATTCGCAAGAGCAAACGTGCTCGGAGGAAGGAAGTATTCCAGTAAGATGCTGGTAGGGATCTTGACCGTACTTCCGGGATTGTCCTGATAGCCGTGGAATACCTCTACACTCCTCATAAGCACCTCAGGACATGTTGCCCCCTTGCCGCTACGACACTATGTGCTAGCGACCGTTTTCGGGGGCCCATTATTGAGTGTGCAAGTCACCCCCTGCCATTTAATCTGTGTAATTTATAGAGTACATCGGTCAGGCAGGGGCTATAGTTTTTCCATAGTCTTAGATAACCAGTTCACTTTAGCCACCAAAACCCATAATCCAATATTTTTGTTTCCATATTTTGCAATAGTCCTACACCAACCGGGGGTTGTCCTTGGGTGCACTTGCATAGTGCGAACAGGGATAATCGTCGGTTGGTGCCTCATTTCATTGAAAATCTCTAACGGGCCTCTGCGAGTTGGCTTCGGCCCCTGGTACGCCTTCCAAAGGACCGGGACCCGTGGTCCCGAGATATGTTAAAATATAAAAATAATAATAATAATAATATTCCACAACTATCACACAACGCCAATAATAGCTTTTGTAGTATGTATATATGTATGACATGGTCTACCTAAGTAATGTTAAACAAGTTTTTTACAGGTATGTTGCGCTTCTTCGGGAAATACAGCTGGACCTGACACTGCTGACAATGTAGAATCTTTTACTAGAGCTACGCTAGACAATAAGAATGGACCAATAGGCGTCGAAGCTCATCCGAACCTGGGCTTCCTGCCCCAGCAGTGTGGTAACATTGAGAGAGACAGGATCAATGGCGGTAACAAGACGGACTTATTCGAAATGCCTTGGATGGTGCTTCTATCTTATGATTCAGGTATGCTATACCTAGTACCTAACCCATTAAAAATTCTTCGTAATTTTTAATTAAACGCAACTATGATTACCAGCACTTTTCTTAACAAACCATGATAAATGTCCTTGCCTTGAACTTGCTTGTGCACGATGATTATGTTTTTTTGCCTATAATATGGAATACGTTGATTTTATTGTCTAATTTCATCTACAAGCGACGAAATAAAAAAGCCTCTTTTATAATTTCCAGCTCGCGGCACAGCGTTGAGTTGCGGTGGTTCACTCATCAACGAATGGTATGTCCTGACGGCGGCTCATTGCGTGTCAGGCTTGGGCAACAGACTGCGACTGAATGCAGTTATCCTCGGGGAGCATGACACCAGACAGGACCCTGACTGTCAAACGTCATATGATGATGAACCTGGTGACTGCGCGCAAATAGAGGTGGGGCTCAATTGTCTAATATTTCACCGTCTGCCTTTAAGTAGCAGTCTACAGCAGGACATATGCTTCTCAGCCACTCTCAACCATCCATTACCAGTCGCCCTTCAAGGATCATCATTCTGATTGGCTATATAAATTACCAGAAAATGCATCATGCATCAGCAGGTCTATATGCAGATTATTACTTTGTACCATTTGCTCGCCGCGATGCGAGAGAGGTGATTGTTGTCACAAGGTGACGAATCAATGAGCTCTCGCATCACATCACCACACTCCCGCACCGCGGTGCTATCTTAGGCAACGTCTCAGCGGTCGGCCTATAGAGTTATTTTAGTAGAATAATAAGTAGGTACCTAACAATGTAGGTAATAATATTAATTAAATAGATAAAACAAAAATAATTACTACACTAAAAACAATTGTTTTCTGTAATCGTAGGCTTACCATAATATTTTGGAGTGAAGTCAGGACGAGTCAACGCAGTCAGTAATTTTTTCCATTCTCCAAATCCGGATAATACGGACTAAATCTGGACGAATGGTAAGCCTACTTCACGGGAATAAAGGTGCTTCGCGTCCCTCCCTCCCAGCCCTAGAAACCTTCGTTACGTTCGAGATTCTATATTGGGCCCGTGACAAAAGACACTGCTACACGTATCCTCTTAATGAATAATCTACTAACTACTTATTACAGCTTTGGGCATTGGCTGTACCTTATTTGTGTTATTTTATTTCACAGAGCGTGTCGATAGCAGCAGTAGTGGCGCACCCTGGATACACACGGGAGTCACTAGTCGACGACATAGCTTTAATACGACTTGCTCGACCAGCCAATTTTACACTTCGTAAGTACTTTGGGTGTGTTGTTATTAATTTGTTGCTTTATACATGTGGATGGTTTATAGATACATTAATAATAGGTCCCTAATATACACGTATGCTCTTCCACGAGTGCTTCGGACCGTACGCAAGCGTACAGGATTGCTCGCAGGAAAGCCACTGCACCAAATTCGCACCGCACCGGAAGCTTTCCTTTCCCGTTCAACTAAACTAACAAAGAAAAGGCTAAGTTAATTTACCATGATATATGGATAACATTTTTCAAATTTTGGTTACAGCTAGCATGAAACCCTTGTGTCTGCCCAACTCTCAAAAGCTTCAAACGGAGTCTCTTGTTGGACAAAAAGTGAACGTTGCGGGTTGGGGAGTCACGGAGGAAGGCCTGCAGTCTCCTGTGCTGCTTACCGTCGACCTTCCCGTCATCAGCATCGAGGATTGCACGGCGGCATACCGAGGGTTGGTTTCACTTTCATATTAACCAACTCTTCCATAAATTCTTTATAATTCTAGGTCTCCTTCTTCTAACAGGTATCGTACGCACATATATATGCGTTTGAGCATTAACTTGATGGTTGATATGCAATAGACTATTATTGAGTAACCTTATACTCAATACAATGCTCCAACTTCTAATAATTAAATACTTTACTATTAATATGATGTCGGTGTCCCCCAAGGGCTCATCATTCGATTAACAACAAATTGATAAAACAAACAGGGACCTCTTAGGGTCAAGGTCCTTTCTTCTCGACATTTAAGATAATTATTAAATGTCAGCTTAGCATACTGATGTGGATTTTTTTTAAATCTTTATTTACAGAGCCCGAACATTAAGCCAGAATCAAATATGCGCTGGTGGGGTCAAAGGCAAGGATTCTTGTGGAGGAGACTCGGGCGGGCCTCTTATGTTTCCAGGCACTTACGGGAAATTTGGCTCGCGATACATCCAGCGAGGTATCGTCTCCTATGGCACAAAGAGATGCGGCCTCGGAGGCTTCCCAGGAGTCTACACCAATGTGGCCTACTACATGAACTGGATCTTAGATAATATGCACCGTTGATAGCGTGTGATTACTGAAATAACGCAACTGATATTGTTAATACTCGGAACGATCAGGGAAAGCCGTGCAATCACGCTGTAGTTGAATGGAAAAGGCTACTCATGCAGGTACATCTGCTAAGAATGGATTAGAATTATATAAGACTTTTTTTTTTATATATGGGAGTTGTTAAATCGCAGCCCTGTTACTAATTTAGCGATATCTGGCAGTTTTAAATGCTATGAAATAAAAATAGGGGATCTCAGCCAATCCTAGGCCTAGCTAGGCTATACTAGAACAAAAATTGAATAGCACCTTGATCAGATAAATCGCCCTATAATAATGTGAAAGTTATACCTACCATTGGAGGTAAAACCTAGTCTACTGGTCGAAATCAGGATATTTTTCCATGCACAGTTTAGCCCTTAGAATAAACCTATATTTTGTGTAAACCTATTTAAATATTATTGATAATGTTATACTTAAGTATTTGTTATAACCGGATTTTTATAGCTAGTCAGAGTGATGTTAATTAGCAGTGTGTCGTAAACGAGGTACTTATAGAATATTTTTGTATTCTTCCTCTACACAGGAAGCGTGCAAAAGTTGAACGGTTTGTCTTCATTAAACTAGTCCAGTATTGAACACATGAGTAAATGATCTTTTAAGATATTTATTTTGTTTTTATGTAATTAATTAAATGGTTCATTGTGGGAGAACCACAGTTAAAGAAAGAAGGAAGGACATAAAAATGTATGTGGCATTAAAATAGTGGAGTGTTCTAAGATAGGCCATGTGTACCATATCTACACATCTACACATATTTAATACTTGTTTTGTAAATTTTGTTCCTACTTACGATTAAAAAAATATATTATAGAGTTGGTTGCATTTTACGTATGATCATCATCATCATCAAAATTTCAGCTAAAAGACGTCCAATGCTGGACATAGGCCTCCCGCAAGCACCTCCACTTCGACCGGTTCTGTGCTTCCCATATCCAGCGGGTTCCTGCGGCCTTCACAAGGTCATCGGTCCACCTTGTGGCAGGACATTACCTAGGATATTTAACTTATACTACTACTAAAGTCAATAAGCGTTTTACGTAAGTATCAAATTAGCTATTACCAGCTACCAGGTCAGGCTGTCTTACGACATAGGTCTCCTCAATTTCTCTCCACCTATTCCTGTCCAAGCTCTCCCTCGCCAACCTCAAGGTAGATCATTCTCCCACCTTTCAAAACGCCTTCCTCAAAGTCTGTTTCCATTCCTTGGTACCTCGGTATTTTGTCCATTTTCCGTCATAGCAAAATTCACTGAAGTGACAGACGTTAGAGTAAAAAAAAAAGAACACACTAAAATGGAAATAGACAGGTATGAGAGCTAAGTTTAGTTTAGAAATTTTTAATTAATTAGGATCACATCACAAACCTACCCACCACGCAAATCACTGAAAAATCAATAGGTTTAGAATAACCACCCCTGCCATACATATCCTATCAGGAACTCAAATGAGATGGTCATACGCTGCTGAAACATTATCAAATCTACGTGAAGTTAATATAACGCTGAATAGAGGTGAAATCTCTTCCATGCTGATCTAGGAGAAATAGAAAAAGTTGCATATCATCCCGTGCAGGTCGTCAAAGTCGGCTAAGGGAAACGTTTAGTCTTCCATCTTCTAGTAAACAAAAATCAACTTAGGCCATGCGAACTTCCACAGTTTGCAAATGACCAGCATCCTAATTGCGTAACACACTATCAAACTCAATCTGAATCATTTTGAAGGATATTGCTAATCCATTGCTTCATATACGTTCGAAAAATTTGTCTGCTCAACAATGTAAATAACGCAATGATTACTACTGCTAGTGTGTTACGCAATTAGGTATCTGAGTAGGATAATTGGCGTAAGAACAGTCCGTCAATTTTAGCCCTCACTAAAATGAAGAACGATAAATAGATCATTTGACGAAGATGGCATTAAGTAGCACATATATGACTGCACATAAGGGAACCTATTCTCCTACCATAGGTACATCTACTGGCTCTTTAACAGCATTCTGCATTCTAGCTGTTGTTTGTTGCTGATATAACTGTCCAAATGATTTTTGTCAATCTAATATTATTCTGCTCCACTAAAAGACTTCGATATAATAATTACAGGCCCATTAGTTTAATATCACATATCTACAAAACATTCATCAAAATAATTTAACTAGATAAACTTCAACTTCCTAAGCAAGCATGCTTCCGGCCTGGCCTTTCTATGACAGATCATCTTCATGCATTCAACCAAGTCATAGAAAACACCACGAATATAAAATCCCGTTATACCTCGCTTTTGTTGATTACTCCAAAGCTTTTGACAGCATTTCACACTCATCCATTTTTGGCGCCTTAAGAAACCAAGACATTGATCCTATACGAGTACAACGTTATTTTTAACCGACTTCAAAAAGGAGGAGGTTCTCAATTCGTCGGAACCTTTTTTTTTTTTTTTTTTTTTTATTTTTTTTTTTTTTTTTATGTATGTTCCCCGATTACTCGGAGACGGCTAGACCGATTTCAAAAATTATTTTTTTGTTTGAAAGGGTATACTTTCCAGGTGGTCCCATTGTCATCAGGTCAGGATCTGATGATGGGATCTTGGAGAAATCGAAGGAACTCTTCAAGTATTATAGGCACACCTATAGCGATTTGGGTATTTTTTATAGTAACTCGTGCATTTGCTCTCGGAAAGCATCATTTGGTGAAGTGGAACCGATGATGAAGACCACAGATGGCCACCGGAACTACTCAATAATAAATATTTCCCGGTTTGCGATTCGATTACTTACTTTAATATGGTTGCTAAACAAGTTATGCTCGTCACAATGCGAATGGTGAAATGGATCTGATGGTGGAATACCAGGAGAACTCTTCAACAATTAACGTCCCTGCATCGGGAAAAGCAATATTTTGTAAAAGGCGATGAGCAAGTTGGCATTAGGCTATTGTAACTTAGATACATTATAAACAGACACACTAAAAAGCGAGAAATAAAAACTTTTTAACAAAAAAAAAAACCGACTTCCAAAAAAACACTACAAAGTGAAAAATAACTTTTATTTCGGAAGTCGGTGGCAAAAAACTAAAATACAGATCCAAAGACACCGACTTCCGAAATAAAAGTTATTTTTCACTTTGTAGTGTTTTTAGTATAAGCAAAACCTGATAGGTAACTGAATCGATTCCAATAATGTTTACCCCATATATATAATACCCCACAGTGTAGGGTTCCGTGATAACGGGCTACTGCCCGTTATCACGGTTTTGTTTTTCAATGCAAGTCTTTACCCGTTATAAACAAGCAACGACGTCATCTTACGGCTGAACCCAATAACCTATTGACAGATCGCTACTGGTGATAGCCAGTACAAATTATAACTGCCAGTATAATAAAATCATGCAGATCGCAACTGATAAAGATTATTGGGACGTTAAAACCAGAGATAGATAGGTTTTACTACCTCCAGTATGCCAAAACTGGTGATTGATAGGTAATTGGGTTCGGCTGTTAGTCACTTTAAAGGATTAATGCTAAGGATTTTGGATTTGGTACAAAATTATCCAACACCCAAGTTCAACGACTATTACTGCTAAACTAATAAAGTTATCTTAACCGCTATAAATATTCTTTAAAGTTCATGGCACTATCATCGTGAATTTTTCCAGATTTTTCAAGCCCGCAGTTTAGCTTTTAGAGGGGGGGGGGGACGCCCTACTTGAACAAAAATTTGCACTTTAAAGTTTAATATTTCGTAAATGGAGCATTAAATCGAAAAATCATTTTAGCAACCCCCAAGTCATTTTAGAAGACCTATTCAACGATACCCCACACAATGGGGTAAACGACGAAAAAAATTCCCCACTTCACATGTATAGGGGGACCCTAAAAAAAAATATTGTCCAAAATTTTATTTTATCACTTTGTCGGCGTAATTGATATACACACTCCTACAAAATTACAGCTTTATAGTACTGACGGTCTCTTAGCAAAACCTCCGACAGACAGACAGACGGACGGACATGACGAAACTATAAGGGTTCCTTGTAAGAACTACGGCACCCTAAAAAAGGTAAAAAGTTGGATACCGAGCGACACTAAGTAGGTTATCCAATTTCCGCGCCCGCCGCCCGCCGAACGGTTAGATACCTTGGTACTATATCAATGAGCGCAAGACGGCGCGCGCGGGTGAGCATGTTTTTGTACAGACAAACCGGTAACTTAACAAGCTTATAACTTTGTGATTTTTCATGATACAGTTTTGAAATTTTGTACATAGATTCTTTACATAAAAATACTAGACACGTGTTTCGGGTTTCGCATATACTAAAAATATTGTTGTATATAAATCTGTTACGCACCGTTAAACTGCAATAAAAGTTTATACCGAAGGTCCAAAATTTAAAATAGAGAAAGGAGTCAAACAGGGCGACCCGTTATCTCTTAACCGTTCACCAGTACTCTCGAAGAAGTCTTCAAAAAGTTGGCAGCCGAATGGATACGGAAAGAGGCATTGTCCTTGGCGAAGCGAGACTGACAAATCTACGTTTCGCCGACGACATTGTTCTTTTCATCCTCAGCCACTGAACTTGAACGGATGCTCCAAAAATTTAAGCAAGCCTTAAGGTTGGACTGAAGATGAATATGTCGAAGACCAAAGTTACGTACAACGAACTACGTGGAAGCATAAAAGTAGATGAGGAGACAATACAACATGTCCAGGAATACCTTTACTTGGGCCAAGTAGTCTCTTTCCAGGCGAAGCAAGATAAAATACGAACGGAAAACGTCTGGAAGAGCTACTGGCCCATGAGGGAAACTACGCAAGGGTGAGTTGCCCATGGCACTGAAACGCAGGCTCATGGACATGTGTATTCTTTCCCTTTTAATCTATGGTGCACAGACTGGTCTTCGACTAAAATCCAAAAGTCGAAACTCAAGGTCTGTCAACGAACAATGGAGCGCAGAATACTTACTAGACGTTAAACTAACGTATCGTGTTTGAAACTACTTGCTTACTTACTATGTGTACTTTCCTCCAAAAGAAAGATAGCTGACGTGGCTCAAAAAGCTGCCCATCTTAAATAGGACTGGGCAGGACACGTCTGCCGCATACCGGACAAACTGCGGGCCCAAATAGCACAGAACTGGTGCCTTGAGACAGAGCGGCGCGGTCGCGGAAGACCACGTAAGAGATGGTGGGACCAGCTGGATAGGTTACGTCAAAACTGGGCACGGGCTCGAGAAAGAAGGAAGGAGTGGAGGGCCTTTGTCCAGGAGTGGGACATCGTAGGCTAAATAAAAAAAAGTGAAATTACTTAAGTACGTCTATTTATCTTTCGAGACTTAGCAAACACACACGTATAATATATTATAGGACAAAAAAAATCTCTATCATTTGCACAACGATATGGTTCATTTAGCACAATTTGTTATGAAAAATATAAGATAATATATTCATTAACATTAACCTGCCTTGGAATAGGTATTCAAAGAATGCGGTTTCGGGAAGCCATTGGAGGGAATCTTCTAAAATGGTGGTTTGGACCTCGTTTCACGGCCCACCCTGTATACTTTTAAAGCAAGTTGTTCCTCATTACCTAAGTTACTGAGGGCTAAGCTGTAAACTGTAAGTATGTAATTTTGAAAAAAGATAAAATTCAGATGATGACACCAGCTTGATTGTTATTACGTTTATTAAAACAGTCTTAATAAAACAGGAAGACAACATGCCTCTTTTCAAAATCAAGTAACTTAAATTATCGTCGTCGAGTTTACTTTGAGTTCCTACATTACAATTTCCACATTCAGTGTCCGTAGGTTTGAACATTTTAAACAAATCTCACTGTATGAAAGTTATTACAAAAACATTTAATAATAAAAAAACTGGCAAAGTGCGAGTCGGACTCGCACACGAAGGGTTCCGTACCACAAGCCACAAGGCAAAACACCGAAAAAAACACGTTTGTTGTATGGGAGCCCCCCTTAAATATTTATTTGGTTTTTAGTAATTTTTGTTATACCGGCAACAGAAATACGGTACATAATTTGTGAAAATTTCAACTGTCTAGCTATCGCGGTTCTTGAGATACAGCCTGGTGACAGACAGACGGACGGACGGACAGACAGCGAAGTCTTAGTAATGGGGTCCCGTTTTTACCCTTTGGGTACGGAACCCTAATAAAATAACAATGGTGCTACGGTCGCTGACACCAAAAAATAAACATTAAATATTTTTTTTAGTTTTACCATATTTAGAGTCTGCGGAATTTCGCTGACTAATTTGATATGACCCTGTTTATGGGAACTACGTAGGTATTATCCTCTTTCTACTGATGATGGTGAAATAATGTTGCGGCTTTGACGCATGCGAAGGCAATATTTTTAATAATTTAATTGACATTTTCAACTAGGATTCTCCATTACTTATCCGAATCCTAGGAAAACCAACAACTATGATCTACGAGTACCTACGGAACCTTTCAGTATACCTATATATTCTTTAAAATGAGTACCAAATGCTTTAAAATTGGAATTTTCTTTCGCCCACACGGCACACCTCTTACGCAGTTTACCTTAACTTTTCCCGATCTTTTAAAAGCATCCTTCATAACCTGTTGTAGCTTTCATTTTACAAAAGCTTTACCTACGTCAGTAGACAGTATTAGTCATTAGAGGATACTTTAACCACCGTTACTTTTACTTCCTTCCTCTTTTTGTCAATAAAAAACTGTGACGCACAGTAACAAAAACCTGCCCACTTGACGTTTCTTGATCTTAACATTGACGTCACTTCGACTTTACGTCATTAGAAGTAATGACGTAAAGTATTTATTTATTTGATTATTTATGTCCACAGAGTAAAATACATAGGGATAATTTGATCATAATTTGATTACAAAGGTAGGTACCTACTGCTTATTTTTTCTTAAGAAATTTCTTCCAGCAAACCTGCGAAAGAGAAATGAAAAAGGAACGTAGACAATGTATAGTGTGTGAGAACAAGAAGAGAAAAATATGAAATATGTATGCATAGTAATGTTATAGGTTTATAAATTCGTCTGTTTACCACAGATTCTAATACCAATTACGGGGAATGGTCCATGGCCACAGCAGCAAACTTATAGGAAGTTTGCTGCTGTAAAGATACAATTCCTGGAACTACAAAAGTGCTTTCTTGGACCTCTTACTGCATCGTTTGACGCTTTTTATAGAACAACATACCTACCAGCATAAATGTAGTTTACAATTAGTTCGTTAGATATTCTGATTCCCAATTTTGTTAATTTCATTGAGATAATTCGGACATGCTTCAATCTGGATTTTGTGATCGGTCGTCTCTATTCCTCTAACGGGGGGCGTCTGCATCAGGTGTGGCGCAAGGAGGCATGGATTTATTAAAAGCTAGGCAGAGTTATAAGTTTGCGAGGTCTGGCAATGATGTCTGCGAAGGCTTTATGGTTTACGAGCCTTCATGGGTCGAGGACGCAGAGAAGTGACATGGTTTAATGTAGGTAACTCGACGCCCACTAAATATTGCATGCATTGTATGGCATTTGAATGTGGAACAAAAATAACCCAATACGGTATGAATTGGGTTATTTTTGTTCCACATGGCGGAAGGCAACAACAATATGAAAATGCTCTTCGAATTCTAGCATTTCTTACCTAATTCATCCGCACGATAAATATTTTATATTATTTACCACAACACAATAACATCTAACTGTAGCCATATTTGTTTATAAAATACAAATATCTATTTATCGCAAAGTTGTGTTTCAAATTGAATTTGTTAAAGACATACCTTGAAAATTGATTACAAATTCAGTATACTCGCATGCTCAAACCAACCAGCACCAACAAATTACATGTACCTATTGCAGTATGATTTATTTATTTACCTACTGGCTCGCTGAAATAAATTCAGAAAATATAGCTGAAAAAAATATGAAGGTGTTACATACATCATCATCATCATCATTTCAGTCGAAAGCCTCCCCCAAGCACCTCCACTTAGAGTTCTGTGCTTCTGGCATCCAACGGGTTCCTGCGGCCTTCACAAGGTCGTCGGACCACTTTGTGGGAGGCCTTCCAACGCTGCGTCTTCCGGTACGCGGTCGCCACTCCAGAACCTTTCGGCCGCATCGGCCATCTGTTCTGCGAGCAATGTACCCTGCCCACTGCCACTTATGTTTGGCAATTCTTCGGGCTATGTCGGTTACCTTCGTTCTCCTGCGGATCTCCTCTTTCCTGATTCGATCACGCAGGGAAACTCCAAGAATAGCCAGCTCTACATACATAGGTACATAACTTTAATCAACCAACACATGTCATTAGGTACCTAGGACCTACATCTATCGATGTGGAATAGGATATAGGATCAACATGATGTGTGATTTAAATATAATATACCTACCTATGTCAATATGATTTTGTTAATTTTAAGGTTTCCTGAGTTATTCGTATCGTATAATAATAATTTCATATTATAATTTTTGTATTGAATGTGTTACATTGTTCAGATGAGCGTTTTATATTGTCTTTATTTGAAATTGATGTACACAAAGGTAGGTAGGTTTAGGTACATCGATTCAATCGATTCGATCTCAAGACAGAAGCATTTGAAATACCACATTGGATTATTTTTGTTTCACGTGGCGGACGGCAGCAACAATATGCAAAGACTCTTCGAGTCATTCAGACATTATCTTAATTAATTCTTCAGCAACTTAATTTACTTCAACAATACTTACGTACACTGCTTATGTACTTTTGTTTATTATCAATCTAATGGAAATCAGGCAAAGAAACGAATTACTGTTGAACTGTTGTACACATAACAAACCCAGCCAACCGTTACCATCAAACGCCTGTAAAATGCAATCAAAGTCGACATGTCGTTTGTCGGTTAGGCCAGCCTGCCAAACATTCTTGTTGCCGCTTCAAATTGTGACAATCTGAGGTTTGGTAGGACAGTAGGTACCTACTTTTGGATCAGCATTCTTCTTCTCTTAAGGAAGAAGAATATCTCATGCCGCGGTAGAAATATATGCCAGTTGGCAAGACGTTATCGGGTTTGACTTTACATGAGAGACTAAATGTATCGGTATTCAGTTTTTTGAAAAAGAAGTGCAATGCACAGTGAGACGAGGGTAATGATAATGATGATCCAATAATGTTGTGATCATACAGCCCTAACGTTAATATACCCGAGAAACTAGTTGTACAACATGCGGGAGGGTAAGTAACCTGCAATAAGTTATTACAAGTAAACTGAGTACTGGATTAAGGACGCTGCCTGACGACGTAAGCGCCATCTCACCGGCGATGTGAGGGCACATAACAAGTGAGATTCTTCAACAAAAAGTAGGTATGCGTAAATGAAGATCGTGGTGTCGTGAACATGACTGTGCGTGTTTCCCGGCGAAACTAATATGGCAATGGCCGTCGTTTATCTAGTCGTCGATGACCCCTACGTCATTTTGACCATCTTCACATCCGAACGGTATCGCTCCTTTTAAAACAAATTATAATTTAGTACAGAGATAAAAAACAACAACACGAGGAAAATGACACATGAGCAGCCGGAGTTTGTAAACTCGTATAAAACGAACCGGCGCTCATTCTGACTCGGACTTTATCAGCGGATAACCAATCCACACAGACAATTAATGTAATAGGATCGCGACAGTTTGACGGAAAAATCAATCAATTAGAAGTGTTTTAAAACGATCAATGATCACGTAGTTCATTTATAAGTAGTGTGTGCGTGCTATATAAATTTGTGTGTTTGACGTGAGCAGTGTTATTTTAAATTAGTTAAAAACTGTGATCTAAACAATTAATAATGTTCAAATTAATGATAACCGTGACTGTGTTCCTGCAATTACTGCTGCTAGTGGAATGCTGTAAGTGAAATTTGATTTTACACCTGACATTATACTAGAGACGGCGATGGATCGGAACGTTAAATGAATTAATATGCATTTTTATGGCCATATCTAAATGCGCTTAATTTGGATCCAATTAGATATTCAACTAACATTAATTAATAGAAGGTAGCCAAGATAACAACAAAACAAAGGCACTTGACATGCGTGGCGGATTACGGCGAGAATACCTATATCTATGACGGCCCACTTCCTCTCTGAACTGAGTCCCATCAGTGGGAACAACATAGTCATATTATATGGGCAATGTCTGGTACCTATTAATATAATAATGCACTCATATCGTTAGACATGTACAGTACACATTAAAAATAAATAACACTTCAGTAATGAGTGTCATGATGATAATTTAAAGTTACATCAATTTGCAATATTAAACACTCATATGTCGGGAAACACCGAGTTTACTTAATTCTCATAATAATAATAAAATTATGCATATGTTAGACATGTAGGTAGATAACATCTGTAGGTACACACATCATGAGGAACACAATAATGAAATTTCCATTTAATTCCGAAGACAACACTCAGAAACTTATTTAACTACAAAATATCACGTGCTAAATTAACAGAAGACGTAAAAATAAAAAGATCGATCCTTGACATGACAAAGCTTACTTGAAACAAGATAATCAATATCGACTGAAGTGCTTTTTTATTTTATAAGTATCATATTTTATGAAAAGTGGTTTTTCTCATGTCCTAAATAAGCATAATATGTCAAGTTGTACGTAAATAAAGTTACTTTGAAAAACGGTGTATTGAGTTTCGATCAATAAAATCCCAGGAAAAACAAACGAATGCAGAACTGCTTAGAAATTCTCAGTACCTCACTCAACACAGCTTCAAACCTAAAACAAAAATAGTAAGTATGTCTCGGTTAGAACGCTTAAAACCTAGAACATTCGTACCATGCGCGATGGCCCAAAAGATAGACCAACGACCCAGACATTGACGTGTTTCGGCCAGCCCTTGTTCACAGTCGTTCTTATAAAATAAGGGGCCAATTTTTGTTGTTCTTATCGTTGTAAGTCATTATCATGATAACTTTGCCAATTTTTAGGTCAACATTGCCATCCAACGTAGCAACGTTGCCAGCCTTTTGGCATAGTAAAAACATATTTACTATGCTTTTGGGCACTTTTCCCACTGACAGCGATGCGGACGAATTTTTTGATGCGTAATGAGCTCTTTTTCTCCCTTTATTTTTTTACATAATATTGTATATATATTTTAGTGTTACATTTAAGTAGTCAACTAATATTTTTCGAATCGGTCACATATGGAAACTCATTGCAAGATTCTTTTAAATACAACTATCAACTAACTATCTACTTCTATGCTGAGCATATAATCTTTGCCGGCTCCACTGACAGCGGTCTTGTACTACTTGTAGAAGGAGACCTAGTCTTACACATTGATAGTACCCTGAACTGGCGTACTAAGTCGATCGCTAGGGTGAGCCAGAAGTTTACCGGAACGCTGCGGGCTCTGTATTGTTTGAAAAAATTATTACGATAGAGTACGAAGACAATGCTTGTGCAGTTCCTTATTTTCCATATCATCGATTTTGGTGATTGTGCTAGTATGACATGAATGCACATCTTCTCGACAAACTTGACCGTATTCTCAATAACTGTATTCGATTCGTTTTTAATCTGCGTAAATATGATTATGTCTCTGCGCATTTGGTCGCTTCTAAAGTGGTTGCCCATACGCCAGCGCACAGAACAAAGGGCGCTGACCACTTGTTTTAATTGTTTGATTCTCCCTCTTCCCCTGGTTATCCAGCTCTTTCAGTACATTTGCGCCAACCACAATAGAAATCTACGTTCATCACATAATTGTCTTCTTCAATGTCCCACTCACCGCACAGACTTCATTCACTTTTCTTCCTTCGTCTATCTCTTCATCTATCTCTTCATGGAAAGCTCTCCCCCAGGAAATCAGAATGGCAACCAACCGATTATCCTTCAAAGTTAAAGTTCGCGAGCACATTCGCAAGAAGCTGGCAGTATCAACACAACGCTCATTGTTTTTCTTATTTAATTTTAATACATTCGTGTATTTATGTATATTTATTTGTGTTTATATTTGCGTGTAATAAGGTATCTATATATATTTATAAGTATAGTAGGTTTACGCGTATTGTTACGTATATTTAAAAATATTTATTCCTCAATTTTCAAGATTGGCACTACTAGTACCTAAGTGTTTGTCTCTGCATCACCCAAAGGTTGACTGGTAGAAAATGCCTGTGCATTAAGTACGCCTCTGTTCATTTGTGTGCTTAAAGTATTAAATACTACTCACAATTATTGACCTATCGATTTGCTAGCTGGTCGACCTACGCTCCTTTTTACCGTTATGTGAACTTGATTCTGTCAAGGCATCCACCGTCAACGACTCAAGTTGAGAATAATTATGTCGAGTCAAGATACTTGCCAAATTCCTTATGAATATCCTAAATAGGTGTTCTGAACTGAAGTTTTAGAAAAGAGCATCCAACTTAACAACATTCTCCACTACAATGCGCAATGACAGTTTGCTCAAAATAAAAGTTAAGAAAGTAAAAAAAGTTTAGTAGTCGAAAGTTTTTACTTTAGCCAAAGGCATATTGTACATAGTTTAGTAAGATATTATTATTATTATTCATTGACTACAATGTTGACTCCATTAGATTAACTGACGCAAATATAGTTGTAATTTAGCTTCTGTACTAAGAAAGCCCTTGAAAGTAGGAAATCTAAAACGAACGGTTTTACTCTAGCCTAAGTCACATCGCACATTGTAGGTGCTTACTAAACTATAATTTATTTGGTAAAACCATGCACAATATTACAGACACAGATCCAAGTTATGGCACATCGCAATTTCAATAACAACAGACATTATTTACAATATGGAAGGTATAACAATAAAAAATAATACACAAAAATTAACTAACAAACAACAATCAAATAATAATTAAGTCATATCCCTATGTATTTTACTGTGTATACATAAATAAAAAAATAAAAAAATAATAAGTAGTTCTTTCGCAAAAACAACGAAAAATTTATCTTCTATCGTCCATCATGTCAACTAAGCGCAATGCGCATTTGGTCCATAGCCTTCTGGTAATTATAATGAACCTTTGCGTCATTGGCGAGATTTATTCGAGTTTCTAACCGATCAGTATTTTTTGTCTGGAACCCTGCGTCATTGGTCTTGTGATCGCAAACGCGACTCTGTGGTCCAGGGTTTTATCCTTAGGTCTGCTGTTGTTGACTTTTACCGTTATGAAAACCGGAGTCGGGATTTGTGACCGCTTGATCAATAGGCTCATCCATTATTGGGAATTCATTATCTTATCCCTATTCCTAGTCCTTCATGTCGATTCTGAAAAAATCTCACCGTGAAAACTTGCGTGGAGTGAGCTGTCAGTGTCATCCCACTGATGCTAGGGATTGACCAAGCAAACATTTACAATCATAATCGAGATTTTAATAATATTTTATATGCTAATCCAATTGAAAATTTTATGTAATTTCAAAGCTAGTATTTTAGTGGTCAAAACATCAATATTTTGTGGGGTTTTAAAATAAAATAGCAAAACAGAAACTCAGTCAGAATCTCAATGGTGTTTTTTTTTCTTTTTTTCCCTAGACTAGTAAGTCCTTATTTATTAGCCTGAGGCGCGAGCGCGTCACACACGAACAGTAAATAAAATAAAACATTCAAGTTTAAGACAGCTAGGCTGATGAAAATACGCATCGACATCGTTTGTTATTATGAGCGATTGTAGATCGAGTCTAGTAAAGACTGCGACGATGTTTAGCGTGATCACTTCACCCTATTCACGACATTAAATGTCATGAATCGGGTGAAGTGTCTCGCCACACAAACTACGTGGGATTAAATTCTATGGTCCGTCAACCAGACACACCGTTAGCACAGTAATCTTTATACTGTGCCGTTAGCACTCGATGACTTGACACTCACTTATCTCTTCTAATTGAATAGATTTGGGTTAATAACAACGCTGAACATCGTCATATAAAATGTTCAATAGGATTAGCATAAAAAAAATATTATTAAAATCTCGATTATGATTGTAAATGTATGCTTGGTCAATCCCTAGCATCAGGTATCTGGTGGGTGGTGGTGGTATCTGGTATCAGGTGGGATGACACTGACAGCTCACTCCACGCTCACTTCACCTAAGTTTTCACGGTGAGATGGTAACAGAATCGCACTGCAGCCAGTCGATTCTGTAAAAATCTCACCGTGAAAACATAGGTGAAGTGAGTTTGTTTTTGCTAGGAATTGACACTATTGACAGCTCACTCCACGCTCACTTCACCTAAGTTTTCACGGTGAGATTTTTACAGAATAGCACCGCTGCAGTGCGATTCTGTAACCATCTTACCGTGAAAACGTAGACCGTGAAGTGAGCGTGGAGTGAGCTGTCAATAGTGTCAACTCCTAGCAAAAACAAACTCACATCACCTAAGTTTTCACGGTGAGATTTTTACAGAATCGACCGGCTGAACCCAATAAATTTTTTGATGCCCTATGATTATTTTGCTTATTTTTTCATATAAATGTACATATTATTATTATTTTACAATTATCTAGTTAATTTGTGGTGAATAAGTAGGTATTTAAATAAATATTTATTTGGGGTACTTCCCGTTGACCTAGAATCATGTTTGGCAAGAAGCAATGTCAAGTAGTACAAATAAAGGAAAATGTTCGTAAATTTGTAGTTACATACCTACAAGGAACCTCAAATAGGTACCTATAGGACAAAATCCGTAAATTTGTAGTTACATACAAGGAACCCTCGGTGTGTGAGTCCGACTCACACTAGAACGGTTATTTTTTGTGGGGTCATCGACCACAAATTACTGTAGTCACTTGAAATATTAGTTTAAAAAAAACTGTTTTTTTTGTGTAAATTTCATAAACGTAAGGGAAAGGGTAAGACGAGAGGGTTTTGATAAAAAAACACGATAAAACAATAGAACACCGATTTTCTCAACTCAAACTACAGCGAAAAACATCAAAAAATTATATTTTTTTATTTTATCGTGTTTTGGAATCGATATTCGTTAACCATCACGTTTGCAGAGTTTCGTTAGCTAATTTAATTTGACCCTGTATGTATGCCATCTACTTTCATTCTCAAAACTTTCTTCACGACATTTTCCTCTTCCTCCGCATTACAATACATGGCCTATTATTAGGAATATAGGATTTTAAAACAGAAAACGAACTAGCAGGGGATCGAGGAGGGTGGTTCAGGAGATCAGCACCCTTATTGCGTAACACACTAACAATCGGAATCTGAATCATTTTGAAGCAAATTGCTAATCCATTGCTTCATAAGTTCGAAAAATTTGTCTGCTCAACACGTAAATAACGCAATGAACGTTGTCGAACTGTCAAAATGAAACCGATTCCGATTGATAATTTAATGCGTTACGGAATTGCCCTGCAGACCGGAATAAATCATTTAAACATAGCAGGCAAAATTCTAGGTGTACACTACTATTTTTCAAGAGTAGGTACAGGCATGATGATCTTCTAGCATTATTTATTTAACAAAGCAACAGCATACAATTATACATTCAACATTGGCTTACAATACTAGGTATTTAGTATTTGTTTACCTATATCTGCCATCGTTTTCATCTGTTCCAGTATATTCCGGAGACAGGTGCGTCGCTGAGGCTGAGTCTGGCATCTGCGTTCCCTTGCCGCAATGTAAGCACATCATGGACGAGGTCAGGCGGGCAGGCAACCCCATGCCGCCTCACATGACGATGAAGCTACAGAAACTATCGTGTGGCTTCGAATTCAGGGACCCTATGGTAAGCAAGCATTTCATAGTGATTGTTCAAGCTGCAGAGTTTATATAAAACTAGCTTCCATCCGCGGCTTCGCCCGCGAGGTATGTCCATACAAACTAACCTATGTCCTTCCCCGGGATGCAATCTATCTCTCTGCCAAGATTTATCGAAATTCGTTCAGTGGTTTAGGCGTGAAAAGGTAACATACATACAGACAGACATAGTTACTTTCGAATTTATAATATTATTAAGGATATCGTGTACCTATTCATTTAAGTATTTACGCAAGACTATACTGACATTATTTTAATTAGCAAGTCGGAATTAAATTCATTGCCTAAAATATTAAAACACTTATGTAGAATAATTTCGGCTTTTCTCTTTGCAAACATCGGAGATAAGAGGGGGGGGGGGGGGGGAAGGGTATTTTTTTACATTTTTCATCAAAAGTCGAAAACTATGCGGCCTAAAAAAAAAAGAAAAAATGGTTGAGAATCTGCACTGCGCTCTTTCATATGATACCCCACAATCATGCCCTAGTAGCCCCACTTCGAATTTTTCAGCCCCCTTTTTTTTTGCAACATCCCCTCTGTTGCAAAAAATATACATATATTTTATTTCTTTCTTATTTGCAAAATAGTTGGGCAAACGTCATCTAAAACTACTCCAAATTTCAAGTTGATAGCATTAGTAGTTCTTGAGATATCCAGCTGTGACAGACAGACAGACATCCAGCTGAGAAACAGTTACTTTACGAGTATAAGAGTGTTGATTTAACCATAATATCTCCTAATGAATTACCACCTACATGAATTTTACTGACAATGAGATGGTCATTCATTACGGTTACGCTTCGAGGGAATTTCGTTGCCTTTTTCTTGGAAGGCCTGGCTTCAGATACGATTCATGAGTGAATCAAATGCGAAAGTAATTATTAATATAGGTAATCGTAAGAAGTAGCGACTAATTCATAAAAATGTTTTTTATGATAAATTGTGTACAGACGCCAGCACATCAAGCTACTACAATCTGTCAAATTTCTTTGATAGATTTTCAACTTTATCACTAAAGCTTATGGTTCAAAGTTGATTGGAAAAATTTGACAGTTTCGGGTAGGTTGATGTGCTGACGTCTGTACCATTGTATGTAATTGTGTGTGTGTAATGCGATCTACGACATAGTCGTCTATCTACGAGTGCTTAATATTAAACGTTTTAAAAACATGTTTTTTTATAGGTTTGTTGCACTGCTTCGGAAAGCACAGCTAGTCATAATATGATCTTAGAACCTGACACTGCTGACAACGTAGAACCTTTTACTAGAGCTACACTAGACAAGAAGAATGGGCCAATAGGCGTCGAAGCTCATCCGAACCTAGGCCTCCTGCCCCTGCAGTGTGGAAACATTGACAGTGATAGGATCAGTGGCGGTAACAGGACGCAGCTGTTTGAAATGCCTTGGATGGTGCTTCTATCTTATGATTCAGGTATGTTATACTTGGTTATCTATAAAAGTTAATTAGGTACGTACTTAATTCTAAATTAAACGTCACTACAATTCATATTCTAATAATAAACCTTGGTAAATGTCCTTCCTTGAACTTGCTTATGCACAATGATTACGATTTTTTTTAACCATAATAAGGACGATTTGTAATAAATCTACTTTCATTTACATGCGACTTAGGACGTCCACTTTCCACGTTTCAATAATCACTTCTCCTAGTCAATACACACCAAATAAAAAAAACATTTAATAATTTCCAGGTCGCGGCGTAAAGTTGAGCTGTGGTGGTTCACTCATCAACGAATGGTATGTCCTGACGGCGGCTCATTGCGTGTCCTTCCTGGGCAACAGACTGCGACTGAATGGAGTCATAATCGGAGAGTATGATATCAGACAGGACCCTGACTGCGAAATGTCAGATGATAAAGAGTACTGCGCACCGAGAATAGAGGTGAGGATATAATTGTGTAATAGTTAACCATCAGTAGAAATCCGCCGCTGGACATAAGGCCTCTCAAATTGCATACCACTGAGCCATAACTCTCCATATCACCCTGCGAGGACCTACCAGTCACCCTGCGAGGATCATCGTATGATCGTACTGATGGAATCAGGGTTATTAACAACTTCTTAAGAGGTCATTCTACTCATCATTATAAACAACTTTTACTATGAGACCAAGCATGAAATCGCGAAAAAAAAAAACAGCTGTTCCCTACATTTTGACGAGTTAAACGAACATAAATGTAGGGAACAGCTGATTTTTTTTCGCGGTTTCAGGTTTCGTCCCATAGTAAAACTTGTTTATAATGATGAGTACAATGACTTAAGAGGCTGTTAATGTTTTACCAATAACCCTGACAAACCTGATGAATGGTCGGCGTTATATTTTATTTAGCTTTACTTTATTTATGTTATTTTATTCCTCAGAACGTGTCAATATCTGAAGTAGTGGCGCACCCTGGATACACACCGCAGTCGCTGGTCGACGACATAGCTTTAATACGACTTGCTCGACCAGCCAATTTTACACTTCGTAAGTACTTTGTGTGTGTTGTTTATTATTCATGTGGATGGACTATAGATATACATTAATTTCGCGAATGCTTAGGAACGATTGCTTAGGAGAAAGTACTACACTGCAATCGCGCCGCACCGTAAGCTTTCCCTTCAACTTCAACTAATCTGAGAAAGAAAAGGCCAACTTAATTCACCAAGATATCCTGGATAACTTAACAAGTTTTATTTTTAAATTTTGCTTACAGCTAGCATGAAACCCTTATGTCTGCCCATCACTCAAAAGCTCCAAACGCAGCCTCTTGTTGGACAAATCGTGAACGTTGCAGGTTGGGGAGTCACGGAGGACGGCCTGCAGTCTCCTGTGCTGCTTAGCGTCGACCTTCCCGTCATCAGCACCGAGGATTGCACGGCGGCATACCGAGGGTTTGTTTCACTTTCATCATAGCCAACTCTTCCACAAATTCTTCATACTTCTAGGTCACCTTTATCTAACAGACATCGCACGCACATGAGCATACCTTAATAATCTTGATCGTTTAAAAAACACACATATAAGTTTGAGTATAATGTCTTGATAGCATCAGATGATACTCAACAGACTATTAGCAGCATTAAAGGAACAGTATTGTATTGATAGAGTTTACTCAATTCATTGTGCAAACTTCTCAATAATTAAATACGTTACTATAACCACCTATAACTATGGTGTTGGTGTCCCCCAAGGGAACATCATTGGATTTACTTCAACCAATGAAACAGTCAGAGCCACGGTCTCGTTGCTTTCTTCTCGATATTTGACATATTCCTTTAGAGATCAGCTTAGTATATTTTAATTATCTTTACAGATCCCCGAGAGTACGGGTGACGCAAATATGCGCTGGTGGGGTCAAAGGCAAGGATTCTTGCGGAGGAGACTCAGGCGGGCCTCTTATGTACCCTGGCTCTTACGGAAAATTTGGAGTGCGGTATGTACAGCGAGGTCTCGTCTCCTACGGCTCGAAGAGATGCGGCATCGGGGGCTTCCCAGGAGTCTACACCAATGTGGCCTACTACATGAACTGGATCTTAGACAATATGCACAGTTGATAGCGTGTGATAACTGAAATAACGTATCTGATATTGTTAATACTCGGAACGATCAGGGAAAGCCGTGCAACAAACGCCGTGCCGCGCCGCGCCGTGTGGGTAATTAAAGCAACTCTCGATGTGGTTGAATGGAAAAGGCTACTAATGAATACCTAGATAATAATTATGTCTATAAGACTTTATTTAAATATATGGGAGTCGTAAAATGGCAACCCTGTTACTAATTTAGCGATTTTTGACAAACAATTTTGTAACAATTAGGGGATCTCAGTAAATCCACATGGCTTATAGCTAGGCTATACTAGAACAAACATTGAATGTAGTACTTACTTATTTCAGATAGATCACCCGTTAGTATTGTAAAAGTTATGCCATTGGATGTGAAACCTAGTCTACTGGTCGATACCTGGATATTTTTTCTAAGCGCAGTTTAGCCCTTAGAATATAATACTTTAAATAATATAAAGAGAAAAGATTTGAATTTTGTATGTTTGTATGTTTTTTGGTACACTTTCGCGCTGAAATTACAGAAGGGATTTGACTGAAATCTGGCACATTGGTAGTCCATGACCTGGATTAGGACATTGGTTACTTTTTATGCCGATATTCTCACGGAATCGAGACTGATGCAAGTGAAGCTGCGAGGCGCAGCTAGATTTGTATAAACCTATTATGATATTATTTATTGAATGTTACACATTTTTGTGACCGGATTATATAACTAGTCACGTGATGTGAATTATGAATGTGTGGAAACCTGGTAAAGAATATTTTTGTACAGCCGGTCGATTCTGTAAAAATCTCACCGTGACAACTTAGGTGAAGTCTCACTCCACGCTCACTTCACCTAAGTTTTCACGGTGAGATTTTTACAGAATAGCACCGCTGTTCTTCTTTAGGATTGTCTTCACTAAACTAGTCCAGTATTTTTATGAAACACGAGTAAATGATCTTGTAAGATATTAATTTTGTTTAAGTACCTATTTAATGAAATGGTTCAGTGTGGGGCTAAATGAAAACAGCCGCAAAGGTCGATCGATCAGGTTAAGCTACGCTTCCCTCGATTTGTCTGTGGACGGGTGACCATCTTTACATACCGAGACCTCTCCGTGCCTCGGAAAAGCCGTTGGTCTCGGCTGTCGTTCGTGGATCTTTGATAGTCGTTACGAGTAGTCAGAAGCCCGAAAGTCTGACAATCAGCCTTACCAAGAGGAGAGAAGGGGGGGGAGGAAGAAGGAGGAAAAGGAAGAGGAGGGGCGGTCCCCCCCTCTAAGAGTATTATCCAGTAACTGGGTCGTGAAGGTCAGATAGGCAGTCGCTCCTCGTAAAATACTGGTATTCAGCTGCATCGGATTAGACTGGAAGCTGACCCCAACATAGTTGAGAAAAGGCTAGGCAGATGAGTAAGGAAAACTGTCAAATCGTGTTGTCATTCATTCTTAGGCTCAATTTACACTGCCGCAGAACGTAGTGGAATCGAGTTTTCGTAATAGCAAAATTAACTTTATGTCAATTGTCTAACGTACAAACTAGATATGAGCTTGTTACTGCGGGAATTCCCGAGAATGCGCGATAATTCTCCAGAAAATGCGCGACCCGTGAGTATGGGTGTATCTAATTTGTACGTTACACTATTGACATAAAGATCATAATGCTTTGTACAAGAAAAGTTCGCTTCCATTCCGTTCCGCGGCGGTGTGATTTTTTTTTTTTAATAATTTAGTCTAGATCATGGACGTAATATAATATAGAAGTAACGTCTAGATAAGATAAGACAATAAGGAATGCTCGGCTCTGCAAAAAGTTTGAAGCAAATTGTTGACCTGGTAAAAAAAAATAATTAGCTAGTTGTTTGGTTAGCTGAAATATTCGGCCAAGTGCTCAAATCGTGCGAGCTGAATTGTGGTACTTATACAATTTGATAGGATTTGAAAGTGGTAGATAAGCGAAAGTGATCTGTCTACTTAGTTCTTAGACCTACAAGAGTTATAGAGCTACAAAGAAGTAAGGAGAAGAAGACAAATGGAAGTTTTAAGCAAGGCCTCTGCAGTCTGCTGTATTGCAAAAATAAATGTTATCTAGATAATGAAGAGTCGACCGCAAGTCGGTGGCGACACTTGAGCTAGCCAAGTGTGGTACGGAGTTTCAATAGAATAACAGGCTACATAGCTGGATGAGGCTGGCACAGGATTAACTACATGATCTCCTTATAATCTGACCATTAAAATGTATGTGTATTAAAGTTCGGTGTTTCTTCTGAGAGTATAATAGTCAGTCGGCTAGGTTACACCGACCTCGTCTAGTTAAACAGGTCAAGTGGTACCTAATTTTAACCAATTTACAAAATGAATATCTGCTAATCATTGGCAAAAGAGAGCGGCCTATATACCTCGACTTCACCCAGCATTGGGTGAAGTCGAGTTGTGGGTGGTGAGTTGTGGGTGAGGCCATCTGTTTTTGTATACTGGTTTTATTTGGGTACTACATAATGATGGGCTGTCTGCGGGTCTACTGTGTCACCCTACTGGCTTGCTTTTTACACGACTGCCCAAAAAAGAGGGGTGATTTTGATACAAGTTACATGAAAATCGAGTTGGTTGCATTTTACACGCAATGGACATTTGACGCTTTATACTTGTTTTGTAAGTCAGTTTATTTTTATTTTTGATAACATTTTCCTAACTGTTTTAACAGTAAGTTTGACTGCGTATCCTTGCTATAGTTGCTATGTTATTTTAACCTCGAATCCATGGAAGAAAAATATTCAATGTAAGTACCTATGGATATTCCTCGTTTATTTTGATGATGCCTTATAAACCCACCTGAAACATTTCAATGCCTGAGAGAACTGACACCGGCGGAATATCCAAGATGAAAAATCTCCGGCCGATATTCATCACTACCTAATTACACCTGATTAATTAAGAGATGCCCATGTCCACGCGAAACCCAGTTACTGTTTTGGCTAGCATTGGCAGTGCATAATATATAATAGGTAATTTAAATAATATAAAAATATAATAGTAAAAAGATAAAAAGCAATAATATAGGTACGTTTCGTACGACGCGTTTCTTATGACATTTTACAACACACTTCCTCGTATAGTGGCTCTTATTGTAAGAAAGAAAGAAGAAAATAAACTAAGTACGGACGCCAGCAGGTCAACCTACCCGAAACTGTCAGATTTTCCCAATCAACCTTGAACCTTATGTTTTAGCAATAAAGTCGAAAATCTATTAAAGAAATCTGACAGATTGTAGTAACTTGATGTGCTGGCGTCTGTACGTTTATTTGCGGCAGACATGATGCAACAAAAGAACACAAACACAAAAAATTACAAGTTGGACCGCTTTTAGGTTCATAATGTATTTAACACATGTGCTTTTTACTTTATACCATACTTGGGTGGCAAAGTGCACCATAGGAGGTACTACTATAAAATCAGAGATGTGCGCTTTTTGTATTCGTATTGGTTGCATTGCATTTAATATTCCATGTATACACCACTCTATGGAATTAGTACCTATCTATAAATCTATAAATACGACTACTCTCTATGGTTTTTGACCACTTTTAACGTTGACAGCTTTTCTATGTCAATGGTTGACAGACACTGACCCATGGACTCGTAATAATGGACGTAATATATTATATTACGTCCATGCTCGTAGACAGAGTAGTCTATAGACGGGATCCCTTCTTTTCGCATAATGTTCTTTTTCCTAATATACTTTGGCATAACTCTTTTGGTATAATTTGTTTTGCCATAATAATACTTTGGCATATTTTTTTTTGGCATACAGCTTAGGTTGGCATAATTATCTATAAGGCTAATTTGTTTTGGCATATATTTAATTCGCATAATTTACTAGGCCTAATGACTATTAGCATAATCATATTTAGGCATACAATTAATAGAAATTACGGAAACAAATTTGAGTTATTTTTACGTATTTATTTTTGATTTTCATGCAAATGATTTATTATACATAACATTAATTCCATTTTTAACCCTAAATTAAAATTAAAGTATTGTCTTAAAAAATCATTATGTTGTGCTACAAAAGTTAGTGACAGAACCGAATCGCTGCAAAACCGACTCCACGTAGTCTTGTCTGCCCTACCCCTAGAGTGTAATTTAAAATCGCGTAGGCGCGTAGGGGCGAGGCGGCCCGCGGGCTGAGGAGCAGGCGGCTGGGAGCGAGCCGCCGCGGCTGAGGTGCATGCTTGCTTGCATGCTGCATGCTTGCTTGCATGCTGAATGCTTGCTTGCATGCCTGCTGCATGCTTGCTTGCATGCTGAATGCTTGCTTGCATGCCTGCTGCATGCTTGCTTGCATGCTGAATGCTTGCTTGCATGCCTGCTGCATGCTTGCTTGCATGCTGAATGCTTGCTTGCATGCCTGATGTATGCTTGTTTACATGTTGCATGCTTGCTGCATGCATGGTATATGCTTGTTTGCATGTTTCTTACAACGAAAAAAAACCTACAAAATTGTTCAAAACAAATATGTTATGTACCTGCTTCAGGAGATATGGTTTTTTTCCAATCGTCGAAATAAATTGGTATATCCTCTTCGGGCAAAAAGGCTAAGGCCTATATACATTTTATTTCCATGGCAAATACCAGTGTTTTACCTAAAAATAAAACACATATTAAATACTTACCTTATTTGAAGCTTACTAGATTGAGAGTGGCACTACTGGTTTCCGCTATATTATCCCTCTCTTTTGCTCTTACCTTTAGTCGTATCTATCTCTCTCTTTCGCACATCCCGATTCCTCACCAGGTGGCGCTGCCAAATGTGGGCTTAGCCATGGCAGTGAATCGCTGATCATTGTGTCGAAAATCTTCACCAGGTAGAAATTAAATGTAAGCTTCAAATAAGGTAAGTATTTAATATGTGTTTTATTTTTAGGTAAAACACTGGTATTAAACACTTGACCGTTATTTGAAGCTTACTAGATTGAGACGTGTTTGTTATCACCTGGTGGGAAATGACGCCAATGTGAACGTGGTTAAAAGTTATTAATAAAATGAGATGTGCATAGAGAGAAATACATTTAATTGAATGAATTAATCAATACATACAAACGAAAATATTATAATAGGTAATAGATACCTACTTAACACATAAAATGAACTATTCTTTCCATTATAATAATGAACTAAATTTTGACTTTTAGTTTGATAACCAGTTTTATAAATTGCACAATAGCTAGGTACCTTTGTTTTTAGAATATTAGGTATGCAAATATAAACATTTCTAACACTTCTTGAGAAGAATTACATAGAATACAAAAAAATAAAAATATACCTCTATTATCTTAATTAATAGGATTAAACGTTGTAGATACATTAAAACTAGAACTGGTGGGTATACAGGGCATCACTTCTCTACAGTAATAGCGGGTGAAGGTATTCTGCGATCGCCAATTACCTCTAGAGAGTATTTCGTCTAAGGAGTAGTTGTTAACCCAGTTTCTAGAGGCTACAGCAGACCTAAGACTGCCAGGCGAAGCACTTACTCCTGCTTCTAACAACATAGATTTGACCCAACCTGCTATGACTGTACGAGAAGCGGCCCTTGATTTTCCTCTAAAATTAAGAAACAGATTATTGAGACACCCTGACTGGCGTTTATCTTTTAGTATAGCAATAGTTCGTTTCACCCAAAGTACAGGGTCTAAATTCTCGTTAGTAGGATTAGGCGATAATCTCCAACCAGACTGTCTATAATCGGCAGTGTCAGTTTTAGAACCAAATATTGGCCATAGAATCAGATGATCATTATTTTCTGACAGGTGTTTTGAGTCCACAGCTAGTAGTGTTAGATCATGAACTCTTCTGCCGGAACAAAGGAGTAACAAGGTTGCCGTATGTCTACAAGTAGCAAATACATTATTCGCGTCTACAGAATAGCTTCCCATAAATTCTGCTAGTTTATCGACGTTCCAGACTATAGATTTTTGAGCTACTGGGTTTTTTAAAGCAATAGACTTTAATATATGAGTAACTAAAACATGGGAACTTAATTTGGCAGATTCGTCAGGGTTGCTTAGCGTGCAGACCACAGATTTATGTAATAAAATAGTTTTATAAGCTAAACCCTCTATAATACTCAAATCTGCAAGAAAACGAGCCAAAACCTGACCTGTTGGTTGGAAGGGGTTTAATTTATGCTTTTTTGTCCATGTGAGCCACCTATTCCATGCCACTCGATAAGTCTTTTTGGTTGATAGCCGCCATGAGGATTTTAAAAGCTGTAACTGAGCTTCATTCCATTCGACTAAGGTCTGGGACCACCCCCACATTTCCATATTTCTAACGTCATCTCCCGGACTCTTGGGGGTGGGAGGCCTGTCGCCGTATCTATCAGCTGTGAATGCAGTTTCCGGATTGTGAATGGAGGTGCTAACGCACGGGCTTTTAGGTCTGCTCTCCAAAAGACTCTCTCCCACCTTGGGACTACCATTAGAAAGACTCCCGACGCAGAGTTGAGGTGAGCTAGTACCTTTGGCACTAGGTAAGGTGGAGGGAACACCCAAGCTAGTGGGTAGGTCCACTTTTGGGAGAAGGCATCGTGGTACATTGCTTGAATGTCGTTCTGATCCAGTGATACATAATTCATCACGACTTTTGCCCTTTCTGACGCAAATAGATCTATCACTGGAACTCCGAACTTTTTGAATATTTTCTCCGTACACTGGGGTAAGAGATGCCACTCCGGAGGAAGCCGATGACGAGAAAGATGGTCTGCGTGACAGTTGTATTTTCCCGGAATATGCTGAATTTTCAGGTTTATTTGGAGTTGGTCTAGGATTTGAAAAATCTCTCTCGTGAGTTTTAGCAATGAAGGAGACCTGGTCCCGCCTTCGTTTCTCAAAAAGGCTACAACAGTCTTGTTGTCGCATTGAACTAGAACGGTAGACTTGGACATGCTTGAACCCCGCTCTTCTATAACCTTTAGTATTGCGAGCATCTCCTTTTGATTGCAATGGAGCTGTTGCTCTTGATCTGTCCATGGTCCTGATAGTGCGTATCCATCGAGCTGAGCCCCCCAAGCTAGATCCGACGCGTCTGTGGTCAGAAAATGTGATGGTGGCGGGTTGTGAATCAGAGAAGCCCGATGACAATTTAGTAGCCACCAATTTAGGTCCTCCTTTACTTCTATAGGCAAAACTACGCTGACACAGTTTTCTTTTAGTTTTTTGTTTAGAAACATTAGTGTGTCCCGAAAGTGAAGTCTGCCCTTGGGTACCACGAAGCTGGCGAAGTTTAGAAGTCCTACCAGGCTTTGTAGTGCTTTCATCATCGTTGTGTGTTTGTGTAACAGATCCAGCACCTTTTCTCTTACTTTTGTGATCTTTTCGTGAGGCAATGATCTCTCGTTTGTCCATGGATTCCATAGAACACCTAGAAATACGAGGCTTTTGCACGGAGTTGTGACAGATTTTTGGTAATTCGTCTGCCACCCCAGGTAGTGGAGGCGATCTATTAATATTTGGACGTGCACTTGCAGGACCTGATGGTCCTGGTGAACCACGAAAAAATCGTCTAAATAGACGAGTATTCGAACACCCTCCTCTCTTAGTGTCTGTGCTACCCAGTTTGTTAGAGTCGCGAAGACTTTGGGTGCTGTGCTGAGGCCAAAAGGAAGGCAGGTCATTTCTAACAATTTTCCTCTGTAACATATACGTAGGAATCGTCTGTGTGACTGGTGTATTGGTAAATTGAAGTAAGCCTGTGTCAGGTCGACTTTGCAAAGCCAGTCGTTTGGTTGGAGGAAGTCTGGGACACGGAACACATTTATGAGCCTGAATGGCTCCGTGTAAACAAAATCGTTCAGATTCCTTAGGTTGAAAATAGGCCGGTTGGTGCCATCGGTTTTGGGGACCAGAAACATTGAGGACAGGAAACTCGGAGAATATGAAACTTCCTCTAGCACCTCTTGCGTTATCATTTGAGATATGATAGTTGACATTGCCTCGGATTCCTTTGTTTGAAATGGGCTTTGTGCATTGGGTATCATTAGAGGAGGTTTTTTGATGAAAGGAATGCGATAGCCTTTTATTATGCGAAGAAGGGTTTTTGGTGCTCCGAGTTTCTTCCATCGATCGGCATAGTGTGTTAACTGGCCCGCTTTGAAGCTCTGTCTGTCAAAACCTGCTCCTCTTTCCTCCTGGGGGACATTCAGTGGCTGAATTCCGTTTTCTGTTATTTCTGCTCGTCTCTTGTTTGTTAGGCTGCTGGTGTGTTCCTCTTGAACGAAAAGGCCCATGATAATTATGGCTAGGCCCACGTGTTCCTTTATTGTTGTTGCCGGTTCCCTGCGAGGGATGGCAATGACCTGACCTCTGTGAGGTGTGGTTGTGTCCACAGCCCTGCGAGGGCTGGAAGCATGGCACAGTGCAGCACGCTTGGCGGGTACCCTGCGAGGGTGCCCTATAATAAGCTGACCCCTGCGGGGGGTAGCGAGTGGTCTTCTTAAATCCTGCTTGCGAAGTAGGTTTGAAGCCACTGGTTTTATTTGGAGGTAAGAAGGTCTTCTTAACACCTCCGTTCTTTTCCAACGTTGATGATAGTAGCTCAGGACTAAAAACCAGCTGATTAGAGGGTGGGATTCTGCGCAACGCAGACTTAACAAGAGGATCGCGAACATAATTTATTATTCCGTCTCTACGCATTTGAATTATTTCTGCGCGATGACCGCAAATAAGTTGAATCATATCTGAAGACACTTTATAATATTCACCATCCGAAAATAATTCAGAGATTTTGTTATGCAACTGATCGGGTGTTACACTACCTTTGACACGTGTCCAGGATAAAAGATCAGCCATGCTAGTTTGTAATACCTCTCGTTGTTTAATTGCACAAAATGTTAGAGCACCATAGGCTTTGTCAGCCAAAGCTAAATGTCTTAAAGAATCATATGGTTTGATTTCTTCGTTGATCTCCAGCTCAGTAAAACCGGGACTGTGATTATATAGCTTCTGCACTTCCGAATACCTAACCTCGCACCATTCATTTTTATTAAAATGCTGAATATCATTTAAAGATTTGAGATAATTTTCAGGAGCCTTAGGAACAGGCGGTTCCTTTAATTTGACTTGTAAATCAAATTTGAATTGATGTGATTTGTCAAATTTTTCATCTACTACATCATAATCATACAAAGACCTATAATCATTATTATCTAATAAGGAAATTTCGTCATTACTGCCGTCTGCCTGCATTTCTGCTGAACGCCGAGGTGAATATGCAGAGATTTTATCACTATAAAAAACTCGTTCTCGTAGCTCGCTAATTTCTTGAGTTAATTGTTGCAATAAATCTGCTTTACGGGAATGGCGGCCCCCCTTCTTTTTTTTATAGTGACGGCGACGTTTATTTTTACTGGGCTTCGCTGATGACGAAGTGGAACTGCTAGAAGAACTGGATGAGGAGCTAGAAGACTCTATTTTACGATGTTCTCGACGTAATGTAGACCCCTTGGTTTGTAAACCTGATGGCCCCGGAGCGTCCATCGCATTTGGATTACTTGAGCCCTCCATCCTATTTAAAATGAAAACTTCGATTTTTTTTATGATTCCTATCTCGACACACCAACGAGTACGTAAGCAATTAAAACATTGGTACAATTAAAAACGATTGCTGATTTATAATCTCGAGTCTATTGTAACATTAATTATTATTAGGGTCAACAATACGCTAATAGACCATTAATAATAATCATTGTCAAACGAACATTTCATAAAATTAGTACCTATAATTTTGAGCAAATGAGGGTAGGTAGTTTGAAAAATTAATTTTCAATACAAGTTTTGCATTGCGAATAAAATAATGCAATGCTGGCTAAGGGCACGACGAACGGTAACACCGTTATTATTATATTTAACTTTGCCCTTAAACATAGTGATCATGCATCGCATCACTGAAAAAGTTTTATGAAAATTTATTTCTACTTACAATTTTGTCCGATGGAATGCACTTAGAATCACTTTTTTGAAGAAGAATTTAAATTTAATTTTAAAAGTTGTCTCGACAACCTCTTTTCACGCGGAAAAAGACGCCAATGATCAGCGATTCACTGCCATGGCTAAGCCCACATTTGGCAGCGCCACCTGGTGAGGAATCGGGATGTGCGAAAGAGAGAGATAGATACGACTAAAGGTAAGAGCAAAAGAGAGGGATAATATAGCGGAAACCAGTAGTGCCACTCTCAATCTAGTAAGCTTCAAATAACGGTCAAGTGTTTAATGATATATTATTTCAGGTGTATTCAGGTGTTTTCAGGCATATTTTAGGCATATTTTACTTCATTGTTATGCCTATAAAATATGCTTTAATATCATTATGCGTAAATAAATTTATGCTTAAGAATGTTATGCTTAATAAAGTTATGCTTTAGAATGTTCTGCTTAATCATTATTATGATTATAGAAATTATGCGTAAAAAATTATGCGTAAGCTGTTATGCGTAAATACTATTATGCGAAAATATAATTAGGACAAACAAAAGTATGCCAAGTTATATTAGGTCTTAAAATTTTATGCAAATGGATAGGGAACCTCTATAGACTCATGGTATCCGTGTCACCGAAAGGGACAAAAAATTCCGGCAATCTTCATCATTCTACTACCATTTTTACAGCTTATTACACTGCACCTTACCATTTTCACAGTTGCGCAAATGTACATAGGTACTATTATTGAATTATTCACGAAAAAGATCTTATTTTCGGTTTAATCGCGGTGTAGTTTTTATTATTTCATTCATAAACGTCAAACTTCTTGTGCATATTGATGTGCTTAGCCGACACGCAGTAAGGGACAGAAATATTCTTACTCTGTCTCTTTTCTTTGCTAGTGACGTTAATATATTTCTATTTTTCTTGTGCGAATGAAAAAGAAGATATGCAACAGTCTATTAGTTTACTCTGTCTACGCATGGACTAATGATACAAGGTCCCGGTCAGTTTCAATCTATCAAAAACATGGACGTAATTACTTCTATATATTACGTCCATGATCAAAAAGTACCTACTCTGTGGTGTTGACAGATGATTAAACTTTTTTGACAATATTTTTGACACGCAACGCAACTAAAAGGTTACAACAGCATTATATTGTAGTCTTTGCAAGACATCACAGAGTACTTTTTATAGACTGATAAGACATACTCTGTGCTGTGCACGCAACCAGCATCATATTGTAGTCTTTGCACGCAACACAGAGTACTTTGATAAGATGGCACCACAGAGTACTTTGATAAGACTAGTAAGATGGCACGCAACAAAATATTGTCACAGAACGCTGCGCTGTGAAGTATTTTCGTAAAATATTTTATTTTATTTATGTATATACTTTTGATCTAATTGTGATCTATAAATCATCAGAGCAGGGCCAGCAGGGCTAAATTATCATGTCATGTTCTATCCCCTCATGTCGCAGAAACGAAAGAGATGTTAGTGACAATGATTCCAAATATAAGTCAATGGACGACGAAGATGGCGGTGGTCGGGATCGGAGGATGTCAGGGGACGAGGGCGCCAATAAGATCGCCGACCGAGAGCGCAAGCACCGAACTCATAGACTCAGCATCTTCGACCCTCCCCCTAGTGTTAGTATAACTTTTGAAGAGTAGATACCTACTTACATGCGGTTGCTGGACCGCTGTGGTAGCTAGAGTACTTATCATACTTGTACTAACTAAACTTACGATATAAACGTTTTCGTAGCGCAAATAACATAAATCCTAAATGAAACTTTAGACTATGATTTTGACCCGGTAATCAGATAATCGCCAAATCACCCAGCTTCCACAGACCTCAACTGATAACGATGGGCCCTGCTTATTCGATTAATTAATTGAATAGATTCAGACGAGAAAACACAATAGTTGTAGTTACTGCAAACACGAAAGAAGATAAAATATAAAGCGAATTGTTATTTTGTGAGCGGCGAGCGCTTTAAAATAATCCTAAAAGTTTCCATCATGATTGTATATTCTGTGAGCGGTAGTCGTGGAGCGTGCGTCATACGATGCTCCTAAAGTACTACAAGGATCTTTTGGCGCCTGAATGCCACTGAGAGAGGAGAGGGGGGCGTTATTGGTGAAGATTTATGAATTGTAATGGAAAAACAAGATATCGGATAAGTTCCGATTTTGACCACGCGCCAAGAGATCGAACCGTTGGACTTTCGACGAACGCCTACGCTGAACTAACGCTGAATGCGCCAGAGAGCGAAGTTTATAGCAAAATTTAAAAGGGCAAATCATAGTGAGGCCGGTGTAGTCTTGAACATAATGCCTATTAGCTCTGACTAAACCACAGGAATTATAAACTTTTAAATGATTAAGTACGTTCAATTGCTTTGCATCATCATCCATAATGAATGGCTCAATATTGTTCACAGTTAGGTGTAAACAGTCAAATTGATTTAGGTATGTTATTTACAGATGCGTCCCTGCGGCTATAATAATAATAATAATAATCATTTTATTTCGGAATAATAAATCCATAAATTTGTTAGTAAAACATAAAAAACATTAAAAAAAACTGTTAGTACACATGCAGATTGGACAAATAATGGACGAGCGGGCAATCAAATTTCCCTGCAATGACATTCAGGAGACTGTTCGAGCTGCCCCGGACCCTCTGCAGCAGCGACGCGGCACGCTTACGTCTGATCGCCGCGAAGCCATCAGTGTGCGCATCAGCAAACATTCCCGAAGCACTGCAGAAGCGTGGAAGCCCCAACAGCATCCTGAATGCATTGTTGTATTGAACTCGAAGAACATTGATGGCTTTCTGCGTACAACTTGTCCAGAGGCTGCACGTGTAAAATGTCTGACAATATGCTTTAAAAAGCGTCACTTTCACTTCACACGTGCAACGAGCAAACCTACGGACAAGCATGTTGCATCGAACCGCCAATGCTCTTCGTTCCCTTTCTACATCCAGATCATCTTTGATGCCCGCTGTTACAATATGGCCGAGATATTTAAATTGTTGAACACGATTTAAGTTATTACCTGCTAGTTTAATGGGAGGAAAACTTTCTGAGGACTTTGCTCCAAAAATAAGAACCTCACTCTTTTTGGCATTGTATCTTAAACCGTGTTCCTCAACATACCTCTCACAAACATCCAACAGCTTTCTTAAGCCTGCAGCTTTCTATGCCTAGGTGACCGAGTCATGAGCTATGGCAATAATTTAGTAAATTAGTTACCTATTTAGTTTAATCTTGGTTGAACAGTTTCCAAATACCAGTTTTTTCAGCTGTTGAGTCGTTATTAAGACCCAAAAAAGGGATATGGTACCAAATTGTATATTTAAATATTTCTTTACAGCGTTTTACTCTGCTGCGTGGTAAGATTTTGAAATCGATCAAGACCTTGTACGCGTATTGGTTGAGACTCCGCAACGATCGGCACCAGTGGGCGCTCTTCAAAACCATCCTTTGGTTCGCTATTGGGCTGAAGCTTTTCCACGACCTAGCCCGCCACGCCAAAGTATCTCCCCTGTTAAGTGGTAGCAAAAGTAACGAGTCGCGCCAATGTGCCAAACCCCCCAAAATTGACCCATGCGCCAAACCCCCCAAAATTGACCCATGCGCCAAACCCCCCAAAATTGACCCATGCGCCAAACCATGCGACAAATAATCACGCCAGAGTTGCGCCTGTCACCAAAGCGACGAATCCCCCTTAACCTCTCAAAGCGAAGAAGACAAAAAGGTTATACCTATACAGTTTAAATAAATCCTTTAAATTATACCTGTTGTGATTAAATTGAAGTTTAAGGGTTGAGTTTTGATACCACTAGAACGTCACCGTGCGCGAGCCGCGTCCGTGTCTGCTCGATTTGTAAGAGCTGGGGGCCTAAAAAGGCCACTTTGGCAGAATCATAAAAGGATAACATAATGGACAGTTAACCCTTTAGTTAATCGTGTCATATCCCATTGGTGAAGCATTTCTCAGTTATTTTTTTTTGTCCGTGCTAAAATACCAATCAATCCGATCCAAATCTAATCCCAATCTCTTTGATTATACCTACGTAGTGCAGCGAAAAAAAGAAAAACACTGACTGTCTTCGCCGTATTACGGTTCATAATGTTATCCGTTTATGATTCTCCAAAGTGGCCTTTTTAGGCCCCCTGACCCTCGTCCGGTACGCTAGCACCACTAAGTGTAGAATGAACTGCTTCTTAAAAATGTTCGTGAAGTTTTAAGATCCATACCTCATCCGAGCCTAGTACCTACGTGACACGGCTCGCACCCATGACGGCCTACATAAATCATCCCTTAATTATATAAAAACAATTGAATATTTTATTATTTATTTACTTTTTTATGCCGAAAAAGTTATCTACTCCATATTGCTGAGGGATAATTGGGTACTCGAGCATGGAAAGCTGGGTAGACCTGGAGAGAGAGTAGTAGTAGGTCTGCCCAGCTTAGCTGCCAGCGAAGCTATTATAGTTATAGCTTAGCTGGTACCTATTACTCAGCTTTATTGCTCAGAAATCACGGGAATAATCACAAGGAAGGGAAGTATACAGGGGGTAAGTATACAGTAGGTATACGATGCGCAAACTGTAACCATGACTTCAGCATATGATTTCTAGACCCCGTATTGTAGAAATTTTTCGACGGTTATCTGCTGTTTCATAGAAAAATGCAATACCTACGCGGTCAAAATGTATGGAACAGCAATTTACAAAAAAAAAACCGATGATTTTCAGAATCATGTAGGTAAGTAGGTACTTACTGAATCCATGGTAACAGGGTGTGCCTTGTACGACGACGTTTAATGTTTTAGTGGGCATTTATTGCGTTGTATCTATGATTTCTTTTCTACCCTTACATCTCACATATTTTATTTATATCGAGAATTGTGTACTAAATTGATAGTTCCTAAAGATATGCGTTAGCAACTTTGTACAAATAGGCAGACGTGCTATTTTAGTCGTACAGGCGCTTCGTTCAAATTCCTAATTGATATCATTTTTAGGGTTCCGTACCCAAAGGGAAAAACGGGACCCTATTACTAACACTCAACTATCCGTCTGTCCGTCTATCACCAGGTTGTATCTCATGAACCGTGATAGCTATAGGTAGACAGTTGAAATTTTCACACATGTATTTCTGTTGCCGCTATAACAACAAATACTAAAACAGAATAAAATAAATATTTAAGAGGGGCTCCCATACAACAAATGTGTTTTTTTCGGCGTTTTTGCCTTGTGGTACGGAACCCTTCGTGTGCGAGTCCGACTCGCACTTGGCCGGTTTTTGTTTATGTAAGCGTTTCTCTTGGTATATTTAATTTAAAAAAATGAAGAACGCAAAAGGAACATTTATTTGGTTTATATTTTAGAACATTCTGAGCATCCTACCAGAAAATATACACGTACAAAAGAAAGAAAAAAAAGTGCTTTTTTTACAAGATATATTTGTGGTACATTTAATCTATTCATTGGTACTGCAAGAACATTAAAAGAACATTTTCACTTCAGTAGCTCAAACATGTAGGTTTTGCTGCCTGAAATCAGTGAGCAAAATGCGATTTTGCTCACTGAGTGAGACAAAGTAACTTTTTAATATTTTTTTTCTGAAAGCCGCGAATATCTTATTCAGCCTTGGGTTAATCACACAATTCGAAACATTCACACTCTATCTCTTTCCCGCCATTAGAAAGATAGAGAGAGACAAAGACCAGCCCTTTCGAAGTTCCGATTTTGAATTCGACCTCAAAGACAAACACGTTCAGAATTTCGTACTAACTAAAGAAATATGTCTATAAGATAATTATGTCTTTTATTGTAATTTATTGAATTTTTAACATTGTTGTATTTAAACGAAAATAAGTATTTACTGCAAATAAAACTGATATTTAACCTGTAAATATTTATTTCTAGTTTCAGTATTGTTACGTACCTAATATATTTATAATAATAAAATATCATGGGTGCTATTTCCGAACACGCCTTACAAAGTGTTCTCGCTGCTGAAGTGAAAAGTTAAGTGTGTTACACGAGAGCAAAGTTTTTTGCATCTCGTGCCTTTGAATCCCTCGCCACACTCAGGATTCAAAATAAGCACTCGCAACAAAAAACGACTTTGCTCTCTTGTTGCACAAAATGTCTAGCTATAGATTATGAAATCGACTGTGGCCGGGCTGCGTCGCAACACACCAGTGCGGGTTGGCAGATGTCACATGACTTCGAAATTTTGTTCTAGGATATGCCGGTTTCCTCACGATGTTTTCCTTCACCGTTTTGAGAGCGGTGGTCATGAAAAGTAGAGTGCCTGCTTGGGTTCGAACTTAGGACCAACAACTCGTGTCGCAGCTGGGCCACCACTGCTCACAGAATTTGCTTTCAGCAAACCTCCGGGCTACGAGGAAGTTTTGAATGGAGTCATTTCAGTTTTGATGTGCGCACATACAAATAAAAATGATTAAATACTATTTATTGCATTATACATCTCACTTGTTTTAAAAAAAAACTGGCCAAGTGCGTGTCGGGCAGCGCACAGTGTAGGGTTCCGTAGTAGCCCGCTATCACAATGTAGTACGATTCTGTTGTTCTTTATTCTGATATTTAAAAAAAAAATGATCATATTTTGTTTTTCAATGCAAGTCTTTACCCGTTATAAACAAGCAACTACTTCATCTTAGTCACTTTAGAGGATTAATGCTAAGGATTTTGTATTTGGTACAAAATTATCCAACACCCAAGTTCAACGACTATTACTGCTAAACTAATAAAGGTATCTTAACCGCTATAATTTTCCTTTAAAGTTCATGAAATGCACTGTCATCGTGAATTTTTCAAGCCCGCAGTTTAGGTTTTAGAGGGGGGGGGGGGGGGGACTTTAATATTTCGTAAATGGAGCATTAAATCGAAAAATAATTTTAGCAACCCCCAAGTCATTTTAGAAGACCTATCCAACGATATCCCACACGATGGGGTAGACGACGAAAAAAATATTCATCCCCACTGCACATGTAGGGTAGCTACCCTTAAAAAAAATATTTTCCAAAATTTTATTTTACCACTTTGTCGGCGTAATTAATATACACACTCCTACAAAATTACAGCTTTCTAGTACTAACGGTCTCTTAGAAAAACCTCGGACAGACAGACGGACATGACGAAACTATAAGGGTTCCTTGTAGGTACTACGGAACCCTAAAAAGAGAGAAAAAAAAATACCTAGGTTCGATACCTATTCCCAAAGGTATAAGCAGAAGTACACATATTGCCAGATAGCCTATTCAAGTCCTATCGAATGAGCCTATTGCCGTCAACCGGCCATGAATCCAGACTGCTGACAGGCACGCTTTATATAAAGCGTGCCAGTCAGCAGACTGGATTTGAAAAACCCATGATGAAAAACCCATCGATTTATGGAAAACTGAAAAAAACTTCCGTAATTAATGGATAACCTCTTATGGGGTCATTGTACTTATCATTATGAACAACTATTTCCAGCTGGTTCCTACATTTTGACGACGCAAACTGCGCTCTTTCTTAGATACCCCACATGCCCATGTGGGGTATCATATGAAAGAGCGCGAACAGGGGGCCTAAAAAGGCCACTTTTGCAGAATCATAAAAGGAATTCATCAAATCATTATAAATCATAATAGACAGTTAACTGTTAAGTTAATCGTATCAAATCCCATTGGTGAAGGATTTTTCAGTTATTTTATTTTGTCTGTGCTTAAATAACAATCCAAATCCAATCCCAATCTCTTGCAACGCAAAAAAGCAAAATACGTTTATGATTCTGCCAAAGTGGCCTTTTTAGGCCCCCTGAGCTAATTACAGATTTAAAAAATCTGATGTGGCTCCTCAATCGGACATTTTTTTTTTTTTCGCGATTTCATGTTTGGTCCCATACCGTTTATACAAAGTTGTTTTTAGTATCTATATGCGAAACCTGAATAATTACCTCAATAATTTTTACCGCATGTATATTTTGTCCCAAAAATATTTGAAAAGGTTAAAGTTGGACACCGAGCGACACTAAGTAGGTTATCCAATCTCCGCGCCGAACGGTTAGGTACCTAGGTACCTACTATTATCAATGAGCACAAGACGGCGCGGCGTGGGGGAGCATGTTTTTGTACGGACAAACAGGTAACCTAACAAGCTTATAACTTTGTGATTTTTCATGATACAGTTGCGAAATTTTGTACATAGATGCTTTACATAACAATACTAGACACGTGTTTCGGGTTTCGCGTAGGTATACTAAAAATAATGTTTTATATACTTGAGATAAGGGGGCCTAAAAAGGCCACTTTAGCAGAATCATAAAAGGATAACATTATGAATCATAATGGACAGTTAACTGTTAAGTTAATCGTATCAAATTCCATTGGTGAAGAATTTTTCATTAATTTTTTTTTGTCTGTGCTAAAATACCAATCAATCCAATCCAAATCCAATATATTTGATTACCTATACCTACATAGTGCAGCGAAAAAAAGAAAAACACGGATTGTCTTCGCTATAATAAGATTCATAATGTTATCCTTATATGATTCTGCCAAAGTGGCCTTTTTAGGCCCCCTGATCTATAATTGGTTTAAAAAAACCACCGCGTTTAAAACTTGATTGCCGATTTCATTATCTATTTTTGTATAGGTAGTAAAATGTCACTTAATCAGAAAATCCTACACATTATGAATTTCCCATCCTACAAATACAAAACGAGTAATAATTAATACTTACTCGTTTCATATGACACTATCTTTGAAGGAAAACTTGTTTTTGTGTCGCCGCAACCCGTCGGCGTCGGTGCTCCATGGGCCGTCTCCACATTCGGCCTCCGCCAGGGAATCCCTTCCGACTTGTCAAAAGTTTTATACTGTATTAATTCTTAGTAAGTACCTACTATATAATCCTAGAATATATATGTAAATAGCTTGAGTTATTTCGTTTATATCCAAAAAATCCACCCTAAGGCCACGCGGAGCCACACGGTGCGGCCGTGTGGCTTGGCTCTAAGGTGGATACGCGGAAACACATGTGCAGAGAATCTGGATAAACGGAAAAGCTTAGGGTGGATTGTCGGACATGCGTTTTCGCGTAGGCTGGTACTGACCGGCGTTACGGGGCGTAATGTACCATTCGCAGCGAGCATGTTACGTTACACCGTGTTCTAAAATCCGTGTAACATGCCTGTTTCGAACTCTTTTCTCGCCCATGCTCCACATGCTCGCATGCTCGCTGCGAATTGTACATTACGGTACGTAACACCGGTCAGTACCCACCTTAAGAGTGGATTTTTGGGGTGGATAAACGGAATAACCGAATAGCTATAAATAGGCCGGTTTTTAACTGTTTGAGGTAAGTATTTCAGGAGTTATGCATCAAACATAATATTTCGATCAACATGGTTATAAGAGCGTTTACGATGTAGGCATTTCATACAAACTTTCAAGCCCTAGTTTTTCGAAATAAATGAACCGATTTGAATGAAACTTTATACGCATGAAGGATACAACAGGTCTGAAATTATTTAGTGGGACCAATGGGACTCAAAAAAAATTATAATTTATTCCCGTTCGTCCCACCAACAAAATCAGTGGGACGATCGGGAATAAAAATAACCAATTCCCGTTCGTCCCACCAGGGGGACGAAGTCGGTGGGACGAACGGGAATACCTTACAGGTAACCTTAAAGGTAAGCGTCCACAGGCCCGCATCGCACGTATCGGACGCATCGCATCAAACGGATTAATTAGACTGCGTCCACTGTATCGGCAGCGATCGGATTGCCGAGACGCGAATATCAGCAATCGGATTGCCGATGCAACCTTCATTCGGATTTTTGTAGTGATCGTACGTGCGGAAAGTGTTTGTGAGAATGGAAGAAAGCGATGGGGCGTCCACTGATCGGCATTCGGTACGCATCGTATGTAGGCATTGCCGATGAGCGGTCCGTACGGTGCGGATCAGTGGACGCTGTTGTATGAGTTTTTATACAAGGCAAACTAAAATCCGTTACGTGCGATGCGTCCGATGCGAAACTGTGGACGCTTACCTTTATCTGCATTGCATTGTGACAGCGGGACCGCACTCTTTATCTCAAGGCAGGGTAGTTGCGCATAGTGGCACAGTGTTGGATTTTTGGGAGTACCCGCGAACCTAAATAATAATGTAATTTTAAGACAAATAAGTCAGGTAAATTGTAAGTCCGAGTGTCGAAGGACAATGATTAGATTTTACTTTATGTTTAAATTTGTTCTCATTTAAGTAAGTGAAATGTAAATTTCTATGACAAATAAATGTCTTTAACCAGAACTGGAAATCTCTGTTTCTATGGAAAACTTAAAGTCTAATTTGGCTGTAACACAATTTTTCGAAAATGTTCTTAAGTAACTTTTTAGACCTTTGTATCCTGTCCTGCATAAGCATAGAAAGTTTCAGTAAAATTGGTTCATTCATTTCGAAAAACAAGGGCTTGAAAGTTTGTATGAAATGCCGTACATCGTGTTACACATTTCTTAAGGGCAGGCAGTCAATTAGCCTTACCTACAATTTAATTGATAGGATTCTTGATATATCATAAAAGAAGAAAAATAAAAGAAGAAAAATAATTATAGGTACCTAAGTATTGTACCTATGTCTTGGCGGCTCCCCACCAGGGCCACCAGCTACCCAGCTAGCCTTCTCTTCTCCTAACTATATTGGGGTTGGCTTCTAGTCTTAACTGGATGTAATGTGGCTGAATAGGTAGGTACAAGTACAGTATTTTACATGGAGCGACTGCATATCTGACCCCTACAAGCCTCAGTTAGTGGGTAGGTAACACGATACGATATGACGAAGACTTTAGTTAAAGTATTTTAGAATATTAGCCAAACAAGTTTATAAAACTATTCTAGATAGGAATTTACATAATATGAACATTTTGCGGTCGAATTCAATACTAAAATACATGCTCGTTTCATAAAGTTTAAGGAATAAGGTATGAAGTAGGTTCGAAACAAAATTACAAAGCTGTTTCTATTTCTATACCTACTTAGCACAAATATGAAAGAGTAGGTAAGTAATGGTTGATACTTATTTCTCCACTACACAGAAAAAATTTGCAGAAACTCTTCAGGTCCATGTTAGATCAGCCGGTCGATTCTGTAAAAATCTCACCGTGAAAACTTAGGTGATGTGAGTTTGTTTTTGCTAGGAATTGACACTATTGACAGCTCACTCCACGCTCATTTCACCTAAGTTTTCATGGTGAGATGGTTACAGAATCGCACTTCTGTTCCTTGGTAGCCTCGATCTCCTAAAGGCTGCATAATATTTCACAAAATAACCCGTGTTTTAAAATAAAATTGTGAAGTTGACCCATGCAGCAGTCTCTAATACCTATAATCATAATCGTTTAACATAAAGCTACTTTTTTGAAGATAGCTGGCCGAAAGGAAATGTCGCAAACACTGCATAGACCATTTCTATTACCTAATTTCGGACTTTTATCAACCATAGCATCAGTGTACTAAGAAGAAATGCTTGAATATCCTATTATACAATAGACAATAGGTAGACAATCATGTTCGAAGTTTTTTTCCAGCAAAATCACTGCACTGAGAACATTTAACATTCAGCTTCGTGAACTTTAGTAAGTAAAGTAAAGAGCGAGTAGCGAGCGAGCGATCGAGCGAGTGCGAGTATGAGCGATATTAAGTAAATATAGGCACATTATTGAAGTAAATATAGGCACATTATTGAAGTAAATATAGGCACATTATTGAAGTAAATATAGGCACATTATTGAAGTAAATATAGGCACATTATTGCGACATTTCTCCTAGTTAACAAGACCCACTTTACGAGCAAGTGTGTTGAAAATGTTATTACAGTGTCTCAGATTTTTTTTCAGACAATTTTTGACATTATTCATTTATTATGTATTATTGAACTTTTTTTAATACTAGACATTTTTAATATTATCTAAAATAATTGTTTTTATATAATTTTAATTTGACATTATGACATATCTTTACAATAATTAACTGACTGAAGCATTTATTTAAACCATTTTTTATTACTTAATTATTTTTTTACAGTTGACATTTTTTAAATTATTATTTTTTTGCAGAATTCATTTTTAAATTATTATTACTTATTCATATTTGTACGCCGTCATCGGCAAAACATAGTGTAAGTACTATTTCAATATCAATAATATTTTACACCACCTACTTATGTTTTTACAAATAAATAAACTTTGACTTTGACTTTTAAGTATTTATTTCTTTCTTTAAACGAAAACCTTTAGTACAATGTGCTCAATCCATAAAAAAAACTTACTGTGAGCTGTGACGTACTCAGACGAAGCTCGTTTTGTGACGGACCAGTCCGAACCCCGCTCGAGGGTCAAACTTAGGACCGTTGACTCACAACACCCGACAAACCATTGTCGATTAAAATTACATCACGCAATAAATGTTTTCACAAATTCGTGACTAATTGTGTAAAATGAAGTAAGTAAGTAATGCAAAACATTTCTAGTCGCACATAAGTGGCATTACAACCGCCGACGAGGTAAGTATAATTATTACATACACATACCTATCTACACGTGCTAATCTCACTTATTTTTAACATATCTTAGTTTTAGAATATGTTATGCCATCAAAAACATAACTTGTAAAAAAAGCCAAGTCTCGCAACTCAGTTCTTCTACCGTAAAAAGTTGTGAGATCCATGAACGTGCAGCTGACAGGACACGCAGGACACGATATTAAGTGTCCCATCGTTCGTGGGACAGCACCACATTTACACTCCAAGGCGGAGTCGTCTATGAATCTCCGCCTGAACAGGTTTTCCTTGCTTCGGCCAACCTGGGTCCGGAGTCTGTTTAAAGACTTCCAGGTTACCCAAGGTAACTCATGTCCAGGTGGGAGGTCTTCAGCAGGTGGGAGGTCTTCAGCGGGTGGGACGAACGGTTTAGGTAAGGAAGCACTGTCTCGCCACAGCTTCAGTCTCTCTTGTGATGGTTCGCCAGTGAGTGGGACGACACACTTTAAAAAACTGTTTCGACTTTTCAGCCTTTGTGGCACAAGGATGTTGTCGTGTGTCGGAGATCATTTGGCTCTTTCGCTGGAGCTTGCCACCGCTCTGCAAAGCACTGGTGGCGCTATTCCTGCTAGTGGATACAGCATTTGTACCGGGGTTGGTTTTAGGCAGCCAGTGATGATCCGGCACGTTTCATTCAAAGCTGTATCCACCAGCTTTGCATGGGCAGAACGGCTCCACACGGGACACGCGAATTCTCCCGCAGAAAAAGATAGCGCCAGTCCAGTAGTCCGCATAACTTCAGGCGAAGCACCCCATTTCGATGAGACCAGTCGACGAAGAAGACTGTTGCGAGTGTGCACCTTCTGCTTGATATTTTTGCAGTTTTTGCTGAATGTTAAAGACCTGTCCAGGGTAATACCAAGATATTTAGGGGAGTTGCTGAGCTCGAGGTACACCCCACCCCAAACGATGAGAGGTCATGACTACTTAACCGTACTATCCTGTCGTTGCCATAGGTAAACTCACCAGCGCAACCGCTATGTCCCTACATTTTAAATCTGTAATATCTTAAAAAATATTCATTTAAATTACATGCTTCAAAGGGCCAAATTGATCTATAGTAAATGCACAATGTATTTAAGGTACTTAATTGGATATAGATTAATGCTGTATTGCTTAAAATCGTTTCGTAAACAAGCCACTATTTCTCGTAAAAAGTAAAGGATAAAAAATGGTTATTGTGGGTTATCCCTAACAGATAGACATATACCATTGCGGACTTTTTTGTAGACCTTTTTAAGGTGTGCAATACTGTAGTACATTATTTTGATCTATCTCGTAGGGTTCAGCTAGCTTTTGCAATATAAGCGCAAGAAAATCTGTTTATTTACGACATCACATTAGAAACCTCTAAAATTATCAGTGTTTCTCTACTATATTATGCATGTATTATACAAATAAACCTTCCTTTTGAATCATTGTATCTATTTAAAAAAACTGCATCATAATCCGTTGCGCAGTTTTAAAGATCTAAGCATCCATTGGGACAGACAGACAGCAGGAAGCGACTTTGTTCAGGTACACTGATTCATTAACTGCAAATGTAACTTTGTAATTCAATATATTTATATGGGATTACAAAGTTATTTATGCAGTTGGTGTATCTAGAAAACTGGAACGAAATTGCAAAATATTTTAGTTTTTCCTTGATTTATACACTAAACGCTAATTGTGTTCTAAATTTGAAGCTTCTATGTCTGCTAGAAGTGCCTTAGAGTTTTGATGATCGGTCAGTCAGTCAGTCAGTCAGTGAGTGACAAAATTAAGAAACTTTGACTAGTTATAATTCTTAAACTACTGGTTCAAATTGAATGAAATTTGAAATATACCGTGTTTATACAATACCTGCTTGATTACTGAAAATTCAGGTCTCTAGTTTTATCCACAACGAAGTTATAGGGGGTCGAAAATGGCTTGAACTGCTTCGAGAAAAGGATGGTACGGCCGTGCCGCTTTTTGCTCGACTTGGCGGGGGCACTACCGTGCCCCCCGATTTTTTTAACGAACAGTTGGATAAGTTGGGCTAATGATGATATTTGAAATACAGTATAGAAATCGTGCTGAAGTACTAAGCAATAGTCCCCAAAATCGAATAAGAAATCGATCAAACACCGATACAAAACACTTGTGTCTTTATATAAGGAAAATCTCAACTTAAGACAAGTGTTGTCTATAATAATAAAACACGCGTCATCACAGCATGATCGCAGCTATTCGCATTTTCAAAAAATATTTATTGTTGATAACCTTAAGCGTGTGCTGGCGGCTAGTGTCTGGCCAGTGGCCGGTGTGCTGAACTATCAGTCGCGCACAGGCCGTCCACCGGACAACAATATTGTTGACAGACTCGTTTGGAAATTTATGTTTAATAATTTGTTGTAATCCTACAAGTGTCAAAAGATGAAGAGCCTGTACGAGGGGACGGTTGTTATCGCCTGCATTCTCGTCGCCAGATTATCGAGCGCTGGTGGACGTGAGTATTATTCCATTCTTATATTCGTAATTAAAGCTTAAGTGAGAAGAAAAAAATGTGTTTTTAAACTCCGATGACCTTACAGCATAAGTTAACCTCCGTAATCTTTAGTGTACCTACGACCGCTTACCCATCTGTGATTGCGTATAAACATAAAACATCATCTATTTTTGTTTACTTAGCTACTATAAAATGTTCCTTTAATTACCGGTTTACTAATTGACATGTAACGAACAACGTGATCTTGTGTACGTACCTACTAATATAGTGTTAAATAAAGGTGACAAAGCGACGAAGTTTTTTAGGAAACTTTTTATCCTTAGATGTGTTTTTTAGTAGTATTTAAATGTTACAAGTAGCCTTTAACGAATTCTTGTAAACTGTAATATCCGTAACGAAATACATGTTCCATTTGGTAATGTAAATAGGTACAAACTTCTACTGCAATAATATCGAATCTTGACTGCTAACAACAACATATTACGGGTATGTTAGTTAAGAAGCGGAAATATCAAGGACTCATAACCACAAAGTAAATACACTTAACAGACTGTAACTTCTTCATTAAGCATTCTGCTAAATAGTGCCAATGTTCAACATTTTTGTAAATGCAACTTGTAAATAATATTAATTACTTACGTAATCCAATTAAGTTTTAAAGGTACGTCCTTTTATTATCATCCATCATGCCCAAATTAACTTAATTGTATTTTAATAAATCTGTCACTAATTTGAATAGTGATATACACGATTAATAGTATTAACTATAAATATTAAGTTAGTAGGTATTATGCAGTTATCTATCTCTAAGATGATACAGCTATGAAAGAAGACAATGCCGCCAGCTCTGTTATTACAGTGGAAGGTATCATTAAAGACCACTGATTCATGTAAGCTAACGGTCCTAAATAGCCAACAATCATGCAGAAACCAATGTCCTTTCTTTTGTTCTACAATTATTAAAAACAAAGCAAAACATAAGACGAGCGAATAACACACTTGTTTTGCACATATCCATCTCAATAACAATAAGAAATCCGGTTTTTTCTAATGCTATTTTGTGAGAATCTTTACCACAAAACGAAAGATTTTCTTAATTTACGATGTTATGATACCTAACAAAAACGAGTTTCTGGCATTCAAAGTCGTAAGTACTAAGGCAGCCGACATTATCAACGACAATGACTAAAACTTAAATTCGTGTTCCTATAAATTTATACAATCGAGTTTTCATTAATTTTTGTGCCTAAATTCAGAGTGCACTGAAACATGGTGGGCAGTTTAACATTAACTACTTTTGAGAAGTTACAATAAAACATTAAACGAGAGTTCGCGTTCGCGTAGCACAGCTGTAGCACTGACGTAGCACAGTCGTCGCTAAGTCGTAGCGGTGGCGTAGCGGAGGCGTAGCGCAGGCGCTACGTAGGCAACTCCTAGACCTTTTCGCTGCGTTATGCTTTGGTTGTATAATAAATGTTAGTTATCAATGCTTTAGCGTCGCTCATGGCTGTTAACGAGGAAACACTATTGTTGACTTTGTTGCTAAATCGAAAATTACAAAAGAAAAGATACAAATGGGCTTTGTGTTATAAGCGTAGCAGTAACACCCAAGGCATCCTAAAGCTATTTATTTGGTCCCTTAAATGTAAAATCAACCTTTACCTTGGCACATGCCGCACAATCTTGCAGCAGCAAGTTTAAAAGTTCAAAATGTCCGCGCTAAAGTTATGGTTAGCTGCCTTTATCGCAGCAGGGACCACCATGACAAAGCAAATGATCTAGAATGCACTGGAGCACAAATTTAATTAGATAATTTATTTGAACATAGCGAGCCGTTTTTATTTGTGAATGCAAATGAAACAATAAGTACCTAACTTATGGAACCTAAACAAAAGTTCTGTGTGTTCTGTTTGTACCTAGAATATTTCAATGACAGTCGTTATACCTACTCTGATTCCTTGTTTTCCTCCTCAGAGCAAACCACACAAAGTCAATTCATCAATAATTAACAAAGTTCACGCGAAAAGCACCTCCTTATCACGTCGAGTGTACACCATGAGTACCGATAACAATAAAATTTATATTGTCTACTAATTAGACGCGCGACGGGTTAATTACATACGACTAATTGTTTACTGTTGTTTTTTCTTGTTAAGAAGGACGCTCCATGCATAATGCACAAATAATTACTGAGAATAATCCATGGCTGGATTAATTACTAATCATTCCTCATCGAGGCATTATTTTGTAACATAAAACTAAGAAATCATTGATTTAACTACAAGGTATGCTCTAGAGTCTATAGGTCTGACAGTCTTCAACACGTGAAGTACCTATATTCCATGGATAAAGTCCTCCAAACCATATTTCGGCCACGGCAGCCAATCTCAACGGAGACTAGCCTTCTGCGCGGGTGATATTATAGTGCACAAGTGTGCGCGCAGACACAGGTACACTCCCTCTTCCCTCATTCTCATAGTCCGATGGGACGGCAATCCGACACGACCGGAGAGAGATCAGTAGTGCGATTCTGTAACCATCTCACCGTGAAAACTTAGGTGAAGTGAACATGGAGTGAGCTGTCAATAGTGTCAATTCCTAGCAAAAACAAACTCACATCACCTAAGTTTTCACGGTGAGATTTTTACAGAATCGACCGGCTGGCCCAGGACCTTAACGTGCTTTCCGAGGCATGGGGGTTTGACACCGCCAACTTCCAAACTCCGGACAGTTACTAAGAAATTCAATAACACTTTGCCCGTCCCGGGAATCGAACCCAGGACCCCACGCTCATCAGTCGCGCTTGCGACCACGAGACCAACGAACGGGGATATTCCATGGATATACAAGTACCAAATGACTAGCAACGTAATTGCATCAATCACTACCTGAAATTCTGAATAATTTTAAAGGATAATGGTGCCGATTCTATTGTTCACAAACTAAACTAAATTAAGGTTCAGTTCATCTTTTTCTTTCTATTTCATTAAGAAAAGGACAGAATATAAATTTTAGTTTAGTCCTGTCAAAGTGTCTGACGTAATTTTACTGCTCAAGTTTTTAATCACGTCTAAACTTGTACGGAGTAGTGTCAGGCGCTGATTAATTTGACAGGACTAAACTAAAATTTATCTTCTGTCCTTTTCGTAATGAAATAGGAAAGTAAGTTGCGGCCACCGGCACCGCTGCTCTTCTCACCCAACATTGGATAGATAATATGAAATACAAGGAAGATGCATAAGACGTTATTATTATTTTTTTCAGTCTTGTATTCGCAACAAACAACACTTAGCAGTAGTCCTCTTACTTACACGGTGAATACTGCAGTACTGTTGAAACTACAGTATTCATGCTAAGATAATTTTCGCAATCTGAGGCTGAGGTAGTGGCGCGCTAACGTGTTCGACGAGCGGGACGCGCGGGCGGCGCCCCGCGGTTCCCCGCACCTCACCCCCTCAATTCGGCTCGAGTGTCCTTAATTAATAATCAACATGGTTTTGAGGCCACGTGATTTACATAATCTAGTGTACAAGCGCTTGACAAAAGCTTGCCAAAGGTCAATACGCTATGCTTTTTTTGTATCGAGATTAAGGAAAGAAAAAACCTAAAAAACCCATGTTTGATGACAAGATGTGCTTCTTATGGGTATTCCGATTTAAGAAAATCCAAAATATTGAAGAGGTTATTTAATTAAGACGTATACTATTAGTATATACCTATACTTAATCTGTAGGTACAGGGTGACCGGTAACCTCTTATGGGATCATTGTACTTATCATTATGAACAACTATTACTATGGGATCAAAGCTTTTTTCGCGATTTCGCGAAAAAAGAATCAGCTGTTACCTACATTTTGACGAGTTATGCGAACATAAATGTAAGCTGCAGCTGATTTTTTTGAGATGTCCTTATCTATATCTATCAGATAAGATACCTAGGTACCTAATCTAGGCTTATCTGACTTAAGGCTCATTATGGTATCATCCGGTTTCTTACAACAACGTTTCCTAAGACCTTTCATTAGCGATCAATTCGCACACCCAGAACAACACTTCACTAAGTCTAAATAGCTAATTTTTCAGAATCGACGAAAAACCGTTATCTCATATTGATTGTGACAGTTATTGCGAATGTCCTGCACATTGCATGTAAAGAATCAAACACAGGCAACACAGCTGAAATGCAGGACATTCGCAATAACTGTCACAATCAATATGAGATACCTAACGGTTTTTCGTCGATTCTGAAAAATGAGCTATACCTAATTAGACTTAGTGCAGTGTTGTTCTGGGTGTGCGAATTATTTTCTTGTTCTACGTTCCGCGGAAGTTATGGGGCTGACACCGGCGATATAATTTATCTAACATAACCCATTGACGTACCTATTCTAGAGGCGTGTAATGGCGGCGCGAATTGCATCCCTCTGAGCGACTGCACGGGCCTGTACACGCAGCTGCAGCTCGGCAGCACGCCATACCTGACACAACTCCTGCGCAGCCTGCACTGCGGTTTCCAGGACGGCAACTTACCAATGGTAAGCCAATCAAGACCCTTGCAGTGATGACCTAAGAGCTGAGCTTGCTCACATACCAACTATACAATATATTTTTTTAAACTTTTTTAGCGGATTAGCAGAAACATTCGGGTAAATTAATATAACATTTTAGTAAACTCTTATTGACTTACAAGCCATGCATTTCATGGGATTCCCCATCGACAAAAATGACGAAATTTCATCCCAATCATTCCCCTTTAATCATTCCCCTTTCTTAGTGCTCACTTTCGTAAAAAAAGGAATTAACTCTTGTCCAAAATGACATAGGTACTTCTAAACCCAGTGGCTCAGACTGCGTTGTCTGAATTTAAGATTTTTATTAGGTACTTGTGGATACAAGAGAGGCCTAATTACTAAATATTTAAAGTTGTCTTGATTGTCTAGATATGCTGTCCACTGCAGTTCTTAAGTAATCCTCAACAAAGTAGTGCCATTAATTCGAGGAATGCTGACCCAACGAGTCTCCTCCCCAACACCCGGATCTGCGGGATCCAGAACAACGACAGAATAGTTGGAGGCACGCAGGCTGACATCGACGAGCACCCCTGGATGACGCTTATCAGATACGACAAACGTAAGTTTAAGACAGGCTTCCCTTTAGTGATTTTCCGGCAAGGTCTATATGGTTGTCTGAAAATCTGCGTAAAAGCCAGCCGACAACATACGTCTTCATTCAGGGCCCGTTAATACACAATTATGTTACTTTTGTGTCACACACATTAAACAGAGTCAAAGGATCCATTCGGTTATTAATGCTATGTGGTTTCAATGTTTATTACAGTGGAGCGTACACACCATACAGGTCAGAACTTCCAAATCATTATAAAACACTTTTGACTCTATCTGCTATCGCAGTGAATTTTATGACAATGGATACGCTTTATGATGCCAACATAAGGTATGTTGGCATCTACTACATCTACATACTACGCTTTTTATCCTATGCAAATTCAAAAACTACCTAAGCATTAAACCTACCTAAAGCGGAAACTATGCCAGAAATCTTTTTGTGCTGTTAAAGACTATCTTAAAGACAGAAAGGCTTGGGATTGAGCTTCTTAATTAATTAAATGGGCCCGTGCTGTGCTGAGGTGTTTTAAAATATTTTGTGACTTTTCTATAATTACCTTCACTATGATATTTAGGTAGCTGTACTAATGTGAAGTATTTTAGGAGTACGTGGATTTTTTACATAGATATTCCATGATTGTCTAGCAGTCTGGTTGACACTGAGGTATAGGTACAGTCAGCAACAAAAGTCGATTAACACTTCATTTTTTTTTAATCACAGTTATTGAGCAAAATATTCACACTCCAGTTCTTTTAATCTCAGTTATTGAGCAAAATATTTGTTCAAAATTGCAGCAGAAGTATAATGCAATTTTGAACAAATATTTTGTTGCTGACCGTACCTAGACCTACTGACACACGTCGCCACAACATCAAGCTATACATTTCCAGTTTTAGCTGACCTCGAATTGTATAGGTTTTTGATACAGTCACAAGTCCGCTTATTCTGGTTATGTATAGCTTGCTTGTGTAGCCGTGCGTACTTCGTTCGACCTACCGAAATGTCTTTTCTTTTTGGTCAAGTTCGTCGGGCTATTGAGCTCGCTGTCAGGGCCTCAAGTCTGCTATTACAATAGTGTCAGAATGGTCTATCATTGATTGCATAATTGTTGATTTTGACAAGTTTGGTAATCTAATAATATAATGGCGTCATTATGACTTTCCAACGGTCAACCACTGACACTCCATTGAAAGAAATAGCATAGAATGGTAATCTCGTACATAATGACAAATGAATTACTGACTTAGGTATGATGCGGTAATCTGCTAAAATGTTGACAGTTCCTTTGATCCTAAGTAGGTGACCTACCATTAGAACGTCATTGTGCAGTCATTGCTTTTAATTCGTTACGAGTATCGTACCTATATGTTCTGTGCCATTGACCGACCAATGATCGACCATTATGAATTTAACAGATTACGAACTTTTAGCAAAATGACAATGGGATCGTGTTGGAATGACGAATTTATAAAAATAGCAGACTTGGGCCCCAAGACAGCTGTACTCCAATCTGTATGGTTCTTTCCTCAAGAGACCGTCCTAGAGATTTACCTACCTACAAAGCCCTCGTTTATGATCTGACCATCAAAAGAAATGTAAATTTATAAGAGACCTCAAAACCTTTTAATAAAACGTTTTTCTTCTAAGTGGTACCTAATCAGATAGGAAACACGGATATAAGGCAGAAAACAAACAGGCAAAATTGTAATGTTTGGTCGTTGTTTTCCAGCCGTCGGCTGGGGCTTCTACTGCGGAGGAGTGCTTATATCCGCCAGATACGTCCTCACAGCGGCGCACTGCGTCAAGGGCTCGGATCTCCCGCCGAACTGGAGACTGTGAGTATAAATACCATAGATGGAATCTCCATTCAAACAGCAGCCTCTTCTTTCGACATGCATTAGGTAGGTACCTACAGGCAATCATTACAGTGCCAGTGGCACTATTACCGGTCACCTAAGTCTACTTAAGGGGCTTACAGGATGTAAACACAAAAAACGCAAGTTTTAGAAACAATAAAAGAATATGATCGACTACAGTAAACAAAATCAGAAAAATATATGATATTCTTCAGGATATATGCTAGCTAGATAGTGTGTTGAAAACATAATACAACTATTTTGATACGATAGAAAAAAATCATGAATATACCTCTAAAAACTTTCTTTTTACAATAAAAACCATAATAATATACAATATAATCATTCTGATTTTTTGTCAGATTATTCTACAAGCAACATACTAAAATACTAGTGTTCTAATTTTTTAGCCCAAACAATAGATTTTTTGTAATTAAATAATTGCTTCATATTTTGCAATAAATTACCAGCGTTGTGTCATCGCGCTTCTCTTTCTTTTATATGCAGTCCGACAGTAACCGCGCTTTAGGTCATGTAAGCGTTACCATGGTCTCTTTATTGTGAGTTTTTGACAGATTGGTTAGGTAGATACATAAATATAACTGAAACTTTCACACAGCTTATTTCTCAGCTGAAAATGTATAGATATCTACTTATGAAAGTTTCTAGGTATTTAGGTAGGTAACAAAGGGAAGCCTTTATCTGTCTTTGACTAACTAGGTAAGGGGGTAAGTAAAGGTACATATTATACATAGATACCTATTTAGGTATATCTAAGTTGGATACTTTTATTAACCTTTTGACCGCCAAAAAATCACAAAGGTGCCCTTGGCGTCAAAGTCTGTCATGTACAGAAAGCGTCACTATGTCCTAACCCCTCAAGTTTTAAAATGTTACACTGCTACAACATTGAATTCCTTACGAATAATCTAAAGAATACTTCAAAAAGAGTCCATTGTGTTGACTCGGATTCGAACCATCGCATCACCGAACGTCGTCATACTCATACGCCGAGTTTGACGAACTAGCCAGCGAGCCCATATGAATTGCGATGAAATTGTTATCTACTATCGGCTGAGTCATTATATCTTTAGGTCCCTGTCTAATCGAAAGATGTTATAATTTGAGGGTATCCATTAATTTTACTTACTTACGTTGTCTTTATAAAATTAATCCATACCTTCAAGTTAGAAAGAAAGAAAGAAAGAAAAAGTATTTATTGCGACTCGTACAGGAAGATCACAAACTAAACTAAACACAGTAAAATAAAAAACCAAGTTATATAAAAAAAAAAAAAAAGTAACAAAAGGAAAATGAAACAAAGTCCTATACGAGGCCAAAAGGCTCCTATCTCAGCATGATGCTGCGACATTTAAAAAAAAAAAAAAAAGGTCGCAGCGCTGGTATTCTGATAGGGCCCGCTGTGATGTCACGGGCAGTTACAGATATAAATAAATATGTAAAATATTAGCCAATAAAAACAAAAAGTAAATAAATAAAATAAGTTCATTTTACACTACGCGCCAGGCGTAACCTCATTACTTGTCAATGCCTTGCAGTGTCTTAAGTAGTAGCATTGAGATAGGAATTTTCTATGTCAATGAGTAGTAGGCATAGATTATAATCTATGGTAGGCACTCCGGTGTGTCTGTGGCATGACGTATCTCTAAGACTAAGTAGTCTGTGGCATAGATTAATATCCTAATAGTCTGTGGGCATGGCATTGTTTTGACAAGTAAATGGTCGCAGGCGCCGACATTATGGCGAGATTAGATACATAACATTTGAAATATATTAAACATAACGTTACGGCTGTTTAGTGGAACAGTATTATTACAGTGAATCTATCTATATACATATAATAAATTTGTAGAAAAGTGGTGTCTGTACAATGGAAATATATAAAAAAAAAGTAGCAGGGGTTGTTATTATATCGATGCCGAACCCGAAATTGTAATTAATTTTTTTTTTGTCTGTTTGTCTGTTTGTCGGTTTGTCTGTTTGTTTGTGCACGCTAATATCAGAAACGGCTTATTCGATTTAGATGCGGTTTTCACTAATATATTGTAGTAGGCTTCACTTAACATTTAGTGTTTATTTCATGTCAATCGGTTCATAAATAAAAAAGTTATGTCAATTTAAAGAATCACGGCGAACATTTGTTAAGGGAATTATCAGAGTACGTACACGCCTCGGGCCTGCGCGTCCGATCTTCGGAACTACTGGACGGATTTGAATGTTTTTTTTTTATTGTATAGTTATTATATGGCTGGACAACATTCAGGCTATAATTTATCTTGGAAACTTGAACACCTGATGCAGAACCGAAACAGACCAGCTTAACTATAAGAGATACAAAAATGGTACCATAGCAAAAATTGTTCCACATGATGAGGATTTTCTGCTGAGAGAATAAATTTGAAGATCTGGAACACCTGATGGGGAACTCCAAGAGCCCAGCTACACCATAACACATATAGGAATGACGTCTTAGTAAAAGTTATTCGGTCTGATGGGCATTTCCTGTTGACTTATAAAAATCGAAGATCAGAAACATCTGATGTGGAAATCAAAGCTATCACTAATTTCACCTCCACGCGGTGAAGGCGGTAACAGTTTAGGACTGATTTTCGATGACGATGGTATATCATTGAAAATTTGACTCTACTGGCCAAAACTCCCATTAATTTTTTTTAACGTGAAGAAATGCTCATGCATTCTGCACTACCACGGGGAGATAGTGCAGTTATGTGGGACTCTAACCCACTAAAACTCCACTGTGTCCTCCTCTGCCGCTTACGGCGGGAACATGGGCACGCGTTAGCACTCATCCGTGAACCCGCCGCGGCTGTCCGTCACCGGACCCTCCTCCGGGGAGTACTCCCCATCACCGGCGCACCAGAACACATAGCACGCCGTGACCACCCCAGGGACCAAACCAGCACATGGGCGCCAGACGATCCCGTGCCTGGGCACCCTTGGTAGGGGAGCAGTCACTTAGCTTCATAATAAAACTATAACCATGCCTAGAAAGAGGTCAAATCTTTCCCAATGTTCCAAAGGAGCTAAAAGATTGAGGATCATAAGATCCCAAGAATCTACCGAAGAGCGTCAGGAGAGACTTGATGCTGTTTGAGAACATCAGGCTGCAACTCGCTCCGTGGAAACCTCTTCGGATCGCGAAGCACGCCTGCGTTCTCAGCGTATTTACGCTGCATCCAGGTCTCTAGAGACCAGTGCAGAATATGATGCGCGACTGACCGCTGATACGGTGAGATTATCATACATTGTTCCGAACACGCACACAACAAAATATTCATAATCAGAAAGTGAGAAAGAAAGAATTGCTGGAGTACGGCATGAAGAGACAGATTAAGAAGAGCGCAACGAACGTTTGAATTCTGATCGACTTCGACATTCTCTGAACAGAATGTCGATATCATCTGAAGAATCGGATGTGTCTCAAGATATAGCCGTAGGGCATGGCGACCTTCCTTGGGTTGATATGGAACGGAGTGCATTTACGTATACTCCTATGATTGACTACGCCACATATTCCGCCATCGGAGGTATGGTTGAAAATTGTACTTTTTGTGAAGCTGTTAAATAGCAAAAAGAAACAAACGGTATGTGTTGCTCAGGTGGGAAAGTACATATTGAAATATTACAAAATCCTCCAGAAATATTAAGATCACTGCTAATCGGTGACCATCACAGTCAAAACATTTCTTGGACAATATACGTTCGTACAATAATGACTTTCAAATGACATCTTTTGTTGCGAAACAGATTTCAGAAGGCCCATTTATGCCAACATTCAAAGTGCAAGGCCAAGTTTACCACCCTATTGGTTCATTATTGCCTGAAAATGACGTATCGAATCGTCTCGCGCATCCCGTTGTTATCCAGTCCCCGGGTTCTTAGAATTCGACATCAGACGTTTCAGATCTTCGATTTTGACGACCCCGTTGTCGCTGGCATAAGCAACAGGATCCGCGTACGAAGTCGCGGGCAGAAGCTAGTATGCAATAAAACTACCTTAGTTAGAACTTTGTATACGTTCACTTAAAACGGCGAAGAGTAAACTACTACTATTTATCCATTATTTTTTTAAATGATTGCTGATTTTATGAGAACTAAAATAGTTGTTCTGTTTGTTGTAAAATAAGATCATAGTTTTGTTAAATAATAGCAATAATAAATATTATTAAATGATTAATAAAGTATTTTATTTTTCTTGATTTTTTAATTCTTTATAAATAATTACCTACTACTTAAAACAAAATAGAAAAATATATCAAAATAATATAATGAACAAAAAGCACATTTCGTGCCTATATAGGATTTGAACTTGCAATCTTATGCACGGTAAGCGGTCTTGAAACCTCCAGTCTATTTAGACGATGAATAAGTTGTCGTAAATGTTAACCCTATTATTGTTGCTTGTCGTCGCGAAAGTATTGTTTTATTGAAAAAAACAATAATAAAAACAGAATTAAAAAAAAAATACTTAAACTTATTTATTCACTAAAACAATACATTATTTAAAATAAAATGTTTTTGCAAAATACAAAAACCAACTTGGGCCTATCACGGATTTGAGCGCACATGTCTTTTAGTGGGGTAACTACTTAATGGAGCTGTGTGTACCTAGTCGAACCGTGGCGTGCTGGGAACATTTTGGTTTGTCATCTATACATGACTGACAAAAGGCTGTCCGCATTGCCACGTAGTATGGCGATGCTAATTATTTGGCCACGAAATAGGCCAGCCCTCTGGTCACGTGAAGAGTCGAAGTATCTAAGTAGGTATTTTGTTGATTCTGCGATTTTTTAATGATCTGTCCCATAATGGTTACCTCAATTTTTCAACAAGTTCGCGTGTACATAATTCGGCGAATTACCTACCCGCAAACTTGTGGAAAAATTGAAAAAACTGCGAATTTAGTACCTACCATACGTTATATAGCCATGTGTCATATAAGTAACTACATTAGGTATATTCAATGAGGTCAAGTCAAGCTATTGATAACTCGTTCGGTTGAATTACAATGACCAGTGATTCAAGAAATCTCTTGGAATTATTCAGTCATGTGTTTCCCCCGGGTTGGTAGTGTTGGTACTGAAAAATATACCTACACTAATTGGTAGACTAAATAAGCAAAAGCATGTCTTGTGTTTGTGTACTGACCACCTATTGCTTGTGTGTGACAGAGGTATATGTAGAAACGAACCATACCTACCTGCAGGTCGCACCCTTAATTGTGTAACACACTATTATTCTTAATTTGAATCATTTTGAAGCTTATTGCTAATCCAATGCTCCTTAAGTTGGAAAAAATGTGTTTGCTCAACAACGCAAATAACGCAATGAATGTTGTTGAACTGTCAAAATGAAACCCATTGCTACTGATAGTGTATTACGCAATTACCCTGCTGGTAGGTACCTACTTTCTCAAAGCTTGTCAAATCGTAGTCGTGTTTTCTTATCGTTATTTCAAAATAACAATTCACAGTTACGTACCTAAATACCTATCATAATTACTACCAGCGAGCTATAGGTACATTCGAAGGCGTGTAATAGCCTAGCTCATAGCGACATACCTACCTAATTTTTTTTATTTGGTCACTCGACTGAAACAAATTTTCCTTCTCCTGTATATGCATTTTGTAATGATTTTTGCTTTATCGATAAGTTTTTACATGTTTCATGTCACATATATATCTAGGTTTACATTCCGTTTTAAGCAAAATTTACCTAAGTACCTAAACCCAATTAAAATTCATCAAATGATTTCAGTTCGCAAGTGCGTCTGGGCGAGTGGAACACGTCGAGTGAGGTGGACTGTTTCCATGATGACTGCAGCATGCCCGTACAGGACATCCCGGTGGAACAAATCATCCCACAGGAGGGGTACAACGCTGACGACCCCAATCAGCACCACGACATCGCCCTACTCAGACTTACGCACAACGCGCAATTCAACGGTAAGATTACCTAGTACCTACCTACTACATACTTAGTCCCAATAAGACGACAGATGATAACCTGGTGGAACATAATATCATCCTACAGGAGGGCTTCAAAGCCAAAGACACCAAACTGCACCACACAGCAATGCTTAGGGTTGCTTACAAAGCACAGTTTAACATTAAATACGTAGAGGTACCTATACAATACCTACCGTGCTTTGTATTGTAGGCACTTGTTCACCATAAGTCGAATCTTTTTTTTAGGGTTCCGTACACAAAGGGTAAAAACGGAACCCCATTACTAAGACTTCGCTGTCTGTCACCAGGCTGTATATTATCAAGAACCGCGGTAGCTGAACAGTTGAAATTTTCACAAATTATGTATTTCTGTTGCCGCTATAACAACAAATACATAGGTACTAAAAACAAAATAAAATAAATATTTAACAAACGAGATTTTTTGCCCTTTTTTGCTCGATAACAATAATGGCAACAGGTAGGCACTTGAAATATTCACAAAATACTCAGTTGTATTTTTACTTTAATAATAGGTAAATAATAAAATTAAAATAAAATAAATATTTAAGGGGCGCTCCCATACAACAAACGTGTTTCTTTTTTGCCTTGTGGCACAAAGTAGACAAACTTGTCTGCTCATGTGCTTGTGGTACGGAACCCTTCGTGTGCGAGTCCGACTCGCACTTGATCAGTTTTCTATTATTTATAATTACTTAGAATCATTGTCAGATATGATGTTTCATAAAATAAAATTTTGATTGTTGAATGTTTCAGACTTCGTCAAGCCAATATGTTTGCCACTGAGCAACGACCTCAAAAACAGCTTTTACGAAGGTTTTGACATGGAAGTCGCAGGTTGGGGAAAGACTGAAACACGTAAGTACCACCAGCTCTCCACAGTTACAGATTCATAAACTGAACTAACCTTGCACTGTGAGTTACGTTGTGAGCATTTAGCACTAGCACCAATTCATCAATGGTTCGGCTAACAATGGTTGCTTTCAGAAGAGAGCGACAGTAACGCCCCCCAGCAGTTTACTACTGGACCTAACTTGTCAGGTGGGCTGATGAACTATGGAAATATGTGAATAGCTTACATTCCACCCCGCGTGCTTAGTGATGCGTTTTACCAAAAGAGCCTTTTTTTCATTTTTGACGTGACAACGTCTTAAATTAGGTTGCGGCTGGGAGTCACTTATGAAAAAGTGTAACGCTCGGTAACGTTACGTTCTTATTTTTTCATTTAATTCCTTGTTCCTATTGTGCAATTTAATTATATTCATATCAATAAATATTCTACCGAGAAAAAGACGTTGTCACGTAAAATCTTCGCCCGTAAAACCGACTTTACAGGCAACCATTTTTTCGCTGAGAAATGCATTAGGTACGCATCCCCGCTCGGGGAGAGACGGGGTATGTGGGACTCCTGTCGGAATGACAAAAAAGAGCCTAACCTAACCTCCCTAAATATAAGTAGGTACCTAGGCTATAGCAAGAGCGCGGGTCTTAGCTGTACCTACATAGAACTGAATTTATGGAACTATGTCAAACATAGACAGTTCCAAATTGGGTGGAAGGAGAAACACTTGAAAATTTGGATAGCCCGCATCGTGTGGCGAAAATAATTTAAAATTGAGATTTATAATATCAGCAGTGTTTTTAAAAATATACCTACCTACGGTCTAGCTAGCTAATGTTTGACCACGCCAAGGTTTCACAACCGACACATCTCCATCATCTCGTGTCCACGAGATGTGGGCCCTTATATCTGCCCCAATACCCCAACTAAGATAGTCTAGGAAAGGCAATTAGATTCTCCTAATTTCTATTTACGCGTCTTCTGTTCTTTTGGACTAAACGTATCATGCTTCCACCTTCAAGTAGCCTTCGCCTAGCAGATTAAACAATCCATTCAAAATACCCTTCTATTGTTTTCATTCATAATTTAACGTATTCCAAATTGGGCACCCGCTTAAATGGCACCTGGGTGTCCAATGTGGAATACGTCAAATTTTTGCATTACCTACACACACGCACTCATTTAAGCACAATCATGCCACTTTTTATTTTTTTTCTGTTGAATGAAGATGATTTGGAAAGTGGTTACTAGATTGTTTAGTCGTTGAAATTGCGCTTACGCCCGTATCCCCTTTATTCATAAACGTTGCTTAAAGTTAAGTAGTGATTAATGACTGTTTAACCATACATTTTTGACGATACAACGTCACTAAACTTTAATCATCGTTTATAAATAAACGCCAGCCGTTACATTTGAATAGTGGCAAAAACTTTAACTTACCAATATGCATAGGCATTCGTATAACAAATGACGCCTACAATAAGTAAGCTGTAGGTAAGTCTTCCATGCTGTAATAAATAAATAAATAAACAAATAAATGTTGCTAATCCTAAATGTGTTTAATTTTATACCTAAAGAAAATTCAGTAAACAAAATATCAGTAGGTCCAGCAGACTATACAATCTATACATTAAACTACTGCCACTGATTAAATGAAAACCCGCTTTGTTCTGCTTAGCTTAAAACCTACATCAAATGTGACGCCTCTAAAACGTACCTACAAATAAATAATTTCAGGTACCGAGTCGGACGTCAAGCTAAAGGTGCGCGTGCCCGTCGTGAACATAAACAACTGCGCAAAAGTGTACGAGCGCGTGACCCGCCAGATAGACAACACGCAGATATGCGCGGGTGGCGTGGCGGGCCAGGACTCATGCCGCGGAGACTCCGGCGGCCCGCTCATGGGCCAGGCACCCTCCGCCAACAACTGGATGGTCCTCGGCGTCGTGTCTTACGGGCCTTCGCCCTGCGGCACCCAGGGTTGGCCCGGCGTCTACACCCGCGTCGGCGCTTACGTCGACTGGATCCTATCCAAATTACGCCCTTAGGTAACTCCAGGTATAATTTGTTTGACTGAGATTTATAACGGGAAATAAAAATAATGCGTACATCCAACCGTAAGTCCATGGTAACAATTTGACTTTGACAGCGTCTTTATTTCGTAACAATAAGGGCGGTTTTAAATGTTACTACTGACGCGCGGTTGACTGTACTTGTTACGTGATAAGGCAGGCATTAACTTCGTATTGTACTCATGTGCAGTTTAACTTGAGATTAACTTATTTTTTTAAGTGTTAATGCATATAAAACTTTTAACTGTGAAATAAAGTATATTTTGACGTTAGTATTACATTGTTTTGTAAGAGTTTAGTCACAAATGAGTGCCATCCATGACAGTACATCTTGCCAATTTATTCTCTATGTTTATATGATTGTTTATTGTGTCCTAACAATAAAATAAGGTGAACTTTCTACAACATGGAATTAATAAAACAATGTTACAATTTTAATAAAATTTGTATTAAGTAAATAATTTATTTATAATTAGATGTATAAATGACCTCCTTCTAGTCACGCCCCGGCCCCCCCCCCCGGCCCCGCCAGCACCGCTCTATCACTCACTCTTCAGACATCACGAAAGAATACAACTACGGAAATATATTACTTTTGTGAACATAGGAAAAATATACTTCTATAAAGAATGAAATATATCTACTCATTAAATCTTGGCACATATTATTATGTTTGTACTTCCTCCTTTACCTTGCGATCTAGGAGAATTTCAAAGATCTTTCATATTTGGCTTTTTTACATTTCGCTTAAGTATTAGCAGGGTGTTGATAGACACACCCCATTACCTGAACACGCGTATTAATACTAGGTAGCAATACAAATATCTAATCAAATTAGAATGCAAGTAGTACAGTAACTAAAGCGGTATCCGTCGAAGAAAATTAAAGGACACAGTGGCGATAGTCACGTTTTTTAATTAATAAATTAGAAAATTGTTGCCACACACTCAATCATCTTCGGTGAATACACGTTACGTTAACGTTTTAATTGATAGATGTTACGTCAATGATAATTTAAAATACGTACCTATAATATGCATATTATGTAATAATATCAGACATTTTATGCTAGTGATACCCAATAACATAGCTTATACCTACTTGTATATTCTTACATAATAATCCAAAAAAAAAACAAAAACAGGCGACTAAAACATCTAAATACAGATTTATAAGATGAATAGTCATTTATAGAACTTATAAAATGAGATTCGACAGTAAAGAGTAAGACACTCGAATAGAAGCCTATAAAACAGCATAGTTATGAAGTGTAGGAGTTAGTAAAACTGAATATTAATAAATATTCTAGCTTGGAATGAATTAAATGGAATGTTTACAACGTTAATACAGTCGAAATATAGTCCAATATCATCTTAAAGTAACAATAAACTGTATACTTTCAGTATTCAAGAATTTCTGTACATTTGATATTTATGTAGTTAGATAAATAAAACTTTCATTTCAAATCATTTCATTATCATCAAGAACATGCGAAACGTCAAATCCATTTGCAAATAATGCAATATATACCTAATGCTATTCTTATGACACTTATTGTATGTATAGGTGGCAAACACTTTTTGTGAAAAAATAATACTAAAGACAGAAATATCAAAAATAATACACCATTTAAGATGCAGCTGCTATTTCAACAGGAATGTTCTCAGGGACTCCCGGCTCAACGGGTTCTTCAACCTCTGCTTCCCCAGTTTCACCATTATTCCAAGTCTCATTTTCCTCAGTCTTAGCTTCTTCCTCAGGAACAGGTGAATGTAGTTCATTGGTGCCATTCTGTTCACCATTCACTTTTGGCCCATTTATCATGATATCTTGCAACTTTGTCCCAAACTCAGGATCTGTTTCAGAGACACTCTTGATCAGCCTATCTTGGTCTTCCTCAGCCCATGTCGGGAACCAATCGTTGAATAGTTTTATCTGGAAACATCGATTTCTTTATTGAGTTCAGGTGTGCTGACTAAATTTATTTTTAACCTACACAATATTTTTCCTTATAGGTAAGTACTACAAATAGGTGATTGAAGTCATGCAATATACTTAGATTGTGGTAAACAATGGTAATGCCTATTAGAATTATTTTAGACTACTACCTAAAAAAAATCTAAATAATTAGCAAGAACAAGAATCTACGTTAAAAATCTTAAATTAACACTCAGACAATGCAGAGCCTAAAGCCCTGTGTCTAGATGCATGGAGTTCCTTATAAATAACGAAAACGACTAAAGAAGGATTTTTGAAAGTTTAACCCCTGTTAAATAGGAGATGAAAGTTTGTATTGAAATTAGTGATTTTTGAAATTAGAAATATGGCAGTTGGTACTTAGACTTCTGTTTATAAGTAAGTAAGTAGTAAGTTGTATCATCGTTTTTTGAAAACTCATGCTCCTGAGACGATCCCGATGGAAAGTCCCATCAGACACACGACTTTTAAGTATTAATGTAATAAATCATAACAGCATCACCAAGTCTGATTGGTTGGCTCCTAACCTGCTACAAAATTACATTTCTTGGCAATATCATACTAGGGGTATTTCTGGGGATCCCAAATTAAAGACCAACTATCTATAAATTTAGAAATGTTGGCTTCATCAGTAACAATCCCACTCTGGGTTTTATTTATTGTTGTGTAAAGTAATCAATAATCAAACAAAAAAAAAAACAATTACTGAAATTAAACACTATTAAACTAACACAATCAATATCCATGAATGATGATGAATGCAATTATTTTGATTAGCTTTTAACTTGTTTTGATTCTATTGTGAAATCTGACTCCTGTGTGTAAAAACTAAAATACACAGGTTTTGTTTAAAAGCATATATACTGGCCAAACAATCCCCTACTAGAAGCCATTTGCATGTAAGCGCTTAACGGTTTTCACAATTATATTAATTGTTGTTTCATGTGTATTTTTCTTATGAATAATCGCTGCTTCATATAGCATTTGTCGGGTTAATTAATATACAGTCTCTTGCAGGTATTTTTCCACAAAAATGACATTTCGAAATATGAGATGGACTCTTAGTTTGCTTTCCGCCCCTAAGACAACCCACTGACCACTTTCTCAAAGCCTCCAGGTGACACTACAGTCAGCCCTATCACAAACACACCCAAACTCTAAACTTGTTAAACACAACAATATGAGCTAGAATTGTATAAATTTAGCTAACACATTAAAAAAAATTGAAGTCTGTAAATGGTTTAAGCCATTATGCATTGGTGTAATAGTGGTGGTATTGGTAGTGTAAGTTTGAGTCATTTGTAAAGTAAGTGTTCAGTTCACATATTCATGCCATGACTCAGACTGACACCTGATATTTGAACCAAGGTTTCTATTTAATGCAAGGTTAACTAACTTTCCTTACCATAGAAAGTTAATAGAAATTGCTTTACTTACCCGACATTGAAAAAGGCTGACAGGTTTATCATCACATGTGATGGTAGCCATTGAGGCTGCAAGCTGATCAGGTTTGTCACCTCGGGCTGCCGCCAACACAGGTAGGAAGTCTTCACGTTGCAGTTCACTAAACTCTCCGAACCACTGCAGCATGTACCGCATCTGCGCTTCTGACGTTAAACCGGGAGCAGACATCCTGCGAGCTAGCGGGCGGTGCTCAACTGCTGCATAAATAACAAACAAATGATATCAGACTATAGTACCAAACAAATAAAACTTTATCATAAATAAGGCAATATTAGTATTACAATTTATTTTCCTCATTAACAACGGTAAACAGTCATTGAACTCAGGAAACAGCTGATAGTATTTCGTTAATAAACTGAGCACATGTAACTCAGGTCTTGCAAGTGGGTAAACTAGTTCAAAGAAAATGTAGAACTTACAATCAGGCACAGATAAACAAACAGCGGAACCGAGTAACAAAGCCATTGCGATACACTTGGAGAAATGCAACGATAACAATAGTCTAGAAAAACTAAAGTATCAGTGGGAACACGAACTGTTAAACACTTTCTATTAGCGCTCGCCTACTCGACTGCAACTGAGACGCACGCAGCGCAAGGCCACATAACATTTTCACCTTTCAACTTGTTATATCATACGTAATATTTCACTTTCTAACTACTAATTAACATTTTATGAAAATGATTTACATTAAAATTTATTATCTCTCAGAACAGAAGTTGTATTTACGTAAACATGTTGATGCTTACCTGTTTTTAACAAATCTAGGCGGCCAGGTGATCCTGAGATGTTTGTTAATCGTGTGTAATGCTGAGAAGTAAACGTTCACGCTTGTTTTATATTTATTTTATAAAAATTTAAGAGCAGTAGAATAGTAGAAAACACGTAAGTAATTAGTAATACTAGTAATAGTAATTGTCAAAAAATGTTATTTCACTTGACCTTGACAAGCTTGACGGCTACAATGACAGCAGAACAGAAATATGACTTTGGAGCAGGTGTGAAAAGGATAGCCATCAATGAATCGTCAAGGCATTACAATACTTTTCAGTATACTATAATGTACTCTGTCAGACTCTGTGAATACAACGGTACCATAGAAAAATTTACTCTGACGGATACAAAACCACATTACCCCTAAATATTTTAAGAAATACCTACTTCTAACTATAGAAATAATATTTTATTGTTTTTCGTTTTTAACTCTTTAAAATTTTAGTTGTCATGTAAACATTTATATTTAAGTTTCCACGATTCTTTATTTGATTTGCTTTTGTTTTGTATAAAACAACACCTTTTGCTGTGCCCTAGTAACAGGGTCTACAATGATTCCTTAGCTCTAAGCCTTTTGTTAACAACATCTTTTTAAACATTGTAGAATGCGAATAAATGATATGATATGATGAAATAAATCTACCGTTTTTTATTTAGAACCAAAATCGTTGACAGGTTAATCATTTTTTATTGTCTTTCAAGCTGCAAACGAAATGCCCGTGAATCATTAGGCTTGCCAGTGGCCACAGTCATACTCTTATAGAAATATGAGGAACAGGGTGTAAAGTTCACTCATACCTACTCTATAGAAAAGGGAGGATCCTCCGACCAGAGAGGTTGCTGATGAGGCGATGACCAGACCAGGTATGCGCGGTCGCTGCATGCTGATGGTAAGGATACCCGTTGAAGCCGTGGGGCTGGCTGGTTGGGTGACTCGCCGCACCGCTCATAAGCTTGCGGGAGTGATGATGACATCACGTCGGGGTCACCAGTTTTTTTTTTTTTATGTATTCGGGAAAACCAACAGTTATAAATTAAAATCTTACACTAAGTTATAAATACCTATACATCATCATCATCTGCCAAACATTTTCCCAACTATGTTGGGGTCGGCTTCCAGTCTAACCGGATGCAGCTGAATACCAGTGTAACCTAGACATAGACAGGCATGCAAGCAACAGACAAAGAGAGAGAGAATGAGCAAATATTAAAGTACCTAACTAAACTAAATATTTTTTTTGTAAGATTTTTAAATTTTTGAGCAGAGACGAAGAAGAAGTCTTCAAAGACCATAATGTACTGGTTGGTAAGGCGGCGCGGCGTAGGGGTACTTGCAAGCCCGCGTTTGTGCGACAGGAACTTACTGCAAATATCGTTGTTCTGGGTACTACGTAGCTAATCTTGTTGCGTATATCAATACAGTCATAAGTATTGCACAGATCATACGAGTACAAGAACATTGTTTCCAACATAATTCGTCTAGACTTTAAACTTTGCAGGTTATACTTCTGCAATAGGTCATTGTATGATGCATAGGTACGATGCCAACGAAAATGTATGGCCTTTAATTTGCTCTGTACTTTTTCGATCTTATCGGAATATTTACCAAAGTGGGTATTCCATACCGAAACAAAATATTCTAGTTGAGAGCGAACTAACGACCGATACAAATACAAATAGGTAGAGGACCGGGTAAATACTGTAGCCGTTTTCATGATAAAACCGGGCATACGGAAGGCATTATTAACAATTTTGTTGATATGGGAATCTAAATGGAGTTAGTCGTCCAACAGAGAGTTTCTCTTTTTAGATTTTCGTTTTTTAAGGTGTAGGTATATGAAAAGATGCTTTTATTTTTGGTAAATTTAATGAATGACGCAACACTTGGACAGACTAAGTTGGAGCTTATTGCGTGTACAGTATGCCGAAAACGCATCTAAGTCTTCCTGTAAGAGAGAGCAATCACGGTGGCATTTAATAGACCCAAATATTTTAATGTCGTCAGCGTACAACAGTAATTTTGAATTTGCAAAACATTTATCGACGTCATTGATGAATAGAATGAAAAGGAGAGGTCCCAAAATGGAACCCTGCTTTACTCCAGAAGTAACATCTACAGTGGTAGAATAGAAACCATTTATTACACTCTCTGAGTTCTGTTGCAAACATATGAATAAAACCATCTCAGCAGGTCCCCACGTATCCCATTAAACGCAATTTTCTGCAAAAGCAGTTCATGATCAACCCTGTCAAAGGCTTTCTTGAATTCAGTATATATGGTATCAGTTTGAACATGGGCATCCAAGTTGCTAAACAAATAATCTGCGAAAGTCACCAGGTTCCTCGCGGTTGATCTCCTTTTCACAAAACCATGTTGCTGTGGTAATAAAACGCTGTGAAGTAGAGGGTACACTTTATCATGTGCTAATCTCTCGAAAACCTTTGACAAAGCTGACCATATAGAAATTGGTCGATAGTTCTCTACGTCATGCTTAGGTCCTGACTTGTAGACAGGGGTTATGTATACCATCCTTTAAAGAATTAATGTATTTTCTATTATGTTTCTTTGCACTCAGACTGAAATCTCGTACGGTACCTATAGTTTAAACTGCTCTTAAGTCCGATAAATTCTTGTACATTTACCATTTATCCCACACTTTGGATTTGTTTTTATAGGTGTATCAGAGATTTTGAAAACCATACAGGAAACTTCAAAGACCTAGTAGGTACTAAGCAAAGGTACATGTTTTCTTATTATGCCAAAAATAGTGTTCAGGCTTTAGAATAATTATATTTTTTTATTGTGTTACGAACCATTGAACAACCGGGTAATGAAACAGATATCATCACACAAAATGGATGATGGTTATCTAACTGCAGTAAATAATCCGTGGGCGAGTATTTGGTGCGGTCGTCATTACTAGTAATGACCAAATCCAATATTCTCCCATTCAGATTCCTTGCGTTACTATATTGATGAGCGCCGAGAAAAGACATGAACTGACATAGGTAGAGGTATCCCTCTACAAATAAGAGCGGTTTGTGAGGTACCCGCGGTGCACGTGATCCAGGCAATTTCGGGTAAATTATATAGTCTCCTAACAGATAAAAATGGAGTGAAAATGGAAACAGTATAGGTAGAGGTATGAGGAACAGGGTGTAAAGTTCACTCATACTCTAAAGGGAGGATCCTCCGACCAGACGAGTGTTGTGTCTAGCGGGCAACTGCCCGATGATTCATGTCGGGCCGCTGTATCTCTAGTTGCGCGGTAAGCTCTGCTTGCGAGATGCAGGATTTTGCGAGACGTCAGTATGACGCGTTGTTCGCATGTGGCGTTGTAGACTTGTAGACCGCTCCACTCTTTTAGTAGGTAGCTTATTCGTACATATTGCAACCGTTAACCATTATTTTAAAGAGCGGCTCTTTTGATTCGTGGGGGACAGTAGCCCAGTAGGAGCTTTTTATTGGGGCCTCAAGCCTTTGCCATGTCCTTGAGTCTGAATTTCAAGTTTGATACTTTTTAAGGAAAGCAGTGTGACGATGCTGGCTATTATCTAATCAATTGGCTTATTGGTGGATTAAGCAAGCTATAAACGACTTAGTTTTGAATTTTTTTCTCTTTTTTAAATCTTTGATACGGTACGTTAAACAGTCAGGGAAGGCCTTTCTCTTCCCTTGACTGTTAACGTACCTATCAAAGATTAAAGAACTAGTTAAAGAACTGCAATCTTGCGGAATCCAAAGCAAATAAGATATGGTATAAGTACAGTAATCAAACAATGTTTAAATTATTTATGGTTTTACTATACAAACTTTTATAAAATTGCAGTACCTAGGTACATTATTGTACAGTTTTAAAATAATTTATGAAAGTGCACAGCACTCTCCATACCCCAGCTTATTTTGAATGGTCTAATAATATTGTTCAAAATGCATTCAAACAGTTAGGTACATACTCAAAAAGTAAATTATCTATTTAGAGGTACAGGAATGTTTCTGGAGGATAGTTTACAGGACATCAGTACCTAACAAAAGTAATGAATTACCTAAAATATTAGTAATTCACGTATCAAGGACGTCTGTACTTCGATTGTGTTAATTTATTTTATGCATTTAAAATTATATAACTATTAATTTTATGGCCCATCCAATTGAACTGCTTAATCCTGATTCTCAATATCACAGACAGACAAACACCACGACACATGTTTCAGTGATTTACACTACCTATGTACTTATCTGATAAATATTTGTGACGTTATTTTTTAAATCAAATAAGTTCTAGTCTATATAGTAGGTGAAAATATTGTACTTTATTGAAAGGGACTAACTCAAAATAAAAAGTACTATCTACTTATCTCAAAATTTCTATTGTAATAGCTGTCTCACTCATCAAAAGCTTACTCTAGTAATGGGAATATCTAGCCAAAATACAAATAGATAACAAAAATATCTACTTACACACATTTTACTTTTGAATTCGTAGCACAAGGTACAGACGCCAGCAAATCAAGCTATTACATCTGTCTTTCTGTAATAGATTTTCGACTTTAACGGTTTAAGTTCAAAGTTGATTCGGAAAATTTGACAGTTTCGGGTAGCTTGATGTGCTGGCGTCTGTACATCAATAAAGTAGGTACTGCTAATTTGCTTCTAGGTTGGATTGATATTGAAAAAAAACTAAACAAGTATTAATATGTAGCTGATGACTAGAAAGTTCGTTTGCTTCAGAATCTCGCTAGTACTCGTATTTGTATTAAGTAGGATTAAGTTTTTTTTCACGGCATCTAAGATTTAGCGACTAATGGCAACACTAATTTCTTATATTATAGAGTATCCGAAATTAATAACAATAATTATTTTACTGAGCTCCTGTAACTTACATCCTTTTCTTACACTAAGTTTTTTTCTTATTACTTATAAGTAGTTTATACTATCTTAAATTAAATCTTTATACCTAAATCATCACGCATAGCATAATTTATCACATACAAAAATATTGTCATTTGGTCAACACTTATCAGTACTTGTCTGATTCACATTATCATCGTAGAAGAAATACGTGGGTATTATGAAGGTCCTATGTTTCAACTTAAACCTATTTTCTTTCTTCGTGGCTATGGCTGTGGGCATGGCCTTGGTCGCCGTTATGCGAGTGGGCGTGTGGAGCTGCAAATAGAAAAAGGAAAATGAGTTAACTTTAGACTTATTTTATTTAGAGTAACATACCACAGCAGTCCCCGTTAATTCTTTTACCATACGAATAATATATTTTTGTAACTTTAAGGAAAGCATTAAGTTATGGTTTATTTTAAATTAAATATTTGTGGACACTTACTCAGCAATTGCAGACCGAACATCATGAAGAATCCAACCACAGATGCCATGAATTGCAAGATACCCGTTCTATCGCCTTTCCAGATTTCAAAGAAGATGACGTAGAGCAGGGTTCCGGAAGCAAGACCCTGTAGCACCACAGAGGAGAGACCGGCAGCGGCAGCACCTTGACCTCCCACCAGCAGGAGACCGATACCGATACCCAAGGGTGATACAATGGCGAAAGTAGTGATGTACACAACCGTCAGCCAAGTCTTAGTACGTGTAGCGATGAGCTCCACACCAATACAGAAGGCAATCACAAGCTTGTGGGCAGAAACAGCTCCTAACATGTACCTGAAAAATAATAAATTTAAACAAAGTTAAAAACTTATAATTTGGAACCGGAAGTGAGTCAAAACAATACTTGTCAAAATATACTTTAAAATTGTATAAAGCGCCATCTATGATTGAGTACCGGTATTATCTAGGGCTAAAGTAAACAAATATTTTAAAAGTCATGCTACTCGATAATAGATGGCGCATTTAACCGTAAAACAAAAATGAGATTATCCTTACCAGACGTGAGAAGAGCTGGATTCTAAACCGACAGCCAAACCCTCGAACAGCTCGTGGATAGAAAGAGCGAGGACAATGAGCAATCCTCTGAGAGCAGAAGTAACATCATCCCCAACGTTCATAGGCATGTGGCTGTGGTGGTGGGAATGCCCATTGTGGTGGTGGTGGTGATGACTCTCAGGATCCTAGAAAAACAGTAGGTATTTTTAATCAAATTAGAAGTCCTCTTGTATACGGCGAACAATTTTTTTTTTATAATTTAGATTAAGTACCTACAGCTACAGGTACAGCTACATCTTTAAGTAGCTGTATCTACTTGTGTACTACGAGTGTTACCCATAGAAACACTCGTTTGCGTATAAATATGGACCGGATACATTAATCACCTTGGCATAATATTTTGTACAATTTAGGTTCAGAAACGTGCCAAAAATCAGCAAAAAATTACCTTTTTCGGCTCAACAAGATCTGCGGTGGAGTTGTTGGTGCTCTTCTCGCCGTTTGTGACTCCGCTTCGACTCTGTCGCACACTGAGGTTCCTCACAAGAGGTGCCACATGGCCATTCTTCCTCTCCCTGTAGTGGATGTACATGTGAACCAGTTCCTCTACCAAGTACATGATGAAGAAACCACAGCATGTCAGGAGAGGTGTCAGAGAGAAGTGGTATTCATTTATGGAGCCGATACCTGGAACAAATCAATGAATATGGTTAGAAAACTCAATTCAATCCAATCCCAATCTCTTTGATTATACCGTACCTGCCTACGTAAAGCAGCGAAAAAACACGGACTATCTTCTCCATGATTCATAATGTTATCCTTTTATGATTCTTCAACTGGCCCTCTGTAGGAATCGAATAAACAATTCTGCCAACTAAGTGCTAAAATCAAATTTAGAGAGCATCACCGCCAGCCAAAAATACCTAATAGAATCTTGCCCAACATTTGTGAATTAATTTGACAAAACATGACAAGATGCGCACGACATTACCTAACTAATGATACTATTAGTTGATTATCTCGTTATGGGTAGTTCTTCGAAATTTGATTCTTTGACTGATCCATATGGCCAAAATTTAATTTCACTTTCAGCTCTGTAACACATGTTCATATGAAAATAGGTATACCAAATAAAAAAAATATTTGAATGAGGGACTCGTTTTTATAAAGTAGTTTTCAAGGTATTAATTTTGTGCCCAGATGAATCAGAATGTGTTACATATTAATCAGAAACAGAAATAAAAAGTAATAAATACACCGTTAGTTATGAATGTAAATTCTAAACAATAATTATTAATTATTAAATAGGACTAAGACATATCAAAAGTATCATATTTAGAACAAGATTATACTTCTGTAATTTTTTTATTATTCAAAAGGTTATAGCTAAGTAAATAATAATTAATAAGATTAAAACTACTGACTTGTACACGGTCAAAAATTGGACAAGGAGAATTACGCAACAAAAGCGCTCCTATCGTGCTGGAGAGGGGAAAAACTAATTTATTTTATTATTCATATGGGGTTTTGACCATACGAATCAGGCACAGATGAATCAGGATTTTGCCTACAATCATGCATAACTCATCGTACATACAGACTTCATTATTTTCATTTTTCTACACGAATCTATAACCCAAAAGCATCACACGAAACACAGATTGAAGTTTTAAAACAATAAAATAAATTTTATAAAGTAGGCATTGTAATCAGGATGCCACCTGAACCAAACACAGATGAATCAGGTATTTTCCTTCGTAACACCGGATCTAAGCCAACCAGCCGCACGTCCACCTTCTAGGTCGTCCGTTGCACGACTGGCTTCCCCCCGCGCTGGAAGCCAGACTCTCATTATTATTACCCGACCAAGTACGGTCAAGCGCAGCTTACGCCACATTAATCAGTATTATACGCCGGACACTTCTTTTTTACTTATTTATAAACAGACTAACGTAGTTATAACTAATACACATTTTTTTTGTAAGAGGACAATTCTTTTCCTTTCGATATAATTATAATTTATATTGATGTATCAAAGGGAAAATGCGACATCGACCATTTTGTTCCGGAAAATGGCAAACGGACGCGCTATATGAATCAGAAGAACGACCTTCAAATATTTTTATTTTGTACCTAGACAGCAATTATTAAAAAAAAATCATTTGTCCCAGTAAGGGATAAAGCTAAACTGTACAAAAAAAAATATTACATGCCTTTTTTTTAGTTGGTTACAGAAATATACCCACAGACATCGAAAATTTTGTCCCTGAAGAATTACCCTTATTCAGTCATTTAGTTCCATTATGAATATTTATCTAAGGATCAAACTGCATAATGAATAGGATGTCGTTTTCCTGACTTCGCCTTATGTGTCGGATGCTGAAGCCTGTACCTACCTACCTACGTAGGTATATAACAAAGATTTGCTATTGTGTTTATTTACGTACCTACATGATTATGTAATTAACGTAAGTATTTATTCACAATATACTACCAATCTTGTGTGTTGACCGATATTTGCCCCAATTAACGATTTTAAATATGTGTTTGGGTCCGGCAGTGCTTTGTTATAGATTTTATCGTTAATACATGTTAAACAGGAATAGTAGATTGTTATGCAAGGGTCGAAAGGAATCAATTCCCATACGAGGTATTTAGACGCCCGAGCGCAGCGAGGGCGCCTAAGTATAGTCCGAGTGGGAATTGATGTCTTTCACCCGCGTTAAACACTCTACTTTTCATTTCGAATATAAGGAAAGTAAAAGATAGTAGTTTTTCTAAAATATTTATTGATGACATGAACATGAATACTACTTAATTAATAGTCTCTTTTAAATTTGAAATATGGAACACACCGCGTCACAGCCACATACCTAAGTAGGTAGATTCTGTTCACCGCCGCGGCGGGCCGTCCCACTTACTAAGTTTTTTTTTTTTAATTAACACTGGCTGTTTATAAACTCAGAAGACTGCTGCAATTTTCTTAATTATTAAAAAAAAACGTAGCTGACTACCTAAGCAAATTTAGTTCTATTTTTAAAATTCATTCCCGCCCTAGAGAGGGAAGCAATTACTATGAGTCGTTCCCGCCCTAAGGTGGGAAGCAGCATCTTCCACCCGCTATTCGGATCAAACAAACACTACTTTCCGAGCATGAGAAATGAAAACGTTAATTTCATGTTTAAAGCTATTTTGTATCCTTTGATATCGAAAAAGTTTTTTTTATATGCTAAAAACGTATTAATATACCTACTTAAATACACACACCTTTTTCTCATGAGGGTATGCAAAAACTACAGAACGTCACCTGCAACGATCCTTACCTATACCTATTCTCTTTGCCTTACGAACTCGAACTTATTAACCTACTTTGAAAATAAAGTAGATGACCTACTTTCTCTATTAAAGGGGACTCATTCGAGGCATAGTTTAATGCCAATAATCTAGTCTGAAAGGCACCCTTGGTTACTCTATATTTCTTAACTTCTAGCGCAAATACTTCCACAGATTCATCGTAAAAAGAGTAGGTCACCTACTAACTTCTTATTTCGAGAGCTCAGAATAACTTGCCAGTCGAAATACCTACAAGAAATGAGAAAACAATAGCCTTCCGTTCGAACTCGCCTGAAATATTTTTCAGGCCGCGGACCCTATTTGCGTAACACACTTTCAGCCACAATCAGAATCATTTTGAAGGATAGGTAAATTGCTAATCCATTGCTTCATAATTATGTTCGAAAAATTTGTCAGCTCAACAACGTACGCAATTAATGTAGTTGCACTGTCAAAATGGAAGCCATTGCTACTGTAAGTTACGCATTTACCCCGCTGATTTATACCTATAGCGTCCAGCCGGATATACGATTTCAATACATTATAATCTACATCAGAGCTGCACGCTTATTTGAAATGGGGACTCGAAATCACAGAGGATCTTTACTTCTATGTTCTGTGTTAAAGGTTTTTGGGCGTGGGCCATGGCGGCCGTCGGTGGTCATTCCAACCAGCCCTCCAGGAGGATCTTTTCTATAAGTAAGTACCTACTTACTTCTTACTTGGAATTACAGTACCTAGTAACTTTAGCTTTAAAAAGAAGATAATTTTATTATGAAGCCGTGTAACTCGGAAACTACTCAACCAATTACAACAGAGTTCATTTCGCTTGTTTCCCAAATAGGCAGAATAAATTAAAGAATTTCAGCATCCCGTTTTGTAGGTAGGTATCTACCTAGATAATACTAGTGTACAGACGAAGATTGCAGTGTTGCAAGAAATTGTATAACAAAGATATTTATGATGTGTGTCTGTAACATTACATAGAGTATTTACATAAACCCATCCATTCAGCTATGCGCCGTGTAACATACCCGCCCACGCGAAAAAAGATCTTACAGTAGCCATTTCTCTTCCATTACCATAAAATTTTGCCTGCACAGTGAGATAGTGCCGCATTTATGATTTTGTACAATGTTTCTTCGCTGCATTTTCCGAGGAAAATATACTATTCTGTTTACTTTCAAGACGGTAGATAAGAATACTAGTACTTATAGGAATACATTTCGGTAAACGAACTTGCATTTTTGAGGGGTATCAACGACCTTATTACATTTTCTTTTTCAGAGGAAATCTATGGATGTCTGGGGCTGTTTTTTTTTAATGTTGGCTCTTTGATAGTTTATTTATTGTAGCGACTAAAGACAAAAGAAGCAACTCTTTAGAATTGTAATAATCTATTTTTTAGGAGACTAGAAATATATACCTAGGACTGGATTCTTCGAATACTAAGGACTGATTTTTCAATACTAGTCAAATAACTTTTATCTTAGGAATAATGATTGACGTTTGACAGCTTTTGTAAGTATAGAAAAATATATCAAGCTGTCATTTTTGTTCTTCAGATAAAAGATATCTGACTATTGAAAAATCAGCCCTAAATGAACTATTATTTAAATATAATATCCTAACCTAACTAAAACTAATAACTAACTAAAATATGGCGTCGAAAAATTCCTCCGCATCGCTGTCGACTGGCAATGTAGATAGGTAATATTTTACACTAGTTTGTGTACCTACCTATAACTGTATTGTATCGTGAAAATGTGCTTTAAATTGACGCTCTACGTTTTAAAGATCCTTCGGACAAGTAGGTTACGGCGCCTGCGTTGAAACAACATGTGATATGCGCAATTACTTTTAATAGCTTCCCAAAATCTATAATGTTGAAACTAGCCACTACCCAGCTTACCCATCTCAACCTTGGTCAGGTCGAAGGCTGATCATATAAACAGATGATGCAAATTCACACCGCGCCGCTAAGCTCCTCGTACTGTCTGACGAAACGGCATCAATTATGATAGTTGTATGCAAGTTAGTATTATCTTCTGTAATGCTAGCGGACGCAATGCCAACATGTCAAAATATTACGACGTCACAGTATTCGTATACTTATAAGTAGGTACAGTACAATTTGTATCTTTTCGTAGGTTATGTGAACGAAAATGTCAACCTACAATTCATAATCAGCTTATAATGTTCCCACTGCTGGGACACAGCCCTCCTCTCAGAGAGTGAGAGGGGGCCGTAATACACCACGCGGGCCCTGCGCGGGTGGTAGAATCATTTCAATAAGCACTGTAGATTTGTGATAAAAATGTTGAAGTATTTTAATGATGCAGATATTATTATCAATGTATATCTACTAATAATAAAGCTGTTTGTTTGATTGAACACGATAATCTCTGGAGCTACCTGTCGGCTGATAGTCCAATTCTTGAGAAGAATACCTAACGTCACGCTAGGGCCCTTAGGAGCCGAATAAAAACAGAAAAAGTCAGAAAGAAGAACACTAAGCGAAACCGAAGTAATAGCGCGGCCAGGCGATGCGATGCGACGAGGTGGGTCAAATTTCACGCGGACGTAATCGCGGGCAGAAGCTAGTTCTTTACATAGCAAGAGAGAAGGGTGGGTAGCCTTAGGTTTGTCCATCCATATCTACTTAATATTATAAATTCGAAGGTAACTCTGTCTGTCTGTATGTTACCTTTACACGCCTAAACCACTAAACAGATAGTTTGAGTCCCGGGAAAGGACATAGGATAGTTTTTATCCCGATATTCGGTTTTTATCTCGGTGAAACCGCGGGGCGCTGCTAGTCAGCTATAATTTCGGGTACGTATTTGAATATCGAAAATTAAAATATCGATGTTCAAAACATCGAAAATTTAAATATCGATTGTATCAAAATGTCGAAAATTGTTATACCTACGCTTAAAACGTCGAAGATTGAAATGTCGAGTGATTAAAATTTCGAATGATTCAAAATATCGAATGACATTATGCCTAAGTTCAAAATATCAACATTTAATACATCGAAGTTCTTAATATCTACGTTACGTTACGTTTGGGTTTATAATATGTAAAAATAATTAAAGTACCTACATTACATGAGGTTTTCCTTGTTTTTTTTTTTGTAACCCACCTGATTTCCATCTAGCAAACAAGCATGCAGCAATCATGCAACATGCAAGCAAGCATGGCTTCTGTCACGGCTCCGGCGCTGCAGGGCTCCGGCAGTCCCACGCGAGCTTAACGTCGCAGATGGTTTAAACGCCCACCACCGCAGCTTCGGCTTGTTGGCCGGCTTCGCCGGCCAGCCTCAGCTGCGGCGGCGGGTGTTAAAACCACCTGCTCCTCAGCTCGCGGGCTGCCTCGCCCCTCCGCGACTACGCGATTCTAAATTACACTCTAGGGGTAGGGCAGACAAGACTACGTGGAGTCGGTTTTGCAGCGATACGTTTCTGTCACTAACTTTAGTAGCACAACCTGCACAACATATTGACTTTCAAGAAAATATTTTAATTTAAATAATACCTTCACGATTGACCTAGGCTTGTACACTGGACACTGATTTTCATGGATAAAATAGGTCGAAATTGTTCCAAAACCGAATTGGGGCACCCCGAATTTACGTAGTCTTTTGGCTGTTACCCCTAGAGTGTATATAAAAATCCGGAGGCGCGAAGGGAGGGCAACCCCCGCCCGCTGTAACAAAGCATAGGCACCCGTGGGAACCGTAGCGGCTGAGGCTGGTCGCCGGAGGCGACCAGCAAGCCGAAGCTGCGGAGGTGAACATGGGTGCCTATCCTTTGTTACGCAAGGGCGAAGGGGTTGCACTTCCCGTAGCGCCGGAGACGTTGCAGAAGCAACCTTTTTCCACTCATACTACTTTATCAAAAATTGTTCGATATTTTAACTTGTACGTATTTTTAGGGTGAATGAATGAATGTATTAAATGTTGAAAATTAACTCATTTTTACACGTAGGTATATTAATTTTCGATGTTCAAATAATTACCCATCGATATTTAGGACGTTCGATAATCTGTATTTCGATATTTAGATCTTTCGATGTAACTTTTGTAGATATTTAGATTTTAGATATATTGGACGTAGGATATTTAACCATTCGATAATATAAACTTTCGATATTTTAATTTTCGGTTATATGATCGTTCGATATTTCCATTTTCGATGTTTCGAACATCGATATTTTAACAGTCGGTATTTTAATCTTCGATATTCAAATACGTACCCATAATTTCTTTCGGGTCCATCAGTCTAGTAATATTTTGCGTAATCTTGCATCACCGTTACGCCTATAATTACCGACTTTACAAAAAGGAGGAGGTACTATGTTCGGGTGTTTGTATGTTTTTTTTTTTTTTTTTTTTTTTTTTTTTTTTTTTTTTTTTGTATGTTTGTTCATCGAATACGCCGCCAATTGTCGACAGATTTTCAAAATTCTTTTTTTGTTCGAAAGTAGATAGTTCTGAGGTGGTCCCATTGTCACCAAGTTAGGATCTGATGATGGGATCTTAGAGAAATCGAGGGCAACCCTCAAATTTTATAGGCTCACTTATTGTTTTTCGCATATTTTATGAAGTATCTTGTGTATTTTTGTATGGTTGTCACCATCTCAGGTAGCTGGGCTGATGATGGAAGGTACAACTCCTTCAGTAAGAAGTTACTCGAACAGGCAAGGACTGTTTTAGTAAATTGTTTTGATGTTTGATAGGGCATTTGCCACATTTGGTCTCATGATCATCAAGTCATGACCTGATGCTGCAGTCAGGATAGTCTGCAGAGTACCTAACTCCTCGACAACTAACAGCAGATATATCGTGTTTAGGCTCATTGAAAAGGGCTCGATGTGTGGATAAACGTACTGATACTGAGGAACACCGAAGACCTGATGCTGAAGCCAGGAGCATGAGAAAAAGTACAAACCTTTAAATTACAGCACCGTAGTCGTGTTTGGGCTCATTTTAAACAGGACTAATTTTAAGTTCAATGCAATGTTGACATAAGTCTGGCCTGATGCTGCAGCCAGGATTATCAGCATCTAATCTAAAAACTAATAAAAGGAGAACTCCTCAACAATTAACGTCCCTGCATCGAGAAAAGGAATATTTTATAAAAAGGCGATGGGCAAGTTGACATTAGGCTATTGTAACTTAGATAAATTATAAATAGACCCACTAAAAAGCGAGAAATAAAAACTTTTTAACAAAAAAAAAACCGACTTCCAAAAAAACACTACAAACTGAAAAAAAAACACTACAAACTGAAAAATAACTTTAATTTCGGAAGTCGGTGGCAAAAACTAAAATACTGATCCCTAAGACACCGACTTCCGAAATTAAAGTTATTTTTCAGTTTGTAGTGTTTTTTTTTCAGTTTGTAGTGTTTTTTTGGAAGTCGGTTTTTTTTTTGTTAAAAAGTTTTTTTCCAATATATAATTCACAGTTCACTGATCAGCTATACAATACCTATTCGTAATATTGCACGTGATCACCTAACACGTATATGTACCAATGTAAATTGATCATTGATCAAGTCAACGAGCTTTCTAAAAAATAAATTGAGTTAAACTATGGACGGGGTTGATTGATTGGACCGTTGAAAAGTTTTTCTGAAAAATCCAGCTACATTTTCAAATTCATTTTTGTAAATTCGAAAGTAACTCTGTCTGTATGTTACCCTTTCACGCCTAAACCACTGAACGGATTTCGATAAAATTTGGCGAGGAGATATATATGTCATCATGGGAAAGGACACCTTAGGATATTTTTTGTCCCGGTGGCACGTTGCCGTAGGATAATTTTCGACATCCACTCGGGTGAAGCCGCATGCAAAAGCTAGTTAAAATCTAGATCAGTAAGGTGCTTTCTTAGGGAGTGCAAGTCTGTGTCAATATGACTTGCAAAGTTGCAACTCTTTCACGCATTTAAAATTTATTTTACATATGTTTTAATGCTAAGTTAATCTAATTGCCACTTTGGTAAGCTAATTCATTAGAATTTATAACATCATCATCTTTTTATGTTATCAACTCTTGACAGAGATTATAATAAATTATGGTTGGTAGTTTTTTTAGTTGTTGTAACAACAACATAATCAGCCTATAATGTTCCCACTGCTGGGACACAGGCCTCCTCTCTGTGAGAGGGAGTGGGCCGTAATCCACCACGCGGGCCCAGTGCGGGTTGGTAGATGTTAAATGTCTTCGAATTTTTGGTTTGGTTTTTGGTGGTTGGTCACCTTGTGATAATTATTTTGCAGCCTATTAGGTAGGTACCTAACTATCTACCTAAATGTTTATTGTCATTACCACTATCAGCATTTATCTAACTAGTCCTTTTTTGTAAACGTTTGTAGGTAGATAGAAATTGTTAAAATTTAGTATTCAAATTCTGTTTGTCGGAAAAAACTCTTATTCAGAAAAAGTATTCAAGTGTCAAGCATAAGGTTCCTAACGTCCTACTTCTTTTTTTTCAGCTCTTAACACCAACCAAAGTTAGCATAATCAGACTATAATGTTTCCACTACTGTGACACAGGCCTCCTCTTTGAGAGGGAGTGGGCCGTAATATACCTTATGCACCACGCGGGCCCAGTGCGATTAGATGTCACATGTCTCAAATTTTTGGTTCTAGGATATGCCGGTTTTCTCACGAGGTTTTCCTTCATCGTTTTAGGAGCAGCGGTGAATTTACACAAAGTAAAGCACCCGTCTGGGTTCGAACCTATGACCTACAACTCGTAAGTCGCAGCCGTTTCGACTAAGTAGGCCACCACTGCTTCCCAAAGTTAATATTGACATAAAATTATTTCAAGTTTTTCTTACAGAATCGGCGTAAATCTGACTCATATGCAAAAAATAAAAAATCTCTGTAAAAAATCAGCTGTTCCATACATTTGTGTTTACTTAAATCGACAAAATGTATGGAACAGCTGATTTTTTTTTCACGAATTCAAGGTTGGTCCCATAGAAAAAGTTGTTCAAAATGATGAGTACAATGACCCCTTTTTGGGGTTTAGTATAAACAAAAACGAATGTTGTATACGTCAATTTGTTAAGGTGAAGACAATTTCACACGTTAGTGCACGCAACCATGACACCGTCATTTAAAAGTGTCTCATTGTAAAGACAACGGATAAAAATACTGCAAATTAGATACAATTGATACAAAAGAAACCTTTCAAACTTTTAAAAATACTTTGAATTTACCAAAATAAAAACTTACCTGTCTACATTTACATAATTACATACCTAATGTACTCGTAATGTACGTAGATGTTATTGTAGTTGAGCTACGCAAAACGCTTTGAATGCAGGTGCATGCATACGTCAATGTATTCGAGGAAGAAGGAAGACATAAGGAAAATGGCAGTTCATTCACACTTCTCGAAAATTAATCGATTATGTCAGAATAGATAACGTGTAGTGTGCCACATTCCTCATTACAGAGTAAAATCATACAAAAGTCAAAACTAACACGATATACGGGTTAAAAGAAAGAGATTTTTTTCCTATGTGGTTATAATATAGACCCAAAACTTAAAAAATCCAACATATTTTTGGTTCGATGCATTTTCTTTGCAACAAAACCGATGGTTCAAAAAACATCGTGTTGGAACCGGGCAAAGCGGCTGACCTCGACATGCGTTTTGCGCAGTTCCGACAGAAAGCGCTTTCCATCGATCCGGCGATCCGCTGCCCGAGACAGATTCGTTTGTCTCGAAAAAAATGCATCAATCACGACACGACCCGCATATTCGGATTTGGACTTCGTTTCTTATTCTCGAAAGAGAAGTCATTTTTATCAAAAGCTAATAAAAAGAATTAAAAGGAAAACACCACACAACAACAAACAAACATAAACACAAAAAACAAACAAACACACCCCCACACACACACAAGAAACACAAAAACTATGTAACACAAAAAAAGTAATTTAAAAAAATTAAACCGACTTCAAAAAGAAATTAACTCAAAATTATGAAATAACTTTAATTTCGGAAGTCGGTGTCTTGGGATCTGTATTTTAGTTTTAGTTTTTTTCCACCGACTTCCGAAATTAAAGTTATTTCATAATTTTGAGTTCATTTCTTTTTGAAGTCGGTTTAATTTTTTGAATTACTTTTTATTTGGTAATTTTTAGTTGTTGTACTAGAATTTGACCAAGGTTTTGAGATGTTTTCGCTTTGACACTACACCCGTAGCTCGTATCAATAAGCCAGGCCGTCACACTTTCACGTCTTAGTCCATATCTTGAAAATTACTGAATCGATTTTGATAAAACTTGCACTGTTCCCTAAGTTGAAGTAAATGTAAGCCAATAAAAAAAGAATGGCACGATCCGATTAATAATTACGGAGATATGCGTGGACAAACATACATACATACGTCTATAAAATTTTGTATATTTGTTTGGAAGCCCTAATAGATTGTCATATGTGAATATAATGCAATTCCAATAATATTACATACATACGTATCGAATTGATAACCTCCTTTTTTTTGAAGTCGGTAAAAATATGTGAAGTGAAATAAATAAAACAATAGTATGCTTAAAGACAGGTAAGAATTTATTTCCATTTACCGTATCTACTACTGATCGGTTTACATGGAATACAACAAATGAACTGAAAACTCAGAAGCAGTAGTAAATTAAAATTGTATCATAGAATTTTACAGACATTTACAGACATTTTACAGACAATAATTACGTAGATAATTATGTAGTATTTCAAGTTGAACATGCAGCAGGTAGGTGTGATAAGCATGACGGTCAACGACATTTTTCAATATTAGAAGCCGTGAGCCTGTGATCATTGTTATTCGAATTTGTAAAAATCAGAAATTCTTTTATCTACCGCAGATAAAAAGAAATGCCAATTTCAGACACAGCAAGAACGACGAGAGAGAATTTACTGAAACGAAGAAGATACAAATCAAATGCAACGGGATGAAAATGAGGAAAATCCAGGAAAAATAACCTACCTACCAATAGGTACCTACTAATTGAACTTGTTCATTCAATTGCCTATAAAACACTTCTATATTACCTACATAACGTACTTTAGTCATTTCCTGATCGCAAGCTCGCACTATCAGTGGGAACACAAATCATTAGTAGAGCTGCGCGCACGCCGACAACTTTACGTATTCGTGCGCGAATTGCGCCACCTCCGCCCGACTCTAACCTTGAAATACCAATAATATATATGAATGTAGTATACTCCACTATATTCCGTGTAGCTTAAAATGACCTTGAATGATACACGGGATCTAATGGCTGGCTCCGAACAAAGGACGGTACTAAAGTAAGCTTAAGGAATTGTATTGTGTAATTGCAGTTAAAGTACCTAGATACAGATCTACAGATGCTGCTAATAAATCAACTATAACAGAACATGAAATAAATAAAGCACTTATTGCCTTATTGTACTCGAGAACAATATTGACCAAACAATTGACTGGCGCTTTATTGCCATGTGAATGTGACAACTGATAAACAAGGCAGTAAAAAAATTATAGGTAAATTATCAGCTACGTGGTACACACGCGCACAATACCCATCTTCAGAAATAAATATTCAAAGCTGGTGGAGACGGGAAACAAGACAAATTGTAAGAGTGAGTTGCATCAGCTAACTATAACCATAACCAATCCAATGACAGCCGTCAAATCTCCGGTTAAGCAAAATTCGGGTTGCATCGGTTTGAGAATTGTTAAAATGACGTCATAAATAACTATAACAAGCCATTTTTAACTATAATCAAAGCTTTGACAGACGTCAAATCTCCGGTTAAGCGAAATTCGGGTTGCATCGTTTTAACTTTTGTCACAATTGTTAAAATGACGTCACACATAACTATAACATTAATCGACCAATTTCGGCCGGTTAAGGGCTATAGTTACGGTTAGTGTCATTGTAATGTCATCTGCTTTGCAGTTGTAACCTATAAAAATATTGTGTTGTTGAATAAAGTACCTATTAAAACAAATTAGGTATGTCTTTACTCCGCGAAATATTGTGGGAATAAAGCTCTAATAGCGATGATAATGACAGTGAATCCGATTTGCCAGTTAGGAAGAGAAAAAAAATCACCATCGCATTGATCGATTTCATAATGTGTGATGAGAATTAATTTTTGGACATATTCCGGATTTTTAGTTCCCAAGGGTTCTTGTTTTCAGCAAGGGTCCTCCCTTGCTGAAAACAAGAACCCCTGAGAACATTTTACTGAAGAATATCGATTTCTAATTTCAGTTTTTACATTTTTAGTTCTAGCTTCACTGTTGCTCTTCACTGTGTTGCTTTAATTGCCAAAGAAACTTAAGCTCTAGCGTATGCTTCTGCGTGTTCTTCTGATTTTTTGGTTCCAGGACATGCCGGTTTCCTCACGATGTTTTCCTTCACCGTTTTGAGAGCAGTGGTGATGAAATAATTTACACAAAGTAAAGTGCCTGTCTGAAAGCATTACATCGAATCTAATACTAGAATGTCACAATGCGCTCGAGCGGGTAACGGTATCGAACTGCAATACAGTGACACTACAATGGATAAAAGGACACAGTGGATCGCTAGGCAACGACGCAGCTGACGAGCTGGCCAGACGGGCTTCCAGTATGTCAGTCTGTGGACCGGAACCTATCGTGCCCATCCCCTTCAACCAACTACGCAGGTGGCTACAGGAGCACACCCATACACAAGCAGAAAGCTGGTGGACGTCGTCACCAGGCTGCAGGCAGTCCAAAGAAGCCATGCCGTCATTGAATGGCAGGCTAACCAGGTGCCTACTACGGCTGGACAGGAAAGGCCTGCGCCTGGTGACGGGGACCATCACGGGACACTGCTCACTAAATAAACACTTTTACACATTAGGCATAACAGACAGTCCTCTGTGCAGGGCTTGCATGGAGGCTGATGAAACCATTGCGCATGTGCTCTTTGAGTGCGCAGGCGTCACCCAGATAAGGTCAGAAACCCTCGGGACACCCAGATCGTACACAGATGTTCTCAACAGACCAGGAGATTTGATCAGCTTCTGGAGGGAGGTGGGCTGGTTGGAATAACCACCGACGGCCGACGCACAATGGTCCACTGAAGGACTAAGTGCGGAAACCAAACCCTTAACATAGAACATAGAACATAGTGCCTGTCTGGGTTCAAAACTACGACCTACAAGCTGTAAGTCGCATCTGTTACGATGGACACACCACTGCTCAGCGAGTAGGGGTGTTTTCAAACGTTCAAAAAAAAAACACAAATTTTACATAACAAAGCATTTTTATTACTGTAAGTACCTACTTATATTAATTTCAACGTCACACGACTTAGAAGTAGGTAATATTTCATCTAAAAAATATGCAGGTCGCTCCACCGATGAAAATACATAAATACCGCATGCTCAACATTACATGTGCACAACAGCCAACTATACCAACGTCTGCCCACCAAACAGTTGCAACCTTGCAACAGCATCCAGCAAGAGCAGCTCGGTGTTATAAGCGTTTTCTAACTAATATAATTATTGTTCTTTTTGGTGTGCTGGAATCCACTGCAAAATAATGTTCTTTCCCGCATTCATCAGGCACAGTATGCGTTTGCTGTGAAAATCGCCATAGAATGTAAATATTCCTGTATCCAAATCTCCATAATGTATAACAGTTTCAATACTTTTTTGCATTGTCTATACGCACTTTCGTTAAACTGCACAGATGATTTGATTTGCGTTCGTGAATCCATGCGTTCACAAGTTACCGCACATCTGCAGCAGTCTCGGGCAATGTTTTCGCACATTGCGTTGCAATCTTACTGAACAATTAACACAACAACCTTCTGGAGTAAATGCTGTAATGCATTTTCCAATAATACAATCCTTCAATTACATACAGGAAAACAGAAATATCAATTTCATGCAATTCGAAAGAAACGGAAAAATAAAATGAATGTTATTATCACTTGACACTTGTGTTTCTGACAGTGTCAGATAGTGATGCGGCTCGATTTTATTTAACTCGTTACTGAAATAAATTAAAAATCGCGTCCATTTTCTCTCGATGTGCCACTCGATTTAGTTGTGATTAGATAAATATCACCAACACTGCCACACTAGTTAACTATCATTCTTGGATAAATAAACCGGGTAATAAATATATTTCGTGTAATAAACCAGAGTCACAGAGTTTTAATAAAAGAAAATACATGTTCTGTGGGTTAGTGCTGTCAGTTAATAAAGTGTAATTTGTCATTAAATCGTCACTGATTTTATCAGATCAATCTCATAATCAGTGGAATGTGAGTAAGACAAAAAGCTCTTTACAAAGTCGAACAAAGCTAATCTTAGCCGAATTATTATTATTAACAGCCATTTCTGTCCCACTGCAGGGCAAAGGCCTCCCTTCCCTCAGTCACTGACTTAAATACCTTGGTACATTACCAATATAGAAAGGTTACTGTATTTTTGATCTTGCTATGATTCTGTTCTTGAGTTTTTAATTTACATAATCGAGACAATCGAGTGCCTGACCATTAATGACTGAGTAACATCACTAGTGTCAAACAAAGAAAGCGTGATGACAACAAGCTTGAAGTGTTGCCCTTGTCAAAAAATTACCCACGTACATTTTGGGGAAATATGACGTCTTATCACTTGTCACCCTTTTAACTTTAACTGTAAAACATGTAAAATATGTGACGGTGCAACAGCGGATAGTAGATTCTATAGTTATAGTTATGGTTACGATTAAATTTAATTTTGACGCAAACTATAACGGAGCTATTGATGCAACCCACCCTAAGTATACAATGTGTTTACACACATGAAGTAAAACAATTGAATCGGAGTGATGTGCAGACAACAGTGACATCTCTGTCGACTCCTTTTTGTTACATGCCACACACGTTTATGGACTGCTCATTGAATCGGTGACGACCGCATCAAATTCTGTGAAGCGATTCACGATATAATATAGAATTACCGGCATTTGACCGACAAGCGTATCTCTGATAATGTGAGCATAACTTAGAAACTGGAATTGTTTTTGGAGCAAGGGCCGATGGCTAATGAAGCAGACGAGTACTTGAAAATCGGAGAAGTTACGTTCGGGATAGTTTCGTTATGAATGGCTGAGTACCAGGTGGTGCGGCGCAACTTGGAAGAGGCTTGTGAGTGCTTAGCAGTAGCCTGCGATGACACTTTAAAATAGACACATTAACTTTTTTGCTTCGCTAAATCTAAGAACGTCATGATTTTACGCTGTTAAATTGTAAATAAACCCACTTAAATAAAAAACTATTGGATGGAGACAAATTAAACCATAGTATTAAACGATTCTTCATGTGTGACATGACGATCAATGATCATTTAAAACTTACAGCAGCAGATGTTCCTCTTACTCGTATATGTAGACATTATATAGCTTTTCTGTAACTTAGAATATGGATGTCGGTACGGAATATATACGTAATACACTCATCATCACCACCTTAGCGTGCAGATCACGTCGACATCGGCACTTCATTTACCTAAGCCTCACATGACCGTTTCGTAACATCTTTCTTCCAGTATGCCATTAACACAGATAACCGTCACCCGGAAAATATGTGGAGAAGTGTCAACGTGATTCGTAATGCTACTGGATTGCGACATTCTAATTCTTTTATTTTTCGGCAAATAGCCAAAATGCAAATGCAAATAGCCAGATAATTTGTTTTTTCGCGAAACACGTCACTATTAAGTAGGTTCTCAGATGGGTACTTACAAGAGTAGGGGAAAGACCGAAGAAACGAATTGTGTGAAAGATGATAATATTACCTATGCCAAAAAAGGATGCGTTACTGTGATGACGATGAAGAGGAAGAATTGGGATAGGGGTAGGAGGACAATATGACAGTTTTCAGGAGTTTTATTTAAACTATTAGTAATTAATTCACATTAAACATAAAATATTGCACAATGCTAGATTCTTATAAGCCTTTCTATTACTTGTCGATAAATATAATTATATTCGACATTTAGCGGGTACCTACTTAGATCACCTAAGTACGCACCAACTCTAAAATAACAAACGTTTTATATTGTTTATTTATATTATTTGTGTAGCGAGGAGTGTATCGCGTAATACTAAAAGCATTTGTTAAGAACTGGTTCAGAAGCGTGAGAGGCGATCCGGAACTAGGACAGTTATCTAATCGGAAATAACAAAATATATTGATCGGAGCGAAGCTATTTTTATTTAACTTTTAACTTTTTTCATGCTGGTAACCTAGTCGGGCAGTTTGTGGAACATTCCACTTGTTCTTTATGCATTTTGATAAACCTGTCCCTGCGAGATACATCACCGCAACTGTTGGTTGTGGTGATTTTAGTATTTCTTATTCGTTGTTAAACAAATCAATCACAAAAATATAAACTTTAAAAAAGCGATCCAAAATATATTGACCCCATTGGTATGGTGTTATGTAATGGGAAATCCTTGGCCAATTAATACCAATATTTGATAAAGGCAGAATTAAAAACGGCAGTCATTAGAGAAAACAGGAGAAAACGATCTGTTTGCGGACGAATGGACGAAGATTTTGTAGGCATGTCAGGAGTACTGTGAGAGGGATGTATGAAAGTGTTGTTAACTTTTTACTTGTTTTTATATTCAATGTTTTATGTGTATGTGTAAATTGTCTTTAATTCCTGTAATTGGTTGTAAACCGTTTTAATTAAAGAATAAATAGATGATTGTGTTTATCCATGCCCTGAAAATGCAACTGTGTCAATGTCATATAGTTTGTACATATTTTAACTGTTTCAACATTATCTATGAGAAACAATGACAATGTTTTTCTCTTAAAACATCATTTTCCCAATAACATTAAAATGCTGTCCTCATTTTGGAATTTAGGAGTCTATTTCAATTCGCGGCGCATGGTGTTAACTGTCAATGCGTGGTTTCTTATGCAGGAGTTGGCAACTACTTTAACAAAAACTCCAAGGTTTCTCTTTGTGAGTAACTTTTCCTGTACAATTTTACACGTGGAACGAAAGCAACCTTTATAGGTGCTTAATATTAATAACAATCGTTTCCAAGAAGCCTAAAATGAAACAATCTGATAGTGAGTAATCAAGCAATGCGAACTATATGCTACTAACAATGTTGTCCTAATACAATTCGTTACATGCACATTTTAGGATATGTTTATGATAATTCTAGCAAAACATTAAACGAATATTACGTTGTTAATTTATGTAATACATCGATAGCAATTTGATGAAAGATAGAACTGCCGTTGCTTCACGCTTTGCTTCAGATTATTTTTGTCGATAGATTTTTACTTTCAATTATCGCTGTTCAAGGAAGTTTACGAAACAATGAGTGTCTACATCAATAACTTTGTAGAGTTGTCTTAGTGAATGCTAATGTCATAAAGCTAGACCATTTGTTCGAGTTCAGTAGGACATAAAAAATATTTCAAGGATTCACCGTCGTCGTTTCTAACGTTACCTTCGTTTAGTTTTGTAATACACTTTACTTAGCTATTGTCATTATTAATGTTATCATTCTTAACTCTGTCATTTATCATACCTTCTACATCTTCTTTGCCATTTGCCTATTTATCATCATTCTATCGACTGCTAGCTCTATCCGAATCACGTATGTCTTGGAGAGCAATATTTCAATTAACGTATTTATTTCTACCTGTCCATCAACATATAAAAATGAATGTTTAGATACTACAAACATAAATTCACGCCTGTTTCCTATAAGAATAGGCAGAAACAACAAAACGCCACCTGTTAAGATTCTGTGTTGAATGACGACCAATTAATGTTTAGTTTTATAGATTTTATATTTGCTGTACTGGGAATGATTAATGATTAATGCCAAGGTATGACGTTAGTGACTTTTCCTGTATTAGTTAACTTGCTTCATTGTCTTTACTCATAAGTCTATGACTTGTCCAATGACGTAATAAGGGCTTCAATAGGGACTGTGATTCTGACTAGAATACATAAACATAATGATAAATTATCTTTTAAGGAAGGGTTTTTTTATGGAATCTAGACTAAGTTATCTTTTAACTTCAAAGATTATAATATCTTAATCTTTTCAACAGTCTATCGCGTCAAGTGCGTATTTATCTTTACATATACCTACGTATCTAATGCATAGTACTCAGGCACTGGCTGTCAAACGTACACACGGTAGGAAAAAACATTGTTAAGCAACATTGGACCTCATTTATTTAGAAATATAGAAATAAATCTGGTCTTGAGATTTCTGACATAATAAGACTAACATTCGACAAATTAGATATTAAATTTCTAAAATACTAAATAGAATACCTTGCAATTTAATAAAAATAAAATGTTTTATAGAGGTCTACTTAATCTATTCAAGTGGTTAGAATTAATAACAGTCATAGCAAGCCATGTGGCGAGCATTAAAGTGTTTACGGTTTATTGTGGTAGTGATTCAGTTTTCGCTTTCAATTGCACGACAAGCACAGTTAAATGGTTGCTCGTTTATTGACACCTGTTACTCTACCTTTTGTTTTTTAGAACATTTGCATTATAATGTCATATATTTATGTTACCATTCAATCAATCTGCCTAGCCTTTTTCAAACTATGTTAGGGTCGACTTCCAGTCTAACCGGATGCAGCTGAATACCAGCATTTTACATGGAGCGACTGGCTATAATGTCATTATCATTACAACCAGAATAAAAGCTCTTAAAAGTGATTTGTTTATTCTATTGAATGGGAAAGCATTCATGCAATTCAACTTTTCACTTTTTTATCTTTGTAAAATTTTAATGCTGTTGACAATCTATCAATAGACGCGCTTACATGAAAACATGGTAATCAATACTACGAATTCCTATCCACTTCGCAATGTAATTCAATCCATTGTCAACAAATACAAATGTCATGGCCTCCCATTGCTGCATTGCACTTCTTATTCAAGTTGTATCTCCATGTATCAATCTACTTCTATGTTTATGTACGGACAGACACATCCAAGCTGCTCCATCTCATGCATAATAATTACGTAATTTTCGGCGGATTGTCACAAAGAACTGCGCCAATTTGACTCTATAATAAAATTCCGCATTGCTTACATTATTTTGTTGACGTTGCCTCAGGGGGTGTCCATTGAGGCGAGCAAAAAGTCCCGCGACTTCGTTTGCATACAAACTGTAATCCTCCGTTTGACTCGTTCGTGAGTGGACTTTCAAAAACCTTTCTTATTTCACTTCTACATCAAGAATATACTCGTATGTTCCAAATTCATATTAGTATTCTGTGTAAGCTTTGTTTTGTCTGGCAGTCACGAAACTGTTTTATATGTTAAGAAGGTCACTGTTACCATTTTTCCATCTAAGCCTACTGCTGTTTTGATGTCAGTACCGGCAACACTATTAAAATGCAAATAAATCTACGCAATAATTAAATATTATTCTGATGGAATAAGAAAAGTAGGTATCCTAAGGAGAACCTGCATACGTATTTTTTCATCATGTTAAACTCTAGAAACTTACCTCTATCTACCAAGACGCAACATAAGGAAATCCTTATATTGCATCTTGTAGACTTAGGTAATTATCTGGAGTTTTTTCCTCAAATATAATATGTTAAGTTTGCAAAAATCGCATTCACATTTTAATATTCATACAATTTCATATGTATTTTGCGATATTGGTATTATTCCAAATAGGTCATTGCCAACAAGAATTGAATATAGGTGAAGCTCTACATAATTAAGGATCTTATTGAACTCATTCAGAATTAATAACTTGATTTGAATGAATACTTGGCATAAAGCCTGTCGTATCTTCTACTTCCTATCCAAGATTCGTGTTCCCCATTCATATATCTATGGTGTTCCCTAATCGATAAAATATTGTAGTGATGTAATGTTACCATTAATCCCACCGGACATATTACCTATTCAAGAGATACAATCGAATAACCCTGTACTTAGTAGATTGACATTGAATTACGACTTGACTTATTAAAATAACTTAAAACTCGGAAAGGAACACTATCTGTTATTAATTGAAGAGTTAGGTAACTAATACTTTCTCTTTATCAATGACGGAAATCGTTAATAAGGAAAAAAAGTTTACAGCCACTGTGTACCTAATTTAGATGAGATGAAGGAATATAATAAAAATTAATACCTGCCTATTTTTTGCATCTATCATAACTATGATAAGGCAAACATTTCTTTATATACGAGTAGCTTACTCATAGTAGGTACTTATACCATGAATTCGGACAGTAATAAGTTTGCCAGATAATGAATTTCGATATGCAGAAATGTTAGCAAACATGTTATGATGCTGACATAGTGACACGATGTTTGTAATCTCTAGAGCCTGATCTTAATTGCATCTCGGTAAACAGTGACTTATCACTTAACAATGAAGATTAAAAGACTAAAGACATTCGTTATCATACATTTAACCTGGATTCTACAATCGCTAATAAAAAAAACTGGCCAAGTGCGTGTCGGACCACGCACAATGAAGGGTTCCGTAGTTGGAATGAATTTATCCCAAGAACAAACTTAACATTGTAGTTGAAAAACATGTTCTTCTATACATTCCAACTGAAAATGTTAGTTTGTACGCACAATATTGAGAGATTTAAGCCGTTGGTCCTGCGCCTGATCTCTCTCCGGTCGTGTCGGATTGCCGTCCCATCGGACAATGAGAGTGAGGGAAGAGGGAGTGCACCTGTGTCTGCGCGCACGCTTGTGCACTATAATATCTCCCGCGCCGAAGGCTAGTCTCCGTTGAGATTGGCCGCCGTGGCCGAAATACGGTCTGGAGGACTTTATTTATTTTATTTTATTGAGAGATTTACCATGTTGTTTTAAGACCACAGACTTCTCAGTTTTCCTGTAATCTATATACAGTTTTCCTGTAATCTATAACATAGTTCTATAGGTATAGAAGGGTAATTCTTCAGGGACAAAATTTTCGATGTCTGTGGGTATATTTCTGTAACCAACTAAAAAAACGGCATGTAATATTTTTTTTTGTACAGTTTAGCTTTATCCCTTACTGGGACAAATGATTTTTTTTTTAATAATTGCTGTCTAGGTACAAAATAAAAATATTTGAAGGTCGTTCTTCTGATTCATATAGCGCGTCCGTTTGCCATTTTCCGGAACAAAATGGTCGATGTCGCATTTTCCCTTTGATACATCAATATAAATTATAATGATATCGAAAGGAAATGAATTGTCCTCTTACAAAAAAAATGTGTATTAGTTATTACTACGTTAGTCTGTTTATAAATAAGTAAAAAAGAAGTGTCCGGCGTATAATACTGATTAATGTGGCGTAAGCTGCGCTTGACCGTACTTGGTCGGGTAATAATAATGAGAGTCTGGCTTCCAGCGCGGGGGGAAGCCAGTCGTGCAACGAACGACCTAGAAGGTGGACGTGCGGCTGGTTGGCTTAGATCCGGTGTTACGAAGGAAAATACCTGATTCATCTGTGTTTGGTTCAGGTGGCATCCTGATTACAAAGCCTACTTTATAAAATTTATTTTATTGTTTTAAAACTTCAATCTGTGTTTCGTGTGATGCTTTTGGGTTATAGATTCGTGTAGAAAAATAAAAATAATGAAGTCTGTATGTACGATGAGTTATGCATGATTGTAGGCAAAATCCTGATTAATCTGTGCCTGATTCGTATGGTCAAAACCCCATATGAATAATAAAATAAATTAGTTTTTCCCCTCTCCAGCACGATAGGAGCGCTTTTGTTGCGTAATTCTCCTTGTCCAATTTTTGACCGTGTACAAGTCAGTAGTTTTAATCTTATTTATTATTATTTACTTAGCTATAACCTTTTGAATAATAAAAAAATTACAGGAGTATAATCTTGTTCTAAATATGATACTTTTGATATGTCTTAGTCCTATTTAAGAATTAATAATTATTGTTTAGAATTTACATTCATAACTAACGGTGTATTTATTACTTTTTATTTCTGTTTCTGATTAATATGTAACACATTCTGATTCATCTGGGCACAAAATTAATATCTTGAAAACTACTTTATAAAAACGAGTCCCTCATTCAAATATATGTTATTTGGTATACCTATTTTCATATGAACATGTGTTACAGAGCTGAAAGTGAAATTAAATTTTGGCCATATGGATCAGTCAAAGAATCAAATTTCGAAGAACTACCCAGAACTATGTTCTGTTTTTTTTTTTAATTTTACACAGATAAGCCCTTTCATTTGATATGTCCGATGTCACACAGTACAAATTGCGAAACTTTTATTAAATTTTCTATTTGCCCCCAAAAATGAACCCCATATTACACGTCTGTGTTTGAGTCACAGAGATTCATATGTGTACCAAATTTCAACCTAATTGGTCCATTAGATTCGGAGCAAATTGGCTGTGACAGACGGACGGACAGACACACGACGAGTGATCCTATAAGAGTTCCGTTTTTTCCTTTGTGTAATATGTCTATAAATATGCACAAAAACATCTACAGATGTTTTATGTGTAACACGCGTAAGTACCTATATGAATTCTTTGTCCATGTGATATGTTCAGTTATTTTTCACTATACAATAGACGTGAAATATAGAAAATGAAAGTAACTACGATGTTATCGCTGCATAATTGCAATAGTTATAGATTAGATAGTTGGTTAATGTAATGCGTTTGGTAATGTTGCTTTGGTTCTCCTGTACACATTTTCTTGGGAAACAATCATATGTTTGGTTTTAATACGGTTAAATATGAATTAGGGTACACAAAATATCAGCATCAAATTATACATAATTTATTAATTATGCCTGCCCGTAGTGCGAAGGTGTTCCGCGGGGTTCTATTTTGAGCCCTTAAGTACCTAACTGTGTATGTTGTCCTTTGTTGATACGACATTCGTAGACTATGTCCTACTCCACAAATCTCGTTCGAACTAAATTGAACATAAATACTTTGATTATATAATTAATTTGCTTTGAAATAAAAAAAAAATTGTTTCATAACTTTCGTCTGGTTTCTCTCTTACGACAAAGTGAGTAAAGTTTATTAAACTCAGTTTAAAGCCTTATTATAATAGTGCTGATACACTGTTGTAAGTTAGAAACCACGAAAGTGAAATGTTTGTAAGCTGTGCACAAGATGCAATCTCATTGCTCGTTGCTATACAATCCCTTTCGTTCATATTTGATGACTTATTAGTGTAAACTTAACGGCCCATTTTAGAAATGTACTGATAAATGTTTTCTGCATAAATTATAATACTACAATAGAACAGAAAACATTATGTTCAATGTGATCTAAGATCTAACTACTTTGGCTTTTGACTTATCTGTATTTTAATTTATGATGTTTAATTTTTAAACAAAAATCTGACACTGACCTGCAAATTGCAAAAGAAGTAAGGAAATTTGAATTTTGGCAGTTGATATTGTAAAAATAGGTTACATATTTCTTTGAGAAGCTATTCGCTATCCATTGGCGGATGGGTCAAATGAAGTCTTTATTTCAAGGCCCGGACATCTATCAAGTCTTTCAAAAGCCCTCGAATTTCAATCAACATTTCTAATCCCTACGCAAGACCGTTAGGTCACTTCGTGTCCTACCGTGAGTCTCGAAAGCTTTTTGTCTCAATTTCTATCTGGCTAGACATAATTAAAGTGTGTCGTCATGTTGCCAGCCTTGGTTCGAGGTTTCTCCTGCGCCTAATGGTTTCTCTGAGGTGGACCATTATGAAGCACGGCATGGATAAGTAGCAAAACGTAACTATCTATACAAAGTAGGGACTGTACCGCAGCATACAAGGATGTTAAGAATTTATCTTCACACCAAGGTAACCCCTATGATGTAAATGTTTCGGCAAATGACTACGAACAAGAGATATTAAAATTCCAAGTAGTTTTAGTTATAATATTCGTTGACATTCTTTTCAAAACTCGTTTTTCGCCCGTGGTCCCTGGAATCCACCACGGAGCTTTTTTTATTCGTGGTCCCTATAACTAAAGATATAATTATCCAGAATTTATCTATAATACAACTTACGTAGATGATTTTATGTGCAATTTTGGCAGGCTGCTTCCTATCCGTAAAGGTAGGTACGATTAATTGCATCTGCTTTGATTTTTTGTACACAATAATCGTATTATTTTCCTCATATTTAGGCAAGTCTGTAAGACAGCAGCATCAGAAACTTAGATGAACTATGTTATGATGAACACGAGGTAAAACAGCAATTTCCGATTCTTAGAAACATGAATTCTAATCAGCTAGCCAATACCAAGAATAATAAACACGTATATATATATAGTGATATTTAATAAACTTAATATTCAACATTTTTTGGAAATATAACATAATTTATTTAATGTTCGATCTTATGATCGCTTCCTTATCAGCTACAAAGGTTGATACACGTTCGAAAGAATTTGTAACAGGACTTATAAGAAAAAGTTTGTAGCGATTTTTCGATGAAATTGTAAACAAAGGTGCAACTTATTTTGGATTGTGGAAACATCAACATACTTTGAGCGCTCTTTTAAATACTATTATTGTTCAGAAAAAATCGCATTTTCGCTACAATGAATTTAAATGTCATTACTTTGTAATTATGGACTAATTATCAGTAAAATACGAGCACCACTTCATATTTAAAACAAAGAACTAAGTATGTACTAAACCTCAAGCATTTGAAAGTCTTATTTCACTAATGAATAATATTACTCTCGAATGGGATTTTCCATTGTACCTACGTTGGCAGAGCTTTACTACTTACGGAACGTAAGTAGATAAGTCGGAACAGCTAACGAAGAACATTGTGCATCAGACTTGTCAATTAAAACTTCGATAAACTTTTTTGTTTTTTGACGGGGCTTTGGATCGCAAATAGGAGAGCAATATTATGACATGTGCTTTTGGTATCACATGCTAGTTTTTTAAAGGTGTTTTTTCGTAATCATACTTAATCATTTTATAGTGTAATCATCATTCTCCTGTTCTTATCCCAATATATTGAGGGTAGGCGCAACATGTATTTTTCTTCCATACTTCTCTATATTAGTCGTCATCTCGGTAGTCACCCCCTTACTAACCACATCATCATTTACACAGTGCATCCATCGTTTCTTTGGTGGTCTTCCTCTACTCTAAAAAAAATCAGCTGTTCCCTACATTTTGACGAGTTATACGAACTTAAATGTAGGGAACAGCTGATGACCTCTAGAAGTTGTTAATGTTTTACAAATAACCCTGTATAGTGCAATGCTACTACCTAAAATTATTTTATTTTTACTATAATAATGATGCATCGAATAGTCATTAACAACCTAAGATCTGAAGAAAACTTGGAATCGATTGAGATACGGAAGGCGAAAGACCGGATATTGCAGCGCGACTCAGGAGAGGCTATAATAATATCCAGTTATAGCGGATTTAACGGAAGGGTTATACAGACTGGCAGGGATATCGACGCGCAGCCTGTTACCTTACCATGGATTCTGTACATGAATCTGAACACTCCTGCGTTTAAATTTTTTGCCGGATATTTAAAAAAGATCCATACATTTTGACCACGTAGGTATTGCAGTTTTCAATGAAACTGCTGTTTTTTTTTTGACCACCTACGAAATATTTCTCTGCTAGGGGTCATCATGTGCTGAATTTATGGTTACAGTTTGTGCGTCGACATCCCTGCCGCCATGGTTTTCATAATGCAATCCGTAATAAGCAAATAGGCAGACTTGCGGATACTTCATGGTCCACGGTACAAACTAATAAAACACACAAGATTGTCACCGCTTCCCACATGAGAACAATGCATGGTAATTATGAAAGTTATGTTTTGTACAAAATCTTTGTTTAGGGAATCGCTGATGCATACTTACAGGGAAATAATGAATACGGTACGTTAAGTGCTGAGTTTAACACCTACGTAAATTACTTAATTAGCGTTGGCGAAGAATAATCATTGTCTTGTAGCAATTAATTACACGTTAGCGGAAGAGTTACGGGCTTACGGCTGAGACATTGATTTTAAAATGAAAAATAATAATTTGAAACACGTTCGGCTAAATGAAAAAATAAATAAAATCATCATCCAAATAGTCTAGTAATTGTTTGTTTATTTAAATACAAACAAAAAGCCTTAATTACAGTATACAAGCTAACACTAAAATATATATATTATTTACAAGTATCTAGTATAAAATAAATAAAAGAAAAAGGAGGAGCTCATTACGCATCAAAAAATTCGCATCGCTGTCTATGGGATAAGTGTTTAGCAAAAGGCTGGCAGCATTACCACCAGCATTATTAAATAAAGTTAATTGAATTTCCTTAATAGGAAATTCTACGCCAATATACGCGCGTAAGAATCGTAATTACGTTTCAGCACCTTTTGCCAATTAATATACATACTAAAACGTTAAACAGGTGCTAATGTGAGCAATAAGGCACTTAAGAGCCTCTGAAACGATTGCTACCGGCACTGTTTACGATTATTGCCGTTTGACGACAAGAAAGTGCAGTGCCGTTAAGCGTCCTAATAATGTACTAGCGTGCGACACATATCGGCTAAAATAAATGCACGTGACTCTCATTATAAATATCTAGTGCGGTGAATCAGCAGAACCTTTGGTGCTGACACCTCCGCGTATGTAGGCGACATTCTGCCAACTGGTATTACGCACAGCAGTCACTGACGGATCAATGCTCAACCATATTCAGCATATAGCCTGTAAAAAATGGTACGCTGTATTGGAATACACCATATTTCAATTACAAACTGTTCTCCTAAAGTCGTAAAGGTAATTTGGCCGAAATACTGCATCCCGAATTGGTTAATTTGCCCAATACGGGAAAGCGTGATAAATATTTATACCCGCTTCAAATGTCCGGTGCACTTATTTCAAAAATTGCAAAGCTTTTTTTACACTCTTACGAATACTTGAACAGCGGGGAATATCGGTTGCAGCTTATGTTAGTATCACTTGCTCCAAACGCGGCCCGTCCGGAAATGGACAACATTAAATAATTCACATTTTTCTTCTTTACATAAGGACAGGCATTCGCTACGGGTTTGTAAATGCGCATTTAATATTTATACAACCATCATTCCTTTTGCTCGTAGCTCCACTAACAAAGCTTTGTACATTTTAGATTACCCGACGTACCTCATGAGTTGTTGTTAGATACAAAAGGAAGATAATAACAATTTAATATGAATCCTTTGCATTTTTATCGTGGGATCTTTAATCTGAAAATATAAACAAAGCATACGTCTGAAGTTTTATGCGTTCGTATATAAAATGAAGTAAATGGTGAAATATTATTTAATGTGTTAGTATCGCATAAAGTTGCAAGCTGCTCGTGGTTATAGTGTCGCCATATTAGCATTTCGTAGTGGTCCAATATGCGACGATAGGGTTCATTTGCATGGAGTGCACATAACCGGCGCAACTCGCCTACTATTAACCTTCCAGTTTACTATGTTTTGGTCTAGGTGCAGCAGCTCTACGACACTCATAGCTTCAAAACTAGGCTTAACGTGTCTCTGGTGATGCAGATACTTTGTTGGAGCTAAATTTTAATGACGTCGAAGTGTTCGTTATTCGTATTGGTCTATTATAAGTTTATCAGTAAGATTTAAAATTATGATGAACAAAGATGCAACTCACATTACCTACGCCTACGAATATAGATGAATCAGCTGATTCTATTGATATATTTCGCTTTAATCTAAATTCACGTGTCATTTTATAAATAAACAAAATACGTGGTCGTTGAAGCGTGTCATTTTATTTTCCTCATCACGTCACATTTCACTAATTGGAACCATCTACAGGTGTTAACGGTGAAACACCCGGTACAAGGAAATTCCTCTTCTTTACAAATTATACACTACTTGCACATTTTCCTTATAGAAGGGTCAGGCTTTACGTGTTTCGACATAAGACGGCGTTAACTACACGGTTACGCATTATTAACAGGTTTGACTGAATATATGCATGTAATCTTGTCGGGCCAGTTTACGATCAGGAGCTTCGGAACTAACTTTGTCGATATTTTCACGAATCAGGGAACCAGAAGTGGTGACCAGGGGGCAAAAATATAATCTAAAAGAAGTAGGTGCGTTTATCTTGTGTTTTAGATTATATATTTAGATCGAAACTGTATTTTGAATATTTGTAAATGTGTACAAAAATTGGACCCCCGACAAAAGGCATCTTTGGGTATTTTTCTACTAGATATCGATAAAATTGATTATTATTTTGGCTGGCTAGTTTTATTACAGTTTGCCAACCGGTTATGGAGGACATACTTAAATATTACTGTAGAATGAGTCGCAGAAAACGTCTGAAAGTGGGCTCTGGTAAAATCCAGGGTTAAAGTCGCTAGAAAGCAGAGAATTGTAGCTAACTTAACAAGAATAGTATCAGATAAAAAATAATTAAAACCTAATAAATAGAGACACTTACGGCACAAGTGTGCAAGCAGAGGTGAAGTCATATGTAACAGGGCAAGCCTATTGCCATCAGCCGGGCACAAATTCAGACTCCGGGCTGCTACTGAGAAATTCCCGATCGAAAAACCCAAAAACACTTTGCCCGTCTCGGAAGTCGAACCCAGGACCTCATGCTCTGCAGTAGCTCTTGCGACCAGACCAACAAGACAGGCGTGATGAGGCTATGTTACGTCATCTCGGTACGCACTCCCGTTCTAGCCAATATCATCATTTATATTTATAAAGAGGTTTTTATTATTATTAGACTACCATCTCAGGTTGTTTATTGTGTGTATTTATTTTGTCTTAAACCAGTCTTTATTGCAGTGGTTGATGACGTCAGTAATTTGATGTGCAAGTTTATAATTGCCTCATTTTGAAACCAGTTGATATATTCGTGATTAGTCGTTTATGTACTTAAAGCCTTCATTAATATTAGGATTTTCCGATATGCGGTGAGACGTTACACTTCAGATAATTATGTTAAGTAAAGAAAAAAAACTGGCCAAGTGCGAGTCGGACTCGCACACGAAGGGTTCCGTACCACAAGGCAAAAACGCAGAAAAAAACACGTTTGTTGTATGGGAGCCCCCCTTAAATATTTATTTTATTTTGTTTTTAGTATTTGTTGTTATAGCGGCAACAGAAATACATAATTTGTGAAAATTTCAACTGTCTAGCTATCGCGGTTCTTGAGATACAGCCTGGTGACAGACAGACGGACGGACGGACAGCGAAGTCTTAGTAATAGGGTTCCGTTTTTACCCTTTGGGTACGGAACCCTAAAAAGGGCAAAACTATAAAAAACAGACAAATAATATATGCTTAATAAGGAACACAGTATCTGTGAAACCCACGGAATATTCATGACATTGAATAATAGTTTGTTCCAATTTGGTGCATTCCAATGCATTTGGTATAGAATTTATATGAAATTAATCTACAAGACCCATAGCGAAAGATGGCAAATCAGACCATCAATATTTTCTAAACAATTTAATCTTAGTGCCTAAACATAAGTTCTTTTAATTTGAAAATTTGTCACAAACGAGTAGGTTAGTTGCACAACACCAAGAAACACAGCGCCTGTGTTATGTTATGTTGTGTTATTAATTAAAGCGTGACCAGTATTATGTAAATGTCTATGTAATCCCACGTAATACTGACCGTGACAGCTCGTGAACTTTATACTATTCTATGAGGATATCCAATGGATAAGGACATGAGGTAAACCCTATTTTGTGAAGTCATCAGGATCTTTAATTGTCTTGGCTTTATGGTTTAATAAATAGAAACGATTTTTTTTTATAAATGATTTGTTAGATACTTTTAGTTTACACTGCATATTTTTATGGGCACTATACATTTTAGTATGTAGTAGGATAGGTTGTAATATTCAGCTAAACCTATTTAATTTTTTTTTTCCGTTTACAAAATTTCAATATGTCCGCTTTTCAATTATTGGTTCTCATAACCTTGCTCTCCTAAGTCATTTTAAATGATGATGATAACCATTAGTATAAAACGTTTACCTATAATTATATTTTAAACTGCGTAGTTAAGGTAAGACACAAGGTTAAGAAATATACTTGAAAAAGGTCATAGTCTCTACTCTATCCATTCTAAAATAAAATATATATTTTCACACCAAGTCACAATTGACATTTTCCTTCCTAATGTACCTACCTAAGCATTTATGTTAAGTTGTATATAAGTATATAAAGAAAGAAACGTATACAGAGCACTGCGGAAACTAACGAACAAGGTATTTTTTACGACCTCCAGCTCATTAGGAATAAAAAAGATCCCTATTACGTGAATCATTCGTTACGATAACCCACGGAATAGATAACGTGCGATAACCGCAGACATGATTTCCGAGTTTCCGTTTGGTTTAAATACTCGATAGGTTACTTACGACACGTAACACACGAAAGCTACTGAGTCAAAACAATTCCTTGGTTTCACTGTTTATGGTAGAATTGAATGGCTCACCACCCATTAAATTCTACCATAAACAGACAGACAGAAACTGGAAAACTCTTAACAATGCGGTGACAGCAGCTTACTAGCTAACTTTATCAACTACCTACTAGCTATGCCTGCGACTTCATTCGGGTGCATGTCTGAAAAAAATATTGATTTCATGGGTTGTATTTTTTTTGCACGGAACCCTAATTCTTTTTCTAAAGTAAAAGTCTGCATAAGCCGACTACAGATATGTTATAAGGAGTAACTTAGGCTAAGTTACTCCCTATAACATTAGCTATCTGCCAGTGAAAGTCCCGTCAAAATCGGTCCAGGCCGTTCCGGAGATTAGCCGGAACAGCCGGACAAAAGTTGTCTTGTTTCCTAGAACTCGATCGCAGCCTACCGAGTCCAATTGTGAATGTAAACATGTAAACCATCCAGGAGTCCCATGATGGTGGACTCAAAAACACAAAAAAAACATCAAAATCGGTCCAGCCGTTTAGGTGGAGTTCAGTGACATACAGACGTACACAGAATGATACATATAAAGATTAACTGTTTTAATATCGCACGTGCTATGTGTACGAGAATGCAACACTTTCTCTGTTCTCGCACAGAATAGGTTCCGAGAAACATTGTTTTTATGTGAACGTGTGCGATAAATATGTTTCCCACAGCTGTCACGCGTTTCCTCGTGACTTCATGAGCTAGTTAGTCGTGTTTGATTTATTAGGGACCTAAATGTACTCAGTATTTTATTATGTTCTTCATTTAATCAGGAGAGCATTCTGTGTTGACAGGTATTCAGTGGTAACGGCCGCAACTTACGAGTTGAAGGTCGTAGATGCAATCCCAAGCAGACACTTTACTTTGTGTAAATTATTTCATAAGCACCGCTCTCAAAACTGTGAAGGAAAACATCGTGAGGAAACCGCCATGTCCTGAACAAAAAATTCCAAGACATGTGACTCGCACTGGGCCCGCGTGGTGGATTATGGCCCACCCCTTTCATAGAGAGGGCCTGTGTCCCAGCAGTGGGAACATTATAGGCTGAGGCTTATGCTACGATATTTAATCATGCATCTCTGTTCTAGAGCATGTTTCATTGAAATTGTTAAGCTCTTATAAAATGTAGAAATATGTATGCATTCGCTTAGATTATGCCAGATATGATACCTACTATGTTTTAATGTGGAAAATCCACTACTGTAGTATCCATGGAACGTCACAGCTCAGTAACAGTTATGTGTAGGTAACACATAAATTAGCAATGAATAAACAATGCAATCATACACCCAATCAATATAATTGCTCATGTTTTATCATACCTACATATGGAGTTGTTCTATGTATTGCCAATTATTAATAGTAAACTGTCTGTTGCGATGCAACTCAAGCATTTTCTATTGATATCCAAATAATAGCAACTTTACAATAATAAATAAATTCCTAATTCATGAGTTTGGTTTTAAAATGTACCGCAAGAATGCAATAAGCCAAAACAATAGTAAATCGAATGTATATATTAATGTCTGAAACAGGGGAATACGCTAATGTTATGATGCGGTGCGCGTGCGCTGGTCTGGTTCTGTTTCCCTTCATTGAATTGGTAATAAGTTAATTGTTTAGCCGGCGTCCGGTGCAGCGCACGTTGTGGCGAGCCTTCTGACGTACGTACTTACTAACTTAAACCTTACTAAAAATTTATAACTTGAATCGTTAGGACAACCCGGAGTACCACGACTACCGCGTGACCACGTATTTCTGGGGTCAATAAAATGAGAATGTCAGGAACGACAACAAATAAAGCCAGCTGTTATAAACCGGCCGCTACTACCATAATTACTATTGTTTGCTTATTGTATACTCTATCAATGAACTCTATGAAAGTGAAGTTGTGTAACAAAAATGCAATTCATTTTATTGCTTCTACTATGTTTTGTCTCTGGATCAGACTCAAGACTGGGAGAGAATACCTTAAGACATCACATCATGTCTACCATTGTAGAATCTTTTGTACATAATGATTTAAAAAGTTTCTGGGTATAATATATATATGCTCTGTGCCTACACTTTAGAGTATCGTATTAAAGACTCTTTTAAAACCATCTAACCAATTTGACATTGAAATTTTAAATCATGACCTAATCACAATGTCGATCTCCTTGATCAGAAAAACAATAATCGCAGCGTTCTTGCGGTAAGCAATAATTACAGCTATTTATATCTTTCAAACTATAGAAAAACCCCAAGACGTACGAGTGTTTACGCCTGTATAGTGGCACACATATTGACGGGTTGCGCAACCATTAGATAATGTCCTCTCGACTTCGTATTCGTACATTCTAATAAGAGAGTACACCGAGTCGAACATTGAGCCTTGAAACCCACGCGAACACATATCTACCGTCTAAGAAAAATGTGTAGAATATACCCCGTCTTTGAAAGAAAAGGCGACTTATAAGCTACTGAGGAAAGAGCATGAAGGAGAAAAACTCACGACCGTGAGCTATGGAAAAGTCTGGGGGTGACAGCTATCTAAAAAGAAAAGTAATCTAGAGGTAACCGGTGTCTAAGCATTTTATTATTAACTAGTTAATTGTAAAACTAGTTTTTAGGATTGGCCACTTGAATCATGAATACAAATAAATAAGAACAACTTTTACCTTTGCTCTGAAAAAAACTAAAACTCTGTAAAATCGAAAAACTAAAATGTAATATCTACTCGGTCTAAACTTATTTATTGTATTATATAAATGGTATCCCACATACTCTCCTTCTCCCATAGTCCATCCAAAGGTTGTCTTTAAAATATCAATTTTAGCGATAAAACCGCCAATTGTGTCACCCATTGTAAACATTCTACATCTATATCTGTAATTTTTATGGTAACCATAATGCAGAGTTTTATATCTGTGCATTAACAGATTTTTGTCTTCGATATTACTGGCTTGGTCCATTAACAAGAGTTGTTTATATTCATTAATAAGTACTATCACCAGTTATAAGATTTCTCACGATTATTGTTCAACGTTATATAAATAGCCATGGAACGTCGTGATCTTCAAATTGGAACCTTTGTAGTTCAAGAGCTGCGTTGTGCAATGTCTATGGCAATGGCAGACGTGGGTGTGATGCGAACTTGGGGAGTAAACCAACTCTATATACCTCTTGGACGAATGTTTACTTAAAGATACTTTTTTATTTGTTTTTAATAAGCATGGAGACGTAGGTAGGATCTCTCGGTATCAGATCAGATACAAAAATAAAACGACAATTGGTTCAATGGTCGAATGAGTTTCTCCTGCCTGGCTCAAGACCTTAAAGACACGAATCATGATAAGCTGCGCGTGGGCAGTTTGCAATTTACTTGGTGACTGCTGGAAAGTATCAATTAAAAGGACAGTAAAATTTTGGGCAGCTGTTTTATATTAAAATAGTTGCATTCTCAATCTTTAAGTTTTTTAAACGAGGATTCGCTAGATTATGTATTTTACAATTTGTAACACAAGGATTTCCAGATTATAAGAATGTAAGTAGGTAAATTATTATCTCCTATAATTTATTAATCACACTAATATTATAAAGGCGAAAGTTTGTGAGTGTGTGTGTGTGTGTGGGGTGTGTGGGGGTGTGTTTATATGTTTGTTACTTCTTCACGCTCAAACGGCTAAACCAATTTTGATAAAAAATTGTATGGAGGTAGCTGACACCCTGGATTAACATATAGGCTACTTTTATCCCGATATTCCCACGGGATCGACACTTACGCGGGTGAAACCGCGGGGCGCAGCTAATATACATCTAAATAACATTTTTAATTATTAGAGTATAAAAACGTGAAAAATTTTACACCACCGGTATCGGGAACAGGGTCCAAGCAACGGTCAGAGCAGAGGTAAGTGAATAAGTAAGTAAATGTTACAATTTCTACATTTAATTATTTCAGTTAAAATTATTTTTGATGGTTCTAACGGAATATTATTTCGTTATAGGTTATAGGTACCTATATACATAGATGTCTGTTCATCTACGTTAACTTCCTTCCTTGTCGAATTTGATACGGAATTTTCAAAATATTAAGGATTGTTTTCCTAATGCCATTAATACTATAATGCTTAAATGAAAATATCTAAACATTATTGAGTTAATTTTTATCGTATAACTTCTATTCAAAAATAAATAGCTGATCCACTTTTCCGATTTTCGCCGTTTATATAGTTTTACGTATTTGCACGGTAAACGCGTGTAGATGAATTAAACAATTAAGTAGGGAATATTTAAGTAAAGGTAAATTTAAAAAAATGACAATATTAATAATTTTCAACTACAAGAATATCACGTCTTGTTTAAAAAATCACCTGAATGAACACATCAATACAAGCTGTAAATGGAGCAGATTTATGTATAAAGCACGAAGGTTTGAAGATATTTTATCCATGTGTTATTTATTTGTCGTGCTTTGTGTGGCCTACTTTTTCGCACTTAATTACATACACAACACGGTTTATATTGCTAAAAATAAACAGAAGTACTCACTCTGAAGGTATTCTACATTGTGTTGCACTTCAGGTATCAAATGCATGAACGTTGTGGACAGCAGGACACCACCACCGAATGACAGCAAGGTCATCACGACTCTGTTGGTGGTCTTCAGGTTCCCAGCATCTTCAACCGACAGCCAATGGAACTTCCTAGCTAGCAGCAGAGGTACCAGACCACAGATCATGGAGGCACAGAAAAGGACTATCATGGACACCCCCTTGGCCACCACGACACCATCTGTGTCATCTTCACTCTCCTCATGTCGTAGCACCACATCCAGATGTTCCGCAGACATTTTGGCACAAATATTGGTTCCAACTGTGGTCAGCAAAGATCCTTCTACTTGAAGAACAAGCGTGTAAGTGGGTTGCAGCAAGGGCGCCTACCCTTTTATAACGTGGTATGGTATCAGCGATTTGCGCGTGCGCTGTCTGAGAGCGACGCGCCTGTACTATGCGCGCCGCGCGCCGGCCGGCGTCGCAGTTCGTTCCACTCCCGCGCAGACTCCCGCGTTCGCCGCACAGCCTTAAAACCCATGCGCAACGTTGAGGTGTAATTTGTTGCGTGCACGCATGTCAAATGTTTTATTATTTTTTATTATTACAGTGATATTTCTGGCATTCCGCGTAGGTTTGTGTTAAAATATTGTGTGGCAGAATAATACATATAACATATACTAATAACTAAGTGAATTGTAACTACTAAAAACTTGAAATTATTATTAATAATAAAGTACCTTTTTACTCAATACTAATATGTCGTAGGTATCTGTAGGTACCTATCTATTTTAATGTGATTACATAAATAATAAAATAAAATAAAGTAAATTATTGATAATACAGTAAATTATTTTGACATTAAATGCAAAAACACTGACATTGATAGAGGCATCTAGGTTCTATTAATTCCATGAGAAGATAATAACAGTTTTCGTAAAATAATTAAAAATCACATTATATACTTGGATACCAACTCTGTCTGGTCTTGGATTGACTTAATAATTTAACTGTGTGCAACTAAAAATTAGGTATTACATTAAGAAAAAAAAAAACTATTAACTTAATAGCATTTTTTTTTTGTTTAATACTGTGTCTCACTGCTAGATAAAGGCTTCCCCTTTGTCTTCCAATCCTCCCTGTCTTGTGTGATCTCTAGCCATGTCGGCCCTGCAAAAGTTATCAGATCGTCACACCACCTTCGCCGAGGTCTACCTACCTAGACGGCGATATCCTTCCTCAGGTGTCCAGCAAGTGACGATCTTTGCCCATCTCTCCGGATGCATTCGTTGGACGTGTCCGGGCCAGTTCCTCTTCAGCCTGGCTGTTTTTTCTCCAACATTCGCTGCTTGAGTTATGGAGGGATTTATTATTGGTGCAGTAATCTTGGATACAACTCGTGATGTCTGTCTCAACCTTGACAACGTTGATGCGAACAGATATATCATGTACGGCATGTACCTATATTTAATGCATACAACATTGCAAATGCACTGTCATTGTAGGTATGCCTCGAGGATATTCGCCAAACATACAGTAACATGCTCAATACAAAGAAATATCCTTATTGTCAAGGGTAAATGTAACAAACACCTTGTTCAAAATAAATTGACATTGAAATTATACGGATACAATATCTTTTAGCTTATTATCTTTTACAAAACTCTGGTCAGCAACAAAGAATTAAAGGACTAGGGATAACTTAAAGACTAGGGATACCTAAAAGACTAGGGATACCTAAAAGACTAGGGATACCTAAAAGACGAGGGATACCTAAATTGCGATTTTTTTACGTAAATATAACATCTCGCCGGTTTTCCTCGAAAGGTTAGGCAGAGGTGCACCTGCAGCACACCCACATTTCGACTGTTATGTTTAAGTCCCAGTAACTGTGGGCGAGCCCATTGCCATCAGCCGGGCACAAATCCAGACTCAGGGCTGCTACTGAAAAAATCCAGTTAAAAAAATAAACAATTAAGTAACACTTTGCTCGACCCGGGAATCGAACTTAGGACCCAGCAGTAGCCCTTGCGCGCACTAACCAACGAGGCGGTTTTTTACTAAAATAAGTAACACAATCATAGTTTAAAAATCTATCATAGGTTGGTTCTTATCGTAGCAGAAGTCCTTGAGACGCTACGAACGACTTGTTATTCATTTTGATTGAAATCACATTGTTTATTAATTATCAAAAATATAAAGATGGCAAATTGGCGAAATAATGTTGCAAGCCGAAATATTCCAAGCATATAACTTGATGAAAAAACATTATGTTGGGCTCGTAGCGCTCTCGTAGCAATTTGCCTACGCGCATATGAAACGAACTCTCCTTTTATAAAAACTTTTTTTACAAAAAGAAAACAACCGACTTCCAAATAAGACACTACAAGCAAGAAAAATAACTTTAATTTCGGAAGTCGGTGGCAAACAACGAAAATGCGACACCGACTTCCGAAATTAAAGTTATTCTTGGAAATCGGTTGTTTTTTTTTTGTAAAAAAGTAAAGCAAAGCAAAGTTAATAAAATTTATATTGGTCCCATATAAATTTTATTAACTTTTCTTGGGTAGTTTTTGAGTTAACTTCAATAATAAGTATTTTTAAGAAGCATACCCTATCCATAAAAAAAAGAATTTTTGAAATCGATTTACAATGGCCGGAGGTATCGCGTAACAAACATTTAAAAAAACATACAGTCGAATTGCGAACCTCCTCCTTTTTTGAAGTCGGTTAAAAAGACCATGAAAACGTTTTTAATCAACGTATTTAATTAGACAATAAGTTTGAGATAATTAAATCAGTGGGGGCCCACTGGTACCGGTCCCGACATACGAGTCGAGAGAGGTCGTGAGTTTGAACCCAGGCAGGCACTTTTTTTTTTTTTTTTTTTTTTTTTGCGGATGGGAAATCATCAAATGACCCCTCCCGCTCTGGGTGGAGCGGAAGGGAGTGTCAGACTCTTACTGACTAAAACCCACCCGTGTTCCTTCCTTAGCCCTTTATGTTCCGGGCCAGCGGTAACCCTTTCGGACAATCCCGCTGACCCGGCAGGCTTCGGCCCTATGGGGCCCCTCCTCGATGCTGACATCTCTTTGAGGCGCGCGTGGAACACGTACGCGCCGTCCGGCACGGGCCTGGTCCTGATCGGACGGTGAGCTACCCATTACTCTCCGCCCGCAGGCCCGCGCCTACGGTGGCCGGGAGTCGTCGCGCGGCTCCCGACGCCCGGAGCGTCTCCCGCGGCGGCTGGGACGGGAACCTCTCTCCCTGAGCCGTCCCGCCACCTCCTTCGCTAGCATGACTGCTTCGCAGAAGGAGGTGACTGCCTCCCACTCCCTCTCGCCCCGGACCATGGCTTGCACCAGGGCCGGGCGCGAGAGGTCGCCGCCGCTGCCGATCGCCTCTACGAGGACACGGCGGTGCTCCGCCCAAGCGGGGCAGACCTCCACCGTGTGCTCCACCGTGTCCTCTGGGCGATCCTGGCAATGGTGACCTTGGTGGTGGTGGCCTTTGAGTACCTATTTTATTTCATCGCTACTGCTCTCGCAACGGTGAAGGAAAATTTCGGAAGGAAACGGCATGTCCTAGAACTAAAAATTCATGACATGAAGACATGACATAACATAACCCGCACTGGGCCCGCGCGAGATGGATTATGGCCCACTGCCTCTCACAGAGAGAATATCTGTGTGCCAGCAATGGGAACAGTAGGTATAGGCTGGTTAACACTACACTAAGGGATAAAAAATCTAGAATCGTTCTTATGCGCCGTATCTTGCCTAGCAATTTCAACAATTTAAAGTACACACTGCGACTGTATTTCCTTTCGCAGAAACTAGTATGAGTGCACAAACATAATGCACTTGTACTATCCAACACGCGTGTTGTAATCAAAGTAAGTAAATAATGTAAACGCATACTTGACACAGTTATGTTACCGAGCCATTCCGTGCCACAATAGGGACATTTGTCTTAATGCCTGACCTGCGTGGACCTAATTTAAGGCTGACGAATCTGACTGTGGAAACAATTCTAGTAATTATGTAATTTCGCTGACCCCGTACTTTTTTTGATGAGATAATTATGGCAATATCAGAGTAATTTAAAGAAAGAAAGAATATTTTATAAGGATAATAATGTTTTTTTCAGCATTTACCTTGCTACGATCGATAGGACGTAATTAGGTAACCATAGCCGCACGATTTGCACCGCACGGCTAAAAACAACTGTCTAATGTAAGCCATACACGCTACGGTCTACCGGAGAGGTTACCTGTGCAGGTTTGCCTGCGTAGGTCAACCACACGTTGGTAGCGTGTGTGGGGACGTTCCGGTGTACCGAAGCGGTCTTCAGTTCTTTTACAGGTACACCGTACGGTGTCGCTCTGAAGAATTGGTTTTCGATTTTGCGCCGGTCGCCTGCGCAGGTTCAAAAAACTGCACAGGTCTATTCTCACACACGCTCCGGTTTACCTACGCAGGCATACCTGCACAGGAAGACCTCTCCGGTGGACCATAGTGTGTATGGCCGGCTTAAATGGCAATTCGGCTAGGCCGCAGGTGACTAAAATCGCAAGTTCCAAAGTGTTCGACTTTTGTCGTGCGGCGGGTACTTAACTAAAATCGACCGCGAAAAGGCTCAGTCGCAGGCGATCGCCTGCCGTATGAAGGTCGACATTTTGATGCAAAAGGAACTAGTCATCTGAGATTTTTTATCGACCTAGGTAAATGGGGTGGTGAATCGGCTTGGGAGGCGATTTGGTAAGCGACCAGCCGCACGACGAAATTCGACCCATTAGATTTTCTTAACAAGCTGGAAAACGTGATTATTAATATATCATGTATGTTACAGAGACATTATTGTTTCACGATGCAGGTATGTTTACGTGCCGTCGGTCAATGGGTCATAAAAACAAAGTTTAATAGGTGAGAAACATTATTCTAGACAAAAGAGTGCTCAAAAACAAGCACATTAGTTCACTTTACAAAAGTATGTCTCGTTCTTGACCTTGAAAATCGCATCACTCGTAGGTAGTAGGTAGACATTTGTTTACGTTCTTCTTACTGACATGATTTCTTAAGTTGTAGATATAAGTGGCTTGTTTATTCAGAATTAATACAATATGTACGTAAAGAACAACTAATCATCATCTGGAGCTGAGTACCATAGTATGCGACTGCCTGTCTTAAATCCACAACCCAGTTACTGGGTTATAAAATACCCCTTGGTAAGACTGGTTGTCTTCTGACGACCCGTAACGACTGACAAAGAACCACGAATCTTTCCGAGGCACGAGGCACCTTGGTATGTAAAGATGGTCACCCATTTATCGATCGACCCGTGCGGCTGTTATTACTTAGCCACAAGCCTCTCTAAATAACGACTAATACCTAATTAATTAATAAAAATAACAAAATGATATCCTAACTTAAGTAAAACTTCATCCACACAACAAACGAAAAATTCATTCGCATTGCTGTCAACTGGTAATGTACCAAGTGACTGGCGGCATTACCACGTTGTATGGCAATGTTCTAAGCTCTTACCAAGGTAAAAGTCAGCCCTTTGGTCACGGGAAGTGTCAACCAGCTGTTTCGAGATTAAGATTTCAAGTTAATGATGATAAGTTAATATAGCTTTGTTTGTTGCTTCTGAGTTTTCCTTCCCTTAGTGGACACCGTTTGTCAGTATCGTTATAGCCAAGGAATTAATTTTGTTACGATCCTGGTGGAACGGTACAAATTATCGGTACTGGAACTACGCGTAACGTTTCAAGTCCCTGATTGTAAACAACACCATGCGCGGATACCATTGTGTAATGTGTAATACAAAAACTGGTTTTAAGTCCGCGTACCTACAAGTAGTTATTGAGGCGTTTTCCAAGAAGTTGAAATGATCTATCAAAATAACACAAGTTAATTTAATGCATCACCGTGTCGTGTTTATCGGTAGTGGGTACCTACATTTATAAGTAACGTTACCAAGAATATCCATTTATTTTTTTATTTTTTTCAGAGACTACCTATAGTTGCTAAATGAAATTAGAAATCGATCGAGCAAGGGTGAAATAAAATAATATACTTAACTAGCTTCTGCCCGCGACTTCGTCCGCATGATCTAGATCTATCTAGGAAATTGGGCCATTAAATGCAAAAATATTTTCTTGAAATCTGTTTGGTAGTTCCAGAGATTAGCGCGTTCAAACAAACGAACTCTTCAGCTTTATTATTAGTATATTAATATAGATGTGTTTGTGTCTCTATGCAAAATAAATTAAACTTTTAGATCATTTAATATGCATTTTTCGGTACTCATGCACTATTTATATACATACTTCCATTGAAACATCGTAGTAAGAATTCCTGAAAATAATGGAAATATAAACAAACTATGATTCACCGCGATGGACGGCACCGCATGTGTTCAAAGTACACGCAATCACGATTTATTATTGACACACCTATTAATAAACTTCGGGACAAAATCATCCATGTATATACAGGTAATCTCCAATCAGGGCTAGCCAAAAAATTCTGCTCCATTCATAGGAACCCAATTCTACACGTCTACATGTATGGTCACCAAAGGAGATAAGCAACCACTTTAGTTGAAGTTTAGTCAGAAACCGATCGACGTTTTCGAATGAAATTAAATTAAATGAATAGAAAACAAACAGTGCATATATCAAATTAAATTTCATTCAAAAACATCTATCGGTTTCTTACTAAACTTCAACTATATTCGACGACCGTGGTTGAGTTTATCTCTTTTGGTGACTACATATACATACATAAACTCACGCCTTATTCTTACTATGAAGGTAGGCAGAAACTACAGGACGCCACCTGTCACGATCCTTAGCATAATCGGGCTATAATGTTCCCATTGCTGGGACACAGGTCACACAGGCCTCCTCTCTGTGAGAGGGAGTGGGCCGTAATCCACCACGCGAACCCAGTGCGGGTTGGTAGTTATCGCATGTAAGTATATGAATTTTGGTTCTGGGACATGCCAGTTTCCCCACGATGTTTTCCTTCGCCGTTTTTGAGAGCAGCGTTGATGAAATAATTTACACAAAGTAAAGCGCCTAATAATTTTTATTTTTTGTGTTTTTTTGAAGTGTGGGCAATTAATAAAGCTTTATTATTAATAAAGCGCCTGAGAATTTGGGGGAGGCCTTTGCCCAGCAGAGGGACAGGATAACAAAAAATAAAATAAAATGCACCTGTCTGGATTCGAACCTACGACCACACTGGACCACCACTGCTCTCACAATCCTTTTTTTTTGCGGATAGGAAATCATCAAATGACCCCCTCCCGCTCTGGGTGGAGCGGAAGGGAGTGTCAGACTCTTACTGACTAAAACCCACCCGTGTTCCTTACATACTCATTTTACTCGTCTACGTGTCTAAAATGTAAGAAAACAAGTAAGTAGGCCCCTACTGCGTCTGAAAGGAAACAAAATATGAGAATACTAGCTGCACCCCGCGGTTTCACCCGCCTAAGTTTCGATCCCATGGGAATATCGGAATAAAAAGTACCATATCTGTTAATCCAGGGTGTCAGCTACCTCCATACAAAATATTATTTGAGAAAATATTTTTTATTATTATTATTATTATTTGAGGGTTTGGGCGCTGATAGCTGAAATACAGGCTTTCGCCTAGTTCGGCTACAGATGTCTAATTCATTTGTTACAAGAAATTATAGCCACTAAGATAATAATTATGTGTATCTTTGTAAACAATTATTGAATAAACTTATTATTATTATTATTATCAAAATTGGTTCAGCAGTTTGAGCGTGAAGAAGTTCACACACTCACAAACCTTCGCCTTTAAAATCTTAGTGTGATTCAAAAATCGCCACAATATATCCACTAAAATGCATTGAAAATATAAAGACACCAAGGTTTTAGAAATAAAATTGTTGACCTTATCAATAAAACAAAAGAAAATCTAAATTGGTCAATTTCTAATGTCATACGGGTAAAAAATATAGAATTCGGCAATTTATTTCAAGTCGACGCATTACTCAAGCAAGGCGGGCTCTGAAGGTCGCTGAGATTTGAGAGTGTGGCAGATTGCCGAGGAAAATTAAGTCACTGCCGCTAGTGCACACCGGGCCCTAAATTATAGTGCGACTTGTGTACTCAGCGGTCGATAGGGCGATGACTCACGAAATGTAACACTGATGCGACTATAAAATAAATGTAAAGGGCAAAATGTACCACAAATAAATTCTTGCGGAATTTTAACTTGTTACGGAACATTTTTAAACCTCGTTTTTTAGGGTTCCGTACCCAAAGGGTAAAAACGGAACCCTATTACTAAGACTTCGCTGTCCGTCCGTCCGTCCGTCCGTCCGTCTGTCAGTCACCAGGCTGTATCTCATGGACCGTGATAGCTAGACAGTTGAAATTTTCACAGATGATGTATTTCTGTTGCCGCTATAACAACAAATACTAAAAACAAAATAAAATAAATATTTAAGGGGGGCTCCTATACAACAAACGTGTTTTTTTCTGCGTTTTTGCCTTGTGGTACGGAACCCTTCGTGTGCGAGTCCGACTCGCACTTGGCCAGTTTTTTATAAATTGCTTATTTATATTTCAGTTGCGTGTTGTGTACAAATATCTCTCTATAAAAAGTATAAGCTCGTTTTATTTTCAAAACTTTTTGGAAATGCATAGAGTTGTTAATCCATATTTTTTTAATCATGGTAATACAAAATTGGCAAGTAGGTACTTCCATGTTTGTAACAGCCTATTATTAGATCGCATTAGTTCGTATTCCCGAAGACTGCCGAAGAGAGACGATGTTATAATCTTATCTACTTACAATATAAATCAATCTATAAAAGTAATAAACGTTTGACTGTAGGTATATTCCACTGTTTGTTTTCTAATAATCTAATCTAATAATGCCTTTCGTACACCCCTGAAAAGTGTAGAACACTATCAAAGATTACGTCTAAGCTTCACATAACATACATGATCCTTGACCTTGAGACACTTATTTTTATAAAAGCTCTCAAGGAAAATACCAATGTCGAACAGAAAATATTCATAAAATGTGTATGGGCACTGGAATTTACAACCGTATTAAAAATTCAAGGACAAACACCTGTACCTATGTGTACCTAACTTGCATATATTTGAATTAAACCATAGACAAGCTCAGAAACTTTCAACGGCAGCTGCCAACTAGCATAAACAATGTGGAAAGCCTAAAAAGTTTTTATTGTTCTGCGAATATAAGCCACAGGTTTGTAGATTCCGCAGCTTTGTGCACTTCCATGCCTAAAAATACCCTGAAAGCGCAGTGTTTTCAGTAATCATTAGTATGTTTTGATTCTCTTCAATACTTTCTTCTATTTCTATTCTTCGGCTTGTCTATCAGATCAAATTTTGTTATTCATAATTTTCACTGTCTGGTTTAGCTCGTTTTTTTTAACTTGTTCTAAAAAGTTGGGACTTTTTGGGAAAATCGAATTCCCGGATCGGAACATCGATAAGTTTTCTTTTTTTTTTTTATTACCTTTGGTATTTGGGCTACAAGAAAACTAAGTACATAATTATTATTTTTTACTTGATAATCTCGTCTTCGACTTCTAAATATACAGGGTGAAATTAAATTCGCTAGCGAAACTTTGCAGACATGATAGGTATCGATATTAAAACCAAAAATTGATTAATTTGACGATTTTTTTTGGGTCACTCCCGCTTGGGAACACTCCCGTTTGGTAACGCTACACATACTTACCTATAGCGGTGTACATGCACCAGGTACAGTCAGTATTTTTGTGGGTCACCGACCGCAGTTAGTTTAGTCACTCGAAATATCAGTTTAAAAATCAGCCTTTTATTGTGTAAACTTCACAGACGTGATGGGTATCGATATCTCTACACTACAAAACTAAAGAAAATAGATTTTCTCAACTCATACTTGAAGTAACAAAACATCCAGCGGTCGTTGACCCCAAAACAAACATCAAACCCTTTTTGTTTTCATTTTATAGTGTTTTTGGTTAGATTTAAATACCCATCACGTCTGTAGTTTCGCTAGCTAATGTAATTTGACCCCATACGACCCGACCCGACATTAGTAAAAGCACAAAATTGTAAGTCGTACTCGCCATGCATTGTCGTCATCACTTAAAAATATCAGTTAGTCATTGTAAGTTTATTTTTATATCCTCCGTTTGACAGCCTGTTTCGTTTTTATGAAAGTTTTATCACGCACTTGGCGAGGTTCCAATCAGGCCACGGTAAGCAGTGCTCTGGAGGCTTCTAGAAGCTTTGATTAAAATGATAATGAAAATGGACCGCACATATATTTATATGCAGCTAGCTTCCGTATGAAAGTTACAACGCGAAAATATTACACCATGAATATCATTTATTAATTTTCAGACCAAAAAATCCAATTTGTTAGTAGGTACTTACATATACAACTTAAACACTAGTGATAGTACATCCATAATAATTGTTAGTTAACAAAACAACAACAACACACATGATACAACAACTCACCAGAGAGTTCAACACCAACAACACAACACACACACACAACAGAAGGGGCTTAAAAAGGCCACTTTGGCAGAATCATAAAAAGATAACATTATTAATTATATATGTATATGTTTATATAATCAAAGAGATTGGGATTGGATTTGGATTGGACTGATTGGTATTTTTGCACAGACAAAAAAAAATAACTGAAAAATCCTTCACCAATGGGATTTGATACGATTGACTTAACAGTTAACTATCCATTTTGATTCATAGTGTTATCCTTTTATGATTCTGCCAAAGTGACCTCTTTAGGCCTCGGAACAGAACAGAGTAAGGTTGCTGTATTAACGCTCACTTTGCAATTTACAAATAGAAATAGAAAATCTCAGATTATACCTATCTTTTGCACTAGAACAGTTCTCAATTATTTTATTATTTTTTTAGAGCAACCCAATTTTTTTCACTTACCATCTGTTGCAAATCTGAAACAGCTATTATGGTAATAGCTGTTTGCAGCATTATATTTAAACGTGTAAATATTTGAAAGTCGTAAGATAGGATATATAATTTTCTCTGGGTCTTCTACTGCCCCCCTGAAAGTCCCAAGCGCCCACGAGGGGTCGCTATCGCCCACTTTGAGAATCTATGCACTAGAAGAACCTAACTTATAGTTTCTTAAAATTCTAAAATGTAGCAGTTAACGCTTTTGCCTTTACCTACCTAAAGTTTTTAATGGGCGTAGATGGTCCGACAAGTATAAAGTTGAAACTGGGAAAATTGCTTGGTGTGAACCTGTGAAGTGTATTTTCAGGTCTAAAAATTGTCTAGCTTCTTTTGGCCTTCATATAGTTTTTAATGAGCGCAGAGTCGAACCAGTATAAACTTGAAACTTGAAACTTGGTGTATTGTGTATTTCAGGCTGACATTTTCAGCTCGGGAAATTTATAAGATCATGCCTATGGCCTGTTTCCAGATAAGTCCCAGTTACTTATCTTTACTTCTAAACTATCCATACTAATATTATAAATTCGAAAGTATCTCGTGTCTTTCTGTCTGTCTGTATGTTATCTTTTCACGCCTAAACCACTGAACGGATTTCGATAAAATTTGGCAGAGAGATATGTAGATTTCATCCCGGGGAAGGACATAGGATAGTTTTTATCGACATACCTCGCGGGCGAAACCGCGGGTGGAAGCTAGTAATATTATAAAGAGGTATTTGTGAGTTTGTATGCAGCGAAGCTAACTACTGATCCGATTCAGAATATTCTTTCACTAATGGAAGTTTCCATTAGTGATTGGAAGCTAGAGTATTGCCTAGTGTCATAGTCATAGGGTAGGTTTTATGTTAAAACAAAAAAAATACACGGATGAAGTTGCGGGCAGAAGCTAGTGGCAAATATTTTCAAAAAAAATCTCTTCGTTTGTGCCTATTCGAACACTGAAACTAAAACAGGCTCACAGCGTCACGGATGCTGCGTTATTCTCTATCAACTCCCCGGTTTATAGACATTGGTAAAGAATAGTTAGCTTCAACTTTCAGACTATTTAATTTTGACAATTCAAAAGTGCCTACGTACAAGGTTTAATTGAAATAAATGCTTTGAGTTTGAATAAAGAGAGGCACTTACGCAATATCATAAAATAAAGCTCTACATCAAATCTCTATCCAATCCTCAATAGGCTTTACCCATCTTTAGCGCACCGTCTCATTACTTATGATAATATCGATTAATTAGACGATCGTCGCGTTATCGGCCATATTTAATTTAACCTTACTGATATATGAAATATGTTAATTACTGTTTGTTTGTTTCTTTCTCCTCGCATGTTTTTAATAGGCACGTCAAGGATTGTTATATCTTTCATTATCTTTTACAAAAAAAGACTTAATAATGTTGTTCAAAGACATATTTTTTTTAGATCAGATACCATTAGTAGGTACCTATACTTCGTCATTAGAAGCCACCTCTTTATTTGGTCTTTACTATCCAGTATCTACTCATATTAATAATACTACTAGTCTAAAAAACACTTCCTCTCTCCTTAAACATCATCATTATATATTTTCTTTGATCCTGTTTCATGTTTATTATTAGGTATATATTATATATATTTATTTAGATTAGTATATTATACTTTATGTCTATATTTATTGCATTATGTAAATGGTACACCACAGACTACCTACAGTATTTGGCTCTCTTTCCCCTTTTTAATCCATCCAAAGGTTGTCTTTAAAAGATCGCTTTTAGCGATAAGACCGCCCATTGTAAACATAAATATAGACATTTTACAAAGGGTGACCCTTTGTAAAATGTCTATATTTATGTTTATAATTTATAAATAGTAGGTATTCTATTCTATTCTCTATAGTACCCTACCTTATAAACAGAGGGCAATGCTAGTTGGCGTATTTTCTAGGAAATTCTTAAAGAAGTATATATACTAAGGCTGGATAAATTTTCTTGAAAACTATGTAAAGATGCTAATGAGTTCAAAGTCAGCAGGCATATATGTATATACAATAAGAAAATATCTTAGGTACATACTTTTACTTTAGCCGCTACGTGCAAATACATGTTACCTACAGGTAAAACCCCGTATCGTTAAAATGGCTTCCTCGTGAAACCGTTATCGCATAACGCCGTCGTTACTGATAACAACAGGATAATAACGATTATTTATTGAAGCAGGCAGACGGTGCGTCATTGAAAATTGTTGGAGAAATCAAAATTTAGCTCAGTCGTTTCATAATTGAAGATGATATTAGGTATACCTACAGCGAGGTAATTGCGTAACACACGATCAGTAGCAATAGCTTTCATTTTGACAGTTTAACAACATTCATTGCGTTGTTTAAGTTGTTGAGCAGACAAATTTTTCGAACACTTGAAGCAATGGATTAAGTATATAGTTTAAAATGATTCAGATTAAGATTGATATTGTGTTACGCAATTAGAGTGCAGGGTGGCAGGGACATTGACGCCCAACCTGGGTTTTCAAGTCTGCTATTACAATAGTGTCAGAATGGTCTGTCATTGGTTTCATAATTGTTGATTTTGACAAGTTTTTATAATCTACCAATATAATGACGTCATTATGACTTTCCAATGGTCAACCACTGACACTCCATTGAAAGAAATGGCATAGAATGGTAATCTCGTACATAATGACAAATGAATGACAGACTTAGGCAGTAATCTGCAAAAATTTTGACAGTAGCTTTGATCAGTGACCTACCATTAGAACGTTATTGTGCAGTCATTGCTTTTAATAAATTAAATAATAATATGTCCTTCAATAGTCCTACACCCACCGGGGGTTATCCTTGGGTGCACTTGCATAGCGCATACAGGGATAATCGTCGGTTGGTGCCGCATTTTATTTTATTAAAATTTCCAAAGGGCCTCTGCGAGTTGGCTTCGGCCCCTCGTACGCCTTCCAAAGGACCGGGACCCAATGGTCCCGAGATATAAAAACTCATCAAATAATAATAATATTTATTTCTCAAAAAATGCATATACATTATTTCGGTCTAAACATGGCTTAAGTTAGTGTTCCAGAGTGAAAAACCCTGACTTCTAAACTAGGTTTATGTACCTGTATCTTAGAAATTCGTTACGAGTATCGTATAAGTTCTGTGCCATTGACCGACCAATGATCGACCATTATGAATTTAGCAGATTACGAACTTTTTAGCAAAATGACAATGGGATCGTGTTGGAATGACGAATAAGTATATAAAAATAGCAGACTTGGGCCCCTGTTACGATGGATTCAGCACATGATTCTAGAAACTTTTTGTCGGTTATTTAGAAAAAAAATTGCTGTTCCAAACATTGTGACCGCGTAGGTTTTGAACTTTTCTATGAAACAACATTTTTTTTTTATATCCGGCAAATAATTTCTACTCTACAGTTGGCGCGTAACCATGTCAAAGTCAAATCATTTATTTCAAATACTGCACATTAGAGGCACTTTTGAACGTCAAAAATTACAGTAAAATAGAATTGATTCTAGTCGCCTCTTCCAAAAGGTAGTGTTCGTATGGAGAAGAATTGGCAAGAAACTCCACCGTTAGGTACCTACTCTTTTAAAATGTTTTGTTGTTCATGAATTTAGCACATGATTCTACGTTGATTTTGAAGTAGTGTGTTTTAAAGTGACGATCCCGTGGGAAGGGAATATCGATCGGGATAAAACTATCCTATGTCCTTCTTCGGGATGCAATCCATCTCTCTGCCAAATTTTATAGAAATCCGTTCTGTGGTTTAGGCGTGAAAAGGTAACATACAGACTGACAGACAGAGTTACTTTCGAATTTATACCTAATATTAGTATGGGTATGTATCTGCAAATCAATTTTGGTAAACGCATTCGACATTCCATTACGAGACATTCAACAATCTTAGTCTTACATAACATATAATGTAAGTAATTGTTGCAACTTTTACTGTTATGAAATTAAATTGAAACTTGTTTTATTTTATCGTTTGGTCACATTGTTTTCAGATGCGTTCACTTAGTGTGCATATGTATGTCGCAGTAAGATGGTTAAAGCCGTGATATAGTTAGATCCACAGGAACTTAAAAAAAAAAGGTTTTTATTGTTTTTCATACTGCACAAAATTGAGGCAGCCCAGTGTAAGTTATTAGGCTCGAACTTTAGGCAAATTAGCTCTACCTATTCCGATCACTGCTTATTACATCACCTTGGATGAGTCTGAACATAAAGGTGTTTTAATTAATATTCAGAATGAAAAGTAGTCCTTCTCCCAGTCCCACTCTACTGATCGGTTCAGTAGTTTGGGCGAGGAAAGGTAACAGATAGAGTTACTTTCGAATTTATTATATGGGTAGTTCTTCGAAATTTGATTCTTTGACTGATCCATATGGCCAAAATTTAATTTCACTTTCAGCTCTGTAACACATGTTCATATGAAAATAGGTATACCAAATAACATATATTTGAATGAGGGACTCGTTTTTATAAAGTAGTTTTCAAGATATTAATTTTGTGCCCAGATGAATCAGAATGTGTTACATATTAATCAGAAACAGAAATAAAAAGTAATAAATACACCGTTAGTTATGAATGTAAATTCTAAACAATAATTATTAATTCTTAAATAGGACTAAGACATATCAAAAGTATCATATTTAGAACAAGATTATACTCCTGTCATTTTTTTATTATTCAAAAGGATATAGCTAAGTAAATAATAATAAATAAGATTAAAACTACTGACTTGTACACGGTCAAAAATTGGACAAGGAGAATTACGCAACAAAAGCACTCCTATCGTGCTGGAGAGGGGAAAAACTAATTTATTTTATTATTCATATGGGGTTTTGACCATACGAATCAGGCACAGATGAATCAGGATTTTGCCTACAATCATGCATAACTCATCGTACATACAAACTTCATTATTTTCATTTTTCTACACGAATCTATAACCCAAAAGCATCACACGAAACACAGATTGAAGTTTTAAAACAATAAAATAAATTTTATAAAGTAGGCATTGTAATACCTGAACCAAACACAGATGAATCAGGTATTTTCCTTCGTAACACCGGATCTAAGCCAACCAGCCGCACGTCCACCTTCTAGGTCGTCCGTTGCACGACTGGCTTCCCCCCGCGCTGGAAGCCAGACTCTCATTATTATTACCCGACCAAGTACGGTCAAGCGCAGCTTACGCCACATTAATCAGTATTATACGCCGGACACTTCTTTTTTACTTATTTATAAACAGACTAACGTAGTTATAACTAATACACATTTTTTTTGTAAGAGGACAATTCATTTCCTTTCGATATAATTATAATTTATATTGATGTATCAAAGGGAAAATGCGACATCGACCATTTTGTTTCGGAAAATGGCTAACGGACGCGCTATATGAATCAGAAGAACGACCTTCAAATATTTTTATTTTGTACCTAGACAGCAATTATTAAAAAAAAATCATTTGTCCCAGTAAGGGATAAAGCTAAACTGTACAAAAAAAATATTACATGCCGTTTTTTTAGTTGGTTACAGAAATATACCCACAGACATCGAAAATTTTGTCCCTGAAGAATTACCCATATATCAGAATGGAAGTATGGATAGTATGGACTTCGCAGCTTCAAATAGCTTGCGGTGTAGCAGCGGAAAGCCATATTTCTTATGTCAAGATCAAACATTTAGATCTAATACCTAAGCTCGATGAAATCATAAAATAATTAATTCATTTTATCATTTTCCTACTAAAGTAATGCCATTCCCATAGTCCAATTATTTAAATTAAAGTAACTTTCTGTGTGCGACTTCTTGGACTACTTACTTAATTTAGACTAATTTCGTTTAAGTATGATTTTGCAATTTCTGAGATGATAATGTAAATTCAAGCTTTATACCGTTACTGGTTCAGGTGATTTTAAATACCAAACTTACGACTTTTAACGAACGGGTACGTTAGAAAACTTTATGCACTTTCTTGTAATAAAACCTCTTTAGTGGGTCATTTTCCTTTATTATAAATTAAATGCAATTTGTTGCAAATCACCAAAAGTAAAAAACCAAAAGTAGTATATTTTTTTATAAAATATAAGGTGCTATAAAAATATCTGCCACGGCTTTAATGAGAGGTAGTATTGTGTTTATAGATTACAATAGTGAAGAAATTTCGTACCCCGGAACAGTTAATTCAATTTGAGAAAATAAAGTAGTTAAATTAACATTGACTCTACTCTGCATAACGTGGTTCACAAATTACGCGCGATGTGTCGCTTCGTCAATGAAAACAACTGCTATCTCTTTCCAACAGCTTAAATACTATAAGGGATGGTTTTATCCTACTAAATCAATTCAAATTTATAGGAACTTTTTTTTGTATGAAAAAAAATATGACAAATAATCAATAATTTATCTTTACTATAGTAATCTATAAACACAATACTATCTCCCATTGCAGCCGTGGCAGATATTTTTATAGCACCTTTTAAATCAAATTATTGAATAAATTTTTATTATGATTTAGTACGACAATAAATTCAGACCTTTGAAGAAAACTAGTACGTTACCATGAAATTAAATAAAAATAAAAGTTTTCTTCGTCTGTCATAATTATACGGCGTCACAAATTTTCACGGTTTTTTTTTTACAATATTAGCCATGCTTTTTCATTTAGGTCTTAAAAAATACTTCTTAGAACATGCAAATTAAAAGGTCTTAAAAAATACCGCTCGATAGCTGGCTTGTATTGCTAAAAAAACGAATATTTAATTCAGCCTTATAAAAAAATTAAAGTTTTTTTTTTTCATTTATAGGGCAACAGTAAGTTTTTTAGAGGTTTTTGGACAACTACAATATTTTTTGGGTCCTAAAAAATATTGTATCCATAATTAGGTCTTAAAAAATACTCAGCACGAGCAGTTTTTTTCGCTTTTGCACATGGCTCAAGCCTTTTGGCTTGGCATTTTTTTTGCAAAAAAATAGCAACTACGGAGTTTACTGTTCAAACTGGTCAAAGGTTCAAAGTAAAAGATGTAGAAAATTTACAGCAGTACTCCACATTTTCTTCTTTACCATCTCACTATATAAATAACTAGACAGTTGAACGTAGGAAACCTAATAGGCTAATACTTATGTATACATATTCTACAAGCAATTTAGGGAGGCTACTTTAAAAAAAAATTACTAGGTACTTATATTTACTTAAGTATCCTGTCAGTAGGTACCTGTAGTAGGTAGTGAATAAACTTTGAAACTTTCTCAACTGCTCGCAGTATGTAGTACTTAACTGTGAAACTTAAAAAAAATGCAAACTTGAAGTAACCGGTCTTTCGGCAATCTGTGGTGATCGCCGGCTGCATTACGTGGTCCAGTGTAGGGCCCTAAAATGTTACCCCAGCATAAAAACAACGCGAATTTTCCATACGAATTAAAACTGCCTATAGGTACTTTAAGGGTACAGTATCAGAAAGGTGTATAATATGACTATAGTTAAGGCACACTTTTAAACATGACCACATCTTTCTCCATGAGATCAATACCGTGATCGACAAAAATAATCAGCTGCCTTATACATTTGGGTTGAGTAGGTATTGAATTTTGTATGGAACGGTTGATATTTTTTTCGCGATTACGATGTCGGTCCCATGGAGAAACATGTTTAAAAGTGTGCCTTAACTATGGTCATATTATAAATCTTTCTGATACTGTACCTACCCTGTAAGTACCTATAGGCAGTTTGAATTCGTATGGAAAATTCGCGTTGTTTTTATGCTGGGGTTCACATTGTTCAGTTTGACCCTTAAATTTGACACACCTTTCTGATACACCCTGTATAGCCTTTTCCCAATTTTGGAGACGGCTTCCAGTGTAACCGGATGCAACTGAATACCGGTATTTTACATGGATCGACTGCCTATCGGACCTCAACACAGTTTCTGAGTAAAACGATACCCCTTGGTAAGACTGGTTGTCAGACTTTTGGACTTCTGACTACCCGTAACGACTGTCAAAGATCTACGAATGACAGCCGGGGCCAACGGCTTAACGTGCTTTTTGAGACACCGAGAGTTCTCGATATTTAGTGAATAATCACCCATCCACTTACCGACCGCGGCAAGCGTAGCTTAACCTTCGATCGACCCGTGCGGCTATTATTATTTATAAAAAAGAAAGAAACAAAAAAGAAAAAAAAAGAAAGAAAAAAAAAAACCAACGAAATAGGAAGCTTAGCTCCTTAAAAAGTCGTAAACAACGTTGGTTTTTATAGTCAAGTAAATTCAGGTACCTACGAGAAGATGTCATTTTACGAGCTTGACTTTATCAATTAATGAAGAACCTGTAGGTAAACTTCGAGCGATTAAAACTTGAAAGCTCTTCAAAAATCTATAAAATGACTCCGACATTAAGTAGGTACTTCAAAAGTCGTTGTTCAGCAGCCATTTCAAAGGGTATTCCCATATGATATGGTAGATCCCATTAATCTCAGTTTTCAAATGTCAAACTTTCCCCTTGACATTTGAAACATACGTCATTTAATCCTTCCTTCAAGGGGAAGGAAGAGATGCACAACAAAAAAACATAACACTCCTTTTTTTGGGCAGTCGTGTAATAACAGGAAAATTACACATTTAGATTTTGAAATGCCCGTCTCAAAGCTAGAACTTTTTCTGCGGAGCTGCGGAACAGAACGGTGGATAGAGACGGTACTAAAAACTTTTAAAAGTTCTCAGACGAATAAAAACATTTTCTAATTATGTAATGTAATTAACCGAACAAGCCATATTTCACCAGTTGCCATCAACCGGGCACAAATCCAGACTCCGGGCTGCTACTGAGAAACTTCCGACCCGGGAATCGAATGCTGGACCCCACACCACTAGTGCTTGCAACCACTAATCCAACGAGACAGTCTACAACCTCAAGGGATATTGAACCCAATAATCTCAAAAAAAAATAAAAAATGAGTTTCAGTTCTAAGTATGGGTAACCTCCATAATTTATAGTTTTTTTTCAATTTTTTTTTGTGAAAATCTTAATGCGGTTCACAGAATACATCTACTTACCAAGTTTCAAAAGTGTAGCTCTTATAGTTTCGGAAAAAAGTGGCTGTGACAAGATAAAGCGTGTGTCAGCCATTAGAGACCTTGGCGTGACATTTGACTGCGGATTGACTTTCCATGCGCACATGGCTGCCTTAGCTTCAGAATCTTACAGACGCCTAGGTTTTGTCCTACGCAATGCCCGTGACTTCAATAATCCTATTGTCATCAAATTATTATTTAACTGTCTGGTTAGAAGTGGGTTGAAATTTGCTGCGGCCGTCTGGAATCCCCATGAATCCACGTATGAATTATTGATCGAAAAGGTTCAGAAAGCCTTCCTGCGTTTTTTATATAAGAAGATTTACGGATATTATCCATTTATGTATCCTACTCATTTCCTGCTGGGAATGTTAGGATATAATTCCCTTTCAGTGCGTAGAGCCAGAGATCAGATTCTAATGGCCATAAAGATCTTGAGGGGTATGGTGGATTCCACAGAGCTGCACAATACTTTGTGTACACTTTATGTGCCTGGCAACTATCTGCGTCACAGGCCTACTCGACGACACCGACTGTTCGCCACATCCCATTGCCGCACAGTGTCGCGCGCGCAATCCCCGTTGTGTCGCATGCATAGTGTTATAAACTCCTTAATGGAGACATTCCCGGAATGTGACATCTTTAATGACACACTCAGGGTGATCATGTCAAATTGTCTCATGTTCTGTGAAGGATAGGTTTGTGTGATTGGGTTGTATATTGTTATCACTTTCGATCTCTGACTTGTTATTTGTAGTTGAAATATGTTAGTTATGTAATGTGTTTAGTTTTATGTTTAGTATTACCTGTTAATTACTGTCATTGGCGCAAGCCGTTGTAATTAATTATAAATAAATAAATAAATAAATAAATACGGACGGACAGACAGACAGACAGACATGACGAATCCATAAGGGTTCCGTTTTTTGCCATTTGGCAACGGAACCCTAAAAATCATGAAGATACCTCTAAAAACTTTCTTTTTACAATAAAAAACATATAATACATACAATCATTCTGATTTTTTGTCAGATTATTCTATAAGCAACATACTAAAACATAGTGTTTTAATTTTTTCGTCCAAACAATAGATTTTTGTAATTTATTTGCTTCATATTTTGCAAAAAATTACCGGGGCTGTGACATCGCGCTTCTCTTTCTTTTCTAAGGAGTCCAACAGTGACTTCGCTTTAGGTCATGTAAGCCCCTTAAAAGACTTCATATTAAATAGCGAAAATAAAAAATATTATTCTGTCTTTGGCTCCAACTTCGGAGTAGATTTCCCAGTTTAGGGTGTCAGGATTTCTTGGATATTGCGCCATTTTAGCGTCCGAAACAAAAGAACAAATTCCAATTTCCTTGCGAGGAGCCTGTCTGGGCAGTTGGCGGTCAATTATTAAGATTCGTTCTGGTGAGTAGCCACGACTCGACCAACGAGTTTGCCTTCACAAAATCAAAAACAGCAAGTTCTCTCATAGTGATTTAGCAGTTTCTGAACCGTAAAACAATCGTAAAATCTATGTTAAATTATATTTTATTAATTCGTTAATTAAGTGTTTCCTTAAACAGCGATTTAATTAAGTGAAAACCAATCAGTACCTTTCAGTGCCCTATCAATTTTAAAGAGATGTTAAATGATTATAGAGATGTTTATTGAAAGAGATGAAGTTTGGACCATGTAACGCACAATCTTTGATTTTATCGTTTGGATTAGACCATCCAAACGTCAAATGCAATGCGAATTAAGGAGTTAATGCGCAATAAACGTCATTGTTATTAGGGTAAAAAGACAATTACCAAATCACTATCCATTTTTTTTACCGCGGCCATCGTTGTAATATTAGTCGGTGTATGATAAGCCTATCACAAAACTGAATTGATAAACGATTTTTCTACAAATGCGATGATATATTTGAACTTGAATTTTTATGTAAGAAAGAATGAAGTCATCTAGATAAACAGATGAAAGAGTTATGCCACCATCTATGTTATTCTATATCTCAAGAATTGGGCAATCAAATGCATAATGAATTTTTCAAAACCGACTGGGTACCTAGTTCTAGAGATTAGCGCGTTCAAACAGACAAAAAGTAAACAAATTCTTCAGCTTTATTATTAGTAAGTTTAGTTAGATTTATTGGTAAAGCCAAGCCAAGTGCACAAATATTACGGAACATACAAAGCGCCAAACAACCAAACGCAAACGCTTTGAAAACGATTGCAACTTCTCTAGACCATCTGATCATCATTATTTAGTCTGTCTGTCTTAGGACACACCTCTGGTTAGAGATCGCTCAGCATCCGGGTAGGTTTATGAACATATTTTCCTCATATGACTCGACCACCGCTATAATTTTACGTTTTACTACTATACCTAATATCGAAAACCTACTGAACTTCTTTGCAGAACGATAATATGAATGAATAAATGACGCAATATCACGGAATGTACAGATAGGTACCTATTTCTAATATTAACTTCACAGTAAGATACCAGCGGACCATTTTCTTTATGTTATGCTTAAGTAGCCAATTACAACACCATATATAGCTACACCTGTTTAACGCATGACCTAGCTAATGCTATTCATAAGCTAATACTTACGCACGAATTTAAAATAGATTATTATTTAGATAATAACTTATATCCTAGCTAGCCTAGCCTAGATATGTATATTATAAGCATATCTAAATAATATCTGAAGGTTGAGCGACGGTGTACATAAATACTGTCTAAACTAAGCGAAAAACTCAACCTTATCTTCAATCACTTGATTGAAGATAAGGTTTTTTTTCCTTTAGACAACTTTGGTTCTTCAACAGATACCTGACAAGTGCATATTTCGTATGAGGTAGTATTACAGTAAACATAGTTGTGTAATAAAAATTTACAATGCTCTACCGAATTTTCGTAGACATGCGAGATGAACATGATGATAAACTTACAATAACGAAAAACCAGCAATCATATGATCCGCAGAAGCGCTTCAATATAGACTGTGTCCTATACGAGACTAGCAACCCGCCCGGAAAATAATCAGGAACACAGAAAAGGAAGAGTACCAAGACGAGAAAATCCAATTCAATAATCCGTTATCCCAAAAACGAACTTGTTTTCACCACACTCCAATGCTTTTATAGGCTTTTATAGGAATACAAAGTATCGGCCGGTTCAGACAAGCCCTTATAAACAACGATGACCGTAAAACTGTCATCCAGCGTGGCCCATCGCTCCTCGTTACAGTAATAAGATTTACACACACCGTCGGCCATGCTCGGCCAGCTTCTTGGGAGCTTTCCAACATTATAGTGAACAATATTGCTGTATGACTTTGTTAAGCGCAAATATGCTGTTACTGTAGGTCGGGAACTCGGGAACTAGATGATACTTATGCATGTTGGCTACATGTCAGTGTGAAGCCAAAATTTGTAGCTAATGAATTGCTTCTTTTTTAAATTAGATTCTTGAGTTTACAATTGAGCCTAGTAGAGCTTTTGGGAGGCCTTTTAAGAGAAGTATTTGGGAGACAAAATTACAAATAGCAAAAGCTAAGAGAATTTAAAACAAAAACGAAATTGGACACATTCTAGTGCTTAGTGGCTGCACTGTTGAAATACGGTTATTCTTAACCATACCATTTAGTAGTGTTGTGTTTAATAATGGCAATCAAAGAACATTCTTTAGCGTAATATCGACATCAATCCACCTTATAAGTTGACGCACTGCACCTCAATTTCCATACAGTCCATCCACAGTCCTACAAACGACAAGCCATGACAGACATACGGCTATTAATCTCCACAAATCTCATTAAAACGGTAAATAAACATCGGTAAGTGGAGTGGAAACATTTGTCTTCTGCCGCAGCTGGCTATAGGCGATATATGGCCGGATTTAGAACGAGCGCAACTACGGACTACTTGCAGAACTAAATCTTACATCTACCCTGCAACTTACTTGCCAACATTCATCTTATACAATGTTTCTCTATCGGTTTGGATTAGAACTACTTCTTGTACTGTACTAACATTATTAATGTACTGTTGCTTCAAATAAATTTTACATGGTCCAGATACTGCTGCATGAGGGTAGGGTCCTATTTTGTAGCCTGCGTTTAATGAATTTTGTGGCTTACTTTTATCTCTCTCTTCCTTTAGTCTTTAGCTCTAATGATTGTAGTAACAACTTACGCGTCTGGCTTTTCCACTTCACCCTGCTTTTCTCCTCTTCTTCCAAAACTCGGTATTCTATGAGCTCTCTATATGGTAGGTGCCTAAACACTTCTGCCTATCTCGTATTTCTTCATATACTGAAAGAAACGGATTAAATTTAAAATGAGCTAGACACATCGAAATACTGACGCTCGTATAACTGAAAAGAAAGATGACTAAAACTTGTGTTGTCTTGTGACGCAAGTATCCTTAACTGTGTTACTTACTTCCTTTTCAGACTGTGTCTCTAAGTCTTTCCAAGTACCTACATTGTTACATAAATATGTGTGACCTTTAATGTCGCCGTCATCAATTCAAATCGTTATCAATATCATTGATAATATGCATACAAATAACGCCTCTAACTCAACAAAAATGTTAGCGTAACGAATTTATTTCGAACGATAGACTCCGTTGAACGGCGATAACGGAGTTATCGTTATTGTGGAATTTGTACTGCCTATCTTGTGATAACTGATGACGGACGACAATGTATGATATCGTAAAACAATATGGCAAATGGGATTAGATTAAAGCTAATAATATTAAGGTGATATAATATGAATTTTTATATTAGAAAATTTACATACATTTAATACGGTTTTTAGAAGAACCGGTTATTTACTATAGTCCGGTTTTCAATGGTGGAAACCGGTCTTCTAATTAAGGATCTTGGGTTCGACATTCGGTGTGCATCAGGACTTATATGGTTGGACACCTTCATCGGCTCCTGGATCCGGGACCCTTATTGTCCCTGGCGCCCATTTATTATTTAGTCACGTTTTTTTAATAACTGGAAGGTTATGTATTTTGAACTTTCAATTTATAATATTTAATTTTATTACGGAACAGTACTGGGTTTATCTCCACTCCCCACGCCCATAGCTCTTTCTACTGAAATTTAAGCTGGCTGGCAATAATCAAATTTATTTAAATTAACCTACCTAATGTAGATTTTATAAAGCCAATTAGTTATTATTTAAGATTTCTTATATTTCAAATTTAAACCTTTTTTTTATATACAGTGTTTGACTTAGTGTGTTGTTTACTTTTATTTTGATACCTAACCACCTACCTAGATTGCCGTAAGAGGCTACAAATATTAATTTGTAACAGTGGCATGGAAGTGGCGTGGAATAATTGAATAATTGAATTCGATGGTGAAATTTTTAATAACATTTTTATTTCCGCATTTATTAGATGATACGTTGGTCTTTTAAGTTTGGGCATACCCAAACGAGAGCAATAGTGGCCCAGTGGTAACGGCCGTGACTTACGATTACGATACGGTTCGTACCCAGGCAGGCACAATGCTTTGTGTAAATAATTTCATCACCACTGCTCTCAAAACGGTAAAGGAAAACATAGTGAGGAAACTGGCATATCGTAGAACCAACAATTTGAAGACATGTCACATCTACCAAGCCGCACTAGGCCGGCGTGGTAGATTACAGCCCACTCCCTCTCACTGAGAGGTTTATTATTAATTTTAAATGGCTAATTATGCTATACCCAACAGTCAGTCTAATAGATAACTAGACAATAGACCAGAGTTTAATATGTCTGGTCCTATTCATAAATAGCTCTCTGCAAACAAAAACTACTTTATTAGGTGCTTTTTTGCCGCCCCTCTGACGTCAGAATCAAGTCGGCAAGCATTAAAGTAAGAAGGCTTCAGTTACGGAGGATAAGGCCTTTAGGGAGGAAAATTATTCTGAAATAATTAACACCAACGAACGAACAACCGATTAACAGGAAGTACGGTTAACCACTCGTCTCTAAGTAACACTTCTTCAACTACGAAAACTGCCCTTACTGCTACGCAATAAAGGCGATGACTTGACAAACTCCTTACGATAAATTCATGTGTAAACTTGTATGTAGGTACTAGCTCTTTTAGTTATAAAGATTTATTTATAACAAATCGTAGCGAAGTAAAAACTGTACCTATATTGAATGTTTCTAAAAAAAAAAGTAATTACTACGAAGTGTGGGAACGATTCTGATGAATCTGATGATGAACATTTTTTTTTTAGTCTTTTTGCACGTTTGTCTGTGTTCACCCCGGTACGGATTGAAGCAAAAACTACTGAATAGATTTGGTTAAAATTTTGTACAATCAACCTGCCTGCTAGATTTTTCTAACTATGTTGGGGTGCCGACCCCAACATAGTTAGAAAAATGAAAACCAGTGTAACCGGATGCAGCTAAATACCAGTATTTTACATGGAGCAACTGCCTATCTAACCTCCACAACCAATTACTGAGGAACACGATACGTCTTGGTGACTGGTTGTCTGACTTTCAGGCTTCTGACGGCCCGTAACGACTGTCAAAGATCCAAGAATGACAGCCGTGACCAACGGCTTTCCGAACCACGCACGACCGAGACCATCTTTACATACTGAGACCCCTTCCTCCGTATGTAAAGATGGTCACCCATCCACGGGCCGACCGCGGCAAGCCTGATCGATCGGCCAGTGCGGCTGTTATTATTTAACCATTCAAATTTTGTACAAATATTCCTTATAGGTCTGGTCAATGTCTATGCAATATGTCATAGCAGACCTCTGTGGATATACCTTTATAGCCTATGCTACACAGGTATCACACTAATATTGTATAGGCAAAAGTTTGTGAGTGTGTGTTTATATGTTTGTTACTTGTTCACGCTGAAACGGCTATACCAATTTTGATAAAAATATGGTATGGAGGTAAAAAGTACACTACTACTACTAGTACTACTACTACTACTACTTACTAGTAATACTTTTTATCCCGATATTCCCACGGGATCGAAACTTATGCGGGTGAAATCGCGGGGCGCAGCTAGTCTGGTAATCTGGTTATAAAGATAATAGGAACATAATTAGCATTTTAATTGGTGAAGGCACCATCTCCTAGAGCAATTTAATTTAATATAGTGTACAGACTACAGCATGAATAATTTAACTAGATGACGCCTCGCTTCGTCTGAACTATGAGTATTATGTGTTTATGTGTCTGTTACTACAAGTAAGATAAAATATAAGATAATTTTCGCACTGTGTAATAAATATGTAGTGTACAGCAGGCTTGGAATACTGATATGGCGACTTTTTTAAATTAATGCCTCCAAAGGTTTTTTTAAAGGCTCAAACGGCTTGATGACCCCCCCCCCCCCACCCCCCACTTGAGCGAGCGGACTGACAAATTCTTGTTGGAAACACCACTTTGCCGGGCCTGGGAATCGAACCCAGGACTCCACGCTCAGTAGTAGCGATTGCGACCACTGGGTAAAATTACACACACTACAAATTAACCACTCCAATAATAGAAACTTAAAACAGCCATGAAACACAATTTCATTCAAAACGCTCGCTTAACTCATGACAAAGCTCCATATTGTCCGTTACCTCCTACGTGACCTGCGAGTTGCATCAGCTACACAGCACACCTGTGGACGTACCTACCTACATTATGGTGCAGTCACGGGACGTCACAGACGGGTATCTATCGGCTGCCGACGACACGCACTGGGAATTCCCTCCTCGAGCGTGTGAAACTCGCATCTCCCCAGGTAGCTACGTACCTGCATAATGTTTGTAAGTGTATTAGTACGAATGCTAAACAGACTTTTGAATCGGTTTTCTCTATATAATATATAACTTTGTCATCACTCATCATCAGACACGTTAGAATTTTTAAAGAGTGGACTTTAGAAATAGATATTATAAAATTTTTGTACGATCATTTTATAGGACCTAACCCTAGAAAGGCTTGTTACAGTTGCTGGCCAGTCACAAATACGACCTGACCGACTACGACTGTGAAGATTTTATCATCATTAAATCTATACTAATATTATAAGTAGGTATTTCTTTGTAAGTTTGTATGTAAGAGGTAATCTCTCGAACTAGCAGTCGGATTTCAAAAATTATTTTTGCATTAGATAGCCCAATTTTTGAGGAAGGCTATGGCAATTTAACATCACACTATGACCCTTAGGATCCGAGCAAAAACGTCAGAAAGAACGCTAATCGAAAAGGAAGTGATATGCGATGCGACGGCGTGGGTCGGGAGAACAAGAAATTTCACGCGGACGAAGTCGCGGGCAGAAGCTGGTGATTACTCACCAGCTTCTGCCCGCGACTTCGTCCGCGTGAAATTTCTTGACTGAAATTGACTGTTCCAGAAAAGCCCAAGCAATGAGAAGCCACGCAGCATCATCTTGTAAATAAACAAGTGTAATGCGCCGACGTCAAATTAAATGACGTAGGTATTTACACCAAGATCATTTTTCAGGTAAAAAACATCAGTGAGTGCATAATTCGGTTAGTCATCCAGTGACGTAACAGATTTGTCTTACTGCGTGTTACGATACTTGAGTCAGCAGAGGTGGGTACATCAGAAAATCCTCTTTGTTACAATACGACCGACGTAACTTAGGCAGTAAGAACTTTCGCGCATGTTCTCTCACTCGCACTCGCCTCATGTCACCATTTGGTTTCTAAAAAATCTTACTGCGCAGCCTTCTGCGCAAAGTTCAGGCCCGCTAAGTTACGTCGGTCGTATTGTACGTAGCTATGGAAATGTAATTGATCAACATCATAAGACGTGATGGTTTCTCTGAAGGCAAACTCCATGGCATCTACCGGTCTGTTCTGTAAAAATCTCACCGCGAAAATTTGGGTGAAGTGAGCTTAAAGTGAGTTGTCATTCCACCTGATGCTAGGGATTGACACTATTGACAGCTCACTTCAAGATGTTTCAAAATATCAAACAACATGAACACTACAACTAACTTGTGATTTGACAACAGTCGTGATAATCAGAGAGCTAACAACCAGATTTTCCTAAAAGGGGAGTTTTTGTAAATCCCCTTTTCCTGAAAACCGACCTATTTTGAAATACAAAGGAAGTTGGTAGATGAATTGATGTGCAGAGGCTTCTCAAATATTTGGGCTAAGATCACTAGTTGACCGAAAACAACATAAACCTCCAGCCGGTCGATTCTATAAAAATCTCACCGTGAAAACTTAGGTGAAGTGAGTTTGTTTTTGCTAGGAATTTACACTATTGACAGCTCACTCCACGCTCACTTCACCTAAGTTTTCACGGTGGGATTTTTACAGAATAGCACCGCAGTTCTGTCAATGTGCGCCTTTATAATTTCTAACGAGACGATATTATCGTCCACGTCCATTATAGGTATGTTACTTAACACGCTATCAAGCACTTGTCTGAATCATTTTGAAGGATATTGCTAATCCATTGTTTCATAAGTTCGACAAATTTTTCTGCTCAACGTAAACAAATAAATGTTGTTGTACTGCCAAAATGAAAGCCATTTCTCAAGTCTGCTATTACAACAGTGTCAGAATGGTCTATCATTGATTTCTTAATTGTTGAGTTTGACAAGTTTGGTGATCTACCAATATAATGGCGTCATTATGACTTTCCAATGGTCAACCACTGACACTCCATTAAAAGAAATGGCATAGAATGGTAATCTCGTACCTACATAATGACAAATGAATGACTGACTTAGGCGGTAATCTGCTAAAATTTTGACAGTTCCTTTGATCAGTGACCTACCATTAGAACGTCATTGTGCAGTCATTGCTTATAATTCGTTACGAGTATCGTTAAGTTCTGTGCCATTGACCGACCAATGATCGACCATTATGAATTTAGCAGATTACGAACTTTTAGCAAAATGACAATGGGATCGTGTTGGAATGACGAATTTATAAAAATAGCAGACTTGGGCCCATAGTGTGTTACGCAATTACCCCTCTGTAATACCCCACGATAATATCTTTACGTCTGAAATTCATTGTTCCTTACGGTGTGGAATATCACCCGTGTCCCGTCTGTATTTATAGCATCAACATTCACCACAAATATATTTCAAACTTAGTCGCAATTCTATTTTTAGCTTGCAGTCTGGTTTTTCCACCTTACGACAGGAAAGCAAAGCTTGCGTGGAAGTCGTTTGGATGGACCTGTCTACTAAGTACATTTCTTGGATTATATAACAATCTATTTAAATACTTCATTTGAGTAAAACCTCTGCCTTACCTAAACATTATAAATAATTATCTATTTGAATTGAAAGAATCACTATCGCCAGACTTTTGGACACTTTTCCTGTTAACAACGATGCAGACGAATTTTTTGATGCCATATGATTCTTTTCCCTCTCTTTTATTTACATATTGTAAAGACATCAAGCTACTACAATCTGTCAAATTTCTTTAATAGATTTTTAACTTTATCGCTAAAGCTTAAGGTTTAAAGTTGATTGCGAAAATTTGACAGTTTCGGGTAGCTTGATGTGCTGGCGTGTGTACATATTATTTTAAGTCTGTCAGCTTCTATATTATGTAAATATATAGTGAGTATTATAGTCTTTCATAAAATTATGTTTTGAATTAACATTACTTATACCTTATCTATCTTCTTATCTATAATATAAAAATAAAAATGAATCGCTGAATGTGTTGCTAAGCGCAAATCTCGAGAACAGCGGAACCGATTTCACTAATTCTTTTTTAGAATATTCCTTGAAGTACGAGGATGGCTCTTACTCAGAGAAAAATTTAATATAAGTATCTATGGGAGTAGGGTAGAAGTAGGGTAGGAGTAGGGTAGAAGTAGGGTAGGAGTAGTGTAGGAGTAGGATAGGAGTAGTGGGGTAGGAGTAGGGTAGGAGTAGTGTAGGTGTAGGGTAGGAGTAGGGTAGGAGTAGGGTAGAAGTAGGGTAGGAGTAGTGTAGGAGTAGGATAGGAGTAGTGGGGTAGGAGTAGGGTAGGAGTAGGGTAGGAGTAGTGTAGGTGTAGGGTAGGAGTAGGGTAGGGTTAGGGTAGGGGTAGGGTAAGAGTAGTGTAGGAGTAGGGTAGGAGTAGGGTAGAGGTAGGGTAGGGTAAGGGGTAGGACACCATGCATACGAAGTAGCGCCGGGCAGCTAGAAATAATTTATAAGGCAAAACAACGTTAGCCGGGTCAGCTAGTATGTACTTATATAAAAATCTCGTGTCACAGTGTTTGTTTGTTATCGAACTCCTCCGAAACGGCTTGACCGATTTTTATGAAATTTTTTGTGTATATTTGGTAGGTCTGAGAAAAGTTCGTAGGCTATTTTTTAATATACCCTAGGTGATAAGGGTGGCCCTCTCCAGATTTTTTTTTTAACAAGAACTTACACGGGTGAAACCGCGGGCGTAGCTAATAATTGAATATGATTAATTACAATCCTATTATATTTTAATCCTACCTATCAAGCAGGCTATTCATAATTTAGTATCTATCTATGCCCCATAAAAATGGCATAGGTACAGTCAACAAAAAAAGATAAGTAGGTATGCAGGATCGTCGGTTATAGTTGAAGTTTAGTAAGAAACCGATAGAAGTTCTTGAATAAAAATGAATTTATTAATAGAATACAATCAGCTCATTTATCAAAGTCGACAGCATCCATCGGTTTATGGTTTGGTGGATTTATTTTGACGTTAGTATTTTAGTAGATAAACGAATTTCCAGTAAGCCAGTGAAATAAAAATATCACGCATGGCTTTATTTATTTTGATAACAGTTTTATACTAAGTAGTAATTTATGGACATAAAACCGTTATTAACATAAATTCATGTTCATTAGGAAAGATTTAGTTTTTGTGACCCTTTCAACTTTTTTCTAAAATAAAATACTAGCAGTGCCCCACGGTTTCACCCGCATAAGTGTCGATCCCGTGGGAATATCGGGATAAAAACTATCCTATGTCCTTCCCCGGGATGCAATCTATCTCTCTGCCAAATTTTATCGAAATCCGTTCAGTGGTTTAGGCGTGAAAAGGTAACATACATACAGACAGACAGAGTTACCTACTTTCGAATGTATAATATTAGTATGGATAATTATATAAAGCTTAAAACCTAGGTAACTATTACGGGATTTAAGCTTTAGAAGAAAGAAGGAAAAATATTAAACACATCACAACTTTAATGCCATGACGAGAGGAAACAAAGATTGGGTAATCAGACAGGTACACTTGGTAATGACATCCGTTCACTCGCCGTGGGCCCTCGACCTTGAGAAGGGACGCGGTCCGGAACATTTCGAGTTATAATGGCCGTCCACGCGGTTATGAACATGTTCCGTGCCGCTAAATATCACATAAATACGACCTATGCTTAGTAAGTATGGGAAAGGGTTTGGAGCAAGGCTTTCAGTTCATTTAATTAAGTGCCTATTTACCGGGTGCTGAAACCCTAATCCCTAAAAACCGAATGAATCCTTCCCTTATCTACTCTATATTAGGTACAGAGCAGCCTGCCAGCTAACACAGAAGATTAGACTTTCCTGTGATCAGTAAATCTTCTCTCGAATCTCATGTTAATGGTTCTGCAGGGTAATTGCGTATACACTATCAGTAGCAATGGCATTAATTTGGATAATTCAACAACATTCGTTGCGACATTTACGTTGTTACGCAGACACATTTTTCGAACATATGAAGTAATGGATTAGCAATATCCTTCAAAACGATTCAGATTGTTATTAAAAGTGTATTACGCAATTAGGGTGCTGATTAGATGGCCAAAATAACATCCACATTGAAATTCAACACACTATCAACCACAATCTGAATCATTTTGAAGGATATTGCTAATCCATTGCTCTTGTCTTCGAAAAATTTGTCTGCTCAACAATGTAAATAACGCAATGAATGTTCTTGAACTGTCAAACTGAAAGCCATTGCTATCTGCACTACTGAGGTATGAGGAACAGGGTGTAAAGTTCACTCATACTCCATAGAAAAGGGAGGATCCTCCGACCAGACCGGTGTTGTGTCTGGCGGCAACTGCCCGATGGTTCATGTCGGTCCGTTGTATATACGCTAGTTGCGCGGAAAACTCTGCTGGATTTTGCGTGACGTCAGTATGACGCGTTGTTCGCATAATGGTGTTGTAGATACCGCTACATCACTATCAGTAGCAATGGCTTTCATTTTGACAGTTCAACAACATTCATTGCGTTATTTATGTTGTTGAGCAGATATTTTTTCGAATATATGAAGCAATGGTTTAGCGGATATTGCTAAACCATTGCTTCATATATTCGATAAAATATCAAAATAATTCAGATTGCGATTGGTAGTGTGTTACGCGATTAGTGTGCAGATATCTATAAGTACAATGTTATCGATACCTTGATATCTATACAGCAGGCTTTGGCTGTCGATAACAGCGACGTTGCGAGATCAATTACGATTAACGGATAGCGATAACGTCGTTAACACCTAACGCCCGGCGAGTAGCGGCCGTTACCTTCACGGCGCGATAGTGTTATCGGTCACCGGCGATAAACGAGTAACACGAGTATGGCACCTTCAATCTTCATGATACAAAAGAAATGATATTAGAGTTGCCACGCAAGTGGCTCGTGGCTAAATAATAACTGACACAACTACGCTCGCCACGGTCGGTCCGTGGATGGGTGACCATTTTTACATTCCGAGACCTCTCCGTGCCTCGGAAAGCACGTTAAGCCGTTGGTCCCGGCTGTTATTCTTGGATCTTTGACAGATGTTACAGGTCGTTAGAAGCCCGAAAGTCTGACAACCAGTCTTACCAAGGGGTATCGTGGTACCCAGTAACTGGGTTGTAGAGCTCAGATAGGCAGTCGCTCCATGTAAAATACTGGTATTCAGCTGCATCCGGTTAGACTGGAAGCTGACCCCAACATAGTTGGGAAAAGGCTAGGCAGAAAGAATAGTTGCCACGCGGATTTGCGCAATGTTTCTTTGTGGCCACGTTTTCACGTTGAATGCTGATAAAATATAATTTTCACTTCAGTAGCTCAAACATGTAGGTTTTGTTGCCTGAAATCAGTTAGCAAAATGCGATTTTGCTCACTGAGTGAGACAAAGTAACTTTTTAAATTGTTTTTTCAGAAAGCCGCGAATATCTTATTCAGCCTTGGGTTAATCATAATTACAATTCGAAACATTCACACTCTATCTCTTTCCCGCCATTAGAAAGAGAGAGAGAAAAAGACCAGCCCTTTCGAAGTTCCGATTTTGAATTCGACCTCAAAGACAAACACGTTCGGAATTTCGTAGGTACTATCTAAAGAAATTTTGCAAAAAGATAATTGTAATTTATTGAATTTTTAACTTATTGTTGTATTTTAACGAAAATAAGTATTTACTGCAAATAAAACTGATATTTAACCTGTAAATATTTATTTCTAGTTTCAACTATGTTACGTAATATATTTTGAATAATAGGTAAAATATCATGGCATGGGTGCTATTTCCGAACACGCCTTACAATGTGTTCTCGCTGCTGAAGTGAAAAGTTATGTGTGTTACACGAGAGCAAAGTTTTTTGCATCTCGTGCCTTTGAATCCCTCGCCACACTCAGGATTCAAAATCAGCACTCGCAGCAAAAAACGACTTTGCCCTCTTGTTGCACAAATAACTATTTATTTATCTAGATTTGCGGGGTAATTGCGTACCACACTAACAGCAGGAATGGCTTTCATTTTGACAGTTCAACAACATCCATTGCGTTATTTACGTTGTCGAGCCGACCGTTCTGCGCAAAGTTCAGGCCCGCCAAGTTACGTCGTCGGTCGTATTGTAGGTACGCACTGAAGAAATGAAAGGAAAGCTTTTGCGGAAAATGGCTGCACCTGGCGATACTGTGGCAACAATATAAAATAAAAATTCTTAAAGAATCATCATCTTCCTGCCCTTATCCCATGTTTACTTGGGGTCGGCGCAACACGTTTTCTTCTTCCATTCGCCCCTGTCGACCGTCACGCTATCATTCACTCCCTTCTCTTTCATATCATTCCTCACACAATCCATCCATCTTTTCTTCGGCCTTCCTCTCCCTCTCCATCCATCAACATGTATATCCATCACTCTTTTAGTCACATGCGTTTCGTCCCTTCTCATCACATGCCCATACCAAGACAAGCGATTTCCTTTCAACTTTTCTGTCACTGGCGCCACTTTCAAACTTCCTCTTATATACTCATTTCTTACTTTATCCATTCTCGTCACTCCACACATCCATCTCAACATTCTCATTTCCGCTGCATGCAATCTTTTTTCATCCGTCTTCTCAAAAATTCTTAAAGAATATGGTATGCAATAAGTTCTTATTCGTAATTGGTATGTAACCTATGTATACCTAATAATCTTTATTGTTGGCTGGTGAAAATAATACAACTTTTTTTCTTTAAAAACTTATGGGGATGCACGACTTCATTTAAGAAAAGCGGAAGAAACATCAAATCAAAGACTACAATATGATGCTCAAAATCACAAATCATTATACCTAAGTATTGTAGTCTTTGCGTCATATTTAGATTCCGATGAAGAAGTAAAAAAGAGAAAAAGGAAAACAAATGTTTATCTTCCAGAAGACTGAAGATTCTTCAAATGAACAAAACCATCACCATCTACAAAAAAAACTTGATTTCTCAAGATACCCATCTCCCCCGAAACCTAAAGAATCTATCAGAAGAATCTAGCAGAATCTTCAAACACAAATAAAATGGATGCCAACTCCATTGCGCGACGTCCACCCAGCCCAACGGTGATGTTTTCCAGCCCAATTGCGTCATCGTCTCTTGCCCATCCATCTGTGGACAGTCCAGCTGTTCCCAGTCAACCGAAAATGTGTCCATCTGGTAATATGTTTTAATTTATTTATACAGTATTCAGAGGATGTTAATGATATTTTAATTATAATATTTTTGTTACAGACTGTGCGACAAGCAAACAATTGGCAATCCAGCAAAATCATCTCATCCAGATGGTGACTGACCTGTCGAAACAAGTGTCAGAAATTAATAGAAAAGTGGACCTGATTTTAGCGCAGCCGGAAGAGCCATTGACTCCACGAAGACAAGATCCCATTTCACTGCCACAGTTTCTAACAAACCTGCCAGTAAATGACGATGACAGTTTTTGTCATTTAAATGAACAAGTCAAAAATAGTGACAATAAACAGGCAATGGTAAGGGCGACATTTTATCAATATATATAAAATTCAAAGTCCTGACTGACTGACTGATATATCAACGCACAGCCTAAACCGCTGGTCCTAGAGACTTGAAATTTGGAGGGTGTGTTCTTTGTGAAGAGTAGGTATCCACTAAGAAAGGGGATTTTCGAAATTCCACCTCTAAGAGGGCGACTGGGGGGAGGGTGAAATTTCACGCGGATGAAGTCGCGGGCGAAAGCTAGTCTAAATATATAAAATTTAAAGTCCTCACTGACTGACTGATATATCAACGCACAGCCTAAACCGCTGGTCCTAGAGACATGAAATTTGGAGGTGTGTTCTTTGTGAAGAGTAGGTATCCACTAAGAAAGGGTCGAAATTCCACCCCTAAGAGGGTGAAATTTCACGCGAACGAAGTCGCGGGCATAAGCTAGTTAAATATACTTACATAAAATAATGTTTCATATTAATAGTCATTGGCGCCGATTCTGTTTTTCACAAACTAAACTAAATTTAAGTACAGGCATCTTTTTCTTTCTATTTCATTAAGAAAAGGACAGAAGAGTCCTGTCAAATTAGTCAGCGCCTGACGTAAATAAACGTATTTTTAGTAGTCAACTTTTTAATCTCGTCTAAATTGTCTATGGAGTATCTTAATTTGACAGGACTATTATAGACTAATATTTATCTTCTGTCCTTTTCTTAATGAAATAGAAAGAAAAAGATGCATGAACTTAAATTTAGTTTAGTTTGTGAACAACAGAATCGGCGCCATTACCTACTTTTTACGCATGAAGTACAGACTTACGTAAGTCTAAAACTTACTTTAGTAGTTGCACAACTAACAATTGACTTTGTGTGCTTTGACCTTATTTAAGAAAAAAATAAATAAATTATGATGCACCCAACATGTATTTATGTACCATATTATTATGCCATTACCGATAATATATACAGTATTTCTTTTTTCAGATACAATTTTTGGCAGGTATTGGCGGTAAAAACCTCCGTTCTTTCGCCACAAACATGCTTAGAAGAATACTGCTGGATGAAGTAGCTGAGCAATATACTCTGACGGAGAAAAAAATGCAAAACTCAAACAAGAAATCATTTCTTGACACAGAAACTTGCAAATTAATATTTCGTAAGTACTATTGTAATTCAGGTTTTTTTTATTATTGTTTTAATTCCTACATAACCAACAGTCCATTACCTACGAAACATGCTGCTTAATGTCAATTAAAGTACATTAATATAGCTGTTTTATTTATATTTTCAGAAATGTGTAAAAAAGTGCATGGAACTGTTACCGAGGACAAGCTGAAAGAGATAATCAGTGACTGGCTAAAACAAGCCAAAATAAGATTGTCAAGAAGGTAAAATTACTCTCTTATAATAATAGTCTGTAGAGCGGGTGTAGATAGTCTAGTGCATGGGGCCTGGGTTCGGGTTTGGGTACTGGGTTCGAACCCACACCACCATTTATTTATTTCATAACAAGACAACTCGTTCAGGGTGACTGTAATTGTATTGTATTTCAATGGTACCATTCATTTGAAAGATAGTTTTGCAGGTGTTTGTTGAGTAGGGTAGGGGTGTGCAAGATTGCGTAGTGTACAAGAATGCGCAAAGCGATTCTCGAATCAGGAAACAGTCTTCTGCGGCCAACTTCAGTTGACAGCGCATCATCAACGTTTTAAACGCCCCGGCGCAAGAATTTTCGTTTTTAATACAATTTCCGAAGATTTATCCGAAAAAAACTAAATTTGAGACCTATTATACAATATTTAGGTGTTTTGAAAACGTGATTGTATTAAATGTAATCAAGGTAAGTTGTTTTTATGTTTTTATTTCTATCAAATTACTATCGAAACGTGTTTCACTCGAGTTAATACGACGTCCTGGCCAAAAGATGGTAGTACTGGTCTTTCAAAAGTCTTTAGTGCTCTATGTGCAAGAGTGCGCATACCCATTGTGTACAAGATTGCGCGCGCAGTCTTGTACACTGTATCAGACGTTTATTTAAGATATTATGTGTTTTATCATGACATGTGTTTACTGCTATTCTAATAAACTAATTATTCATGTTTTTAGGATGTCAAGAAGACAAAAAATAACGGAGAGAATAAATGTGGATTCGAGTGTAATCGAAGAAGCTCGTAAAGTCATCTGTCGTTCGATCCTATATTAAGAGAAGCAAAGGGTCTGAAATTTTAAGTAGCTATCCATACAAAAGAATACTCGAAGAAAAACATATTAAAAAGAAGAATGATAAACCTTTACATTAAAAGAGCAAGACTGTTAAATTAAAAAAGCCAGCAATTGCACCCAAAAAGAAAAATTAGGCATATCCAGGTTGCTCTGAAATGTACAGAGAGAGATCCAATTATTGAAGACTGGGTCGAACGTATTTTATGCAAAAACTAGGGGCACGACAAATGCATAGCATACGTAGGCTTCTTCTTCTTCTTAGCTTCAAATGTGCCATTTGTGAGTGATGCGCACTCTTGACACACGTGCGCAAACTTGCACACCTGGCTGCGCACTCTTGTCCTCATACGTTGTGCAAAATTGCGCATTAAGGATGCTCCAAATTTTTTTAATAGTTCTTATACCGTTACCTTTAATTTGTTTTTTTTAAGTTTTCTTATTAGGCAGATAACCTAGGTAAATGAATAAAGACTGATGTTGATTTTAAACTGCTTTGTTTTTTTTTTAGAGAACATAGTAGTAAAAGTGCGCAGTGCTGCACACCCCTACCCTATCAGCCATTTTATTTCGTTGTTTCAGGGCCGAGAGACGAAACAAAATCGACCATGATGCGAGTCTAGAATGAACAGGCATCTTCTGGGCACGCTCGTTCCATCATAGACCATAAGGTCTAAACCGATGGATAACCATCGCTTTCCATCAGACGTGATCAAGGCCAAGAGCAGGCCCAGTCAGTAATAAAAAAAAAGTCCCGGTCCGTACTACTTTTTTTACCCGACTGCGGCGAAGCCCAAAAGGAGGGTTATGTGTTTGACCTGTATGTATGTATGTATGTATGTATGTATGTATGTATGTATGTATGTATGTCCGATTCTTTGTTCCCTCGTAACTTCTAAACGAATGAACGGATTTGAATAAATTATACGTCTTTAGATTTGTCTTGGTAGCGCGAGTGTCACTGGCTACATTAAAATCAAAAATAAAGTAAAATGGCGGATTTAGGGTGCCATATTGTGGAGTTCGAAATTTTTTCTTCTTCTAATACCATCGAGTGAAGTATCAAAATTAAGGGTTTTAAAAGGTGATTACAAAAATATATACAACTTATATGGTTAAAAGTAATTCGAAGTGACAAATCGTAAAAAACACGTTAAATAAAATAATTATTTCTTGTTCCCTGTTGAGTGGCTTTACGGGTCAGCTATTATAATTAATACATAAGTAAATCGTCTGCGAAATCTTTCAAATTTGTAAACTAAAAAGCTGGAAATAAAAAACTAGTAATTAAAAAAACTAAAAAACCCGACTGCGGTAAAAACAAGGCCATTTTAAATTAAATAAAAGTTGGAAGCAGGCGGGACCCATACCATTTTTTTTATTATATTTTCAAACTCAAATGGGTCCCGCCTGCTTCCAACTTTTATTTAATTTAAAATGGCCTTGTTTTTAGCTTTTCAGTTTTTTTTAAACTATTTTTTTATACTTAGGTACGTATTTGTTTTCGACTTCTATATGATTGTGTTTCTTTAACTGTTAACTCAGGCTGTATAAATAAATACCTTTTAGGTGAAATTGTGAAATAAACCCGTTCAATTTTAATTTCAATTGATTTCATTTCATACTTTAATTTTTTTGTTTCTTCATGTGGCCTACCTGCTCGCAAACGACGACACATTTTTTTTGTCGTAGTGGTTCGCGTTCGCGAGTAAGCCTCCTGAAAAACACCAAAACTCTAGCTTTGTGGCATATTGTGAATGGGTAGTGGTAGACCGCGAAATTCAAATTTTCTTACAATACGTTTTCTTAGAAAATTTGAATTTCGCTGTTACCACTACCCATTCACCACCCGTAGCAATAATAAACCATTGATTACATTTGGCAAACATTAATACAAGTTTGATGGGCGGAAACTAGACATTTGATTATTTTAGTTAAACTTTGTATTTATGTTGATTTCAAATAAAAACTTTTGCCAATTGTCTTTATTTCTTGGTTTTCACATCCTGTATAATTATGGCTTTGGGGGCATATATGACATTTTTGGAAGTTGTTAAAAGTATAACGGCACAATTGCATGGCTCTTCTTCTTCTTTGACTGTTATGAAGCAACTCCTGGAAGCCTGAAGTGGAATTTTTTATCCTTTAGTATCTATTAAGGTCTATACTAGTTGCAAAACCATAAAATCCAAGATAAAATGTAAAATGAAGTCACAACTTCGTTTCAAACATTTGCAAAATCTATAAACCTCATTTCTGTAAAATAAGAAAAAAGTAGATGTGTCATTATACTGCTAGGTGAGCGATATAGTTTGATAGAAACTTGGCACAAGTTTTTGTCCTTTGCCTCGTCAAACTTTATGCATGTTTTCACATTTGACATTTCAAACTTTCTGCAAGCCTGAAACAAGTTTAAATTGCCGTACGGAACGGCAGCGGGTCGTGGATGGGGATCTTTTTCCCTATGTCTCATCTCCTATCCCCTTTCTTTGTGCCCCAAAACCTATAATTTAGGGTAGTAATACCTGCTATACCTACCCCTTGGTAAGACTGGTTGTCAGACTTTCGGGCTTCTGACGAGCCGTAACGACTCTCAGAGATCCACGAATGACAGCCGGGACCAAGTGCTTTCCGAAGCGCGGAGGGGTATTGGTAAGTAATGTAAAGATGGTTACCCATCTACGTACCAATTGCAGCAAGCGTAGCTTAACCAGAGGGCTTACCATCACCTCTTAAAGCAGGGCAGAAGTTGAACTGCTACTTTTTTGTACTAAGAAAAAGTAGTGCAGTTCAACTTCTGCCCTGCTTTAAGAGGTGATGGTAAGCCCCCTGATCGATCCATTTGTGCGGCTATTATTACTTAGCCGCAACCCCCCGTAAACTCGGTTATCTATGGGTAAACTAGTAAATGACGAATATTTTATTAGCTGGTAATCAGCGCCATCTAGTAAACCAATATGGATTTGACTATTATTGCTATTTGACAATAGACAGCGCTTTTCTTAACTGAATTATTTTTGCTACTCCGCAACAGATGGCGCTAATTTTCAACAATAAAACTTGTTTATTTGTATTTTTGTTGTTTATTATTTATAGCCTTCAAGAGGTCAATTGGGATTTATTTAATGATATTTCATTTGTCTTTAATTAAACGCGCATGACATTTTACAGTGGGGGTCAATGCGCATAGTCAAAGCATTGCGCATTTCGTGGCTAACCTCACCGAGTCGATCGACCAGCAGCAAACGAACTGTCAGTGCGAAAACCTTTTCATTTCGTCTTGTGCTGTATTTTGGTGCCTAGTGGGTGTGCTAAGTGTCTTCGGGCGCATTTGTTTTATTTAGGTGCTAGTAAACATTAAAATTACAGGTAAGTGCATAGAATATTAAGTAAAACATCATTTTTCAATTGTTGCGCTGAGAAAATCCACTTTTGGAATAATATCTGTTTAGTTTACTGGTACAGCACAATAAACCTCGTCTAAGAGATGATAATGAAGTCGTATCTTATCGTATTTTTGGAATATCACGCCGGTCTTAATGTTTTCACAAACCCATCTAAAAAGGGTCCTAATTTTACTGTTAACTTGTTTGATGATGTCATGGGCGGATATCTCTGACGTTAGCATACTTCCAAATGTTATTTTATCAATTTTGTATGGGCATTATTGGTCTGCGTCATCAGATAAATATGCAATCTGCAAACCAGTACTACATTCTCATTAATAAATTAATAACATAGAAATTCCAGTCAGTGCAGTAATTTTTTTTTCCGAGCTTTGTTGTCTGGCTCATTATCAAAAATAATGCATTCTCAGGACATCTATTAATACAAGAAGAAACATCAATAATAAGTGTGGTAGAAGTATGTAATTTATGTTCTATGTGAAAATGATAAGCCGCCCCGTTCAGTGCAAACTGCATCAAAGAGAAAATGACTTTCTAATTTGCAAGTAAAGACATGGTTTTACATATGTTAGCTCTAACTTAGGAAACCTATCCACATCACATTGAAAATAAACTCTGATTACATTAGGGAATATTTATTAAATATTCCCAAATATTTAAAATAATAAGTAAAACTGTATTTTAAACTCATTTAAGAAATAATTTGTAAGGGAATATCCCTATTTAAAATTAATTGATGATTCAGCTGAGGATATAAACTTTTAGGTACAAATAGTGTTAGTAAGTAACATGTTTGGTTTAAATTTAGACCAACTAAGTGATTCACTCCAAAACGTAGTTGACTCAAACTAATGTCAATGCATGGTAATTTTTTCATATACTTAATTATAATAATAGTTGTCCCCATTTGTGTCATTTCCTCCTGAACACTGATAATAATCCAATATTCTAATGTTTAATCTCTTTGATGAGGGGTCCGTGGCTAAATAATAACAGCCGCACAGGTCGATCGATCAGGTTAAGCTACGCTTGCCGCGGTTGGTCTGTGGATGGGTGACCATCTTTACATACCGAGACCCCTCCGTGCCTCGGAAAGCACGTTAAGCCGTTGGTCCCGGCTGTCATTCGTGGATCTTTCACAGTCGTTACGAGTAGTCAGAAGCCCGAAAGTCTGATAACCAGTCTTACCAAGGGGTATCGTATTACCCAGTAATTGGGTTGTGGAGGTCAGATAGGCAGTCGCTCCATGTAAAATATTGGTATTCAGCTGCATCCGGTTAGACTGGAAGCCGACCCCAACATGGTTGGGAAAAGGCTAGGCAGATGATGAATCTCTTTGATGACTGATGACCATGACTCATGGCTCGCACACAGCGGCTTATGAGGTAGAAAATATGATAGATGTTCAGCAGTACCAATTAATGTTTGCACAGTACAAAACATACATAATGTCTACAGATTGCTATCATCTTTCAAGTATAGCTACTTTAACCTGTGTGCTCATCAGATTTGTAGTAAAAAAGACTATAATTTAATTAAGATGAGAGTAAGTTAGCCACCACCCAAACTCAACTCTTGTCAAATGCATTTGTTGCTGGGTAGGTACTTATTATGATTGGTGAAATTCTATGCAAATATTCTTGCATCACAACATTTCACCAAACCCACCAAAAAAAACTTGATTTTTTGACAACAGAGTTAGGTAACTGAAAAAGCCTTCAGACTGTACCTATCTGGACTCAGTTAACTGAGATAAATAAAGGACCCTTCAAAGTTTTTTTAGTCATTCCTTAGTAAGAACTTAACTACAACATCTAGCTTTTTACCACGGCTTTGCTCGCACGCACCGCCGTCTCTGCCACACAGACTTGATTTTGTGCCAATCTTCACGAAGATTCGACATGTAAACATGATAAAAGGAAACGTACTTTCAAATTCATAATAATATTGCATTATGCGTCGGTTGGTGCCTCATTTAATTAAAAACGTGGGCCTCTGCGAGTTGGCTTCGGCCCCTCGTACGCCTCCCAAAGGTCCCTGGGACCTTTGGGAGGCGTACGAGGGTCCCGAAAAATGTTAAAGCACCAATCCATACTAATATTATAAATGCGAAAGTGTGTCTGTCTGTCTGTTACCTCTTGACGCTTAAACCGCAGGACCGATTTAGATGAAATTTGGTATAGAGATAGTTTGAGTCCCGGGAATGGACATAGGATAGTTTTTATCCCGATATTCCCACGGGATCGAAACTTATGCGGATGACACCGCCGGGCGCAGCTAGTTATGAATAAGCATCACCGTCTGTATATCCACAAACTCTGATTAAGCTAGATAGAAAAAAAAAAACGTAAAACATTATTATAGTGGAGTCCTACATTTCAAATGCCAATATTGAAACTTAAAACCGTAAATGAACGAACATTGCTTCCATATCATATGATGATATAGACTCAAAGCTTAACTCGCTATCGGTTATTGGAACCGTCATGATCATGAATATGTCACGTAGTATTATACCTCCGATGGACTGAACCAGCCAGGCCGTGCAACCTAAATGGATTTATGTGGGGATTAACTTCTCCATCGTCGCTTCCGCTTTGTCGATATTCAGTTTATACCTAACTGAAACTGAGCGTGAAATGTTACGTCAGAAACGTGAATGAATTAACGCTAACTGTAGGACAAACTTTAATGTGGTCACTGGCCTAAATAAGGCAGTAATTTTAGCACGGAATAAGTGATAATAATCCCTGCATCCAAAACGATTTGACGCCATATAAAGTTAAAGAAATAGAAACGAGACCTCCAATTGAGCAGTTCTTTGGTAGAAAACCTTGATGACGTATAAAGGGAGGATTTTGTTCAATGTCACATACTTTACGAGAGGCTGAGGAGTCTGGAAACGGGAACCTGTCTAAAGATCTCACGCCGTGAATCACCACAAAACGGTAAAGAACGAAATGCGAAACCCGAATAAATAATTCCATTTCGTATTGGCCGTTGGATGACCACGGTTAAGATAAGCAGTACCACCAATAGTGGTTAAACATAAAAAAATATTTATTTCTTTCTTATATTATGTACCTATGTTTAGTACCAAGACAGAGCTATGGAAACTGCATGAGTTTTATACCTCGGCGCCGATTTAATCATCACCAGATATAGACAACGTCAAGACAATAGAAAACAATAATAAAATAAAACAAAGTCGGGTTAGTTACACCATTTATAAGTAAAGAATGGCTGGACCGATTATTATGATGTTTGATTTGTCTCCGCTCCGAATAGCAGAATAACTATAAAAACATGGGAAAAATTCACGAAAAAAATAATAATGAAGATAATTCATTTTCTCATACATTTAGGCGGTACGAAGTTCGCCGGGTCAGCTAGTCTACGAGTATAATAAACAGGGGGTCTACTCCGAAGCGGTTAACCACTGTATCGGCCGAATGTTCGGTCATTTTCTGATTCGAATATTGTGGTCCTACTACGAATTAAAAAAAAAAAGGGTTAAGGGTTCTAAAAAGGTTCGGATTGGCACAGTTTGGTCGGGACCAATAGTCAATATAGGAAATTAATGGTAGTAGAAAATGACCGAACATTCGGCCGATACAGTTGTTAACCGCTTCGGAGTAGACACCCAGGATCCAACGACGGACATAAACGGAAAAGTTTACTTTAGATTTTTAAAGACGCCTGGCGATTTAAATGCAGTCCTGACAAAATCATTGGGGATACTACCTATATCACAGAATAGATATAATAGTAGTAACTCCGCCACAATTTTACTGGATTAAATGTCAACTTTGAACACCCACTGCGGCGCACACAGGCCTAACTCAGCTTTGGAGAATAATGGAACGTTATGAAACTAATGTAACGAAAACTTTCCGCAGGCACCTTTGTTAGAGCTACCTAGTTACCGACCCAGTTTCAAAGTGTCCAGGCTTGCAATTGATCTCGTTTAGCAATTTGAAAGCATAATGCAACCATATCACGTCTCTGTCAAAGTAGGTACTGCCGGCTCACTTCCCTCTCTGAATCGACGGAGATTACGCGATACAACCATCCGTATCTAGTCTATTCTCACCAGCATTGCGACGGACGGTCGGAAATTAAAAACCTCCATGGCGTGAAATTGCTGTATTAGCGCTGGCTATGACACGTTGAGGCCTTTTGTAATGAGCATTGAAGAAATAGTAGTCTGCTGCATGTAAAAGTTCCTTAAAACGGGATATACAAACACCTTGAATCAAACTAGAAATTGTGATCCAAGGCGAACACGCATCGAGAGCATCGAAGAGGGGCCCCCTTAGGGCCGAAGCCTGCCGGGTCAGCGGGGTTGTCCAAAGGGTTACCGCTGGCCCGGAACATAAGGGGCTAAGGAAGGAACACGGGTGGATTTTAGTCAGTAAGAGTCTGACATTCCGTTCCGCTCCACCCAGAGCGGGAGGGGGTCATTTGATGATTTCCCATCCAAAAAAAAAAAAAGCGAACACGCAAACTGGGCATCCCAATGACATCGTGAACACACTAAATTGTTTGAACACAGTTGATCCAAAGTTAACCCGCTAATTGGCAACCATTTTATAAAAAGGAAACTTTACCTGCCCGCTAGCATTTCCGTTAATCCTTGCTAGAATACCTCATAAGTACATAATGGCGATGAACACGAAGCAAAATTTACCCAGCAATTACAGGCGAGCGCTACCCAGGAAATTCATTTGAACATTCGCTGCAATCTTCCTATCATTGGAAACACCTTCGATAAACTTTTGTATCAAAGTGAAAAGGAATTGATAATAATGATTAATTTTAAATTAAAATGTAATAAGTACATATTTGATTCATGTTTAGTTTAATGTAAATTGTAATAATTAGAATCAATATTATAATAATTAGTAATTTGACAGAAAACTCTTTATTATGTACACCATATAAATTACAGACATAAAAATAGAAACTGGACATGCTGGCCTTTGAAATGCGGGGTGGTCTTTTCTCCATAGAAACCCTCTCGCCTGTTTTATTTCTGGTTAAAGACCATAAAGCAATGATTTTTTTTACAGAATAATAAATATTAACTACTTGTACGTCTCTATGTTTTCCTACATTGTTTTTATAAGCACTAGAACCCTCAAAATATGCCGATTTAAACTGCTGTTAACAGAGGCGGTGTACTAATTTGACAACTATTAATGAGAAAAGAAAAACATAGCGACACAGTAATCCTTCTTATTCAGTTATGAAATATCTTTTTAAATTGGTCCAATATTATAACCAGTGTTTTACAATATGTTAGCAAATAAATAAATACTAAAGATAAAAATAAAACTTATAAATAATTAATGTGCTATGGGGCAGAACCGCTCTGAAGTAACCTAGTTGGCGTGAGAACCACATTAATAGTTTATAATGGTCGTTGCTTGGCTCCGTCAGTCGCAGGCTTTACAAGTTGACTGGCAATATGACCTACTGCATCTACAGTAGATATAATTTTTAGGGTTCCGTACCCAAAGAGTAAAACGGGACCCTATTAGATACTAAGACTACGCTGTCCGTCTCTCACCAGGCTGTATCTCATGAACCGTGATAGTTAGACAGTTGAAATTTTCACAGATGATGTATTTCTGTTGCCGCTATAACAATAAGTAGGTACTAAAAAACAGTTATTGAGTCTCAGAATAGCGCCTAAAAATAAATATTCAATAGCGTAATTGACATCGTTTTTCCAAAGCCGTACAAGCGTTAGGTTTATCGTCATCGCTCATCAGGGTTCCGATTTATCGTCATGCAGTTGTCTTTTTAAGTTTTTTTCGCACAATTCCTTCTGTAATGCTAACAGATTAAGGTTCATTATGAATTAGAATTTCTTATCTAACCAAATTTTAACTTTACGGTGCCGTAAAAACATTATTATCTTGAAGAGAAGCTCCCCCAAAGGCGAAGCCCATTATTGGTTCTCGAAATATTGGAATACAATAAAAATCAGTTCATGATAAATGAATGATCCCATATACATATAAATTCTAAACCCAAGCCCTTGACTCACAAAACCGAACACTAATAAAATCGTTTGCGTCAGCTCTTTGGAATGGGCCGCAACATCGCCAACATCCTCATCTGAACTCAGACCAAATTAAATCCCAAAGATTATCTACTTATAATGATTCGTGTGTGACGTCACCGTCGTCATCTTAGTTATAACGAGGGTTAATATTTTTGTAATGAGCCCAGGCCAGCCCTGAGCGAGGTCGCGGTAAATATAATTTTCGCAGAATATACGTGTTATTCTAAATGTCAAAGGTTAAAATAAAACTAATAGAGTTAATATACTAGGATGGAATTTTATTTAACGTTTTAAATGAAATAGCAAGGAAAACAGACGTAAAAATTCGTGCTAAGAAAGCACCCCTCTTGGGGGTCATTAAAACGATTACGCAGTCAAGAGAATTGTAGCAGTCTTAGCGCTAACAGCAATAAACTGCTATTAGGTACTAATCCGTTTGCCGATCTTGTAAATTAGAACAATATTCCCACTATTCCGTTTATTGTAGCGGTTATCACGGGAATGTGTTCAACGCGTGTGTGTTGGCGCGACATTGTGGGTTGATCATTAGTTACTTGTTTGATACAAGCTGCGCCCCGCGGTTCCACCCGCAAAAGTATCGATCCCGTGGGAATATCTGGATAAAAAATGTCCTATGTCCTAATCCATGCCAGATTTAGCATGGAAGCGTAACAAACAAACAAATACAAGAAAACATAATACAATCTCGAAGACAGATTTGATCATTCCCATCATTGTCCTACCCTTATCCCAATTTATTTAGGATCGGGGCAGCAGGCCTTTTTCCTCGATATATCTAAGCCGTCATTTCAGTATTCACCGTACCAGCCACATCCTCTTTCACACAAGCCATCCATCAATTCTTTGATTTTCCTTCCTAGCCATTCATATTTATACCCAAACTTTTCCTTTGTTCCTTTGTAGACATTTTCTGAACAGCATTTCTTATCAGTCAAACATCTATCTAATTAAACAGCTTATGATGAAACTCTAGTAATTTAATATTGTACAACGCATGTTTTATGCATGCGTTATAATCTCGTTAGCTACACTAGCCAGTTAACCACGTACCCAATTAAGAATTTATCGTCCTTTGTAAACCCTACGCCAGAAATCGGGCTGGCTGGATTCAAATGGCTACAGTTACTTTATTTAACATCATTTTACAAATGAAGGGAGTCCCAAGTGACGAAGGAAACGGATTATATCATTGGATTATTGTGTATTTTTAGATTTTATTTATTTCGTGTACTGTTTAGGTCCTCAGTATAAATATAATGGGTTTGGATTCAAACAATCGCAGCCACCGCTAGAAAAGTCTCGCCATGACTTCTAACTTGCAAGAAGTAGTGATCACCATTTTTATCTATTTAGTTCAGCTCATCCCGCCTTCGTCTTTTTAGTTTCTTATTATAAGTTCTTTGATGCGTAAACAAGTAAAAAGTTGCAATAAAGCGTGGTGGCGGCGGCAGGGGTCGCGGTCGGTAGCGACTCCGGGGGGGTTGCGCGCGTTTATTGATTTTCCGCGCGGCTCCGCGGACTTGCTCCGTAGTCGGCTCCTATCTCCGCAAATACTAAGATTAATGCTACCCGCACTTTTAGGACCCGACGATTGTAGCTAATACACTGAATTACGAATCCTTCCATAAATTACCATTAGAAATGTTATAAACGCTAGAGAAAATGTATTTTTGAATCAAACCCGTAAAGTTCATGCCTATGAAAGTAATTTATTGTACCGACGTCATTGAAGAGGGGGTGGGGGAGTCTGTACCGAACGGTAACTGGAAATGACATGAAGCAGATGAGATGCATGAATCACCCGCTCTGACCTCTACGCCAAGGACAAGCCAATATGCGAAACACTTTTATAAATCTGAACTGTAAATAATCCCAAAATAAAGAATAGATTTCCATTCTCAGTTCGTGGAAACTTTTTTTTTATGTTTCCCGAATACACTCGAAGACGGCTATAATAGACTGATTTGAAAAATCTTTTTTTGTTTTGTTTGAAAGGGTATACTTTCCAGGTGGTCCCATTGTCATCAGATCAGGATCTGATGATGGGATCCGGGAGAAATCGACGGAACTCTTCAAATATTTTAGGCACACCTATAGCGATTTGGGTATTTTTTAAAGTAACTCGTGCATTTGCTCTCAGAAAGCACAATTTGGTAAAGAAAAAAAAACCCGACTTACAAAAAACACTACAAAGTTTTTTTTTTTTTTTTAATGAATTATTTTTCGAAAAGGAAGGGGCCTAAGCAACCTCGGGCTTTTGCAGGATCTATTGTCATCTTACTATATTATAGGACCTTTCAAACGAATCATGAATGGCTTGGGGAAGCCGTAGTAAGATTCGTGACAAAACATTAATTTCTGACAAGGATTAAGTGAACGTAGGCAGGTGCGTAGCCAGAATTTACTACGCGACTGGCTACGCTACATAACAAAGTCGTTGATGAAACTCAAATAACTCCATATGCAGTTGCATTGACAGCACGTGTGAAAATGCAACTTAGACCGCCATGTTTTATAAATATCACTCATTACTTAAACATGAGGTGAACTGAGCAAGTGCTACATAAATAGCTCTGATATCAGGACTACTGTTTACAAAGTTAATTGCACTGATTCATCTCGGTCTGAGGCAAATCGTGATTCTTTATCAACCAACATTATGACCTAATGTTTTGTTGAATGAAATGTGTTTCTTAAATGAGCAAGATGTTGAAGTACCTACTCGATCACGATTCCTGTCAAGGTTTAATCAACCGTTATTGTAATCTATTAATTAAATTCTTGTTTTAATGTTTGAAGTACTGTTGCGTGAAATGAGTTAACACTTGCTTCATTTTCTTGGTAAAATTCTGCAATCCTGTTTTCTGGTTAACTTCTCCTGAATCGTCTTAGAGGATGCAGTCACTTTCGTCTTCTGCCTACAAAATCGTAAAATTCTGCAATCCTGTTTTCTGGTTAACTTATCCTGAATCGTGTTAGAGGATGCAGTCACTTTCGTCTTCTGCCTATAAAATCTAAGTAAGTTCCAAATGATTGTGGTGGAATAAGCTCTTCATGGTGTTATTGAACTTGTCAAAACACCAGACCAAAGTGAAGCCTTCCAACCCGTCTGACAAATGTGTCGCAGCACAATATCACTTCGGAATATGGCCATTAAGATAAATATATTATGCAGACAGGTACTAGGTACCAGGCGGAGACCGTTTAATGAATAAACAGGCAACAATGGTCCCGCAGGCAACCTGTGCAGGATTAACTACAGGCTATCGTTAAAATTCTAAGGTCGGTACCGCTCGGCACGCTATGCTCACGTAAACCCTCACTACGGTATTCTATTGTTTTGTTCATGAGAATGCTCTGCATGGAAATGTTTATCGTGTGCTTGGTGATTTTTATTGAAGGTTCTTTATAAATGCTGGCAGACACAGAGACAGAACAAACATTTCGATTTCGAACTACTCGAAACTATCGACATCTCGGACTTTTTGGAAGTTTGTCGCTTCGCCTTTGTTCTGACGTTGTGGAGCCACTCTGACTACGAGCAAAGTGACCAGCTTAGCCCGATTCTGAATGTGTATTCTCTGTACACGCCCTAACGAGTAACCACCACAGTAATTATAACTAACGACAGCTCTTAGCTGCGAAGCAACGAGGCTCGGGATAATAACGAACGAGGCTTTATATTTTCATATGTTCTCGATATATGTGTGTATTTAGTTAGGAATAAGGGTTTTAATATGCGGATGGTTGAGAAAACGTTAATTTAATTTAAAAGTATTTTCTAATTCAAATCAAATCAAAGTTCCATCAATTCAACCCCGAAGTTAACAGCTAGATAGACCCTCTCCCAAAATATTTTCCTGTTTCATTTAGCGTTGAATCTTTTTATCAATTTTAGTCAGTGACTATTATCTGCTCTAGAGTACAGTCACGAGCAAAAGTATGTATACACTTGGCTTTATTCAAAGACGATTTTCTCCGTGATTCATATAATTATTATATTATTATTATTATTCTTATTTCTGAGATTGCTGGTAAACCTGTAATTGGCGACTGTGTAAGACCGAGACTTTTGTGATCTATAGTACTTAAGATAAATTATACATAGAAGCTGTTGGTGTACCTTAATAAATAAATAAAATAAAATAAAATAATAAATTAATATCAGTAAATTATATCTATTAAGTCACCAATTTATCACTTGCCAGCTTACAGTCGTAATTGTCACGACAGAAGTGGATCGTTCTGCCTCGTCCCGGCACGTTGCCAACTTGCCGTAACTTCAACGTCGCCCAAGTTCAGCGATTGCAATGTGACGTTATTTATTAACTTAGTAGGTACAAAACTTACGTTTCGAAAACTGTTTCAGACTTCAGGCCAGCCTGTTCAAACGAATGTTCAAAGAATTATTGAATTCACTTTAAAAAAAGCCGCTTTGAAAAGTGCTTTTGTGACTTCGTGCTACGAAAACCAAGAATAGAGCTCAAGCGAGAGCATTTTCAAGTCACTCATTAACAATGCAGCTTTCAGCGGTTTTGGGAGCATTGACTCTACCAGACTATACATACTTTAAACAAACAATTTTCTCGTAGGACAATGTGTTGTGTCACTCCAGCTAAAACATTCCGAGTGCCTACATAAGTACATATATATCTCTGTTCTCTAAGCTTATTAAAAGTTAAAACGAGTAAGTACGTCAATGTTGGAGTTGGGAATTAAAGGGTGAAATTAAAGTTAAATAAATCCAGGCGTAGCTCGTAGTTAAACGGGGCAGAACATAAATGTTTAACTTTAGGAGAAGGTTGAAAAACAAGGCTGTTTTTTTCCAAGTGACTCCCAAATCCCTGTCTGCAAACAATCCTGGCTTAGATGAGGCGGTACGTGTGAGATTGGCTGTCCCCGTCCTTTGTTGGCCGCGTCAAGGCCGCGCCACCAGAGTGTCCTGCGCAAAGAGAATATACGTCGTTGACGCCAACAGTCGCGTCGCCGCCGTGCACTAAACCCTGACTAAAAATAACTTGATAACGTAATGCTCTGCAGTCTAATATCTCCTAAGTTTTCATCACATAGCATAAGCATAATGAGCCTATAATGTTCCCACTGCTGGTACACAGGCCTCCTCACTCCAGTGCGGTTTAGTAGATGTCAAATGTTTTCGAATTGTTGGTTCTAGGACATGCCGGTTTCCTGATGATGTTTTTCTTCACCGTTTTGAGAGCAATGGTGATGAAATAATTTACATCGTAAGTCGCGGCTGTTACCACTGGGCCACCACTGCTCTAAATTTTCATTAGCGCCTCGTAAAATCAAAAGGCCTTGACTCACGCTTTGAAATATGCAAATTTTGTGCTTAATTTTGAAGATATTTCGACAACGGCAATTATGAAAGGCTTTCCTTCCCTGAATTGCAAATTCAGTGTCGAATAAGGGCATTGAACGACGAAGCACAAATACTTAGCAATATAATTTCAACAAAGCTCTTTCAGCTGAAGATATCTTCTATGTTAATAAGGGCTTACGTCGCTCTCGTAAATTTTACAGCTTTCAGGAGTATTGAACTTATTTAATAATTTTTTGGACCGCGAGGTTGTTCAGCACGAGGCAGATTATGAGCAGTCCGTGGAGCCTGCGGTGTTAAACATTACCATTTAAAGGTGCCGGGTGAGATCCGCGCCCGGTGTTTTTATGTTACGATAAAACTCGCTGGGAATTAACGGCTTAATCTCCTCTAATTAACGTCTGTGGGTGACGTACTAACACCCATGTGTCGTAAATGTCGTAAACTCGTTAATTACTTACGGATAGGTTCATTATTCAGAAATCGACCTATAACTTCATAAATTCTTTGTGATCATCCCTCACTCGTATCTCAAGTTACATGTTAATTGGACTCTTCTGCAAATATCTCAGATTTGTCGGCAAATCCGGACCTTGGTTTTTGTTAATATTAGTCATGAAATGTTACTCGGTAATGTAACGTGAGCAAGAACAAACGATAATCCTAATTTCGAACATCGATCGCCATTTTCTATGCATATATGATCTTAGCTAGTATTAAACAATAAAATGTAAAACTTTTTAACAAAAAATAAACAGAGTTCCAAAAAAACACTACAAAGTGAACAATAACTTTAATTTCGGAAGTCGGTGTCTTGTAGTAATGTACTTACATTAAAAAAAAATAAAAAAAGATTCCGAAGAACTGAGAACTTCCTTCTTTTTTTGAAGTCGGTTAAAAAAATAATTGTATCGACCCTTTCAAACAAAAAAATTCAAATCGGTCTAGCCGTCTTCGAGTGATCGGGGAACATAAAATAAATGTACTTACATTTAAAAAAAAATAAAAAAAGATTCCGAAGAACTGAGAACTTCCTTCTTTTTTTAAAGTCGGTTAACAAAATAATTGTATCGTTATTTCTGCCACGAGATTCTCTCGAAACCGGGTTGTCGTGTGAAGTTCAAAGCTACGTAATATCATCGACGTGTAGGTTTAAAGGTCATACAGCCACACATTGACATTTAACTCAAAAGACCATTTCAGACACTAATCTACATGGTCCTCAAAGATTATGTCCGGATTTTTTATATACACATTGACATTGATGAATTTTATTTAGACAATGACATGAATATTTACTTTGTAAGTAATTTTTATTATTATTTCTTATTTAATTATTGTGAATGTGAGGACTATGTGGGTCATTTCTTTTTTCCTTCTTAGTTTTAATCATGATCTGGCAGTTTGAGTAGTTATGCGGCCTACCCAAATGTCCTGTCTTTGGTATTGTTCGTCGAATCGTTGAGCTCCTCAAGTTCTGAGTTGAGCTGCACGATTTTTGACAAATGCGTGCACTGATTGGACAGGTCCGCTCAATCTGTGTGGTTCTTTCCTCAAAAGACCATTTCAGACACCAATCTACATGGTCTTCACACGATCTGACCAAGATTTTGTCTGGACTTTAAAAGAGACTGTGACTTCTGAGTTTGTTTCGGCCTTTCTTCTCAGAATAGTCAGTTAGGAAACGCCGACCTCATCTAGTTTAAAAAAAAATATGATTGACGTGTAAAAGTGTTTGTACAGTCAGCGTCAGAGAAATGGAACCCCCCTAAGACTTAAAGACTATCGCCCGAGCACGCTCGGGCCCGCCGTCGCTCGTCGCTCGAGCGACGCGGCGGGCGGCGGCGCGGCGGCGCTGGCGCGTCACGTGAGCCTTGAGCAGCTCCCTCCCCCGCCGCCGCACCCATCTCTGCCCGAGCGCATCCAACGGTCCGCCTCAGATATTATTTGCAAGTTTCATTCGAGTTTTTAATAATTCTTTAAGGTATTTTTTCGGCTTCCTTCTGGCCGAACCGTATACCAAGAATAACTTACAAAAAGACACTTTGCGTGCGATTAAGATACGAACCCGCATCACCAGGCGCCAGCCGATCATCGAGACCGTGTCTTATACTACTAGGCTATTGGCTCAGTTGTCAACCTCAACGAAAATTGGAATAGTATTACTCCATAAAACGAACAAGGTTATTAACGGTCTAATCTTCTAGATAATAAGGTTTAAATTTCAACTTTCGTTTTATATTTAATACCTTAGTTTTACAAAATGCAATACGCATTAACTCCTCAATTAACTAAAAGATAAGGTTGAAATTAGCTTGTTTGGTTGAATATAATGTGTTGATTCCGATTGTTGCACTACCGTCATTTTACTTCAGAAACTTAACTGCTGTATGAACTGCGAGTTAGGGTTGAATTTAGAATACTTCTTCGCTTTATTTAGTAAACTGTGATTGAGGGTATAATTATTTTTTAAATGGTTTCGTTTTCGTGCCGATTCGCTTGTGTGTAATTATCTTCGTCGTAATATTATCAAATTTATTAAGTTTTTGACCAGTTGATTCTATTAACCGATGGTATGGTTTGATTAACAACTTTTTTGAAGGCTAAAATTGTTGTTATCTGGGAACAGGAACAAAGCAAAAAGAAAATAGCACGAGTTATGGGCATAACGGTAAGATTTATGTTATACTTCCACATATTACCTATTTATTGTTGCAATAATGTTGCATTATTACTTACTAGTTGGATGTTTTTATGTATTTCTAATATTATTATTTTCATTGCAGAGAAAAACAGTTCGTAGATGGATACAAAGGTATCAAGCGACGGGTGATGTGAAATGTGATCGCCAAGGCCAGAGAAAATACAAATGGAGCGACAACGTAATATTGTGAAAGTTCATTTAGTGGCACCCTTCAAAACTTCAAGAAGTGATAGACTGTGACATCCTCTCCGTTATTATAAGGCAATTTACTCGGCAGATTGATTGTGTAACGTATCTGATAAAATTGCGTTGGAACATATATGAGCAAGTGTTATTAATTCCCAATATTTGTGGGATCCATAACTCGTAGTTAATCAAAAACAAACAACTTTTATAATTATTATCAATCCAGATAATCTGGTTTACAAGTAGTCTTGTAATGTATTAACGATGCACCATCTGACCTCACATTATTTTTCTAATGTTGTGTTAAATAAGGGTTATTAGAAAATGTGATAAAAGAGAAAGATGTATATTGCTATACTATTATAGTTTAGCATGTTGATTCTTCCTCTGTAATTCACAGACACAAAAGACAAAATTTCTTTTTTTTTTAAGGTTTTTTTCCGATAAGTAAGTATAAAAAAAAATCTGTTTTCACAACTTTAAATAAATAAATATTATTGTAGTTATGTTTCTATAAATATATATATAAACGAACCTTTATCTAATGTTAAACGTTCTAAACCTCATCCAGGGTATCTCTTTTGTGTTTAGTTAATATTCTAAGTAAATAACCCCAATTTAACACAGATAGAAAACTGTATACTCAACCTGGAAGTGGATTCCATGAAGTCCTAGAAATGTAATTAGAAAAATAAATGAATATTGTTCATCAAAATGCCTAGCTTTTATTACAAACCTCCATTTGATTTCTTAAATAATAATTAACGAAAATCACCTAATAAAGAAACTAAAAAAAAGGGTAAATAAATAAATAAATAAAATAAAGGAAAAAGAAATATTCTCATCCGCGGATTTGAACTCGTGACCACCGCATCGCCAAGCCGCAGTGTTAACCATTAGACCAACACGCCACTTACGTTACATCACGAAAAACTTAAATAGGTTTGATGTCAATACCAAGGGGGGTACCTTATTTGTGAAGCGAACTGTACAAACCTACTTACAGAAAAAAAAATCATTTATCATTTAACTTTCCACGCATCCCATCCCCTTACCTATTTTAATTAAGGCGACTACATGACCTAAAGCGCGGTCTTTGTCGAACTGCATAGAAAAGAAAGAGAAGCGCGATGACACAACGCTGGTAATTTATTGCAAAATATGAAGCAATTATATTTATTTTTATTATTTCAGAAAAATCTATTGTTTGGACTAAAAAATTAAAACCTCCTTTAGTATGTTGCTTGTAGAATAATCTGACAAAAAATCAGAATGATTGTGTAGGTATATTTAATACTATGGTATCAAATTAGTTGTATTATGTTTTCAACACATTATCTACCTAGCATATATCCTGAAGAATATCATATAGTTTTCTGATTTTGTTTACTGTAGTCGATCATATACTTTTATTGTTTCTAACACTTGCGTTTTTGTGTTTAGGTCCTGTAAGCCCTTAAATGAAGGTTCAAGTGCACTATTTTTCTATATTTAGATTAAACTGATATTGATTTGTGTAGGAGAGGGTCCACGTTTTGTTTCAATATTAAAATATTGTAAAGGTCATTTTCAAGGGGTGTTAGAGTACTTATCGTATACAAGTTAGGTAATATAGAATGGTTAACTGCGGACATAAGGCTACGTGTAAGGTTACTCCAAGGTCAGACTTAATAATTGCTACTATTTTCGTTAGCAATTTAATCGCGTCTATCTCTAGTGTTAAATTCTTAGTAAACAATGTAAATTGCATACATTTGTATTTCAAGAACTTTGTGTCGAACTCATAGTTTTTTCAAATGTTTGTATGAGATTCTTCTAATTTTTTAATTTAATTGGACACTGGCGCCGATTCTGTTGTTCACAAACTAAACTAAATTTAAGTTCATGCATCTTTTTCTTTCTATTTCATTAAGAAAAGGACAGAAGATAAATATTAGTTTAGTCCTGTCAAATTAGTCAGCGCCTGACGTAAATTGACGTATTTTTAATAAGCAATTTTTTAATCTCGTCTAAATTGTCTATGGAGTATATTAATTTGACAGTACTAAACTAATATTTATCTTCTGTCCTTTTCTTAATGAAATAGAAAGAAAAAGATGCCTGAACTTAAATTTAGTTTAGTTTGTGAACAACAGAATCGGCGCCATTGTCCTGTCTTTTACTTTTGCATAATCGAATAATTACACCAGAGACATCAAATTACCCGTAGAACAACCACTGGGACACTGGTTGCTGGTCTGCTTAGACTCAGACTTGCATCTAACGCCTTCGCGACCTTCGTTAGGCCATCCGTCATTTCTAATCTCTGCACCTAGTGGGAACCTTCCCACGCTCCGCTTTCCGGGTCGCGGTCTCCATTCTCCTCCAATAACTTTTCGAACAATATGGACCCACATCCGCCCATTGCCACTTCGAATTGTTAATTCAGTTTGAGAATTTGTCAAAGTCTTTGGTTCTTCTGCGGACTTCCTAATTCCGAGTTTTGTCACGTAGAGTAACTTTGTATTTAAACATAGCTGTTTACAGAGCCCGACTTTATGCGCCAACACAACACCGACTTTAAATTAAATTAGCCGCTTCTAAGCTTGACGGTTCTTCAACATTATCTTTGGGTAGAAGCGTATCTGTGGTTATCAGAGGGATTTTGGGATCAAGTGGAACCTCTTAGCTGTTGATGGAGAGGCAATTTTATTTGTTCAAAAGCACTTTGCTGTCGCCAATTTTACATAAAGAGCATCAAGACCATGGAGCCACGAGCTATATAAATATCTCTGTTCCTAGCAGAGGAATATAGGCAAAACAAATTATTATAATAAGACAAGGAGAAATACTACATGTTATTTCTATTTTTTTCATTCAATATTTGGTATACTAAAACTCAAACGGTCTTATTAAGGTACTCAAACTAACGAAGTCACTTGCATTGTTTCAGAATGCCTGCAGCAGTGCCACCCGCCGAAAATGGCGCGCCACGCAGCGAGCTCGAGCAGCTGCAATTGCGCTCCGGACAAGTCACCGATGATGTCAGTATTTCTTGTGTATTTTCATTAATTAATTTTTTTCTGGACACTCTTTCAACCTCACAATGGGAGGCACAGGAGTGCAGGCACAGCTACCTTATTGTGGCATACGATACCGCTGTCGTAAAAAAAGCTTTTCAACTATTGGTAATCAAGTTAAATTCTAGAATGATGTCTCCTAAACCTCACCTGGTATGGAGGAGTAAGCACATTGCCAAAGAAGCACAAGTTTCTTCGAAATCAGCAAAGAATATAAAAAGATTTAAAAAGTTTCAAAACGAGGAGACATACAAAATGCTCACCGCGTAAAACTTTTCCAAGTGCTATTTGCTGGAAACAAGTTTTCTTTGTTCAAACTTGTACAATTTTAACAAAATAAGAGTCTTGTGAAGTTTCCTATCTTATTGTGACTTGTAAATAATTGGATTTGTTGTAATATTTCAGTCACTGGAGTCCACACGGCGCATGATGCAACTATGCGAGGAGGTGAGTTATCACTATGCTTACTTTAATTTAACTAAGATTTAATTATAAACAATGGGAATATATCACCATGAACTAACATTCTATATTTAGAATGAATGAAACTAATAACAACTTTTGATATGACTGTGTATTTGAATCCTACTAATGCTCTGAATCTATGAAGCTAATATGATGCATCGGGAGAGATCTGTGTGTGATTTCGAGAATACCTCCCAATATTAACATTAATCATATTATTTCTCGTTTTCCCCCTTGACAGTAGTCCAAATTGCCATGAATTTGATATGAAAACTTTTGAATCATTGTCTATATTATATGTATTTATTTAATTTGTTAAAATACGAGTTTGTTTTCATATCAACTTCATCCGTGATTAACTGTGCTCAAATGTGGTCTAATAACCTGTGTGTTTAATATTGAATGATCTATTAATTTTCCAAGCGTGCAACAATACTGGAAGCTCTATAATCTATTAACAAATAGAAAGAATTGAGCCAATAGAACTGTGCGGTCTTGTATATCCGTAGACGCGTTTCAAATTAAATTAGTTCCCCCATAGTTTAATTATGTTGAGTTCTGTTGTCGATTATGTGAATTATTTGTGATCATCTGTGAGAGAGGTGTTCTCGATGCGAGGGAGTGAGGGGTATAGCGGAAGTGTCTGGATAGCCCCAAGCTCGGTTTGGTCTCTGACGCCCGTCCCACCCCCTAGGGCGCAGCCTCTGCTAACCCTGGCTGTTGTGTTTCGATGTCGCTAAATATTATTTTGTTTTTTATCTTTTTCTAAATGTGTGTATGTATATCTATTGTAGTTATCCGGCCATAAATCCTTATTTATTTTATGTTCAACCGTACATTTGAGTATAATATATAATATGTAATCAGTATTATATGTTATTATAACCATACATATATGGGTGTTGCATGATCCGTGCCTTTACTGTGTCCGAAAATGTTAGACTTCTATAGCCCTTTGTGTTGTTCGTAGTGAACTGTACATTTTATGTGATTATATTTACCTTCCCGGGCGAACTGGCCCTCGGCGCTGACAGTTAATTAACAAATTGTTATTCTTAGAACATTGCCTCCTTCAGTTTTTTGTTAAAAAGGCAAATTATTAACTCAAAGCCTAGTGTTTAACCGTCAGCTCCTGTGATTCGCCAGAATGCTGTTTTAGGTTTCGAAGCATGAAGCCCATCATTGTCCACAATAGAATCCAAGTCCCATATTTAGTTTAAATACTTCTCTAAAGTTAGTACCCCTTTTAGTACGTAATTTGAACGAAATACGTGCGCTTTTGAGTCTGAAAAAAAATTAGTCAATCCATTGTGCTTGGGCTTGCTTTCTACTGAGACCCTTGTGTACCACTCGGATCCTCACGAAGGAATCCGCGTCCGAGGCGGACTCACTGTTTCAACGCACTTTCTATTACTATTTAATTTCCTGTCTGGTAACGATACTTCTACTCTTCATAGATGACATTAATGTTCTCTGTGTTTCTTTATGATTTCTGTAAGTAAACGTTCCAACACCAACTGATCTCGCGAGCCTTGCCTTTCAGTATGTCCTGATCAGTGTATGTTGATGTTCGTTCTATCCTGTTTTAGTTGATCTGTATCTTAGGTCTCTGTTGTAGTGGCTGCTCTCTGTTGTTGACTGTACATCTATTATGTTGTATGATTTTCATGCCTTCTCGAACATTCACATTACTGTCAATATGTGGGCGTTAACACACCCCGTACCTGCCACTGAACTCCAACAAATATATCGAGCTACACCTATTGCTGACTCTCACACAATATACATGAACCTTACCAAAAATATCAGTATTACCCACATTACTGTTTCATCATTATTTCGTACTTTTGATTTCTCAATTATTTAGTATTTTTTGGTTTAAAGTTTTTATAGAAAGTACCTTATTATTTACATGATGATTATGTTGCAAATATTGTTTTGTATTATTAATTTTATATGCCGAAATGTATGCGCGAAATATAACATGATATACGACACTGTACAGACTCAGCATTACTCTCAACAACATGCACAGTTAACACCGGGGAGGACTCCGTTCGCCACTCGTGCACCAGTTGACCAGTAGTCACTCTGTACATAACTCGCTCGCTGTGAGCTGGCACGGCGGCGGGCGGGGCCCTCCGCGCGACACAACTGCTACATCTGACTGTACAAGTGCCGCGACACGCTCGCCGCGTGCCCCCGCCGGGCTCGTACCCACTGTCCACTCACTCTACTGTACCCCTCACAACTAACATGCTCTGTGACTTTTTGTTTCTGCGGCGTAGAGCAAGGAGGCCGGCATTCGTACTCTGGTCGCTCTAGACGACCAGGGAGGTGAGTGATCTGCAAAATTTGCAACACTACATTATTTACAATTTTATCTATTTTATCCTTTTTCGCTAACTTTGTTGAGCATCGTAGGGTTTTCAGCCGACCCGAAGATGGGCTCACCGATGTAGAAGAGTTTAAGGGGGTATCGCATTGATTTTGTATTTAAAATTACGTCACTGCTATTACAATGCAAAGGTGCGGGCATCCTCTGAGATTACCGTTTACATTGTAAGACTCACACACGGAGATGATCACGGAAAACCCACATCTTTGTATATTTATTCGTTATGTAGATAATATACACCACTTTGCACAACTTAACAACGAGCTCTATCTTCTACGACGTCAGGCAGGCCGCACGATTCGACATAACAAACGTATATATATTCGGGCGTACCGTACCTTATACATTCTGCATTTCAGATATTGTTCGTACTCGACTCTAAATTAACAACTTTACTGAATTCACATAAACGAATCTAAATGAACGAGCAAAGTAAATTCGAAACGCTTCTCCTCAACGCACGACTCTTGACATCACACAAAATATCATAAATCATATGAAACTGAGCACAGATGAAACTAAATCTGGTTTTACTTGCAAGCTTCACTGCATGCATGTCGTTGTGGATCGAGTAGTGTGTGTTAGCGGCTCGGGGCAGCGCGCGCGCCCGCGGCCGCCCGCCCGCGCGCGCGTGCTCCCCGCCCGGCACCTGCACGCACGCCGTCGCCTCCGCCACGCCCATAGCGTCACGCGTCACGCCGCCGCTGCACGCCACGCTCACGCGCGCCCGTGCGACCGACTCCGGCGCACCGCACCCACCCACCCACACACCCCGATACTCTCTCCTACGATATATTATTTTGATTTGTATTTTATGTATAGAGCGAGGACGCCGGGGGGCAAGCGCTTCATATGTTGAGTCACCAGGGCGGTAAGAGTTAAACTGACACATGGGTAGTCGAAACGTGAGAACGTCTGTGTTTGAATGTGCAGTTAATATTAATCTCTTTGTTTTTCTTTGACGTTTCTCTTAACTAACGACTTATCTGAGATCGATGTTGCGTGTGTATCTATGTTTCGATGGGGATGACCTTGACATATAGTGTAAATAGATAAGCCCGATGGCCGTTCGTTGCTACTTGTCGCAAAAGACTGTTACTCTATCTTTTGCTGAAGATTTAATTTGAATGAGCTGCGCAATCTGTTTAGTTCTTCCGTTGATATTTGATCGATACGCTTTTTATAGGTATATTTATTTATCTTTCCGAATCTACTGTTCTCTTCCGTAATCTGCGGTACTAAATGAATGCGCGTTGACGATGTCTGTTCGACGTATAGTATGGTATCGCCTCATCTCCATGGCTGGCAGCGTACTGTTCATGTTAGCTGTAGGTCTGTCTGTAACTGTTAGCTCGACGTCTGTGTCTGTCGGCGAGGCCGCCCCTCGCCGCACTACATATTAGTTTGTTCATTTTTCTTCTTCAATAAATCAATACTTTGCTATTTTCACGTTTCATTTAGGAATGGCTTAATGGATACGCTCATTTGCTAAGTTGATTTTATTTTGTCCCATGATCACCCGGCGGCAGGCCGGTGTGGCCCGCCGCGCTCATGTCCATGTTTTATTTCTGTTTAGTTATCAGTTTTTTTGTGTTGGTTTGAGTTTGCGACGCCCGCGCGGCTGTGCGCCTGTGCTCTGTGCGTCAGGCGGCCTGCGCGCGCGCCGCGCCCGACTCCTCACCGCATTCGTTTGGCGAGCTATAGTGACATCATTATTGTGTTGTAGAGTCACGAGGTGGGCATGAAAACCCTGGTCATGCTGGATGAACAGGGCGGTAAGCATCCAGTAGAACATACTATTTTGCATCACTCATAATTTAGTAAAGCTTTTGTCTGAAATGCCAGTTCAGATAATTTATAAAAGTTCGTTGAATGGCAATGACTTGATGACAATAAATTATGTTACGATTGAAAATCTGCTAACAGTTTATTTATAACGGATAAAAACTGAAGGTAAAATTTGTTTGTCATGATCATAACTAAACCTAGTGAATAAAGTGCATCAAACGATCTCTGCGCTCTGTGCAACCGTGCGCGTGCGCCTCAGCACTCACGCCAAGTGAGCTGGGACCATGAGATTATCTGATTCAGTTAAACCGTATTAATTATTTTATTTAGTTTTTGTCACGCATCCAGCTATGCACGTCTTCTTCAATATTGCTGTTTATTTGCATGATTAGTTTTTTATAAGTGATATTTAGAAATTGTTTTCTAATTGTTAGTCACTACGAGTACGGTAATGTAATCACTTAGTGTCCGCACATACATCATTTTATTCAAAGGTAAATGATAATTTCTTGAATTAGTTTTAACCAGATCAAGTGTAAGACATACCTTACGACACAAGCACCACAAAGAAATTGTTCAGATAAATATTAGATGCTTAAATATTAGCGTTGAAATGTCATGACATAGTATTTGCTGTAGGTTGGCAGCTTGCATGGACATAACTAGTTGAATAAAACTCAGCTACTGTTACCGGATACATGTCTTACACTTAGCGCTGGTTATTGTCGAGAGCGTTGAGAATTTACAATCGAAATTTAAATTTTTAAAAGATTCAAAAATATTAAAGTCGCGAGTATAATTGGAAAGAGCTAGGAGCTTGAACACATAACGGCAGGTAAACTGACAAGGGCGGATCTAAAGCGTTTGTTACTGTGTGTGAACAGAGCAATTGGACAGAATCGAAGAGGGAATGGACCAGATCAACGCGGACATGCGCGAAGCAGAGAAGAATCTGTCGGGCATGGAGAAGTGTTGCGGCATCTGTGTGCTGCCGTGCAACAAGTGCGTACTACACGTTGATTAACACGCCAAAAATCGCTTCTGCGCTCGCACTTAACCACAAAACGGTTTTACGAACCATTAACCATATTCTGATTTTCTTTTTCTTTGCTAATCACTTTAATAAATGACTTCTAATACTCATAAAGCTTACTACGATGAGTCATCATCTGGGTTGGATGTGTCAAAGTTATACGTTACCATATTGTTTCTGCGTCGGTTTGTGTGGTCTTCTTGCATGGGTTCAGCTGTTGTTCGTCCAGATACGGGTGCATATTTTCTAAGAGACATAGCCTAACAAGTGTTGTGCTATAATTCCAGGGGTGCGTCGTTCAAGGAGGACGACGGTACGTGGAAGGGCAACGACGACGGCAAGGTGGTCAACAACCAGCCGCAGAGGGTGATGGACGAGCGCAACGGTGTAGGACCACAAGCCGGATACATAGGAAGGTGACCTGCCTCTTCTTGCATTCATCCTTTGCATCGTATAGGGCTGGTAGATTTCGAAAAGTCGGAATGAACTCCGAAAGTGTGTTTGATAAGATTTCCATTTCAGTCCTCCAGGACATGCATTTGTTCCAAAAGCCCTTTTACGTTTACAGCAAGCACTTTAGCCCTCGTTTCTGTCTTCACAGATGTTTAAACTACCATAGCTGGTTTTGAAGCGGGGTGATGTCATGTTGTCCATGTCACCAAATATCAAAATTAATAAGTGTTTATTACACGCCGTACCAGAACAATCGCCGTCATAAAGCCACAATACGCGTATCACTAGTAATTTCTCTATTTTTGGGGGTATCTATAATTTACATTATTTTCTTCTTGATTGTGGCGAGACTCCAAGTTATAGCAGAGCAAAAGATATAATTTTTCTTCGTAAAGTCATACCATGTTAGGACCCAAAATACCACCAACAAAATAATACAAAAACCTTAACTATATCAGACTTCATAATCTCAGATAATTTACATTCCATCGTGAATTAATCATTTATCTACTTTGAAATGTATTTAAATGATATCGTTATTGAAATGTATTTATCCAAGTTGTAACAAAAAGCTCCTAATACGTTTTTGGTTGCAATGGAATTTGACCTTTGTTAAGTACATTCAATTTGTTGAAAATTATCTTAAACTCTTAATTCAAACATACTTCAATCCAGGATAACAAACGACGCTCGCGAGGATGAGATGGAAGAGAATATGGGCCAAGTGAACACGATGATCGGTAACCTGCGCAATATGGCGCTAGACATGGGCTCCGAGCTCGAGAACCAGAACCGCCAGATCGACCGCGTCAACCGCAAGGTAAGGTGTCGGGCCTGATTGGTCGAGACTTGTTGGCTCTTATCCAATAAGGTGCACGCGAATTCGTCCGTTGTTATTTAAAGGCAACCAAGCCGCGTTTTGTTAAGCGATGAGGTAACTATTAAATTCCAACTAGAGTGCAATCAGAACAAGCTGAACGCCAGTTTAACCAAGGTGTATAGTTTCTTAGACCTTAAGTAGGGGGGAACTTTGTTATTAAATCCAAGGGGAAGACTACTTAAAGTTCTTGGAATTAAATATAATGTTTGAGCCGCTATCTTGAGCAACAAATAAATGAGCTCCTGAACACAAGCCCGTATGTTCCCTATTTAAAATTAAAATACTGGGACAAAATTCAAGAATAATTAATCACCTTTAGAAGGGACTTAAATCTTGGAGAAATAGTTGCAAATGAATATTAGGTTCATAGGTATTGCGCGCGACAGAGCGAGAGGAGAAAGGTATTTCTATTCTGTCTCAAGAAAGCGTGTGAAAGCAGCTGTCTGAAATTGAACCTCATGTCACTGTTATAAAAGTCATATTACATTACACGACTCACTGACCTGATACAAATTTTACGAGGCACAAGAATTCTAGGCCATACTTCTATTATTATTATTTATTCTATCTCTCTCCCGCACTTTCGCGTACCGTACCATTTAACAGACGAATCCGCGTGCACTCTTGATTAATTTTCTTCTCAATAGATTTCTCTACAATCTCTACTCTTCAAGACCGATATAACATATTCATATTCTTATCAATATTTTTTACTTCTAATTATATTCTAAGATGATTTATTGATGTTGTCGTTTTGATTGATTCATAGTGTGACGTTTCACCCAATACTGTTCATGTTCTTTATTTATTCCTCTATATATCCTGACAAAAGAATTGCGCACACAAATAAAATATAATGTAAACATAATCAGCTTATAATGTTCCCACTGCTGGGACACAAGCCTCTTCTTTTATGAGAGGGAGTGGGCCATAATCCACGTGGGCCCAGTGCGGGTTGATGATGTCGCATGTCTTCGAAATTTTTGGTTCCAGGACATGCCGGTTTCCTCACGATGTTTGTTTATGTTAAAGAATGGCAGATAATTGGGTGAAACTTTCCACTGTGAGACGCAGTAAAATTTCACTATAATAAAGAATAAATTTCACTGCGCCTCACAAAACTCATCAACATTTTCACCATCTAAATGTTTGTGCCTGTCACGTTAGCAATGGAAGTGCGACTAGTGGTCTTCTATGTCTATGAACTATCTCCTGGCTTGTTGGCATCCCAAGTTCCGGTCACTCGCTTACCTGGCAATCAATCACTTCCTTTCCGTCTTCACTCGACGCATGTCCTCTCATACTTTGTAGAGTATGTGATTAGTAATTGGTTGTTGTGAAATTGAATGATTTTTTCTGTGACTTCCGAATGTTCAAGACATGCTACGACTACAACACATCCCACACGGCCATTGTGTAAATGTTACTAGTTGTCACATCCATCCAGAGTCCAGACTAACATACCCAGATTTAGACTCCATGACTAACACATCATTCACATCAAATGCTAACGAAACATTGTTTTTGTTTCAAAAGACAGCGACTGAAGGCCATCGCACACACTTTAATGTTTTACTGTAACAATTTAAAGATTCCAATATTACTTCGATGTAAAGAAGAAAGGGTAAAGTTTTCAAATTCAAAACCAACACCTCAGAATTACTTAAAAAGAACAAATGCATTATTATATTATTTATTTTCTGTTGATTCTCTGAGACAGCTGGTTTTTTTATTCAATTCATTCCGTAATTTGGTTAACTAATTATATACTCTATTTGAAAGTTGTTCATTCTTCTTTAATCGAATCTCTGTGTAACTGGCCCAAATCACATATCAATAATACAAACAGAAAGTCGCTGTGAATTGAACAACTATCAAAAACAAACCGCGTGTTCTAATCTTAGGGCGAATCGAACGAAACGAGGATAACTCTGGCGAACCAGCGCGCGCACGAGCTCCTCAAGTAAAGGACGGCGGCCACACCAACACACACATACACACACGGTCTCGTGGTCTGCGCGGGCGCATACTACACGCCCACTACACCGGTTGCAGATACACTACCCTATATATGCTGTAGTCAAATTAAAATATCAATTTTGTATTCTCATTTTGAAAACTACTTTTGTGACACCTGGTTATTAAAAGTTATTCTGTTAATCTAATGTCAATTCGAATCATCTAAAACCAATTTTTGTTGGCTGTTGGGTATGTTCGGCAGCTTGCCATGAGTTTCGTCAACGGATTAAATTGAACAGCTTTTTAAAAACTGGGGGTTAGAGTTGTCAAATATGTATTACATATCGATTTAGTTGCGACTGTAGTTAGATCATTATTTGAGACTAATATGTACTCCTAAGTATTGATTACTTTAGGTGAATTAATTAATTATAAGTTTAAAAAATGAATCTGCAACCGGCGAATAAATTAATTCAAAAATCAAATATTTTGCTTAGTGTCTCTCTTCTATCTCGAGATACATTTATCCAAGTGTAATAATATTAATATTTAACATGTAATTTTTGCATGCTACTGTATCAAGTGAACACTTGTTCGTTTGTTGACTCTATCTGTCTTACTGCTTCTTCTTGACGCTCAAGTTTTAAGTACTTGTTGTTAAATTTTTGAGAATTACACAATGTAGTTTTGTTTGGGGTACATTGTCTGAAATACTGAAGAAAATATACAAGGACAAACCAACGAGCATAGACTAAGTCGCGTCGTTGCTATTCAACAACGGTGCATTCTGTATAAAAAAAACGTCACTATGCTGAAGGACTTGCTCCCAGCAAACAACTCAGTAAATCCTGAATGACAACAGAGGGTCAGTAAGGGTGTCCTACCCCTCACAAAACTACATAATTTTAATATAGTTTTTGGTGCTCATTTCATGCAGTAGGACATGTTGAAGTTATAAAAATTATACTTAATCGTATTTACGCCATCTCGTAAACTTAAATAATATTATTAAATTACTACACAGTATAAACAGATAAGAAGTTGAAACGTGAGATTTATTATTTTGAGATAATGCATTTACCCCTTGTTAATATGTAGTGTTACTGTTAATGCTAGGAACGTTATAATGTTGCTTGTCGCAGACTTAAACATTCATATTTATAAAATTAATTGATTTATATACCTTGCGATATACCACAAGAGATATAAAGGGATATTTAAAGGAAATTGTTATGTACTCCTATGGTATGGGATCAAATCTCACACAGATCTGTGTTTATTAATTGGCTATCTTATCTTTCAAAATTTAACGATATTTCCACGTTATTTTTTCCTATTCACGATTCTATTGGTACCCACCAGTTGGAGGAAAACTATAGTTTTTAATAATAATTTCACAATACTTCCTTGCATATTAGTCAAAATGCAATGCAATAAGAACAGTTGAAACATGTGCTGTTCATCAGAATAGGCTATCTCGTAAGAGGGGATGAATAAATGGATATAATGAATGGTAGGGATGAGGTAATATGTGATAATAGTTTTCAAATTAAGTGATTATAGTCTAGCCAGTCACATGTCTTCGAGAAAACTTAACTGTATCTGAAGTGCATCAGATCTCATCTTTGATTTCTACGTTTCATAGGAGCAATTATGTATTCGCAATAAAGTATTGAATTATTTTAAAACTTACTTATTTACATACAACTTAAAAAAAATATAACCTATTAAGGCTCAAATATTTAGTGACTTAATGTAGTTACGTAAAGTCTATTCGTGTTAATATTTTGTTTTTATATATTTATAACGAAAATTAAAAACATAAAAATTTCAAGTACATAGCTTTTACATATCTGTGCAATAATATACATATCTGCTTCTATGAAATAGTATGAAAAGACGCTACCTAAATGTAACTTAGTATTACAATATAGCTATCTTAACTTAGCGATAAACTATCATAATTTATTAACTAGTACTTTTTATTTATTTAATGAGAAATAAATCATTTCATTTACAAAGTGATTTTAAGTTATTTATTTTCCCTTTTACATTTTCTTTTTCATTTTAGATCGAACATTTATATTTTAATATTTAACTACGTTTTGATGTTAAAATTAATATTAATGCAATTAAGACATAATCAAACATATTTATTTGAGGGGTTTGATGATTTGTAGTTTGCTGCAGTATACTTTAAGTAATGAAACAATATATAATATATATCGTATTAATTACATCTATATATAAATAAAAATATGTAAGTAAGTATTATTAATTAACGTACATATTATAATATCTAATTAAATATATATTACATAAAAAATAATTTTAAATATAAATATTTGCTTGAGATCGAAAGCAGACAACTTGCTTTAAGGAAACTGAAGTCAGGTACTTAACGTTTATCAAACTACAGTTTATAAAGATAAATAACTGTATGAAATGCATTACTCCACGAGACTGCACACCCACACAAGCAAACTATACACACAACACGTCGCTGAAGACCGTGAGTATACTTTTATAATAAAAAAGCATTTTTTTTAAAGCGGAGCACAGCTTGCACTTAAAGCGATTGAGCAGCACAAATTGGCTTTTGTGTCACTTAAATTAAAATGGCGTTGCCGCTTCAAGTCAAAAATCGCTGAAAGATAAAAGGCAGGATTAAAGTCGTGTTGCATGTAGCAGCACATTTAATTAACAAATAAATAGTAAAAGTATTATACGGCTTTGTAATGGCTTTACCGTAAAGTCGGTTGTGATAATAATAAATGATACTACCACTGTGCCACTTATCATATGGTCGATTCAAATAAGAAATTAAATAAAAGTGAAGTTTTAAACTTGTTCCGTTACATGTGATCGCGAATTCGTATTCGACACTTTGCCTTCGTGCAATGTGTTTGTAAAACTGGTTTTTGTTTGTTTTCCTCCGGGTTAAAACCAAGCTCCCTTTTGATTTTATTTATAAAACCTTGTTTGTTTTACACCTTTTTGTGTTTAACACCTTTTTTATTTATTTTTTCTTCCCCGTATTTGGTGATTTGTGACGTTATGTCGCATTTCTTGCGTTTTTGTTTGTTTTCTGTGGTTGTCCCTTTTAAGTTTAATCCATTTACCTAACGATATACTGGCATCGATTTATCCTACTTTAAACCGTAAACCCTTACTAATAAACGTTGTATAGCGTCTGTATAGTTACAACGTTTTGTCTTCTTCTTTCGAAAGTCAAATTACTGAGGACTGAAAGAGAGAAATCGGTGTGTAACTATTCATCTGATATAATACATTTATTAGTAAGGGGGTATGAGTGACTAATAAAATGTAATTTTGTGTGACAAGTGAATCCGGTATGTAGATGTAAGATTACAATGAGGTTTGTTTATAGGGTGAGAGCAACGAGACGCGCATAGCGGTGGCCAATCAGCGGGCGAACAAGCTCCTCAAGTCTTAAGCACCACTTGACTAATGAATGCCAGTAAAATGACGCTTACCAAACAGACACATTTATTTTATATTTTCAGAAACATAACGTAAAGTATATTATAAGAAAGAGGCTTATTTTTAAGTAAAAGTATGACTTTGTAATAGAAACTTTGAAAAACCAATTACATTTTTATTTACAATGCAATATTTATACGTTTAAGATGTGAACCCCGAGTTGTTATCAAAACGTTGGAAAGCGTCATTTTAAGAATTCCTTAAGCGTTATGTATGTGGTAAGTACAGTTATATTATTCGCGTATAGAATTAAAAATTGCAATAATTTTATTTACGTCGTTAACGTAACGAGGCTTGCGGACAAGTCGACTGACGTTCCTAGTCAAGTTGTCAACTGTTTTCCTAAACGTTGCCGTGTTCTACTCAATAAATGTATCGTTAACTGTACTTACCTGACTGTTCATTTGAACTATGAGATTGCAATTTATTCTTTATTCAATTTTACTATTTATTTATTCTTGCCTTATTTTTTAAGTTAATTTGCATTTGGTATGAAACCAACATTCATTTGAGATTGTATTTACACATGGCAATACTACAAGTCAAATATAGTTCAATTGTCTTAAAAAAAACTATAATATAATAATAATTCAATTAATATTATTCCTAAAAATTATATCGTTCTATATTCTACTAGTTTATGTAAATACAATCTCATGAAACTTATTATTTGCTAAGAAAGATAATTATAATTTTAGCAATGTGCCAAATTTTTTTTCACTAAGGGACGGTTTTTTTATCTGTGTTTTACTCGACCAATTGTTAAAAATAGTGAACTGGTTCAACTAATAGTATTAGAACCCAATGGCTTGGCACGCGACGATGGCAAGCGACAGGACGGTATGTCTTTATTTCCATGGAAGGTGGGTAGGCCTGTGTGGGACGCTACGTGTGTCGATACTCTTGCGCCATCCCATCTTCCTGGCTCGGCTGCTGTGCGGGCGCTGCTGCTGCGGCTGCGGAAAACCTCAAGCGGCGAAAATATAATAACCTCAACGGAAATTATATTTTCGAGCCGTTTGGGGTTGAAACCCTCGGGCCGTGGGGCCGAGTGCTCATGGTCTTTTTAAAGACATTTCGAAACGGCTGGTTGACACTTCCCGTAACTCAAGGGCTGGCTTTTATCTTGGCCAGAGGTTAAGTATCGCCATACAGCGTGGTAATGCCGCCAGTCTCTGGGTACATTACCAGTCGACAGCGATGCGGATGAGTTTTTCGACGCTATTTTCTAGTTTCTGTATAGTTTTAGATATGTTAGAATTTAATTTTGTTATTTTTACCTAATAGGTAATTAATTGACAATTCAAAGACAAACAATTGATCAAAAAACACATTTTGCCAAAATTTAACCATTAGTTACTATTTTAAACAATTGGTTGAGTTAACTACGTATTAAAAAACCGGCCCTAAGTATGTCATTGTTAAGACACTTTATATTTATGTATTAAAACAGTTTACACTCTCATTGTCATCTACTGTTTGCATATAATTCAATACAAGGCCTCGATGCAAGCCTGCACCTCGCCTCCTGTAGATAATTTAAATAGAAATCAATAATTACTATTTATTTTTACTATTACAAAAATGCACTAGATAAAAATATTTTCAGATGACTTTGAACGGCTAAACAGCCAAAGAGATGCTCTTTCATGAATTTAACATACGTAATGAAATTGCACAGATCTTATGCACACAAAAACTTTTTATAGAAGAAATATTTTCGTATTCATTTGCACTCATCATTAATATAGGGCGTGCGATGTGGATAGCAAGATGTTGGTGTAGTTAGACCTCGAAGCTCAAACATTACATTTATTTGCCGCCATTTAATGGCGCTGTGACGATCAACACGAGTCGTCTATTTCAGAATTGCTTACCTCTTTAATGAGTAAACAAACAATACTTACCTATCAGCAAGTCTTCGTCTTTAATTAAACATTAGTGAGATTTTTAACATTAAATATTGTGTAGTATTATGATATTTGTTAAGATTGAGGTATCTCTCATTTTATGTAACTGAGTGAGACTTGCGTTTAGCGTTTACTTATTGTGCAATTGAATCGTACGATCCAATGTACTGCTTCTATTAATTAAGGGCGAATTTCACCAATTAAACTGAACGCGATCAACACAAATCTAAACTGCGTTCAGGACCTGTCAGTGTCATCATTTTGTCAATATTGACATAATACACTGACAGCTCTGGAACGCGGTTTAAATGTGCTGATCACATTGGCAGAATCGTCGGCATACATCGACACCATTGGCATAAAGAAAAAATAGAATAGAATGTGCTGATCATGTGCAGGTTCTTTGGTGTAATTCACCCTTATTAGATTAAGATAACGGTGCCTGAATTCGTAGTTTACGTTAGTATTCTTATTTAGTGAGTTTGTCACGAGTTGCATTTAATAGTAAATAAGTTACAGCAATTAACAGTCGAAGCTTTTGATTCTTTTCATTTGTATTGTTATTGCGTAGATTGGTTATGCCAATGCCAGTTATTATGTAAGCGCTTATTGCACGGTGTCGTAACCGTGGATGCGTTAACAGATGACTGACTCTGGCAGAGCCACCATAAGGGATTTTAATTTTGTTAACACAAAAAATGTGTCGCTAATTAGTCGAAATTTGTCGCCAAATATCAGAATTTGTCGGTCACTGGTTTAAAAGATATAAGGGTTTATAGGTGTAAGTATAGTTAGATCGTAGAGTTCACGAAAAAACTCTTCGATCTAGCTCTTGGACTATACCTACCTTACTAATTGAACTCATTATATTTCCTAAACTAAGACCCGATTAAATCTGTGACTTGGCGACTGATTCCGACTAATTGGCGACAAAATATGGGAGAAAACAGATCTTCGCTAGGTGCCCTAGTTTTTGAGATATAAATGTGGCCCTGCTGGGGAGACTCTCCAGATCGGCCACCTATAAACCCTTATATCTTTTGAACCAGTGACCGACAAATTCTGATATTTGGCGACAAATTTCGACTAATTAGCGACGAATTTTTTGTGTTATCAAAATTAAAATCTGATGGTGGCTCTGCCAGAGTCAGTGACACTTAACAGATAGGTAGGTAATGGGAAGATAATCAAATGACCTGGCGTGTGAAATGATACTCTCCCAGTTGCTGAAAGCCCCCATCAAGTCCCTGGGGCCGTACTATGAGGTATTAATGCCATTATGATTCCAGTCCGAAAAGGGGATGGTGCTATCGGTTATGTATAGCTCCGTCTCTCTCTTGCACTGGAGTCATGATGGTATTGAAACGTCATAATACAGTACCTCATCAGTTATTCTGCTGTCAAGTTTTTAAATTTTGTGATTGGTTGCCCACAATATTATGAGCCAATCAAATCAACGGAGATTTGATAATAGAATAAATAAATATAGGCTTTCAGAAGCTGGGTGAAAAATTAACATTATAATTGAATAGCGTTGTAATGTGATTACAGAATTATAATGCAATAGTCTATGAAAACGATATCGTATAGTTGAATATTTAAAACTTTATTATTACTTAAAGTGTATTGTTGTAAGTATGACGAATAAAATGTACCGGCCTTAGGAGTAATGTGTAGGAATGTTAAAGGCAGCGGCTTGACAAATTATTATACTCGTGTACCAGTTAATGTTAAGAGTTTTCGAAAATTTCTCTATGTCTTTTTCTCTCAATCGTATTAGTTTCTAAGGATATACGTGTACCGACGGTATGCGGACATTTATCTAAGTACATCATATTTTAATAACGAAATATTTTAACAATGTTGTCTCGTAACTTTTGAGCTGTGGGCCTTTCGTCGGCCGCGCTGCGACGGCGACACGAGCGCCTCCGTGCACTTATCATTCGCCAGACGTCACAGAAAGCAGTGTCGATATCGCAGTGCGCCGGTGTGTGCGCAGCCTCGTAGATTGTTTTGTAACAGCTACCTATTCAATTTAACCAATAGATGTGTAAATTTACCGCCTGCATATTCTGTATAATGATTTTTAATCAGCCTAAAAATATTAACTATTTAGGATAAAATAATTATATCTATTTTCTTTAAGAATAGATAAAGGATAGTATAAACTGTTAATTTCTAATTACATTATTGATTTGTTAAATTACAAAGAACTTGTATTATTTCTCAATCCTCATAAACTTATAGGTAGCAACACAAACTGAATAAAAATGGCACAAAATTTTAATAAAATTTATTGATAAACAAAACATATATTTACAATACTTACAAGATTAACCAAGGAACTAACTGGACCGTATCATTTAAACGAATATCTCAGTCAACCGACCGATAGTTAAATACTTTGCAATGACTAGGTTACCTTCCACATACAAAATGGCCACGAATAACATAGTTTCTCAGTAGATACAGCTCAGATTCGCTACGGCTATCAGATCAGCGTGAACAGCAGCACAAACGTCTAGTCTAGACGGAAACATTACTCATTCTAACAATTTACCTAGTTAATATGTTACACGTGACATTTCATAGTAAGATATTATTATTATTATTTATTGTACAGGCGCCAGCACAGCAAGCTACCCGAAACTGTCAAATTTTCCCAATCAACTTTGAATCTTATACTTTAGCGATAAAGTTGAAAATCTATTAAAGAAATTTGACAGATTGTAGCTTGATGTGCTGTCTGTACTTCACAATAACGGCAAAATTCGGCGTCTCCATGTCGTTCCAGTCACTACATGATGAGTTGTGATGTCATCTTCACGCGACTAGAAAAGAAACAAATTGCAAAGTTAGAAAATATTTTGATTGTCATTGGGTTGTAAATACCAATAAGATTTCTAATGGTTATAATTTACAAAACAAAAAAAAAACTTTTACGGCTATCATCATCTGCCTAGCCTTTTCCCAAGTATGTTGGGGTCGGCTTCCAGTCTAACCGGATGCAGCTGAATGCCAGTATTTTACATGGAGCGACTGCCTATCTGACCTCCACAACCCAGGTACTGGGTTATACGATACCCTTATACCCCTAAGACTGGTTGTCAGACTTTTGGGCTTCTGACGACCCGTAACCACTGTCAAAGATCCACGAATGACAGCCGGGACCAACAGCTTAACGTGCTTTCCGAGGCACGGAGGGGTATTGGTACCTATGTAAAGATGGTCACCCATCCACGGACCAACCGCTGTATGCGTAGCTTAACCTGATCGATCGACCTGTGCGGCTGTTATTTCTTAGCCACGAGCCCCTCAAGTTTACTTTACGGATATACAGGGTCAAATTTATTAGCTAGCGAAACTCGACAGCCGTCTTGGGTTTCGATATCTAAACTTTTCTAAACTCATACTTAACTACAATATCATCGGTAGTTGGACCCAAAAATAAATCATCAGATCATCATTTTTTTGTTCATGTTTAGATATCGATATGTCACAGCCAACTGGTTAAATTTGCCGTTTAGTTAACAGCCTGGACTTTGGAAGTAGTGCTCGACTAGCTTCGCTCTCTTTGCTCGCACGCGGTTTATCACAGTTCTAACCTAACCCATTTGGTCGGGGTGTCCTGGGGGTCTACTCCGAAGCGGTTAACCACTGTATCGGCCGAATGGTCGGTCATTTTCTGATTCGAATATTGCTGTCCTAATACGAATTTTAAAAAAAAGGTAAAAAAAGGGTTAAGGGTTCTAAAAAGGTTCGGATTGGCACAGTTTGGTCGGGACCAATAGTCAATATAGGAAATTAATGGTAGTAGAAAATGACCGAACATTCGGCCGATACAGCAGTGGTTAACCGCTTCGGAGTAGACCCCTTGGCTTAGTGACTGCGACCAATTCGGCTTTCGCGTGATTGGGTACAATTCCAACCTGAACTATAATATCGAATATCATTCAGGCCGTTAGTTGAACGGCCGCCGTTTAGTTAAAAGGCTAGGCGGTTAACTAAACGGCTAATTAAAAACCAGAACTTGGTTGCGACAGGTAGGTACATCACACCTGCGGAGTTTGACTAGCTAATCTAATTTGAACCTGTATAACAGCAAGGAGTTTCAAATACTGTTGTTTGTATACTAAAAGTATATTATGTGTATAGTAAGTAGGTAGGAAATAAAAAGATATGAAATCATTTGAACACAAAGAAATGAGATTAGATATTTAATGATAGGTATGTCTACATAGGTATCTACACAACGGTGCACGGTGGATCAAGCTCATACAACACGTATTTTTATGGGCTCTTAACTATTTAGGAAGCTACAAACATCAGTTTCACATAACCGTGAGATTTATAATAATGCCGATAACATAGCATCTACAACCCGACTTCATCCAATGCTGAGCATAGGCCTCTCTTTTCATGTAGGCCCTTTTATTTTGTCGCTGAGAAATGACAGTACGCGTCTCCGCTCGTCGGGGGACGAGACGGAGTATGTGGGACTCCCTGCCAGAGTGGCAGTATACCCACTAAAACTCAGCGGTGTTCCCTCATCGCCTTGATGGGGAGGTCATGGGAATCCGGCTCAGCCTTTGCGTCCACAACCCCCCCGGCGCATGCCCGCCTAGCTGGCGGGCCCCGCATGTCCCCCCCCACTGGGGGGGCTTTCATGTAGGCCCTGTGCCAGCCTCATCAAGGCTCTACCCGCGATGGTAACAATGTCATCCGCCGCCCATCTCGCCGCCGAACGACCGATACTTCGTCTCCCAATCCTTGGGCGCCACTCGGTCATTGCAATACTTTACCTATCGTCACTGCGCCTTGCACGGTTTCCTGGCTAAATCCATTTGGGTTCCATAACTCGTTTTCCGATGTCGAAAACTTTCGTCTCATAATGACGAATAATTTAACTTACCAAGTTCAACAATGAGCTCAAGAACGACCATGACGGCGAAACCGAGCAACGCACACGAGAACTGCAGCAGACCACTGCTGCCCTTCCAAACCTCGAAGAACACCACGTACACCAGGGTACCACACGCCAGGCCCTGGAAATGTTAGCATTGAAGATTGAACTGATGATCATCCAAAGCTGTGGTCGTAATAGGAATAAAAGGGTCATTCATCGTCATCCTAGCCTTTTCCTAACCTTGTTGGAGTCCGTTTCTATTCTAACCGGATACAGCTGAAAACTTTTAGGTAGGTATTTCTCGTGGAGTACAAGGTCATTCATAAACGATTAATAGCAATAGGCAAGCGCCCTATTATATTACATGGGACTTAAACAACTGCCTAACCCACGGAATAGATAGTGGCCTAACCCGTCCCGGAATGCAGGCGTTGTTGTGCAATTTGCATCATGTAAAAAATAATCGTAATGCGTTCATCCGATGCTCGATATTATATATGTATTTAACAACAATAATAATGTGATTAATAATTATTATTTATCTATGACGAAGTTAATAGGATTTTAATTGTTTTAGTGCAAAAATAGGTACTTAACGCTCTTAATCTCAGTATCTAAATCTAGATACCTAATAAAGCAAAAAAAATATCTGATAGGTACCTAAATATTTTGCTGGTGCTAAGTAATTGAATTTCATTATCTATAATTCTTAGCGTGTCAATGGCAATCTATATTTACATAATTTATATTATTAGATAATATTAGCTGACCCGGCGAACTCCGTAGGTACCGCCTCAGAATCCGTGATCTTTTTCATTCTGCTATTTGGGGCGGAGACAAATCCAACAAAGCAAAGATCCTGAAAATCGGTCCAGCCGTTCTTGAGTCATAATTGGACGTAGTTACACAAAAAGGATCCAATCCACGTGAAGGTAGTTTTGAGTTATAGGCCAATGAAGTTGTAACACAGTTTAGTCGAACATTTGATATGTTTAGATCATATGTGTTGTGATGATTATTTAGCAAATTTTTCGTATTTAATTTCGTATTAAGTTTTGTAGTAAAAGTAATACAATTTTATAGAGATACTGTGGAAAAAGTCGATCTGAATCCTTTTTGCTAAATAAATAAGTGTAAGGGTGCTGCTCAACATACATTCATCAATAACGATCCACATAATGTTTTAGTAACTTATTCAATAAAAATCAATGTATAATAATAGTTTTTTTTATTAAATATTAATAATTATTAACAAACTTAATGCTAACAGAGTATTTTTGGCTTTGAAACTTGCTAGTTTCGTATGAAAACTATCAATAAAAAGAGATCAAAATCTGTTGTCACTTTACCACTTTTGCTGCAAGAAAGTGCAGACTTTGAGTATGTATACTTAAAGGAAAACCATTCCCATATCAGCCGTAGGACGTCCACTGCTGAACATAGGCCTCCCCTATAGAGACCAAGTTTCAGTGCCATAGTCATCCTTGGTAACACGCATTGGTTAAAAACTTTCGACTTATGGCACTGAAACTTTGTCTCTTACTATGGGCCTCATTAGTAAGCTCAAGATAGCCCAACGAGCTATGGAGAGGACTGTGCTCGGAGTCTCTCTGCGTGATCGAATCATAAATAAGGAGATTCGTAGACGAACCAAAGTTGCCGACATAGCCCAGCGAATTAGCAAGTTGAAGTGGCAGTGGGCAGGCCACACAGCACGCAGAACTGGGGCCGTAAAGTTCTCGAATGCAGACCACGCAGTGATAAGCGCAACGAAGGATTTCCACCTACAAGGTGGACAGACGATCCGATGAAGACCACAGGATCGCGCTGGATATGCAAGTCGCTTCCAACCGGTCCTATTGGAAATCTATAAGGAGGCCAATATATATAACTATGGCGAGTGTCTATAGCTAACTATAAGGGAATGTAGATAAAATATTTCTACTCACCACTCACTGCACCTGTTGGGAAAGTCAATCGAGTTACCTCAGTGCCTCAAGTCATCCTTGGTAACACGCATTGGTTAAAAACTTTCGACTTGAGGCACTGAGATAACTCGATTGACTTTCCCAGCAGGTGCAGTGAGTGGTGAGTAGAAATATTTTATCTACATTCCCTTATAGTTAGCTATAGACACTCGCCATAGTTATATATATTGGCCTCCTTATAGATTTCCAATAGGACCGGTTGGAAGCGACTTGCATATCCAGCGCGATCCTGTGGTCTTCATCGGATCGTCTGTCCACCTTGTAGGTGGAAATCCTTCGTTGCGCTTATCACTGCGTGGTCTGCATTCGAGAACTTTACGGCCCCAGTTCTGCGTGCTGTGTGGCCTGCCCACTGCCACTTCAACTTGCTAATTCGCTGGGCTATGTCGGCAACTTTGGTTCGTCTACGAATCTCCTTATTTATGATTCGATCACGCAGAGAGACTCCGAGCACAGTCCTCTCCATAGCTCGTTGGGCTATCTTGAGCTTACTAATGAGGCCCATAGTAAGAGACAAAGTTTCAGTGCCATAAGTCGAAAGTTTTTAACCAATGCGTGTTACCAAGGATGACTTATGGCACTGAAACTTGGTCTCTATAGGGGAGGCCTATGTTCAGCAGTGGACGTCCTACGGCTGATATGGGAATGGTTTTCCTTTAAGTATACATACTCAAAGTCTGCACTTTCTTACAGCAAAAGTGGTAAAGTGACAACAGATTTTGATCTCTTTTTATTGATAGTTTTCATACGAAACTAGCAAGTTTCAAAGCCAAAAATACTCTGTTAGCATTAAGTTTGTTAATAATTATTAATATTTAATAAAAAAAACTATTAATATACATTGATTTTTATTGAATAAGTTACTAAAACATTATGTGGATCGTTATTGATGAATGTATGTTGAGCAGCACCCTTACACTTATTTATTTAGCAAAAAGGATTCAGATCGACTTTTTCCACAGTATCTCTATAAAATTGTATTACTTTTACTACAAAACTTAATACGAAATTAAATACGAAAAATTTGCTAAATAATCATCACAACACATAATATGATCTAAACATATCAAATGTTCGACTAAACTGTGTTACAACTTCATTGGCCTATTTACTCAAAACTACCTTCACGTGGATTGGATCCTTTTTGTGTAACTACGTCCAACTAAAAGTTTCAGCAAATTGTAAAATAAAATCATGGATCTCTTTTGTAATTTGTTTACATTGAAATAATAATAGTTAAAAAGGCGCCAATTCTTTTGGTACATTGTTGAATGTAACGAAATACTTATAAAATAGGATCTAAGCCGTTTGGATCCTTTTTGATATTTAGGTATACTGGTTAATGAGACATTTGGACGTAGTTACGCAAAAAGGATCCAATCCACACTTTCCCCGAAATTGAGTTATATATACCAAACGCATCCTTGGGGTGATATCTTTAATGTCAAAAAACACCCAAGCGAAAAAACACAATTTTAAACGTATCCACAACTACCAGATACCAAGCCACATCTATGGGCTGCATCAGATATTTTTCATCAAAACGAATCCAAAGCGCTTGAATCATTCTTGAGAAATGGTAACTCTATGGAATAAGTGTTTTAGGAAAATCACAAAAACGCCCCAAACTGTTTGGATTTTTTTTGAGAAATACAGTTTATATACACACTCAAATATCAGAAAGGGTCCAGATTACTAGAATCCTTTTTGCTAAAAATAAATGTCTCATTAACCAGTATACCTAAATATCAAAAAGGATCCAAACGGCTTAGATCCTATTTTATAAGTATTTCGTTACATTCAACAATGTACCAAAAGAATTGGCGCCTTTTTAACTATTATTATTTCAATGTAAACAAATTACAAAAGAGATCCATGATTTTATTTTACAATTTGCTGAAACTTTTAGTTGGACGTAGTTACACAAAAAGGATCCAATCCACGTGAAGGTAGTTTTGAGTAAATAGGCCAATGAAGTTGTAACACAGTTTAGTCGAACATTTGATATGTTTAGATCATATTATGTGTTGTGATGATTATTTAGCAAATTTTTCGTATTTAATTTCGTATTAAGTTTTGTAGTAAAAGTAATACAATTTTATAGAGATACTGTGGAAAAAGTCGATCTGAATCCTTTTTGCTAAATAAATAAGTGTAAGGGTGCTGCTCAACATACATTCATCAATAACGATCCACATAATGTTTTAGTAACTTATTCAATAAAAATCAATGTATATTAATAGTTTTTTTTATTAAATATTAATAATTATTAACAAACTTAATGCTAACAGAGTATTTTTGGCTTTGAAACTTGCTAGTTTCGTATGAAAACTATCAATAAAAAGAGATCAAAATCTGTTGTCACTTTACCACTTTTGCTGTAAGAAAGTGCAGACTTTGAGTATGTATACTTAAAGGAAAACCATTCCCATATCAGCCGTAGGACGTCCACTGCTGAACATAGGCCTCCCCTATAGAGACCAAGTTTCAGTGCCATAAGTCATCCTTGGTAACACGCATTGGTTAAAAACTTTCGACTTATGGCACTGAAACTTTGTCTCTTACTATGGGCCTCATTAGTAAGCTCAAGATAGCCCAACGAGCTATGGAGAGGACTGTGCTCGGAGTCTCTCTGCGTGATCGAATCATAAATAAGGAGATTCGTAGACGAACCAAAGTTGCCGACATAGCCCAGCGAATTAGCAAGTTGAAGTGGCAGTGGGCAGGCCACACAGCACGCAGAACTGGGGCCGTAAAGTTCTCGAATGCAGACCACGCAGTGATAAGCGCAACGAAGGATTTCCACCCACAAGGTGGACAGACGATCCGATGAAGACCACAGGATCGCGCTGGATATGCAAGTCGCTTCCAACCGGTCCTATTGGAAATCTATAAGGAGGCCAATATATATAACTATGGCGAGTGTCTATAGCTAACTATAAGGGAATGTAGATAAAATATTTCTACTCACCACTCACTGCACCTGCTGGGAAAGTCAATCGAGTTATCTCAGTGCCTCAAGTCGAAAGTTTTTAACCAATGCGTGTTACCAAGGATGACTTGAGGCACTGAGGTAACTCGATTGACTTTCCCAACAGGTGCAGTGAGTGGTGAGTAGAAATATTTTATCTACATTCCCTTATAGTTAGCTATAGACACTCGCCATAGTTATATATATTGGCCTCCTTATAGATTTCCAATAGGACCGGTTGGAAGCGACTTGCATATCCAGCGCGATCCTGTGGTCTTCATCGGATCGTCTGTCCACCTTGTAGGTGGAAATCCTTCGTTGCGCTTATCACTGCGTGGTCGGCATTCGAGAACTTTACGGCCCCAGTTCTGCGTGCTGTGTGGCCTGCCCACTGCCACTTCAACTTGCTAATTCGCTGGGCTATGTCGGCAACTTTGGTTCGTCTACGAATCTCCTTATTTATGATTCGATCACGCAGAGAGACTCCGAGCACAGTCCTCTCCATAGCTCGTTGGGCTATCTTGAGCTTACTAATGAGGCCCATAGTAAGAGACAAAGTTTCAGTGCCATAAGTCGAAAGTTTTTAACCAATGCGTGTTACCAAGGATGACTATGGCACTGAAACTTGGTCTCTATAGGGGAGGCCTATGTTCAGCAGTGGACGTCCTACGGCTGATATGGGAATGGTTTTCCTTTAAGTATACATACTCAAAGTCTGCACTTTCTTGCAGCAAAAGTGGTAAAGTGACAACAGATTTTGATCTCTTTTTATTGATAGTTTTCATACGAAACTAGCAAGTTTCAAAGCCAAAAATACTCTGTTAGCATTAAGTTTGTTAATAATTATTAATATTTAATAAAAAAAACTATTATTATACATTGATTTTTATTGAATAAGTTACTAAAACATTATGTGGATCGTTATTGATGAATGTATGTTGAGCAGCACCCTTACACTTATTTATTTAGCAAAAAGGATTCAGATCGACTTTTTCCACAGTATCTCTATAAAATTGTATTACTTTTACTACAAAACTTAATACGAAATTAAATACGAAAAATTTGCTAAATAATCATCACAACACATATGATCTAAACATATCAAATGTTCGACTAAACTGTGTTACAACTTCATTGGCCTATAACTCAAAACTACCTTCACGTGGATTGGATCCTTTTTGTGTAACTACGTCCATTTATTTTTAGCAAAAAGGATTCTAGTAATCTGGACCCTTTCTGATATTTGAGTGTGTATATAAACTGTATTTCTCAAAAAAAATCCAAACAGTTTGGGGCGTTTTTGTGATTTTCCTAAAACACTTATTCCATAGAGTTACCATTTCTCAAGAATGATTCAAGCGCTTTGGATTCGTTTTGATGAAAAATATCTGATGCAGCCCATAGATGTGGCTTGGTATCTGGTAGTTGTGGATACGTTTAACATTGTGTTTTTTCGCTTGGGTGTTTTTTGACATTAAAGATATCACCCCAAGGATGCGTTTGGTATATATAACTCAATTTCGGGGAAAGTGTGGATTGGATCCTTTTTGCGTAACTACGTCCAATTGTTGTAACTAACCCGAATTTGTTTTATTTATTTAGATTATGTATAATTTTACTAGTCTAATTACAATTAGGTGAGTAGGTAGGCGGTATGTGCCTACTTATCATACCGATGTCGAAATATGAATGCAATCAAGGAATTTTAAGCGTCATACGGTTTATTTTTACTTACACCTTCTTACTTTGCCGACCACGACATTATCAACTTTTTGAATGAATATAATTCGAAAACGTGACATGCGCCCGCTATGTGGGAAAAGCTTGTTTTAAAATTACACTATTACAAATATTTATATATTACCCTACTAAGTACTACTTCTTACAACTTAATTGTCGCATAAACCTTAGCCTCCAGTTTTACTTTTAAACAATGCGACGTTTACCTAATTGATTTTTTGTCTGAGAGGATGGTGAAAAAGATTTTCAGAAAAAAAGGCGATTATTAATAATGATCTAGATGCAAAATAGACAAATCTTATAAATTATCTGGCTGCTGACCTTAAACCGCACTTATTAAAGTTAATTTCTAGAGCACCATTGTTCAGGTCAGACATCTTACGGTAGCACGCAACTTCAGAGGAGATATTATACTCGTCACCAATCCAAGTTAGTTTGCCTACTTAATATCAAAATATCCCTAATTACGAAGGGTGGTCGCACATCTGGCGTAAGATGCTTCGGGTGTAGTGTAGGTAAGTAACAGTAGGTAAGCTCGAGGCCAGTGGCGTAGCGTGCCTTGACCCTGTACCAAAATTAGGGGGCCCAACTGAAGGGTAAAGTTTTCTCACAAAAGAAACAAAAATGCTTGCATTAAATTAAAATAAATTTTATATTTATTGATTATAAGTTATCGCTTCCTCTTAGAAATTGACCTAGTCAAACAATTTAAATTAAATACCTATAGGTACACTTTTCTTGCCTTTTTTATTGGCAAATTGATTTATTAAATCATCTATAGCTGAAGAAGATTTCAGTTTTCCTAAAATTTCTGCCTCTATAGACAATAGTGACAAGTCTGATAGCCGAGATTAAGTGACATTGGGATAACATTTTACAAATTTTTGCTTACACACGTTAGGGGCTCTGTAGCCCGGGGGCCGGTATCATTGATACAGCGGTAGCTACGCCCCTTCTTGAGGCCCTAACGCATCATCGGATAAGTGAGTAAGGTTGAATGTTTTAGTATCTACCTACTAGTCCGTTCTGGCTTTACGCGACCGACTATATGTGACGCATCTTTCGTCAGATGTAGATACGACCACCGTAAAGAGAATACAAAGGTATCATCTTATTGGAAAAAGCAATTCGCAATAGACCACGATATTCATAAGTAACCTAGGATTCCTGAATGACAATCCAAAACTAAGGATGGATTCTAGCCCGTGATTTAGGGTATACACGAGGACCGGCCACAACCCTCGATAGCTGTCGCCTCTTGCTGTGGTGTCGAGTACCTACCTACTGCTGCAGCGGATGGCCATCACCGGCCACACGTGTGTGACGAATCCATACAAAACGTATGTAAAAGCATATAGCTTCGCAATGTGTGGACGTTCATATCCGTGGTGAGGCATGTGCTACGCACGTCCACATATGCGAAGCATGCGATGAGCGCCGTGCGCTGCGCATGCCTCGCAATGTCTGTACCCGCCTAAGTGTGGCCCGGTGGAAACTCATCATCTGCTTAGCCTTTTCCCAACTATGTTGGGGTCACGGTCCCGGTGGAAACTATATGCCGAAATGTGGGTGTAAAAACCTCTCTTAACCCGTTCGGGAAATACAGGCATGATACTAAGTCTATAATTGTTTCTACTTTCGTGGAACTAACGTCGTGGGGGACATAATCAGTTTCAATACACACCTGTAAGATGACAGAGTAGACGCCAGCATCAGCAGCACCCGCACCGCCCACCAGCAGGATACCGACACCAATACCGAGCGCCGACATGAAGGAGAACGTGAAGATGTACACGATGGATATCCATCGCTTGGTACCAGACGCCAGCAGCTCTACACCAATGCAGAACGCGATGATGTACTTGTGGGCTGATACGGCACCGAACATGTACCTGCAAATAAGGAGTAGAAATCAATCATCATCTTTTTCATCCATCCCAATTTATTTTGGGGTCGGCGTAACAAGTATTTTTCTTCCATATTTATCTATTAGGTATCAGCTTGGTAGTCAGCCTCTGGCCATATCATCTTTCACACAGTCCATATATATCTATCGTTTCTTAGGTCCCCTATTACTCTTTTAGCCATCCACATTCATACTTCATTCTATTTTCTTGAGGAAAGTTTTGAACTTTCCTCAAGAAAATAGAATGAAGTAAGGCGATACTTAGATAATGCTAATTTATTGTGTGATTTGCTACGATATAATGGACAGTTAACTGTTAAGTTAATCGTATCAAATCCCATTGGTGAAGGATTTTTCAGTTTTTTTTTTTTTGTCTGTGCTAAAATACCAATCAATCCAATCCCAATCTCTTTGATTATATTATACCTACGTAGTGCAGCGAAAAAAGAAAAACACGGACTGTCTGGGCCATATTACGATTCATAATGTTATCCTTTTATGATCCTGCCAAAGTGGCCTTTTTAGGCCCCATCGCAGATCTCATGTAAAGCCAAATTCCAATTCTACACGCCCTAACTCTACAAAACACTCTACTTCACAAACTCTACCTACACCTTAGTCAAAATATGAGGCTTGGCCGTTTCGTTACTACTATTGATTGTCTGAAAAGTAATGAACAGTGAATAAATTTTTCACCTTAGCCCATGTGACGGTAGCAAAACTGCCAAGCCACATATTTTGTGAAGTTAGGGCTTGTAGAGTTAGAAGCTTGGCTCTACATGGAGGGTTAATTATAGACGTTTGTGGTAATAGTAAAAAATGCTCAAAATGTTATTTCCCAGAAAATAGTAGGTACAGAAAGCGTCACTATGTCCTAACCCCTCAAGTTTTAAAATGTTACACTGCTACAACATTGAATTCCTTACGAATAATCTAAAGAATACTTCAAAAAGAGTCCATTGTGTAGACTCGGATTCGAACCATCGCATCACCGAACGTCGTCATACTCATACCGGCAGTTTGACGAACTAGCCAGCGAGCCCATATGAATTGCGATGAAATTGTTATCTACTATCGGCTGAGTCATTATATCTTTAGGTCCCTGTCTAATCGAAAGATGTTATAATTTGAGGGTATCCATTAATTTTACTTACTTACGTTGTCTTTATAAAATTAATCCATACCTTCAAGTTAGAACTTTGTATACGTTCACTTAAAACGGCGAAGAGTAAACGACTACTATTTATCAATTATTTTTTTAAATGATTTCTGATTTTATGAGAACTAAAATAGTTGTTCTGTTTGTTGTAAAATAAGATCATAGTTTTGTTAAATAATAGCAATAATAAATATTATTAAATGATTAATAAAGTATTTTATTTTTCTTGATTTTTTAATTCTTTATAAATAATTACTACTTAAAACAAAATAGAAAAATATATCAAAATAATATAATGAACAAAAAGCACATTTCGTGCCTATATAGGATTTGAACTTCCAATCTTATGCACGGTAAGCGGTCTTGAAACCTCCAGTCTATTTAGACGATGAATAAGTTGTCGTAAATGTTAACCCTATTATTGTTGCTTGTCATCGCAAAAGTATTGTTTTATTGAAAAAAACAATAATAAAAACAGAATTTAAAAAAAAACTTACTTAAACTGATTTATTCACTAAAACAATACATTATTTAAAATAAAATGTTTTTGCAAAATACAAAAACCAACTTGGGCCTATCACGGATTTGAACGCACATGTCTTTTGGTGGGGTAACTACTTAATGGAGCTGTGTGTACCTTATTTTTTTTTCCCGGCACTTTAATTTTTGTGTATAAAAATGTTCGACACTTGAATTGAATGATGTCCTTAATCAAAGATTCGCGATTTATTTCATTGTAACAGCTATCAATAAGTGATCGATAATAATTATTTATCATAATATTAGTACGTGACACCATATACCTACTTCTGCTTATTTTGATTGTCAAATTATGGCGGTTATTAAACTAAATTAATAATAAAAATAAGCAATAATATAGACGTCCTTTACAACAGTAAAGGACGTCTTTAATAATGCTTCTTATACAGTGTGAGTCTTCGTAATGTTCACATAACGAAATGAGGGAAACATAGCTTAATTAATTTTATCGACGGAAAAAATATTTGAAAAAATAAAAATATATTTAAAAGGATTATTTACCTGCTAAAGTATGGTGATTGCAAGGCCTTTCTTTAACAGTTGATAGGAAATGTTGTGATTGAGTTATAAACATAGTATTTTTGCGTTTAGAAATCTGATACGACGGAGATTTTTTTTTTTTAATAAAGGTAGGTAATCGGGGCTTTTATTGAGTAATTTTACAATTATTGTAAAAATTTATGAAAAAATATCAGATTTTTGTTAAATAAAACCATAATTCTCAATAGAGGGGCAATTGGCCGAGGCCTGCCGGGTCAGCGGGATTGTCCGAAAGGGTTACCGCTGGCCCGGAACATAAAGGGCTAAGGAAGGAACACGGGTGGGTTTTAGTCAGTAAGAGTCTGACACTCCCTTCCGCTCCACCCAGAGCGGGAGGGGTCATTTGATGATTTCCCATCCGCAAAAAAAAAAAAAAAGTGGGCAATTGTTTACACAGGGGTCACAGCAGCGAAAAAGAATTTTAAAAATGCTACAATTTTTTTTTAGATTTTTTTAAATATTTTTTCCGTCGATAAAATTAAGCTTAGTTTCCCTCATTTCGATATGTGCACATTATGAAGACTCACACTGTATAGCCAATTGCCAAATACTCATAAATAAACCATATTTTACGACACGGTTGCTTAACACTGTGATTGATAACACGTCCTAATTATTTATCATCAGATAAGTAGGTAGGTATATACTAGATAACCAATAGTATCATCATTTGGAGATAACATCGCTTTCTACTGGATTAGTAGCCTAGACGTGGTGTTATTTTTAATGCTGGTGAAAAATACTTAAAAAAATCCAAAAAATCTGCATTGCCTCATTCCACTAGTACCAAAATCTATAGGAATGCATCTGGTACTTATTTATTTTCCCTGACAAAACTATCAATGTGAAACTTTAAACGTGATACTTTATAATTGGTTTGTGAAAGCTGTAGGATTTTGAACAAAAATGAGTCTTGCTAGATAACACAATTAGAGTGATCGTGGTTGTAAATTCCATATTCGGTATCAAAGTCAGTAATAATCAGCCCAATTGGGCAATATAGGTAACACTTTCACAAGATATCTAGGCTTATCAAACGTATAGTTTAAGTAATTTAATCAGTTAATCTATTAAAAGTGCTCGAACGTTGGCACGTACCTACGTAAGTAGGTATATTCGATATTGACGTTATAAAAGATATAAGTAGGTAATAATACTCATAAAAAAAAAAGCGATGGGTGAGTTTTTTTTTTGTAAATCTTCGAATGTGGGTAGTTTTTTTTTTTTTGTAATCCGTGAAAGTGGGTAGTTTTTCTTGACTCTGCAATCGTAGAAGAAAATCTAGTTCTAATATTTTCAGAATTTCCCAAAGAGTCTGTATAAAATGGAGACATAGAGAAATGTCATCTCAATGGATCAACCTGTATTACTATACAGGGGAGGATAAAGAAAATATAGTTATACCTATACAGTGATAGCTACAACACTCCAAGTAGGTAAACATAAGAGGCAGAGGAAAGCTTCTAAAGGGGCGTTAACTTAAAGGAGTATAATGAGTAGGACTTTCCTACCTACATTGTAAAGAAAAGTACCTACTTATATGCATTTATCAAAAGAGCTTTAACTCAAAAGGAAGCACTCATCATGAGTGTCTACAACACTTCACATATCGTCACGTATTTGTCTTTTATCTAATAGGTAGCTACTCGTAATAATTGATCATTACTTATTCAGAACAACTTCCTTAAAATATCTGTAGGGTATTGCCTACCACCTATTTAAGTTTTTAAGGCCCTACAGAAAACTTTATTTATTAATTTCTAAAAAAGACTATACACTTGCCCGCTCACTAATCCATTCATGAGATAATAAAGGCTCCTACAAACAGGCGCGACACGCGACGCGAATCGCGCCTGTTCGTAGGAGCCCGATAACTTACCAACTTTCAAGAGCAATACACCCACTGTATACTTGATAGGTATCATGAATTCATGACACATCCATCCGGAATTTAGTCCAGTAGGCCATTGGAGATGTTTAGTTGAAAAGCAGTTGCGCCTATAATCCATCACGTAACATTGATAAGCTATCGATTCTCCCAACAGTTCTAATATTTAAATAAGATGCATCTAATCAAACTCTTGAAATTCGATAGGCATACGCTATCGTACGACAGGTATCATAATTTCTATGTACATACCTACCTACTAAAAAATCTTCAGATAAAACGTGACTGCAGGCAACAGGAGACGAGTAGTTACAGCGAGGTACCTGTTGTTTTTTCCATTATCGACGATTTATTGGCATGTCGATAACTATTGTTCGCGGTAGGCGAAACGTCTCGCTACCTATCTTCTTAGCTAATAAATCTTTCAGTAAACAAGTTTAGTTTTCGCCACAATATTTACTCATCATACCGTACCAAAAACAGCACGTATTTTTCACAAAAATGAACAGGAAAATTGAATTTGTTTGTATTTTTTATTTGCACCTGCCTTATCGTTTAACGCTACTGATATTATCGTACCTAATATCCGTGTCACTGGAACATAATGAGTTTCTTAACGGAAGATAAACTATTCAATTAATAATTTAAATGATCTTTGACGTAAGACTAAATGTCATGTCATCAATCATGTCCACTATTTATGAATATGTTTAGTAATTAGGTAAATTTAGTTAATAGAAACTTATCAAATACCTGAAAGGAAAGGAAAGCTGTCCTCACCTCACCAATCAGAAGGTAATTAATCAGTAGATAAGTATACCTACTACACTATAGGTACCTATGTAGGTATTTACTTTTGTGAAAGCAAGCGACAAATGCTTAAAGAGCCTAACATCCTAAATTAAACATTCCCATCGCTGTCCATAGTTGAAGCACAAAAAATTAGTACATACCACACATTTCCAACTGAAGACTCCAACCCCACAGCAAGTCCTTCAAACAGCTCATGGACCGACAGAGCCAGCACAATGAGCAGTCCTCTCAGAGCCGATGCCACAGAGTCGTCCTCTTCCAACACATGCAGGTGGCTAAGATCGTTCTTCTCCTCAGTCGCCTTTTCTGGGGTCGGTTCAACGGCTGCTTCGACAGAACCTCCTGCTAAAGAACTCTTCCTCAACCTGAAAGGTTTGGTGAAACTGTTGTTCCTCTTCTTGCTCTGGCGGCTGTTGATGTAAAGGTGCACTAGTTCTTCTATAAGGTAAATCATGAAGAATCCGCCGCACATGATCAGCCCGGCCATAAAGAGTGGGATCTCGGCAAGCTCGCCATTATCTGAAAATAAATAGAAAATTAATTATTGTGGGATGTGCCAAGAAATACTGTTGTTTCTTTTTCATTTCGCGGTGTGAGCTACGGGACTTTTTCGATGATGGGTACTGTGGATAGGTACTCGAAATGTAAGTCTGCGTGGTAGTGGTGAAATTGTGACGCGTCAGTTTAAATTGATCTTTATGTGGTGTACAATACGACCGACGTAACTTGGCGAGCCTTTGCGAACTTTCGCGCGTGTTCTCTCACTCACACTCGCCTCATGTCACCATTTGGTTCCTAAAAAACAAACCAAACTTGGCGAGCCTGAACTTTGCGCAGATGGCTGCGCAGTTCTTACTGCGCAGCCATCTGCGCGAAGTTCAGGCTTAGGTTTAACGGTTTAGTTAGAATACCAATCATCTTTGTGTTAACTATGAAGTGACTGAGTTTCTCTGTTATCATCCTAGTGTCATAAGACTGATCATTGACAATGATCTTTGATTTACTTATATGATGCTATGTTAGGTCTTTACAAGTTATTTTAACGTCGGTAAATGAATACGGAAATGTAAGCATATCCAGTAATAAAAAGGATTTATATATTATTATCATGTCATGGCAGAGTGAATTAATTTGGTCGCAGACATTGTGGATGTGGTATCAGTACTTAGTCCTTATTCTTTGTATCGTAAGTATATGCACCCAATGTGGGTGTACCTACCTAACTGAACAGTTAGTTCAAGAGACATCGGCCCTGACTTATAATTTTGCATTTTTGCGACCAATTTGCTACAAGGATTACTTTTGCATCCATACTTCCATACTACTATTATAAATTCGAAAGTACTCTGTCTGTCTGTATGTTACCTTTTCACGCCTAAACCACTGAACGGATTTCGATAAAATTTGACAGAGAGATAGATTGCATCCCGGGGAAGGAAATAGGACAGTTTTTATCCCTATATTCCCACGAGATTGACACTTTTGCGGGTGAATTCGCGGGGCGCTGCTAGTTTTATCATAAAAAAAATCAGTGTCAGGACTTCAACGAATAGAACTCGAAGTATGTAACCGTAGGTTCTAATTCTCTTCTATGTTAAAAAAAACTAAAGTTCATAATTTATTAATTATACCTACATATTTGTAGATATTTAATTAGAAGGTGAAAGATTTAATTGTCTAACGACAATATTTACTAACATGAAATATATGTATCTATTTTGTGTATAGGTAATATACATACCTTGTCGTCTGTAAATGTATACCTAGGTGTGTGATAAATTGATAATATGTAATGAGATATCACTATTGTCTATAGAGGCAAAATTTTAGAAAAACTGAAATCGTCTTCACCTATATAATTATGATTTAATAAATCAATTTGTCGATAAAAAGGCAAGAAAAGTGTATATTTAATTTAAATTGTTTTGCTAGCTCAATTTCTAGGAAGAAGCGATAACTTATAATCAATAATATTTATTTTAATTTAATGCAAGCATTTTTGTTTCTTTTGTGAGAAATCTTTACCCTTCATTTGGGCCCCCCAACTAATTTTGATACAGGACCCCTCCAAGGCACGCTACGCCACTGCATGTCTAGGACATGGCGGTTTCCTCACGATATTTTACTTTCTCTTGCCTAGTCATAATTCACGGTCCTAGGTAAATAGAAACTTGAAGTATAACTACAAAATTGTATGTAAAATTAGTAAGTACATGAAGATAATAAACTTTAGTAAATATGAAATCATAAGGGCCAATATTCGAACCAATACCTACCTTTATGAAACAGGTTCTCTAGAATATCTTGATGTCCTTATGTTAAACTTAGACGCGACCGTGCAGTATCCATGTAGGTACATCAGGTAACGCCATAAAAAAATGATGTTCTACTTGAAAACCATGCAGTAGAGATTATCGTAGTGTAAGTACTAAGTACCTAAGTAATTAGAAATATATAAAATGCGTTGAGCATACAAACATCAAGATTGTATTCTCCGGTGGGATATGTCCAGTAAAGCTACGCGGTTTCTTAAAAGAGCGTTTTCGTCATATTTATAACGGACGTCATGAAAATCTCTCATTTTCACCAGAAAAATGCTCTGTATTTGGACATTACCGCCGCATGTGGCGGCTACCGTACTTCTAAGAAACCATAGGGAATTTAAAGAAAGACTTTAGGGAAATTAATTGCTGTGTTATTTAGTAGCTATTTCATATACCTACCTTACTGTCAAAAAATGACAGTTGTGATTTGAATAAACGAACAATTTAAGTTGATCAATTAGCCTAACAATTAATTATCTAAAATTTACAAAGTTACATTACTATAGCCAGCTTTGACCACTGGGGTAGCAAGGTGATATAAAAATAAGTAGGTATAAAGCCTTAGTAGGTAGGTACCTACCGCGAACTAAGTAGGTAGGTACTCTTTTTTTCCCGGAGGCATCTTGCGACTCCACTGTACCTAAAAAAATCAGCTGTTCCCTACATTTTGACGAGTTAATACGAACATAAATGTAGGGAACAGCTGATTTTTCTTTCGCGATTTCAGGTTTGGTCCCATAGTAAAAGTTGTTCATAATGATGGAGTACAATGACCGCTTAAGAGGTTGTTAATGTTTTACCAATAACCCTGTATTTATTTTATTACGCATTTTAAAGTTATTTTTTTTAAGTAATCTGAAATAAAGGCAGCTGTCAACAAACGGTTAACCTACTGGACAGGGTACCTGGGTATATTAATAATTATGATGAATTAATTCAATGTTAACTGTCGGACTCGGTAGTAAAATCCACCTAATCTAATGCCTCTACTCCTCTAATCTCTCTACAGCTTTATGATAGGTAGGCGTCCAATCGGATGCGTAACCAACCATACATTTTTTGGCAGTGCGGCCATGGTTGCGCTGCCATTGCCACAATACGTGAACTTTGATACATAGTTCGTTTGCACTAAGTTCGTTTAGTTATTCGGATGTAATATGTCCTACATACCTAGAGCGTGAGCTGTAATAGCCTAACCACACAATCCCACGGTATACTTAACGCCGTCAGTTCTCATTGTATTCCCATCAAGCCGACATCTATGATGTTACGTGACCATCATGACCTTTCACGGCGGACGCTGTCGGCTGTCTGTTACCCTTGGTTGATTACTTCCATGTAACAACTTTTTTTTTTACTTAGCGCTACCTCTGCTTTATTCTTTGAATGCAGCGTACAGTCACGAGCACTAATATTATGTCAACACTTGGCAACTTTCAATTGCGATTTTTTCGTGAAATGACGATTGCAACGTTGAAATACGACACTTTACATAAACCTATCGGTTCGAAAATACTATGTTCGTAATAACATAAAATTTCATTAAAAAATAAAGGAGAAAATTGCCTTTGAATAAAGCCAAGTGTATACATACTTATGCACGTGACTGTAGATGTAGCGTGTAAGCGCAACATAGCCGTTGCGCGTAGCTGACGCGCGTAGGTATGGCATAGGCGTAGCGCGTAGGCACAGCAGCGCGTTGCATGATGCAACTTGCAGGCGCAGCGTAGCAGTCACGTCATCACGTGTAGACTCAGCATAGAGGTAGAGCGCAGGCAGCGTAGTCACAACGACGCAGCAACGTAGCAGACGCACGTAGCATCACGCGTAGGCGCAGCGTAGCAGTCGCGTGTAGGCTCAGCGTAGAAGTCATTTATGGCATCGCGCGTCAAAGTCATCGATGTGTAAAAGGATTTGATCAAGCAATGCCAGGAATTCGATGTGTTAATTTTATCAGATGTCAAGCTAAGCTACATACACGACGAGCGACATTAATAACTAATTAGACGATTGCACGATTACCAAATGACCGATTACAGTCAATAGTCTTATTTTGTTATCTGTTTTTTATAAGACTAATTTTCGATTAGGCAATACAATAAACAATAACAGTTCACAATAACATTTTCCGCCTGCAGACAAAACCAAGATAAACCGACTTCCGATTTAACCGACTTCAAGAAAAGGAGGAGGTTATTAATTCGGTTGAATATTTTTTTTATTTTTGTTACCTCAGAACTCCGTTATTTATAAGCCGATTTGCAAAATTCTTTTTTATTTTAAAGGATACATTTTCAAATTGGTCCAGTATTTTGGTTTTTGATGAAAAGGTTTTAAAATTGTTTAACTTCTCTTCTTTGTCACGTTTGTTTGATTCAGCTGTCAGCTTACCCAGTTTTAACTGAATCGGAATTTTACACAAAACGACTGTAGGTCCTACACACAATAATTTTTAGTCTATCAAAAAGTACTCTGTGACAATAATTTTAGGCATGCAGATTGTGTGTGATTTTTAGGCTTATGACAGCTGGAAACTGACATACCTACATAAATCATAAATTCCTAATAGATAACCGCGAACATCGGTTAAGCAGTTTGAGACATGGGAGAGGTCGAGAGAAAACTTCATACAAACATAACTCAGACGTTTATTACAGTATGTTGAACCGAGGGTTCTAACTTGTTATTTAAAGTAGGTAGGTACCTACTGGGCCTAGCACGAACGCATATTCGAACGATTTTAAAATCGATAAATTTAAACCTACTCGATACACACATAATATTTATTTCGTTTTAAGACTATAGACCCGTCTATAGGTAACCTAAATGCTACAGAACAGTTGAATTTTCGATTTTTTTTTAAATCGTTCGAATTTCAGTGCCTACGTTACTTAAGTGTAGTTCGCGTGTTTATACAGTACGGCCTAAGAGAGAGTGCGCTCTTGACCAGTCAGTTTCATACAAACGAGTACCTAGGTACCTACGTGTTTTGCGAATTTGATATTTCTATGTTACTATAATAATTATCGCACTGACAGGTGTCAGGCACGCATTCTTTCGACGGCCGGCATGGACGTAATATATAGAAGTAGAAGTAACTCTATATACAGGGTGGGCCATAAGGGTGTTGGCGGTTTAAATATTCGATTTAAAAAAAACTACGAAACAGAACACAAATATATTTGTATTGTTAAAAAGTAGAAGCATAGGAATTTTTAAGACTTAAAAATAATGTTGTCCAAATGGCTTCCCTCGGCTGCTTGGCACTCTTGGAACCGAAGTCGCAAATTTTGGAAAACTCGTTGAAAAGTTGTTCTCGGTATTTTGTTACTTTCCTGAATAATATTCCTCTTCAGCTGCTCTAAATTGGTCGGATTATTCTCGTAAACTACCGATTTGAGGTAGCCCCATAGAAAATAATCGCATGGAGAGAGATCGGGGCTACGTGGGGGCCATTCAATATCCCCCCTTTTCGAGATGAGTTTTCCGGGAAAAACATTTTTCAGCAGCTCTATGGATACCCTAGCCGTATGATTCTTGGACTATCTGAATCTTATAAGCCTTCAAATGCAGATCACGTTTCAAAATTCGTCGCAAAGTTGTTCTTTTGACGTCCAAAGACTGACTTCTCTTACGTGTTGACTGTTGCGGATTTCGCTGAACTGAAACACGAACACGCTCCACAATGTCGGCTGATCTTGCAGAAACTGGGCGACCACGAGCCGTAATTGGTACTGTTGAGCCGGTTGTTTCAAACATTCTGATCCATTTTCGTAACACATTGGCGCATTCAGGAAAGTAACAAAATACCGAGAACAACTTTTCAACGAGTTTTCCAAAATTTGCGACTTCGGTTCCAAGAGTGCCAAGCAGCCGAGGGAAGCCATTTGGACAACATTATTTTTAAGTCTTAAAAATTCCTATGCTTCTACTTTTTAACAATACAAATATATTTGTGTTATGTTTCGTAGTTTTTTTTAAATCGAATATTTAAATCGCCAACACCCTTATGGCCCACCCTGTATATTACGTCCATGACGGCCGGACTGTAGGTACTGACATCGGCCTTTTACTATTCGTAATTAAATACGTCTTCCCTTCGACGCCGAATGTTAGAAAGCTTTGTACCTACCTACATACCAAAATGCAATTAAAATCCAATTATGCTTAAGAAGGCCAGCATTATCTAATTGAATGTTACGCAAGAGCGTTACCGCTGGTATGCAGTTTAAAGAATCAAAAATAATTTGTGTCTGTAAATTTTATTACTTTTAATTAGTGAAAATGTATTATAATAAAACTACCTATGCTTACATAGGTAAGTCTGAATACTATTAGCCGACTTCAAAAAAAGGTGGAGTTTCTTAATTCGGTTGAATTTTTTTTATGTTTGTTACCCCAGAAGTCCGTTATTTATTAGCCGATTCGCATTTTTTTTTTTTTTGAATTGGTATACTTACAGATTGGTCCCACATAAATTTCATCAAAATCAGTACATTAGTTTGGTTTTTAAACCAAAGCTACTGGTAAAAATTCAAGTAAACGAAATTGCGTCGTTTGCTTTCCTATGGCTTTTTAGTGGTGGCTTAGTATAATTTTATTGTCGTGGGATGCATTGTGGCTATAAATCGTATCTTTACATAATTAACCGACTTCAAAAACGAGGAGGTTCTCAATTCAACTGCATTTTTTTTGTATGTTATGTTACGCTATATCTTTGGCAATTGTAAATCGATTTCAAAAATATTTTTTTAATGGATAGGGTAAGCCTCAGGGGTGGTCCCAAAATTTTATTTACTTTGCGTAGGTAGTTTTTGAGTTAGCTTCAATAATACGTACTTTTGCCACTTAGTTTCTATTGATGATGTTATAATAAGTAACTTCCTGTCACTGATATTTTCATAGCATGCAGTGTTATACGAATTTGTGTAGGGTAAGTACAACAAGTGAAAAATAAAAACGTTTTTACAAAAAAAAACCGACTTCTAAAAAAGACACTACAAAGTGAAAAATAACTTTAATTTCGGAAGTCGGTGTCAAACAACGAAAATGCGAACCCAACGGCACCGACTTCCGAAATCATAGTTATTTTTCACTTTGTAGTGTCTTTTTTGGAAGACGGTTTAGCAATTTGCTTCAAAATGATTCAGATTCCGATTGATAGTGTGTTACGCAATTTCTGCCATTTGACATGCTAACCTTAATTAGTGCAATGCAATACCTAATATTAATGGTAAGTAACTCTCTCTTTAACTATCTTACTTAATTTGTTACGATAGTTGAAAACCTATAGGTACCTACAGAATAAATATAGGTATTGTCCCTAGATACCACTGCAATTTTGGTATGTAGGTAAGTTATAGGTAGGTAGGTATCTAATCTACTTATTTGCAGCAAATCGATTTGCTTCTCTCGAATGTTTATACACAGTGGAAGTCGTTTGTGATACCGTACGTGAACAACATGGCAGGGGACGTCGTCGTCGAGTCCATAGGAATTCGTCCGAGCACAGCAAGAAAAAGACAAAGAAAAATGTTCTGCAAACGAGATAACTTTACTCCAATAAAATTAAATGATATCCTATCTAAGTAGTATCTGCGGCGTACATTATGGTCATAGACGGTACAATGCCCACGCCAATGCAACACAGAATCTGTTGTTTCCCAACATTGCCATCTCTATTTATGTCCCAGTTACGACAGCCGGGAAAAATGCATAAACTTATAAGTAGGTAGCAGTTTTATTGTCACGCTGCTTAATTCATCGATAAATTCGGTAATACATACAGCCTAGAATCTATGTACTTAGTTGACTAGCCGTTTATTTATAGGTACACGTGGACGTACGTAATCATCTTTACCAAGATCGTGAAAACACCAATGTCGTTAGTCGGTTAGTAAGCTACTTAAACCTAGGGAAATATTATATTATGATGTATGAAACATCTGATATTTCCGATTATATAAAAACGTAAATGCATGTGGGTTTTATAAATTAATGGCAACAATAGCTACTTATTTGGTTTCAGTATTGCACCTGCATAAATAAAAACCTAACCGTATCAATTAATAGGTAGGTATGTAGTAATATTAAATCGATCAATGGTATCATGATTTATGGTGGAGATACATCAGGTGTTTCATGTAAATAAATCTACTAACCTTGCAGAACTTCAATGTTGTCATCAACTTCGGGTAACAAGTGCATGAAGGTGGTCGCGAACAGGATTCCCCCTCCGAACGCAAGCAAGCCCATTACCAGCTGATTGGAGGAACGCAGGTTGGAGGAGCCACTCGTCTTGAACCAATCGTACTTCAAGGATATGACCAGCGGCATGCACCCCGTCACCATCGATATGGCGAAGAGACACACCATTGTTATTATTTTGGCTGTTAAAGCCTCTTCCATTGCTTGGTCCAATGTAAAATTCATGTTGGATTATTTATTATTTATGTCAGGAATTTAATAAATTTAGTTTTGCAGTAAAACGGTCGGTTGTAGCCGCACGGTATGTTGCGCACGCGTCGCTGTCTGATCAACGATCAGTCGACTGAGCTTCCTGCGCTCCTGCGCTTGTTGTAGGCGGGCTCTTGATAACGGCTCATTATTAATGATAAAAATGACAGTAGTTTGTTCGCTGTCGCATCAATAAGCTGGTTTGTAGTAATCAAACGTAACAGTAATCTTACCGCCAATATCGGATTCGTATAGGCTTAAGACTATGTACGTGAGTTATAAAGAGTAACTATTCGAAAGATTGTGTAGATTACCGGCATTGCGTGAGTAACTTATCGTGCAGTTTTTCCAAAAAATTTTTTTTTAATTTTGCAACATGGTACCTATCGGATATCTATGGTACCTATATAGTCTACCTACCTATAGTCGACCGACCTCGTATTGCTTTACCACTCTAAGGTTGAACTTGCGGGCCATTCACGATCAAGTTTACCGGCAAGTTTGCTTGATGATGGATGGCTGCCAGTTGAAGCCATGGCGTCACCACTCACCAGTGACGGACAACGAAGCGTTTGCTGCACTATCTTAGGCTTAGTGCTCGCAATTAAGAAAACAGAAAGAAAAGATCGATCAGTGTGGTGCAAAAACTGGTTACTGAAACGAAAATGCTTATCTCATGTAAATTTAGTAAAAACGAAAACGTCATGCATACTTGAACGCTCACACACATGTTCAAGTTTATGCAGGCCATTCACAATCAAGTTCACCGTCAAATTTGCAGCGGACTTGAAGCCGCGTCCAGTAAACTTGACGGGGTGTATGGTTATGGGTATGCATGATAAGTCTACTTGAAGCGAAAATAGAATTTCGTTCTGCCGGCTTGATCAAGTTTGCAGCGTTATGTAAACTTGAACATGTGTGTGAGTGTTCAAGTATGCATGAAGTTTTTATTTTACTAAATTTACAATTGTCCTTTAACAAGGTCTATTTTTTAAATGACTTCAAAAAAGGAGGAGGTTCTCAATTTTTATGTCTACTTATATATTTTTTATGTATTTTCGGACATAACTCCGTCATATAAAGACGGATTTGCAAAATTCTTTTTTTGTTCGAATGAAGATTATGCCCCTAATGGTCCCATTTAAATTTCGTAAAGATCTAATGATGAGTTTCGGAGACAGATAACGGAACTCTTCAATAAATGCCAGCAAATCAACCGCGATTGCTGCTATCGCATAATATGTATGCATTGTTTACGCAATCACAAAATCAAAATATTTTATTTCACAAGCCTACATGAGCACTTATGAAACGTCAGAAGCTATAGGTGGTCCTATGGAGAAGAGCCGGCAAGAAACTCCACGGTTACTCTTTTTGAAAATAATTGGCTTTTACAATGTTTTCAAATTACAGTAGGTATGGGAGGACAGCGTAGGCCTGTCAATACCAGGTACTTGATAAAAAAAAAATGGTCTACAGATCTAAAGTCTACAAGGCCTACAAAGTCCTCCCATTTACAAAATAAGAATGTATCAAAATGATAAATCTACACTAATATCTACACTTCTACACTAATATTATAAAGAGGAAAGATTTGTATTTTTGTGTGTATGTTTGTAATGAATAAACTCAAAAACTACTGTGCCGATTTTAAAAATTCTTTCACCATTAGAAAGCTACATTCACCCTAAGTAACATAGGCTATATTTATTGCTAGAAAAGATTAGGGATCCTTACTAAAGCTTTAGTAACGTAACCCAAGGTGTAAAAAAAATGCCATAAAACATCTTTCGTCGCATGCGCTGCGGAAACTATTGATGATAGAACAAAAGTATGTTCTACAACTACGATCAATAATTATTGATCGAAGTTCTACAATATTAAAGAACATAATTATCAATACCTAACTACAAAAAACTTCGCGATACTATATGTCCAACTATTATCGTTATGTCACAATATAGTACATTATGATACATGTGTGCTATGTTGATCATTATGCACGAGGCGATATTATCGCGCGAGCCGCAGGCGAGAGCGATAAGAAAGCCGAGTGTATATTGATTAATGCACACGCGTTTCATACGACGTTTTTCAACACACTTGCGAGGAAAAAAAACAGACTTGTATTGTTAAATATTAACTTGTATGGAAAATGGCGCGCTGGTTTTGTTTTCCCGCGCGCCGTGCTAGCCAGCACTAGCAATGCGCGCGCAACATTGACTCATTTTAAATATATTAATCTATGGCACAGACAAAACCGATACAGCCTATAGAAAAAATATAATAAACACAAACCTGAAAATTGCAAAAAACCTAAGAATTTCGCGGTCTACCACTGCGCATTCACCTTAAATTGTCTGTGGTCCCCTGCGAGTTCATTTTGCGACCAAGGACAATACAGACTATTTAAAAAAAAAAGAAATATAGCCCGCGGATTTTTTCTTTCGGCATGAAGTCTCTTTGGGCGCTTTCCGAATTAGCTATAATCGCTCACATCACAGCGCTCACATCATCTCCATGGACGTAATATTACGTCCATGCATCATCTCACATGCGTTCCGATTTAGATATTACTATTATGACTGCTGAGAGCTGGCAACAATTCGGAACACTCGTGAACGCGCTCACATGACAGTGCTTACACAATGTAAAAAAGATATTATTACAGTATTTCTTTGTATAAACACCACATTTCTTCTTCAGTTCTTCTTCTTTGGTTAGGTGGCGACTGTCAGCCAGAAGCACAATTTCAAAAATGCCACGTTAGTTTAATTTAAAGATGATGCAACTCAAAACAAAACACACACTGATACAACCTCATACACACACTGTCATTTTTGACAGCGCTCACGGTGATATTATTCTAGGGCATGGTCGGCATTATCGCAAGATGGCGAATGTCATGACGTCATCTATGACGATTCACGGGACATCGTTATCGTTATCGCGCTCACGCTAATTCGGTTATTTCCCAATTCGGAACACATCGATTATTTCACAATTCGGAACGCAGGGTTTGATGAGATTAAAAAAGCGCGCGTCTCCGACTAGTAAATAGTTATCTGTGGTATTACAGAACATGTGGATTAAAGTAAAGAAAAAGCACGCGTTCGTAATACACTCCATTATGGACCTAAAAGCGGTTCAATAAGAGCCACTTTACGAGCAAGTGTGTTGAAAACAACTTTTTCAACACACTTGCTCGTAAAGTGGCTCTTATTGAACCGCTTTTAGGTTCATAATGGAGTGTATTACGAACGCGTGCTTTTTCTTTACTTTAATCCACAATAATCCACATGTGCTGTAATACCACAGATAACTATTTACTAGTCGGAGATGCGCGCTTTTCTCATCAAACCCTGCGTTCCGAATTGGGAAATAAACGATGTGTTCCGAATTGGGAAATAACCGAATTAGCGTGAGCGCGATAACGATAACGATGTCCCGTGAATCGTCATAGATGACGTCATGACATTCGCCATCTTACGATAATGCCGACCATGCCCTAGAATAATATCACCGTGAGCGCTGTCAAAAATGACAGTGTGTGTATGAGGTTGTGTCAGTGTGTGTTTTGTTTTGAGTTGCATCATCTTTAAATTAAACTAACGTGGCATTTTCAAAATTGTGCTTCTGGCTGACAGTCGCCACCTAACCAAAGAAGAAGAACTGAAGAAGAAATGTGGTGTTTATACAAAGAAATACTGTAATAATATCTTTTTTACATTGTGTAAGCACTGTGAGCGCGTTCACGAGTGTTCCGAATTGTTGCCAGCTCTCAGCAGTCATAATCGTAATATCTAAATCGGAACGCATGTGAGATGATGTGAGCGCTGTGATGCGAGCGATTATAGCTAATCACAGATTACTAATATGTAGCCAGTAGCTAATTCGGAAAGCGCCCAAAGAGACTTCATGCCAAAAGAAAAAAATCCGCGGGCTATATTTTTTTTTTTTTTCAAATAGTCTGTATTGTCCTTGGTCGCAAAATGAACTCGCAGGGGACCACAGACAATTTTAAGGTGAATGTGCAGTGGTAGACCGCGAAATTCTTAGGTTTTTTGCAATTTTCAGGTCGCTGTCAGGTTGTATCTTGATCAAAATATGATTTGCGGCTATAACAGGTACCTCTTTACAGGATTATAATCATTAGAAACATTAATACCTACATCTTTCTAAGTTAGATTTGTTCCTTATGAAAAAATCTCTTATGGAAAAGTTCTTAAGGAACGGATTAAATTCTAATGACTATAATTCTGTAAATACATATACATTCTAAGTAGTCGCGAATCATATTTGATGATACAACCTGATATATAATAAGGTGAATACCTTAAATTGACCGGGGTCCCTTCCGAAACCAAACGGAAAAGACCCTGACTGGCGTTCAGGCGTTCTATTATTGCGGATTCTCACTGAACGAATGTATATTTCTCTATGCCAATAGTACTTTCTAATTCCATAAATAAAACTACAATTTGACGTACAACACTACGATCAGTCTAAAAATTAGCTAGTTTGTGTTTATTATATTTTTTCTATAGGCAGTTTAGCGGTTTTGTCTGTGCCATAGATTTATATATTTAAAATGAGAGTCAATGATGCTTTTATTTACCTACAGATTTACACCGTCACGCGCATCGCTAGTGCTGGCTGGCTAGCACGGCGCGCGGGAAAACAAAACCAGCGCGCCATTATTTTCCATACAAGTTAATATATTTAACAATACAAGTCTGTGTGTTTTCCTCGCAAGTGTGTTGAAAAACGTCGTATGAAACGCGTGTGCATTAATCAATATATCACACATGTATCATAATGTAATATTTACATTTTAAAAGTTGATAGAAATACCGACCTATCCGTGTCGGTCCCGGAGAAAGAATAGGACCACCCCATCTCGTCCCGTGGGTGTCGTAAGAGGCGACTATTTGACTAAGGGAGCTCCAGACCCAGTGCATACCATATAACACTTTGGGTCACCCACGCGATGGCGGGTAAACCATCAACAATCGCATTCCCAAGGAGGGTTACCGCGTACCCTACAGGCGACGCGCAGGGGCAGCACCCGGCTCCTGTGGGAAGAGGACTAGGGTTGTTGCACCACCCCGGGCGGGGGCAACGTAAGAAGCGAGCCCGGGAAGTGAGATTGAGGTATGCAAGTTGGAATGTTGGGACGATGACTCGGAGAGCCAGAGAGTTAGCGGAAGTATTAAAAAAAAGACGAATAAATGTGGCGTGTTAGCAAAAAACAAAATGGAAAGGAACGAAAGCTAGAGAAATCGGTGAAGGATACAAGTTTTTCTACTGTGGTAGTGACGGGAAAAGAAATGGCGTGGGAATAGTGTTAGACAGTAATTTGAAAGAAGGCGTGATGGAGGTAAAGAGAATTAATGATAGACTAATCGTTGTAAAAGTTATGTTAGAAAATGTAATGCTGAATGTAATAAATGTGTATGCACCGCAGGTGGGATGTGATGAAAGGGTGAAAGAGAAGTTTTGGGAGGACTTTGACACAGTTTTGACGAACATTCCGGTGCATGAAGAAGTGATAGTTGGAGGTGATTTTAATGGACATGTGGGAAGAATGCGAGGGGTTTATGAAAGAGTGCATGGAGGATGGGGTTTTGGTAACGTAAACAATGAAGGAGAGACACTGCTTCAACCCGCTACCGCATTTGACCTGGCAGTAGCCAACACTTGGTTCCAGAAGAACGATGGACACCTAGTTACGTACAAAAGTGGCAATCACAAGACGCAAATTGATTACTTTCTGGTACGACGCAAATACTTAAAGCATATCAAAGACTGCAAAGTGTTACCGGGAGAAGATCTAGTCTCACAGCACAGACTCCTAATTATGGAAATGGTTGTGGAAATAAAGAACAATAATAACAAAGAGCGACCCCCCCCCCAAAAATAAAATGGCATATGCTGGAGAAGAATGACTATGCGAAGAAATTTAAAGAGCGGGTGGTGGATAAAATGATATACAGGGTGATTGGAAGATGGGTGCAAAGCTTTAAGGCGAAGATAGTACAGACAATTTAGAACCATTTAAGCCATGGTTGTCTTAGACGAAGTCTTACTACTTTTTTTTTACCAATTTCTTAAGATTTTTTTCAAAAATTCCTAAAGTTTTAACTAAACTATTTATTTATGGCCAAATTGAATGATAAACGAATTCATTTTTATTGTATTTAATTAAAGTAATGTGTAAGCAATCTAGCAAAACATGTTTTAGGCCTCTGTGTCGTTAGACATTTTTTTTACAGATATTTAAAGTACGGACGCCAGCAGGTCAACCTACCCGAAACTGTCAGATTTTCCCAATCAACCTTGAACCTTATGTTTTAGCAATAAAGTCGAAAATCTATTAAAGAAATCTGACAGATTGTAGTAACTTGATGTGCTGGCGTCTGTACATAACAAATTTTAAAATTCATAAATACTTTTTGTAAACCTTATTTTTAAAAATAACGGAGCGTGCTTTTTTTGTTCAAACCTTTTTGAAAACATGCTTGATAATCGCTCTTTCTTTTGAGGTAACTTTTACGCAGATATCTTACAAATTATTGAAATAAGGACCTAAAAACCAATTTAAGGGAGAAATTTTAAATTTTAGGCAGTCTAAATAAAACAACATTTGATTTAAATTTATTTATGTTTCATGGTCAAAATGTTGTCCGTGATTCCTAATACAAGCACAGCTCCGTCTTCTTACTTCTGTTGTTGTTATTTTCAACATCATATCTCCAGCTTCATTGTTTCAAACTCTGAATTCATTCTCTCTGTCAGTTCTTCTCTCGTGTTTATTTCAACATTCGTATACACCAGCTCCTTGGCCCGGCCCCACACGAAAAAGTCCAGCAGGGTCAGATCTGGTGAGCGAGTGGGCCAAGGGATGGGACAGCTGGATTGGCAGAGATGGACCCATCCGTTGGCCCGCTCGCTCACTGACCCTGCTGGACTTTTTCGTGTGGGGCCGGGCCAAGGAGCTAGTGTATACGAATGTTGAAATAAACACGAGAGAAGAACTGATAGAGAGAATGAATTCAGAGTTTGAAACAATGAAGCTGGAGATGATGTTGATAAATATATAAATAAAATAACAACAACAGAAGTGAGAAGACGGAGCCGTGCTTGTATTAGAAATCACGGACAACATTTTGAACATGAAACATAAATAAATTAAGTTCAAATGCTGTTTTATTTAGTCTGCCAAAAATTTAAAATTTCTCCCTCAAATTGGTTTTTAGGTCCTAATTTCAATAATTTGTAAGATATCCGCGTAAATGTTACCTCAATAGAAAAAGCGATTATCAAGCATGTTTTCAAAAAGGTTTGAACAAAAAAAGCACGCTCCGTTTTTTTAAAATAAGGTTTACAAAAAATATTTATGAATTTTAAAATGTTTTATGAACTTTAAATGTCTGTAAAAAAATGTCTAACAACACAGAGGCCTAAAACATGTTTTGCTAGATTGCTTACACATTACTTTAATTAAATACAATAAAAATGAATTCGTTTATCATTCAATTTGGCCATAAATAAGTAGTTTAGTTAAAACTTTGGGAATTTTCGAAAAAAATCTTAAGAAATTGGTAAAAAAAAAGTGGTAAGACTTCGTCTAAGACAACCATGGCTTAAATGGTTCTGAATTGCCTGTACTATCTCCGCCTTAAAGCTTTGCACCCATCTTCCAATCACCCTGTATATGGGAGACATGAATGATCGAAGTGTAAATGAATGCTGGAATGAAATGGCAGGGCATATTAGGAGTGCAGCGAAAGATATTTTGGGAGAGACGAAAGGAAAGGGTACGATAGATAAGGATACATGGTGGTGGTCGACAGAAATACAGAACGTGTTGCAGGATAAAAAGAGAAAGTTCAAAGAATGGCAGAGTGTTGAAGATGAGAATGTTAGTTTGAAAGCAGAAAAAAAGAGTGAGTATGATGCTCTAAAGAAAAAAGCCAAGAAAGCTGTGGCCATAGCAAGAGCAAAAGCCCAGGACAAGCTTTATGACACACTGGATAATCCAGCAGGTCAAAAACATCTCTACCGGCTTGCTAGAGATAGAGAGAGAAAGACGAGGGATATTTGTCAGATAAAGTGTATAAAGGATGAAACTGGAATAGTTCTTTCGGATGCTGAGAAAATTAAGGATTGGTGGAAGAGCTATTTCGAGAGACTGATGAATGAGAAGAATGACAGTAAATGAGGGGTTAGTGAGAATGATTAGTATGGATGAAGTGAGAAAAGCAGTAAATGGGATGAAGAATGGTAAAGCAATAGGTCCGGATGGAATACCAGTTGAAGTATGGAAGTTATTACGGGTAGATGGATGGACGTGGTTAGCTTTCTTCTTCAATAAGTTGTTGCTGGAAGAAGCCATACCTGACGAATGGTGTAACAGTTCGCTGGTGCCCATCTTTAAAAGCAAAGGTCATGTGCTGGAGTGCAACAACTATAGAGGAATAAAGCTAATGTCACATAGTATGAAGGCTTGGGAGAAAGTTATTGAAAGGCGACTGCGAGAAGAGACTGAAATTTCGCAATCCCAATTCGGTTTTATGCCTGGTCGAGGAACAACAGATGCCATCTTTGCCATCCGCCAGCTGTGCGAGAAATACAGAAGTGTGCATAAAAACTTGCCCATGGTATTTGTTGACCTCGAAAAGGCATACGACAGAGTGCCTCGTGAAGTTTTGTGGTGGGCGCTGAAGGAGAAAGGTGTGCCAGGGAAGTATGTGCAGTTGATTAGAGCGATGTACAGTCGATGCAGTACCCAAGTCCGGTCTACAGTGGGCACTACTGGCAGCTTCGATGTGGCTGTCGGCTTGCACCAGGGCTCAGCACTCAGCCCGTACCTCTTCGTGCTGATAATGGATTCTCTTACATCAGATATCCAAGAACAGGCTCCCTGGTGTATGCTGTTCGCCGATGACATTGTGCTGGTTGCCGAGAACGGCCTAGAGGTCCAGAGCAGATTGGAGGTGTGGTGGGAAAGACTCGAGACCGTTGGCCTGAGAGTAAGTCGGACCAAAACCGAGTACCTGTTTTGCGACTTTGGCGGTCTTTCCAGTCCTGTGCCCATATCTCTCGCCGGAACGCCCTTACCGATCTGCTCCGACTTTCGGTACCTCGGGTCGCTTGTCCAAGGAGATGGCGAAGTAGACCGAGACGTAACGCACCGGATCAACTCAGGATGGATGAAATGGCGACAGGTCACAGGAACAACTTGCGACTCACGGATGCCCCTCAAGTTAAAGGGGAAAATTTTTATGTCCGTGATAAGGGCTGTCGTACTGTATGGGTCTGAATGCTGGGCCGTGAAGAAGACGGATGAAAAAAGATTGCATGCAGCGGAAATGAGAATGTTGAGATGGATGTGTGGAGTGACGAGAATGGATAAAGTAAGAAATGAGTATATAAGAGGAAGTTTGAAAGTGGCGCCAGTGACAGAAAAGTTGAAAGGAAATCGTTTGTCTTGGTATGGGCATGTGATGAGAAGGGGCGAAACGCATGTGACTAAAAGAGTGATGAATATACATGTTGATGGATGGAGAGGGAGAGGAAGGCCGAAGAAAAGATGGATGGATTGTGTGAGGAATGATATGAAAGAGAAGGAAGTGAATGATAGCGTGACGGTTGACAGGGGAGAATGGAAGAAGAAAACGTGTTGCGCCGACCCCAAGTAACATGGGATAAGGGCAGGAAGATGATGATAGAAATACCGACCAAAATTAGACTATGTTAGTCATACTTCTGTTTAAATCCTTATCCAAATAAATCATATTGTTTTCAAGACTGTCTCAATTCATGTATATTAATTTTTGAATTGTTCAAATTGGCTATTCCATTCAATAGATATTACGAATTTAATAAGTCATAGAAATAGAAAAAATAAACACAACTATGAAATAGGTCCCTACGCAGCGGACGTAACCGACATTGAACATTTTTTTTACTATTTTATTTGCAATATTTTTTTCCAAGTTAAAAAGTTCTTCTCAGAACTAATTAAAAATTGTTTATTCACGCTTTAGGTACTGTTTATTTTTTATACATAGTATTCTCTCAATTTTTCAATAGTAAGTATTTATCAAAAGTTCTAAGTATTCTTATTTTATCTGATTTAAAAAAAAGTCAACAATATGTAATCCGGTTAAATTTTGTATGGGTACCTGAAATAAAATGATTTGATTTGATATGCCTAGGAAAAAAGGTCTCAACTAAGTATCTAAAAGTTGCTCCCAAGCGAGATTAGCAAAAATACGACGTATTGGAGAATCATCTTCTGAAAATTCAGATCGTTTCGCAAATCAGAGAGCGTATGCGTCGTAATCGCGGGCCACAAAATCTAGCGCCGAAAGTTCACAACGCCTTGCTGAAAATAGTAAACGAATCTCACGAACACGTATATATGAGGGAATCTAGCGCCGAACGTTCGCAACGATTGTTCAAAATAGTGACAGAATGTCACGAGCACGTACAAGGGAATCTAGCGCTGAACGTTCGCAACGCCTTGCTTAAAATAGTGACAGAATGTCACAAGCACGCGCGACGGAATCTAGCACCGAACGTTCGCTTCGTCTTTCAGCACAAAATGCCTGATCATCACAACTACACGAACGGCAATCGAGTGCTGAACGCTCGCAGCGACTTGCAGAAAATAGAGCTAGGAACTCGCGAACGCGTGCCCGTGAAACCTAGCGCCGAACGCTCGCAGCGACTTATTGCACAGAGGGAAAGACAACAGTCGAGGACCCGTAATAGAATTTTAGCTCATAGTAAATAGATCGGCATTCAGTTACGATCCACATATTGACTATGCTCATCAGAACAGCATCAAAAAATATAAATAAAAGGTAAAAATATTAAAAAAATCATGTCCACCCGTGCGAAGCCGGGACGGGCCGCTATCGCGCTAGTGAAATATAGAAACCTACTAAAACCAAGTGATATGATTGCCATTGCCATTACAACCATAGATAAAATACTAAATGTTACAACACTGACCTCTATAATACAAGTACTGTATAGGTCAGTGCACTCCCGTATTATTATTATACTCTTTGATTACAACCCAACCCAACCCCGTGCCGTGCATGTGCAGCGCGAAAGAGATGGAACACGTTTATTCATATAATTGTGTCCTATTTTTTTGAACGACACGCGTGTACCTATTTCTAATATTTTATGATCGATATACTACACAAATATAACTAAACGATGATTACAATGAGAGGGTTTTTTTTTAGTATTTAGAAAAAAATAGTTTTCAAGAACTCTGTAGATGGCGTTGTACTGAAAAAAAATTGTTTTCAAGAACTCTGTAGATGGCGTTGTACTGACTACTTATAGGTGTGCCAAAGCCAAAACGCTTGGAAAAAAAACATTGCGTCACGTCACATAAGCTCGTTGACTGACACTTTCGTTTGCTTTCGTTTTACGATCTCAAAATTACATCCAAGTGAAATGATGTGAAGTTCCGTTCCTTACAGTAACTTACCAAGGTCAACGCCATCTATCCAGCGACAAGGGAAGAGTTAAAAAAAAAAAGGAAAATCCCTCATTGCAGTAATAATAAAATATATTGGTATTATTTGACAGGCAACATTGGCAATGTTGCCACTGTTGCTGGCAATATTGGTATTTTACCGGTAGTGGCAACATTGGGAATGTTGCCGGCAGTGGCAATATTGCCACCAGGCACATCACTAGTCGCGAGTCTTAATACAACTTAATACTGACCAGCAAATTGCAAAAAACGTAAGAAAATTTGAATTTCGCGGGCTACCTTAGCGCTTCCCCTTAGGCTCAAATCACACCGAGATGGAAGCGAAGCGGAGCGCAGTTTCAGTGTCATATGAACTTTATTTTCATTACTATAAGCCTATAATACATAGTATCGCTTGAGAAACTAGAAAGGTCGCGCGGCCGCCTGCTGCGGCGCCGCGTACACTCCGATGACTCAAGTTTCTCATGCGATAATAAGTATTATAGTAATGAAATTCATATGACACTGAAACTGCGCTCCGCTTCGCTTCCATCTCGGTGTGATTTGAGCCTTAAGGCGAATGGGTAGTTGAGACTCCGAAATTCATATTTTCTTACTTTTTTGCAATTTGCAGATCAGTGTCAGATTGTATCTTGATCAAAATATGATTCGCGACAATAACAGGTACATATTTAGAGAATTAGAATCACCAACTACTAATCTCTGTTAATGGTAGAAATCTAACTTAGAAAGATGTATTAATGATTCTAATGATTATATTTCTCTAAATATGTACAGACGCCAGCAGGTCAACCTACCCGAAACTGTCAGATTTTCCCAATCAACCTTGAACCTTATACTTTAGTAATAAAGTCGAAAATCTATTAAAGAAATCTGACAGATTGTAGTAACTTGATGTGCTGGCGTCCGTACATACCTGTTATTGTCGCGAATCATATTTCTATCAAGAGACAATCTGACACTGATCTGCAAATTGCAAAAAACGTAAGAGAATTTGAATATCGCGGTCTACCACATTATTTTGACGTAAAGTCAAAAATAAAATGACTAAATTATAAAATGGATTAACTACGAAATACATAGGTAATAAATAAAATAAATAACATATTGAGTATATAAACGAAAGACATTTTTTCTAAACTTACTACGTAAGAAATTCTACACGGACGGAAGACGAGGCGGTATGGTCGAAAGACTATAGCCCGCACTTTGGGCAAATTAAAAAAAAAAAAAATCTGTCGCTAAACTTCAGTGCTGCCAATCGCGGGGAAAATCCCCGATTTGCGGGGAATTGAGGGTTAGAGCGGGGAGAGGAATCGGGGAATTTCGGGGAATCCAGACCAATTTTTTGTATGTACTAATAAAATAATGTAATACGCGTCTGTGGAGGCAGCTTTAATGATACCAAATAAGGTATAGCTAAAGCGGGGAATCTTTTAAAATTTGAACTAAATCGAAATATGCTACTACTGCGAAAATATGGCAAAAATAATATACTATTTCAAATAAAATAAGGGCCACTAAAGATTTAAATAAAAAGATTTTTTTTTATAATTACCTACCTGCACTAAAATTAATTTAAATAAGCACGTGGCCCTTACTTTGTTTTGTATGAAATGTAGTCTGCCGATGTAAGAGTTAATTTTCTTCTAAGGTATAGTATTTTATAAAAGTTTTAGCAGTGAACAAATTTTGTATAAATCAGTGTTTTTAGTCCAAAACTATTATTTCGGGGAATTTGTGGCGAATGAATCAAAAAGAAGCGGGGAATTTCGGCGAATTGACAACATTGACGCGGGGAATCGAGAAATTTGTATTGGCAGCACTGCTAAACTTGTTATCGATTTATGATTCTACATGTTCTGTGATATAGTCGATCTCGATATAGAGCAGTATCTTTTACGATAAGTCGCACTCGCATATAGTTGCAGTCTCGCGAAAACCCGCCGTTCTTTTTAAACAATTTACCAGTCCTAATAAAATAACAGGTCGAGTAATTAGAGCGTGTTTGACCGAGTTAGATACAAATAGCGTATAAAATGAACAGAAAGTTTGTTAACATCCTCCTATTCTTGGGAATAGCACTCACCGCCTGGATTTACTGGAAAATGAATGCCGAATTCACCGATAGGCTTATTATTCTTAGGAAAAAATTGTACACCGTAAAAGATGTTTCACTTCAACCACTCCCAACAACATGTGAAAGTAATTATTGCGCTTGCTAAACTTACAACTTTAATGAAGCTTTGTTTTGTTAACAATTAACTCGCTTGCAAAATTAATTAATTTAAAATAAGCTACTTGTCTATTTAGTAGTGTACCTACTGAACTGTATCTCATAAAATATGCTTCTCTAAAATTTCAGGCGATCCATTTTTAGTCATAATAGTGACTTCTTATGTGGGACATGTAGAGTTAAGAAGTGCTCATAGAAGAGCTATGCCTGCAGAAGAACTAAGGAAAATAAATGCAGCCCGAGTATTCTTACTTGCCCAAATACCTGATACAGAAAAGTATGTATTCATTAATAACAAAAAGACCTAATTAAATACAGAATGATCAAATACTTGAGAAATAATATTTTTCGCTTTTCAGATACATAACTCAATCGGCAATCAATGATGAGAACAAAACATTTGGGGATATTTTACAAGGAACATTTGTAGAAAACTACAGAAACCTAACTTACAAACACCTCATGGGTTTGAAATGGGCTTCAACAACCTGCCAAGGAGCATCATTCATACTCAAAGTGGACGATGACACAGTATACAACTTGGAAAGAACTTATGAATTGCTGAAAACTGTAAACAATTCAACAGCCCTTTTAATGGGCTACATGCTTAACAATACTAACCCACGGAGGAATAAAGAAAACAAATGGTATGTTACCTGGGATGAGTACCCAAGACAAGAGTATCCAACATACCTTTCTGGGTGGTATTACATCACAACTCCTACAGTAGCTGCTGCACTATGTGATAAAGCAATCTACCACCCATACTTTTGGATAGATGACATCTATGTTACTGGTCTCCTCACAGAGTCACTTGGTATTAAGTTAACACAATTACCAGACAAATTTTGGCTAGCCTATTATGAATTACTTGAATGTTGCTTAAATGACATGATAAAGAAATCAATAAAATGTGATTATGTAGTTGGGCCTAATGGTGGAAGAAATAATTTGATTTTAGAATTTAATGATGCCATTAAAAATTGTAATAATTGGGGAAACTGTACAAAGAGGACTTCTGATCAGGATTTAGACAAAGTTTGTATTGCACACAAAGAACGCCAAATATTTGGTGATGGAGGGCAAGTAGAAGTGAAATACATAAAACTAAAGTAATGAAGTACAGCATTCTGGATCATGAAAACAGTGTATAAAAACACTTGAATTGTAAATTTGTAGAACCCATCCCCGACGACGACGGTTTAGGGACGAATTTAAAACTAAAGGTTCAACGCCGCAGACTGGCTCGAGCAAGGGTCGGGGCAGACATGGTACGGGGCGTCGCGACGGGCGTCGACGGCGAGGACGGAAGGAGGGTTGTCGGGACTTGTACTTCCTGAGAGTACTGGTGGCCTTACTACTCTCCTGTAGGTGGAATAATTCCGATCCAGCCTGTCCCTTGCTGTCCTCTCCCAGCGACGCCCTTAGCCGAGGTCTGAACCCCACAGGCAGTGCTCTTAGTGTGTAGTCGCTTAGTTTTTAAGTTTTTTTTAACCCTGGCTGGAGGCCTTAATTTATCGAGGCATCTACAGGCATGTCCAGTTAAGCAGTCGACAACCTCATAGGTTGAACTGCGAGAAGCCATTCCCCAAAAACAAAAAAAATTTAGAGCAAATAAACTTATTCTGATGAAAGGTACAGCCCGATTCAAACTTTATGGCGGCTTGGGGCATGAGGTGCGTCGCTGCGCACGCAGTAACAAATTCATGTGTCCGCGGGGTGAGGTGGGGGTGCGGTACTGCAAAGCGAGTAGCGCACTTCAGGTCTTGAGTGCTGCCATAAAGTTTGAATCGGGCTGTACCATCAACACAAAGAATGAAAGTGGCACTTAAGTTCCGGTCGCAATATCGTCGTGAGGTCGAAGCTGGGAGTGAGCTCCTAGCTCTAGCATATTTAGATAGGTACGGTCAGCAACAAAAGTCGATTAACACTTCAGTTTTTTTAATCTGTTAGTGAGCAAAATATTTGTTCAAAATTGCAGCAGAAGTACAATGCAATTTTGAACAAATATTTTGCTCACTAACTGAGATTAAAAAAACTGAAGTGTTAATCGACTTTTGTTGCTGACTGTACAATGTGCGTAGTTTTCACATTACAAGTTGATTTTAAAAAGAACTATTGCATAGCATTGTAATCTCCAAATAACAACTTTTTACTAAATGCTTATGAAAGTATATAAAAACAAAGTGTAAAAAACAATAATTGTTAAAAAATTTGTCTGTCAGTCCGTCTGTTTGTTCTGGCTAGTCTCTAAAACGACTTGGCAACGATTTTGACAGGACTTTCACTGGTAGATAGCTGAGGTTATGAGGAGTAACACATACATATCCGTAGGATAATTTTCGACATCCACGCGGGCGAAGCCGTCGGCAGGGGCTAGTTTATCATAAAATCCTACCTACTTTCATTAAAATGTAATAACTTGCACTCTTTATAAAAACATATTTTATTGTCCAATTCAATACTAATTAATTAATAATAACATAATACATATAGAAAATAATATTAATTGAAAATATGGAAATTGTATGGCACAAATTGCTATTTATAACTGTAGTGTTAAACAAACATGATTCATATTGTAACTATGTAATATAAAAATATTATTTAATATTTTACTAATTTATACTTATGTTGAGAACTTAAAAAATACTCATTACATCAAATTATGTCAGTCATTATTATAACAATGCAATTTTGCACTAATAAATGTATTCAAATTCAAAATCTGTATAGTTCTAACATTAAAATAAATATGAAATTGAGCTATGTTTGTACTCATACTCAGTCAAGAATTGAGCCAGGCATTTGTGATGGAACTGCCATTAACAATACAGTCTTTAAATCCCTTCATTACATATGACGACTGATACCACTTTATACTATCAGTGGATTCAATCTCATGGAATTCATCTACATTCTCATCTGAATCTTCTAATTGCATGTTTTGGAGATTCTGATAAACAATGTCTCCAAATATTTGAAATTCATTGCAACAAGCAAGGTTATCAAATGTTTTTGATCTTAAGTCTAAAACAATAATTTTAGAGTTACGTGGTATTCTGCAGCCACTGGACAACACAAAGTTATCGTTGTCCAGCACATTGTCTTGATTGTTCAACAGCTTTTTCTTGATGAAAACATACAAATTTGTTGGAGGAAGCTGATTGAAGAAAATTTGGCTTAGTTTTTCTGACGTTACTATAGTCCTGAAATCAAAGAAGAACATAAAACTAGGTATTTATGTCCTTTCAGAATCTAGTGGCAGGGACATTGAAGCACACACTGTAAGCATGAATTCAGCACTTGATTCTAAACCCCTAGCTAAATAGCTAGAAATAAATATTGTTGGTTATAAAAAAAAATTGCTGTTTCATAGAAAAGTGCAATAACTAAACGGTCAAAATGTATGGAAAAGCATTTTTGGGAGGACTTTAGTATCTCTGCCATCGATTTAAGGGGTGGGAGTGGGGGGAAGGGAGGGGGAGGGTGTACAACACCCAATGAGAAGGAAAACTAGCGGAACCCTTTTTTTGAATATTTTTTTAATATTCTAACATTACTTTCGAATTTTCATGTATTGACTATTTAAAGGTCAGAAGAAGTGGGGGGTGACAAATAAAATGAAGGGGAAGTAGCAGAACCCCCTTTTTTCCAAAATATTTTTTTTATTTTTGAACTTTACAAAAATTTGTGGTACAGCGTAGTTCCTACTTCTGGGTGGTTTAAAAAAAATAACCACGAAGGGTTAACCTAACCTGTCCCGAGTGGTGTGTAGAGTAATAAGATCTATCTGTGAAAAAAATATGAACCCTCAACTCTATGGCAGAGATACTAAAGCTTAGCCGCATTTTTTTTTTTTAATGACATAAATTTCAACTCAGGTGGGTTTAGAATACTGTACTGAATCTATGGTAACTTCAGCGGGATTGTCCAAAAGGGTTACCGCTGGCCCGGAACATAAAGGGCTAAGGAAGGAACACAGGTGGGTTTTAGTCAGTAAGAGTCTGACACTCCCTTCCGCTCCACCCAGAGCAGGAGGGGTCATTTGATGATTTCCCATCCGAAAAAAAAAAAAAAATCTATGGTAACTGGTTGTGAGTCGATGTCCCTGCCATCTTTTAGAAAAAAAAATAAACATGAATAGAGAGAAAAACACTTTTGGCTGTCAGTAAATACTTCATATTACTTTGAATCAATCCAATATTGACAACCTGCGGGGCAAGCGCAAACACCTTATCAATCGGAATTGGTTTCATTTTAACAGTTCAACAACATGCATTGCATTAGTTACATGTTGAGCAGACAAATTTTTCGAATTTATGAAGCAAAATGGATTAGCAATTTGCTTCAAAATGATTCAAATTCTGATTGATGGTGTGTTACGCTGAATGATAATAAGTTACTCAGTACCACAACACAAAACTTAACATAACACCTTACCTAAACACACTCCTTTGTATTTTCTGATCATTGGCTATGTGAGCAGAGTGGCACTGTGGACGATGGCATGCAAGTGGCAGGAGTACCCTGTACACCTCCTTGCAGGTCACGGGGGTAGCACCAAGTGCTATACACACTTCATCAGGAATTGATGGTCCACTGATCTCTTTTTCGAGACCCTGTAAGTAATAATATTTTTTGTTTATTAAATTTGGCAAGGTGATTGATTTATGTCAATAAAGTTTACTGGATCTGATCTTGAGAGAAGAAAAATAAGTACCTAATAAAACAAACTATCACTATAATATAACTACTATACATTTTAAGTGGTATATTGTTCAAATAACAATATATTTGGTATGGGTATACTTGCCTGCAATATATGATAAAAAAATCTCGAAAAGAGGAGTGTCTTTTGCGAGTGTTGGTTGTTAGTTAGAAAACTCGCCCATACGATGATCCTTTGACCAAACTTACCTTTAAAATAAAATCTAAATTTTCCAAAGCAGTAGAAGCTGCCCGAAAGTGTCTCTCAGATTGAAAACTATCCTTCACGTCTTCACCTTCACATGATTTCTTTTTAGTAATCACTTGTTTCAACCACTGATAGGAGTAAGGTATTTGCAGTCTTTGATAGGCAATAAACTTGATTAATTCCACCATAACATGACCACAAGATATTGTAGTTAATTGATCACCAATTTCGAAGTTTAAAATTATGGGTTTGTTTGAAGAATTCATTTCTTTGCTAAATTGATTCAAGAAAACACGACTGACGACAAGACAAAACAAAACCTCGTCGGCCGGCCGATAAAACGTTATTTTTAAAATAAAATCGAGGACGAGTACGACGACCAGTGTGACCATATTATAAATCAGGGGGGTGACACTACGTACATTTTGACAGCGAAGTAAAGAAAGAGTCGCCATCTATAACTTGGCCCAAGTACTATTTAGGTACTTCAAATTATCAACAGATGGCGCTATATCATGATCGATTTTTTTTTATTTAAAATAAGATTATTGATGTAATATTAATTGGAGATAAGTATGAGAAAAATATTAAACTCTTCTTACAAATTGAAATAGACACATAAATGAAATACTATTTGCTATAGCACAAATATCAGCTTTATTTAAAAAGACCTGGTGCCAGATTCTACCTATGATGTATAAAGTGACAGTTCTTGAACTGAAAGAAAATAAACAATCACAATAACAATATGGCGGTTTGCTGCATTCTGCGTAAGCGCATTTTGTAGTTCCCGATCCGTATTGTTGTATTTCGTTGTAATTACCATAAGTAAGTGCGTCGCGTTGAGCCTTGTGCGCCTCCCCTTACTATTGGGACCTTACTCCGAAATTTTGTACGTTACTGTGCGATAAAGACGCTTTGTTCTGTGCGCTCTATACATTGGGATAATTGGGAACAATTTTCATTCCATTGGGACTGTTTTGTTTCGTCCTATTTCTGTAACATGTTCTACTAGAATGTGTTACAGAGATAGGATGAAACGTTCTAATTTAGAACATGTTGTCATGATGCATATAAAGCCATTATAAAGCTATATAATATATAGGTAGCTATGTCTATGTAGGTATGTGATTTGTTTGGGGCCAAGTTACAGATGGCGTATTGTCAAATAGGTTTGCAATTTTATCTCGTAAGAGGGCTCTCTTTTCCCTCTATATTATTATACTCTTTGTTATAAATGTTAGAACGACCAGTGTGACCATATTATAAATGTTAGACGGAGGTTACACGTTCATTCTGATGTCAGTTCAGTCTATGATTGATGTCAGAATGACGGGAAACTGATTGTATAAACGTAGACTGATGGATTGATGGTCCAGAATGATGATTATTTAAATATTTTAATAATTTTTGTCAGTCTGGTCAGACTGATGCAGACTGAACGTGTGTTTATTAGCTTAAATTAGCTATCAGTCTGATGTCAGTCACTGCTTAGACAGCGATGGAGTCGCACGACATGTCGCCGCCTGCGCCGACTCCTTCGCCGCTCCCGACGTCCCCATCTCTACCATTAGCCCCGGAGAAAGAATTTATTCTTACATTAGAAACTTTACCTATTCTTTGGAATAAAACGAATAAAAAAGTAATTTAAAAAAATTAAACCTACTTCAAAAAGAAATCAACTCAAAATTATGAAATAACTTTAATTTCGGAAGTCGGTGTCTTGGGATCTGTATTTTAGTTTTTTGCCACCGACTTCCGAAATTAAAGTTATTTCATAATTTTGAGTTGATTTCTTTTTGAAGTCGGTTTAATTTTTTAAAATTACTTTTTATTTCGTAATTTTTAGTTTTTGCACTAGAATTTGACCAAGGTTTTGAGATGTTTTCCCTTGACTCTACACCCGTAGCTCGTATCAATACGCCAGGCCGTCACACTTACACGTATTAGTCCATATCTTGAAAATGACTGAACCGATTTTGATGAAACTTGCACTGTTCCCTAAGTTGAAGTAAATGTAAGCTAATACAAAAAAATGGTCACGATCCGATTAATAGTTGCTGAGAAATGCGTGGACAAACATACATACATACATACATCATACATACATACATAAATACATACATCATACATACATACGTCTATGAAATTTTGTATATTGGTTTGGAAGCCTTAGTAGATTGTCATATGTGAATATAATGCAATTCCAATAATATTACATACATACGTATCGAATTGATAACCTCCTTTTTTTTTAAGTCGGTACAAAATTAAAATTAAATTCTTTAATTCGATAATATTCAGCATAGTCATCTTCTTCTCCTGTGTCTAAATATTCGGAAACAATATAAATATGACATTAATTTACCAGTTATTAACAATATGATGTAATATAAAAGTACCTATGTTACTGCTATTCGTGTGTACAATCAGTTACCGCCAGCAATTAAAGAATTAAATGGAAATATGTTTAAAAATAAATTGAAGAAAATGTTAATTGATAAGGTATTTTATAATCTGCATGAGTTTTTTGATAAAAAATAGAATTTGTAAGTACCCAATTTCTTATTACTATTGCATATCCGACTCGGGTAGACTGATGAAACAAAAAAAAATATGTATAAGAACTTTATGTACACAGTTATGCAATAAATATATCTTTATCTGTCTCATATCTCATTCAGTAAATTTAAGTGAATTTGTGGTCTTTTCATTAGCCACTTTTTACACCACCGCTTTCTTTTTTTACGATTCCTCGTAGACAGGGCTAATATTATAATATTAGCCCTGTCTACGAGGAATATATTATAATATTAGCCCTGTCTACGAAGGCAACGGGAACATATTATTTTTCTGGTTAAAATCCATACCAAATGCTTAAGAGTGTTATCGCGTAGAAGTTTTCGGTTAGACTGATCGTCAGTTTGACTTACCGTGTAATACCACCCGTCATTCCGCCATCATTCTAGACGTGATCAAGGTCACAGACTGAACTGACATCAGAATGAGCGTGTAACCTCCGTCTTATACAGCATAGAGTATAGTAATGATTGTTAAACAGCATCATATTGTAGTCTTTATATAAATGGCGAATCTGCCACAGACGTGACAAAAAATCTGCCTCTGCCACACTTAGCGCCAAAATTGCCAAACATATGCCTTCGTGGAAACGCAAAAAAAATACACAACGAATTTAATTAAATTTCTTCAACAAAAATATTTAACAATTTTCTTACTCTACGTGTCCGCATTTGCCTCCAAATTTTCGTCATTTTCGGTGTACACAGATTTTGACGACATCTTTTTGATGTTTTTAGTTGGTTTAAAGGAGACGCAGTCTCCGTGTTCCATAATGAATCCCCTCTTTTGTTGTATTCTCTTCATTTAATGATTCGTTACACAGAACCGCACACACGATACACATCAAAAGAGAATGAGATAAAATGAAAAGTTGATTGGAAACCAAATCATTAAAGAAGATAAGAATATGAGCACTATTCCAGTTAAATTACGGTTCATAATCATATGACGCACTTGTTTTCACAGAATAAGCGGGAAATCCCCGTATAACGTAGACAGAGTAATCTACTGTCTACGCCGTATAATTTGGCCATGAAACAGAAGTTGCCAGTTTGATAAAATCATTTGTAATCTATAAAACCTGATGTATTTACTTTAAAAAAATGAATTCATTGAAAATTCAAATTAAGTATTGTGAATTTTCTTGAAATCTTTTAAATCTGCCTAAACCTGTCACTTTTGTAAATCGTCAGCATGATCTGCCACAGACGAAATTTAGGAGCGAAATCTGCCAAAAGGGCAGGAATCTGCCACAAATGGTCACACTGACGACAACGATTTTTTTTTATTCGTCCAAAGGGCAGGCTATAGTCTTTCGACCATACCGCCTCGTCTTCCGTGTAGAATTTCTTACGTGGAAAGTTTAGAAAAAATAATGTATTTCGTTTAATACTCAACTAGCTTTTGCCCGCGACTTCGTCCGCGTGAAATTTCATCTTCCCCGCGTTCACCCTCTTAGGGGTTGAATTTCGAAAAATCCTTCCTTATTCCTTGTCTACATTATATATGGAACCTCTGTGCAAAGGAGGTGTTTCTTCTTTCATACATTTATGGCCAAACAATGTACCTTATGAACAAAAGTACTGAAATACAGGTAAAAAATCGCAGATTCTGAAAAAAAATATATTGGATTTATTTATACATTTGTACCACATGAAATTGTCGTTCAAAGATGTTAATAACTTGCAACCCATTAATTAATTTGGCAATCTCATGATACATGCTTCCGATGATGCGTTTCGTTACTTCATTTTGTAAATGTAACATAAAGAAATTATCCTGAAAATATACTGATTATTGTCTTATTTTTGTATCAATAAAGTTTTTTTGCATAAATAAGACATTATTTTTGTGAAACATTTAGCGAACAAGAGTTAAAAAATACATTTATTTTTCAGATTATTGTATGCGTTTGTTTAGCTTTCTGAAAAGCCAAAAGACTGTGGGCCAAGGCCAGTAATTATCGATTTTTTCTTATTAGTACCAATAATGTCATCATTTCGTTTCGGTTCCTCGCCTTTGTTCGTTGGTTTCCCGTCTCTTGGAGCGCTATTTCGTGCGTGATTTCATAATTGTTGATTTGTCTATTCTTCCCTGGATTTTCGATTTATTTCTTAAATCTTGACGACCTGGATTACCCATTTAGACTTGACATTTATTTAGTTTAATTTGACAGCTGTCAGCTGTCACTGCTGTTACGAACGTTTCGTTGAACGCAGTTACGATGTGAGGTAGTGATTTTTTATTTCTTAATCTATCAAATATTGGAGGATTATAAATACTGCTAATAACACAATTTATTGCAAGGAATTTAACTTTTAATTTGTACCTCGGTACAAGTTTGGCCGAAAAAAAAACACCTCCTTTCAGCTTTCTAGGTACAAGGGTTTGGGCTGGGCGTTGATGAGTCAGTCAATCAGTCAGTCAGGCAGGACTTTTCTTTTTATTTATATACTAGCTTTTGCCCGCGACTTCGTCCGCGTGAAATTTCATCTTCCCCGCGTTCACCCTCTTAGGGGTTGAATTTCGAAAAATCCTTCCTTATTGCTTGTCTACATTATATAGGGAACCTCTGTGCAAAATTTCAGCTTTCTAGGTCCAAGGGTTTGGGCTGGGCGTTGATGAGTCAGTCAATCAGTCAGTCAGGACTTTTCTTTTTATTTATTTAAATATATATAGATTTTCCTCTAAAAATTTCGAAAATGTAATCTAATTATCATTTATTTAGATAAATAAGTATTCGGGTCAATTTTCAAGTTTATTAACCAAACAAATGATTAGGATTTTTCATATAAACTGTATTCCCGCTTTTCACCCCCACAGGGGTGGAATTTCAAAAAATCGTTTGGGATATGTTCATTACTTGACTCAAAGATTATTTAAGTACCTATACCAATTTTCGAGTTAATCAAGCCACGCAGTAAAATCCTCGCCTGTATAATTAACTACCTTTTCACCCCGTTAAGGGTAGATTTTCGAAAACCCTGATACACGTCATTCTTTATTTTTGATATTAAGTATAAATACTGAGTTTCGAGTTAATCGGACCGCGCGTTAAAATTCTTCCATACAAATTTTGACACCCCCCAATCCCCCTTTAGGGGGTAGTTTAGAAAAACAAAAAATGCCAAACTTCATAATTTACTTACATAAGTATTCGTGCCAAGTTTTAAGTTTATTAACTGAAGGAATAAGATTTTTCATATAAACGAAATCCCCCCTTTTCACCCCCTTAAAGGTTGAATTTCCAAAAACCCCTTCTTAGTGCTCCCCTACATTATAAAAGGAAGCCGTGTGCAAAATTCCACATTCCTAGACCCAGTAGTTTCGGCTGTGCGTTGATATGTCAGTCAGTCAGTCATTCAGTCAGTCAGTCAGTTTCTCCTTTTTATATAGATAGATAGATAGATATGTTATTTATTTTATTTATTATGTCTTTCGTAGTTAATCCATTTTATATTTTAGTAATTTAATTTTTGTCTTTACGTCAAATCCTTATGCGCCGTAGACAGAGTAATCTATAGACTCATGGTATCCGTGTCACCGAAAGGGACAAAAAATTCCGGCAATCTTCATCATACTATAATTTTTACAGCTTAATACACTGCACCTTACCATTTTCACAGTTGCGCAAATGTACTATTATTGAATTATGCACGAAAAAGATCTTAATATCCGTTTAATCGCGGTGTAGTTTTTATTATTTCATACATAACGTCAAACTTGTTGTGCACATTGATGTGCTTAGCCGACACGCAGTAAGGGACAGAAATATTCTTACTCTGTTTCTTTTCTTTGCCTAGTGAGAATGGATAGTGGTCGACCGCGAAATTCAAATTTTCTTACGTTTTTTGCAATTTGCAGGTCAGTGTCAGATTGTATCTTGATCAAAATATGATTCGCGACAATAACAGGTACATATTTAAAGAATTATCATCATTAGAATAATTAATTATATCTTTTTATGTAGATTTCTACCACCACCAACCACCAATATAAAAACCTAAGAAATTTTGAATTTCGCGGTCTCAACTACCCATCTTTTTCTTGTGCGAATGAAAAAAAAGATATGCAGCAGTCTTAGACAAAGAAAGTACTAAAGCTTTCTTAAGGCAGCAGTCTATAATTTACTCTGTCTACGTTATGCGCCCATAAGCCCATTATACGGTAGGTTTTGCTGACAGTTTTACCCATAGACTTATAATGGTTTTACCACAATCAAGGGTTGTGATTGTGAGTGCACGTGTAATGGCATTTCGTCTTCAGTCAAAGTTGAACTGCACTATTATTTCGTACATAAGACTAGTTCAACTTCTGCCCTGCTTTTACCGCTTTTACAACGGCATTCACATTGCCGATTGACGTTAGGCGATAACTCGGGTGCGGTATTTTTTTAGATCAGACTTACTGATATAATTATTTTATTGCTAATTGACGTTGACCGTTCAAGTGTGGCCATTCAATTTATCGCGTTAATTATCGGATTACCGCGGTGTTTACGGCGATGATGGGCGTTGATGTGTCCCCGGCATGATAGCAAACATGACAACGTGTGACACGACACAACCATCTTTAACTTTTTTTTTTAAACGACTCTTTCAAACTCGGCCTAAGTATCCTGTTTTCAAATGCTCAGCAAAGAGTCTACGACCAAATTAGGAAAAATATATTAGTATTCTTATTTCAATCAAACTCTCAATTCTCGCATACTGTCACTCGCTCCTATTTTATTTCATGACCGCCCGTGTTGTGTTGATGGCCGTTTACGTCAGTGTACCTATTTTTATGGTTTGAACAATCTTGAATAATAAAAATGTATCGTGCGCGAATCATCTCGGGTGCACGGCATGTTTTGCTAAATGCTTTCAAGTACGCGGAAGTATCAGCTGTTCACTCACGTCGATTTTACGCCAAAGAAGTAAGGTTCGGCCCAGACGTTCGGTCAGTTATGTTGCAAGGAGTAGATATTTTAGCGGATGCCGTCGCAGTCACCATGGGTCCCAAAGGACGTAATGTAATTTTGGAACAAGGTTTAGGGCCGCCTAAAATTACAAAAGATGGTGTAACTGTGGCCAAAGGTATAGTATTAAAAGATAAATTCCAAAATATTGGTGCAAAACTGGTGCAGGATGTTGCAAACAAAACAAATGAAGAGGCTGGCGATGGAACAACGACAGCTACAGTTTTAGCCAGGGCTATTGCAAAAGAAGGTTTTGAAAATATGTCGAAAGGCGCTAATCCGATTGAAATACGAAAGGGAGTTATGTTAGCCGTTGAAACCGTTAAGCAAAAATTAAAGGATATGTCTAAAGCAGTAAGCACTTCAGAAGAAATAGAACAAGTAGCTACAATATCTGCAAATGGTGACAATTCTATTGGAAAATTAATAGCTGCTGCTATGAATAGAGTTGGTAAAAATGGCGTTATTACAGTTAAAGATGGTAAAACATTAGATGATGAACTAGAAATGATAGAAGGAATGAAGTTTGATCGCGGATTTGTTTCTCCATATTTCATAAATTCAAATAAAGGTCCTAGAGTCGAATACAATGATGCTCTCATTCTGTACTCGGAAAAGAAAATTTTTAATGCATCACAAGTGGTACCAGCGTTAGAGTTAGCAAACGCAGAGAAAAAACCGCTTGTTATAATTGCAGAAGATTTTGATGGGGAGCCTCTATCTGTGTTGGTAGTAAATAAATTAAAAGTTGGATTGCCTATAGTTGCAGTAAAAGCTCCAGGATTTGGTGAACATAGGAAAAATGCACTGATTGATATGGCTGCTGCTACGGGAGGTGTAGTTTTTGAAGATGATAACAACCTAATACGACTCGAAGACTGTCAACCTGATAGTTTTGGTCAGGTCGGCGAGGTAATAATTACAAAGGATTCAACTCTTTTACTTAGAGGGAAGGGTAATCCTGTTGAAGTAGAACAACGTATCGTACAAATAAAAGATGATTTGGAAGAAACCACTGGTAATTTTGAGCGTGAAAGGCTTATCGATAGATTGGGCAGACTGCAAGCAGGTGTAGCCGTTTTAAAAATTGGAGGTTGCAGCGAGGTCGAAGTAAATGAAAAAAAGGATAGAGTTAATGATGCACTAAATGCTACTCGAGCAGCAATTGAAGAAGGAATTGTACCTGGAGGTGGAGCAGCACTCCTACGATGTATACCTTCTTTAGACGCACTGAGGGCAGCAAATGCCGACCAAGAGATTGGTATATCCATTGTTAAGAAAGCCTTACGTACACCTTGCATAACGATTGCTGATAATGCTGGATATGATGGTGCTGTTGTAGTATCTAAAGTCGAAGATATGGGTCCTGAATTTGGATATGACGCATTAAATAATGAATACGTAAATATGCTTGAAAGAGGTATTATAGATCCCACTAAAATTGTAAGAAGGGCTATTACTGACGCTAGTGGCGTCGCGTCATTACTTACTACTGCCGAAGCAGTTATTTGTGAGTTGCCGAAGATGAAAGAAAGTCCACCGGAATATCGGCCAATTGATTTGTAAAAACCTAAATTTATTACAAGATAACTTTATTTTGGCATAATTATTTTGATAAATATACTTGAGACAATAAAATGTTCTTTATTTTTATATAGATACCTTTTAGTTCCTCGAGTCAGGGTTCGTTCTTGAATTAATATTATGGATCAAATATGTAATGTAAGGCCACTGGCGGACTAAGGGAGGACTGGCGGGCTGTAAGGGCGATCCGCCTCCGGGCCTCCGATCCCGGGATGTGCATCTGGACTTAGGGCCAATTTTTTAAATCCTTGAGAAACAAATGTAAGACCCGCCGTTGTTTACATGTTATGATTTTTCTTATATCTACTTAAAATGCGAAACATTGTAAGCTGAATATTTTCACTACATTATATTCTTGGCTAAACGCACTAACTTTTGGTTTCCACTTAGGGGCTGTCCACTAATCACGTGGGGGGAGGGGTCCATAAAAAATCACGAAATATCACAAGGGGGGAGGGGGGGTGTAGTAATATATCACGTGAATTCACGTGTATCTGGGGGCACGGGAGTGCCCCCACCAAGACGAGCCAAGCGAAGCGCAAGGGCACTACCTACCTTTTCTCGAAGCACTTCGTCGTATTTTTGAACCTTCATAACTTGGGTTTGGATTATACCAGATAAACAACATTTTCGGGATATGATGTCAGTGGTTGACTTATTAAACCTATAAAGTTTCAATTGCATAGCTCTTATACTTTAGATTTTATTGATATCTAAAATACCCCGATTTCGTCACTGACTCACTGATTCACTGACTCACTGATGATCATCAATATTCTAAGGGTCTTCCTGAAGTCCTAGAAAGCTGAAATTTGGTATGTAAGCTAATAATAGTACACAAACAACAAAAAAACTCTAAAATTTTGAACTTTTACCCTCCAACCCCTTACAATAGGGGATGGAAGTTTGTACGAGACTTCCGCAGATTTTGATGCTAGAGTTCTGAAAATTGATATAGGGACTCCTTGTTATAAATAATAAAATACGTATTTCAGGATTTTCAGTAAATAACACCCCAACCCCCCAAAAAAAATGTTTTTATTTCATAAGCATCAATATTCTAAGGTTCTTCCTGAAGTCCTAGAAAGCTGAAATTTGGTATGTAAGCTAGTAATAGTACACAAACAACAAAACAATTCTAAAACTTGGAACTTTTACCCTCCAACCCCTTAAACTAGGGGATGGAAGTTTGTACCGGACTTCCGCAAATTTTGATGCTAGAGTTCTGAAAATTGATATAGGGACTCCTTGTAATAAATAATAAAATACATATTTCAGGATTTTTAGTAAAGAACCCACCAACCCCCCAAAAAATTTTTTTTTTATTTCATAAGCATCAATATTTTAAGGTTCTTCCTGAAGTCCTAGAAAGCTGAAATTTGGTATGTAAGCTAGTAATAGTACACAAACAACAAAACAATTCTACAACTTGGAACTTTTACCCTCCAACCCCTTATACTAGGGGATGGAAATTTGTACGAGACTTCCGCAAATTTTGATGCTAGAGTTCTGAAAATTGTTAGAGGGACTCCTTGTAATAAATAATAAAATACATATTTCAGGATTTTTAGTAAAGGACCCCCCAAAAAAAAAAACATTATTTCATAAGCAACTTTCAAAAAGATGTGAAATCCCACCAAAAACATTTTCATGTAAAATGTTGCCAAGACGAGACCACATATGGCTCGCACTGCCAAAAAGTTATCAGATCTCATGTAGAGCCAAGCTTCTAACTCTACACGCCCTAACTTCACAAACTCTACACCTTAGTCAAAATATGTGGCTTGGCCGTTTCGCTACCATCACATGGGCGTAAGGTGAAAAATTTATTCACTGTTCATTACTTTTCTGTTATACAATAGTTTTTGTAGTAACGAAACGGCCAAGCCTCATATTTTGACTAAGGTGTAGAGTTTGTGAAGTTAGGGCGTGTAGAGTTAGAAGCTTGGCTCTACATGAGATCTGATAACTTTTTGGCAGTGCGAGCCATATGTGGTCTCGTCTTGGCAACATTTTACATGAAAATGTTTTTGGTGGGATACATGTTACAGCCAAAGTAATAAATCCGGATATATTATATTTACATCTAGCCATTATTTATAATGTCTACTCAATTTAGCTTTAAGTGATAATTGACACAGAATAATTAATCACATTAGCGAAGCGGGGCTACGTCGACATAGGATGCTAGAGCAAGCGAAGGGCACCCCGAGGTTCGGTTTGGTTAGGTTACTTTAAACCCTTTATACAGAAATAGGAACCCCGACGTCGACATAGGATGCAAGAGCCAGCGAAGGCCACACGTGAGCTGTGCAACGTTGCTTAGGGCCTCCTTCTGACACACGAGTTTACGCCCGCGTGCGACTTGCGAGCCTCATCCTCATGCATAAGCTTAGGGCCATTCCTATCATTTCCTATGATTTGGACCCGCGTGTGAGTGTCGCCCGTATTCGCGCCACCCACATCCTACCATTACGTATGTATGTACACATACAATACCTACCACACCACATGATACATTTCAACATGGTATTGCAACATTTGAGCTAGATTTTGATTGTATTCTCATCATATATGCTTCTAATGTGACGATACGATTTTTCGTAACCGATAGCTCATTTGTTATTTGTATGTATGTTTCATTTCACACAGGCTCAAATTTAAATTAAATGGTGAGATTTCACAGACTTCTCTTCGTGCTGATAATGGATGCTCTTACATCAGATATGCAAGAAGAGGCTCCCTGGTGTATGCTGTTCGCCGATGACATTGTGCTGGTTGCCGAGAACGGCTTAGAGGTCCAGAGCAGATTGGAGGTGTGGTGGGAAAGACTCGAGACCGTTGGCCTGAGAGTAAGTCGGACCAAAACCCTACCTGTTTTGCGATTTTGGCGGTCTCTCCAGTCCTGTGCCCATATCTCTCGCTGGAACGCCCTTATCGATCTGCTCCGACTTTCGGTACCTCGGGTCGCTTGTCCAAGGAGATGGCGAAGTAGACCGAGACGTAACGCACCGGATCAACTCAGTATGGATGAAATGGCGACAGGTCACAGGAACAACTTGCGACCCACGGATGCCCCTCAAGTTAAAGGGGAAAATTTATAAGTCCGTGATAAGGCCTGTCGTACTTTATGGGCCTGAATGCTGGGCTGTGAAGAAGACGGATGAAAAAAGATTGCATGCAGCGGAGATGAGAATGTTGAGATGGATGTGTGGAGTGACGAGAATGGATAAAGTAAGAAATGAGTTTATAAGAGGAAGTTTGAAAGTGGCGCCAGTGACAGAAAAGTTGAAAGGAAATCGTTTGGCTTGGTATGGGCATGTGATGAGAAGGGATGAAACGCATGTGACTAAAAGAGTGATGAATATACATGTTGATGGATGGAGAGGGAGAGGAAGGCCGAAGAAAAGATGGATGGATTGTGTGGGGAATGATATGAAAGAGAAGGGAGTTAATGATAGCGTGACGGTTGACAGGGGAGAATGGAAGAAGAAAACGTGTTGCGCCGACCCCAAGTAACATGGGATAAGGGCAGGAAGATGATGATGTGAGATTTCACAGACAGACATGACGAGTTTCGATACCAAATCATGATTCCCTTCAAACCTAACCGATAATAATCAGAGTAGGGGTGACGCAGTGCCCGAGATGGCATCGCTCGCTCTTACATCGTAGATTCTTTTATTTATAATCGATTAAGTTGATTACTTTAAAATCGATAACAGAAAATATAATGTGAATTCTCGTTCTCGACAGACTCGTTACTAATCGCAAACATTTTGACATTGACATTCATAATGTCAGTATTTAGGTGTGGGTCGTTACGTGATTTTCGCGAAACGTAACGTAACTAGTTACTTTAAAGGCGTAACCTGTTTTGAAAACTAGTGATTTTTGTAACTAGTTATTTGTCATATTCTATTCAGTGATTCAAAATGGTGTTACTGAAGTATTTGCGAAACGAACATTAACCTGTTTTGAAAACTAGTGATTTTTGTAACTAGTTATTTGTCATATTTTATTCAGTGATTCAAAATGGTGTTACCGAAGTATTTGCGAAACGAACATTAACCTGTTTTGAAAACTAGTGATTTTTGTAACTAGTTATTTGTCATATTCTATTCAGTGATTCAAAATGGTGTTACCGAAGTATTTGCGAAACGAACATTTATATGGTTACCTACGTAATCGTTACATGTCACAAGCTGTAGGTTTTTTGAACGAATTAGTTTTTGTAGTTACCTTAAGCAGTTACATCATTAATGCTATAACGTAATACGAGATGTTTCCTCTTCAAATGCGTTTTTAAATTGGCGGTTGAGGATTTGAAGCTATATAATTCACCACACTTGTTGCATTTTGTTTTTCTTGTTATTTTTTTTTTGACGTGACAACGTCTTAAATTAGGTTGCGACTGGGAGTCACTTATGAAAAAGTGTAACGCTCGGTAACGTTACGATGAGTCACCGAACGAGAGAGAGGCCCGCCGAATGCCTTGCGTCTCTCTCCCACTCAACTATGATCGGATGATCGGTCGTTGTCACGTAAAATCTTCGCCCGTAAAACCGACTTTACAGGCAACCATTTTTTTGCTTTTTTTTCATTACGTAGTTTTTGGAAGAACTTCCACAGGACACTCGAATTGCATCGAGTCATGACGAAAAAGTTATTTATTCACTGTTTTTTTTATACGTACTACACTATTCACAATTTATTCAAAAATATTACGAAAATATGCATGGAAGTCACTTTCACAATAAATGCAACATACATAGGTACATACTTGTGCAATATTCACCAACGAACTAAACAAGGTTTACTTGTCAAAGTAATCATAAACAAATACTAATACAATTTCAAATTTGTGTTCGTACGCCGCCCGTCGAAGGTTAAAAATAATGACCAATCTAAATTAATCTCTAAGTCCTAAGTAATACGTATGAAAATTATACGCATCATTTTCGTAGTTGGCGACTTGGTGTGTGCATGTTCGGATTTCATCGTGTCATCACTCGTGATTTCGGGAAGTCTCGGCTCGCTTTGCCGGTCAGTACAAAGAAGTAGGCACACAGGCACAGAGTAGTAACCATGTAGAAACGACTCGCAACGTACTTTTGTTTCGTGTCTCGCTTTTCATTCGATCACTGCATTGGTAATGTAACTAGTTACAAAAATCACTAGTTTATGTGTGACTCGAAACTAGTGATTCGGTTACATGCCCCATAAGCAGTTATTGTAACTAGTGACGTGAAATAACGCTCATACCTATCAGTATTGTCAGTTGACAGTTTTTTGGCGCGAACGAATATCGTTTCTTTCTTTTCTTCCTGTCGACCTGTCGATACATTGCTTTGTTATTGGCTTTGTTAGTTTTTTTGCTCCAAAATGTGAATAATAAAATACCTAGTAGACGGAATATTTGCAATCAATGATCCAACCCTCTAAGACGACCCACTGACCAACATTTGGTTACACTGTACATGCACAAAACAATTTAAACTATCACAAAAAATAAATTGAAAATGCAATCACGTCGTGGTTCCCACTGTGGTGGTTCCAACGAAATGTCTCCTACTGTAAATATTAATGATGTGAGAAATACTATAACTTCCAGTGATGATGAGAGTGCTCCCATGCAAAGAACCAAGAAACGAGTTCAACAGTTTTCTGATAGCGACAGTGAGAACGAAAACTTACAACCTAAAGAGAATAAGACTCAGGAAGATAAATTACAAAATGATAGTGATAGTGAAACAGAGAGCAGCGTTGTGCTTTTTAAAAATGGCAAAACAAAGTCGAGAATACAGATGGATGGAAGTAGCACAGACTCTGATACTTCAAGGAACGACACTATGAAGAATGAAGAGCAACAAATGAGAATGAAAAACAAAAGAAACAAGCTGAAAGATAAGTTTAAAGGTCTGCTGAGCTCTAGAGGGAAACATACAACATTAGAAGACAACAGTGATAAACAGTCTTCAGAAGGCAGTCATGGTGAAATTTCAGATCCTTCTGACAATGAAATGTCATCCATAGCAAAAATTAAACAGGTAATGTTCTCCTTAAGTTCTGTGTATTTAAAAAAAAATATTTCTTAAGAGTAGACTGAGGATATATTCTTACTAGCTTCTGCCTGCATGGATGTCGGAAATTATCCCACAGGAACACAATACTGGGACAAATTGTAGCCTGTGTCCTACCCCAGGATACCATATATATCTCCTTGCCTAATTTCATTTAAATCCTTTCAGTGGTTTAGGTATGAAAAGGTTACATACAGACAGCAGACTTGACTTGAATTTATAATATTAGTATGGACTATCACCTATTGTTTGTATGGTGTATCTTTGGTGATTACAGTATTTGAGGTACCGGAGTGGTCTGTCTTTTTAGTTAGTTGGTATAATGTATTTGAATTTTTTGACGTGACAACGTCTTAAATTAGGTTGCGACTGGGAGTCACTTATGAAAAAGTGTAACGCTCGGTAACGTTACGATGAGTCACCGAACGAGAGAGAGGCCCGCCGAATGCCTTGCGTCTCTCTCCCACTCAACTATGATCGGATGATCGGTCGTTGTCACGTAAAATCTTCGCCCGTAAAACCGACTTTACAGGCAACCATTTTTTATGTTGCTTTTTACAGAAAATGAAAAAGAGTATGGCATCAATGTCATCCATTTGTGACCCCGATACCTCTGATGAAGAGGATCAAATGAAAAAAAAGCAAATACTAAAACCGAAGCCAAGGAAGCAACAGAAATCTACCAAACTGATTGAAGCTAAACCAGTAAGGGTAGGTACTGAGCCTACTGGGGTATAACCAGAAATAAACCACAGATTATCTTTGACTTCACAACAGAATTACAATCTTTTGACTGTGATATAATTTTAAACTTATGGGATCAACCAAATAAAACATAGTGTTACTGAATAAAAACACAACAACACACTCACTCACACACAACACACACATTCACTTCCAATATCTATGTTCCTAGAATCCGTGTTCTTCTAACAATCTTCTCCTAATCTGTCCTTCTCATACTTCTGACTTTGTTCATTCTTCCTTTCATATTCAGTCCCTTGTTCTTCTTTGGAATGCTAATGATATCAGGCAAGCTACTAGTTGGCATGCATTTAAGTAGAAATTGCAGTTATTTTCAAAACAAATAGCATAGTCATCTCAACACCTCTGTCCATTGAATTTGTATTTATATATATTATAGTAACTAGTATGTATGTGTATTATAGGTTTATACAACCTATTCTAGTATTGAGTATTCTAGTAGTTTTTTAGTATTGAGTATTCATGTTTTTGTGTTCCTATTTTATTTATAAATCAATAGTTTTAATTATTTTTTATCATTGTTCCTCTCAACCAAAGCACCTGCCATCTAATCTCTTCACCACCCCTGGTTGACAGGTAGAGAATGCTTAAGGCATTAAGTCCGCCTTTGTACCTTTTTTGTGTGTGAAAAGTTTAAATAAAGTAAATATATATTATACTTGTAACTTCACCAACAATGGTGAAAGTTTAAAAAAAAAAAACCAAGTTGGTGATTCTAGTTGTTAACTCCATCTTGTAAAGACCATCTCAGATATTAACCTGCATGGTACTCATAAGGCCTGACCAAGATTATTTATGGACTTTAAAAGAGACTGACCTCTGAGTTTTTTTTTGGTCTTTCTCTTCAGAGAACACAGGATCTAGTTTTAAAAACATAATTTAATTGTGGCATGTAAAAGTTTTTTTTTAACCAATTTACAGAAATTAATATCATTTATACAGTTTATATTTAAACCAGTAATTTATATTCTTGCACAGATGTCGGCTAAACAGGCAATGGAAAACATGCAGTTAATAAAAAGTGAATCAAATCGTATGTTGAGGGAGAAAGCAGTATCATTGCCGTATCACAGACCTAAAGCACTATGTCTCAAAGACATAATGTCCAGAAGGAAGCCTGCACTTGCATTAGATGGAAAAGCACTGCCCATCAAAATGAACGAAGAGCAATTAAAACATTATGTGTAAGTATTTTGTTATTCAGTAAGTATACCAGAGATGGCGAACCAATGACAAAATAATTTGGGCACAGTGTAGATTGAGGAATTTAGGTACCTAACTCACAGTAACAAACATAGAATCTGAGTGCCCCTGACTACGAGAGAGGCTTCGATTTCGGATTTTGTTGCTGCGTGTGTACATAGATGCAAGGGAAAATGTGAACCTGATATGAAGTATTTGGCACCTAGTTTGTAACAGCAGAAGTCACACTAATTTGTTAATTTATTTAACCATTTACATATTAACAGACTAGCTGCACCCGCATAAGACTCAATCCCGTGGGAATAACAGGATAAAAGAATCCTGTGACCTAATCCAGGTCATGGACTCCTCATGTGCCAAAGTTCATCCAAATCCATGCTGTATGAAGTTGATAAGCTGTTTCTTAGTCAGAGAAGAAACATTCAGATACACTTACATTAAATATTGTAATATAATATAAAAGTTAATTTGTGTTTCATTACATTTTCAGACTGTTGTTAGAACAGCGTCAGAAAGAAATGATGGAATTATGCAAAAGTGAATCAGATGAAGAAACTCCTGAAGCTGAAGACGAAACTGATGTAATACAGCAAGAAACAGAACAAATATCTGACATCACTAATAATGAAAGTGAAATGATCACTAAAAAGTCTAACAATACTGTAGAATGTCCAGATAATGAACTAATTACCAACATAGACGCTGCAAATAATGATCTTGCATATTCTCAATTGATAGAAAATGAATCAGTCAAAACAACGTCAACTGAAGTGGCTATCTTAAATGGCGAAGAAATAAATAAAGAAAAACCCGATTCTCCTAGTGTTGCCACAAATGATCAACAAGAAGACACTGAAAAAAATGATTCAAACACGGATTTCAAATTAGTTTACAATGATTCTGTAGAAGAAGAACATTTAACAACAGATAATACTAAAAGTGTTCTCAAAGAAACTACAATTCCAACCGACTCTGCTATAAATAATGTTGAGTTAGAAAGTAGTTCAGAGCAACTAATCACGAAAGTGTGTACTGAACCAGAGAGTCAATTGATATCCTTACATTACACTGAAAACAATACAGAAGAACTAGAAAAACCAAATAAACCTGAAGAAAAAGACAAAACAGAAAAACCGGAAGACTCTTCCAATGAAATAACTGAAATAGTTGATATAAATGCTGCTGAAGAAGACTTTTTCTCAGACGATGATGTAAATATGGAGGACATTGATAGAATAATTGAGAATGCAGAAATATTGAGAGGTAGGATATTTGATTATTTTGACCTAATGTACTTTTGTATTAGTCATTGTTGTTCGTTAGTTAGTCAGGTGAAGTCTTGAAACCTGTATTTTTTGTTGTTTCAGATGATGACATTGTTAACTCTCCTATGCTCTTAAAGGACCCCCTGCCTTTAAATGCAAAACCTACACTAATGGGTGCCCCTGGCATGGTTATTGATTTGGATGGAGGTGCTTTTGTATCCAAAAAGACTGGTGTTGAACTACTAAAAGAGAGATTTACATACTTTGCAAGATTAAAGACTCCTGAAGAACTTGAAAGAGAGAAGGAAAAAAAGTGAGATGATATTTATTTTGTATGCAGTTTCAATAATGTAAAAAAAATATAATTTGGTCTTATTCAAATCATAACGACTTCCAGGTTAAAACCAGGTGCTCAACATTTAAAGCTAAAACACGAACTTGAGGAAAAAATTGCAGAACAGCGATCTCTGGAATGGGCAAAACGACTTGAAGAGGAGAAGCAGCAACACAAGGAAATGGAAACTATCCTAGACGATGCTGAAGATAGCTTCGAAAAACTTGAAGGGAAGATGGAAGAAGATGATGCAAAAGAGGATGAGAGTAGTTCAGACAGTGAGGAAGAGGAGCCTGTAGAAAATGATATTGAGATTAAAGACAAACCAAGGAAACATAACCCAATGCTTGATGATGAAGCTGAGGAGTCTGATATTGAAGAAAATGAAGGTGAAATAACCAAAGATGATGAAGCCAATGAGAACCTTGATGACGGTGATGACAATTTGGAACAAGAAGATGATGAAGAAGATGAGTCTAGTGACGATGATTCTTCAGAATTTGAACAAGAAGAAACCAGTAAACCTAAAAAAGGCAGAATATTGAAAGCATTTGAGGACTCAGATGATGAAGGTGCTGCAGTTAAACAAGTTGAAACGGAAACTTTAGTGAAGGACATTAATGAAACATATGACGCGAATGCAGTTGTTGCGATTTCAAATGAAGTTCAAAGTTCTTCTCAAGGTAATTAAGTAAAAAATTACTTTTCCATTTACAATTCGTATTGAACAATAAGTGAGCAAGATGAAGAGTATTTTTTATTTTTAGATGATGTCATACAACTAGCGCAGAGACATGCTTCGGCATCAGATGATCTTTTTACCAGTCAAGAAAGTTCGACAGTCGTCGAAAGAACCAAGGATAGAAACACCGAAAGTGATGAAGTAATGACACAAACGTTTTCTATACTAGACTCGACATCCAAGGTGACCATGGACATGGAACTGAAATCTCCTAGTAAATTAAATGTTCTTTGCATGTCGCAGCCTTATAAAGACGTAAGTATTGAAAAGTTCAAAAGCACTTATATTTACAGTCAGTTTTTTTTTTGTGTTAATTATTATTCATTTTTCCAGCCAAGTTTAAACGGTTTTGTGGAGGGTTCACAGCTGCCAATAACACAGTCATCTCAGTCACAAGCGATTGGAGAAGATATATTAGCTCTTTGTACTGGCAAGTTCTATGATAACGAGTTTGTTTCACCTACTGAAGGAAAGAAATATGTAGACGATATATCTCAGGATATAGTGAACAATGACTTCCATGACACACAGACGGCTAAATCTGCAGCAAACGACGATATTATTGAAGAGGTTGACGATATAGTACCTGAAAAACAGAATATCAGTACTGAAGAAAATAAACAACTAGAAGAAAATAGTAAAAAATCAAGTACAGATGGAAACCTTCTAAATTCTATACTTGATGAGTTGAATGACCCTGAGTTCGACAAACCGAAGGCAAATAAATTCTTCACAGGTAATACACAGAAAAAGGAAAATGGACAGGTTCTTGAAAATACTCAAATGAAAAAGAAGTTTACCATAGACTCTGATGATGATGGTGATGATGACGATAAGGCTACTGAAACAAACGGAGAAGTTGCTCAAGAGAAGAAGAAAAGACTTAAAAAGAGAAAGCCAAAAAAGAGAGCACTACAGATATCGGGTAAATATTTTTACATGCATCTGCGTCATTTCAATTAATAACTATACCTTACTGATTGTACCTCAACGGCTTTTTTTCTCATTTCTAGATGATGAAGATGAAGAAGAAGAAATAGCAGATGATGATTACATGTCAGACTTAGAAGATGAAACTGAAAGATTAGTGGAGTATGACTCTGAGGAAAATGAGGTCAGTTTGTTATAAAATGGGGGTTTTTGTATTACCATTAAGTCATTGATAGTGAGTGGTTTTGTTAGGAAATAAAACCTCAACGTAGTTTTGTCGCAATTACGACAAAATTTCTTCAACGGTGGCATTGTATTTAGCTTTATTGAATCCTGTTTGTCGATTCATATTACTATTTTATTTGTTGATATAGGTAGACAGATTCTGAAATACGGAAGACACAACATAGTTAACATGGCCTATAATGTTCCCACCCACTGCTGGGACACAGGCCTCCTCACTTCTAGAGGGAGTGGGCTATAATCTATCACGCGGGCCCAGTGCGGGTGTGTAGATGTCACATGTCTTCGAATTTCTGGTTCTAGGACATGCCAGTTTCTTCACGATGTTTTCCATCACTGTTTTGAGAGCAGTGATGATGAAATTATTTACACAAAGTAAAGCGTCTGCCTGGGTTCGAACCCACGACCTACAACTCGTAAATGGAGGCCGTTACCAGTACCACTGGGCCATCACTGCTCTAGTCTCCTTGGCTAGTATTATATTATCTGTAGTGCGATTCTGTAACCATCTTACCGTGAAAACTTAGGTGAAGTGAGCATGGAGTGAGCTGTCAATAGTGTTAATTCCTAGCAAAAACAAACTCACATCACCTAAGTTTTCACGGTGAGATTTTTACAGAATCGACCGGCTGTACCTTAGCATAATTTCCTACATTTCACATTCTCAGATTGAAGTAAAACCCGATAAACCAAAGAAGAAACGCAAAATGGCTGACTTCTTCGAGCAAGAGGCGGAACTGACGAGTGAGGACGAATGGGTGGGGTCTGGAGATGAAGATGAGAAGGGGTTGGACAGGATGGAACGTGAAGAAGGAGATGACGACGTCTTCCACCAGGGGCAACTCAGGAAGGAGCTGGGACAGATACATATGTACGTAGATTAACTGGTGAATCTTCAAGGACTAGTATTGCGGGAACATGTTGGCCCGTAGATTCTCCCATTGTAGTGACCAAGTCAAGATCACCCTATTCAAGGCTTTGTATGCGGTCTGTACGCGGGGGGTCTGTGGGTCAGCTACGCCAAAAGATCGCTAGATGCCTTACGCGTCCAATATAATAATGTTTTTATGATGCTATTGGGACTGCCCCGGTTCTGTAGTGCGTCAGAGATGTTTTCGCTAAGCCGAACTGACGGTTTTCACGTAGTCATACGCAAAAAAGTTGCTTCTCTGATGCATCGAGTGCGGGTCGGTAACAATAGTATCCTGAAAGTAGTGGCGGAGAGTCCTTACACCCCTGTTTTGAGGCATTTTGTGGAGAGGATTGTCAGCTAGGTAGCTGATTGATCGTTCTTTGAGCAACTTGTCTTGGTGTTGATTGTGTGTTTTGTTTTGTATTACTAACATTAGTTATAAGGTATTTTTTCACTAACAAGATGGACTGTATTGTTGTCCAAAACTGGATAAATAAATTAAATTAAATTGCTATAAATTGTATAAAACAAAGTCGCTTTTTGTGCCTGTCTGTGTGACCGCTTAAATTTTCTAAAGTATGTAATGGATTTTGATGCAGTTTTTACCATAATTTAAGGCATTTATTCCGGAAGGTTACATGCATATTACAATCATATTTTTAGATAAAATACAAAAATTTATATATTTTGTCAAGTCCTGAAAACCGTATAAGGGAGGGGCGGGTTGCTAGTTTCTCATATTTCGTACATCCCGTTTAAATATGTTCATAAATCTCGTCTTTCTTAATTCTAGGCGAGATGTGCTGGACCAAGATAAGCGAGAAGTGAGAATAATACAAGAACTACTATTCGAAGACGGTGACCTCGGCGACGGCCACCGACAGCGAAAATTCCGATGGAGAAACGCAGGTATTTATCATTAAGTTATTGTTTTCTGTGGCTCCTGGTATAAATAGATCTCCCGTTCTCTAGGTATCTGGTATGAATTGATCTCCTCATGCGTGATAGCCTCAAAAGCCATACCTAATAACATAATTTTTTTTAGACAGAGCAAAGCAAAGGCTCTGTCTAAAAAAAGGTGCCCTAGTCAGTTACCTTTCTATAACAGTATTTCTTTCACAGATGGAGACGAAGAGACTGGTACAATGCCCGACGAATTTGCCGATACACAGGAAGAAGAATTTGAATCAGAAGAACAATGGAGAAAACAGAGGCATGAACGAGAAGTCTTTTTGAGGACAATGGTTAGTATCATTACACAAACAAGTAACTACCCCTTTGGTCTCGTGATCGCAAGCGCGACTGCTGAGCGTGGGGGCCCTAGGTTCGATTCCCAGATCGGGGAAACTGCTATTGGTTTTTCCATAGGGTATTTCTCAGTCAGCTATTGGTTTTTCCATAGGGTATTTCACAGCCTACAATTTAATAGTTGGTGGTGTGATACCCCGTGCCTCAGAAAGCAGGTTAAGCCGTTGGTCTTGCGCCTGATTTATCTGTGCTCGTGTCGTATTGCCGTCTCTTCGGACTATGAGTCTGCGCACACACTTATCCATACTAATATCATAAATTCGAAAGTAACTCTGTCTGTCTGTATGTTACCTTTTCACGCCTAAACCACTGAACGGATTTCGATAAAATTTGGCAGAGAGATAGATTACATCCCGGGGAAGGACATAGGATAGTTTTTATCGACATACCTCGCGGGCGACGCCGCGGGCGGAAGCTAGTGAGCTATAATATCTCCCGCGTAGATGGCTAGTCTCCGCTGAGATTGGCTGCCATGGCCGAAATTCGGTCTGGAGGACAATTATTATTATAGGCCGACCGCTTAACTGAGACGTTGCTTGGGGTAGCCGCTCGGTGCGGAACGAGTGTGGTGACGTAATGCGAGAGCTCAGTGATTCGTCAACTTGTGACAACTATCACCCCTCCCGCACCGCGCCGCTACCTCAGGCAACATGTCAGTTAAGCGGTCGGCCTATATTACTACCACTACGGGCTCATAATGACGAGCGGCATCTCGCCGTCGTCACCTTTTGCCGGCTACCGTCGACACTTCCGAGGCACGGATCTTCGATGTTGGCGTGTCGACTGCGTTTACGACAACCTGTCCCTGTTGTCGACAAAGAGCGAACAGGCATCTTCTGGGCACTCTCGTTCCATCGTAGACCTCTTCCATGGCGCGAGACCGAGCTCAAAAGCTGGCCCACAAAAAAAAAAGAGCCGCTCGTCTCTAATATAGCCCTAACCTGTATGCTGTTATAAAATCATAATTTAAAACTAACTTTTTCCATCTGAAACATAAATAAAGTGTTAATTAATTAATATTTCAGCAACAAGATGAAGATGACAGCGTTAACGTTAGTGTGAACCGAACAACTATAATAAAAGCGAACCTCTCTTCAAAGTCGATGTGCACCCTGCTGCAAGAAGTAAATCAATCAAAAACGGAAAATGCCGAGAGTCCTGTTATCCAAGAAAAGAAGACAGCTACAGATATACCTGGCCCACAAAAGTCGTTCTCTATCTTTCAGGTATTTAACAGATCATTTAAAACTCACTGAGGATCCAGATCTTTCCTCATAATCCAATATTGACAAAGTTAATTTTATACAAACCAATCCTAGCCTATTTAAGAATCTATCAGACGTATCTATTCGTAATCGACGGGATAATAATAAATAAATTATGCGTACCAAAGTAAAAGTGTAATAGTATTCTTTGTTTAGCATCAATCATTTATAATAAAATCCAAAACCAAATACAAATGCCTACTGCTCTGTTTAAAATACGTTGAAAAAAATATCTCATAGCCAAACCATATCAGAATTTTTAAATGACCGCAATTAATTAAATAGATTCCTATAATTACGTTACTTTCACAATTTGACCCTCAAATCTGTAAAAACAATATTTTATTTTTTTATTAGCATTAGTATTAAGTTATTAAAATTTCATAGTTTGCTGTGTAGACTCAAATTTGTTATTTTTTATGGTTTATTCTAAGCAAAAAAATACGTTGTTTTGTACGCCATAAATGGCAAAACATGCAGATCTACCAGTTATTTTAAGACCTTGCACATATTATTTCATGTATACTCATGTTTTACAATAAATATATTCTATTATATTCTGTTATCTTTGCCAGCCAAGTGTTTTACTCATAAAATCTTAGTATTTGTCTGTCTTCTTGCTCCCATTTTAAATACTGGGGGACTGTAGTGCTTAACAAGAAAAAAGATAGGTTCTCATGATAGGGTTATTATTTCAGCAAAATTACCACGGTTCCTTGCTAACCCGCGGTCGAGGTGCTCTTGCGCGACTGGCAGCGTTGGCAACACCGCTAGCAGCTGACGACGATGCTCCAAAAATTGGCTCACTGGCATCACACAAGCGAAACTTTGTCTTTACTGCATTGTCACAAGATGACGATGATGTGCCAAAGGTTTATAGTATTTTTTTTACAATAATAATTTATATGGACTACTTTGATATAATTTTAAATTTTTTGTTGCCCTAAATTGTGTCCCGCTCCTGGGCGCACATTTCAGTCTGCCCTGAAATTATGCCCTGCACCCACTACCTCCACAAGGAAAAAACTAATGAATAGATTTTGTTATTAAAATTTTGTACAAATATTCCTTATAGGTCAGCCAGCACCCTAATTCCGTAACACACTATTAATCACAATCTGAATCATTTTGAAGGATAATGCTAATCCATTGCTTCATATGTTCGAAAAATGTGTCTGTTTCACATTGTAAATACCGCAATGAATAATAATAATAATATTCCACAACTATCACACAACGCCGTCTAGTCTCAAGCTAAGCAGAGCTTGTGTTATGAGTACTAGACAACTGATAAACATACTTATATATTTCTAAATACATACATATATAGATAAATTACACCCAGACACAGAACAAATGATCATGCTCATCACACAAACATTTGTCCTGGGTGGGAATCGAACCCACGACCTCCGGCATAGCAGTCATAGTCACTGACCACTAGACCAACAGGCCAGTCAATGTGAATGTTTTTGAACTGTCAAAATTAAAGCCATCCTTACTGTTAAGTATGTTGTATGTTACGCAATTACCCCGCACATCGTCACGCCACTTTGCCGGTCTAACTCGTCGGAGATTTCCGGAAATATCATTAATTTTATGCTTTTCTATTTTCAGGTGACAATAAAACGAAAAGCTGACGTTAATTTAGGAACACCAAAACTAGTGAAGAAGATGAAAATTGAAGAAAAACTGGTGCGTTCCAAGAGCAGTTTATTAGATCATTTAAATCTATAGATTCTAATTGTCTTATACCGTGACTCTTAGGATGTTCCTCAAATTACGATGTATTTGTCGACTGTGTCTACAAATACATCGTAATAATTATATACTTTTAATTATTGTTAAAGACTGTAAGGTGCCTTTGTTATATAGATATACATCGATCCTGTTATTTAATAGTGAAGGGTAGTTAATCACTCTAAGCAACCGAATATTAGGTGCTTTCAATTGATGTCTATCATTTGTATGATACGAGGGATTCAAAAATGTAAATAAAATAATTTCTAAGAACAAATCGAGGATTAAATACCCTCAATATTTTTTTCTAAGTGTTGTTTAAGTACTTGTGACATATTTGTAATTTTAGAAAACATGAAATAAATTATTTAATTTTTTTTGTGTACCTACTTATTTCAAACTTCTTTGACCCAGAAACCGGCCCGCAAATCTTTTTGCTCATTGCATTGGGTAGTTGGTTTGAGAATTAAGTATGGTCTCAGTATCTACATAAACTGAGTAAATCGGTATGCCCATTTTCAAGCTGGGTTTGGCACAAGGTACACTCAGTTTAACTCAGTTACGATTGTGAAAGAGTAAAGATATTGAAAAAGCTATAATATAAAAGTTCAAACTGTTCAATCTTTAAAATAATTCGGGATTGAGATTTTAAAACTAAGAAACGGTATAAAAATATCTTATTTTACAATGCAATTCATTATAGTTATTGGCACTGCAAATAACTTGCTGACATAGCCAAGATTGTTGACTTTTCGCATTGACTTTTATTACTAGCGTATCTGAACGGGAAATCATAATAATATGCTGGATTTATGGAATGTGTTTCCAATATATGTCAATGGTTTCCAAACATAGAAAGATTTATTCCACACTACATTAAAAAAATTGTTTCGATGAGTAATTTTTAAAGTGTGACCATATAATTTTTGGGAAATTCCATCAATAACGTAATGTTCTTATCTTTCCACGTGTCAAATGTATTGTCACCTTATTAGAAACCGGGCAAAAGCGAGTCGGACTCGCGCACCGAGGGTTCCGTACCATCTTATGTTTTTAAATTTTCATCGGCGAGGCCTATATTCATCAGAGAATTTTGTAACACTGTGCACTGCGGTGTAGAATATTACAATTTTATGTCAGCGCCATCTCTTGACCGATAGTAGAACTAATGTAACTTTTGTTGATGATATCTGAAAAAGTGTGCTATTTAGAGACATCGTTTTATTTTTCCTGTAATCTTTACATAAACTTCTATCACATAGACTTATTTCAGATTTTTCTCCTAGCAAACTTCGAAGATATTTTTTTTAACTTTTTTCATCAAAAGTCGAAAACTAAGCGGTCTAAAAAAAAAATCCTGAGAATGTGCAAACTGCGCTCTTTCATATGATACCCCACATGCCCTGTAACCCCACTTCGAATTTTTCAGACCCACTATCAGACCCTGTTGCAAAAAAAATGGTTGCCTGTAAAGTCGGTTTTACGGGCGAAGATTTTACGTGACAACGACCGATCATCCGATCATAGTTGAGTGGGAGAGAGACGCAAGGCATTCGGCGGGCCTCTCTCTCGTTCGGTGACTCATCGTAACGTTACCGAGCGTTACACTTTTTCATAAGTGACTCCCAGTCGCAACCTAATTTAAGACGTTGTCACGTCAAAAAAAATCTTTCATATTTGCAAAATAGTTGGGCAAACGTCATTTAAAATTATTCCAAATTTCAAGTTGATAGCATTAGTAGTTCTTGAGATATCCAGCTGTGACAGACAGGCAGACTGAGTCTCGCAATAAGGGTTCCGTTTTACCATTTTGGTACGGAACCCTAAAAACCAGCTCAGTGCGTGTCGGGCCACGCACAGGGGGTCTACTCCGAAGCGGTTAACGACTGTATCGGCCGAATGTTCGGTGATTTTCTGATTCGAATATTGTTGTCCTACTACGAATTAAAAAAAAAAAGGTAAAAAAAGGGTTAAGGGTTCTAAAAAGGTTCGGATTGGCACAGTTTGGTCGGGACCAATAGTCAATATAGGAAACTAGCTTCTGCCCGCGACTACGTCCGCGTGAAATTTCTTGTACCCCCACCCCGTCGCGTCGCAACACTTCGTATTCGCTTACCGTTCACTCTGAGTTTTTTTCTTTTTGCTCGGCTCCTAAGGGTCATAGCGTGATGTTAAATAGCCTATAGCCTTCCTCAAGAATTGGGCTATCAAATGCAAAAAGAATTCAAATCTGACCGGTAGTTAAAGAGATTATCGCGTTCAAACAAACAAACTCTTCAGCTTTATTATTAGTATAGATAAAAAACTCTATGGCCCATAACTCCTTAATAGGTACCAACTCTTAACATCTTACACACGTGATAACTTTTAAACGAAATATCCGATTGAGATGAAACAAAAAGTATTTTACTTCTTCGTAAATACTCTTGATAACATAATGCTTAATTTCGATAAAGATTAATATTACGATACATATTTAACGTAGTTTTTTTTTCTTCAGACGATTTAATAATTATTTTGAACACAAAATCGGTTATTGTGATTAAACCATGATAGCTAGATATATGTTCTTGCGGACTTTTTTGTAGGTCTTAATGGGCTCTACAAACCCGTAGTACATTATTTTGTTCTATTGTCAATAGTTTTTGCAGCGCACGCAAAAATAGGTTTTCGATTTTACACCTTGTGTTACAAAATAGCAATTTTATTACGGATCCCTAATTTTGAAGAAAAAAAAAAATAGCCTATAGCCTTCCTCGATAAATGGACTACCCAACACTAAAATAATCATTCAAATCGAACCAGTAGTTCCAGAGATTAGCGCGTTCAAACAAACAAACAAACAAACTCTGCAGCTTTATAATATTAGTATAGATTAATGGTAGTAGAAAATGACCGAACATTCGGCCGATATAGTCGTTAACCGCTTCGGAGTAGACCCCCAGTTTAGGGTTATGTAGTTGGGATGAATTTTTACGCATGCACGTTATCGATTTAAAAAAAAAAGAAGGCGAAGGGCTCGTCGAAAAATAATAACAGCTGCACGGGTCAATCGAAGGTTAAGCTACGTTTGCCGAGGCCGTCCGTGATGGGTGTATTCTTATCATATCGAGACTCCTCCGTGCTTCTGAAAGGCCGATAAGCCGGTGGCCCCGGCTGTCATTCGTAGATCTTTGTCTTTCTTTCGTTACACTCACTAGTCAGAAGTCCGAAAGTATAACAACCAGTCTTACCTTAACCTATCGTGTTACCCTTACCCTATGTTTGTCCCCCGGTTGTGGAGGTCAGATAGGCAGTCGCTTCATGTAAAATCAAAGACACTATCTTAAATCTCTTTGTGTAAAATACAGTTATTCAGCTGCATCCAGTTAGACTGGAAGCCGACCCTAACACAGTTGGAAAAAGGCTAGATAAATTGATTCCACAGTATCCATTTTATCGACCCATAAAATGAGTAATACACTAGTGGAGGTGATGAGGATATTCGAGGTAGCGAAGCAAAGCTGAGTAGATGAAACGTTTTTCCATGGTTTATCAGCTACGTTCCGCAGTGTCAACGTAAATTTTACTCGCTTCGCTAGAACTAGTTTTAGTGGAAAAAATGATTCATCGTTTCATAGCCCAGCTGCGTAAGTGTTTGCATCGCATAGTATTGGTGGCGGTTGTGGAGGTGGAAAGACTGCCTAACAGAAATGCATCCGGGATGAGTGCATCCAAAGTAGATAAAACAATAACACCATTTAATTTAATAAATATAATATATTTCTAGCCAACAAATTCTTCAACAAATCATCAAAATTTTTGTGATTGCGAAAATTTTTTGCTCTTGCAAAATTGAGAAAATCTGGTAACAAAAACGATGTTTTACAATGTTGGATGCATTGACACAAGCATATCCTTCCGTTTGTCATCTCGCTTCCTCTCTTGTTTAGTGAATTTGTCTTTGTCACTCTTCAACCAATCAGCAACCTCAATACGCCGCTATCTCTGTCAGCTGGTCGCGTATTCGCCGGGTACTGTGTGGCGTTTCGTTCGCTCACGGCCGGCTCAATCAATGCTTTTTTTCTGTGGCGGTGTGGTGTAGTAGTGTAGCGTGGAAGAATTCTAGTCAAATAAATCAGAAAAATATAAGTGCTCCAAATAAAAATACAAATAACGTAGAAATGGCGAATGAGAATAATGATATCAGCGACATCGTTAAGAAATGCAAAATTCTTTTGTTGGATATTGAAGGAACCACAACATCGATCAGCTTTGTTAAGGTAGGTCTAACGATTGACCGGCCGGTGTTTTGTCTCAACATGTGTTTTTGTTTAACCGTTACATGTTACATATAATTTTTAGGAATCATTCTCTTGTCTACCTTTATGCCTCGATTCAACATGCAAAATGGTCGCGTTTTCAGATTCGCAACATGGAGGACGAAATCAAAATGGTACCCCTTTCATGTTCCTTTCATTGTCTGATTTATCCACGTGTTCTTATCGTATTTACTGCATTTAATACAGCTTTTCTCATGACAATATACGGAGAAATTAGTCTTTTTTTATGGAGTAATGGATTAAACATAGATTCGCATTTATTGATTTATTTTAGCGAAACAGCTAAAATGGACATAGATCCTGAGTTCAGGTTGACAAAAGACAGGAAATTATATTTATGTCCACCGAAATGAAAAATATCAGTAGTTTAGGTATGGTGTGTAGTTGCGTTGCGTGCTATCACACATACCGGCTTGAACAGCTGTTCCGAGCAGCTGGCTGGTAAAAAAATGTGGAACAATTAACTGTCCTCTTTCAATAGCGCTGAACCCACATAGGTTAGCCTTGTCGCACTCGCGTGAGGAATACAGAACATGACAGAGATGAAAAAAAAAAAGTGGTGTTTCGTTTGTCAGGATTATCGCCTCGTGTTGATGATTCCGCGATTTTATCTAGTCTGGGAATGTTTATAGTAACGCGTAGCAGTACAGTATGATGTATTAATTTCTTTTTTACTTAGATATACCTAGTTACCTACTCACCGATACTACGTAATCAGACTAGCTAGGTAGATCCAATTGCCAAATAAAAACATTGAAGAGATGGTTACAGAAACATTTTCGCCACTGTATTTTTCAACTAAATACTTTTGATATAACGTTGTTCTAATGAGATGGGATATCAGTTTCTGTAGCCTGCAGGTAGTTAAGGTACCTACATCTTTATCTCGCCCTTTTTCTCCTCGTAAAATGAGGCTAACTCTTGCGGTGTCGTGATGTTAATTAAAGTTAGGGTTGTAACAAAATATGCTTGGTAAAACACGGATCAACTCATCTTACTCATCAGGGTTTCATTAAAACCTCTGAAATCTATTATTTTTTCACACACAATGACGCACCTCTTTCGCCGCTCGCGCGACTCGGCACGTCACGTCAGCTGTTAACAGAACAGCTGATTCAAGAGTTTTTCACAAATCATTGAGCTCTTTATCTTTTATACCTAGCTGGCAATTCATTCGTCAAACCCACTTACGTAATGTTTACCTCGACCTGATCAAATAGGTACCTACCACCTATCTATCCCTTGTTATAAGTTAAAACAAGCAAATTCACCTGGTTTTACTAGCTAGTCCACGCAACGCGTTGTTCTTTACTTTTAATAGGTAGGTAGGGTGGCAGGACTGGACACGTATTGATACAACATATTTCTACTGGCAATACCTAAAACGTAAACTTCTACCTAATAGATGCCAATAACCTAGAGCTTAGTGTCAGTCAGCGAGCGAGAGAACTTTCATTAGAATTCTGGTAATGATTGGCTTGTTTTTCATTCAGAAATCCGTCGTCACTGCCCAGTGGAATAATTAGAGCATGTTTTAGTACACTGTACAACAATGTTGGGTTATCTTGGTGCGTCCCTGCCGCGGGAGCCGCGGGCTGGGTCGCTCGGCTAGGTAGGCTCGCTATCCGGTTTGGACACCGGCGGCAAGTCGCGGAGTTCGTTCACCCACCGACTTGCCGCATCGTAGACGATGCAGTTTCACCAGGGCATCATGTTATGCTAAATTCAAGGCATGGTGGTTACTTTTTAGAGGCGAGAGTTTTAAATTAAGACCGAGAGGAAGCCATCTTAACTTGGCGTGGAATAAGTCGAGTAAAAGACCGTGACTTGAAAATAATGGATTGAAGTTTGGGAAACTATTGTTGTAATGCTGTTACACAAAGGTTCCCAAACTTTATTGTTGTTTTTGACGTGTGGCCCTATTTAGAGTTGTTCTGGGCTGGGAATCTGGGATGAGCCATGATCAATTTTTCGTCATCACATAAAAAGGACGAAACGTGGACGAAACAGTTGGTACCTAGGTTAGTTACGAATCAGCATTTCATCGCGATACTGTAAAAAATATTCGCAATATACCTACCTACCTACTTATAGGTACATTGTACCTACTTATCTATAGACTAAGGGCTGATTTTTTTTCAATCATCTATTAACTTTATTCGAGGAATAATTTTGAAATGTTGACAGATATTTCATACAAAAACTGTCAAACGTCAATTTTATTCCTAGAATAAAAGTTATCTGGCGATGGAAAAACCAGCCCTAAAACTATTAATCATTTACCTGTATGATAATGATCTTTACTATACGATCTTACAAAAACATATTAGGTAGGTATATAGAATTCCTGTGAAAGCAATGCCAATCTTTATTTCTAGGAAACAACCCGCACAAAATAGAAAGTTATTCGTTCCATCATTCAATTTTCTAGGTAAAATTCATTCAATAATAGGTACTTCTAGGAAAAAAAACGGAGATGAAACGGATAGCGGTGCAAGCTAAAGGCGCGCGTTCACACCGCGAAAAAAATGAGCATTTGGCGACGGACGAGCATTTGAGCAGTAGAGTCAGGAACATTTCAAAGTTCGCCCGTAGTTTCTTTAGGTGAGGTGGTTCCCACGTTTGCAAACAAAAATGATTGAGTTGCAATGGAAATTTCACAAACACGTGAACGCTAGCTTTCAAATAGGTACTCGCGTTGGTTGTGGAAGCATAGGAAGCTGTAATAAAGTGATTTGAAGCGCTGGAAATACAAAAGGGTGTAACTTTTTATTTGCGACCTTTTCATCGTACCATTCCGGTACCTGTGCGAGACCGTCATGTCATTAAAAAAAAGCGCAAGCGATTTTTTTGGAAACGAAAATAGCACGTGGAATTTTTACAAACAACGCCCACACCCTTTAGCGAAGTTAAAAACTCTGCTACCGTACCACTAAATAGGTAGGCATATAGTACAGGAATAACTAAGACCTTCAAACTTCAAAGGTTCACTCACTTTGTACCTACTAGTAGGCTTTGTGAGGCAGCCAGGGCGCTACCCAACAGTTCATTTACAGTGCTTTTCTTTTTAGAACTCACTGTTTACTCACTGTTTACCCACTGTTTACTCACTGTTTCGTACAATCTTGTAAACTGGTATTCTAGAAGGAAAGGTACCATTCGAATACAAGTTGTATTCGATCGCACGGATCGCACCTGTCCTTTTAGTTGTATTGTACAAAATAGAAGTTGGTAATTAATAGGTGTCTACTAGTCACTTCTAGTCAAGCGTGTAGGTTGCTTAATGTATCGTAGATAGCATTATCCCTTAACAGGTAAGTTAGTGGTAAACGCGAGCCTATCATATGCAAGAAAAGTTATATAGACATCATAAAAATAGAGTTACGTAGTATACCAGCATACTTATACGTGTGTCGTGGATAAGGGAATGTGCACCAGGCAGTTGACACAGAAATAAGTGTCCTGTCTATTCGTACTATGCTAATGTAGAGCTATGCCGGCGCCGCCGTTACCGTGAACTGGCCAATCTATATGCTACATGGTTCATTTGTGCCATTCCCATAACGTAGTGTCGAAGCTTAAGACGTTTATGTAGTAAATAGTCATACGTGTACCTAACACAATACATGTTTAGCATAAAATTAGTGGTTTAGTGCTACATTATCAGAGTTGACGACTTGTGACGCAGTTTCACTTGGTCGATAGCCCGCATTCGGGTAGAATCCGAATCAATTGTCCTGAATTCTAATTCGCAAAACGTTAGTTCAGCCATCTAGGTACATCCCTTAACAAAACGAGTGTCGTATGAAATCTCAATGTGGCGATTAGCGGAGCATTGGAGTGTCGGGCATTCTAATTTGATTATTCGGTACCCGACGAAGCTGGTCGATACCTTACCTGTAGACTGGTCGCTTGCTTGAATTATCCACATGGGTATCCGTAAGCGGGCGAAAGACCTAGAGAAGATTCCGACAGCGAGTTCTAATAATTAATCGAACCACTAATTCAGTTCTCAAATTACCAAAACACTATTGTTATTTCAGTTTCATTATTCCTTTACCTACTGTCATACGGTTTATGTATATATGTAGAGGTAGAGGTATCATGGTTAATAATAAACTAGATTTAATTAGTGCAGAAACAGTTATTGGGACGTGTCACTGTCGCTTGACGTTGACATAAATGGATTCATCGTTTAATTGAAATTGCGATTCCTATTGAACAAGTAGGTATAGAAATCAAACTATGCTTTGATATTGCTCAAGATGTTAAGATATGTCTTTCTTTCTACCATATTATAGGAATCGGCTTGGAAGCTAGGTATAAAGGGACAAAACAGTGTTAAATTACCTAGGTATGTTCTAATTAATGGTCGAGACTACGTGATACTGTTATTTGTTAAGATCGATCGGTTGTAAAGAACAAGTTATGTCGACCCTCCAATTACGTAAGGGCAGCTGCATGAACCATGCTGGAGTCAGTCAATGGGGGGCTACTGTCAAGACTCAAAAAAGACGGTTAGGGTGAATGGTAGCCCCTTTAGATTCAGAGTTTTGGTTATTTGGATGGTTACGATTTCTCGATCGAATGATGAATTTTCTTTTATTTATTTCCAAGAAACATTATTTATAAAATATTTTTTCATGCAAGATACTGTGAAAGTCTACACTGTATAGATGATTGCTATTTTATGTGAGTTCTCACAATCAAGTTGATATGTCACAATGTTCTCGACTAGATGTACCTAACTACCTACCAACATTGTTGCGCAGCGTTTTATGTGCCGCGTCCCAAATTGTGAAACGTTTATTTCTCGTACATTGATAACAAATCCATCATCAGCGAGTATTATGTCTTAAGTGTTAAATTTTTTGTTATAGGACAAGTTGTTCCCGTACGCAGAGGAAAATGTGAAGGATTTCTTGACCAACCAATGGGAGGCCGACGATGTGAAGGAGGCTGTCGCAGCGCTAAGGAAACTGGCGCTTGAAGACAAGGAGAAGAGCGTCGATGGAGTTGTCACTATTCCAGGAGAGGTATGTCATTTCTATCAATCATACTGCCATTGTGCCATCTTGGTAGTCTGGTACCTACGCCGTACGACTGCTGCCAAATTAATACATGGACATGTTGTTTTTTTACTATAATCGCATGCAGCAGGAGCGAGATTAGTCCCGCACTTTAAATGCGGTATCCCGGTATTTCAAACTGTCCAGTTAGGTAGGTCTAACTTTGAGAAAGAGGTAAATCTTCGAATCCGACTCGGCTGGGCAGCGTTCAGGAAGCTACGCAATATCTTCTCGTCCCACATACCGCAATGTCTCAAGACGAAAGTCTTTGACCAGTGCGTGTTGCCAGTGATGACTTATGCCACTGAAACGTGGTCGCTCACTATGGGCCTATAAGAAGGCCAAAAGTCACCCAAAGGGAATGGCCTCTCCATTGCCCTTTGGCTTTTAGCCTTCTTATAATGCTTGGAGTTTCCCTGCGTGATCGAATCAGGAATGAGGAGATCCGCAGGAGAACCAAGGTAACCGACATAGCCCGAAGAATTGCCAAACTTAAGTGGCAGTGGGCAGGGACATTGCTCGCAGAACAGACGGCCGATGGGGCCGAAAGGTTCTGGAGTGGCCGCCGCGTACTGGAAGACGTAGCGTTGGAAGGCCTCCCACAAGGTGGTTCGGCGACATTGTGAAGGCTGCAGGAACCCGTTGGATGCGAGAAGCACAGAACCGGTCGAAGTGGATGCTTGGGGGAGGCCTATGTCCAGCAGTGGACGTCTTTCGGCTGAAATGATGATCCCGGTATTTCACGACCCCGGTAGGTATTGCTTTCCCAACGCCTCCAGGCTTCGATCAATAATAGTACTAGATGAATGATTAGGAACAAAAATAAGTCGCTAAAGTGGCCACGTTTGCACACACATATACATTTATATTTCTTACTACGAACTATAGAAAAAAGTTGAATAATATTAACAACTTCAGATTATTATAAACCTTAACACACTAACATAAAGTTTAATTACGTTTGCAAATGATTAATATTTAAGTCCTGTCATCGAAGCAATAAATTTAAAATGTCACTTGAAAATAAAAAGTCATGTTTATAATAAGTACAAAAATATTTATTCTAAAATGAAACTTAACTTCTAAGCAATAAGGTTAAAAACATTTTGTTGACAATTTCGTACTTACTCGAATTTGGAACTAGACGTAGTTCTTGGAATTACATTTCAATGTTTGTTAGAATAGTTGGCGCGTTGTCGCAAACATTGGCCAAACAATCATAATATTTGCTAATTGATTTATATTTACTATTTAATTGTGTTACTATTTTATGAAAAACATTTAATGATAAAAACTTACCGAAAAAAAGATTTTCCTTCCAAAATCTTGGTGTTACGGTGGTTATTTACACAACTTTTGAACGCGCACTGAGGCATTTTGACGTCATAACATTGGCTATGATTGGACCATACTAATTTGAAATAAGAGCACAAAAGTATTCGTGCTCGTATTTTTCGGGCCGTTTTTGAAGCGCTTATCGGGCATCTAGTACTATTATTGATCGAAGCCTCCAGGTGATAAAAATTTTGAAGGACAGTATAGGTAAACCTTAATTTTCAGCATAATTATGAAAAATTCTAGGTAACAACTAGGTATTTATCGGTTAATCGGTTTCGAAAATCCATCCAACAAAGAAAAATCGCAACAGTCAGGTTGGTTGGCAGTCATGCATTTTCAATTTTTAACCGACTTCAAAAAGGACGAGGTTCTCAATTGGGATATTTTTTTTTCGTTTCTTCAATTACTTTAGCAGAAGAATACATTAAAACCGGCGATATAACGTTATGTTCCCATTCGTCATCTTTTACAATTCGGAAACGTGTTTGTTTTCGCGTGGCATTGACATTTTATCAGAGCGAGCGCGAGGTCAAGAAACTTTGATATTTTTGGTCTACAATAATAATACGGTTTGTTTTACGAACTTCATAGGTTTATATCTACACTATTAAGATGGATTCATGATCATAAACAGAATCAATGATTTGGTGGCTATATTTTCGGTTTTAAGTAAAAAAAAGTTATTTAAAAAAAAAAAAAAACCCGACTGCGGTAAAAAACTTAAGTTAAAAGACCCATCTGAATTTGAAATTACAATAATAAAAATGGTATGGGTCCCGCCTGCTTCCAACTTTTAAAATGGGCTTGTTTTTAGCTTTTCAGTTCTTTTAACTTAAGTTTTTTACCGCAGTCGGGTTTTTTATTTTTTTTTAATAACTTTTTTTATTTCCAGCTTTTTAGTTTACAAATTGAAAGATTTCGCTGACGATTTAGTTCTTGGTACGTGTTTTTTACGATTTGTCACTTCGAATTACTTTTAACTATATAAGTTGTTTATATTTTTGTAATCATCTTTTAATACCCCACTCGATAGGTTCTGAGAAAAAAAATTTTTTTGAAGTTTTCACTAACGTCATGTCTTTAGTGACACTCGCCGGACTAAGAGGAATCGATTGACGTGTGAATCATAAAAATCGGCCCAGGCGTTTGGTTTGTATAGTGCTTCAAAGGAACATACAAACATACATACTGATGAACACATTACCACTCCTTTGCGTCGCGCAGTCGGGTAAAAAACTAAATGATAAAACATCCAGAAAAGGAATATATTGGTCGGAACTGAATCTGTATGTTACTGACATCTTTCAAACTTAAATACATACCTCACACCACCAACTAAAAATTTAAAATCGACTCTCGAGCGTACGACCTCACGTTCGAAAGTCGCCTGCTCAACGGACCTATGTATAAGACTCAGAATGGGCCCAGTAATACAAAAATCATTGGAATCTTTGAATAAATTAGACTCTAATAACATAAGTTTTAATTCAGTCTAGCGACCGAGTCGCCTTCGCCATTTAGGGCGTGGTGCGCGATCCGTTTTCAGCGTTTCTAGACAAAAGATTTTAACACGAAACTTGAATGCCCTGGAATACTTGCAACAACCAATACGTTCTTTATAAAAGCACTAGATAAATCGAATTTACTTGTGAATTGGTAAACAATTCTTGGAAAACCTTTTCACCCCCGCAATGTTGCATTTCATGGAATTGTATAAGAGGATTCCCGCGTAGGAGGCACTCAGTGGATGCGAAACGAATTGCACCCCTTTTCGGCGAAATTTTTACCGACTTCAAAAAAGGAGGTTATCAATTCGATACGTATGTATGTAATATTATTGGATTTGCATTATATTCACATATGATGATCTATTAGGGCTTCCAAACAAATATACAAAATTTCATAGACGTATGTATGTATGTATGTATGTATGTATGTTTGTCCACGCATATCTCCGGAACTATTAATCGGATCGTGACCATTTTTTTTTTATTGGCTTACATTTTCTTCAACTTAGGGAACAGTGCAAGTTTCATCAAGATCGATTCAGTAATTTTCAAGATATGGACTAATACGTGTAAGTGTGACGGCCTGGCTTATTGATAAGAGCTACGGGTGTAGTGTCAAAGGGAAAACATCTAAAAACCTTGGTCAAATACTAGTACAAAAACTAAAAATTACGAAATAAAAAATAATTTAAAAAAATTAAACCGACTTCAAAAAGAAATTAACTCAAAATTATGAAATAACTTTAATTTCGGAAGTCGGTGGCATAAAACTAAAATACAGATCCCAAGACACCGACTTCCGAAATTAAAGTTATTTCATAATTTTGAGTTAATTTCTTTTTGAAGTCGGTTTAATTTTTTTAAATTATTTTTTATTAATTCACTATTTAACTTGCTCTGTTGCTCGCGTGTTCGTCTTGCGTGTATGTTGTATTTTATCACTTAAGGTGCCACTAGTCGATATTTTTTCCATAAAAATTTCGGGGGAGTATTACTCAACTGTTTGACATTGTGTATCCAAAGTTAAACATGATATCGTTTTTTCTTATTAATAATTTTGTCTGTACGGAAACAGAATAGTTAAACACAAAGCCATTAAAAAGTTATGAGCCAACAAAGTCGGTACCGACAAAGCTCAGTTATCGAAGAGTTCAATAAACTTTATTTGTAATTGATTTATACAGTGGTTTTTTCATGAAACTCGATTTTCCAAAGCATTTTTTGAATTTTTTTACGCGCCTTTCAGTTCAGAACAGTGTTTCTGTACGTGAGAACTAGACGTTGTGCGTGTAGACCGTGTCTAACTGCTCATCACTGATACTATCTCTATCGGACACAAAGCCAGATGAGACAGGGCGTTTTATGGGCATGATCACCAGTGAGTTCGAGCTCGCGACTAGTTCCACCTTAATACAATCATCCAGGATGAAATATAGCTTAATGTCCTTCTCCTGCTCCCAGGATATTTATCTAGATCTGTTAATTTTCATAGATATAGCCATCGGTTCAGTATTTTAGGCGCGAAAAGGTTAGACAGTGTTATTTTCGCATTTACCTATAATATAAACATGGATTGCTTAATATTTTTTTGTTCTAATTCTAAATATGTGAAAATTCAATCTCGCCATCGATGAAGCTAGCACGCACATGTAAGATAAGTGGAATACCAATTCGGCTCAATTGTCTGCTCTCGACAGATTCCATCGCGAGAATGATAATTTCGAATTGGGGCGTAGCCGGAACTGTGATTTTAAACCGGTCACTCTTGGGGTCACGTTACTTCATTTCAGTGATGTTCCGGTCAGGAGTTCAAGGGTTGACCTTGTTTTTTCTCGAATAGGCGGAAATGGCAATGTACCGAAGTACCGGCAGACGATCAACACTTCAACAGTAACTTAATCGGTCCGTGAATGCAGATGACCCCGTAAAAAACGGTTCTACAAAAATCCGATTTTCATCTTTACCAGGGTTATTGGTAAAACATTAACAACCTCTTCAGAGGTCATTGTACTCATCATTATAAACAACTTTTATTAAGGGACCAAACCTGAAATCGCGAAAAAAAATCAGGTGTTCCCTACATTTTGACGAGTTATAAGTACGAATATAAAATGTAGGGAGGGAACAGCTGATTTTTTTTGAGGAGAGAGGTTGAGAGGTTGTTAATGTTTTATCAATAACCCATAGGTATATGTATAGAATTCAAAGTCCTGACTGATGTATCCACGAATAGCCTAAACCGCTGGTCCCAGAGACATGAAATTTGGAGGGTGTGTTCTTTGTGAAGAGTAGGTATCCACTAAAAAAGGGTTATTCGAAAATTCCACCCCTAAGAGGGTGAATGGGGGGAAGGTGACATTTCACGTGGACGAAGTCGCGGGCAGAAGCTAGTGTACGATATGTCAGAGACACGGATAAAACAGAAATAACGTATTAAATGCTGTTTATCTTCGTTTTACTATAGACGGCAGACATGATGTTACGTTGGCCGGGGTGCCTGATGCTCACCGAGAAAAAGAGACCATCTACGTGTAATACGTGTTTCATGATTGCATCATGTTACCTTAACCTTGCACAGATGACACTCATTGATCATACGAGTATGGTCATATTTCTTATTGAAACTGTTCTATTTCAGGACGCGTCCAAGGAGGATCAGATCGAAGGTCTGGTGAAGAGCGTCAAGTGGCAGATGTCATCCGACCGCAAGGTGGGCGCGCTGAAGCAGTTGCAAGGCCTCATCTGGAAGCAAGGATACGACAAGGGAGACATCAAAGGACAGTGAGTTGCATTGTCTTTTAGCTCATTTTACATCTTTCCTCCTCTATTATTGAGGACTCTGTACATTCATACAATATATCGCAGTTGATCTGATGTTTTATTTCTTGATTTCTTTTTGCCTTTCAAAAAAGTAGTACATTATATTGTTGATTCACCATTCAACCTTGAGGTCCAGTCCAGTGTGTTTACCAAAATGTAATAGTAAAAGTGCGCAGTGCTGCACACCCCCACCCTAATCCAAATTAAACAAATATCAACTTTATTTTAATTACAATTAAGTTGATTTCAGAGTGACTAGCACTATTTAAAAAGTTATAAAAATGTTTGAAGTTGTAGCGTAAACTGAACATTATTGTGTAGGAATTAATAGTAGATAGTTGCATCGAGCGCAAAGTGAGTTATTAATGCACGAGAGTTATGTTGGTGCCCGAGCACATGCGAGGGTATAACACGAGTGCATTAATTACTCACTTTAGCAAGGTGCGTAATCTACTTTTCTTTCAACTACCAATCTACCTACTACCGTGATAAAATATACCTACTCAAAATAAAAACTCAAGTTTTAATGAAAACAAAGTTTTCCTAAGCTTTGAAATATTTATTTATCCCGCGACATTTGCGGCAAAAGGTTATTAATATTAACAATTTCATTTGCAGCTGTTTTTATACTTTCTGGAGTTGCATTCATATCGCTATTTCCATTTTTCAGATATATTCTTGCTAAATATGAAGTATCAAAGTTTTACAATGATACAAAATGCGCGCCATTTGTTTTTTGTTTTCACCAAGTCGGTTTTTTATTTTCAGCCAGTATCTTTTTGATCTAATGCATACATTTTATATTAAACTTAATGGGAGACATTAAACCTCTGTGGTAAATTTATATCTAAATAAAAAAACTGCATTAATAAAAAACTGTGCAACATTTCTGGGGGCCTAAAAAGACCACTTTGGAGAATCCGAAAAGGATAACATTCTGAATTATAATATGGCGAAGACAGTCCGTGTTTTTCTTTTTTTGCTGCACTACGTAGGTACAATCAAAGAGATTGTGATTGGAGTTAGATTGGATTGATTGGTATTTTAGTACAGACAAAAAAAAAAACTTAAAATGCTTCACCAATGGAATTTGATACGATTAACTTAACTGTCCACTATGTTATCCTTTTATGATTCTGCCAAAGTGGCCTTTTTAGGCCCCCAGCACTGTTTTGGTTCTAAGCAAAAAATACGTCCTTTGTGATCGGTTTTGTAGTGACTAGTGCTTAATGATACCATTACTACGTAGTTAAAAGAAAAGTTATTTTTCCATTAATTCATATTTGTTTACATTTTTGGCAAATAAATCGCGAAAGCTGATTAAGCAAAACTTCGAACTGGTAAATATGACGTACTTCGAGGAATAAAATTATGTTTTAGGATCCCAATGACGCATTTCAAGTCAATTCCTTTCGTGCGACCTTTCCTATCAATAAAAATAATGGTATTGGTCTATTTTTGAATAATGTTGCTCCAAATCAATTTATCAACATTTCTCAACAAGTTTTCCTGGACTTCTAAAAGTCCTTTGGCGCTAGTCATAAATTATTTTACTGACGACAGCTCTTATTTTCTTTTGTGGCATACTTCCTGGTGTGTGTCAGTCTTCCTATGTCTTGTCTGTTTCGGGATTGCTCTATTACACTTACCTGTGTTGTTCTTAATATTTTTTAAAATTAGTGTTCAAAATTTCAAATTGCAATAAACTTATTTTATCCATGTCACCAGAAAGTGTTGTAGGTGTGTTTCCGTACATTAGTCAATAGTTATTTGTCCGAATATCTGCATGTGGTGTTATTGAACTTTAATCCTTAAAAAAGTTTATTTCAATAAAATAAAGGATGGCGAATGTCTGCATAATATATTTAATAGCAGCTATGTAATTCATTGAGAATGATGTAACAACTCATCAATTTAAAATAGTAAGTTATTAAAAATACAACAACATTATTTTGAGACAAAAAACTCTTTAAAACATAATAAAAATGGTTTTTGCTATCAATTTGGTCACTGAGACAAATGTCAGCCACTTCAGCCACTTGTAACTGTATTGTTCAGCTCTGAATATTTCTCTTCAATATTCCAGTGTGTATGATGATGTGTCTCCCGCCCTGGACCAGTGGCGCTCCGTGGAAGGCCAGAAGGTCTACATCTACTCCTCTGGCTCCGTGCAGGCGCAGAAGCTTCTCTTCGGCCAATCCGTGGCTGGAGACATGTTGAAGTCGATCGACGGACACTTCGACACCGCCGTCGGTGCCAAACAGGAGGCGGCCAGCTACACTGCCATCGCTGAGAAGATCGGCTGCAAGGCTGAAGAGATACTGTTCTTGACTGACATTGTTAAAGGTATGTTTGATTAAGTATTGTTACTATCCATAGCAGCTTTGTGTTGTCTGCTGGATACCCTAATGCTTGATTCTCGATTTTTTTTTGCACCTATACCAGGCAGCACTACAGTAATGCATTCTTATAGTAACTGTTTGAGTTGTGAAGATATGCAGTTGTTTTACAAGCCAGTACTACTAGCTACTAGTACAACTTGAAGTTCCACGAATACTACAAGTCAATAAGGAAAAATTTTATTGTCATAGTATGTAATGGCCACTTGCTTTCTTCACAATAATTGGGACTCAAGGAGATTTTTATAGTACATGAGCTACATGTTTGCGAAGTCATCATACTGCATTCACATGTTTACCATGCTAACACTGCTATAAATATTCCTTCAACAATATTCGGCTTGTATAAAAACAGTTGCATGGGTTGATTAAGCCCTTAGTCCAGACAGTCATTCGTTGATCTTTGACAGTTGTTACAGCCTTATGGGTACCTAGTCAGAATCTCGAGTCTGACAACAAGACTTACCAAGCGGTATCATATCGCACTATTAACAAGTTGTGGAGGTTAGATAGGCAGTCATTCAATGTAAAATACCACACACAATATGTTAACTATCCAACCCCGCCCCGACAAAGTTAGCAGAAGGCTAGTCAGATGATCGAGTAGGTTATAGAACATTTTATACAAGACTGGTTTAAAAATAAATTATTTGAAGATGTTAAAATTGAAGCGACGTGTTGATCGTCAGAAGCGGAAGCTGCGCGCACATCAGGCATGCAGACCGCGCTGGTGAGCCGCGAGGGTAACGCGGCGCTCCCAGCCGACGCAGCAAGTTCGTTCCCCGTGCTGTACAGCCTGGCGACCCTCGCCAACCCCAACAAGCGCAAGCCCGACGCCCAGGTGCCCCTCCGCTGATACCCGATACCCGCCATAGCACGCCTAATGCATGCACTTGTAGTTATATCTGTGTAGACAAATAGACTCTGCGACCTACCTGCAGGTGAGTACGTGTGTAGATGGTGAATGGTTCTTGTAATGGTTCCTGTACACAGTGGATATTAGGTACGCATTTTTTATCGCTCGATTCCTTTTGTTCTAAAAACACATACATTCTCTTAATTATAAATTCTTTCAGTCTAGTAAAGCTCGGATTGCTACTAGTGCTACTACAGAAAGTCACTGGATAAATCGTTTAGAATCTGGTGAGCCATTGTTTACAGGAACCATCAAGCCTGATTTACACGGTATAATTTATATGCCTGTGGCATATCATCAATTGAAGTGACAATAAAAGTAGCACTGTCTAAACAGTGTTTAGGATTTGTTTGTTGCATTCATTTTATTGTATACCACAGGCAAGAAACTTGCATCGTGTAAATGAGCCTTTACGCTTTATTATGCTTCAGGCAGCTGTGGTGATAATTGTTAAATAGTTACTATTGGTGGATACCTAACATATATGTAATACATATATAAATAAAATATTAAGAAAAATAATGCAGTTTCAAATTATATAATGCCCGCAATCTTGCATAGCTGTTAGTTTAGCCTGAGTTTGTCAAAACAATGCATCAGATAAACTAAAGTTAAAATATAAAAATAAATAAAAATTGTGCCTAATGCATTAGCATTAGGCACAATTTTTATTTTTAGGAAATATCTAATTACTAAATCAGTTTATAATTGAAACCAAATATTTTTGGTCCTTACTCGTAACATTGCAAAAGAAATTATGTACATATTTATTTGTATTATTCTCTCATGTTTTTCATTTGGGGGTTTTGGTGATGGTTTGGACAGTAAATGTTTTATTGGTGTGGATTATTTATACATTAAACGTAAAACGTAAATGTATTTGTTGAACAATTTGTTTATTAGTTTTTTATTAGTTTAATTTTTATTAAATTGTTTTAACAAGTTTAGGTATAATCGCATATGCGCTGCAACTTCAGTCTTTTATTCTTCAGCTTAACTCTCTTTTAAAGTTTCTTGTGTACAACCTATATGGTAGAAGTACTAAAAGGGGTAATATCATAGGAAAGGGCTGCAATATTATCCCATCTGTTATTATGTATTCTATACCAATGCGTTTGCTAAGCATAGGGTTAATGTAACATTCCAAGAATTATAGATCATGGGAAATATAAATCTGAAAGCAAAAACGGCTGTTTATGTGGTTAGAGTGTTAGACTGTTTGATGAAAATTCTACTTTATTTACGAAAAACAGTAAGGCCCATTAGTTAATTTTTAAAGGGGCACATTGATAGCTTTTATGTTCATAAAAGCCAGTAGCACAGACATATTATAGTTTGGACAAAGGCTAATCATTGACATTGTCATTACAGGATGAACAACCTACCAAAGTACTGAAAACCGATGTGGATGTTGATGTTAAAACAGCTTGTGAAAAGGAAGTTACTGCTCAAGCTAAAGCGCCATCTGAAGAGAAAGCGCCTGAAGTTAAATCGCCAGCCGAAACGAAAGCGCTCGTTGTAGACAAAGCGCCTGTTGAAACTGGTGCGCCTGCTAAAGCCGAAGCTACGCCTGTAGCAAAAGAGAGCACTGATAAGAAAGCCACATCTGAAACGATTGTGGCTGAACCTGAAAAACCCGCTCCAAAAGCAGCAGATGAGCCAGAAAAAATGGACGTGGAGGAAGAAGTAGCTGTCGGCAAAGAAGATAAAGCTGTTCAAGCTAAGATGGATGTCGTAGCTGAAAAAGTCGATACGATTGTCGAAGAAGTCGCAGACTCCAATGAAATAGCCGATACCCCAGTCTGCGACATTGAACCCGTTATTGAGGAGAGTAGTGATAAGACTGAAAAACCAGAGACTGAAAAGATGGAGACAGAGTCTTTAGAAACTGTTCCTGAGCCAAAAGAGAGTGCCGAACTGAAAAATGGTGACAAAGATGCATCTGTTCCCGCAAAAACTCCTCCTGCTTCTGTAATCACAGAAATCAAGGATGTGACTAATAGCAAAGAGGAGCTGAACGAAGTAGCGGAAATAATCGAAGATCTCGAACCCGTCATCGAGGAACCCTCTTCCAATGAAATGGAAGATCTGCAGAATGTAGGAGAGGTGCTGGAGAAGGAATGTGACGAAATATTGTCCAAAGTACAGGATGTCACTAACTTGGATAACATACCAGTCAAACCTTTACTGAACACTATTGCCGAAGAAACCATGGAGACTGAAAATTTGGATACAAATGATATTGTTGAAAGAATATTAGATTCGGAAATGGAAATGGAAATGAAGCAGAGTGAGGAGAAGGAGAAAGCTTTAAAAGCTGCAGAACAAGCGTCGGAGAGCAAGGCTGTAGCAGAAGGAGATAAAATCGAAAAGCAGGAAGTTGCCAATAACGATACCACAAAAGTTGCACCAGAAGAGAAACCCACAGAAAAAGTTGTAGAAGTTAAAGCAACAAAGGAAAATGTTGACAGTAGTAGCTTTAAGATTACAGATGGCGAAGAAAACAAAGTAGCCACTAATGAGAAAGAAGGAAAACCGGAAACAGATAAAATTGAAAAGAAAATGGAAACAGAAGTTAGCAGCACATCTGAAACAGAAGACAGTAAAATTAAAGTGCCTGAAGTTGCCACAGAGAAAGTTGTAGTGGATAAAAAAATAGACACAGAAGAAAAGAAAGGCGAAGATAAAAAACCAGAACCAGAACTGAAAGAGACCCCTGCTGGAACAATTAAGGAAAAAGTAGAAACTGCTGTAGAATCTAAGGAGAGTCAAAAAGCTCCTGAAGAAGCTAAGCCTGAGAGTGAGCCAAAAGAAAAAGAAACAAAAGAAGCACAGGTAAACGGCAAAGCTACCAACGGCGATGCTGAAATCTCGTCTCAAAACGGAGATGCCAGCAAAGAGGAAGAATTAAGTTCCCGACTGTCAATGGAAAACGGAAAAGAGGTCGTGAACGGCGCAAACGGTGACTCTGCTAAAAAGGATCAGGGCAAAAACGAAAAGAGTACCGAAGTAGATGTAGCTGACATCAAAGTGAAGACGGTAGCCGTTGACGAGCCGCGCAACGATCCGATAGAGCAGCCCACGGAAGCATAAGATAGTACGGTGAGTGTCACGTGACCTATATTAAAATATAAGAATAAAAGTATTTCCAGTCGACGACAAAGCAAAGATGAGCAGGTACGGTTATTGCTATACGACAATCGAGCGAGTAGTAGCCCTCCAGTATTGCATAGCCGAGGGCCAAGTATACTAATTTATAAAGTGTACCATTGCAACATTTATAAATTATTAGACTTAGGCCCCTGAAGCCAAACCTAAAAGACTATTTCAGGATTTTTCGGAAAAACAGCGCTGCAATAAACTTTAAACTAACCAGCGTCGTCGTTACTAATAAACGTATTATATCGGATGAATAGTTACACACCGATTTCTCTCTTTCAGACGTCAGTAATTTGACTTTCAAAAGAAGAAGACAGCATTGTGTAACTATACGTTTATTAGTAAGGGGGTTTGTCTATTCTTTGTTCTCGCTGTTCGACTGTTTGTCAATTCAAATAAATGGTTTGAGTTTCGTGTAGCTCAGTCACCTAAAAACCTAACTTGCTCCTCTTTTCGAGTCGTCGTACCTACATATTTATTCTTGATACCAATTATTGTTTACATATATTAATTATACTTGGTTTTTAACCGACTTTCAAAAAGGAGGAGGTCATATGTTCGACTTTATGTATGTTCACCGATTTCTCTGTCAATTTGTGTGTACCTATTTTAAAAATTATTGTTTTTGTTTGAAAGAGTATGCTCTCGAGGTGGTCCCATTGTCACCAAGTCGGAATCTGATCAGGGAATCCCATGGAAAGCGACGGAAACCCTTACATTTTATAGGCACACTTAAAGCGATTTGGGTATTTTTTATAGTAACTCGTGCATTTGCTCATTTGGTGAAGTGGAACTGATGATTAAGATAATTCATAATCTTGAAATTGTCTGTGATAGAAAAGTTATTAACTTAGGATTTTCTGTAAGCTGAATTGGTTTGTAAGGAAAACGTAACCAGTAAATACTGCATTTTAACATTGTTTCCAGGATCGGACGAGTGGAACTGCAGGGCGTCGTAGCGTTGTTGGTTCACATCAGAAGATTGACAAGACTGAGGTTGCTTCCACGCTAATTGACATCACTTCCTAGTTTATACGTGTATTGAAATTTCACTGTGTACCGCGCGGTGACGGTCGGTGCGCTCTGCTGACGCGAAGCATACGTTACTAACGTACACCATGACTTGTCAGGAGAATCATATTCAACGTATTACCTTAAATTGTACTTAGGTAACTTAGTATCAATAGGTTTATCAAATGCCCCAAGGTTCAACTACTTAACTACTCTACAATGTTGTCCTTGACAAGTCTCTTAATGTGTAGATTTTTATTACGATACCATTACCATTGCGTCTCACTGTATCAGGTCTTTAACTTTATATGACTAAATAAAAATGCTAATATTGGATCTTTTGTAAAATTGTATTAGTGAGCATCATTCCAAGAGAGCTCCTCTTTGCTACGATAAGACGCAATGTGTAATTGCAATGTGTTTACGTAAGTTTAATTTTGCTATAAGTAAAGTTATTGAATGTAAGTCACATAGTTATAAGAGCGAAACTTTTATTATTAGACATTCCTGTAAGCGTACAACATAATTATTATGTGGTAGTATTTTTTGCATAATTTCTTTGTTTTGGGGTACGTAAGGGCCAAATCATGGTGCTTTATACGAGTTGCCAGACCACGCACTATACGCTATTCCATTATTTCTGTATTATCTATTCGATTTCGTAGGGACCTAATAAGGTCATAATAACTATAGACTTTCGTCGAAGTTGCGCTCTTTTGCGTACTCATGAACTTTGATACAGGTACAGCGCGGCGGTTTTAGATGTAAACAATTTAGTAAGCTGCGCCGCGCCATTAATTGTAGGAGCATTTGTGTATAATGTGTGTCGTGGGAGAGAGAGTTCGCGTCGTGTAATAATTCCCGTTACGATAAGGCGCGCCACCGGCCTGGCAGTGCGCACCATCCGTCACCGCTTATCATATTTGACTTAAGTAAGTTCTATTCATAAGTATTAACTGTATTGTGATTCTTAATTATCGTATATGTACTCAATTTTTCGTAAACCCACTGCCAAACCTGTGCAGCACTGTCTGTCGTTGGTCTATGAGCTACCGGTGTTATTGTGATATTGAACATGACAAGAAGACTGTAGATTGTTCGACGGGCTGTGTTAAGTATTTATATAAACTGTATTTATTGGGTCGGGTGCGTAAAGAAACGCTTATGTACAGTTGGTTCTATTATTTATTTAGGCATTGCAAAACAAAGTATATGTACTGATTATTATCAAATGTCTTCTCAATGTTTAAAATTGTCTTGGGTTATATGTTGGAAAATATTAGGCGCTTATTTTTGCTTGAAAGGGCCTACTAGAACAAAGCATGCATGCGTGCGTTGTGGTTACTATTTGTGGTATTTGATGGTGCGAATATCCTAAGGTTGTGTTTGTCTTTGCTTTATTGCGACAATCTTTATAATTTCGAAATAAGCTTTAATTGCACGTTTTTAAGGAAGGAATGCCAAACGAAATTGACTGAGAATTATAGAGCTAGTCTTATCTTATTTGGAATCTCGATATTATAGGTTTGGCTAATATTATAAATTTGACTGAATTTATTAAACATCGGTAGGTACTATTCTTTATTTATAAGTTATATTTTGTTCCTGTGTTAGTTATATAAGGCCGAAACTGATGTTAGTACAGTATTGAAGTAGCTTGTGGACCAACGGCAAGCGATTGCGCAGGCATCTTCGTTTAGACTGATTTTTTACTATTCAAACTTCGATGTTCAATCATTATCTACAAGTTGAAGCCGAATACGTAAGCATAGCTTTTTATATTTTAGATAATGGATGAGCATAGAACGTCTAACAAATAAGAAAAACATACTTTTGAGTTCGTACATTGTATTGTAAAAAAAACTAAAAACTAAATCTCAAACGCAATTGAAATGTATAATTTTAATTGTCACCACTAATGACGTTAAAATATAATGGATGTAGAATTTTTTATTGGTTTTTTATTTTAGTTTATGCTTGTAGCCAGATAGACCCATACTGAATGGATCTTCGGGGTTGTGTATATGTCGCATCGTTGTAATGTATATAATTGTATACGAGATGTCTCATTATCAACAACACGTTTGCAGTTCTGTGCTGAGCACGTGTACGGTCAACCGCAAGTCGGGTACACTTTTACTTCGAAAATCGCCCTTACTCTGCTACGAAATAGAGGCGCTGTCAGAGTAAAATTGTTATCGCGTAGGTGCGGTTGGCAGTACACATCTAACTCATTCCTGCAGACTTACTGAATTTCATTACACAATATCATAGACTTGTCAATAAAGTACATTTTGTCGAAGAAAGACTTTTTCTGGTGGTCTTTTACAGGGCAAACATAAACTTGACAACATACAGGTAGTCTTACCATTCAATCACCAACACCTTAAGCGCAGGCCACACCGCCAGCTAGCGGGCGGGCGGGCTAGGTGGACGAACATCGTTTCACCTCTTTACATACTTCGGTTCACACCGCGAGCTAACGAGCTAAGCTAACGAAATATCCGACGATTCCAGCGAAGCTATTCGTTCACCTCGTTGGCGCGCCCGCGCTTCGCTAGCTTAGCCCGCCCGCCTGCTAGCTGGCGGTGTGGCCTGTTAGCCCGCGCTCCGCCCGTCGCTCGTCTGTCCGTAGTTTTTGGTGTGAACCCCATAGTTTAGCTCGCCAATATTTCGCGTAAATTGTTTATTTTCCTTCGTTCGCTTCGCCCGCCCGCCCGCTAGCTGGCGGTGTGGCCTGCGCTTTACGAGACATAATGAGCGTGCTCAACAGCAACAGATTAACACTGGTACTTTTTACCACGATTTATGTACACCTTAAAGTAGGTATTCGGTACCCTACTTTTCAGCATTTCGGGTAAGAGCTAAGAGTTTGTATTAATCTGAATTCAACAGCAGCTCCAATTTTTTATATCAATAATCATATTTTTTTTAAACTTTTGTCGTAAAGTCACATCAATGGTAACAACAGTGCGTTATGTAGCAGTAAGGGCGATTTTCGTAGTGAAAGTGTTCCCGCCGATGTGTGGATGACTGTACCTACACAAATTAACATCCCCACTATTCTGGTGTTTATTGTAGCTGTTGAATTATTCAAATATAAAAAATGGGAATTAAAAGTTATCCCTATTTTTAATTCCCTTCTTTAACCTTTTGAACGCCATTGTCACATATACGTGACAAGCAAGCGCGTGCCCTGTACGCCAGTCGTGTGTCGCCTATCCTATTACGAGCGACACAAATATGTGACAAAAAATGTGGTGCACTTTATCACGAAATAACCTTTTGAACGCCAGAGCATAAACGCACGCGCGTGCCCTCCACGCCAAGCCACAATTTTAAATATTTAGGTGAGGTATACAAATAAAAACAAAAGTAATGATTTAATTGTTTATTTCGTCATAAAGTGCACTGCATTTTTTGTCACATATTTGTGTCGCTGGCGTAAAATTGACGTTTGACAGTTTTTACACGAAATAACTCAATTTTTAACCGACTTCCAAAAAGGAGGAGGTTATATGTTCGACTTTAAATGTTTTGTTTTTTTGTTCACCGATCCGATTACTCTTAGACGGCTGGACCGATTCCAAAAATTCTTTTTTTGTTTGAAAGGGTATATTCTCGAGGTGGTCCCATTCATTATCGTCAAGTTGGAATCTGATCAGAGGATCCAATGGAAATCGAGGGATACCCTCAAATTTTTTTAGGCAAACATATAGCGATTTGGGTATTTTTTAAAGTAACTTGAGCATTTGCTCTCGGAAATCATCATTTGGTAAAGTGGAGCTGATGATGAAGACCACAGATGGCCATCGGAACTACTCAAAGACAAATATTTCACGGGTTGCTATTCGATTACTTTAATATGGTTGCTAAGCAATTTACGCTCGTCACAATGCGTATGGTGAGTGGTTGTTGAGTTCTCTTGGTTCTTACCAGGAGAACTCAACAATTAACGTCCCAGCATCGGGAAAAGCAATATTTTATAACATGTGATGAGCAGTTGACCTTAGGCTATTGTAACTTAGATAAATTACAAACTGACCCACTAAAAAGTGAAAAATAAAAACTTTTTACAAAAACAAAAAAAAAACCAATTGACTTCCAAAAAAAACAAAAAATTGAAAAATAACTTTAATTTCGGAAGTCGGTGTCTTTGGTTCTGCATTTTCGTTTATTGACACCGACTTAAAGTTATTTTTCAATTTGTAGTGTTTTTTTTGGAAGTCCGTTGTTTTTTTTTTGTAAAAAGTTTTTATTTAAAATTATTCTTCGATTAAAGCTATCAGATGATTGAAAAATCAGCCCTTATTCTTAATTTATCGTCACGTAAGGACTACATACTCAAAAATTATAAGGTTTTCAAAAATTTATTTTCCTGACTACCGAATTAGGACCAACAGGAGTGGAGTACCTACAATATTTTCCTTATACCAAGCAGAGAAAATTCCCCACTCAAAGTATAACGGAAGGTCGTAACCAGTGAAGCAAATTCGGCACAAGCGAGTAGTGGCGGCGAGCGGGCGAGGTGATGTGGAGGTTATGAATACAAAAGGTATAGAAACGCGCAGCATTGCGGTCGGGGAACGGAACGCGACGGACTAACCGCGCCGCCCGAATACCGGGGTCCCTATTCTTATAGCCACCTCAATAGGTACAGATGTTTCGAATAATATTACTTTCCCAAGAAAACTGACGTAGGTACAGAATCAGACAGAATGTGATATTCGTTTGCTTTCATTAAAAAAAAATAGCAAAACCACACTGCATAAATCAATTGCCTACAAATAAAGTTTATTGAACTATTCGATAACTGAGGTACGGTACGGACTTGATTTTGAAGATTTTACAGTTCTTTTATTACTTAAATACATCCAAAGTTACGTTAAAAATAAATAGCAAGAAAAACGAATCTTTGTTGGCTCATAAATTCATAACTTTTTAATGGCTTTTTTTATTTTACTATTCTGTTTCCATACAGATAATAATTTAAAACGTTTAACTTTGGATGCAAAATGGCAAACAGTGGAGTAATACCTACTCTCCCGAAAAAAAATATCGACTAGTGGCGGCAACCTTAAGACCTCAAAATACAAATGAGTACTTTACAAAAAAAATCTGTAAGTATAAAATTCTCAGTAGCAGCCCAGTTTTTGTGCCCGGTTGCTCGGACCAAATAAGCCGTGTGTCTTGGTTTTTTATTTGGTCTGAGCCCGGTTGTAGGCAATAAAATTATTAAGGCTCGCCCCCTGTTAGGCCGTTTACACATTATGCTGTAGCTGCAGCGGCGCCGCCGCCGCGGTGCCGCTGTATTACCCTTGGATTTGTATGAACAAGACATAATTATGGCACTGCGGCGGCGGCGCGGCGAGTTTTGATAAGTGTTGATACCGCGGCGGCTAAAAACGCTGCCGTTGCGGCACCATGTGTAAACGCATGGTGCATTACATGGGACTTAAAACATAACGTAGGTGCAATGTAGGTACCCCTCTGCCTAATCCTTCCGAGAAAAACCGGCGTGATTTATTTTAGACTTTCTTGCAAATACAAACATGTACCTATTTACAAAATAAAAAGAATTTGGCCTTGATGGCTGTCGTACAAGCTTTATTTTCAAGAATCAACACATGCCTACCATACAAATCGTGCTTCGAGACTCAACTGAAGACACTGAAGTTAGTTCGCTAGACTGGCCGACATCTACGCAAACAGTTTTAATACATTGGAACATTCTATTGCGCGATATTTTTCCGCGCAGTGTTGATAATAGCCGCCGCCGGACGCGCGGTGACGTCAGGGATGCTTGTGCACGCGCAGTCGGCGCTGAATCACGCGCCGATGTGTCACCGCCGACGCCGACGCCGAGCACACAGCGACCATACAGCATTATAATATCAATGTACTGTACCCCTAGCACGAATATTTGTAGGTTTCTACTTAATTCACTGCGAGGGCTAGGACATACTCTTATCAAACGTCAAACGAATGCGGGTAGGCTAATAAAGATTTTGACAATATTGGTTTGTGCGCTGTGCTGTGAAGCAATCGTACAATATACTTAGGTAGGTAGGTAGTATAAGTGAGGTACTATTAATTAATTTATATTGCCATAAGTTCTGCTAAACTCTAGGAAACACTTAAATTAATGCCTAAGTATTATTGCACTGCTAGATTTGAACTCTCGACACTGAGGCGAGCGTTGAAAATCTAACAGTGCGCTTTTAGGTATTATTTTAGACGTCACTTAGTGATAGTGAAAACGGGCATTTGTAGATATTTATAAGTTCCTACGTAGATAAATATGATAAAATGAGGGTAGATGGTTAGACACGTGATAATCCAAACTTGTGAAGCACCTTATTTTGATTGTAGGTATGCTTCGAGCGCACAAAAAATCTAACTTCAAGGAAACTAACTGGTTTAACTTGCTTTTGGCAAGAGACAGTCTAAGAGTATGTAATGTGGGCAATTTCTTACCATACAAGTCCAATTAGGCTTTTAACAAGGGTAAGTATCTATAATTTACTTTTGGACACGCGAGTAGGATCGTACAGTCCAACACAATGGAATTTACTATGAATATAAAGTTCTGTAAATTATAAAGCGTCTTGCATCGTGAATAAAAATGAGTGGACAGCAAGTAGTGTGTCAGTGTGGAGCAACCGGTACGTAGCCGTGGTCTGGCGGGGCCGCTCTGTGCCCGCCGACTTGTATTTTTATGTAACTTGTTGTTAGGTAGCAAGCAGTGGTCGTTGCGCCACGCTCCGCTCGCCGCTCGCTTCGAATCTGAATCGCTGCTGTGGCGAATGAATTTGAGGAAAACTGGGCTGCGGTAGAGGACGTTGCCGATCAGGCTATCACATTGCCGACACTCGCTGGAAACTGATTTTATTTTAACTGCATTTTATTGCTGTGCGTAACGTGCGTTTAGCTTCAAAATAGTAAAAAAGAAGGATGGAATGATGGTTCTATAATGTAGAATTGAAACTCAAAACATTTATTTCAATTAAACCTACAAGCGTTTTTGAATTGTCAAGAAGTCCGTCATCGTCAGTCAAAAAGATGAAGTTAGTTGCTGATAGCTATATGCACCGTATCGTATGCACGTCAGTATAAAGGTAGTATATTTACACATCTTTATTTCTAGATAATAGATAGTAAACAAGTGTTTTAAGGTCCTAGTCGAAAGTTTCGAATGGAATAATATGCTTCTGCGCCAGGTCGGGTAAGGATACTCGCGACTCGCAGGTTCGATTCTCGCCCAAGAAACGATTTGGAATTTTGGTTAGTTACGGATTTGGTTGTTAGATTTGTACCTATCTGTGATAGAAGTCATGATACAATACAAGATACCTACTTACGGAATAAATTCCTAATGTTTCCTTTTTTTTAGTTACCTAGCCTGTCACTGCAAAAGGTCTCCCCCATATCCGATTCTAGAGCCACCTCAGTCTAACCTATGATTATTAAAAATAAATGGCTGGAAAGCTTACCTAGATCTAAAGTTTAAGTAATCAATTTAGAATTGTCTGTTTCATGTCTACATAATCTCACTAAAAAAAGCTTTAAAAAGCCGGTCAAGAGCGAGTCGGACTCGCGTACCGAGAGTTCCGTACCATCATGTTTTAAATTTTTCCTATTTGGCCTATATTCGTCAGAGAATTTTAACACTGTGCACTGCGGTGTAGAATATTGCAGTTTCATGTCAGCGCCATCTCTTGACCGATAATGGAACTAATGTAACTTTTGTTGATGATTTCTGAAAAAGTGTGCTATTTAGAGACTTTGTTTTATTTTTCCTGTAATCTTTATATAAACTTCTATCACATATAATAATTTCAGATTTTCTCTTTGCAAACTTCGGAGATAAGGGGGAACAGTATTTTTTTTACATTTTTCATCTAAAGTCGAAAACTATGCGGCCTAAAAAACAAAGAAAAAAAAAATGTTTGAGAATGTGCAAACTGCGCTCTTTCATACGATACCCCACATGCCCTAGTAGCCCCACTTCGAATTTTTCAGTTCCCCTTTCAGTCCCTGTTGCAAAAAATATCATATATTTTTATTTCTTTCTTATTTGCAAAATAGCTGGGCAAATGCCATCTAAAACTATTCCAAATTTCAAGATGCTAGCATTAGTAGTTCTTTAGATATCCAGCTGTGACAGACAGACAGACAGACAGACTGGGTCTTACCATAAGGGCTCCGTTTTACCATTTTGGTACGGAACCCTAAAAATGAAGGAATTACCAACAGAACTTTGATACTTACCTTATGGAGCTACAACATTAGTTTTTGTTTATACTAAACCCGAGAAGGGGTCATTGTACTCATCATTTTGAACAACTTTTCTATGGGACTAACCTTGAAATCGCGAAAAAAAAAACAGCTGTTCCATACATTTTGTCGATTTAAGTGAGCACAAATGTATGGAACAGCTGATTTTTTCATCCGAGTGCTCATCGAGTATTTCGGTACATCGCCAAGCGGTTGGTCAACTCCTCACGTGACCAGAGGGCTGGCCTATTTTTAGGCCGAAGAATCAATCAGCATTTGCCGTTTGCCATCCAACGTGGCATTACTGTCAGACTTATGGGCACTTTTCCATCGGCAGCGGACGAATTTTTTAAATGCCCAATGAGCTTTTCCCACAAAAAAAAATATAAAATCTTTTTTCTCTGTTTTATAATAATAATAATTTATTTATTTTACAGACAACAAAAGGTCCACACTGACAAAAACAAAAAATACATAAAAGATGTTAGTAACAATATATCCTATGTTAGTACTTATATACTAGTATGTTAGTAACAATGTGGCTTATGATCTATGTTAATACACACTACGACAGACAGTGTTGTTTTAATGAGATGTCCCATTATGGAGCTCTCATCAAGCCTGTCAGCTATCACCTTCAGGAGGCTGTTGCTACTGCCACGCAATCTGGCGAGCAGAGACGCACTTTTCTTCCGTACGATAGCTGAGAAGCTGTCGACTCGGGCTTTTGCGAACATCTCTGACGCACTGCAGTAACGTTGCAGCCGCATCAGCGCCCTGAAGGCCCTGAAGGCGCTGATCCATAGGGCGCTCGAGTACAGAGATGTGCAGTATGCTTTAAATAGCGTATGTTTGACCGCTTCTGTACATCGAGCGAACCTACGTGCCAACATGTTCGCCCGTACCGCCAACGCCCTGCGTTCCCGTTCAACATCAGCATCATCTTTAAGGTTGTCAGCAATCAAATGTCCCAAGTATTTAAACTGATGTACCCGACGAATCGGGACATCGTTTATTTTTATTGGTGGCACCTTTACTGGGCATTTCCTGCCAACAGCCTCAAAGACCATGAGTTCGGACTTCTTCACATTATACAGCAACCCATGGCTGGCAGCATAGTTCTCACAGATTTTTACGAGTTTTCTGAGTGCACTGACCGTTTTATCGTATTTAGATATCAATACCCGTCACGTCAGCGGAGTTTCGCTAACTAATTTAATTTGGCCCCGTATTAAATTTGTTTTGTAATACATAATAATTATATTTATTTTAGTGTTTTTGTATCTATGACAAATACTTAGGTATTTAATGTAACAAATAATTCTGTTGTAAATAAATACAAGTTAAATAAAAGCTTGTAAAAAGTGTAATGTTTTCGATCGGCTGCCTGGGAAACAAATTCCCTCGCTGTGAGCTCGATTGCTGCGCGTAAACATGTTTATGAGCCCCACAGTCCACTCTTTGACATCCTCTGGAGCGTTTATTGAAATAATCTATATATACTCGTATGTATGCATATATTATTGTCTATTTGTCTACTGCATTTAACGAGCCAAAACCAATGCGAATGCTGTTAATATTTTTAACGTTTTGTTTGTACCTACGTTTGCCGTAACTAAGACTGTAGGTAGTCGTTGATCGAACTCTAGTTGTATCATTATCTATCATTCGACCAGTTACTTTTTGGGGTTTCGTACCCAAAGGGTAAAAACAGGACCCTATTACTAAGACTTCGCTGTCTGTTCGTCCGTCTGTCTGTCACCAGACTGTATCTCAAGAACCGCGATAGCTAGATAGTTGAAATTTTCACACATTATGTATTTCTGTTGCCGCTTTAACAACAAATACTAAAAACAAAATAAAATAAATATTGAAGGGGGGCTCCGATACAACAAACGTGTTTTTTTCGGCGTTTTTGCCTTGTGGTACGGAACCTTGCGTGTGCGAGTCCAACTCGCACTTGGCCAGTTTTTTATTTTCTTATAAACGGCTTATTAGTCGATTCGCAAGAATTTACTGGCAGTATAGAAAAAAACCGGGCAAGAGCGAATTGGACTCGCACACGAAGGGTTAAAGCAGCTATAGAAAATACAATATTATCTAAAAGTGACCATTCGCCTGTTTCGGGCGATTAAATTCGTGCGAAACGACTTAAAAACGAACCAAGGTGCACGGCCCATATCTAGACATCTACAACATCTCAAGGGGTTTGCCAATGCAGTGTCAGCCCTCAAAGTTTAATGTTGCTCTTTACTCAACCTGAGGACTGAACCTTAGACACCAAGTTTCACATTCCCACTTGCGGCCAACACACCATAAGCGCTAAAACTTACGTCTGTTGATAATTAGGAACTTTCATTAATACCGTATCTACGAGTTCTGAACTTGTAAGTTTTCAGTTTCAACGAAGAAATAAAATAATAATTCATGGCTCCATTCTTAAAACAAGCCAGAAATACAAACAAGAAAGGGTATCGCACTCGCACTATTATGAAATGTTATACCTACCTAAATTTAATATTGAATCACTTGTATAATTTTAATAAAAAGAATCAATTACCTACAGTAAAAGCTATTCTTTGTAGGTAGACGACATTTTCCCACGGCACGTTGAACATAGCACTTTACCCACATTTCAGCAAGTTTTCGGTTTAAACATAATGCTCATAAAAAGTCCCGATGTGTTGCGCGATAATGTTTGTAACACAAAAAAATAAACTTCATCACTTAGGTACAGTCAGTGAAACATACTGCCAAAGAACGGCAGTATGTCTTGTGTTTTAATATAGTACGAACACAAGTTTCATAATTCCAATGTGCTTGTCAATTAATTTCTCTGACTTTACATACACAAGGTATGAAAACGTACCAAAATCTTGAGATAATTTCTGTACGTCATGAAATATAACGCCAAGGCTCATAACGGGGGTAGCATAATAAGCAGTACAATTGCAATGCCTCTTAACGGCTTAGGGCCCGATGCGCCGCGTGTCCCCGGTACCCTTGGCCGCCCGTGGCCCTTCGCCCTCGACGCCGACCCTGCGCCCTCGGATGCCCCCGCGTCCTTGCACACCCTCTATGCGTTCATCTAGCTATTGTGACGCTACTATCGCTCACTATTACTCTTAACGTTGCAGATCCAACATTTTCTTTTTTCAGTAGCGAAAATGTTTTGTTTACGCAACTAGTACTTTATCTTATGCAAGCAGATAAGGTAGGTTATTCACTTAGATTTGTTTCGGATTCGACGTGTGTAAGTATTTGTAGAGCTTAGATCTTTACGATGTAATGTCATTGAGTGTTCCGCTCTGGAATTGAAATAACTGTAGTTTACGGAATACTGGTACCAATCTGATGGAAACAGCTTCTTGTCAGAAGGTTGACTTAGAAACTGATGGTTAATTTTGGCCCAAATGCACATGAAAGTACAAAAACTTAAGTAAATTCTGAGTTCGTTGGCTGCTTTAGCCTTTAGAGGACGGATGGACGAATAGTACATGAGTTAGGTACCTACTTACGTTCACGGTAAAGTATTGTGACGCACTGAAAATTATATAGGTAATGACACTACGAACATTGAAATTTTTTTTAAATGAAAATAGCTTTTCAGATTTTCTAAATGCGACGTCTTGACCAAGTTGTATTGAGTAAGATATTTAAAGGTAACTCTTTCCTAGTCTAATCTCATATCCTTAACATCTAAGATCATAATTTTCCTGTATATCATTTTCATATACTGTTGTGGTAGGTACAGACGCCACAACAAGCTAACCGAAATTGTCAAATATTCCCAATCAACTTTGAACCTAACTTTTATAGCGATAAAGTTGAAAAAGATTGTAGTAGCTTGATGTACTGGCGTCTGTACCTACCACAACAGAATATGAAATTAATGCAGGAAAATTATGATTTTAGATGTTATGGATATGAGAATAGACTAGGAAAGAGTTAAACCTTTAATATCTTACTCAATACAACTTCGTAAAGGCCTCGCATTTAGAAAATCTGAAAGGTATTTTCATTTAAATATTTTTTCAATTTTAGTAGTGTTTGTTACCTATATAATTTTCAGTGCGTCAAGATACTTTGTTGAATGAGGGTGGAAGTTTCATTTAGCAAACACGTAATCTGAGTTCCTGTGTTCGATCCTGGAGGTCTACCCCATAAGCACGAAATCCGTAGTTTTGGCCGAAGTCACGGGCGATTCCTACTGAATGAATTACACCACGATTTGACAGTACCCGCAATCTATGCAAATAAAATTTACTTTACAGGAGTCCCTACTCCCGATAAGTTTTTACCCGTCCGAAAAAGTTAATTTATCTGGTGTAGGGTACACTGCACAGTTTAGAATTACTTTCTGACGGGCCCGTATCTTCGTGGACGGACGAAGAAAGTAAGCTCCTGAGATTGGCTATAGGTTTTTTTATCAGTAGTGTAGATACTTGCGGCGCGCTTTCTGCGCGAAGGATCACAGGTTCAATTCGATCGTGACAATAGTGACGTACTTTTTGGAAAGACTAGAATGAATAAAAATAATTTTGGTTACTCAAAATGACTAGACATAACAATAATATTGTATTTGTAAAAGAAACGCTATCACAAAATTTCATCGATGAAAACGTGTCTATCAGTTTTAGCACTCGCTCCGGAAAATGCAAATCAATAGAGTAGATTGTTGTTAAAATTTGATAGCGGTCAGTGTTCGACGCGATATTATATAATTTCATTCACACTACACAAGATACACGCTTGTTTTGTTTACCAACAGTCTTCAATTCGAGTACCTATCTTTAGATCTTCTTCTTCTATAATATAAAAATGAATCGCTGAATGTGTTACTAACCGCAAATCTCGAGAACAGCTGAACCGATGTCGCTAATTCATTTTTAGAATATTCCTTGAAGTACGAGGATGGTTCTTACGCAGAGAAAATTTCAATATATCTATGGGAGTAGGGTAGAAGTAGGGTAGGAGTAGGGTAAGAGTAGGGTAGAAGTAGGGTAGGAGTAGGGTAGAAGTAGGGTAGAAGTAGGGTTGGAGTAGGGTAGGAGTAGGGTAGGAGTAGGGTAGGAGGAAGGTAGGGTAGGAGTAGTGTAGGAGTAGGGTAGGAGTAGGTAGGAGTAGGTTAGAAGTAAGGTAGGAGTAGGTTAGAAGTAGGGTAGGAGTAGTGTAGGAGTAGGATAGGAGTAGGGTAGGGGTAGGGTAGGGGTAGGGTAGGATAAGGGGTAGGACACCACGCAAACGAAGTAGCGCCGGGCAGCTAGAAATAATTTATATGGCAAAACAACGTTTGCCGGGTCAGCTAGTTTAAAAAGCAGAAAATGACTGACTGATATATCAACGCACAGCCGAAACTACGGGACCAGGATCGTGAAGTTTTGAACACGGCTTCCTTTTATAATTTTCGACATCTAAGGGGGTGAAAATAAAATCATATGTCATGAGTTTATAACCTTGAAACTTGGCACGAATACTTATAAGTAACTAGCTTCTGCCTGCGACTTCGTCCGCGGGAAATTTCAGCCTCTTAGGGGTGGAATTACGAAAAACCCTTTCTTAGACACCTACTCTTCACAAAGAACACACCCACCAAATTTCATGTCTCTAGGACGAGCGGTTTAGGCTGTGCGTTGATATATCAGTCAGTCAGCAGGACTTTGAATTTGTTACACATTAGGGCTGTTGCCCGAGACTTTGTCTGCCAATTTCCAGGATGAAGAGTCGCCTATGTCCTTCTCCAGGTCTCAGACTATCTATCTATCAAATTTCATAAGGTTTAGTGGTTTAGGTGTGAAAAGGTGACACTTACATACCTGTGTATGTAACACTTTCGCATTATTGTAATATTAGTATGGATTATTTGGTTAATATTGTTTTAGTATTTTTTTCCTATCGCCTCAAGTTTCCACTTGCTCCTTGCGTGTTGGCGATTGCAGACTTTACAAAGATAAATAAAGATTTTTTTTAATACAAAGTTTTTATGAACATTTCTGTAAGAAGGTTTATACAAGCACTTTTACACGTCAATAATATTTAAAAAACCAGATGAAGTACTAATGAAGTTTACAGTAGATACAGTTGTCCCAGGGCTGCAGGGGTATACCGATGTCCACTACTACTGCCCACCCCTTCACGGATTACAAGTTTGATGTTCATCATGAGAGTCGGATCCATTTTCGTCATTGCAACGCAATTAGGTTGGTTCGTGTGCCCGTTCCCTTATATTGGATTGTCGAAACTCGAAATAAGTTTAAAGCCCCCCTTAACCCATTTAAATTACGTGAGCAGGTAATGGGATTTTTGATTCAGAGTAAATGCTGTTTTTTCATATCCTTAAGTACTATTTGAATTGTATTTGACAGGTTTATTATCACTGGTTCAACATCAACATCATCATCTCATCATCATCTTAATTATATAGGTACCTAAAGGTGCATCAACATCGACCTTTTGATAGTGGCATAGAACATTTTAGGGTGTATGACACCCAGGAGAAGAAAGCGGGTGGGCTATAATTTTCCGGGAAACGTGTGATTTTCAATTCATACTACTTATGACTTTTTTTAAGTGCGATATGGGTTTCTTCGAATAAATCAGATTTAAACGGTTGCTTAAGGCTGCCTTTCCACCAGAGATGTGCGAGGTAGTTAGCTGGGTGGTGCGAGGATGCGTAGCGAGGCTGTAAAACGGTGTGTTTTCACCAGAAATGTGCTAGCGGTGAACGGTGTGCACATGTATAGTGCGAGGATGCGTTGCTTAGCTCGAAACAGTGTGCAAATGTGTGGCGTGAGGATGTGTAGCGGGCTCTTTTCAGATGCGAGCGGGGTGTCACACATCCGTCTCAACACATCCCTAGCACACATCCCTCGCAACACATCCCTAGCACACATCCTTCTCTTGTTTTGAACGTACAAATACCTCGCTCCGCCCCGAGCCGTTTCCACTAAAACTGCGCCGAGCGAGGCTAGGTAAATGAAGTGATTCTCAAACACATCCCTCGCTACGCATCCTCGCACGTCCCTGGTGGAAAGACAGCCTTAGTCAACTTATATTAAATTATGGTTTTCTAAAAAAGCGAAGGCCGCCACATAACGGCCGTACTGATGGTCATGAAAATGATGTCAGCAGGGTTTGCCTTTCCGGTGTCAGAAAACGTTCTCTAGGAAAACACATCTTACTTTCATAAATAACGTTTCAGTGACGCGTGAGTGACGGCCACCGCTCTTCTAGGAAACCGACCGTAAGACCGTGAGGCCTGAGGAATTAAGTCAAAACATAATAATTATCACTTGGTATATTCATACACTAGCTTCTGCCCGCGACTTCGTCCGCGTGAAAACCCGCGTGCTACTACTCCGTTTTCGCTTAGTGTTGTTTCTGAAGTTTTTTTTCCTTTTGCTCGGCTCCTAAGTGTCGTAGCGTGAAGTTTAATAGCCTATAACCTTCTTCGAAAATTGGGCTATTAAATGCAAAAAGAATTTTTCAAATCGTACTGGTAGTTCCAGAGATAACACCTTACATACAAACTTTATAATATTAGTGTCCAAAGGGTTAGACACAAGAGAAGATGATAGTGAAGGTGTTTGTGTCGGTGATGATAAAATAAATGATATGCAATAATAATTACTAGTTCCATTAGGTACATTCTAGTGGATGATTAAAGCAGCGTCTGCACTGCAGATTATGACAGGACTGCATATTGCAACAGCTCTCCTATGACCATATTCTTAGAGGGAAACTATCCATTTCGTGCTTGATTCCTTCAACCTAGCCTAACCTAATCTAGGTTAGCTCGAAAGGAAGGGTAGGTAAACACTTAGATATAAAAGGAAAGTCTAGATAATATAACGAAAAAATACACGCCAGTTTCTTGTAGACTTCCGCAGTGCGCAAAATATTGGTGTCTATTTAAATTATTTACACGGAGTTTTGGCTTATGAACATTTCAAGAGTTTTAGGATCAATTTCCAGCAAACGGAATTAGCTGTCGCAAGGAAAATTTTACGGTCATCGATAGTTCTCTTCTCAGGATAGAAAACGAAAGGCAGGGAGTAGGAGCTATTTATTTAATACTTCAAGCACATAAATATACAGAGGTGTACTAATGCCAGTCAACCTTTGGGTGATGCAGAGACAAACACTGGTAGGTGCAATCATGAACATTGAGGAATAAATATTTTAAATGTAAAGATACGCATATACCTATTAAAACTAAATATAATATATACCTAATTACTTATAAATATAAGTACAAATAAATATACATAAATGCATGAATATACTTACTAAAAAAAAGTAATTTAAAAAAATTAAACCGACTTCAAAAAGAAATTAACTCAAAATTATGAAATAACTTTAATTTCGGAAGTCGGTGGCAAAAAACTAAAATACAGATCTCAAAACACCGACTTCCGAAATTAAAGTTATTTCATAATTTCTTTTTGAAGTCGGTTTATTTTTTTTTTAAATTACTTTTTATTTCGTAATTTTTAGTTGTTGCACTAGAATTTGACAAAGGTTTTGAGATGTTTTCCCTTTGACACTACACCCGTAGCTCGTATCAATAAGCCAGGCCGTCACACTTACACGTATTAGTCCATATCTTGAAAATTACTGAATCGATTTTGATGAAACTTGCACTGTTCCCTAAGTTGAAGTAAACGTACGCCAATACAAAAAAAATGGTCACGATCCGATCAATAGTTGCGGAGAAATGCGTGGACAAACATACATACATACGTCTATAAAATTTTTACCGACTTCAAAAAAAAGGAGGTTATGTATATTTGTTTGGAAGCCCTAATAGATTGTCATATGTGAATATAATGCAATTCCAATAATATTACATACATACGTATCGAATTGATAACCTCCTTTTTTTTGAAGTCGGTAAAAAAATAAGACATACAGAAAATATTACCGTTGCGATGACACTGCTGGCCAACCTGATTTCTATGCTATTCTTTGGCTGAACTAACTTTCGCACACAAATATTAGAAAGAAATAAAGTTTTTTAGAGAAAATCTTCAATTAAGGGCACGATTGTCACATGGACTTGGTTTTGCAGGAGAGCTATGACACTTTTTTAAAAATCTTAATTATTGAGTAAAATATTCATTAAAAAATCTACCGCTATTACATGAAATGTAGAAAAGCAATGTATCCAATCAATTTGTATGTTAATCGAATTTAGTTGCTGACTGTATCGACGTGATATTTTGAATGAAAAATGGCTCATTCATACAAACATTTTTAAAAGTAAGTAAGTATTGGCAGGCTTAGATTATCGTCATTACAATTAACTGTCAAAATTCCAAGAATGACAGCCGGGACCAACGGCTTAACGTGCTTTCCGAGGCACGGAGGGGCCACGGTATGTAAAGATGGTCACCCATCCACAGACCAACCGCGGCAAGCGTAGCTTAACCTGATCCATCGACCTGTGCGGCTGTTATTATTTAGCCACGGGCCCCTTCAAGACTAACCCTGTAGCTACAAGTAAGTAATACACATTATTGAAATAATGTCTAAAATAAGTAGGTACCATCATACATCCTTCTGTTAACACCTGCTTTTATAAGGGTCCAATCCAAAGGTCACAAAATTCAATCTGCCAAGCCTTTTCCCAACTTTGTTGGGGTCGGCTTGCAGTCTCACTAGATGCAGCTGAATGCTACATGGAGCGACTGCCTATCTGACCTCCACAACCCAGTTGTTGGGTAACACGATACTCCTGGGTAAGACTGGTTGTCAGACTTTTTGGGCTTCTGACTACACGTAACGATTGTCAAAGATCTACGAATGACAGCCGGCGCCAACGGCTTGTGCTTTCCGAGGCACGGAGGGGTCTTCACAATGGACGGTCACCCATCACAAACCGACCGCTGCAAGCGTAGCTTAACCTTGCGTCTGTTATTATTTAGCCACGAGCTCCTCGTCCAAAGGTCACACTACGGATGTTATCAGGGTTACACCATAAACTAATGGTATGACATCACTTATCAAGGAAATCTCCGAAGGTTTAAAACTGCAAAATAATGCAACTTATGGCCATTTTCACTAACAGTAGATCATCAGACATCTTAATTAATGCGTAAATAAAAGCGCGCTGTTGAATTTTCAGCGCTCGGGTCAGTGCCAAGAGTTGAAAATCCAACAGTGCAATTATAAGTAGTTAATTTTGGTGTTTCCTGGGTTAATGAAAACGGGTATTTCAAGACAAATTGGTTAGGAACCGTTATAAAGGGGACCCTACGACTACCCTCTGGCCGGATTTTCCTTTTCAAGGGAATCTTTTAAACCGATTGTCTTCAATTCTTCTCCTCAAACCCTGCTGTTCGCATAGTCTAAAGATATTAACTACACCTTTTTTTTTGGATGGGAAATCATCAAATGACCCCTACCGCTCTGGGCGGAGCGGAAGGGAGTGTCAGACTCTTACTGACTAAAACCCACCCGTGTTCCTTCAGTTGCCTGTACCAGGGGCCACAGTATCTCTTCCGAACAACCCGCGACCCTGGCGGGATCTTAACTAACACCTATAAGCTGACAATCAAGAAGCATTGATTAGTGGCTTCGGAAGCAGTTAATGTCAATTAATTTACCTAGATAAACAAAGGGCATGATCTTATATTATGGGATTCCCGTTTCCTTATACACTTGTATATAATCACGACTCCTCTATCTGTGAGAGGGAGTGGGCCATAATCCACCACGCGAGCCCAGTGCGGGTTGGTAAACTTATATGATTTACTCAATACCGTATCGTAGTCACTATTCAGCAGGTCTTACTCCCTAATCACGGGATCCGTTCCGGCCAAAGTTACGGGCGATTCTTACTCCGTATCATCTACGGACATAAGATTAGTTTGGTGCTCGACCTATGGATGAATGACTTCACGATTTCACAGTTGTCTCTACTCCCGATGTGTTTTCACCCGTCCGAAAAAGTTATAGTTTAGAACTACTTTCGATCGGGCTCGTATCTTCGTTAACGGACTTAGAGAGTAGGCCCTGAGAACTCGAGTCCAGTAGAAGACTCTTGCCAGGTACGAGTAGGTATGTACAATCCCCGAAATATACTGAGTTGGATACCCGACTAGGAGTAATTTGGGGTACAAGAGGCGAACAAATTTCTCCACTCCACTAAAGAACTAATGAAGTACACGAGGCAATTGCGTAACACACTAAAAGTATCTAGCAATGGCTTTCATTTTGACAGTTCAACAACATTCATTGCGTTATTTACATTGTTGAGCAGACACATTTTTACACATCATATTATGAAGCAATAGATTAGCAATATCCTTCAAATGATCAGATTGAGATTTATAGTGTGTTATATGTTTTTTAACTATCCGCTTCATTTCCTAATGATAAACGTGGTTTTTCTTCTTTCTTTAAACTCCTGCACAAAACCATACACTTAGTTTTACGTCAACACGCTATCATTAATGTAATCAAACCTTCACGTCGTATTTTATAAAAATGCAAATGAGCAACCTAAGTGTCATTGCCAAAAGAAATAAAGAGCTGGGAAAATACGTAAAAGTTTCTATAATTCGTCCAACTTTGTCTACATAAGTATGTAGCCAGATCTTAGAACTAACTGTTAGGAGTTTACTTCTGGAAGAATTACTACTGCATGATGCCAAGGAGAAAAAATAAGAACGATCATACTCTTGATGATAAACGTTGAACTTTTGCATCTGTGATTCCATTGCGTGCTGCTGCTCCCCAAAGCGTCCTGGCTAACGACTTCCAGCTCGTTGTGCCATACCGTAGTGAACGAACGTGTTTTAAATTCGCAGCATTATATAAATTTTTGACACCGAATTTGTGGCGCTCTCCACGATCGCGCATATCGGCCACCCTCTACCACGAAAGGTCTATTACCCTTTTAATTTCCATCAAAACCGTTCACAAACATCGTCGTGTCGCTGGTTTGAGGAGTCTTGTGGTACCGGGGTAGCTGTTTTTCTGATGCGATCACAAACCGGTTGACCGTCGGCGTAATGACGAGCGGCCGTGGTCGAGCGACTAACAGAATCGGTGTAGGTAAATATCGAATGACTACCTACTTTGCATTATTAGAAATACTTATTATTGAGGCAAAAGAAATGTTTACAGGTTTTTAACATCCTGGACAAAACTTGAAATACTTACCTAAGTTTCCGTTTCATTGAGTAAATAACTGTGTTTCAAAATAATATACTAATGGGGTTTTTATTCTGGTAAGAGCGTTTCAAATAACACAATAGTCTCCATCTACCGCGTATTTTACGCAATGAGCACTTAGCTACGTACCTATTTTATGTGCTCCCAAAAGCCACAGAACTGGTTATTCAGTTAGGCTTCTGATGATGTTCCGATAGGATCTGTCACTAGGTGTTGAGACAACCTGTCATACCTAGTTTAGTTAGATATTCTGAATAGATATCAAAATGATATGCGCCAATAAACAGCGGGGTAATTCCGTAACACACTAACAGTAGCAATTGCTTTTATTTTGACAGTTCAACAATATTCATTGCGTTATTTACGTTGTTGAGCGGCCAATTTTTTCGAACATATGAAGCAATGGATTAGAAATTATCGATTAGCAATGGATTCCTTCAAAGTGATTCAGATTGTGATTGATATCAAATTCAAATTCATGTAGTCACATTTAAATAGAGTAAATACAATCGGTGGTTCCACATGGTAGGTATTTGGTCTTATATTCTATGTAGGCTTAGTACGGATATCTATGGTATGGCACGTGAAGCTTAATCGTGCAAGATATTAAATTAACGTTATACTTACATAAAAAAAGAGTATGGGTATTTAGTCAAAATCAAAACATGTCTTTGAGATTCATATTATTATGTTACCCAATTAGGGTGCGGTCTTCGGACATCATTACGATGTCTTTCCCTGAAGATATAAGTTAGACTGATGTCATTAAATCCTTGACGATGGTAACAGATCTCATGTGTTACCATGACCGCTATTCCATCTAAATTAAGCGGTCACAATTTTAACTCCTGACGATTTCTTTCATATGAATTGGATCTTGGAATAGCTTTCATAAAATGACCTGCAGTGTATCCGAAATCTTCTTTTAGAAGCAATAAACCATTGGCAGACAAGCACTAGCTAGAGGCTTGGTTTGGTCACATCCATAGTTGAATTTACCGTTAACTGTCGCAAGTGTGACAGTTCCGAGTGTTGTATCTTTCGGAGAAAAACTAGCTGCTACCCGCGACTTCCTTTTTTATAATAAAAATAATCCAGGATGCAAATTTATGCCTATGTTCTTTTCCAGATCCCAGGCTACCTATCTGTCAAATTTAATAAAGATCGGTTATGTGGTTTTGGCGTGAAAATGTAACAGACAGACGGACTACTTTCGCATATATAATATTACTAGCTTTCGCCCGCGGCTTCGCCCGCGAGGTATGTCGATAAAAACTATCCTATGTTCTTCCCCGGGATGCAATCTAGATTCGGGTATATTAGCAATAGAAAAAAATTGAGGTAGGTAAAATAATTCAACTTCATCTGTTATTCAATGCAGTCTTCTGAACTGTAGTCGGTCAGGCAACATGTTAATTAAACAAGTCAAATGTCAATAGATAGGTAATTACTCTTGTATGAGGATGTCGTCTTCCCAGTGTAAATTACTCTTGTATGAGGATGTCGTCTTCTCAGTGTAAGGCTACTCAGACCAACACAATCTCCAACAGAGTGGCAATGTTCGCGTTTGGCCGAAATGAAAACTGTTGCGGTAGGTAGGTACGGAAGATGTATTCACATCAAGGAATTTCAGCCAAACGCGAACACTGTCATCCTTTTGGAGATGAGACTTTTTGACGACAGTCACGAAGTTCTGACCTTCGTTGTAGTGTGTACTTTCGATAGTTGCAATTCGGTCTCACACTCCATCTTCTTACTCTGATGTCTGCATGCTTTCCTGCTAAAATTGCAAAACAATCTTGGACATCCAGAAGTGGTTCAGTATTTGTTTGACTATTTTTGACTTAAGGCTCCTACAAACAGGCGCGACACGCGATGTAATCGCGCGCTACACAAAGGCACCGCTCGTTGCGCGACTTGCGGTGCCTTTGTGAGAAAGAAAGACTGTGAGAGTGGTCCAGCCAAAAACCTACAACATGCGGTCTGCCACAGGTACTGTCTGCTTATGCCTATTTGACCAAGTATAAGCTTCAGTCTACAAGAACTGAAGATGCTACAGATTAAAGTCCAAGTCAAAGCCAACCCAGTTTCTTTGTCTGCAACTCCGTCACTTCTAGAATTGTTAAATTAACTTTGGTACATAAATACATTGTCAAGAAGGTAAGTAGGTAGATAAGTTTAATTAATCAACTAAAAGACGATCGAAAATTATTCGAAAAACAATGAAATGAAAAACAATATGAATCTAACTAAATCATCAAACCTGTGAATAAATCTTCTTAGAGAAGTATCAAGATATTCATAAAAGGAGCTAAATCAGCTAAATACTAGATACTGCTTTACTTTTAATTAAAATTATAATGTCGGTTGTTACGTCAACATAATAAACGTCAGTGAAAAGAGCGGGAAAGTTCCCCAGCGGCGGCCATATTGGATGTGAATTGCGTTCCATTGTGCGCAGCGCTCGGCCGACGGCTCGCCACGTGCAGAGCACATCTGCCGCGCGGGTGACACGGCCACCCTTCTGCCTACATCTCTAAATACAGCTCGCAACTCGCTCCATCAACTTATTCACTCTTTAATTTATAGAAAAATTTACCCGGTATATTAATCAAACTTTATTTAATGATTGCTAAAGTACTTTTCAGTAGGCAATAGGCATCTTCCTTTGTTCTTTACTTTACCAGTAGAATACAAAACATGCTGTTAGAAAAATAATGGTACCTACATTGTAGTCTCTGGGAAGGTATCTGAAATTCTGTAATGTTGTAGAATAATGAAGGATCTTTCGTCTTATTAATAAACTGATATTAAGTCCACAATTATTTTCGCAAAATAAAATTAACACGAGAAGAACAACAAAACCGTTGTAATAAAACCGATATTAGTGCGGTAGGTGTGTGCGCGCATGCGCGGGCCGAGGGTCGCCCTCCAGGCCTCCCCTTCCTATTACGCACTCTATTTAGGGGCTGCTACAAAGAACAACTCCGGCCTATCTATTTTGGTCTCACTCCGGAATATTGTCATAGACAAAGTTATTGGATTCTGAACGTTCCAGGCCCGTGGTAAAATATGGCAATATTAAAGGCGGGAAATAAAATTGGCGGGATAATTTAGTAAATAGATGAGTTTTTGAAGTTTTCGGGGACGTTAGTAGGCTCGGCCGTTAGTAGGAGTGAGATTGTTCATCGCTCTGTGCAAAAATAATGCACTCTAGCTACTCGTATTACTAAAATCAGTTTCTATCCCTTTGTGACGCCTAATACATTAGCTGTAACTTTTGCTACAGATAATTTATTAAAAAAAAAACTAAGTCCAAAAATGATTGCAATTACAAGAATTCTTCGACAAAGGTACCTACATGACAAAATTAAGTAGTTACCCAACAAATTACTGAACATTTTGCCATCATTACGTACTTGTTAGGAAATTTGTTCCTAACAAGTAGGTATAGAATTCCAGACTCTATCATGAAAAAAGTAGCAACAAATTGAGACGAAATGTCATAGCCTTCATAGGTGAATGAGATAGTTAATTTATTTTGTATCAATAATGATTTGAAGGCTGAGCGAAGTCGGGCGGAAGCGGGTAGGCCGACGGCCGGCTGTGCCGATCCGGCACAGGAAGCCGGCGCCTCCGGTCCAGGGGGCGCCGCCGTCGAAAGGTCACAGGCCACTCGCATTGCTGATGGACCAAATCTTAAATTAAATACGCCGAGGGCTTGACGCATAACTGATTTCAGGGTATTGGCTGGGCGAATGGAAATTGTTTTGCAGATACCATGAATAAACTTGTGATTAAATTGATAAAAATAGATTAGGGTATGATGGTGTAAAATGGTTATCAAAATCTCATGAATTTTCAGACCTAGAACCATATATTATAGAACAACTACGTCCTTAGGTGCTGTTATTGAATGCGGGAATCAAACCCGCGACACTGAAAGCTGAAAGTCATTTCACCGTTGCTGCGCAGTTTTCGCTACCAGTAGCCCTTTCATAAGTCATTTTTGTTATACCTACAAGTTATGAAATCCTGAAATAGAAGAGTTCTTCTTTTGTTCCAGACTTTTCCCGTTTTTTCCTCCGAACTCTGTCGAGCAAGAATTTTCTTTTAGACGGTCGATCGATTCTTTTATAATATGCACCCTATTCAGTACGTGACAGAGTTCATAATGGTAAAACATGTAAAGACACCTGCGATCTTTTATAATTAGCGAAGGAAGTACTGTGCTGGTTACCGGTTGGGTATAGACCGGTGTATCGAACGATTCTGAGGGTAAATTCGCCATACTTTGGCAGGTGGGATAAGTTCCTTATTCTGTTATAATAACTTATATTTCACAAATACATTACAATTTACAAGCTAACACTAAAATATATATATCTTATATATACAGGTATATAATTAAAGAAAAAGGGCTTTGGGCATAAAAAATTCGTCTGCATCGCTGTCAATGGGATAAGTGCCGAAAAGGCTGACAGCATTACCACGTTGGATGGCAATGCTGATTCTTTGGGCACAGCCCTCTGGTCACGTGAAGTTATAATTAATTCTTCACCATCATAATCAGCCGGAAGGCTTCAACTGCTGGCCAAAGGAGATGCCTTCGGGCAGCAGCGGACATCCTGGCATAGAAGTACCTAAATGATCCAGTTCCCTTTCTTTTATAAAAAGTTAAAGGATATTGTATCGTTTAACTATCAAATAATATGGAACTAGTAGTTATGCTTGATTTCAATAGAAGTTTCTGTAATATCTACATATTTACATCACATATTAGCTTCTGCGCCGCGTCTTCGCTCGTATGAAATTTCTGGTTTTAACATAATCCTGCGGCACTAGGCCTTATTTATTTATTTATATTTATTTCCTGCGGCACTAGGCCTTCTATCAGTGAAAGAGTTTTTGTAATCGGATCAGTAGATACTTCCAGAGATTACCTATCACAAACAAACAAACAATTTTATAATATTTCTTAAGATTCCCTTTTTATTAACCGACTTCAAAAAGGAGGAGGTTCTCAATTCGTCGGAACCTTTTTCTTTTTTTTTATGTATGTTCCCCGATTACTCGAAGACGGCTGGACCGATTCCAAAAATTCTTTTTTTGTTTGAAAGGGTATACTCTCCAGGTGGTCCCATTATCATCAAGTTGGAACCTGATGAGAGGATCCCTTGGAAATCGAGGGAAACCCTCAAATTTTATAGACATAGCTATAGCGATTTGGGTATTTTTTAAAGTAATTTGAGCATTTGCTCTCGGAAATCATCATTTGGTAAAGTGGAGCTGATGATGAAGACCGCAGATGGCCATCGGAACTACTCAAATATTTCACGGGTTGCGATTCGATTACTTTATTATGGTTGCAAAGTAATTTAAGGTCGTTACAATGCGTATGGTGAAGTGGGGCTGATGGTGACTCCTCAATCAGCTCCAGTTCTCCTGGTTCTTACTAGGAGAACTCCTCAACAATTAACGTCCCTGAGCTGCGTCGGAAAAAGCAATATTTTGTAAAGGATGAGCAGTTGACATTAGGTTATTGTAACTTCGATAAATTACAGACTGACCCACTAAAAAGTGGAAAATAAAAACTTTTTTACAAAAAAAAACAACCGACTTCCAAAAAACACTATAAAGTGAGAAATAACTTTAATTTCGGAAGTCGGTGGCAAAAAACTAAAATACGAATCCAAAGACACCGACTTCCGAAATTAAAGTTATTTCTCACTTTATAGTGTTTTTTGGAAGTCGGTTGTTTTATGCTATGCTATGTATATTGAGCGGAATAATTGCAATTAGCTGCGAAGATTATAATTATATTAGCGAACTTAGATGGATTATTGATTTGTATCTGGCTACGATTGTTATAACACATAAGTAGATCTATTTTTAGATTGCTTAACAGTAATTGTACAGACGCCAGAACATAAAGCTAATACAATCTGTCAAATTTATTTAATAGATTTTCAACTTTATCGCTAAACCATAAGGTTCAATGCTGATTGGGAAAATTTGAGTTTCGGGTAACTTGATGTGCTAGCGTCTGTACAACTGTTTTACTTGTCTCAGTGAATGTGAAATTATGCCCAGCTGTGGACTACGATACCGTATTGCATTTTTGGCTATTGTGGACACAAATGTCTTTAAATCAGTAAGTTTGGTGATAAAGCTGTTTTTGAGCATTGCCACTAACAAATGACTCTAAAAGAATCTAAAACATGTCTATTGTTTGTGTACCTACTATTTATTGTTATGTATTTGTATGACTACTGTGTGTGTGTAGATGAGCCTATTCCCTGACAACGAATGTCGAGATGCTACAAAAATCTAATCAAAACACCCGACAACCGAAATTATTTCATCACCTCTGCTTCAAAATTGCGAAGGCAAACATCGTGAAGAAACCAGCACGTCCTAGGACAAAAAATTCGGAGACATGTGACGTCAAGCAAACTTCCGGTGGATTTGGTCTTACTGGGATCTCAGCGATAAGAGGCCTGTGTCCTACTAAGTACTGGCCAGTAGTGGGAACATTATAGCCTTATTGGCTGATTACAATGCGAGGAAATGTAAGTATAATGAGAAGGGGAAGCACACAACATCTAGCGTAGCCGACCAGGTCAACCGTCAAAATTACTTGCACGCGGTGTATGCCGCCAATCAACGAGGTTCGGGCGATTCATTGATGGGTACTTAAATAGGAAACCCGCACTGGGCCCGCGTAGTGGATTACAGCCCACTCCCTCTCACAGAGAAGAAGCCTGTTTGTGGGAGCATTATAAGCTGATTATCCTCATGCTTATGCAGGATCCACGCTTTTGACCCAATGCAGTTTTATATTCTTATGATTCACTTAACACAACAAGAGCTCCAAAATGTTTAGATCGACGCATAATGACTTGAAGATATCGTAATCAGATCATTTTTTTATATCTGTAGGTGATACGAGTATTATAATCTCTATTACTCATTCAGGCACGTGTCTATCCTTTACTAACTACCCAACTTGTAATTGTCATCAATATCGAGAGAAATCTCGGAAAAAATGATTTCCAAAACAAAAAAATGAATTTTAATGATACGTGATACTCAGCAAGAGATAAGGGTTTTTTTTTCAGCTATGAATGAACATGATTTCCGATAAATGGAAAGCTGCTGTGAGAAATGTTAATCCTAGTTTTTAAGCTTTCTATATAATTGTTTTTCAGGTGAAATATATAAACTACCAGCAGCGCCCCGCGGTTTTACCCGCGTAAGTTTCGATCCCGTGGGAATATCGGGATAAAAACTATCCTATGTCCTTTCCCGGGACTCAAACTATCTCTATACACCAAATTTCATCGAAATCCGTTCAGTGGTTTAGGCGTGGAAAGGTAACATACAGACAGACAGAGTTACTTTCGAATTTATAATATTAGTATGGATAATATGTCTTGAAAAAAAATAATCTGAACTTCCATCGGCTAAATTGACGAATTTTCAAAAATCCTTCTTTAGTGCATGCATACCTTTTTTGAACTCTTGTGCGAAATTCATGCTTCTACAACGAGCGTTTTTAAGCTGACCTTTGTCTGTTAGTGAAATTAGTGAATGATGAAATTAAACCTGTAACCTTTTCCCAACTATGTTGGGGTCGGCTTCCAGTCTAACCGAATGCAGCTGAATACCAGTATTTTACATGGAGCGACTGCCTATCTGACCCTCACAACCCAGTTACTGCGTAATACGATACCCCTTGGTAAGACTGGTTGTCAGATTTAGGGGTCTTGGTATGTGAAGATGGTCACGTAATCACGGACCAACCGCGGCCGATCGACCCGTGTGGCTGTTATTACTTAGCCACAAGCCTAAATATATTTGTCTGCCAAGTGCAGTCGGACTGGCCCATGTTAACTGGTCCAGCTTTTGCAGTTCCAGCAACATTTGAGTTTGATATGAAACTACTGTAACATCCAGCATGTATCAGAAAATAATCAGCTGTCCCATACATTTGGGTCGAGTAGGTATTGAAATTTTGTATGGGATAGTTGATATTTTTTTCGTGATTACGATGCTGGTCCCATGGAGAAACTTGTGCAGTGTGATGGTCTATACCACATCATTAAATTCCACACATTTCTCATACATGCTGTCTAGGTAATATACGAGCAGCCAATATATTTGCGCAGTAATTGATTAAGAACTATTCTCGCAATATCAACAAGTTGCTCTGTGAGGGGTGGAAATGGAGGCACCTTCCTTCTTTGACATTGCTTTAGCGTTGGTACTACGACGTCGATATAAAAGCCACTTCCTAGAATTCGGGGCGTCGCCGTCGCGTCGTCGCAACGGTGCAGGTCTGCACCATAATTTTTCCGAGAGTAAAAATTTTTGTATAACACAACTTTGAGAGCTACTCTAGTAGTTTATATGTTCTGTAAATACATACAAAGTACATACACATGTAATTAAATTGAAATGTCTGTTTGTTATGTCAAAATAACAGCTTTTTACTAAATGCATATGGTAGGTATATACGGTATTAAAAACATTAAAAAAAATATGTCTGTCTGTTTGTTCCGGCTAATCTCCGAAACAGGTGGACCGATTTTGATGAAATTTGGTATGGGGATACTTTGAACCCTGGGAAAGGAAATAGGATATATAACATATATACTTTTTATCAACATACGAGTAGGTACCATGCGTACGAAGCCGTAGACGGAAACTATTATTATGTAATAAAGGTTTCAATATACTTAATTACTTACTCTTAAAATTTGCTCGATATAATTGTTATCTAATGAACCTGTGTTGTCAACTCCTTGTTTTCGGGTGCAAACTCTCAGTTATTTTATAATTGTACTTAGCTATAAAAGGATACGCCCGATATCCGTGGATACGCCTAAGCAAACGCCCACGTTATGACATTCACCATGGAGGTACTGTGAAGTTATACTTAGATCTCCCAGTAACGTATACAACTATTGGAGAAATTCATCATTATCTGCCTAGCCTTTTCCCAACTATGTTGCGGTGGACTTCCAGTCTAACCGGATGCAGCTGAGTACCAGTATTTTACATGGAGCGACCTCCTTATCCCAGTGACAGGGTAATACGAAACCCCTTGACAAGACTGGTTGTCAGACTTTCGGGCTTGTGACGACCTGTAACGAAAGTAATTGGGTAAAATTAATCAGATAACACTAACCTAACCTGTAGATGTTTGGTGTTGACTCATTTAAAGCACCCTAATTGCGTAACACATTATCAATCACAATCTGAATAATTTTGAAGGATTTTTCTAAACCATTGCTTTGTATGTTCGAAAAATTTGTCTGCTCAACAACATAAATAACACAGTGAATGTTGTTGACTGTCGACTGAGAGCAGTAGTGGCCAAGTGGTAACGGCCGCGACTTACGAGTTGTAGGTCGTAAGTTCGAACCCAGACAGGTGCTTTACTTTGTGTAAATTATTTCATCACCACTGCTCTCAAAACGGTGAAGCAAAACATCGTGAGGAAACCGGCATGTCCTAGAATCAAAAAATTCGAAGACATGTGACATCTACCAACCCGCACTGGGCCCGCTTGGTGGATTACGGCCCACTCCCTCTCAGCGAGAGGAGGCCTGTGTCCCAGCAGTGGGAACATTATAGGCTGATTATGGAATGTTGTTGAACTGTCAAAATGAAAGCCATTATTGGTTACTGATAGTGTGTTATCAATTACCCCGCAGTTCCATTTGCGACCAGGTGAACGGGTATACTGGGTAGTCTAACGTCTGCTTCGTCGAGTTTAGCCCGCATTTATTTTAATTCAACCATTTATCCAACAACCCGCATTGGGCCCGCGTGGTGGATTACGGCCCCCTCACTTACAGAGAGGAGGCCTGTGTCCCAGCAGTGGGAACGTTATAGGCTGATTCCAGGCACTTTTGAGCTGTCAAAGGGGTCGGTCAGTCAGAAAAATGAAGCTAGTTACCCATTCCAAAGCGTAGTAGGTTCCTATGGACAAGAACGGGCAAGAAACTCTAAGGACACATGGACCAGCAGGGTTGCGTAACACACTATCAGTAGCAATATGTTTCATTTTGACTGTTCAAAGACATTCATTGCGTTATTTGCGTTGTTGAGCAGACACATTTTTTGAACATATGGAGCAATGGATTAGAAATATGCTTTAAAATCATTCAAATTGAGAGTACCTAATAGTAATAGTGTGTTACGCAATTGGGGTGCTGGACCTTGGCCCTTCTCCAGATGATGCATTTTCAAGTGTAGGTACTTACATACACGCGCGAAGCCGAAATACTATGAGCTAATAGTAAGTAGTTACATTCCGTTCACATATAGGTACGGCCTCGTATGACGAGAGTAAATCGCCTTACTTGGACGTCATCATCATTGGCAGACCTGTTCCACAAACTGCTGAGATAGGAGTCCTTTCTTTTATGCTATGCTAACACTTATAATAGCAATCGATCATTATGTTATCCATTGCTTCATAGGTTTGAAAAATTCGTCTGCTCAACGACGGAAATACAACAATGAACATAGCTGAACTGTCAAAATGCGATCGATTGCCATTTTATGAGCATTATGATTTAGTGCATTGCTAGCATTACTACTAGCTGGACATTGCTCGCAGAACAGATGGCCGATGGGGCCGAAAGGTTCTGGAGTGGCGACCGCGTACCGGAAGACGTAGCGTTGGAAGGCCTCCCACAAGGTGGACCGACGACCTTGTGAAGGCCGCAGGAACCCGTTGGATGCGAGAAGCACATAACCGGTCGAAGTGGAGGTGCTTGGGGGAGGCCTATGTCCAGCAGTGGACGTCTTTCGGCTGAAATGACGATGATGATGATTTATGCAACTATCACGCTGGTTTGTGTCAACCAGGTTTTACCCGCGATATGCTGAACGTCATCCACTGAATATAATTATGGACATGCGCATATTCACAGCTTCAGCACAATACTGTCGTTGTTTAGGTATGACTCTTCTTTGATCTTAACTTGCTGATTTGTAAGTAATTAGTCAAGTAAATATGCACTGTTTTTACTGCATAATCAGCCTATAGTGTTCCCACTGCTGAGACACAGGCCCACTCTCGGTGTCGTTGCCTCGTTGGGTTCGCATATCCTTTGTTTGCCACCGACTTCCGAAATAAAAGTTATTATTGAAGCTAACTCAAAAACTACCCAAGCAAAGTTAATAAAAATTTATATGGAACCACCCCTGAGGCATACCTCATCCATTAAAAAAATAATTTTTGAAATCGATTTTTTGTATGTGTGTTACATACAAAAACAATTACGTTTGATTTCGTTTACTTGAATTTTTAGCAGTAATTTGGGTTTAATAACTAAACTACTAAACCGATTTGATGAAATTTCTATGGGACCAATCCTGAAAATATCCTTCCAATATAAAAAAGAATTTTGCAAATCGGCTTATAAATAACGGAGTTCTGAGGTAACAAAAACTGATATTTCAAGTAACTACAACTCGTTGATCCCAAAAATAAAATAAAATAAAAATAAAATTAATTAAATTAAATCAGTGAATTCATGATTCATGAATTCATTCACTGTGTCATGTTTGTGTGATCAGTGTTTTACATGTTAGCAAATAAATAAATAAAAACGGTTCGTCAAAGAACCAATATAAGCCTACATTTACAAAAACTCTCGAACTCAGTGTACCGGTGTGTTACTGCGACGGGGGCCATGCCGATGCACGATGACACGGTTTGGAGTTCTGCTCATTGTGCAAGCCAATAAGAGCGTGAAGTAGTTTCAATCATTACACCGAGATGAGTGACGTCATCAGAGCGATCACGAGGTACTTATCTTGCCAATGATATAGGCTTGATGATTCTTGTTTAAAACATCACGTTTGTATTCTCCGAGGGCTAGGCAGAGATACCCATATTTAAGCAGTTTTGTTGATGTATCGTGTAAGAGGGGAGGAACCTATTGCCATAAACCCAGATTGCTGTTATTGAGACATTGCTATGGGTTGGAAAACCCCGAACATTCTTTGTTGGACCAGCGAATTGAACCTAGGACCCCACGCTCCAGTCCCGCTCGCGAACCAACCAGCCAGTCATTGCTTGTTGAATGTTCATCGATTTAAATAAGGGCAACGCGGTCATTACTCTTTGTCTAGATTGTCGGTTTTCCCGAAGATAAGTACAATTACCTACTAGTTGTAAATAAGTGGTCAAAGGTCGATCAATAGGACCCTGATAAAGTGATAACAGGCAGTGTTTACCATATTATCATCATTTCAGCCGAAACACGTCCACAGCTGGTCATAGGCCTCCCCCAAGCGCCGCCGCTTCAACCGGTTCTGTGCTTCCCGCATCCAGCGGTTTCCTGCGGCCTTCACAAGGTCATCGGTCCACCTTGCGGGAGGCCTTCTAACGCTACGTCTTCCGGCACGCGGTCGCCTCTCCAGAACAAAATAGTGTTTACATACAGGAACCAAATAGCATAATACAGGGAGTGTATTATGCTATCCTACTTTCATTTCTTAGGTACGTCTACGCTGTCTCCCACAGGAGACAGCGTAGACGTACCTAATAAATCAAAATATTTGTATTTTTCGGTACGTTTAGGTGCCTACGTTTCCCAGCTTCTGTCAAATTCTATAGAAATCGTTTCAGCTGATTTGCCGTCATGACAGATAAACAAACACACTTTAATAAGTGTTCCTGAAATTCACATAATTATGAAATAATTTCAAGTATTAATAATAATAGGCGAACGAGAGTAAATAACTCTCGTTCGCCACATCCGTATAGTTTACCGCGAGCCCCTCTTGGCTGCCAGTCTGGCGGTGACTCATTGTGGAGTAAGGAAAACGCTCAATAGGTAGCACAAACACTTAGTCATATCCACACAACTCTATCTAGATAAATACACGCGAATCGAATCTCTACAAACCAGTAAATAAGAGTCATTTGTCAATATTACAAAATAATGTGGACCTTGCTCAACGATTGGGATACAACAATTTTTAAAAGACACTGTAATTATTTTGTGTACAAAAAGAAGTCTATGTAGAAATATTTGTTCAATCATAGCTCGAAAGCCTTGGTGGTTTCTAGTTCTCCTTTCGACTTCCGATAATACTCTAATAATAAGCCTGAATTAATCACAGCTGTTTTTCTAGTATTTTTATCCTCAGACCATTGAACTTTAGCATAATATTTTCATTGACTACTAAGTTGTTTGTATTTTTTACCTTACATTGTACAATGTCATTGCAAGTAGGTATTCTTTTCTAGAACATTCAAATCAAATTAAAGCTAGCGCGTTCCCAACTTACCAGGACATTTTGGGTTTTCCAATTTCCCAGACTTCAACTCTTGTTTTATCAAACAGAAGCTGTATGAATCACCCTGATATGACTGTACACGGGTGTCCGACGTATTACCCCAGTCTGCTGTGATATCAAGATGAACTGAAAAGATGACGCACAACCTGACCTGGACATCTCCCTGAGAAGGCAGCTACGATGACGAGACTGTTGTTACACGTTATGGTGGGCACAGTCACTATTAGTTACCACATTGTAATACACCAACTTATACGTAGGTGCTTTTTGGGACATCCCAATAAGCACTAGTTACCTACGTAGGTTGGTGATCATACAACCGGAGATATATATTGGTACTAGCGTAGCAAAGATAACGTAGGTTTTTCTTTTCTATTTACCCACCAATTCACTGGTTGCTCGGCGCGCGCGGCGACATGCACCACGTACAAGTAACTTTGACGGTTGACGTGGTCGGCTACGCTAGATGTTGTGTGCTTCCTCTTTTTACCCGACTGCGGCGAAGCCCAAAAGGAGAGTTATGTGTTTGACCTGTATGTATGTCCGTTTCTTTGTTCCCTCGTAACTTCTAAACGAATGAACGGATTTGGATAAATTATACGTCTTTAGATTTGCCGTGGTAGCGCGAGTGTCACTGGCTACATTAAAATAAAAAAAAAGTAAAATGGCGGATTTAGGGTGCCATATTGTGGAGTTCGAATTTTTTTTTTCTTCTAATACCATCGAGTGAAATATCAAAATCAAGGGTTTTAAAAGGTGATTACAAAAATATATATATATGTAACTTATAGTTATATGGTTAAAAGTAATTCGAAGTGACAAATCGTAAAAAACACGTTAAATAAACTAATTTTTTCTTGTTCCCTGTTGAGTGACTTTACCTTTTGAATAACCCTCACGACCAAAAGTCCTTGCAAGAACTAAATCGTCTGCGAAATCTTTCAAATTTGTAAACTAAAAAGCTGGAAATAAAAAACAAGTACCTAATTAAAAAAACTAAAAAACCCGACTGCGGTAAAAAAAACTGAAAGATTTGAGTTTGAAAATATAATAAAAAAATGGTATTGGTCCCGCCTGCTTCCAACTTTTATTTAATTTAAAATGGCCTTGTTTTTAGCTTTTCAGTTTTTTTACCGCAGTCGGGTTTTTTAGTTTTTTTAATTACTTACTTGTTTTTTAATATACTTACATTCCTCTCATTTTCACGCATAGCATAATCAGCCAATAAGGCTCTAACGTTTCCACATCTGGGCAGTGCTGGGACATAGGTCTCTTGTCTGTCAGAGGGAGTGAGACCAAATCCACCGGGGGTTTTGCTGGATGTAAATTAGAATAAATAAATCATTATTAAGTTTATTGTACAAAGAAAAACACATAAGATTAGACATACACTAAACATGATTGTACAAGCAGATGGGCGCGTGGTGGATTACAGCCCACCCCCTCTCGAAGAGAGGAGGCCTGTGTCCCAGCAGTGGGAACAGTTATAGCCATTTCATACAACTGTCAAAGATACGTAAGGTAGGTTCTGAATCGAATGTATTGAGATTCTATGTTGGTAGTCAGTTTGATAACCAATGTATCCCTTTTTTTTGGTGGGATATCATCAAATAGCTTCTCCCGCTCTGGGCGGAGCGGGAAACTTTCACTGACTAAAACCCACCCGTGTTCCTTCAGTTGCCTGTGCCAGGGGCCACGGTAACTCTTTCGAACAACCCGCTACCCTGGAGAACCAACCAATGTACATACCTATCCCTGACTTTACTTAGATGTCTAATACATAATAATTATTGTCTAGAAATTGAAGTATCAATTATCCTTGATTATAACTTCTTGGAACCAAGTATAACAATACCTACTGTACAAGACAGAGATCCATGTCAAGAAATAGTTTACTTAGAAACGGCAATTAGCAGTAGCATGCATTTACCTCGAAGTATATGTATAGTTTATATGTAATGTATGTAATATGTATAGTTTCCAAATATATTCTTCGAAATACCTATTGGAACAATATTGATCTTTACTAGGATGCATACGGGCTGAATCAATAAAAAAAGAGGAAATTTTTTGTGAAGAACTTTTTTTTTAATAATTCTGTGATTACACGCCTAACTTAGGCGTGAATTTACAACAGAATATATTGTTTAATAAGCTACGAAAACTGTGAATGTTTTAACAGTTACTAGAACTTATTTTGGGGGAATATTACCAAAAAGTTTTAGAAACTCTTTTCATCTAGAACATCTTCATCATTTTACAGTGACCTTTTTCGATATAATCTTTAATTGTTTGCAGTGTTGTCAGTTCGTCACGACTTTGCGGATGGCAAATGCGGCAACTTGACAGAATGCTGCACTACTTCAACTTTTTCGAGGACCTACAAATTTTCCTGATGTAGAAATCTATACTTATATAATAATGTTATAAAGAGGTAAACTTTATGAGTTTGGATGTAGGCGTAAACTTCGGAACTGCTGAAAATTTCACGCGGACGAAATCGCGGGCAGAAAGCTAGTCAGAAATAAACAGACAGCAAATAAAATGAATACCTACCTTTTCAGGCCGTGATCAAATTCTGCTTTTTTTAATTCCTGAAAGTTTAAAAGATAAAATAATTAATTCTCGGAAAATCGCAAAATATTCGCGGAATGATATTAAAATCAGCTGCGTAAAAGCTGCATTACTGCTACAACAGAACTCGTCGTAATTATCATTATAGTTCAGTGAAAATGCCTGGCATTATTTTCAGTTCACAGAGTTGTACCTATATTTTCAGGAGGGGATTGTTATAGATGTGATATGATTTGGACATTTTCAATAGCAGTGTTTGTTGGTGGAAAGCGTGTATATGGGAAAGTAATTGTTTGCGCTTAAATGATTTTTAGTTTGTATTAGTAGATCGTGTAATTTTATTTCCTAATTTATGTTATAGAATAGAATACTCTTTATTATGTACACCATATAAATTACAGACATAAATATAGAAACTGTACAAAGGTAATAATAGGTATTTTGTACCGAATTTTTTGGTTGTCTTTTTTATTTTAAGTGTTTATCAGTGGAAACTTGTAAATGGCCTTCAGTTGTTGTAAAGTTTATATTGTTGCGCGCCACAATTAATGCCTGGTACATGGTGACATTAGTTACCACTAGCGCCATCTAGTATCGAGTAGCAGAACTAGTCGAGTCACGATCGTTCTAGAAAATTCGATACTAGAACTTTGTAGAACTTTCTCGAACTATCGACACCTAGTCGGTCGGGGCCGGTATGTACTCGAACATTCTAGATGTTTCTACAATGGAAGGTTCTAGAACTATCTGCGGCACTATATAAGGCCGGGATGCGCGACGACCGACACAGTTTGGATAAAGCGACAAGAGCGAAAACATCTAAGCGATCTTCAAGTGCGAATTAAGAGTGATCAGTAGTGTGATTGTGTTCTTTTAATTAGTGTTTTGAGTTGTAATTAGTGTTGCAAAATAAATTGTTATTTTTGGTTATTAAATCGGCAGTTTTTATTGTCACGAACCCGAAGCTCGTAACAATTGGTGTCAGAAGCAAGGATTATGCCGGTTTTACCCAAAGACGACACGGAGGGTACCCGTACCCGGAGTCAACGCCAGCAGGAGACGGACCAGAGGCGATTTGGTGGAGCTACGCCACAGAGGTTGGAAGGCCAGCTACCGACCACGGAGGCCGGCCCGTCCACAGCTGCGCCAGCATCATCAGCACCAGATTTGGCTGCTCTGATGATGATGCTGCAGGAGCAGGCCCGCCGACAGGAGGAACAAGCTCGCCGACAGGAGGAACAGGCTCGTCGGTTGGAGGAACAGCTCCAGCAGGATAAGGAGGAACAGGCCCGTCGGTTGGGAGAACAGCTGCTGCGTGACAGGGAGGAACAGGCTCGTCGACAGGAGGAACAGGCTCGTCGGCTGGAAGAACAGCTCCAACGTGATAAGGAGGAGCAGGTGCGCCGCCAGGAAGAGCAGATGCTCCTTATGAAGGACCTTCACGCTACCTTCGGGAAAGACATGAAGGAGGTGAAGGATAAGGTTGCTCAACATGACAACCGCCTGTCGGAAGCTGAAACCCGAATCGACCAAGTAAATAATCGGGTTGACAACGTGATGGCTGACGTGAAGGTAACCGTGATGGCTGACGTGAAGAAAACGCTGGATTACCTCAAACTTGGGGATGGAATCGCAGCTCCCGTAGCTACAACACCTTCGCTACGTGGATTCAAAGTGCCACCGTTCGACGGAACTTCTTCCTGGTCGGCCTACAAAATCCAGTTTGAGGCTGTCATGAAGGCGAACGGGTGGAATAAAAATCAGGCCATGACTGCCCTCACCCTAGGCCTGCGCGACCAGGCCTTAACCGTTCTGGAAGCTCTCGGTAAGGAAGTGACTTACGAGCAGCTCCTTGAGGCATTGGAGGCTCGGTATGGCGACGCTCACCTGGAACACGTGTTTCGTGCGCAGCTCAAGGATCGCGTGCAACGCAGTAATGAAAACCTGCAGCAGTGGGCTCTTGAAGAGGAGAAGCTGGTTCGTAAAGCGTACCAGTCTGTACCTGCGCTTATTGATGGGAACCTGGTGCAGGCATTCATCGACGGCATCCGCGACCTTGAAGTTAGAGCTGCTGTGAGGCTCGGTCACCACGGGACGCTTAAGGACGCCTTGGCCCATGCACTGGAGGTGGAAGCTGTGCGGCAGGATTATCGTTCCCATCGCGTCAGGGAGGTTGTAGCGGCTACAGTTTGCGATCGTAATAGAAGGTACAGCCCTAGGTGCTACGGCTGTGGGGAAAAGGGCCACCTTCGATCCAGTTGCCCTAAGCGAACTGCAGAAAGGGAAGATGGCTGGTCTCCAGAGAGAAGTGCGGCTAACAACACCGCCCAGCAGCAGCAGGAATACGACTTTGTGGTCAAACATCGCAGCGGGAAACCTCATGGCAACACAGATGCATTTTCAAGAAGACCTTGTCCTGAAGACCGCAAGCATGGTACTGGGCAAGAGGGTAAGGAAGTGGTACCTGTGAGGATGCTCAAGACAGACCTCAGCAACGAGTGGAAGGAAAGCCTACAACGTGCACAGCAGGAAGATTCGGACATCAAGCCGATTCTGGAGTGGATGAAGGCCAGAGCTCCTAAGCCCAGGTGGAGTGACGTCTCAGCGATGAGTTCGATCACAAAAAGCCATTGGGCCCAATGGGACAGCTTGGTGATTCAGGATGGAGTCCTGTGCCGTAAATGGGAAAATGCTCGGGGAGACAGCTGTCATTTGCAAATGGTTGTCCCTAAAGCTCAAGTACCGGATGTTCTACAGCTGTACCATAATGGTTGTTCAGGAGGTCATCTGGGAGTAAAACGGACTCTACTGAAGATACGAGAACGGTTTTACTGGGTCCACTGTCGGGACGATGTCGAGGACTGGTGTCGCAAATGTACGAGTTGTGCAGCTGTAAAGGGACCTCAGACTCGCAGTAGAGGTGCATTGAAATTGTACAATGTTGGTGCACCATGGGAGAGGATAGCCCTTGACGTTGCGGGGCCGTTTCCGGAAAGTGAAAGTGGCAACAAGTATTTCATGGTTGTGATGGATTACTTCACCAAGTGGCCGGAAGTCTTCGCCATTCCAAATCAAGAAGCTTCGACAGTTGCAGATAAGTTAGTTCATGAAGTCTTCTGTCGTTTAGAGATTCACAGTGATCAAGGAAGGAATTTTGAGTCCCAAATATTCCAGGAAACTTGTCGAGTTATGGGTACTCATAAAACGAGAACAACTTCTTACCACCCACAGTCGGATGGAATGGTGGAACGGTTTAATCAGACATTGGAGAGGTACCTAGCCAAAGTTGTGGATAATCGGCAACGAGATTGGGATAAGCACATACAACCATTTTTGTTGTCATATCGAAGCGCTGTTCACGAAAGTACATCGGTGACACCAGCTTTCGCAAACTTTGGAAGAGAATTACGGCTGCCTGCAGACCTGATCACCGGAATACCACCTGATGCCCCACGCAGTATAACCGATTATGCGAATGACTTGCGGAACAAAATGAATGACATTTATGAACACGTCAGACAATCGGGCCAGCAAATGTCTGAAAAGATGAAAACCCGTTATGACCGCAAAATGAACAATAAAGGGTTCGACGAAGGTTCACTAGTGTGGTTGCACAATCCAGTCCGCAGCAAAGGGAAATCTCCTAAGCTTCAAGCTAAATGGGACGGACCGTACCGGATTGTGACAAAGATCAATGACGTAACCTACCGGATACAGAAAGGTGCAAGAGGTATTCCTAAGATTGTCCATGTGGACCGACTGGCGCGTTATTATGGGGCTGATAATGCTCGGGACGAGCATGTCTTAGGAGGGGGCAGTGTTGCGCGCCACAATTAATGCCTGGTACATGGTGACATTATTTACCACTAGCGCCATCTAGTATCGAGTAGCAGAACTAGTCGAGTCACGATCGTTCTAGAAAATTCGATACTAGAACTTTGTAGAACTTTCTCGAACTATCGACACCTAGTCGGTCGGGGCCGGTATGTACTCGAACATTCTAGATGTTTCTACAATGGAAGGTTCTAGAACTATCTGCGGCACTATATAAGGCCGGGATGCGCGACGACCGACACAGTTTGGATAAAGCGACAAGAGCGAAAACATCTAAGCGATCTTCAAGTGCGAATTAAGAGTGATCAGTAGTGTGATTGTGTTCTTTTAATTAGTGTTTTGAGTTGTAATTAGTGTTGCAAAATAAATTGTTATTTTTGGTTATTAAATCGGCAGTTTTTATTGTCACGAACCCGAAGCTCGTAACAATATTAGCTGTAGGTATGTTTCCTGAACAGATTAAAATAAAATAAATAAACTATTATCAATTTACAAGAATATCGAATAGTCTACCGTTAGACATTTTTAATTGGTCCGTTCAGCTCTGCTTCCAGGAATGGATTTCTGTACAGAGTCGTCCATTTGCTCCGTATAAAATCCTAGATTGCGAGAGAAAAAAAAATCTGTTATTTCTAATCTGTGTTTTAGTAAAATTAATGTTTGGTTGCCTCTAACTAAAGATTAAATTGTTTAGATACAATATTGAAGTTATTTTGAGTGATGTTGACGTTAATTATGAGAAACTGAATTGTTATGAAATATGGAGTTAATGAATACAGTGGGTGTGGTTTTGCTGGTATGTCATAACATAACTTAATTAGAGGACATGATTTGAAAATATAAGAGATGGACCTTAGATGAAAAATTCATCATCATCATCATTTCAGCCAAAAGACGTCCACTGCTGGACATAGGCCTCCCCCAAGCACTTCCACTTCGACCGGTTCTTTGCTTCTCGCATCCAACGGGTTCCTGCGGCCTTCACAAGGAAAAATGAAAAATAAGGATGAAAAATTAAAGTGTCTAATTTGTTTTTGTGGTTTTGGAATCCAAATATGGCTCCTCATTATATCATTATCCCGTCTGATGACGGAAATAGGCCTTAATACGCCTATTTCTTCCTTTTAGTCCTGACGACTTGCAGGACGTCAGTAAAGTTGTGAATGCCAAGGATCGGCTGAACATCTGTGGGGTAATCGCGTAACACACATAAATGACAATTGATCGCGATTTCTTTAATTTTGACAGTTCATGCACATTAATACGTTGTTGAGCAGATGAATTTTTCAAATCTATGACGCAATGGTTCAGGAATTTCCTTCGAAACGCTTGGATTGTGATTGAAAGTGTGTTGCGCAATTCAGGCGTTGGTGTCCTCACTTATCCATTACTCCAGAATCTGTGATCAGTCTAGTCGAAAACAGCTGAAATAGATGGGATGGTCTATTCTCATCTCAGCAAACTCGATAAACATAACAATAAGTACAACCACGACGAGCTCAGTAAACCAACGAAAATTAACCATAGCGCGTATACGAAACGCCAAACAAATCCGTAAACAATATTTTCGAATGTGTTTGAAATCACATTGGCTTGTGATGAGCACGAAATTATCAACAATTTTCAATAGCGCAGTGTTTTCCAATGCGAGAGCTCACGTGCTAGAAAATTGTATTAATCCGCCGATAAACTAGGACACGCAAAATGGCGCTCGATTCTATCTCAAAATAGACGAGAGCTTTTTCAGTTCGTCTTATTTATTTTATATTAAGTAGTGGTTTGGACGGATTTCGACGAAAAGCTAAAATTTTAACCGAGTTATGCAGTGTTGTAAAAAGTAATGTTGTTTCGATAGAATGCTTTCGTTAAAACCATTGACAACAAGCGTGTATATTTTGTGATTGTACTAATTTGTCGGGGTATTCCAGACTTTTCTAGGTTGGAACAGATTTCCGGGATAGCGAAAGAATTTTTCATAACAGTTCATTAGCTCTATTTTGCTCGGAAGTCATTGCTACGGAATTCTTTAAGATATTTGTTTTGATGAATGTTGGAACTCTAAGTACTTACCTAAATATTTTCATGTAATACAGTATGTACCTACGAAGAGTGGTGGTACAGCCTCGAGCATGAATGCGCTTTTACATGAACATTATGGATTTTGAAAACCTACTTTTGGTTCGATGACAGTGGAAAGCTTTTTACCTAACCACGAAAATAAAGTATACAGGTGTTACATTTTATAGGTAAGTATACGTATATTTTTCTGGGAAACTAATAAGCTTGGAAAAAATAAATGGACAGAGAAAAAAGAAAGAGGTTCCAGCAGGGTGGTTTTATCTTGGGACAGTGGCAGCCGACGATGGCGCCATCGATCCGACGAGCTGGCATCTAGTACCTACTGTACCTACTGCCATGCCATTACTCTAATCAGACTATTTCCAAACTCTGTGTCTTAAAAAAATACAAGGTATATTTTCCATGTTTTTTTTAATGGAGTGGCATTTTACTGAGTATCTATTGGAAATGTTGAACTCATCATTATCAATACTAAGATCATCATTTCATATTTGGTAATTTTGATAATTATATCTACTCTGCGTGGTGGTACTATGGTAACTTAAAAAAAACAGTGGCACTCCGGAGTGCCCACGGAAGTGAAAACAAAACACATACAGAATACTTTGCCATCACTCACTGAAGTATCGGATATAGGTACATTATAACCGAGTACATCCCGAGAACAGCCGAACACATCCGAAGCGGGTATTTTTTTAATCGTCTTATAAACAAAACACGCGCGGTGTCGCTTACGGTAACAGTGGCGCGAGTTCAATGGTTTTTTCCCATCTCAAAAAATGCCCTTCGCGCCTAATGAAGTTTTCACTTCAACATATTTTGCTGAATAATAATTACACAGTGGTAATAACCACTACCCATAATCTAACAGATCTAAAGGAGAATAGTCATAATCTCCGAACATGTCAATAAGACTGATGATTGCAGTTTATTGTAAAACAGAGAAGAGAATGATCCCTGGATGTGCCATAATTAACGTAACTTAAAACAATGAATGTTGTTGAACTGTCAAAAAGAAAGCCATTGCTACTTGTAAGTGTGTTACGCAATTACTCCACAGGTTTCTTCACGATGTTTTCCTTCACAGATTGAATTGAAAAAAGCAAATGACTTAACTCTCTTTGTTATTTTCATAGATATCAGAATACTGGACTTAGTAGAACCGAATTTAAAATGCTTGACTCAACGTGGTTCCTATCACGAGTGAGGGGCGGGTGGGCGGCGGCGGTCGCCGGTTCAACTGTGGTCTGACGTCATGGCCCTCACGCACAACCACTGGAGGTGGCCTTGTTTGTGCGTCATTTTAGGAGCTGATGGCTTATTGTGTAATGGGAACAATGTGGGAAAACTTCTATAATCATGCTAGCTTGGAATTTGCGTAACAAAATTATTGAACTGCACAAAGATTCCTCATTATCGTGCGTTTATAAGCAGAAATCTCACATATTCAAATGCTACCTGAAAAGCAGTCCGTATCAGTGGTACAATTTTTTTGTGTGGGAATCAAACCAGCGACATGCGCAGCATCCAAACTTTCAGCCACTGTGCTTACCGTAGGTATAACATTGATTGATTTTTTTCGCCGTGAAAACTTCTGTAGTGACTGTAGTCATTTTATCCGGCTAATTAATTCACGGTACCTAATTCCAGTCTTGCTTTCAATGCATTTTCCCTAAGTCACATGTAGGTACTTACGACGTTATCACGGAGAGTGGTTATTTTGGATTACTTACTCCACTTTGCTCCACCTATGTGTCCCACCAGTGGGACAAAATGGAATGTTCACAATCGCAGCGTCCCACTAATTCATTTTGAAATTATACAGACTTATTGGGAAAAAAAGAACTCATAGTCCATGCAAGTGTAATTTGCCCTGGACGTCAAAATTGTAAGCATTCTACTTTATCCCACTGGTGGGACAAATTCGTGGGGCAAAGCGGAATAATCCTCTATTTTTCGCCAGAAACATCATCGTACCACGACAACAACAACGAACATCAGCGTATTTTCCTTCTTTGTTATTTTCTATATAATTACAGAATTTTACATAACGTTCAAGTTTTAAGAAGCGGTCTCTTAATTAATAATGTAACAATGTTTTATCTGTCACGTAAGTACCTAAGTAGGTACAGCTTGAAGTTGAAGACCCAAAAAGGTAGCAAGTGAGTACAATAATCGATCGCTCTACGCGGTAAAAGAGTCGTGGCTACGGCCAAACTTCGGATGGGTGACAATTAATTTTCTATACCGGGACAACGAGACCGTCTGGCCCAGCTGTCATAAAAAATATTTACCTATATCAGTCAGTAGACTGTATGTCTGACAACGGTCTAACCGCCTGATGTAATGCTCAGTAATTGGGTTGCAAATGTGAAAGGTTAGAGATAGCCAGCCGGTCCGTTTCAATATTTATTTTCAGCCGCAGACTGGACGCTGACCACAGCATTGGTTAAATTTTGACATAAATGTAATGCCATTGAAGCATATGTGTATTTTCTAATCAAGGGCTCTTGTCATTAATTTTTTACCTGACACAAAAGAAAATATTGTTGAGTGAAAATTCTTTGTCTGCACGATGTTTGCAAAAATACGATCAACTCTACTAAGCTATGGCTACAGAAACTGCCGGTAAACTATGTACGGTCTACACTGCATGTTCATCACGGCTATTCTCTTTTCTACAGCGAGTTAAACTCGCATTGTACAGGAGTCTCAAGCGATAGTATAGAAATCCACAACCGCCGATTTTCGTGCGTTGTACAGTCAACAAAGGAGTTAAGTATACAGGAGCGTCGGATATTGTTGAAGTTTACTAAGAAACCGATGGATATTCTCGAATAAAATTTTAGTTTATTAATAGAAAACAAACAGCTCATTTATTAAATTAAATTTCAGTCCAGAATATCCATCGGTTTCTTAGTAAACTTCAACTATATCCGACGCTCCTGTATACTCAACTCCTTTGTTGACTGTACATAGCTGTTATCAGAGTGATAAAATGATAAACTCTGTTTTTCCATTAAAATCTTGTATTTTGGCGTACCTGATAATGACAATAATTATTAAGATTAATAACTTGATATTAAGCAGTGGTATTTTACCAAGTTTCTGGAATGTCCAGACGCCATCACGTCATGCTACTACAATCTGTCAAATGTCTTTAATAGATTTTCAACTTTATCGCAAAAGCATAAGGTTCAAAGTTGATTGGGAAAATTTGACAGTTTCGGGTAGCTTGATGTGCTGGTGTCTGTACTATAGTTTTCTCGGAACAGGACATTTCTGTGAAACAACGAGTATGACGAGGGTGACGCCTCGTTATCTACCGTCCGTTTGTTTCTAGGAAACAATTTTTTATTCCTGAGATAGGAAATATTCGCAAGAGTTCGTGGGACTTTCTGAGTGACTGGTGCTTTTGTTTCGGTAGATGCAGCTGAAGTGCATGTAGGTACCAGTCAACAGCAAAACTAGATGATCAAAAACAGAAATTCAATAGGAGTCAAAACTGATCACGAATATATGGCAGCTGTACTATTAGTAAATATTTGGTATAATTTACAATCACATACTTTTGAACCACTTCGACGCCACACAGTTCTGACGCGAACTTTGTTCATTAGTATTGAATTTCTGATTTTGATCATCTTCTTTTGCTGTTGACTGTACCTACTAGGATGGCATAGATCGATAGTACAAATCTGTGATTTTTCGTTTAGTATGCTGAAATATTGGATTTTTCCATATGTGTCTAGCAGGTGCTAGCAGTGAGGATTGACCTCACATTATTTTGAAAAGTTAAGTAATTTTTTGTTTGGTTTACCTGCAGCACTTACGTAATTACAAGTTAACCAGCGTGGTTACTGGTGGGTGGTGGTGGTGATGACGATGAAGAGTTTGAGCAGTGGTGGCCTAGTGGTAACGGCCCCGACTTACGAGTAGCAGGTCGTGGGTTCGAAACCAGGCAACCGCTTTACTTTGTGTAGATTATTTCATCACTACTGCTAAAACGGTAAAGGAAAACATACTGAGGAAACCGGCATGTCAAGAACCAAAAATTCGAAGACGTGTGACATCTACCGACCCGCACTGGGCCCGCGTTGTAGATTACAGCCCACTCTTTCTCGAAGAGAGGAGGCCTGTGGCCCAGCAGTGGGAACATTATGTGCTGATTATGATAATGAATTTACAATTACTCTAAGCCTATTCCATGTCCAGTTCCACTATTGGACTTGGGTAGTTGCATCACCACTACAGCATCCAGTTCTCCGTCTTCTGTGTCTCTATGTCTGCCCTTATACTAATTCTGTGACATATAGTACTTAACAGAGAAGATTTTTTTCGAGAAAATAATCCATTTATTTTATTTCATCTCTCTACTAGAGTGAGTTTTCTAAAATAAAATGCAGAAACTATGCGATCATAAAGGAGGATCGAGCTCGATTTCGGAGAAAATTAATATAGCATTTTAATTATTCTGCAAACATAGCTGAGCTTTATGGAGAGGGGGCTTTGGGTCGACCTACATTTGCTTTGCAGAAAAATATACGCTGATTCTAAATACAACGTGAATCAGAACGGTTTGGTATAGTATACACCACCAAACTGAACAACTGTCTCCATGGGAACAACAAAAAAAAATGTACCAACCATCTCATATACATTCGGGTCGTGTACGTATTGAGGTTTCGTATGGGACAGCCGGGACCAACGGTTTAATACGTAGGTACTTTGCCGTGATGATGATGCTGGTCCCATGGAGAAAGTTGTGGTACAGAGAGCTGGGGGTGTAGTACAGACAATAAAGGCCGCAACACACTTGTAACACCCAACGCCATCCCACGCTTACTGATTGGCCACATTTTTCATCTCGTTGAGCTATTTTCGTCATTTGGCCAATAAGTAAGCGTGGGATGGCGTCGGGTGTTACAAGTGTGTTGCGGTCTTAAAACTGATCAAATATGACCACCCCTTTCTGATAGGTACATGCTGTAACTACATAATATTGCATCGATAAAGCGATCACTCAGCGTATCACAGGATGGTCAGGATGCACAGCCTGCTAGACTTTGTTTTCATACTGTATACTGTCCTGTTGTCGTGGCCCGTGCAATCAAATATTTGACCAGAAGCATGTAGCAATATTTGACTTTTTGCAGTTGGTGACTGAAAGAAAGGGGTGATTCGAAGGTTGTGAGGATAACTAACATCATAACTTCACCCCGACGGGGTAGACAAATGTGTGTGTGGGTAAGGTGTTTTTATAAAAAAAACATTTTTTGAAAGTACGGTGCATTCAGATTTTTTTAAGCATTTGGGATCCAACGGAATTTTTTTTTTGGGATTAAACGACTATAAAACGTAATTCTCTTGCATTTTTAAAATTTGGGATCTAACGGAAATACAAAATAATGGTTTGTGGGATCTAACGCCAAAAATATTAAACTGGGATTCAAAACTGGGATCCAACGAAAATAAATCCTTTTTGTTAGAAGCAGCCTGGAGGCTATATTTGGGCCCGGTTGATGGCATTGTCATCTTTTTTAGGATTTCGTACCTCAAAAGGAAAAATGGAACCCTTATAAGATCTCTTCGTTGTCCGCCTGTCTGTTCGTCGGTCAAGACCCTTTTTCTTAGGAACGCGTGGAGATATCAAGTTGAAATTAGGTAATATCAAATACTCAGGGCTGCAATCCCCTGAAGCAGTGAAAAAATCAAACATCTAAAGGCGCTTTGCAGATGGAGCAACTATTGCAGCAACTGGCAACTTTACATACATCTCGGGCTATTTGGTTGTAGCAATTGGCAACTTTTAGGCGCTTTGCAGATGGAGCAACTTTAGTTGAGGCAAGTATCAACTTTTTAAAATTTTCCTTTAAAAGTTGCCAGTTGCTACAACCAAATAGCCAGAGATGTATGTAAACATCTAGTTGCCAGTGGCTGCAATAGTTGCTCCGTCTGCAAAGCGCCTAAGCCAACACAATCAAAAGATACGGGCGTTTATTTCCGGAATCAAAACCTATAGGGTACTTCCCATTGTTATAGAATCATCAAATTTGGGAAGAAGCAATGTCATGTACCACAAGAGGAAAAAATCCGAAAACCGTCAGTTTTTTATTGAAGAACAGCTTAGCTTACAGAGTAAGCTAGCTTAACTGGCAGTGGGCTGGCCATGTTTGTCGAAGGACCGATGGCCGGTGGAGCAGTCGAGTCCTGGAGTGGAAACCGCGTATCGGCAAGCGTTGCGTGGTACGCCCTCCAGATAGACCGAAGACCTTGTAAACGTGGCTGGGACAGACTGGATGCGGAAGGCGGAGGACAGAGTGTTGTGGCGAGGCCTATGTCCTGCAGTGGACTGCGATAGGTTGAGTTGATTGATGGCATTAGGCTCGCCCTCTATATTATACATGGGACTAAGTTTCACACACCTCCCTCGCTACGCATCCTCGCACATCTCTGGTGGAAACGCAGCCTTCAATATAATTGGCAAAATGTGGATGTCATACTAAGGATAAATATGGTCTTGGATGTAATTATATAAGTTAATTAAACGGTTCAAAGAGATCCTTAGTTAATTCAATGTTATTTTTCTGGCAAACACTGGATGGTTCACGAATATTTAACAATGCCGCGTAACATCCGCCGAGTCGGCAAAACACAGGCTACGACGCGCAACGTAGGCGGCTAGATAACTTTCACAAATTGATGTTTAACGCAATTTTAAAACTAGTAACACCAATATAGTTGAGATTGGTCTGTGTCTGTGCTACGATTAGAACGATCGGTCACTTTACGTTGATCATTCGAGTCATTACGCCTACACTATTAAGGAGGAGAAGCAGCTTGAACCAGCTGTCTCATATTGAGATCAGAAAATAGGGTCAATGATTTTGCTGGTTCTGTCTATATCAATCAATCTGCCTATATAGCCTTTTCCCAATTATGTTGGGGTCGGCGTCCAGACTAACCGGATGCAGCTGAATCGACTGTCTATGATCCACGATCGTCAGCCGGGTCCAACGGCTTAATACGTGCTTTCCGAGCCTCGGAAGGGTTTTGGTATGTAAAGATCAACCATCCACCAACCGCGGCAAGCGTAACTTAACCTGATCGATCGACACGTGCGGCTATTATTTCTTAGTCACAAGCCGCTCCGCTACTCCTCCGCTCCGCTCAGTTGCTGCTATCTGCTGTCTCCGGTAGGAGTGTGATGCTGTTAGTGAGGGGGATCAAGGATTTTAGGTGAAATGAACTGTTTTGCAAGCGCGTAGATAACAATTTAATAACTTAAATGCTTTTGAAATGATACAACGAATTATAGAAACCATATTTGGTCCTAATAATATTATGTTGATACTACTAAAGTATCAGTACACAGGATGATGTTGATGTTGATCTGCCAATCCTCCCGACGTACTTCCTCTTCAGTATCGTCGTAGCCCTTGCCGGAAACAAACAAACAAGTAAACAAACATTACACAATAACATGCATGTCACAGCCAGACTAGTGACGTCACACCATAGTGCAGTGACGGACATAAGTAAACAAGTTTGACACTAGAGTCAAACTTATTAAAACTGTATTGTATGTATATATACACTATGTTTAGTTATTTTCCTTTGTATCGATAGCGTTGTAAACGGACTCGGCCTAGGCGATGACATCATCATGACTATTCCTCTCAGTGCTCGCGCATAAATACATACTGAAACCTGGTGTTTTGTTGTTGGAAGGTAATGATAGAATTTAGTTTGAATAAATAAAGTCATTAAGTATCAAAATTAAGCAGGAAGGGAGCAGTGGTAGCTGAATGGTAACGGTCGCAAAACGATTATGGAAAATATCGTGAGGCATGTCCTAGAACCAAAATTTCGAAGACATGTGATATCTACCAACCTGCACTAGGCCCGCTTGGTGGATTACGGCCCGTTATTTCTCACTGAGAGGAGGCGTGTGTCCCAGCAATGGGACATAGGATTATAGGAGCCGAGTTTTTTGTTTGTTGATTTTTGCATGTGCTTACGGCAGTTACCGACGACAGTAGGTAAGGGACAGTCAGCATGAGTCAACTCTGCTAGTATGCGGGTAGAGGGTTCGATTCCCACATGGAAAAAATTGTTTCACTTCTGTCTGTTGTAGTGATGCATGTAAGATTTATGCCAATTAATGAATTAAAGATCAACTCAAACTCAAAGCATTTATTTAAATTAAACCGTTTACAGGCATTTTTGAATTTTCAAGGAGTCGATCTGTCAGTAATACGAGGCTTGTTGCCCATTCCAAAGCGTAGTAGGTACCTATTGCCAAGAACGGGCAAGAAACCCTACGGACACTTTTAAATTATATTGTTACAAAAATATTAGTTACTTTATTAATGTTGAATTTATAATTATAATATGTGAGAACGCCAGCACATCAAGCTACTACAATCTGTCAAATTTCTTTAATAGATTTTTAATTTTATCGCTACAGCATAAGGTTCAAGATTGATTGGGAAAATTTTACAACAGCAATTAATAACAAAAAAAAACATTAAATTAAGCTGTGGCAGTTAAGAGATGAGCAGTCCCAACAGACGGCGCGATACAGGGATACCTAAAGTAATAAAGTAAGTATTTAGAAATTGTAGTGCGAGTCTAAGACACATTTGATCCCTTTCCGATTTGATACGTGTGCCTTAAGACACAAGCCCCCCAGACACGGGTTCCGAAATTATACGAATACCTATGTTGATCTACTTGTGCTTGACATAAAATTTATATTATGTCTCTGAAACATTTTCCTTGTTCCAATCACCGAACTTGTTGCCACATTGAATTTGGGAACATATGCCGAAACCTCATGACATAACACAGCGTTTTGACGACAATTTCAGCAGTTAGTTCTTTGTCTTTGCAGCTTAACAAAGTCAAAATCAAAGCATTTAATTCAAATAGGCACATATAAGGCACCTTAGAACGTAAAAATTTACAAAAAAAAAAAAATAGAATTGATTCTAGCCGCCCCTTCCAAATGGTCGTTTCGTATGGAGAAGAATGGGCGAGAAACTCCACCGTTACTCTTTCAAAATGGTTTACAATATTTTGTATACATTAACTATATAATTATATATGTGAAGGCGATGAACCTAGAATAAATCTACTACAACACAATAGGTAAAGAAACTAACTTTTCATTTACTTTTCAGCATGTTACACAGAGCTTGTAACCTTTTAGCATGTTACATAAAGGCTTTTCTTCAATCTATAAATATACTAATAATAGTTCTAAAACCATCCAATTACAGGACCCTTTATCTCTCACACGCATCGCATCGCATAGTCAGGAATAATAGCAATTAGGTCATAGGATAATAATCAATTAAGATTTCCTAGTAGAGTCTGGACTCGTGTTCGGGAATCAATAGTGTATTACGTACTTACCCCTCCGGGGCCTCGAGATTTCTGTTACGTACGTCGATTAGACGTCACGTGTACTTCGTATTAGAGAATAGACTATGCGTAACTTCGGCATAATTTGTGTAGCTCAAAACGAGACTTGAAACTGCGTTAACTAAGACGCTAACCGTTATTTTTTTATACCAAATGGAATGCTATTTCGTTGACTCACGTTCAGCAGCGTAAATAATGCTGCGTTACACTCATCAGGCCACATGGTTACTGTTACATTGCTAATCACTCATTTACCAAAGCCCGTCGCACCAGGACCAATTCTGGCGTGAATTGGGGCTGTAGCACTAACTGCTAATGTTCCTGATTCCAGCTCGATCTGTATGTATGTAATCGGTATGGAATTGCTGATGTTAGTGACACACGTTCATTGATGGGACACACGATGGGGTAAGCTTAAGGGCTTGATACCGTGTGTTATACAGACTTGATTTTGATTTCTTGTTGATATAAAGGCTTCTCAGGACTCATGGGTTGGAATGTTTACAGCAATAAATACATTAACCAAGTGGCAATTAACACCATTTATTGGCAGCCAATTAACACCATTTATTGGCATTTGCAACTTCCTGGCCCTCCATTCAGATCCTTGGACTTCAGAGTCAAATCATGTGTGTCATCAACATGTATTTTATAATACGCACAGCAAAAGAGTGGAACTCTTTACCTGCGTCTGTGTTTCCGAGCTCATACAACCCGAATCTCTTCAAAGTAAGAGTGAACAGGCTTCTTCTGGGTAAGCTCACTCCATCGTCGACTTTGTCTCTGTCAACTCTGACCTAGACTAGAGTCAAGAGCAAACCCATTTAAAAAAAAAAAAAAAAACACAGAGACAAAATTTAAATGCCTCATATTGTCTGTATTTATTTAATAGTTTACAAGAATTTCTGCAACATAAAGAAAAAATAATATTTTAAGTTTCCTATAGTTTTGCGGCGTGTGTTTATTTAGTTTAACTTTTAAAGAATTTATGTTGTTACAGGCAAAATGTTTTAAGTTTTGTTAAGTGTCGTATATTTATTGTAACAATATATCTCAATTTAAAAATTATATTAGAAAATAGGTATTTTTACGAATATTCTGTATATTATGTAAAATGAATTTGCATGCCCTAAACTAACAAAATATGGACCAACTTTTACAACTGGTTCTGCAAATAAATGATTCGTATTTTTGTAATTTCAGCTTTATTTTTTTACAGTAACGCCAGAAATAGTTTTTTCCCCGGCGAGCCGTCTTACAAGCAACTCTTTTACTTCTAAAGTTTGGTCGTCGTACTTATAATAAAAGTAAGCGTTAATTAAGTTGTAACTCAAGTGCAGCATCTTCTAACGTTAAAAAGCTGAGTTAAGTTTGCTACGACGACGCTACGCAAAAACTGTAGCTATGAGTTTTTGTAATTTTAGACTGTCATCATGGTTCAATTAGCATAATCAGGCTATAATGTTTCCTATAAGCCATTAAGTCTATAATGGGACACAGGCCTCCTCTCTGCGAGAGGGAGTGGCCCCACGCGGGCCCAGTGCGGGTTGGTAGATGTCACATGTCTTAGATTTTTGGTTCTAGGACATGCTGGTTTCCTCACGATGTTTTCCTTCACCGCATTGAGAGCAGTGGTATGTATAACACAAAGTAAAGCGCCTGTCTGGGTTCGAACCTACGACCTACAACTCGTAAGTCACGGCCGTTACCACTGGGCCACCACTGCTCCATGGTTTAATTATTTATTGAGAAATAAAATAATATATACGTGAATAACAACTTACATTTAATTAATTAATAAAAATAACATAATTATATCCTAACTTACCTAACTAAGACTTTTTAGAGACAAAAATATGGAGTCGAAACATTCATCCGCATCACTGTCGACCGGTAATGTACCCAAGAGACTGGCGGCATTGCCACGTTGTATGGCAATGCTTAGCCTGTAACTAATGTAATGTACAATTAGTAGTTTTCCGTCATGGAAAACTAGATAAGTAAAAAAGAAAGAAATAAAGAAAGAAAATACATTTAGCACAGACAAAAAGGCACACAATATAATTAACAGCAGATAAAAAATCTAATAAAAAGTGACGTGTGAGAAATTAGCAGGAAAGTGTGCCTTACGGATGCGCCAAAAATATTTTAAGAGGAAAAAAACACACAGAAGTATTTGTATTGATGGCGAAAACTACAACCCATGACCCTTGCTTATAAAGCCACGATGCTCCACTGTGCCACTCGATTATCCTATTTAACTTGGTCTCATTCATTCGAATGTTGGCGACATTACCACATTGCAAACCAAACCAAATCAAACCAAACCATTACAAAAAGAAAAACAACCAACAAAATTAACTAATCAACAAACCCCATTGGAGGTTCTTTTCAGTGACACCTCTTACACCATTCATATCTCGTTCAAATGTGTCGAAAGATCGGTGAAGGAAAGACCGAATGGTTATATAAACGAAAGTGAAGGGCCGTGGGAGACCGAGTATATCGAACTAGAGGAACTGTGAGTTTCCTCTGAGGATGGAGTTAGGAATGAAGAAGGAATGAAGAATAGAGGACCAAAAACAGTAACAGATCCATAGGTGCAGTGGCTAAGTAAATTCATATCTGCGCTACTGGAAGCGTAGCACCGAGTTCGATTCTAGCATGGAAAAATAGTGTTCGAGTCCTATCAAACTACAATAAGTAAATTCTCATCATCATCTGCCTAGTATTTCCCCATTATCTTAGCGATCGGCTTCCAGTCTTACCAGATGCACTGTCTGCACGTCTGAGTAAGTTCTCAATTATACAAAAATTAGTGGACTCTATGGTGGACTCCCACGTGAGAATCTATTTTTCTTCATAATATTAATATGTAACTTTGTAATGATGTAACTTCTATGTAAGTAATTTATACTTATGTGAACCTATGAATAAAAATTTGGTATTCTTATTCTGTACGTTGATAAATAAAATAGCTGAGAACTAATTAGTTTCGTACATAGAAAACAGACGCAAGTATAGTTATTTTGTTAAGATAAAGTAAGTACCCGAATTTGTGTCCGGTTGATGGCAATAGGCTCGCCCCCTTTTTACTATAAATATAACTGGCGAAATGTGGGTGTACTACAGGTACACCTCTGCCGAACCCTGGAAAACAAGGCGTGATGTTATGTCATATAGTAAAAACTTGACGGTGGAAAAAGTTAGCATTATAAAGGTAAAACAGAGCATTACAATTGTACAGACGCCAACACATCAAGCTACTACAATCTGTCAAATTTCTGTAATCGATTTTGAACTTTATCGCCACCTACAGCATAAGGTTCAAGGTCGATTGGGAAAATTAATATAATATTTGACACCCCGCTCTAAACTTGCTTGAATGTGGAATCCGCGCTAAATTATAGCCAGCCTGCACTACGTAAGGTTGACTTTAGTGGACAACCTTTACAGTACCTACCCTATAAGGCTGACTAGCGCCCCCTACCGGAGCGCCACCTAATGCTGCGTCTAGTAGTTATACACAATTAAGTCTGCCTACCCTTTTGCGGATTACTGGCCTGCCGATGTGTATGTTAAAATATATTATAAATACACCCTTCACACATATAGCAATGAAAACATACTTTGTTAATCTCCCTTCGCGAATTCATAAAAAGCGTGGACAGAGGTAGCCTAGAGGTGCACTTCGGTCCGAAATTATTTGGCCGCTCCATATTTAACTGTAGGTAAATAATATTAGTCTCTAATTATGGTTACACGATTTATGACAATGCAATATTTCAGAACTTCACAGAACAGATCAACAGAACAGACAAACAATACCAGAACAGAGTCAATTTATGTAAAGTAACTAGGCGTGGGTTCTGGGGGTCAGATAGGCAGTCGCTCCTTGTAAAATACTGGGATTCAGCTAAATCCGGTTTACTGGAAGTCGACCCCAACATAGTTGGGAAAAGGCTAGGCAGATGATGATTAAATTTTTGTAAAGTCAGAGAAATCAGTTCTTTATCAAATTGACGACTCATTTAAATTTTTCGTCTATTTAAATCACAACTGTCATTCTTTGACAGTTGCATGAAATGGTACGGTAAAGTGACGTAGAGTGTATTTGATAAATAATTAATCTAGCCTTTTCCCAACATATGTTGGGGTCAGCTTCCAGTCTAATCGGATGCAGCTGAATACCAATAATTTACATGGAGCGACTGTCTATCTGACCTCCAAAACCCAATTACTGGGATTACCCAGTAATTGGGTTGTGTATCAAGGGGTATCGTATTAACGATACCGATAAGACTGGTTGTCAGACTTTCAGGCTTCTGACTACCCGTAACGACTGTCAACGTGCTTTCCGAGGCACGGAGGGGTCACGGTATGTAAAGATGGTCACCCATCCACAGACCAAGCGCGGCAAGCGTAGCTTAACGTGATCTATCGACATGTGCGGCTGTTATTATTTAGCCACGGGCCCCTCTCCCAGAACGTATAAATACAAACAAGGATCAATTTAATTGTTTAATTAAAACTTCAAGTATAGTTATTTTTCTTAGCACACGCTAAGAAACCGACACCGATGGCAATAGTGTCCCTTCACCTTCAGCAGCGTCCATCAGTTCCTGTAGCGTGTAGACAATAGCGGGGTAATTCCGTAACACACTATCAGTAGCATTAGCTTTAATTTTGACAGTTCAACAGTATTCATTGCGTTATTTAAATTATGTTGTTGAGCAAATAATTTTTTCGAACTTAAGAAGCAATGGATTAGCAATATCCTTCAAAATGATTCAAATTGAGATTGATAGTATGTTACGCAATTAGAGTGCTGGACACACTGGACACGTGGTTACTAAATAATCATTTATATCCTTCAACCACATACCACACTTACAAAAAAAAAACATCCCGATTCAAACCGACAACCTCTAGCAGACTCTAAACCACTGCACCGTAACGCCAAACGTGTGGCTATTGCTAACACAGTGATGTTAGATGTCCCAGGAATAGGATATCAAATGTAAGTGTGATACGTCAGTGGCTACTGGCATCATTGAGACAAAGGAAGGCTTTGACTGGTTCCCGGAATCCTTTGAGCTTCACTAGTTACAGCCTATCTGCTTCTGTAACGTTATACACCTTGTATCTGTTGTATACAGGCTGGTGGATACATTCAACTGACCGTTTTGATTTACATATATACAGGGCCCCGCGGTTTCACCCGCATAAGTGTCGATCCTGTGGGAATATCGGGATAAAAACTATCCTATGTCCTTTCCCGGGACTCAAACTATCTCTATACCAAATTTCATCTAAATCAGTTCGGCGGTTTAAGCGTGAAGAGGTAACAGACAGATACACTTTCGCATTTATCTCACGGAAGAGCAGGCCTGTGCCCCAGCAGTGGGATTTTTATAGGCTGACTTGCTTCAGCCTGCGACTTCGTCCACGTGAAATTTCACCCTCCCCCCATTCACCCTCTTAGTATATTTTTTTAGTTTTATCTTCTCTTATTTTAGAAGTTACTGGGGGGGGGGGACACATTTTACCACTTTGGAAGTGTCTCTCGCGCAAACTATTCAGTTTAGAAAAAAATGATATCAGAAACCTCAATATCATTTTAGAAGACCTATCCATAGAGATACCCCACACGTATGGGTTTAATGAACCCCCAAATTTATTGTTTTTTTTTTCTATTTTTGTGTGAAAATCTTAATGCGGTTCACAGAATACATCTACTTACCAAGTTTCAACAGTGTAGTTCTTATAGTTTCGGAAAAAAGTGTGACATACGGACGGACAGTTGGACAGAGAGACATGACGAATCTATAAGGGTTCCGTTTTTGCCATTAGGCTACGGAACCCTAAAAAGGCCAAGTGCTCTGTGAAAATATCCCTAGCTTCGTCCTTCAGGCTTCAGGGACATTTTCTTATCTCAGAGTGAACATATTTGGAACATTTGCACGTACATCGACTTGCACTTTCTTATCATGGCCATTGTCACTGCCCGTGACCGAACTGAACACAATCAGGTACCTGCTGACTTGCTTCCTCTGGCTTACAATAGAACACAACGATTTTGGCAGGTACTTCCAACCTGTCTGTGCGTGGGACATTTTTTGTACCACCGGCAGGTACTTGGATTCTTTCTGCTTAGACTCTTTTTTTTTTGGGTGGGAAATCATCTAATGACCCCCTCCCGCTTTAGGCGGAGCGGAAGGGACTGTCAGACTCTTACTGACTAAAACCCACCCGTGTTCCTTCCTTAGCCATGTTCCGGGGTAGCGGTAACCCTTTCGGACAATCCCGCTGCTCCGGCAGGCTTCAGCCCTAGCGGGCCCCTTCTCTGTTGCTGACATCTCTTTGAGGCGCGCGTGGAACACGTACGCACCGTCCGCCTCGGGCCTGGTCCTGATCGGTCGGTGAGCTACCCATTACTCTCCGTCCGCATGCCCGCGCCTACGGTAGCCGGGAGTCGTCCCGTGGCTCTGCTTAGAGTCTTAGTAACTTTTCATCACCAATTTTGCAATTTTAATAGAAAATATTTATAAATGTAGTTAGGTACACATGGCGACATATCTAGCTAGAACTTCCAGTGTAAGGTGACTTCATATTATGTAGGTTTTTCGTACAATGAGAAGTCAGCTTATACTGGTAATGTATAGCATAATATGTCGTCGTGCGTGCGTAAGTACAGACGCCAGCACATCAAGCTACCCGAAACTGTCAAATTTTCCCAATCAATTTCGAACCTTATAATTTAGCAATAAAGTTGAAAATCTATTAAATAAATTTGACATATTGTAGTAGCTTGATGTGCTGGCGTCTGTACCTTTACTAAAATTAATAATTAGGTATAAAGTTTTTAGTGTTGCATTTTCATTGGTTAATTTATTTCCTATGCATTTTTTACTATATAATAAATGATTCGACATTATTTTTGTGATAGAAAGTGCGGTGACGCAAACTTTTCGTAGCAAAATTTAAAAAACAACTTTCTAACTCAAACTCTTTTCAATTTTAAATATAATATATTTAACTTTAGATTTAACTTAAGATAGCTACAGACTCATGTCATGTGTTAGATATCATTAATTCATTACATTCGTTTTTATTGGAAAAAACAAACTTCGAAAAACTTGCTATATTTCTTTTTGAACCATAACGCACAGCTTACAAACCAGTAGAATCGTCACCAATGGACCACAGATAACGAACCCGCAGCCTGTAGGATCCCTACACTCGAGTGTAATGACTTCTACTCGTTAGGGAGACGTACAGATAACCACACTTCATAGCTACATTTGAACTACAAAAATCGCCTTTATTGCTACAACATAAACGCGCTGTCAATGTAAAATGGTTACGATAGCGTGCGGTGGATTGTACCCGGTCCGCGGAGGAAGGGAGACAGACGGTATTATTAGAAGTTTAGAACGGAGGGTATGTCAGTCAGATCAATGGGCCGCTATTTTTACGATTATTCGTACAATCATCGACATGTTAGCTTCGATTAAGTGATCTTACTGCACTAATGAGTGGAAACGTGTAAACAGCTTTTCATAACTAGAATCAAGTAATTTTTTTGTAAATGTTGACGTTCAAAAGTGCCATTTATGTGGCTATTTGAAACAAATGATCTGACTTTTACTTTGACATACTAAGCTACAGTTAAGTAGTTTGATAAGGCCTGAGTTCACCAACATTCAAACCACCGGTTAGGTACCTATTTATACAGTTGGTTTATGTCAAACTTCCTAAGGTAATTTTAAATATAGAAGTGATTAAATATTTAATCAGTTGATTTAAATTTCGGTGAACACAAGGCTAATGAATTTACTTTGGAGTTTCTTAATGTATGGATGAAGTCTAGCCTTTTTTCACTAACTATATCCGCGATACCTAAATGTATTTGCCTAATAAAAGCACACTGTTGGATTTTCAACGCTCGGCCCATCGCTGAGAGTTGACAATCGAACAGCGACGACACCTAAGTATTATATTTATAAATCACACTAATATTATAAAGGTGAAAGTTTGTGAGTGGGTGTGTTTATATGTTTGTTACTTCTTCACGCTCAAACGGCTGGACCAATTTTGATAAAATATTGTATGGAGCTGACACCCTTGTTTTTTTTTAACGTGGAGAAATGCTCATGCATTCTGCACTACCACGGGGAGATAATGCAGTTATGTGGGACTCTAACCCACTAAAACTCCACGGTGTCCTCCTCTGCCGCTTACGGCGGGAACACGGGCACGCGTTAGCATTCATCCGTGAACCCGCCGCGGCTGTCCGTCACCGAACCCTCCTCTGGGGAGTACTCCCCATCACCGGCGCACCAGAACACATAGCACGCCGTGACCACCCCAGGGACCAAACCAGGACATGGGCGCCAGACGACCCCTTGTCTGGGCACCCTTGGTCCCCCTGCGACGGGTCAGGTCATTGGCCGCCGCCTGCCAATTTTCGGCCGCAGAGGATAGGGAGAGCGGCCAATGTCATACCAACACTCCTCCTCCCTTGCGGCCCCCCCGCGTTCGCCATCAGACGGTGGCGACCCCGTCAAGGCCGCGGAAGGTAGGGAGAGCGGCGCACCGCAATACCGGCACTCCTCTCCCGCCGTGGCCTCCAACCCTCAGCCGCGATGCGTCCCATACGCCATCGCGGCCGACCTCAGTTGCGATGTCGCCCAAGCGGCACCGCAACCTACTTGTTGACCGCTACGTCGTCGGCTTACAGGCAAAAGCCCTGACGGCTACTGAGCCCCCCCGCCTCGACAATGCGGGGCCCACCGGGGGGACACCCTGGATTAACGTATAGGCTACTTTTTATCCCAATATTGGGAATATTGAACGCGGGTGAAACCGCGGAGCGCAGCTAGTAATATATAAATAGGAACTGTGGTGGCCTAGTGGTAACAGCCCCGACTTACGAGTTGTAGGTCGTGGATTCGAACCCAGGCCACCGCTTTGCCTTGTGTAAATAATTTCATCACCACTACTCTCAAAACGGTGAAGGAAAACATCGTGTGGAAACCGGCATGGCCAGTAGGACCCAAAATTCGAAGACATGTGACATCTACCAACCCGCACTGGGCCCGCGTGATAGATTACAACCCACTCCCTCTCAAAGAGAGCAGGCCTGTGTCCCAGCAGTGGGAACATTATAGGCTGATTATCACATCACACTAATATTATAAAGACGAAAGTTTGTGAGTGTGGGTGTTTATATGTTTGTTACTTCTTCACGCTCAAACGGCTGGACCAATTTTGATAAAATTTTGTATAGAGGTAGCTGACACCCTGGATTAATAGATAGGCTACTCCTTATCCCGATATTCCCACGGGCTCGATACTTATGCGGGTGAAACCGCGGGGCAATATTCCGACTCACTTTCCAAAATCCAAACTGTAAAGTTCTATTTGTCACGACCTCAATTTTAAAGTTTAGGTCAAATTAATGATTTTGTATTCTAACATTTAAGTTTAAAAGCTTACCAGATAGGTAGTCCTAAATTAGCATAAGTTAGACTTAAATGCAGACATTAAAAGTTGGCGTAGCGATCTGCGTAGACCCTTTATAATAACACACTGAGCCAGGCGTAGCGAGTTCAATACTAAATATTTTATTTAATCATCATATTATAATAAACATACCTACTTATTAATAAAAAATATATATATTTAAAAATATTATTTTCAATATATATATTATTATAATATGTTATTATTCTATGTACTTTACTACAGTTTGGATAAATTGCGAAGATGTTTCGTAAGTTCGTAGTGCATTCTACTTTTGTGACCGTTCGTTCTTTCAAAGTATACGTGTGAAAGTTGTTGCGTTTCCCGCGCTGCGAGTTTTGGCGGGAACCATCGGCTCCCGTCATGAGACCACTCACGATGACACATCGCGACGCCGGCGCCACCTACCGACGATGTGCAACACTATGCTCTTTGTTTTCAAGGTATTTGTAGTGTGTAGGTCCTGTATAATTAGTTTAAAGTTATTTTGTCGAAACTTTGCTGGGGATAACAAAAAGTGGTGATTTTAAAAGTACCTATTTAGAAATTCTCATGTTCTTTTTCATTAAAATGTTCATACTTCATATGTAGGTAGGTATTGTAGGAATATAGTATGTAGGTATAAGTTGTACGTATTATCATTACAGTACTACTTACAAAGTTACGACATTCTTTATAGTGAAGACTCTAAAATAGTTGAAAAGTGTCGAAAAAAGTTGCGAATTTGTATTAAAACAAATACAAATTCGCAACTTTTTTAGCCAAATAAATTTGGAACTGAGCTTAACGTAATACAATTAAACAGATAGGCATCTACGCATTACTATGTAAATGCTGCGGTTAACGTAAAGTACATTCGGAGCTATAAGTAAGAGTGTAGTGCGCCGCAACGACTGCTCTTTATTCATTAAGCTTCACACATCACGTCGTTATGATCACGTAATGGCAAGTCCGATGAGGAAAACTTAATTCGCACTAAGCTACAAGCCGATAGGAAGCGCGACATCTATGAGCCACCAGGCAAACTTCAGCGGACTGAAATGCGTTTACGATCTTTATTATCGGCAGCCGTAATACTACAAATTTAGTTCTTGCCCTACAAAAAGCGTTTCTCCTTTCATAATAATAAGAATACGTCGAGTCGGTCGGTTGGCGCGCTCGCTCGTTCGATACACACGGACGAGGCGCGCCTGTGTGCGCGGGCCTGTGCCGGTGTGCGGCGCCCCCCTCCGCCACCCGCGCGCCCCCGCCGCCCCCCGCAGCCCGGTCGGCCGCGCGCCGCGCGCCCACCGAACGTAGCTTTCTGTTCACTTATATAACGACATACATATATAAACGTGGTAAATAATATACGCTGTGAATAGCGAGCTATGTGCTGCCACCTAGCGGCCCGGACCGACAGCGCCGCCATAGACTGTAATGCTCTGTTTTCAGATTTTCTTTTCGTTTGACACCATGTTTGTGGACTATAACTGTGAAATGATTATTTTATATGAATTGTTGATGATGTCGGAGGAAGGGTTTTAAGAATAAATTGTGTTATGGTTTAAGGCCGAAGCGTGCATGTGATGGGGTTGCGATCGGTCTCTATGCGACAGTTTGACGTTTAGGTCGGGAGTTGCGTCGAGTTTTCAATAACAATTCAAATGGCCTAGGGTTCGTAGCGGCCCGGCGTAGCACTCGTTGATGTCTTTTGCAAAATAAGAGCAATTAAGACATCGCGGGGTTACGAGTGCTACGCAGTTCACGAGCTGGTCGAGTGGACGCGCGGACAATGTCAATATGTTTATTTTGTTGATATGAGTTGATATTGTTTTGTTATGATATTTTACAGTAAAAAACATAATTTGAGAATTTATGAAAGTAATATTTTTTTAATTTAATATTTGTTACTATTTCCATGAAAGTAATAACAAAAAGAATCTTCGTGATCTTATTTTTATGTTGTATGCTAAAAACAAACTCCTTTTCTAAAATAAATTGTGTCTCTTTTGCGTGTGGTTTTCACAGAATTTTGTTCTTGTTCTGTTGAAAGTAGGACTCGCTCTGAGCTGGTTTTCTTCGTAGCTCGAGTTTCGCGTCTAAGTGGCTTGGCTCGAAAACTCGAATGAAACTCGAGCGAAGATACGAATGGTAGAATGTATGACTGCGGCGTCCACGCGACGTGTTGCGAGCAACAGAGCAACACACGCCTTTCAAACGTAACGTTAAGCCGCCATCTTTAATTTAATGTCATTATAACATTGTTTTTGTTTTCTGTTTCACTTTTGTACGAAGAATTTGGAAAATTCTTGCAAGTTAATGTAATTTGAAATTAGTAGTGATTTGTTGATGATGTCTTTGACTTGTTGTAAGTATGTAGCTACTGATAGAGAATGGGTAGCATATCTGCAAGAATAATTAGTGTTTATGAATAACAAATAATGTTATATCTAATTGTCTATTTACTCATAGTTACTTCTCGTACTCAGGATTTTGTAATATCTTGATTTAAAAGAGTGTCGTTGGAGTTTCTTGCCCGTTTTTCTCTACGACTTTCTGACTAACTGACCGACTCTTTGTGATCAAAAGTGCTTGTAAATGGTTTAATTGAAATGGTTTGAGTTTGACCAAAGATTTAAAAATAATAATATTACGATCAAAGGGTAACTGGGGGTTCCTTATGAAATCCTAATGTGAAGTACCTCACTCAGATATTGTACCTACCTACGATAATATTTAGAATCGATTCATCATTTCAAGTTTCAACACGAGAAGCATACGTTGAATTCCCAAAACTCGTGCAAGTGTATTTTAATGAGCGCACAATTATTTTGGTGTTACATCAGTTGTGTTCAGTTTTTCAGCCAACCTAACCTTTGCCATTAACACGCGAACTCGAATCGTTTCCACTCTGCGTGACTCAACTGCGAGAGAATAACTCACGAAGTTCCGAAACTCTTCGTTCCACTGGTTTCCTAAGGTCACTTTAGCAGTCACGTTGCAGAAACAACGCGATGAACTGTAAAAAGTCTTGAAACTCGTGTTTTGTTCGTTCGTGGTAGAATTTTTGGGATTAGCGACTACTACGGTGTACCAAGTCGCTTGTTTATCGTTTGACGCGAGATTTGCTTTGAGAAAGGTGAAGGTGGGTGAGTTTGCGAGTGAGTTGGAGAACAATAGTAGAATGTTTTGTTCGAATAGAGGCCGCGACGGAGCGTCGACTTTGAATGATAGTCGAAGACGGACCGAATGAAGGGGAATGACATCTTTTTCGGACTTTGCCGCATGTTGGTGCCAGATGACAGGCTAAAAAAACTGTTTACACATACACTGCTGGCCCACCGCCGGGGCTAGCGTCCTGTTGATATGGAACACGCGATGGATGGCGTTGTAAACAGCGCAGCTAGTGTTGTTTCTGTGCAGAATGTATGTATTTTCGAGTAGGTATATGAGTATGAGTCGCTCTATTAGATTACTTTCTTATGTTGTTTATTCCAGTATGAAACGAATTGGTGACAAATGCTCTTTGTCGCTCCATGCCTAACAATTTCAATTTGTTTATTTATAGTTTTGTGTTGTTTTAAAAGTTTGAAAAGTTTAGGAAAATATTAAAATTCCTATATGTATAAGTAGCGAACTCTACATTTTTATATCGAAGATGAACACAGGACAAAGAGAGAATAACCATTTCTCTTTACTTCACTAGAATAAAGTCAACAAGTCTCCTAACTTGTTCAAAGTTCTTCCAAGTTATTGTATCGAGTCATCAGCACCAATGCCGTGACCTGGAGACCCCTCCGTGGTCAGTCAATTCGCTAACCATGGACTTATTTCGCGATTGGCAATACGTCGAACTGTCCACGCCGACCAATTCTAAACCCTAACCGCGGGGCACAAGGCCGCATTCACGTCGTTATCACGCGCAGTGATAACACGCCGCTCGACGCACTCATAAATGAAAACATATGTTTACAATCACACGGGCCGCTCTATCGAGACGACGGCGACGCTTCGAGATCAACTCGTGCAAAAATAGGTTAACAACGATACGCGGTGTCGGTTGCGTCGCCGTTTCGTTGACGAAAAAGAGGCGTTATTTCAAAATACCTATTTCGGAATTTCAGGACCGAAATCAACTTCATAACAATTAACGATACGACCCCCGCCTCTAAATTCCTCGCCCCGAGCGTGCCCGCTATACGTGGCGGTACGACGCCTTCGCATAGATAGAATAGAGAGCGGTTTCGGAACGCACCCGTACAGGCGCGCGGCTGTGTGCGCGCGCGGCGGTGTGCGCCGTGTCCGTGCACGCGCACACACGCGCGCCGCCGGTGAGCGCTGTTCACCGCACTCTGTGAGCGCAAACAACCATCTATAAGGCCACGCTATAGCTGACGGAGGGACGGGCCGCGCCACGAGCCGGTTGCATATTTGGGTTTTTCTTTGTTCATGTTTATATCTAGGTAGCGACAGAAATGTTGGAGCAATGAGCGTGTACGCGCGCTGTGGTTACAGATGAACTTTGGCGTAGGGTTTTATACCTTCTCAGACTTAGGCTAGGTTCTGAGTTTATCTTTTATTTTTACTAAATAAATCCCCTAGTGTAGTATACTTCATAGATTTATTTCTTTGACTTTTTTTTGCTATTAGCCGTTTTAGTTTTAGTGTCATGATTGCATGTCTGTTAATTTGTTTATTTTAGCATTCAGCTTTCGAGGAGCCATTGATTTAAACATGAAACTGAAACATTTTTTTTTTGTTTTATAGGCTCAGCACATCGGTTATCTACCAGTTTGGTGAGCTTTTCTTTTGTGAGCTTTTCTTTTTTTCACCCGCATAAGTGTCGATCCCGTGGGAATATCGGGATAAAAAGTAGCCTATATGTTAATCCAGGGTATCAGCTACCTCCATACAAAATTTTGTCAAAATTGGTCCAGCCGTTTGAGCGTGAAGAAGTAACAAACATATAAACACACACACACACATACACTCGCAAACTTTCACCTTTATAATATTAGTGTGATTAGCATACTAATACTTTTTACTTTAGGTAAATAAACCACTTTGAAATTATTTTAAAGCCGGCTCAGTATTGTTACTTAGGTAATCTTGAATGGGAGGGCAGTAGTTTATTTCTTCAATGAAACTTATTTGTTTGTTATACTTAACTTTATTATTAAAATCATTGCATTCCAGTACCCACTAATTTCTATATTGCAATTCAATCACACCGCGTGGCAAAAATCATTAAAAAACGTTTACTTATGAGGTACCTAAGCTAATAGATTTGCTAATAAAAATTACCTAAAATAATCAAAAAATTATAACGATATTTTTTAGTTTAGATAATTTTTATTAGCAAATCTAATCCTGTGCAAAGTCTAAAAAACTTCATTAAGACTACAAAAAAAAGCTCATTATTCCTCGCATGTTTTTTTATTGGAGTCGTTCGTAGATGATCCTACCAAAAAAAATTAACAAGAGCAGAGAAGTAAAATCAATAAAGAACTCTACACGATTATTTAACTACATAAGTCAAAATTCATAAAGAACTCTACATTAATAATTGAAGAACAAAATAATTGAAGACTGACACTACCAAGTTCAGAGATTTCTTTCTAAATGTATAACATGTGATAAAGAATTGTTTCAGACTATCAAACCTACCAACTAAAAAAAATATTTAATATACGTCAGTGGATTATTTTATAATATTTAAGAAAATAAATGTTTCAATATTTTAGCTTTTTTTAATAAGGTACGTTATAGGACTTATAGGTAAAGAAGGTAAGAAAATATTAGTTATTCAGAAATTTTAGGAAGTTTTTTTTTGTTTTATATTTTATTTGTTTCTACAATATAAATGATATCCAATGTGTGTTAGTACTAGGTCTAAACAGGTATTTGACGTTGAATTAACCTATGTAACATTGTTTTAAAAAAACAGACATTTTAAAATTTTCGGAAAAAATTGAGACACAAGACATACCCCATATAGCTTCAAGGAAAGCTTACCCTATACTTTATATTTTAACAAAAGAACCGAATCCATAACTCCTTCTACATGATTAAAAAATCGAAAATAAGCTTCCCATACAAACTAAATAGCAAAACCGTATACCGGCTTGAGGCGCGGCGCGGCCGGTATATTTCCGACATAATACCGCTGCGTCGAGCGATTACTACTATATATTCTATATACATTTAATAGCTATACAGGCGCGCATAGAACTGGCCGTACTTATGTGAGCGCTACGTGGCGCGCGCTCGTGGCGCTGTAGCGCTTCACGACTTGTGGTCGTCTAATGATACTTGGTAGGACAGCGCTGCAGCGCAACGCTTTCTAGGTAGCCGGCTTATTATTATCGTAGATTGGCGTCGGCGCAACTACACGGCGTTAGAAGGACGTTCCGTTTTAAATATCAGGTTTTATTATTATGAAGAGCGGCGCAGCGGAGTGCGGACGGCGGCGCGGCGGACGGTTGCGTGCGATAACATTTGACATTCGTAATTACTCGAGCGCGGACGGCGGTGCGGCGCAGGCGAGGCCGGCTCCGCGGACATTCCGCCGGAGTCCGTGGGGCCGGACAAAGAGGTCGCGCGTTGCGTCAGCGACCGCCCGAGCACCAACCAGCGCTTGACAATCGCGCCGCGCCGTCCACGCGCCGCCGCCGCGCCGCCGCCGCTACTCGCGCATTTCACATACACTGCCGAAATATACACTAGCCTTGACTAACATTGTCGACTATTTCCAAACGCACAACGCTAGTCATGTTTCCGTATGTCGTAGCGAATGTTGTAGACGTCGTCAGTTTGGCAAGATAGCAAACCTAACTTAGAGAGAGACTTCAATTTTCGTAGCGTCCTAATTAAACATTAGAGCGCTAATTTTCATTAGTCGATTTTAATCAGAGAGAGAAATTAAAACTTGTTTTGTATTTCTCATTTGTTTCGTTTCGTTCTCCAAAATTCTGTTTACTAAATCCAAAATTTCCGAATGACGCTTAATGAGTCTGAAAATTCAAGAAAGAACGTTCGCGGGGATTTCGGCCTTAGTCGTTAGGTATAAAGTCTATAATGAGTGGAGTCGAGGTTGTATACGTCAGCCGATGTCAAAGAGCAGAGAGGCAGAGAGAGATAAAGCGCTGGTGGAAAACATTGCGAGCGCTACGCCGACACCGGGGCTCGTCTCGACTCGATAAAAACACGAAATTATAACGAGAAAACGTCGTCTTCGCCATCGTCGTAGGGGGCTATTTTGGACGTCGCCGTAGCTTGCTCGCTCTTTGTTTACGAATGCGGCGTCGCTCCTGCGAGCGGAGCAATGAATTAGGCTTTGTTTGTGCCAAAAAAAGGTTACCAATCTTCTTTATATCGCTCTGTAATCTTGTAGAGGGTAAGCTTTTCCACTAATTCGTCGTCAATTGCCTGATCTTGAATTGTCAAGCATCCTCTCAGGGTAGCTTCGTCCTTGTTCTATTGGTTCTAATGCCTTTGAGTCTGATGCCAAAGTCTCCAGTTTATGAACCTTAGACAGTGTAATAGAAATCGGATGGTTTGGCTTACTGTACCATACTGTCCGTCAGTTGGTCTCTACATTTCTCTGGAATGTTTCTTTGTGCGTTTGAGACTTGTTTTTTTCAATCAATGAACTTCTAATATACCTATGTGTTTTTCCAAGTATGTGGGGTTTATTACAGGTCATTCAGTGGTTAATTTGAGCCTAGACATTAATAGGGTAGCTTTGACTTCCGTCTCTTTCTTGAGTCTGAACCTGACAAGTGTTAAGATAGAACGTATCTTTATTTATTACACTTTGTTGAAGGTTGTCATTCCGGGAAGTCAGAGTCAGATTAATGAGGCTGTCATTACAATTTCGTGTAATAAAGTGCATATGTTATAGAGCCTCAGACGTCCTTAGCACCTAATCTATGGAGTGGATCTCTTGGTCCCTGCGAATGGGGACGTCTGTCGTCTGTGGGTGAATTCTGTCGGTGTCCCGTTATCTAAGGCCGTTGGCAACCGGTGCTCGCAGTCGCCATCGTCCTACAGTTTGGGCGTGAAGTTTGGACGTCTGTGGTACTCCTATGGGGCAGGCAGTATGAGTGGTACGGTGGTTTTTAAACCCATGTAGGGCAATGCCCGAATGGTATACGTATACGAAATTATTAATACCATACTCTATAGTACGGTACTTATCATTATGACTAAAACTAACCTATCCTTACAAACAACTTAGTAACATATTGATTCTTTAAGTATATATTTTTTTACGTTAAAATAACAGCAGTTTGTACGTTGTTTTTTTTGTCATGTCAATAGGTATTTATTACGAAAAGTTTATGTGAATGTTTAAATGTTTTTTATAACATTTAAACATTCACATAAACTTTTCGTGCTTATTTTGATTGTTTATTTTACAGGGAAATATAATGATCTGATAGAATTGATTCTAAATACTGATTTATATTAGTTAAAATATGTAATTAATTATAATGTGGTTTTGTATAATATATTTAAAAAAAATTATTGACCCTTCTCATTATCCTAGCTACTTATTAAAAAAAAAAACTTTGTCAATAATTTTTCAGGTTTCCCTTTTACATGAAAAAATACTCTTTGAAATCCCATCGTTATCCTTTGTACACACACGATCAGACACTGTTGTCTGTTGCTTCGCCGAAAAGTGTACCTTTGACCTTTTCCCGAATATCAAATTCAAATTCAAATTAAATTCAAATTATTTATTAATCACAATTTTTACAAGATATGTACCAAGTCTATGTGACAAAGAACTGTCTCCGCAACTATGAAAAAATCATCTCTACGTAGAACATAATTGCAATCAGAAATTACGCCTCCAACTCAAAGATAAGCAACGTGGCGCAACACGAGAATCAAACCCAGAACCTCGACGTCAGAAGAGGCACCTTCTACTAGACGAACGAGGCGACCCAAACCTGTTTATTCTACCTAAATCCACCGTCGCTGGCTAGGCGGTAACTGTCAAAATTATCACCACTCGAAAACCCGCTTTATGTTTTTCTAGATAGAGTTCATATTCCAGTGTGGTGTAAGTCACGCAGCCGAAATTGTTATCGTCACAGCTATGGATGATAGAAATATTGTTTTTGATACCAATAATGCAGTGGACTTGAAGCGACCAGCTGGAAAGTTCAGGGTTCAAAACCGTACTGGTTCATTTAATATAGAAGCATACTAATTAGGTAATGAGACTGCGATGAATGGGATCGACGACCTTTAAAGAGAGTTGAAATAAGATGACGTCATGAATCTATATGGATACCTACTTCGAAATATTCTGACAATTATTTGATTTGTGGTTTGGTTCATAGAAAGAGAATACTCTGTGTTGGCGACGCCGCCGCCGTCTGCGGAGCTACAACGTTGTGAACGGACATTCAGTGCTAAAAAACAGACTAAAGTGAAAGTGCAACAAGTGACTCATAATAGAGACTTTATTGTGCGCGACCAGTGTTAACTTCTCTTTTCTGCCCCTTGGCACCGTCATCAGAGAGAATTCCAACTCCGTTTAGAGTTAAAGGTACCTATTTATCTCTTATATATACCTTATAAACGGTAACGTAAAGTAAATAAGTGTCATTGTGCGTATGTGCTAGCGTATCAGTTTAGTATCGTAAGTCTCTATACATATGTATGTTTAGATACGATCGTGCTCCACTCTCGACAGGTTTGAACTTGTCCAGACTTAAACGACGGCAAAACTGCTGTGATTGGCGGATCGAGAGTTGGGCACGAACAAAGATTATTGTAATTGGCGTTTCAAATATAAGAAAGCGCACCACCGTCACTACTTGCGCTTATGTAAAATTGTATAAGGTCGAGCGTTTTTTGCAATGTAAAGTTAGTTTTTAATCAGCAAGTCGTCGGCCAACATGTAAACAAGGAACAATAAATGGAGTAAGTTGTCTCGAATTGTATTACTGTGTCGTGTTTTCATTCAAGAATCCCCAACAATACATGGTCCTTCGTGAGCCGGATTCAAGCCTGAAGCCAGAAGAAATGCAGTTTCGCCGCCATTGAAGAATTGAAGAACTCCGCCGCTGTATTTTGAAGACAAGTGCTATCGTCTGGTCAGTGAAACGTGTGGTTTAGGGTTAGGTAGCAGTGTCGCGATACGTGTGGTCTGTTCTTTAACAGAATTGGTCAAAACATACAGAATTCGTCAAAAACGTACAGAATCGTCAAAACGTTACAGAATTAGTCAAAAACAAAGGGACCACACACGTATAGCTCGCATTAAGGACCACGACCGCACACGACCAGACAAATCGCTGCGTCCATCATCTCATCGGAACCTACGTCGAATCCACGCTCGAGCACGACATTAGGATAAGGTACTTTGCGTCGACTAAGGTAGCGGACCCACCACTACTTGCGCTAAGAAGAAAAAGTACCTTAGGGAGTCGCGACTTGGAAGCAGGAAGATTTCCTATTGAAGATTCGTCGGGATTTGCTGGGAAGAGCTAAGAAGACGCTCTTCTCGAAGCCAGAGATGATGACGCGAAGCCGCAAAGGAGATAGCACGAAGTCGACAACGGAGGAAGAAACCAGCGGCGGCGACACAACGGCGACTGAAACTACGTCAGGCGCCACGTCGGAAACGGTGACCGACAGCGCCGCGACGGCCGAAGACACGACCATGATCGAAGACGCCGACGCCACCATTGTGGAGAAAAGCAAGAAGCAGCCCAAGTCGGTTTCCAAGAAGAATCCTAACAAGAAAAAGGAATTAGAAGCACGTTTGGAGCTCGAAAAGCTGCAGCTAGAAGAAATAAGAATCAAGACGAAACTCGCTAGCACCAAGTTGGAACTGGCGCGCGCAGAAGATGATACGGACCTGAGTGACCAAGAAGAGGAAGAAGACGCTAAAGTCGAAGCCGCCGCAGCCGAAGCGACTGCGGCATGGGTGAAGACGACGAAGAGTGTGGAGCGCAACGAGGGGGAGCCGCCAAATGGGCTGCCCGCCCCAGAGACCGCGATCGCCGCACCGAGTCACACCAACCAGCTGGCCGAAGCTATTCTTCAAGCAGTCAAGTCCGCGTCGGAAAGTAAGACGTCATCGTTCGTGCAACGCGCACCGAAGTACGTTAGCGAGTTACACCAGTTTGAAGGCGACGCCTGCGATTGGATGGCTTTCAAGGCAACATACGAAGATACCCGTGCGCTCTTCTCGGACATAGAGAACATGGGAAGGCTAAGAAGAGCCATCAAGGGCAAGGCAAAGGAAGCCGTGAAATCGCTATTGTTCACGCAAATCGACCCGCAAGAAGTAATGACAGCATTGGAACGCCGCTTCGGACGTCCGACTTATCTCATTAGAAGCGAGATAGAAAACATAGAGAAGCTTCCCCCCATGTCAGAAGACGCAAGAGAGTTGGTGCGCTACGCCGGGGCAATAGCCAACACCGTTAGCATCGTGAGACTAATGAAGAAACAAAGTTACCTGCATTCAAGCGATATCTCAAGTAGAATCATCGAGAAGATGTGTACGCTGGTACGTTTCAAGTGGTACGAGTATCGAGCGAAGAAAGAAGAAGAAGATGAGCCAATACTCCTGAGCCTCATGCATTTCTTCAACAACATGGTGGATCAATTCGAGATGCACGAGTGTGTAGGATCCAGAGTGAAGAAAGAAGGCACGAAGTTCCGGACGCGTACTGGGGGCTCCCGCGGCGTGCACACCACTCGAGCAGCGAAGAAGCAAGAAGCCGACACATCAGAAGAAGACTCTGAAGGCGAACGCGAATGCAAGACAAAGTCAGCTAAGGTGTGTTCCTGCAAAGAAGATAACAAGAAGGAACATGAGAAGAGCTCCTGCCCGCTGTGCAAAAGCGAACACACTCTTCTGAAATGCAGCAAGTTCAACGAAGCGTCAATCAAAGAAAAATGGGATCAAGCAAAGAAGTCCGGGCTGTGCTACAAGTGTCTAGAAGGAAGACATCGAGGCTTCAGATGCAAAGCGAAGCCATGCAGCAAATGCAAGAAGGGTCATCACACGATACTGCACTATGAAGAAACAGCGAAGCCGCCGACGCAAGAAACAACGGCTCTGATAAGCTCCGCGGTCAACGCAGCGGGCACAGTATCAAGAGCCTATTTGAAGATTGTTCCTGTGGAATTAATGGGGCCAGAAGGGAACGCCAGCGTCTACGCTCTCATGGACGAAGGCTCTACGGTCACATTAATTGAAGACTCCGTCATCAAGCAAATCGGGGCACAGGGACCAGAAGAAGAGCTGCGAATAGAAGGCGTGGGCGGCCACCGTATGGATCAAAAGTCTAAGAAAATTGAAATCAAGATCCGCGGTATGTTCGGCCGTAACATAGAAAAGCTAACCGGGTACACTGTGAAGAACCTGCACCTGTCGCCTCAAGAAATCAACGAGAAGGACCTGGAAGGCTGCGAACATCTAGAAGAGATACGAGACCAGCTGAAGTACCCCAACGCGAAGCCAACGGTGCTCATCGGTCAAGATAACTGGAATCTAATCGTCTCACAAGAAGTCAAGCATGGTCACCGCAGCAAGCCAGTCGCCTCAAAAACGCAGCTGGGATGGGTGCTACACGGAGTGCGGTTCAGCAGCAACACTCCAGTCAGAGTCGTGAATCATCTCGTCACACAACCCGACGCCAAGGACGATCACTTAGAGAAGCTCATAAGGGATCACTTCGCCATCGAAGCGCTGGGAATCTCCAACAAGAAGCCAGCCAACGACATAGATCAACGAGCGCTACAAGTCCTGGACGCCACTACGAAGAGATTGACCGACGGGAGATTCAGCACAGGGCTCATCTGGAAGACAGAAGACGAGCGGCTACCCGAAAGCAAGACAACAGCTGCGCAACGCCTGAAAGGAATACAGAAGAGATTCACAAAAGACAGCGAGTTTCAGAAGAAATATGAAGAGCAGATCAACAACTTGATCATCAGCGAGTATGCAGAGGAAGCCAGAGAAGAACCTACCTCCGCAAGGACTTGGTACTTGCCACACTTCGCAGTCGTCCACCCGCAGAAGAAGAAAATGAGATTGGTCTTCGACGCCGCGGCTAAGTCGAATGGAAGATCACTCAACGACGCGCTACTAGCCGGACCCGACCTGTTACAATCATTGTTCGGAGTATTGCTACGGTTTCGTCAAAGTGCAGTAGCAGTGGTGGCAGACATTAAAGAAATGTTCCTGCGCGTGAAAATCAACGAGGAAGACAGAGATAGTCTACGATTCCTGTGGCAAGACAAGGAATACAGGATGACGTCATTGATATTCGGGGCTGCGTCATCTCCGTGTACGGCGATATACGTCAAGAACAAGAACGCCAGCGAGTTCGAGGCACAACATCCAGAGGCTGCGAGAGCAATCACACGCAACCATTACATGGACGACTACTTGGCAAGCTATCCAGACGCGGCGACAGCAAGAAGAATCGCCAGCGAAGTCGACTCGGTGCACAAGAAAGGAGGGTTCGTCCTACGAGGCTGGGCGAGCAATCATCCAGAAGTCACAGAAGGGCTCCTAGCCGAGGACACCACGGGCACGATTCGACTGGGTGAGCAAAAGGACCAGGTGGAGAAGACACTCGGGCTCAACTGGAACGTGAAAGAAGATAGTCTACACTTCACGCTGACGTTAAGAAACACGCCAGAAGAAGCAATCGACGGCAGGCGCGCTCCCACGAAGAGAGAAGCAACGAGCGCGGTCATGACAGTATTCGACCCGCTCGGTTTAGCCGCTCCCATCACGATCCAGGGCAAGATCATGCTGCAAAACCTCTGGAGAAGCGGCGTGGAGTGGGACGAGCGAGTACCTCCTGCAAGAGAAGAAGAATGGTCCAGGTGGCTGCAAGACCTCAAGAAGTTAGAGAACCTGGGTATCCCGCGCTGTTTAACAAGAAACACCGACGAGGGGGAGCTCCACACGTTCTGCGACGCCAGCGAGAAGGCCTACGCGTGCGCGGTGTACTGGCGCACGCAACGTACCAACGGTCAAGTGGAAGTAAAACTCCTGGCGGCGAAAGCAAGAGTGACACCGCTGAAACCCACCTCGATTCCCAGACTCGAGCTGCAAGCCTGTCTCCTGGGCAGTCGTCTCGCCACGAACGCGCAACAAGAAATGGACCTGCACGTCATAGGAAGATACTTCTGGTCAGATTCAAGGACGGCGCTAGCATGGATCAAGGCTGACCCCAGAAGATACAAGCCATTCGTCGCGCATCGACTCGCCGAGATCGAAGAATTAACCAGACATAAAGAGTGGCGATGGGTACCCACCAAGCACAACGTCGCAGACGATGCCACGCGAGACGCGCCTAAGGACTTCAATAAAGAACATCGGTGGTTCACGGGGCCGTCATTCCTCTACAAGGGCCAAGAAGAGTGGCCACAGGAAGATAAAGAACCCCTCAAGAACACTGGAGAAGAAAAGCCGAACGCCGTCACGTTGAGCGTGAGAAAAGTCGCGCCCACCATCGTTCCAGAGCCAGGGAGGTTCTCACGGTGGACTAGACTGCTGCACGCGACAGCGAGGTTCCTGCAAGTTGTGGACGCTTTCAAACGAAGCATTGCCCACAAAACCCTCAGCACCAGAAGAATCACCAAGAAAGAAGTCGATCCAGCCTGGAAGAGAGCTCAGAAGAAAGACAAGAAGCCACTCGTCTTGAAGAAAAGAAGCGAAGAATTGAACCTTCGGCAGAAGTCTGCATTGTACGTAGAAAAGGCCGAGCGACTCTTAATTCAACGAGTTCAAGAAGATAGCTACCCAGAAGAGTTGGCCGCCTTAAGAAGACAGAGCGACCAAGTCCACAAGCTCAAGAACTTCGCCATCAAGTTTGAAGACGGCATGATGAGGTTATTGACCCGTGTAGGCGCGGCTAAGTACCTAACGGCCGCCTACAAAAGTCCCATAGTGTTGGACGGACGCCACGAGATCACTCGACTATTAGTGAAACATGTACACGAGCGTCTGAACCATGGGAATCATCAGACAGTTATGAACGAGCTGCGGCAACGATACTGGATTCCTGGCCTGCGAAACATCGTCAAAGCAACAGCAAGAGACTGCGGGTGGTGTAAACTAAGGAAGAAGGCACCACAACTGGCACCCCAGGGCGACTTACCTCAAGAAAGATTGTCAAGAACAAGCCCTCCCTTCACCTGCGTGGGCGTGGACTACTTCGGCCCACTACTGGTCACCGTGGGACGGCGCGTCGAGAAAAGATGGGGCGCCCTATTTACGTGCATGACAACACGCGCAGTTCACCTGGAGCTGGCCGCATCACTGACGACCGACTCCATGATGCTGGCCCTAAGGCGAATGATTGCCAGAAGAGGCACTCCCAAAGTCATCATGAGCGACAACGGCACCAACTTCATAGGTGCAAGTCGCGAGCTGCAAGAGGCCATTCAAACGGCTACCAACAAGATCGGCATAGTGTGGAGGTTCATTCCCCCGGGAGCCCCAAACATGGGCGGCTCTTGGGAACGGCTGGTGCGCACCGTCAAGACCGCACTAGCAGCAACGCTCCACGAAAGAAGACCGAAAGAAGAAGTCCTGCACACCCTGCTGCTTGAAGCAGAGCATGTGGTCAATTCACGGCCACTATTTACCGTGGACACTGACCCCAATGAAGAAGAAGCACTGACCCCCAACCACTTCCTTATCGGGAGGTCCAGCGGAGCCCACATATTTGGTTCATTCGACGACGCCGAGCTCATCGGTTCTCCCTCCTGGAGAACGTCCCAGCGCCTGGCCGACCACTTCTGGGCCAGATGGGTGCGAGAGTACCTACCTACGCTCTCGCCCCGTTACTTCCAGGGTCCCCATTACCGGGATCCCACCGTCGGCGACCTCGTCCTGCTGGTGGACCACACCCTGCCACGCTGCTCGTGGCCACGCGGCGAGATCAGCGCGACCTACCCCGGGCCAGATGGAAGAACCAGGATCGTCGACGTCCGCACCTCGGCGGGCGTACTACGGCGGCCAGCATCCCGGCTGGTCGTAATAGTGCCAGCGACGTCGCCCCTGCAAGCTGAGGTGCAAGGCACCGAGGGGGAGACTGTTGGCGACGCCGCCGCCGTCTGCGGAGCTACAACGTTGTGAACGGACATTCAGTGCTAAAAAACAGACTAAAGTGAAAGTGCAACAAGTGACTCATAATAGAGACTTTATTGTGCGCGACCAGTGTTAACTTCTCTTTTCTGCCCCTTGGCACCGTCATCAGAGAGAATTCCAACTCCGTTTAGAGTTAAAGGTACCTATTTATCTCTTATATATACCTTATAAACGGTAACGTAAAGTAAATAAGTGTCATTGTGCGTATGTGCTAGCGTATCAGTTTAGTATCGTAAGTCTCTATACATATGTATGTTTAGATACGATCGTGCTCCACTCTCGACAGGTTTGAACTTGTCCAGACTTAAACGACGGCAAAACTGCTGTGATTGGCGGATCGAGAGTTGGGCACGAACAAAGATTATTGTAATTGGCGTTTCAAATATAAGAAAGCGCACCACCGTCACTACTTGCGCTTATGTAAAATTGTATAAGGTCGAGCGTTTTTTGCAATGTAAAGTTAGTTTTTAATCAGCAAGTCGTCGGCCAACATGTAAACAAGGAACAATAAATGGAGTAAGTTGTCTCGAATTGTATTACTGTGTCGTGTTTTCATTCAAGAATCCCCAACACTCTGTATATGTTCTATACTTACTTCTATGTGTATTCTTAATTAAAGACAAGTAGAGGTAACCATATTATTTTCCATAAATTCGCCCGCGGTCCACCTATCCACCTGTCCAGAATTGATTGAGTCTTTGCTGAAGCTGAAGACACTGAAAGATCATACATTCCTTCTACTGCAAAATAAATACCCGAGACTTTACCTTATTATTTTCCTTAAAGTCCTATATTCGCCAGAGGACCATACCATTCATAGTCTAGAGTTGAGTGAAGCTGAGAACACTGGTAGAGACACTCCATCCAAACTAACTTCTCCAAAAACTTATAAGACGAGGTTTCCAAACGAATGTTAGGTAGTTATTGACTAATTAGCTATGCTAAAACATGTAACTACCTACAATATTTTCAGTGAATACCTCTTGAAACCTCAAATGTCACTTACCCATCACCTCCGACGTCACACGTTGGTTGGTTACAAAGGTAAGGTAAAAATAGTACAAACTCTTTCCACATCTGCCTTCTCGCTCCCCCTGAGAACTACAGAATGTACAGAACAATCTCTCTTTCGAGTCGAACGCGGGAACTTACCTAAGCAACTAATGAGTTTTTATATTTTACGTAACGCTATATCGTTACGCCTATAATCCTTGGGAGAGTAGGCAGAGGTCAGAATTGTACTATTGTGTGGCTAACGGAGGGTATCTTATAGCATTACACCGGGAAACCATTCCGGCTTTTTGGTATCCATGCGACAAATGGCAAACTTTGACAAAATACTAAAGTAATGAAATTGTAAATAAGTCGTCATTTCTGATCAAACAATGAGATCCAGATTCAGCGTCCTGAGAATACCTAAGATACTAGATATCTCAGGAATTCTCAGAGGACATCAGACTTTAGACAAAGAGTTATGGATCTCTTCCAAAATAACAGCAAGAAAATCTATCACAGTTTTTCGTCCCAATTCTAAATTGAGAGGACCATGAATTTTTATAGTTGGTACCAAAAAATATCGACCCATAAGTATTTTCTATTACAAAGGTTTCAAACCCACTAAAGATTCGAGAACCATCCTAACTCCTGTTACTAGGCCAATGAAGAGAACATTATATTGTTCGTCCATGCTTCGAACAGTAAGGAAACTTTTTGTTGAGAAGTAACTCTGGCATTAGCAATTCATGGTATTATCGAAAAATCCTTGAAAACTCCGACTGCTTCGCCGCGCGGCCCGGCTCAATAGTTAACACTTCATTTTGAACTCATGCTAATCAGTTAACAATAGTTTAACTTGAAGTTTGGCAGCTAAGGAGTTAAGTTAGTTTCAGACCAGTCAGTTGGAAAATAGTTACAAAACGCCCATTGCTTCATCATGGGCCTTCCATAGACACAATTTGTTCTGTTGTGATTATGTGAACGTCGTAACCACCGGCACTCTAATTGCCTAACACACTTTCAATCAAAATCTGAATCATTTTGAAGGATATGGCTAATCTATTGCTTCATATGATCGAAAAATTTGTTTGCTCAACAACGTAAATTACGCAATGAATGTTGTTGAACTGTCAAAATGAAAGCGATCCGTACTGATAGTGTGTTATGCAATTACCCAGCTGGTTTGGAAAACTTATAAGTGATCGCTTTGTGATGTGATGAGCGGGTAAGACGATCATGCAGAGTTGCATCACCTAGCATTTAAAACAGCCCCCCGAATGGCGAAACGTCCAGAGGAAGGTCCAGCCGTCGCTCCTGTTACACCTTCCTGACTGTATTTTTTTTTTGATGGCAAACTTTTCTGATGTACACATAACGACATATTAAGCTATACATTTCCAGTATAAGCTGACTTCTAATTGTACGAAAAGCCTATCAATACGAGGTCAACTAAAACTGGAAATGTATAGCTTGATGTGTCGTTGTGAGAACCTAGTTAATGCTTACACGGCAAAAGATGGTCTTCTTGCCATTGTCCCTAAGTGGCATTCCACGACCCTTCGGCAAAGTAGTGCCTGTAGCGGCCTGTGTTTTAGGGAACTAGGAGATGTCTGCTTCCGTTCAATCGAAAAACTACACAACGCCACAACAATTGTCAGAAATGGTAGAGTAGATAAAACTAAAAGAAAGCCAGTTGACATACTGAGTGTTGTGATTTGTATCGCCTGTAATAGTGATTTATGGCGCTTAGCACTAATCACGCAACTTAGCTAGTACTTGACTGTTTTTGTGCCATCTCATGACAGTTTCAAGTGGTAGGTTTTCTAATTTTCATATCGCTTAAGTAATTTAAAGGAGAAGTTTGACAACCCTTGACTAATTTATTTATTACCGAAAGTCCTTTTGGGTTCGCAATAGTGATTAGAACTTCATTTGATTTCGGGATCAACTGAACTTTTTGAAACGTGTAAGGGATTGTAATTTTTTTAATAATTATTGTAATAGTAATTTATTACCAAAACTTCAGTACCTACACGTTACATCAGTGAGCTCTCGACCCCTGAACTACTACATCCTGTATGACAGGGGTACACAATTTAGTGATTTATTAAATTATAAAAAAAAACATATTGTAAACACTATGCAGCAATCGAATCCGCATTACGTAGCCTGCAGGAGCACCACTGCGCCATTCGGGATCTAAAAGCAAGTACAAAATAAAATCACAATAAAAAGTGTGATATTTCTGTAAAAAATAAAGCCAAGTCGCAGCCAATCTGCCAGATTCCGCATTCAGGTCAGGGGCAACAGAACCGAGCCAAGGAGGGATTTATCAGAGCCTGTGAGTGCTCCCGGGGACGTTTAGCTATCTCGATAGTCGGGGAATCTAAACTCTACACATGGTTCCATTCTAAACCATGCTTTGTTAAAACTAAATAAATTATTTAACAAATTACAAAGTGAACCTCCCCATTAGAATGTTCCAAAAAATATATGTACAGTCAACAGCAAAAGTAGATGATCAAAATCAGAAATTCAATACTAATTAACGGAGTTCGCGTCAGAACTGTATGGCAGAGCTGTTGCTGTTGTTGAGCTGTGTGCAGAGACTGTGTGGCTGTGTGGCAGAGTCCTGACGCGAACTCCGTTCATTAGTATTGAATTTCTGATTTTGATCATCTACTTTTGCTGTTGACTGTACCTACGCCTGGTTAGTAGATCAGATAAATGTGTTTAGTCGATTCAAGTATAACTTAGTGTGTATATAATATTAGAAAATTGTTGTTATTTCTTACATGTTCTTAATAGTGCCAATATCATCTGCCTAGCCTTTTCCCAACTATGTTGGGGTCGGCTTCCAGTCTAACCGGATGCAGCTGAATACCAGTATTTTACATGGAGCGACTGCCTATCTGACTTCCACAACCCAGTTACTGGATAATACGATACACCTTGGTAAGACTGGTTGTCAGACTTTCGGGCTTCTGCATACCCGTAACGACTGTCAAAGATCCACAAATGACAGCCGGGACCAACGGCTTAACATGCTTTCCGAGGCACGGAGGGGTCGCGGTATGTAAAGATGGTCACCCATCCACAGAGCAACCGCGGCAAGCGTAGCTTAACCTGATCGATCGACCTGTGCGGCTGTTATTATTTAGCCACGGGACCCTCCTAATAAATTAGAATATACTTAAAAAAGTATGTAGTTCTTTAATTTTACTAAAATATTATGATAAGTTTCGAAATAGTATTAATAATAATATTAATGGTTGTTGGCATGTGGAATGTGAGCTCGGCTATCATTGTACTGATTGTCGTATAGGCCAATGGACTGATGGCCGAAAGCCTCGATCAACATCAATCGAGGCTCTCGTTAGGCGGTTGGGTCAAGGGTCTGATTCAGAAGGCAGTACTCCTCGATACGGCTCGCATTGTGAAGACGTTCCTGTCTCTGGAGCCCTAACCACCGGTAGCTTGGACCCTGCTCCCGACACCGGCGGATCGCTATTTTTTTATATTTTTAAATGTTTTTATACTTATTTTATATTTAAGAAATATTTTTAATAAATACAATAAAATAAGATATGTAAATTAATAAAGGAAATAATCATATTAATGTTATGTAACATTCATGATCATGTACCACCTATCTTCCCATATTGTGCGAATCATTGTTTTGTTTTGATTTGAATTAGAATTAGATATTCGCTTTGCTAAAACAAAAAGAAAACGTGTTTGGAAAAAATAAGTTTAAGTAGGTACGAAGATTATAACTTATAAAAATGAGAATCACAATTATTTAATTTGTAATCTCTATTCATAAATTAAATAATTAAAAACTTACCATAAGTAATTGTAATTGTAGGTAATGTGTGTCGGAAAGTACGTTAAGCCGTTGTTTCCGGCTGTCATTCGTGGATCTTTGACAGTCGTTACGGGTAGTCAGAAGCCCGAAAGTCTGACAACCAGTCCTACCAAGGGGTATCGTATTACCCAGTAAATGGGTTGTGGAGGTCAGACAGGCAGTCGCTCCATGTAAAATACTGCTATTCAGCTGCATCTGGTTAGACTGGAAGCCGACCCCAACATTGTTAGGAAAAGGCTAGGCAGATGAGTAATTGTAATTAATGAAATGAATTGTAAATAAAAACGTTAGATGATGAGAGAAGCTGCGGTCTGCTGGACTGGATGTAACAGTAAGTTAAAGTAACGTAAGTGAGTAAATACAGCAGCAGCAGTGGACAGCAATCAGTTGGGTTCACTGATTATTTAATGTAAAATACGTTCCATCCGAGGGACCAAGGTACCTCACATCACAGTACTTAAACGGTTTCCTTATTCATTATATCAACTGAACATTTTCCTGGTCTATTACTACAACTTGGTTGCTCAATGGAAGCCGTTTGTACGTAGGTACTACATGCAGTACCTTAATCTATAGTATTCCGTATCTAAGCTCTGTAACTACCAGGAAAACTTGGATTTAATGAAAATGACGTCATTATTACACGCAGATGCCTTGTCCCATATATCCTTAATTATCCTCCTCTGTCGCTGCTGTGAGTGTAAGGTAGTTCAAGTACTTATATTTAATTCTGGGTTTAATAGAAAAGGCATAAACTTTCCAAATCAAAGAAAATAGTAGGTAATGTAATGTGTTAAATCGTAATTTTCCAAGCTACACCTACCAGCAGATTGGCAGCGCAATATCGCAAACAATATAAATACCAATTTAATTTTTGTACGGAATTCTTCGAACAAATTGTTCTCGTGCGGTACACGTAGTCGAAATTGAAACTAAGTGTTGTAGATAAGAGAGGCAGAGCTGTGTAGAGACTAATCAACTCTAATAAACGCTGATGGTGACGACTGACGACGCGGGAATTAACCTTCGGAGAATTACACACACTTGACTTGCGGCTGAGTGCCGAGTGCCGAGAACCGAGTGGCGACACCGAACTGTACACCATGCGCTATTGGACCTGGCGGGCTGTACCTACTGTAAAAATCACACGGTGAAAACTTAGGCGAAGTGAACTTGAGGTGAACTGCCGTCCTATCGGCTGATGCTAGAAATTGGTATAATAAAGATCTTATTCATCCATACTAATATTATAAATTCGAAAGTAACTCTGTCTGTCTGACTGTCTGAATGTTACCTTTTCACGCCTACACCACAGAACGGACTTCGATAAAATTTGGCAGAGAGTTAGATTGCATCCTGGGGAAGGACATATGATAGTTTTTATCGACATACCTCGCGGGCGAAGCCGCGGGTGGAAGCTAGTAGAAATATAATCTTACATGTTACGCCACGATATCCATACTAATATTATAAATTCGAAAGCAACTCTGTCTGTCTGTATGTTACCTTTTCACGCCTGCATGGATTTCGATATTTGGTAGAGAGATAGATTGCATCCCGGGGAAGACATAGGATAGTTTTTATCCCGATATTCTCACGGGATCGACACTTAAGCGGGTGAAACCGCGATGCGCTGCTAGTTCGCCATAAATTATTTGTATGCCAGTCGGCATAAAAATAATTTAAACTTATTAAATGTAACAATGGACAAAGATCGCACAATACATGGTTTGCAAGGAAAAAAGGAAGATCCTTGCCCAGCAGTAGGACACAAAATAGGCTAACAAAAAAAAAACTACTTGATATGACATAACATTTGTTAAAAATATTATTTTTAACATTAACAGATCACATCGCCTTAGTTTTGACGGTAAGATTTTTAGGGTTCCGTACCCAAAGGGTAAAAACGAGACCCTGTTACTAAGACTCCACTGTCCGTCTGTCTGTCTGCCACCAGGGGCACCAGGCTGTATCTCATGTACCGTGATAGCTAGACAGTTGAAAATGTGAAGTCACAGATGATGTATTTCTGTTGCCGCTATAACAACAAATACTAAAAACAGAATACAATAAATATTTAAGGGGGGCTCCCATACAACAAACGTGTTTTTTTCGGCGTTTTTGCCTTGTAGTAGATACGGAACCCTTCATGTGCGAGTCCGACTAGCACTTGGCCAGTTTTTTTAGTAAGCCCCGCAGTACTGTAGGGTCTGTCTAACCGTCAGAAACAGACATAGAACAATAGCTTGACAGCCAAAAGAATAAAGAATACATCAAAGTGTATAAATTAGCAAACCACCGAATAATACTTTTGCGACTGAGCATTTTAATATCGTGGAAAATTTCCATACATTTTATCCTTGTGCTTGTAGTCTCTGGCTTTGCCGAAAACGTTACTGGTCCCACATTTTAATCTCGAAATTATAAGTAATCCTATTTCTCTCTTATTACGTTTGAGTCTGGATTTGTTCCCATTTAAGGGCAATAATGGCGGAGGACAGGGTGCTGTGGCGCAGTCTGGGAGAGGCCTGTGTCCAGCAGTGGACTGCGATAGGCTGAGTTGATTGATTGATTTTTTGAATGGCAATAGGTTAGCCCCCTACATGCGACTTAGGGTGCGTACACATAGCGATCCGTTGTACGGGTCCGTTATTTGATGACGTATGTAGTTGTATGAGCGAGTTCACACACAATACAGTATTCCGGTAAAAACGAAAAACAGACCAGATAAGATCCGTTAAAAAGGATCCTGTAAAAACGGACGTTCTATGTCTACGCGCCCTTAAACATAACTGGCGAAATGTGTGTGTACTATAGAAAGAAAAGAAAGAAAAAAAACACGTACGTATAGCTACATCTTTGCCAATCCCTTCGGTGAGTAATGGCGTGATGTTATGTCATGCTATTATTAGATAATTGTTGCATATTATATTTACGTTTTTCATTGTAAACTTGACTCAGGGTAAAGGTCACTCATTCGTGTCATTAAGCGGTCAATAATGAAGTGTTATTTTTAGCGAGTGTTACGTCACATCTTTATCACGGCTACGTCATAACAGCTGAGATAAGGACCGTACTGAAATGTTACGTATGTAACTTTGAACTCGTGTCGATGTCAATATTCACTATATTTAGTGGGTACTAATTAATTGTAGAGCACTGGTGGCCCAGTGGTAACGGTCGTGACTTACGAATTGTGGGTTCGACTTCGAACCCGAGCAGGTATCTACTTTACTTTGTGTAAATTATTTAATCACCACTGCTTTCAAAACGGTGACGGAAAATTTCGTGAGGAAACCGGCATGTCCTAGAACCAAAAATTCGCAGACATGTGACATCCCCACTGGGCCGCGTGATGGACGGCCCACTCCCTCCCACCGAGAGGAGGCCTGTGTTCCAGCAGTGGGAACATTATAGGCTGATTATACGTATGCTAATTAGTTGTATCAGATGTGTGTTCTTCCTTAGAAATAATATGGAGTTTCTTAGTATAAAAAATTTCGTAAAGTAAGGAATTAGCGTTTTCGTGGTCTGTTGTGATAAAGAGTTCTTTCTGGATATTTTCTTAATCTTTTCAATTATCACAGATACATTTTTTCCTGCCATACGATATCATTCTCAAAATTATACAGTAAAAACGTAATTTAACTTCTATACCAATTTTCACATCTACTATAGATGTGAAAATTGGTTTACTGAAAACACAAAATCTAAATGAGAAATTGACTCTGTCTCTCCGTCTGTTTGTTTAACGCCTAAATGGCTGAACGACTCAGGATGTTTCCCAGGCACCTGGGATACTGTTTTTTCCGAGTAGTACGTTTCCGTGGGATGATTTCCGACATCCACGCAAGCGAAGCCGCAGACAAAAGCTAAGACCAAAATATATATTTCCTTGCGAATAGACATATAATTAGAGCTTCATTTGACAAACATCATATTATTATAACAAGTGTTTTAAGCATAACATTAATATAACAATAATTAAAACATAACAATAATTAAAATACAACTTTTAATTGAATTTAACATCCTGAACATGTTTAAAAACTTGTTAAAAAAATATAGTTTTTAGCATTTTCAATCTCAAATAAGTAGGTAGCAGCTGTTGTTATAGTAAAAATGCTCAAGACTCAAGAGGTCATTTCCCTTATGTAAACAGTACTTTTTTTCTGGCTGGCACTTAAATTTTTGGGTGATGTCCTTTTCCACCTAGTTCCATAATCATTTTTATGTAATGCTGCCAAATCCAAGCCAGAGAGTACCTATGTACCATTTCATGTGACCACCGTTGCCATAGTAACACGAGTACATGACTGAATCATAGGAAACATAGCCTTTTTGGCAGAAACAAAACACGATCACATTCAGGCATCGAGTGTCACTCCTTTTATTTTAGGAATTAGTTGAGTTTTTACGAACACTTAGGCTTAACCTAAATGAATGAATGCCACGCTCGAGTCAGCTCTGAAAGTTGAAAATACAACAGCGCGCTTTTGTTATGGAAACAAGAAAAACAGGTAAACATGACGCACAGAATGGAAACAAAAAAAAATTGGGGAAAACATGCGTCAAATACCTACACAATTCGAAGAGATGTGACATCTACCAACCCGCAATCGGTCCCCGTGGTGGATTATGGCTCACTCCCTCTCACCGAGAGAATGCCTGTGTAATAGCAGTGAGAACATTATATAAATATTATGCTTCATCCATATTGAATCTTCATTTAGGTGTCGCCTAGTATTAGTGGAAATGGGTATTAGGAGTCCTTAATGTCATTGTCCTCATCGGTCTAAAAGTGGCGCCACCTATTTATTTATTAATCCACTTCGATCTTAGAGTTAGCAGGCTTGCAGGCTCTAGCTTCTATAAGAGGTCAAGCAAACGTTACCGAATTAGGCATTAGAGACAGAAAATTTGTTGAAAATTGAGTCTTATAGTTAGCAAAAGGTAAGAGGCCTTATTACATACTAATAACGTCTATTATTGAACATCGGCCCTTCTAACAAAAGCTGCTCTATAAGAACGTACAAATAAAAAGTTGCCCAAAGTACCATGCTTAGCTTAGCAATCAGACGATTATGGCGTGCTAGCAGTCAGCGAGATGCTGCTGCTCATCCTCTAGAGTCCTAGACTTAATTCTTTACTTCATATTTGTGATTTTTACACAGTGCGTGGCGATACCTGCTGAAACTTTTGCGGCGAAAATTCCGCATGATTATGTTTGTAATGAAAATTACGCGACGTAATTTCGGCCTGATTTGTCATTTATAGGTAACTAGCGACCAGCACCCTAATTGCGTAAAGGCTCCTACAAACAGGCGCGACAGGCGATATAATCGCGCGCGACACAAAGGCACCGCTCGTTTCGCGACTTGCGGTGCCTTTGTGTCGCGCGATTTTATCGCGTGTCGCGCCTGTTTGAAGGGGCCTTAACCCACTATCGATCTCAATCTGAATCATTTTAAAGGATATTGTTAATCCATTTCTTTATATATTCGGAAAATTTGTATGCTCAACAACGTAAATAAACGCAATGAATGTTGTTGAACTGTCAAAATGAAAGCCATTGCTACTTATAGTGTGTTACGCAATTACCCCGCTGCTTCGCACGGTTTTATTTACGACTTTACAAAACATCAATATTTCTCTATGTCAGTTTAATAGTAAGTAATGTATTATACACATAAACCTTCCGGAAAAAGATATTTTAAGTATGGTGAACACTGCATCAAAATCAGTTGCGTAATTTAGAAGAACAACGCGATCACACAGACAGACTCGAAAAGCGACATTATTTTATAATCATTACGAGTATGTCATCATCTGCCTAGTCTTTTCCAAACTATGTTGGGATCGGCTTCCATACTACCGGATGCAGCTGAATACCAGTATTTTTACATAAAGCGACTGCCTATCTGACCTCCACAACCCAGTAAATGTGTAATACGATATCCCTTGGTAAGACTGGTTGCCAGACTTTCGAGTAATTCTTTATTTTATATGTATGTAGATTTAAGTATTGCCGGATTTTATTTTAAAAGCAATTAATTGACCTTTGCACAAATTTAATAATTTATTTATATTTTATTTATTTGAACAAAGTAAATGAAATATAAAATAAATAAAAAAATATATCGATTCGTATTCTAAATAAAAACTTTTTTACAAAAAAAAACAACCGACTTCCAAAAAACACTATGAAGTGAAAAATAACTTTAATTTCGGAAGTCGGTGTCTTTGGATTTGTATTTTAGTTTTTGCCACCGACTTCCGAAATTAAAGTTATTTTTCACTTTATAGTGTTTTTTGGAAGTCGGTTGTTTTTTTTTGTAAAAATGTTTTTATTTTTCACTTTTTAGTGGTTGAGTTTGTAAGTTATCTAAGTTACAATAGCCTAATGTCAACTGCTCATAAAATTTTACAAAATATTGCTTTTCCCGATGCAGGGCCGTTAATTGTTGAGGAGTTCTCCTGGTAAAAACCAGGAGAACTCCTCAACAACCACTCACCATACGCATTGTGACAGGATAAATCGTTTAGCAACCATATTAAAGTAATCGAATCGCAACCCGTGAAATATTTGTCATTGAGTAGTTCCGATGGCCATCTGTGGTCTTCATCATCAGCTCCACTTTACCAAATGATGATTTCCGAGAGCAAATGCTCAAGTTACTTTAAAAACTACCCAAATCGCTATAGCTTTGCCTATAAAATTTGAGGGTTTCCCTCGATTTCCATGGGATCCTTTCATCAGATTCCAACTTGATGATAATGGGACCACCTCGAGAGTATACCCTTTCAAACAAAAAAATAATTTTGAAAATCGGTCCTCAATTGGCGGAGTAATCGCGTAACAAACACACAAAAAAAAACACCGTCGAATTGGGAACCTCCTTCTTTCTAAAGTCGGTTAAAAATCTCAACCATTTATGCAAAGGTGGGTCAGCTAGTTGCTGTAACTGATTGTACTAGTTTCTGCCCGCGACTACGTCTGCGTGAAATTTCTTGTTCCCCGACCCACCCCGACGCATCGCATCGCCTGCTCGCGCTAGTACCCACTGCTACTTCGTTTCTGTTTAGCATTCTTTCAGTTTTTTTTCTTTTTGCTCGACTCCTGAAGGTCATAGCGTGATGTTAAATAGCCTTTAGGTTTCCCTAAGAATTAGGCTATCAAAGGCAAAAAGAATTTTTCAAATCCGATTGGTAGTTCCAGAGATTACCGTGTTCAAACAAATTCTTCAGTTTTATTTAATAACTAGCTGCGCCCCGCGGTTTTACCCGCGTAAATGTCGATCCCGTGGGAATATCGGGATAAAAAGTAGCCTATATGTTAATCCAGGGTGTCAGCTATCTCCATACCAAATGTTAGCAAAATTGGTCCAGCCGTTTGAGCGTGAAGAAGTAACAAACATATAAACACACACACTCACAAACTTTCGCCTTTATAATATTAGTGTGATAAAGCTGTTTACTAATAAAATCTCATACAAATGTATGAGATTAACATTTTCATATCCATGCCACCAAAATCCAGTGACAATAACTCATGTACCTACGTTTGCTTCGCATTAATTTTCATACAAATTTGAATAAACGCTAGAGGAGTTTTTGCCTGAAACCGCTGACCTCAGCACTGTCATTGTTTTTACGATTCCGTACCTCAGAAGGAAAAAGGTTTATAACTATATTTTCCTTATAAGAAATTATTTTCAAAGTTATTACTGAACTCCATTTCCATAATATACCCTTTCGACTTATGAGGGACTATGATTTTGTAGATTGTGTACCGGAATGTAATTCAATGGCATCCATGTCCAATTTGAGGACCTGTGATTGATTTATTGGTCTTTCAATAGATAAATAGTACCTATCTATTGTAATTAATTTGACCACTAATTAATTCCGTAACTATTCAAATAGGGTATAAAAGCTGTTATCAAAATGTTAGTTTCAATTATTGGCTCGTGGCTAAATGATACCTGCCGCACACGTCGATCGAAGGTTAAGCTACCCTTGCCGAGGTTAGTTCGTGGATGGGTGACGACCGATTACATATCGAGACCCCTCCGTGCTTCGTAAAGCATGTTAGGCCGTTGTTTATTGTCGTTTTAATAAGGTTGCTGCCACTGACAAGTCTGTCAAAATCATTGTGATCTTTATTGTCGTTACAATAAAGTTGCTGTTGGATTGCTGCCACTGACAAGTCTGTCAAAATCATTGTGATCTTTATTGTCGTTACAATAAGGTTGCTGTTAGGTTGCTGCTAAAAAGAGGAAACATACCTGAGAACGGACTATATGTCGAAGATCACAATGATTTTGACAGACTTGTCAGTGGCAGCACCCCAACAACAACCTTATTATAACGACAATAAAAATCACAATGATTTTGACAGACTTGTCAGTCGCGGCAAGCCAACTGCAACCTTATTATAACGACAATAAAGATCACAATGATTTTGACCGACTTGTCAGTCGCGGCCACCCAACTGCAACCTTATTATAACGACAATAAAGATCACAATGATTTTGACAGACTTGTCAGTGGCAACAACCCAACTGCAACCATATTATTACGACAATAAAGATCACAATGATTTTGACAGACTTGTCAGTGGCAACAACCCAACTGCAACCTTATTATTACGACAATAAAGACCACAATGATTTTGACAGACTTGTCAGTGGCAACAACCCAACTGCAACCTTATTATTACGACTGTAAAGATCACAATGATTTTGACAGACTTGTCAGTGGCAGCAACCCAACTGCAACCTTATTGTAACGACAATAAAGATCACAATGATTTTGAAAGACTTGTCAATGGCAGCAACCCAACAGCAACCTTATTAGAATGAGAATAAAGATCACTGTGATTTGGATAGTGATGCAAAATCAGACGTAAATAACTGTGAACGGACTGTAGGGGTTTATTTATAAAGGTAGTAGTAGAGTTGCGTAATTATTAACGTGTGCTGAACAAAACTTTTTTAGAGGTGGAAACGTCTCTTAATTTTAAGCTAAGCAACTTTCACACATATTTAACATCTACCAACCTGCACTGGGCCCGCGTGGTAGATTACAGCCCACTCCCTCTCGAAGAGAGGAGGCCAGTGTCCCAGCAGTGGGAACATTAAAGGCTGATTATGCAACCTTTAGATAAACCCTACATACATAAATATTCATCATCATCATCATCCTCACCTTCCTGCCCTTGTCCTATGTTGCTTGTGGTCGGCGCAACACGTGAACCACTTGCTTTTCTGACGATATGGTAATCCGTTTTCACACGTTATTATACCCTAATTGCGTAGCACACTATGAATCACAATCTGAATAATTTTGAAAGATATTGCCAATCCATTGCTAAATATGTTGGAAAAATTTGTCTGCTCAACAACGTAAATAACGCAATGAATGTTGTAGAACTGTCAAAATGAAAGCCATTGCTACTGATGGTATGTTTATCTGCACCCTAACTGCGTAACGCACTATTAATCACAATCTGATTAATTTTGAAAGATGTTGCTAATCCATTGCTAAATATGTTGGAAAAAATTGTCTGCTCAGCAACGTAAATAACGCAATGAATGTTGTAGAACTGTCAAAATGAAAGCCATTGCTACTGATGATATGTTTATCTGCACCCTAACTGCGTAACACACTATGAATCACAATCTGAATAATTTTGAAAGATATTGCTAATCCATTGCTAAATATGTTGGCAAAAATTGTCTGCTCAACAACGTAAATAACGCAATGAATGTTGTAGAACTGTCAAAATGAAAGCCATTGCTACTGATGATATGTTTATCTGCACCCTAATTGCGAAACACACTATGAATCACAATCTGAATAATTTTGAAAGATATTGCTAATCCATTGCTAAATATGTTGGAAAAATTTGTCTGCTCAACAACTTAAATAACGCAACGAATGCTGTAGAACCGTCAAAATGAAAGCCATTGCTACTGATATGGTATGTTTCGCAATTATCCCGCAGTATTTTAATTAGTAACTTAGACTTCTGTCGGCCTTAAATTAACTATAGACGTAAGAATGATAATATCATAAGCATGCAATGTGATGAGAGGTGTAAGAAGAAGGGGCTAAGCAGAGCCACAGTTAATCTGATCCTGCTGCCAGTGCTGTAAGCAGCGATTGCGCAATATTGTGTAATAAAGTATTATCTTCATTAGAAAGCAGTTTCTGCTGATATTAATACCGTCGATGCGTGTAGCTCACATCCTGTTTTTCTTGCGTTTCCCTGGATACCTTGGTTGGTTCAATCATTATAGCTTTTCCAGAAAAAGACCGGGAATTTTATTTATCTTTCATCCCTATTTTCTGTTGAATTCTTAATCAAGTCTCTAGTGTGTATGGATATGATTATCCAGGGGAGAACAGGCGTAAAATGTATGTGTATGATAGGATACAATAGTCCATCCCTAGCCACATAAACCGGAGAATTAGTTTTTTTTTTTTTGTAAAATCACCTCCTTTCAAGTTGCTGGAAGAAATTTCATAAGAAATAAGTAGTACCTTTATACTCAATACTAAGATGTCTTATCTGTATCAATTTTGCTGTGTTCATTAATAATAAAATAAATAAATGACGTCCACTGCAGAACATAACCCTCCCTAGAATCGCCACAATGACCGAAAAAATGCCTACATTTTTTTAAAGTCGTTTTTCCAGCTTGAGAAAGATACGAAGAATCAAACACAGGACTATCAGCCGCCCTTGCAGGTTGTAACGAAACCAATGAGCTAGCTCTAACATATAAACAAAACACAAACGCACAATCCTTTGATAACATTAGTAGAGATAGTTTAATCAATGATGAGTAAGTATATACCGCGTATGTAATACATAATGCAGATGCATATATATGTGTGGAGCCAATGTACATAGCCCACTATACAAGCGTTGGTTGATTAATAATTTTACCAGGAAAAGCATCCACATGAAAAATCGTACATTGAAAATGTTTAAATTTTGGCCACTGAAATTAAATATAGCGTTGGGATGCATATAGGTCGAAGGTTAACATTTTATCTCTTATTGTGTGCAATTACGAGTTTTAGCCTCATCATAATATTTGTTTATCCTAATATGCATATCTTTAGCTTGCCGAGGTCGATTCGTGGATGGGTGACCATCCATTTCAAACCGAGATCTAAAGAAGGTGGCTGGAGTAGACTGGATGCGTAAGGCGGAGGACAGGGTGCTGTGGCGCAGTCTGGGGGAGTCCTATGTCCAGCAGTGGACTGCGATGATTGATTGATTATCAAAAAAATAATCTGCTGTTTCATAGAAAAGTGCAATACCTACGCGGTTAACAAGTATGGAAGATGTGATTTTTTTTATTAACCAACGAATATTTTCAACCCCAGGGGTGTTCAGAATCATGTGCTAAACCCCTGGTAAAAGGTTGTGCGTCGGTTTCCCTGCCACTCTGTATTGAGTAGGCGTAAAATTGCGTTTTCTGAACGAACAATGAAAGGCAGCCTCTGAAATATATCTCTCAGAATTTACAGAAAACAATTATTTTTTAAAGAGTAGGTAACCGTGGAGTTTCTTGCCGGCTCTTCGCCAGCTTCTGACGTTTCAAACGTGCCCATGTAGGTTTATGTGAAATAAAATATTTTGATTTGATTTGAATACTTTAGGAGAAAATTTATTTTGTATCTTGCGTAAGTGTAAGATACTCGTGCCTGTACAGTCAACAGAAGAGATTAGTGAAGCACTGATCTACAACTCCATCTAAACCATGTTGCATATTTGCTCAAAACTGTGACATTGTTCTTGTAATTAGTTAAAAAGTTATTATTACTCACGCAATGACGCAATAATAATAAATTTTGCCTACTTAGTGGTGCAATGATGTTATTTTCTTGAATGGTACATTTCTTGTTGACTTTACTCGAGTGAATGCCTCATATATGTACCTACTAGCTTCTGCCCGCGACTTCGTGTGCGTGGACTTTTACCGGTATAAAAAGTATCCAGGTTATAAACCAAATGTGCCAAATTTCATCCAAATCCGTTCAGCCGTTCTTGCGTGTTTGAGTAACAAACATCTAAATATACAATACTAGCAGCGCCCCGCGGTTTCACCCGCATAAGTGTCGATCCCGTGAGAATATCGAGATAAAAACTATCCTATGTCCTTCCCCGGGATGCAATCTGCCAAATTTTATCAAAATCTGTTCAGTGGTTTAGGCGTGAAAAGGTAACAACATACAGACAGACAGACAGGGTTACTTTTGAATTTATAATATTAAGTAAGGATTATAATTATTAGGATTATTGTGATGATGAAAAATATAGGATAGTTGCCCATACAATAAGGAAATGCAAAACCACAAAATAAATGATAACATGTTACTTTTGCAAAAGTAAATATTTTCAGTAAATTTCGGGCTCGGCGTGCCATCGGTTCAGATAATGCTATCAGGTTTTATCTAGGTCTGCTTCAGGTCGACAACCTGGTGACTGATTTGGCTTTCTTTGCAACCTCTAGTTTACCTGCGGGGTACCTAATTGCGTAACACACTAACAGTAGGAATGGCTTTCATTTTGACAGTTCAACAACATTCATTGCGTTATTTACGTTGCTGAGCAGATTTTTTTTTTTCGAATATATGAAGCAATGGATTAGCAATATCCTTCAAAAGGATTCAGATGATGATTGACTGTCGCAAGTTTGTTGTAGGTATTAGAATAATTCTGTATCTTCTCAAGAGATAGGTTAGGTTTCCGAAAATTTTAAGAAAATGTATACGAAACCTTTACATCCTGTAGATAACCGTAGGTTTAGGAATAATTCCGTATCTTCTCATGGGATAAATCAGGCCTTTTTGCAGGAAAAAAGATCGCGGGAATAGACAGGAAGGCGTTAAAAATATTATTACAACAGTATATCAATCCAGCTATGTATGTATGTGTGTGCATGACTAAGACATTCCTTCAAATGACAATTCAAGGTCATCAGGTAGCAGGTTTCAAAAACATCACGCCTAGCAGAATAGCAGCAAATATTTCCAATATTAGTGGAAACTCCAGGACACCCAAACCTGAAATCGCGAAAAACAAATCAGCTGTTCTCTACATATAAGTTTGTATGACTCGTCGAAATGTAGGGAACAGCTGATTTTTTTTTCGCGATTTCAAGTTTGTTCCCATAGTAAAAGTTGTTCATAATGATGAGTACAATGACCTCTTCAATTCTCTTCTTCTCTCAGAGGTTGTTAAATGTTGCTGGCCCGGAACATAAAGGGCTAAGTAAGGAACATAGGTGGGTTTTAGTCAGTAAGAGTCTGACACTCCCTTCCGCTCCACCCAGAGCGGGAGGGGTCATTTGATGATTTCCCATCCGAAAAAAAAAGGAAAAAAAAAGAGGTTGTTAATGTTTTACCAATAACCCTGTAGTGACCTTATTGGTGTTTTTCTTCAGAAGGTCAGGTGTGTAGTGCTCGCACCGGCGTGTGTGTATGAGACCTGGGGACTTGTACTATTTATTCTGTGCCTGCACTTAAAAAGGCCACTTTGGCAGAATCATAACAGGATAACATTATGAATATGTATAATATGGCGAAGACAGTCCGTGTTTTTCTTTTTTTCGCTGCACTACGTAGGTACAATCAAAGAGATTGGGATTGGATTGGACTGATTGGTATTTTAGCACAGACAAAAAAAAATACTGAAAAATTCTTCACCAATGGGATTTGATACGATTAACTTAACAGTTAACTGTCCATTATGATTCATAATGTTAGCCTTTTATGATTCTGCCAAAGTAGCCTTTTTAGGCCCCCAGGTGGAACGTAAACGAGGCAAAAGGAGAATGGGATCGTAGCAGGTGGCGTTCTGCAGTTTCTGCCCACCCCATATGACGACGGCGTGAGAGTATATATGTATTTCCAAAATAAGCTATTCTAATCTAGTTTGTTCAGATACGAGAGAAGAAAAATATCAATAGCCCCCACTCCTTAACGTGACTTAGATTATACCGTCATCAGGAAAATATGGCTGCACAATCGCCTCCTACTCTGCTTGCCTTTCAATGAATGGACGGACGGCACGTATATAAACATAAATACCTCAGCCCTATTGCCATCTACCGTCATTCCTGCGAAATAAAGCAGCATTGATCATCTTCGCGATAGTGAGCTGTATTTACAGAGCCGAGTCGAACGAAAACAAACAAGCTCTGAGTCAAAGGCGTCCTAAAGGTGACTTTAAAACAATTATTCCGTTCTAGATGTAAAGGATTCACTCTGCAATCTCGTTCGGTCATATTTCTGCTTGTTATTTTGCTGTTGTTCATGAATTCATGCGAATTTGTTACAGTATTTAATGAAATAAGTTGTTGTTAGTTTTTAAATTGCATTTTTTTAAATGCTGCTTGAAGAAGGGTTATAAAAGAAGCCTAGTATGAGATATAGCCATTAGCTATGATGTCACCCGCGGGGTATTTGCGTAACACACTAACTTTCATTTTGACAGTTCAACAACATTCATTGCGTTATTTACGTTGTTGAACAGACAATTTTTTGAACATATTATGAAGCAATAGATTAGCAATATCCTTCATAATGATTAAGATTGTGATTTATAGTGTGTTACGCAATTTGGGTACTGTTTTTTGTTTTTAAATTGCAGTGTTTAAAATGCTTCTCGAAGAAGGGTTGTAAAATAAGCCTAGTATGAGACAGGCCTGAGCCATGGTATGTCACCCGGGCTGTCTTCCCTCTGTGTTATGGTGTCTTATGTCTGGTGAAGGGCGGGCGTTTTGCGGCACTGTTTAATGTAATTTTGACGTTCAAAAAGTGGCGTTCTCAGCCTGATTTGAATAAGTGACTTTAAATTTTGATATTATAATAGGTACCTACTAGTCGAACACTATGAACGGTTGGTCATGGTTTGTCCCTGAAGGGTTTATAACAATTTGGCCATACTTTTAGAAGTGGAACGTTTGTAGGCATCAACTCCACCTTTGTCTATCACCTCATGTACGCACGACGACATATCAAGCTATTCATTACCAGTATAAGCTGACTTCTCACTGTACGAAATGCCTGTACAATGCGAGGTCAGCTAAAACTGGAAATGTATAGCATGATATTATTATGTCGTCGTGTGTACAGTCAACAAAGGAGTTAAGAATACAGGAGCGTCGGATATTGTTGAAATTTACTAAGAAACCGATGGATGTTTTCGAATAAAATTTTAGTTTATTAATAGAAAACAAACAGCTCATTTATTAAATTAAATTTCAGTCCAGAACATCCATCGGTTTCTTAGTAAACTTCAACTATATCCGACGCTCCTGTATACTATTAACTCCTTTGTTGACTGTACCTACCCATATTCAAGCAAATAAATAATGTGATCAGGGGGCCTAAAAAGGCCACTTTGGCAGAATCATATACTTACGGATATCATTATGAATCATATTATAATATGGCGAAGACAGTCCATGTTTTTCTTTTTTTCGCTGCCACTACGTAGGTAGGTAGGGTCCTATATCAAAGAGATTGGGATTGGATTGATTGGTATTTTAGCACAGACAAAAAAAAATTACTGAAAAATCCTTCAGCAATGGGATTTGATACGATTAACTGTCCATTAATAATTCATAATGTTATACTTTTATGATTCTGCCAAAGTGGCCTTTTTAGGCCTCCAGATCATCTTCTTATTTGAGTTCGGATTGCTTATTATAATTACCTTACCTCTAAAAACCTTCATTACCGTAACAATTCATTTATCCAGCAGGGCAATTTCTTTTTTTTTTTTTTACCTACGTATCACATTACACACGATCAGTAGAAGCAATGGCTTTCATTTTGACAGTTCAACAACATTCATTGCGTTATTAACGTTGTTGAGCAGACACATTTTTCGAACATATGAAGCAATGGATTTATAATAATATCCTCCAAAATGAATCAGATTGAGATTGATAGTGTGTTACGCAACTAGGGTGCTGAATATCAAGAAACATCCTGAATATCATCAATGTGTATACGTTTCTATTAACACAACAATATAGGGTGACTGGTAATTAGTGACCGATACTTAAAGACGTGATTTTACTCATCATTATGAACAACTTTTACTATGGGACCAAACCTGAAATCGTGAAAAAAAAAACACTGTTCTCTACATTTTGACGAGTTAAAGGAACATAAATGTAGGGAACAGCAGATTTTTTTTTCGCGATTTCAGGTTTGGTCCCATAGTAAAAGTTGTTCATAATGATGAGTAAAATCACGTGTTTAAGTATCGGTCACTATAATTACCAGTCATCCTATATAATCTTTACTTTTATTAAACACACCTAATGTCAATGTTTCACAAAGAAGTCGTTAAATAACTAACTCAGTATAGGCAGGCAGGCCGCTGGCCGTTCGTTTGCCTAGCACTTTTTATTGCCTCTCATTTACATAAATCCACGACGTATCTTTAGTATAAGAAAACTATTTTTTGGAAGAAAACATTCATGGCAAACAGACAGTTCTATCCATAAGCTCTCCTCGAAAAATTAGCAAACACAACGCGAAATTCAAAAGTTAATACTCGAAACTCGAATAAACTTTACTAGGTCGGTTAAAATTGTATGAATCTAAACTAAAAATAAACTTTAGTGTCATTCCAAACCACATACAGTCATATTTTGCTCACTGAAAATCGTCGTTTCAGGACTATCATCACCTAGGACCCTGATAAGATTAAGTGTAGTTATAGGTGCTGAAAATAACCTCCCTTCGGCCTTGAAAACCCCACAATCACACAGTGTTATTCTAATCTACAGGTCTTGACTGCCGAGTACCATAAACCGCTGTCATTACCCTTGCCTTGACGTACTGAAAACACAGAATTCCTATAACAATGGTGATGACGCACCATGCGCAAGCGTTGACAGGAAAATAACGCTTATTATTATGTGGTGTAATGATTAAAACTGCGTGGAATGAAAAATATAGTTGTAATCGCTCGACTACGGCGAACTAAAGGAAAGGTTGACTTCACCGCCTGGCTATAGAGTTATATTTCTGTAGTTATTCCTTGTGATGATCAATAATGAAGTAAGCAGGGAACGAGGTGGTTCTAAGTGAGTAAGTGTGGCCTGGATTTGGTAAGTTATTATTCGTTTTAAACGCTGAATTAATGTCAGTGAGTATTTATAGCCACTGAATGAATTGAAGCCCATTGCTGTCTTTAAACAGGGGAACTAATTGCCTCTAAGTTGTGACAAGTAAGATAGAGCATGGTACTTACTAATTCCATGGATACAGGACCAGAGCAACATGCAGACGTTTGACTTCGAAGCAGCGTCAGGTGCGTACGAAGGCTTCTCCACGAGATGCGACACTTATTCAAGTACTTAATTAAAATGCACGCCAGGCGCACCTTCGGCAGTCAGTCCACCACCTTGCTGACTGGATATTATTTCCATGGCTTGTGGTACACGGCTATGATGCTACTGCTCATTTCCTTCTCATAATCCCTTATGGTTTGGTGATACGAATAGGTGTGATTTGAATGTGAACCTTATTTTAAAGAACACAGTGTTCATATTCAAATAAGAGAATGTGAGCAATGATTTTATACAAATATGAACATTAAATTAATAGAAATAAACTTCATATTTGTATGAGTCGCATATATACCAAAGTCTAAGTTAGTCACTTTTCTGGACGTCCACTGAAGGGAGAGATATGTTCTATTCAATAATAAGGCTAGATTAATAAGGAAGGATAATTGAGTTAAATATGATGATATAAATACTCATTAAGTACATAGAGTTTTCCTTTAACACGAAGCCAAAAAACGTTATATAATAAAACTAGCAGCGCCCCGCGGTTTCACCAAAAAAAATATCCTATATCCTTTCCCGCGGGACTCAAACTATCTCTATACCAAAATTTCATATAAATCGGTTCAGCGGTTTAAGCGTGAAGAGGTAACAGACAGACAGACACACTTTCGCATTTATAATATTAGTATGGATTATTATACTAATTGATGTAGTTTCATGAATGATTTGTTTAAAAAGCTCTGTAAGGAAACAGGTGATTTCAGATAAAACTTGCATACACATTTGTAATACATAATACCTACATTTTGATAATACAAAAACACATGCATGTATTCCCCGAAGCGCTAGGCAGAGGTGTACATACCTACAGCACACCCACATATCGCCAGTTATGTTTAAGTCCCATGTATTATAGGGCGAGCCTATTGCCATCAACCGGGCACAAATCTCAGGATGCTTCTAAGAAATTTCAGATCGAAAAACCCAATAACACTTTGACCGACCCGGGAATCGAACCCTGGACATCATGCTCAGCAGTAGCGCTAGACCAACGAAGCAGTATTTTGATGATAATGAATAATAAACCTTTCGAAAAGGGTTCGAGAACCTCATCCCTCTTCAAATGCGACGTGTAACATAATTAAATACTTGTTCCATTATGTACTGTTCAGAAGTTTTACAGGGTAGGCAAAAATCACATAATGTATTATTGTTAGCATATTTAATGGAGACAAGGTATCGTATTACCCAGTAACTGGGTTGTGGAGGTCAGATAGGCAGTCGCTCCATGTAAAATACTGGTATTCAGCTGCATCCGGTTAGACTGGAAGCCGACTCCAACATAGTTGGGAAAAGGCTAGGCAGATGATGATGATGATTTAATGGAGACAAGCTATCTTATCATCTCAAGCGATGAACTGTACCTGTCACAGTACCTCTAGGCCTTCTAAATGAGCTCTTGAAAAAACTGGTGTCGCTAATAAAAAAAGTGATCAAGGGCGAGTCGTACTCGCACACGAAGGGTTTCGTACGCACGGCTACACATCAAGCAATACTGAACCAGTTTAAGCTGACTTCTGATTGTACAAAAAACCTACAAAATGCGAGGTCAGCTTAAACTGGAAATGAATAGCTTGGTGTGCCGCCGTGTGTACCACCGTACATATTTAACACTAAGTAGTTTTTTTTCTCGACTCCTAAGTCCCCTAAGACCTTCCTAAAGAATTGGGCTATCAAAAGCCAAAAAATAATTCCAAATCCGACTGGTAGTTCCAAAAATTTGTTCAAATAAACAAACAAATTCTTCAGCTTTATTATATCAGTATAGATTTATTTATGGTTCACCTGAAGCAATAGGCATTTTCTACCAGTTAACATTTGGGCGAAGCAGAGACAAACATTGGTAGGTGCAATAACGAAAATTGAGGAATACACAATAGCGAGGGATTGAAATACTGAATGCAATCGGAGTAAATCAAAGTGGATTGGCATTAGCACTAGGGGGATGAGGCTTATAGTGTCTAAACACACTATGCCGAAGGTACGCGACCGAAGTTCGGCATGATTACGCCTGCAATTCTATTTAACGCAACGTAATTTCGGCATAATGTGTCGTCAGTAATTCAAATAGCATTGCAGACGTAATCATGCCGAACTTCGGTCGCGTATCTTCGGCATAGTGTGTTTAGACACATACCATTAGTAGTTCAACGGCTGAAGATGATGATGATTTGTTGAATAGTACATCGGCAACAAACATCGTGCCTGTTCTTCCCCGAAGAAGGGTGTACTAAAAGTTGGAGTAGGCCGAGGATGTTTTCCAATACACCCACATTTCGCCAGTATGTCCAATGTCCAATTCCAGTCTCATATTTTAGGGGGGCGAGCCTATTGCCATCAACCGAGCACGAATCCAGTTATCCGGCTGCTACTTGTTTTTAGCGTGTTGATGGCAAAGATAGCGCGAAAAAATAAATATCGTTCCTCAAATTTGTTTGGCCCAAAATTCAGCAACGTGGATACCATTCGCTGACGCAGCCATAGGTCCTCACGTGCGACAGGACATGCCGTGCAAGATTACTGAGAAATTCTTAATAGAAAATCCCAATAACACTAAGTAAGTACTTGATACTTCGACACTTTGATCGAAGAATGTGAGCATGTGTGTACAGTTAATTTGTCTCTCGGAGCTTTCCTACTAAGTATCTGCATATAACAAAGTCCGTACAATAAATAAACAGGGCTACAATATCGTAATTTATACAGCACGTCTCTAAACTAAACATGAATTGCACACTCCTTATTTTATAGGTACAAATGGTACCTACACGATATTTTTCAAGTGCAGCAGTAAAATGATACTAGCAAGGAGTCGGTTTCGCGCATGCGTCGTGGCTAAATTGCCGGGTTGGCGACTCGCGCGCACCGTGCGCGGCGCATGTCACTGGCAGGTTGACGCATATGCATTTTGCACACCTTGCGTTTACAACACAGGCTTTCTTGCTGGCTGCTTGAAATCGAATCTATTAATATCTTTAGGTATGGAGTTGTTTATTGTATTTTTATTGTAATTGGGAAGTAGGTTATTTGTTACTGTCTTTAGATATTTAATGGTACTTATTTAGCGTTGTTTACTCAGGTATCGGTAATCCTTATGACATATCTAATGTTATGACATAATCGGAAATATTGCAGATCAACGCCAGATAATTTTTTCGCAGGAATAATATTGCATTTTTGACAGTTCTTCCATACAAAAACTGTCAGGCGTCAATTTTATTCTACGAATAAAAATTAACTGTCGATTGAAAAATCCCTTAGATAACTGCATGTCACATAATATTATAGCGCATCACAATCATAAATTAAAAATAATAATTTTAAAACTTTTATTTTGTATCCAAAATTCCAAATATATAAAAGTCATAATAGGCAGTCCTATAAACCTGCAACTACCTTAGACACCTGTATTGTCATTCAGGATAAAGAACGATACTTCGCAATAAGCGCACACGCAGGCGCCTCGTAACTTTATTTTGTTTCGCCACGATCGCGTTCACTTGTTATCTGTCAAAAATGCTCCGTCATCGTGACCACTGGATCACTGCAGCTCCAACTTCAATGCACAGTTTACCATTATTTTAGTTCCAAAACTAATATTAATCACTTTAATAATATTGAGCGGGTGACCTAAATATTTATAATAGTAACGAGTACTCGAAATTGCCGCCGAATGATTTTTCTCTTCGGCGCGTATTTGAAGCAACCGTATCGATCGGCACACGCCCCATTGCCGGCGCGCTATCCACGCCGCGTCGCGACGCCCTCACTGCACGCGGAATGGAACGCGACAAACTGGAGGTTCTTTTGTCATGCGGTGATTTGCAAAACGTACCTAAACACGGTAAGGGCGTAGTCAGTCGACAGCCAAGTGGCGCACTCTCGTGAGAGATGAACGAACAGATAAATTTGAGAGCAATGTTATGTTACGACCGCACTCCTTCGAGCACATACATTGCTCTGTTACTCCGCTTCAGACGCGTTGTGCAGAGTGGCTACGCGGCAATGTAGCTCAAACAGTAACGCATGCTCAATAGTGTTCCGCACTCGTCGGTGGTCGATAGTAAGGGGCGCAGGGTCGCAGAGCTAGTGCGGCCTCGCGGCCCTCTTCGCCGCAACGCAAATCGTTGAAATCAAAACTTTCACGCTACGAGAGCGCTACGAAGTTTTACTGCTACGAACTTCCTGCTACGCCGGCCGTAGCGCGGCGCACTCAAAACTTTTGTTCAGAAAGCTTTTTTATTTGTCACTTTCTGTTATCAGTTGACTGAAAACTTGAGCTCTTTATGTTTGAGCGTTAGGATTCAGATTTCAATACTGTACGTTGTTATCAAGCGGGTGAATAAGTGTGTCTCATATTCGACGTGCTTGACGAGTGACGACCCGTTTTTTATTGAGGTCTATTCGTTTTAGTAATTCATAAGAGTTGATACAAGATACTCGTTTTTGTTTAAAGAAAGTCATCTGCTAAACATCGAAACTATAAGCAGTGCAAATGAATTATAATGATTGCACCATCTGATCGTAGATGCGAACAGTAAGTCTGTATGCAGTGAAACTCTGGTATTTCCAGTGGTCAGGCGGGCGGCGGACGAAGGCATTGTGGTGTCCAGGCAGCAGGCACTCAGGCAGCTCTCGGTTCAGTTTTGTTGTTCGAGTCGCAGGTGGGCGCTGCGGCCCGAGCCGCGCCGAGCCGGCCCGATCGCGCCCGAGTGCCGCGCCACAGCGACGCGAGTGCCGGCGGGCGCGCGAGCCGCCAGCTCCAGTCTGCGCTCGGCCTCCACCCTGTTCGCTTGTGACTGTGACGCCGTGCTGTGACACATTTGACAGTTGTTATCGTGAATCGTGTGATGTTTTCGTATCGGAACTATGGTGTATCCCAATGAAAATGTGGAGTGATTTTCAGGTAAGTCATCGTAGTTATAAGCATTAATAAGTTAAGTGAAGCGGCAGCGATGGTTTCGCGTTTATTTCGAATTCGACTTGTGTTCTCAGTCATAGTTTTTGTGTTGAATACAGTTTTGTTAGAAGTTTTTAATAGGTACTGATGAAACTCGAAATCTAGTCAATGTATGGATCAAACTATTGTGATTAACTTATGTTTACAAAAAGTTAAGTAAAATATTTCTCAACTTGGAGATTTTTTACCAAGTGGGTAGAATCGTTTAAGTCTTTTGGAGGAAGATAGTAGCTAAGTGAATATTTGGCTTTGAACCTTTTCTTCTTTGAACATTGTATGTACCAGCTAAAGCATTTAGGTAAAAAAAAATCTTCTGGTATTTTTACTTAACAGTAGCTAAGTAGGAAAATATGTTTTAGGATAGAATATTTTAGCATTATTCATATACTCTTTCTTTGTGTTTCATTACACGGATTTCCATTATTATACTCTAGTCTATTGTAACTTCTTCTAACTTTTCATTGTAGTTCAGACTTACAAATATAATATTGTGCAACTACAGAAATGTACCTTTCATCATACATTAGGTATTGTCTTAGTTATAGGTTTATAACTTTTCTATAATGGCCCTTAAAATATTCATAAAGTTTACAAGACGCGCGCCTTTTTTTCGAACTGACAGCTCGGCGCGTTTCCGGCGACCTGTCAAACGCCATGTGATAGATAGAAGGGCGCATTCGGTGGAGTTTTAAATCAAAGCGCGGTATTCGGCTCGAATCTCGATAACTGCGCGACGCTCGAGGCGAGCGAGAACTCGTCACAGAAATACGTAGTTGTTGTTTTCTCGTTCTGTTGCGCGGCGTTGTCTCGTTCTGGCGGCGGGTGTTTTTGTGTCGGAGCGGGTTTTTTGTGCGCTTGGCGAGGCTGGCGCGGCGGCGCCCGCTCGCTCGACTCCACTGACTCCACATTAATTATCGCCGAGTTGGCTGTTGGCTCGCCATCGCCAGCCAGCCAGCCAGCGCTAACGCACTTTACTTTCTATATTGCTACGATATTACTGGACTCTTTTACAACGCGCCGTGGTTTTTACTCGAATGTAATGAATAAATGGATGACCACTGCGATTCGTTAAGCTGAATGATAAAGGTCTGACATTGGTTTTGAATTAGACAATTTTGTAAGACCTTCAATTAGATGATGAAGTAGAAAAAATATCAAAAGTTTGTTTGAGGCGGATCCGTCTATGTTTTGGTCTTGTTTTGAAAACCTCTTCTATAAGCGAATAGGAGTGTGATCCAAGGTTGGTGGGTTTTCCTGGTAGCGGCTAGGGGTGCGTTGCCATGGCGACGGCTGGCGCGCCCCGCCCAGCACAGGCCCAGAGCGCCTCCTCCATCCATTCCACTTATTGAGATTTACTCCTCGACAGGAATCGCCATTGGCGAGTCCACTCCAATACTCCGATTTTGCTGTTCTTTTTTTATCTGAGGAACTGAACAGCCTGTAGGCGAAAAGTTTCGATTTCTTTTATATTTTTCTGACCTCGATTGTGACTTGGGTACAAGTCTAGACCTAATCGGCCATTATTTAGACAATATATCCAACCCTCCACGCCGTAGAGGGTCTTACCTTTGAAAGTGTACGGTCTCCAAATAAAAATACATGTTTATAGGTATGTCTGTCCTTCACGACAATTATAAACTTTTGTTTGGGAGCTCCAATCCTTCCAAAATACATTATTCATATGCACAGTTTCAGTATACGGTAAAAGGAAAAGAAAAAAAGCTTTGTTGGGGCTACAGAACGTGGAATTTAAAGGATCTGATGACCAATCTAATATACTGACTAAAACATACAGTACTGAACGTCTTGAAAGAATATCACACGTGTTTTTATCAATGACATAATCTTTTAAGGGTTAAAACAAATATGCATGCATAAATATATAAGTATGCAGCGTGTTCCAAATCCTTTCTGAGAATTGGTTTACCAATAGACACGCACGTAACCCAAAATCTAAAAATATTGCTTTTTAAAAATAAACCCGTATTAAAAATGATACAAATTCCGTACTATTTATAGTATTTATATCTTGCATATGTTTTGGAATAGAATAGAATTTCTCTTTATTATATAAGTATACCTTATACATACTTATACTTAAATGTAGAAAATACATAATATAAATGTACAAAACACACACATACACAGGCCTCGATACACATGAGACATTTTAAAGGTTCAACATGTGATATGAGCCGTCAAAATAAATGTATACGATGTGTAGTGGTATCGGGGTTGTTTGTAGGCCTATGGGGGTGGGTGGGGCGGAATGTGACTTGTTGCAGTCACGTGCGCTAAGAAACTATGCACAAACTACCCTTATGCACTTATATAGTTCCACAAACACTAACCAAACGATTCCAAACTCTCGCCGCCAAAGAATAAAGTCTACATTCATTCGTATAGACAGTTTACAGTAACTTGTTTGGCCACCCAATGTAATAAACTAGATGCGGTACCCGGTTTTGTTCGATCGTTGATTACTCGCCTTACCGTCGCACCTATCTTCATTTTTAATGAGAAACGCTATAACGAAACTAGTTTCACCCAAACATTTGATAAATACTTAGGTAAGTATACCATTTTGTGCCTTCATTATAGCGTTCTCGGAAAAGTTACTATTGTTTTATTCTAACATTTAGAACCAGCAAATGAGCAAAGATACGTCATAAAAATATGAATTACATAAAGAAATCAAATATTATGTACCGTTTCAGTTGTTTTTCTATAAGTTAGGTAATGTTTACAAAATCCAAGACATGACTAAGAGTCATAAAAAGTTTATTAAACAAAATTACATAATTTATTATAGTAAGTAATATATAAGCGAAAAAAGATGGTACTGGCAACACTTATTAACAAAAAAAAGTTGACAGACGGTACACAAAACATAACTTATTACCATAATAAATAGTTCGTTTGAATGGTGTTATTAACCTCTGAGTGAACGATCTGTCCATATGCATACTTAACTGTTTCATAATAACTATTGATGATTAAAAGGCAGAAAAACCGCGCGTCACCGTGACTGGGCTAGTCTGGTCCAACGATAGTGAAATAGGGTGTGAAGGCGCTCCCGGCGGTCAAGACCAAGTGTACCACGACAGCTGATAAGATTGGCATCTTGAGGGCAAAAAATTCGATCAACAAGTGCTTATTGTAATGGATTATAGTTGGAGAAGGAACGGTACTTCTGGTACTTGCGATTTTAACATAGATTTTGTTTTGACCTGTTAAATTGATGTCTTAAATTAGGGGTTTGTTTATTTACCTTAAATTTGACATCAAGAGGTAACTTATTTACTTATCCACAAACACCCAAAACATACTTAACTTAGCCCATCTTAAAAGTATTTATGTCGCTACAATATACCTCAAAGTCTCAATGACAGCATGAGGCCTAACAGCGATATAAAATTAAGTTGCGTTTGAGCATTTGATCATCATTTTCAATTGTCCGTCGCATAAAAAAATGTTCTAGTAACTTTTCCCTCATAATCAAATCTAAAGAGCATCTAAAAAGTGAAAATAGCCATCCGGAAAGTCAGATCATGCTCTGTCCGTGCTATCGACGGGTAACCGGAAGACAAAATACAGGAACAATCCGGTTTCTTGAAAAAATATACACTACGGCCACACATGCGATTTGACGCAGTTGGGCATCTTCCGTCGGTTCGTAGGAAAGAACCTCTTAATGATGAAGTATTTCTATATTTATGAATAGGACAATGGGATCGGCTAGAGAATAAGATGTTATTTTATGCCGTATCGTAGCATTCTTGAGTACGTAGCTGTGAACGTCATCGTTATCCATAGGACGGTATGACAAGAACTTCTGCGATATAATCCATTTTGTCGAAAATTGTTCAGATTATAATTCAGTGTCTATATTTTAGGGTGTTTTGCAAGGATTTCGTAGACAAAAATTTCGTAGGGCCCATTTTAGTGATTTCGTAGCATTGCTACGCCACGTAGTTATTTGCGTAGTTGTTGCTACGCGCTACGAAAAATTGCATTTCTGTCCGCGATTATCCGTTTTAGGCTTAGGTACATTTTTTGTTATTTGTCTGAATCACTCTATTTTACACATAATATTAAGAATGAAATTCTTTTATAAGATTTGCGATCCAGTGTTGGAAGTTTCTAGAAAATGGCAGCAATACGCCTTTCGGTCACTTGCATTGTCTGGCTGGCCTGTTGGTCTAGTGGTCAGTGACTATGACTGCTATGCCGGAGGTCGTGGGTTCGATTCCCACCCAGGACAAATGTTTGTGTGATGAGCATGATCATTTGTTCTGTGTCTGGGTGTAATTTATCTATATATGTATGTATTTAGAAATATATAAGTATGTTTATCAGTTGTCTAGTACTCATAACACAAGCTCTGCTTAGCTTGAGACTAGACGGCGTTGTGTGATAGTTGTGGAATATATTATTGTGGAATATATATATATTGAAATAACGTGGAACGTCTCCACTTCGCGCATCCAGTAACAGCTCCGTAACATTGTAAATAGTTGCCATACATGGCAGAGATTCTAACCTCACTCCGCCCACGTTAAATAAACATGTATGTAAACAAGCAAGCGGTCTATCAGCCGCATTATGAATCAACGTCACAATGAGGCGCTCCTCCTTAAGCACATCGCGTAATAATAACAACTTTTATTACACATTTGCCGTTAAATTCACGCTCGCATTGTAAACAATCGACCACGTGGAGTAAAAGTAATAGTAAACTCATAAACAAATGAATGAATTAGCCATAGCGGTGCCGACGTCATCGGCGAAGACACGCATAATAATCGTATATGCAAACGAGCCTAATTATGTAAAGCATTATGAACCACGCCGACGTGTTTTGACATACGCTAACGACCAATTATATGGCCATTGTGTGACTCAATGAACTTGAAAGACATACAATAATATAGGGCATCGACACGCGCTGAGCGACGCGCCGCTGACACCTGTTTAGAAAAAATATATGCGAATGTCAGGTGCACCGAATTCAATGCTCGCCAGTATTTTATTATTACTGTTATATTGGGCCGCCCGCCGCACAGTTTGTTTACCATTTTTTGTCGGTAGCTTATTATCATGTTTGAGATGCATTCACAAACTCGTGCAGGCTTTCTCATATACTTGACATCATATTATAATACAGTTGCTTTTGTACAACTCCGTATTTGCGCAAGTGAACCTAATCAACATTCAAAATATCAGATTATAGTACTTAAAGTATCGCAATCTTATCGTTGCTAAATGTATGATAGGAAATTGCTGATTTTTGGTTTGTTGATATTTTTCGCTAATTGCATTTCTAGCTGAGTAGCTGAATTTATCAGTATTCGCCGGCTCATCGGACGTAGAATCGAGAACAGGGGCATAAATATCTTTGGCATTCGCGGAGTGTCTCTTCCATGCTCTAAATATATTTCCCATGGCCTCAATGCCGCACCGCGACCCAATTACGTCTGGCAATAAAACAATATGTGAGTCGTTGAACCCTCCAGTTTGGTGTGATGGCTATGTATACATTGCATCTGGGTAAACAAGCGCGCGGCGTGTCCGCGACGGACGCGAGACGAGACATGCCGCCGCCAATAATTTATGTAAATTCACGTCATTGTATAAGAGTGATGTTTTTATTGTAATCTTGTTTTGACGGTCAAGTTCGGCGGCATGCAGCGAAAGTTAAACAAGTACAATAACTCTTAAAGTTTGCGGCGCATCTGAAACGATCGCCATGTGTCGTAAACGAACATGAAGGTTGAGAGCGTGCACCGTGACATACGTTGAACTTACGTCGAGTACATTACAGCACTCCGTGCTTTACTATATCTTATTTTATTAGTATTCAGAGCAGTGGATTCAATACTTCAGCTGCTTTTACTACGAAAACAAATGAATCACCACGTGCAAATCTAATAATCCGCCTCGACGATAAATTATTTTCAATACAGAGATGTAAAAAGTTATATGGATAGTTTTGCTTAACAAAGGAATGTTACTAGTCGTAAACTTTGGTTGATAGAACCATCAAAAATTTAATTTAAAATAACCTCCGTTTTTTTTTTAAATCGGTAAAAATTAAACCGACTTCAAAAAGAAATTAACTCAAAATTATGAAATAACTTTAATTTCGGAAGTCGGTGTCTTGGGATCTGTATTTTAGTTTTAGTTTTTTGCCACCGACTTTCGAAATTAAAGTTATTTCATAATTTTGAGTTCATTTCTTTTTGAAGTCGGTTGATTTTTTTTTAAATTACTTTTTTTTCGTAATTTTTAGTTAGTAAAAACTGGAATATTTGTTTGTAATATGTAGGTAATAGTTTTGTTGTAAATATTGCACTAGACTTTGACCAAGGTTTTGAGATGTTTTCCCTTTTACACTACAGTGTAGTGTCAAAGGGAAAACATGATACGAGCTACGGGTGTAGTGACTACACCCGTAGCTCGTATCAATAAGCCAGGCCGTCACACTTACACGTATTAGTCCATATCTTGAAAATTACTGAATCGATTTTGATGAAACTTGCACTGTTCCCTAAGTTGAAATAAATGTAAGCCAATACAAAAATGGTCACGATCCCATTAATAGTTGCGGAGAAATGCATGGACAAACATACAATTTTGTATATTTGTTTGGAAGCCCTAATAGATTGTCATATGTGAATATAATGCAATTCCAATAATATTACATACATACGTTGATACGTGTCGAATTGATAACCTCCTTTTTTTGAAGTCGGTAAAAATATCGGTAACCGCAGCAAAAAAAAACTTAACGCTTGAACGAAAACGTAAAAGTAAAACAAAGGTGTAATTTTGATTTAGCTTCCAAATGTTTGTAAATAATGTTTTACTACAGCCAGCAAGTAGCGTAAAATCTTGTTTATAATTATGATAATAGCTTTATTATATACTACTACAAATCTATTTCGTAGGTAGTAACCATTAATCACTTATGAATGAATGAATGTTATTATTATACGGCAACCGGTCAACGATATCAGAATGTTGTAAACGTCATTTTATAATCATAAGCTCATAAATAAACATGATGACGTATCGCGGGTGATCACCGATCGGCCGGACTCGGAAGTGGCCAGTCTGCGCCTGAGCCCCGGTACTCCGGCGGGACGTAGCGTCGGCGCGCGCGCATGGCGCACACCTCACGCATACGCGGATAATTATGTAACAATGTTTTGACATTCAACAACGACACATTTAGCGCGGACATTAAGTGGATCAATGAACTTGAGCCGTTTGTTGTGCTCGCGGTTACGCAACGATCGGCGTTTGAGTGAGATTAATGCGCGCGGATTATGGCACGCGATACATTTCAATTTACGTTCCGTTTCATTCATGACTCGAGATAATGACGACGTACTCGTTCCGCTTGTTTATTTGCTTTTGCTTGTCGCCGCCGGTGTCCGATCCGTCTCGCGGACACTTTACATACTCGATCGGCGCTGATCGACCGCGATTTATGTGCACTCGTCGCGATACGCCCACGTCACACCTTTGTAATCAGCCGACATTTAATAAGCGTCGCCACTTCGCCAGATCGCCGCTCATTTGCGTGCTCCAGGAGAAACTTTCAACATAAACATTGTTTATGAGAACACAAACATGTGTGCGGGACCGACACTAGGAAGATCGTACTATTAGCTACAAGTTTGAGCACAAGACGGCGGGGTGAAGGGAGTAAAGTCTTCACCCATTGACGGTTGAAGCGCCCCGCGACACTTTCACTGCTCCGTTATTGCAGTTACTACGCGCCTACTGTGCACCGGGGGGTGACGGGCCGAGGGAGCTCCGCCACCCTACTGCATTCACCCTCGTTCTCACCCCGCGTAGGGCACGACTTCAACAAGGGTGCATGCCTTCTAAATTTGAGAATACTATCGCTAGCGTGATGTATCTCGTAATCGCTTACGACTTGAGGCACCTAATAATAGAGAGATAGAGAATGGTATAGCAATGTATTGAGACAGTAACGAATGCAAAATGTTAGCAGCGAGCGTATCGACGGTGATCGTATCTCAAGTCTAGACGGGCGGGCAGTCGCTCGAAGTGGGACAATGTCAACTGTGCTGTGAGGGCTCGCTATTATTTGCGTAGACACGTGTGCGTCGGCCGAGGAGCGGCGCGGTGGCGGCGCGAGTGACAAGTGCTCGTGAGTCGTGACGGAAGTTTGTAAACAGCGCCGGCCTTGCTCCCGGTGCGCCCGCTGCACCGCCGCACCGCACCGCAACGCGCCGCACCGCGCCGCACTCACCCGGTCACGCACAATCTATATCGACGTGTTCCGATATCCAATTACACACTTCTATCAATCCATGAATGAAAATGATAATGTCCCACCCGACCGACCATGACAATCGATTCGATTCATATCTGCGAATCGAAGACAGGTGGATTACCTACTATTACTACGGGTATAACAACAAACTATTATCACGCGCATACCGGGGCGATATTATCGCAGCATCGAGAGTGGTGTAATCAGAGAGGCGTCTTTTCGCAATGTACTGTTTGGAGGATGAGTTCGAGTCGAGTGCGCGAGTGAGGAAAAGTGTAGATCGCGGTCGTGTCCTTTGGTAGCGGGTGTTCGAGCGGCGAGCGGTGATTGATGGGCGATAGATAGTCGCGCCTCGACATTGAACCCGGCGGCTGCGGTGCACGCCTACACTAAATATATCTAGTGCGGACTTCCGCTCGTGACGTCGCCTGTGACGTACGTCCTGACGTAGCCGCCGACGTAACATTTATTATACTTTTTGTTTACACTATAAAACGGTATTTACATTGTTATTGTTATGTGGGGTCGTCGTCTTATCACTTTATTGCTTTACGGCTCGGTAGTCTTTATTGGCTACCTGTCTCTCGATTTCGTAGCACTCGGAAGTTAACGTTTACTTAAATGAATTTGCCGAATACAAGAGATAGTAACAAGAAACAATACATCCAAAGTTTTCAACACGAGTAGGCACATTTGGATTACTAAAATTTCTGATAGCCATGTTTTTCTCGCTTATGCGTTTTTCGAGGGCTCATGAAAAACAGCACGTTACATAAAGTGGAAAGTATTAATTTCTGTGTCTGTAGATATTATTTTTAGCCGGTGTACCTACTGTTGTTACTTGTTAGCAAGTTAACTGGAACGCTCTCGAGACTAATCTCCTAAGTGCGTACTGTTCGGAAGAGGCCGGCTCCGGGGGTGGGTTCTCATTAAAAATTCATTCTTATTTGGTAGCGCGCTCGTAATCAGCCGCAAAGGGGGGTACTACTGTACGTGCTGCGTATTCTTCTTTATCTACTGATTTATTAGTTTTGATTTTAGGATGGAACTTTCTTTATGTTAGTTACTTTTGATTATTTCGGAGTTTTTCGCCAGCAGAAGTGAAAAGATCGGGTGTAGTTGAGGTATACATTAGTCTTTAAAACCATCACCATTTAGTTCCAAACAAGCATGAAACTACCATAAGAATATTCATAAAGAACGAATACGAAAAGGTCCTTCAAAAAAGGCCCTTAGCAACTGGCGGGCGTAGCAAGCACTACGAAGGCGAAAATTCCTAGCTAACCTTATGAGTTCCATAGAAGAAATGCCTTCTACTTGTTTTTTTTCTAACATAGAAACAAGAAGAAGAAGTTGAACAAAGAATGACCTTCTCTAATCATTCAAATATCAGTTCTTTCTTTTATCAATTACGATGTTGCTACGCGGCGTAGCGCTCGTAGCATTCCTGCTACGAAAAAGGACCTCCGACTTTTCATTCCGAACTTTACTCATCACAAAGAGCCTAACATTCCTTTTCCATTAACGGTAATGACTTCCATAACAGGTAAATAAATAACATTATCTTACGGGTGTCACTAACCCAATAGCTGGTAATTAAATGCATGGTCATACATTTTTTAATAATTGGATAATTACAGTAATGTAGTCGCGTATGTGTGTGTTCACCATGTTCCCCCTTCAGGTGGGGGAGGCGGCCCCCGACCCACACCAGCACGTCGTCTCTTTGATGTGCCGTACCATTTGGTCTTTTCGAACTCGATTGTTACTCGAACCAGAAAAAAGCAATGTCTCACAGGGTTTGTGTTTCAAAAAAATCAATACTCAACCCAATGATTTCAAAAGTAAGGATACGCCCGTCTGAACATTTTACATAGAAGTTCTTCGTTCGAAATTCGAAGTTCGCGCGCACCACTGTCAACTGAGTCGCGTTGGCCCTAAAACCGTCATTTTAGGGCCAGCGCGCTGGTGCCATTTAGTCGCGCCGTTAGCCCGGTCCTTACGCTAGTAATATATATGTCAATGACTCAACCCATTTTTTTTCCGATGAGTTACAATTCTATGTTCATTAACTATGATTCTATATACTATGAACTATGTATAACATCTGCTACGAAGACTACGAACTTATATACCACATAGGCAACTGCACTGAGAATGTTCACAAATAAACAATGGTCTTTCTCATTAAAATTAAAGTAAGGCTTTCAGTTTCAGCTTGCTTATTTGGAAAGTGCACTTACAATTAGTAGCACTGTACATTATTAGATCGAGTCGAGTCTCGTTGGTAGGGGTGCGGCGAGGGTTGGCCCCCACGCCGCCCCCTCACCCCGCCGCCGTCCTAATCCTCCACCCCTCCCGGCCAGTGACGTCACCACTTACAGCTCTTTTTTGGCAATGAAAAAAGTGATGAAGTTATATTTTATTACACATTTTCTTTCACTTTTTAAGTCTCCGAGGTCGTTGCTTTGTTTATTTGCTGTTCTATTAACATTGGATGTTTATCATTTTATTGATTTTATCTGTGAGAGAAATGTAGGTACTTTAACCCTTTTTCTGGAAACTAGTTAAAAAGTAACGGAGGGTTTCTAAAAAGATACCGAGCCGAGTGAGTGACTCGAGGCTGCGAACCTTAACTTAATTGTAACACGATATAATCGCCGTCGAATCGTAAATAAACAAGGTTTTTTTTTTTAATAATAACGGTCCTAAACCGGTTGTGGTGGAAGCTGCGTGCAGTGGGGTGTGATGATGTACGCATTAATCACAGATCAGCTGATCGGCGGCGGCCGTTTTCCTTTTCATCTTGCACTTAATTTAATTAATTGTTCGCCGCGGGCGGCACGGGCGCTCGACTCTTGGTTAAGCCGACTAACCGCTGAACTAAAGCCTCCATAAACTTACTACGTTTACCGGCGTTGTGATCAGATTATGAATGAACCACGTTTGATCTCAATTTAATCTAGTTCCGAGTCTAGTATACGTCGGGTGGCTCGCGACTCGCGTGCGACAGTTGTTTAACGTTTCGTCTCCCGTATCGATGATCATTACTGTTTCTTTATTTGTTTCCACACTATTATGCTTCGAGATGTTGTGATCGCGTGGGCACGAGCCGAGTTATGTCATTTACCGCTAACAATGGTGATTTTCACTCGTAACCAATCGACAATGACAACTGCAATGGACCGCAATAAAGAATCGTGTTTGTGAGACGACCGGTCCTTTGTTCGGTTATCCACGCGTTCTACCGAAACAGGTGCTCGTTTTATGGGGCATTATTTTGCATTCAGTGGAAGTCGAAGTCGGACAAACTCGTAGCACTATAACTTGAGCTCGAGTGATAGTTTGCCCGCATACAGTTATGAAGCGCAAGCGCCCCTATAAGAACCAATTATCACAAGATTGGGGAACGCCCATTATCCTTGGTGAGTCTGATAATTATCAAGAGTATCAAGTGTAGCGTCGATGTGAGCTCGGAGCTGACGTATTTTTAAAGGCATTTCAGTTGAGCAAGTGAACGTGTCGAGAGGGGGCACCTCGTATCGGCTGCTAGCGTCGTATTTCTCATACTGAGCGCGGTGTTGCAACATCGGCGTGTAGCAAGACAGCGCTGTATCGAGCACAGAGAGCGGCTGTCACGTTGTCTTCAGCCGGCGTATGGCACGCGTGTGCTGCGCGTGTGTGCGTGACGTCAACGCGCCACTTTCTCCATACTTTCGTCGTTGCTGGTGCGCTAAAAAACGGCGCTCGCCTAGACGACGACTATTAATACATACGAAGCGACGTCGCACGCTCTGTCGCGCGAAACGATACGGAATTATTGTTCTCTGCGTGCGTCAGGCGTGCGTGAGGTGTCCGCGGTCGACTCTCCCCGGTGCACCGAGCACAGCTATAACTGTTCGTCAGTTAGCTATAGCTTGCACTTTTTCCAGCTGAGTACTTATTTACTCAAATAGTCAAGTAGTCCAGTTGCTCGGCAGTCTAGTTTGTTCACGAATGATCACAGTAGCCAGTCGCGACTGCGAGTGGTCGCTAATGTGTCGAACAAACAAACAGCGCCAACTGTACGCTCACGCCCGCGCCGAAGGTTGACGCTACAGTTCTCCGGTCCACTAATTTTAAAAGTACTTTAATTCAGTCCCAACAATTTGTGCCTTAATTCGCGCTGAAATATCGAACAAGTAAAATCCATTCGGTGCCATCGCACGCCTGTCTAATTAAGCTCTGTCATAGACTCTTCGAAGGCTCTATTACGAGCCGCCTCCAAACTTAGAGCGGACTATAACGCATTTGGTATTCAATCAGTAATTCTTGCCGGCGGAGAGTGGGTTTTATGCGGGGGTAGTAAGGTCGATAACGCGAGGGTGGAGTGAAATTCAGCTCGCTCAGTGTGACAATTACGGCGATGCGGCCCGCCCCGCTCCGCCGCAATCGATAGGCCTACGGGGGAGCCGGAGGGGGAGGGGGGGTGAGGGGCGGCGGCGGCGGTCATTACTTATGCAAAACAGCATCGGCACTGCGAGCGGCGTGCTGCGGCCTGCGGCTACCGAGCCGGCCCGCACGCACGGCCGCCGTCATCGCCGCCGCCGGCGACCCTGCTGCTGCCCACCGCTGTTGACCTTACTCTGACTTCGATTTATCGACCCATCACACCAATGAAACTGACGCAGCTCTAATATTCTGACGATGTTTCATTTACCTGATGACGCCGAATAAACTCCTTTGTTAGCTCGCATCGGGCGGCAAAGTTCGGGCCCCTAATCTGAGTTGGCGCTGAGCTATCGGACCCGGGGCCCGAGACCCGGGACTCGTTACTGAATTGGGAGTCGTTCTTTGTGCTCTCCCTCGGCGCGGGAGCCGGAGGGTCGCCCCTGACTTTTGTTTCGTGCTGTATTCAACTGTTTGGATGCAATGTATTTAAAGTACGACATCAAAGGCGGAGTCTTAATTAAATCCTGAAAAAAGGATACCACTGTCCGACTAAAACACATGAGTAGTCAAAACAAAAGGCAGAGTTACTATGGTACTATTCGCGGAATAAAGTTAAGATTATAACTGTAGAAGTATGGTTAAGCAAACCTAGTTTGTTTCTATACATCTCATCAAAATGAAGCACAATAAGAAAACTGAAGATATGGACATGCCAAACGTTGAAAGAAACCTCTTACAACAAGCGAAAGAGGAAAAATTGCCAACTTGTGTTGTCATAGGCCTGAAAGTAACCTCATTGAAACACTACAACGCAGCCATTAGTACACAAATTAAAACAATCCATGTAAGAAAAAGTTTGAATCGTAAAATTAATCCTAAGCGTCGATGTCGTCGAACTAGGCTAAGCTTGTGAAAAAGGTTCGCTCGGCGCACGAGCTTTTGCGATAAAGTTTACGCGGGAAAACTCATTCCCGCGCTTTATAACCTGTGAGTTTCCAAGGCTTGGAGGGGGAGGGCTTTATATAAGGCTCCCTCTCGCCCCTCGCCCTCCCGTACATAATGTAATTGGCAACAGCGCCGATCTTCGGGGCGAGCATTGTGGGCGCTCGCTCGAGCGATGCTACACGACAACGAGCAACGTGCCGCCAATGCGGAGCTGAAAACTTCTCGAAAAAGAAGTCGAGTTTCTGTTCGCAAGACGATGATAATGTTTTTGGTATCATGTATTAATGATGCCGAACTTTCTTACGAAATGATTGTTTACGTTTTTTCACAGACTGATATTATTAAAGATAGCAAGTGATTCAAACTAGGAATGTTTTTGTTATGACAGATTTAGAACTAAGTAACTGTTATCAAATTCAGATTAACATTTTATAATAAAACTATCATTGATGGCTTCATGAAGCTTTTAAGATATAGCTTTATGAAATCAAAGCTGTCCAATGTTAATTCAATAATTTTTAAAGCATAATAGTATAAGATTGTGTGCGGCGCGCTGGTCGGGTCGGCGCGGTATCGGCTCTTATCACACAACAGGCACGTTATCAGGCCTCAAGGTGACGGGACGATGTGAGCCGATTGCACGACTAAAGATACGGCTGACAATTATTATGTGTTCAGTCCGATCCTGAGTTTCACAATTATGATAACGAGATCGATTGCAGGAAAATGAACAAAGAAAACAGCTCAATGTTAATTACAGGCAATAGGTGTAAGACATGCAAATGTCCAAAAGTAACATAATAACGCGGTTCAGTAGATACCGATGCATGTATGATCTAGCACAAGTTCAATAACACGGATATTACACAGTAACAGCACTCCGTAATGAGTCACGAATCACTGTAATCAAACGCACTATCAACTTCAACTCGTCGACTATTTACTTCAGCACTACTGAAACCAGCACTAACACATGTGATCATCTACTCGTACTTTTTAACCCAACTAAGTGAGAAAGTAAGTTGTCGCCAAGTTGTCACATGTTGAGCGGGAACTCGTGCAGCAATTATGTATAATATCGGCAAGGCCACGTGCTCCGTTGACGTTAACAAAGTTTCCCGATGCGGAGAAAACTTTGTGACATGTGAGTGGTAGATACTTACAATATGTTCTGTGGCACGTCCCCCGCGCCCCGCGCCCGGCCCCGCCGACGCCGGCACCGCCGCCGCCGTGACTCAGCGGCGCCCTCGCGCGACGTCGCCCCGTCTGCCCCCATGGAAAATTTATACCCACCCTCTGCCCAAGATCATTACGAGACGACTCCAGAAAATTCAACCTACCTCTGTGGAAATAAAGAACATTTTCGCCCGCTCCGACGGAGCAAGACAAAGGAGCTCCAGCAATTTCGTCGAAAACAAACCTTAACTCCTGTGGGATATAGTTTGTAATTTATGTGACGAAGTGGCTCACGTGCTTTGAAAACGCAATAGTGACGTCACGGACCTCGGAGGTGGCTATGAGGGCGGCACATCATGTTCTATGTTTTTTTTTTCTACTTTGCGCTAAGCCAGTCTAACAGAATAGAGTCCTCTAGAAAATCAATAGTACCTATCGTGCAGTTATAAATAAGATACGATTCTGAAAGTTTGGAACCAACGAAAGCCATGGCAAAAACAAAACAAAAAGAATAGCTAGCGGTAGCGTGTCGCAGTGACACCGGGCTGCGCTGTCCCTTAATTCCCTGCTGGTGCGAGGTGGCGCGTCTAGAGAGCGTGTGCTCTCTCATCTCCTTAATTCGTCCTTCGCCGCAGCCCCCTTAATTCTCCCTTCTAGCATTGCTCCGAGGGAGGGCACTCACTCTCTTGTTAACCCGAGTTCGCCCCCCTTATTTATGCCCGGCGCGTGGGGGTGGCGGGCGGTGGGCGGCGAGGGGGTCCTATCGACGTCCGTACGCCGTGTCTATGTGCTGGTGAATTAAGAGCGAGTCGGCTTTCATTTTGCTAAAGCTTCCACGCTCGTGTGCTCGCCTTTCAGGCGCTGCTTGCTGGTGTGCACAGGGTAGTTCGTGCCAAACTCGACTCTAATGCGGGGGGATAAGATCGCAAGCCGCTCGCCTCGCCTCTCTCGCCTTCAGCGTTTTATAACTTCAGAGGGCGAGGAGGCAGCAGAGTTTTTGTGAGTGGAAGGACTTTTTTGAGTAACGTTTTTATGTTTTACTCGGTTAGGGTTCGCTAAGATAACGACATCTCACAGAGGGCGGAGAGCGTTCTCATAGAAGATACATGTTCGACAGCATTGCTGTTTAACAAATAGAATGTGACTTTCATGAAACATTATGCTGAATGGTTGGGAAACATGTATCTATACAAAAAGCCGACGCGAAAGATGTCAGCAGACTGAAGTTTTAAAAAGATAGGTACTTACTAGTGTCGAAACTATTTAGCAAAGTTCGCGAGAGGACGGGGACGTGGTGGGTGGCTAAGTCTACGCACAACGTCTTCGGAGAAAGTGAAATTTAGCACAAGTTCGGAGAAATACAACTGTGTTCGGCGCCCCCCTGCCCTCGCGACTTGAGGGGGTGGCAGTCGGCAAACGCGGCTTATAACAATTAAGTTTATTCGCTCGCAGGTTTTTCTCTTCGTCTCAACAAAAAACACTCGAAGTTAAGAGTTAAAGAAAATAATTTCATTTAGTTTGTTCGGCGGTGTCGCCGCGGCCGGCCTGTGCACTAGTGCCCACGTCCACTCGGATTCCTCGCTATTGCGAATATTTCGATTACCAAAAGTTTTCTCGAGTTTCGTGAATCAATCGTAATTAAGCAAGCTTTTCAAGGAAAGTGCGAACGCCGAGGACTCGAATCTATCATTAAATAAGCCCAAAACATTGTCGCATTGGTAAGGATTGTTGAAATGGCCTCTCAACATAATCTAGCCTGCAGCTATAATGCCAGTTGTTGCTATGGTATGGAGCGCTCAGCATAAAATAGGTTTACCACTAATTAAAGCTCGCAGTGGTCTACAATTTCCGTTTCAAAAAATTGCGAAATAAAGGAAAAAGATGGCTAATTAACGTCGAATTTTCCAGAATTTTCGATCCGTGAAAAATCAGTGCCTTTGTATTGATTATTTTTATTAGCTCATTTTTCGGGAGGTGCAGGGGTTGTCATCGTGTGTGATACATGCACTTCGGGTTAAAAATGGCGAGAGCAACTGCCTCTGTGACGGTTGAACGACCTTTGCTAAGGTGTCGGTTTCGGGCAGGTTATTTAGTGCGGGGGCGGGGGTGGCAGGTGGCGCGGGGGGCACAGCCCCGGGTCGCCAGGCAACGGCAACTGGGTCACTCCGGGCCTGCCCCGGCCGCCCACCAATTATGTACACGCTCGTTACCGGACACGCGTTTTTCAATCACATCCATATTTAATTGGGCATCACGAAGCTGGAAAATGTGTTTGAACCGCCATGTTTTACGAGAACTTTATTTGAATTGCGTTACATTATAATGGTGCTGATTTTACCAATTATTGCAAAACGTTTTGTAGGTATTAAACGTTCGGCCTACGGTGCTACGGATTTATTTGATGTGTGCTACGGTTCGTAGTCAGCCTACGTGTCTTTGCTACGATAAGCCCTTTTGAAGTTAGTTGATAAATTTGTCGCATATTGAAATTGGGTATTGAATGCAACTTGAGATTGAGGAGACGAGGCATAGAAAGCGTTGCATGTGTGAAAGGTGGCAGTTAGTTGAGCGTAGTGCCGGGCTCGCGTCCGCGGCGCGACTCGTCTTCCGGGCTCCTTACAAGACAAACCTGTGCCCTAACTTGTTGCATGGATGCACCGCGGAGGGTGCGGGGGTGGCGGGGCGGTGCGCGGGCGCGGGTGCCGGGGGGTCGCGGAGGGCCGCGGGGGCGTCTTCATAGTGAATGGGCGCGAGATGTTGTGGCCGGCCGCCACGTGCGCGTATGGAGATGTCTCCATTGATAGCCGTGACCTCGCCCTTATCGCCGCCTGTCGATGACACCTGCATACATCTCACTGACTGCATAGTCCTTAGCACCTCTCGAAACGTATGTCTGTTAGGAAATTCCGTGGCTAACTGTACGTGTATGTCAAAACCGCTAAATTGTTAAGGTAACTTACAAAATATAGCTGAAAGTATAGCTGAGTAAGTAGGTAGTAAGAAGGGCTAAACATTTCGTTTCAGTAAAAAAAAACAGATAAATATAACGTAGATGATACTGAAAAATTCTTTAGTTAAACGGTAGAATTCGTCAGCTCGGGACATTCATTCTATGTAAATATAGCTGATAAAACTGAAAACAGGATCATCACACACCACGCATAGTCTGAGTAAAATTTAATCAGTGCATGATCCCTGCTTGAACACCCATGTTCCGCACAGCGTGCACCACTACACAGTGGTGTACAAACCTACTTACAACAACTCTGTTCAGTAAATTGGCATAACGGGGTCGAGTCAACTCGTAGACAATTAGCATTGAGCACGGCCGGGCGGGGGGCGCATAGCAAGTGCAACCTTGACACTGAACGCGCCCTAATGTCGTCGCATCGATTGTCGGAATGCGAACAAAACCATCTCCGACCGGCAAATAATAATAGTGTCGAACCGATGAATGAGCATATTAGCGAGCGGCGCGGGCGCGGGCGGCCGGAGCCGAGTCATTACGCGCCCCCATTAATCACTGCAACAATCGGCCGATATCTCGCTATTTACAAACGGGGAGCACGTGTTCACCGCTCGTACTACGCAGAGTGTATTGACCCATTTAGATAGCTCGACCTTCGCGCGGCCATTGTGAGCGAAAAACATAAAAATAAGTTTTATTGCGGCGTCGTTATGCGTATCGCTGCGGCGCGGGCCGCCGCCGCCGTCACGCTCGCACCGCCCAACAGCTGATCGCGACGTGACATTTTTATTTTATTCGCTCTCTTCCGGGGATTCTCCGAGATACGTGCCAGTGACGTCATTATCTGCCCGCGTACGCCGCCACCTGATTTATTATCTCGACAGAGCGCGTTATAAACTACACCCCCGGATCGTGATTTATACCGTACGAAGTGCACTGAGTCTAACAATGTCAGTGTTAAGACTGTTAAGTGTAAAAGTGCCTTGAACCGGTCCCTGGTGTCACATTATCACATTGCGCGTAATTACTTCACGTCAGATGCACTTTTCATTTGCTCATTGATAATGGCAGTGCGTTAATCCCATGCAGTCGAATCCGACGCGTTTTATCCTATAACGAGAATGGATTCGGATACTGTCTGAGTTTGTTAGTGGAACAAAGCAGTGCGATATTAGGACTAAAAGGATTCGTGAGCCTGAGCTGAAAAGTAAAACCTAGTAGCATAATGATGAGGCGGTGTTGATTACAGCTGGCAGCCTTGCAGGAGATTTCTTTGCACCAATGGGTTGCGTGGACCAGTTAGGCTCGGAAGTTTGCTTGCGCTGGGCATGTGTGGCTGTTCGCAAAAGGCAACTCGCCGAGGAGCCGAGCGCGACACTACCGACATTCCGATCATTGAACGGGCGCCGGCGGCTGCGTTCGGGGAAGCGTGCGTCATCTCTCCACCGACAAAAACTACAAATTTTCCCTTTCATTGCATCGAGTGGCCGCAGCTCGCAGCTCGCTGGACCACGCTCATCATAATAAACGCATAACGCGTCGGCTCGCACGCGCTCACTGTAAACAATGCGTTTCGGGAATTCCCTCTCTTTTTATGCGGGATCACATTCCTGAGGGATTCCTTTTGTTTGCTTTTCAACTGTTCATTTTTTTCCTCGCCACCTTGAAATTATTTGACTCTATTGACACTTGTTTAACGGTACGCATAGATTATGAACTTTTTGTGAGCCCATTCAACTGATCTATCATCTTACAAAGCGCCTTTATTATGCTGCGATACGAGTTAGCCATTTTTCTTTCTATAATATACATATTATAAAGGGTTGAAAAAGTAGACACGATACGTTTGATTTTGTTGATTTTAATACGGTTTTAGATTGATTACTTACAGGCAATGATGGCTTCATTGCCTGTTCTTAGGTATAGGTACTCTTCCCACAAAATTATGCATTTATGAATTTGTACTAGATAGATGTTACTGAACGATAGACTGTGGTAGTCAATGGGTATACGGCAGAGAGAACACACAAGAATTAAATCAAATTGGCGTAAATGCAAATTGTTGTCAATAAATCCTAATTCAAACTTGACATGTAAGCCGCCATTTGTTACGGTTAGGTGTTGGCAAAAAAATGTATTACACAACACAACTACTGTTAAAATCAATCTTGTACATGCAGTAGCCAGAGGCGTGAAATAAAAAGCTCGACAGAAGCACTGCGGCGAGTCGCCGAAGCTGCGCGAGCGGCCCACGAAGGCACGAAACAGGATGTGGGACTGGTTGGCGCACGCACACAGACGCGCACAGGCGCTCGCGCACGGACGCACACACGTCTGCGCGGCCTCGCCGCTCGCCGCTCTCCGCTCACGGAAATGTGCGTGCCAGCCAGGGCTGTGAGTGCTGCGACCATACTGACTACATATTTTATTTTTATCATTCCTTCCACTCATGCTGCCGTTGAAATTTGCAAGTTTATCGGCTCGTAAAAATACTGTATTTCTTCGGATTATTGTCTTTGAGAGCTCTGGATTAGGGATAAAAAAGTGGTGTGCGTGGAATGGTGGTTGAGCTATTTTAGGTGAAATTGGTGTCGTTTGTAACATTGTGGTGGCACAGCCCTGGGGCCTGCGACAGGCGAGGCTACCTTCGTGCTGGCCGCGTACCGTGTACATGCCACGCCACGATAGCCTCCGACTTTTTTGACAATTCATTGTCTCCGAGCAGGTTGTTTGACAATGTTGCCTGCTCTACTTCTGAAATTCGTGTCAAAATTTAATTCAAACCCCATTTCTTTACGAACAACACTTTCCAAAGACCTTGAAAAGAGAATTTAGTAAGCAAAACACATAACTTCCTTCCGTCAATGGCGATACCACAATAATTCACACCCCATACACAAATTATTCAAACAAAACGCAAACATTCGCACACAACAACGCAATTGCAGTGTTTACGATGTCTAATCTCGATAGCACGGAACAGGTCCACAACAAACGCCGCCCTTCGGAGATGAATGAAATTACCACCGGCGGTCACGTGCTCTATTGTACTGAAAAGGAGCGTTAATGGCTTAATCGGTCATTGAATCGGCTCGATACTGCATAGCGCAGCCTCTTCGCACGCCGTTTCATGAATGGACGAAAAAAAAATGAAATAAAAATCTACTACCGACGATGTTATGACCGTGGCGTCGTAAACAATCGTCGTTATTTATACAGGCATCGATGTATTCCACACACAAACAAGAAAGTTGCGTTAAACACGTGGGTGGGGAAATGTCACCGAGACTCGCCACTGAAACTAAACTAACAACGCTGAAATACCTACCTACAACAACTATTTATTTGTTTTGATATCTCTTTATTAGCTACTTATCTACTTTTCATTTTGATAAAATGTTTGATACATAGTAGGTACTCGAACTTTTTTTGACAAAAGGTAGACTAGAAGGAAAATGTGTAATCAAAAGAAATTTCATCGCTTATAATTCCCACAACATCTGACGCATAACGGCGGCATCGTATTTTCTCATGTGGATAGAGCGACCCCATAACGTGGCTCAGTACACCCCATGCTATCTACCCCGCTTTATAGTTGGCTATATAATACAACGTTGTCGAGGCGCGCGGCCGGGCGTAGGTAGCTGTAGCGCTAGATACCGCGCGCCGCTACGACGTTGTTACGTTACGTGTGCCTGTGTGCTGCACGTGCACACAGACGCGCGCCCCCGCCGCCCGCGCCCCCCCCCCCCACTCCCCGCCGACCCGCGCGCCGCTCGACATGGCTGTGGCGCTGTGAGGCAATGCCGTTGCCGTGCCGCCGTCTATTTGGTCTCCACAATGCCATAGAAAGTCTCCGTTCGACTCGCCTCGCCGACCGAACTTTTCCTACCTCCTCGAGCGAGAGGCGCTATAACAACGTCGCCGCTCCGACGACTCGTCGACTATGACTTCTCAACGCATACAGTAGAATTCTTTATGGTTGTTATTTTGAATAAGCACTAACTCCTCGCCTCGGCGCTATAGCGAGCGGTACGGTTATAAAATGCCGCATATCCGAGACTAGCGATAAAATAAACGTCTGACGTTTCCAAGTTTCGAGCGGAGAGAACGAGCGACGCGCTGCGCATCAGAAAAAGAACTTTACGACAAGATTAGAAAGAGCGAGCGGAGTGGCAACGTCGCGCAGCCGCGTTCCAGAGGCACGGAGTGGCAACGCCGAGCGCCAACGTCATTTACTAAATTTATTTTCATGAGCGCCAGCGCTGGCGACGACACTGCTACACACATACAGCGCTCGCGGGCGCCGCGTGATACAACCTCACGCTAGATATTATCTAGCTATTTCTGCATATTGAAACCTCGTCGCGCTCGCTTATAATTTTCCTATAATGAACAGTAGGTTTACAACTGTAGAGGCGTGCAGTAATCGCGCTGTACAGTGAGGCGGCACGTTTTCCGCGGAGCGATAAAGGGGTGACGCAAAGTGATTATTTGCAGCGTTGCGATGAGTGGCCGCTGACTCAACGCAACGGCAGGCGGCGACGGTCGCAACACTGACAGCGCAAACTCGCAAACTCGCAACCTAACCTACTAACCGATCATGCGTTGTTAGCCTTTATTATGAATTCGTTCAGCACTCTACAATAGCTACAGTTAGCGACTTTTTGCTATCAAAATATCGGTATTAAGTAGATCTATTATTCGCAACCAATAAAATGAATTAGTAGGTTAGTGGCGATGTACGACGCATTAAACATTTGAGACCATGGATTCGCGTGTATTTAAAAATATAGGTAGCCAAGTAATTTTCGTTTAATGTAACATTTTCTGTATAATAATAGGCGGTATAAAGGCTAGAGTATCTAGGCAGGTTCTGCGAAACGCGTGTGCCTCCTAATTGTAGTGGCAGGTGCGGAGGCATCTGCCGCCTGCTGGACTCGCCACTTACTAGTTTATTTTTTCCACGACGCGACGTGTGTATCGCCACGCACGCTGTTCGCCGGCTCGATGCATTGCAAAATTTCACGATGACCACTAACGAAAGTGGCAATGTATATGAAGGTAATTCGATAAATATACGTTACTGCGGTAAAAGTCAACGCCTGCACGTCCGTCACTTAGTACTGCGACGCTGCAGCTGCTAACATGATAGCTTGGTATTCAAGCTTAAATAAAGATAAGGATACAATTATAAGACACTAGGTTCAGGCTACTCCTGCTTGATAGTCTGATAGGTCGAGGAGTTGAAAACGGTGATTTTTCTGTAGAGGTTAAAGAATGCGTTCCGAGCTCCGGTAGAAGGGTCCGATGATCCCGACGGGTGCATGGGTCCCTACCTGAGCCACTAGGGGCTGCTCCCCGGCACATGGTCGCTAAAAAAAACTGAGTAGGGTTGGCGCACAATAGAGCTCAGACCACCCTACACCAGGTACATTGTGCACCGTATGTTACTCTAGCGAGCTCACTGATGGCAACATTCCATGCGCTTTACATTCGACATTCAATTTGAAGCAGATATTGTAGTTTGTTGTTGTTAATCAACGGGTCATGAGGCAGTTCGGACTTATTATGCAGGTAGTTTGAGATTACCAGCGTTTTTGTTTGTAGCCTAAATGTTTTTGAGTACTAGGTATTCTACACTCTACATTTTATTGTATTGGTTTTAGTGTGGCTATGAGCAGTCGTGCAAATTCAATAATAAAAGCTTAATATCGTTTACCTAAATAAAAGAACTTCTGATTTCCCGAAGAAAGAATCCCAGATTGATTTAAATAAAGTAATCCTACCTAGGCTACCTTTATTGCTTTACGGACACTTGGATTTATGAAGTTATTTTATTACTATTATTAATATGTATTATAACGCTTTCCATTAGTTTTCCGTAGAGTGCATAAAGCGTCTCAGCTTACGGTACTTGTGGTAGTTAGAGAGCGGCGCCGCGCGACTCCGCCTGTCTGCTGCGCCCACGCACCATTGTGTTCCGAGTCTCTCTACCACTCGCTTCACATCCGCGTCTACACACCTACCTCGCTACGTTCATCCATGCATTACATTCTGACTAGATTTCGAGTTCTACTCTTCAATTTTTATTCGTCAACATAAGAACTTAAACTAAATTCGTTTTCATAAAAATGAAGACGAATTACGCAATGTCACTGTCAGTGTCATTACGAACAATTCGAATGTTTTCAGCGGAATGTTTATTCTGGTATCTATTTTAATCTATTCGATTTTAAAATAATTATAACAGAAAACGTCATCGGAAAAATTCGCAGTGCACGTAGCGTCAGTTGGAATGCAGTGAGTAACCATGTTGTTTGTGTATTTGCAGGGCTCGGGCGGCGGGTGCGGCGCCAAGCGGCGCGCCGGCTCCCCGTGTGAGGGCGGCGGCAAAGTCGCGCGCTGGGAAGATTCGATCGCACGGCTCGAGGCCGTGGCCGCCGGAGCCGGCGGCGGAGACTGCTGGCGCTCCGAGGAGGAGGAGAGGCGCGCGTGCCGCCGGCGCTGGTGCGGCGGCTGGTGCGGAGCGCACGACACCATCCGTGCCGAGAACGGCAAGTCCTACCTGGAGCTGGGCGGAGCGGCCGCACGCGCCTGCTGCGACGGCCGCGCGGCCGGCCGCTGCGCCTCGCGCCGCTGCTACCGCGAGAGGCGGTTCAAGATGATGAACCTATGCGCGCTGAAGCTAGCGCGCCTTCGCCAGACGGCGGACCCGTCGCTGAGGCGCTCGGTGCTCGTCTGCAACACCCTGCGCGGCATCGAGCGCGAGATGGAGCGCGAGAGCGCAGAGGAAGCGCCCTTCGAGCCGGCGTGCGTGGCCGGCGGCGTGGCGCGCTGCGAGCTGCTGAGCGCGCGCGACCCGGCGGCAGCCGGGCGCGCCACCCCCTTCCCCGCGCCGCCCCCGCCGGACCGCGATTCCGGCTACGGCGACGAGGAACAGCGCACCATCGACTGGGGCTCCGTGCTGAGCCTATCGTCGAGATCGGCGCTAGACCCCCCCGAGGACGCGTGGCCCGACGACTGGGGCTGGAGCGAGGACAGCTTCGTGCGGCTGCTGGTGCCGACGAGTTAGTGCACGGCGCGCGGGCAGGACGCGCCCGCGCCCCACTGAGCGCCTGTGATAGCGCGGGCCGCGCCGCGCGGTGAGGCGGGCCGCGCGGCCGGCTCGCGCGTGCGGCCGCGCGGAACTCTAGTCGGACGCGCCGCGCCGCGCGGCGACTCGCGCGCCGATGCGACGCGACGCATACACGCAGTCAGTAGTTAGTATTATGTAATTGCAAAAGGGAAGGTGCTAGCTTCGGACGTGACGCAGGACTTAAATGCGAGCCGAGTTATTTTTGATAGTTTTATTTTCTTTAAGTGAATTCCAAACCGAATGAAGAAGTGACTTAGCTAATGACGTTATTATCGTTTAAATTAAAACTCAGGTGTTTGAAATTTTGTTGAAATTATTATGTAATTAATTAGGTAAAATGACTATATTTATTTCGTTGACCAGAAGAAGAAAAGTGACAATTTGAAATTATTTCTGTCTTGATATTTTCATTGAATAATGTTTCTGAACAACGAGTATGACTTATTTCTATTATGGGTTATGTTGAATCGACGAGATCTCCTGGGTGAAGTGCGCTCTGCGGCCGGTTCGAGACTGTCCTGGATTTCAGTTAGTTATAGCGAGTCGTAAAGCTCGGAGCGCACTCCACCGCGAGAGACGTCTACGTTTGTCGTATTAATAGTAATGTGTGGACATGTGCCGTTTTGAAACCGCGTCAATGCTGTGTTGTGCTCCTGCAGTGCGATGGTAATGCGAACAATGATGAACAAATTGTAATAGCTAGTACCTTAGTACTTAACGTAACAGATGAACTTTCATGAGTTCCACATCCACCACACAGCCGTGTGGCTCCACTCGTAACTGGATGTCAATTAAACAAGCCTTACCAGCTGTGACTATGAAAGTTTCATGATTACAGGAATCGTGCATTTGAATAATTGGAATTTGTAATACATGACTGAACCGTGGCTGAAGGTACTTAAAAAAAACACTCATATTTCGGAATTGAGATTTCTGTCCATTGATTCGGATGCCTTCTAACGATCAATTTTAACTCTATTATAGCCGTTAAGATCTTTTTTTAGATATAATCAAAATAACAGTAAAACCTCTCATCGAATAGTTTATTTACTCTACTAACAGTGAACTGCAGTTCCTAATACGTAATTAAAACTAATTAGAACAATCTTTAATTTATTCGAAACATCTACCTTCTAGTTTTGTACTAAAGTATTGTTGTTAGGAGGCACCCGAACATATCAGATTAGGTCTTCGATAGAAACAGTTAGTTCGTGGATGGACTCTGTATGCATTGAGAATTGAAAAGTGTAACAAACCAGTTGAATATTTGTAAAAATAGTCTGAAAGTTGAACAACCCGTCGTTTCTAAACAGAGACTGGTAACTAAGAATGTCCTCGAAACCGAATGACTGGACGAAATACTGGACTTGATGATACGTTCTCTCATTAGTAACATCGGGTTGTGTGACGCTGTGCCCCCGGGGCGCCGCTGGAGTCAGGACTGGTGGTCGAGCTCTGTGGAGCCATGTAGCTGCTGTCTGTACCCCTTGTGATTGTTACCCTGTATTATGATAATTCCGTACTTAAACAATGGTTTATTCAGTAACTTTGCCTAAAGCTGACCACCCTCCGAGCCAGCGCGCCCACTGCGCGAACCACGGAATTGTGACTGCATGGACCAAACATACCTAGCACGACTTTAATAGAGCAAAGTACAAATTTCAATAATAAGATGCATTAGTGCTCCGGCGCATGTTTGTCCACCGTTGTCAATTACTCAAATATTTGAATTGTGATTCGGTAGCTAATGAGAGAAAACTCTATGTTCTTAAATTTAGTGTACATATTATATACGGAGATGGGCATTATGGCGTGTGATCGCGCCAGTTGTAAATATATTATGTAAAGTAATAATTTTATTGATATCGATGTCGACTGTCGGGTAGCTCGCCACCGCTGGGCCGGGACCCCGCGCCGCCGCCCTGTTGTAAATTACGACCTCTATTCTGTCCAATACATTCAACAAGTACAGATTTACAAGTTACATAATTATGCATTATTAATATAATAAGATGTCACAAAATTTTATCGCCAGTACAGACCAATAATATACATGAACAACGTTTAGTTATAATTTTGGGTTCTAAACTCATAAGTGATGCACTGAGTAACTGAATGATCAGCTCAATCTATTTTATTTTATGGGTTATTTCGCGTTAGATATTTTGTTGATGATGTCCGTATGGTTGGTTGTGATGGTTTACTTAAGTAAGTTAGCGACTCTCCGGCAAATTGCCCTGTTTCACTCGTACCTACCTATTACATTTTACTCTATATTTGTACTAACATTTTTGACACTGTTTTGTATTCCTGACCCACAAGTGTATGACTTAATTTTTTGAAAGTACTTAAACCTAATTTGTCGAAACTTTCAGTCAACTTCCTTAAATATTTTAATTAGTGTTATATTTGTTTATACTTGTGCGTCAGGAATATGAAACATTAAATGCTTGCAATATAATGTAGGTACAGAAACTTCTTTATCCTGTCATTTTCATAAAATAGTCGACTGATTCTTCGGTCTTCCAAATCGGGTTTTCAGTAAATGAATAATATGATTGTAAAATTTTGTACAAAACTAAGTGGTGGGCCCTACCTTAAATTGTATTTAATACTCCTTAACTGTTATCGTTTGTGTTGCGAGCACGGCTCGCCACGCGGCGCCGGCATGCTGGCGCGGTGGCGGGCGCGTTTCACGGCCGCGGAGTCGCACGTTCGAGCGACCAGCGGCCGCGCAACCTGGCCGCACACTGTGTTGTGTGTGACCCCCAGCAATAATTATGATGACAGGTAGACTCCTTGTCGCATCCGTCTTTACTCAGTTGCGAACGTGTCAAAGAGATGTTCGCAACGTTTTCATACGTAACTTTACGACTACATTGTATAAGTGTATTTTCCTTAGTGTTTTTCATTGCCATTGGTTACCAAAAATGACAGGATTTTTATTGAAACTATTGTGAATATATTTTAGAAAGAATACTCTCGTTAGAAAATTGAGAAAACCATTTTGAAGGGGCTCATATTGCACATCGAATTGTTAAATCGTTCCTCATGTTAAGAGTGTCTCAAAGTCGTTTCTCGATTTGTCTAATGTAAGATATATAATTGTAATATATTATTGTTTAAGCCGTTGTATCGAAAATAACAAGAACAGGAATAATTTTGTGAAACAATGGCACAAAGAATGAACATAAATATTATATATATTATAGAAACAGAAATGTGGCTATAAAAGCAATTTTTATAATAAATATTTACTGTTGAAGAACCTCCGACTTTTATTCCGATATATCTAATTGTAATGACCTACTATCCCCAGCATCAAAATACACAAGACAGTGTTTTAAATGAAACAATAACTTTACTTATCAAAGAAATAATAATTAACACACCATACACGAACGACTTCCTTCTACTATGAAAATAAATGTGGAGAAAACAACATTGAACTCCTACAATCTATTCTAAGGGTCAGTTCACACCGAGACGCGACGCGACGCGCAGTTTTCAAGATAGAAATACAATTACAGACCTTATCTACTACACTAAAAGGTACACGATTCAGTGAGCTACGCCGCGCGGCGGCGGCGCCGCGCTGCGTAGCTCGACGTAGTAGGTAGACACTGAATTGTGTACCTTTTAGTGTAGTAGATAAGGTCTGTAATTGTATTTCTATCTTGAAAACTGCGCGTCGCGTCGCGTCTCGGTGTGAACTGACCCTAAATCTAACGACAAGCGGCGTCTACGAAGAGCTACGTGGGGTCTACGCAGCGTCTACGCGGAACCAACGTAGCGCCTACGCCAGCCTACGCAGCGTCTACGACAGAAATAGCGTTCTGAAAACTTACGAAGTACTTAGTAAAATTATGCACTAATCTCAGGATAAAATTGAATTAAGAATACTTGGGTCTCCTAAATTATTAGAAAAAAATCAACATTACAAAAATAGTCTTTATCTACTTTTGTCATACGACAGGTTTTTGATGAAATTTGTAAATTAAAATATGAAAAATTCTACTAAAGTACATGGTAAGTACTTATACGAAACGGAACTCACCTAATTCTTAAAACAGTGGTGGGAATGTAGAACAGCTGCTGTTCTTCAAATATTTAAGGCTATATTACACTTTTAAGCTCGAAAGGATATATTTGAGGTCAAAACGACTCCTACCTACGTCGTCAGGCAAAAAAAAATTACCAGTGCGCAAACCGTAACCATGAATTCAGCACATAATTCTATTAAAAAAAAAATTGTTGTTCCATACATTTTGACCGGGTTTTCATCTTTTCTATGAAACAGGAGATTTTTTTGATAACCGATGAAGAATTTCTACGCTACGAATCTTATACTGAAATCATGGTTACAGTTTCCTACTGGGTAAAATGTTTTCCTGCGGTGCTATTCTGTAAAAATCTCACCGTGAAAACTCAGGTGAAGTGAGCGTGGAGCGAGCTGTCAATAGTGTCAATTCCTAACAAAAACAAACTCACTTCACCTAAGTTTTCACGGTGAGATTTTTACAGAATCGAGCGGCTGTTTATGGAAAAATCGCCATTATTTACTAAGTTGTCATCATGCTCGTCGCCTTCTCTGTAGGAAAATAAACTTTTTGTCTGTTATGGTAAAGTTATACTGTAAGGTCCTTTAACACGAGACGGATAACGTGTCTGTCAACAAGAAAAACGTCTATGTACAGACGCCAGCACATCATGCTACCCGAAACTGTCAAATTTTCCCAATCAATTTTGAACCTAAGGCTTTAGCGATAAAGTTGAAAATCTATTAAACAGATTGTAGTAGCTTGATCTGGCGTCGTCGGTACAAAGGGCCCACTACTTACTAATAAAATTATGAAAATGTAAAATAGGTTGGTATAGCGTATTTCTATATCCTATAACATATAATTAATCTAGGAAAAGCTAAATTACTTTTTGTGCCCTATCACAAAAAGTAATTTAGCTTTTCTGCCTGTGCAGTGCAGATACAGGGCGTGAATATATTCTGTACTTTACCTACCTACATATTACCTAACTGGAAACTCGGCTTCAGCTATCAACTTGTGTGTAAATTCACCATGAAACCAATGCAATGTTAAATTGAAAACTTTAAACTAAGTATAACTTATCCCAATAAAATGTGACGAAAGCATTTTGATTAAAATGTTTTTTACTATTACAACATCGATGCATTTAACGAGCTGTTTCAGGAATAAAACCTTTTATCAAAACTAATGAGGTACCAATCGGACAAAGGAAGCCTATGCACAGGGATTATAAGTCATCATTATCCGAGTTAAGCCTCTTCATTGTAACGGGAAAATGCTTATCGAGAAAACGTTTTCAGCTGCAATTTTAAGCAACAAGTAGAATAGAATCGATTATCAACAGTACGAAGTTGAAAATGAGTACGCAGCTACAGCTACACGGCTCTCGCATGGCGCGTTAAAATAAAATAAGTTTTTTCATTCTTAACTGAGTAGATAGTATACATCTTCCAGCGGTGCTAATCTGTAAAAATCTCACCGTGAAAACTTAGGTGAAGTGAGGGTGGAGTGAGCTGTCAATAGTGTCAATTCCTAGCAAAAACAAACTCACTTCACCTAAGTTTTCACGGTAAGATTTTTACAGAATCGACCGGCTGAACCCTAAAGCTGAAATTACCAAACCATACTGAGTAAGCGTGGTGATTAATGCCCGTGTCGTCTTTGAAAAGATAGGTCTTTACACCGCGGTAATCGCTATACAACAACAATGTCGTATAGCGATTACTCTGACTCATGAGTCTCTATCGTCTGGAATGTGAAGATTGGCACAAACAGGGAAAGGACTGCCAGCAATGAGTGAAGTCGGGCTGTGGATGATGACGATGATGAATCGCTATATTAAAGGTCATAGCACACATTAGGTGGTTCTTACGTTTGATTCGTTTTAGCTTTTTAGGCCTTATACCCATGGTGCTTCCATGACAACGCACCCAGTGTTTTACGATGGTTTCTGATGTTTTTAACATTGCATTCTAGGGAGAAGCGTAGAACAAGTTCTTTTGTGAGGCGTATAAACGAGGCGAAATGTGATGATCATGGATTTACGAAAAGTTTTTAGTTATATTATATTTTTAGTGCTATAGGTATTTATCGTTTTAAAGAATGAGATGTCCAGCCAGAGGTAGCAAGAGACTGCGTAGTCCACATAAATAAGAATTAGGAATGGCAGTGTTACCAAGCACAGAAGTAATGAAAAAACAGATATAAAAATAAATTATTAAAAAAAACTTCTTTCTTATATCTATGGTTATCATCGTGTTTAATATCCAGCACCCTATTTGCGTAACACACTATCAATCTCAATCTGAATCATTTTGAAGCATTAACAGCCGCACAGGTCGATAGATCAGGTTAAGCTCTGTGGATGGGTGACCATCTTTACATACCGAGACCCCTCCATGCCTCAGAAAGCACGTTATGCCGCTGGTCCCGGCTGTCATTCGTAGATCTTGGACAGTCGTTACGGGTAGTCACAAGCCCGAAATTCTGACAACCAGTCTTACCAAGGGGTGTCGTATTATCTAGTAAGTAACTGGGTTGTGGACGTCAGATAGGCAGTCGCTCCATGTAAAATACTGGTATTCAGCTACATCCGGTTAGACTGGAAGCCGACCCCAATATAGTTGGGAAAAGGCTAGGCAGATGATTACTATTCCATTGCTTCATATTTTCGAAAAATTGTCTGCTCAACAACGTAAATAACGCGATGAATGTTGTTGAACTGTCAAAATGAAACCCATTGCTACTGATGCAATGGTGTGTCCTTTCTTTATCCTTTATTAGTTTGAATTCTTGCAAGTGGTACTCAATAAAATATTCAGTCAACAAAAATAGCCTTTACGAACTCCACAATTGGTTTAACGTAGTGCAAATTCGGGTAGCGGTAGATAGAGATAATATTATATTGTTATATACCAAAATCTATCTAAGTACTTAACCTTTTCCCAACTATGTTGGGTTCAGCTTCCGGTCTAACCGGTTGCAGCTGAATTCCAGAATTTTACATGGAGCGACTGCCTATCGGACCAAGATAGGTGTTACCTCTTGTCAGACTTTCGGGCTTCAGACTACCCGTAACGACTGTCAAAGATGTAGTTGCCAAAAAGAGGCGTGAACGTCATTATTAATATACAAAAAATAATCATTTCTCTTTATAATAATATATTTAACAATACTTATTAAAAATACTTATTCTAAACATGCATGGCACTGCGCGCGACTGAACACTTATCCCCTACTTCGAACCAACTAGCGCCATCTATTGACAATATTTTGAAGTAGGTAGTCTGAGGTAGGACGTTCAACTTTTTTTTTATTGTATCACTTCTTTGTTTCTGAGTCGATGGACACTGCTTGGACTCCGTGGAGGGTTCGCTTGTGCTTCCACATGTCTCCAGATCGTCTGCGAATAAAGAAGAAATGAGGTTTTATGGTTAAAACAAATATTATTTAATATCTATTTATGCACATTATCATTCTGTATCTGGGATCTATTCACAGACCCACCATCCCACATGCAAAAAGAGAAAGACCCGGAACAATAATTAGGTAACTGAAGGCCATACAAATATTATTTCTGTGCGTGAATCGAACCCGTGACCCGTAGCACAGAAAATCAAGCGCTCGGTGCCGCGCCACTGCTGCGACATAATCAGTCACCTTGCCGTACCGCGCATGTCTGTATTGTTGGGTGAGCAGAGGGGTTCCCCGGACAGTCCTTCTCATTATATTATTTACTTACCTACAGAATGATAATCGTCTCGTAATCGTTTATCGCTGTGATAAGTATAATTATAAGAACTTTGTACCTAATAGGTAATACGGGCTGGTGTCCGCAACTCCACGTCAATGCGCGTATTTTGCGTCCATGATTCTGAACGGGGTTGAAATTTTTCGTGGAATTAAAAAAAAAATTGCTGTTCCATACATTTTGACCGCGTAGACACAACAATTCTTATTAAAAATACACTTATTAATAAGTCTTATTTCTATGAAACAGCAGATTTTTTTTTATGTCATCATGTGCTGAATTTATGGATACATTTTGCGCATCGATTGTGGCACCTGTATGCAGTGCCGGAATTGCTTAGGGCATCACGTCTCGGGCGGCACCATAAGGCAGAAACAGCACCGAAACAATATTTGCTAGCGCATGAATGTCAAGGCTGTTCATCAGCAAGATATTACAAGACCCAAAAGTCGCTCTAGGAATTATTTATTTTATTATTTGCGCCAATCCATACAAAAGATCAAATCTTTTCTCTTTATAATATTACTAGCAGCGCCCTGCGGTTTCACCCGCATAAATGTCGATCCCGTGGGAATATCGGGATAAAAACTATCATAGGTCCTTCCCCGGGATGCAATCTATCTCTCTGCCAAATTTTATTGAAATCCGTTCAGTGATTAAGGCGTGAAAAGGTAACATACAGACAGACAGACAGTTACTTTAGAATTTATAATATTATAGTAGGTATAGAAGTATGGAAGTTTAGATTTAGATGTAGTACCTACGTAATAGTATGTAATGGATTAACAGAATCACGTAGTTACATGCGCTATTTCATTAGTTAGATATTTTCCTTACCCTGCAGGCCTGCACCAAACGCTTGCAAAAACTCGGAAGGTGCGTTTATGGGTATAGCCCATAACTAAGTTTTTGTAAACGAATGCAGGTAGAAACGCTCGATAATACAACTGATTTCGGTGGGAAGGGAGATAAGCATTGAGGTAGGGCCCTTTGGGCATTCTTTGCTCATCCTGCAATAGCTTTAGCGTGAAGCATAGAAATACGGGTACTTTGTGATGTTAATGCCGTAGGTACCTAACTGTTATTTTTAAAGTTTACGAGTTAGAATTTGAGCAGATTTAAGAGTAGGGACATATTTTTTATTCAAAGGGATTCCATTTTTGATGTCTATATAGGAATCTAAAACATCTCAGGATAAGGAAATAAAGATCGAGCCTACAAAGTAAACATTGCTTTAATTACCACGTATGTACAACTTTAGACTAGTTAGACTGGAAGTCGACCCCAACATAGTTGAGAAAAGGCTAGGCAGATGATGATGACCATGTAGGTACGTATGTACAAACAATTTTCATAAGACCGAGCAAACCTAACCTAGCAGGATTCCCAATTCTCGTCTAGGGTGTCATGAGAAATTAACCGACTAGCAAAAATATTGATTTTGGCTTTGAAAATTGCCCTCACAACCGTTTCTTTTACAGTCAAATATAGCCAGGCTGCAGTGCCGGATTAGCCCATAAGCAAATTGAGCAATTGCTTAGGGCATCACGTCTCGGGGGGCACCATAAGGCAGAAACAGCACTGAAACAGTATTTGCTAGCACATGAAAGGCAAGGCTGTTTATCAGCAAGATATTACAAGACCCAAAAGTCCCTCTAGCTAGAGATGTGCGCCAATCTTTACAATTCGCTCGTCGTTGTTTTGAAAAAATACGAGGTGACTAGTGGATAGGAGGGGCTACAGGTATGGATTGCTTAGGGCATCAAGTAGTCTTAATCCGGCACTGCCAGGCTGACAGGGGAGTGTGGAACCTAAAATAGAAACACGCTTGTACGATACGACTACATACAGAAAGCAAAGTTAATAGAAATCTCTATTCCTAGACAGCACGTTTCGCCAAAAACTTTGTTGATAGAAAACATTTTTTGTAGGGATCTCGGTCCATCGGTGCTTACTGTTGGCAGAGATCTCTGTTCATAGATAGCACTTCTTGCCGTAAACTTTTTTCATAGAAACCTTGGTTCTGAAAGCGCAACGTAGGATGCAAGAGCGAGCAAAGGGCACCCCGAGGTTAGGTTTGGTTAGGTTACTTTCCCCCCCGGTGGGTTCCCGCATTGTCGAGGCGGGGGGGCTCAGTAGCCGTGGCTTGGACACCCACGGTGAAGCGAAGAGGAACCCGAGGAGGGGCCGCTCGTCAGGGCTTTTGCCGACAAGCCGACGACGTAGCGGCCAACATGTAGGTTGCGGTGCCGCTTGGGCGACATCGCAACTGAGGCGGGCCGCGATGTCGTATCGGAGGCATCGCGGCTGAGGGTTGGAGGCCGCGGCGGGAGAGGAGTGCCGGTATTACGGTGCGCCGTTCTCCCTACCTTCCGCGGCCTTGACGGGGTCGCCACCGTTCGATGGCGGACGCGGTGGGGCCGCAGGGGAAGAGGAGTGTTGGTATGACGTTGGCCACTCTCCCTATCCTCTGCGGCCGAAAATTGGCAGGCGGCGGGGCCAATGACCTGACCCGTCGCAGGGGGACCAAGGGTGGCAGAGACGGGGTCGTCTGGCGCCCATGTGCTGGTTTGGTCCCTGGGGTGGTCACGGCGTGCTATGTGTTCTGGTGCGCCGGTGATGGGGAGTACTCCCCGGAGGAGGGTCCGGTGACGGACAGCCGCGGCGGGTTCACGGATGAGTGCTAACGCGTGCCCGTGTTCCCGCCATAAGCGGCAGAGGTGGACACCGTGGAGTTTTAGTGGGTTAGAGTCCCACATAACTGCACTATCTCCCCGTGGTAGTGCAGAATGCATGAGCATTTCTCCACGTAAAAAAAAAAAAAAAAAAAAATGGTTAGGTTACTTTAAACCCTGTCGACATAGGCTGCAAGAGCGAGCGAATGGGAATACAACATAATTAAAAATAATCGTCGGTCGTATCGTACAAGCGGTGTTTCTATTTTTCAACTTTAAAAAATTTGCTGAAGAAATGGTCAACGCAGGGGCGTTCAGAATCATGAATCCTAGGTAACAGGTAGCACGTCTACATATGTGCCTGCCATCCTTTATGAGAGGCAGTCGTTATAGTACAGTCAACAAAAGAGAAGTATATGCAGGATCGTCGGATATAGTTGAAGTTTAGTAAGAAATCGATGGATGTTGCCGACTGAAATTTCGTTTGTAAGTGAGCTGTTTGTTTTATATTAATAAAATAAAATTTTATTCGAGAACATCCATCGTTTTCTGACTAAACTTCAACTATATCCGACGATCCTGTATACTTATCTCTTTTGTTGACTGTACCTACCAAATGGACCATCGCACCCTGGCCTAGAAATGTATCAATTCGTAAAAAAGACGTTCCTTACCTGAAGGCAGTTCCACAGATGTCACACTCATGGGGTTTCTCTCCAGTGTGTATGAGGGTGTGTACGGTTCGGGCGTATGGTCTTCTGAAGGCGGCACCACAAATGTCGCAGCGGTAAGGTCTGGAAGTAGACATGTAACTAAGGTGACACTTTTATAAACTAGGACTTTCTGAAAGGTGATTGTCCAGGTATAGAAGCCAGGGAATTTCGCTGAACCGCGGGGTAACTGCGTAATACAATTACAATGGCAAAGGCTTTCCTTTTGACAGTAGGTACAACAACATTCATTGCGCCATCTACGTGGTCGAGTACGCGAATTTTTAAAATATATGAAGCAATGGGTTAGCAATTGTTTTCAAAATCCTTTGGTTTGTGATTCAAACTGTGTTACAGAGTTAGAGTGTTTCTGTTTTGCTTATGTACAATCCTCATCAGACATCAGTGATAAATGGGTAGATATGAGTATGGACACATACACAGGATGCTTGTATCTTTCGAAGGTGTAGCCAGATCAAAGAGACCAATGACTAATGAGGCGGTTGTTTAATTAAAATATATATCTGGAAAGGTAACAATGGAGTACCTGCATTAACATATTTTTGTATAGCATTTAATATAAGTACTGTAATGTAAATGGTAAAATGAAAGTCACCAATTATTTTGTTTACCGAAATAGCGAGATTTTCTATTGCAATTGCAACCGGCTGATTACTCTCAGTACCCATTCGTGTTCACGAGTTCCGAGAATTCATCCCGGGCAAATTAACGTTTCGCTGTAGATATCAATTATAGGTACCTAGGTACTATGGATAACAACAATAATATTGGAGCTACGGAGTTACTGGAAATAGTTATTGGATGAAAATAATAATCACAGTACCTAGTCCAATACAGATATAGCTAGGTACATCATTAAAAATAGATAAATTGGAGTCCTACCATCAATAAGTTCCGGTGCGTAAAAACAAAAAAAACCGCGCAGGAGCGAGTCGGACTCGCGCACCGAGGGATCCGTACCATCATGTTTTTAAATTTTCATCGGCGAGGCCTATATTCTACAGAGAATTTTTACACTGTGTTAACACTGTGTACTGCGGTGTAGAATATTGAAGTTTTATGTCAGCGCCATCTCTTGACCGATAGTGGAACTAATGTAACTTTTGTTGATGATTTCTGAAAAAGGGTGCTATTTAAAGACTTTGTTTTATTTTTTCTGTAATCTTTACATAAACTTCTATCACATAGAATAATTTCAGATTTTTCTCTTTGCAAACTTCGGAGATAAGGGGGGGGGGGGACGGTATTTTTTTTTAATTTTGCATCAAAAGTCGAAAACTATGCGTTAGGCCGCATAGTTTTCGACTTTTGATGCAAAATTTGATGCAAAAAATAAAAAAACTGGCCAAGTGCGAGTCGGACTCGCACACGAAGGGTTCCGTACCACAAGGCAAAAACGCCGAAAAAACACGTTTGTTGCATGGGAGCCCCCCTTTAAATATTTATTTTATTTTGTTTTTAGTATTTGTTGTTATAGCGGCAACAGAAATACATCATCTGTAAAAATTTCAACTGTCTAGCTACCGCGGTTCTTGAGATACAGCCTGGTGACAGACAGACGGCAAAAACGCCGAAAAAAACACGTTTGTTGTAGGGAGCCCCCCTTAAATATTTATTTTATTTTGTTTTTAGTATTTGTTGTTATAGCGGCAACAGAAATACATCATCTGTGAAAATTTCAACTGTCTAGCTACCGCGGTTCTTGAGATACAGCCTGGTGACAGACAGACGGACGGACAGCGAAGTCATAGGTAATAGGGTTCCGTTTTTACCCTTTGGGTACGGAACCCGAAAAATTTTTGAGAATGTGCAAACTGCGTTCTTTTAGGTATATGATACCCCACGTGCACCACTTCGAATTTTTCAGACCCCCTTTCAGTCCCTGTTGCAAAAAATATATTACATATATTTTTATTATTTTCTTATTTGCAAAATAGTTCGGCAAACGTCATCTAAAACTATTCCGAATTTCAAGTTGATAGCATTAGCAGTTCTTGAGATATCCAGGTGTGACAGACAGACAGACAGACTTAGTCTCACCATAAGGGTTCCATTTTTACCATTTTGGTACGGAACCCTAAAAAGAACATAAAGTTCAAAGCTCCTTATTGTTCTTAGAATTAAAATAATATTTCGATTATGAGATCGCTAATTCGCTAGTAAGTGCTTTGTTAGTTCTGTAACTATCATAGCGCTCAACTCAAGGAGCATTATCAGAGAAAGACGTAATGATATTTGCGGAAACCATATTTTTCAAAACTCGCAAAGTTCTCAAAATCTCTAAGTGATAAATGGTAAGAATAATCAACAGCGATTCAAAATCAAACCTGCCAAAGTGAATAAAACTGTGTCTGGATGCAAAACAAAAGGATTGTATGATAACCTTTGGTCTGTGTGAATGCGTGCGTGTTCACGCAAGCGTGCTGCGGCAGTGAACGTCTTAGGGCACGCTGTGCACGCGAAGGGTTTTTCGCCTGTGTGGGTCCTACGATGATCGTCGCGCTCCACCTGCCACCAACACCATTCCACATACATTATCATACGGAAAAAATACTGGGAACTATCTGCGTCCATCCTATAGTAAATAGCGCGTGCAATGAGCGTTTTTGCAATTACGTAATTATTATTTGTGTGGTTTTACTTACACTTGGCATTGTTTGTAATTAAAGTTTTGTAATCAATTAATAGAAATCTATACGTTTGTACTTATTTGCCTTAAATGTTGATTGTAGAATTTTGGTGAATTGTCTATTCGTCATGCTGTCGTAGGTACAGTCTACAAAGGAGATAAGTATGCAGGATCGTCGGATATAGTTGAAGTTTAGTAAGAAACCGATGGATGTTGTTGACTGAAATTTAATTTGATAAATGAGCTGTTTGTTTTTTTAATAATAAAATTAAATTTTATTCCAGAACATCCATCGGTTTCTTATTAAACTTGAACTATATCTGACGATCCTGTATACTTATCTCTTTTGTTGACTGTACAGTCACGAGCAAAAGTATGTATACACTTGGCTTTATTCAAAGACGATTTTCTCCTTTAATATAGAATGAAATTTTAGGTTATTAAGATCAAAGTATTTTTGAACCCATAGGTTTGTGTAAAGTGTCGTATTTCAACGTTGCATTCCTTATTTCACGAGAAAATCGACATTGAATGTTGTCAAGTGTTGACATATTAGTGCTCGTGACTGTACATAGACCTATTCTAAAGCTTCTTACTTTATGATATTTAGTTAACGAGGAACAGTTAATACAATTGAGATGGACTTTTGTTACCAATTCCACAAGTCTACGAAATCTTGCTGCAAGGTTTTGCATTAATTTCTCATGACCAAGACAATACAATATGAGCAAAACTGGATTACCAGTTAATTAGGCAAAATATAGATTATGTTTTCTAAAGTAAGGCTACCTTGACTTTGAAGGCTTTAGGGCACAGGTCGCAGGGGTAAGGCCGTTCCCCCGTGTGCATTCGCATATGGATGGCCAGGTGGCCAGACTGATTGAAGCGACGTCCACACACGCGACATGGGTAACCCTGGAACACGGGAATATGGTTTATTGGTGAAGTAGGTATATTTGTAGGAGGTGAAGTTTTTCATTTTACCGGCAACGATTCCTTTCAAGCTATACCTACACATCAGCAATACTGCTTGGCCGCCGGATGAACTTCTTCACAAAGAGCTCTTCTAAGTACCTATACTCACCAAATCTTATACGAATTTGCGTAATGCGGGCCACTCACGATCAAGTTCACCGTCAAGTTTGCAGCGGACTTGAAGCCGCGTCCAGTAAACTTGGCGGTGTATGGCTATGGGTATGCATGATAAGTCGACTTATCATGCATAGGTACCAACTACCCATAGCCATACTCGTGAGTGGCCCGAATTATAAAACCGTTGTAAAGCTTGTTTCATGCAGAGAAAAAATAGAACAAAAATCACCACGCCTCCTTAGTTTCCCGAATCAAAAGAAATAAGAATAAGTTTTCATATTCTACGAATTGCATAGGCATTTATACCGATGCTCATAGAAAAGAAACTCCTACCCTTCGTTCAGGGGACCCCTTCTAAGAAACTCTAAGGGCGTGACGATAATATGATGTCCCCTAACGGAATAGTCGAGGAGACAGCACAACATGACGCCTTTTCTTACTCATACGATTCCGATTCAGCAAATTATTCTGGTATCTAAATACGTACACCATATTTCTGTTAGGTTTTCAGACCATTTTATGTAAGGAATTAAGTCTTATTTGTTTGACAAGTCCTCAAGCTCCTCGCTTACATGTACAGTCAACAAAAGAGATAAGTATTCAGGATCGTCGGAAATAGTTGAAGTTTAGTAAGAAACCGATGGATGTTTTCGAATAAAATTTTATTTTATTAATAGAACACAAACAGCTCATTTATCAAATTAAATTTCAGTCGACAACGGCGCCGATTCTGTTGTTCACAAACTAAACTAAATTTAAGTTCATGCATCTTTTTCTTTCTATTTCATTATGAAAAGGACAGAAGATAAATATTAGTTTAGTCCTGTCAAATTAAGATACTCCATAGACAATTTAGACGAGATTAAAAAAATGCCTATTAAACATACGTCAATTTACGTTAGGCGCTGACTAATTTGACAGGACTAAACTAATATTTATCTTTTGTCCTTTTCATAATTAAATAGAAAGAAAAAGATGCCTGAACTTAAATTTAGTTTAGTTTGTGACACAACAGAATCAGCGCCAATATCCATCGGTTTCTTACTAAACTTCAACTATATCCGACGATCCTGCATACTTATCTCTTTTATTGACTGTACCTACCACTGTTAAGTAGGTATTAGTGCACGTGCACGTGCTCACATCACATCTATATCTTCTATACTAATAATAAAGCTGAAGAGTTTGTTTGTTTGAATGCGCTAATCTCTGGAACTACCAGTCGTATTTGAAAAATTCTTTTTGAGTTTGTTAGCCAAATAAATAAGGCTATAGGTTATTTAACATTATGCTAGGACCCTTAGTAGGAGCCGAGTACAAATGAAAAAAAGTCAGAAAGACTATGTGAAAACGAAGTAATAGTGCGGGAAGGTAATGCGATGCGATGAGGGGAAACAAGAAATTTCACATGGACGGAGTCGCCTGCAGAAACTAGTTAGTGATGTATTTCAGTCATATGACTTTTACCTTGTGCGTGGGCTTTCGGATTAAATGCTATTGATCTATTCTTGATACAAGATTCCTATAATCATTTGATGAGCGTCGCCACAGCCGAGTTTAAAGTTTAAGTTTCTATTTTGCATGTTAAGTGGTACAAAGGCTATTTTAGATTCACTCAGGCGATTTTTTATCGCGCACTGGATTTTCAACTCTCGGTCTTGAGCCGAACATTGACATTCCAACAGAGTGCATCACAGCGCATCAAAAAAAATACACTGTTGGACTATTCACTCTCGGCGCTGAAAAGTGCGATGAAATACGAGTATGCGAAAAAAAATCGCTGCGTTAAAAAATAGCCCGTGGGTAGGTAACACCATAGTTTGAACTTCGTAGAGCTTAAAACGGCATCACCCGAAGCTAGGTAAGAGTGTCCTGTGTCTGCTCCCTACTATGTTCGTAAACTCGTCAAAATGTAGGGAACAGCTGATTTTGTTTTCGCGATTTCAGGTTTGGTCCCATAGTAAAAGTTGTTCATAATGATGAGTACAATGACCTCGAGTAATGGGATAACCTAATCGCCACCCTGTATAATACTGAAACAGTGTCCACAGCAACAATGTAATAAAATGCAGCAAGCTGGTTGGTTGTGTTGTGTAACGTACAGGCTTCGTAACTTTGTGCATTTTCTTGTGCGTGTGCAGTGCGCACATGCTGCCCAGCACTTTGTCGCATTCCTCACACACGTAGGCCATCAGCGGAGCGCCCGGGGGTCGGTCCTCGCCCCGTTTGTGGCGGTACAGTTCCCTGTGAAACAACATTTCATTAAAGTAGGTAAGTACTATACCAACAAATAAGCAAAAGCAGTACCTATGTAAGGATCGTAGTAGGCGTTCTGTAGTTTCTGCCTACCCCCAATCGAAAAAAGCGTGAGTTTATATAAATAAGTAGGATAGCAACATGATTAGGTATAACACTCACTTCTGTGCGTAGCTGTGCAATAAAATCAAACCAATGATAGGGCCAGGGGTAGTTAAAACAGTTAAATGTATTAACTGTAGACAGGTCAAAGCTTTAATTTATTTATTTTTAAAATATTTTATCTTTCGAAAACAATTAAAGTTAGTTGACGATTTTGTTACAGATACGCGCCTGCTAGCGCCATCTACCGAACGAAAACAAAGTAAAGGGCATCCTTTGTTACAATTTCGAGGCGTGTATTCAGCTGAACAGCTGAACATCGGAGCACGACTGAAGTTGAATAGGTAGGTAAGGTTTCAAAATATCTTAACCAGCTTCGATTATTACCTGGCCGTAGCGAAAAGTTGGTTGCAAGAGCCACAGTTCCACATTTTGCTGTTACCGCTGTTTGTGTATGACCGCCGTATATTTCTAGGGGGCGAAGGCCTTTGGCACTCCAAGGAATGGACCTTCAACTCCTCAGTAGACGCATACTGCTTCCCACAGGTGTCACAAGCATAACAAATTTCAGGTCCTTGAGATATATTCGCATCTGAGATGCAGCCGTCCTATGAAAACGATACAATATTTTTACGTACAGACGCCAGCACATCAAGTTACTACAATCTGTCAGATTTCTTTAATAGATTTTCGACTTTATTGCTAAAACATAAGGTTCAAGGTTGATTGGGAAAATCTGACAGTTTCGGGTAGGTTGACCTGCTGGCGTCCGTACCTACAGTTAGCGTCAAAAATATCGGAACGTTATGAGATGTCATTTGCAATTAGCGTAATCAGCCTATAATGTTCCCACTGCTGGGACACAGGCCTCCTCTCTGTGAGAGGGAGTTGGTCGATGTCGTCGTCACATCTTCGAATTTTAGGACATGCCGGTTTCCTCACAATGTTTCCTTTACAGTTTTGAGAGCAGTGACGAAATAATTTTCACTAAGTAAAGCGCCTGTCTGGGTTCGAACCTACGACCTTACAACTCGTGAACTTAGCTCTGGTTATTTAGGTATAGTGGGTATAATAGGTAACTGAGGGAGAGAGAGTAAAACTTATTAGTTTGACATACATTTTGATCCTCATAATAATTATTTTGGTCCTCAATGAAGCAGGTCAGCCGGTGTTTGTCCAGAGCATCGCCATCGGCAAACAGTCCGCTACAGATGTCGCAAACGTACATAGTGTACAGTTTGCGGGATGTGACACTGCCCTTGCCATCGGAGGCCATGCAACACAGTTGTTCTGGAAAGTTCAAAAGAGTTAGGTAAGAATAAAACATTACGACATCGTGCAACTAAACCTTGTATTTCCTAAAGGGGTAGATGTGCCTAGGTGCATAGAACATCCACCATTTCGCCAGTGGTGATTAAAGAGACCAGCCTTCCAGTCACCAACCGGACACGGATCCAGACTTCGGGCTGCTACTGAGAATTCTTAGTGGAAAACCATTAAAAAAAAACTTTGCCCAAACTGGTGATTACTTTTATTTTTATTATTACTTACCCGGATCCCCAGTAAAGTTTGCGACAGTATACCAATGAGCCAGTTGAAAAAGTATACTTGGTAATGGAAGAAGTTAAGTAGGTATCAGATTATCATCTACCCATCCTACACGTAGACCTTGGTTTTTGCGGAACCTAAAGCTGAAATCGCGGTAAAGACAAGTAGGTACAGGCACAATGACCTTCTATTTTTAGAAACGTACGTAAATGCTTTATTATTAAAATAAAACAATACGTAATATAATCCCTGTTGACTTTACCCGTGGGTTCAACTTCCAGAGCGGTCGATAGCACACGCTCGCACATTCGGCACACGAGCCACTCAGTTTCGAAGTTTTCATTACTGTGAGCTGGTTCTGAAAAAGAAGGAATATACTTACTTTAAACTTTTAGGGCTATTTACGAGATGTGTCATTTAAATGAGAACCAATTTCATAGTGTTACGGCTAACCTACTGTTCTGAATTAATGCATCTGCAAGGCTAGCAACGTAGTGGCGTATCTACCTGCTAAACAGCATTACAGCAGCCGTCTTTTGGAGGGGCAATCTTAAGGTAGGTAGGCACATTGGCTATCGGTAGCAATACATTTTCAGATGCAGATGCCATAGTTTACCATGTCATTGTGATTCTCATATTATCTCGAGTAGTTTACCATGACATGTGATTCTCAAACTCGACTTCTCGAGACTTAAGTAGGGAACCACACAAACCTGGTACATTCCTCGTTTCGACTTTGTCATTAACAGGTGTAGGTAGTAATGTACTTTGAGGCTGGTCTATGGAATCATCAGAAGTGTGAAGAGAAATAGTGTGGTCAAGAAGATCAGCTTCAGTCGTAAATATCTCATGACAGATTACACAAGAATGCAGAGCCAGCAAGTCCGGACCGGTGGTTTCACTAGTCTGGAAACAGAGAAATACTTGCTTTGGTTTCTGAATCTATCAAGTAGGAATAAGATAGGTACGTTTAAATCGTTTAAAATCAAATCTATTACTTCTATCTACATCAACCTCATCTACAAATGTGTTAGGTATTTGGATAAAACCTTCGGCTTTCCTGAAGAGTCCTGGAGAGGCAATAAGAATTGATTGACAGTATTTTCATCAAGCAGAGTTGGTTCATAGTTAAATAAGTTGTCCGACTGTATAATATACAGTTCCGTGTTTTGTTCCAAGTTTGAATTTTCTTGGAAGAAGAAAGAAGAATTTTCTACATTGAAAAATCTTCCAGAATCATTTGAATGAAAAGATATTTGACTTTCCACAGTATTCATTATTGCAGTAACGTCTGGTGGATTTTTATTAACATTAGTTAGGGTTTCATTAGACTCAGCAGGATCGTTGGTGAAAAGTAAACCGTCTGGATCATAAGTTTCTGATAATTCTTTGTATGGGTAATCAGGTGGATCAAACATCATGTTTAAGGCTGAAACAAATATGTGTAGTTATAGAATTAATTACAGATTATGATATTGCTTTTCATGAAGCCTCTAACTTTGAAAGGAATTCACAAGTCAGAAGCCAATAGTGTTCTCAATATTTATTTATCTTGGTACCCAAACTTGTTTCAAATTCTCGATAAACAATGGGTGGGCAAATTAAATAAACACATGCCCTGGGACTTAGTTACTTCGCAATCTACTAGTTGCAGATATTATGTCTTTGTTGTTAATTAAAAAAAAAAAACATATCATTTATGCTTATTTTTGTTTACGTTTTCCTATACTTAAAGTATTGATATTTACAGATTCGAAACTTAACGTCAAACGGAGCGCAATTATTTTTAGCTATGGCAGTCCTTTGCTCAATAAGTCAATTTCTGACATTTTCTTACCGACCGGCTGTCATGTCATGATGTCATTTCGGGGATTTTGGCTCAGTTGAATTGCTGTTTATTTTGTTTACAGACGCTGAATTGCACACATTATATTTCCAAATAACTTTTGAACGATAAAACGGTGATCAAGATGAAAGTAGACGCCGCGCCACCTTCTGATAAGCCTAAAATACCGTTGCCGACCCTTTCTCAAATCAATGCTGATCGAATAACTCAGGTAAGTTAGGTTATCCATTTCATAACATTGGATAATAATAAAAGAAAACCACTCGATAAATACTTTAAATTTGTGTTTAAACTCTGTCTCTACCTATTTCTACAAATGAGTAATGTTATAGAAATTGTTTACTAATGATAACACAACTGTTAGCTATGAGCAAGAATGATTTGGTAAAATGAATATGAACTACTTACAGACGATATTAGAACTGAGGCGAATTCTTACTAGTGACCACATGACAACCCGCCCCCTTTGACCCCATTTATTTCCGGCCATATTTCTGTAACAACCTCTAAAATATTTCGGCACTATACACTGGACAATAAACATAAACTTCGACCAGATGTTCAGACCATGGAAATAAGCATTTTTCATTAAGGACACATTCATGAATTCTTATTTTTTGTTAATTTTTATACAAACTAAATATCTTGACGTAAAACACCCGATAAGCATGCCTCTTTACAACGTATTTTCATTCATAAGATTTGGCGGGCTGAAACTTGTCAAAAATAAGTTAAGACCCTTTCTTACTGCATGGCTCAATAAAATTTCACTAAATGAAATTACAAATATCTTTGTAACAAAGCCTTTATAAGTACTACTTCCTTTGTTACATTTAATTTGTAAAAGCTATAGAAGTGTTTGACAAAGTTTATGCATAATGTGAAGAACATGGTGTATACCTAACCAACAAACTTTACAAGCTCAGGTTATGGACTGGACTGGACTTTAAAAGAGACTGTGACTTCTGAGTTTGTTTCGGCCTTTCTTCTCAGAATAGTCAGTTAGAAAACGCCGACCTCATCTAGTTTAAAAAAAAAAATATGATTGACGTGTAAAAGTGTTTGTACAAACCTACTTACAGAAATAAAATCATTTATCATTTATGGTTTTCTTTATTATTCTTTTTGGTTTTGACCCCTTCTTAGGAAACTTTTTCTTATGACACATAAAAGTACCTAATAAACATAAAATGGTGTCACATTGAAATTAGAATTTAATTTTTATGTTAAATTACACTAGAAAGAAATAGTAAACTTTTGTTTTTTGCATTCCATTATTATTTTCATTGTTAATTTTATGTGAGCCAAAAATAAATAACCTAATGGTAGCTCCCATGATTAAAATGTTGTAGTCTCCCACTGTTCACTAAATAGATTGCATATAATAGACTAACAGCAATCTTTAGGTTGAGTATCTCTGTGTTCATAATGGTTCCAGTTGGCTCAAATTATTGAAACCATTATTTTTTCTTAACAACCATTATTTTTTCTTAACAAAATAAATATTCTAATGATTGTTTCTGACATGAAACTCAATAAAGTTTATTGATTGGTACTGCTAACATGATTTGCAAGTAAGTATAAACTTTCACATTTTTATCTTATTATATTATATTTTATAGCTCATGTAGCCTCATCCGCAGACCAGCTATTTAGAATTCAAATTGTTAAAATAAGTTGAGAAAGTAGTCTGTTATTTTTAAACCAGAGCAATTTGGAACACCTAAGCATTAGGTGGAGATGTTGATTTTAGTATGTACCTACAGCTACATTATTAGATGTACACACATCAAAAGTGTCTAGGGATCAAGCATTTTTATGCGGATTTCTTGAGATTGAGATGTGGCTTTGTAATAAATTTATGATTTTATAAATTTATATGGATCCTTTTTGGTGCATTTCATAATTTGAATCAGGAACTGTGAATCAAATTCGAGTAAAAGCTGAAAATCAGCTGTCAATATTTTCCCTATAAAAACATACAACGCATTGAAGACATTATTAGTGCTACTGTTTCCCTACTACTGATTAAAACCAACGTTATTATGGAGCGGCGACGTCATTTAAGCAGGGAAGAAATGCTCAGAGCCGTGGGAATGATAGAAGCTGGTTCCCGGCAACGTACTGTGGCTTTAGCTCTGAATACAAGTCAGAGTGTTATCAGTCGACTTTGGACACGTTACCGAAGCACTGGTACCGTGGCTGAGCGCCATGGAGGACGGTATCGCTGCACCACACGGAGACAAGACCGATACATTCAAATCTTAACTCGAAGAGCTCCAACAATAACCGCCATGATGTTAGCCGTGAGGCTTCATCACTCTTCAGGGAACTTAATTAGCGACCAAACAGTCAGAAACCGCTTGCATGAAGTGAACCTTCATTCCCGAAGACCGCTACGGGTACCACCTATAGCAATGCACAATCGTAGGATTCGATATCAATGGGCTCTTGAACACAGAAATTGGGCAGAAGAACAATGGCGTTTCGTGTGCTTTTCTGATGAGTCTCGTTTTGGTATGAGACCGGATACAAGACGTATACGACACTGGAGAACCCCTGGACGCCAACAGCGATTAAAATCCTGCCAGGAAGTCCATCCTTATAGTGGTGGAACCATCATGGTATGGGCGGGTATTTGGATCGGCGGAAGAACTGAGTTGATTTTGATCAGAGGCAACCTCAACGCTCAAATTTATGCTGAGACGATTGTATCAGACGTCATCGTTCCTCTACAAGTGCAAATCGGTCCTTTATTTCAGTTAATGCATGATAATGCACGACCGCACACCGCAAGAGTTGTAAGACAGACTCTCGCCGCAGCTAACATCAATGTCCTGCCCTGGCCTGCTCAGTCGCCAGACTTGAACCCGATTGAGCATGCATGGGATATGCTACAGAGAAGAGCTCTGCCGAATATGGAGGGTATCCAGTCGCAAGAAGACCTTTTTTTGTTGTTGCAACGAACATGGGCGGCCATTCCACAGCGTGATTTGGATGAACTAATTTTGAGTATGCCAAACCGATGTTCTTGTGTTGTTAGTGTTCGCGGTAGAAACACGGATTATTAATTGTTTAAGTTACCCAATAAAATTTTAAAGAAAACTGTTATTTCAGTCTTTTTTTCGAACTTTTGTGTTAGTGGTTCAAATGTCAAAAATCCCTTTATTAGGAAAATGGCAAATTTCTTTATTAATGCAAAGGTGACTTGGTTTATCGTTACTGTGACAAACGAAAACACTTTATTTGATGAATCCTTAAAGAAAATTTTAATTAATATCAATCAGGAGAAAAGTTATTGCAAAAATATATGTTGATCCCTAGACACTTTTGATGTGTGTAGTTACTTGCGATTTTATTCAAACGCATGTTTAATACTGCTTTGGAATATTTTCTATGGTCACGCCCAGTAGATTTCGCGCGCGACTTCCGAACGTAGTATTTGAATCCCTTTACTAGAATTATCTATAAATTGTTAAGGAAAATAGTTACAATAATGTTAAGGAGATGACAAACACATTTAGTTCAATTTTCGTCTTGGTATTAGTAATTTTTATGAGTAAAATTTAATTAGGTATTTCACATGGTGTGCAATTTGTGGATATCATTATCGGTCATGTGGGATAAAAAGTAAGTAGTTCCATGTAAAAGTGTTAGGTAGGTAGAATGATGTTAGGTACATCAATCTGCATGTCTCTGAACCAAACTAAGATGTATTATATGTTATGTAATTCAATCAAAACTAGAGCCTAAACAACTCTTGACCAGCTTTGTTAATCCCCATCTGACCTAATGCAAATCCAACATGAAATTCATTCAAAATGTGTAATAACATCTAGGCAGTCATGTCCATACATAATTTTAATATACAAAGAGCCTACTGGTATTACATTATGAATAAAACCCATTAAAGCAAATCTATGCAACTATCCACATGGAATTGTCTAACAAATCAACATGGTTGCATTGTCCACAGCTTGCTAATCAGTACTGGTCACCACAAACTAAGGAGAGCCACCTACCTTATGATGCTTCTATTGTGGAGTCAATCTACCAAGCAGAAATACTTGGATCCCAGTAAGTAACTTAAAATACTTTAAATTACACAATAACTATAAGTTATGCAAGCTCAACTTGCTTCTGAGCCTAACTGATTTAAACAAATGAACAGTTTAGGGGTCAACAGCCTCATAGAGTGGGTGCAATGACCTATTTTTTTTTTGCAAAACACCAGTTATTTTTTGAGAATGGTGCAGTGTTTCCATATGATATTATTTAATGTGCAACAAGTTTAAAATTATATTGTTATATTATTTATAGTTGTTAAATATTAATTAAGTTATTATTATTTATTAATAAAGTTTTATGTTTTAAGAAGTTTTATAGTGATTTGGAATGACCATGGTTAGTGCAAGTAGTTTGTACCAAAATACTTATTAGTACTTATTGCAGAAACATAGGTTGCTGTATTCATAAATATATTGATTTTCATAGAATAAACTATGTTCAATAATATGTAGTTTATATTTTTTTCAAAGTAAGATTTTCTGCCTACCCATATAGAATAATAGCGTTTTGAAGTGTCAGTTTTGAACATATATAAACTTTAAAATATGATTAATTAAAAACAACATTTTTATTATGAAGATATAAATAGAGAGGCCTGAGAGGCCCAGCAGTGGGTGTGGATGATGATGAGCTAGAAACAAACAAAATATTTTTTTAACCTGTATTGTACATAAACTGGAGAAAGATTATTATATTTTGTACCTGATCTTTGGAATAGTACCAACACTAAAATTATTTTCCCATAATTTCCAGTTTCTCAGTACGTCGTATCATGATGCTGGAGTTCTCCCAGTACCTGGAGAACTACTTATGGCCGCACTACACGGCGGGCGAGGCGTCGCAGGCGCACATGATGTCCATCATCGTCATGATCAACGAGAAATTTCGCGAACGAGTGCCTGCTTGGCAGGTGAGTCTATGGTAGAAGGCATAATTAGCCTGTGTTCAGTATTAATTTTTTAAATTATTTTTTAAGCTGGCGTGTACCTATGGTATGTACACCTACATTTCGCCAGTTTTGTTTAAGTCCTAAGTAATAGGGTGCGACCCTACTGCCATCTACCAAGCACAAATTCAGACTCCCGGCTGCTACTGAGAATTTCTTGATGGAAAATTTACTCCAGGGTAGCAGTATCATTAAATACATCCTACATTATGTAGGTACTACAAAGGCATTTATAAGACCTATGTCTGTCATATTCCAAACGAAAAGGAAGAATTTCCGTCTGTGTTAATATGGCACATCAAGTTTTAAAAGAGAGACTAACACATTGGTATGAGGGACAGAGACAATGTAAGCAGATTTTTTTCAAAACACGATGTGCTAACAGCAGCTTAATTACTTGAGTATAATTTAATAAATTAAACCTTTTCGTGCTTCAGGCATTCCTGAAGAAGCCGGACCACTTCCCAGCGTTTTTCGAGCAAGTTCTCCGCGCAAGCGTAGAAGATGATCGTTCGAGAAGCAACATGCGAGAACAGACGGCTCTGCTGCTGTTCCTGAACCATTGCTTCGGCAGCATGGAGGTGCAGTTGTGCAGAGACCAGGTCAAGCGGCTCGTGTCGCTTAGTATGTGGATCAGCTTGCAGGAAGGTATGTAGATTTTATGAACATGGAGACGTAGAATGTATCAAAATCATACATAGATACATGCACACATAAACTCACGCTTTCTTCATGAGGGCAGGCATAGGGCGTCGGGAGCCGCGTGACGACTCCCGGCCACCGTAGGCACGGGCCTGCGGGCGGAGAGTAATGGGTAGCTCACCGTCCGATCAGGACCAGGCCTGTGCCGGACGGCGCGTACGTGTTCCACGCGCGCCTCAAAGAGATGTCAGCATTGAGGAGCTGACCCGGCAGGCTTCAGCCCGATCAGCCATCAGCGGGATTGTCCGAAAGGGTTACCCCTGGCCCGGAACATAAAGGGCTAAGGAAGGAACACGGGTGGGTTTTAGTCAGTAAGAGTCTGACACTCCCTTCCGCTCCACCCAGAGCGGGAGGGGTCATTTGATGATTTCCCATCCGCAAAAAAAAAAAAGGGTAGGCATAAAATACAAAACGCCACCTGCTACGATCCGTACATACTCCTTTTGCCTTCTTTACGTTCATATATCTTGTCATACACGCACGCTGGTTGCGAGTAGGTAATACGCACCTGACCTTTCAAATCAAAAGTCATTTATTCAAATTTGGCTAAGGATCTGCACTTTTCGAACGTCAAAGTTACATGACAGTCCCCCCAAAACGCCCGCCCTTCACTATGTTTGCTTTTAAAGGGCTCGTGACCATTAATAGCTACTAATACCAACTCCGCACAATCGACAGTTACGTTGGTTCTGATCTGAGCTCTACTTCCCGACCAATGTAAGAAAATATTCACGTGTCTTTTTTATAATCGGAATATTTTTTCTTTAAAAAAAAAACTGCCCCACACTAGGAATTTCTCCTGTATTGTAACTGTGTAACTGTCACTGTCCTAACAGTGCGTCAACTATTTATATTGCACATCCTGTTGAAACAGCATACTCTCTTGGTTTATAATCCAACGCTGTCCAGGGGGAAAAGACGATATGACCCAGTGGAGCGTCATCACCTACGTCACAAAACTATTTTTGCAAAGCGTTTCTTTTGCTATCTAGGTGGCTACTTATACAATAAAACTAATAAGGTGCTACATATCTTTAATCTCACAAAGAATAAATGCAAAGAGAGGCTAACTGACTGGCTACTAGAATTAAACTATAATGATACTGAAAACATTCTTATAAAGACCTAAACAAACAATCACACACTCTCACACACCCACATACTCACACACCCACACAGTCACCCTTACTACACATCTACTAACAATCGACTCGCATACTTAACTTAGATATTAATCAAAATAAATAAAACTATGTATGAAAGTCGTATGATACCTTACTACATTCTGTCAGCGCGCTTAGTACATAATTTATGAAATGATAATGTAAAGGGGTGGGATCCTGGTGTCCTGAAACACAGGCCACGAGCCTAGCTTAGGCACCAGTCTCCCACAATATATACTTACCTGAACTATGTATCTTTGTGAATCTGTCGAATGTAAAATGAGTCTTGTATATTGTGGTGAGAAAATAAAGTTGATTGATTGATTGAAAAAAAAAAAAATTAAACTCACATACACAAACAGCCAGACCCGAAACAACTACTTGTAGGTCATACAAATATTTGTTCCGTGTGGGAATCGAACTCGCGACACGCAGCGCAGCAGTCAATCGCTTAACCACTGCGCCAACCGTGCCGTCATCTCGCAGATCAACCTAGAAGGTTGACGGCTGCTTAACTGGGCGTGCTAGTGGGGTGTCTCAATAAATTAAGGCCTCCAGCCTGAGCTTAAAAAACGGACAAACTAAGCGACTACACGCTAAGGGCACCCCTTGTGGGGTACGGACCTCGGCTTAGGGCGTTGCTGGAGGAGGGCAGTAAGGGACAGGCTGGATCGGATTATCGTCAGACGTGTTGTCATTTGCGAATATTTAGGCGGACCCGTGCCTGTAGCCCGAAATATTTGTAAACGATGACACGACGACCTGCCTTATTGTGTTGGTGCTATGTAGCATCTAAAGATTACGTCCAGCCATTGAATAATGAGGTTACACAGACATATACTTTTCCCTCTCAGGTACTGTTCATATGATGGCTCTCCTCACTCCTGCCTTGTTGTATTGGTTGAAAAGGGTGACGCAAGAGGCTCTACAGTCCACTAACTTATGAAGTTATGAGAAGTGTGGCTTTACCGAAACACTGGTTGTCGGAAGCCTAAACTAGACTAAGAGCTCTAAGTGTAATTATGTTTAGTCTAAAAATTATCGTTGTTATTAGGTCGAAGAAACCAAGAATTCAAAACTGTTCCAAAATGGCGGAAGTACTGGCGCGCCATTCAGAAGAAGGATAAACCGGAGCTCCTAGAAAAACTCAGCTGGGAGCGACTGTACCTGCAGAGGCTGATGATAAAGTTCATGCGCATATTGGAGAGTATACCGGAGACTGGGGATGTAGATTCACATGCTGTGAGGTAAGGGTCTATCATGTAAATTAAATAACGAATGTAATACTCCAGTTTGTGTTTATTGTATTGGGCACCTAGTCGGTTCGATACTAGCGTTTATGATTACCACTGTATACAATCCCATATGGTCCATAGTGGGCCGTAATCCACCACGCGGGCCCAGTGCGGGTTGACGGATGTCTCATGTCTTGGATTTTTGGGACATGCCGGTTTCCTCACGATGTTTTCCTTCACCGTTTTGAGAGCAGTGGTGATAAATAATTTACAAGAATTAAAGTGCCTGCTTGGGTTCGAACCCACGACCTACAACTCGTGAGTCGCGGCCGTTACCGCGGCTCTTTATACAATCAATAATCGTTATTGTAATAAGCTGGGTTATTACAATAACGATTCGACTCTTGTTGAATTTATCATAAAACAAGCTTATCATCACGCCTTACAAACCAACAAGTCGTGATTTCATGCCATTCTATAAGGGGATACAATTACACTCCGAGTTTTAAACACGACCACGGGTATATATGAACGAAATTACGCTCCTCACTCTAAAAAATTAATTTTATCGCGAATATTTTCGGAGACTTGCTTAGTGGTGAGAACAAGTGGTGGTTGTCGTAAAAAAAATCTTAACACGAACACTAGAACCAAAATTTATTTGAAAACATTAATTCAACAATCCCTGCAGGTAATGATAGTTTATTTTTTTTACAACTCACTCACAAAATTATAATTTTACAGATACTGTGAGCGGTTTCTGGAGCTAATGATAGACTTGGAGGCCCTGCTGCCGACGCGGCGATTCTTCAACACAGTGATGGACGACAGTCACCTGGTCGTGCGCAGCCAGATGGCAGCACTCACCCGCAGGCCTGAGGGACAACTTTTTTCACAGGTAAGTGATAGAATTAGTATGGCGTCGCTGTTACACAAGGGACTATGAAGAGCTTTAGAGTAATCTTCTGAGAATAATCCATTTAAATGTGTTTTTGAATATATATCCCTCTTGTGTAACAACGATAACGATTTCAATGTCATTTTGTTAAAAGATTATTTTACCGTTACATTAGAACGCGCTGTGCATAGTACTCGCAACGGGCGTGCGTGTATGACCAGATGTATGAACGTAATTACGTAAACAAGTCAAAAGGAGTAAGGAATTTAACAGGTGGCGTTCTGTAGTTTCTTGTACCTTCCTATGGGGGTCCGTGGGAAGAAGACGTGAGGTTGTGTAATCTGCATTCGCGATTTACTTACCAAAAATGTAAACAAATGAGTTTATGGAAAAATAACTTTAATTCCGACAGAATAAAGTTCAGTTTATGCACAACTTCAAATATTTTTGTAACTTTTTCAATACTGCTAGTCACTCTGAACTCAACTTAATTGCTATAATAAAGTTGATATTTGTTTAACTTGAAATAACACCAATTTGAAACATTTTGAATAGACTTTATGTATTAGAAATTTTGAATGTGGTGTCAAATGCCATCTGTAGGTCGCGAGAGATAATATCATTTTTCTCTATATTTCAATTAAAATAAATCATTAACATCAAAAAAACTATGTTCAAAATTTCTTTCTTTTTGAGAGAAAACGATAAAAAAAATCAAACGATCAAGTTATTGAAGCTTTATATGCTTAGCTCATTTCGAGGGCCAGATGTGGATGATGTTATCGACACAATCACTGAATCGGGGGCCAGATACGTAAAACATCTTGTCTACAATTAAAACAATACAAAAAAGCTGTTGTAACTACTATCACGGTGTTGATTGATTCAAATGACTAGATTTCCATATTTATCACTTTTGTTACTGTGTGAATTTTGTCTCATTCTTCGACTACCCAACCAACGGAAATAAGCAAAACTCTTTCATGTTCTTAGCTGCGTTTAATAAAGTAAATTAAAAAATAATCATAAATGCGTTTCGTCATTATAGTTTTGACATAACAGAAAGTCCAAGTTAAAATATTAAACATATAAAATGACAATTATTCTTATATTTGTTAGTGCAAGAGAGCAGTGTATACAATACATATTATTTAAATAAATTCACTAACCACCTATAGCTGCTAATACAGAAAAAGGACGGACATAATGCTCGTTTTTGATCAAATAGATAGCATACATTAAAGCCTCGTATTCAAAGTACACTTATTGTTTTAATGTCGATGGCAATCTACAGTCTCGCTTAATTACAATCATATCAGTTGTTAATTGTTAGTATCTTTTGTTAAACTTTAATTTAGTAACTTTTGTTAATTTCTAAAATAATTTTAAGTATCTTTTATGAGCAATCAATTCCTAACGACGAGAGATCAACCCAAATATTTTTTGGAAACAATTATTTTTCAACATATATTTTTTAACACTTTCTTTTTATGTTTACGATTTTGTACCATCACTCTTTATGCCAATAAGGCTTTGAGTATTTTACTGCTCCAATATACATGGTAAAATACTGACAACTATAATATTTTTATATAATTAATAAGACACTTGGTTTCAATTCATAATTAATACATAAATCACAGTTCAAACAAAACTACTATAACCTTCATAGGGTGGTATTAGTTGTCTAGTAGAGGAAACAACTTACGTTCTAGGTAGATGTTTCTAAATCATAATTTGAGGCACATTTGCAAGGCACACGCATTTGTACACAGAACATATATAACTGTTATACTTGAGTATAATACATACAGTGTGTTAGGTTAAACGAGGGACATACTTTAAGGGAGTGTAGTACCCATGAAAACGAACAACTTTTACTAAGCAATCAACACTGAAATCGAGAAAATAAAACCAGCCGCTCTATACATTTATGTTCGCATAACTGGACAAAATGTAGGCAACAGCCTTTTTTTTTTCTTCAGATTTTGGAGTCCGTGCCATATTAAACGTTGTTAATTTTCATGAATACTACACTCCCTTAAAGTATGTCCCACGTTTAACCTAACACACTGTATTTAACAAACTATTCTATCATTACAACTATTTATATGTCTATAGTGTCATATAGCTTCATTCATCACATTTAAAATATGTCACATTCATACAACCTCTACTTGTGTGGAAGCTTGTGTATATCGGCTCTAAAACAACTATTCATTAACAAGAGATTCTACTTGATATTCGTTGATATATCAGTAATTCCCTCCATTCATGTGAGTCATCTCGTCGCCCCACTCCCCCGTAGGCACAGGTTCTGCATAACAACAACTCTTGCGCAATAAAAACGTTACATGCGGCTGTCGTACGATGCACACATAGAATATTAAAATTGCCTGGAGTAGATTCACAAATATGTGTGCGTATAGTAATTCATCTATGTTGAGCCATGACAACAAAAGAAACAGCCATGCTGTTGTCATTATCAGGAATAGTTGTAGGAATAAATTAAAACTGGAACAAATAATTTTAGTTGTAAGTAAATACATCATAGCAGGAAGGCGTGAATATTTCAGAATCCCGCGTCCTAACCAAAAGCGATCGTTACGCGAATACGCGATCGTTTGCAAAACTTTTCTCGTACAAATGCGATTTGATTAATCGCGGGAGTATATTGTCATCTACACAAATAAATAAAAAAGTGTCTGTTTGTAAAGTCAAAATAACAGCTTTGTTCTAAATGCATGTGAGAGTAAACACGACACTTTAATCTAACAAATAAAAAAAAATCTATCTGTCTGTCTGTTTGTTTCGGGTAATCTCTGAAATGGCTGGACTGCTAAGGAGTAACTTGGCACTTTTATTTTTGAAAAAGAAATAGGGTAGGTACCGCGCAAAACGAAATAAACCCGTGAAATTCCGAAATGCACGCGAACGTCATGTCGTCGAAGCTACGGGCACGGCTAGTATTCATGTAAAAGAGCGCTACGATCGCTTTTGGTTAGGACGCGGCATAAGAATTTTGTTGTAATATTTGTAGTACATACCATCCCTTAAGTTTATGATGAATTCTGCCATAGATATTAATCCTCTTTATGATTTTCAATGTTGTGACGTAAAAGAACACATTGAAAATTATGGTGAACGCAACTGGGGTGAAGAATATAGCGATACCAAGCAATCCTGAAATGAACAGAAATAAACATGCTTAGTTCAAGTGGTTAGACTGGACAGACTTTACTGGCACTTTACAAACCAATTAATCTAGTTGCTTTAGACGCATTTGAAATCATTAGGAAGTTTTAATCAACTTCTTAAAACGAGGTTCCGTATATCAAGTGTGTGAGATTTTTCTTAACCTTTATAATAAGGTCTCTATGGTCGTATCGGTGAAGTAAGTTTTTAATTTCGGTGTACCGTGTTAATAAATATGAATCATCTTACCGATAGTTTCCTGTTCAACATCGTCGACGATGATTGACGAAGAGAACTGGATCCTACTCTTCCTGTTCGGATTAGTCCCGGTATCGAGCAGGAAATGCGCGCATATTGCCATGCCCGCCATGATTAGGACGCAGAACCACACGACGCTCGAGTAATAGCAGTATTTGCGAACGTCCGTCACGCGTAGAAACACGTTGCGGGATCTGAAAATACAATTTATTTATCAAACTTAGCATAGATTTGTTTACTGATAGCCTAGGTTTGCAAACGCAACACGGTTTTAATTTTCGGGCTCTGCCATGCATTAAGTATGAATATTTTCATGCTTCTAATTTATTTATTTTTTATTGGATTAAAATGATTCAGGTTTTGGTTGAAAATCCAACAGTGCGTTTTTCTTAGGCATTACATTTAGGTGTTGTGTAGAGTTAGTGACAATGGGCATTACAGTAACTTAAAGTGAAAAGTGCATGACTTAGGCCTTCAGATACAAGATATTACAGGCTTAAGTAAAAAAAAATGCTTTGGAATGTTTTACTTTCTACAACTACCTACTGTATTAGTAATAAAAAATGCGTACTTGTAAAATACATACTTGAATGTTTTCCATACATAAAAACCGAAACTGTTTAGCCAGAAGAAAGCTGCGAGTAAACTGATATACAAGATAATATCTGAAAAAACAAAACAAAATGTCAACCCCAACTAAAATAAGTAGTATGCAACAAATGTATGTATGTCATGCATTTAGTGTAGGGCTCTCTACTTACCAGTAACCATGAAGCTGACATGGTTACTGAACTCGGTGAATATTCTAACCAAGTCTGCTGCCTGGCTCACAATCAGACACATGTTTATAGTTGTGATAATATTACCAGCTAGGTCTCGGAGGGTAGGCAACACAAAGTATATCAAGGCCACCAACAAGAGCAAGATCATTGCAATCGCATGAAATACGGGGTTAAGGATCTTCTTCATGAGGAAATTGGTGTCTTTCCAATTGATTTTGACCTCTGGTACACATACTAATGCGTATACGCCTGTTATGTTGGCGGGTTTTTTTGTTTGTGTGTCTTTTTGTGTTACTAATATCTGAAAGACAAAATTTTATTACAAGAATAAGAGAGCAAGTGAAACATGTGATTATTACATAAAATTAATTTTAGAATACTCTATTGTATTTTCACTTGTTTATGTTATGTATGACCCACACATTAAATTATCTAAGAAGTGCTATAGGTACTAACGAGCAGCTCGCGACTCACGCGCAGTCGGCAACTGCAGCCGTCGACAGCGTGCCGCTCTCGGCCGTAATCAAATACACAAGCGGCACTTTGTCGACGACGAATGTATTCGGCTGCAGTTGCCTTTGCCGTTGAAGCGTGCCATTCGCGTTTATGCACACTAAGTATGAAGTATGAACTACATGATGAAACTACCTTTTGAATTACTCTATAAATGTTTGAATTTGTTATTTAAATGAACAATGGCATCAAACCTTCTTGCTGGTATTTCCATTAAAACTTTATGCATGAAATGAAGTTCCATTGAAACACTTTTTTTTAACTTGAGTCACCTAATGATGACTCAGATAGGAGCAAGCTCAAACAAAGTGGAATGTGAAAGTTTTTTTAATGTGATTCACTGATAATGAATAGTTAAAAGCTTATCTATACTAGGTCAATGGGTCAGGATAACATGCTAAATTTAAAATCAACCCAAATTCTATCATGAAAACCATAATGTGGCGTTTTTATAGCTACTCTAAAATAGAGGTTACTCCATCAATTTGTTCTTTGATACTTTTAAAAGAAACATAATGAAGTTATCTTCTGTAATGTGTAAATTGATAAATGTACTATTTGAAGTGATGAATTTTTAAATATATTAATAATTTCCGCCATCTCAGAAATGATGCCCTTTGATTCTTTCCTTTCCTTTTTATATACTTGTACATATTCTTATTATTATTTTAATACTGTACATAAAGTAATACAAAAGAGACTTCTCAGAAATTACGAGATTGATTAAATTGCCGCCAGATTGATGATGTTACCATCTTAGAGTGGTGGTATTATAAACCCTACAAGACTACAATGTTCCATGAAATGCGTCCCACCTTATCCATGCAGTATTTGGCTTGGTTGTGTATGTACGATGAAGGTTCCTTCTCTTCCGGTATTGATATGCTGTCATGTAAACTGAATGTGCTAATCACTGGCTCCTCTTTCACGTCTGAACTGGGTTGGTGATTGATAATGTGCCGTAAGCGACCATCGGTTAATAAATTAAGCCTGTAAAGTAAATTATGTTGGTTGGTAACTTATGAATTTTCTGCAGATGTTTTTATTGTATGAATTGATTGCTAAGTTCAATCAATTCATACATAACATAGAAGTCTACAGGGTGTAGCCTGCTCATAAATTGATCCCCATAACATGCAGTCTATCATTTTTGGTTTTTTTGATAATTTACCTCATGAGGTACATTATTGACATTAGCAATATCACAATATGTTATGAAAAAACCCCCTTCACAATATGTTATCAAATAACAGATGTTCATCCATGGATGAAGGTGTGTTATGGGATTACTTACGTATCTTCAGATTTTCCTAAATCAAATATAGCTCTTTGTTGTGTGGTGGCACAGTCTGGCACACCATACACATAGTTAAAGTATTTTACTTTGGCATCGTTGCCATCCTCAGTCTTAAATTGTGGTGTCCATAAACCTGTAAATTATAAGCACATTATTATATCTATATTATATAAAAAGTATCATTTTTGTGTAGAGAAAATTCACAATGTATTGTGAGCCTTGACAAAAGGTCGGTTTTATAAAAGCTTTTTTTTTATGTTAGAAGTTTAGTAAGTATGTACCCAAAAGTTTTCAGCTATAAGTAATGATTACATTGGAATACTATGTAGTTATGTTTTAACAGTCAATAATGCATACTCTGCATGTTATTTACATATACTCACTCTGGTTGTATCTATCGGCTAGTCTACATATCCCGTCCACAACAATCTCGTTAAGTTCGCAGCATTTATTTATCTTAACTCCATTCAGCTTGTCCGATATCTCATTGAGATCTGTCTCTCCGACTTCCGCGTGCAGTTCATGCGTCGCACACAATAATGACAATGTTAACAGTGCTACATACATGTTGTTATTGAATCTTTATTACTTTCATTACAAGGTACTTGTCGCTTTTATCGATACTTTGTTTGTCATACAATATGGCACTTACACTTAACTCTATGATCACAAACAGAAAACATAATAAAACCATGTAAGTTGATGTCAAAAGACACTAATATCGTTTTATAACTAAAAGTTTTTGATTCTTTGGATTTAATTCGGAGATTCTAAAGTCCGTTTGCGTTTCCGCTCGCTACACTCGCGAAGTTTGACTGTTTGACGTTTGACGTTTATTATAAGTTGACTTGACTTTTTCGGAATCGGAACGCTACTAAGTTAGCACGGCTTTGGCATTTGGTCTTTTGAGCAACATTCACTACTACCAGTACCAACCTATTTTTACAGACTTCAAAAAAAGGAGGTTATCAATTCGACACGTATGTATGTAATATTATTGGAATTGCATTATATTCACATATGACAATCTATTAGGGCTTTCAAACAAATATACAAAGTTTTATAGACGTATGTTGTATGTTTGTTTGTCCACGCATTTCTCCGCAACTATTAGTCGGATCGTGACCATTTATTTTTTATAGGCTTACATTTACTTCAACTTAGGGAACAGTGCAATTTTCATCAAAATCGATTCAGTAATTTTCAAGATATGGTCTAATATTAATTAACATGTAAGTGTGACGGCCTGGCATAGTGATACAAACTACGGGTGTAGTATCAAGGGGAAAACATCTCAAAACCTTGGTCAAATTCTAGTGCAATATTTACAACAAAACTATTAGGTACCTCCATAATACAAACAAATATTCCAAATTTTACAATTACGAAATAAAAATAAATTAAAAAAATTAAATCGACTTCAAAAAGAAATTAACTCAAAATTATGAAATAACTTTAATTTCGGAATTCGGTGGCGAAAAACGAAAACTAAAATACAGATCTCAAGACAGTACTTTTATTTTTGGGTACGAAATGATGATGATGATGAATGATGTCCTTTCGCAAACAATGGGAAATTGCTACTGATCTCTGAAGGCGTGTGCCGTGAAGTCGTGCGGGTGTCAACCCCAAGACGAGCTGTTTCTCAAACGGGCAAGTGTACGATTGCTCCGCGTCACCAGTCCTGACTGTCTGTATATTTTGGCTGCTGAGACCAAAACTACAAACTTTTGTGGGATATGGGGAAGTTTTATAAAAATGTAGCTGTTATTTTAGTATATTGTGTTGTCTTACGATCTCTACGCCAGCAAAAGCTAAGTAGTTCATGGAATAATAACATTTCTGTACCAGTAAAATTAGCAGTTGTAATAATAATGAAATCAAGCCAAGAGCCTGGACCAACACCAGAGGTAGCTCTCGTTGGCCTCCTCAGAAATGATTGAGAAAGCGGTACTTCTGGACACGGCTGACATTGTCAGGAGGTTCCTTTCTCCGGAGCCCTGACCGCCGCCCGCGCCGGTAGCTTGGACCCTGTTCCCGGTACCGGTGGGGTACTATTTTTAAATGTTTTTTTATCTTTTTGTTTATAAAAATATTTAAATATGTAATTTATAAGTAGGTATTTAAATGAAATAAAGAAATATATAAATAGATAATAAAGAAATCATGGCGGTAAGCAAGGTTTTTTGGGACTTAGTTAAAATAAGTGAGCAGGTATGTAAAAACACGACAAAAATAATTAAAATATATTTATTAGTATTATATACCAACATGCATTCTTGAAAAAAAAACGTTTATAATTACTTATAGGAACTAATTATTACTTAAATCTTACTTTCTAGTATTTACATGGTGTAAATTCTAGTAAATTATTAAAATATTAATTTATCATAATATTTAAAATTAAAATAAACTCTTTATTTTATGGCACATAAAATGGTGATACTAAAACTTAATTATAAATAAATTCAATAGTAACAATATCAGAAGGCTAATTCTTGTAATTTAATACCTACATTCAAAATCTAGTCGCAATCTCATCTCGGCGACAAAGAAATGTCTAAAACTTGTCAAAAATGTAGGGAAATTAGAGATATTTTTGACAGATTGAGACTGAGGTAGTGAGATCAGGATGTGAACGTTCTTAAAATTACGAGAATTGCCCCTCAGATCATTTAGAATCGGCTTATTTTTAGGCAGATTGAAAATGGCACATGTAGAATAGGTATTATTGAATCAGTAATTACTTACGTAGATTTCAGCTAGTGTTTTGAAAAACATTGTTTTATCTTAGAGGTTAAACGGATATCTCATTATAAATTCTCAATTTGTTAATTTTCAGAATTATTATTTAAGATTACTTTTATAAACATCAGTGGATTTTAAAATATTATTTTTTTATCGCTCAATTCATTGAGTGCAGATACAAGTTGGTGCACCTACCTATAGCGCATTTGTACTTACAATTTAATTACAATTTAATTGTTCCATTATTAACCCATAATGATACATTTACATCAACAAGCTTCGTATTGAAAATAAATATTATCTCAATACAAATGACATTAGTATAGATTTTGATCGGATTTTCCTATTGACTAGTTATAATTTAAACTTATGTGACATGGAAATAAGATCAAAAGGAGTTTTGATGAATATGATGAACGATCCACTTCAATTTAGCCTGACCTCCACGGTATCATCTCCCAGTATCTCCTGGTCATCCGAATCGTCGTGCGGACTGAGCTTCTCCGCCAGAGGGCGACTGAACCATAGACAAACGTTCTCGCTAGCCATACCTCGCATGGCACGCCTCCTCAGGAGCACGAGTAATAAGAAAATGATGACTCCTTGAAGGCAGTTAAACGTGTCCATGATTTTCCTGTAACATAAAATAAGAAAGGTTAGAACCGAGACTCACTGCACTTTAATCAACAAGCCGTGTAAAGTCTATTCAAACTTGTTTCAAATTAATATTATTTCGAGTTAAACAAATATCAACTTTATTTTAATGTTAATTAAGTTGATTTCAGAGTGACTAGCACTATTGAAACAGTTATAGAACCTTTGAAGTTGTAACGTAAACTGAACTTTATTGTGTAGGATTTGAAGTTATTTTTCCATAAACTCATATTTGTTTACATTTTTGGCAAATAAATTACGAATGCAGATTAGGTACCCGATGGGGGGGGGGGGGGGCGTCAGCAAAAATCACGAAATATCTCACAAATTTTCATCCTCTATAGTCAGATATTTTTATTATTTTATGAACATATATGTGACTGTTTCTTTCAAAATTACCCTAGGCTGATAAAAATTTCGTTTTCATTCATTTTGTTAATGTTATGTAATATTTATTAGTATTGTTAATATTAGTATATATTTTGTTAATATTAATATTAGTATATGATTAGTATTTTATTAATATAGGTCGGTTCCCCGATCGGTAGGCACGTCGTATTCGGAAAACATTGCGACAAACATAGTTAAGGGCAAAAGCGTGATCGTGGCAATAAAGCTCGTACCTACTTTAAGTAGCATGTTGTCAGACATGAAATTAGAGTAGGAACAGGGCAGGGCAGGGGGGGTAGGGCAGGGACTTACCAAATAATGTGGGCTGAACCATGAGCGAAACTAGCGATCTCAAATATCCAGGAAATTCCCATGACGAGGAACAGCTTCAGAGACAGGAGGAACCTGAAAATATAAGTTTATGGTAATTATTATTTCCCATGCCAAATTCTGCTACGGTGAACATTTCTGGTCTTGAAGGCTAGGCTTGGAGGTTATGTAAAGTGACCGACAACATCATACCTGAAGGCCCGTAATTAAAAACGGTTAAAATCTAGTTGCAAATGTTACAATCTCATCTCAGCGACGAAATCAGAGGTATTTTTGACAGATTAAGTCAGATCAGACTGTGAACTTTCTTAAAATTACGAGAATTTCCCATCAGTTTTTGTACAATATTAAGCTATTTGACAATGTAAAAAATAAGGTCATAATTATTGACACTCGTATAGATTATCGCTTTTAAAATCGATTTGCATTAATTTTACTACAAAACAATGTATTATTTATAAAAAAAAACCCGAAAAAACTTCATCTTTTTAAATCTGGCGCCACGTAATCGAAAACGGTCTGAATTGGCTGAACTTAAGATGACGTCATGATTTAGTAAATTTCTGTCTATCGTTGACAGAACAGTGGCCTCGGTGTGAGTTTTTTCGACTCACGTTCGATTGCGAGCGCGTTAGAATTTTGTATGGGAAATTAGGTTTCTCCTAGTGACCACCAGGTCGCGCTATAACTTTTTTCCATATGAAATTCGCGCTCGCTATCGAACGTGGGTGAAAAAACTCACACTAAGGCCACAGATGACTTTTATCTAGTATCTCGACCGTTTCAACGTTTGTTTACGTGAATCGTGACGTCACGACGTCATATTGTTAAAGATAGCGCTTTGGCGGCTTATTAAAACAGTACATTTTTATTTACTATTTTTTAAAAGAAATACATTGTGCAATTTGAAGTAATAGGTTTTTGTGGGCTCGTTAGACACCATTAAATAATCTGAGATGTTTATCAGAAACCAGTCAAATAGCCTATTCATACAAGAAGGTACTCACTTGTGCTTTAGGACATTTAGCGTATTGACTTCATATTTCCTAGTTTGCCTCCATAAATTGAACGATGTCATGCCGAAAAGAGCTACATTAGCAGCAATAAGAACCGCGACCGGGCCATAAAAGAAAATCCAAGTTTCGGTACGACCTAAAACAAAAAGAAAATTAACATCTCGTGGCAGAAGATTTAACTACTCTATGACATGAACCATATAGAACTTAATTCACCATTGAACCAGCAGCTGTTATTTCCGAATCCTGGCTTGTAGTGTTCACCTTCAACGAAGTTGGCAATAAGGGTGACGGTTAGGAATAAAAGAGTACAACCCCAAGCGTAGCAGCTGTAGATGAAATATTGTTTCCTCTCCGTCTTCTTTAAATAACTTGAATCTCTGAAAGAGAAGATAAGAAATCTATACTATAATCTATACTTAATATAATAATCTATACTTAATATAATAAAGCTGCAGAGTTTGTTTGTTTGTTTGTTTGTTTGAACGCGCTAATCTCTGGAACTACTGGTCCGATTTGAATGATTATTTTAGTGTTAGGTAGTCCATTTATCGAGGAAGGCTATAGGCTATATTTTTTGACGTGACAACGTCTTAAATTAGGTTGCGACTGGGAGTCACTTATGAAAAAGTGTAACGCTCGGTAACGTTACGATGAGTCACCGAACGAGAGAGAGGCCCGCCGAATGCCTTGCGTCTCTCTCCCACTCAACTATGATCGGATGATCGGTCGTTGTCACGTAAAATCTTCGCCCGTAAAACCGACTTTACAGGCAACCATTTTTTTTTTCTTCAAAATTAGGGATCCGTAATAAAATTGCTATTTTGTAACACAAGGTGTAAAATCGAAAACCTATTTTTGCGTGCGCTGCAAAAACTATTGACAATAGAACAAAATAATGTACTACGGGTTTGTAGAGCCCATTAAGACCTACAAAAAAGTCCGCGAGAACATATATCTAGCTATCATGGTTTAATCACAATAACCGATTTTGTGTTCAAAATAATTATTAAATCGTCTGAAGAAAAAAAAACTACGTTAAATATGTATCGTAATATTGATCTTTATCGAAATTAAGCATTATGTTATCAAGAGTATTTATGAAGAAGTAAAATACTTTTTGTTTCATCTCAATCGGATATTTCGTTTAAAAGTTATCACGTGTGTAAGATGTTAAGAGTTGGTACCTATTAAGGAGTTATGGGCCATAGAGTTTTTTATCTATATACTAATAATAAAGCTGAAGAGTTTGTTTGTTTGAACGCGATAATCTCTTTAACTACCGGTCAGATTTGAATTCTTTTTGCATTTGATAGCCCAATTCTTGAGGAAGGCTATAGGCTATTTAACATCACGCTATGACCCTTAGGAGCCGAGCAAAAAGAAAAAAACTCAGAGTGAACGGTAAGCGAATACGAAGTGTTGCGACGCGACGGGGTGGGGGTACAAGAAATTTCACGCGGACGAAGTCGCGGGCAGAAGCTAGTATATAGATATAGATAGAAAGATAGAATACTCTTTATAATGAGCACCACAAAAAATACAGCTGTAAATGTAGAAAATTTACAAGGGGTGACACAATGGACACACATAACAATAAAGGAGGTATAAAGGTTAAGTTGGTAAAAGGAGAAGTGTTTAAACTTACAGCACTGTGCGATATACGTTGATAGATATAACATTCATCCAGAAGAAAGTTGCCATCATCCAGGTGTAGACGAGAAAACCTGAAAACAACAAACAAACATAAATTAGAAACGGCAAAAGTTGCAAAACTAGCAGTTGCATAGGCAAGTGTAGCGGTATCTACTAGTAGTAATAGTATGAGTGAACTTTACACCCTGTTCCTCATACCTCTATAAAGGAAAATAATGTTAATGTGCCTACAGTTATTGGAATTACGTCAAAAACTGACGGAATACAAAAAGGAATTAGCAATGTAGACCACAAAAAATGCAAAAGTATAGATAGGTACAGTCGTGAAATAATGATTAAAATAACCTCCTTTTTTTTGAAGTCGGTAAAAAAAGGTTAATTTACCTGTGACAGTACAAAATTCGCCTCTGAAGCCAGGACTCAGTTGGAGTATTCCCAAAGACAGGAATCCCAAGGCCATGCTGACGCACATGCACATGTAACATAGCCCCTGTAGATCTCTGAAAATAATCAATGAAAACGTTTAATATAAAATATGAAATCATGACAGAATTTGGTTGGTTTTGACGTAGGTAAATAATGGGCGTATCATATTGATATGATCATATGATATTGAAACTAGAACACTTCACTAGCATACTTTTGTGAGTAGTATTTAAATAGGATAAAGTTGGAGTAAATGCGTAACACACTAACGGTAGCAAAAGGCTTTCATTTTGACAGTTCAACAACTTTCATTGCGTTATTTATGTTCATGACCAGATTTTTTTTTCGAACATATGAAGCAATTGATTAGCAATACCCTTCAAAATATTTCAGATTGTGATTGATTGTGTGATACGCAATTAGGGTGCAGAGATCAATAGGACCTACGTATTGGCAGTAACCCATGTAAGGTTCGAGCCTTATTCTGTCAACCGGGCACAAGTCCAGACTTTGTACTGCAGGTGCTGCTGAGAAATTTCTAATTAGATTCTAATCAATAGTAGTGTTCAGTCTTACCTCAGCTGTGGCAAGTAAGTGTATACGGCTATAGTACCAACGAGGAAAAACACAGAGATAAGTGTTAGGATTCCACTGGTTTCTATGTCACTGGTCTTGGATATTTCCTCAAAACACACCACAGCCACAGGAACAGTGCCCAGGGAGTGGTTATTGTTGTTCCGGTACATGCTGGCCACACAATACCTGACAAATTTTAAACTAAATTAATTTAAGGACAATTAATTGAAGAAACTTCGCGTCTGACTTGTTATACTTTGATGTTTATGCGTTACTAACTGTGGCTGAAGCTTTCGCTGGTTTTATTATGGTAGGTACAAAAATTTACTTCACCTAAATATTTTGTTGTTATTTTATGTGGCTAACAATAATGATAATAAATAACTAATATACGCATGATGAGGCATGATACCAATATAATATTTCTCTATAAAGCGGACACGAAATGTTCAGATGTGTCATGGAAGCCATCATGAAATGATCAAAGTATAGCGACATATGTAGCTTCATACTCACTGGTTAGGGTCTTCAACAAAGACGTAGTGGGGCGAATCCTGCGTGGACACTTTGGTGCCTTCCAGGATGATGTCCTTGAGAACCATTCGTCCATGCGTGCAGTTGATCACAGTCATCTTCTCCGTACCGCAGTAACCCTTTGGCATTAAAGTCTCGTTCTTCGGACAGCATGGTACCGCAGACAATGCACCACCGCACACAGCCAATACTAACAATATAATTTCCTGAAAATAAGCAATATTTATTAACTAATGAACAAGTCGTGTGCCCGACGAGAAGTCCCATCGGCAAAGATTACGGGTTTCCATAAAAACTTTTATCGCCTATTTAACTCCTTTAAGCGGTGAATCCTGGGGGAGTGATATGAAGATTCGAATGACGTTATCGCGACGCACGCTATTTCGAAAAAAATTAAGAGTGGTACGCCAGTTCGAAAACTCATAAAATCGAAAACCGCTATATCGAATGACGTTGTCGCGAACACGCTGATTCGAAAAACTGTTTGAATGGTACGCTAGTACGAAAGTCTTGGCATTGAAATCCACTGTTGCGAATAGCCTAATATTCCAATCTGAATTTGTCTGAGGATCGAACTCGCGACCCCGATAAAGCCTTAGCTTTGTATTGGGTTTGGGAAACAAGAGCAATAAGAAGTACCTATTATTATAATTTTGATTTGTTGACTTCTGTGTTGTTCTTGTGTGTTGTTGTTGGTTTGGTTCTGTGTCGGGGGTCGCGAGTTCGATCCTCAGACAAATTCAGATTGGAATATTAGGCTATTCGCAACAGTGGATTTCAATGCCAAAACTTTCGTACTAGCGTACCATTCAAACAGTTTTTCGAATCAGCGTGTTCGCGACAACGTCATTCGATATAGCGGTTTTCGATTTTATGAGTTTTCGAACTGGCGTACCACTCTTAATTTTTTTCTAAATAGCGTGCGTCGCAATAACGTCATTCGAATCTTCATATCACTCCCGAATCCTGGTTATAAAAGTGCTCAGTTTCGCGATATATACGGAACTCTTGTGAAAAACTTCATGCTTCTACACCCAGTTAGTAATTAGCAACTGGGCCTAATATGCAGCTGTCAGTGAATAATTGAATTTAAGATTTTTATTAACAAGTCGTCTGCTCGAACGCATTCACATCAGAAAAAATTACTAACTTCCATAAAAAATTTCATCCCATTTATTTAATTGCGTTTGGGGATGAATTTTCAAAAATTCTTTATTACTTAGATTACCTTGGTTGTATGTTGTATAAGGTTTCATACTTCTAGGCAGTGGTTTAGGCAGTGCGTTGTTGTGTCAGTGAATAAATGAATTAAAGTTTTTTATTTTATTAATGAATATTATTGAAACTCGTATATAAATAATGCCATCATGATGTATTCTAGCTTCGCATTATCAGCTTCTTCTTTATCATTGAACTTTGAACTTGTGAGCCATTAAAACAAATTACTAACAGCTACGAATTTGTACTGTTTTATAATTTAGAATTAATGTAAGTATTGAGTATTCATCGCTTGTTTAAAATAATAATAATTTGATTCTATTTCTACGCGAGTTTATCGCTGATAAATTACTCATTACAATCAATTTTATTGTAAAGTGGGACCTGTAGCTAAATAATAAAAGCCGCACAGGTCGATCCATCAGGTTAAGCTACGCTTGCCGCGGTTGGTCTGTGGATGGGTGACCATATTTACATACAGAGACCCCTCCGTGCCGCGGAAAGCACGTTAAGCCGTCATAAGTCCCGGCTGTCATTCGTGGATCTTTGACAGTCGTTACGGGTAGTCAGAAGCTCGAAGGTCTGACAACCAGTCTTACCAAGGCGTATCGTGTTACCCAGTAACTGGGTTGTGGAGGTCAGATAGGCAGTCGCTCCATGTAAAATGCTAGTATTCAGCTGCATCCGGTTAGACTGAAAGCCGACCCCAACATACTATGGGAAAAGACTAACCAGATGAATCAATTTGTAAACATGGTGGATAATTTCCAAAGTACTTAATGATAATAATGATATAATTATATTATGTCTGCGCAAGAGGCGGCTATCTAGCTGTAGATACCTACCCTAGGGTCATAGAGTAATATTTTAGTCCCGATGCATTCAGAATAACAACGCGATAACGCTTCGTGTAATATTTGACACCGAGCAGAGACAATGACTGTTTACAGAGTTCGGCTGTCGGCACAACCTTTGTGTTGTGACAGTTTAACGACCCCGCTTCTTTTTTCTTGATGTGATGTAATTTATAATAGGTACCTACTCGTACCTACCTACTTAATGTGGTTTACTGTAAGGCATAATTAAAAATGAAGTAATGAATATTATGTATCCTACCTATCCTATCTTTCGTATTGTGTATGTTCCTTCTAGAATCATGTGCTGAATTCATGATTACGGTTTGGGCGTCGATGTCCCTGAAACCCGGTATTTATTTATTAGATACTTAATCTAATCTTCTGACAGCCGCTCCATGTAAAATACCTACTAGTATTCAGCTGCATAGTTGGGAAAAGGCGAGAGCAAACTACGTAATTACAAGGCATACAAAGCACTAGAAACTCTGTGCATACCAGCATGTATAAATAAGTTGCATGATGATGAAAAAACATCACTTCAAATTCCAACTCTAAAAACAACCTTCTATTTAGCGGGGTACGGTCCGTACGGTCATTATATGGATCAGACATCCAGTGTCTTGTAACTGTAACTATCACGTTATGAAGATAATTGAATAATAACAGAGCTCCTTGCGTAACTATAACTACACACACGCATTATGCATGTGAATATAAAATTTATAATACTCAGTACCTAAAACATACGTTCGTAAGAATGAAGTCGGTTAAAAACGGATAGGCAGACTTGTTCAGTACACCCAAATTTCGCTAGTTATGTCTACGATAGGAAGTATGGGAACCATGTAGGTAATGGGGGCAAGTCTATTACTAAAATGTGGGTAGAAATCCAGACTCCAAGCTGGTACTCAAAATAAAAAGTCGAGAGGTGCCGTTGGACACCCCTCGCTTGGAACGAAATTTGTTTCGCTGTTTGTGCACTTGTTTCTGCCCGCGACTTCATCCGCGGGAAATTTCTTTTTCCCCCGACCCACCCCGTCGCATCGCATCACCTGCCTGCGCTGTCACTTCGTTTTCAATTAGCGTTCTTTCTGACTTTTTTCTTTATGCTCTGCTCCTAAGAGTGCTAGCGTAGTGGTGTTAAAGCTATAGTCTTTCCTCAAGAATAGGGTTATTAAATGCAAAAATAATTATTCAAATTTCGACGGGTAGTTCCGCAGATTAACGCGTTCAAACAAACTCTTTAGCTTCATTATTAGTATAGTACAGAATTAACAACGTTTGTAAATAAATAAAAATAAAAAAGTGTGACGGTCAAAATGTTACACTTTTTTCGATCTTTCTCTCATTCACCAAGTGTTCGAATAACGTGCGAAAAGAAACTTCGTTCCAAAAACCCAATGACACATTACCCAAACTGGCGATCGAACCCAAGACCTCAGAAGTCACCGTGAACTTGCAATAAATCGGTGACTTATTGAAGCCGATCAAAGAAGTGGGTCAATCAACAATCAGATGGGTAATGATATGTAAGGAGGGTAATTTAGTTAGCTTTGCGGCTAAGGTCACAGTCACGCCTACAACCTACCTACATAATATGCAATTATACGTAATAATATGTGGTAGGTCCTAGCCAGGACTACTGACTGACTTCCATCATAACTTGAGGCAAATGCCTGAAAGATATGAACGGGGATATTATTATGTACACTGCGCTTTATTAGTAGAATTAATTTGCGCAACTGTGAAAATGGTAAGATGCAATGTAATAAGCTGTAAAAATGATAGTATGATGAAGATTGCCGGAATTTTTTGTCCCTTTCGGTGACACGGATACCATGAGTCTATAGATTACTCTGTCTACGCGTAATACACTAACAGTACGAATGGCTTTCATTTTGACAGTTCAACAACATTCATTGCGTTATTTACGTTTTTGAGTAGACAAATTTTTCGAACTTATGAAGCAATGGATTAGCAATATCCGTCAAAATGATTCAGATTCTGATTGAAATGTAATTAGGGCGCGGGGAACAAAAAAATCGCGGACGAAGTCCCGCACAATTTTAATGAATTCATGTTTCGTTTTATCAATCCGTGGCACATGTGAGTGTCTCCTACCATTGCATGAATATCAGTAGATATTTCCAAAACAGCTTTAGTCTTATGGACATATTCTAATATTTATTTTAATTAATTAAAAAAAAAATAGTTATAGTAGTATGTAGGTACTACAACTGCATTAAAAGCATATTTATTAAATCATTCATTTGTGTTTACGCATTTGGGAAAACCTTACTACATCTAAGTACCTACATACATACGTACATACCTACTATGTATTAGTTTGTAAAGAAAAATTCTGAGTATCACGTTTCCAATTTTGCGAATTAATGTATGAATGTATTTAATATACTTACCTATTTCATGTACCTACATTGTCATCCAGCTTGGACCGTCCTAACTTATAATATAATAAATGCGAAAGTGAGTTTGCTTGTTTATTACGCTCTCATGCTAAAACGGCTGAATGGATATGGATGAAATTTGGCACATGGGTAGACCATGACCTGGACCTTAGGACATAGGATACTGTCTATCCCGATATTCCTAAGGGATCGAGACTAAGGCTGCCTGCCCACTGGAGCGGAGCGAGGCATCGGGGAAACGGAGAAATATTAACTAATAGGATTGCACAAAATCTCCGCTCCTCTTCTGTCCAATTTTCCTATGTCCTCCGGTGGATAGGCAGCCTAATGCGGGTGAAACCGCGGGGCGCAACTAGGAACATTATAAATGAGAAAGTTTGTGTTTTTACAAGCTTTTATTTAACTTGCAATGTAACTATAAGTTGATAGTAAAAGTTTTAAAGGAAAAGTTTCTATTTAGCGCATTTAAATAAAAGCTTGTTTTTGAAAAAGTTTTTTTACTTTTAAGTTTTGTTACTTACTCAATCACGCTGTCACGCACAAAAAGGCTTAACGGAATAAGGCTATACGGTAAACGCAGAAATCGCGGGCAGAAACTAGATTTAATAATAATTAAGTATTTTATTTCCATATAACGGAATGCTTCTATTTAAGGGGGGCCTAGGGTTAGCAGTCTTCTGAATAATTGGATTATAAATAGATATAATAAATAACTTTGGAATCGATTGCCTACGTTTAGCAATAAATAATAATAATATTTATTTCATAAAAAAGTGGTACAGTCTGTTACAAAGTAGGGTGACAACTTAGGAATAGTTTAAATCTAAGATGAGTAGGTAACAATACAATTTTACGATCTGATGTCCTAGCTAGGCTACTGAGTAGCCTGTATTAAGGACAAACAGCCCTCATTACCCGAAAATAGGACAAGAGTATTTCTTAGACTGTTACATAATTATTAGTTATTACAGCATTTTAAACAAAAAAAATAAAAGTTCTTGTACTGGACAAGAATGTTTATGAGTTCATTGTTGTAAGAAGGGATTCGGTATCATCATATTTTTTGGTAGAAAGTTTGGTAAATTGATCACATACGGGCTGAATTTTCCAACTCCTGATAACTTTATCGGAGGAATAATTTTGAATTTTTGACAGTTATTCCATACATAAACTGTCAGACGTCAATTTTATTCCACGAATAAAAAATATCGGTCGATTGAAAAATCAGCCCTTAATGTCTGTAATTATCAAACATAAAAAAAAAACAAATTCTAACAGCATCCTAAATAGGTGTACCTTTTTTTTGCGGATGGGAAATCATCAAATGACCCCTCCCGCTCTGGGTGGAGCGGAAGAGAGTGTCAGACTCTTACTGACTAAAACCCACCCGTGTTCCTTCCTTAGCCCTTTATGTTCCGGGGCAGCGGTAACCCTTTCGGACAATCCCGCTGAACCATGTTTGGCCTTGTTTTGTTAAAAATTTCATCTAAATCGGTTCAGCGGTTTAAGCGCGAAGAGGTAACAGACAGACAGACACACTTTCGCATTTATAATATTAATATGGATTAGTTTAGGGTCTAAACAGACGGACTGCATTTGAACTGCATGCCAGCTGCAACTTCGCAGTTTGGATGCAGTTGTCATAACTAAGTTTCGAAGCAGTTAAGTCAACTGCATCCAAACTGCGATGTTGCAGCTGAAATGCAGTCCGTCTGTTTAGACCCTTAGATATAGTAGGATATAAAAATTATAATTAATGGTTTATTGAACACAAGTAATAATTTTTAAGTATTAATCCGTTTATAGAAAGATTTACATAACATCTAATTAAACAGTAATTAACCAATATTATTATCAATGAACTGTCCGGGTGATGACTATGACAAGTTCATCATTTTCTATGAAAAACAGTTCCAAGAATATTTTCCGTATTTGTTGAGGATATCGTGGGGAAGTACGCTTTACATATTATATGATTGCTAAAGAGTAAAGACCATCAATCCATATCTATGACAGATCCTCTATGTACAAGTTAATGAGAAATTACGTAGGTAATGCTATTTAAATGCGGTTTAAGTACTCAATTTTATGATTTAATTAAATTGTTGTTTATCTGTATACGGGTTCACCGTATTATATGATATCATGTCAATCAGACAGTGTATCAGGAATAGAATACTTGATTACGTCATGGTGTATCAGTTCTATAAGAATAAACAGCCTATAATGTCCTCACTGCTGGGACTCGCCTCCTTTCTATGAGAGGAGTCATAATCCAACCACGTGGGCCCAGTGCGGGTTGGTGGATGGCTTTTCTATAAGTATCTACCTACTAAATTATTTAAACCTTAGGCCGCGTTCGTACCAAATATACAGCGTGTTACGTAAAGGGTATGGACATATCAAACACACTGATTCTTTAGGTGATAATGAACTACATGGCAACATTTTTTAATACCTATACCTACATAATTATAAAGTTAAGAAACATTTAACTAAAAATCAATTATGCTTCCAATTGAATTCTACACATCACTAGACCAAGTCAGCTGATCGGTGTCAATAAACTACACACAAAAGAACAACTCGGTAAAAGATTTGTTTCCGCCGCCGTTGCAGCGCCGTGATGTGCGTGTGTGCTAGGCGCACAGACACGTAATGGATAATGTTAATGACCCTCGTAGTGCTGTGATACGTTTGTTATGATTTTAATTTAATAAACTATCGAAATAAAAAAAATATTAAGCATTTTCAAAGTTATTGCTTTTGAGCTGAAACTTTGTACAGAGATTCTGGACCAGATACACTCTTCAACCCGTTTTTATGGATATACCCTTTCCGTAACACGCTGTATAGTTTGCCGCGATTTTGAACTTTTAACGCCCAAAGTCGAACGTCAAGTTCAAAATGTATGAAAAACAACATTAGCAACCGACTGACCTTTGTTTTTCATATTTTCATAAATTTTCACAGTCGGCAAGGTAGCGTCCACACCAAAGGTGAACGTTAGATGTTTTTAATTAATTAGTCAAGTAATGGCTCCCGCAGACAGGCGCGTCCTGACCCCGGTAGAACAATTTCCATGAAGATTTCATAGACATTGTTCCATCGCGTTTGACAGTACTACGCTTGTGAGCTTTCAGGGTTGAGGAATGATGTTGTTCATTCAGAGCCTCGTCTATACAGGGTGACAGGGAAACTCGACGTATTCCTTTTAACTAGGGGTCAAAACTGGATGGTTACCAAGCTGTGTCGGTTCTTCGATTTTTGCCCAAAAAAATGCTTGCCCAAAACTTACATAATCTCAGAAATAAAATGTCTTCAGTAGCACATTTTTTTAATAAATAAATAAGTAATAGTAATATAGGTAATTAATTAATATTATTATATATTTTTTAAATTTTTACTGGACTAAATTGTTACTGGAAGTTGTCGCTGATGACTTCTAACCCCCTATAACCCCTTTCAAGGAATACGTCGAGTTTCCCTGTCACCCTGTATAAATGAACAAACGTTAAGTAGGACCATTGACTGAACGAATGTGATGTGCTATCAACAGTGCGTTATCAACGCATGTTTACGGTTTTATACGTATGTTCACAGGACCTATAAGAGCTGACATGATAATAATAGCTAGATAATATTTCTATTTACATAATTTACTTTAATCTGCATATATTACATACATTACACACGTCTGTATTCCCTGAAGGGTAGGCAGAGATGGGTTATGTATTTAAGTATTTATACAAACTTGAAAATTTAATTTATTAAATACTACCTGCGCCTCGCGATTTCATCCGCATACGTCTCGATCTCGTGGGAATATCGGGATAAAAAGTATCCTATGTCCTAATCCAGGTCGTGGTCTACCCATGTGTCAAATTTCATCCAAATCTGTTTCACCTTTTCAGCGTGAAATCGTAACAAAGAAACATACACAAAAAACTATTATTTTTCTTTATAATATTAGTTTATATTTAGAAAATAAGAGTAATACATATAATGATGATTGATGATAATAATGTGCGAATTATGGACATAAAAGACTAATTAACACGAGATGAGGTCGTGTGTTATCGGTACAGCAAAACAGACGCCCGATACAAGCGCTACGATGGGTATCGCTAGAAGTATTTGTGTACCTAAATAGTGGTGATGCTTTTTACCCGACTGATTTTCATGTAATTTAAAGGAAAAAATATGAAAATTCCGACACCCAAGTTCTAATTTTAATGCATTAGGTACCGTCAGACACCCAACTCCTGATTTTGTTGCTAGATAGTGACTGCAGACACCCCAACTTCTAATTTTGATGCGTTAGGTACTGTCAGACATTCAACTTTTAATTTTAATGCTACTGATGTCAGACACGCTCACACGCAACTTCTAATTTTGATGGTTACTGTCAAAACCCTACTTCTAATTTTGATGCTAGCTAGTGACGTCAGACTCCCAACTTTTGAGTGTCTGACATGGAACAGTTGGATGTCTGACATTCAATCGCAATGGCATTTCAATTTATATGCATAATTAAATGCAAAAGATCCAGTGAAGTTTATTGACCTAATATTTTTAATATAAAACACTAGGTACCTATCCTATTGAACTGCGGTCAGCGGTTAAAGCTATAAATACAATAATGATAATGGATAACTGCTTTATCGTTCAAAAAGAGGAAGTGTGGCGTCGTCGCTTTCTAGCAGTCTATATTGTGTTGATGATGACCGTTTGGGGTTGAAACCCTCGGGCCGTGGGGTTCGAGTGGTCATGGTCTTTTTAAAGAAATTTCGAAACGGCTGGTTGACACTTCCCGTGACCCAAGGGCTGGCTTTTACCTTGGCCAGAGGTTAAGTATCGCCATACAACGTGGTAATGCCGCCAGTTTCTTGGGTACATTACCAGTCGACAGCGATGCGGATGAGTTTTTCGACGCTATTTTCTAGTTTCTGTATAGTTTTAGTTAAGTTAGAATTTAATTTTGTTATTATTCATTTGGTTAATAAACTTGAAAATATATTACGCCGACAAAGTGATGACTTGATGTCACAAACATTTGATGACGTGAAGTGATCACTTCCTAAACATTAATACGCATTACAATGCGTCAACTAATTCGTTTCCTTAATTCTAACAATGATGTATGACTTATGGTTGTCATGGTATGGGCAAGTGATACCTTTTTTTTTTTTTGTTCTCGGGGGGAAACCTTCAAAAGGCGCCTGATCTTTGGGGATAAAACCAGGGAGTGTGGGGTTTTTACCTCACTAAAACCACCCCGGTGGGGGGCATGTGATACCTACGGAAGAATGAGGAAAATGTCGTGAGAAAAATTTTGAGTATGAATGTCGATGGCTATAAGAGTATAGGGGAACACCAAAGAAACGATGGAGGGACTGTGTGAATGATGATATGGTTAGAAAGGGGGTGACTACCGAGATGACGAATAGGTAATAGAGAAATGTAAGAAAAAGACATGTGCGCCGACCACAAATAAATTGGGATAAGGGCAGGAGCATGATGAATAACTAGGTATGACTTAGTTTAATGTTAGAATTTTACAGCAACTGTCATCAAAGATACGTCCAATGCTGATACTGGTAACAGTGATAAAATGTTGTCATCAGTTCGGTAGCAGGATCCACTAGATTTCCGTTAATATTTTAAATTACCTAAACCTACCAACTACTTATGGAGGTACCATAAATAGTCGAAAAAGCGTTAAGATATTATTTATTTAATTTAAATTGTTCTCACATAGGTATAGAAGAACCATGAATAATGTACCCAGGATTTAGTAATAATTATTATCTTGTCCTTGGAGTTTCTTGTCCGTTCTTCTCCATAGAGATCTACGTTTTGGAATGGGCAACTAGCTTCAACTTTCTGACTAACTGACGGACTCCTTGACAATTCAAAAATGCCTGTAAATGGTTTCATCGAAATAAATGCTTTGAGTTTGAGTAGGTAGGTAGGTAAGTACCTAAATAAAAATAAAGTTATTTTTATAAATATTCATGTACAGTCAACAAAGGAGTTAAGTATACGGGAGCGTCGGATATTGTTGAAGATTACTAAGAAACCGATGGCCATAATTATCGAGATATGTTTATTATGTGTACATAATAAACATATCTCGATAATTATGGCCATAACTATAACGCATGTTTGCAACTTTGCACGTGTAAATCGTTAGTTACTTACTTGTAAACTATGGAACCTGTAAATAATCGTAAATTGCTTTAATTACCATCTAAACTATCAATAACAAATAACCGCGGTATAATTTAATTGTTATTTATTACAACAGGCCGAGTACAGACCTGAGACTAATACTTACTGTGTTTAGACTTCAAACAGTCTATCGAAGCACTACAAAAAATGATGGCACACAGAAGTTAAAATTGTCAAAATGTACCTACTGAAATGAAGTCTAAAAAACTTTTCGTCACCATCATCCGCAGCCATTTCCACCCACTGCTGAGTAAAGGCCTCCTCCCTTCTGTGTCATGCTTCCCTGGTCTGTGCAAGCCACATCCAGAAGGGTTATAGTTGCGTAACAACTACCAGTAGGAATGGCTTTCATTTTGACAGTTCAACAACATTAATTGCGTTATTTACCTTGTTGAGCAGACAAACTTTTCGAACATTTTTATTTATTTCAGTAGTACACAACATACATTTTATACATAACATAAACTCTATTTAGAGTTTTACCGTGGCTCAAAATGATCGACTACATAATTTAGGGCAGATTTTTCCAACGCCAGATAATTTTATCGGAGGAATAATTTTGAATTTTTTACAATTCTTTCATACAAAACTGTCAGACGTCAATTTTATTCCACGAATAAAAAATATCTGTCGATTGAAAAATCAGCCCTTAGAGAATTTTAAAACCACGTGATTTAACAGTTTACCAGTTTTGAAATCACCCTAATTGCGCAATACACTAATATTGCACAAATAAAATTTCAAAACAATTAAAAATTCAAAACCGTTTTGAAACAAGATAAATCTGTTCTGTCAATGTCAGACAAAACTGTCTAAGTCGCTAATAAAAACGTGTCACGGGTCAATTAAAAAAGGAATCCTAGATTTATGTTTTCCTAGTAGTAGTACACTACCTGTACATTCCATAGTATGTAGTGTAGTGGCATGATCAAACACTGAATCAACGTTCTTTAGAAAAACTGTGAGTTTCTGTTTGATGACGACAAACAAATAGTAAACTTTATAGAAGTTATGTGTGACGTTTTCGTATTATAACCATTCATATTCAAATATTCAATGTTTACGTAGAATCAGTAAATTTTATATTTAGTTACCCTTTTTATATCTGTTTGTGAAATAATAAAATCTCACGTATTTGCTTAAGCACCATATTTGTTGCGAAACTTTAGCTATCTGTTTATGAGGTTGAAAAAGGGTTAGCAGTACATAATAGTCTCGTAATTTTAAATGAACTTTTACCTACTAATTAGATAAGCTAATCTTGCTTTATGTTATTCATATAATAGTGGCTTTGCTTAAGCGATAATAGGCGTACTTGTATGTGTTTACACTACGTACAGACGCCAGCACATCAAGCTACTACAATCTGTCAATTTTCTTTAATAGATTTTCAACTTTACTGCTAAGTCATAAGGTTCAAAGTTGATTGGGAAAATTTGACAGTTTCGAGTAGCTTGATGTGCTGGCGTCTGTACCTACATGTCACATTGGCGTACATACATATCTCAGTGTACCTACAACAACCTGCCTAGCCTTTTCCCAACTATGTTAGGGTCGGCTTCCAGTCTAACCGGACGCAGCTGAATACCAGTATTTTACATGGAGCTACTGCCTATCTGGCCTCCAGTTATTGGATAATACGATACCCCTTTGTAAGCTACCTCAGTGTACCTTCATACGAAAAACCGGGCAAGAGCGAGTCGGACTTGCGCACCGAGGGTTCCGTACCATCATATGTTTTTAAATTTTCACCGTCGAGCTACTTACTAAATCTCGTTCAAACCAATTTTCGGTGGAATTTTACATGGTATTGTACATCATATATTTTTTTTAGTTTTATCATTCTCTTATTTTAGATGTTACAGGGGGGACACACATTTTACCACTTTGGGAGTGTCTCTCGCGCAAACTATTTAGTTTAGAAAAAAATGATATTAGAAACCTCAATATCATTTTTGAAGACCTATCCACAGATACACCACACGGTATGGGTTTGATGAAAAAAAAAATTGAGTTTCAGTTCTATGTATGGGGAACCCCAAAAATGTATTGTTTTTTTATATTTTTGTGTGAAAATCTTAATGCGGTTCACAGAATACATCTACTTACCAAGTTTCAACAGTATAGTTCTTATAGTTTCGGAAAAAAGTGGTTGTGACATACGGACGGACACACTGACAGACATGACGAATCCATAAGGGTTCCGTTTTTGCCATTTGGCTACGGAACCCTAAAAAGATATAAATATGATAAAAGGTACCAGGCATGATCGCTCAGTTCGCACAGGGCAAGTTATTTTTACTTCAAGAGCTCGCTTATATTTAGTTTAAGTGCATCGCCTTGAAGATTCCTTTAACTTGTTATGGTGATTAAAGAAACGTTCTCTTTGGCTATTTATTTACTTGCATGGAAACATGGTCACGAAGGTATCTATCATCTATACCTACTAATATTAGAAAGAGGTAAAAATTTGTGAATTTATATGTAGGGGATAATCTTCGGAACTACTGATCCGAATCCAAAAATTCTTTCACTAATGGGAAGCTACACTATTGTTGAGTGCCATATGATATGTTTTATGTTAAAACGAGAAACTTCACGGGAACGAAGCCGCGAGTAGAAGCTAGTGATGTATATGTATCGTAGGTATCGGTATCGTAGGCTATGATAAAGTTCAGGTAAATAATAGGTACCCGCGCAAATCTAATAAAAAACCATGTAGCTAAACAGGAAAGGATGCGCATAAATCACGTTTCACCAATACTAACCGGTTTGGTATTTTCATAATAGCTTGGTATAATCTCCAATACCACTAAAATTAATATTGTACTGGCTAAAATAATTTGCAATAATACCGAGAGTTATTTTTCGCAGATTTAAAATAAATATGTAAGTAGGTAGGCAGTGGTCGTACCGGTTCTAAAGTTTAAAATCAATCAATTTTTACACTATTTTTTTTATAGAAAATGCCAATGGATTTTGTAAAACTACGAAACTAAGTTTTTATTATCCCAACAGCAACTGTTCGGTTTTTCATTATCACATTTTATAATTATTTTAATTGTTCGCATTTTAATTGTTAGGTACTTTGCAAACTTAGATACCACTAATTTTATAATTTTTATCATTTAATACGCCTGCGAAATGATAATAATCTAGTCGCACAGAAAAATAAAGAAAAATTAACGAAGCTACAAATCAGAATACCCTCAAATGGTATAAGTAATAATGAAAATAAAAATTCATCCACTAATTAAAACAAACAGCTCGTTTTTCGCGATTATTTAAACGTCACATTAACTCACCTTCATATTTACTCTTTCCTTACAAAATATTTTTTAATCACTAACACAACATACACTGGTTTCTCTCGGCCGCGTGCGATTGTCGAATGAATGCTGTAGCTATTAATTACTGTCGCATGACATTCGCTCACAATCGATTCTCGATTTTAAATATCTCATTTACGTATCGATATAACTTGCGAGTGACGCGTGTGGACGACACTGCCCCTAGAAGTATTACTGTTCAGGATGGAATAGGTTTCTTTTAATTGCTTACATGGTTTCTAGCGTTCTGTTCTATTACGGTCAAAACGGCACAAAATGCAACGTCGGTAATCTTACGTTAGCGTTAGGTACACGAATCGTGGAATAGGTAGGTATTAAGTTAAATAAATTATATTTTATTTTTGTAAATTGGTTTTTAAAAACACTTTGGCAAATCAAAACAATAATATTTTGTGACGCGCCAGCCCGGCTTCTGAGCGCTTCAAAGTTTGCATGTCATGCGCGGACGACGCGCATGCGTATGAGAGACGGCGATGTGTCAAAAATCAATCAATCTGCCGAGCCTTTTCCAACTATGTTCGGGTCGGCTTTAGGATGATTTCCACTAAACGGCTCGTATCGCATCAGCTTGGAAAGAATACGTCACTTGCGAACGTTTCCGTTTCTGCGCCTAGTTAAATAGTCTCATTTCTACCGTGTTGACGTGTTCTAATTTTTGAAAATGTTTGAAGTTGACGTAGTATGCCGTATGGTGGAAATCATCCTTTTCAGTCCAAAATGATGCAACAGAATACCAGTATTTTATACATGAAGCGACTGCCTATCTGACCTCCACAACTTAGTTACAGGGTAATACGATACCCCTTGATATGACTGGTTGTCAGATGTGTAATAGATGGTCACCCATCCACGGACCGACACCGGCAAGCATACTTTGTCAGTAGGTGCTTCTATTGCTGGGCTAAATTAGATTTTCGAAAACTTTGCGGGACTTTGCACATTTATAATGATTATTAGAAATTCAAATATGTACAGGAGATAACTACTTAACATAAGTACCACCAGACTTTTTGCGGATATGGTTCGAATGGTATCTGCAGATGTGGACTTTTAGTCACATCCGCATCCAAAGGAAATCATTAATTTTGGGCTGAATTATGATATTAACAAAAAAAAGTTATATTCCGTTAGAATATGTTATTCTCTTCACTTTTCACTATTGGACCAAATGTGTAGGGTCACTCCCTACGCTGCACTGCTGTTAAATAAGTTTCAAGAATACTGTTTTCAGGAGGTATGCTTTCTGTGGTCAGTAATCTAATTATAGTATTAGGTTTTTATGCCAATAAAGATCAGTTATATTTTTTTACAATGGGACTAGGGTTATTTTTCACATACTTAGCCCTTAGTACCTATAGGGAATAATATTTTATTCTTTTTTTAACAGTAGGTAAGTACTAGTATGAACTGATTCAAATAGCTTAACTGAATGTGTGCCTATTCACGCAAAAACAGTGAAATAAAATAACTCTTTCTTTGTCAAGGTTTCATGACTTTCATCTCCTTAGTCGATACCTCAATGTTGAAGATCTTGATCGTGATTTGCACTCAATATGTTGTGAATAGTATCTGCTCACTGTATTTTCCTTGATGGAGTGATATGGACAGTTCCATACCTTTGACCATTTCTTTCGGCTGACTTTTCGTATTGTTTTAATTTATATTTTGCCTATCATTAAATGTTTCGGTATGTGATCTGTGTTGTCTGTCTATCCGTCTGCCTCATTGGTGAGAGTAATTACTTATACTGAATGATCTTTATCGTTATTTTTATTGCATCTTCATTGAATTCGGGACTGTAGAAGTAGGTAGTACTGAGATATCTATTTTTAATAAATATCTACTTTTCAATTAATTTAACTAATTAATCTATACTAATCTATACTTAATATTATAAAGCTGCAGAGTTTGTTTGTTTGTTTGTTTGTTTGAACGCGCTAATCTCTGGAACTACTGGTCCGATTTGAATGATTCTTTTAGTGTTGGGTAGTCCATTTATCGAGGAAGGCTATAGGCTATATTTTTTTTTTTCAAAATTAGGGATCCGTAATAAAATTGCTATTTTGTAACACAAGGTGTAAAATCGAAAACCTATTTTTGCGTGCGCTGCAAAAACTATTGACAATAGAACAAAATGATGTACTACGGGTTTGTAGAGCCCATTAAGACCTACAAAAAAGTCCGCGAGAACATATATCTAGCTATCATGGTTTAATCACAATAACCGATTTTGTGTTCAAAATAATTATTAAATCGTCTGAAGAAAAAAAAACTACGTTAAATATGTATCGTAATATTAATCTTTATCGAAATTAAGCATTATGTTATCAAGAGTATTTATGAAGAAGTAAAATACTTTTTGTTTCATCTCAATCGGATATTTCTTTTAAAAGTTATCACGTGTGTAAGATGTTAAGAGTTGGTACCTATTAAGGAGTTATGGGCCATAGAGTTTTTTATCAACATAAAATCCTGTAATAATCTTTTTCGAAATATATTTGTTGATGATTGTAAGTATAAGATCTTTGAAGAGTATAATAAAAAACCTGAAGAGTTTGTTTGTTTGAACGCGCTAATCTCTGGAACTGCCCAACGGATATGAAAAAATATTTTTGCATTTGACAGCCCAATTCTTGAGGAAGGCTTTACGCTACTTAACATCACGCTATGACCCTTAGGAGCCGAGTAAACAGAAAAAAAGTCAGTAAGATCGCTAATCGAAAACGAAGTGACAGCGCGGGCAGAACATACATTTCACGCGGACGAAGTCGCGGGCAGCAGCTAGTAATATTATAAAGCTGCAGAGTTTGTTTGTTTGTTTGAACGCGCTAATCTCTGGAACTACTGGTCCGATTTGAATGATTCTTTTACTGTTGGGTAGTCCATTTATCGAGGAAGGCTATATGCTATATAACATCACGCTACGACCCTTAGGAGCCGGGCAGCGTGTGACACCGCGGGGAACAGCTAGTTCTATCTATAGTTCTGATTAATATCAGTGTTGTTACTAGTTGCCTGTTTGATAGTTACGTCGATATAATGTGGTCTAGATAGATAAGCCAAGTGACAGCTTTATGGTTATTAAACGGATATATTAATACTAGCTATTAGTATCTTGCTATTTCTTATATTGTAACTAGATAAAAGTATATTTTAAAAAGAGAAATATTGAACTGATCCTTTAAAAACCCTAAAATAAAAGTTCCTGATCCTTTATAAAACACACAAAAACAAAGAATCACTTGAAATGTATTGTCATAGAAAGGGATAGGTTAAGGTGAATGGATAGTGGTAGACCGCGAAATTCAAATTTTCTTCAAAGTAGAATCATTAATACATCTTTCTTCTTTCCTTATGAGATTCGTGGTAGAAATCTAACTTAGAAAGATATATTAATGATTATAATTCTCTAATTAAGTACCTGTTATTGTCGCGAATCATATTTTGATCAAGATACAACCTGACACTGACCTGCAAATTGCAAAAAACGTAAGAAAATTTGAATTTCGCGGTCTCAACTTGTTTAGTCAAGGGTATTGTTTTTCTCTGTCAAGGGTTGCATCATAGTGGGCAGCCAAGCAATATAAACGTTTTTAGTTCCCGACAATTTGATCAAAATATAGCTATATAAATATAGCAATATATAAGCTAGCTCTTTGTCGTCAGTCAGTACCAAACCGGGCAAAAAACACCGGGCTGAAAATACACCGGGCCAAGTCAAGGGAGTATAGTAGTTACCATCTAACGAATAACCATTACCTAGTCCTAGTGCCATCGTAATGTATTTGTAACATAATATCATGCCTGTAGGTATTCCCCAAAGGGTTAGAGGTGGACGGCGCGTACGTGTTCCACGCGCGTCTCAAAGAGATGTCAGCATCAACTGAAGGGGCCCGTTAGGCCCGGTATCCACCAAAGCGGAGAGGAGAGGAGATTTCGATTCATTTTTGTATAGAATGTCGTGCCGCTTGCCCGCTTGCTCGCACGACATTCTATACAAAAATGAGACATCTCTCCTCTCCGCTTTGGTGGATTACGGGCCTTAAGGGCCGAAGCCTGCCGGGTCAGCGGGATTGTCCGAAAGGGTTACCGCTGGCCCGGAACATAAAGGACTAAGGAAGGAACACGGGTGGGTTTTAGTCAGTTAGAGTCTGACGTCCCTTCCTCTCCACCCATCCTTAGGATGATTTCGCAGCCCCAAAAAAAAAAAGGATTAGTAGGTACACCCACATTTCGCTAGTTATGTGTAAGTCCCATGTAAAAGGGGGCGAGCCTATTGTCTTCACTGTATGGGCAACTAGCTTCAACTTTCTGACTAACTGACAGACTATTTAATTATGACAATTCAAAAGTGCCTGTACAAGGTTTAATTGAAATAAATGATTTGAGTTTGAGTTTGAGTATGCCAGCACACAAATCTAGATTCCGAACTGCTACTGCTAATGGAAATCTTAATAACACTTCGCCAGGTTTGTGCATAGAGCCTACGACCTCAAGCTCGGCAGTCGAGCATGCGGCATCAAGGCCATCCTACTATCATTGTACCAAAAAACCGGTCTTTCAGTTTCTATCTCTTAAATGTCTGTCACTGATGGTTATTGGTTATAAATGTATGGTTATGGACGGCTCTTATTACCACTTTAACACCTACGAAAAAGTTAAGAGCAATCTGTTTTTTACAATCAACTAAAGTCCATGTTATAATAGGCGTCTCGGGACTGTATTTGAATAGTACCTACCTACGAGTCTTCTTCCATAAAAATCGTAACATCCCCTAAATCATTTGAGGGGTGGTTTTATAAGATGGATAAGGTTGAAATCTTTTCGGCGGCCGAGCACCCAGTCTGAGTTGCGTAGGCCGAGATGATATTAAGGACGGGTTGTTTGTCCATTGCTAACTTGACGGCTATTATCCGGTCATTTTTCCTGTCCACATTGATAATCCTCTGCTTTAGGTATTTATCTAGAACGATAGCAACACCGTTACGTTTTGATTCAACGCCATTTTTAGATGACCCATTAGTAAATACATAGGTATTTGTTACGGCCGCGAATCATATTTTAATCTACTGACCAGCAAATTGCAAAAAACGTAAAAAAAATTGAATTTCGCGGCTACCCTGGCGCTTTCGCCTTAACGAAGGTTTCTAGAATGGGTTTCAGTATATTTGTCGTGTTGTTGTTGACTCTGGTCAACTATGTATCAGCCAGCGCCAAGTGCTGCCCTGATGGACAAGCGCTTCTCATGAAGAGGGATGTTTGTTGGGAGCCAAAAGCAAATGTCACAACATCGATATCGTTGCCGTGTCAATTAACACTGAGATTTTAAAAGAGATTAGAAGAGACCAACAAATTCCATTTCCTGCTACTTAATTAGGTACATACAAACTAACTGAAACTGACACTGAGCTATAAAAGGACCGGATTAGTGACAGTCGACAATATTATAAGGTCGTGAGTTCGTGACCCTGAATCTGACTTACGCGCCTATAAAAAGTGAAATCATCGAAATATATATCTTTCATTAGGGTTAGAATACTGCATTGCTTATACGCAAACAGCATTGCTTACAAGTTGTCTCATGCACTGCGCATGCGCAGGCGCTGCACCACATATCATTACTTTTGCTGTCATGTCAGCCGGCACGTGTTTCCTGGGAATACATGGAGCGGTCCATTTCATGTTTCAGTCTATCAAAAATTTTGATAGACTGAAACATGAAATGGACCGCTCGAGGTCCAGGTTAATGATAATATGTGGTGCAGCGCCTGCGCATGCGCAGTGCATGTACTCTGTGATTTCATGATTGAAGCTAGACCGCGATGGTCGTGTTCCATAAATTCAGTTTTCCTAGACGTAGCGTTCATCGTTAGTGTCATTGTGTCGAAAAGCGTGTTATGAGTTGTATCGTAGTGCGAATTCGAATTATCTTGCTTTGATGGAATAAATCTAGTGTCGTCCGTGTTTGACGTTCAATAGTGAAATAAATTCTTTGACTTTGTAAAGGGTGTCTAATGTAAAGTTAAGTGGTTTATTATCTGATGGGTCTGGTGATGACGTTTTTGAAATGGCCAATGAAATCATGAAGACTGTTGGAATTCTAAAATGGTATCTACATAATAAAATTAAACCTGTTTTTTTCAAAACGCCATGTAGATTTCAAATAAATTTTATCTAAATACTTGTTTAAGTAAGTAATTTCAAATAAATACTTACTAACTAAACTTTTTTTTAATTAGGTATATACTTACTGAAAATCGAATAGGAACTTGGTGATTTTCGAAAATAAAATTCCTTAGAAGCTGATCTACTTATTACAGACAAAACACGTTCTTTTTATTATACTTTTTATTAAGAGTCGTATTTATGACTCTCATGATTACCTATTAAAATTTTGTAAATAGGTAAGTACATAAATATTTGTTACGGTCGAGAATCATATTTTGATCAACATACAACTTTTGGTTGCTTCGTTATTTTTGCAAGTCTGGCTTGTAAAATTTTGAATATCTACCTTAGCACATTTTAATGGTCACCAAAATATGCATCAATATCATTATTTCGTGCTTGGTATAGGAACTACATAATAGTAATGTTACGCTCTTCCGGCATGGCGTTTAATGTAGGTATTCGAAAATTGAAATTAATATCAGCAGCCCTCCATGGTTCTGCCCATTCTTTTACTACCTACTCTTGGAGACTAACTTATCACAGTAACCACATTAGTCAACGAGTAAAGAAATAAACGGAAGGGTCGTTTAAAAACTCAATTAGCACGTAGACACTCGGAAATAAAAGAAAGGCCAATAAAAAGGAAAACTATAATTATGAATATTTGTGGACATTAGAATTTACAGCTGGTTTTTTTTTGTATTTATTTTACATATTTACTGACGCGGAAGGCAATAGGGGAGACATTTCCAACTTCCAAGAGTTCCAAGTCCCACTCAACTGAATGGGATGGTAGTGGTTGACAAAAAAACCACGCCCTTGCACTTTAACGCCATCTAGTGGCGAGTAGTGATCAATAAAACCGTACCACTGTGGTACACTTTTGCCGTACTGGAAGGCCATCCATCTGCTAGCGAGCAGTCTAATTCATTAATCATTTAAGCGGTAGATGGCGCTAAGTGTAGGTACACGTCATTCATTGTACAGATTTTGTAAAGAGTTCCATTAGATCCATACTTTACAATATTATAAATGCGAAAGTGTGTCTGTCTGTTACCTCTTCACGCTTAAACCGTTGAACCGAATTAGATGAAATTTGGTAGGTATAGTGATAGTTTGAGTGAGAGAGAGGAAAGGACATTATGTAGGATAGTTTTTATTCCGATATTCCCACGGGATCGACACTGCGGGTGAAACCGCGGAGCGGTGCTAGTTCTGATAATATAAACAAGATGGTGAACGGTGAACAAAACGTGACTGGGGCCATATTTTAGCAGTTCTGTACTTATAGTACATAATAGTAATTTTAGAGATCCTTTAATTACTTTTTCACACCACCTGCTCGAAAATGTCAAATTATATGTCAAGCAACCTTAACCTAAAGTGAGTCATTAGTGGCCGGGGGCACAGCCGGTCAATAATGTTGTACTGGATTTCATTATGACCCGCTGGTCAATAATGTGATTTGAATTTGGAATCTCATATGCTCAGCTAAATTGGCAGTATAGTACTAACAAACACCCTTTGGTTCCTATATAGTTACTTTACTCTTTGCTTTGGTGCCAGAAAGAGGAAAGCTATTCTCGATACCCTTACTACGCGTGGATGATATTCTCGATTTCCTACAAAATCATAATGACTGCTTCTTCATACCGTTGCCATGTTTTCGAAGACATAATATTGTAAGAATAATTAGATAACTACGAACCATTTTTTAAAAGGAATGGAATAACATTAAAACTGGCATTAATAATAACAAATACCGTACCGCGCCGTAATACCGTAATAGTAATTGGCTGTAACATGAGTTAATTTATTTTAAGTAAACTGCGCAAAGATTGCTGTGGATTTTGTGAATAAATAAATAAATAATAAAACCTATCTATACTACAATCGATTTATCACATTTTATAGAAAATACTCTATTTTCACGAGCGTCTCCAATGACGTTCTAAATTCAAAATGCATACAGCCAATCATCTAAAACCATTCTACCAGCCCTGTATAAAGCTTAGTTTACACAAACGCCACTTCCATGAGAATGATATCAATAGACACACACGACAAAACCGTAGAAGAGACTTTTTTTTTGAAAATCGAATTGTTCGTGTCTTGGCTACTTATTGGTAGACGCAATAAAGGCGCGAACTTTTGGCATTTAAACTTTAAATTTATCAACAAAGTATTATAAAATGTCGAGTGATGAAAGTGATTGTACTCCTGAATTCATTTACAACCGAAGCTAATAATATTTCCAATGATTTACTGCCGGAAAAGTCAAAGGAAACTTATATATAAGCCTACGACAATTTCCAAAAATGGAAAAGTACGAAAGGCGTCAAGTCCATTTCGGAACCAGTTCTATTAGTGTATTTTCAGCATTTATCTTGTACTCAGAAGTCAAGTAGCCTAATGGTGTACTTATTCAATGCTTAGGTCAACAATAAGCATGAAACACAATATAGACATCAAGACATAAGCTAAGCTATTAGCATTTCTAAAGAGGAAATCGGAAGGCCACCAATCAAAGAAATCGAAAGTTTTCACACCTATGAATGTTGAAACTTTTTTAAATGAAGCTCCTATGTTATTCTTACTGTTTGTTTATTTATTAAATACTTTGTTTTTCGTACTATGGCTATTATTTTCTCACAGTAGGTGTAAAAAGTAGAGTATCCTCCTCTGGGCTAAAGGTGTCTTTGCCTTGGGCTAGCTTGAATCCCTCGCTGCATTCAGGATTCTTGTATTAACTCCCTCGCTTCGCTCGTGAGTTAAATCCCGAATCCTTCATTGCGCTCGAGATTCAATATGACGCCCGTGACAAAAGACACAACTTTAGCCCCTCGGTGCATAATCTACTATTATCGTTGTAAAGATGGATTTGTCCGACCAAGGAATCGAACCTAGTTCGTATCTGCCGAGTAGCAGTCACGTTTGAAACTATTGTTACACGTAGAATAACGTTACGTAACAGGATGTGTGGAGTGTTCAACAGAGTTAGGGTCAGTTCACACCGAGACGCAACGCGACGCGCAGTTTTCAAAATAGAAATACAAATACAGACCTTATCTACTACACTAAAAGGTACACAATGCAGGGATCACTATGTTGAGCTACGCAGCGCTGCGCCGCGCGGCGCAGCGCTGCGCTGCTCACTGAATCGTGTACCTTTTTGTGTACTTAGTAGATAAGGTCTGTAATTGTATTTCTAACTTGAAAACTGCGCGTCGCGTCGCGTCTCGGTGTGAGCTGACGCTAATAGCCAAGCTTCCTGTAAATGTTAAATCAGCAGGGTTATTGCGTAACACACAATCAGTAGCCATCGCTTTCATTTTGACCGTTGAACAACATTCATTGCGTTATTTACGTTGTTGACCAGACAAATTTTTCGAACATGGCAAGCATGGATTTGATGGATTGGCAAATCCTTCAAAATTATTCAAATTGTGATTGATAGTGTGTTACGCTATTAGGGTGCTGGGTAGGGTTAATAAATAATAACACCGTTAATTTGTACACATTTCACTTTTTTATTTTTATTAATACATAAGTACGACTATAAAGAACACCAATATGCACGATTTTACAATTGAATTAGGCATCTACACGATTAATTAATATAAAAAATACTTCTCTTAAAATTATTTTATGCCCGACATATAATATAATTAAAACTAGTTACTCCGTTTATTTTATATTAGTAAAAAATACTTGATAATTGATCTACCTACTTACGTTTCCTAAATATCTACTCATGAACAGCTTAAAAACATATCATTTCTACATGCTTGGTCCTATCCTATGTAACATATTGGCCAAAAGACCTTGGTATTCAAAATAAAAATCGATAATATAAATAATTTATTCAAATAAGGTTGAGAATAAGATTGATTTTTAGGAAAACACTTAGGTCCTTAGTTAATTCCTTAAAAGTCCTAACATCTAAATTAGTATTCAAAATTAAAATCAATAAGTATTGTAAATAATTTATTTATTCAAATTAGGTTGAGACTTAGATTTTTTATAACGAAAATTCAGTAATTATTAAATTGACCAATCTAAATCTAATTGAATAATAAATCATTAATAATAAAAATGTACTTACTTATTATCTTAATTACGTAGGTATGTATAGATTTTTTACAAAAAAAGGTATTAAAAATATTAGTACAAAAATAAACTCTGTAAATATTTAAAATTGTGCACCACTCATACGGCACCATAAAGTCGTTAGGGTTGAAAAATAGCAACAGGTTACAGAAAGCGAACATCTGTTACCAACTTAATTTGTATATCTTTTCTGTTTTCATTGTAAAAGTGAAAAACTAACCGGGAAAGTTCTTAAAATTACTTTTCTTTTCTCGGTACCTACTTAGCCGTATTTTTTTTAAATAGGGCTATGCCCCCCTCTTTTGTATAACGTGCATCTGATGCTTAGATATCTATCAACTAATTAGGTTAGACTAGATAAATAATGGCAAGTGCTACCTTGCCTCTTCTAACTCATCAACATAGCCAATGACATCAACAAACAACATAAAATACATTGTTCTTATGGTAATAGGCACTTGAACAGAACTGTGCTCTGATTTCTTTGCCCATCCTCCATCCAACATCAACAATATGACTAAAAGGCTAGCCCTTGCAAAAAATTTAATATAATTCAAGAAACTTGCATTATATCTAAATAAATTTAATTAGAGATTATGTTAAATGCTTATTGTTATGTACGGTATGATAGTATCACATAATACACGTTGCTACAATTATTAAGTCACACCTTAAATCTAAATAACTATATAATTATAAATATATAATAAAAATAAAATCCTGTTTGTTGGTAAGTGCATCGCTTGAGAACGGCTGGAGCGACTTGGCAATGTTTTGTTTTACAATGTTCAGAAATTTTGACAGGACAACGTCGTTGGGTCAGCTAGTTTATGCTTTGAATTTCGGTGTTCCATTGTCACGAACATAACGCTTATGAAGGTAAGACTATTGTCACATCGATATAAATAAAGTTCGATCGTGATTCCCAGCACTGCCATACATCATCCTATTGCAACAGGGTTTAAAACGACTTCTAGCGCACACGTAAGAGAGCCATCTTACGTGTGCGCCAGAAATAGTTTTAAACATATAACGGATATTAGTAATTAATAGCTAATAATCTTTAGTATAATAAGTAATACTGTTATGTCGAGCACCTTCTGTTCCCGCGAATTGGGCTGCGTTTTTACCAGAGATGTGCTCATATTTGTAGCGAAGGTTATCAACCAATAGGATAGGTTGACATAGTTTAACTTAGCTCTGGTGTAAAATGGTCTAACGAAGCTAAGTTTTTTACATACTCGCTGAATGCGCGAGTGGTGTAATTAGTTAAGTAAGTAAGCAGAGCTGAGTAGAGAACGTATTATGTTGTTAACGCGCAAAGCGCATCTTCCTAGCATGTCTTACCCGCTCCGATCCCGATTCAAACTTTGTGGGGCTCGGAACATGGTCCGAGTCACTGCGCAGTAAAAAATTCACCTGTCTGTAGGGGAGAGGGATGAGATACTGCGCAGCGAGTAGCGCACTTCAGAGCCGCCATAAACTTTAAATCGTGCTGTACATCACTTATCTCTGGTGGAAAATAGGGGCATCATCGTTAGCTTATATCTTAGTCCTATCGTTCATTGGCACGTCAGTATGTTGAACTACGTTTTCCTCGTCGTCTTCTGTCGCTAGATGTCTCTCAATGAAGCCTGATATGCAGTTCAACCAGCCATGCTTGTACATCATCTTTATTACACGTTTGCGAAACACCACCAGCAATAGAAATATTAAGATCCCCTGTAGCGTGTTGAATATATCAAGTATGGTCCTGTAAAAAAAAAAAAAAACAGTGTTATTTTTTGGTTGTAGTTCATTATGACAGATACTGCGCAGCGAATAGCATACTTCAGAGCCGCCATATAGTTTAAATCGACCTGTACAACTTGATACTTACTTGACAGACGACTAGATTCGATTACAAAATCGAATCTAGCCGTGTAAATCAACAAATTATCGTTAAAATCATAAAAATATTCTTTAATTTTTATTAAATAACTTAAAAACAGCTAAAAATATTCTAGGTTGAAAACAATCTTTGCATTGTAGGGAAATAGTTTTGCTATCGAACGCTAGATGGCGTTACTGTGACATGAGAATGGTTTAGTATACCTAAATGTTTAACAAAATGCTCATTCATCAAATCATTACGCCTGGTTATTTTCAATTTAAACAGCTGCGACTTGAATTTATTTTACATCTACTTTACAAAGTACAAACAAAACATCTGTCTTGTCTGAGACAATTCATACCTACTGCAACACAGTGAATTTAAATTTCTTAATGAGAATTTAATTAATCGCCGAAATTGTCATCTTATCGTCCACAGAGCATTTTTGATACTAAGTATAACTGCTATCACTATGTCATTATTTACTAATGTAAGTTTCGCCGGTAACAAGTTAATGTCACAGTAAAGATATGTTAATGTGCTGTTTGTTATCAACGCCGCCTGCACCACCTTATCAATTCTTTAGAAACTTGACTGATCGGTTTCTGTTCCTCATGAAAAATCAGAATGTGAAAATTGTAAAACATTCAAGAGTAGCGGTGGAATTTCTTGCCCATTCTTCATTCTTTTGAAATGGGTGTTTATTCTATTTTATTGTAAATTTTGAATTTTTTATGTGCCTACTAGCTGACTCGGCCAACTTCACACTGCCTCAGAATCGATAAGAACGAATGTATGAGAAAATGAATTATCTTCATTATTATTCTTTTCTTGAATTTTTTTCACGTTTTAATAGTTATTCTGCTAGTCGGAGCGGAGACAAATCCAACAAATCAAAGATCTTAAAAATCGGTCCAGCCGTTCTTGAGTTATAAATGGTGTAACTAACCCGACTTTGTTTTATATAATTACATAATTATATAGATTTCATATTATTATAAATGCTCTTGACTCTGAACAACGAACGATTTTTTTTATTATATTCAGCAAATGTTTTCGTTTACTTCTTGTATTTTTTTCTAATTACCTACATAGAAAATACATGTCGTTATTTTTTCGGGGTGAAATAAGTAGGCGTGAAAATATTAAAAGTAACGAACCATATAATATGCTTCTCTACTAATGATCCGATCATTTCGAAAACCCATGGTAGTCCCATCAAAATGATAAGACGCACGGTCATCACAAACCTGAAAAATAAAAAATCTGATATACATACATATTGCAATATACATTATTAGCGACACGCCCCTGAAAACCGCATCAAAATCCGTTGCGGAATTTAGAAGAACACATACGAAAAGCGACTTTAATTTATAATATGTATAGAAGATATAGATCATCATCTGCCTAGTCTTTCCCAACTAGTTGGGGTCGGCTTCCAGTTAAACCAGATGCAGCTGAATACCAATATTTTACATGGAGCGACTACCTATCTGAGCTCCACATCCTAGTTGGTAAGGTAATACGATACACCTTGGTAAGACTGGTTGTCAGACTTTCCGGCTTCTGACGACCCGTAACGACTGTCAAAGATCCACGAATGCCAGCCGGTACCAACGGCTTAACGTCTTGGTAAAGATGGTCACCCACCCACGGACCAACCGCGACAAGCGTGGCTTAACCTGATCGGTTGACGCTTGCGACTGTTATTTTATTACTTAGCTATAAGCCCCATCTAAAAAAGATGTAGGTTTAAAAGAAATATGTATAGAAGATATAGTTATAGTTGTACGAGTATAATATTTAAGTAAGTACTTGAACTTCAATGCCCTTATATGACTCGATGAAAAGGACAGACGCCATATCAGCATAGACGTGTAGATAAATATGCAAATGTTGGCAGCCAGGAGTACGGACATGATACTGTACATGTAGTACCATTGCTGATGCTTATCTGAAATTACAAATATTTCATTATTAACACATTTCTATTGGTGAGTTTCTTTATACAATTATTAAGTATGCAGTCCGTCTAATGTGGTGGAAGCGACTGGATCTAATGAGAATGAGAGGACTGCCAAAAGTGAAATGAGAGTATCTAGATTCCAAAACACAATATGGACGTGAAAGCTTACCAAAGAACCAGCAGTGATTAAGTCCGATCCCGGGTTTTTGATGTTTACCGGGGTGAAAGTTTACGATCGCCATGCATATGGTGAGAACAGTCGGACATCCCCAAGCGTAAATCATATACCACTTGAACTCCCTCCAGCTATAGTCTAAAGTCGCAGGTCGCCTGAAAAATAGAATTTTGGATTGTCAATCAGAGCACAAAACAGTTTAATTCATTAATTTAAGTATACATAGACAAATAAAACGATTGCATAACAAACTTACTGTCAAATAATATTTTCCGTTTTCCGTACCTATATTCAAATCACAACTGTCATTCTTTGACAGTCTGGCAAATTGACGCAGAAAGTGTGTCAATCTGCTAATGAAATAACTTCCCTGACTAAATCGGTTATAAATGCTTCTTACCTCGTGTTTAAAAGGACCTGTATTGCTATTGCGTTTGTCCAGAAGAATGCAGCTATCAAGAAGTAATAAGCTAGGAATCCTGAAAACCAATTAAGAGTGATCAACATTTTTTTTTTGGTAATATAAAATATTACATGAGTGGGATGATAGAGGGAGTGAAGTGGCGCCATCTACATCGCCAGAAATATAATTATGTTGAAATTCAACAGCAAAATTAGATAATCATTTTGGAATTCTTCGATTATTTGTTAACAGTATCACACAATACTGTTAGTGACTGCTCATCTTTATATGTTATATAATTCTTCTGTTCGTGTGTATGTCACTGAACTGTAACTAAATAGCTGGATCAATTTTGATGAAATCTTTTGTGTGTTTGAGTTTTTGGATGGTTTTTAGATTCATAAAGGCAGGTGGCGCTGGGATCGAGTTCTAAGAAAGAGGACAACGTCTGTCCGGTCAACTATTTGGTATATCAAATTATATCTCTCATTAAAACAATCATAATATTAATTGAAATAATATTTTAATGCTTACCTCTAACGGCACACCATCCCATGTCATAGTAAGTCATAAGTTTCATAATGATGAGGACTAAGAGACCAACGCCGAGACTGATGCAGAAGTTTATGATACTCTTTCCTTGAACATCTCTGGAATATAAAACATTTTACATACTAATATACTTTTGCCAAGTTGGATAGATTAATGGAAATCTAATAAAAAATTGAACAACTAAACTTTATTATATTCAATGAAATGAAATGAAATGATGATGATGATGAAATGAAATGATGAAATCAAATCAAATCTATTCACTGATAAAATAATGGTAACGAGTACAAAATAAAATTGCTTTTTCCAGAATCAATTCAAACCGTTCATTCTAAGATATCCTGCATCATGCGCAATCAAAATGCAGATAAAAATGTTTTTTTTTTTAAATCAAATGATAATGTGTGGCTGTGATATTGCAATACTTTAAAATATGGCTTGTTTTATTGATCGAAACAGAAAGCTTGAAAACATTTTTTTTATTGCTCACTAATTTTGAGCCTTTTGTATAATTTAGCGTAAGTACCTATTATTTGTGACGTAATTCATTGTGCAACATTTACAGAGGCGGCGGACCTTAAAACTTTATTATAGTCAGTCAACCTTAGTTTGATACAGAGGGACAGTGATGCGCTTAGAAGACTTTATGAATTAAAAAACTTTTTAACAAAAAAATTAAACTGCCGAAAAAACTGAACAGCAAAAAATAATACTTAAACCCTTTTTATTTAACCTTAATAACTAAGTTCTTAAACGAATGTAAGTATATCAAAGTAATTTTGAGTCGGCGCCAAACAAAAAAAAAATTTAATCCCACCAAAAACATTTTCATGTAAAATGTTGCCAAGACGAGACCACATATGGCTCGCACTGTCAAAAAGTTATCAGATCTCATTTAAAGCCAAGCTTCTTACTCTACACGCCCTAACTTCACAAACTCTACACCTTAGTCAAAATATGTGGCTTGGCCGTTTCGTTACTACAAGTATAACAGAAAAGTAATGAACAGTGAATAAATTTTTCACCTTACGCCCATGTGATGGTAGCGAAACGGCCAAGCCACATATTTTGACTAAGGTGTAGAGTTTGTGAAGTTAGGGCGTGTAGAGTCAGAAGCTTGGCTCTACATGAGATCTTATAACTTTTTGACAGTGCGAGCCATATGTGGTCTCGTCCTGGCAACATTTTACATGAAAATGTTTTTGGTGGGATTCCACCCACATCTTTTTGAAAGTTTTTTATGAAATAAAATTTTTTTTTTTGGGGGGGTTATTTACTGAAAATCCTGAAATACGTATTTTATTATTTATAACAAGGAGTCCCTATATCAATTTTCAGAACTCTAGCATCAAAATTTGCGGAAGTCCCGTACAAACTTCCATCCCCTATTTTAAGAGGTTGGAGGGTAAAAGTTCCAAGTTTTAGAGTTTTTTTGTTGTTTGTGTACTATTACTAGCTTACATACCAAATTTCAGCTTTCTAGGACTTCAGGAAGACCCTTAGAAGATTGATGATCATCAGTGAGTCAGTGACGAAATCGGGGTATTTTAGATATCAATAAAATCTAAAGTATAAGAGCTATGCAATTGAAACTTTATAGGTTTAATAAGTCAACCTCTGACATCATATCCCGAAAATTTTGTTTATCTGGTATAATCCAAACCCAAGTTATGAAGGTTCAAAAATACGACGAAGTGCTTCGAGAAAAGGTAGGTAGTGCCCTTGCGCTTCGCTTGGCTCGTCTTCGCGGGGGCACTCCCGTGCCCCCAGATACGTAAAGCGTTTTTATTTTTCGCTTTTTAGTGGGTCTGCTTATAATTTATCTAAGTTACAATGGCATAGTGTCAACGCCTTTTACAAAATATTGCTTTTCCCGATGCAGGGATGTTAATAGTTGAGGAGTTCTCCTGGTATTCCACCATCAGCTCCATTTTACCATTCGCATTGTGACGAGCATAAATTGCTATGTGCGTGTAGTGTGAGGGCCACTTTGTTAAAACTCTTTGAAAAGGTGCTTAGGATTTAGTGAACATTCCCAAAGAATTGTGAATAAATGGTTTCGATTAGAGACCGTTAGAACTAGAAAGCTGTAATTTTGTAGGAGTGTGTATATCACACGGAATAGATAATTATCTATTCCGTGGTATATCAATTACGCCGACAAAGTGGTAAAATAAAATTTTGGAAAATATTTTTTTTAGGTTAGCTCCCCTACATGTGATGTGAAGTGGGGGTGAATATTTTTTTCGTAGTCTACCCCATCGTGTGGGGTATCATTGAATAGGTTTTCTAAAATGACTATTTTTCCATTTAATGCTCCATTTACGAAATATTAAACTTCAAATTACAAAAAATTGAAATGTAAATAAATTATCATAAGTTTCACAATACTGCCGCTAGATGGCGCTGTACCAACGGGTTATGTTTTAATTTGAGTATATTCGAGTGATCGACATCCCCGCACGTCTTAGAAATGATAATTCAAATTTAACGTCTATTTTTGTTATTATAACCATTAACTCCTAATAACTTTACCATTACTTATATTCAGAATAAAGAACAACAGCATCGTACTATATTGTGACAACGGGCTACTACGGAACCCTACACTGTGCGTGGCCCGACACGTACTTGGCCGGTTTTTTTTATGAAGTGTCGGGATTTTATAAATACTAACCTGAGTTCCGGTAGCAAACCATAAATAAGAGTTGTAGCCGTAAGAAATATGACTGAGATTATCATCGTGTAACCCAGTATCTTATCATCTATGATATCTACATCTTCGGCGGCGCATACTATAGCCACCGGCCTGGTTCGACTCAGATTCACATCTCTTACTATAGTATAGTTTCCCAAACAGTACCTGTAAAAGAGGAAACAAATATATAATTAGATAATCGTAATATATCTTCAAGGGTTGCATCGCAGGGGGCAGCCAAACAAAAACAAAAATGCGAAATAAGTATTAATATCTAAAATAAACTGAAAAAGTTTTTTGTATACAAATAAAAAAATAAGCAACCTGAATGATCATAGAAAGATTCAACAGTCGCTAGTCGACGACAAAAGTTGAAAAAAAAAACATTTTGTAATTTAGGTATCATAGGATAGGACCTTATTGGGGTATCGTATTACCCAGTAACTGGGTTGTGGAGGTCAGATAGGCAGTCGCTCCATGGTAAAATACTGGTATTCAGCTGCCGACCCCAACCTAGTTGGGGAAAGGCTAGGCAAATGATGAGGATAGGACCTTATTGTTTAATCACATCACACTAATATTATAAAGGCGAAAGTTTGTGTGCGTGTGTGTGTGTTTATATGTTTTTTACTTCTTCACGCTCAAACGGCTGGACCACTTTTTATAAAATTTGATATGGAGGTAGCTGACTCCCTGGATTAACATAAAGGCTACTTTTTATCCCGATGTTCCCACGGGATCGAAACTTATGCGGGTGAAACCGCGGGGCGCAGCTAGTATATCATAATAATAACTAATATTTTTTTAGTGCTCTCTACTATTAAATAGTGGAAACATAGATTTGATGTTCTTATATCTATGAGTGGAAAGCACTTATTTGTAATACATTCATTTTCGTTCTTTAAAAATTACAAGAAACTTTGGAAACTGTTTATTTCTTCTATTGCTGATTTTTGTATGTATTGTATAGTATAATTATATAACATAACTGGCGAAATGTGGGGGTCCAATACACTTCTGCCTAACCCTTCGGATAAACAAGGCGATATGTAATGTTTATGTGTACATTTGTACCACACGAATGTAATGTAGTCGCGGAATGTACACTACTCGTACCTATTACAATAATGTAATGTCAAAATACAGTCGAGTTTAGGCTGGGCGTAATAATAACTTTATAAGTAGTTTTTTGTATTGATACACATTATATTCAGAGAACATACATGAATGAAACACAATAAATACTTCTCAGATATGTAGGTAATTGGGCCTAATAATGTACAATGTGCAAAAGTTATAAATTATAAATTAGCGAAGTTTTTTCTTTTACCTTGATGCTAGTCACGTTACTAACCCAACTCACGTTGTCATGTTTGTTTGGTATTCAAAAATCATACAAGAATCATTCTGTTGGTTTCTAGCTTCACTTCAATCACAGTCTTTATCAGTAGAGATAAATGTTATATAAAACCACTGCATTAATAAAACCCAACATGGGTAATTAATTAATTATACCCAACATGTTTTTAATTGAATGCAGTGGTTTATGAATTACCCCGCTGGTCCAGCGGGGTAATTGCGTAACACACTATCAGTAGCAATGACTTTCTTTTTGACAGTTCAACAACATTCATTGCGTTATTTACATTGATGAGCAGACACATATTTCGAACATATTAAGCAATGATTAGCAATATCCTTCAAAATGATTCAGATTGAGATTAATAGTGTGTGACACAATTAGGTTTCTGTTAAGGTAGGTATATGACAAGCCGTGTGGAATTTACCACCGGCAAAAATGACAAACTGCCATACAAAGTTTCATCCTCTAGGTCCCTATGTATTACGATTGCACCTAATAGTCCTAAGCAGTCTATTGCAATTTTTGTACTCCTTCTGTGGGAACTTGGGCTGGCGAACCGTACTCGTAAATTCGTAATACAGGTTACTATGTTTTCTATACCCTATCGTTTTTTGTGTGTTACGAAATTATACCGCAGGATAGGGTGCCAGATAAAATTCTGTTATTTGTTACTCTCTTTACGATTGAATCCTTAAATTGTAAAATTATAGTTATTGTAACAGACTGAAATTAATCAATTATGATCATGGGTTTAAGGAATTATTTATCTAAAATTCTCCCTTACCGTCTTTATCTCCGAATTGACCAAAATGAGAAATGTGAAATAATTAAACTAGAGGTTTATGAACCTAGGCACTGTTTTTTAGGCCACAAGGTGGACCGATGAGCTTGTGAAGGCCGCAGGAATCCGCTGCATGCGGGAAGCACAGAACCGGCCGAAGTGGCGGTGCTTGGGGGAGGCCTATGTCCAGCAGTGGACGTCTTTCGGCTGAACTGATGATGATGAAAACACTCGATGTTTCCTAGCAATCTCGCGCGCTTGGATTTCGCATTTTTCCCTATAAACCTCAGCAGCAGCAGCCAGTACGCTTCCATGTAAAAATAAAGTAAAACGATTGATGATTTTTATAAATGAGTGCCTATTCGTTCTAAGTTGCAATTAAAACGACAATGAATATGACATCTATTTTAAAGATAACGTGCTACTTATAATAAAGAGTAATTTAGATACAGCGCCATCTAGCGTTGAGTAGCTGAACTCATTGTTAATTTTCTATGAACTGGTTAGTGAACTCCTTCGAAAATCTTTATACCATACCATGAACGGATTAGGAAACCCACTCAAATAGGTTTTAGAGGAATCTATAGAGTTGAACGGTTCTGTAAAATTGGTTACCCTTTCAAAGTTTTATTGTTGTAATTGGGTTTCTGCTTCATTGCGTTATAAAGTTACCTACACCGTACAATTTCACTGAATGCAGCTGAATAACATTTTTTTAGGGTTCCGTAGTCAACAAGGAACCCTTATAGTTTCGCCATGTCCGTCTGTCCGTCCGTAGTCCGTACGTCCGTCCGTCCGCAGCTTAGCTCAGACTCTTAGTACTAGAAAGCTATAATTTGGCGTGGATTACATATTAATCTCGCCGACAAAGTAGTAAAATAAAACAATGAAAAAAAAAATTTTTTTTTTCGTCTACCTCACGGCTCAAAAATATTGCGGGTTTGTGAAATTAATTTTAGATTCAGGGATCCGTTTGTGAAATATTAAGCTTTAAAGTGCTAATTTATGTTACAGTCAAGTGTTCCCCCCCCCCCTGCCAGCTAAGGTTGCTGTTGGATATGTAAAAAAAATCACAGTAGTAGTATAAAAAGAGAACCATCACAGCTAAGTAGGCTTTACAAGTTTACGAGTAATAGCGAGCCGTCCAACTTACATTTGCCGTTGCAATGTATGGGAGAACATGATTTTCACCTACAATGTTAAGTTTGTTCTGGGGATAAATTCATTCCAACTAAGGAACCCTTCATTGTACGTGGTCCGACACGCACTTTTATTTATTTATTTAAAAGGTATACCAACGACCTATTCATATGCAAAATTCAAAACAGTAGAACGCGATAACGAGTGCAATCCAAAATTGGCAGGCCGCACATGTGCCAAAAAACAAAAAATAAAAACATAATGCCATAGTGCACTTAGCCGGTTTTTCTTTTACATGGAGTGACTGCCTGTCTGACCCCCACAACCCAAATACTGAGTAATGCCCCTTGGTAAGACTGGTTTTCCGACTTCCGTGCTTCCTGTAGCGGCTGTCAAAGATCTAAGAATGAAACCAGGGACCGACGGCTTAAGGGACCGGCGGAGCATGCGTAGTTCATACAAACGTAATTCCAAAATAATTTGTAAATCAAACATATTCTTCATGTAGTGTGTATTTGTTCCGATTGGATTGCAGAATATCTAGGTTCCCAAATATATATTTTAAGTGGACACTGATTTAAAGACGAGTTATGAAAAAAATAAGTTTTCTATAGAAATTTTAAATTTTTCACATCTCGTCTCTAAATCAGAGTCCTTTCAAAATATATATTTGGGAACCTAGATATTCTGTAGTCCAATCGGAATAAATACTCACTACCTTAAGAATATGTTTGAATTACAAATTATTTTGGTATTACGTTTGTATGAAAAAGCATTTTCATGCGTAGTTCGCCGGCCCCTTAACGTGCCTTCTGAGTTTCAAAGACACGGAGGTGTCTCAGTATAAAGGTAATGGATGGTCACCTATCCATAGACTGTCTGATCTTGCCCTCGATCACGCCTGATGGAAAGCGATGGATGAGGTCTATGATGGAACAAATGTGCCCAGTAAATGTCTGTTCACTCTTGCTTTGAAGGTGAAATGATACTTACGAGCTAGTTTCAAATGTTTCGTCAAAATCATCTCCCAGGTGTAATTTCAGTTCGTCAGCGTCGTTAACATAATAACTCTTTAAAAATCTCAGTGTTAATTTACATGGCAACGATATCGATGTTGTGACATTTGCTTTTGGCTCCCAACAAACATCCGACCTCATGAGAAGCGCTTGTCCATCAGGGCAGCACTTGGCGCTGGCTGATACATAGCTGACCAGAGTCAACAACAACACGACAAATATACTGAAACCCATTCTAGAAACCTTCGTTAAATCACTTTACTAATTTATGATAAACGAAAACCGATTTTCTTAAAATGTTTGCACTTTTTCATAAATACACTGAAATCCTTTTGAAGAGATAGTAATAAACGAATTCGACTTTGCCTAATGTCATAATATGTCCAATACCATCATGGCACCATGTGACTTTTAAACAAGTACTGTTTCGTATTATTGATAAGTTACAGCTTGCGTTTAGTAACATTTACGAGTGTGCTCGATATTAAAAACAAGCGGCACGCCCGGTCCGCTGTAGATGCGGCTGAATACTACTAATCACTAATGCGAAGTAGTGAGAGTGACTCAACCGCGCAGGGTTGGACTTAGGTACGTTGAAAACGATAGCACAAAAAAATTAAAAAGATAGTATTTATAAAAAATTATAGAACACTTTCATTATTTTTAAAATCAAAATTAAAATCAACACCACTCTACTAAGACGTTTTTTCTTTGGGGTGGATACTTCCGGTCTATCGTCATTTTCATGACCATCACTGCCACTTTCCTTATATAACACACTAAAAACGTATTATTTTACACAAAAATTCGCAAGCGATTGTTGTCACTTTGATTGAACTTCGAATGGAATGGAAGGAACGAGATTAGTAGAAAGAGAGAAATGTACTGCGGAGGATAATCGGGGAATCCCCGGCCATCGACACAGAAAACATCGCAAGATCAGAATTCGGTCAGATACAAGCACGGTCGAAATATTCATACAAAGGGCGAAATTAATAGAGATGCAACGAATATTCGGCAACTATTCGGTATTCGGCCTATTCGGCCAGTTTTTCAGTATTGGGTATTCGGCCGAATAGTAAGTAGTATTCGGCCGAATACCGAATACTTAAAAAAGTAGCAAATATCTTATAAAAGGGAATAAAAAAAAGCAATTTAATCGAAACATTTAATTATCCATCAATCATTAATTGCGAAAACAAGAATACAACATCAGTATTTTTAATATGGCAAATTGTGGTGAATAAAGACAAGTTTTTCGGTATTTGTTGGTAAGATACGATTGCGCTTTTCTTCATATACAATACCTGCTTCTGAGAATACTCTCTCACTGTAAACACTACTGCACGGTGACGACAGGTATTTTTTAACAAAATATATAAGCTTTGGGCACTGTTTTGAGTTGGTTAACCACCAGTTGTACGGATCTGCCGTACGATTAAGACGAGCACTCTTCAAATAAAACTCTCAATCTCAACTCATTTGCAATCGCACTTTCGCCCCGTCACCGCCGCACGCACCGCATCAAAACGTGTCGTAACTTGTTAGCGTCGACGTCAATTGTACTGGATCACCCGCCGAATATTCGGCGGCCGAATATTCGGTATTCGGCTGAGAGCGCCGCCGAATATCGGTAATCGGCCTTCGGCCAGATCACTATTAGTAGTAATAATCGGTATTCGGCCAAATCACTATTAGTTGGATCTCTAGAAATTATAGTATAAATACTATAATTATAGTACAAAATCCAACCCTGCTCAACCGAGACGGGTTGCTCCACTGCGCTCCAAAACCCATTCTTCTCATAATTTTAATGTTCTTAATTCCGCTGCGCTCCAAGAAATGTTGAGTAGTTAGTAAAAAAATAAACTTAGCATGAAACATTATAGTATTAAAATATCATAAAAAAGAAAAAAATGCATAAGTATCAAATATCTTTATTCAAACATAATCACAACGTCACATCTAACAATTTTTTTTTCTTAAAATCAAAGTAAAAAAAAAACAACGAAAAAAAAAAGATAAGTAGGTACCCAACTAGCACAAACTGGTTGCTTAAGAGCTTTGGAGCTAATCCGATTATTCCCAAAGGCGCCAAGCTCAAGCGCCAGAGCGTGCACTACAGACCTTATGCAGCCGCTTTGGAGCCAAAGGGGCACAACTTTTTGCAATCTATAGTTCCATTAGAACTTCATAATAGTGGCATAAAAGCGCTACAGGAGCTGCAACTAATAATTAACACCACACTAAAGCTCTTGTGGCGCTTATTGAATGAATGACAGATATAACTGAACGAATAAAGGATCACTGATCATTCACCTTCTAGTCTCATTTATTAAATACATCTGTTGTTCCTGAGTCAGACATTACTGAATACAAATAAATATTATGTGAAGTGAAGGTAAGTGTTTTTGAGATATATTTTGTATCATATGCAAGTGGCTACAAACGCAGATCAGTTTATCGTGCATATAGTTGATATTATTGGAGTATTTTTAACGCGCCTCAATAATTACCTCAGAATATCGGAAAATATGTAAAATATTATTATATAAATATTATTATATCACATACTACACGATATTGAAATTACATACTTGACTACATTTGTATTTAGTAAGTTGCTGGTTCAATGTTTAGTTATATTTTACTACAAATTTCGACAAAAACCTATAAATTTCTCAAGTAATGATAAATAATTGTCTTGTAAACATGTCGTCTATGAGAAGCAGCTTTAACTTGCAACTTCAACCTTAATACTTCCTCTCTGCGCGTCAAAGCGCTAAGTTTCTCTCTTCTGAAGGTCCAAGTAATACCTGTACCACTAATGCAGTTCAAGTCTTTACAATCACTTTTATTTCGTACTTACTGCAGATATCGAACCACACTAATGGTTATTTGTTTAGAGATCCGTAGAACTCGTTGAAAACCCTAAAATACGATGATCATTTGTAGCTGCTTCTATACTTTCGCTCTTTCAATTGTTTAACACTTACTATGTCTTACCATGTTTTCAGAATGCCTTTCAAAATAATTCAAACTTATAATGAACAACAAAATAAACAAGAACTTTGCATCTGTCCATCTAAGTGGGAAAAACATGGAATGTTACACTGGCCGAACAAAAACACTGATTATATAGAGGTGGTATAACTAATAAGACTGAAATTTATAGCCATACACGTAGATTAATTTATATTGCTACTTCAGACTTATCCTAGTTTGACAGGCCTGTTGGCGTAGTTCGTAGTGCGTCTGTGTGTGTGAAATGTCCCGAATATTTATTTTTATTATTAATAAACGTGTTGACTATGTCTATTATGTACCTAAGTAAGGGCCAATTTTCCAAAGAAACATGTTGTTTTTGATTCATATATTTGGTCTGTTTCCATTCACCATATCAGACACATGAAGAGAATGAGACAAAAGACACAATGTTGTGCAAATATTGTTTATGCTGTTGTTATTTTAGAATTTACCTAGTTTAATTATTTTAATAATGTCAATTATGGGCCAATTTGCCAATAAAACAAGTTGATTTTATCTCAAATATTTTTTTTATTTCATGTCACCAATACAATTATACAAGAGGCGAAGTGTTAAGATTTTCTTGCAAGGTATTCAAATTTAAAGTCGATTTTTGTTATTATAACCATTAACTCCTAATATCTTTACCATTACATATATTCATTATATTCAGAATAAAGAACAACAGAAACGTACTATATTGTGATAACGGGCTATAACTACGGAACCCTACACTGTGCGTGGCCCGACACGCACTTGGCCGGTTTTAATTTCTGCATATTCTGATAAACTCTCCGTACTTTCTTACGATATGCACCAGTTCTTTGTTAGAACTTCCTTGCTTTCAGATCTATATTTCTCTAAAACTGGCTTAAATATTTGATAAAATGTGATTTCTCCAATAAAAATAGCAGAATGTATCCAAATGAGTAGGCAATGTCCATTACTCTCCTGCTTCTATTGTGAAGCCTTAATGTCACTATTAGTAAAAGAGTCGATCAAATTCCTACTTAAGTCTGCGCAAAAGAACAAATCACTTCTGCAATGAAACTTTCAGTGGCAGAACAGTGATAAATATTTCTTATAAACAGTTCCGTTAAAAAGTCTGCAATTAAAGTCTTTGTGCAGTTCTGAAGCGTACAGCAGCGGCAACAGAAGCTTTTTAGCAGCTTTAAGCTTTAACGTACATTTTTTAACTCTCTTTTAAAGCTATAGACGGCAAATGGGTTGTAAAATGAACTCTTATAAAACCTAGATTGGCATTTGGTTCAGTTTCTGCTACTCCTAGTGATATTTACAGCTATGAGCAGTTACAGAAGCAATAGTAGAACTTAAAACCACTTTCTGAACCCCTAAAGCGCTGCTGTACAGCTAAAAGTTGCAAAATAGGCTGCTATTGCCACTAGTGTGCTAGTTGGGTATATCGTTATTTTAATGACCCCGGGCGGCGCGCGCGATTTCGCGCGTTGTAAACTTGTAATGCAACATCATGCGTCACGAGGGCCATAAAGTGCGAAATGGCCTTGAGCATTTTCGACACAAGAGATGAATCCACGGTAAAAAAGTATTTCTATTTGTGTTTATCAAACAACATTATGGTTTGCCTTTTATGCTGACTCTGCTTACTTTATTTTGGAGTGCAGTGGAACTACCCGTTAAAAGCGTCCGTAATGAAAAGATAAAAAAAACAATTCAAATTTAAATGAAGGAGTCCTGGTGTCCTGAAATTAGGGCTTGTAAATATTCGAAGTTTTTAGATTTTCGAATATTCGAAGTTTTTACAGGCAGTATTCGAATTATTCGAATATTTATTCGAATATTAGCTTTTTCCATTGAAACCAAGTTGAAACCTTGAAGGGACAACTTGCTTATACAATTAATACACAAGTTTGAGTTGAGTATTTTTATTATATGAAATTGAATCACCTTTAAGCAACATAGTTTGACATTATAATAATAAAAACAAAAAAAACAAAAATATTAAGGGGGAAGCGCTAAGGTAGCCTGCGAAATTCAAATTTTCTTACGTTTTTTGCAATATGCTGGCCACTGGCCAGTATTAAGTTGTACATTGATTAAAATATGATTCGCGGTCGTAACAAATATGTATTTACAGAATTACAATAATTACAATCAATTTGTTCGACGACACTACTTTTCACCTCGCTGCTTCCCTACGACTAGGCTCTCCTTGCTGTTCTCCCCATCGCTGTCACTGTGGCGAAGATGTCAACAGCCTCGGACACCACCACGGCCTGTCTTGCAGCCGAAGTGCGGGTCGCTTAGCGCGGCACGCTTATCGCGAACATTAATGACATCATCCGAAGAGCTCTTGTCACCGTCGGCGTTCCAGCTGTATTAGAACCCAATGGCTTGGCACGCGACGATGGCAAGAGACCGGACGGTATGTCTTTATTTCCATGGAAGGTGGGTAGGCCTTTAGTGTGGGACGCTACGTGTGTTGATAATCTTGCGCCATCCCATCTTCCTGGCTCGGCATGCTGTGCTGGCGCTGCTGCTGTGGCTGCGGAAAACCTCAAGCGGCGAAAATATAATAACCTCATCGGAAACTATATTTTCGAGCCGTTTGGGGTTGAAACTCTCGGGCCGGGTCCGAGTGCTCATGGTCTTTTTAAAGAAATTTCGAAACGGCTGGTTGACAATTCCCGTTACCCAAGGGCTGGCTTTTATCTTGGCCAGAGGCTAAGCATCGCCATACAACGTGGTAATGCCGCCAGTCTCTTGGGTACGGACGCCAGCAGGTCAACCTACCCGAAACTGTCAGATTTTCCCAATCAACCTTGAACCTTATGTTTTAGCAATAAAGTCGAAAATCTATTAAAGAAATCTGACAGATTGTAGTAACTTGATGTGCTGGCGTCTGTACATTACCAGTCGACAGCGATGCGGATGAATTTTTCGACGCTATTTTTTAGTTTCTGTATAGTTTTAGTTAAGTTAGGATTTAATTTTGTTATTTTTAGTTTGTATAGCCAAATAAATATTTTCAAAGAAAAAAAAAATCAGTAATACAACTTGTTAAGTTAGTATAATCCCCAAATGTCAAGATTTCATGAAATAGTCATTCTTGGGGATTACATGGTCTTAGAGAGTTGTGTTGATGACTTTATTCATAATAATTCTGTAAATACATATTTGTTACGGCTGCGAAACCTGTAAGCTGTAAGACAGACGTAATTCGTATTTTCAAACTGAACTGAAAATTATTCGAATATTCGAATTTAACATCAGTCAATATTCGAATAGCAAAAATGATCGAATATTCGCATTATTCGAATATTCGAATATTCGAATATTCGAATTACAAGCCCTACCTGAAATACAGGCCTTGAGCCTAGTTTAGGCACCAGTCTCCCACAATATAATGCCCCTCCTATATGTCACCGTAGAAATAAGTGTAACTATTAATACTATTAAGAGTATTATTGTGGAGAAAATAAACTATTTATTATTAAACTAAAATAAGCCATGGCAGCAAAGAGCTGCGAAGCGCTATGGTATTAGTTTTTTTTTTTATTTGGTTTCATAGCGTCTTGCTGAGATAGGGAAGCCTTTTTGGCCTCGCACAGGTATTCCTTTTTTTTTGGATTTTTTCTATTTTGTTAGTTTTAATCTAAGATAACGAAATAAAAAGGAAAACCATCACAGCTAAGTAGGCTTTACAAGTTTACGATTAATAGTCGACCAACTTACATTTGCCGTTACAATGTATGGGAGAACATGATTTTCAACTACAATGTTAAGTTTGTTCTTGGGATAAATTCATTCCAGCTACGGAACCCTTCATTGTACGTGGTCCGACACGCACTTAGCCGGTCTTTTTTTACATGGAGTGACTGCCTGTCTGACCCCAACAACACAGTAGTACACTAGTAATACCCCTTGGTAAGACTGGTTTTCCGACTTCCGTGCTTCCTGTAACGACTATCAAAGATCTACGAATGAAAGCAGTTACCAAGGGCTTAACGTGCCTTCCGAGTTTCCAAGACACGCAGGAGTCTCGGTGTGAAGGTAATGGATGGTCACCTATCCATAGACTGACTATTTATTTATTGCTGAATGGGTCTGCTCTTGCCTTCGATCACGCCTGATGGAAAGCGATGGATGAAGTATATGATGGAACGAGTGTGCTCAGTAAATGTCTGTTCACTCTTGCTTTGAAGGTAGACGGGTGAAATGATACTTACGAGCTATTTTCAAATGTTCCATTAAATTCTTCCAGGTGTAATTTCAGTTCGTCAGCGTCGTTAACAGAAAAACTCTTTAAAAATCTCAGTATTTTTTTGCATGGCAAAGATATCGATGTTGTGACATTTGCTTTTGGCTCCCAACAAACATCCCTCTTCATGAGAAGCGCTTGTCCGTCAGGGCAGCACTTGGCGCTGGCTGATACATAGCTGACCAGTGTCAACAACAACACGACAAATATACTGAAACCCATTCTAGAAACCTTCGTTAAATCACTTTATTAATTCATGGCTTTGATTATATTCAAAGGTTCATGGTTAACGAAAACCGATGTTCTTAAAATGTTTGCACTTCTTTTTCATAAATACACTGAAATCCTTTTGAAGAGATAGTAATAAACAAATTCGATTTTGCCTAATGTCATATGTCCAAAAGGCACCATGTGACTTTTAAACGACTAAACAGTACTTCTGTTTCGAATTATTAATAAGTTTCAAGATACGTTTAGTAACATTCACGAGTGTGCTCGAAATTAAATTCAAGCGGCACGCCCGGTCCGCTGTAGCGGCGACTGAATACTAGTGAACTGTGTGAAGTAGTGACTCTAGTCTAGACCGAGACTTGGTAGTTCCACAGCGCTTCAAAACCCATTACCTATTCTTATAATTTTAATGTACAGACGCCAGCACATCAAGTTACTACAATCTGTCAGATTTCTTTAATAGATTTTCGACTTTATTGCTAAAACATAAGGTTCAAGGTTGATTGGGAAAATCTGACAGTTTCGGGTAGGTTGACCTGCTGGCGTCCGTACATACATATTGTGATTCCACTCCAAGACATTTTGAGTAGAGTTGGCAAAAAAATAAATTTAGCATGAAACATTAAGTATATTAAAATATCATAAAAAAATGCATGCCGACGTCACGTCTAACAATATCTTTTTCTTAAAAACAACGAAAAAAAACAACACATTTCAAGGTAAAATTAACTGTATTAAGTTGTACATATCCAGTTAGGTTATTTTATTACAATTCCAACGACTTAAGTTTTATACGAAGGTCAAACGAAGGTCATGTCAAATGCCCATGTAACACCCACTCTCATAAAGATTGGAGACGCTACACTTGAAGTCGTGGACGAGTATGTTTACCTAGGACAAACTGTCCAGTTAGGTAGGTCTAACTTTGAGAAAGAGGTCAATCGTCGAATCCGACTCGGCTGGGCAGCGTTCGGGAAGCTACGCTATATCTTCTCGTCCCACATACCGCAGTGTCTCAAGACGAAAGTTTTTGACCAGTGCGTGTTGCCAGTGATGACTTATGGCACTGAAACGTGGTCGCTCACAATGGGCCTTATAAGAAGGCTAAAAGTCACCTAAAGGGAAATGGAAAGGGCTATGCTTGGAGTTTCCCTGCGTGATCGAATCAGGAATGAGGAGATCCACAGGAGAACCGAGGTAACCGACATAGCCCGAAGAATTGCCAAACTTAAGTGACAGTGGGCAGGGCACATTGCTCGCAGAACAGATGGCCGATGGGGCCGAAAGGTTCTGGAGTGGCGACCGCGTACCGGAAGACGTAGCGTTGGAAGGCCTCACACAAGGTGGTCCGATGTCCTTGTGAAGGCCGCAGGAACCCGTTGGATGCGAGAAGCACAGAACCGGTCGAAGTGGAGGTGCTTGGGGGAGGGCTTTGTCCAGCAGTGGACGTATTTCGGCTGAAATGATGATGATGAAGTTGGGATCCTGCCGTTTTGCCGAAAAGATTTTGCCAAAATTTCACTACCCAAACAAATTTTCGCAACCTTTTATTATACCAATGCAATGTTTGGAATAATTTTAGTATGCACATTTTCATTTAGACAAATTTTTACTTGGCAGAATATTATTAAGGATAATGTCATTTAGGCATTTGGTCTTTAATCAAATGATTTATTACGGCAAACAATCTTTAGACAATAAACGTTTGGTCAAACGATTTGTTATGACAAAAAATATAAAGGCATAAATAAGATTTTTTGAGAATTTTTTTTTGGGAATTAAATAATTAAAAAATGCAATTTTATTTTAAAATAATCATTTATTTAATACAAAATATTTGTAACTTACTATTTTAATTTTTTTGCAATGGACATTATAGAGAACCGAATTAGTTACGAGGTTAATTATTTTAAAAAAAATGCTTTGGTTAGGTTAGGTTAAAACTGTGACCTCCTACGCACGAGCCGAGCGAGCGAAGCGAGCGGTGTCGCGGCAGCGGCCGGCGAGTGCCAGAAACGACTAAATTATATAGAAAAAAAAATATGGAAAAAAGAGATTATTTTTAACAGGCTATCGAGAACCGAATTAGACGAGGTTAATTATTTAAAAAAAATGCTTAGGTTAGGTTAGGTTAAAACTGTGACCTCCTACGCACGAGCCGAGCGAGCGAAGCGAGCGGTGCCGCGGCAGCGGCCGGCGAGTGCCAGAAACGACTAGATTATATAGAAAAAAAAAATATGGAAAAAAGAGATTATTTTTAGCAGGCTATCTAGAACTGAATAAGTTAGACGAGGTTAATTATAAAAAAAATGTTTAGGTTAGGTTAGGTTAAAACTGTGACCTCCTACGCACGAGCCGAGCGAGCGAAGCGAGCGGTGCCGCGGCAGCGGCCGGCGAGTGCCAGAAACGACTAGATTATATAGAAAAAAAAATGGAAAAAAAGTCTACCCGAAACTGAACTAGTTAGACGAGATTAATTATTTTAAAAAATACTACCAGAATACTTAATATTATTATTACCTGTTTAGAATTTGTCCCAAGTGGAAAAAACACCCTTGTAATAAAACGTCTTCAAAGTTAGATCTTATGCTTGAAATGGCTGCCTTAAAACTGCGAAAACTGACGTGACGATACTAAATATTTGGCAAATGTAATTTTGCGTAAAATGAGTTATTCCAACTGAAATATTTGACTAAATAAAAATTGGTAAAAGTACTAGATGGTAAACAAGTTATTGTTTAAACGTTCACTTGCCAAACATTAGGTTTGGGTTACAATTATTTGTGAAGAGATTTTTTGCTAAGTAATAATTTGGCAAATGAAATTATGCGGAAAATTGTTTGGGAAGTGATAATTTGGCAAAATCTTTTCGGCAAAACAAGGGAGACCCGATGAAGTTTTATACATAGCTTTCATATAATATTTTAGATACTTATATTACCCAGTAAATTTTAGCTTTATTACATAGTACTCACACATGTGTTATGCAATTATACAATACTAGGAGATTGAATTTCTATTGCAAAAATAGTATTTTAAAATCTTCAGCAGCCCCAACTGTATTTTCAAATGCAAATTTATTTATTTATGCGTCTTTATGGAGCAGGAGCAGCGTTTAGCCAGGCATTAACACACCATTCATTTCGATTTTCGGCAACTCTCATCCAGTTGCTACCAGCCACTCTGCGAAGATTATCGCTCTACCGAGCCTGAGGGTGTCCTCCTATCTTACGTTAGCAAGTACACATATCTACGTTATTGCTAACGGGCCCTGACGGAATACCAGCGCTATAGTATTAGTTTTTTTTTTTTCAAATGTCACAGCGTCATGCTGAGATAGGAGCCTTTTTGGCCTCGCACAGGACGTCTTCCTTTTTTTTTGTTTTTCTATTTTGTTAGTTTTAATCTAAGATAAAAGTTTAAATGTTATTTTTGACGTGACAACGTCTTAAATTAGGTTGCGACTGGGAGTCACTTATGAAAAAGTGTAACGCTCGGTAACGTTACGATGAGTCACCGAACGAGAGAGAGGCCCGCCGAATGCCTTGTGTCTCTCTCCCACTCAACTATGATCGGATGATCGGTCGTTGTCACGTAAAATCTTCGCCCGTAAAACCGACTTTACAGGCAACCATTTTTTTTTTTTATTGTTTTCATGATTTTGTTAGATTTAATGTTTATTTTTTTATTTTTTGTATTTCCTGTGTGTAGTTAGATAGGAAAATATTTCATTTGTGACACGCACAAATGAAATATTTTCCTATCTAACTTTGCTAAATTGACTGACGTACTTGGGTCTGCCGATCGGATCTTATACTTGCTGTCAGAGTTCTATGCAAGTACTAGGTACCTGCTAGCAATCTGCTTTCCCAGTACCTACTTAAGTATCGTGTTTTTCGTCATAAAAGTCAATAGACATACATGCAATGATTTCAAAAGTAAGGATACGCCCATCTGAACATTTTACTTAAACCTTCTTCATACAAGCAAAAGTAGCGCCATCTGTTATAACTCATACGAACTACGTGAGCGCAGCGGTGCATAGGTCGACGACGTAAACTTGTACGTGCGTCTACATATTTTTACCGACTTGAAAAAAAAAGGAGATTATTTTTATAACATTTTATCGTGAGTCAGTATAAGTCGATATACATAACGATTTCCTTTATAAGATGATATTTTACAGGTCAGAAAGAAATCGTAAGTACTTAAAACAAATGAATAAACTCAAAGAATTTATTTGAAATAAACTAAATAAAGGCGCCACTTTTGAATTATTGTCAAGGGGTCAGAGAAAGATGATGCTAGTTGCCGATTCCAAAGCGTAGTAGGTACTTTAGGAGAAGAACGGGCAAGAAACTCCACACACTCTTGAAATACTAAAATTGTTACAAAATATTGGGTAAGTATAGGTACAGAAAGCGTCACTATGTCCTAACCCCTCAAGTTTTAAAATGCTACACTGCTACAACATTGAATTCCTTACGAATAATCTAAAGAATACTTCAAAAAGAGTTCATTGTGTAGACTCGGATTCGAACCATCGCATTACCGAACGTCGTCATACTCATACCGGCAGTTTGACGAACTAGCCAGCGAGCCCATATGAATTGCGATGAAATTGTTATCTACTATCGGCTGAGTCATTATATCTTTAGGTCCCTGTCTAATCGAAAGATGTTATAATTTGAGGGTATCCATTAATTTTACTTACTTACGTTGTCTTTATAAAATTAATCCATACCTTCAAGTTAGAACTTTGTATACGTTCACTTAAAATGGCGAAGAGAAAAAGACTACTATTTATCAATTATTTTTTTAAATGATTTCTGATTTTATGAGAATTAAAATAGTTGTTCTGTTTGTTGTAAAATAAGATCATAGTTTTGTTAAATAATAGCAATAATAAATATTATTAAATGATTAACTTTATTAATTTTATTTTTCTTGATTTTTTAATTCTTTATAAATAATTACTACTTAAAACAAAATGGAAAAATATATCAAAATAATATAATGAACAAAAAGCAAATTTCGTGCCTATATAGGATTTGAACTTCCAATCTTATGCACGGTAAGCGGTCTTGAAACCTCCAGTCTATTTAGACGATGAATAAGTTGTCGTAAATGTTAACCCTATTATTGTTGCTTGTCGTCGCAAAAGTATTGTTTTATTGAAAAAAACAATAATAAAAACAGAATAAAAAAAAAATACTTACTTAAACTTATTTTATTCACTAAAACAATACATTATTTAAAATAAAATGTTTTTGCAAAATACAAAAACCAACTTGGGCCTATCACGGATTTGAACGCACATGTCTTTTGGTGGGGTAACTACTTAATGCAGCTGTGTGTACATAGCCCTACTACCTAACCTACTAAAATAAATAATCATGTTAAAATTATACATGTGAGAACGATATAGAAAGACTGAAATAGCCTCGCTAATTTCGCGGGCTACCTTAGCGCTTAAACAGAATTTTAAAAAATGACGTCTGTACAAGGTTACTTCGTTCACTTAGAAAAGCCATTGGCCACGCCCACTCAATGGCCGCCATTGAAAAATAATAAAATGATCACTAACTTAAAAATGTGTTTATTAAATCATTTAATGGCAACAAAAATAATGTAAGGTTACATACCGATGATACGATATCCCATGCTCCTTTTTAATTTTTGTGTCGTAGTTTTTGCAGCCTTTTACCACGCAACTAGGCATTTTTATGACACATTAATTCCCGCGCGCGGGGACAACTGTCAACTGAATATATATGTCTATGCATACATGACATAAATTCACGCCTTATTCCCATAGGTATGGGCGGAAACTACAGAACGCCACCTCCCAAAAATAACGGTATTCCCCTAAACGTTGTCTGTGTAGGTACTTATTCTCCTTCTTGGTAGGTATTAAAAGGATGTTTCTTTTTTCAGCTCCTGAATATGTTGAAATTTTACGCAAGATTCGAAATCAGCGATGAAACGGGAGATCCCATGACTGACCGTGATATGACTTTGCAACACTATTCTAGGATTACTTCGCTGCAGGTAAGGCGTACAGAAACCTATGAAAACAAAATATTTTTATTACCAAATCTTATATATTATAATTATGTAGATAATACTATAATCCTGTGCTCTGATTTTTAGAAAGCAGCATTTTCCAAGTTCCCTGACCTACGTTTGTTTGCTCTAGCAAATGTAGCGAGTGTAGACACCAGGCAATCCTTGGAGAAACATTTCGGAAACTTAAGGTTGGTCTCATGGTATACAATTTATTAGGTATCCGATAATAACGTTTTTTTAAATTACATTTCATAATTAAAATGATAATGCTTAAATGAAAATTGTTAAGTGTAATATAATTACCGTTCAAATAATATCTACACAGACACACAGGGTACAAAAAGACTAATCACCAAGCCAGCATTTATTATTATTCTCGAACCCACGCGGCCACATCACGACAACGTAGGGTTACAGATTCAGTTAAATAATATTATAATAAAACTTAATTACTAATTTATTACACAAAATAATTTGTTAAGGTATTTTTAAAAACAAGGGTCTACGAATAAAACAAAACACGGCAGGTTGATAAAATAATAGCGTTACCCGTGCGTGTGGCAATCGTGATAGTTCGCGCGCGACTACTGGTTGGCTTGCTTGTGGTGTGAACTGGTGTGGCACACACAGTGACATGGCTCGCGAGTCGCGAGTGGGACGTGCGAGCACGACGCGACGGGGTCTAGGGGGACGGGCGGACGACGCGACGGTGAGTGCTTGGCCAGACTGGCAGCGCGGGGCGGGGAGCGGCGCGGGTGCGGCAACGCGCGCGATCTGCCTGTCCGCGGTGGAGCGCGGCTTCGTTCTAAGTGTTGTCGAACTAGTTTGAGAACCCCCGGTCCCAGCGCGGGCTGTCCGCGCCCTCACCGCGGTCACTTGTATGAACGAGCTATGGCGTGAGTTGCCCGCGCGCTCCCCGCGCCTAGCAGCCCGCGCCGCGCTCGCGTGTACACTATTTATTTATTTATTACATTTGGGAAAACAAACTGTAGTATATTAAGCATAAACAGTGTTGTCTTAAAATAATATCTGAGTTTATCTTGGACATTACTGACTTCGGTGAAAGAAAACATCGTGAGGAAACCTGGACTTTTTCGTTAATACATATAAGTCTGACACCGCCAACCCGTCTTGAGCTGGCGTGGCTTGGTGATCAATGCTTGTGCCTTCTCTATAAAAGGTGTTGAGTTGCATCCTCGTCAAATTTCAGGAGGTTGTCATAAAAGACATTTTAGTACAGTCACGAGCATAAGTATGTATACACTTGGCTTTATTCAAAGACGATTTTCTCCTTTAGTTTTGAATGAAATTTTATGTTATTACGAAGAAAGTATTTTCGAACCCATAGCTTTGTGTAAAGTGTCGTATTTCAACGTTGCATTCGTTATTTCACGAAAAAATCGCGATTGAAAGTTGCCAAATGTTGACATATTAGTGCTCGTGACTGTACTTTAGTATTGTATTTTAGTACTTAGTAAAGTAAAAGGCGTTTGTTTGTGTGTGAAAGCGCGGTTATAGGGCTAGTAACAGACGGGTCACGTTTAAATACGGCTGGTTCACACTTACGGATTTCCGTAAATAAGAAAAAAAAAACCTACCCATTTTATTGTTGAATTGTGGAGTTGAGTTGTCGAGAATCATTAGCATAATTACGCCCTTGAATTTGACTAGGATGCAAATCAACACCTTGTATAAGGAGTCCAGTGGGATAATAATAGACTGGTATTATATTAAGTACTTACTTAAATTATGATTTATCTAATACTATTTATATTTTTAGTGAAAATGCTCTGCGTGCAATAGCTACGTACTTAAATCTGGTACCGCCAGAAGGAAAAGAAACGGACGCCCCCTGGCACCGAACAGACAAAGAGTTCCTCAAAGAATTACTGGTAAGACGAACTTTTTAATCTATAAAAACCTTTTCTTAGGTTTAGTTTAATTTAAATTAGTTGATTTACGGCTGATTTTTCCAACGCCAGATAATTTTATCGGAGGAATAATTTTGAATTATTGACAGTTGTTCCCTACAAAAACTGTCAGACGTCAATATTATTCCACGAATAAAATTATCTGTCGTTTGAAAAATCAGCCCTTAATTAACAAAACAAACGTGTTGACCCTGTTTAAGAATTAATCAACTTCGCATATTAATTTCAAGCCAAGAACTGATTCTAAAACTAAAGTAATTTAAAAGTCCCTTCAACAAGTAGGTAATTTATAAAAGAAAATTCGAGATTCTTTTTCATTACAGCTCGATTCAAACTTCATAGCGGCTCGGAACATGAGGCAAGTCGCGGCGCAGTAACAAATTCGCCTGTCAGCGTGGGTGAGGGGGAGGTTCTATGCAGCTAGTAGCGCACTTCAAAGCCGCCATAAAGTTTAAATCGGGCTGTACATCACTTAGCTCTGGTGGAAAATAGGCGCATCATCGTTTCGTTGCTTATATCTTAGTCCTATAGTTCATTGGCACGTCAGTATGTTGAACTACGTTTTCCTCGTCGTCTTCTGTCGCTAGATGTCCCTCAACGAAGCCTGATATGCAGTTTAACCAGCCATGCTTGTACGGACGCCAGCAGGTCAACCTACCCGAAACTGTCAGATTTTCCCAATCAACCTTGAACCTTATGTTTTAGCAATAAAGTCGAAAATCTATTAAAGAAATCTGACAGATTGTAGTAACTTGATGTGCTGGCGTCTGTACATCATCTTTATTACACGTTTGCGAAACACCGCCAGCAATAGGAATATTAAGATCCCCTGTAGCGTGTTGAATACATCAAGTATGGTCCTGTAAATAAATAAAAAAACAGTGTTAGTTCTTGGTTGTAGTTCATTATGACAGATACTGCGCAGCGAATAGCATACTTCAGAGCCGCCATATAGTTTAAATCGGCCTGTACAATTGATACTTACTTGACACGATACAATTACTTGATTCACATATATTTTTCTTGGTTACCAGATTTCGCGTCATGAGCGTCGCATATCGCAGCTAGAAGAACTGAACTCTATGCCTCTTTACCCTACAGAGGAAGTGATATGGGATGAGAACGTGGTTCCAACAGAAATCTATAGCGGAGAGAATTGCCTTGCATTGCCCAAACTGAACCTACAGTTTCTTACCTTACACGATTATTTACTGAGAAACTTTAATCTATTTCGTTTGGAAAGCACATGTGAGTGAAGTATTTTTTTGTACATATGCAGCTATTTTTTTTTGTATGTACTTACATCTTTCACAAAGACAAAAAATACATAGACCGCCGCAACATAACAAACATAGAAAACGCGACGCGGACGTGACACGTCTGCGCCCTCTCTCCTCGTGGCGCGGAGTTCCATCGTAGGCACATATCTCACACACGTAGACGACCGCCCGCGTGTGCCGCGTCGCGTCCCGTCCGCGACACATCCTCAATTTACCTACATCTTGCCAGTCTCGCTTGACCGGTGACGTTAGACCGGTGCTTGAAGTGCCAAGTGATATATATTTTTTTAATAATAACAAGCCGGAAAGCTATCTTTTTTTTTAAAATAATTATGTAATATCAAATCAAAAATATATCAATTTGACTCTGTTACAGATGAAATTCGTCAAGATATTGAAGATGCCGTATATCGATTAGCACCATGGTACGTAATTTTTAGATAGGCTGTGCAATGTATACTTGCTGGTATAGTGAAAATAACGAGAGAAAATTGAGAATTCTCTCCTCCAGACTGACCTGCCCGTGAAGCTTCGACACACTTGAGCTGATGAGCTAATTATGTTCTTTATTAAAGAAACCGTGTTTTCACAGGCGTGCAGAAGATACGAGTGTATATTTTGGAGGCTGGGCCCGTATGGCCCACCCTATATCCAGCTTCGCGGTTGTAGAAGTGGCCAAACCCAATATAGGAGAGAAGGCTCCCTCGTGTGTACGCGCCGACGTTACGGTCACGCTCAGCGTCAGGAACGAGATCAAACATGAATGGGAGAGCTTGAGGAAGCACGACGTTTGCTTTTTGATCACTGTAAGACCAACACAGGGCATAGGTAATTATTAGCTATTTATGTACAATTTTGTGTCGTTTTTCTGAGTCTACGAGTCTTAGCTTACGAATTTTCTCATTTTTAGGCACTAAATATGATTATCGAAAAAGCATGGTCGAGCAAGCAGGCATAGTGTATGTTAGAGGGTGCGAGGTGGAAGGTATGCTGGATGCCTCGGGCAGGGTCATTGAGGAGGGACCGGAACCGAGGCCAGAGCTCGAAGGAGACGCGAGAACATTCCGCCTTCTACTCGACCCCAACCAGTACAGGCTTGACCTGGACCACGCCAGCAAAGGGAATGAGGTATGTTCTAATATAATACTTTTTTGCAACACGTTTTCCAGTGGTAGAACTGGGTACATCATATTTAGATCGCTTGAAATAGAAACTAATGTTTTGAAAGTTCTCAGGCGAGTCATGTACGTGACTTCCATCAAATTCCTGATGTATTTCATTGAAGTCACGTACCCCTGAAAATCATAACAATACAAGGCAAAGCAATACATTTTTAAAACACTATGGTAAACAGAAAGGTTGTTCATAGACAATAAAAAAAGGGATAATATAATATCATGATGTGTTATAATATGATTGTATACAGGATGTTTACGAAACGTTCAACATCGTGATGAGGCGCAAACCGAAAGAGAACAACTTCAAGGCCGTACTGGAGACGATACGAGAGCTGATGAATACAGAATGCGTTGTCCCCGAGTGGCTTCACGATATCGTGCTCGGATATGGAGACCCTGGCCAGGCCCACTACACCAGGTAACCATCTTTCTCTTGGTCACATTTTATGTAGGTTCCTCTCTCTCCTCTTTCTAGATAACTTACTTGACGGAACATACCGATGTTCCTGAGCTGCATGACGAGCTGTCCGAACTTTGTACCCCGGTAAAATACAGCCACATAAGGAGGCATAGATTGTTCGCCGTGCCTGCGAGTCACTCCTTCGCGCGGGGCCAGTCCCCTGACCCTCGCGCTCTCTTGGACGCTAAACCTGACAGTGTCGTTTTCGCGGACGCAGTGGAAACAATCATGTCTGTATATTTGGGCTTCTGTGAGATGAGTGTATTAATTTTTTTCTTATTTTCTTTAACTATGATTAGATTGATTAAAGGAAATTATGCCGCTAATAATGGCGTATAGCCAAAGTAAAATAATCATATATGAAAATTCGAAATTCATTCATTCACTGACAGCTAAATGCTCAGCCTAAACTGCTGGGTCTAGAAGCATTAAATTTTTCACAAAAGTTCCTTATGTAACGAAGGTGAGCACTATGCAAGGATTTTTGTAAATTCATCCCTTAATGGGTTTAAAAAGAGATGAAATTTTGTTTATAAATCTGTAAGAAAATCTCATCGGGCACACTGCTTGTATATAAATAAACTCTGATAAAAATTTCAATTGTTTTAGAATGCCAAATGAGATCCCTACACTGGACTTCAACGACACTTTCTTAGACATGGAACACCTACGGAATAGCTTCCCTGGATACGAAATCAAGGTGCAGACTGACGATCCTAGAAAACTGATCAGACCTTTCAAGTAAGTTCCAAGTTCTAAAGTTAGAGCCAGTAAAAAATCCGTGACTTATTGCGTCGTTTGTGAGCTGTGACCGGTCTTAATCAAACAATTTAGTATCAGCATGATTAAACAAGTTTGAGTTCCTATTATGATTAATTATTTTAGGGTTCTTCGGTTTGAAATACGATAACCCAAACAGTAAATTATATTATAGCAATTTTTTTGTCAACATTTCTGAAATAATAGGCCAAAATATTTGATATAGTTTTAGGATGAACGGGAGGAGTATTTTAACACTTTTTGGCATTCCAAATTTTTCCAATTCACCCAAAACGATATAAAATATACAGCAAAAGTATTACGTGGAAACCAGAATAGCGTCCTAAGGATGATTGGCGAAAGAACCGATACTGTTCTGTTCTTTTTGTCTGAAATAAATGGTTTTTATTATTCACTAGCTTCTGCCCGCGACTTCGTACGCGGATCCTGTTGCTTATGCCAGCGACAACGGGGTCGTCAAAATCGGAGATCTGAAACGTCTGATGTCGAATTCTAAGAGCCCAGGGACTGAAAAACAACGGGATGCGCGAGACGATTCGAGACGTCATTTTCAGGCAATAATGAACCAATAAGGTGGTAAACTTGGCCTTGCACTTTGAATGTTGGCATAAATGGGCCTTCTGAAATCTGTTCTGCACCAAAAGATGTCATTTGAAAGGCATTATTGTACGAACGTATGTTATCCAAGAAATGTTTTGACTGTGGATGGTCACCGATTAGCAGTGATCTTAATATTTCTGGAGGATTTTGTAATATTTTAATATGTACTTTCCCACCTGAGCAACACATACCGTTTGTTTTTTTTTTGCCATTTAACAGCTTCACAAAAAGTACAATTTTGAACCATACCTCCGATGGCGGAATATGTGGCGTAGTCAATCATAGGAGTATACGTAAATGCACTCCGTTCCTTATCAACCCAAGGAAGGTCGCCATGCCCTACGGCTATATCTTGAGACACATCCGATTCTTCAGATGATATCGACATTCTGTTCAGAGAATGTCGAAGTCGATCAGAATTCAAACGTTCGTTGCGCTCTTCTTAATCTGTCTCTTCATGCCGTACTCCAGCAATTCTTTCTTTCTCACTTTCTAACTGATTATGAGTATTTTGTTGTGTGCGTGTTCGGGACAATGTATGATAATCTCACGTTCATCACTTGTTTCAAAAGACCTGTTAGTAGATGTGCGAATACGCTGAGAACTCAAGCGTGATTCTGTATCGGTAAGCGTTTCCGATTCGCGAGACAATGCATGTCGCTCACGATCAGCGGACAGTCGCGCATCAGGTTCCGCACTTGTCTATAGAGACCTAGAAGCAGATGCGTAGATATGCTGAGAACTCAAGCGCAATTCTCTATCTGTGAACGTCTCCGACTCGCGAGATAATGCGTGACATTTACGATCAGCGGTCAGTCGCACATCACGTTCCCGACTTGTCTCTGGAGACCTAAAAGTCGATGCGTAGTACGCTTGGAACTCAAGCGCAATTCTCTATCCGTGAACGTCTCCGACTCGCGAGACAATGCATGACGTTCACGATCAGCGGTCATTCGCGCATCATATTCTTCACTGGTCTCTAGAGACCTGGATGTAGATGCGGAAATACGCTGAGAACGCAGGCGTGCTTCGCGATCCGAAGAGGTTTCCACGGAGCGAGTTGCAGCCTGATGTTCTCGAACAGCATCAAGTCTCTCCTGACGCTCTTCGGTAGATTCTTGGGATCTTATGATCCGCAATCTTTTAGCTCCTTTGGAACATTGGAAAAGATTTGACCTTTTTCTAGGCATGGTTATAGTTTTATTGTGAAGAAGATACCTGATCAATTAAAATCTAATTGACTGCTCCCCTACCAAGGGTGCCCAGACACGGGGTCGTCTGGCGCCCATGTGCTGGTTTGGTCCCTGGGGTGGTCACGGCGTGCTATGTGTTCTGGTGCGCCGGTGATGGGGAGTACTCCCCAGAGGAGGGTCCGGTGACGGAATGCCGCGGCGGGTTCACGGATAAGTGCATCAGTCCTAAACTGTTACCGCCTTCACCGCGTGGAGGTGAAATTAGTGATAGTTTTGATTTCCACATCAGATGTTTCTGATGTTCGATTTTTAGGGTTCCGTACCCAAAGGGTAAAAACGGAACCCTATTACTAAGACTTCGCTGTCCGTCCGTCCGTCTGTCTGTCTCCAGGCTGTATCTCAAGAACCGCGGTAGCTAGACAGTTGAAATTTTCACAGATGATGTATTTCTGTTGCCGCTATAACAAAAAATACTAAAAACAAAATAAAATAAATATTTAAGGGGGGCTCCCATACAAAAAAAACGTGTTTGTTTCGGCGTTTTTGCCGTCTGTCTGTCTCCAGGCTGTATCTCAAGAACCGCGGTAGCTAGACAGTTGAAATTTTCACAGATGATGTATTTCTGTTGCCGTTATAACAAAAAATACTAAAAACAAATTAAAATAAATATTTAAGAGGGGCTCCCGTACAAAAAAACGTGTTTTTTTCGGCGTTTTTGCCGTCTGTCTGTCGCCAGGCTGTATCTCAAGAACCGCGGTAGCTAGACAGTTGAAATTTTCACAGATGATGTATTTCTGTTGCCGCTATAACAACAAATACTAAAAACAAAATAAAATAAATATTTAAGGGGGGCTCCCATACAACAAACGTGTTTTTTTCGGCGTTTTTGCCGTCTGTCTGTCACCAGGCTGTATCTCAAGAACCGCGGTAGCTAGACAGTTGAAATTTTCACAGATGATGTATTTCTGTTGCCGCTATAACAACTGATACTAAAAAGAAAATAAAATAAATATTTAAGGGGGGCTCCCATACAACAAACGTGTATTTTTCGGCGTTTTTGCCTTGTGGTATGGAACCCTTCGTGTGCGAGTCCGGCTCGCACTTGGCTAGTTTTTATAAGTCAAAAGGAAATGCCCATCAGACCGAGCAACTTTTGCTAAGACGTCATTCCTATATGTGTTATGGTTTAGCTGGACTCTTGGAGTTCCACATCAGGTGTTCCAGATCTTCAAATTTATTCTCTCAGCAGAAAATGCTCATCACGTGGAACAATTTTTGCTATGGTACCGTTTTTGTACCTCTTATAGTTTAGCTGGTCTGTTGCGGTTCTGCATCAGGTGTTCAAGTTTCCAACATAAATTATAGTCTATATGTTGCCCAGGCATAATACCTATACAACAAAAAAAAAAAAAAACAAATCCGTCCAGTAGTTCCGAAGATTAGCGTGTACAAACAAACAGACAAACAGACAAAGTTTTTTTTTTGGATTCGTGCTCTATTACTGTTTCTAAACCCCCCTCGGTAATTTTTTTTTAAATATATTCAATGTACAGACACAGTTTTTTTACTGTCTTATTATATGTATAGATTATAGAGGTATGAGAAACAGGGTGTAAAGTTGGCTCATCCTTCACAGAAAGGCTTTATCTTTCGACCAGACGGGTGTCGTGTCTGTTGTTATGCTGGTCGCGCGGTAAACTTTGCTTGCGCGATGGAGGATTTTGCGTGACGTCAGTGTGTTGTAGTTCGCATGTAGCGACGTAGATGCCACCACATTATTACCGAATGGTAATGCATAGCGCAACAGAAACTAGTACAGAATTTACAAAACGTTAGCAACGGATGATGCCGCGCGAGGCAACTTTAGTTTGTGGCCAACCTAAATAGCACACCTACTTTTGTTTTCAATTTTAATTTAGGTGTTTTAAATTATTTTTACAAATTGTTGTATCGTCCAATGATTGCCTAGGGTTTTTGCTTGCGGTTAGATGTTTTTGCCAAAAATCCAATTATAAACTTGGCGACTAATAAAACAACAGGAAAATTTGTTTTGTTCATAAATCCCTTTTTTGGTTAGTAGGTATACCATCTGTTCATTTTTCGCTACGAATATTGCAAATATTTGATAAAAATTATTGAATATATTTCAGGATATTTGAGCGACCGCCATGATGCAAATTTTAGCTACAATCACTTCCTAGAAATTCATAGCAAGTATCTAGTCGCCTTGCAGTTTCAGCTTATTGACATTTATATTTGAAATTATTATTTATGTCTTGTTCATTACTCATGGTCTAGACTAGACGCTGTCATCTCAGTTATTAATAAATTGTTGTAATTGATAACAAAAATAAATGTTGCATGTAAGCGCCAGTTAGTGGTTTTAAGTTATCGTATTGTTCAGACGACTGTTTATTTAGGTTTATCAGATTTATTCGCAAGTGTGATTGATTGATCAATACTATAAACTAGCTACGATACTTACAATAATTTCGACTTGGATATTTACGCGAGTCAAATGTTGTAATTTGTCTGTCAGAAAAACCACTAGCGTAAATATAATATTAAGGCGAAAGCGCCAGGGTAGCCTGCTAAAATTAAAATTTTCTTCCGTTCTTTTGCTTTTTAGAAGATGTGTGTTAACCCTATTGAAGGACTATTTCATGAAATCATGACATTTAGGGCCATTTCTGATTTAAAGAGTTGTATTGATGACTCCCCCCCTGATTATAATTCTATAAGTTTGTTATCGTCGCGAATTATATTTTGATTCCCATACAACCCGATAGTGGCCTGCAAATTGCAAGAAACGCAAGCAAATTAGAATTTCGCGGGCTATCTTATTAAGTTACTTTTAATTTTTTGGATCATTAACTTCATTAAAACTTCAAATAAAAAGATGGTAAACAATGTGATCGCCAATTTAGCTATGATTAATCTGCTGAAGACGATATAGCTGACGTTTAGTAGTTTGTATACTGTATATTAAATAGGCCTTTTTCTATGAGCTCCCAACGACTAGAACCATTACTATAACTTCTCAAGTCCCATCCATAACCTTCGTCAAACCTATAAATTCCTTTTTTTTTATGACAGGGTAACGTTCGAGAATGTTCTCCAGAAGCAAAAGAATGGTGAAGATGCCATGGAAGAAGACGAGCCACGCAAGGTGATCCTCGTAGAACCGCACGTTCAGCCCAAAAGAGGTCCTTACTTATCCAACGAACCTAAAAAGTAAGTAACCCGTTCATTGACCTGATGATGTCGATGACAGATTGTAATATGTCTTAAAGTAAACGCTAGCACATATACATGCATACATGATACATAGCCGGAATAGCTCGTTATCAGGTTTTGTTATCAAGAAAAAGGACTTTATTATTATGTTACCTTAAAGATTGAAATCCGATAAAGTTCAGTCGGTGGCCAACATTATCTAACCCACTTCCGGTGGGTCAGGCAATGTTCGGTGGGTTAGACAATGTTGGTCACCGACTGTACTTTGCATTCTTATCAGTTACCACACTTACCACCAACCGATTGTAGCGAGCTAACTAGTACTTGAATGTACTAGTTACTCGATAAGTACTAAGCTAAAAATAAAATACGTTGGGGAACAGAGTGTTCTGTTTTGTTCTGTGGATCCTCTATAGCTCGCGACTGCGTCGATGACTAAACAGATAATACAACATTAAATTCCATCACTTACGGACAAGTTTCTGATCTTGTGAATGACTTTTTTAATAAATGATTCAGGAAAGTGATGCAAAAAGCTTCTAATCTCTCTCATCTGTACTAATTTTATACAGGCGTACCACAGGGTTCAACCCTAGGTCTGCTTTTGTTTGCTAGTTTTCATTTTATGATCTGCACCTACTATACCACAATTAGAATGTATGCAATGAGTTTTTGAGCCGGTCGCTGTATAACGAATCGCAACAAAAGAAGATTATCACTGTTAATTTTAGATTTCAATCTAATTGACAGAAAATAATTCGATAAGTTCACAGCATTTTAGCCTTTCTTGTAACAGTCAAGAGATTTCAGAATGTATGTCTGTTCAGTGTCTGATACGAGTAAAAAAAAATGTGCCAACCGACTTACGTTAGTAACTACAAAAGATTACGTTCGCACGTGCAAACGAATCGATCGACCCGCGTCATTTACGCATAACGGTAACATTGTTACTAGGACTAAGTATAGCAAGTAAGTTTATACATACCTATATATTTTCGAAACAGGTTTATACTTAATGCTGAAATGGTGCGGATGGCAACGCAAATATAGATATAGAAACAACATAATACACCACATGGCCATTTGTTTTTATGGCCATGTGGCAAGCCGCCATGCTCATACCGCATTCGAAGCTGGTTTTACGGAGTAACCGTGCGAATTTAAACCTACGCTGAAATTATTGGGTGAAGGTTTGAAAGAAGATATTAAATAAAAGTATTTTTGTGTGTTATCTTATAGTCGGGGATAATAGAGGGGTATTCAAAAAAGCTACCATGGTCAAAGTCATGGATAATTCATCCATGGTCATTTCCAATCCGAACTCTGGGCAAGAGTCGTTTTTCATTAAGTAATAAATCAATAAAAGTTTCCGCACCTCGGGTGACCTAGCGACAGAAACCTGGACGCGTACCGCTGCGGCTGTTTCGACGTTGTGCAGGAAAAGAGTACCTTGAACTTAGGAACACATTTACCCAGCTGATGGACAGTACGTATAGGCCAATAACCTCCGAGACCGGGTTAAACCGTCGGTCCTCCGCCTGATCTCTCCCCGGTAGTGGCGGATTGCTGTTCCATCGGACTATGAGATTGAGGGCAAAAAGAGTGCAACTGTGACCCCTCACACACTTGTGAACTACAATTTCTTCCTACTCCATTAGTCTCCATGGAAATTGTCCACCTTGATCCACATTCAAAAGTAAAGTAGGTAATTAGTGTTTTGGTGAGTTAATAAGGCTAATAAGAAAACATTTTTTTGGAATCGCTTTACGTGACGCGAGACAAAGCGGACGTGTGTTTTGTATTGATTGTAATGAAATAAACAATTACGCCAAATAAATATAATTATTTGCGCCGTCAGTATAATAGTAAAGTGTGTCGCGTGTGACTTGACGTTTAACCGACTTTTCATGTGCAAGATGATCTCTTTTTTATAAACAATCAATAAAGTGTTTCTGGTATTATGTCTAACCCAGTATCAAGCCCATTTGGTCGTAGCCAATTACTACCGAGAAGTCCCCCACCGACGCCCACCGAACCATTACCCCCGAGCGACCCAAATCCACCAGCACCCGCGGAGAATGAATTGCCGTGTGAAGTCATCAGTACGCCGGAGATCCAGAAGTGGTTAGGATCTATTGATGCCCTATTAAACGAAGTTTGCAGTATTGTTGGTGAAGGAAAAATGAATTCGGACCAGAAGCTTCGTGTCTCCACTCTTTGCAGGAGGGTCTCAAGTGGGACTTCTCAGATGGCCATATTATACCAATCGCTGAAGCAGAAAACGATTCTGGCCCATACCACAATCCAGCACCTTCAGGTTCACCAGAACGTTTTGGACTCATTACAGCAATTCAAAGAGGTCGTAGAAACTAAGTTGAGCCCCTCGGAAAATTCTTCGTATGCTAGCATGGTGAAGAAAGGATCCGATAACTTCGTCCGTCCTGCAAACTTGAGATCAGTCGCCATCTATCCCAACGATAAGACCCAAACAAGTGACGACACCAAGTCACTTGTCCAAAAGATAATCTCCCCCGAACAACTTAAGCTTCATGTCCGTGGCCTGAAAAAAGTGAAAAATGGGGGCGTTCTGATTAGCACCGAAAACAAAGGCGATATTGACAAACTTAAGAAATCGGAAAAATTAGTATCATCAGGCCTTACAATAGAAGAACCGACTAAACGCCGGCCGAGGGTCGCTGTCATTGGTGTCCCCGTAACTCTTACCGAGAAGGAGGTATTGGACTGTATTTACGAGCAAAACCTCTCAGACAAGTTGCCGAATATAACCCGTGAGTCCTTCCTTGAAAGTATCAAATTGAGCCATAAATCGGGTAAGAAAGACCTTCCTACGTGTAACTACATTTTGGAACTACCCGCTAGCATACGTAAAATTATAATAAACCAAAGCCGAATTTTTATTAATTGGACATCATGCCCTGTGAGAGATTTCACGATCGTCACGAGGTGCTACAATTGCCAGCAGTTTGGACACGCGGCCAAGTTTTGCCGAGAAACTAGTCCTACTTGCAACCACTGTGGAGAGTCTGGACACTCCTTCAAGGAATGCAGCAGCAAATCTTCTCCGCCTCAATGTGCGACATGCAAACGCTTTAAGAGGAAATGTGACCATCAAACTGGAGATATTAGTTGCCCGGCACGCAAATATGCAGAGATGAACTATATTAACTCAATAGACTATGAAGGCGCCTAAGAGCGCTACCGAATATTTATTTAGTAAGCACATAAACAGGTAGTTAATCTTCTATTTGTATTTCCACTTAGTTTATAACGATCATGACAAATCAGCTAATTTGTGATTTGGATAGTTTTTCTGTATCAGAATCTAAAATTTGTAATGTTGAGGACTGTAAACATCTCGTCCCTTCTGGTGACAAAACGTTAACTCTGCTTACACAGAATATTCGCAGCATAAATCGAAACATGACCGGGTTTGAAGTGCTATTACAGAACCTTGACTTATGCTGTGATGTTATTGTCCTGACAGAATGTTGGTTGTCAAAACAGACAGTCAACTTACCATCTCTTGACGGTTATTATTCATACAAAACTGAGAGAAACATTAACCAAAACGATGGATTAGTAGTTTATATAAAAAATAATCTACGTACAATTAAAGAAGAACCGGTATCCCAAGATAGTAATTGTTTAATAATTAAACTTTTTCCCGATACAGTAGTCATGGCTATTTATAGGCCTCCTTCTCAAAATATGGACAGATTTTTAGAATCACTTGACACAAACTTAAAAAACATTTCATCTTTTAAAAACATAATACTTGTGGGCGATATTAACATTAACATTGCTTCCGGGAAAACCGATACCCATGTACATAATTATCTGAATATTTGCTCATTTCATGGACTATTACCAGCTCACCATCACCCCACGCATCGGAGCGGCTCATGCTTAGACCATATCATTCTAAAATCGAACAATCCATCCATAACATTGGTTACTAATTCTTCGCTTACCGATCATCAAGCTGTTTTACTAACATTACAAATAAGTACACCTAGAATAAATTGCATGCGTAGCTACACTAAAGTGAATATGACGAACCTCGAAAATGACATACGCGGTATTAATTTTGACCCTGTTTATAATTCAAACGATGCAAATATTTCTTTAAAGTATTTCATAAGTTCGCTACAATTTGCAATACGGAAAAACACATTTACCAAAACATTGCCCAGAAAGTATAGTTGTATTAAACCCTGGATTACACCCGGCCTCGTTCGTTGTATAAGACATAGAGACAATCTTCACCTAAAATTGAAACAGGCACCTGATAACGACATACTTTCTGTTACTTATAAAAGGTATCGTAACTTCTGTAATAATCTTTTGAAAAAACTCAAAAATCAGTACGATAAAAATGAATTACAGAAGGCGGGGAAAAATAGTAAACTTGTTTGGAAATTTATAAAAACTAACACATTTAGATCAAAAAATCCCGAACCTCCGCTTGATTTATTATGTACAGAGATAAATCCCTCAGATGCAGTGAATAAAGTAAACAATTTTTTTGCTAATGTTGGAAAAAACTTGGCTGAAAAATCTTTACATTCTATCAATTTTTCCCCTCAAAACTCTACTACGGCATCCAGTACAGTAAATTCTTTTGTTTTATTAGATACCGACGTTAACGAAGTAGTAAGATTAATAGACGATTTAAAGGATGCATGTGCTACTGGGTGGGATAACATACATAATCATATACTTAAAAGATTTAGATACCTACTTGCCCCTCCATTAACCCACATTTTTCAGCTATGTTTATCTCAAGGAATATTCCCCAAATTGCTAAAAAAAGCTGTGGTCACACCTGTATTCAAGTCTGGAGACAAAAACTGTGTGAATAACTACAGACCCATTTCAGTGCTAACAGGCCTCTCAAAAATTTTGGAAAAAATTATTAACAGTAGATTGATAAAATATTTGGAAGATAACAGACTACTTTCAGATAATCAATTTGGTTTCAGGCCCAAAAGATCAACTAGCCAAGCAGTACACAAATTAACTAATTATATTACTACCGATCTAGATTATGGTATGCACACAATTGGGATCTTTCTGGACCTTGCCAAGGCCTTCGACACTATTTCATGTACTTTACTTTTGCACAAGCTTGAAAGACTTGGGATAAGAGGAACACAACATCTACTATTTGCGGATTATCTCAGCGAACGTCACCAATACGTAAAAATAGGTCAGTGTACAAGTTCTGAACTTAAAAATAGTTGTTTTGGAATTCCACAAGGCAGCATTTTGGGCCCCACATTATTTTTAATCTACATAAATGAACTGTGCAGCCTGCCACTCCAAAATGGAGTCATAATGTCTTATGCGGATGACACTGCCCTATTGTTCTCAGCTAAATCAAGATCTGAAGTCTATGAATATGCTCAAAATGGTTTTAACATTGTCTCTAATTGGCTCCATAATAATCTCCTAACATTAAATGCAGATAAAACAAAATACATTTTATTTACAATGAGAAATACTAACATACCGCTTACTAATCTGAACATTTACGCACACAATTGTAGCACGTACGCTGCCGCTGACACTGCATGTTCTTGCCCCACTTTGGCTAAGGCCGACCATTTGAAATACCTAGGTGTCACTATTGACTCCAATCTAAATTTCCGTAAACATATCGATTTACTTTGTGCCAGAGTGCGCAAATTAATATATGTTTTTAAGAACCTACGGAACATAGCCGACTATAAATTAATTAAACAGGTTTATTTAGCTTTGTGTCAATCCATACTTACCTATTGCATAACTTCCTGGGGGGGTGCTGCAAAAACAATTTTACTCCCTCTAGAGCGCGCCCAAAGAGCAATTCTAAAAGTTGCTACCTTTCGCCCTTTTAGATTTCCTACCCACCAACTCTACATAGCATGTAATGTACTAACAGTAAGGCAATTATTTATTCTAAGCATAGTACAACACCAGCACTCTGCACTTCCTTTTGACCCAGTACCTTCCGACAAGAGAAGGAAAGACTTGGTTTGCATAAAGCCCCAAACCAGACATGCTTTTGCTAATCGTTTTTATGTGTTCTTAGGACCTTTTCTGTATAATAGACTTAACAAGTTACTCAGCTTCTATAGTGTAAGCTATAAAAAATGTAGCACAATGTTATCAGAATACTTAGCGTTACTCAATTACACAGACACAGAAAAACTTCTAGAAATTTTGTCATGATCATAATTTGATTCCCTTGTAAGTATTTACTTTTGTATGTTTACATAGACTTAGTATTAGGTAATAATGTACCAATGTGCTTTTTCTCAGAATTGTTAACTAATTATTTTTTATATCAGTTTTATTTAAAAATTAACGCTCCAATTTAATTGAAATGTAAAGTGATGACCTGAAACACAGGTTTGAATAAACCTAGTTCGGGCGGGTCGCTACCTAACACTCTAATTCCGTACCATCACTACTTGCAAAAAATATATTTTAGTTTTAGTTTATTTTTAGGCACTATAATTGTATGGAAAATTTTCTACTCTTGGATTAATGTACACCTTTTGTAAACGTTTTTATTAAATAAATTATTATTATTATTATATTATTATTTATCATGACAGTTTCCGGTGCTGCAACGACAGCATATTTAAATTACCTTTTATGTACTAATTTGATAATAGTTATCGTAAGGCAAATATTTTGGTAACGTTATTGGACCACATGCAACCTTGTAGTTTTTCTAATCAGACATAGTAAGGTCAACAATGAAGTTCGATAAACATTTTAATTGTCATAATTATATGGTGCACAATAATTTAACAAAATTGGAATTGATGTAAAAATAAGATTTAAAAAACGTTTACGGTCGGGATACCCCCGTCAGGAACGAAGTTCCTTACGCGATATTCGCATGCGCACGCACTCGTATATAATAGAGAGAGAGCGAGAGAGAAAGTATCATCACATTTTTTCCTTACGCGAAGATTTCTACCAGTAAACTCCTAGCGCAAGACGCGTTAAAGGACTTCGTTCCAAAAATAAACATAAAAAATATAAATAGAGCAAATAATAGAGCAGAGAGAGAGAGAGAAAAAATGTCGCATGGAGGGGGGCATAACGCTGCGTGCGTGTCTGTTAGCATGCATTTGTTTTACATGGAGGAGACATCAAGGTAGCGAGCTAAACCGCGATCGCGATGTATCTCAGTGAGGCATCTTCGGCATTACCCTTAGCTATATATGTATGTAACTATGTAGTGCTGATCTCAACATTCGTTACTGACCGAACCAATAAAATATATATCTCGCTGGTTGAACAAACGTTTTCAATTACGGGTCGTACAGACATAAGGACTTTTGTTTTAAACGAGGTCCGCGTTATTGAACCCATGTAACCGATATTACCAAACAAAGAAGTTGTGTATCCCCCAAGCAGTTGGGTATATACCCAGAATACGATAAGCTTGTTGAAAGAACTCTTTGAATTCATACTTCGAAATAATATACCAGTAAATCCCACTCAGGAACGTGTTTTTCATAAGATTATTTATTACAGAAATACGATACCATTCACACCTACGCAAGTAGAGGCTATTCGGTCTGGGATGCAGCCGGGATTGACCCTGGTAGTAGGACCCCCGGGCACAGGTAAGTTGACACAAAAACAAATGCTATTTTACGGATTTCGATATAATTCTTTCACTTTCATCACAAACATGCGATCCCCTATGAGCGTGTATTACCTGCGTAAGTTCTGAACGCAAATATAGAAAAAAAAAACACCAACATCACATGCATGCGAGCCGCACATTAGGACAGCCGATTGCACCATCCACATGTCTATGGTGGAGATGGTGGCTATAAGAGTAGAGGTCGACCAAGGAAACGATGGACAGTGTGTGAACAATGATACGCCTTTAAAGGGGGTGACCACTGAGGTGTGGGCTGGTATAATTTTTGGAAGGAGAAGTCATGCTGTGCCGCTTCAAAATAATGGGGATGGTGCATGTAGTTTCCGAAATCAATCCGAACTTATTCAGATATATTTTAGACTAGTGTCACGATTTTTTATCGTGCGTAAACACGTACGATATAAAAATCGGATCCAAAGTGCGACTGGCCTTATTGCCTGCTTCGGGCATAAAATAGATTACCTACCTACAGGAAAGTTTCCTTTTTTTCTTTATTTATTTAGGGACTTTTATAATCGCAATGCGTATGCCAATCCTATTTATCGAGTGATCAAGTGATAAGGTCAATGCATTCCAATATGTACCGGTCTAGGTTTATACGATAACTTTATTGATAAGTAATTGTCGTACCCAACCCATGCGAAGGCAATTTGTTCTGGTCTAGTTAATTTCAAGTGGTTTCAATTGAGTTCGCCAATTTTGCAGGAAACACGTTTAGGGAATACCCAAACCACAGTATAATAAAGTAAGCAGTATTACGTCTTCACACAAAACGACCGAATGCGCTTCGAAATCTCGGTTTACTTCGGTTCTCAAGTAATATTGAAGCGTAGCGAGCATACTTCCTTGTCAGGTACTTAGCAGGTATTCTAAGTAGGGTATCTCTCTTTTTTAATGTGATCGATGCCCGAGTGAAGGAACAAAATATACTTATACTAGCTTCAGCATGCGGCGCGCGCGTGGTGTTCGGGCTGTCTTAGTGCCTAAACACACTATGCCGAAGGTACGCGACCGAAGTTCCGCATGATTACGCCTGCAATGCTATTTAACGCAACGTAATTTCAGCATAGTGTGTCATCAGTAATTCAAATAGCATTGCAGGCATAATCATGCCGAACTTCGGTCGCGTACCTTCGGCAAAAAAACGTTTGTGAAATCCAAACTATTCATCCCATGTTCATCCAAATTATTTGGAGTAAAATGCAATTATTATCTACATAAAATTACCGATTAGTTGAAATTGGGTTCAACTGGTTGTCTTACATTAACCTTAAGAATCTCAGAACGAAACGCTTAATAAAATATTTTTATGACAGGTAAAACCGACGTGGCTGTTCAGATAATATCAAACCTGTACCACAATTTCCCGTGGCAACGCAACCTGGTCGTTACCCACAGTAACCAAGCGCTAAATCAGCTGTTTGAAAAGGTGGCAGAGTTGGATGTTGACGAGCGGCACTTGCTGCGTCTCGGACATGGTGAGGAAGCCCTGCAAACTGACAAGGATTTCTCCAGGTTCGTAAACAAACCAGTAAACGACACAAAAGTGCCATCGGCAATGTAATGTGTACAAGTGATTGGTATTATTAGTTTTAATAGTTCGATAAGATCGAGTTAACCTTTAATTTGTGAGGTTCCTGCACATCATCAGGCGGGAGGAAACGCCCGGGTGTCACCATTGCCAGGATCGCCCAGAGGACACGATGGAGGTCTACCCCCCTGGGGCGGAGGACCGCCGTGTCCTCGTAGAGACGATCGGCAGGGGCGGCGAACTCTCGCGTCTGGCCCTGGTGCAAGCCATGGTCCAGAGTGAGAGGGAGTGGGAGGCAGTCACCTCCTTCTGCGAATCAGTCATGCTAGCGAAGGAGGTGGCGGGGCGGCTCAGGGAGAGAGCCTCCCGTCTCAGCCGCCGCGGGAGACGCTCTGGGCGTCGGGAGCCGCGTGACGACTCCCGGCCACCGTAGGCGCGGGCCTGCGGGCGGAGAGTAATGGGTAGCTCACCGTCCGATCAGGACCAACCTCGTGCCGGAAGGCGCGTACGTGTTCCACGCGCGCCTCAAAGAGATGTCAGCATAAATTGAGGGGCCCCTTAGGGCCGAGGCCTGCCGGGTCAGCGGGATTGTCCGAAAGGGTTACCGCTGGCCCGGAACGTAAAGGGCTAAGGAAGGAACACGGGTGGGTTTTAGTCAGTAAAAGTCTGACACACCCTTCCGCTCCACCCAGAGCGGGAGGGGTCATTTGATGACTTCCCAACCCAAAACAAAACCTTTAATTTGTGCCGTACGTATACTTGTAGGAGTAGTTCGCAAACGCATTTAACTCCCTATAAGTACAATCATTATTAATGCTTAAATTACCTAAAGGCTAGTTATTACTTCACTTATTTAATTTCAAACGAACAATTTTCAACGGAATCTCTCTTAGGAAATATTTAATTTAATATTATCTTAGGAAACTCAAAAACATGGATGTTCCGCAAAATACGATAATATTGTTGGGTTTATGAAATAACACAACAATTTACCTACTTGAACGTAACCTAAGAAGTGGCTTATCAACATAAAATGGTTAAACACTCGTATAAGCCTGGGTTTTTTAAATACTATTTCATTCATATCGCACAAATACTTTTCATGTAAATGCTGGTTAGGTATGCTAAACTTCTATAATAATTTGTTAAAACTTATCGCAAATTATGGCAATAGGTACACGAGCACCAATATGTCAACACTTGGCAACTTTAAATTGCGTTTTTTTCACGAAATAACGAATGCAACATTGAAATACGACACTTCACATGTACCTATGGGTTCGAAAATACTATGTTCCTACGAATATAAAATTTAATTCAAAATTAAAGGAGAAAATCGCCTTTAAATAAAGCCAAGTGTATACATACTTTTGCTCGTGACTGTAACTACCGGTCTGCAGTAAATTTTGGTAAACTTCAGCCAAGCTTACGATACAGTTAACTATAGTTTAGGTACTTTTGTTCTTAACAATAGCTTAGTTGATAATTAGATTCGGATGTAAGTAGTCCATTCCTTCGTAATGATTTTAACAAAAAGTGATATTAAGAAAAATATAATATCCATACTAATATTATAAATGCGAAAGTGTGTCTCTCTGTTACCTCTTCACGCTTAAACCACTGAACCGACTTTGCTGAAATTTGGTATAGAGATAGTTTGAGTCCCGGGAAAGGACATAGGATAGTTTTTATCCTGATATTCCCACGGGATCGACACGCGGGATTTTTACGCGGGTGAAACCAAGGGGCGCCGCTAGTACTTAATAATTTATTTTAGCTGCCAAAACTGAGATATGTACTTACAGTTCAAGTGGTCGGCCATGAACTAACAAAACGGAATACCCGAGTCCATTAGTCTCACTTTAGCAACCGGCAATTACCATTAAGTGCAAAAAAAACGTCAGTATTGAAGAGTATAGGCTGACTGGCATAACGTCTGGATTGTAACCGGTCTGAACAAGCCATTGGTACCGCCAACCGTAGGTCAGAAGAAACACTGGAACTACAAAAACCGCCCTTACTGTTACGAAATAAAGACACTGTCAATGCCAACTTTTCGAAATCGGCTAGCGTTGACTGAACACTAAAGTAAAAGCCAGACATTGAAAAACAAGTACGAGTTGGACTCGCACACGAAGGGTTCCGTACCACAAGGCAAAAACACCGAAAAAAAAACAATTTTGTTGTATGGGAATATTTATTTTATTCTGTTTTTAGTATTTGTTGTTGTAGCGGCAACAGAAATACATCATCTGTGAAAATTTCAACTGTCTAGTGAGATAAGCCTGGTGACAGACAGACGGACGGACAGACGGACAGACAGCGAAGTCTTAGTAATAGGGTCCCGTTTTTACCCTTTGGGTACGGAACCCTAAAAAGCCAGACATTGAAAAATAAACAAATCGGCTAACGGTCGTCTCGTAAAGTCGTAACGAGACTTTATGAAACGAGATTTTATGAACTCGAGAACGAGACTCTCGTTCTCGAGTTCATAAAATAATATTTAAAAAAAAAACTTCAGACTAGACTCCTTAACAAAGTGTTGCCATATTCAAACATAGAGGTATTTTTTACTGGTTGTAGAGCAGCTAGCTTATCTTATGTTGTTATCTCGCAGATTTGTTTATTTATTTTTAGATATTGTCAAGTAGGTATGACGTAAGCGCATATATTGCTTGTCGTAACTACGATCGATCGCTAACAACGATGGCCAATATGTTATATTAGATATGCAAATATTGATTTGATACGCAGGTAACCTGAAATTCGATACCTACCTTCCTAAGTTCGATCCCGAGTGTTATGTTGCTGTGGCGATATCGGAGTAATAAAACCGCAGCAAAGAATTTATAAAAATAAAAAGTAAACGCCAAATCAAAGGCAAAAGGAGGGTCCCTTTTGCCTTTGATTTGGCCTTGGGCATTTTCTACCAGCCTATCTTAGAAACAATACACATTAGGTGCAATAGCAGAAAACAAATAGAAAATATTTATAAGTAAAATATAATAATAAATACTTATATACATACATGCAAAAAATATATACTTAGGTAAAAGAAAACAAAAGAAAAAGTTATGAGAGAGAAACAAGAAAACCTACAACAACTTAATTCTGAGACGAATCTGCCAACTCCAATCATCTCTATATCCAGCTGCTACAGACACCATGCGAATTATAAGTAAAATATAATAATAAATACATATAGACATACATACAAAAAAATATATAGGTAAAACAAAACAAAAGAAAAAGTTATGAGAGATAAACAAGAAAACCTACAACAACTTAATTCTAAGACGAATCTGCCAACTCCAATCATCTCTATATCCAGCTGCTACAGACACCATGCGAATTATAAGTAAAATATAATAATAAATACATATAGACATACATACAAAAAAATATATAGGTAAAACAAAACAAAAGAAAAAGTTATGAGAGATAAACAAGAAAACCTACAACAACTTAATTCTGAGACGAGTCTGCCAACTCCAATCATCTCTATATCCAGCTGCTACAGACACCATGCGAATTATAAGTAAAATATAATAATAAATACATATAGACATACATACTTACAAAAAATATATATAGGTAAAACAAAAGAAAAAGTTATGAGAGATAAACAAGAAAACCTACAACAACTTAATTCTGAGACGAATCTGCCAACTCCAATCATCTCTGTATCCAGCTGCTACAGACACCATGCGAATTATGAGTAAAATATAATAATAAATACATATAGACATACATACAAAAAATATATATAGGTAAAACAAAAGAAAAAGTTATGAGAGATAAACAAGAAAACCTACAACAACTTAATTCTGAGACGAATCTGCCAACTCCAATCATCTCTGTATCCAGCTGCTACAGACACCATGCGAATTATAAGTAAAATATAATAATAAATACATATAGACATACATACAAAAAAATATATAGGTAAAACAAAACAAAAGAAAAAGTTATGAGAGATAAACAAGAAAACCTTCAACAACTTAATTCTGAGACGAATCTGCCAACTCCAATCATCTCTGTATCCAGCTGCTACAGACACCATGCGAATTATAAGTAAAATATAATAATAAATACATATAGACATACATACAAAAAAATATATAGGTAAAACAAAACAAAAGAAAAAGTTATGAGAGATAAACAAGAAAACCTTCAACAACTTAATTCTGAGACGAATCTGCCAACTCCAATCATCTCTGTATCCAGCTGCTACAGACACCATGCGAATTATGAGTAAAATAATAATAATAAATACATATATATACATACATACAAAAAATATATACTTAGGTAAAACAAAACAAAAGAAAAATTTATGAGAGATAAACAAGAAAACCTTCAACAACTTAATTCTGAGACGAATCTGCCAACTCCAATCATCTCTATATCCAGCTGCTACAGACACCATGCAAAGATCGGTGGTCCTACCTTAAGGTTGCCGATTCCCGGTCTCTACTCAAGAACACATCTCCCCCAAAACGGTCATCGGTTCTACGGCTAATATGGCCGGTCCATTGCCACTTCAGTTAGCTTATTCTGTGACCTTTGGTTCTCTGCCGGATCGCCTCGTTCCGGATTTCATCCCTCAGAGACACTCCACAACTCCACTATTTCTATCATCATCATCATTTCAGCCGAAAGACGTCCACTGTTGGACATAGGCCTCCCTCAAGCACCTCCACTTCGATCGGTTCTATGCTTCTCGCATCCAACGGGTTCCTGCGGCCTTCACTATTTCTATACCTCTCCCTAATACCTACGTCCGTAAAAATACAAAATAGTTATAACCTTAACCAAGAATTTAAAACAAATCCGATAGTTTTCTTGGTTTCTGTTTGAGCTGATAAAACAAGATGTTATTTCTCAACATGAAACTAAAATAAACAGCCATGAAGGTTTCTAAATTTTCCTGTACTGTTTCAATAACAAAACAAAAACTAGGTGCACGTTCTAAAACGCATTAGTAATAGAAACTTACACAGATCAACTGTATATGTATGTACATGTATAAATCTTGATTAAAAGCACTCGATGTTAGAAATTGGACTGAAAGAAAATAGATCTGAGGACTCTGAGGTAGTCGTTAAGATTATAAATGAATAGCATTTATGAATCCCTTTTAAGGCACACATCAAAGCGATACGATGTCGTAAAGGAAATACTTTGGGCATTTGAAAAATACACGCGAGTCAAGATGTTTCTCACCGCGGGTTCACCGGTTTTTGAAGAATTAAACAAAATCATCCGCTGAATTAATATTAATTATAGTAGGTATTTATTACCTGAATTATTGGTCCATTAAAGTCTACAAGGCCATATGATACAATTTGCGTCATCTTGATTATTCCTTTTCTGGCGAAAACGGCAGGCTCCTCGCCATATGTTAACAACGTTTCTAGAACGAGGTCGACAAGCACCGAGATACTTAAGAACTCATAATATTTTTAACCGAAATAGTCCTTAAGTATTTTAATTTCTCTAGTTACAACCTCGACGTGCGATGTAATGTAAACATTGCCAATTTTACTGAAGGTGTGTCAAAATCAAAACTGACAACGCGCTTCGACGCGCTCGTATGGATAATATAAGAATGTATTAAGTGCGCACTTCAAGAGTGCACCTTGATATTTTTGGTCACCAGGCCTAGCCCTACAACATCTGCGCTGCTAATGATTTTATGATTTTTTATTGTTATGATCCAAAAAAAAACTAGGCTGCACGCGTTGTACCAATTCCTTTCCCGTTAAACAGATATGGTCGAGTGAACTACGTGCTAGCAAAGCGCCTGGAACTGCTAGAGCGCGTGGGTCGACTGCAGAGTACCTTGGAGGCGGGAGAGGATGCTGGCGCCACCTGCGAGCTGGCGCATCATTTCCATGTCTATCACGTACGGCCACGCTGGGAGACGTTCCTAGCCAAGTGTGCGCAGGATCAGGTAACATGCCCCTCAACCACTTCGTACGCAAGGCACAATGGTTTTTTAATTGTTTCTGTAATTACGGCATTCTACCGGTTAAAAAAGTTAATCGCATACCTTTGCTTACTTTATTAGGTAGCGATTCAGCTGTGTATATTATAAAATACTTTTTTATTCCATAGTTGTTCAATATTGCATCAGCCACGCCGTCGTTTTCACGAAACCAACGCGACGCAGTACCCAGCCTCCCTATAGCCTGCGCAGAAACGTTTAGAAAATAAAAACATCCTCATAAAAAAAAACAATAGCGATTGGTTAAAAACTGAAAGCTTGTGATAGGTGTCAGCACCGCTGTTAGTCCAGAAACCGCCATTGTTGTTATGTGTTTACTGTTGTGAGCACAAAGGTCCTACTTGAATTCATTATAAATAATAAATAAATTTATTCAAAATAAAAATTATAGAAACTGAGATTCGGATCTGTATGCAGTTCTACCGGTTTTATGTTCCGGTTTTGTATTGAAGGATCTGTCCTGCGAAAGGTCTAAGTTTAACATTATACAATATTATTTTTAGCTGGAAATCATACATATTTTAAAACTTTGTATTATTTATAAGCCTTTAATAGAAAACAATTGATAACTTGATGGCCCTTAAACATTGAACCACACTGGCCGCGCGCGTTGTTTGCCGGTCTGTGCTATCGACAATTTCTGAAGCAGATTTTACGTATTGTAAACATACCGCACCGTTAAAGTAAAACCGTTTTATAAACGAAATTATACAATTTTACAGGAGAGCCAATATAAAAAAAAATGTCACTGTTTTTTGTCAATAAAATCTGAGTGTAGGGTTCTTTAAGACATTAATTTAATGTCTTAAAGAACCCTGCACTCAGATTAAAATTCGGTTTTACTTTAAAGGTGCGATACGTAAAACGCGTACGTTGTATATTACATATTGTACCTATGTTCATCAATAAATAAAAATAAGATCGCTATTTTTATTTATTTTTTCAGACGAAGTCTATGGAAATAATAAGCAAAGAGTTTCCTTTCCACGAGTTCTTCGACGATGCTCCTAAACCACTGTTCCCTGGGAAATTTTATGAAGAAGACATGGAGGTAGCGCAAAGTTGCTACAGGTAATTTCAAGTTTTTTTCGATGCTTGGGTTTGATGTTTGATGATTTATTTATTTTTAATGAAAGTATTTGAAAATTTTGCCAGTAAAAATAAACTGGTGGCCGCAGTCTGGTACTGGACATACCAATATACCTAGCCTTCTGCCTTCCGCATCCCGTATCTTCCAGCCTCCTTTTGAAGGTTTTCGATGTCTAGCTGCGGGCGTCTCCTAAGTTTGCCGATTCACGACCTCCACCCATGAACTCGTCTGCTCCAATGGCCATAGGTACAATACGACCACGTAACTTGGCGGGCCTGAACATAGGCACTAAGAACTTTCGCGCGTGTTCTCTCACTCGCACTCGGCCTCATGCCACCATTTGGTTCCTAAAAAATCTTACTGCGCAGCCTTCTGCGCAAAGTTCAGGCACGCCAAGTTACGTCGGTCGTATTGTACAGACATGGCGAGCCCAACTGCTACTAATGTCGACTCTATATAGGAAGAAGATAATTTTAAACGCACTTTTTCTAGTGTGTTACAGTGGGTTTTTAGCTGTTTATGTCATGGCAGTTTGTAGCTGCGCAAATGTGTTCGTAAAACAAAATTTTGAAAGTAATTTATTTTAGTAATTGGGTTTTCAGATTTTATTTTTAAAATCGGAAAACCCCGGCAGATGCAAACGTGATCCCAATTTTCTACGATTTTATTTTTCTTGGCAAGCAAACGTTGCCAATTAGGAATACCCATGATGTAAAACACTTGCCCCGCCATTTATTATGTTTTATGTAGTACATAACGACAGATGTTTAAGGTATCCTCTTACATTGATAAATGTTGATAGTGAAACATTATACTGAATTATTATAATAATTTTATGCCTATGATTATTAGCCTATATTAAAATAACATGATGTTATTTCTAAGAGCTTGAAAAAGTCTCTCTATAAGTCCTTGAAAAGCGATCTTCGCCGCTTTAATACAGACCGTATTAAGGACGCGATAGAGCGAAATAAAGGCTCCAGGGTCTTTGCTAGAGATCTGTCTATTGGGCAGAGCCAGCTTTCGAAACTGAACACCGGTGATGGCATGATCGTATCCGCCAAACCTGAGCTGTTGAGAGAGATCGAGAGGTTCTATGGATAGTTATACACGTCAACAAGTAACCCCGTTACGAATCTGGCAAACGACCCAAGACGGGTCGGGTCGGGTCGGTGTCGGGTCAATCTAGATTGACCCGACACTATACCGAAGACATCCCGGATGTCAGCCTGTACGAGATTAGGATGGCTCTGAAGCAGCTCAAAAACAACAAGGTGCCGGCCGCGTGATGACGGAATTGCGGCCGAGCTCCTGAAGACCGGCGGAAAACCCGTTCTTAAGGCCCTTCAGAAGCTGTTTGGTTCCGTCATACTCGAGAGTGAAACACCACAGGCATTGAACAGAGGTGTGGTGATACTTTTCTTTAAGAAGGGCGACAATGCTCTTCTTAAGAATTCCCCATCTCCCTTCTGAGCCATGTCTACAAGCTGTTTTCGAGAGTCATCACGAACCGTCTCGCACGCAGGTTTGACGACTCAGCCTTCGAACAAGCCGGATTCCGTAAAGGCTTTAGCACCGTAGACCACATACATACGCTGCGACAAGTTATACAGAAGACCGGAGAGTATAACCTGCCTCTCTGCTTAGCGTTTGTGGACTACGAGAAAGCCTTTGATTCGATCGAGACATAGGCTGTACTGCAGTCTCTTCAACGGTGCCAGATCGACTATCGGTACATCGAGGGGCTGAAGTGTCTGTACGAAAACGCCACTATGTCAGTCCGACTCCAGGATCAGACCTCGAAACCTATCCCTCTGCAGCGAGGTGTGAGACAGGGAGACGTTATCTCTCCGAAACTGTTCACCGCTGCACTGGAGGACCTCTTCAAGGTTCTGGGCTGGACAGGGGCTGGCATTAACATCAATGGCGAGTACATAACTCACCTTTGGTTTGCCGACGATATCGTAGTCATGGCTGAGACTAAGGAGGACCTCAGTACAATGCTCGATGACCTCAGTAGAGTCTCCGAAAGAGTGGGTCTTAAAATGAACATGGGCAAAACGAAGGTCATGTCAAATGCCCATGTAACACCCACTCTCATAAAGATCGGAGACGCTACACTCGAAGTCGTGGAGGAATATGTTTACCTGGGGCAAACTGTCCAGTTAGGTAGGTCTAACTTCGATAAAGAGATCAATCGTCGAATCCGACTCGGCTGGGCAGCGTTCGGAAAGCTACGCAATATCTTATACGTATTTGTATGAATCACAAAAACTCTTTAGTAAAAACTTCATGGTTGGTTTTTCTTTGTAGTAGACATTATTTTGACAGTTGGGAAAGAGAACGCACGAGTTCGGGAAAGGTAAAAAAAAGCACTAGTATGTAATAGCCCACATCCCGAACGCTATACGTCCCTGCAATACACAACTTTTTGAGCAACTGTATTAAAAAAAAAAATGCGGTCGAATTGAGAAACCTCCTCCTTTTTTGAAGTCGGTTAAAAAGTAATATGCAATCGCTCAGTAGCGTGGACGATGACGCAGTGCTGTGCCGGCCGGTGCGTGCGCGCCCGCACGTCGGGCGCCCCCTCCGCGACCGCAGCTCCCCGCCCGCGGTCGCCCGGCGCGGCGTGATATTCTCGACATGCTCCCGGAGTTGAAGACTGGTCTTCAATTACATGTACTGGAAGAGGACAAATGGTGTTGTAAGCGCGTCGGGCTATTCCCTTTTTGGTTTTTACGTCTGCGACTCTGCTTATGCCGTCCCTCCCAGGTATGAGACGTACGATGCCACCCACTGGCCACATCAGTGGTGGTGTCTGTTGCTCCTTGAGACGTCCGTCCACTTGGTTCTCTGTTGGAGTTAAAAGATATACTCGTTAGAGAATCTCTTCCAGAACTGTTGCACCTGACGAGGTGCTAAATACGCTGGAAACGTTTTAGGCTGGAGATGTTCTGGTTGATGACTTGCGGATGCGGCAGGGATGTGAGAGATCTCCCAATAAGGAAATGGACAGGAGTCAAAGGGATGATATATCAGTGGAAAGAGGAGTGAGAGGACAAGAGTTTAGTATTGCCTCAACCTGAATCAGACACGTAGATCTCTTCGTACGTGAGATGCGCGAAGCCTAATATACGCCTTAGGTGACTGTGACTTTATAGATTTTACGGCAGACTCCCATAAGCCGCCGAAGTGTGGGGTGTATGCCGGAATAAAGTTAAAATTGATACCTGTGTCTGCTATTTCTGAAGAATAGACCTGTTTTAATATGCCAGCTATTTTGTTACAGGATGTGGCTTTGAGTAAACTCTTTTATTTATCAGAGTTGTTAAAAAACCTTGACTGAATTTCTTGAAGTTCTATTTTGGTCACCATTCCCACGCACGCGCCCTAGTAATTGACTTGATTGACGGCGTTAGGTAAATATTGTAGGTCAGTATCAAGTTAACTATGTGTTCGGTCAAGGTCGAGATGCGTCAGTCGTCACGGGTCGTTGATACAGTTACGACACCGGCTAACGTTACCCAGTTATTGTCCCCGTTACGAGATGCTATAAATTTTGGGGTTCGCAACAAAAAACAGTTTTGTAAAGTCCCCGTGACTTTACATTATAATGTCGTATTGGATCTACTCTCTACAATGATGCAACGTTTTCTTAAATTTTTTCGTTCTTCGTCATCTTGTATAAATACTATAAAACATGATATGTATTACTACGCACTTGTTTACGTTATATTGCGTGTACTAGTGTGGGAGTGAGAATAGAAAAACTTTATTTGCCAAGTCTATTCATTTTATACAATTCTACAAGAGAAAAAGAGTGCGCCTGTGTTTGCGCGCACACTTTATGAACTACTAGCTGCCCGCCCTTGACGTCGTCCGCGTTAAATTTCGTGTTCCCCCGACCCACCCCATCGCATCGCATCGCCTACACGCGCTATTATTTCGCTCTGACTGTTTTATACATAGACTTTCTCAAGATTTGAGCTATCAAATGCAAAAATATTTTTTTAAATCCGAATGGAGATTAGCGTGTTATCAAACAAACAAACTCTTCAGCTTTATTATTAGTATACCTAGACAATATCTCCTGCATCGATGGCTGGTCTCCGCAGAGATAAGCCACCATGTTGGCCACAATTCGGTCAAAAGGACATAATTCTGTGAATATCTTTGATAGCACATTTTGTATTTCCACAGATACATCGACCACATATTCGAGGAGCTCGAAGAATTCCGTGCTTTCGAACTTCTGCGTTCAGGATTGGATAGATCTAAGTACTTGCTGGTGAAAGAGGCAAAGATCATTGCCATGACCTGTACGCACGCAGCGCTCAAGAGATCCGAACTTGTACAAATGGGTAAGCACTCTTTCTAAAGTGTCGGCATGAGCTAAAGGAGAAACCATACCGTCTGTGGTATATCACTCTATATTGTCGGCTCTTCGGCGCGCGTGCCCTCTCACTCCCGCCGCTCACAGCCGACTGGCTGCTTTACGACCGCACGTGCGCTAGAGATGACATAATGCTTCCTTCTCTTTCACTCACAGACACTACACCGTTTCTAAAAGATGTGTCCTTGGAATCTCCACCCGGCTTAAGGCTCCCAGAGAGCGTCGCGATGCGACTCTAGTAGATCAATTTCTATGAAGTTTTCATAGAAATGGTTCTAAAAGACCAGCGTCGCGCTGTCACGTTGCTCCTGTCTGCGAGAGCCTAATACTAAACTATTAGAGACTCTTTCGATGCGTGATAATTATCACTAATCAGCCTATAATGTCCCTACTGCTGGGACACAGGCCTCGTCTCTTGGAGAGGGAGGGAGCTGTAATCCACCACACGGGACCAGTGTGGGTTGGTAGAGGTCACATGACTTCGAATTTTTGGTTCTAGGACATTTCCTGACGGTTCCTTCCTTCCTTCACCGTTTTGTTATAATATAATAAATAATAATTCTTAGAATCTTCTTAATGGGTGCAACAATTGTTATTGATACTGACAGAACAATGAGACAGATGCACTATCAATTCAGTCGATCACGATTCAGAGAATCGCAATCTTCTATATATATAAAATGATAAACTGACTGATTGTTGATATATCAACGCACAGTCTAAACCGCTGCTCCTAGAGACATGAAATTTGGAGGGTGTGTTCTTTGTGAAGAGTAGGTATCCACTAAGAAAGGGTTTTTCGAAATTCCACCCTTAAGAGGGTGAAATTTCACGCGGACGAAGTCGCGGGCAGAAGCTAGTTCATTATAATTATTATCATTTCGCTAATTGCAGCACTTTTGATCATTCATCAGACCACCTATGTACATTCAAATATACCTACGGATGATTTTATGTTATGAAATTATGAATCATTGAGATTATGAGTACAGTACTCATTGTATGTTTTACTATGTATATAGAGTGACTGGTAATTAGTGACCGATACTTAAACACGTAATTTTACTCATCATTATGAACAACTTTTACTATGGGACCAAACCTGAAATCGTGAAAAAAAAATCAGCTGTTCCCTACATTTATGTTCGTCTAACTCGTCAAAATGTAGAGAACAGCTGTTTTTTTTTTCACGATTTCAGGTTTGGTCCCATAGTAAAAGTTATTCATAATGATGAGTAAAATCACGTGTTTAAGTATCGGTCACTAATTACCAGTCACCCTATATAAGGGTACGCGCAAAAAAAAAATGTAGGTAACGGTCAACTGACCTTTAGCTTTAGCTTTAGTTTTCTCCGTACTATCTGCCGCCAGTCACGTATGTGCAGAATAAATGTAATCATACAAGGAGTGCCAAATACACACAAATGATGTCATCTAATAGTTGCTCCTTCAGCCTTCAAGTGTCAAACAAATATAACTTTAATATTCATGAAGGTTGCGGTATTGTGAGAATATCATCATAGAAACATAAAAATATGGTAACGGTGATAAAGAAAACTAGCTCTTCTGGTTAGCAACTCAAACACTCAAAGATATGATGGCCTCTGCCACATGTTTTGACACAGGCGAAGGTCACAGGGTACCCAAAATAAAACACGGGGAATTACCGCAAGGCACTGCGGTGTTGCCAGCAGCTGTCTAGAGTGAGTGAGCTTCCCTCCCTCGTTGCGTAACATATTAGATAATAAAAACTGGCCAAGTGCGAGTCGGACTCGCACACGAAGGTTTCCGCGGCAAAAACGCCGAAAAAAACACGTTTGTTGTATGGGAGCCCCCTTTATATATTGATTTTATTCTGTTTTTAGTATTTGTTGTTATAGCGGCAACAAAAATACCATCATCTGTGAAAATTTCAACTGTCTAGCTATCACGGTTCATGAGATACAGCCTGGTGACAGACGAACAGCGGAGTCTTAGTAATAGGGTCCCGTTTTACCCTTTGGGTACGGAACAATAAAAAGTAATGTGCTCATTTTAATCGGTTTAATTTGGAGGCGCGACAAAAATATGAAAAGAAATGGTTCTAAATCGGGTCGGCTTCCAGTCTAACCGGGTGCAGCAGAGTACCAGTATTTTACATGGAGCGACTGCCTATCTGACCTCCACAACCCAGTTACTGGGTAATACGATACCCCTTGGTAAGACTGGTTGTCAGACTTTCGGGCTTCTGACTACCCGTAACGACTGTCAAAGATCCACGAATGACAGCCGGGACCAACGGGTTAACGTGCTTTCCGATGCACGGAAGGGCCACGGTATGTTAAGATGGTCACCCATCCACAGACCAACCGCGGCAAGCGTAGCTTAACCTGATCGATCGACCTGTGCGGCTCTTATTATTTAACCACGTGCCCTCTTCAAAATCAATAATGATTAATTTAAATTAAGCTGAGAATCATTTTAAACATCATCATTACAAAAATGCCTGCCCTTTACTACTTCCTGGTGGCTTCTTTCCTGGCTGGCTGGCTTCCTTCAATATTTTAGTTCAGATTGTGTGTAGTGTTATTAAAATTATTTTGTATCACATCTAGTCAAAAAGAGCTAGTGTATTCTTCGTAAACGGGGACTAAAAAGCTATTTAATCCCTAGGGACTAAAAGTTATTTGAATTTGGAATGTGGATATTGTTACTAAAAGTTCCAATCACCAAAGAGATCAATCACGAACATTATATGAACAAGTAACAGTTGTCATAGAGGATGATAAAAAGTACAGTGTCCACGTCGGGAACAACACTATTTTAAGCTCAAGTGACGTACTTTGAATCTCTCGCTGCGCTCAGGATTCTACTTCTGAACCCCTCGCTGCGCTCGGGATTCTACTCTAAAATCCTTCGCTCTGCTCTGGATTAAAAGAAACACTCTCGCCTTTAAAATAGTTGTTTGCTCCCTAGGCAAACAATCTACAAATTGAGATAGGGGATTGAACATTTTTATATGGAGCCTGGCATAGGTACCTGTCTGCCATATCGTAAACGTGACACTTTACGGGCTTTGATCTTATTATGCTTTCTGTTTGCATTGGTGTCAGCTATCGATTTACATAGGCTTCATGCGTTGCCGCCATTTTGAAAAAAAAAACAAAATGGTGGACAGGTAGGTATGCCACGGACCTTCAAAGCCCTTTGGCGCCCCCACCGCCTCTGTTACCCTACACCGCGAGAGGAGGAGTCAAATAGTTATCAGGTTTTAACAAACACAACATACGAGTAACTAACTTTATCTTCATTTTAGGCTTTAAGTACGACAACATACTGATGGAGGAGTCTGCTCAAATCCTGGAGATTGAGACCTTCATACCTCTACTCCTGCAAAACCCACAAGATGGACGCTCGCGCCTCAAGCGATGGATCATGATCGGCGACCACCACCAGCTGCCTCCCGTCGTGAAGAACATGGCCTTCCAGAAGTATTGCAACATGGAACAGAGTTTGTTTACCAGGATGGTCCGTCTAGGAGTGCCATATGTGGAACTGGATGCGCAAGGACGAGCCAGGCCAAGGTCAGCTATTTGTTTTTAATTTTCAGAACTCCTTCGTCTTTTATAATATCTTCAACAGAAGTTTAGTTAGCCATCTAATGACTATCCTACTATTACCACACTAATATTATAAAGGCGAAAGTTTGTGAGTGTGTGTGGGGGTGTGTTTATATGTTTGTTACTTCTTCACGCTCAAACGGCTGGACCAATTTTGATAAAATTTTGTATGGAGGTATCTGATTTCCGCGGGTGAAAACGCGGGGCGCAGCTAGTTATTAATAATTTTGTTTCGTAGGTAATTATTATTTCGACGTGATTTTATATAGACATTAGTTTAGCTGAAGAGTGATGAAGACAAGGTAGAACTTATCCCACAAAAATGGTCGGTTCTCTGGGCGGATGAATTCGTGGAGAGCGCTGCTATTTTATAAAAAAAACCATCATCACCACGTTTGGCAACTCTATTCTATCTTATTTTGCTATCGCGTTGCCAATCATGAGCAAATTTCATGTGAATGTTACGTCATTGATATAAGGTTTAAATTGTTGTTTGAGGCACGCTCGTAAAAATATAACATCTTAATTTTGTAGACAGTAAGACGATGTTGTCTTTACTACGATTGCGTTTTATTTTTTTCATTCACAAAATTGGTAGGTATTTATTTAGAACGGGAAGGAAAAGTATACGTATTCTTAGAAATATTTAACAAATGACTACGTGTTAGTTTTTTTTATTAGTTTATACTGTCCCAATGCTTGGAAAAAGCCTCCCCCAAATCCTTCCAGGAATTCGGACCACCGTCGCACCACTGCCGCATCGAACCAGGGGGTCTACTCCGAAGTGGTTGATTGTCGTGTCGGCCGAATGTTCGGTCATTTTCTGATTCAAATATTGTTGTCCTACTACGAATTTAAAAAAAAAAGGGTAAGGGTTCTAAAAAGGGGCACAGTTTGGTCGGGACCTATAGTCAATATAGGAAATGAAAGGTAGTAGACCACCGTATCGGCCGTATGTTCGGTCATTTTCTGATTCGAATATTGTTGTCCTACTACGAATTTAAAAAATAAAAGGTAAAAAAAGGGTTAAGGGTTCTAACAAGGTTCGGATTGGCACAGTTTGGTCGGGACCAATAGTCAATATAGGAAATTAATGGTAGTAGAAAATGACCGAACATTCGGCCGATACAGTGGTTAACCGCTTCGGAGTAGACCCCCAGGCCTCGCGGTATGCGTCCAGGTCATCTCGCCATCTCTTTCTGGACTGGCCTCGGCGGCGACGTCCATCTTCAGGCACCCATTGTGTGGACTGTACACTTGCCCAGAGGTCATCGTGCATATGCGGCTGATATGACCCGCCCATTCTCATTCGAGCCTGGCGTGTTAGTTACTAGGAATAATTACATCGCTCTCTGAGAGTTCATTAGAAAATCGGTTATTATGTATTTTGTATCGTTCATCGACTATTTATACGCACCTACGTGGGTACTTCCATAGAATAAAATACCTGACCAGAGAGAAGTGAAACTCATTTTCAACAACGATATTTCTTCCGACCTCATTTAGTTTTAACATTATTATTTCTTTTGACGTGTACAAGTGTTTTTACAACCAATTTATTTATTTGCTAACATGTAAAATACTGGTTAATAGGCATACATTGAAGTGCATGCATAAATTTACCGTAATAACAAATAATTTATCATATCGTTTAACAAATATCCGCCCGCGGCACGTAGAGGTGATGCGCATACAGGTAGGACATTCACGATCAACGTAAAACGATTAGTAAGTCATTGCAATATATCTCTTATCTCATTGTAATAAAGAATAAATTAGAATGATTGCCGCGTGTTTAATAAGACTCTCGGAAGTCATTCTAATTTATACCTTAATATACCGAGATAAGAGTTATATTGACATTGCAATAACTTAATAATTAATGGTTTTACGTTTATCGTGATAACTACCTACCATAGATTTTCCAGACCGCACGCGGTCCGTTATACGGACCCACGCCTGCGCTTTACTCTGGCCAAATACTTAGGTCGCATTCGGAGTGAGTTTCACTTCTACACATTCTTATTCTATGGTAGCTCGGTAAATCAATGGTAAATCTATTCGCGTTTTGACGTTGATGTCATAGCTTTTATGATGTAAGAAATAAAGCTGAGTTCAGATAAGCTGAAAGAAGAAAATCCGATAACGTGAAAAAATTATGATAACAACTGTGTGCACAGTCTCTTTGCTTTCTAGATTAGTGTTATTTTTAGATAAGGAAAAATGGACATCACTTTGTTTGTTTTCTGTAGAAATACGAAATCTTTCCGGTGCATTTTCGGGAAAAAAACAAAATTCTTTATTTTCCCATACCCATTTCTGCGCGTTATCGTTTTCTAGAATTTGTGTTTTCCTCTTTTGGAATACTTTTTGAAGTAATAGGTACAAGTCGCCAACTAAAATTTGACACTCATTATCACGACATCTCTACCACACACAGCCGCACAGTGTTGTTATTGCCTCGAAAAACGGACATCCTCTTTTTATTACCTTTTCCGATAGAACAGGTTATTTTAAAAGTAAGAGTAAAATACCCGTGTTCCAATTTTACAACAAACACGAGTAAAAAATTGTTTAACTTTTTTTTTAACTTATCTAAATTAATTAATTACAAAAAAAATACGTGTTATTTTAACTTTTTCTTTATTATGTGTAATAAAGCTACAGTAAAGGTATTTGAAAAAAAATACAAAAGAATACTAACTAGTACAGATGTAAAGAAATATGCTTTTTTTGTGTTTTTAGATTTTGTTTTTTCATGGTTGTATCTTTGCTTAGTTGGATTCAATATTTATTGTAAATCATATGTAGACCCCAACCAATCACTAAAAAAATTTACACATCCAAATCTCGCGTTATCTAGGAGTTATTCACTTCTAAAGTTTTTTCTGATAATTTTGATTTTAGGGTTATCACTTCATAAAAAATAATATTTTTTGTTTGTAGGTTTAAATTTTATGTTGGATTTTATTTTATTATAGAATAACACGATACGTAATACGTATACATATTTACACCCACACTCATAATTTTACAAATAATATTCTTATATATTTTTATTAGTCTTACTTCGAACTAATCGTACAACTAAAGTTAATTATTGATACTAATATTTTTTCATGCTTTATTGCATGTTAAGCCGGAGACGAACAGGGTGAAGCACACCTTACATGAAACATTTCGAGCTTCTTTAGACCACCTAGACCTAAGACTCTTAACAATTGCAAACAAATAATTAACTTTGAAAACTTGCCTAGTTGCATAATTTAAGTCAAGGGGGTACTCCGCGTTTCCACCATATAGACAAGTACAGACGCCAGCAGGTCAACCTACCCGAAACTGTCAGATTTTCCCAATCAACCTTGAACCTTATGCTTTAGCAATAAAGTCGAAAATCTATAAAAGAAATCTGACAGATTGTAGTAACTTGATGTGCTGGCGTCTGTACATGTAGCAAAAAAATTATGTTACCTAACATCTCCAGTACAAGTATCTGAAAGAGAGGCTTTTGTAATGTTATATGGTCTGCTCTCCCACACTTTTTCAAGACTCGTTCTTTCATGTGAAGATATTATTTCTTTACACTGTTCCCAAAAAAATACACAAACTTTGAACTGTATTTTCGAAGGATCTTGGGGATTTGATGGGAGTACAGGTCAATCATTTTATAAACAAAGCTTCTCCGAAGATCGAGAAGACGAAAACAGCCTGTTTGCCACCATTTTATTCCTTTACGAATAACTACAGATACCGGTCAGATTTTGTTGATGAACCCTACATCTGAGTCTTACAGATTTTGTCGAAGTTAGACATTGTGCTTTCTCAAGCCTCAGATGAATCGCTTATAAAGTACGGAATAAGTCCTTTGCACGCTTGGATACGTGTCTTAGAATTCTTGCTTCATCTAGGATACAAGATGCAACATGCAAGTAAAACAATGGAGGATACCTCAATTCCCCGGAGCATAAAATTGTGGAAGAAACTAAAAAAAAGGTGCAACAAGAGGTAAGAGAAAAGATGGGGCTTCTGGTTGATGTGGTGCGGCCCAATGTAGGCACCACCAACGATGGTAATACTGCTCGCATAGCATTGTCTAACAAAAACCGTGACACGTTTGCAGACATATTAAACATTCCTCAATGGCTACTTGACGATTTATTTACAATATTAGTAGTTTTATCTTATGGGCTACCAGTTGATATCGAAAAATTTGGGAATTCTTGTATGTCACTGGCTATTAAGTACGTCCAAAATTTTGAATGGTATCCTATGATGGTTACCTTGCACAAAATTATAGTCCATGGTAAAGACATCATGCAAAACTCTGCAAAGCCTGAGGGTTTACTCTCAGAACAAGCGGGAGAAGCAAGAAATAAGTTTTGGAGGTCTGACAGAGAGCATCATACTCGAAAGTTTGATAGAGTTACAACCATGACTGCCAGGCACTACTAACGTCAGATCCATTTATTTCGAATGTCAGATTAAAGCAACGGCAAGCAAAATTAAGACGGATGCCATTACCACCCGCCGTTCTCCAATTGTTAAAACCGTACGAAATACCAAGGGAAGAGGTTGCGGTCCAAGATAGGGATAGCTTAAGCACAAAATACAGAGAGTACAGAAGGCAATGTATGTACTTCACTTTTCATACCTAGCCTCGGCGGTCGCGCTATGGTTGTCAACTTTGGCTTATGCACAAAAAGCTATCGTGGTAGTGGCACTCGTATTTAGTTATTTGATTTATTGTTGAGCTTATTCTACAATATTAAAACAAAACAATAAACATAGTATTACAATATAAAAAAATTACACAACAAAAACATAAAATTTTACATTTGTCAAATTTCACTATCGAAAATCCCTAATAACTTCAAAAAGCATTACCCTATTTACACAATTTATTTTGCCCTATCCGTTTTAGACCTAAACCTATCAAATGACACTAAAAACAACACAATATCTACTCAAACAAAAAATCATGTTTTCAACTTACGTAATAGTTGGTGGCGTGAATTTACATTACAAAAAAGTTACTTTGTTTATACTGATTCAAAATAGGTAACTATTATATAAATCGAACTTAGATAGCCATTTTTTTGTTGCTCCATTTTTGCACTTCACAGACGCGATAGTACTGAATTTTTACCTACGGAAAATGATAATTAAAGTAGGTATTTAAGCATGTGAAGTCTGTAAATATTTGTAATAACAGGTACGTATTTACAGAATTGTAATCATTAGAATCATTAATACATGTTCTCATCACATCTTAAAAATAAATATATAAAAAACATTAAAAATATATAAAAAAAACATTAAAAAATATAAAAAATAGTAGCCCACCGGTATAGGGAACAGGGTCCCATTATTATGTTATTAGTATTTTTTTCAATAACAAAACATTTTTTTTAAAATACGACTTGTGCCAACCCTAGCGCCTAAATTTCAGAATCCTGTAAATTCTAGATACCATAAGATTTGGATATGATATTTTAAATTGGTACTTCTTAGTGTCAAAGCAACAGCTTGTCTCAATATTGAATCCAAATGCCATGAAATAAGCCCATAAAAAAATGAAATCGAAAATATAAAAATTTCGATGTTACTCACTACACCGGCTCGATAAAAATTGATAGTTTGCTTGATAATTTACTTAATATAGAGCATCAAGTAATTGCAATCAAATATGTAACAAAAACGGATTGGATCTAAAGTTATTGCGATTTCTATGGTTTTTATGGAAACCAGAGAAAAAATATTAAAAAAATTATATCTCTAGATTGGGACAAAATTGTCACACGGGTATTTTACTCTTACTTTTAAAATAACCTGTTCTATCGGATAAGTTAATAAAAAGGGGATGTCCGTTTTTCGAGGCATTAACAACACTGTGACCCTAATTGTGTAACAGACTTTCAATCACAATCGACAATCTGAATCATTTTAAAAGATATTGCTAATACATTGCTTCATATGTTCGAAAATGTCTGCTCAATAACGTAAATAACGCAATTAATTTTGTTGAACTGTCAAAATGAAGGCCATTGCTACTGTTAGTGTGTTACGATATTACCCCGCAGTTGTTTTCGACACTTCCAATATTCTCAAAAACTTATCGTTCTCCATAACAACGAAAGTTTCATGATCTTTTTAGTTTCCGCGAAATGAAGAATTCGCATAAGACCAAGCGAGTCAATCGAAATAATACGACTGCGGCCTTCGCACAACTCAAACGACCTGTCATTTTATTGTTTGACTATTGTATATTGTTTTTTTTACTATATAGTCTCGAAGATTCTTGTTGCTGATGGTTGTGTGTATGTTGTATCGCTAGGTAATGTATATTACATTGCCTAGCGAATCGTTACGGAATCTTTTCAATATTTTATTTCCCATATTCTGACAATGTCTACAGATCGATCTGATAAGATTGTCCCCGTCACCGCTTGGAAAACCTTGGATGACAATCGAATTCTTGTTAACGCACCAACGCACATAGGAATTGTATGGGGGATTGCCCATTACAACATGACTTCATGACTGTATTCCACGAAAGGGAAGGTAGAAGTATATAGAATGCGAAAGGTTTAGGCGTCCTATTCATGGAAAACTATGCCTAGTGTCGAAACATAGCTGCAGCAATATTGCACATTCTATAGTACCTATAGTGGGTGAGCATATTGTTCCATGTAATAGATAGGGGATAGAAAGAATGAAATACATTTATTTTCGGTAAAGATGACGCAAAGAAAAAACATAAACACAAAAAGGGACTAAGTTGGGGAAAAGTTGCGAGGCAGAGCTACAGCGCTGGTTTTCAGCGACAGACTGCGGGATAAACCTATTGCCACTAAACCGGGCACAAATCCAGATTCCGGACTGTTGCTGAGAATTGCCCATTCTGTCGTCATGTAATCTTCCTGACCCTAATGTCTCTAACTCTTCATACGTTTACAGCATCTGCAACCTGTACCGCTGGCGGTACCTGGCTCTGGGCGACCTGGGGCACGTAACCCGGCTGCCAGAGTACCGCGCCGCCAACGCAGGCTTACGCTACGATTTCCAGCTCATCAATGTGGATGACTTCAACGGGGCAGGGGAGACTGAACCTAGCCCGTACTTCTACCAGGTAAATTCGTAAATATTTCCTCTATTGTTCACCCCAGTCAGCTGTCACGTTATCGCTCACTCCTTTTTCATTCATATTGTTCTCACATAACTCTTTCATTGGTCTCACTCTTCCCCTCCTAACGGCCCGTTCACGACCTTGCCGCTGTGAGCGGCAGCTAATCGCTACAGCGGCGCGCGGTGCGGCGAGCGGCAGGAACAAAACTACAAGCGAATGAGTGCGACGCCACGAAACAGAGCGGCGCGGACAGCGGTGTAGCTAAAAACAAAAAAAAAATTGACGATTTTGTGGCGGTAATGGACACCGAGGCATTTATCACCGAAATTTTAAATCGACCGTCTATATGGATGTCAAAATATCCCCAACATAAATATAAAAACATTATAAAAAGTTTGTGGGAAGAAATTAAACAATGTTTTCCGGAATTATGATGGTAAGTTTCATTTAAATTGATAACACAAAATCATAGTACCTAGGTACCAACCAAACGAAGCTACTAATATGTTGACGAAACTACTACCTAAATACGCTTATCGACGCCGCCACGCTCGCCGCGCTGCGCGCCACTAAGGCGATTAACACACGGCACCGCGCACCGCCGCCGTTGGCGGTGAAGTGGATCTCATGTCGCATTGGTCTCTTAAGAAATCCGTAGATGCCTAACACACGTACACCGTCTGGCCGCGCAGTCGAGCGGTGCTTTCACCGCCACCGCCCCTCCGCGCTGCCGTCCGCGCGGTGAGGCGGCGCCTCACAGACGGGGCGCCGCATAACCGCGCGGATCATCGTGGGTGCAGGACGTGTTGCAATTTAAAAATGATGAAAAAGTGACCAAACGTCTCAAAATCGTGTTAAATCCATCCGCGCGGACTGGCGCGTGAACCACCTCACCGCACGGGGCACCGCTACGAAATCCGCTTTACCGCCACCGCACTCCGCGGCGGTGCGCGGTGCCGTGTGTTAATCGCCTAAGACCGAAGTCGTGACCAGGCCGTAACTACCTAACCGACTAGAGAGGAATGTAGCACTATGACTCATTAGTACATTTCTTTCTTAGTCATCAGTTCTCAAGTTTAGCGATGCATTAAAATAGCCTGCGTAAGTAGCGGTGCTGAAATGTAGCTGTAGGTACGTCCGACACGATTTGGGTTGGTGTGGCCTATATGCCCAGCCCAGTAAGACGCAATGTTACATACACTGGGTAGTAAGCTTGGGACCCACATTGATGTTTTTCTAATATTTTTACTACGACATGAGCTGTCGTCCTATGATTCGTGTTAATACGACGAAATCGAGTGTCCAAATCGACACATTGCTGAAAACCAAGCACATGTGTGCAAAAATATTTTTATTATTTCCGACTTAAAAATAGTTGACAGTGCGACTGTGATTCAGACGCACCTACTTTGCATATGGGATGTGTCTCTATCTGTACGCAAATTATGTTTGCGAGATTCGTCATGCTCTAGATTTCTACATCCTTACTTACGTACGTTACGTACGTACGGTTGGCGAGACAATAGCAAATCTTTGTTCCAAGTAGGTCGTTTACCTTTTAAAGTAGTCTGCTTCCGGCAAGGGAGACAATGCTTTTACAAACATTTTCCGTCTTACTGTCTCGCTTGGTTTCGCTCTCGCAAACGATAAGCTACATCACAAGTTCACAACGGTGCGGTTTGTTTTAAGTATCAGCGTTGAACAATCCGTGAACCTTTTGTCAGAATACTTCGCACCTTTTGTTATATTCAACACTAGTTAATGCCCGGTTTTACAATTCCTTTTTCATTTATTGTTTTATTAGGAACCTTCTCCATCGTGTACACAACAACTTACCAAAGTTTCTTAACAATCGGTCGAGCTGTTTTCGAGTTTTTGCGAGAGTAACGCACGGTAATTGATTTTTACAAACTTTTATTTAGTTCCATCTGTCCCAGTGTCTGTCTGCCTGTCTGTAAACAAATCTTGCAAGCAAAATTTGACTCACTTCCCGGATTCCGATTGAGCTGAAATTTTGCATGCATATGTAAATCGGATGACAATGAAATATTATTATGACATGGTGCTGATCTGATGATGGAGCCGGAGGGTGGCCATGGAAACTCTGTAATAAAACGACGCAACCCCATCGAGTTTAGGCTCATTTGATTCGTTTTGACATGGACTCTGGTCCTAGATGATATCCAAGGTCTGATGATGAAGCCAGGAGGTGGCACCCTGGTGGCAAATAATTAACTAATTTTAATATGGTGGTATTTAATATGGTGGTTTAACATCATCGTAGTAAATGAAGATCGCAATCCCATAAAAAATAAAGTAACGCTTCGTAAACTCCTATAAATAAATTATGTGTAAATTAGCTAGAAATTACTAAACTAGCTAGTTTATAGCATCATAAATACTAAAAACTTAAAAATATTTTATTCCGATTGGTAATATGCCGTTTTATACTTCCTAACCTTTAAACGATGAAGGTTCTTCGTCTATGTCAAAATCGTCACATATAATCACACTAATATTATAAAGGCGAAAGTGTCTGTGTGTTTATATGTTTGTTACTTCTTCACCCTGGATTAACATATAGGCTACTTTTTATCCACGGGAACGACATTTACGCGGGTGAAACCGCGGGGCGCAGCTAGTAATTATATATTTCCAAACCTTGAAGATTCATACCATATAATAATTCTTTGAGTACTTATCACAGTCTCAAGTTTTGAAATAAAAGCGTGTTACATTTTAATTTTAACAGCAAAAGAGAAAAAAACATGAGGGTGTGAGGCCAGTGCGTAGGCGCACTATTAACAATTACTTATGTTAACTGTATTAGTTACCGGCTTGTCTATTAGGAATCCCAATTTTAACAGCGTGTTGAATCGACTGTTGAATGACGATGACCGTGTTTTGGGGAAACGTTTAAGGTATCTGCCCACTACACCGTACCATACCATACCGTAAAAATATTCTTTGTACATATTGAAAAGTATGAAACTATGCCCACTAGACCGTTCCGTCACCGACCAACACCGTCGCGTGGCATGCACGGAGCGTCAACAATTGTCGGCAAGAATATTTTGCCGGTGCTAATACACTGATCCCTACATGGCACGTGACGTTGCGAAATTGCGCATGATAACGTTCTAAACCCGTTATAAACGGTCAATTTTCTAATAGCCATCTTAAAGGTACTTATAGAAAATAATTTTCTAAAAAAAAGTATTCACTCGCTCCTCCTAACGCGTCTACCTCACGCGATAACACAAGTGAACTACTACAACCGAGAGAACGGGAACCGTACAAATATGACACGTGGATGATGCGCGGGTACTACGGTCACTAAAACCGTTATGCACGGTTATGATACACTGTTGATACGTTCTAGTGGGCATAGTAGTCAGTGTCATGTTTCTTTCCCTGTCTGATACGGTCATATCACGGTCACGGTCATGGTATGATACGGTATAATGGGCAGACTCCTTTATGCAGCCGAGGTTACAAATTTTTCGGCCATTTTAATCCGTGAAGAATATTTGCACTCAACACTTTCTGCTTTCAATATTCGGGGCACGCAATCTACTTAATCTGCATTCGCGATTCATTTGCCAAATATGTAAACAAATATTAGTTTATGGAAAAATAACTTTAAATCCTACACCATAAAGTTCAGTTTACGCTACAACTTCAAACATTTTTATAACTTTTTCAATAGTACTAGTCACTCTGAAATCAACTTAATTACCATTAAAATAAAGTTGATATTTGTTTAACTTGAAATAATCTTAATTTGAAACATAACTTTCAATAGACTTTAAATAAACTGCAATGTATAGATCAGCAAACTATCCAAAGAGGTTTTGAGATCTCGGCTTAATTGAAGATGCAAATCAATTATTCTATTTTTGGCTTTATTGATCAAAGTCAAAGATTAAATTAGTCTATACCAAAATTGCTGCTTGAGTCCATATAAATAGTGCTGACTCAACAGTCTCGATTGAATTCAAGAGGCATGACGCGCCAGTTAAAACCTTGCATGGTCACCTTTAAGAGGAAATGCGGTCGGAGAGACTTTTGAAAAAGCCTAAGTAAAAAGTCATTCGAGGTTTTGCTCTCGCCTATTTCCTCCTCCAATATTGGACCAATTTAAAAGATATTTCATAAACTGAATAAGAAGGATATATAGATATGTCTGTGTCCCTATATTTTACTTTTTTCATTAACAGTTGTCAAATTTGTACACTAAGGCCTCTGTTGACAGCGGTTTACATCGGCATTTTTTGAGGGTTCTAGTGCTTATAAAAATAATGTATCATCAAAAAGGAAAACATAGGGACATACAAGTAGTTAATATTTATTATTCTGTAAAAAATCATTGTTTCATGGTCATTAACCAGAATGAAAACAGGCTAGAGCGTTTTAATAGAGAAAAGACCACCCGCATTTCCTCTTAAGGCAACATGGTCTTAAACTTATATGGGATCACAAAAGGTACCAGGTAAACAGCTGCCACAAAACTTTTTTTGTCCTTTTTTTACTTTATTTTCTGTCTGACCTGCATTCCGAATACGGTTTTTGCTGGACACGTTATTTGCCGACGAACGTGCTTGTGCGCACGTATATACGTTGCAAAATCACGCACATGCTATTTGGTAAATTAGATAATATCAGGGGTGGGGGTGGGTGGGGTGGGGGTGAGTGTGGTAGCGTGATCTATGAGTATATTCCACGTGTCCCTCATAAAGTGTGGTAGCGTGATCTATGAGTATATTCCACGTGTCCCTCATAAAGTGTAGTAGCGTGATCTATGAGTATATTCCACGTGTCCCTAGTAAAGTGTGGTAGCGTTATCTATGAGTATATTCCACATGTCCCTCATAAAGTGTGGTAGCGTTATCTATTAGTATATTCCACGTGTCCCTCATAAAGTGTGGTACCGTGATCTATGAGTATATTCCACGTGTCCCTCATAAAGTGTAGTACCGTGATCTATGAGTATATTCCACGTGTCCCTCATAAAGTGTAGTAGCGTGATCTATGAGTATATTCCACGTGTCCCTAGTAAAGTGTGGTAGCGTTATCTATGAGTATATTCCACGTGTCCCTCATAAAGTGTGGTAGCGTTATCTATGAGTATATTCCACGTGTCCCTCATAAAGTGTGGTACCGTGATCTATGAGTATATTCCACGTGTCCCTCATAAAGTGTGGTACCGTGATCTATGAGTATATTCCACGTGTCCCTCATAAAGTGTGGTAGCGTGACAGCGTGACCATGAGTATATTCCACATGTCCCTCATAAAGTGTGGTAGCGTGATCATGAGTATATTCCACGTGTCTCTCATAAAGACAAGTGTGGTAGCGTGATCTGCGAGTTTATTCCACGCGTCCCTCACAAAGTGTGGTAGTGTGATATAAGCGCTAGAAATACGTATCCCATGGTCTAAGCACCAGGCGCAAGTCCAGTTTTCGAGAAGGGGCAATTTCATTATTTCAATTTAGTTTTCTACTAGCTGCGCTCTGCGGTTTCACCCGCGTAAATGTCGATCCCGTGTGAATATCGGGATAAAAAAAATTGTCCAGCCGTTTGAGCGTGAAGAAGTAACAAACATATAAACACACACCCACTCACAAACTTTCGCCTTTATAATATTAGTGTGATTTATCTCTATGCTAGCTTCTGGCCGCGACTTCGCCCCCGTGAAATTTCTTGTACCCCCGACCCAGCCCGTCGTATCTCATCGCCTGCCCGGGCTAGCTATTTCATCTTTTTCGATTAGCGTTCTTTCTGACTCATTTTCGTTTAGCTCGGCCTAGAAGGGTCGTAGCGTGACGTTAAATAGCCCTCCTCAAGAACTAGGCTATCAAATGCAAAAATATTTTTGCAAAAGTAAATCTTCAATGGCGTGCGTTATCTGTAATATCTTGCGATTGCAACCTGTTTGTTTTTTGTTAAATATTACGTAAGTCAGCCGGTTGGTGGTGTAGGTACAGTCAACAAAAGAGATAAGTATGCAGCATCTTCGGATATAGTTAAAGTTTAGTAAGAAACCGAGGAATGTTCTCGAAAAAAAATTAATTTTTATCAGACTTCAAAAAAAGGAGGAGGTTCTCAATTCGGTTGTATTTTTGGAAAATTATTTTTTTATTTAAAAGGATATACTTCCCGATTGGTCCCATTTTTATCAGAATCCAGTTCTGATGATGGGATCCACGAGGAATTGAGAGAACTCCTCAAATATTATAGGGACATCTATAGCGATTTGGGTATTTTTTACAGTAACTCATGCATTTGCTCTCGGAAACCACCATTTGGTGAAGTGGAACTGATGAAGAAGACCACAGATGGCCAACGGAACTAAGTACTTAATAATAAGTATTTCACGGGTTGCGATTCGATTACTTTAATATGGTTGCTAAGCAATTTATGCTCGTCACAATGCGAATGGTGAAATGGAGCTGATGGTGGAATACTAGGAGAAGTCCTCAACAATTAACGTCCCTGCATCGGGAAAAGCAATATTTTGTAAAAGGCGTTGGGCAAGTTGACATTAGGCTATTGTAACTTAGACACATTATAAACAGACCCACTTAAAAGCAAGAAATAAAAACTTTTTAACAAAAAAAAACACTACAAAGTGAAAAATAACTTTAATTTCGGAAGTCGGTGGCAAAAACTAAAATAGGTACCTACAGATCCAAAGACACCGACTTCCGAAATTAAAGTTATTTTTCACTTTGTAGTGTTTTTTTGGAAGTCTGTTTTTTTTTTGTTATATTAATAGAAAACAAACAGCTCATTTACTTTTCAAATTAAATTTCAGTCGACAACATCCATCGGTTTCTTACTAAACTTCAACTATATCCGACGATCCTGCATACCTATCTCTTTTGTTGACTGTACATAATATGTACACAGTAACTCGAATAACCAATTCGCATAACCGGGGGCCGGGGGCAATGACCCTTGCCAGCGCACCGAGAACAGGATGGTTTCACGAATGTGAACTCGAATCCACGTGTCTTACCATGTAAGTATCTTCTCAAGCGGTTGCCGGTAATAGTTTCTTGATGACTTCTCCAAAGTTCTTAGAATAAGAAGATTAATGTCATTTGTTTGCTCATCATCTAAACTTAAGAATCTGGTGGGAGCAGCCGTGATCTCATGGTATTTAAATATAGCCATGAAATGTCATTAGCGTATCGTATATCCTGCTATAGCTGGCTTACTCAACTGTTTAAACCATTAATGTTAATATTCATATTGATATACATAATGTATGTAAGACGTGAGCCCCTTAGGCTGGGTGCAGTACATAGAAAATAACCAGTAATTAAGTTATCTTAAGGGGCTTACATGACCTATTATATAGCGCGGTTACTGTTGGACTGCATAGAAGAAAGAGAAGCGCGATGACACAACGCTGATAATTTGTTGCAAAATATGAAGCAATAAATAATTGCAAACAAAACATACAATAGATTTTTTGTAATTAAATAAATTACCTACAAAAAATCTATTGTTTGGACTACAAAATTAAAACACTAGTATTTTAGTATGTTGCTTGTAGAATAATCTGACAAAAAATCTGAATGATTGTATGTATATTAGCATGGTTTTTATTGTAAAAATAAAGTTTTTAAAGGTATCTTCATGATGTTCATAATGATGAGTAGGTACAATGACCTCTTAAGAGGTTGTTGGTGTTTTTCCAATAACCCTGTATAATACAATAAACTAAGGCGATTTTCCCTCGTGCCCGCATGCTTTTTCATGCAACTCACAACTTAATGAATAGTGTATCTAAGGAAAAAAAATCCTTTAATCATGTGCGCGACGCGACAGTTAGGAGGTGTGGCAGAGTAGGTAAGTACAGTCACCTGCAAAAGTCCATGGGTACCCTAATGTCTATTTTCCTGTGAACGTTTGAAGTTCAAGTTTTCGAAAATAAATTAGTTTATCATATCGATAACGAGGTAAAGTCCCCCGAACTCAAATAAATAAAAAAGAAATTAATATTAATTTTAAATAAAATATAATTCTTAAATTAAAACCCCCTAAATATATTAAAACAAATAACTTACGCTAGGTGGTGTCATTTCTTGATTCATAGGATTTTGAATCTGAACTGCCCATCCATTTTTGCAGCCGACCGTACATTGGGAATGAATAAAAAAAATCGTAGGCAAACCCATATTTATACCTTATTTCTGCGGTTTCCGTAAGCGCCTTTTAATGGTTTTTACGTAAAACCACAATGATACATTATTAGTGCATTTGTCAAAATCGTTAATTTTCTTCATGTCGTTATGGATCTTTAATTTACATTTCTATGCATTATTCATATTTTTAATGTAGGTTAGTTTTCTGCCCACGTAAGTATACCGACTACGACTCCAGGTCCTGACATCATTATTATGGGTTAATTAATCTAATCGTCTAGTAATCAACGATTAGTTACACAATGGAATAGGCATTAGAACTCTGTTATTACAGGATCTCAGTAAAACGCCTTAAAGTATAGGGATATTAATAACAGGTTATTTTAACTTAACCGCTGTGTTTAAATAAACTTAGTTACCAACACCGTAGACCCTCGTGGACTTTCAGGGGGGGCAGTGGAAGACCCAGAGAATCATATATCCTATCTTACGACTACCCATACTAATATTATAAATGCGAAAGTGTGTCTGTCTGTATGTTACCTCTTCACGCTTAAACCGCTGAACCGATTTAGATGAAATTGGATATAGATAGAGTCCCGGTAAAGGACATAGGGTAGTTTTATCCCGATATTCCCACGGGGTCGAAACTTACGCGGGTGAAACCGCGGGGCGCTACACTTTTAAATATAATCGTGGTAATAGGTATTTCAAATTCGCGACAGACGGTATAAAAAAAATTGGGGGGCTCTAGAAAAAAAAACTCAAAGTGGGTGGTGGGCAAAATAAGGTTGAGAACTTATGATTTAGAGGCTTAGCTCACAGTGCGAGTCGTGATATATTGCAGTGCTAGTATGGAGTTATGAAAAACCGTTTTTTAATTTTAAATACCACGGCGTCCATTTTTTCCCGCAAACAGTTGGACGCCTGCAGACGACGATCGTTAGTCATACAGGAAAAAATCTGGAATACTAAAAAAATACTAACTTGCCTCTTTTTACGGTTCCCTACCAAAGTGTAAAAAAAGAACCCAGTGCGCCTTCGCCTGTCGGTTTGTCTGTCACGCACAGCTGCTCATTTTAGGAACTAATACTTAAGTAGGTATATCTTTTTATTTCTATTCAGGCGGCATAGTTGACTTTCGTATTAAATACCATTCCTACGGATGAATGTGGAAAATATTTTCCTTTCCAAGGTACGAAACCCTCGGTGCGCGAGTCTGTAAATATCATATTACTCAATGCAGGTAAGTACAGTCACGAGCATAAATATATTGCTATGAACAGCTAGTCAATAATATCTGATTACATGATTCATCCAATATTATCTGTCATCAAGATTTGTGATGACTAGTTTCTGCCCAAGACTTCGTTCGCGTGAAATTTCGGCCCCTGACCCACACGCTCCGCATCGCCCGCGCTATTATTTCATTTTCGCTTAGCGTTTTCTTTTTTCTCGGCTCCTAAAGGTGATATTAAATAGTATAATGATTTTGTTAAGAAAATCGTCGTGACTATCCTATGACTCCGGCTCCTACAATTCAGGCCAGCAAACGGGTTTTGCAATTGCTACGCTTGAGTTCGTTGACGTTTCCAAGCTTTGTTCGCTAAACCAAGGCTAACAAAACCTTTCGAGACATACAGACTATATCTCTTTGAGTTACGTAGCTTTTATATAAAGTAACGATAGATTGTCAATACATTTTATCTTTCGAAAACAAAATTCAAAATTAAGAATTAAACCAAAATTGGGTTACTTTACTTTCATCATCACCATGATCCACAGCCCGACTTCATCCACTGCAGAGCATGGGCCTCTCTTTTCTTGAGCTAACCATGTGTCGCAACAGCGGCGTTCGAAACTACATAGGGGACCCAACCCCGTGGGCTCCTGTGCCAGCCTCATTCAGGTTTTGCCCGCGATGGAAACAATGTCGTTCGTTAGTCTTGCCTCCAGACGACCGGGCCAACTATAATTGGGCGTCTTTGGCTCGATTGAACGACTTCATTTATAAGACCTCGTTTTACACAGCACTCCCAGATTCTAAATATTTAGCACTTTAGTTGTTGTAAACAGCTGTTTTTGCGGACTGGGTTTTACATACCTACCCATTTCCTCAATATACAAAATATATGAGTGTAATATTTCATAATTCATTATGATTCGATGCGTTCTAATAATATTGCTGTGCAATTGTAATTTGCATTGTGAAGAATGCTTTTGTTGTAAGTTGTCAGCATTCCATTACACATTGATATTATTGATGTTGGCACCTATTCTGTGTCATTTGAATATTGAACAAGATTGTTATAATGCGTCTGAAGTTACCGTCGCAGCGCCATGTAAATTAATAAAGTGCTTGCTGTTTACATTCAATTACAGGATTATGTTACAAGCCTTTATCAATACATAATTCGCATAAATAAGCTGGGTCTTCAATAAAATTGAACTATAAAAACTCCTTTACGATTTTTCTCAATCATCTGTGTGAGGTCAACACGTAAGTAGGTACTTAAATGAGTCCTAGAATAATTTTTATATCTTCGGCGCACGTCGTAACCGGTCACTAAGCGTGCGGTCAGGTGCGGCGAACCGCGCAATTTTGGAAACACGCGGCTACCGCGAGGTTCGGATTCACATAAGCTTCATAATTATTCGTTTAGACATAACCGCGCGGATCCCGCTTGTCTGAACAAGCACAAAGTTCTACAGCACCTTGTACTTACAATGAATTATAGGTACAGACGCCAGCAGGTCAACCTACCCGAAACTGTCAGATTTTCCCAATCAACCTTGAACCTTATGCTTTAGCAATAAAGTCGAAAATCCATTAAAGAAATCTGACAGATTGTAGTAACTTGATGTGCTGGCGTCTGTACATACGCCTTATTTGAAGATGCGAACACGGAGCACTGATGCAATCAGTAGGTTCTCATAAATACCAATCGAAATCTATTTGTAGATTCTCCCATTCTGAGAAAACAACTAGCTATCTATTATAAAGTTATAGCTCCATAACAAACGAACCTATGACCCGTAAGAGGGTCCTGATGCTACACACAGGGGCACGAACAGTCGACTGTCATTTATTTTTTGTAATTACCGAGAGTCAAATGTCTTTCGTTTCTTGTAGTGACTGAAATATAAATCAATACACCCTATTGAGTGATTTTGTTTCTAACTATAGTTTACGACACACTTATAATATAAAATGTCTTTAAATCTTTGGCGCCTCCAAATCAAAATAGTTTTGTCACGTGCCGCTTAGGTTAAAAAAGTAACTTTTTTCGGACTTACTGTTGGTTTGTGATAAGAAGGTTTCATTATCATCATCTTCCGCCCTTATTTCAATTTATGAAGATCATTGCAGTTAGTCTTCTTTTTTTTTCATACACCTCTATCATCTTAGTACATAACATACATACATAATCAGCCTATAATGTTCCCACTGCTGGGGCACAGGCGCAGGCCTCCTCTCAGTGAGAAGGAAAGGGCCGTAATCCACCGCGCGGGCCTAGTGCGGGTTGGTTGATCATCTTAGTATTCCCCACCTTTCCAGCCTTCTTTATCCATTCCTCTTTTGTTTTGGTCTGCCTCCTTTCAAAGTTATGAGATTACTCGGAACTAAGAAACTAAGCCGGAAGGATTTGATGAAGAAATTCGAGTTAAAACCAGATTAATTTGCGAGTTCTTTACCCTTCTTTCTACACTGTGAACGAGGCACTATCAAAGTGGCGCCGCAAGAGTAGACGAATGACGCAACCAAACTAAATATACATAAACGATCTCTTTGTTCAGCGTCAAATTCTCGTTAAAACCAACAATGTCAGATCTGAGATCAAAACCCCAAAAGCGTTTGACTAGGTATTTCAACTGACCAAAAAATTCTTCAAAAGATGTTTTTCCTGTTGTGTTATTTGTTGTAGCCCAAATAGTTGGGCCTTTTGGCCTTGCAGACTTGACAAGGGCTATAAACCATATGCCCATTTAAAACGTAAAAACAATCGGAGGGTGTCAGTCAGTGGTAAATCAATCACACCATGAGTGGCATGTTGATTTATAATAGACCACCATGATCAAATCGACACGTCGTGACAAGGAAATCATGAGCCTAAGTTATAGTGTCATTAAATAAAAAACAGTCAATACAATTGTCTTTATCCTTTAAGCATACAATTGAGGTCCTGGTTTGTCTGTTAGCCTTCGAAGAAATTTTAGCAACAATATATGTTTTTAAAAGCTTGAAAACTTTCTGCATGATCGAATTGGATTTGCAGGAATACCAAGTAGCCGATATGTCCGAAAAATTGCCAAACTTGAGTAGCAGAGGGCGGGGTACATTGCTTGCAGCATGGACGTTTGATAGGGTTAAAAGTCCGATAGCAGCTCGTACCGAATGGCGTGGCCCTTCAAAAGGTCGGACCGATTGACTGGTGATGGTCGCGGGGATCCGCTGGATGCGAGCAGCGCACGATCGATCCTTGTGATTATTTTCGTTAACGGCCTATATCCAGCAGTTGACGTCTTTTAGCTTAGTAGAGTTGCTTGTCCATTCAAACAAAATTACGTTTTGGAAGGGGCAACCAATTCTATTTTTTTTTTTTTGTAAATTGTTACGTTCAAAAGTGCTTTTTATGTGCCTAATTGCAATAAATGATTTGACTTTGACTTAAATGATATACAGTTAACATACTAGGTAAACCATCTACTCTCGAAACAGCGTGAAATATATCATAATACTGATGCCACTATTATTACTACGTACCAACTTTCAAATCGTTTTTCGTATATTGGTTAAATAACATGACTTTCCTATTGGCTATTGGTATTCAGAAAAAAATATTTCTAAACACATTCAATTGTTTTCAGAACCTGGCTGAAGCTGAGTACGTGGTGGCAGTGTTCATGTTCATGCGGCTCGTTGGGTGGCCAGCAGAGCGCATCTCGATCCTCACAACCTATAACGGACAAAAGCATCTGATCCGTGACGTCATTGACAAACGCTGCGCTGAAAACCCGCTAATTGGACGACCGCACAAGGTACCTCATTTTTTTTTTCTTTTTTTTTCATAATTTTAAGCAGCTTAGTATCCGGCTCAAAGGACCGTGTGGGACTTGCTCGTGGTTACAACACTAACTTCTGCATAGAATAAACATAATCAGCCTATAACGTTCCTATTGCTAGGACACAGGCCTCCTCTCTGTGACAGGGAGTAGGCCATAATCCACCACGCGGGCCCAGTGCTGGGTGGTAGATGTCACATGTCTTCGAATTTTTGGTTCTAGGCAATGCCGATTTCCTCACGATGTTTTCCTTCATTCTGTTTTTGAGACCAGTGTTGATGAAATAAATTACACAAAGCAAAGCGCCTGTCTCGATTCGAACCTACGACCTAAAACTCGTAAGTCTCGGCTGTTACCACTGGGCCACGACCACGACTGCTCTCACAGGCCATGACTAGGACACCCCGTTAGCGTGCAGCAAGTTGACTCATAAAAGTGAGGAAATAAACAATTAAGTATGTTGATACCTAATAGCATCACTTTAGAAATGAAGCACTTTATTAGTTAATTCTTCCGGTAGCCGGAATTTACTCAAAAAATTACTGTTTGCTATGATTAATAATGACTGCCTGCCTTTTGTGTGTCGTTTAGTCATCCTCGTCTTTTAGGAAATGAAAATAATACGAAAAAAAAACCGAAATTAGTTTCGGTTTTTTGTTTAATTTGTCACTTTAGGCTGTATTAAAATAAAGTATAGGCTGTATTATACAGTCATAGTAGGTATTTCCATTATTCCGATTCTCAAAACTCTCGATAACCTACAAGAACGCGGATCTTACTGATAAAATAAAATTCGTTAAATTCAGACTATTTAAATGACCTTATTTATAGATAATAATCGTGATTATAAAAAACCCATTTTTGTTAAGATTATGCATCTGACCGATGAAATCATGTTTTACATACTTAGGGAATGTCACACTAAACTCGTGTTTACACATGGATTCGCAGCAATGTTTTCTTTGAATTTAACTTACTCGGTCGGAATTTTTTTTTCACGTGACTTGTTTTTGCTATGACTAAAGACGTGGAAATCCGAAACGCTTATTACTAGCCTCTGCAAATAGCTGACTCCTTTGACACATCAGAATATTTTTGCAACAGATTAGTATATCCAAGAGAATTTCTTCGTATTCACGTGGTTGGCATTATTTATGCGGACCACTTTGTATTCAGTTAGACACAGTGGCGTAATGGCTTGGAGGGGCCCTGTATCAAAATTAGTTGGGGGGCCCAAATGAAAGGTAAAGATTTCTCATAAAGGAAACAAAAATGCTTGCATTAAATTAAAGTAAATATTTATTGATTATAAGTTATCGCTTCCTCCTAGAAATTGAGCTAGCAAAACAATTCAAATTAAATATACACTTTTCTTGGCTTTTTTTTTTCAAAAGACGATTTCAGTTTTTCTAAAATTTCTGCCTCTATAGACAATAGTGACAAGCTTGATAGCCGAGTTAAGTGACATTGTGGATAACATTTTACTAATTTTTGCTTACACACGTTAGGGGCCTCTGTAGCCCCGGGGCCCCGTATCATTGATACGGCGGTAGCTACGCCCCTGGTTAGGCATCATCAACATTGGCAGCCTTATTCGCTCACTGCGGAGTATGGGTCTCCTCTTTCTTGTGCCCTGCTTCCCTGGTCAATGCTAGTATCAGCCAGGTCATACCTTTCTTCTTCAGCTTAATCTATATTGTCCCTGCAAGGTCCCCTCCATATTTTTCCACTTTTCTTTATGCTGCACCTTCTCTGTCCAATGAGTTATGAATGAATACAAATCGTCAGGCAGCATTTCTTAGGGCTGCCTCGGTGACGACGCCCGTCTTCAGGCAGGAGCTACTGGTCCATGAAGGGCGACCTTCCTATCTCACTAAAGCGCAAGCTCGTGGACATTTGTATCCTGCCTATCCTAACCTATGGCGCTTAGACTTGATCTTTGACCGAGGCTCAGAAGTCCAAACTCAAGGTTTTCCAAAGAGCGATGTAGCATCTTAAAAATTAAACTCACTGACCATCGTTGATGTTGGCGATAAGTCCGCGAGGTCTTACCTACCCGCGATATTTTGTATGGCATCCTCTCACCGGGCTGTTGGTCTGCCAACACTCCTACTCTGCGACTCCAATCATTCTTTCCAAATGAGGTTATTTTCACTTAAACCAATATCAACTTTGTGTTAGTGTAATTAAATTGATTTTAGAATTACCTACCTACCACGTACCCATGTTTATACGTAGGTACAGTCAACAGCAAAAGTAGATGATCAACATCAGAAATTCAATACTAATTAACGGAGTTCGTGTCAGAACTGTATGGCAGAGCTGTTGCTGTTGTTGTTGTTGAGCTATGTGCAGAGACTGTGTGGCTGTGTGGCAGAGATCTGGCGCAAACTCCGTTAATTAGTAGGTATTGAATTTCTGATTTTGATCATCTACTTTTGCTGTTGACTGTACTTCCTACTATTGAAAAATTAAAATATTTGTTGAAATTGTAGTGCAAACTGAACCAAACATATTAAAGTTATTTTGGAAAATACACAAAATGTTTACATTTCTGGAAACTACTTTGCAAACGCAGAATAGGGCTCTGCTACACCTGCTAAGTAATGTTGACAGCGAACGAAGATAATATCGACCACACACGTTCAATAGCAACCGCGCATTTATATTCCATGACGATAGCAAACCAACCCTAGTTCACAATGACCAGCAGAATAATAATCTTGAGATTCTGAATGAAATTAGGATATTCACATTCGTAACCTACGTCACGCCTTTATTACCCGAACGGGAAGACAGAGAGTACACGAGCATTTCGGTAGGTATTTTAAGTCTAAAAGTGGCGGGGGTGTTAAAAGAGTCCACTACTACATACATACATACATAATCAGCCTATAATGTGCCCACTGCTGGGACACAGGCCTCCTCTCGGTGAGAGGGACTCTCTCTCACCGAGTCCACTACTCTCGTAAATTGGCACAAATCCAAACCCATAAGAGAAATTCATAATGTTGTTTGTAGTTAATAAGAATGAAGTGTATGTTTGTTTAAGTTAAGTTTAAACAAACAGCTTAGCATAGCTTCGGCCCGCCGCAACTTCGTCCGCGTGAAATTTCTTGTTCCCCGACCCATCCCATCGCATTGCATCACCTGCCCGCGCTTTCACTTCGTTTTCGCTTAGCGTTCTTTCTGACTTTTTTTTTTCTTTTGCTCGGCTCCTAGGGGTCCTAGCGTGATGTTAAATAGCCTATAGCCTTCCTCAAGAATTGGGCTATCCAAAGCAAAAATATTTTATTCAAATCCGACTGGCCAGAGATTACCCCCTACATACAAACATACAAATTTTACCTCTTTATAATGTTACTTAGTATAGACAAAGTTTCAACAATAGCATCAGGATCTCAGTGAGATCACTATTGCTCGAAATAGTGATGATATTAGGAGTTATAAGGAGTGCCCTATTACATATTAATTAATACCAAACTCCTGACATCATCTAGGAAAACAAGGAACGTACTTCTTAAAAAAAAGTAGATACTTATGTACTTTAGAAAAAAAATTCAAAGCTTTGAAATGGGCAAGTCGCTTCATATTTCTGACTGACCGACTCCTTGGCAATTCAAGTGTAAGTGGTTTAATTGAAATAAACGCTTTGAGTTTGAGTTTAATTATAATAGTTAATGACTATTGAATTCGAAGGCGTTCATAATAAGTGGTTGAAATTACAATTTCATTGAGTTAGTCTAGTACAGCGACGATACAGTGCTTGCCTGCCAGTTATTTGTAAACATACGCTATTGACACATAAATCTTATCGACTTCACCAATAAAAAGCCAGAATACTTCCCGGTATTCTTGAATATTCAACAAATAGCATACGTGAATACTGCTAAGTACAATACGACCGACGTAACTTGGCGGGCCTGAACTTCGCGCAGAAGGCTGCGCAGTAAGATTTTTTAGGAACCAAATGGTTACAGGAGGCGAGTGTGAGTAAGAGAACATGCGCGAAGTTCGCAAAGGCTATACTCAGGCCCGCCAAGTTACTTCGGTCGTATTATATCTCGGCATGCCCCTGGATGCAAAACTGCGCTGGAAAGAGCATGTCAAAAAGAAAAGAGCCGAATTAGATATTCGATACAAAAAAATGTATTGGCTACTTGGTAGACAGTCACCATTGTCAATACCTAATAAAATGTTGTTAATATAGACAAGTTTTAAAACCTGTATGGACCTATGGTATTCAGCTGTGGGGCTCCAGTGCTGCACCTGCCAAAGCAACGATTCCAAAATAAAGTAAGTAGGTACTCAGGGATATAGTCAACGCGCCTTAGTACAATAGAAACAACGACCTTCACCGGGACCTCAACATGGATGTCGTCAGCATAGTTATATACAAAAACATGCCGAAGCTCATGAACACAGACTTCATCATCACGTCAATGTCAAGGCGAAGGGTAAAACCTTTTGAGTTAGTTTAGTGCAGTGTAAGTGAAACTGTAGTGCACGTGCTGAATCGTATTCATACAGGGCTGTGGTCGTTGAAAGTTCCGCAGACAGTAAGTAATATCCACTTAAGAGCCTATACTACCTCAAATGGCTTAGCATGATCCTCCGTTATGTCGAAAATTCCGCAGCATTAATTTTGAATTAAATATATGCTAAAGTTGAGGATTAATGTAAGGTCTTATGTTAGACGAAAACACGATTCCATAAAATTTTCTCGATAGAAAAAAATTCCAAAGTTACCTCCAAACCGAACAATAAACCGCTGGTATTCAAAAAATACTTCAAATTAGATCATGAAACTTTGCGTACTAACTGAACTAACTATAAAGCAGGTCTTATGTTAGTTAGTTTTTTTGAATTACCTTTATTTTCACCATAAAAAGCAAATACCTAAACTATTGGTGCTGCCTCCCGCCCAGCACCGCACTCTGTCTCGCTTTCACACAGTCCGCGAGCAGTATCGTGCGAGCGAGATAAAGAGTGAATTTTAGCTGAGGTAGTATAGGCTCTTAAGGTAAAAAAAACGGTAACCCGCGAAATTCAAATCTTCTTGCGTTTTTTGCAATTTACAGGTCAGGGTCAGCCATAAAACGCTTTCCGATACCGAGTAAAGTAAATTCCTACATTGAAACAAAAACAATACCTGACCTAACCTAACTGACAAGAGGTAGGTACTACCTATTAGGTAAGGTCAGTTACTGTTTTGTGACGATCATGGTCGGTTAGTAATTTTTTTATGTGTTTTGTTATAATTATGATAAATGATTTTATTTCTGTAAGTAGGTGTGTAGAAACATTTTACACGTCAAACATATTTAAAAAAACCGGTCAAGAGCGAGTCAGGGGGTCTATTCCGAAGCGGTTAACCACCGTATCGGCCGAATGTTCGGTCATTTTCTACTACCTTTCATTTCCTATATTGACTATAGTTCCCGACCAAACTGTGCCAATCCGAACCTTTTTAGAACCCTTACCCTTTTTTTACCTTTTTTTTTTTAATTCGTAGTAGGACAACAATATTCGAATCGGAAAATGACCGAACATTCGGCCGACACGACAATCAACCACTTCGGAGTAGACCCCCTGACTCGCGCACCGAGGGTTTCGTACAAATTTGTAGTTATGTAAATAGTTTATCATGGTTTTTTTTATGCAACTACAAATTTACGGTTTTCGGACTATTTCCTTTACTTGTGCTATATGATCTTGCTTCTTGCCAAATTTCATGATTCTAGGTCCACGGGAAGTACCCTATACATTTTGATTCCCTTGAGAGTGTCGAAATAGGTATACATTTTTTGCGGCATAAACGGCCGTATTTTTTTTACGTTAACTTGGAAGTTTGATTTTTTCACAGCTTCAAGGAACCGCAGACCTGAGTATATGGTTTTTAATTTCAAATCGATACCTCCACGCGTTCTCGAGATAAAGGGTCTTGACAGACAGACGGACGGACGGACAACAAAGTGATCCTATAAGGGTTCCGTTTTTCCTCTTGAGGTACGGAACCCTAAAAACTAGATTATTCTGAGAAGAAAGGCCGAAACAAACTCAGAGGTCACAGTCTTAGAGTCTAGACTTAATCTTGGTCAGGTCATGTGAAGAACATGTAGATTGATGTCTGAAATGGTCTTTTGAGGAAAGAACCACACAGATTGAGTGGACCTGTCCAGCCAGTGCTCGCATTTGTCAGTAATCGTGCAGTGTGTTGTACCGGGCCAAGCCTCTTGTTGAAAACTTGATCAAGTTACTGACCTTGGTCAATCTGCTGTCTAATCTCTTAACTTGAGACTTGGCAATAGATTAACTTAAATAAAGTTAAAAAAAACCGATGGTAAATCATCAACCTTAATTAAACCATATCGCTAACAAAATGAAGATCATTTTTTATTAGAATATAATATTCTTTAGAACATACGTTAGTTCAATTAACAATGCACAATGGTATCGCACGAAACGATACGTGGGACAACTAAATGGTATCGAAAATATGCTTACTACTCTGTAGTGGTAGTAGTGTTAATAATGTACATTCAGGGAAATTAATTGTTCATCAAATTGACCCACCACGACAATTTGCAAAAACTGTCAAAGAATGAAAGCTGTGATGAATTTACAGACAAATTAAGTTGGTGGTTAATTTGATAAACAAATAATTTCCCAGGCTTTACATAGATTTTCATAACAAACCCATACTTCCGTATCAAAATTGTTTTTCCTTCACAGGTGACGACAGTGGACAAGTACCAGGGACAGCAGAATGACATAGCCTTAGTGTCCCTGGTCAGGACCCGCGCCGTGGGACATGTGCGTGATCTCCGACGTCTCATAGTGGCCGCATCCAGGGCCCGTCTGGGACTTTACATCTTCGCCAGAGCCAACCTCTTCAGGAACTGCTTTGAGCTACAGCCCACCTTTAATCAGGTAGGATATCCGGACATTGTGGCATATTGAGATTTAGAAACGAACTATCAAACAGGTAGGTGGCCTGGCATTCAAGCAAAACAGGGACGACGACGATCAACAAAACAGGGACGACGACGATCAACAAAACAGGGACGACGACGATCAACAAAACAGGGACGACGACGATCAACAAAACAGGGACGACGACGATCAACAAAACAGGGACGACGACGATCAACAAAACAGGGACGACGACGATCAACAAAACAGGGACGACGACGATCAACAAAACAGGGACGACGACGATCAACAAAACCGAAACTAAACTTACCGTCAAACGGGGTGAATAGGGATGCAGGGATGAATCGGGACGAAACTTTAATATTGCTCGTTCCATCATAGACCTCATCTATCGCTTACCATCAGGCGTGATCGGGGTCAAGAGCGGGCCCATTTAGTAATAAAAAAAAATAAAAAAAATAAAATTGAAATAATATAGTTTGTTGCCAAAAATGTCCTTTTCGGCAACAAACTGTATTATAACAACGCTAAAATCGCTTTTAAAGTTTTGTCCCAATTCACCCCGTTTGGTGGTATCTCCATGTGCCATTATGACATTCGCACAACTTTGATGGAGAGCATAATCAGCCTATAATGTTCCCACTGCCGGGACACAGGCCTCCTCTCTGTGAGAGGGAGTGGGCCATAATCCACAACGCGAGCCCAGTGCGGGTTGATGGATGTCACATGTCTTCGAATTTTCTGGTTCTAAGACATGCCGGTTTCGGATGCGCGATGTTTTCCTTCCCCGTTTTGAGAGCAGTGATGTGCCTGAAATACACAAAGTAATGTGCCTGCTTGGATTGGAACTCGAGAACTACAACTCGTGAAGTCGGGGCCGATCACTTGGCCACCTGCTGGTGGAGAGCGGGAAAAAATTACGATAATTCAGGAACTACCACGTAATTTATGCATTTAATTGAATTTGGACTTCTCGCTAATATTGTCACCAGTTTCCTATCAATATCATCAACATCTCTAATTTTAAGTATAGTGACAAAAGACGATAAAATCCTTTCAGAAACCTGGTAAACGTAAATAACGGGATTTCTTGGCAATCTTTATAATGTTTGTGAATAAAGATTTATAAATGAAATTGTGATCACAAATCACATTTTTTGGTTAAAAACATAAAAAAAAAAATCATTTATACTCAAAATAACTTGGAACTGTGCCCGACAAGAGCAATAACCTTGTCAAAACATCATCAAGCCAGGAATGATTTACGCATTTATACTACTGTTACTCAACAGTTGTACAATTTATATATGTCGCAGGGAAATGAGGTTATCAGGGATTTTCAGGCTGGCCTGTTGGTCTAGTGGTCAGTGACTATGACTGCTATGCCGGAGGTCGTGGGTTCGATTCCCACCCAGGACAAATGTTTGTGTGATGAGCATGATCATTTGTTCTGTGTCTGGGTGTAATTTATCTATATATGTATGTATTTAGAAATATATAAGTATGTTTATCAGTTGTCTAGTACTCATAACACAAGCTCTGCTTAGCTTGAGACTAGACGGCGTTGTGTGATAGTTGTGGAATATTATATTATTATTATATTATTATTATTTCACGAAATCCCTAGGGATATCACGAAATCCCGGTAGATGTCGAATATTCTTGTTTATTACGTCTTCTTACTAAAACTATCTAGTGATATGACAAAATACTAATATAAAGTCAGAGATATGTCATTTCACTAAACTAAATGTAGTAGTCGTCGTCCTCGATAGACTTGTCCACATCACCATCTTCCTTCCTGCATGGTGATGTGGACAAGTTGCAAGTGGTGGCGCAACACGTTTAAAATTTCTACCATTCCCCCCTGTCAGCCTGTTGAAGATATTCTGTCTAACGGACTTTCCAAGACTGATTGCTTAGGCTAATCCAAACCGTCCGAGTTGATAGAGTTCTACCTTAAGCTGGAGACTTTTACTTACCCAGCAGTAGGACGGATAAGTTGATAAGTGGTCCCAGAACAGTTTTTATAATGTCACAACAAGCAGCTGCTGCAAAAGCTGCTGTAACTCTTTTAGAGCAAATAAATACATGAATAACATTTTTTTCCATAGCTAGTAGAGCGTCCTCTCGAGTTGGAGTTGGTTCCGGGCGAACGCTGGCCGGCACAGCGCGGCGCAGTGGCAGTTGTGCCCGACGCCATGACACTGCGCATCCGGGACATGCCCCACATGGCGCAGTACGTCTATGATATGTACCTCGACCGCGTGCGACAGTGCAAGGACCAGTACGAGGTAAGACGAGTTAAGATGCCTTAAGCAGTGGTATTGTGCTTTGCGAAGGACCTCAACTACCACCCTATACCTATTTTTGCAAAGCAGTGTTGTTCGGTTTAAAGGGCCTTGGGTGCCTGTGTTAACAGTCCCGTTAGTCTCGTGGTCGCAAGCGCGACTGCTGAGCGTGGGGTCCTGGGTTCGACTCCCAGATCCGGCAGTGTTATTGGGTTTTTGCATTAGGAATTTCTTAATAACACCCCGAAGTTTGGAAGTTGGCGGTGTGATACCCTCGTGACTCGGCAAGGGCGTTAAGCCGTTGGCCCTGCGCCTAATCTCTCTCCGGTCGTGTCGGATGCCGTCTTATCGGACTATGAGAGTGAGGGAAGAGAGAGTGCACCTGTGTCTGCGCACACGATTGTGCACTATCATATCTCCCGCGCCGAAGACTGGTGTCTGTTGAGATTGGCCGCCATGGCCGAAATACGGTCTGGAGGACTGACTACAGGCGGCACATGAGAGATTTCAGCTATATCTCTGAGGTGACAGTGCATCTATGATGGCTCTGGTATTAGAAATGTCTATCAGGTGAGCCGTCGGCTTGTGTGCCATACAATAATGTTAATAAGATATAATACCAAGGAAAAACTAGTACAGTAACTGACCGCAGCACCATTAAGGCTAGGTAACGTTTAAAATTCGTGGACAGTTCAATTTCGCGCATAAGGCACGCCGCAGTATCTATTGTGCTAAATACACTACGAACGTGATTAATAGAATTCCAACCAAATTTTTGTTTGACAAAAAACTTCGCCCAAACTCGGATTATGTATCAATTGTTTGTTATGTGACGGGATTTTTAAACAACAAACATTGTTATGGTTACAGCGCTCACAGGCAGTGTGGTCGGCGCCGGGGTCGTCCCGCGCGCCGCGTCCCTCGCACGCGCCGCCCGCGCAGCACGCGCACCCGGGCGCCAATGACAGCGACGACGACGAGCCCCCCGGCCCCGCCCCCGTGGCCCCCGTGGTCCCAGCCACCTTCCAGCCCACCGAGATCGTCAACGAGATCGACGACACCCCCGCTGATACTTCTTAATGTGTAAACTTTTAATTAAGCAAACAATTAAATAAATAACTTTTTGCAAATACGCTTGTTTTAATTTGCTATGGATGATTGATGGAAGCATTATAGTGACACACATAAGGTGTACTAAAATAACAATAGGTGCTTATCTATACAATTAGGCGCCCATTATATTGTATTTAAGCTATACTTTTGGCTTTGTTGCGTCAATTAATAACTTACTGTGTATACTTTAAGTAAGTTTAAGTAATTAATTGACACATAAAAGCCAAAAAGTATCTCACAAATAAATAATACCGGTCAAATACTAGATGGGAAAATGTGTAGGTGATCCTAAAAGACAGTTTAATGGATTGGACGCGCGACACAATAAATAGACAAGCTGATACCTATTTTTATCGTTCCACTGAGCGCATTTGCGGTTTTGCATCGATAATGTGGATATGACGCATATTGTCCCTCGACTTGTTCTTGTGTTTTTGATGTTTTGTTTCTTTATTTTAATTTTTATTTATGCGTCACATTTAGTGCAAATAAATGTATTTACTTTTGTTTTTCATTCACTCGATACAATTATTGGATTAAACATGTTGCTGCAACGTTGCGCAACTTTTTAGAAACAACAAGGTAAATTAATGATTATGGTTAAAGCGCAGGCCACACCGCCAGCTAGCGGGCGGGCGGGCTAGGCGGCTGGGCGAAGCGAACGAAGGAAACTATACAAACTACGCGAAATATTGGCGAGCTAAACTATGGGGTTCACACCGAAAACTACGGACAGACGAGCGACGGGCGGAGCGCGCGGAGTAGGCGAAGCGGGGGGCGCGGATGGGAGAGCGAGAGGTTAGTTAGCGTTCTATCTGTCCATTGTCATTTGCGCGCAGTTGCATTGTGCACGTCATTGTTGGAAGCGTCATGGAAGAATTTATCGAGAGTGTCCGACAGTTTCCTTGTTTATATGATGTAAAATGCAGGGAATACCATGATTTAGTGAAAAAAGAAGCAGCATGGAGAAGAATCGTGCAGGTATTAAACGACCCAGATATTTATGATAGTAAGTAGGTACTTTTAATTATTTTTATTTTTTTTTATATTAGCCTGTTCTGTCCCACTGCTGGGCAAAGGCCTCCCCCATTTCCTTCCACATTTCTTTTAATTATTATTATTTAAAAAATCACAAAATAAATCTCTTACACGAAAAGCTTCCCTAGAAACCCGAAAGTTATTGTTGTTTAGTCTTATAGCTGATGTTACTTGTTGTTGTGTTATTAAAGTATTAGTGTCCGTGGGTAACGTTTCTTTACATCTATACTAATATTATAAAGCTGCAGAGTTTGTTTGTTTGTTTGTTTGAACGCGCTAATCTCTGGAACTACTGGTCCGATTTGAATGATTATTTTAGTGTTGGGTAGTCCATTTATCGAGGAAGGCTATAGGCTATATTTTTTTTCTTCAAAATTAGGGATCCGTAATAAAATTGCTATTTTGTAACACAAGGTGTAAAATCGAAAACCTATTTTTGCGTGCGCTGCAAAAACTATTGACAATAGAACAAAATAATGTACTACGGGTTTGTAGAGCCCATTAAGACCTACAAAAAAGTCCGCGAGAACATATGTCTAGCTATCATGGTTTAATCACAATAACCGATTTTGTGTTCAAAATAATTATTAAATCGTCTGAAGAAAAAAAAACTACGTTAAATATGTATCGTAATATTAATCTTTATCGAAATTAAGCATTATGTTATCAAGAGTATTTATGAAGAAGTAAAATACTTTTTGTTTCATCTCAATCGGATATTTCGTTTAAAAGTTATCACGTGTGTAAGATGTTAAGAGTTGGTACCTATTAAGGAGTTATGGGCCATAGAGTTTTTTATCTATACTAATAATAAGGCTGAAGAGTTTGTTTGTTTGAACGCGATAATCTCTTTAACTACCGGTCAGATTTGAATTCTTTTTGCATTTGATAGCCCAATTCTTGAGGAAGGCTATAGGCTATTTAACATCACGCTATGACCCTTAGGAGCCGAGCAAAAAGAAAAAAACTCAGAGTGAACGGTAAGCGAATACGAAGTGTTGCGACGCGACGGGGTGGGGGTACAAGAAATTTCACGCGGACGAAGTCGCGGGCAGAAGCTAGTCTCCAATAAACACATACGGAAATTCATAACCGCCAGGTTGTAGAGCCTCGTTAGCAGGCAAATCCAACTCTCCATTAGATAATTTGTTCCCAAAGGTACTATTCGAAAAAAATCCTCCATCACTGAAACGTCCCATGGAACCAACACCAATGATGGAAAACTTTTTTTTGCAACGACACCTGCTAGCAGAACTATAGAATAATAATTTTTGTAGTTATAAAATTGTCAACCTGATTTAGGAGGGCATTGTACTTTAATATGTTTGCCGTCAACGGCTCTAACGCAGTGTGGAAATTGCCACAAATTGTAAAAATGTTGTGGTAAGTTTGTCAGATATCATACTTAATACCTATTTCTTGAAATTGTACTCTTGTGAGTCTATAAAAATCTGGAAAATCTTCGTCATTCAACTCCCGAAACAAAGTATAAAATTCTCCAGATTGTTGCCTGAATTGAATATGTCTACGCAACCAAAATCTACGCTTTCTCTTCTTCTTCTTAATTCGAAGAGAATTTAACAGTAATATCTTTTTTTTAATATTTGTAGTTAAATCATCATCAGAACTTTCGTCGATATATGACATTTTCATCGTTCAGAAACGTAAACCCTACACTGCTATTCGAAAGACGAGGGTCGGCTAGTCTACTCGAAACGGGGAGGACGGGCGAACGAACCGGGCGAGCGGGCTGGCGGGCGAGCTAAGCTAGCGAAGCGCGGGCGCGCCAACGAGGTGAACGAGTAGCTTCGCTGGAATCGTCGGATATTTCGTTAGCTTAGCTCGTTAGGTTAGTCGGTAGCTCGCGGTGTGAACCGAAATATGTAAAGAGGTGAAACGATGTTCGCCCGCCTAGCCCGCCCGCCCGCTAGCTGGCGGTGTGGCCTGCGCTTTAAAGTCATTCATTAATATGTAGACCACCCACGACACCTTTTGAGTTGGCAATAATTCGTACATTAAATAAGGTTGTTGAACTATAAAAATTCGATGATTGTCACAAATTCTTTGTTTTTATTTTTTTATTGATGATTGGGCCTGCTCTTGACCTTGATTACGCCTGTCAGTTCAACAGATCATTATTTTAAACTAATTACAGACCGACGATTTTGAATCTGAAAAAAATGTGCATTATTGAAATTGTAAATTTAGTTCACACCGAATTGTAGCGTCTAAATTTAGTTCACACCGGCACGATGAGTTGCAAAGCTGCCCGCATTTTACAATATTGTAGATTCCATGACTTATGTATGAGGCCGAAACATGGAGCTCTTTACATTTTGGTACTGAGCGCGCATCTTTTTTTTTTTGGTTATAAATGACATCTCGCATTTCAACTTAATGCTACGTTCACACGCGCGCGTTCAACTCGACATTCAACGTGCACATTCACATTCACGAGCGTGTAAACGGTACGCCCGAGCCCGTAAACGCGCCTGTGAACGTGAATGCCGCGAACCGGGCGTGCTGACTGACACGACGGCGTGCGTGTGAACAGCTTGAATTTTCGCCGACCTGGGGCGGGCTGCATGCCGCGCAGCCCGCCAGGCAGCCCGCCGGGCTGCACGGCGTGCATGTGAACATAGCATAAGAGGTTGTCGTCTTCTTAACCGGAATTGCATGTGGATGCCTCAATAAATTAAGGCCTCCAGGCCAGGGCGAGCGCGCATCGCCGGTGCAGTGAAATTTAGAGTACTTTTATTTTATTTATTAAAAAATCAAAGTATCAATATTTGTTTAAGCAAGTTTTTTTTAATTGATATTGTTTAAGCAATTATTGAAGACTATTTTGGTATAAATACTACGTGAAAATGATGTAGAAGTTCGGAGATATTCAGACTTGTTTTCAGTAGAAAATTGAATTAGGTCCAGTATTTTTTTCTTTATTTATAAGGCATATACTTAACAAAAATGTATTCTATTATTATAAAAAAGTATATGATATTTGTGTTATGAGAAAAAATGTTTTGATGGATTATATTCAACAGAATCGGCAAATTAGAGCTCTCCATGAGGTTTTGCCAAAACATGCATCAGAAGTACGATTATTGTTAAATAAATAGACAAATAATAAAAAAAGTCACTATATTATTATTGTAGAAGAGAAAACGAACTATCTTTACCAATTAATTGCTATTTATACCAACCAACGAATAGTATTCAATTTCAACGAGGAAATCATGCATCTACGCGCATTTTTGTAAGAGGCCTCTTAAAAAAACTGCGCACAAAGGCCTATGGCGCGCTCAAGGCCCTCTCATTAAAAGAACGAGTCTGATAACTTTAGAGATCCGACGTAGTACTAATAGTTCAGGATGTCGGAATGCGAGTAGCGCCTCTGAAATAGGGATGGGCAGGACACTTTGCTAACCGCGGTGATACCAAATGGAGAAGTAACTATGGCATGGCGCCGCTTTACGCCACGGGTTTCATCAAACAACTGGGTTACTGGATCGTGTCTTGGTGTGAAGTAATTCTGTCGGCACATGCATCGACTGCCGCAATGTGCACACACATTCTATACCATATTTCACCCAATTGAGATCTTCAAATTCAAGTTTAGTCATGTGTTCTAGCCGTTACGTCTGGTAGTAATGAGACCAAACCAACAAAACACATGCCTCGACTGGATGTAGGTTTGAATGTTTCATTTACATCAACTATTTTTTGTGCTAATGTGTACGCACGCAGCAAGCATTCAGTTCCAAATAATGGCGATGATATAAATGTACTCCTGGTCCTTGTCAGGACATACCTACATCGGGTGACAATGATATCTGATCGCAAAATAATTTTAAATTCAAACCACCGCGCCGTCTGCGGTTTTTGAATTATTTATGAACAACATACGATATTGATGGCTTTGTAATGAATCCTGAGCAAGTTTTTATTTACATAAGTAGGTAATACATAATTCTGAGTAAATTACGTTAAGGCGGAAGCGCTAGGTTAGTCCGCGAAATAAAAAATTTCTTACGTTTTTGCAAATTATAGGTCAGATTGTATGTTGATCTAAATTTGATTCGCGGCCGTAATAAATATTTATACGTATAGAATTATAATCATAAAAATTACCAATACAACTTTCCAAGTTCGTACTATCCTATTGACCGACTATTTCATGAAATAATGACGTTTAAGGCCAATTCTCCTCCTGGCTCCCGCCAGGGTCGCGGGTTGTTCGAAAGAGATACCGTGGCCCCTGGCACAGGCAACTGAAGGATTGAATTTCGCAGATTACCTTAGCTCATCCCCCTTACAGGTTTCTGTTCAGGCAGATTGATAAGCATGATAGACGAAAATTAACACATTGTATACCAATACAAAAGTAAAACACATCTGTATAAAATAACATATTTTATTAACATGGGTTATACAAAAATATATCTTAGCGCTTTAGGCAGTGTCCTAACCAACAGTAATCGTCGTGCAAGTACGCGATCGACGCGAACGTTTGTATGAATTAAGACGTACTACCGCGCCTTGATTGATCGCGCGAGTACGTTATGTTATTATAGAAGATAGCGACATTGGCTTTCGGTTTCCTAACCGAAAGCCAATGTCACGCACGGGGCGGGGTGGGAGGGGGTGGGGGGGTGTGCACGGGGTTATACATAAGGTCTTTTGCTGAAAAGCATATAAAAATTAGAAGAGTCCTTCAATTTCTCCAGTTTTCGTGTTAAGGTCAATGTCGTAGATGCTAGGTCTGGTGGGGAGGCCGGGCATCTTGGATATCTCGCCCACCATCGGAACCACGAACCCAGCGCCGACCGACGCGAAGATTCCGTTGATTTTGAGTGTGAAGCCTGTGGGGGCGCCCTTCACTGATGCGTCGCCGGTCAGTGAGTTCGATGTCTTGGCCATACAGATCGGGAACTTGTCGTAGCCCTGCGAAATGGTGATTGGATTAGCTCTAAAGGAGTAGGAATTGCTTTTGTATCATGGTAGTCAGAAGCCAGAAAGTCTTAAAATACTGGTATTCAGCTGCTTCCGGTTAGACTGCAAACCGACCCCAACACCCAACATAGTTGGGAAAAGGCTAGGCAGATGAAAATGATACATCGGACTATAGTTCGTCAACAGTTTTTTGTTTTTTTTTTCACAGTAATCAATAAGTTCACCTGTATAAGTAATTAGCGTGAAGAATAAACAAGAATATTAAGAACAAGTATATTATTTGTATAAGTGAAACCAACATACAGTCCACATGTATAATTTAGCTCTGGCTAATTGAATAGATTATCATGATTGGCTTTGCGCAAACGTCGTAGGTACTACTTAGAAAAAAATTAGGATTTATCTTCAATCAAATTAATGTGCACAATTACCTAATAGCTTGTTTTTATTATGCGGGGAAATTCCGTAAGCAATGGCTTTCATTTTGATGGTTCAATAAAATTTATTGCGTTATTTACGTTGTTGAGCAGACAAATTTTTCGAACATATGAAGCAATGGATTAGCAATATCCTTCAAAATGATTCAGATTCTGATTGAAAATTTGTTTTTATTAGGGTGCTGGTTTTAAAAAAAGCAATGTTCTAAACTACTGGGTTTTTTTCAGATGAGTATTTCAGAATCAATGAGCGGTAAACAAACATTTCATGCTAAATTATTTAATCAGACTGTGGGTTTTTACATACATCTGGCTGGCATTTTTCGCGAGAACTGTTTACCATTGCCAAATGTTGTGCGGGTATTACCCACTTTAAAATTCGCTATTGAGAATTCGAGATCAACTAGCATCAATTTAGGTAGTTTATATCATAGCGTTAGGCTACTACGTTTACACGATGTGAAAAATAAAGTAAAACCGGTCTAAAATACACTGACATTCTAGAAACAATAAAAAAAACTGTAATGAAATCGTATGTCGCCTTGACAATATTGTTTTTTTTTTCTTATTTAGATAGCACCCACAAGAGACTTAACAGAATATTTTCTTGTTTCATGAGTTTCAGCTCATTTTAAGGCCAGCGCAGACCTAACGAAGCGCAGCGCAGCCCGGTTTTTACTGCCAAACAAATAAGAAACTCGCGAAAGCTTTAATAAAAGTTGAATTTAAATCTTTTCCCGTCCGCGAGAGCATCAAAGTGGACAGAGCATTGATAACCAGTACCGAGGTGTGCATAATCATAATCAGCCTATAATGTTCCCACTGCTGGGACACAGGCTTCCTCTCTGCGAGAGGGAGTGGGCCATAATCTACTATTGGTCCAGTGTGGGTTGGTAGATGTCACAAGTATTCGAATTTTTGGTTCTAGGACATGCTTGTTTCCTCACGATGTTTTTCTTCACCGTTTTGAGAGCAGTGGTGATGAAATAATTTAACAGAAATTAAAGCGCCTGTTTTCGTTTGAACCTACGACCTAAAACTCGTAAGTCGCAGCCGTTACCACTGGGCCACCACTGCTCGTGCTCTAGGTCCACGGTGCGCGTTTAAGTTTATCTAGTTTCGTCTGTATTTTAAGAGCCGCAGTGGTGATATTTGTTTGGCAGTGAAAAATGCTAACACATAGTATTAAGTTCAGTCCCACTGTCACTAAGTTCATAAACAAGAGAAATGAATACTTTAAAGGCCTTATTTTAGTAGGACACCATGGAGCATGGTGCCAGATAATGTATGGTTGGTTGTGCAACTGATCGGACGCCTGGTAAGATACCCACCATAATAAGTCTAAGTCTTCCATGCTATAATAAATAAATAAATAAAGCTGTGTATATTTTGCTGGCACCGCGACCATGGATACCATACCACCATATTACCCTAGTGATAAGCGTAATAAATTATATCCGCTTCCCGCCCCGCTTTATCTGCTCGAACACTTACCCATAGATCGTGTAACAATCAAGCCTTTCATACTGAATGAATGATGCAATGCAGTTCGACGAAACCGAACAATCGAGTTGATTCATGAATGGCTCCTAATTAGATAAGCTTTATCTAGATAAGTAGGTGTTTGATTGGCATGAGGAAAATGGGAAAAAATCTATTAGAGGAATTCCCCATAGTCTGGATAAGTTTCCGGTTGAGTTCGCCCCGTATTGCATTACACAAACATTACCAGGGAATTGTGGGTAGTGCACACCGCGCGTGCGTAGTGCACACCTCTCTTCGGGGAATACAGGTTTGGTATTAATAACTATGAGGAAAAAAAGTTGTAATACCTTCGCAGTAAACGCCTTTATCTTTTCAAGTACTTCGTCGGTGTACTCGACCTGTCCTGCGCCGTACATCTCCTTCGCAATGACCTGGATCTTGTCCTGGATGGAGAGCTGCAGTGGGTACAGGAAGCCGAACTTGGAGTTGGAGTCGCAGGCCTCAATGACAGCGTCTGCGAGTTCTAGGGCTCCGAGGCCGCCCTTGGCCCAGTGGTCACATAAAACGGCCCTGAATGCGCCGTTCTTGAGCGCGAAGTCTTTCACCAAGTTTAGCTCGGAGAGTGTGTCGTTGCTGTAAAAGACAATAATGTCAAAAAATGAAAAAAAAAGGTGGTGGTCTGGTATAATAAATAAATAACTTTCAATAACCGACATTCGAAAGGTTTTTATTTATTTTATGCTTAAAGGCTCAGAAATCAGCTGTTCCATACATTTTGTCGATTTAAGTGAACACAAATGTATGGAACAGCTGATTTTTTTATTGCGATTTCAAGGTTGGAAAACAGAATGTGGCAGAAAAGTTGTATTAAAAAGGACTAACCCGTGCTTGTTGATGGCTACCACGACCGGCACCCCGAACTTGTTGCCGTTGCTGATGTGTTTGCCCAAGTTGCACAAACCTTTGCTCAAAAGCTCCAGATTTTCCTGAAAAACACATCATCTTGTACCATTAGCCCGATTTAGAATTATATTAGCGTATAAATGAACCATAAAATTTGTCGGACGGAATGCCAGTTAACCTCAAATCACGACGAACCGTCTCAATGCTAAAGTTTATGGCTCATTAAAACCAGAACTGTTTTTTGATAAAAATAGTCGGTAGGTAACATTCTTAAGACACGAGAATTAAGGATACCTATACTAGGCTCACCAAGTGACCCCAGGGAAGATGGTGGCACAGTGGTCACGTGCTGCCGTGCATAGCGAGGCTAAGGGGAGGCCCTTTTACAGTCTCCCCAGGGATGTGCCTTACACGCGTTGCACGGCGGGGTTCCGGAATTGATCTTTTAAAAGGAACCGAGACCACCCCTGTGTGCTGATGGTGATCACCGGGGTGGTTTTAGTGAGGTAAAAATCCCACACTCCCCGACCTCCCTCCCCCGAGGTCATGCCATTTGAAGGTTTCACCCCGAAAACAAAAAAAAAAGTTACCTATCTCCACCTTTTTAATTTGATGGCGAGCGATCTTAACATACGCATCATACGGCGGGCGATCTCAAACGAATGCCAGTCGCGAGTCCAAGCGCACTATCCCATATTTAAATTCTTATTTCCAAATTGATGTTATTTCCTCTTAGAGAAATATCAACTTTATACAAGTCTAAATTAAATTGATGTCAAAATGACTAGTACCTATCTACTATTGAAAAAGTCATAAACATTTGAAGATAAAGTGCAAACAGGGGGCCTAAAAAGGCCACTTTTGCAGAATCATAAAAGGAATTCATCAAATCATTATAAATCATAATAGACAGTTAACTGTTAAGTTAATCGTATCAAATCCCATTGGTGAAGGATTTTTCAGTTATTTTTTTTTTGTCTGTGCTTAAATACCAATCCAAATCCAATCCCAATCTCTTGCAACGAAAAAAAGCAAAATACGTTTATGATTCTGCCAAAGTGGCCTTTTTAGGCCCCCAGGACTTCATTTGTGGGAATTAAAGTTATTTTTTCAAAAACATTTTTTTTTACATGTTTGGACGCAACGCAAGATATCTAAGTACTTACAGTTCGTGTCAAATAGCTTTGCCGCTCTGAAATAGGCAACAAGTCACTGCGCAGTAGTTAATCCTATGAATACAACAGCAGCGCGCATGGCGCGGATTGGCGCGGCTAGGAAAGAGCCTAGCTTCAGAGCGGCAAAGTTATTTGACGCGAACTGTATTTTGTGTGAATCCATAGAGTGGTATAATACCTAAACATTTTTTTTTAATGTTTTTATTTCCCGTGCGTGTCCAAAATATTTTTTCTTTTTTTTACCTGTACGTAAACTTCGTGCAGCGGTGTGCCAGGCGTGACCGGGGGCCCCCCACCATGCATCTTCAGCGCTCGCACCGTGGATACGATCACCGCGCAGTGAGGCGTGTCGCCGCTCGCTCGGCACTTTATGTCGAAGAACTTCTCCATGCCTGGACAAAGATTTCGTTAGGTGGTCAAATCGTTTTGGGCGTACGCTCGATAGATACACCAGTGAGCATCAGAGTTATGTAACACAAGTTTTCCTTAATTCCATATTTTAAACCTCTACACAACATAATAACCCAATAGTGTTCCAGGTAACTTCCAACTCAGGCCTCCTCACTATAAGCCCTCTCATAGAGAGGAAACCTAGTGCTTTCCCTAATCCTGACTAATTTTTGTTAATTAAAGTTGATATTAAGCTCACAAAATCTGCATCCTCGGGAATCCAGACTCTCGATAAAGAACTTAAACGAAACCATTGGAAAAAGACAATAATCTTTTGGTAAAAGAGTGAAGATACTAATATCTGGCATATATTTAAAAAAAAAATCCTCGTATGCAAAATACTAAACACTTATTAAAAATCGCATAATAAAAGTTTACAGCTTCAACAAGAGGTCTTACCAATATCAGAACCGAATCCAGCCTCAGTAGCAACATATCCCGTCTCTCCAGCCAGTTTCATGGCGATCTTGTCGGCCAGTATGGACGAGCAGCCGTGGGCGATGTTGGCGAATGGGCCAGTGTGGACCAGCACTGGGGTGCCTTCTAAGGACTGCATCAGGGTTGGCTCGAAGGCGTCGCGAAGTAGGACGAGTAGAGCACCGGTCATACCCTGTGAAGAAAGTGGCAGTTTGATTATGGGTTCAGCTTTTGAAATTAAATGGCAAAACTTCACAGATGTGATTTATCGGCAAGTCACAGCAATCTTCTTCTTCTTAGCGTGTCCTCCCCAGGCGACGTATCTACAGAACCACTATACGTCTGGCGCACCCCGGGGAATCAGCGAGTTATCTACGCTGATTGGCTAATCCTTTCACCACGATGGCAATCCAAAGTCTCAGCAATAAAAAGAAAAAATATTTTTTTTAGAAAATGTTGACCCCGTGATTGGATTGTGATTCCTAATTATGATTACATTTTTTTATTTTGTTTTTTTTTTTGCCCATGCCCATGGAAATTAGCCAATTAATTAAAAAAAGGTCCTGTATTTTTAAAATGAACAGACCCTGACAACAAACAATAAAGGCTGTGCAACGGCTGTTCAACATTGCTGATAGCCACTTATCACGCCGCAACACTTTGTGTTGCTTGCCATATGAATACGGGGGGTCTCCCTTGTTTTGCCGAAAAGATTTTGCCAAATTATCACTTCCCAAACAATTTTCCGCATAATTTCATTTGCCAAATTATTACTTAGCAAAAAATCTCTTCACAAATAATTGTAACCCAAACCTAATGTTTGGCAAGTGAACGTTTAAACAATAACTTGTATAATAAATAAAAATTGGTAAAAGTACTAGTTGGTAAACTAGTACTTTTACCAATTTTTATTTAATTTAATTACATCGGCAAAAAGTCTCCTTACCAAATCATCAGCAGTAACAGGTTTGCCACTCTTGTCGAGCGCGACCACCATGCTCGCGAGCCTCTCCTTGATGTCCTCGACATCCTTGCCCAGCGCGAGGATGGCCATGATTTCGGAGGCCACGGAGATGTCGAAGGCGGTCTCGCGGGTGAATCCCTTCTCTGTAGGCGATTGACCCACTGTGATCTTACGGAGATACCTGTCGTTTAGGTCCACCACTGAAATTAAAAATGGAAAGTTTATATTCCTCTGCCATATCGATGCGAATTAAGTATGGTACAGTGTTATGGTAAATAAAAGCCCTCCAGACCGAATTTTGCCAATTTCCATTTTTTTTAAACATATTTCGTCTAAGACATGTAGACGAAATATGTTTTTTTTATTTTGTTCGCAGTTAAAGTTGGTATGTTATTTATGATAAAAAAATGCAGTTAAAAAAAAAAGATACTTCGTCTAAGACATGTATGGCTCAAAATTCTGTAAATGGTGTCAACTATCACTCCCTTAAAGCTTTGCACTCAGCTTCCAAACACCCTATATAATTTTTCAAGCGATTATTTGCCGTCGCGCGGACTCTAGTATGTAACTTATTGGTATTATTCAGTTTGGCGATTATTTTCCCCAACGATTATAATTCGTAGTGCGCGCTTAGCCTTAAAGTGTGTTATCTAAATATTAACTAAAAGCGCCATAAATAAAACACCTAATGCATAAAAAGTGGGAATATATTATATCAACTGGAGAATAATAGACCCGCTTGTTCGCAGGGGCACGGCAAATACAAATAAAAAAGAAACAATGTGAATAACATGTAATTTATTATTCAATCCTTCACGCTTCCCAGAAGGTTGGGCCAAGGAGTTCTCCATAAATACAGTGCCGTTCTTTATTGCGGCCAGTCACAGTCGTCATCAATTTGTAAGGTTAATAGACTGGATCTTTGAGAAAAACCAGTGAATCTAATGAGTTTTTCTGAGTTTTTGCTCCCATGGGAATAAACACCAATTCGGTTAATTAATATCGACCGTTTATGATTTTTTTTTGTTTTGATGAATGGGTTATTCCCTGTTTCGTAGTTACATTTTTAAAGACCTATGAGACGATGATGACGACCTGCTTATTATAGCGCGGAGTGGCTATAATAAGCAGGCTGTATGAGTTTACCGCTAACCCTCTTTTTAGGGTCCAGTTCAATCGGAATCCTATTGATAAACCTTTTTATGCATTATACCGCCAGTTGAAATTGACATATTGTTGCATACGTATATAGATAAGAGATACATTGCAATAAGTGCTAATGGTTTTACGTCGATAGTGAATGTCCTACCTTAGTGCGCAAGTCCGACTAGCATTTGGCCACACTTGTTTTTTAAATTATTATTAACTATAGTTGGTCACAAAGAAAAGATAACCCACCTCTATTCCACATAATTTTCGACGTATCAATGTTGAGCCTCGAGAATTTTGCCTTCTCTCCTTCCGTCAGCGTATCGGGGTCAGTCTTGGTGATGCCCAATCTCTTTAGCCTCCTCAGCTGGATGGAGGAGAACTTCCTGACGCCTTTGACCCTGGGCACCAGTCTGTCGAACAGGGGGCCGTCCTTCTGCGTCAGTTCGTGGAAGATCCTGGCGTCCAACTGGGCAGCGAGGAGGTTGTTTGCGGCAGTCACGGCGTGGATGTCACCTGTTAAGTGCAGGTTGAACTCCTCCATGGGAATGACCTGAGGTGCAAATAACGGCGTCAAAAATAAAAAATATATCCAAACACAATATTCTACTACGAAATTCTGGAAAATAAATCCGTTTACAAGTACATGAGGCTATTTACATAATCAGCCTATATTGTTCCCACTGCTGGGACACAGGCCTCCTCTCTGTGAGAGGGAGTGGGTCATAATCCACCACGCGGGCCCAGTGCGGGTTGGTGGATGCACATAGAATTTTTGGTTCTAGGACATGCCGGTTTCCTCACAATGTTTTCCTTCACCGTTTTGAGAGCAGTGGTGATGAAATTAAATACACACATTTTACCACTTTGGAAGTGTCTCTAGCGCAAACTATTCAGTTTAGGAAAATTTTTTATTAGAAACCTCAATTTCATTTTTGAAGACCTATCCATAGATACCCCCCACACGTATGGGTTTGATACAATGAACTGAAAGTTCCAAGTATGGGGAACCCCAAAAATTTATTGTTTTTTTTCTATTTTTGTATGAAAATCTTAATGCGGTTCACAGAATACATCTACTTACCAAGTTTCAACAGTATAGTTCTTATAGTTTCGGAAAAAAGTTGCAGTGACATACGGACTGACAGACAGACAGACATGACGAATCCATAAGGGTTCCGTTTTTTGCCATTTGGCTACGGAACCCTAAAAAATAGCGTCCTTTTGTAATTTTGAATTTCATCGTAGAAAATGAAAATTCCTTTACCTTATCTGAGATTCTGAATTCATACTGAGCACATACCTGAGAGTACCCCCCACCGGCCGCGCCCCCCTTGACTCCGAAGGTAGGGCCCTGGCTCGGCTGGCGCATGACGGCAAACGAGTTACGGCCACGGTGTGCCGACAGGGCCTGCACCAGACCCAGCAGCGTCGTGCTCTTACCCTCGCCCAGAGGTGTCGGGGTAATGCTGCAGGGATACAGAAAAGGTTATCTTTATTATAGCTGTGGTCTTCACATAACTTAAAGCGTTCTCTCGGAACACATTATGTTCGGGTGATCGGGTCGGTATGATTCGGTACAGCCGGGCGCCAAATTGAATATGTATACAGCGTGGTATCATCGACGAGCAACCTGTTTACATGGATTCTAACAGTACATGATTCTAAAATCCCTTATTTAAAAAAAAAATACCTGTTCCATACATTTTGACCGCGTAGGCATTGCACTTATCTATGAAACAGCACATTTTTTTTTATAGGTAACTAACGAAAAATCTCTACGAATCCCCCTAGGGCAGGGCTTCCCTAACTGTGCGTCGCGATGCCCTGGGGCATAGCTCCTGCCCTAGGGGTTTAGAATCATTTGCTGAATTCATGGTTACAGTTTGCGCGTCGATGTCGGGATGCCACCCTGTTCATGTTGACTGCCACACGTCAAAAAATCAAAAACGTGCCCTCGGCGTCAAAGTCTGTTATGTGGTCGAACAATTAGTCGAACCGTGGTGTGCTGGGCACATTTTGGTTAGGTTTGGTCCCATAGTAAAAGTTTTTCATAATGATGAGTAAAATCACGTGTTTAAGTATCGGTCACTAATTACCAGTCACCCTATATACTTATGCGAATATTTTGACTAAAAAGCCCAACAAAGTGCCAGCATCATAGAAGCCGAAACTATTGCTATTAACCGGGGTTATAAAACAACAAACAATAATTAAACATCCATTATTATTGTAATAGCTATAGAGAACAATGCGGCATCGTTTGACAATAAGTCACACTTCACTTTTACAACAATTCTAAAGTTTGCCGGTCTTTTACAAAACAAGGGTTTCCTTTAACTAGTTGGATAATTACCGAAACAATTAAAAAGCCATTGTGTCTCGCGTGTATCCACGTTCGACGCAGGGTTAACCATAGATTTCGAACTTTATTTCGACAAAATTAATAGCTATTCTTATTTTACAAAAACACTGACGTTAAACTCGGTTCATATTTATTTTGATAATTTTGTATTAAGAACTTTATTACCACTTCCATGTATTTTAAAAAAAGAATGACCTTGCAACCATACGTCACCACTGAAAAATTAGACATTGAGATGCACCAGACATGCTCACATGCACGGAAAATAATACCTAGGTACTTACTTATTAATTTTCTGAAAATAAATGGTAGGTAGTGCAATGATAAATAATTTATGTAAAAAGACGTCGCCGATAGGTTGCCTACCCAACATTCAATCATCAAAAACTGTAAATGTGACCCTATTAGATGACACGTGGAAGTAGGACGGCATGTCGTAGTTATCGCGAGCGTAAAAGAGACAACTTGGCCAAGTTTTGTGCCACTCGCGGAGCGTATATAACCTATCCACCTCTTTTTACTTATAATACCATTGTAGTAAAGCCCGATTCAAACTTTATGGCAGGTCTACAGTGCACTACTCGCTGCGCAGTACCTCACCCCTCACCCCCGCTGACAGGGAATTTGTTACTGCGCAGCGACTCGCCTCATGTTCCGAACCACCATAAAATTAGAATCAGGCTGTACCTATTGGATATTTTCTACTCATAAATTCAAATATGAAAAGTCATCGAGTGAAGTGTGACCGTCTCATTATAAAACGAGTTCAAACTTTAGTCTAAGCCCGAACCTTCGAGCCAGTTATAGTATTTTGAAGTGTAAACTTACCCGGCAACCACAATGTACTTGCCGCCCTGTTGGTTCCTCATTCTGTCCAGCACAGACAGCGAGATCTTCGCCTTGGTGCGTCCGTACTGCGATACTTCGTTGGAAAAGAGTCCAATTTCGTGCGCCAGCTCACTGATGTCCTTCGGCTTCTGGAAGCGGGCGATCACTATATCGCTGAAAGAGACGTACAATCAAGTATAACATAACATAAAATTTTACTTATACTGTAGCCTTAGTTTGAACAAGTTCTTATAAACCGGCTGAAAACCAGACCAAAATAAAAAAAATTTTTAGTGCTTACTTAATTATTATCTTGAGATCTCGAGCGTCAGCTGCTCCAATAGAGGGGGAGTACAAAGTTAGAGCATGTCAAAGATATAAAAAAACTACTTAATAAAAAAAAATGAAATTTCATACCGTGCCAAAACTTTATGGTATAGCGGTGCTATTCTGTAAAAATCTCACTGTGAAAACTTAGGTGAAGTGAGCCTGGAGTGAGCTGTCAATAGTGTCAATTCCTAGCAAAAACAAACTCACTTCACCTCAGTTTTCACGGTGAGATTTTTAGAGAATCGATCGGCAGTTTTGGGATCATCACCCAAAAATGGAAGTGAGGGGAATACTTATCATTATTTTAGAGGGTTTTTAGTTTTTTACACCCTGTATGGGTACCTACTTATATCATTTTTATCCAGAATAAAATTGCCTGCCATGATGTCCATAGGAACAAATGAGCCGGTAAAAGCTAGCTCATAATGTACCTATATTTTTTCAGTCCTGGGACTGGCGTTTTCTCTATAATCTACAAGGCGCCAGTCTCCACGGGCGAGAGAACCGCGGCGACAGTCGCGCCGTGCCATCAAATTCTCGCCGCGATGAAATCGCTGTGGAGATGGCGCCTTATACAGAAGGCCTGAGTCTTGCACGCTGTTGTAATGTTACGTCACGTCAAGGGAAACAACTGACCTGGGCGGCGGCGACAGAGGCGTGATGCGCAGCGGGCGGAGCGGCCAGGTGGGCGCCAGCAGGCGGTCGAGCTGGCGGCGCGCGGCCTGCACGGTGTTCCGCATCAGCATCGCCACGGTCATGGGGCCCACGCCGCCCGGCACCGGCGTCACGTGCGACGCCACTGATACGGCCTCCGCATACGCGACGTCTCCTACCAGACGCTGACCGCTCTTCTTTGAGGGATCTGATAGTTAATGTCTTGGTTAACACTTCTTATTTACATAAGGCCGTAATCGTACCGATACTTATGCAAATTATTTTTAATTCTGTCACAAAGTCAAGATAATAAATCCGGTTTTAAAGAGTACCTAACTGACGTCACCTTAACTGAATTAAGTCTTAAAAAAGGAGCAAGAAATTCTGTAGCAACAAAGTACTTGAAAAGAAATAAACGCTTATCAAGAATAACCAATTTCCTGGTAGTAAATTACAATCGAGTAATTGGTCATTTCAGTGAAATGGTTTGAATTGAGCGTTCCGTCTCGCACTGCAGACGGTAGGTCGCCGCCGTCAAATGTTTTGCTTCAACCTCCTGTTCCGACTATTGTCACCACATTACTTAAAAGATAAATATTTTAGTTCTAAGCAGCCATAATAGCCATTGTTCTATGACGTAAGGATGTAGTACGCACCAGCAATGGGATTGATGCCGCAGTCGATGACGACCGCGCCCGGCTTGATCCAAGAGCCACGCACCATTTCGCCCCTACCGATGGCTACTACAAGGATATCCGCTGTCTTTGTCTGTAAAAAAATAGCAAGTTTCATTAAAAAGTGTGAAATATAAAACAACGAAATTGAAATAGTATTTAAACTTTGATATTTAAAAGATAATTGACGAGAAAGTAATTTGACATTTAGCGACATAGCCTACTGAGCCAGAACAGGCCTGTACGGCTGTACCCACACCGCGGCACCGGCTTCCTTCGGTTTTCACGACTTGATGAAACATCGAGATTCCTTTATTATAATAATACGTTAGTGTGTGATGTCTTTTTTTTTCTTTTTTTTCGGATGGGAAATCATCAAATGACCCCTCCCGCTCTGGGTGGAGCGAAAGGGAGTGTCAGACTCTTACTGACTAAAACCCACCCATGTTCCTTCCTTAGCCCTTTATGTTCCGGGCCAGCGGTAACCTTTCGGTGCTTCGGGCGGTGTGTGATGTCTCTAAACATAAACCTTCAGGCATACATTTTCTAAATGGTGATGAAAATCGCATCAATATCCATTGCGGAGTTGAAACAAAATCAAAGCAGTCACACAAAAAGACACGAAAAGCGACTTTGTTTTATTGGTTGAACTAGCTGCGCCCCGCGGTTTCACCCGCGTAAGTGTCGTTCCCGTGGGAATATCGGGATGAAAAGTAGCCTATCAGCTACCTCCATAATTTTTTTTATCAAAATTGGTCCAGCCGTTTAAGCGTGAAGAAGTAACAAACATATAAACACACCCCCACACACTCACAAACTTTCGCCTTTATAATATTACTAGTAGGCTGACAGACATCGTCGCGCAAACTGTAACCATGAATCACTATGATTCTGGCGTAAAATCTTTCATCGGTATAAAAAAAATCTGCTGGATAGAAAAGTGCGCTACGCAAGGAAAATGTATGGAACAGCAATTTTTTTTTTAATAAATGACGTTAAATCATGCATCGTACCTAAGTACTGAACCGATGGTAACAGGCTGTGTGTGATGCCACCCTGTATAGCGTATAATTTATAGACGTATACAGTGGTATACGTATATAGATCTACATGGTGCATTAAATTGATCTTAAGACTGCTATTTAATAAGTAAAGAGACAACTTACAATCTCACTCAAGTTCTTAGTCTTCGAATGGCAGACGGTGACAGTCGCATGTTCCCACTTCAGCAGCTCGGAGACCGGGGTGCCGACAATACGGCTGCGCCCCAACACGACCACGTTCTTGCCGGCAATAGACACACCAGTTCTCTTGATGAGCTCCACACAGCCAGCCGGTGTGCAAGGAATGAAACCGGAGAGGTCACCCACTGCCGCGCGACCCTCGTTTATTGTGTTCAATCTGATGGTGGAAGAGACAAGAATATTTTTTGAGATATAGAAAATACGGCCTTAGATGATGTCAAGAAGTTGTACGAAAAACTTGAGATTCTTGTTTTAATATCTAGTAAGGAAACCGATGGATGAATTGATGAAGATGATATTTATATGACTACTAAGATGACGGCTACATAGAGATGGAAGAAGTGCTGCGCAGACCCCCAGTAAATTGGAATAGGGGCAGGAAGATGACGATGATGATAGCTTCTGAATAAGTTATCGTATTGTGCTGGACATGTACATCGATTTCATATTTGTCTTCACGATGTTGTTAGATTTAATGTCCCTTTTTAGGGTTCCGTACCTCAAAAGGGAAAAACGGAACCCTTATAGGATCACTTTGTTGTCCGTCCGTCCGTCTGTCTGTCAAGACCCTTTATCTCGGGTACGCGTGGAGGTATCGAGTTGAAATAAAAACCATATACTCAGGTCTACAGTCGCTTGAAGCTGTGAACAAATCAGACACCCAAGTTCACGTAAATACACGGCTGTTTATGCCGCAAAAAACGTATAATTGGTTGGCGCAGTGGTTAAGCGATTGACTGCTGCGCTGCGTGTCGCGGGTTCGATTCCCGCACGGAACAAATATTTGTATGACCTACAAGTAGTTGTTCCGGGTCTGGCTGTTTGTGTATGTGAGTTTAAATGTTTGTAAACGCACCCAAGATACAGGAGAAACTCCTAGTGTGGGGCAATGTTTAAAAAAAAAAAAAAATTACGACACTCTCAAGGGAATCAAAATTTATAGGGTACTTCCCGTCGACTTAGAACCATGAAATTTGGCAAGAAGCAAGATCATGTAGCACAAGTACAGGAACTAATACGAAAACCGTAAATTTGTAGGTACCTACATTTAAAAAAAAACCCGTGATAAACTACATTTATGTCCAAACCTACAAGGGACGGAACCCTCGGTGCGCGAGTCCGACTCGCGCTTGACCGGTTTTTTATTGTTTGTATTTCCTGTGCGTGTCTCAAATAAAATAATCTTCTTTCTTTAATTTTTTTAATTTCTGTCCAGTGAACGTCAAAAAGTAGACCTCGAACTAACAGGTAATATAAAAAAATTGCATCACAAACTGGTAAAGATTTCATAATCCTGTTATAACAGAAAAAAAAAATATTACCCATCTACATCCTTATCAGGTGACACAGCGTCGGTGATCCTGTGCGCGTCGATGGGGTGTTCGGAGTCTAGGGGCATCTGCACGATGATACCATGCACGTAGGGGGACTCGTTCAGGCTCGTGATCTTGGCCAAAAGCTGTACAAACAAAAACATCATCGATATAATATTAAGTATTTATAATATTGACTTCACCATTGATCTATAAGAGACAAGGGCAACAGCTGCGCATGATCTCTGGCTCCGATTAGGATTCCTATCAGGATTGTCTTGGCGTTTTTCTGTAGAAGCCCTGAGTCTGCGGGTCCACTCTCCAAGTCCGTCAACGAAGATACCTGCCCGCCCAAAAGTAGTTGATCCGTAAATAAGGGACAAATTATTTTTTCGCATGGGTATAAACCTTAGAGTAAGAAAGCTATAGAGCATCGGGTAGCGTGGCCACACATGAGACAAAAAACTAACTTAAATAACATTGGCTACTTATGTAGCTGCCTTGAAAAACCGGGCACGCACTGAGAGACGGAAATAGTATAGCTTTATCCTTTTCTGTTACTTATAATAACTCAATACTTTATCCCTTTCTTGTGGAAATGAAATGGCGCTACCCGCCGTCTATACTTTTCTTCGTCTAAGCTAAGGTATAAACACTTCGGGATTAGGGACAAATGTCAAATCTTGTTGTTAGTTCGGATCCAAAACTAATCTTATGTCCGTAATTAATACGGAGTAGAAAACGGCAGTAACTTTGGTGGAAACTACTGATTTCATGAAGAGGAAGTAGCCCCCCTAAATTCGTACCCGATTCATTGCAATCAGCTACATATCTACATGGCATGGCCGCATGGGTCTTATAAAATAACTGAAGAAAGGTGTGAGTACCTATTACACTTCTGCTTATCTCCCTCATCACCCTAAATTAATTACACACTATCATCCTAAGAGATGATAGTGTGTTATTAATTTGTGGCAAACGACATCGCGGCAGGCCCAGGCGGAGATGGCGGGTTGAGCTGGACTCCTAATAAAGTTTGTACTTGACAGCTCTGGACAGGAAGAGGTAGAAAAAGAGTAGGGAGGCCTTTGCCCAGCAGTGGCATATTCGTGGCTAATAATAAATAAAATAATCTCATTTTCCTGTTCGTTCGTTTTGTTCTGTGCAAAAAATGTGATGAAAATAAACGTAGAAATCTATCGTGAGGTCATGTCGCAAATGTCGCAATGTAGGTATCTCAATGAAATACAATCCCTACTGAAACCTGATTCTGAGAAAGTGATAGATAATAGTGGAGAAAGTATAGAATTATAAATGATAGGTCTTAAAATAAGATAGTTGCACCTATATAATTATAAACTTTGGTACAGTCAAAAGCAAATGTAGATGATCAAAATCAGAAATTCAATACTAATGAACGGAGTTCGCGTCAGAACTCTGCCACACAGCCACACAGTCCCTGCACACAGCTCAACAACAACAACAGCAACAGCTCTGCCATACAGTTCTGACGCGAACTCCGTTAATTAGTATTGAATTTCTGATTTTGATCATCTAATTTTGCTGTTGACTGTACGTTTATTAGCGAGGCATAGCCCATTCGCTGCCCAGTTACATTATTTTACTTAAATACATAATCTTCTACTAAAGTACGGCATGTAATCTGCGCAAGTGCTAGCAAATGAAAGTGTTATTATTACAATTATAATATAATTATGTATATTAGGTATACACAATTTCTTACATAAAATACGATAATAATCGCGTAAGTAACATGAGATTTAATATGTTTGTTACATCATTCGAAAAACAGTAAACAGTCTATTATAAACTAAATGATACGTCTTATCACGGTGTCAATAGTTCAAGGTGTGACGATGGCAAAATATGTGGCTATGTTACGGTTTTATGGGATTTGATCATAGATAAGCAATTGAAACAATAGCATAAACAGCTCGTCCTATAAGTCGGCTGAAATAAGATGAAATTTTAATCCTATTTGGCTGCATCTTTTATTTTATTGAGGGCCATAATTACATTCGAACAAGTTTGTTTTTTTTTGTATTCAAGTGAAGTTATAAGTTTTTATATTATACCTAACTGTATCTAGCTTTTATCTATATTTTCATTATCTTTTTTGTCCATATTGGCTCAGGATTGAGTTGAGTGGAAAAAGGAAAGAGAGGTATTGTCCTACTGCAGGGCAAAGCTCCTGCAGTAGGTCAATACAGGCTGAAAATTCATTCATTTTCATAACAAGACAATCTTTTTCAAGATGGTCACCCGGCAGGCGTAGCAATGTAAATCTCGTTTGAACCATTCATTGCAGCGGTTCAGATGAAAGGCGTACAACAATTTCAGTAGCGGCTTACGGCATCTGGACTTCATACATAATTATATGTATAACATGAAAAAACTCAGCTTCGCGTAGGTCGTAGGTAAACCTTTTTTTGGGATAAGGATCATAAATGTTCTTTTCCGGATAGATTTACACGCTAGGATTCCTCGTGTATCGTGGGTTCGTAGTAGGTACCTACAGACATAAAATGCACCGGCAAATAGGTCGTAGGCACAGATATTGCTTCCTTGCGGGAATTGATCCGAACCGTAGGACTGAAAATAATGACTCGGTCACTGCGCTAATCAGCATAAAATAACATAACATTATGCATGTATTCCTCAAAGGCCGAAGGGATAGGAAGAAGTGCCAATTATGTTTAAGTCCAATGTAATATGGGGCGAATACAGGTTGGCAAGGTAACCGACATAGCCAAACTTAAGTGGCAGTGGGCAGTGCACATTGCTCGCAGAACAGATGGCCGATGGGGCCGAAAGGCTCTGGAGTGGCGACCCCGTACCGGAAGACGTAGCGTTGGAAGGCCTCCCACAAGGTGGTCCGACGACCTTGTGAAGGCCGCAGGAACCCGTTGGATGCGAGAAGCACAGAACCGGTCGAAGTGGAGGTGCTTGGGGAAGGCCTATGTCCAGCAGTGGACGTCTTTCGGCTGAAATGATGATGATGATGATGACAGGGTGGCAGGGACATCAACACGCAAACTTTAACCATGAATTCAGCACAAGATTCTAGACACTCTAGAGTAGACATTTTACGTCGGTTATCAATAAAAAATCTGCTGTTTCATAGAAAAGTGCAATACCTACGCACGCAGTCAAAATGTACTGAACAGCTTATTTTTTTTTTTGCACATGCGTGATTTGATGTTATGTTGTGCTGATTACTGCAGTTGCCCAGTGATTGTTTTCTCTGTGTTCGTTCAGACTCATGCATTGACTTCATGGTAACAGATCGTGAGTCGGTACCCTGCCAAATGCCACCCTGTATATTGCCAATTTGCTATAACAGGAAACGGTGCGTCGCCGCACAAACTATGCCTTCGAAATAAAGACCTAAAGCCTCTTACCTCGGTCTCCGTGATATCTCTCGGCAGTTTGAGATGGTCGGCCTTGATGCCAATATTCTCAGCAGCACGGAGCTTCATCCGTATGTACACGTTGGAGTCCTCTCGGCCGCCCACCTGCACGATGGCCAGACGGGGTTCGAACTCCGACCAGCGTGAACGAACCTCCGACACTTGTGCACGGAGGTCATTCTCGATGGATCTGATGATACAGAGCATTGTTATTGTTAGTGATGGATACTCGAATGTGTACGGTTTCCAGGCTTCTGAAACTTATTATTATGGATTACTATAGAGGTGCTGCGTTTGCGTACTGTTAGCTACGGATAATGTCATATAAATAAGTAGGTATTGTCCTAGACTAGACCATTAAAATTTTAACGTTTCTTCTGAGGCAGTTAAAAAACGAATATGTTTAATTTATGAATTTTGTTTAATCCATGTTTTATTTCAGTTTTTAGTAAGATATCTATCGTGCACATAAAAAAAAAACAGGATGAAAACAATGTATCACTTCAAATCCAAACTATTCATCATTAATCGATACGAAAGGGTGAAAGCATGTCAAAAGTCGAAAATAAAGAACTAACTTAGCCACTTCAGTGCCCGAAATTGGTTGTGCGACCATCTTTAGAGAATGTAGACCGTATCTCACTTCGGTCCCCAGTAGACTGACTCCCGAACAGAGAGACAAACATCTTGACATGCATTTGACCCCAGGAGATAACCCAACGACACGGCATGGGCAACACATTCCACAAAACAAAATCCAAATGCCAAAACTTTATAACAAAAGCGGCTAGATGCTGTTTTTACCCATTACGCATGTTAAGAACCGAATTCGTTTAACCTTTGAAATGGTTTCATGATTAGCATTATTTTGACAAATCACGGAGTTGGATCATGCCTTACCATTACATGTTTTTACTATGTCATTACCTTACCTACTGTGTTAAATTTAACGCGTAGGTAGGTACAGACGCCAGCACATCAACCTACCAGAAACTGTCAAATTTTCCCAATCAACTTTGAACCTTATGATTTAGGGATAAAGTTGAAAATATATTAAAGAAATTTGACAGATTGTAGTAGCTTGAAGTGCCTGTACCTAAAACATAAATCGATTTTAATGATGTCAGATGATCACAGTAAACATTTTACTTGGATTATGATGACGTGCCGTACTAGTAAGAAACTAATTAAAGACAGTAGGGTAGGTACTATTTACATGATAGGTAATACCTAGGTATCAAATTAAAACGTATGTGTGGAATAAGTACCGTACCATTACATTGCGGTATAAGATATACCTCCCTCTCATTGAGAGGAGGCCTGTGTCCCAGCAGTGGGAACATTATAGGCTGATTATGATTATGATGATAAGATATACCGTGACATGCAATTGTAAGCGAAATTATAATTTAACCCATACCTTAGACACGCTTTGGAAAATTGTCTAACCACTTCTCTGAGAGGCCACTGTTTTATCAAAAACATATTAGATATTATGGGCAAGGTCAACGATCGACATCCCACGTCACACATCGGCCGCAGGTCACGTTCGGATGCACATCGGCTGCCGGCTCGGCTGTCCCATCTTAAGGCTCCTACAAACAGGCGCGATACGCGATATAATCGCGCGCGACACAAAGGCACCGCTCGTTGCGCGACTTGTGGTGCCTTTGTGTCGCGCGCGATTTTATCGCGTGTCGCTCCTGTTTGAAGGAGCCTTTATGAACTTGCTGCTAATAACGAGCGCGCAAAAATTACATCTACCCACTTAATGGTCACCACTACTTTATTCTATTAAGTACTTACATATTATTAATTTACGATGCTACGCTCGCCTCGGACTTCGCCACTACACAACTTTGAACCGAACTTGTCTGCATGTTCTTCTCAAGAAAATATCCAAATTACCTTAGTCCGGTTTTCAATAGTGGAAACCGGTCTTCAACGTAATTTGAATTGAGGATCTTGGGTTCGACATTTTACGTTCATCAGGAAGTATATTGGACACCTTCGTCGGCTCCGAGATCCGGGACTCTTAAAGTCCGTGGTGCCCATTTATAAATTAATAATAGTCAAAATAACTGGAAAGTTATACTTATCTTAAATTTAGAACTTATTATATTTACCTACTTAAAACTTTTTAAACGGAACAGTACTGGGTTTATCTCCAACACCCCACCAGGACCATAGCTCTTTCTGCTGAAGTTTTAGCTGGGTGGCAATCATAAGATTTTACTATAGTAACCTACCTAATTGTTGAGGATTGAAATTATAAACGTATCAACTTCGGATTTCGGCCAAAATCAGCGTTTGCCCATGCACGTAATCTTTAATGTCGCGAGCCGCTTGTATCCGCCATTATTGTACCATGTAAAGCCGTTTCATTTTTTATACAATATAATTTAATTTACAAGAAGTTGAGACGTTTATAATTTCAATCCTCAACACTAATTTATATGTTATAACGTAAATTAGTTCGATAATGAGTTACCTAGTTTCTAATTTTAACTTTTGAATATACAGTGTTTGAGTTAGTTTGTTATTTCCTTTTATTTCGATACCAAACCATCTGCCTAGATTGTCGTAAGAGGCCACAAATATTAATTTGTAACAATATAACACAGAGAGATTTTTATAATTCCGAAATTTCAATATTCCTAACGTTTATAATTACTATTCTCAAAATACCGAGTTTATACTCAATAGATCGAATAACAAAAAGACCGAATTAATGATAATTCGAAACATCAAAAATACGAATTCCGAAATAAAAACGCCTTGTAAATCTGAATAGCAAGACATATATACGATACACACCACAAAATATCGATAAATGCTAATACGATGCTACAAAATAGCGATGCACGAAAGACCGTCTCTGCGACGCCATCCTACCTATACTTCGTAGATCTTGCGATACCTATTACTTGACTTCAATGCACGTTACCGCGAAAGATTTTCACTGCGATACTACTTGACTTCGATGCACGGTAAAGATTTGTATTGTCATTCGCTCGCTCTTGCATCCTATGTCGACGGAGCCCCGCTTCTCGGGGCCCCTATTTCCACCAAACCTAATCTCGGGGTGCCCTGCGCCCTTCAATCATTTTGTCTAACTACTGCAATACAAAGGTCTGTAAGCTTTTACCACTTTTCTTGTTGCCTTTTCTGCTGACTACCGGCAGCAAGGTCTTAAGGTCGCAGTACACTAAACCCCAGTTTCTTTTTGGTCGTGTGGCCAAGTATGTGGCAAGGGGAGAAATTATGACGTTACTCAACCTGAGTGGGAAAAGCGCGTCTCATTTACATTCTGTAACAAGTTTGACGGAGCAGCGCTCCACAATCTGCGATTTACTCATTTCTACTTAACAATTTACACACTTAGGTATACGATCTAGAGGGACACGAAGCCCAAAGAAAAGATGTATGGGTTCTGTGAAGGATGATAATATGATGGAAAAAGGAGTGAATGATAGGAGTGCCGGCTGACAGTATGTATGGAATAAGTACCGTACCATTACATTGCGGTAAGAACGTGACATGCAATTGTAAGCGAAATTATAATGTAACCCATACCTTAGACACGCTTTGGAAAATTGTCTAACCACTTGTCTGAGAGACCACTGTTTTATCAAAAACATAATAAATAATAATTAAATAAAAAAATAAAACATATAGGCCACAAACCTATTCTTTCTAACTGTACTAGAAATTCTATGACCTACTCCAAATGGCTCAATAATATATGGCTCAATAATATATATTAGGGAAATGATCACAGAGATAGGTACCAAATGAAGTAAAAATATGATAACTATCGAAGAACAATGAATATAAGATAAATTGTTTACCACTAGTTATTGGAACAAGCACATTGTTTTTGTTCTAATGACTGATGATGGGCATGTCACGTTCGAGTTAAAAGATAAGAAATATTACAAACGATATGTTTTGCAAGAACAACTAATTGTTATGTTAGAATAACAGCTTAGATGACAAGGTAAAAGTTTTCATCGTAATGCTCTGAATATCTATTAGAATTCCTGTATTGTGTTTTAGACACGGTCTCTCATCCAACTCTCCTGTGGCAGGTCTGCTGGAAGACATTTGACAAGCTGTGGACCCACAGTAGCTGTGGTAGCACAGAACTGGTGCCCTGAGACAGTGAGGCAGGGTCGCGGCAGGAGATGGCGGGACGAGATGAATATTCGTCAAAACTGGAAGGCGGAGGAGCGGGCTCGCGAAACATGGAAGGACTGGATCAGGCTTTTGCCCAGAAGAGGGGCAGCGTAGGTTAGTTAAAAAGTGTTTTGTGTGTACATGTACATTAACGAATTTTTACGTTCAAAAAGTGCTGACTCTTAGGCTAATTTTAATACTTAAATGACATTATATTTTGATTCATAGGTACCCCTATTTTTACGCTCTGCCTCATACTTATCTTAACTTAATCGATCCCCAAAGTGTCTTCAATTAAGTATTCTGCCTAACTACTGCAATACAAAGGTCTGTAAGCTTTTCACCACTTTTCTCGTTGCCTTTTCTGCCGACTACCGGCAGCAAGGATGTCTTAAGGTCGCAGTACACTAAACCCCAATTTCTTTTTGGTCGTGTGGCCAAGTATGTGGCAAGGGGAGAAATTATGACGTTACTCAACCTGAGTGGGAAAAGCGCGTCTCATTTACATACTTGTAACAAGTTTGACGGAGCAGCGCTCCACAATCTGCGATTTACTCACTTATACTTAACAATTTACACACTTATGTATACAATCTAGAGGGAGATGAAGCCCAAAGATTCTGTGAAGGATGATAATATGATGGAAAAAGGAGTGAATGATAGGAGTGCCGGCTGACAGGGGGAATGGATGAAAAAAAAACGTGTTGCGCCGACCCCAAGCAACATGGGACCAGGGTAGTGAAATGATGATATGATTAAGAGGAAACCAACACGAACAGGAGGCCAGATGATAACATGACGGGAGTTGAGAATGAGACCACCACCGAGATTTAGCCCGAACTAATTATACCGACAAGAATCATCCGATTGGGATATTCGACAATCACTGCTATCTAGAGGACGAAAGAATGCGAAACGCGAAAGATGGAAGCAGTGGAGGGAGGCCTTTGCCCAGGAGTGAAACAGAGTAGGCAAGTAAAAAAAAACTGGAAAATATTTAGTTATTAGGTTCTAGTGTTTTGTCAAATATTACAATATCATAACAAGTAAATAAGGTACGATATACATAGATAAATCGATGAGTTTACAGAATTATTTTTCTTATTTTCTTAAGTTTAACTAGAATAAGTACCTATGTAGGTATAACTTCCCAGATTTTTTCCTGCAGTCGGTTAACGGTTTTACCTGCAGTCGGTTAACGGTTTTACTATCGCTGTATAGGTATTCACTTGGTGTACAAAGTAAACATAATTCGATACACCTACCTACTGGTTATGTATTAAATTGTAACAATTTATTTCTCTCTAACATTAGATCTCAATGATTATGATACGGATAAAATAAAAATCACTTTAACCTAAGCGGAGCATGGTATTTTATTTAAGTACTTATTAGGTAAATCCTACTTGTTAAGACGTCAGTTTTATTATTATCAATTTTACCAATTTAAAACCAAGATCATATTATTAAGAAATGTACAAAAAATGCAACAAAAACCTACCGCTGGCTTGCTTGTACCACAAAAATCACCAAATACGTTATGCGTTAAACGATTTTAAAACATTGTTCAGTTTCTGCTAATTGTTTTTAGATTGTAGATGACAGAAAGAAACATAATGACATTTTTAATATATGTATGTTTAGCGATATATACATTTGTAAGTGATTTTTGGTGCAAGCGGGCCAAAAAAATATAGCTTCAACTCCGAACTAACTATTTATAACACAAACAATGATAAACAAATATTGGTACTCACTCAAAAACCGGTTCCAATCCTCCCTGTGGCTGCCACATGATTGCACTTCAAATTATAAATAAATGAACAATTTCAACCGCGATGGACACTGACGCTGTTGACCGGTGTAGACAACAGATCTACACTGAGTAGGTACTTATGCATAATAAACTGTGAATCAAGTTAGTTAACCTGCCCAGCAGGTACACACAGGTAACGCTAACGTAATTACCGGCATATTTTTTTGTTACAGCCTGTTTTACAGGATAAGGGTGCTTACCTACATAAAGAAGCGGGTTTTCGGTCCCGGCTCCAGGTCTGTGCAGGTTGATCTTCGGAAGGAAACGGTTACATGTTTTACCTGTTTCTTTATAAGTGAAAAAATTAAGGTACCGATCCACCCGTACCGGAAACCTGTTTCTTTATGTAAGCACCCTTTTTTTTTTTTGCTTATGGGAAATCATCAATGACCCCTCCCGCTCTGGGTGGAGCGGGAGTGTCAGACTCTTACCGACTAAAACCCACCCGTGTTCCTTCCTTAGCCCTTTATTTTCTGAGCCAGCGGTAACCCTTTCGGACAATCCCGTGACCCGGCAGGCTTCGGCCCTAAGGGGGCCCCTCCTCGATGCTGACATCTCTTTGAGGCGCGCGTGGAACACGTACACGCCGTCCGGCACGGGCCTAGTCCTGATCGGACGGTGAGCTATCCATTACTCTCCTCCCGCAGGCACGCGCCTACGGTGGCCGGGAGTCGTCACGCGGCTCCCGACGCCCGGAGCATCTCCCGCGGCGGCTGGGACGGGAGGCTCTCTCCCTGAGCCGTCCCGCCACCTCCTTCGCTAGCATGACTGCTTCGCAGAAGGAGGTGACTGCCTCCCAATCCCTCTCGCCCCGAACCATGGTTTGCACCAGGGCCGGACGCGAGGTCGCCGCCGCTGCCGATCGCCTCTACGAGGACGCGGCGGTGCTCCGCCCACGCGGGGATGTAAGCACCCTTAGGCTTAATATACATACACTACGCGCTATTCAAGGACCCTTTTCCTAAATTCCGATGGTGTGATAAGTGGAAGGCGGAAGAGATTTCCTATTAAAAACACATCACCTCTATATCGCGTAATTACACCGCGTATTGTTACCGCTGTTTAATGTGTATGTAAATAAGTGACATAAAAAGTGTGGACTCTGGAAATGAGCGAATGCGGTGATTTTTTTGTGTAAGGTGTGTAATAGAGATTGCGATAGTCGTGTAGAGGATCCGGCAGTTGGGTCTCGAGATGGCATTGCACAAGTCCGAGGTCATGTCGTTTCATGGGCCCCGGAACGCGCCACCATCGGGATCCCAACTAACGGTAGGAGGGGTTCACATCGGCGTCGAAACAACTATGAAATACCTGGGTCTCGTCCTCGACAGCCGGTGGAACTTCGTCGAGCATTTCCGACGTTTGGCCCCCAAACTGGAACGGACTGGGGCTGCCTTCAAGCGGCTCTTGCCCAACCTGATGGGGCCAAACGCTTCCAGCCGGCGGCTTTACGCGGGGGTCGTGCGGTCCATGGCCCTATACGGGGCCCCGGTGTGGGCGCGTTCACTGCGGCGGCGAGCCGCCCACTACCTGAACGCGCCCCAGAAGGTGGTAGCCATAAGGCTTATCCGGGGCTACCGCACGATCTCGGGCGAGGCGGGCAAGCCTCCTTGCCGGACTGCCGCCATGGGATCCGGAGGCGATAGTCCTCGCGCGCCTGTATGAGTGGCGCGTGGAGGCACTACGCCGGGTGGAAATTCGGCTTCCGCGGCAAATCGCGGCGGAGCGGACGGACCTCCGGCGCGATCTCGTGGCGGCATGGAAAGAGCGACTGTCGCAACCCAGCGCAGGGCACGCCACAATAGTGGCGATAAAACCCCTCGTTGAGGAGTGGCTAGAGAGGCGCCACGGCGCCCTCACCTACCGCCTGACGCAGGTCCTCACCGGACACGGATGCTTCGGGAGGTTCCTGCACATCATCAGGCGGGAGGAAACGCCCGGGTGTCACCATTGCCAGGATCGCCCAGAGGACACGGTGGAGCACACGGTGGAGGTCTGCTCCGCTTGGGCGGAGCACCGCCGTGTCCTCGTAGAGGCGCTCGCGTCCGGCTCTGGTGCAAGCCATGGTCCGGAGCGAGAGGGAGTAGGAGGCAGAAGCACCTCCTTCTGCGAAGCAGTCATGCTAGCGAAGGAGGTGGCGGGATGGATGAGGGAGAGAGCCTCCCGTCCCAGCAGCCGCGGGAGACGCTCCGGGCATCAGGAGCCACGGGACGACTCCCGGCCACCGTAGGCGCGGGCCTGCGGACGGAGAGTAATGGGTAGCTCACCGTCCGATCACGACCAGGCCCGTGCCGGAAGGCGCGTACGTGTTCCACGCGGGCCTCAAGGAGATGTCAGCATCACGTGAAGGGGCCTGTTAGGGCCGAAGCCTGCCGGGACAGCGGGATTGTCCGAAAGGGTTACCGCTGGCCCGGAACATAAAGGGCTAAGGAAGGAACACGGGTGGGTTTTAGTCAGTAAGAGTCTGTCACTCCCTTCCGCTCCACCCAGAGCGGCCAAGGCAATCATCAAGTGACGCCCAGTTAATGATTGCCCACCCAAAAAAAAAAAAGGTGTGTCATAGTTCAGATAAAGTGATAAAGTTAAGACAAATATTAAAAAAAAACATGCGGAATAAGTTGTTAGTAACTTTGAGGTTTTTAACAAAGTGGGTAGGTAAAAGTTACATGTTACATCCAATACGAAAATGCAGATTTTTAATGTAAATAAAACAGAATTAATTAGATTTATATCGTCATATATTTTTCTTATAAGTCTAGACATGTGACATAGTTATTATCGACTATGTTATACGCCGACAATCATGAACACTGATAAATTAATCACTTTCCTATTTACTTATTTTAATAAACTCTTTACGAAAATACAATCTTTTAAGCCGAATCGCGCCCTACCAACCTTAGATAACGTTATCTATAATGATGCAATGGTTACTGCAGTTTTTATCAGATGATATTGATTTTTATATATATTTGAATTAAGAATTTGAGAAAACTTTCCAAGTTATAGAACAAAAAACTAAATGTCATACTTAACAAAGTTTAAATTCCATTGCAGCCAAAATAAGACCATTTTGTTAAAACTGGTCAGTCAAAAATCAACTCAGAATACATTTGACTAAAGTTGATAACTGATCAAGTGGCGATGGAATGTAAATTTTCTGAGATTATGAACTCTGCTATAGACACATTTTTGATAAAAAAATGTGTTGATACAAAAACAAAACACTACGCTAAGGGACGCAAACACAGCTTTTAAGCCAAAATTGGATTACGAAATTAGTGACATCAAATTTTAGAGCGACTTCTTCGAACGAACAGGAAAGCCAGGCGGGAGCGTCTGTCGCTCGCCCACGTGACCCATGGAACTGCCACCAACGAAAAAGACGCCCTATAATTTTATGTCATTTCATGTAGTTAATTTCGTTATGTAATTTTGGCATTAGGTAACAAAGTAGAATAAACAACCAACCTGTATTTAGTCCGAATATCACAATTTTTATCATAACAATACTAAGAATTTTCCTCTAAAATGTCAATTAATAAAGGCCTAGGGCGGATCAAGGAAGGTTGTAGATTAGAAGATTGTAATCAAAAATTAGGAACTTTAAAATGGTGGATGTCAGTTTTAAGTACTTACTTAACTATAGTAATTATAGATTAAATTACTTGTGCAATGTTTTATATTTTTATTATCCTGGATACGCCCTTGGGTCAAAATAACAATCAGAATGTCGTTGACTTAAGATAGTTATATTTATTTGGCAACCATACATATAAAATAATGACTGAAGTAAGAGTATTACTTTCTTCTAAACTGCGATTTTTAATTTGCTAGGCCAAAATGACAGCTGCGATCATTACATTAATGTCATGTTGACAAAAAATCGTCAATTGCAGCTGTCATTTAAGTCTAGCAAATTAAAAATTTGTTTAGTACCGTTTAGTTTTATCAAATATAAAATTATTTGAGTGCGCGCAAAATTTTATACATTCTTCTTTTGGAAAGAAATCTTTAAGAGGAACCCTTCCTTCCTTTACTTCGCACTCGCTCTTGCGCAAATGCAGAAAGACCAATTAGCTTGAACTAGTCTTCGTACAACATAAATTGCATTCGCTCTTCAGGAAATGCAATAAGAGAAGAACTTAAAACTATAGTAGGTATCTAAATAATAAAAAAAGTTACAAAGTAATAAGCTAATGGCTAAGCAGTCTCGAAAGACAACTGATTGTTTTGGACTAGTCTACGTACACGTATAATTTACAAAATGATTCACCTCAACGTCAGATCAAGAAACTTAAAAAGCTAATAAAAATAATAAGATCACGGACTCCTAAATCGACCCATCTGTATTTCCATGTAGGTGTAAATAAAGGCTTTAAAATAAGAAAAAGTTTTTATGCAATTTTGAAACCGACATACTGGCCATCACTTTCGTGACAACATTGATCCAAATTTCAATTCAAAACCATTTAAAAAGCAATAGACCTTTATACAAAAAAAATGCAGGACTTGCTGGATTTAGGAGTCTGGGTGTGGTAACAAAAGAGTTAACTTATGACTGTAGTGAGCGGAAATCTTCCTCCTTCTCGCGATGCGCGTTGGAGTACAGATGTATGCGCATCGCGTGTAGCGGCATCGGCTTCGAGTTGCAGAGCTTGCAGGTCAACTCAGCGCTTGAAGAGACTGGCGTCCTGTGGATAGGCATACCGAATATTTTATCAGAAGTTATCATTCGTGACTTCATCTTCATTTCTCTTGTTTTGTAAACAAACACAACGTTTTGCATCAATCCCACTATTAAAGCTAGTCTTGATCTTTGTAAATAACTACGAGTGAAGAAATATACACTTTGTATATGCCGCTTCTGGGGGTCTACTCCCTAAGCGCGAAGACCGAAGTTTTGGCCGAAATTACGATCGGTCCCCACTCCGTATTGCTTTCGGAGATGAGATTGGTTCGGGGCCCGAACTAAGAATGAATAACAGTACGAATTGACAGCTGTCCCTTCACCAGAAGGCCAATTCCCGTAAACAAAAACGCTCAAAATCTAGTCGCAAACTCATCTCAGCGACAATCAATTTGTAAAAACTTGTCAAAAATGTAGGAAAATTAGAGGTATTTCTGACAATTGAGACTGAGATGAGACTGTGAACGTTCTTAAAATTACTAGAATAGCCCTCACAGCCCTCAGGTGTACTTTGCCCGTCCGAAAAATTAAATTTGATACTCGTTTTAACGGATCAACTATTTCGGACGGACCCGTATTTATTGATGGACTTACCTCAGTTACCTCCTTACTAATAAACGTAGTATATCAGGTGAATAGTTACACAACGATTTCTCTCTTTCAGCCGTCAGTAATTACACTTTCGAAAGAAGAAGACAAAGCTTTGTGTAACTATACAGACGCTATTCAACGTTTATTAGTAAGGAGGTTAGAGTAAACCCCCCTCGTACTGCCATTAGGATCTATGTTAAAGTAACGTATATTTTAGCTATCGCTATTACAATTTATACATTTTTGCATTATTTTCGCGTTATAGGCGCTGTTGACGTTTTAACATATTTTGTGTGCATTCATGCGTTACGTTTCTGCATGAGGGAGTAAGTATCTTAAACTGGCAGTTACTATGCTATGCATAGTTGCTAAATAAAAAAAATAATTCGACGGAAAATGTTACATACAATACTAGTAAGTAGCGACACAGCCTAAAAGATAGTTGTTGTATCATCATAGCATTTTGTCCGTGTATTACCGATAGCGTGACATAAAGAATTCAAAATAATAAATAAATAAGTGGTGTTATTATGTAATGACACTAATGACATCACAACTCATATCGTAATTGGTCTCATTAAGTCATTATAGAATGAGTTACAAATTGCTCTTATTAGTAAATTATACGTCAACTACAATGGTGTGGTATTATTTTTTCTGCTTTCATAATTGTATATTTGATTACTTACATAAAACATATTTTCTTGTGTTTAGTATCGTGTTCCTATTGTTTAACCGACAATTACACAATTTAATACGACAAATGTTTTCGTGCGCGTGCCGCCTCAGACGTATTTATACGCGCAAGCGCAACGCGCTTTATTTTAACAAGCGGTGCTATTCTGTAAAAATCTCACCGTAAAAACTTAGGTGAAGTGAGCGTGGAGTGAGCTGTCAATAGTGTCAATTCCTAGCAAAAACCAACTCACTTCAACTAAGTTTTCACGGTGAGATTTTTACAGAATGGGCCTATTCGTTTTTTTTTTTTTTTATTGTACGGTCCTATTTGTCGTAGGTTTTTATTTATCGATTTATGAGCTGGCCGCTGGGGCACGGCAATTGATATAAAACCAAGCGGTCAATAAGATTGTATCCTAGGGATTTAAAAAAGTTTTGACAACAGAAGTATCGCAGAGGACCAATACCAAACCGTCCAACAAACATAAACTTCACCATTATGACAATCTTACTGACCCGATCTTTTTTTTTCTTAAGCAAGGTAAGACCATCCAACTTAATGACATGGCGCAGACGACAATGACGACAATTTTTATCAATGAGTGATGCATTAACTGAAATCGGATAACAAAAAAGACACCAATAAAAAAAATATTTTGAATTTCGCAGACACAACAACAGTCTCCTTACCTGCCAACAAGCAGCTTGAGCTGGTCGTTCTCCCTCTTGAGCTCCAACAGCGCATCGCGGCACATAGGATACAGTTCCTGTGGCGCATGTAGCGGGTAGATCACGGCTCGCTCCACCATGTCGGGCACGGAAATCTCAAGCAGTTCATGCTCGGGCACGGAACGCCACTCCCAAGCGTGCGGCACGAATTCTGACTGACGGTGTGTGCGACGCTTCATTAGGAGCCTGGAACAAAAACATAAGATAGTGTTGTCGTCGCGGATATTTTTACGAGAATTTCGTCATAAAACTCTTTTTTTTTATGATGATGATAAAGATCAATCGCTTGCCCCTACAGCTAATTACAAATTATAACATTCATAAATCGCGAAAAAAAATCAGCTGTTCCCTACATTTATGTTCGTATAACTCGTCAAAATGGAGGGAACAGCTTTTTTTCGCGATTTCAGGTTTGGTCCCATAGTAAAAAGTTGTTCATAATGATGAGTACAATGACCTCATATGAGATTATTAATGTTTTACCAATAACCCTGTATATTTTTATTTAATTGTGAAAGTCTGTCATGCAGTGTCACATTTTTATTTCGGTCTGCCTGCCCTGGTCGGACTGGATGTCATTTTGTGGTAGTGACATTACGACGCAATACATAATGCTGAGTCGGTAAACCAGATTCTATCGTGCAATGAGCAGACAAAAATAGTAACCCCTAACGTAACGAACATATTTTGGACGTGAATGTATAATAGTTTCTACCTACGCAGCAGGTAAGTCATTATTAATTCTCATGTGAAAAAGCCCAAATAAAACAAGTGTACGTACTCCATAAGATCCTTGCGTATGAGCCGCGGCACTTGCGGACGGAACTCGTCGTCGGCGGTGGGCTGCTCCTGGCCATCGCCGCAGAACATCATGTGGTCCATCAGGTGACGGATGTGGTTGATCTAGTACATAACATACATAATCAGCCTATAATGTTCCCACTGCTGTGACACAGGCCTCCTCTCTGTGAGAGGGAGTGGGCCGTAATCCACCACGCGGGCCCAGTGCGGGTTGGTAGATGTCACATGTCTTCGAATTTTTGGTTTTAGGACATGCCGGTTTCCTCACGATGTTTTCCTTCACCGTTTTGAGAGCAGTGGTGATGAAATAATTTACACAAAGTAAAGCGGCTGTCTGGGTTCGAACCTACGACCTACAACTCGTAAGTCGCGGCCGTTACCACTTGGCCACCACTGCTCTGCTCTGCTCTGGTTGATCTAGTAAAAGACAATAATTTTACTCTAGTATTCTACACGAATAGCGAGTGCTCAGTTTTGCCAGACTAGCTCCGAACTCCCAACGAGATCTAGCAGCACTATCTATGGAAAATACGCCTAAATAACCAGCAGGTTGATATTATACCGCGTTTTGGAGTAAACAATAATTATTGCAGCAATCCATGAGTATTAATGTAATGTACATTTTCTTATTATGGTTAAACCACTAAATGTGCATACATACGAGTGATAAGGCTCAACGACAGAAGCAACTGTAAGACAACCGAAGACGCGAGTCGCTCGTGTGTATGCACACTCAAGAACTCCACGAGACAGGCTCGACCTAGTGTGGAGTTCATAAACAAAATGCTTCCTTGGTGTCTTATTTTTTTAACCCTTTGAACGCCATTGTCACATATACGTGACAAGCAAGCGCGTGCCCGTGCCGTGTATTTGTGTCGCTGGCGTGTAACACGCCAGCGACACAAATACGTGACAAATATGTGACAAAATATGCAGTGCACTTTATCACGAAATAAACAATTAAATCATTACTTTTGTGTTTTTATTTGTATACCTTAAATATTTAAAATTGTGGCTTGGCGTGGAGGGCACGCGCGTGCGTTTATGCTCTGGCGTTCAAAAGGTTAATGTAATGTTACTATAAGGAAATAAACATTATTATTATTAACTCACAAGCCCAATATCTTCGACAGCGAGATCAGCATCGATTTCGACCAACAGATCATGCTCGGGTAAGTACGGCAGGCCGTTCTCCGTGCTGCCCAGTCCGCAAAGAGCGCTCACGTACCGCGAGCCCGCGGTATTACGGCGGAGTTCCGCACTGCAAACGTAATAACTTATAAAGGCTGGGGTGTCTTATTAACGCCATTGGTGAGGTCTGATGTCCATGTTAACGTCGAGAGTACTTTCATGCTGCTCAGTTTCAAATATGTACAGTCATCATCAAAAAGATGTAACCGCTAACAGAAACTTTGTTCCAAAATATAGTGGTAGATATTATCAAATTGGATTTTATGATCAGGAAAATAAATAAATGATGATGATATCGATATGGTAAAAAAAATATTTGCTCTAGTGATATTATCCAGTGAGGAAATTGAGGAATACTATTTGTATCAATTAAACGCCGACCACATTTTCTCTTAAAGTGACCAAATCCAGAAGTGATAAATGTTTCTGTAACATGGTTTTACGTGATTGTACTCACACAGGACAGAAGAGCAGTGCGATGATGGCAGGCAGACCGGGGATGTTCGGCATCAGCGTGGTGTGACGTAGCGTTAGTCGAGTTAGGGATTCGTTGCAGCCCACGTCGGCAGCGACTAACAATCTATGGAAAAAAGAAACTGACGTTTTAGACCCTACTAAATAGACAACATAAGGCTGAAAGTCTGATAACTAGTCAAACCTAACGATATCTTAATTATTAGGTAGTAAATATAAGGCAAGAGGCGCTAGTTAGACTATAAAAACAGACCCAAACCAGGCAGCTGAATTAATAAAAATACTTTGCATTGTTTTGTAGCGAAAACAAGAGATAGTGCTATTCGTCCAGTATAGATCTATGTCGTTCTTACACACGACCAACGACGGTTTAACACTTTTCATAATGAACAAGTTAGGTAATTGACTGCTTACCTCTCGTATTTCTCCTGGGGCTCAGTATCGAGTAGTACAGAGTTGACGGAGTTCCATTCAATAACCACCGGTTTGTCGCGACTGCCATACATCAGATTGTGTACCGTGGTCTCTAGGGGACTGCAAGTAACCAACATTATTTATGAGCCTTATTGCGAGGAATATTGCTCCATAGCAAAAAAAAAATCGTCTGCTCAACAACAACCTAAATAAAACAATGAATATTGTTAAGCTGCCAAAATGAAAGGCATTGTCATTGTAAATGTGTTACGCAATTACTGCGTCGCTTACAACGAACATAAATTTGTTGAAACAAATTGGTGAAAATCAACAGACTTGTATTTTCAATGCTTGTTCATTTTCTATACAAAAGCGCGCTACATGTTCTCATTTACCTGTGCGGTCCTTTGAGGCAGACATCAGAATCGCATTCCTTAACACTGGGCGGTTCAATCTCCGTAAGTTGGTAGTACGCCATCTCCATCTGTTCCCTGTTGTGGGCCCGTTTCTGAGCCATGTTCAGATCTGTAGCGGTCTCTCTGATGTCGTGGTTCAACTGTGGAAGATAACAGATAATATAACCAACTGCATGGTTAGGTTAGTGTACGGCATACTTATGTAAGTACGGACACCAGCAGGTCAACCTACCCGAAACTGTCAGATTTTCCCAATCAACCTTGAACCTTATGTTTTAGCAATAAAGTCGAGAATCTATTAAATAAATCTGACAGATTGTAGTAACTTGATGTGCTGGCGTCTGTACATAAACGCCTTCTTCCCATGCGGATAAGCAGAAACTACAGAACGTCACCTTCTACTAAAATTACATACTCCTTTTACCTGGTTTACGTTCATACATACATCTGGCTATACACGCACGCCAGTTGCGAGTACTACGCACCTGATCAAAGCAACATCACCAATAAGGTCACTATATATCCTCCTAGCGGCCTAGGCGTTTCCACTAATGTATGGAATAATCAGCCTATAATTTTCCCACTGCTAGAACACAGGCCTCCTCTCTTAGGAGGCAGTTGGTGGATAGTCTAAGGCCGACTGTAAATAAGTAATTCCAGGTACAGAAAGTAGTCATTAATATGAACCACTTTTATTATGTAGACATAAGATAAGTTCGCCCCCTTATTACATAAGACTTAAATATAACCTGGTGCACTACAGGTACACTTCTGCCTAATCCTTTGGGGAAACCAGGCATGATGCTATTATTGTTCTCGCAATTTGAGCGCACGCACCTTAGACTCGTAGCTCTCCTCGCAGCGAATAGCGAACCCTCGCTTGATGAGCTCTTCGTTCACGTTCAGCTGCCCGCCTTCCGCCAACAAATCAATGGCGACCACGCCGTGCACCACCGAGTATACCTACGATCATAAAATTACTGTAAAATAAGCAGTGCCAATTTAGTCATAAATGTTTTCTTTTTCTCACTTTGTCCACATGTTTAGATAGCCACATTTCGCGCCGGGAACTGGGCAATGAATGTTTAAGTAAACCTGATGATTGAAGAATTAGCCGATACATGTGAAGTGAAAGCTGTTAATGGACGAAAAGCAAATACCACAGATTCTTCACCAAATTGTATGCAGGTCCCAAAATTCTGATATCATTTCTTTTTGTTGACAAATAAATTCATCACCTAGTGAAGGCCGGCGGAAAACCCGTTCTTAAGGCCCTTCAGAAGCTGTTTGGTTCCGTCATACTCGAGGGCAAAACACCACAGGCATGGAACAGAGGCGTGGTGATACTTTTCTTTAAGAAGGGCGACAATGCCCTTCTTAAGAATTATAGGCCCATCTCACTCCTGAGCCATGTCTACAAGCTGTTTTCGAGAGTCATCACGAACCGTCTCGCGCGCAGGTTTGACGACTTCCAGCCTCCCGAACAAGCCGGATTCCGTAAAGGCTTTAGCACCGTAGACCACATACATACGCTGCGACAGGTTATACAGAAGACCGAAGAATATAACCTGCCTCTCTGCTTAGCGTTCGTGGACTACGAGAAAGCCTTTGATTCGATCGAGACATGGGCTGTGCTGCAGTCTCTTCAACGGTGCCAGATCGACTATCGGTACATCGAGGTGCTGAAGTGTTTGTACGAAAACGCCACTATGTCAGTCCGACTCCAGGATCAGACCTCGAAACCTATCCTTCTGCAGCGAGGTGTAAGACAGGGAGACGTTATCTCTCCGAAACTGTTCACCGCTGCACTGGAGGATGTCTTCAAGGTTCTAGACTGGAAAGGGGCTGGCATCAACATCAACGGCGAGTACATAACTCACCTTCGGTTTGCCGACGATATCGTAGTCATGGCTGAGACTATGGAGGACCTCAGTACAATGCTCGATGACCTCAGTAGAGCCTCCGAAAGAGTGGGTCTTAAAATGAACATGGACAAAACGAAGGTCATGTCAAATGCCCATGTAACACCCACTCCCATAAAGATCGGAGACACTACACTCGAAGTCGTGAACGAGTATGTTTACCTCGGACAAACTGTCCAGTTAGGTAGGTCTAACTTCGAGAAAGAGGTCAATCGTCGAATCCGACTCGGCTGGGCAGCGTTCGGGAAGCTACGCAATATCTTCTCGTCCCACATACCGCAGTGTCTCAAGACGAGAGTCTTTGACCAGTGCGTGTTGCCAGTGATGACTTATGGCACTGAAACGTGGTCGCTCACAATGGGCCTTATAAGAAGGCTAAAAGTCACCCAAAGGGCAATGGAGAGGGCTATGCTTGGAGTTTCCCTGCGTGATCGAATCAGGAATGAGGAGATCCGCAGGAGAACCAAGGTAACCGACATAGCCCGCAGAATTGCCAAACTTAAGTGGCAGTGGGCAGGGCACATTGCTCGCAGAACAGATGGCCGATGGGGCCGAAAGGTTCTGGAGTGGCGACCACGTACCGGAAGACGTAGCGTTGGAAGGCCTCCCACAAGGTGGACCGACGACCTTGTGAAGGCCGCAGGAACCCGTTGGATGCGAGAAGCACAGAACCGGTCGAAGTGGAAGTGCTTGGGGGAGGCCTATGTCCAGCAGTGGACGTCTTTTGGCTGAAACGATGATGATGATGACCTAGTGACCTAATATTTTTATCAGTGTATATAGTACCTTGCCCAGCAGCCGGCCGCGGCAGGCGAGCTGCGTGAAGCAGTGCGTGGCAGCAGGCGTGTAGTTGGAGTGCGGGTCCAGCAGCACGGACGGGGCCAGCGCGGCCAGGCGGCAGCGCATGGCCAGCGGGGGGACCGCGCGCGCCGCGCCGGCCGGCAGCGCGCGCAGGTTGCACGCGTGCACGCGGCCCACGCTGCCGTAGTCGATGTATATCACCTGGGGAACATCTACTTGATATACGCCGCAATCAAACTATGTAGCTCTTACTTCTCCCGCATTTTCATATTGCAATTCAGGATCCAAAGCAAGAATAGTAGATTATTCACTAAGGGGATAAAGCCGTATCTAACGTTACTGGCGCTATATTGAATCCCGAGCGAAACAAGGGAATCTAGTGCTCCAGAGCGCAGCGAGAAAGTTCAAAATTAACTACTGAGTAAAGCAAGGGAGTTAAGACTAGAATCCTGATTGCAAAGAGGAAATTAGGACTATAAACTTGGATCCTGAGTGGAGCCAGGGATTGAAACTCGCCTAAAGATGAGACTAGAGCATTTACTTGTAACAGAACATTGAGCATTCCCCGTTTTTAAAGGGTATTGAAGATTTTTATATGGAACCAGGCATACCTACTGTCACGCCATTTTGAAAATGGCGGCCACGCATGAGACCTATATAAATCGATAGCTAACATCAATGCAAACAGAAAACATAATAAGACCAAACCCCGTAAAGCGTAACGGTTCCGAGATATTAACGTTCAAAGTTAATGATTAGTCACGTGATCTCAGTATGGTCGTGTGGTGGTGGTGATGATGTATGTACCTCTAGCATGTCCCGAGGCAACACCGCAAGTATGCGCACGCGACAGATCTCCGTATTCCCGGCGTCTGCGTACGGCGCGGCCAAGATGGCGCCCGGCGTTGCGGCTCCCGTGTACGCGATGAGAGGCGCCTGGTTCAGCGCAGCCTGTATGGAGCGCAGCTCGGCCGCTGTGCTCTCGTCGCCGTATTGGACCCAGAACTTGCTGATACTTGTTAACTGTTAACAATTAATGTTCAAATTATGATGCGATATTTAACCTTTTGAACGCCAGAGCATAAACACACGCGCGTGCCCTCCACGCCAAGCCACAATTTTAAATATTTAAGGTATACATTTAAAAACACACAAAAGTAATGATTTAATTGTTTATTTCGTGATAAAGTGCACCGCATTTTTTGTCACATATTTATGTCGCTCGTAATAGGATAGGCGACACACGATTGGCGTACAGGGCACGCGCTTGCTTGCGTTCAAAAGGTTAAGCGACCGGCACATGACTGTATCGTGATGCGGGATAGACCAATCAAACGAATGAATGACCACACGATTTGACAGGTATCTCAACGCCCGATGTGATTTTGCCCGTCCGAAACATTTAATTTGACGGGCTTACTTTCAGATGGGCCTGTGTTGACAGACTTTATAGGTGTAGCCTGTCCGCGTCTAAATGATAAAACGTCACGTGATGCGCATGATCGTGATTTGTAAAAAGTATACTTACTTGTGAGATTTTAATCGGGAAATGAGTATCATCGATTTCAGGCAGCCGGGGTACCAGTTTATCCAAATCTAAAGACATTTTGTCCTCGGCAAAGGCCTCAGCCAGCTGAAGCGCCCTAGGTAACCTGAATAGTTCAAAAATGTTATGAAAACAGAAAAAAAGAGGGAAAAAGAAAAGTCAGTCCTAATTGAGAACCTCCTCCTTTTTAAAGTTAGTTAAAAAGGAGAACTGAAGTTTTCAAGTACGGTAATAATAAAATCAAGAATACCGAGTACAGTCACGAGCACTAATATGTCAACACTTGGTAACTTTCAATTGCGAGTTTTTCGTGAAATAACGAATGCAACCTTGAAATACGACACTTTCCATAAACCTATGGGTTTAAGCTATGTTCATAATAACATAAAATTTCATTCAAAATTAAAGGAGAAAATCGCCTTTGAATAAAGCCAAGTGTATACATACTTATGCTCGTGACTGTACAAAGTAAGATGTCTATTACAAATCAATAGACAAAATATTTTTTCTTTGAAAATGTTTTATTATACAGGATGTATCAGAAAGGTGTGGTATAGACCATCAAACTGAGCAAGGTTTTCCGCAGGACTAACATCGTAATCGCGATAAAATTATCAACTGTCACATACAAAACCTCAATACCTAATCGACTCCAAATGTATGGGACGGCTGATTTTTTTTCGCGATTACGATGTTGGTCTTATGGAAAAACTTATTCTGTTTTACACACGCGCGCGCCGTCACTCACACGCACACGTGCACACACCCCCACACCCCCGCACACGGGCACACACGCTCACACCCCCGCACACGCACACGAGCACACACACACGCACACGCGCACGCACACCAGACCACACCCTGAAATTTTAACACACCTTTATGATACACCCTGTATGTATAGAAACTTTATACTCACGGCAGAATTGGTATTCTTATGTCTATACGCAATTGTCTAGCTTTGACGGCCTTGTATACTGGTAGTACCACTTGACCGGGGATCGTGGGGTCCTATAAATAAATACATTAAAGTAGTAATTAGATTGTACAATACATTATTATAAGTAAATTAGATACTTGATTCTAGCTACATATTGATACAGTATTATGGAAGACAAATTGTAGACAATCAAATGAATTCTTGTCGATGATATACATCCGTGCCTCGGAGAGCACGTTAACCCGTTGGTACCGCGGTTATTATCATTCGTAGATTTTTGAGTCGTTACGGGTAGTCAGAAGCCCAAAAGTCTAACAACCAGTCTTACCAAGTGGTATTGTGTTAACCAGTAACTGGGTTGTGGAGTGCAGATAGGCAGTCGCTCCATGTAAAATATTGGTATTCAGCTGCATCGACCTCAACAGAGTTGAGATAAGGTTAGGCAGATTGTAGATATTAATTATGTTGAAAAACTTACTCCGCTATTTTTTTTTCCATTCTTCGCATCCAGGCCGTCGTCGAACGTCAAATATACTTTTCTGAATGGAAGAAATAAGTATGATTAAGGTGCCACTAGTCGATATTTTTTCCATACATATTTCGGGAGAGTATTGCTCCACTGTTTGACATTGTGCATCCAAAGTTAAACATGAGATCGTTTTGACTTATTATTAATTTTGTCTGTACGGAAACAGAATAGAAAAATAAAAAGCCATTAAAAATTAGTTTTTCTTGCTATTTTTAACGTAACTTTGGGTGTAAATAAGTAATAAAAGAACTGTAAAATCTTCAAAACCAAGTCCGTACCGAAAAAGCTTAGTTATCGAAGAGTTCAATAAACTTTATTTATAATTGATTTTTGCAGTGATTTTTTATAAAACTCGATTTTCCAAAGCACTTTTCGAATTTTTTTACGCGCCTGTCAGTTCGAAACGGTGTTTCTGTGCGTGAGAACTAGACGTGCGTGTAGACTAGCGTCTAACTGCTCGTCACTGATACTAGCTTTGTCAGACACGAAGCCAGGTGAGACAGCGTGCTTTTTGGCCATGACCACCATTGAGTTCGAGCTCGCGACTAGTTTACTTTTAAGCGCATCACTTTAGAACGGCTGGACTGATTTGACAAATTTTCGTTTTGAAATGTTCGTAATAGTCCGAATCAGGTTCTTAGGGCAGAAATATTTTTTAAAGTTGCCGGGAAAATAGGAAAATTTGGGAAAACTAAAAGTGCATTTTTCTATATAAATTGAAATTTCAACGTCATCGTCGTTTGGGCAACGTCTGTCGGGTCAGCTAGTAGATAAATAAAATATAATTGCATACTAAATAAACGAACAAACAAATGGTGTATACAAAAAGGGTGTGGGCTGTGTTATATTATACCTGCTGTTCTTATCAAAGGTGACGCGCGGCTCGTCGGAGATGTGTTTGAAGACCGCCTTCTTGATGGCCGCGGCGTACACCTCGCCCGGCTGATTGTCCGGGAAGTTCTTCAGGTAAACCTACAGATTTTGGTAACGTTAGTTAAAATAAACGGTTCGTTGGTTCCGTCAAAACTGGAAGGAGGACGCGCGGGCTTGCGAAAGATGGAAGGAGGCCTTTGCCAGAAGTAGGACAGCATAGGCTAATAATTTTAATCGGTCCGTGGCAAACAACGAAAATGCGAACCCAACGACACAGACTTCCAAAATTAAACTTATTTTTCACATTGTAGTGTCTTTTTTGGAAGTCCGTTGTTTTTTTTTTTTTGTAAATATGTTTTTACTTTAAAATTACTAGATAATAAATTTTGCAGCAGAAACTGAACTTTATACGTCGGTATTAAAGTTACTTTTCATAAACCACAAAGTTTACTCACAGTGTTTCTGGGGTCGAGTCCTCCAAGCGTACGTACTGCGTCCCGCTCACGACCTTCATCCTCTGAAACTTGCACGAAGTATTGCGGGTAGAACGCACCCGCTATTATTATCTGTGGACAAACGGACATGTACGACGGATAGCTCAACTATCATTCTGATGCATTCGCTAACACAAAAACGAACTTAATTTCAATAAGAATACAGAACACTTTGTATTGCTCAAGTATCGCGAATATATCGAAAAATACGCCAAGTAAAAAAAAATTTAAAAGAAAGCATTAGAATAACTACGGGCCTCAAATATTAAGAAAATCTCTTGAAGTCCTCAAAAGTGTACGGACTTTTTGTGTTGGAACTCACAAAAAGTCTGCAAGTGAAGCATAGTCTGGTCAGGAACACCACACATGCTCTGGGTTACGATGAATCTATAACCCTATTTTGCCAAGTTGTTTGCCTACTTGGGTCGATTGAGTGCTTTTGTTGGTATGCAGGGTATGAAAAATGAGACGCAAATGCAGGTTGAGTGCGGAATGCCTGTATTCGAAAAGTCGGTGTCTTATATACAAAATCTATGGGAAAAATTAATACATAGTGGGTACATATACAAAATTAGTTAGGTCACAATAATTGTTAGATACCCTACGTGCTATATTTATCTGTGAGGATGATGTATGATGATGTTCCGCTACAGTACACCCCCTCAAGCGAAGCGTACAACTGGTTTCACTATTCTTCCTGATCGCGTTGTTCTCTGTGTGTCATTATCTTCTTGTTCATTCATAGTGTAGGCAGGCTTCAGTCGGTCGATTGAGACGTTAGTTACTCTTCCTGGTAGTTGGAGCTTGTAGTATTTCTCACTTCTTTCCAATACGGGATATGGGCCTTCATATGTCGGCTGCAGTGGTTTTTTCGTGCTATCTCTACGTAGGTAAACGTTTTCGCAGGTACGTAGGTCGGAGTGTACAAACATGTTTTTGTTGCTATGCGAGGTCTCGGCTGGTCGGTACGCGTTGATAGTGTGTCGCAGCTGTTCAACGAAATCATGACTCATTGAGCTTCCTTTTGTTTCTTTAAAAAAATCTCCAGGTAATCGCAGCGATGTTCCGTAGGTATATTGTGCAGGACTAATCCCTGTGTCGCTGCGAGTAGCGGCGCGTAGTCCGAATAGTACGGTCGGTAACTCGTCAAACCACTTTCCGTTCGCACTAGTAGTGCAGCGCGCGGTAAGTGCGGCTTTGAGTGAGCGGTGCCACCGTTCGATGATTCCATTTGATTGTGGGTGATATGCAGTTGTTCTCGTTCTGTTTATTCCCATTAGCTTCATTAATTCGGAGAAAAGTTTGCTCTCGAACTGACGACCTTGATCGCTTGTTATCGTGATAGGGCAACCAAATCTTGTTATCCAGCCTTTATATATTGTTTTGACAATTGTTTCTGCAGTTATGTCGTGGAGAGGTAATGCTTCGGGCCATCGCGTGTACCGGTCGATAATAGTAAGCAGGTACTTGTGTCCATATTGTGATGGTGGTAGGGGCCCAACAATGTCGACATGGATATGTTGGAATCGTTCCGATGGTGGGAATGTTGCGATTTGACTCGTTGTATGTCGGCTGACTTTTGACTTTTGACAGGCTTCACAGGCTTTTGTCCATCGTCCCGCGTCAGCGTTCATGGATGGCCAGAAGTATTTTTCACTGAGTATTTTTCTTGTTGTGCGCGTGCCGGGGTGACTGAGGTTATGTACACTTTCGTACGCTGCTCGGCGGAATGTTTCTGGTAGGTACGGGCGATTATGTTGTGTTGATGTGTCGCATAGTATTTTGCAATTTGTATTTGGTAGGAGTATGCGCCTTAATTGTAAGTTGCTTTGCTTCATTAAATCGCGTATAGTGCTGTCTCTTTCTTGCGCTGTGGCTAGTTGCTTGTAGTCGATCGTTGTGGGACAGGTGATGGTTTCTGTGTTGATCCGTGATAATGAATCTGCGACTATGTTGTCTTGCCCGCTGATATGACGAATATCGTTTGTGAATTCACTTATGTACATAAGTTGTCTGGCTCGGCGCGGTGTCTCGCTGTCTGACGATGTTTTATTTATCGCGTAGGTTAGCGGCTTGTGGTCGGTGAATATTATAAGATGTCTTCCTTCGAACATTTTTCTAAAATGCTTCACGGCCATGTATATAGCTAAGAGTTCTCTGTCGTAAGTGCTATATTTGACTTGCGCGCTTGACAATGCTTTGGAGAAATATCCCAGTGGCTGCCATTTGTTGTGTACATATTGTTGCAGTACAGCACCGGCACACTTATCAGAGGCGTCTGTCATCAATGCGATCGGTGCGTTATGTGAGGGGTGAGCTAGTAATGCCGCGTTTTGTAAGCCAGCTTTACATAACTCAAATGCCTTCTTGGCTTCGTCGTTCCATACAATTTTTGTTTTGTCTCGTTTCTTGCTATTATGCAAATATGCATTTAGAGGTGCTTGTATTTCGGCTGCCTTTGAAATGCAATCTCTGTAGAAGTTGACGGTGCCAAGGAATCTTCTTAATTGTTCGATAGTTGTTGGTAGTGGAAAGTTGGTGATTGCTTCTACTTTTTCTGCTGGAGGTTTGATGCCATCTTGTGAGACAGTGTGTCCGAGGAACTTGATCACTTTTTTGCCTAGTACACATTTCGATGGGTTTATTGTGATGCCGTATTTATTCAGTCGTCCTAGAACGGTTTGTAAATGTCGTCTGTGTTCTTCTTCTGTAGTGGAACTTATGATGATGTCATCGACAAAAGGGTAGGCAAAATCGAGTCCGTGGAGTACCTCGTGAATAAAGCGCTGGAAAGTCTGTCCTGCATTTTTCAGTCCTGGGCACATCCGGGGAAATTCATATAGCCCGAATGGAATGATGATGGCTGTTTTTTCAATGTGATCTTCCAGAACAGGCAATTGTTGGTATGCCCTGTTTAGATCAAGCGTTGAGAATAGCTGCTTCCCGTGCAACTGGTAAGTGAAATCCTTCAAGCGTGGTACCGGATATCGGTCTGGCTTGGTTATGGCATTTAGTCTTCTGTAGTCTCCACATACGCGTAAGTCTCCGTTTGGTTTGGGTACCACGTGAAGTGGACTGGCCCAGGGGCTCTTGCTTGGTCGGCATAATCCCTGATCCATCATGATTTGAAATTCTTTCTTCGCAGCTTCGTAACGGTGAGGTGGCAGTGGACGAGCTTTACAGTATAATGGCGGCCCTGTTGTTTCGATATGGTGCTCGACGTTGTGCTTCGGTGTATTTTTCATTGTAGAAAGTCTTGTAATATCGGGGAATTCCGCCAATATGTCATGATATTTTTGTTCCAGGTCTATGGTTCTGATGGTTGGTGCTGTTGATTTGCAGATGGACGTCTTCACTGACAAGTTAGTTAGCTTGTCGATTAAACATTTTCCAGGGAGGTCAACTAGTAGGTGATGGTGCTTCAAAAAATCAGCGCCGATGATGGGCTTGCTCACTGCTGCTACGACGAACTTCCATCTGAATGGTCGTCTCAGGTTGAAGTCTAGATCCAATGTTTTTTCACCGAAGGTAGCTATTTCTGTGTTGTTTGCTGCAAATAGTTTGAATGCGGTTGGCTTCAGGATTTCGCTGCGTTTTCTAGGGATTACGGATATGTTTGCGCCAGTGTCAATGAGAAAGCTTAGATTTGTCTTCTTGTCTTTCAGAAATAGACGGTGTGATTTTTCCCAGGCGCCAGATTCCGTCTCTGCTAACACCTGCTTTAGTTTCCCGAGCTTGAAGGGTGCTTATCTTCATAAGTACATGGTCTAGTACATTTACGCGCTTGTCCGCCGAACTTTCGATGGAAATAACAAACGGAATTGTCGTTGTACTCGGTCCTGTGTTGCTGATTTGATTCCGACCGGCGGTTACCATGCGGCGATCGGTATGAACTGCGTGATCGATGACGCGCGCCTCGCCAGTTGCGCCCGCGCTGCCTTCCGTAGCGGCTGTGGTGTGTTTTTAATTCCGATATTTCTTTCGCCAACATGTCGATCTTCGCGTGAAGTAATGCGTTTTCATGATTTGTAGCTACAGGTGGAGTGGATGGTGTGGACGGTGACGAAGTGTTGTGTACTGCTGATATTTGGTGGTGAAGTTGTTCTAGCATTTTATCGGCCATTATTGCTAACTCATTTAGTTCGGTTTTCTTGGCTATAGTTTCGCTCACAGCTAGAATGGCGCGTACAGATGGGGGTAGGTGCTTCGTCCATATAACACGCAGCGTGTTCTCAGCAATGTTGTTACCCGCTAAATTTTGCATGCGGCGTAGCAGTTGCGAGGGCTTCAAATCGCCAAGTTCCACGTTGGACAGTAGCCGCTCAAGTTTAGTGTGGTCGCTCTCGTCGTATGTTTGGATCAGCCTCATCTTCATGGTAGCGTATCTATTGTTCTCTATTGCATTTTTGGTATCGAACATGATGTCTTGAATTTCGTCTAGATCTTGTAGGTCGAGTTGGCGGATGAGCAGCTCTGATAGTTCCTTGTCGCTTAGTTTTCCAGCAGACACGATCGCTTCAAATTGCAGGAACCAAAGCTTGATTCTGTTTCTCCATAGAGGCGGTATCCGTTGGTTGTACGAGACGGCTGACAGTTCGTGCGAATCTTTCTGCGGTCCTAATGTTTCGCTTCCATCGTTCAGCGTCGAAGTGCTCGGGTTCATGTTTGCTTCTAGGAGTTTCTTCAGTCGGGGTCACCACTGTTGGTATGCAGGGTATGAAAAATGAGACGCAAATGCAGGTTGAGTGCGGAATGCCTGTATTCGAAAAGTCGGTGTCTTATATACAAAATCTATGGGAAAAATTAATACATAGTGGGTACATATACAAAATTAGTTAGGTCACAATAATTGTTAGATACCCTACGTGCTATATTTATCTGTGAGGATGATGTATGATGATGTTCCGCTACACTTTCCTTTCGTTTTGGAACAAAAAACTCAATATCAATAATAACAAAGTTCACATTCCGCTGCAACACATTTATATTACCAGTGCCCACTTAGAACACAATCATAAGGCTAGTAGATTTACAATCTACATAACATCTCGCCTGCATTCCCAGAAGGGTTAGGCAGAGGTGTAATAGTATTATAGTACGCCCAAATTTCGCCAGTTATGTTTAAGTCCCATGTAATAAGGGGCGAGCGTTTTGGCATAAATTGGGCACAAACCCAGACTCCGGGCTACTAATGAGAAAATAGATGAAAAACCGAATAACACTTTGCCCGACCCAGGAATCGAACCCAGGGCCACGCTCAGCAGTAGCACTTGCGACCACTTGAAAAACGAGACAGTCAATCAATCTAATCTAATTAAAATTAACTGAGATTATGAATATAGTTGCCACTTCCAAAAGACTAGTTTCCTATGGAGAGTGACAAATGTTGAACAGTCTCAAAAATATTCAACCTTACCTTGTAAAGCAGTGCAAGCTCATGCTTGTTCCAGGGCGAGTTCCCGTCGCGTTGCTCGATGCCGAGCGCGGAGAGTCTCTTGCGCATGTCCCGCGCTAACTCGTCCAGTTCACGCAACGCACGCGCTTGCACGTAGAAGCGCCGCGCCCATTGTGCCTCTGATTGGCCGGTAGCGCGGAAGTATTGTTGTTGGCGGAGATGGCTCCAGACCTGTATTGGTAAAAGAATGACGTACTTATATCACGAGCTACCTCTATTATTAATCATTAATATTTATTAGCATTAAGTCTGCCTCTATACATTTGTGCTTAAAGTATTAAATACAAAAATAAATATTAGGGACAAAACATGCACAATACAGTTAAATTTCAATGAAAACAATAAAACTTAAAATACGAAAGAAATAACAATAATAAGAAATAATACACAAAATAACTAACAAAACAAGTAAAACTAACCAATAAAAATCAAATAATATTATTTCATTGCTATTTGTTGTTGTTGTTTTGACTATAGTACCTATATAGGTACAAAAAAACTCGTATTTCGTTCAACATCTCGCAGCAAACAAATCACACTCCTGTGTCGATGTCAGTAGAGCATTCAGCATTCCCAGCGCGCGGTCCAAGGGCGAATTACATTACGAAAATGGAGCCGTATTATGAAGTATTAATGCCAATGATTGTAGTCCCAAAAGGGATGGTGCTATAGATCATAAATAGCTACGTCTCTCTCTAGCACTGGAATCATGATGGCATTAACAAGTCATAATACGACACACCTGTGCGTGCTGACGGAACGGCCAACAACTCGTGTCGTCGAGGTCTAAGTTAATATTTGGGCACAGGAGGAACAAAGAATCTAACAAGCTGCTCTACAAGTTCCGAGCAACCAGACTCACCACGAAAGACGCCAAGTGAACACGATTAAAAAGTAATTACACCTAACTTCAAGAGAGATGAATTTTAGCATTCCAAGAATAAATTTAATATTTATGTAAGAGACTACGATATCCATGCACGCACGGCTACACAGCAAGCTATAATTTCCAGTATAAGCTGACTTCTGATTGAACGAAAAACCTATACAATGCGAGGTCAGCTAAAACTGGACATGTATAGCTTGATGTGTCGCCGTACAGATAAGCCAAGCAAAGTTTGCGCTTCGGAAATCATCGTCTATCTTCGGAAATACGAACGCGTGAAGATGAGATCTCATAATTATTTATTAGAGCTGTTACAACCAAATAGCTTGCATTTTTTGCACTACAATGATACAAAATTATAGATTTAACTCTATACAATTCAAAAATGGATGACGATCTGCGAATGGTAAGGCAACAGAGATGTTTTTTATACAATCGCGCAATTACACTGGAATTCGAGTGGCGTCTTCAGTAATCAAAGCATTGTCAACCTACTTTTTTCCAATTCCTTCCATGCAAACTTGGAATATAAAATTACTGTATTAGTTTGTTTATGATCCACTCAGTCTACATAAATATCGCTCAGTGTGCATACATACAAGCGGCACGCGTCAACGGCATGCGGCAGAGGCAACTGCAGCCGCCGACACGCATGTCGCTCGTGTGTATGAGCGCTTATCTTACCTTATAAACATTAAGGAAGGCAATGCAGTCGCTAGTGGAGCCGTCAGCCCAGGTCAACTTGGAGTTGTACGCGTTCAATCTCTCGCGGAAAGGACTGCTGAATAGGTTCTTCACTGACATTGCAGACGCTGTCAGGGAAATAATCAGAGATGTTAAAGTATGCTCAGTACAGAATGGAAAAATGTATGTAGGTAAATGTATGTAAATGTGTATAGGAAATTAACATCTGTCAGAATACCAGTGTAAATTGTTAGTTCACCTTTCTGTATTTAGTATGATAATAATGTTGTATCCATGTTTTCATAGTTTTTTAATCTAAGGAATTTTGCTAACTTCCGTGCAGTACAGTCACGATCATAAGTATGTATACACTTGGCTTTATTCAAAGACGATTTTCTCCTTCAGTTTTGAATGAAATTTTATGTTATTACGAACAAAGTATTTTCGAACCCATATGTTTGTGTAAAGTGTCGTATTTCAACGTTGCATTTGTTATTTCACGAAAAAACCGCAATTGAAAGTTGCCAAGTGTTGACATATTAGTGCTCGTAACTGTACCTAGAGTACACCCACATTTCGCAATTTATGTTTAAGTCCCATGTAATAGAAGCGTACTTTTTGCCACCAACCCATATAAATTCAGGGTTCCAGGCTGCTACTGAAGTATGCCTAAAGAAAAAACCCAATAGCATTTTACGTGGCCCGAGGACTGAACCAAGGAAACCCAAGCTTAGCAGTCTCACTTATGACTAATAGACCTACGGGGCCCTACGCAGGCGGTAGTGTCCCGCGGCTACAAATGATACGACATTCAACACTCAAAAAAAATACTAGAAGCTGCTGATTGTAATCTTATAATCTTAGAGAGAGATCTTTTAGTTTATGAGAAAGCCTAAAAATTTGCAGAAGAATACCCAAATAGAGTAATAATGTAGTTTAAATACAAGCAATTCTCACCCATATAGACGGCTTCCTCCAAGCATCCGTAGATGTATCCCAACATGATCAGCTTGGACAGATTGACGTTGATGGGCATGCGCGCGGCCACGCGGCCGAGGTACGTGAGATCACCGTCCGTGGCACACCACTCGTCATCGACTGTCATCTTTAGAGCACCCATCTGATCGAGAAATTAATTATAAGCTAGCTGTTGCTCCTTTAATACTTCGTATCCTAGAGAAACCCGCGGGGACACATTCTATGTCAATTCGTAATATTGTAGCTTTCTATCAAGGTCGGTTAAGACTTTTAGACCACACGAGCGAACGCACATTAAATCCCTACTCTATCTTTATGCAAACTCTCCTGTATGCACAAAAATAATATGAGAGAGTGAGTATTCTTTCGTTTGCCTACCAATATTAAAATGTCAAGAATATCAAGAAAATAATGTTCTCAAACTCACGACGACGTTTACCCATGGGGGTAGGTAGACAGTTCTTGCTCGTTTGGTTAACTAAACCCACGAACAGGGAAAGAGTTTTCGTAATCGGCGGGGTAATTTAGTACCACTCTAACAGTAGCAAACATGAACCAATGTATTAGCAATATCCTTCAAAATGATTCAAATTGTGATTGAAAGTGTGACGCAATTAGTGCTGCTCAGTAACCAGAGGTTACCTTTAACGAACATACAAACTCACAAAAAACTATATCTCTTTTATAATATTGGTATGATGCAAAAATAGAATTTAAAAAAATTATCCTCATATAAGCTACCTCTTTAAGCACAAGTATAGTGCGTTGTATGTTGGTAATATCTGGCGGGTCCATGGCCAGAGCCAGCACATCACTGGGCTGGCCCATGTCCAACAACTTGGCTAGGAGCACCAGTCTATCCAGTGGACACCGGATTATCTCTGGCGGACATTCTTGTTGTAATCCTTCCTGTAAGACAACACATTTATTAGTTTGTGTGATTGGATAATTTTTGTTACATTTCATGTGGTGTTAAGAACATACTATTATCGTAACAATACTATTATGAAATATCTAGGTCTTTTCGCTTAGTTGCATTACTTTTTCACGGAAAATCTCTTTTGTATTATGCGTAACTGTATGGTATTTATGCTCGTGACTGTACAGTATGTAGTCGTAAAAATAAAATTTAAATACTATAATTAAGATAATAGTGAATGTATCGATTCGAACAAGAATGACTTAATTAAATAATAACAGCCGCACGATCGAAGGCGTTAAGCCGTTGGTCCGTTGATCTTTGACAGTTGTTACGGATAGTCATTGCAGAAGCCAGAAAGTGTGACAACCAGTCTTGCCAAGGAGTATAATAACTGAGTTGTGGAGGTCAGATAAGCAGTCGCTCCATGTACATTTGCACAATACAGGTATTCAGCTGCAACCGGTTAGACTGAAACCTGACCCCGACATGGTTGGGCAAAGGCTAGACAAATGATGAGTGTGAGAATGGCTATACACATACATAGAACTTGTCTGTGACGAGTCGATACACGCGTCCATCGCGCACTCTGCCGGCGCGGCCCGCACGTTGCTCACAGTTGGTCTTGGAAGCCCACGCCAACCGCAACGAGGTGAAGCTCGTATCAGTGTCCGATACCATCACCTTCATCAGGCAGTAGTCGATCACTGTTGGATAAAGTTTTTAGAAGGTTCTGTGGGAGATTTTACTTGCTCAGGTAGAAGAAAAATGTTATAAATCCAGTCATAACAATTTTTGAAGTCGAGTCTTTTTCTTCGTCGTATTGATGATTCCATTTGTTTCGTTTCAAATAAGCTTCGACCAGAATTCGGCCATATCGACAGCGTTACGTTGACTTTGCAAAGGTCTTGCCTAGCGCAGGTGTTGGTCCACAGAGAGCACGACATTTTGGGCATAGTTGACGAAGTGGCTTCACAGTCGCACTGCGCGGCTCACCGGAGTACAGTCACGAGCACTAATATGTCAACGCTTGGCAACTTTAAATTGCGATTTTTTCACGAAATAACGAATACAACGTTGAAATACGACACTTTACATATACCTATGGGTTCGAAAATACTATGTTCCTGATAATATAAAATTTCATTCAAAAATAAAGGAGAAAATCGCCTTTGAATAAAGCCAAGTGTATACATACTTATGCTCGTGACTGTACCCCCCAGGTGGGGGTATGTTGAAGTCGGACAAAAAAGAGGGAACGTTTATTAAGACTACTTACCATACTTGATGTCAGGTACCGTGATAGAGCTCTCAGCGATGTTGGTGGCCAGTATGATTTTCCTGTGTCCCGGCTGCACGCGTTGGAACACGCGCGCCTGTTCGTCCGCTGTGATCGTCGAGTGCAGAGGCAGCACAAACCATTTGTATGACCGGCATTCTTTGTCCGCTATCTTTTCACTATAGTCATCAAATTACAGAACTTTAGGCCTGTATTCTCCAAAGAGGATGAAAGTAAAAAATAAAAGAGTAAAGCTTCGGTTTCCTAGAAGATCGGTGACCGCCACATGTGACCGTAATGTCCAAATACAAAGCGTTTTTTTACGCCTTAATGTCAAATACTGGTGAAAATGAGAGATTTTCATGTCCGTCATAAATATGACTTCTCTTCCTCTTTCTTATATCTAGGAAACCGTGGCTTTAGAAGCATAATGCCGGGTACAGATAGGTGAAACGTAACATGAAATATTGCTGTAGTGCAAATATAACACACACACATACACACATTCGAATTCGCCTAGTTATTGTGTTACATTTTTCATGTTGTTTCACTTTTATGGGGGTCTACTCTCTAAGCACGAAATCGTAGTTCCGACCGAAGTTATGGGTGTTTCCTACTCCGTATCAATACATAAGGTTAGTTTAGGGTCCGAACTAAGAATGAATGGGCACAATATTTGACAGTTGTCTTTACTCCCGTAGTGTGCGGGCTCGTTTGAAAAAGTTAATTAATCGGGAGTAGAGTTAATTCCAAAGCATCAAACTACTTTCCGATGGGCCCGTATATTCGTTGACAGACTTGGAGAGTAGGCCCCCTGTACCCGGTATTATTAAACTTATTAATTGTACCTAATTAAAAATAATACATACCGCAAATCAAGATCTGTGAGACAGGCGTACAAGTCCTCAATCTCGTGTATTCCTGGCAGGAATATGAGCACGGACGGTAGGTCTGCTTGACTGCGGTCCGAGATGTGGTCCTCTTGCTTGTCGATGTGCTCAAACGCATTCAGAAGCTTTACCACCAGGTGGTGCATCTCAGGGGTTATGACTGGGTCCTCGCCTTTTGGTGTTGATTGTTGTAGGATCTAGAATACAAAATAACATCAGGCCGGTATTGCCGGTATTCGCGGTGTAAGTGTAAAAAAATAATAATAAGACTTACAGAACCAAACTTATTCAGATGATTCAAGTAGAACACCTTCACAGTAAACATGGGGTCATTCTTCTCAACTTTGATACAGGATGACATTTGCAGACCCCGGGGGGTCGGTATCATGAAATAGTCCGCAAACGTTTTCCTGTTAAACGTGGCTGACATGAGCACGACTTTGACACCTGGAGACACGGTGTACAACAACCTCTTGACGATTAGAAGAAGGAAGTCCATTTCCTGACCTCGTTCATGTACTTCGTCTAGTATCACGTGTGTGTATTCGTTCATTGTTTTGGCAGCAACTATAAATAAACACACATAATTACATGAGACTTAAACATAACTGGTAAAATGTGCGATTACTATAGGTACTACCCGTGCGCGATAAGTTGGGAACTGAGCGCGGTGACGTCACAGTGGCGTGTTTGTACCCTAGTAAAAATATAGCGAAACAATACGGGCGCCATCGGGAAAGTGCAGGGGAAGCGGGCGGGGGAGTCGCATTCCGAGAAGGTCCCAACTTGTCGCACATGGGGGTAGTACACACCTCTGCCCAACCCATTAGGGAAACAATGCGTTGTTATGTGTTTATTAAGCTAGAGGAAAAAAAAAGCCTACAGTTACATCTTGTGTAGTGGACCTCGTCATTTCTACCACCTTAAAGTTGAATGTCCCTTGCACATCATAAAAAATCATGGTCTATATTTACCCAGATCAATATGATCGATAGTTTTAACTTTTAACCGGTTGAATGCCGGAATTACAGAAACAATTAAAAACCCATTGTGTCTCGCGTGTATATACGTTCCGGCTTCAATTAAGGGACGTTTTGTGAAAAATGGTAAAGTAATTTATTACGACTACTTACTTTGGGTTGACTATATTTTGTACCTACTTTATAGTGAATATCTAATAAACGTGGATTTTTTTGTTGCGAGATTCAATTAATGTATTTTATTTACAAAATAGAACACGATTACCCTAAACGTGTGTGGAGTCCATTTTAATTAAGTTCAAGAATGTATTATTAAAAAAAAAACGCCTCATTTCAAAAAGTAGGCGAACTTGACCTCGCCGGATTGGATTACTTATGATAGAAGTGTAATGCATAAAACCGGATTCATATTCCTGTGTCGTATCGTGTCGTGACGCCTTCTGACGCAGTGTTAGCCAACAAAAACTCGTTGTGATTTGACGTAGTCCTGAACAGATTCGTTTGATTGGTGCATCCCGAGTCACGACACAACACGAGACAGTAATGTGCTTGTGGCTAAGTAGTGTAAACTAATAATACAATCAAAAAGTATAACATACCCAGTTTTTGCAGCAATATACCAGTAGTCACATAACTAATGCGTGTATCAGTCGAAACATGTGCGTCCAGTCCGACCTGTCAATGATAGATTTTACAAAAGCTTTGAAACAAACGGCATTACAAAACAAGGTGTTTCTTTAGAGGTTTAAACCAACAAACCGTATTTAAAATACGAACTTTATTTTGACAAAATTAAAGTTCTAATTATAAAAACTGACTGTGAAACAGATACTTAGTTCTCAATTTTGTAATAAGGTTCGATATACATAATTTGATTTCCTTTTATTGGTACATTTTGCTTTTACTCTGGTTGCTTTTATCGTGCACATCTTTTTACATCATTCTCAGATATAATTTCTTTATCATTTATAATGTAAGTAATATTTTGCAATAATATACATAATTTAAAAGAAAGTTTCTTATCCATTCTTCTCTATAAGAACCTACTACGCTTTGGAATGGGCAACCAGCATCTTTCAGCACTCTGAAAGACCTTTGACAATTCAAAAGATCCTGTAAATGGTTTGACTGAAATAAATGCTTTAAGTTTGACAAGCTATACTTTACCTGATAACCAACTACTCCACCGACATCCCAACCTCTCTCCTGCGCAACTCTTCTAGCAATGGAAATGGCAGCAATTCTCCTTGGTTGGGTAACAACTATCTTGCATGTTCTGCGAGCTTGGTAGCAGTCATCAAGGATCCATTGAGGAACTTGAGTGGTTTTACCGCATCCTGTCGGACCTTCCACTATCACCACTGGGAAACCGTGGATGCGATCCAAAATCTAAGTGCAAATAGTAATGCAGTTTTACACGAGTCCAAAAAGTGTATAATGGGTGATTCTAGATTAAGCCTTAATATCAATGTCCTTGACAAAACAACATACTTTGTTCTAAGAAATTACACAAAAAACATAAAATGCAGGGTCTACTAATAGGTCAGTGAATTTTATCAATAGAATTTAGTAGTTTTGCCAGAACTGCTTACCAATCGCGTATTTTCAGTAAATAAGTGATTTTAAACACCTTTCATATTATAGACAAAATAGGTTAATAATTTCAGTTCTTTTATAAACCAGAAAAATTTATATTTGTTATCTATTAGTAAAAACTAGATAATTTAAAGTAATTATTTTCCTACTGTCTCTTACATTAGTCTTCTCTTCAAGAACATGTTATAAAAAGACAAGAACAATAACTGTCAAAATTGTTGAGCGCTTGTAAGGAAACTGCTTCTAGTAGGCTATCGCTTGACATGTTAAACGGCTGTCCACATTATCAGTATCACAAAAATCCCAAATAAAAAAAAAGCTGTTCTGCATCATTGGGTCTTCAATGAAGGAAGAATCACCCTAATTTTACATTGCAGGAAACAAAATCATGTTCTGTAGTGTCAGTGTAAACTTTTTCAGGAAAAATACAGAGACAAATGAGAATTTCTTGAGGAAAGGTTTGAAATAAAATACATTGACATGCTGGCCGGGACATCTAATTATGTAAGTGAATAATAGCTAGCTCACCTGTTGTTTATATTCATTGATAGCCAAGTTATTGGTGTCCTCCTTCATTTGGAATGAGTACTTGTTGTACACTTCTGTCATAGCCTCCTCTGTCAGCTCCCCAATGTTCTGGATGGAGGCGCCCCAAGAAGACAGGTGCTCCATAGACTCCAGGCCTCCAGACACACTCTCAGACTGTTCACGTTCCACTTCATTCTGAAATTCAACTCATGTTTATTATTTATGTAGGATAGAGCCCAGTTTATAAAGTACCTTCCTAAGACTAACCTCCAACTGTTAGTTCAGTGCAATAGAGTAAGAGGTTCATTGAGTACTAATATTTAAATACATCATAGTTCATGTTTATCTTAATAAAAATATGCAATGCTGCATTGTTTTGTTTGTAGGTATTATTATTAGGAAAAATGGACAAAATACCAGGAACATCGCCGAACTATCAACATTTATGCGGCTATTTCTTACTACAGGCATTGCATGCTTAGAATTATATATATATGTAAATCATTTTTACCCGCAAATACAGTTCAGTTTCCCTCGCCTTGACTTCGCGCGCATATTCGGTGCCTCCAGTCAACATCACTGAATGGCGGTGTTCCTCCTTTCTATTCAAGTTTTCGTTTTCGTCTTCTCTAACAATTCGATGGCCTCCAGTAAGCGGGCCCCGCAGTCTGGTCATTTGGGAACATGATGGGCGAGGATTCAAATAAAACCCTCGCAACTCGTCCATCTTCGAAAATCGTTTTCAGAAATGTGTAACTACAACACACTAAAATTCCAACTGCTGCAGACTTAAGTCTCCAGTATAGTTTTTTTGCTTTGTTATCAAATAAAATAAGAAACTTGAGCAATTTCAATATTTATTGCAACGCAATGTTTTTTTCCAAGTTTCCAATGCAAAACCGCAAAACAAGCAAAAAGCAAATCCACAGATTACCAACACCCATAGTGTAAAAGCATAGATTCATGATTGACAATATTGACATAGCTCAATCACAGAACATATATACCCTGACGGGAGCTCAATGGTGAATGGAGTAAGGTAATATTGACAGTTTTAGGGTATGCACTCACTACGAAAATAAATCGTTGCGAAGAAAATTCGTCAATCTGTAAGCCGGCTCTACACTCGCGGGTCGCGGCGCGAACGGCCGCGAAAGCCCGCGACAACTGCGAATCACGAGTGTAGATTTTGTTCACGCCTTCACGTTCGCGCTTCGCGCTTTTCCCCGATCAGTGTCGGTTTTTTGGTCCACGACAAAGGGTTTGCGGCGATGCGACATCGATGTCGTCCATCACGAACAAGACTGTGAAGATTTGCGAGTGTGGAGGGACACAGTTCACGCGTGGATCGCGGCATACATTCACGTCGTGAAATAACGGCGCGACTTCACGTGCGAGTGTAGAGCCGGCTGTAGACAATACTAATATACTAGAGTCCGCGCACTGCGGAAAAAAATCGCATGAGAATTCACTTGAAAAAGTTTCGTGTTTGCGATTTTTAAGCGTAATTCACACATAAAGCGGGCGCGGGTCGGGCGCGTTTCGGGACGGGAGTACGGCGGGTCTAGTTCTTTGTATTACGGTAAAAAACGTAAAAAAATTGAATTTCGCGGGCTACCCTGGCGCTTTCGCCATAAGTTGACTGGTAGAAAATACCCAAAGAGTAAAGTAAAAAATGCTGGGCATTAAGTCCCCCTCCATAGATAAAAATCATGGAAGAAGCGGTGGTAGCCCGCGAAATTCAAATTTTCTTAAGTTTTTTGAAATTTGCTGGTCAGTATTAAGTTGTACGTTGATTAAAATATGATTCGCGACCCGTCCCAAATATGTATTTACAGAAATATAATCATTAACGTCATCAACACAACTCTCTAAGACCAAGTAATCCCACTGAATGACTATTTCATGAAATCTTGACATTTTGCAATTACAAGTTTTATTACTGATCCTAATGATTATTTTACTTTACTATTTGGGTATTTTCTACCAGTCAACTTATGGCGAAAGCGCCAGGGTAGCCCGCGAAATTCAAATTTTCTAAGGAGAAAGCGCTAAGGTCACAGATTACTAATATGTAGCCAGATAGCCCGCGAAATTCAAATTTTTTACGTGTTTTGTAATTTGCTCGTCAGTATTAAGTTGTGCGCTGATTAAAATTTGATTCGCGGTCGTAACAAATATGTATTTACAGAATTATAATCATTAAAATCAGTAATACAACTTGAGGGGTATAGTTTGAAAAACCGCTAAGTCCAGTGATGTGAATAATCCAGAAATAAAAAAATTGTGATGATTTCTTGTAGCTGTAATGTAGGGTATTTCTAAGGTTAGTTGTATGAATGTATTGTAGGCCGACCGCGCAAGCCAGTCAATAAAATATTGTTGTGCGGACCACATCGTTGTTTTATTCTACAATGGCGACGAGGATGGCGAAATTTGACGAATTCGACATGAAGAACGGGAATTGGCAGTCGTACTGTGATAGGCTGGATATGTACTTTGTCGTGAATTCTGTGAAGGACGAACTAAAATTACCAACACTGATTGCATTTATGGGTGAAACGGCGTATGAATTACTTGTGAATTTGTGCAGTCCTAAGAAACCGGCGGACATGTCCTTCACCGAGGTTGTGAAGGTCATGCGAGAACATTTGCAACCGAAACCGTCGATTTTGGCAGAACGTTATAAATTTAGGCAAAGAAGACAACAATCAGGTGAAAGTAGTTCGGATTATGTTGCGGAATTGAAAAAAATTACTCGGTATTGTGAATTCGGTGCAAGTTTGGACGATAACTTAAGAGATCAATTCGTGTGCGGTATTTCGAGTGATCTTATTAGACAACGATTGTTCGCGGAAGGAAATGTAAATTTCGTTAAAGCAGTGTCAGTGGCGAGCGCACTGGAGGCGGCGGAGCGGGATGCAGCTGCTGTAGATGGCCGTGGTGACGTCACCGGGCCAGCCGGGGCCGGTGTCAACGCTTATTCGAAGGAGCTCGAAACTTCGAGAAATAATACGTTGCGGCGAAGTTCGGCAGCGTTTGAACAAACGGGTGATGTACATCGCATGCATGTTGGAGGATGTTCAGCATGCGGGGACTACAGACACACAAACCTGGAATGTAAATTCTCAAAGTATCAGTGTAGTAAATGTGGAAAAATTGGGCATTTGCGGCGCATTTGCCCGGACAGCAGTGGTGGTACGAGTGACGCGCAGGGTCGTCCTCAACAATCACGGAGCGGCAGCGGAGGTATGACGCGGAATGGGGCGAGCGGCCGCGGCGGCGGTCGGAGCGCCCGCGCCGCCGGCCGGGCCTATGGTCGGCGCGGGAAGGCTTGGCCGGCCACTACGGCCGGTGCCGCGGCACCAACAATGCACGCATTCGAGACACACTGGGAAGAAGACGGAGAAGAGAGAGAAGACCTGGGGGATCTGGAGGAACCTATGTATCAAATGTCTTTAAGCCAATATAGGCCGGTGAGCATGAATCTTAAAGTAAATAATGTACTTTTATCCATGGAAATTGACACAGGGTCACCTTTATCTTGTATCTCGAGAAATACTTACCAAAAACATTTTTCGAACATACCGTTACTTCCATGTAATTTATTAGTAAAATTTTATAATGGAAGCAAAGTTCAGCCAGGAGGATATCTGGAAGTGACTGTAACATATAAGAATCATAAAAAGAAATTGGATTTGTATGTATTCAATACGGGAAGTACCACATTACTAGGAAGGCAGTGGCTTTCGGAATTAAATATTAGTATACCCCCAATTACAATAATGAACAATGCTAGTTTATCCACTGAGATAAGTAGTCAACAAAGGGATAATATAGTATGTCATATTTATTCTAGATACACTGAGTTATTTGATGGCGGACTGGGGTGTTTCACCGGCGGTCGGGCGGCTCTGCATTTGCGGGAGGGGGCCGTGCCGATATTCTGCCGCGCGCGCCCGCTGCCGTACGCGCTGCGCACGCGTGTCGATGCCGAGCTCGAGGCCATGCTGCGCACGGGTGTCATCGAGCCTGTGGACACCTCCGACTGGGCCACACCACTGGTAATTGTTCACAAGCCGGATGGCGCTTTACGCTTATGTGCTGACTATAAGGTTACATTAAATCGTATGTTAAGGGTTGATAAGTATCCTGTGCCAAAAATAGATGATTTATTGACTAAGTTAAGTGGTAGTAGGTATTTTACGAAGTTAGATTTGTCTCAAGCATACAATCAGATATTGCTAGATGAATCGAAGGAATTAACAGTTATTAATACGCATAAAGGTCTTTTTAGATATAATAGATTAGTGTATGGCTTGGCGTCTAGTCCGGGAATTTTTCAAAGAATTATGAGTCAATTGTTCGATAAAATACCTAACGTTACAATATTTCTGGATGATATTTTAATAACGGGAAATTCGATTGAGGTACATTTAGAAACATTAAATAGGGTCCTTAAAATATTACAAGAAAAAGGTTTGAAAATAAAAAAAGAAAAGTGTGATTTTTTGAGTAAAGAAGCCAAATACTTAGGATTTATAATTAATAGTGAGGGGGTTAGAGTAGATCCAGATAAAATCAAACCGATAATTAAACTATCCGCTCCCACTAACGTATCCGAACTGAAGTCGTTTTTGGGTATGGTGAATTTTTACGGTAAATTTATTAAAAACTTAAGTTATCATTTAGCACCATTTAATGAATTATTGAAAAAAGGTAAACATTGGGTATGGGGTACCTCACAAATTCAGGCATTTAACAAAACGAAAAAGTTACTAATTAGCTCGGAAATATTATCACACTATGATGAGTCACGGCCCGTGGTGGTAACGTGTGACGCGAGCTCACGCGGTGTCGGCGCGGTACTCGCGCAGCGCGCGCCCGACGGCCGGGAGTACCCGATAGCGTACGCGTCAAGGACGCTCACCTCCGCGGAATATCATTACAGTCAGATACATAAAGAGGCTTTAGCTATAGTATTTGCAGTAAAAAAATTTCATCAATATTTGTATGGCAGGCAATTTGTATTGTGTTATTGTATGATAGTAAATAAGGGTGGAGGTGTAATGTAGGGTATTTCTAAGGTTAGTTGTATGAATGTATTGTAGGCCGACCGCGCAAGCCAGTCAATAAAATATTGTTGTGCGGACCACATCGTTGTTTTATTCTACAGTAGCATTACCTAAATAATTAAGTTTCTGTGTCTTTGGAGAAATTGGTCGCTTTTACTACATTTTGTCACTAATTGTTAAGTTAGTATAATCCCCAAATGTCAAGATTTCCTGAAATAGTCATTCTTGGGCATTACATGGTCTTAGAAGAGTTGTGTTGATGCCGTCAATTTTATTCCACGAATAAAAATTATCTGAATTTTTATTCGTGGAATAAAATTGACGACTGACAGTTTTTGTATGGTAGAACTGTCAAAAATTCAAAATAATTCTTCCGATAAAATTCTATGGTGTTGGAAAAATCAACCACAAAACAATAAACGACCGCTATTTTTCCGACAGCTGTTTGCTGTCAGGGGCAAATCAATTTGTAACCATGGACCACCATGGACGTAATATATAGAAGTAACTCTATGTATTACGTCCATGGTTGTAACATCGTCATTACAAGTACTTTTTGATAGACTGAAAATCGTCATTTTCGACACGATAGCCTGTCGAATGGTTGTGAATATCTAGCTACGCAGCTCCCGACACTTGGGTGCAGTATGCATTGCATTTTCACGAAATAAAATTGAACAGGCAATGATGCAACAAAGGTTACATGCTCTGTGGATGCAACAGCGAAAGTAACTTCAAAGTAAACCAAAGACTACAATATGATGCTGTATAAACCCAGCGCCGGCTCTAGCCCCGCCATGTAGCGCCCTAGCCCCCTCTTTATTATAATATCGTTGCCTGGCTCCCTCTAGTCTCACAGTATTATATTCCATAGTGATTGGAAATTGGGTGCAAATGGTGCAATTATAAATGATATTAAGAATCAAGCATGTTTACTTCGCTTGCGGTATGAACCCGTTCCTCGCACGGAATTAGTAAGCACTAGTACAATTCTCGAGATTGGTGCAGTCGGGTGTTCGTTGTATTATAGGAGGAATCGTGGAATTTTGTAGGTATTTCTGGGGTTTCCCCACAAAAAATATAAGGAAGGGAATTGAAGAGCACAGAAAAAATAAATGATTTCCTCTAGCTTTACTCAGAAGGGTGGTGTAAACAAAAACAATCATGATTAATTATATATTATTTATTTCATACCGTATTTGGCATAACAAAAATATTCAGATCTTAAATAGAAGATATTTAACAACTGATAACTCCATAATTATTAATAATACTCATATTATGCATTTTGATTTATACATTGAACATGAATACAGACAGACATAGTATTATATTATAGTAATATAATTAGACACGAAAGATTTTAACCGAGATACATTAGGGATAAACGAAGTGCACTCATTCGACTAGAAGTAAGCTACAAAATGAATTTGTAATAATTAAGTAGTTACATCAAAAATGAAAATAATTATAACTATTTTCATGGCTGTTCTGATTGAGAATTTTGGCACCACCACAATTAGCCCAAGTAGACACGAGCGCGTTTTTCGCGCACTGGATTATCGACGCACTGCTTAGCGCAGAGTTGAAATCTAACGGTGTGTTTTTTTGACGCGCTGGGATGATGCTGTTGAATTCTCAATGCTCGGCTGAACAACGAGTGTTGAAAATCCAGTGCGCGATAAAATCCCGCGGCGATATTTTTGCGTCCGTGGGCTTAGGCTGCGTTTCCACCAGAGATGAGCGAGGATGCGTAGCGAGGGATGTGTGTGAAACCAGCCAATAACATCGCTTCATTTTTATAGCTTGAACTAAGTTAGCGTAGGTATTGGTTAGTTTTACACACATGTTTCCTCGCTCATCTCTGGTGGAAAACCAGCCTAAGGCTAGTTTTCCACAAACACGTTTGTGCAGTTAGCGTTGCAACGCTAACTTAGTTCAAGCTACGAAAATGAAGCGATGTTATTGGTTAGTTTCACACACATCCCTCGCTACGCATCCTCGCTCATTCTCTGGTGGAAAACCAGCCTTAAGCTCTGGCTTTACTGAGGCAAGCGCGCGAGTGGGTTGCGGCGACTGGGCGCGTCGATTATTTTAATGTCTAGGAGTCACGCAACTGTTTGCGCGAGTTTGAACACCTCAATACAAGATGGTTGACACAATCGACCCTGACTGAAATTCATTCCCCCCACTCGCTCGATCGCGTCATAATAATAATATAAAAAGGTGCTTATAACAAAGAAACTTAGTCATTAGTCATTAAAAATGGAATAATAATTTAAATATTACAATTTTTTATTTACATTACATTCACGGTTTGAAATGGACTTTTTCTTGGATAAAGTGAATGACACTTTACAATGATATCCTTTCGCAAGAATTTTATGTACAGGTATTTTCATTTTGCGCTACGCGATAAGCATGACACTATTATGACTACTTATTTTTACAAAGCGATTAAGGTTTTTGTACCTTAGATATTAGGGCACGTTCATAGGACACGAATTTCATCGCGCGCTGATCGTATTATAGCAGCCGCTCTCTCAGAGACTGTGGAATTAATATCTACGTTATGCCTTTTGTCATAATTCTTAATGATCAAACACACGTGACGCGTGTTCTACGCGATTGATCTCATCATTAAGAATATGTACATTGTGACAAGAAGCATACAGCATGAATTCCAAAGTCTCTGAGGAGACAGAAAAAAACGCGCGCCGAATAAAATCCCGCTTGTGTGAACACGCCTTTGATATTATTTATGCATAACAGTAGTACTTAAAGTGTGGGACTTTATGTAGGATAGGATAATTTTGCAATGTGAATTTCTGTGACTTATTGTTTGTAATACATTAACAAGCTAGACAACATTATTGATCTTCATCTTTGATATGTGCGTAGTAATAGTAGGTACCTATAGATCACTTAATTTAATATTACGCGCCCGTTCACAATTGTAACAGCGTGTTGTTGAACGTAAGCAGTGGATAGGCGCGCCATTTTAAATTAGATTATCTAAACAAACATTTGATTGTGAAACATTTGATTTGTGTTTGATTGGAAGTGAATTGGTTTCTATGACGTTAGCACAGTACACCTAGAGATATGTCGCAATACGTTTTAAATTCACTATCACGTTCTACTATAGGGACGATGATTAATATTAGAAATGTTCGAACAAATAAGAACAAATTTCAAAGAAGGCATAGTAAAATGAGATAAAAATAAAAACCGGTCAAGAGCGACTCGGATATACCTATATGTTTTTAAATTTTCATCGGCGAGGCCTTTATTTGTCAGAGAATTTTAATACTGCACGCTGCGGTATAGAATATTCACTGACCTCTATTAAAATACGCTTAATAGAGGTCAGTGAGAATATTGCAGTTTTAGGTCAGCGCCATCTCTTGACCGATAGTAGAACTAATGTAACTTTTGTTGCACAAAAGTGTGCTATTTAGAGACATTGAGACATCGTTTTACTTTCCTGTAATCTTTACATAAACTTCTATCACAGAATCAATTCAAATTTTTCTCTATGTAAACGTCGGAGATAAGGGGAACGGTATTTTTTTTACATTTTTCATCAAAAGTCGAAAACTATGCGGCCTAAAAAAATAAAGAAAAAATATTTAAGAATGTGCAAACTGCGCTCTTTCATATTATACCTCACACGGACTGAGTGGGGTTTGAAAAAATCGAAGTGGGGCTACTCACTTCGATTTTTTCAAACACCACTCAGTCCGTTGCAAAAAAAAAATCTTTCTTATTTGCAAAATAGTTGGCCAAACTATTCCAAATTTCAGGTTACAGCATTACAGTAGTTCTTGAAATATCCACTTTTATAAAATGGCAGTTTTTAAGCGTTTTACACGTTTTTAATTTTAAAGTCGTACGGACTCCTGCGAAGTTTAAAATAAAAGGTAATGTCACCATCCCTATTCTAGTTTTTACCAATTGGAAAGCTGCACCTTGTTAACAATAAGTAACTTTAAAAGTATATGTACTGCGTATACAAATAATGAAGTGGAAAATACCAAAACTGTAATCTAACTTAGGCACTCACAAACCTAAATAAAAAACTCCAGAGCATGAAAGAAATCTATTGTCAATATACCAATTTCCCAGTAAGTGTCCGTACACACGTGTCGCTCGTGTATTTGATACATAATCTTACATAATCAGCCTATAACGTTCTCACTGCTGGGACACAGGCCTCCTCTCAATGAGAATGAGTGGGCTGTAATCCACCACGCGGGCCCGAATTCCCCGTCTTCGAATTTTTGATTCTAGGACATACCGGTTTCCTCACGATGTTTTCTTTCACCGTTTTGAGAGCAATGGTGATGGAATAAATTTTTTTTTTTGACACTTGTCGACGCGACCGTTGCAGTTGCCTCTGTCGTCGAGGCGTGTCGCTCGTGTGTATGCACACTAACCCATATTATTCGTAAGTATCTTTAAGTTAACTATTGCATACACCTTTAAATTCTTAAAAAAAAGGTTTTCTGAAACATTAAAGTCACACTTTCGGAGTTAAATGTAAACAGTTAAATGACATAAGTTGCAAATAATAACATAGTGCTTAAAAGTTGGTTTATTTGTTCCACTTTGTATTTTACACCAATATACAGGGTGATTGGAAGATGGGTGCAAAGCTTTAAGGCGAAGATAGTACAGGCAATTCAGAACCATTTAAGCCATGGTTGTCTTAGACGAAGTCTTACCACTTTTTTTTTACCAATTTCTTAAGATTTTTTTCGAAAATTCCCAAAGTTTTAACTAAACTACTTATTTATGGCCAAATTGAATGATAAACGAATTCATTTTTATTGTATTTAATTAAAGTAATGTGTAAGCAATCTAGCAAAACATGTTTTAGGCCTCTGTGTCGTTAGACATTTTTTTTACAGACATTTAAAGTTCATAAAACATTTTAAAATTAATAAATATTTTTTGTAAACCTTATTTTAAAAAAAACGGAGCGTGCTTTTAATGTTCAAACCTTTTTGAAAACATGCTTGATAATCGCTTTTTATATTGAGGTAACATTTACGCGGATATCTTACAAATTATTGAAATTAGGACCTAAAAACCAATTTGAGGGAGAAATTTTAAATTTTTGGCAGACTAAATAAAACAACATTTGAATTTAATTTATTTATGTTTCATGTTCAAAATGTTGTCCGTGATTTCTAATACAAGCACGGCTCCGTCTTCTCACTTCTGTTGTTGTTATTTTCAACATCATCTTCAGCTTCATTGTTTCAAACTCTGAATTCATTCTCTCTGTCAGTTCTTCTCTCGTGTTTATTTCCACATTCGTATACACTAGCTCCTTGACCCGGCCCCACACGAAAAAGTCCAGCAGGGTCAGATCTGGTGAGCGAGCGGGCCAAGGGATGAGTCCATCTCTGCCAATCCAGCTGTCAGGAAAACAATTATTAAGTGTTCCCTTACATTTAACATCCAATGCGTTGGACAGCCGTCTTGCTGAAAGATGACTGTACTGTCTCTTGCGAATATCGGGACACCGGTTTCCTCTATCAGCTCTGGTAAATCCACTTGTAGAAAGTGCAAATCATTTTCACCATTGAAAGTCTCCGGTAAGAAGTGGGGCCCAATCAACGTCCTGCAAATTACTCCAGCCCAAACATTGACAGAGAATTTCCTCTGAAACGACACCTGCTTCTTAAAATGTGGATTGTTGTCTTTGGCGGCCCATTCATGAAGGTTATGAAAGTTTGTAATGCTCTCCCTAGAAAATTTGAATTTGAAATCAATCTTGTGGACGGATGAAAGCAAATTTTTTAGGGAGGGCATTACAAATTTTCATAACCCACACAACACATGGCGAACACTTAAATAATTGCTTCCCTGACAGCTGGATTGGCAGAGATGGACCCATCCCTTGGCCCGCTCGCTCACTAGATCTGACCCCGCTGGACTTTTTCGTGTGGGGCCGGGCCAAGGAGCTGGTGTATACGAATGTTGAAATAAACACGAGAGAAGAACTGACAGAGAGAATGAATTCAGAGTTTGAAACAATGAAGCTGGAGATATGATGTTGAAAATAACAACAACAGAAGTGAGAAGACGGAGCCGTGCTTGTATTAGGAATCACGGACAACATTTTGACCATGAAACATAAATAAATTTAATTCAAATGTTGTTTTATTTAGACTGCCTAAAATTTAAAATTTCTCCCTTAAATTGGTTTTTAAGTTCTAATTTCAGTAATTTGTAAGATATCTGCGTAAATATTACCTCAAAAGAAAGAGCGATTATCAAGCATGTTTTCAAAAAGGTTTGAACAAAAAAAGCACGCTCCGTTATTTTTAAAATAAGGTTTACAAAAAGTATTTATGAATTTGAAAATTTGTTATGAACTTTAAATATCTGTAAAAAAAATGTCTAACGACACAGAGGCCTAAAACATGTTTTGCTAGATTGCTTACACATTACTTTAATTAAATACAATAAAAATGAATTCGTTTATCATTCAATTTGGCCATAAATAAATAGTTTAGTTAAAACTTTAGGAATTTTTGAAAAAAATCTTAATAAATTGGTAAAAAAAAAGTAGTAAGACTTCGTCCAAGACAACCATGGCTTAAATGTTTCTAAATTGTCTGTACTATCTTCGCCTTAAAGCTTTGCACCCATCTTCCAATCACCCTGTATATAACAATAAATAATATCTTTAAATCCTTGCACCAATTAAAGTGTACCTTTACAAAATGTTACAAGTTTATTGACAACACCACCAATAAAACTAATGCCCAGTCGACAATGTTCCTGGTTGACCACATTTCAACTTTATTACTAAAGTCATAAGGGTGAAAAGCGGTCAACCGTCAACTTTGTCGAGTGTATCTTTCATTTAGGTTAGTCTCTTGGTTAGTTTACGGAATGCCACTTCTTTCTGCATAAAAAACAACCTAAATTCTTATTGCCCGTTATGTAAGTTTAATATGGTTACAGGAAACCAACACCTCTTGTACAGTACCCCGTCGTTAATATGACACTAACCGTCTTATTACAGAACGAGTTCTAACTTTACTCTAAGCAGCTAGTTAGTGTTCAGACACACGAGTGGCACGCGCCAAGGTCAGAGGCAACTGCAACCGTCGACACGCCAGCGGCTGCAGTTGATGCGTGCCGCTCGAAATAAAATAAGTGTTCAAAGTTCTTAATATAAAAAATACTACAGAACCGAGTCTAAGTTGTCAATTTAGTATTTTACGTTAGTCGGAATAAAGTTCAAAATACGGTAACAGACTTGAAGGCTTAGGCTGGACTCACACATTCTGAATTCCTCTCTGAATTCAGAGTCGGAATTCATATGATTAATTAAGAAAGCCCGAAATTACATACAATTTTGTAATGCTCCACACACATTCTGATTTTTTCAGATTATGATTTTCTCAGATCGATCTTCTTATTTTCTAATTATTCATATTAACACAATTAACACAAAAGGAGCAGAAAGCGGTGCAGAGTGTCAAAATTAAAGAATCCGGCGAAAGTTTGAAAGTGGAAAATATCCAAAACAGAGACCTCGTTATCCTGAAGTACGTGCTCAGTTGCAACAGTGACGAGAGCATTATAAGTGCGTTAAAAAACCAAAATAAGCGAATGTTTATGAACCTGGACGGACAGGAAAATAGGTTGGAAATAGCTTACAAAAAACGTACCAGGAACCCCCACACGAGTCACATAGTGATTTGATTTGACATTTTGGGGGACACCCTCTGTCCCCCAAAATGTGGCAGAGACTGACAGAGGCTGAGTCGGTCCATTGTCCTACAGCGTATAAGAGTGGAGTCTCCGATTATACAGTGCTCGCCTTTGCCTGGGCTATGGGCATGGCAGACGTTTTTGCCAGGAGACCCAAGCAAAGTGCAGTCACTGCGGGGGACCCCACATGAGGGCAGAGTGCCCCGACTGGCTTGAGGGTGTGGCCCCGTCATGTTGCAACTGTGTGCGTTCAAAGCTAGAAAAGACAGCTCACAACGCATTTAGTCAGGATTGCCCCGTCAGGGCAAAATGGGATGTGATAGCACGATCAAGGGTGGCATATTGCTAAGGTGGTCCCAGGAGAAATCTCTGCCTCCCAAAAAGGCCATACCTCGTGGGCCGTGGCACAAGCAAATCTGCAGAGGAAGGTTCTGGTCACAAACGAGATTATGCTTGAAGCACACAAAAAGGGGGTGGCTTTCGCACTGCTCCAGGAGCCGTACATCGGAAGTTTGGGCAGAATGAAAGACTATAGCGGTGGGATACCGGCGATGGAGATGGCGTCATCAAGACTGCAATCGCAGTATTTGATAGTGTGTAGTGTTCGTCTTCAATATCCAAGACGTTTGCCTGAGCCGAGAAACACGAGACTACTGATTTATCTGAATTTTTAAGATATGTGTGAGGTAGCTTGCCGGAATTCAAATTATGAATTCCGACTCTGAATTCAGAATGTGTGAGTTCAGCCTTAAACTTGAAAGTTAAAACTCGTTTTGTAGTAAGATGGATATAGATAAAGAAAAAGTTCGGCTTTGTAGAGCGTCGTCGTCTCCGTCACGTACCTATACCGGTCTCTCTCTAAATCTCGATGTTTTATATTAACGTCTGAGTAACTGTTATTATTTATTACTGGACGAACATAAAGTACAGAGATAATCTACTAAAAACCCAACAATTATGGAAGTTAGAATTTCCTACAAACTTATGGCTAATATTTGTGCTATTTATGTAGTGTGTATCATTATTTAGTAAGTCTGGATTTCTGATGCCGAATGAAATTACAGCTGGCGAAGATTTAAATGTTTTAATTGTTGTTGTTATTTTAATGTTGATTAGAGTATACGACGACTCGACGAATAACCGAGACGCGACTTGAGGATCGACAGATGGAAACCAAAGACGTGCGCGTGAGTGTGACTTGACGCAAGTCGCGTCGCAAGTAGCATCGCTCAAGGATGTGAACGCCCCGTTTCCTTAGGAAAAACTTGAAACTATTAGAGGTGAATGCAATTTTTCTTATCTTCAAAATCGTCAAAATAAACATAGTTCCTTAGATGAAATTTATCTCTAATACTTTCATATTTGTCCATACAGAGCTGTCTCAACAGATCACCATGTAAAATTGTAGTTCGTTATCAATAAGCTATCAACCATAATATCTAGTTACAGCATACACAGATTGCAACAGTACTCAATCAAGACTCACTACACAGTAAAGGAAGTGAACACAGGAAATTATCATAAACCACAGTTTTTCATGACAACATACACATAGGAGGAAAGAAACATTAAACATGTGCATTAAACATACATGCCCGTTTTCACAACATCTAAATACACGCTGTTGGATTTTCCACGCTCGGCTGAGTGCAGAAAGTTGAAAATCCAACAGCGCGCTTTTATTTATGCATTTACTTAGGGGTCGTCTAGTGTTAGAGAGAGCGAGCATTACCTTTATATTACAGTTTTACATCAATATTTAATCCAAATTAACTAAAGCTTGATAACACACAAATTTTAATGTTTTTATTGTTTCACAGTTCAAATATTGGATTGTCCAAAAATTGAACTTCTTTACAGGCATATTAGATAAATGCTGGATTCACAATACACAGTTTTATTCGCTCAAATGCTGTATAGTTTTGCTTAAAATGATAAGAAATAGACAGATATTTACTGCTTTCATTACCCAATAAGTATTATATTTTTCAACAAATTTTAAAACCGGCTTCTACCACAAATCAGTAAATACGCTAAACATATTGAACGAGGGGCCCGTGGCTAAATTACAGCAGCCGCACAGGTCGATCGATCAGGTTAAGCTACGCTTGCCGCTGTTGGTCTGTAGATGGGTGACCATCTTTACATACAGAGACCCCTCCGTGCCTCGGAAAGCACGTTAAGCCGTTGGTCCCGGCTGTCATTCGTGGATCTTTGACAGTCGTTACGGGTAGTCAGAAACCCGAAAGTCTGACAACCAGTCTTACCAAGGGGTATGGTATTACCCAGTAAACTGGGTTGTGAAGGTCAGATAGGCAGTCGCTTCATGTAAAATACTGATCTCTGACAGTTAGACTGGATGCCGACCACAACATATTTGGGAAAAAGGCTAGGCAGATGATGATGATGATATTAAAACATCGTTCTGCCTCCGTCATCTTCATACGACTGATGGAAACAAAACGATGTTCAGAGTCAGTTAATCATTTGTGGTGCAACCGGGCCTAAGGGTGCTAACATAAAGGCACGGGTTCCCAGTAAAGACAAGCCGGTATCGATCGGTGCGGGTAAAATATCCCTGTATTAACTTATGCGCTCACAATTAAAACAGGTAAAACATTGTGAACGTTTCTTTCCATAGATCAACCTGTAGCGAACTGTACTGGAAACCCACTGTTTTATGTGAGCACCGTGTCTTATTAACGTATCAAACAAATTACAGTCCACAACATGAATAATTTTGATCGTGAGTGACGATGCAAACATTTAAATCTTCACACAATTTTGTTCTTTATTTCTAGGTGAATGTACAGACGAAAATCGTGTGTAGATTTCGACTACTATATAATAATAATAACAATTTGATATTGTATCGTGACAGATACATTACATTAAAGAACAATGAACTATTGTAAATCAACGGACATATACAACGCTACAAAGTTTCTTTTGGCGCGTGGCCAGAAACTGATCTAACGCCGCAATCTTGATTTTTGTCAATACAATTTCACAAATGTTTACCAATAGCGCCCGCCTATCAATGTCATTCAGGCGCCAAAAGATCCTTGTAGCACTTCTACCTGTAAAGTCTTAGTACTTAGTTCTCCTTAGAAGGCTGGATGGACCAGCCCAGGATACGCCGGTCGAAGCCGCAACTGAAGAAATTTATATTGGACGATATGTCGTCAGCCCAAGCTACTGATGTAACCATGCGACGGTGGCCCTGCGATTAAATAGAAGTTTGTAAACATTTTTCCCTTTCAGAGAGGTACTATATAAAATTACAATTTTTTTTTTTCAAAACCAAGCAATTTGATTCTTGGCAAGGAAAATTGACTAATGTTGCAGTTTTAGATATTATCAAAATCGGCCATGACCCTTTTGCGTATTTTTTCCTATTTCTTATTTTAGATTTGACACTTCGCATCCCACGCACACTTGAAATATAAACCCTCTATATCATCTCTCACATAATCCACCCCCAGAGTCTTGGGTCATCCATTCTTACTCAAAAAGGTAATGCAAATTTTGGTACCTCCCTCCAATAGTAATTTTTTGAACTAAAGAGAAGTTACTATCAAGCGTTCCAAATCTTTGTCCATTCAGAGTTATACTGTACATAACATCTCAGTTTTAGCAATAGCCAAATAAATGTCAGACCAGACCAGACCGACCAGACCGTATTTCCTCCTATTTAATAAATAAATAGATTTAAAGTGCATATCACCTGTCGGCTGGAGCGCGGCAGGCGGGCAAGCCTCTGTCCCTGCAGGTCGAACAGGCGCACCTGTCGGTTGTCGTGTGGGATGGCGATCAGACCGTTGCCACTCACTCCTACGCGGTTCACTGAAGAGTCTGACCTGATTGTGGCTAGCGCAGACCGCATGTTGCGGACGTCCCATACCTAGCATTGATTGAATACTCTTTATTGAACATCAAAAAAGCAGAATAAAAAACAAGAGAATATTATTTTGTTTTTGAAACAAAAAATATTATTGACAATGAGGTTTGTTTTAGGTCAAAACGTTTTTATATTTTTCATGTCCAAGTTTTAGTCATGCTTTTTTACCTTTACGGAACGGTCGTCAGATCCGGACACAACTTTGTCTTCTCTTGTGAACACCGCTGATGTGACACTCCTGAATAACAATATTAACCATTATTGTATTAGTATAAAGTTAAGGGTAGTTTGAGAAATCAGGTCGGTAATGCCAACATGAAGGGAGAGGTTAAGGTAAGCATAGGAATATTGAAAGTATTGAGGTTGGACTTTTATGAGAGGATTTTTAAATTATAATTATTGGTAGTAGTGGTAGTAATCCGGTGACGCTAGAAATATCCTGATATCAATAAATTTGGATAAGACAGTTCCCCAAAACGCCCGCCCTTGACCACTACCTAGTGCTTTCGCTGGGAAGAAGTGACTCCCCAGCAGCACAGCTATGAGATATGATATTTGTTGTCTATGATGGCTTTGTTTATGATAACTTACTCAGTATGTCCTTGAAAGACGGAGACGGAGTGTATCGGCTCGCGGAAGTCCCACAGACGGAAGGTGGTGTCTCGGGACGCCGTCACTACGAGCCGAGACGCGTGGTGCGCAGAAGCATGCGTGAGCTCGTGGTCGTGACCTGACATATAGTAATTTTACAGTACGAAGATGTCGTGATGCACTTCACAGGAGTATCAATTGACAGGGTCAATATGGGAAAGTCTGAAACTATAAAGTGCTTAGTACACTACTCTGAATTCAAGAATCCTAATTAGGATTCAGGATAGTGTAATAAGAGTTAGGACAGTTAGGATCCTAATCAGCCAGTCAGAATTGTTCCTGCCTTCCTAACTTTTTTTTTTTAATTAGTGATATTTAAATATAGAGGTGTTACCTAAATCTAAAATCGCCAAACTTTTGTTTTGATGGCGAGAGGCACTCTTTTACATAATACTGCACCACCTTATTACATACCAACTACTCATAATTATATTATACTGCTATGGTTTAATCTTATACAATGTAATCTGCATTCGCGATTTATTTGCCAAGAATGTAAGCAAATATGAGTTTATGGAAAAATAACTTTAAACCCTACACAGTAAAGTTCAGTTTACACTACAACTTCAATCATTTTTATAACTTTTTCAATAGTGCTAGTCACTGGTTTAATCTTGCTAATCAGTTTAATCTTGCTTAGCGTCCAGCCTAATTAGGATTCCTGAGTAGAATAGTGGAATAAGTGCTTTAAAGGTTCAAAAGTTCCATGGTTGACTTTGGAGTGAAGTAATACGAGAAAGTTGCAGCATACAAAGGCAAAATTATTCTTATTTCGTACCTGTAAGAACTTGCAAACAGTCTCCAGTCTCCACGTCATACAGGTTAGCGGTTCTGTCCCAGGAAGCGGTGATGACGTGGTCGCCGCCTGTGAGCCAATCAGCGGCCACAACGACGCCTTGATGGCCGCTCAGCTCCGTCAGCGGAGTACGGAGCACTTCCGGTCTATCTCCACCTTCACCGAGACTTTCTTCGCCTCCTCCTTCTAATTCTTCTTCAGAGGATTGGCCGCGCTAAACGTTTGAAATTCGAAACAGTGAGCAAAGATTACATGCCAGTCAGAGTTAAGCAAGTAAAACTATTGTTTTATCATGATTTGATATCGATACACGTATTCTGTGAAGTTTCCTCAGTTAATTTCATCCTGTATATTTACATATATACATATTTATTGTCTCTAATATCAAATTATTTAATAAGGGGTGATATTGTGTAGAATTGTAGATCATGTACCTAGTCAGAGTAAATGATTGCTAATTGGTGTTCTTAACCACACAATCCTCACCATTAAAAACTTCATGAAAATAAATTTTGAGAATGCTAAAAATAGATAAGTAATCTTAGTTAAGTCACCAAGGTAAAAAAAAATTGTCGCATTATGATTCCGAAGTTATAGCTATAAGTCGGTGAGGATTGTGTGGTCAAGGAATAGTCGTAATGTTATACCAAATCTCGAAAATAGTCATTAAGTGATTCAAAAGTCATAAAGGTGCCTTGGTGAGGATTACGTGGTGAGCCTTTTACCTGATTACCGCGGAACGCTTACGTTTTTTAATTTGAATTTGGTGTCAAAAAATAGTCAAGAATTTTTTTTTGACACCAAATTCTACATACATTTTTCGAGTCAAGCACAGTCGAGGACAAAATTACTAAGTACGTTTTTTTTTGTGGTCCTCACAGTCAGGAAAATTAATTATTTTGATAAAATAAAATAAGTAATAACCGGTAGGTCCCAGTTGACAGCAGCCTGCCAAACATGCGCAGTGTTGTCTCCGCTGCTTGTTAGCGCGATGTCCCTGCTGGGGTGGAATCGGATCGAGTTCACGGAGCCGGAGTGTCCCGTGTATTGCAGGAGGCACTTTCCCCACTCCACGCTCCATACGCAGGCTGTGTGATCTACAAGAAAGAAATAAAAGTAGGTACAAGCAATTTTTTTAATGGTGATTTAACTAGCGCGTCTAATTTAGAATTGCGCATCCTTCCACAGTATTTGCATCTACAGGGTGTCCGGTAATTAATGGATAACCTCTTAAGGGGTCATTGTACTTATTATTATGAACTAAGTTAACTTATCATTAAGTCATTACCAATTTTAGAGTGCAAATGCACTGGAGGAAGTTTCCTCACAGGTAAAACCACTAAAACTTCCTCTTTTGGGAATCACTTTATTTTGTTTTACTTTCCTTGAATGTCATCCGATTTTAGAACTGTGCTTTACAGGTTGAATGGCATAATTACAGAAACAATTATTAAGCCATTGTCTCATGTGGATCCATGTTCGCGTGGACACGAAGGGTTAAGAAATGACTATAATAATATGTATATCACAAGGTACTGAATACTGTAATTAAAACTGTAAATACACATAAAAGTTTATGAGTAGCTTGCATGACTTTCTGCCATTTTGACTCCTGATGAATGTCACAAATCCATAAAAGTATCTTTAATACTTTTGAACAAGTTTCAGGCATGTGTATTTTCCAGCGTAACTGCTTGACCGAATCAAAAAGTTTGTGTCATGTTTATATGTTATTCAGTTGTATATCTAGCAAAAACAAATACCTGCTGAAGCTGTGCCAATGAGTGCTTGTCCAGGGCGAGCTGATGACACATCCCAGATGCCATCCTTGTGTCCCGTGAACTCCCTCACTAACTGGCAGTTATAAGTGGGGGCCTTAAAGCTGGACACTATCTTGCTGGTCTGGACCCGCAATTTGTGACTGGCTTTCACTTTCTGAGAGTTACTTTGAGTTACTGTAAATGTTTTAGTACAGTATTATTAACTGAATATTGCTGTTATAAGTTAAAATGATAGGGATGTTTTTGGTTCCCTACAAAATAATGTTTATTATTGTTTTTCTTAAATACATATTTTTGAGGCTTCACTGGACTCTGATACAGGGTCAAAATAAATTAGCTAGCGGAATTCCTCAGACATGATAGTTATCAATATTTAAACAAAACAAAAATGTTTTATTGATTTTCTTTTGGTAAACAACCATATTTTGCATATAATATATAAATCTGGAGGTCAGATAGGCAGTTGGCAGTTGTTTTTGCTCCATGTAAAATACAGGTATTCAGCCAAATACAGTTATGAGTTAAAGCCAAACCCAACTACTTTGGAAAAGGCTAGACAGATTGATTATGTAGCATTTAATAACATTCCAGTATCAAAAAATTTAACATTTGGGCTACTAACATTTCACTTTGGAGTTTTTTCCCGCAACATCAAACTCGATGTAGTCTAAGTTTTGTTTATCTCCCACATAGCTTTCTCGTTCCAACTTTTCACTCAGGATATCTATTTTCTCTTGAACTGGAAACAAAAAATAATGCATTACACATATTAATCAAGCCATAATCATTGGGTAGACAACATTGTACTTTGGATGATGAATCATTCTAGAAGAGGAAGGATAGGGAGGGCTTTGGTCTGCTGTTGAAAAATACAGGGTCATAATAATAACCACACACATACCTATAGCTTTTGGTTTGTTTACATTTTTTTTTTGCTTGCCTGATTGAAAGTTCTGGATGAGGTCTATGATGGAACAAGCGTGCCCAGAAGATGCCTTGTTCACTCTTGATTTTAGGTATATTAGATACTGGCAGAGAGCTCCACACTTTGGCTGTGCATATAATAAACATGGAGGAAAGGCGCTGAGTACGACTCGTCAGGATATCAACCAAGTGTGTTTGGTATGCTGCAGTACCTCTAGTTGTCGGGCGGTAAAAGAGTGAGGGTGGGATCAGGTTGTGGAGCTCCTGCGCTCACTCTCCGAAGTACAGTCTGTAGAAGACTGACAGGCAAGCAACATTATGCCGATGAGTTAGGCTGTGAAGCGTTGCTACCAATGTCTCGGCGCCTATAAGCCTTTTAGCTCTGAGTTACAATGCCTTGGTCTTAAACAAACATGCATCAGTAGAAAAGTATGAATGGAACGAAATATTTCTATGATTATATGCTGTTTCTCAGAGTGAATAAAAAACAACAATAACATTAATAATTATCTGGTTTTATCAGCAACAATCACATCATATTAGCATTGTTTTATTTCATAGTTGCCTTTAATGGAGCTTGTTGTGATGAGTTGTTTGTAAATACATGTGAACTAAACCGTTAACAGTTTTTAACATGAATCAAACAAAATAACATACTATTCTTGCTAAGTACTTACGGTTTAAATTTTCCGTGTATAGAAGGTCAAATTCTTTTTCTATTTGAGAAAACAACTCATGCAGGCGAGACCTAAATACGGGCGGGATTGATGTTTCTGAATCTTCCATTTTTAGGTAATTTGGCAGTCCATCGGATCCTTCCGTAAGGGCCTGGAGCCTTCTTTTGCTAGATTTCATGGTCCAAGGCGGATTGCACACCAAAGTTCTAATCACATCACAGTACGCAGCGCATTGTGCTTTATACCCAAATTGCGAAGTCTATGATATTGTTAGCACTTTAATCTGGTATCCAGTAAGCACGAAACTTCTACTATTGAAAGAAAAATCGTGAAATTCTAGTGAAATGTAATCAAAAAACGACGAAATGCATTGTTCGATTTCGATTCAATACCCGATATATTACTTTACTCTATGATTCAATCGGATTCACTTGACTTGACATCACTTGCTTGACATTTAACTTTTTTTATAAAAAAGGTCCACAGACTATTTAGATTAGAGCTGAGATTAGAGCTTATTCCGTACGAAACAAAGACAATGCGTACGAAAATGACTAAAGACCCTCGATCAATTTGGCATTCGTTCAATACTTGATCTTTAGTAAATTGTACATGTAGTGCAAAATTTACGCATTTCCATAGATTTTTCCCAATTAGATTCACCGGATTAAAACTAATGCAAATTGGATGTCTAAGATCCCCTTAAGATCCGCCAAAAATGTTCCCACAGCTGGGACATAATTCTTGTGTGTGTACCTTCGACCGAGTCGCGCGGATACCAGCGGCGCCGCTGGAATTCCAGCGAATAGCCGTGCGACTGCGCGAGAAGTCGCGGGAAGTCCCGAGAATGCTCGAGCAGTCGCGAGCGGCCGCTGGTAATATCCCGCCCTTCGCGCCCGCTCCCCGCGCGCGTCTTTTGCGCGCGAGCATTCGCATTCATTCCTTGCAGTGCAACGAATACAGAAGTGATGGAAATGGATGAAGAAAAGCTTATTTATTTGGTGCAAATGTACGACTGCCTATACAATATCAAATCAAGGCATTAGAGCGATAAACACATGGAAGAAGAAGAGAAGGCGCGCGGAGGCCGCGCGCGCGCTTCGCTGCCCTTCGCCGCTCTTTTGGTGTGAGTTGAGCTTAAGACTCTCATGGACGTAATATAAATATGTAATAGAAGTAACTTTTATTGTTGTATGTACGTACGTACGTCCATGACTACTCTCTAACGAGAGGAGAATAGGTGGAAACACATTATTAAAACGCGACGCCATCACATTATTGGCCAAATGGTCAACGAGATAAAAATGTGGCCAATGAGATGCCAATGGGATGGCGTGGGATGGCGTCGGGTGTTATAAGTTTGTTTCTGCCTTAAAGTGTTACATGTTCTGTGGATAGGAGTTCAATAATCTATGGCTGCTAGAGGCAGAGCGAGCAGGAGCAGTTGTCAAAAAAAATGGCTGGTGAGTAGTAAAATAGCAGTGCCAACGTTCAGCTTATGTTATTTGTTTTATTGTATTTATTATCATGTCATTTTCAGATTTGTACGCAAAATATAATTGTACTTATTGTCAAGAAGAAATAAATGGTGTGCGCGTCAAATGCGCGGAATGTATCGACTTTGATATTTGTTTGCAGGTAAAGTAGCTTCGCTGCCATTTTTGTTTATAGTTTTGGCGCAAAATTTTAAATTGTCAGGGCATAGTTTTTACGTTTTTTTTGTATTTCAGTGTTTTTCTCTTGGCGCAGAAATTGGATCACACAAAAATGACCACTCATATCAGTTTATGGTAAGTCCAGACATATAAGTTACATTTATTCCAGACACATATTTTCATTACAAGAAATACCTAATAAAATAGAAAAAAAAATACGAAAATTAAATATTGTATTCCAGGACTCTGGAGCGTTTGGGATATTTTTAGGACGTAGTAGTTGGTCGGCAAATGAAGAAGTTAGATTACTAGATGCTATAGAACAATTTGGCTTTGGAAACTGGGAGGATATAGCTAAACACATAGAAACACGGACACCTGAAGGTATGTATTTTTTGTATATAGTACATATTTATATATACAAAAAAAAACTAAAGTTTTGAATAAGTTAGTCTGTTATGAGTGGCTGAGTTTAGGGCTAAACATAATTGTATTTTCGTAAAAAAATTCTTATACCGTCAATACACTAAGAATATGAAGTCTGTTATCATGGTATGGGCCATGTGATGCAGAGCAATGAGGAACATCTTCGTCGTGTTATTTAGAAGAACAGAAAATATGAGTATCTAATTAAGAAACATCATAAAAAGTCATTTGTGACTGCCCTAGCAACCTTCTTACTATTAATACAATAAAATTATGTTTTCAGAGGCCAAAGATGAGTATATCACAAGGTACTTGGAAGGTAGCATTGGCCGAGCAACATGGGGCAACTTAGACAGTTCAAGCCGCCCTACATTGAATTCTGCAGATAAAGATGAGGGGCCATTAGGGCCTAGTGCTGTATCCCGTCTACCACACATCGCAGTTACCACAGATGAAGCGGCACAACTTGGTTATATGCCAAACAGAGATGATTTTGAAAGGGTACATTAAATTTTCAATATACTATGCTAAATTTGCTTTGACATGACTGAAAGTTGTGACAGTGTTTGTGGGCAATTCTGCATTCAACTATGTACTTTGTTTTTGCGCAAAATTTTGGAGCTGTGGTGGCCCGGTAGTATCGGCCCCGACTGACGAGTTGTAAGTCATGAGTTTGAACCCAGGCAGATACTTAACTTTGTATATTTAATTTTATCATGACTGCTATCAAACCTGTGAAGGAAAACATTCTGAGGAAACCAGCATGTCCTAGAACCAAATAATTTGAAGATGTGAGATCTGCCAACCTGCACTGGGCCCGCTTTGTGGATTATGGCCCACACCCTCTCACAGGGAGAATGCCCGTGTCCCAGCAGTGGGAACTTTGCAGAATGCTCTGAATATCTTAAGGATTTTTCCAAAAGTGTTATATTCATGTATTGTTTACATGAATGAAATTATATCTTACTAGCTGTTCCCTGCGGTAGCACACGCTGCGCGGCTCCTAAGGGTCGTAGCGTGATGTTATATAGCCTATAGCCTTCCTCGATAAACGGACTATCCAACACAAAAATAATTTTAAATTCGAACCAGCAGTTCCTGAGATTAGCGCGTTCAAACAAACAAAGATATTGATTCCTTATGCTGTTTCCAGGAACATGACCATGAAGCAGAACAGTTAATATCAACACTATCTTTGAATCCTGAAGATGATGAGTTGGATGTTGGTAAGCAAACATACTGTACTACTAAAAACTTCTTCTTAGTGTCTTTCTGTTTGTGAATTTAGTTGCAGACCGGATAATTTTTTTAAAATGAATTTCCAGAAAATACTATATCCGTTTTCATTGGGAGTGTCTTCGACTTTCAAAGAAATTTTGTTTCCAACAATTCAATAACATGTTGCTGCAACAATGTTGCGAAACTGTTTCTCAATACATTAAAATCTAAAATAACAATATCTTTATTTCCAGCCCTAAAGTTATCACAAGTGGACATCTACACGCGTCGACTTAGAGAGAGAACGAGACGAAAGCGCTTAGTGAGGGACTACCAACTAGTGTCCGTGTTCTTCAACAACCAGAGGAATAAGCAGAAGACTCTCGGGAAACTTGCCAAAGAGAAAAAGTGAGTTTTTGTTACTTAGCATTTGACTTTGATACTTGACTCATTAGTTTCAAGTAAAGGTGATTACGAGGTTAAGTGACGCAAGAGAATTGTTGAGTCACTGAATGTTTATCGGGTTTTCCATATATCCATATCGGGTATTTACAAAAAATTAAACTTTGAATACAAAAATTCAATAAAGGTAGCAACATCCTGTTTTTCATAGGTAGCAACCTTGAATGCAGTCTGTGAAATGTGAAATCAGCACCATCTCATCTATAATAACCGTTGAAATTATAGGTTTGCAGCAAAAACAGCAATATCCAATAGTAACTGTACTGCTCTGAAACCAATAATGTTGTTTACTGTCATTGTGGAAAACTGGGATGTAGCTACCTTTGCATCTATATAACTATCCAATAGTTTAGTCAGTATAGCTAGACGGCTGATTCGCAAAGCCTATTAATCGGCCCTATTTAATTTGGTGGGACACACATTTTTTTAATTAGTTAGGATGTATTTAAAATAGTCATATGGCCAGTGTTTTCATTCATTCGTCATCTCGCATGTTGTACGTCAACTGCAATGTATGTATATGATGAATAACCATCTGCGTTTACAGGGAATTCACGGAGCGCGTACGCTGGACAGCGCAGTTCTACGGGCGCGGCGAGCAGGCGGGCGCGGTGGCGGGGCTGTGGCGCGAGCGCGAGCTGCGCGTGCGGCTGGGCGAGCTGCACCGCTACCGGCTGGCCGGCGTCACGCGCGCCGAGGAGTGCGCGCACCACGACCAGCACGCCGCGCTGCGCCGCCACGCGCCGCCGCCGCACGCCCACGACGTGAGAACACGACTCCTGGTACTGCCTCATGCCTGGCGCCCGACGAGCTTGCTTTCATTAAATAGCTCAGTCAAATAAGCTGAATGATACAGATTGTCAGATTATTATCAAGTTTTGTAACAACGAACGCAATGTCATACACTGGTGAAAGTGTATCATGTGTCATGTATGAACATGACAGAGTCAAAAACCCAAATGTAACCAAAATTTATTTAAGACCTTGGTGTTACAAATAAGAAATGACCACACAAAAATCAACTAAGACTACATTAAAGTAAGTGGCTATGTATGATTCAGAATACAAGTAAGAATTATTATTACTATTTGAGTCTAATATTGCATACACCTTCCTTTTCACTTAATTAATTCTGATTGGATGCATATTTGACTGAGCTATGCACATATAGTACTAATACTACAGTATACGTCCGTTAATATGGCACATAGAGTTAGAGAGAGAGAAAAAACTATATAGAGCGCTATCTCTGTCACTCAAACATGTGTACCCTACTTTTTTTTTCTAAAACTCTATTTTCCATATCGACTTGAAGATAATTGATTAACTTACATTTCATCTAAACCCCGAAGGATTCAAATATCGCAAGACGATTTAACGGTAATGCTTTGTTGTTCCACTTAATATTATCATTAATTATCATAATATTTATCATCATTATCTCAGCTGAACGACTGCTGCAGATCTTATGTTACAAACTTTAATACCAAGAGATTCAGAATGAGATTTGATCTTTATTATTGACCCTATTGATTGGGGCAAAAAATACAGGAAGATCGTCGGTTCGATTTCCGGCACTCGCCTGAAGCGCAATAAAAAAAGTTAAAAGTATACCTATTTTTTTCGCTCTACCCTTTAACATATTTCAAAATCAACCCATATGTTTGGTTATTTTTCATACACACGTTCGTATTGTACAGTCAACCGCACTTTCATGGTATTAACTTGACATAGTCAGCCCCTATAAGTCGCAGCTCGTTGTTAGCAGTGACGTGCGGTTGACCGTACCGTTGTTCTGCATGGCATACACATTAATGCTTATGCCTTGTGCTTAGAGCGTTATCAATGTTGTAGTGTGTGTGTACTGGTTTGCATGATTTGTGTAGACAGTGTGTTTTGTCATTTGTGTCAATTATTGTACAGCTATATGGTCATTTTAAACCTTAGACCTTTGGCTTTAGGACTTTGGTAACTTAAAATTTGGTGTGATTATGGTCAGTCCGATTCGGTCTCATTACAAAACTAGGCGAAGAGACTTGTTCAACCATAAAATATCGAACCTGTTTTTGTATTTTGAACTTTATTCCGACTAAGGTAAAGTTTTAAATATAAAACGTTACCTAAAAGTTGATGTATTTTTTGACATTCCGTGACATGAGGAAGGTATAGGGGTTTATTTACAAACTTTGTTCAAAGTTAAGAGATACGTTTAAATGTCAAAAATGTATGATTTAATAGTCGCTAATCATTAAGTACTTAACTTTAAAGCAACATTTATAAATAAAGGGGATAATGTGCGATAATAACTGTGCCGTGTGGTTTTGGGTTTGATCCCGTATAACTATTGTATTCGCCAGGGCAGCAGTGGGTGCCTGGACACCAACCAGACAAAAGAACTAACGCAGAACAGCTCGCAGCTGCCAAGAAAAAGGTTAGTTTATATTAAAATCGCAGTATCAGAACTTTATAGCCTATGAAGTATACATTATGTATGGGAGTTCGGCCATAAGCTGCAGCCTAATTGCGTAACACACTTTAAATCGCAATCTGAATCATTTTGAAGGTTATCGTTAATTTATTGCTTCATAAGATAAATTTTATCCTCTCAACGACGCAATGAATGTTGGAACCGTCAAAATTAAAGCCATTGCTACCGTGGCTAAATAATAACAGCCGCACAGGCCGATCGATCAGGTTAACCTACGCTTGCCGCGGTTGGTCTGTGGATGGGTGACCATCTCATCTTTACATACCGAGACCCCTCCGTGCCTCGGAAAGTACGTTAAGCCGTATTGGTCCCGCCTGTCATTCGTAGATCTTTGACAGTCGTTACGGGAAGTCAGAAGCCCGAAAGTCTGACAACCAGTCTTACCAAGAAGTATCGTATTACCCATTAACTGGGTTGTGGAGGTCAGATAGGCAGTCGCTCCATGTAAAATGCAGGTATTCAGCTGCATCCGGTTAGACTGGAAGGCGACCCCAACATAGTTGGGAAAAGGCTAGGCAGATGAGTGTGTTACACAATTACCCCGCTGTAAGTCTCCGAAAACCTGGGGAACAAACCACATAATAGAATAAATATGTTTGAGTATTTCTTTTTTTCATATTCAGTAGTTCTTGGGCACTAAATTAAAATGGAAAATGTTGTCATAGTCATTAGTATCAGTCTTATAGAATAGAGTTTCATCGGGCGGCAGCGGGTGTCTATACGTCATCATAACTTATGAAGTTATGACCTTTGTTGAAAATTTGTTAATTTTTAATGAAATTGGGGTAATTTTGGACTAAAATCGTGAATTTCAAATTGTTACAACTGAATACTAATAAGAGTTTTTTTTATTAATTTTTGAAATGCTATGCAGCACCTATGTGCGCTTTTTGGATCGGTTAGGATATTTCTTTTTGCATAATATGGTGTTTATGATGGCTATTGACGTGCGACAGAGACGGCGAAAGCGGCTCAAGTTCCACCAGCCCAAGGTGCACACGGGACGGAAGTACCGCATGTGGATGCTCCAAAAAGAGCTCATGCAGCAACAGCAGCGGCGCATGCTCGAGGCATCTTCTGAGCAATAACGAGATACAGGTAAATATTGTTATTAAACTATTTATCATCATTATCCTCCTCAAAGTATTGGTCATGGGTCCTACTAGGAGGATACAGGTAATTTCTACAACGCTACATTATTTATTACTTCATGCACATAAATGTACAGAGGCGGACTTAATGCCATAGGCATCACCATCGCCATTTTTGTCGCCATCTTGTTTTTTCAATGTATTTCTTAAAACAAATGTTTACCAAAAGCGCCCCTTTTCATTGTCATTCAAGCGGCAAAAAGTAATGTAACAGCGTAACTCTTATTTCATTTAACTATTTATCCTCATTACCCTTGTAAATGTATCGTTCGTGGGTTCTGAAGGTTACTTCTACAGCGCCAAAAGGTTCTTTTGCCGCGTGGCCAAAATCGGAACTAACGCCTTCATCTTGTTTTGTCTGTGACAATTTCTCAATTGTTTAACAACAACGCCCCCCCTGCCATCGTTATTCGAGTGCCAAATGATCCTTGTAGGAGTGTAACTGTTATGGTATTCACCTATTTATCATCATCATCCTGAAAAATTGATTATGTGGGTCCTGAAGGTTACTTCTAGAGTTTTAAACAACCACTTTGTATATTATAAGATCGTGGCCATACTATTTGACTGTTGACCTAAAAAAGTTCAATCGAGTTCCGCACCAACCATGTTTTCAGAAATACGATGACAGTTCGCTTTTTAAAATTGTCCCGGTAAAGTCAATTGCTAGCTACTGCCAGAGTTATCCATACTAATATTATAAATTCGAAAGTAACTCTGTCTGTCTGTTACCTTTTCACGCCTAAACCACTGAACGGATTTCGATAAAATTTGGCAGGGAGATAGATTGCATCCCGGAGAAGGACATAGGATAGTTTTTATCGACATACCTCGCGGGCGAAGCCGCGAGTGGAAGCTAGTAATTCTATAAACATAGAAGGGGTTAGCACTTTAGCAGAAACTTCTCAAAGTAAATATGACACATTGAATTTTAGAGAAATTTCGGCTTTGTAGAGCTTAGTCTCTTCACTTCTAACTGTATGAGCGTCCCTTTCTAAAGATCGATCAGTCATATTTTATGTATGTACAGAAAGCGTCACTATGTCCTAACCCCTCAAGTTTTAAAATGTTACACTGCTACAACATTGAATTCCTTACGAATAATCTAAAGAATACTTCAAAAAGAGTCCATTGTGTTGACTCGGATTCGAACCATCGCATCACCGAACGTCGTCATACTCATACCGGCAGTTTGACGAACTAGCCAGCGAGCCCATATGAATTGCGATGAAATTGTTATCTACTATCGGCTGAGTCATTATATCTTTAGGTCCCTGTCTAATCGAAAGATGTTATAATTTGAGGGTATCCATTAATTTTACTTACTTACGTTGTCTTTATAAAATTAATCCATACCTTCAAGTTAGAACTTTGTATACGTTCACTTAAAATGGCGAAGAGTAAACGACTACTATTTATCAATTATTTTTTAAAATGATTTCTGATATTATGAGAACTAAAATAGTTGTTCTGTTTGTTGTAAAATAAGATCATAGTTTTGTTAAATAATAGCAATAATAAATATTATTAAATGATTAATAAAGTATTTTATTTTTCTTGATTTTTTAATTCTTTATTTTATAAATAATTACTACTTACTTAAAACAAAATAGAAAAATATATCAAAATAATATAATGAACAAAAAGCACATTTCGTGCCTATATAGGATTTGAACTACCAATCTTATGCACGGTAAGCGGTCTTGAAACCTCCAGTCTATTTAGACGATGAATAAGTTGTCGTAAATGTTAACCCTATTATTGTTGCTTGTCGTCGCAAAAGTATTGTTTTATTGAAAAAAACAATAATAAAAACAGAATTTAAAAAAAAAATACTTACTTAAACTTATTTATTCACTAAAACAATACATTATTTAAAATAAAATGTTTTTGCAAAATACAAAAACCAACTTGGGCCTATCACGGATTTGAACGCACATGTCTTTTGGTGGGGTAACTAGTTAAAGGAGCTGTGTGTACATACGGCTACTAAACTAACTTATATTGTTACTAGCACCGCCCCGCGGTTTCACCCGCATAAGTTTCGATCCCGTGGGAATATCGGGATAAAAACTTCTATGTCCTTTGCCGGGACTCAAACTAGCTCTATTCCAAATTTCATCTAAATCGGTTCAGCGGTTTAAGCGTGAAGAAGTAACAGACAGACAGTTTCGCATTTATAATATTAGTATGGATTAATAACTGTGAACGTAATGTAGGCGAGAATGGCTCCCTGGTGATTTCTCGAATTCAATTGTCGGCTTGTGTAAACGCGACTTTACACGCTATCAATTTTGAAGTTGATTTCAGAATGACTGTTAACTACGTCGTAAAAGTATTGAAGTTGTAGCAGAAACTGTGAAACTAAACATTATCAATTGGCATTCAAAATTACAATATAATTTATAAACTACAATAGGTACTAAATAATTAATAATTAGTATTGTGGTTTATAAATTAGATTGTAATTTTTGTGATATTGGGGTAATATTACAAAATTTTCAAACTAGTTTAAAAACGCAGTTTTTATCATTCTGAATTCAACTTACACTATAATATAATTATGTATCAAGACATTCATGACACCTATGGTTGTTTGCACAGCTGTGTACCTCCCTGAGCCTGCCGCCGGCGCAGTACGTGACAATGAAGGGCGTGCTCCTGCGCCGGCCCGCGGCTCCCGACGCAGACGTCGACATCGCCGTGCGACACTATCTGCACTCTGCCGGCTGGATACGTAACTAAACCAATACTGTTTCGCAACTGTACGATGATTATTAACAAAAATGACGTTTCGTAACTTTATGCTGTATGTGGGTTTAGAATCGGCAATATTCTTTTTTTAAGTAAGTACAGTAAACAACGAAAGCCGTGTAGCAATTCAGTTTTAAAATCGTAACTACGGAACGCAACATTTAAAAACATATTTCAAGATATAAAATAAACACAAGCTTTTGACTATGCAAAATTTAAATGATTATAACGTGAAACATTGTTGAATCCTTCATTGTTGCTGACTGTACATGTTATTTATTGAAATAAGAATTCATAGCTATACAACATTATTTTTAGTATATGCGAAACCCGAAACACGTGTCTAGTATTTTTATGTAAAGAATCTATGTACAAAATTTCAAAACTGTATCATGAAAAATCACAAAGTTATAAGCTTGTTAAGTTACCTGTTTATCCGTGCAAAAACATGCTCACCCGTGCCGCGCCGTCTTGCGCTCATTGATAAATAGTACCTAGATACCTAACCGTTCGGCGCGGAGATTGAATAACGTTGTATATGATACAAATTGCTCATGCTGCATAGAATTATACCAAGATATAATAGGACTTATATTTGGGATTCAAAATTCACTTACGTTAACGTTACGATTCGCCAAAAAGATACGTTTTTATTTACGCACCCGACTGTTGACGACCCCCTTCCGGCGGTGAGCGTATCATATCATATATTTAATCGGTTATACTACGTTGTGAAACAGGTCTCTCAGTCTTATTTAAAATTATACCTATTGTTTCAAACTTATAACTCTATAAGTACTTGTTATCACTTTCATAGAAGAATCTTAGTAGGTATTGTTGCGTTATATTCCGAGTTGTCAGTCTTGGTGCTTGTTATGTTTCCTTAAGCATGATGTTCTATAGCAAGTTTCGTTACGCATTTTGACGTCTTATCCTGCGACTATATTCCTGTTAATCAACTTAGCCCCTATTGCCCCACGAAGGTTACTGACTTTTGTAGAAGTCACCATAGTTTTTCCAATATCACGTTTTAGTATCATCATTCTGTTACTGTCAATCATTATAAGTTAATCATTTTATTTTTTTCTGTTATTACGGCATTCAACCGGTTAAATATGTTTAGCACTGAATATATTTTGTATTTTGTGGTATAATTAGGCTTACAAACAACCCGCACTGGGCCCGCGTGGTAGGTAGATTACGGCCCACTCCCTCTCACTGAGAGGAGGCCTGTGTCCCAGCAGTGGGAACAATATAGGCTGATTATGTGGGCCTAAAAGTCTACATGCAGACCAACTTGCGAAACAAAACTTGGTAACGAACCTTACGCTTTATATTGATTCTTCTTTAGTTAATAAATTGACAGACAATGTCAATGTATGATTTTGCACGAAGTTAACCTCATGTTGTAAGACTGCTCTTATAGAGCACTGTAAATATTGTACGCCAATGTAAATATGTATTGCGTTTTTATTTTTAAGGCCCGACTGTGCTGGACTAAAGGAAAGTTAAAAAAAAACGAGTCATAGACAAAAGTTGACAGATCTCTTTTCTCTATGGTTTGCACTGATAACTCCATCTGTGCTTTTATTTACAAGTTTTTTTGTTATTTTCACTTCTGTGGCTCCCAGAAATGTGGTAACCAGACATTTTGGACTTACAAAGTATTGTAATGTTTTGCCATTTTCAATTCCAAATAGAGAAAATAAGATAACACTGCTTTGTAAATAATTTACGTCTTAATTTATCACTTTATTTAAACCGACTACTTATAAATACTGAGAGTACACTTATTTTAACTGCAGGACTTTGAAACTATTTAACAAAATTGTTTCTTTCAAATATACTAATGTATTTTGTTAAAAACTCAAAGCACAGTCGGGTATTATTTTAGTGGAAGTTACTTTTTAGTGCTCGATGCCTTTTTAATCATTACAGCAATAAAGAGCATCTAGGTGTTTTTGATAGCCAAAATTCTTTTAGGCTTATTCAGAAGAGTGACGTACAAATTATGCTGAAAGTATATTAAGCAATCTCGAGTGTTTTAGTATTTGGTCACTACCCATGTAGTGCAAAGATTTCGTACATGCAAGTTATATTTTTTTTTTAATGATGCGAACGTTTTTCTATTTCAGTTCCTTCATTTCGTTTACGGTAGTTAGCCTTGTTTATTATGACATAGTTAAAGGTTTTCGCATTGGCGCCGATTCCCTTGTTCACAAATTAAACTAAATTTAAGTTCAGTGCGTCTTTTTCTTTCTATTTCACTAAGAAAAGGACAGAGGATAAATATTAGTTTAGACCTGTCAAATTAAGATACTCCATAGACAAGTTTAGACGTGATTAAAAAATTGGCTACTAAAAATACCTACGTCAATTTACGTCAGGCGCCGACTAATTTGACAGGACTAAACTAATATTTAGCTTCTGTCCTTTTCTTAATGAAATAGAAAGAAAGAGACGCACTGAACTTAAATTTAGTTTAGTTCGTGAACAAGGAAATCGGCGCCAGGCTGATTTAGCCGTTGGACTAAGCAACGATTGACGCGCAATTCGTGATGCTCGCAGTTACTACGTTAAACAAAAGTTGATCGCTGTTGTACGTTGCATGGTGTGTGTAATGATGACTACACACATGTGCAATACAACAGTGCAACATGAAATGCAACACACGTATAATAAAAATTCGCCTAGTTCTGTTACATTTCATGTCGCATTGCATATTTTTGGGCGGCGTGTTCGTTTCAACGTATGTTACATTTCATGTTACGTTTATATGAGTAAAGCGACCTTTTCCACTGTATCGTGACGACAGAACCGATAGTTATCCTGTTCAAATGGAGCTGTTCACCTCACAGCACGATTTACTGTCGTTTCCTAAAATTTTACAGTACGATATGTGGTCTGTCTTTTTTCATGGCGACTGTCGGACACAGGTCACGACATCGCTGCACCGTGGGAATACCAATAGTTAATACTGTCACGTTGCGTTAAGCCGTATCCAGACGTGTGTAATGTGTAATGTAATGCGAATAGAATGGACGGCATACAAACTCCATGCGAATCTTGTATGTGTTTGACTACGAGAGCCTTGTGTGTTCGCACTAAAAACCGACAGCTAATGGATCAACATGAGCGTTACATGTAATACTCTAGCTGCCGGTCGATTCTGTAAAAATCTCACCGTGAAAACTTAGGTGAAGTGAGCGTGGAGTGAGCTCTCAATAGTGTGAATTTGCAGCAAAAACAAACTCACTTCGCCTATGTATATAGCACCGCAGGTCTCCTCCAGCCCCGAGTGCCCCGTTGGTCTCGACTGCTGAGCGTGGGGTCCTGGGTTCGATTCCCTGGTCGGGCAAAATGTTATTACGATTTCCCGATAGGAATTTCTTAGTAACAGCCCGGAGTTTGGAAGTTGGCGGTGTGATACCCCCGTGCGTGTCGCCGTGTGTTCTGCGCCTGATCTCTCTTCGCGAGTGTCGGAGTACGGTCCCTGAGGACTACGAGAGTGAGGGAAGAGAGAGTGCACCTGTGTGTGTGCACTATAGCATCTGCCGTGCCGAAGGCTGGTCTCCGCTAAGATTGGTCGCAATGGCCGAAATTCGGTCTAGAGGACTATTAATCCTGTCCACACGTAGAATTTGCGTTACATTACATTACACGAGTCTGTACACGGCTTTACAATTATTGCCTAGTGTTCGTATCTAAAATGTACGTTATCTTTGAGATGTTCTCCTTCTCCTGAGACAGAAGGCGCAACCTTGCCGTTGCATCGTCATGTATACGCGTTCTAGTAAACGTTGCATTGCAACTGTTATATTTTGTTCGTATGGGTCCGAAGGCTCCATACTGTTAGCTAATTCCTAGTTATAGTAGCTAAATGTCTACAGTTATATTATTACAGCACAATACGAATTAGTATTCCGTTACGGTAAAGGTGTAAACTACATACGAGTGCTACAAGGATCTTTTGGAGTTTAAATGACATCGAATTTGTGAAATTGTTGAGAAAACAAGATGGCGGCCTTGGTTCCGATTTTGGACAAATGCCAAAAAATCCTTGTACTACTTTAGGGAAGTACCTGATGACTTCTTGTGACACTGAACCAAAGTAGTATTAAGATAATAAATAATTCTAGCGAATACCTGATGCCCAATTCCCGTAATTTAAAACGTTCAAAATCTAGTCGCGATTTCATCTCTGCGGCAATCAATGTCAAAACATTTTACGAAAATGTATGAAGATTAAAGGTAGGTTATTTTTTGACAGATGAGACTTGAGATTAGAATCCGCATGTTCTTAAAAAAGTACGGGAGTGTGCTTCCTGATGCTGGCATTACACTTGGCCTATTTGCACGGCCAGGGAAATTGTTTATCAAATTGACACACTGCGTCAATTCAAATTGTCAAGTAATTACAGTTGTAATTTGAATATACGGACAATTCAAATTTGTAATTAAATTGACAACAACTAATTTCCTATACAAATATTAGCATTATTATGCTAATACAAAATAAACTTAAATGCTATAAAAATAGGGTTGGTATATTTTGTACTGGTCAAGTAATGCGAATATTGGTACAAACCGTCAAGTGAACTGTCAGCATGACAGCTGAGACTTTTCAAATAGGGCCAAAGCGCACAGTATACTGCCACTTTACGACGTCCATTATTAATGTTTTTGCTTTATAAAATGTAGCGGCTATTCATGTTAGATCATTGTTCGTTACTCGACTAGTTGTACGGTATTGTGGTAGTTGCAAGTTAGTGTGTTTTGACTCTTATAATCATTAAGGTGCGCTCTATGGCATGTTCCTAACATTGTTATAATGCTACTGCATGATTCAGATTTAAAACAAGACTTCGTAATTTTGACCATATTTTTTTTCATAGTTTTAGTATGGTTTGTTCCAGGAGTATCTGATCTCATGAAAGTGTAAACAAACCCTGTTCAGCACCCTAATTGCGTAATACTATCAATCACAGTTTGAATCATTTTGAAGGTCATCGCAAATCCAGCAAATCCATTGCTTCATATGTTCGAAAAATTTGTCTGCCCAACAACGTAAATATATAACGCAATGAATGTTGTTGAAATGTTAAAATAATAATATAATATGCTCCTGTATTGTGGGTGCGTTTACAAACATTTAAACTCAGATACACAAACAGCCAGACCCGGAACAACTACTTGTAGGTCATACAAATATTTGTTCCGTGCTAATCGAACCCGCGACACGCAGTGCAGCAGTGAATCGCGTCAAAATGAAAGTCATTGCTACTGATAGTGTGTTATGCAAGTACCCCGCAGGTTTAACACTTACCTACGCAATCAGTCGCTTCAGATAATTAGTTACACATACATTTGAATTTAGAAGAAATTAAGTTTAGAAATTTAGAAGAATTAAACTTTACATTATACTTACCACTTTTTCCAACAAATATTGTTTGTATAAAATGATTAAATTGTAATTAAAACATCATTATACTAAAATTGAGGTTATAAAATTAACCTCAATTGTCATTAAAATTAGAATTTCGGGTTTAAGTTATTCAAATAATTAAATCAAACCTCTGAATTGGTAGATACGTTTTCTAATCCATTTGTTTACATTTTTGTCAGATATTTTTGGAACAGACTTGAGTTTTCAACGTTCGGTGGGTTATCAATTTCTAACGACGAAAAGTGTCTGTTATTAACTTAAACAAAATTCTACATCGAAGTCCAATGTTACTTAACTTTTTATTAGTAGTAACAATGGCTGTGGTAGATTATATTTATTTGAATAGTCTTAATATTTACAGTGAATAAGGCTAAACTTTTCCCTCATAGACTACATATTAGGTAATTAAGACAAAATTGTGAAGGTATAGAAATCTTCCGGCGTTTTTAAAGTTGAATGGATGGAACGGTATATAATTTGATCTCTCTTATTGTAAATGTTTATCTGCATTTTTATTATGATTATTATTTAAAATAGAGTTTATTTATTAAAGGAACTAGGTTTCTCCGAATGATTCCAAAAAGTAAGGTAGTTTTAAAGATTAACGTTTCCGATTCTAGAGTGTTTGAGAGTCAGGGGCTCTACTCCGAAGTGGTTGATTGTCGTGTCGGCCGAATGTTCGGTCATTTTCTGATTCGAATATTGATGTCCTACTACGAATTAAAAAAAAGGGTAAGGGTTCTAAAAAGGTTCGGATTGGCACAGTTTGTGGACCTATAGTCAATATAGGAAATGAAAGGTAGTAGAAAATGACCGAACATTCGGCCGATACGGTGATTAACTGCTTCGGAGTAGACCCCCAGGTTACTTTGCACATGATTGCAAGTAAGCAAACAATTAAGGAAGTTAAAGTATTTTTATGATTTAAGACCTTCAATTCTTGCAATAAAAAAATCCAAATTAGGTGAATGGGGCCTTTCAAGTATTACGTAAGCACCAAAAATTGTCTATGCTTATCCTTGATGGCATGGGGGACGGGGTGGTCTGGATGGTGATCACGTCAGCAATTTTTAGAAAACAAATAAATATCGTTTATACGTTAAGAATATATTCAAATACGATGTTAATAATTTGCTTACTTTAATAGTCTATAAATTCCTTATTGATAGACTCGTGAATAACAATAAAAAAAACTGAACAGAGTAGGTATAAAAAATATATAGGTACCAATGTTTACGTAAGGAGGGGGGGGGGGGGTAAGAGCTTTGCTTACTTTTGCTGACAATGGGGGGGGGGGGTCTAAAATATTTAATACTTGAATGTCCCCACTGTAGACAATTCAATTTTACCATTTTTTCATATTTAATGGGTAGTTTAAACATTGTGTGGTAATGCATGGTATTTAAGGGAAATATGAGATCAGTTGTTGATCATTTTATCTACCTGTCGCCTTCTTTAGGATATTTTATTTAGCTGTTATATATTAAGGGTATCTCTGTGCATTCACTGTTTGGCTCAAATGTACATAAGATTTAAAGTACAACTTGATATTGTAATTATTGATTTATAATTTAATTAATATTAAATGATAAATACATTTTAAAAGACTCGTGTTTAATTTACTATCCTCATACAATAATTTATTTTAGCTTGTTCATCTGTGGTTTCGGCATGTCTGCTAAGGAAGCGGGTGGAGGTCTGTTCTGAAACCATTGATGTGTCAAAGCCTGAAAAAAAAATCATTTTGTTTTTTACACAAATTGATTAAAAATATTCTAGTTTTACTGATGCACAATGGTGAATGTTGAAGCACCTAGTCACAGTCCTTTTACAGTTATTTACATCTGATTTTGCATCACTGTCCAAATCACAGTGATCTTTATTCTCATTCTAATAAGGTTGCAGTTGGGTTGCTGCCATTGACAACTCTGTCAAAATCATTGTGATCTTTATTTTCGTTACAATAAGGTTTATGTTAGGTTGCTGCTGTCAGAGGTAAAATAACTGTGAACAGACTGTAGGGACTAGTTCTTTTAGTTTTTTTTTTAAACGAGATTTAAAAGTCCGGTATGTTCAGTCAGTTAAATAACTGACCCACCTATGCAGAAATAGTTCAGATTTTTTAGAATTCGAATCGATAGAATTACATATATATTATTTACTTTGATCAATTAAATAAAATATCTCAACCATTTATGCAAAGGTGGGTCAGCTTATTGCTATAACTGACTGTACGTATAAGGGTAAAAGCAGTAATAGCATTTATAGAACGGACCTCCTTAGCCGATATCCTCTTATTCGTATCGTACATAACGAACGACTTGACAAGATGTACGGCATCTGGCTCGACTCCAGGCAGGAGCTCGGGCCAGGGCGTGGGCGCCGACTCGGGAAACGAGATCTTGTGGAAGTCTGGCAACTCCGCATGTCCAGGCCACGTCTCTTCGGTGGGTGTGCCCAGGTGTTGCAGCACTATGGCTAACTGTTCGATGTCTGATTCACCCTGGGAAACGTCGACAGTGGAATGGTTAGTGGGAGATTTGCTATGATTTGGCACAGTCAAGCGGCAAAATATACATTCGATTCTGGTGCCCGGCCTTTGCCGAATCACACCGACCCTAATATTTGTGTAGCACCCCTAATGTTTAGAGCACGGTTTTGGGATATTCAACATTTATCATACTTCTGAAAAGCGTGTATATATACACTTACCTATTGTTCCAATGCGAAAAAGACGTATATACGATGATGGTGATGTATACGGGACGTATATCACCATCATGACAGACACACGAAAAAATAACTACCCCTAAATAATAATAGTTTGTTGCAAGAATTGTCGAAATAAAGAAAAAGGTCAAAAGTAGTAAGTAAAGGAATACTAACGGCGAAAAGTGGTTGTTTCGTGATCAACTCCGCTAGAATACAACCGACAGCCCATAGGTCCACTTTCTCGGTGTAGAATCTGGCGCCATACAGCAGTTCCGGAGCTCTGTACCATCTGAAAAAATAAGCATACCTAAATGCTAATAACTTCACCTTAACCATTTGCTAGTTCTTCTAGAACTTCCTAAATGTCAACTATAAGGCTGCGGAGATCGCGAGCATTAATTTGAACGGAATCCCCTCCCCCTGCCCCTGTCGCTGCCACTTCGCCCGATTTGATCCGAAGCTCATCGAAGACACAGTCGCAAAAGATGAGATTTTATGTACCTATTTAGTTCACTGGCCCCACAAATGACAGATAACTTTACTCCCTAATAATGATCAATTTACAGATTCTAATGTCTTACGCAACTTTTATGACAAAAGCAACGGAAAAGGCCCGTCGTCCGGCCGTTCATCCATCAGCCTGGAACTGACGCCTAAAAGGACCTACAGGTTAGTATTGTTCGAATTACCACGGTCTGTTGTCAACGTCTACAAAGCCCACCTTCCGCCTGAATATTCTACCTTTCCTTCGGTAAATAAGAAATATTAGTACCTATATTAGACTAATCAATTTGATTGCGTACCGTGTAGCCACCTGGTGTGAGTAAGGACGGCCGCCATCAGGCCAATAAAGACGCGCCAGACCCAAATCTGCGATCTTCAGTATGCCTTCGTGATTTATTAGCAGATTCGCAGGTTTCAAATCCTGATGAGAAAAGCAGAAATTAAAAAAACAGGAACATGTTGTTCCAAAAGTCAACGTAATGCCGGGAACAGAAGTTTTAGGACAGCCTGTACGTCAAATTAAATTAGTTAGCGAAACTCTCAGACTTCATTGGGTATCGATAAGCACAATGAAATAAAATGATTTTATGTTATTTTCAAGGGGTCAACGCCCGCTGGTAATTCTTTTGCTTGATCTGTTTTATTATAATTTATCGTATTCAGATATCGAAACCCAACACGTCTGTGAAGTTCACACATAAAAAAAAAACAGATTTTTAAACTGTTATTTCAAGTGACTAACTGATCGATGACCCCCCAAACAAACCATCAAATTAGAATTTTTTGGTTTTATCATGTTTATTATCGATCGATCACGTCTGCGGAGTTTCGCTGGCTAATTTGATTTGACCCTGTATATTATACCAGCGGTTTCGCTCCCGTTGTCTTACAGCAACAGTTTATTTTCTGGGTTATGTCACTCACTGACCCATAAACTACCTCTACCTATGCAAAAAATATTTATTATACAGATTTATAGATAGTTAGGTTATATATTCACCCTATGCATCACATAGTGCGCGTGCATATACCGCGTGCCTTTCAACAGCATCTTCGCATAGGTCTTGACCCTGGGCGTAGTCAGTTCCTGCTGCGTGTGGTGCAGCATGTCCCACAGCCCTGAGCACATGTACTCCAGGACCAGCACCAGGCTCATACCGCGGGGGAACATATCGTACACTTTTATTATCTGTTGGGTAAGATATAATTCGTCTTAGTAAATACAATATTGGCATCGCTAATTTGGTTGATCTCGCATTAGGCCATAGGCAGATTTAGACAGATTTAAATAAAAAAAAATATCACAATAATATGCTTAAGGTGAATGGGTAGTTGAGCCACCACCAACCACCTCTCTTACGGAAAAGTGTTAATGGTAGAAATCTAACTTAGAAAGATGTATTAATATTAATTTATGCTATAATGCGCAAAAAGTCAGCCTCATTAATTCGCCGAATTCGAGGGAGTGGCAACGGAATCCTAAGGATGATTGCAGACAGACCAAATTCGGCAGTTGTGGGAAGGCTCATCAGGCTGCATGTAACCTGATTCCGTTGTATAATTTTAATTTAATCACTTATTGCAATTTTATTTTCATTTTAGTCCATTTAAAATTATTTATTTCAATTTCAATTTTACTTTAATTTATTGTCAATTATTTATTTAAGAATAATTTTAAAATAATAATTTCAATTTTTTAGTCAGTCTGTTGTTTCGATTTTTATATTAAATAGGTACTTTAATACATATTATTATTTGATCTCCTCGTGACTAACATAGTTTTTAAATTATCTTAATACTAACAAAATATGGACATTTAAATGGTCTGAAATAAATACATTTTATTTTATTTTCATTTTATTTTTATTTATTTTATTATTAATGATTCTAATGATTAGAATTCTCTAAATATGTAAGTACATGTTATTGTCGCGAATCATATTTTGATCAAGATACAACCTGACACTGACCTGCAAATTGCAAAAAAACGTAAGAAAATTTGAATTTCGCGGTCTACTACATCCATTCAACTTAAAAGAAAATATTTGAGAATGTGCAAACTGCGCTCTTTCATAACGATACATGCCCTAGCGAATTCGATTTTTTCAGACACTGTTTCAGTACCTGTTGCAAAAAAAATCTTTCTTATTTGATAAATAGTTATGGGCAGAGTTGGGCAAAATGTAATCAGATTAATGATTAAGGATTACGATTACATTTTGTAATCATCAATCAAGATTACAGATTACGGAAATTAATCAAGAAAGTAATCATATCGGTGATTAATGATTATTAGTTTGTAATCGTTATTTTGATTACTTTTTTTGATTACTTTTTTGATTGATGCATACTAACTACATTTAGGAATTCGAAAAATAAAATCATTAACATTGTAAATCATCTTTATTTTTTGATCAGTCTCATGAATTATTTTTTTTTAATAATTATTATACTTAAGAAAACAATCAAGAATTGTTTTTATGTGTGGCTTAAATTAGATTTTAAAAGCACCCTCTTTTCAAACATCTCATCTGAAAGTCTGTGTGATTTAGGTAAATTGGTCATGGTCGCATATGAGAAAAGTCTTTCGACAGGACCCGATGACGGAACGGTTTTTTAAAAACACGTTTAATTTCAGGGTATCGATTTAGCATTAATTATGAAACTAATAGTTTCTCGGTTAAGTAAAGTAGATGGCGACTCTTTCTTTACTGAAGTGGTGCTTGTTCTAACTGTCTCCCCCCTGACTGACTGCTTGCGCTATGGCAAGAAGCGGGGCGCAGGCGGCGGACGATTGGCTTACCGGCCGTACCCCGTACCCCACCCCACTCCCGCACCCCGCGTGCCGTATCTTCGAAATGCAATTGAGCACGCAGAAATTCTTTTTCGAATTTACTTAAGGATTTAAATAACGAAAGAGTACAAAACGTCCATGACATCCAAATTGGATCAGAAGTTATTAGAAAAACGCAGACATACAAGATACATACTGATTGAATATAGAACCGCATTTATTAAAAATATGCTTAAAAAATTAATCAAATCTACCCATGTAATTAAGATTACTGACTATTGTAATCAAAACTAATGATTACAAATGTAGTCATGATTGAAAGTAATCAAGATTAAAAGTAATCATGATTGATGTATTCATGATTACTTTCAATCAGATTATTAATCCGATTACAAAAGTAGTTGATTACGCCCAACTCTGGTTATGGGCAAACGTCCGTCATCTAAAACTATTCCAAATTTCAAGTTGATAGCATTGTTAGTTCTTGAGATATCCAGCAGTGACAGACAGACTGAGTCGCACCATAGGTAAGGGTTCTTTTTTACCATTTTGTTACGTAACCATAAAAAAAAAATTAAGGATCGCCGCAGGTGGCGTTCTTTAGTTTCTGCCTACCCCCACATGGCAAGAAGTCGTGAGATTATTCATGTATAATAATATATTTATTGATTTAGGTGATTTTAGGATAGGTACCATAGAATTTCTGATGAAACTCTTATTGTAACAGCTGCCTCTTAGTGACAAGAACTATAATTATCTAAGGCGCGTATCTCACATATTTGCACCGTAGCAACTGTAGCGCCTTTATCTCCCTCATCACGTTAACTGGTATACCATCCTCGAGGTTTTTTATAAGGATCTTCTTCAACGCCACTTCCCGTCCAGTAGGATTGTGCTTTGCTTTAAACACCAAACCGTGAGCACCTTCACCAATACGGCCTATCACCGAATAATTCGCTACGTCGTTGTCCATTCTGAATTTTAAATAATTATTATCATATCCTTAATTGATATTAAATTGGTTCTAAAAAAAAGAAGACGTCTCACAATAAACAAACAAACAACCACAGTTTTGTTGTGTCGATTTTTGTTCCTATGGTTACAGGAATGACGGCATAGCCAAAGTACTTTAGGTATAAAACCTTTAGCATTAAGTCTAGCAAAGAAATCGAATTTCTCTTTAATTTTACGTTTTTTGGGCCACATAACCCACATGTTCATTTTGTGTCGGTTGTCTCGCTAGTCTTGCAAGACAGCCAACCCAAAATGAACTTTATGGATTGATTTGATAGACATGACCCAAAAATCGTAAAATTTAGAATTGAAAAGTAGGCACGGGATACTGTGCAGATGGTAGTCCCTTGTGCAGTTTAGTATTAAGCTTATCTAGGAAACCACCTAAGTAATTAGACCTAGACAGAGTCGTACGGTCGGTAGGTATGATTTGCTGTTTTAGTAACCATACTTACAGCCAATCCCACTGTAAATGAATAATTAGTTAGTTGATAGTACTTAGGGTTTAGTTCTGTATCCATGTCTCATCATGTTTATCTTTCAGGTCGCAATAACAATGCCGTTTGTCCTTTATAACTTAGGTACATATTGCATCGACATTCGTGTTTGCACAGCCGTTCGCTTACTTCATAATTATATATCCATTGTATTTTCTTTGATGTATTTTATTAATCTACATTATCTATCGGTGAACGGACACATTTATTCTGTATATTTCTGTAATTCAAACACATAGATATGGGGCAGAAAATATTTTGTGCAGTGTTAATATTGGCATATCTTTGCCATGCAGTGGATAGTGCAGCGATCCTTGCCCTCTTCTCGTCACTCTCTTACACCGACCACTTGGTTTTCAGAGGATATCTTTCAAGACTCGCTCATAGAGGCCATACTGTCGTCCTCATGACACCCTACCCTGGACACTTTCAATTTCCCGACATAGAGAAAATTGTGGAGCTCGATGTCAGCCAAGATTCGGCACCGTACTGGGACGAGTTTAAAAAATTGATAACAAATACTGACGATTACCATCCCAGACAGAGGGCTATGAATGAATTTGCGGTCAAACTAGCAATAGCGCAGCTAAAGTCGAAACAGATGGAGGCTCTGCTCATCAATCCGACCATAAACTTTGACCTGGTGGTCACAGAAGCTGACGTACCGCTGCTTTACGCGGTTGCAGAAAAATATAAAGCTCCACATATCGCCATTACCACCACCAGTGGCAGGATCCATCAATACGAATCAAAAGGAAATCCTATCCATCCTATTTTGTTCCCTGATGTTAACTCTCTAAATTACAGGAATTTGGGTCGCTGGGAAAAAATAGCAGAGATCTATCGTCACATCCAAACAAGAAACGAATACTACAATAATTATCTTCCTCTTTGTGAATTGGCCGCTAAGAAATTATTGGGATTGAAGCGAAGTCTTCTAGAAGTGGAATATGATATTGATTTGCTCTTCGTGGCTAGTAATCCTGCTTTGATAGGCAGTAGGCCGAGCGTTCCAGCTGTTGTTTACGTCGATCGAATGCACATTAAGCCAGGTCTAAGTTTGCCGCAGGTAAGATATCTAGCAGTAGGTAGCCCTAGACATGATTCCTGATTTCTGTATACTATTTTCTAATTGATTTATTTTGCAGGAAATGTTAACTCTCTTAGACTCCTCTACAAAAGGTGTCGTGTACTTCAGTTTGGGAGCAGTCCAAGAGGCGGAGGAGCTCTCTACATCCATGTTGCAAACGTTAGCTGCCGCTTTCGGAGAGCTTCCGTTCACAGTTCTCTGGAAGATCGGTAACACGACAATGATAAAGAAGCCTGAAAATGTCATTACTCAATCTTGGTTCCCACAGCAACAGATTTTAGGTAAGTAAAGTAGCTAGTTGTACAAAGGATCTTAAGTCTCCTATCAACGTCCCGAAGTTCAAAATAGAATTAAAACGGACATCGGGTTTCGGAGCCATAGATCATAAAGCTGATTACAAGCGAGGCTACTTATCCCCATGTTTCCTCCTTTCAGCTCATCCCAACCTCAAAGCCTTCATAACGCATGGTGGTGCCCGGTCCTTAGAAGAAGCAGTGTTTTACACTGTGCCAATAATTGGATTACCGCTTGTCAAATCTCGCAGAGTTTTCATTAATGAGGTCACAAGGTATGGAGCTGGCGAAATTTTGGATCCTTACAATTTGGATAAGGAAACTGTGAAGGCTACCATTAATGCTGTGGCTACTAATGAAAAGTGAGTGCATTATAATCGATACCTATTAACTTAGTGCTGCCTTTTTTAGAAGCTCACAAAACGTTCGAATTTTAAGGGGAATATACGTATTCATTTGTATCTTTTCCAGATACAAAACATCGATGTCAATTTTGAAGGGTTCGATTGTAAATCCCCTCATTTCTGGACCTGATGATGCTGTGTGGTGGACTGAGTATCTCCTGCGCCACGGCGAGGCCCGACACTTACGGTCCCCTGCAGTTGGCATGTCTTCCTTTAAGTACTATCTGTTAGACATCGTCTGTTTTGCGCTCATATCACTTTCTGTAGCTATTTATCTAGCGTATATTTTGATACGAGCTATTGTGAGACGTTTGCGCACAGGATTTTGGCGCCGTCATGGTTTAGATGCGGTGGGAAAGTTTAAGGCGCTGTAGTAATTATTATTTGTATTTGGTACTTACTTAAATTATTTTGCTTTTAGTATTTAAGTAACTCATTCATTTTGTAGTCATTACAATTAAAAATTATTTTTGTATTTGTAGTTTTTTTTTTAATCTTGATACAAAACCTGTACAATTTACTTCTTACTTAAATTCTCTACTTATTTGGAGCTTGTGCTTGTGTTGTTGTTAATTGAAGCTCCAATTGGGGTGAGCAGAGTAGGTACCTACATTTAATATTTTACTTTCATTATTTTATTGGTTAAAACTTAAAACGGATCCGACCAATCAATCATCCACATCATACTTAAATATGGATGGACGACAGCATACCCACTTCTCTGAATAGTTGATTGGGATCAAGCCTTGAAGGCGTACATGATGGCATTCGTACCTTCAATTTCCATTCCATGCCAGTTTCTGAACGGAAAACTAGACGTCCAAATATAAGTACATAAATAATCTGTGCTGAAAATTGACATTAATATGAAACGTCAAGAAGACTTGTTCTGTTCTGTGTTTATTTTTCAAGATTCTCCGATTCTCCAGAATTTCCAGTTTTCCAGAAGTAATTTTTAATAAATTTGATAATGTGAGATAGTCCCCTTACCCCGGCACAATGACGGCTGTTAGAACTTGCCCTGGTCTGTACTGTGGGCGCACAGAGTTCGATGATGGATCGTGGAGCGAATGCGGCGCCTGTCCTCGAGGGTTCCGTACCAATACCACCAGCTACTGTGTCCCCTGCACTGACGAACCCACTTTATACGACGGCCTATACCTTGGGTTTATGGTGCTACTGCCTATGGTATTACACTGGTTTTTTATTGACATGGTTGCTGTTGGCAAAGGGTATGTTAATTCGTCTTATTGTTATTTATTTAAACTGAATTAAATAGCCCTTAATAACCCGATGTAAAAGGATAGTAGATATACTAGCTAAACAATTGCTGTGTCATTTTGGGCACTGGACATTCTAAGGGTTAATATGATGTGTTTCTTAATTTGGCAGTACAGCAGTCAATATGTTCTGATTAAAACTTCCGGTGTACCAAACATGCAAAAAAAAAAAAATTTTCTGTGTCAGAATTTATTCCTACGACTATAACATAATTAATGTTTCCAGCACAAAACATATCCTAGTTCAACATATATGTGCGTTTGTGGAGGTGGCATCGGGTACTCTGGCTGCACTGCTAGTGTTGCCTCCAACAGGCACTATTGCTTTACATGTCTGCTCTCCGAAGGCCCTGTCTGACTGGTACACACTGCTACACAACCCTCAGCCTGATTATCAAGAAACTCTGCATTGTACCCAGGAGGCTGTGTACCCATTGTAAGTAGAATTAATCCTTAATTGTATTTACTGTACTGTTGTCTTTAAATGTTTCCACTGCTGGGACTCAGGCCTCTTTCTGAGATGGAGTGGGCCATAGCCATAATCCACTACTAGGCATTTACTGTGCTTTAAGTCTATTAAAAAAGAAATTGTTAATCTACCAGCATAGCTATTCACAACCATTCAATATGCTTCCAAGCCAAATCAAACGGCAATAAATTTTATGAGAAGAGTGATCTAAAGGCTGTTCACAAGGCCAAAATCTGGAAATTTTGTCAGTAAAAATTAAATATATGACCACCATTCCTCCGACAGCTATTTCCTATTGAGGGCAAGGCAGATTAGTAATTAAGACATGCTCAATTTTCCATTTGACAACCTGTCACATGGTTGTGAATAGCTATGCTGATAGACATAGTAACTAGTATGAAAAAAAATAGGAGAAATTTACTTTAGTTCACCAATAATTTCATACTACACACATCAAAAGTGTCTAGGGATCAACATATATTTTTGCAATAACTTTTCTCCTGATGATTAATTAAAATTTTCTTTAAGGATTCATCAAATAAAGTGTTTCCGTTTGTCACAGTAACGATAAACCAAGTCACCTTTGCATTAATAAAGAAATTTGCCATTTTCCTAATAAAGGGATTTTTGACATTTGAACCACTAACACAAAAGTTCGAAAAAAAGACTGAAATAACAGTTTTCTTTAAAATTTTATTGGGTAACTTAAACAATTAATAATCCGTGTTTCTACCGCGAACACTAACAACACAAGAACATCGGTTTGGCATACTCAAAATGAGTTCATCCAAATCACGCTGTGGAATGGCCGCCCATGTTCGTTGCAACAACAAAAAAAGGTCTTGCGACTGGATACCCTCCATATTCGGCAGAGCTCTTCTCTGTAGCATATCCCATGCATGCTCAATCGGGTTTAAGTCTGGCGACTGAGCAGGCCAGGGCAGGACATTGATGTTAGCTGCGGCGAGAGTCTGTCTTACAACTCTTGCGGTGTGCGGTCGTGCATTATCATGGGAACTATATTTTCTATCACCAAAATTTATATTTGTCATCAAGTTGTATCACCTAATAAATAGATCTATCGCCACGAAATATTTTCGTTCTCAGATAAACAAAAATTGTTCCCAGGTATGAATTATCAAATTAATGTTAATATATGTGTAAAATAAGAGATCGATAACCAATAAAATTATATTGCATTACATGAATATAAACTTCGTTCTTATAATAACAGTTTTGTTACTTGAAATGGACATTATCGAGAACCGAATTAGTTACGAGGTTAATTATTTAAAAAAAAATGCTTAGGTTAGGTTAGGTTAAAACTGTGACCTCCTACGCACGAGCCGAGCGAGCGAAGCGAGCGGTGCCGCGGCAGCGGCCGGCGAGTGCCAGAAACGACTAAATTTTAAAGAAAAAAAATATGGAAAAAGAGATTATTTAAAAAAAAAAATATTATAGACCTTATATCTCAAGATTTTAGGTGATTTATTGTGGAACTGATTTTGCATTGTTTGGTGACTACATTTTGGTGACAGATCTACTATTTGGAGGACAAACCCTATTATTTAAGAAACACAAAACTAATTAAATTGGTGATAGCTTAAATGATACCCCATTATCATGCATTAACTGAAATAAGGGACCGATTTGCACTTGTAGAGGAACGATGACGTCTGATACAATCGTCTCAGCATAAATTTGAGCGTTGAGGTTGCCTCTGATCCAAATCAACTCAGTTCTTCCGCCGATCCAAATACCCGCCCATACCATGATGGTTCCACCACTATAAGGATGGACTTCCTGGCAGGATTTTAATCGCTGTTGGCGTCCAGGGGTTCTCCAGTGTCGTATACGTCTTGTATCCGGTCTCATACCAAAACGAGACTCATCAGAAAAGCACACGAAACGCCATTGTTCTTCTGCCCAATTTCTGTGTTCAAGAGCCCATTGATATCGAATCCTACGATTGTGCATTGCTATAGGTGGTACCCGTAGCGGTCTTCGGGAATGAAGGTTCACTTCATGCAAGCGGTTTCTGACTGTTTGGTCGCTAATTAAGTTCCCTGAAGAGTGATGAAGCCTCACGGCTAACATCATGGCGGTTATTGTTGGAGCTCTTCGAGTTAAGATTTGAATGTATCGGTCTTGTCTCCGTGTGGTGCAGCGATACCGTCCTCCATGGCGCTCAGCCACGGTACCAGTGCTTCGGTAACGTGTCCAAAGTCGACTGATAACACTCTGACTTGTATTCAGAGCTAAAGCCACAGTACGTTGCCGGGAACCAGCTTCTATCATTCCCACGGCTCTGAGCATTTCTTCCCTGCTTAAATGACGTCGCCGCTCCATAATAACGTTGGTTTTAATCAGTAGTAGGGAAACAGTAGCACTAATAATGTCTTCAATGCGTTGTATGTTTTTATAGGGAAAATATTGACAGCTGATTTTCATCTTTTACTCGAATTTGATTCACAGTTCCTGATTCAAATTATGAAATGCACCAAAAAGGATCCATATAAATTTATAAAATCATAAATTTATTACAAAGCCACATCTCAATCTCAAGAAATCCGCATAAAAATGCTTGATCCCTAGACACTTTTGATGTGTGTAGTTATGCTTAAATTGCTTTTGACATTGTGTGGGAACTAAATGTCTTGTATTAAAGCGTGTTGTGTTGTGTCTTGTGTTGCTTTCCAACTACATTAATAAATAATAAAATCCTCTTGTTTACAGATACACAGTGGTACTTCTAATTTACGCATTCAGCCTGCTGATGACTATAACCCTGAGGCCTTGGCTTTTGACCTGGGACAATGCCAACCCGGGCAGGAAGGCAATCTACTGTGCACTGTACTTCTATCCTATACTCGTGCTCATCCATACTGTTGCTGCGGGTTTGATTTGTAAGTATAACCCGACATATTTAAATGTCATAATGTCATATAAACCAGCAGTTGTGCCTGGGGAAGAGCGTTGCATCCTAACACAAGCAAACTAATTGCTTAAAGGGTTCTCCCGATTGTAACTAGAGTAAGTTATTTAAGATGATGCATTTATAGAGGTATGAGGAACAGGGTGTAAAGTTCACTCATACTCTATAGAAAAGGGAGGATCCTCCGACCAGACGGGTGTTGTGTCTGGTGTGCAACTGCCCGATGATTCATGTCGGGCCGTTGTATCTATGTTAGTTGCGCGGTAAACTCTGCTTGCGAGATGCAGGATTTGGCGTGACGTCAGTATGACGCGTTGTTCTCATGTGGCGTTGCTGATACAGCTACACATTAAACACATTTTTACTATTTATTTATTAGTTGTTTATAAGAAAAATATAATCAAAGTCAATGAATACAGGGTCGAATTAAATTAGCTAGCGAAGTTCTGCAGAGGTGAAGGGTTTTGATAACTAAATGTGATAAAATAAAAACAAAAAAGATTTTAAACTGTTTTTAAGGGGGTTAATGACTGCTTGCAGTTGAGAAAACCTATTTTTTTTTGTTTGTTTTTAAATAATCGATATCTAAACTGATAAAAACAAAAGGTTTTCTTGTTTTGTATAAATTGTTAAAACTGTTGAGCGCTTACATGCAAACGGCTAATAAACTCTGATTTTTTATTTGCTAGACTGAAATGACAGCTACCGACCTTCTTTTTTGTCAACATGACATTACTTAGTTTAAATAAGCTGTCATTTTGGTCTAGCAAATTAAAAGTCAGAGTTTAGTAGGCAATCGTTTGACGGGTTTATTTAGAAGATTAAGGGAGTTATAATATGATTCAATCTATCAATCAACTCAACCTAACCCAGTCCTGTCTTCCATTTGATTTAACTTTGTTAAACTTCAAATCGGATTACTATGTACAGTTCGCGTCAAATAACTTTGCCGCTCTGAAGTAGGCAACAAATCACTGCGCAGTAGTTAGTCCTAAGTATGAATACAACAGCAGCGCGCAAAGAGCCTAACTTCAGAGCGGCACAGTTATTTGACGCGAACGCGAACTGAACTACATAATTATTTTAGTTAGCATAATCAGCCTATAATGTTCCCACTGCTGGGACACAGGCCTCCTCTCTGTGAGATGGTGTGGGCCGTAATCCACCACACGGGCCCAGTGCGGGTTGGTGTATTCAGTCTGTTTATTACTGCTGAACAGTCATTTCATGTTCAATATTAACTTAATGTTTTTCCTTTCCAGATTTTTCATTCCCATACATAATCATAATAATATCAATGATGACATCAGCATCTCACTTCTCAATAAAGATTGAGCAGTCAGCGCCAGCATTGCTCCTGTCTTCACTTACAAACCCAAGGAACTTAGTGATACTGCTGGGACATTGGCTGATTCATGCTTACGGAATTATTTCTCTAACTGGGTTCAAGGAACTATGGTACTTGTCCCTTGTACCTGCCCCAGCACTGTTCTACATCCTGACTGCCCAGTTCACGGACCCTATGAAGATCCATAGTGACTGACAGGAACGCAAATCGTTCACAAACCTCTCGGCCATGGTTGATTGACTTTTGATGTTTGATAAAGCGCGGGCGAACATGACTGCAGCGTCTGAGGTGTGAGCGAGACGGTATTAATATTTCGCGCGAGCGACAGAGACAAATAGTGATAACACAGTGTACGAAATTTTTCGTGTGTTGCGACGACTCTCTAGTGGTGCGTTATTGTAAATAGTATTTTTTTATTGTTATGATAAAATAGTGTATAAAAATATAATAATTATTAATTATTCATAAAATAAAGAAATCGTGTAAAGAAATAATTCAATGTTTTAAAATCGATGTTTGTAATCATTTCCAATTGGCCTTTTAGCAACAACAAAACCTCACTAAAATCGAGGGTTCAGAATAATTACCTACTAGGTATCACGATACCTACCGTGCGTGAGTTATTTAAAATACTTAAAAAGGCGGTAGACGGATTTGTATGCACTTACATATTTTTATATACCTAACTACATTCTGCAGTCATCCTGCGATAACTGTAATAACGTCGAAATATCTGGACCCTATTTCTAGAAAAAAAAACATTGTATAGGTAATTCCTATAGCATTGAAGCGTTCATGAAAACATTCACGAAGACCACCACGCACACACACACACATTACATTGACATAGGTCACCTTTTTGAAGATTAGCAGCATTATCAAAGACATCATCTGCGTAGCCTTTTCCCAACTATGTTGGGGTCGGCTTCCAGTCTAACCGGATACAGCTGGATATCAGTATTTTACACGGAGCGAGTGCCTATCTGACCTCCACAACCCAGTTTCTGGGTAATAAGATACCCCTTGGTAAGACTGGTTGTCAGACTTTCGGGCTACTGACCAATTTCGGAGTTTTACTCTTATGTTTGTAATGATAATAACTATGGAATTCTTCAATAAAACCAAGGTGAGACAAAATATGAGGGTTTATAACACACTGTGCAACGGCTTAACGTGCTATCCAAGGCATGGAGAGGTCTTGGTATGTGAAGATGGGCACCCATCCACGGACCAACAGCGGCAAGCGTAGCTTAACCTGATCGATAGACCCTGCGGCTGTTATTCCTTAGCCACTAGCCCCTTCCTCAGCATTAACAAAGACGTTTTTATAAATAAAAACTTTTACAAAAAAAAAACAACCGACTTCCAAAAAAAAACACTACAAATTGAAAAATAACTTTAATTTCGGAAGTCGCTGTCAATAAACGAAAATGCGGAACCAAAGACACCGACTTTCGAAATTAAAGTTATTTTTCAATTTGTAGTTTTTTTTTTGGAAGTCGGTTGTTTTTTTTTTGTAAAAAGTTTTTATTTTTCACTTTTTAGTGGGTCAGTTTTTAATTTATCTAAGTTACAATTGCATAGTGTCAACTGCTCATCACATGTTACAAAATATTGCTTTTTCCCGATGCAGGGACGTTAATTGTTGAGGAGTTCTCCTGGTTCTTACCAGGAGAACTCCTCAACAACCACTCACCATACGCATTGTGACGAGCATAAATTGCTTAGCAACTATATTAAAGTAATCGAGTCGCATCGCAATCCGTGAAATATTCGTCATTGAGTAGTTCCGATGGCCATCTGTGGTCTTCATCATCAGCTCCACTTTACCAAATGATGATTTCCGAGAGCAAATGCTCAAGTTACTTTAAAAAATACCCAAATCGCTATAGGTTTGCCTATAAAATTTGAGGGTTTCCCTCGATTTCCATGCGATCCTCTGATCAGATTCCAACTTTACGATAATGGGACCACCTCGAGAGTATACCCTTTCAAACAAAAAAATATTTTTTGGAATCGGTACAGCCGTCTTCGAGTAATCGGTGAACATACATTAAAAAAAAAACATAAAGTCGAACATATAACCTCCTCCTTTTTGGAAGTCGGTTAAAAACAATAGCTTCTGTCCGTGGCTTCGCTCGCGTGGATGTCGGAAATTATCCCACGGGAACGTGCCACCGTGACAAAAAGTAGCTTATGTCCTTCCCCAGGATGCCATCTATCTACTTGCCAAATTTTATAGAAATCCGTTCAGTGGTTTAGTCGTGAAAAGGTACTTAATATAAGACAGATATGGTTTCGAATTTATAATATTAGTATCTTCGAAAAAAGGAACATTCCAAAGGTTGTATAAAAGATCGCTTTTAGCGATAAGACCGCCCATTGTGTCACCCTTTGTACAGATTCTTTAATTGTGTCTGTAATTTATATGGTGCACATAATAAAGAGTATTCTATTCTATTCGAAAAATATATTTAACCTACTAAGTGGTATTTCTTTTAAAATATGTAATAGAGCCAAAACCATCGTCAAACGACACTTGGCATCTGAACCGTAAATGCTTAGTGTTGCCAACTTTGTGTCAGATAAAGAGGGCATTCTATTTCCTGCCCAAAACTGGTTCGCGGTGAAACAAAGATATAAAAAGTAGGATGGTAGATACGTAAGATTGTGGAGGTACGGGTCATGTTAAATGCAAAGCTCGAGACAAAGGCCGAGGAGGCGAAATAAAAAGAAACGGCCCCGTTTATAGGCAGTCTCATTATTAAACGTTTTCTTCCCTTGGCTCGCGAAAAAACCGTCAACGTGCCGCATTATTCGCTTATTTGTGTACTTATCTTTTCGTGTATTTCGTTATTACATCTCATCACGGGTTCGTTTATAAGCGATGTTTTGTTGAGCTGGCTTTGTTGTACTTAAGTATACCGGTGTTGGGTACCTATTAGTGTGCCTAATTGGAATGATTTCTTCATTGTCATTGATACTCGCTTTGAGGGGCTTAATTGTGGCTAAATAATAACAGCCGCACGGGTAGCCGAGGTCGGTCCGTGGATGGTTGACTATCCATTACATACCCAGACCCCTCCGTGCCTCGGAGAGAATGGTACGGGTAGTCAGAGAGTAGAGAGAGTGACAACTAAGTAGTCTTACCAAGGTGTATCGTGTTACCCAGTAACTGGGTTGTAGATGTCCGATAGGCAGCCGCTCCATGTAAAATACTTACTGATATTCAGCTGTATCCGGTTAGCATGAAGCTGACTCCAACATAGTTGGGAAAAGACAAGGCAGATGATAATGATTCGCTTTGGTGGGTTAATAGTTATGCCAACGGGACCGCCAGCTATGTCGGGAAAGTTGAGTTTAGAGCTAGCGCACACGAGTGACTTTTGTCACCGTGACAAAAAAGTTTCTATCATTATCACGTCACGTCATCAACGTGGAGTGCACTCACGAAAGATGCCAGACACCAAACGTTTTCGAAATCCAGGCGTCATTTGTCGACACGGATTTGGATGAAAGTACTCTGTGGATGAAACTGTCATTGTCAACAAACCCATAAGACGTAAAAAAAATATTGTAAAAAAGAATACTGCCGGTCTATTCTGTAAAAATCTCACCGTGAAAACTGACACTTAAATTTTATTTATTTGTATGCATTTAAGAATGTATGTACGTGTATATGTATAGAAGAACTGTGACTGTAGTGGTCACTATCACATCTATTTTCAAAATGTTGCAGGGGTGCTATTCTGTAAAAATCTCACCGTGAAAACTTAGGTTATGTGAGCTGTCAATAGTGTCAATTCCTAGCAAAAACAAACTCACTTCACCTAAGTTTTCACGGTGAGATTTTTACAGAATCGACCGGCTGCACCCCCTTTAGTGTTACATACTAGCTAAGACTACACTAGATTTTTCGTGTTCGTAGAGGTTCGTATGGTAGTGTTTTTCTCCAGAACAAGTAGTTATAGCGCGTAATACTTTAACAAATTATTTTTTAAATATGAACATTTATTGTTATGAATTGGCTTGATAAAAAAAAATGCCGGCATGTTTCACGCACATGTTTTTATGTAGGGTTTTTTTTCATTTTTACCCGACTAGCGCGAAGCAAAAAGGAGGGTTATGATTTTGGCCGGTATGTAGATATGTATCATGTTCATCTGTGCCCTCATAATTTCTAAACTACTTGTCATAATTGGACAAATGTGGTATCGTTGGAAGAGTCTTGATCGTCCGCTTGTTATAGGCTATGTCACGTCACAATTAATTGAATATGGCGCCCTCTAGCGGACATAAGAGTCATGACCTAAAAAATCATTTTTTTAATCATGTCGTTTTGGGTATCAAATGAAAGGGCTTAATTAGCACATTTCAAAAATATAAATATTACTGAAATAAGACCCAAAATAATTAGTAAAAAAATAGTTTAAATACTAAAACTGAAAAAGATGAAACAAGAAAGTACAGACGGCAGCACATCAAGCTACTTCAACCTGTCAAATTTATTTAATAGATTTTCAACTTTATCGCTAAAGCACAAGGTTCAAAGTAGATTGGGAACAATTGACAGTTTCGGGTACCTTGATGTGCTGGTGTCTGCACCTTCCCGTGGTCGGGTTTTAGTTTTTTAACTTATTTTTTAAGCTATGTAGTTCGCTAAATACCTAACTATCCACTTCGCGCCAGTAGTTTGAAGAGAGTACGTTCTATTACGCCAATAATTGTAAGTGCACTATCGCACATAACGTCTGGTGTAATGGTGTAAACCTGCTCGTAAAATTATGTTAGTGTACCTACATCATTATTTTTATGATCTTTTTCACTTAAAACACGAACATAATGTTTAAAATGGTCATTACATTACCTACCACCTTCAGTTGTCACGTAAAAAGAACGCTGAGCGACAGTTGAGGGGATGATGAGTCTGCCCACGGGTACAGTCGCGTCCAAAAGTACTAGGCTATTTTTATAATATAAGTGCAATTGTCGAATCATACTCCTGGGCTGTCTTATGCATATTGGGCGCCGGGGTGCAAAAAACAGTCTCGTAGGCTGTTTTTTTTTGGCAAAAAAAGACTTGATTTTGGAGTCCCATTTTTAGGGTGAACCACCAAGGTAGCCCGCAAAATTCAATTTTACGTGTTATTTCTTACGTTTTTTCCAATTTGCAGGTCAGTCTCAGGTTGTATCAAAAAATCAGCTGTGCTCTACATTTATGTTTGTGTATAACTCGTCAAAATGTAGGGAACAGCTGATTTTTTTTGCGATTTCAGGTTTGGTTCCATAGTAAAAGTTGTTCATAATGATAAGTACAATGACCTCGTAAGAGGTTGTTAGTGTTTTTCCAATAGCCCTGTATAGAATACCCTTCGTTCATTAGGTAAGTATAAGTACCTACTTAAAGTTGATCGTGGATTCGTGGCAGTCGACTAGGGACATCATACCTATAGATAGAACAAAACCTTAGATGAATAAACAACAAAATACAAACATTTTCACTGGCTACCACATCCTTTGTCAGAGTCAGAATATATTTTCATTAGCACAGCACGAAAAGGGACGTACCTACTCGTATGTTATCAACTTTTAAAACGGCTGGTTGCGTCGGCGGTTCGTTACGTGCTCGTCAACAAACTTGTTGCGAATATTTTCGGGTGTGTCGCGGCTTGCGGCTACAGAAAATGAGTGCTTCGTTTGGATGAGGCACAGACAATGAACGCCGTCCGGCCTTTGTGGCCATACCACACCTGTTATTAAAACTGTGAAGCGCGCTGCGCCCGCTGTGTGAAATATCTTCTTGTTTACATATGTTTTACATTAGTAGTCTAGTGATTTATCGCCGCTGCTCACTATAATACTCGCTGTAATTGCCTATGAAATTTATATCTTGAGTCTCGGTTGTTACTCGTCTCCAACGTTAATGTTGAGTTTAATCTTTGTTTGTCTCGGACTGGTGTGATTTTCGGGTTTCTATTTCATTACGCCCGTTTCGTGGATCAGTGATTCCAATACTTTTTACTTTTGACGGCACGGTTGGCGCAGTACTTAAACGATTGACTGCTGCGCTGCGTGTCGGGGGTTCAATTCCCGCACGGAACAAATATTTGTATGATCTACAAGTAGTTGTTCCTGGTCTGGCTGTTTGTGTATGTGAGTTTAAATGTTTGTAAACCCACCCACAATACAGGAGAAATTCCTAGTGTGGGGCAAAGTATAAAACAAAAACTAATTACTAATATTATGAATGCGAAAGTGTGTCTGTCTGTCGATATGTTACCTCTTCACGCTTAAACCGCTGAACCGATTGAAATGAAATTTGGTATAGAGATAGTTTGAGTCCCGGGAAAGGACATAGGATAGTTTTTATCCCGATATTCCCACGGGATCAAAAACTTAAGCGGATGAAACCGCGGGCGCTGCTAGTAATAATATAAATGCGTAAGTACGTCTGTCTGTTTGTCTGTTACCTGTTCACGCCCTAACGTCTGAACAGATTTAAATGAAATTTGGCATACCATGACCTGGGTTAGAAACTTAGGACATGGTACAGTTTTTATCCTATACCTTTAGGATAATTTCCGACCTCTAACCGAGCGAAGTCGTGAGTAACACTGCCCATCTATTCTATTCGTACACACTGCCTTATTTTCCTTAACGGCACTCACGGGAATTGATGATCCACCATTGTATTTTTTCCCGATGCAAACATACAGGCATAGACTACAAGACTGCCGAATACGTTTACGATTTTCTAAAAAAATACACCGCTCTATTTCGAATGGATGCCAATATCTATTCGCATTTTACATTTCATTATTAGAAATACCCACTGCACACCTATATAAAGTAAGTCTGGCGTATTCTGTATGTGGAAATATCATACGAACAACACATAAGCACAAAAATTGTTTCGAAAATTCATTCTAGTTCACAGTAACAGGTGTATTGGAATATTCCTATCATTAATATGAACTGCTTCGCAGCACAGTACAGTGAAAACGTTGCATAAAATGAGACGATGCAGCGTATTGAAAGCAAAATTGTGAAGTGGAAACCTGTGAATTATCTGGGGCATTGAATAGGAGAAATAACGGAGTGGGCACCAGCTGTCGGTGTGGCATGGCGGGCCGACACTCCGACCGACAGCTATACGAATACAGTAGGTCTACTCGCACGATGTCGATGATTGCACGCATATAACACGATTTGAAAATATATTCGATTTGTATTACGGGGTGGTCTATTCTATTCTATCTGGTACCTACCTGGCGTGTATTGACACAGGATTTGCCAAAGAGTAATATACCAAAAGTAACGACCTTAAGGGGCTTACATGACCTAAAGCGCGGTCACTGTCGGGCTGCATAGAAAATAAAGAGAAGCGCGATGACAAAACGCTGGTAATTTAATGCAAAATATGAAGCAATTATCTATATATAAAAATTCAAAGTCCTGACTGACTGACTGATATACCAACGCACAGCCTAAACCGCTGGTCCTAGAGACATGAAATTTGGAGGGTGTGTTCTTTGTGAAGAGTAGGTATATATCCACTAAGAAAGGGTTTTTCTAAATTCAACTCCTAAGAGGGTGAATGGGGGGAGGAATGAAATTTCACATTTCACGCGGACGAAGTCGCGGGCGGAAGCTAGTTTAATTACAAAAAATGTATAGTTTGGACTAAAAATTAAAACACTAGGGTGTTTTAGTACGTTACCTACTTGTAGAATAATCTGACAAAAAATCAGAATGATTGTAGGTATATTAGTATGGTTTTTATTGTAAAAATAAAGTTTTTAAAGGTATTTTTTTATATCGTATCAAATTAGTTTTATTATGTTTTCAACACACTAAAACTACCTAGCATATATCCTTGGAGCAGTGGTGGCCCAGTGGTAACTGCCGCGACTTACCTACGTGTTGTAGGTCGTAGGTTCGAACCCAGACAGGCGCGTTACTTTGTGTAAATTATTTCATCACCACTTCTCTCAAAACGGCGAAGGAAAACATCGTGAGGAAACCGGCATGTCCTAGAACCAAAAATTCGAAGGCATGTGACATCTACCAACCCGCACTGGGCCAGCGTGGTGGATTACGGCCCACTCCCTCTCACCGAGAGGAGGCCTGTGTCTCAGCAGTGGGAACATTATAGGCTGATTATGTATATATCCTGAAAAATTATTTATTGAAAAATTAAATATTTAGAGGATAAGTCGTTAATAACACAATAAAATTAAAATAGCCTTTATTCTACCACATGCAACATTTACTTACATAATTCATTATTATTATTACAACAATACAATTTATTAATAATTAATTATCTTAAACAATTTAAATCTTTATTCATTGACTATTATTATTTTACTAAGATTCATATTTTATTTTAATCATTATTATTAGGCTAGAAATATATGATGTGACTTTTTTTTTTATAGGAATATTTGTACGCCATAGTATGGCAGGATATGCTGGAACCAATATTGTAACATCTACATATTTTACCATATTCTAACAAATAAACATTTTTGATTTGATTTTTGATTTGAAAATATCATATATTTTTCTGATTTTGTTTACTGTAGTCGATCATATACTTTTATTGTTTCTAAAACTTGCGTTTTTTGCGTTTAGGTCCTATAAGCCCCTTAAAAACAAACTGCAATAAAAGGAACTGACTCCATCATCAATTTGGTAGACAATTTACGACTTTAGAGACTTCAGCAAAACCTTGGTCAGTTCTAGAATAAGCAAAAACGCATCAATCGATTCAAGGTGCTAATTCGGTGCTGTAAATCGAAAGTCGCCAGACGAGGCGGTAACTGCACGAATAATTCATGTATCTGAGTGTGGTGGGCGCTTTAGGAAGCCTATATATAGCACTAGAACGTCAGGTTCCTGCCAAGTAGCAGATGAAGACTTTTGTGTCCGAATTTCATCTCCGAATATAAAGTCCAACTTCTTATCTGCGCCAACTTCTATATTTCTTGGGTCTTATCGCAAGGCGCATCACAAATTTCTTTACACGAAACTTACTCTTTCACACGAAAACAATTACGCTTCAAAAAATATTATAGAGCTAGTAGGCAAGTGTAAAACGGTGTTCTCTTTACAATTCTGTTCCCAAAAGATTGCCAAAGTTTTCCGTCACATGGCGACTAAGCAAATGTGCATACAATCGCAGGCGCTTGCGACAAGTCGTACGTCCGACACGTCGTTAACTCGCAAGTTTTTCCAACAGACTTGATGCGATAGTTATGCAAGTACCAGAGTATTTCAAACTACTTGGACTGCAAGCCTGCCTGATTTTTAACCCACTTTTTAAACTATTGAAGTTTTGACGTCGGAGTCGAATTTAAAAGAGGCATTGCGGTATGTTTGTGATTTAAAGTACAGAGCTGGTTGGCTCACTAAACTACCAAGTGTGGCTGAACTAAAACTTGTTTGAACGGACTTATTTGCTTGTACTTTTGGTCTTTATTTTGTAGATCAGTCTCTAGTTTGTCTCAAAGTAGGCATCTGTTAAGTCAAGGTCGTGAAGGCTGTATTTTATGTTTAGACTAGGCTTTATTTACTTATTTAGGGTCTTATATACCGTAGTCGCCTTTTTTGTAAGCAGAAAAAAGGTCTTTATTCATACAATCTACTATGTTAAAGTTGTCTGGCATTTTATAGTCCTCGTCTAGCGAAGCGAACACACCAATTTTTGTAACTTTTTCAGTTTAACTTCACGTTATTAATATCACAGTAGATGATTGATATTGCCTCGTTACGGTTTCATTGGACGCCCTGTTACGCCAAATTGATTGCGATGGGCAATTAGGTTTTCGAATAAATTAATTATGGGCAACACTCAATTATAGTGGTGGTAAATTAAGGCCGGTAAGTAGGCGACTTTGAATGGATTTGAAATGATCGCATTTTTACGTAACTTACCTACAATAATAAAGTGGTAACCTACTGAATGGCTGCTAGTATGCCCAAACGTGCGTGATACGGGTTTATATACTGCTTTTATTCAAGTATTCAACACCACATTACAGACCTATGAATGAGTATATTAATTATGAAAGAATAATTCTTTTCATGATATTTTTTCTTTTTTCCTCTAAAAGAAAAATGCGGCAAGTGCGAGGTGTACTTGCACACAAAGGATTTCCTACCACCGACCGTACAATATTTAACTTCACATACACCCTTACATTTTGATCGTTTTAATCCTCAAAAGGGGTAATTATACTCTTATCAGTATGAACAACTTATACTATGGGACCCACGGAATAGATAAATTTATCTATTCCGTGATGGGACCAACCCTGAAATCGTGAAAAAAAATCTATTGATCCATAAGTACATTATGTCGAGTTATGCTAACATAAATATATGCTAACATAAATGATGAGTACAATGACACAGATTGAGTAACAAAGTATTCAGCTGCATCTGGTTAGACTGGAAGCCGACCCCAACATAGTTGGGAAAAGGCTAGGCAGATGATGAGTAACAAACGTCTTCACAAACTCTCAATTTTATACCTAACACTACTTATTACTGATAGAAACTATTCTCTCTACTCTTACGCACATTGTCTACCTCTCTTTTTACCTACTCTCCTATCGAAGGTAAGTATGGATTTCTTTAGAAATAAGCATCACCTTTGTACGTACATATTTTTCCGTTCCTTTCTTTTTGTCTGTTTGTTTGTGTGTGCATAAATGGATATATTTTTTAATAGATTTTAAACTTTATCGCTAAAGCATAAAGTTCAATGTTGGTTGGGAAAATTTGACAGTTTCGGGTAGCTTGATGTGCTGGCATCTGTACCCTCCATCACCACCCTTGGTTGACTGGTAGAGAATGCCTAAGGCACGGCTTTGAACCAGCGGGGCAATTGCGTAACACATTATCAATCGGAAACGGTTCCATTTTGATCAACAACATTCACTGCGTTATTTACGTGTTGAGCAGACACATTTTTAAACTTATGAAGCAATGGATTAGCAATTTGCTTCAAAATGATTCAGATTCCGATTGATAGAGTGTTACGCAATTAGGGTGCTGTTTTGTGTGGGAAAAGTTTAACTGATCAAGGCCGGGTGCCCATATATGATAGTCCATTACAATAGAAAATCAATTGTGTCTCATTAGTGGTGATTAAGCGGTTAAATACAAAAAATAAGAAAATAAACAAGGATAAGCCTAAACACCCACGCCTTTATGAAGACTGTTAAAAACAAAACATCTATATACCTACAAAACTTGTACAATACCTACTCCATAACACTTCTAAGTAATTTTCCGGAACTGAAAGGAACTGTTTTTGTTACAGCTGTAAGGACTCTATAATGGAGCTTCGTTTACTAAACCCTGCCTACTGTCTACCCCACCCTAAGATGGGGTTGTTATGGTTCAAGAGGAAATCGCTAAAAACCTTGTCATGTACATGTATTGGTGGATGTTTGCCCGTTTCAGTTTGTGTTCACACTTATGGACCTGTTATTGAGAATTTTTGACGTCAATACTTATTACATATAATTTTATTGGTAACATATTTGGTCTGTGTAGCTGTAATGTTACCACTGGGGGACACATGAGGGGCAATTCTCATAATCTTAAGAACGTTCACAGTCTGATTTCAGTCTCGATCTGTCAAAAATACCTCGAAAATCCCTACATTTTTGACAAGTGTTTGACATTAATTGTCGCTGAGATGAAATTGCGACTAGGTTTTGAACGTTTTTAATTATGGGAATTGGCCTTCTGGCCTCCTCTCTGTGAGAGGGAGTGGGCCGTTATCCACCCCGCGGGGCCAGTGCGGGATGGAAGATGTCACATGTCTTCGAACTTATGGGTCTAGGATATGCCGATTACCCTACAATCACTATTAATTATCATTGAAATTATAATAAAATACCTCCCCACATTCTTCAACTGAATGAGACAAAATTCAAGTCTTGTATAAAACGCACACTATGCAGTCAGGCATATTATAAGTTAGGGGATTACATCGCTGATAAAAATGCCTGGCTCAATGCTGGTCCTGCTCCACAACCACAACTAATTGATTGACACTTGAAAGTATTGTTGGAGCTGCTGAAGATTGTAAGACTATCTTTGTAGTTAATTTCAATATTTGGAAGAGGTGCTTCCCTTTTTCTTTTTTTTGTGTTTCTGACATTACGAACATAACTTTTTTAATTTCTTCAATCAAGTTTTAATTGTTGAATACTTCAATATTAAATATCTCTTCCTGTTTGGTAGGTAATAAAATTCTATTTACCTCTTAAATAAATTGCAAACTGTAGTTTTGTATAATTTAGAAGCATTTTTTTTAATTTTGTAAATGTAAGAACCATGTTTCCGTTTATTATGATTTTTTGATGTTGACTTGAAATAGCATGGCAGTTGAGAACGTGTCATGCTCACTTAAATGTCTCACCGATGGTGGCGCGTGTGTTGGATCATTCGGTTCCCTACAAAATGGTTGAGCTGGATGGTGCTCATCCACGCGTCATGTTCGTGAACGGGCGCCGTCGGTTGAGACTGGTCATCTCTTAACTGCCAAGGCTTATTTTTAATCTTATGTCTTGAATTGTTTCTTCATTTCTGTCTTTTTTACATTGTTCTCACATATAGAAGCAACAAGAATAATGTACCCAGGATTTTGTAATATCTTGATTTAAAAGAGTGTCCATGGAGTTTCTTGCCCGTTCTTCTCCATAGAGATCTACGCTTTGGAATGGGCAACTAGCTTCAACTTTCTGACTAACTGACAGACTATTTAATTTTGACAATTCAAAAGTGCCTGTACAAGGTTTAATTGAAATAAATGATTTGAGTTTGAGTTTGATTAAAATGGACTAGTGCTTTTATGAAATCCAAAATTTTTCGTCATGACTTAAAGTTGTGAAAAAAATAACATTCGAAGCATTACAAATACATCGAAACAGCCGTATTATGTAAAGTGTGCGGTAATAAACAGTCGTTCATCACGGGCCACTGATTAGTGGTTACCGGCGCATAGCCTAGCTTCACAACACGGCAAAAATATTCAATATTCGCAGCCAATACAGCGAGCGAGTGGGGGAGGGGTTGGGGGCCCCCAGCCGGTCCATTACCCCCTCCCCCCCGACGCGTTTATTCGCCGGAATAGTGTGCAATAAAACGGTACCGCCGGCCACCGGCCACAGCAAAAAATACACTCCCTAAAAATTATGCTTCTGAATACCAAACTAGTGGAGATACTACACCGTAGCGTGCACCACACACGGCGTTTTCATACCCTGATAAAAAAACGCTCGTCGGAAAGTTGGGTTTCCATTGCATTTCTGAATTTAGCGCGTTTTCATGACTCTCAATAGCCGTACCTTTTGATAGCTACCACTCGAAATTAGTTTTCGAAATACTTCGCGTTCGTTTGCGGAATAAAAATGCTGAAACTCCGGGCAAGCCTAATTTAATATTTCATGAAAAGAAAAACGCGGCCAGTACCTATTTATATCTATGCGGAATTTTTAATTATGAAGTAGAAGTAGATACTTTAGGTCAGAAAAAAGAACCCAATAACAACAACGAATTAACTAAATTGTTTCCAGGGAACATAAAGTTCGTTCTGTTTTATTTGGTTCTAAAAAGTTGCGTCAGTTTGTTCTACGGGCTTTTTGTGAAAAAAGTGTTCGCTGGAGCGCGCCGGCGCGGCTTGTCACACACATGCATTAAACGGGGCCGTCATAAAAGTAAATATAGCGAGAAACCTACAAAATGCAATATGAGGCTTTATCTATTTTATGAAATAAAATACCTTTCAGTACTTCAAAATTTTCAGCGCGGCTTTAGAACTTTTTCATCATATTTTTACGTTCACCGATTTGAAATATTCGTATTTTCTGACAGCACGTCTATGGTGTCAGCAAAAATTGGAATGTGTGCTGTCCAAAAATGTTGTTCATATTTTCAACTATGCAAGGTTTGTGAAGAATTTACGCGTAGCCGAGTCGTTCGCAATTTGCGATGGCGTAGCTTCAATCAGCGTAGCCGCGTAGCGGTAGCTACGTCGTAGCAACATAGTAGGAAGACTGCACTGTGCAAGGTTCGTACTTGTTGTGACTAGTAATTTATTGAAGCAACCTCAAGTTCAAGCAAGTTTGCTGCCCGAGAACTTCTTTTTGCCTTTGCTTTTTTTTTCAATCAATTTCTATGTTGTGAGGTAGCCCCAAATAATATTTAGGAAATGATTTAGACGTGACTGAATTGAATGTACACACAAATGCACCGTTTAAGCAGAGTTTAGCATAATGAAGAATGTGGATTAATAATATTCAATTTACAGTAATGCAGGTATAAACCGCAAAACACTTTTGAAACAATTTGCGAGCCATTAATTCACCTTTTTACTCATTTTGCGGGATTGCAATGCGCGGTAGTAATTTCGCCGCGTTACCAAGTCAAATTAAAACAGTGAGGATTTAATTAAATGTGGTAATGGGTGCTCTTGTAAAAATCGCGCCGGCCAGCAGGAGAGCTTGCTGCATTTGACTTAATTCCTTATAGACAGAATTAATGTCCGGGACATATAGATGTAAATTGCCTTAGAGAATTTTAAATGCGAACTCGTATTTACGTTTCCTCTTTGTTTTGGAACGGACATAGAATGCGCTGGAGCCGTAAATGGAATGGTTCAGCGGTTTTCGGTTTTTTCAATTCGGAAAAATTCTAGCCTGCGCAGTTTGTGTTTTTGCTTTTTACCAGAACTTAAAGCTGTAAATACCGTGTTGAGTTTAGTTGTCAACTAGTAGTTGTCCGCGATTTTGTCTGCGTGTACTTTGTTTTTAACACAAAAAAGGTAACAGACTGTCATAGTTACTTTCGCATTTATAATATTAGTATGGATCGAGTATGTGATTCCATTTAGGGCACCGATTTCCGATCTGAAACAAAATTTTGTTTTAGTGCGGTATGTGGAATAACTTAGGTGCCGTTCGGTCAAGTGCCTTTGAAATCAATGCAATGTAGTTGTAATTTAGAGATATTCCATTGTAATGGATAGCAAATTGGTTCTTGTTCCATGTAAAATAATGATATTTAGCAATACACCCAATCAGCTTGTACATAATACGTAGTTGGGAATAGTCTTGCTTAACCTATGAAAGTGGACGACCAAAGTTTGGAAAAGATTGCTTTCGGAAAATAAAACTCTAGATCGGGTAACATAAGAGTCAGGATTTCTTTGTATTCTCTCGAACAAAGAATGCTGTGTGGACACAGAATTGAATGTACTAATCATATTTGGCTTCCATATGGCTAAGAAAAGATTTAACTTATCACTTGTGTATTTTTTTGAGGTGTGAGGAAAATATTTCGTGGAAAGTTTTACGTAAACCACTTTGTGTAAATTATTTTCATCACCACGGCTCTCAAAAGGGTGAAGGAAAACATTGTGGGTAAACCGCATGTCCTAGAACTAAACATTCTAAGACATGTCACATCCACCAACCCGCACTGGGCCCGCGTGGTGGATTACGGCTCACTCCCTCTCACAGTGAGGAGGCCTGTGTGCATTGGATGGACTGTGTGAAAAATTATATGGCTAGAATGAGGATGTCTACTGAGATGACATTATATCATGATGTTAGGTATTTCATGTGGCGGGACGGCTCAGGGAGAGAGCCTCCCGTCCCAGCCGCCGCGGGAGACGCTCCGGGCGTCGGGAGCCGCGCGACGACTCCCGGCCACCGTAGGCGCGGGCCTGCGGGCGGAGAGTAATGGGTAGCTCACCGTCCGATCAGGACCAGGCCCGTGCCGGACGGCGCGTACGTGTTCCACGCGCGCCTCAAAGAGATGTCAGCATCGAGGAGGGGCCCCATAGGGCCGAAGCCTGCCGGGTCAGCGGGATTGTCCGAAAGGGTTACCGCTGGCCCGGAACATAAAGGGCTAAGGAAGGAACACGGGTGGGTTTTAGTCAGTAAGAGTCTGACACTCCCTTCCGCTCCACCCAGAGCGGGAGGGGTCATTTGATGATTTCCCATCCGCAAAAAAAAAAAAAAAAAGGTATTTCATTATTCTATGTTCTAATATTTTATGTTCCACTGTCAAAAATTTTCTTTTTTGACAATTTGCTAGCTTAGTTGTTCATTTTATTGTGCATGCCATGCTGTGGTCTCCTGTAATTGAAGGAGTATACCTATCAAATACTTTGTCGTCCATTAACTATTATGTAATGTTTAGTGTATAATTTTTGTTGGAAATCTTATAATCTAGAAAGCTATATTAATATATATATAGCTTTATAGATTTTATATAAATAAAACAAAGTCATTGCATAATTTATAACTCAAGAACGGCTGGACCGAATTTTACGATCTTTGATTTGTTGGACTTGTGTTCGCCGCGAATAACAGTTCGAAAAGTTCACGACAAAAAATTCCGAGGTGGTACTATAGTAAATAAATAAATGACTACCTTTAGAGAAGTATGGGAGAAGACATGCTGCGCTGATCCCAAATAAATTTGGATACGGACAGGAGAATGGTGATGAGTATTTTGTTGAACAGGCAGAATAGCGGTGAGTAAAAGAGTAACGGTGAAGTTACTTGCCCATTCTTCTCCTTACGAAACTACAATATACAATGCGTAACATAATGAACGCAAGACCTCATACACCCCAATTAGAGTATTGAGTTAAAAGCATAATACAATGATCAAAAAAATTTTTTTTTAAAGCTAACTATTTTTATTAAGTAAATTGTGTTGACCCTATCATTACTTTATGCATTCAAAATTGAGTCTTATTGCCTTGACCTAAGATTTAATTTTCTTTGGCTCAATCGGCGATCAGTATGGTAAAATACATAATAAAAAAAAAAAACCTATCTTAAATGTTACCGAAGTTGATTCAGTAATCAATTATGAACAAACTACTTTCAGGACTTGCGTTTATTCTGTTACACCTTGTATATATTTTTTTTAAATTACTTTTGAAAGTATATAGTTATAGTACCTATTCAATTCAATTCAATTCAATTCATTTATTAAGTCAGACAAAAAATATCCATAATCACAAATTCAACAAAAATAAATAAAAATAACATAAAATTCATACAAAGTCAAAATACATACTTTAACAATTAAAATAATAATTTATAATAAAAATTTAAAATAACCAAATAAGGAACATAATTTCAGAACATAATAATTTAAAATAACATAGTCGATTAGATTACATATAAATAACTGATTAATTTAATGAATAATAACATAATAAATAAAATAATAAAGACAAAAATAAACAAGAATAATAATTAAACAGCTTATCTCCCCCATGCCTTAAAAAAGGGCGCATGTAGGGCCAACCAATGCCGCATGAATGGCCCATCTGACCTGTCAGCGACGACGGCGAGGAGACTGTTGCCGCTGTCCCTCACTCTGCCCGCTATCGAGGCTGCCCTCCTGCGCATCGTGGCATAAAAACAGTCTACGCGCACATTGGCGAACATCCCCGACGCGCTGCAGTAGCGAGGCAGCCGCAACAATGCCCTCAACGCGTTATTATATTGCACTCGGAGGGCACCGTAGGCTTTCTGCGTGTATGACACCCACAGGCTGCCCGTATAAAATGCAGTACAGTACGCTCGAAACAAGGTGACTTTGACTTCCTTGGAGCTACGGGCAAACCTGCGAGCTATCATGTTCGCCCTCACCGACAGCGCCCTCCGTTCCCGTTCAATATCGGCGTCATCCTTCAAGTCAGGTGTCACAATATGGCCCAAGTATTTAAAACAATGCACGCGCTCCAAGGGCACGCCGCACAACTTGACTGGAGGAACCTCCGTCAGACCTTTGGTCCCAGCTTGGAAGACCATAAGCACACTCTTCGCGACGTTATATTGAAGGCCATGTGAGTGAGCGTACGTCTCACATATGCTTATGAGCTCCCTGAGACCACCCACAGACGCACTCAGCAGCACCATGTCGTCCGCATAGCTGATGTTATTAAAACAAACATCATCGACATGGCATCCAACATGGCGGCTGCTGAGCGCGACAATAAGTTCATTCATGTACAGGTTGAAGAGCGTAGGTGAGCTCAGGCCACCCTGCCTCACCCCGCACTCCAACCTGTACGAGTCTGACAGAGCTCCCGCCCATTTCACGTTGTTGCCTAAATAAATGATTTGACTTTAACTTTGAATCGCAGTTTCCAAAAAAAAAACAGGTCTACAGGTCAAAATAATGGATTTCTGTATAAATCGTATACTTACTTTCGTTGTATCTAAGAATTCTTTTTTTTTTGACTAGGTAGGTAAGCCATTTTTACGAAATCCCTTGAAACATTTCTTTAACAAGATTCTTAAGCTCCACAACGGGGACTTTTATCATCCTAGATAATACAGAGGTCCCTTTTATATTTTAGTTTGTCAAAGCGGCTTATCGGAAATGAAACCTTTTGAACTATCCATTATAAGATAGCCTCTAAACAGATGGTCAAAGGGCAGAATGATAAGCATAACCGTAATAATGTAAGTACAGACTAGCACATCAAACTACCCGAAACTGTCAATTTTTCCCAATCAACTTTGAACCTTGCGCTTTAGTGACAAAGTTGAAAATCTATTAAAGAATTTTGACAGATTGTAGTAGCTTGATGTGCTGTCGTCTGTAAGTACAGAAAGATTGTTTAAGATTTAGAAGTCATATTGTTTTATGCTGAACATGTGTTTCGTGCTGAGCAGTGGTGGCCCAGTGGTAACGGTGCCAACCTATACGAGTTGTAGGTCGTGGGTTCGAACCCAGGAAGGCGCTTTACTTCAGTCTTCAGTGCTAGTACATGCCGGTTTCCTTACGATGGTTTTCTTTCACCGTTTTGAGAGCAGTGGTGATGAAATTATTTACACATTGGATCCACGATCGACTTGTACCACTGTGTGTTGTGTTACCACTGCAACACCTTACACGAATTTAAATATTGTTCCGAGATTTTTTATATGGAATTGGTAGGTAGGTGCACAAAAGCCAAGGACATTATTCCCAGAAATCAGCTAGACAGACGGACATCTGCAACCTCAAGGGGTTTGCCGCTACGCTGCCAACTTTGAAGACAGAGTGTAAAGTTTCAAATGCATACCTAAATTCAGCCCATTTTCCACTATTTTCCGTTTGCCCATATATTACGAAATTCTATTTTAAAAGTCATCGTGTATTGATTTCAGCGGACAGGTCGAAAGATTACAAGGAGAAATATTAAAGTTGGTAAAGAATAAGGTGTCGCGTAAACCGTGTCTGCCTCTCAAGGGAAATGAAATTGCAAAATATGTCCCCGGGATGGAGTGAACGTGTCTGCGACAGATACCTACCCGGCCCGTCAGCCTATAATACTTATGATGACGTAGAATATCTTGTTATTATAATACATAGAACCATCTTATTTCGTATTGAGATTGCTGTTCATTTGTCGGGAACGATCTATTTTTTGACAAGAAATGTCAGTCGATGTCATTTAAATTGGTCCAACGCGTACTAAACTTAAAACGACTTATCATAAAACATAATCAAGTAATCCCATAAGAGTAGTTACCTGATTATTTATTTATTAAAAAAAGTATCAGGTACTACTGATAGGTATTTCTTTTTATTTTAAATCAGAATGCGGCATCACAGCTGAAGTGGAAAAATAACAACTAACTGTTGGAGGCCACTGTATCTAGGGCAGAAACGGATCTATAGTTTCGTCTTGGTATTTACAGAAGACTGATTCCCGGATTCTGAAAACTAATCTCCGATATGTAAGATTGTGGACCAAAAACCAACCAATATAGCCACGAAAGATTTCTTGGAATAAGCTTTCGGACCCGGCAGCGGTTGGATAAAACTAACTTTCATGAGACATACATTTAATTAGCGACTTTATAGTTTGAGATGAATAAGTGCTCCGTTGAACATAGAAAGTGGTTGTTGTAGGGGGCTAAATAAATACACACTTAAGTTCCAATGTTAATTTTATTTTATTACTAGCTTCTGCCCGCGACTTGTTTCGCGAGGAAGTGGTAAGACCACAATATATTAAAACTGTCAGGTACTTGCTGGTATTCTAGCTTTCTACAAGTGAAAGATTTTTTTAAATTGGTTAAGTTTTTTTTGAGTTTATCCATTCCAAACAAAAGTACAAAAACTCAAATCTTTTCTCTTTTAATTAATAAGTATTATACAGAGAAAATATTTCAGTTTTTGTACTTTTTTTTGTTTCGAAAAAGCCCACGTCAAATAGTGGAACCACCTACCTACAAGTACCTACACAGTGAGTGAGTATATTTTTTCACGTGACGGCAGAGGTGATCCGTCGCGTCGGCTCACGTACAGAATTTATTGGCCTCTCTAATAAAACAGAACACATTTTCTGCATTCTGGCGTAACGTGCTCCACCCGGGGCGTCCGGGGCGTACGGGCGCCCAGGCGTCCGGGGCGTACGGATCTCCTCGTCCCCGTAATCACGGACGGCTTAAGGTGTTTACTCTGAGACACAATCATGACTCATCCAATCAGTTATTGCAGATTAAATACCGTATTGTCGTCGTTTAGTTTTAATTAAACTTTATTCTTCAGACTATGTTGGCTATATCACGCTAATATTATAAAGACGAAAGTTTGTGAGTGTGTGTTTATTTGTTTATTACTTCTTCACGCTCAAACGGCTGCACCAATTTTGATAAAATTTTGTATGGAGGTAGCTGACACCCTAGATTAACATATAGGCTTCTTTTTGTCTCGATATTCCTACGGGATCGAAACTTATGGGGGTGAAACCGCGGGGCGCAGCTAGTGACTTTATAAATGTGGAAGTCTAGGCTTTATAAATTTAGTATTAGTTATGAAATTGGGGTAGGGCTTCACAAAATAAATTAAAGAAACACTCAGCAAAACGCCAGTTTAATGAGCCAGGCTGTAATTAATTAGGCCGCTCTCTAGTTGAAATTGCAAAAGAAATAACTGAATGATAAATTAAAATTTTAGTGTTTTCACTTCGGTTGTAAAAATAGAACCTTCTATTTATTATGAACATTAAAAAAATCGACCCTGGCTAAATTACATTTTGATTTAGAGTTTGTTTTAACAGTACCTACAATACCTTCCTCATCATTTCAGCTGAAAGATGTCCACTGTTGGACATAGGCCTCCCCAAGCTCCGCCACCTAGACCGGTTCTGTGGTTCTCTCATCCATGGAATTCCTGCCTACCTACCTAATATGAATACAAAAACAATATTTATAGCTTTAATTTCTTCAATAACCTCGACCTTTACTGTATTTTTTGGTCAATTTTATGTCCAAATTCGAAGCAATAACTGCAAATGACCTACAAAATGACCATAACGTTTCGCTCTATATTGGCAATTTATTTGATTTATCAACTCATTGAAATCATATACCTACAGCCGTTAACTACATAAAATAAAAGTTTAAGCGTTCTGCAAAGATACAGATTTATATAGCATCTAAGAATTCTGCGGGTGTTGGTAGAAATTCGATTTGGAGTGTTCGGTAAACGATTTATCTCAATAAGTCATTTCACTTACCGCCACGAGTCGCGGGATACGCTGTGGATTATTTTCCCTAAGCTTCTTTCCTGCTGTTGACAATTTTCTTTTTTCTTTTCTATTTTTTTTCAAATTATTTTTTTAATTCGTACGAATTTTTGGGAAAGACTTGAAGAATTACTTTTTGGTACAGACGCCAGCAAAGCAATCAACCTTGAACCTTATGCTTTAGCGATAAAGTTGAAAATGTATTAAAGAAATTTGACAGATTGCAGTAGCTTGATGTGCTGGCGCGTCTGTAGAAAGCAGCGTTTTTTACGGTTGCGTACCCAAAGGATGCCCACGGAACCCTATTACTAAGCGACCGCAGTTTGTCCGATCGTCTGTCTGTCAGCAGGCTGTATCTCACTAAACGTAATAGGTAGACAGTTTAAATTAACACAGAGTGTGTATTTATATTGCCGCTATAACAGCAAATAATAAAAATAAAGAAATAAAGAAGAAAGAAAATACATTTATTTAGCACAGACTAAAAGACACACAATACACCATATACATACATCAGATAAAAACCAAAAATAAAGATCAAATAAAAGGTGTAAAGTCCGATGTAAGAAATTACCAGGAAAGTGTGCCTCACGGCTGCGCCAAAATGAACCAGTTCAGCAAAAATGCCAGACAACTAATAACTGGTTCAAACTGGACCTGATGTGTGGGGTGACGGATGTAAATCAGTTTTATACTGCAACGTAACGTGTACTTAAATAAATAAATAAAATAAATTTGTGTCACATAAAAACAGTAACGAACATGTAGATATAAATATTGTGCTATTGAGTAACATTAATAAAAATAAAGTTAATAAAAATTAAAGGGTGTCTCCTTAAAAGAAACGTGTTTTTCAGCGTTAAGAAGGGAAAGTTTCAAGTTAAAGAAGACAATAATATTTGTTGCAATCACTTTAATGGAGGCTTTCTTCCAATCCCTTTCACTGACGCTGAGAATGTTGAATTATTCAGAGAAAGGAGCACGAGAGACGTAATGGAAATGTTTCGGAGTTTACCCAAAAATATAATAATACCAGATTTGGTTTGTCATGACGTCACTATTAAAATATTTGTGATATACGCTCTGCGGTGGATGTGCGGTGTGGCCAACAGATAGAGCCACTTGGCAATATCCCAAACAGTATGGCGTATATAAAAGAGTGACAGCTTTTTTCGACATTCGCTTTATTTCTGGCCATTACCGCGTAATTATTCCCTTGAATGGGAATTAAATGCAAGTAAAATGATAGCGGTTTATCAATCGTTTAACTGGAACAATAAAGCAATTATATTGGTTGGAAGTAATTGTTTGTTTGGATCGAATTGCTCGTTACCGATTTTCAGAGAATTTATCTGTAGACCTATAGATATTTACTTCACTTTGAATATAGACCCGGCCGATAATATATTACATTTTACTTTGTACCACCGGGAGAAGGGACAACTGCAAAATCGTTGTATAGATTTTGCAGTTGTCCCTTCTCCCGGTGTGTTTTTGTCCGTCCGAAAAAGTTAGGGATTAGACCGGAATAAATCAATTAATCGCGTATAGAGTTCTCTCGGAAGTTTCGAAATACTTTCGCAACTCGCAAATTTTCGAATACTATCTTCGCTGACGGACTTGGAGTGCACACCCTCTGCCACAAATGCATAATCATCCTATAATGTTCCCACTGCTGGGAAAAAGGTTTCCACATGGACCCATTGCGGGTTGGTAGATGTCACATGTCTTCAAATTTTTGATTCTAGGAAAATGGCAGTTTCCTCACGATGTTTGACACGAATAGCCTGTGACATACCTTTCTCAATAACAGTAGACACGATTAAGAAGAACGTAGAAAGTTAAACAGGAAAGTTCTAGTGCATTACACAATATCATAGGAACGGAATCACATTACATTCCCATTCCGGTATTGCTTTATGTTGATAAGTTTAACAAAGAAGGCGGTGAAATACGAATAAATTTATTCAGCGTCGCAAAATTGAAATCTCAGGTGGTCGTCTGTTCGCCTGGTCTACGGCCGGCATTATCAGACCTCCCTCGGCCCCGCAACTTACTGTTATTGGGATTGTAAGAGGGTATTTTCAAAAGATACGAGGGGTCTCCATGCACTGGTCAGGTATCACCTTGGATTTGTATTCTGCAGACAAGCCTCCAGCCAACCTGCGATCCAGTGTGATTTCGTAAAATCCACGCTGTGTTTCATGGATTTTAGTGTTGTTCGAAATGGTACAGTTTTAAATTCTTTGTTATCAGCCTGTAAGCTGGGCTGGGAGTGTAAATAGGAACTTTTGCTAGCTTCCGTAAATACCACTACTCGTGTAGACATCTCTACTTAATAAAAGTTTTGAATAAATTCATTTATTCAGTGACAGACGAAAGCATAATCAGCCTATAATGTTCTCACTGCTGGGACACAGGCCTCCTCTGTGTGAGAGGGACTGGGCCATAATCCACCACACGGGCCCGAGTGCGGGTTGGTAGATGACCCGTCCTCAAACTTTTGGTTCTAGGACATGTCGGTTTCCTTACGATGTTTTCCTTCACCATTTTGAGAGCAGTGGTGATGAAATAATTTACTTAAAGTAAAGCGGCTGTCTGGGTTCGAACCTACGACTTACAAGTCGTAAGTCACGGCCGTTAGCACTGGACCACCACGGCTCTACTGCTACAGACAACGCACAGCATAAACCAATGGGTTTAGAAGCATACATTTAGCAGAAGAGTTTTTTATACTGGGCGACTTTTAATTTGACGTATTCCTTCCAGGACGTGATAGTGGGCCCAGTGCGGGTTGGTAGATGTCACAGGTCTTCGAATTCTTGGTTCTAGGATATGCCAGTTATTGACCCATTTGCAACAATTAAGTACCCCATAAAGCCTAGTGGTTGGGAAGTCCTGAGGGTTTCTGAGCAAGCACATGCAAGGCAAAAGTTGCGATAGGAGCGAAGATGATGATAATGCTAGCAAAGGTCAAATTGCAATTGTTTTTTTTTTTTTTTTTGTGATATTCGAATAATTTATACTTTATTTATTTTTACTGGTTTATCGCCCTCTCACTTTTTTATAACCCCAGAAATGACCATGTCACAAATCGAGGGCGGCTTTTAAGCACGGCACGTCACAGTTCGAAAATCCCTTTAAGCACCCGGCTAATTGTATCGCCTTAGGGTACTTACATATAGAAACAGAATTTCCGGTGCAGGCGAGCCTGTGCGGGTCGGTACCGATCGGTGCAGGTGAAATAGTCCCACATTAACTTAACGAAACATAAAGAAACAGGTAAAACATGTAACTGTTTCCCTTCGAGGATCAACCTGCAGAGACCTGTACCGGAAGTCGGGACCGAAAACCCGCTGCTTTATGTTAGCACCCATAATCACCAAGTTTAGCGAAGTATTGGCGATCTTAGGCAGTCGTTTTTAGCAGAATACCTACACTGCTGCCTATTCACAACCGCAATTTTTTTTATATGTCCCTGAGTTGTCACGATATTAAGTGCTAAGCATGATATCCATAAAGAAATGAGCTCACAATTTTTCTTTGGATATCATGTTTAGCACTTATTATAGTCACACCTCAGGGCACTTTCTAAGAAGAGGTTTCCGTGGCATAATTGAAATGAAGCTTCTACATAAACGTGTTTTTCACCTAAAGGAAACGTTTTTCATTTGATCAGCGTACAACCATTCTCTTTGGTAACAAGAGACAATATATTTTATACCGGTTTAATTTAACCTGAGACATTCTTAGATCGAGATATTCGACTGTTTATTCAGACAAATACAGTGTTGCCTATTCGGTTGCAGATAGGAAAGCAATAAAAGTAGCTATGGTGACACGAGACGAATTTCGTTCGAAACGAGCACAAATAAGATTTGTAAACGCGAGTAAGTGCGGAGGTAGCTCAGATTTTCTTACATATGTTGCGTCGCCAAGATTTACGAAATGAAGGATTTTGATACGATGCGAAGAGGGTCTAACTCGATTTCTCGCCAGGTACCTGGGCAGAATGCTGAGGAGATACAAGCTTTTACATTTTACTTGAACTGATTGGGTTTTAGTACTTATATACCTCTTTACGATAATAAGAAGAGTAACATGTTTGCTTTTTTATATGTATCGTCAACATTAAAATGATTATAATCGTACAATGTATAACGCAATTAACTACACTTGGTACGTGCTATATTAAATGTGTAATTAACTAAATAAACAAATACATAAAAAAATCTGGCGGTTTTCAATACTTAATTCATTTTTAGGAAGAAAAATGGGGCAGGAAACCATTAGGGACTTTTATTCCAGACTAGCAGCGCACCGCGGTTTCACCCGCATAAGTTTCGATCCCGTAGGTATATCGGGATAAAAAGTAGCCTATGTATTAATCTAGGGTGTCAGGTGCCATCCCAATTTTATTAAAATTGGTCTAGTCGTTTGTGCGTGAAGAAGTAACAAATATACAAACACACTCACAAACTTTCGCTTTTATAATATTAGTGTGAAGTAAGGGCAACTAGCTTCATCTTTCTATCTGACCGACTCCTTGACAATTCAAAAATGCTTGTAATTGCTTTAATTGAAATAAATGTTTGACTTTTATGCATATATTGTTTCTCTCAGAAAAAAAGCTCTACCAAATACCAAAAATCGCTCAATACGTATACGTACCTACCTATACGTACGTCGCCTACGTGAAAATATTTTTACAACTTTTCAAAGTAAACCAATGTTTCTTAGCTCTTGGTGTCTGGCAGTATATTTTATGACTGCAGCATGTACCCGTAGTGTGATATATACAGCGACGCGTCTCGCCGGATATTGGGATATTGGGAATAACTTGTGGATTTGACGCCGCGCCCGCACCCACCCAACTTTGGTACCTACCTTCTTTACAACCTGCTTATACGGACAGCTTTTACGGAAGGGTTTGCGGCGCTTCTTAACTTATGAGCTTTGGCCGAAATGGATATTGGGGAATTTGTATCATGGTTATTGTTATTAGCTGTTAGCCTTTTTTTTTAAATTCTTTCGCAGGAGGTTTATTATATTCATAGTGTGCGTTAAAGGCCTATATATTGGGAAAGGGTTGTTGTTTCATATATTTTAGTTGCTATTTCATATGTAATTACGCGGTCTAAAATAGTTTTCGGGTTTTAGCTCATTAGCAACTGGATCGTCCAAAGTGCTCTTACTGCTACTGCGCTGTCACTGACATTGTATATTGTTACCTTAAACAGGCTGTTGAATTTTACCTTTTATTACACAAAAAAATATCACTATTACTACCATAAAAGAAAAATACTTATCTTCTGTAAATCTATCTAAAGATAAAGATATCTGACTCCCAAGATACAGGCAAATGCCTAGTTTGGGGGTCTAATCTATTCTTGTACAAATTGTGATTAATAAATAAAGGAGATTCGCCAAAAATGTATGGAAGTTGGTTCTAGCACATATTTTAATAGATACATAACAACAACAACATAACATTATTTTTTTTACATTTAGTCCGCCTCTGTACATTTATGTTTGAAATAAATACATTATGGCATTTTACCTCACTCAAATACTTTCTTGGAGGCTGCAAGCAGACATGTAAAAACTTGACTGGGCTCTAATATTGATATTGAACTCTTTATAGAACCAATTACATAAATTTTAATAAGCAATAAAACACGATATCATTTTGTGGGGTTACTCCCGTTTGGGAACGCTCCCGTTTGGTAACGCTACCTAACACACACCTTATAGTACAGTCAGAGTAAAAAGTTCTGGTGTGCCGAATTTATTTAATACTAGCTTCTGCCCGCGACTTCGTACGCGGATCCTGTTGCTTATGCCAGCGACAATTTTGAACCATACCTCCGATGGCGGAATATGTGGCGTAGTCAATCATAGGAGTATACGTAAATGCACTCCGTTCCTTATCAACCCAAGGAAGGTCGCCATGCCCTACGGCTATATCTTGAGACACATCCGATTCTTCAGATGATATCAACATTCTGTTCAGAGAATGTCGAAGTCGATCAGAATTCAAACGTACGTTACGCTCTTCTTCTGTCTCTTCATGCCGTACTCCAGCAATTCTTTCGCTCTCACTTTCTAACTGATTATGAATATTTTGTTGTGTGCGTGTTCGGGACGATGTATGATAATCTCGATCGGCAGTTAGTCGCGCATCACGTTCATCACTCGTTTCAAAAGACCTGTTAGTAGATGTGCGAATACGCTGAGAACTCAAGCGTGATTCTGTATCGGTAAACGTTTCCGATTCCCGAGACAATGCATGTCGCTCACGATCAGCGGACAGTCGCGCATCACAATCCGCACTTGTCTCTAGAGACCTAGAAGCAGATGTGTAGATACGCTGAGAACTCAAGCGCAATTCTCTATCAGTGAACGTCTCCGACTCGCGAGACAATGTGTGACGTTCACGATCAGCGGTCAGTCGCGCATCATATTCTTCACATTCCATTCCGGATGGACATACTGGCCGAGAAGCATGCACAAAAGGACTTGGACTCGGAGGAAGGAAGTATTCCAGTAAGATGCTGGTAGGGATCTTGACCGTACTTCCGGGATTGTCCTGATAGCCGTGGAACACCTCTCCACTCCTCATAAACCTCAGGACATGTTGCCCCCTTGTCGCTACGTCACTATGTGCAAGCGGCTGTTTTCGGGGGCCCACTAATGAGTGTGCAAGTCACCCCTTGCTATTTATCTGTGTATATATAAAGCATTGATCAGGCAGGGGTCATAGTTTTACCATAGTTCCTGGAAACCGGTCCACTTTAGCCACCCAAACCAATAGTCCAACTTTTTATTTTTTCCTTATAATGCAATAGTCCTACACCAACCGGGGGTTATCCTTGGGTGCACTTGCATAGTGCATACAGGGATAATCGTCGGTTGGTGCCGCATTTCATTAAAATTTCGTAAGGGGCCTCTGCGAGTTGGCTTCGGCCCCTCGTACGCCTTCCAAAGTACCGGGACCGCATGGTCCCGAGTTATGTAAAATAATAATAATTTATTTCAGATTCATCCTACGATTACATCCATATTTGTTAGTGCAATTGCAAACAATGAAATTAAAAATTAATTAATTAACAATTTGTAAACTAAATCTTAAGTATGTCCATGAATGCTCTAAAGCATAATAAATGGGTATACACTACAAAAATCTTAAATTACTCATTTCAAAATCTTAAATTCTTTATTCACTTTTTCAAACAAATATATACATTCATTAAAAGTTATACTTAACATACTGACTGTACCGGGTGCATGCGATACACCGCTATATGTAAGTGTGTGTAGCGTTACCAAACGGGAGCGTTCCCAGACGGGAGTAACCCCGAAGATGATGATAATGCTAGCAAAGGTCAAATTGCAATTGTTTTTTTTTTTTTTTTGTGATATTCGAATAATTTATACTTTATTTATTTTTACTGGTTTATCGCCCTCTCACTTTTTTATAACCCCAGAAATGACCATGTCACAAATCGAGGGCGGCTTTTAAGCACGGCACGTCACAGTTCGAAAATACCTTTAAGCACCCGGCTAATTGTATCGCCTTAGGGTACTTACATATAGAAACAGAATTTCCGGTGCAGGCGAGCCTGTGCGGGTCGGTACCGATCGGTGCAGGTGAAATAGTCCCACATTAACTTAACGAAACATAAAGAAACAGGTAAAACATGTAACTGTTTCCCTTCGAGGATCAACCTGCAGAGACCTGTACCGGAAGTCGGGACCGAAAACCCGCTGCTTTATGTTAGCACCCATAATCACCAAGTTTAGCGAAGTATTGGCGATCTTAGGCAGTCGTTTTTAGCAGAATACCTACACTGCTGCCTATTCACAACCGCAATTTTTTTATATGTCCCTGAGTTGTCACGATATTAAGTGCTAAGCATGATATCCATAAAGAAATGAGCTCACAATTTTTCTTTGGATATCATGTTTAGCACTTATTATAGTCACACCTCAGGGCACTTTCTAAGAAGAGGTTTCCGTGGCATAATTGAAATGAAGCTTCTACATAAACGTGTTTTTCACCTAAAGGAAACGTTTTTCATTTGATCAGCGTACAACCATTCTCTTTGGTAACAAGAGACAATATATTTTATACCGGTTTAATTTAACCTGAGACATTCTTAGATCGAGATATTCGACTGTTTATTCAGACAAATACAGTGTTGCCTATTCGGTTGCAGATAGGAAAGCAATAAAAGTAGCTATGGTGACACGAGACGAATTTCGTTCGAAACGAGCACAAATAAGATTTGTAAACGCGAGTAAGTGCGGAGGTAGCTCAGATTTTCTTACATATGTTGCGTCGCCAAGATTTACGAAATGAAGGATTTTGATACGATGCGAAGAGGGTCTAACTCGATTTCTCGTCAGGTACCTGGGCAGAATGCTGAGGAGATACATGCTTTTACATTTTACTTGAACTGATTGGGTTTTAGTACTTATATACCTCTTTACGATAATAAGAAGAGTAACATGTTTGCTTTTTTATATGTATCGTCAACATTAAAATGATTATAATCGTACAATGTATAACGCAATTAACTACACTTGGTACGTACTATATTAAATGTGTAATTAACTAAATAAACAAATACATAAAAAAATCTGGCGGTTTTCAATACTTAATTCATTTTTAGGAAGAAAAATGGAGCAGGAAACCGTTAGGGACTTTTATTCCAGACTAGCAGCGCACCGCGGTTTCACCCGCATAAGTTTCGATCCCGTAGGTATATCGGGATAAAAAGTAGCCTATGTATTAATCCAGGGTGTCAGCTACCTCCATCCCAATTTTATTAAAATTGGTCTAGTCGTTTGTGCGTGAAGAAGTAACAAATATACAAACACACTCACAAACTTTCGCTTTTATAATATTAGTGTGAAGCGGATATCTATGGTGTGAAGTAAGGGCAACTAGCATGTGGCAACTAGCTTCATCTTTCTATCTGACCGACTCCTTGACAATTCAAAAATGCTTGTAATTGCTTTAATTGAAATAAATGTTTGACTTTTATGCATATATTGTTTCTCTCAGAAAAAAAGGTGTTTGCTGCTCTACCAAATACCAAAAATCGCTCAATACGTATACGTGTAGGTATATGCGTATACGTACGTCGCCTACGTGAAAATATTTTTACAACTTTTCAAAGTAAACCAATGTTTCTTAGCTCTTGGTGTCTGGCAGTATATTTTATGACTGCAGCATGTACCCGTAGTGTGATATATACAGCGACGCGTCTCGCCGGATATTGGGATATTGGGAATAACTTGTGGATTTGACGCCGCGCCCGCACCCACCCAACTTTGGTACCTACCTTCTTTACAACCTGCTTATACGGACAGCTTTTACAGAAGGGTTTGCGGCGCTTCTTAACTTATGAGCTTTGGCCGAAATGGATATTGGGGAATTTGTATCATGGTTATTGTTATTAGCTGTTAGCCTTTTTTTAAAAATTCTTTCGCAGGAGGTTTATTGTATTCATAGTGTGCGTTAAAGGCCTATATATTAGGATAGGCTTGTTGTTTCATATATTTTGGTTGCTATTTCATATGTAATTACGCGGTCTAAAATAGTTTTCGGGTTTTAGCTCATAAGCAACTGGATCGTCCAAAGTGCTCTTACTGCTACTGCGCTGTCACTGACATTGTATATTGTTACCATAAACAGGCTGTTGAATTTTACCTTTTATTACACAAAAAAATATCACTATTACTACCATAAAAGAAAAATACTTATCTTCTGTAAATCTATCTAAAGATAAAGATATCTGACTCCCAAGATACAGGCAAATGCCTAGTTTGGGGGTCACCGTCTAATCTATTCTTGTACAAATTGTGATTAATAAATAAAGGAGATTCGCCAAAAATGTATGGAAGTTGGTTCTAGCACATATTTTAATAGGTACATAACATACAACATAACATTATTTTTTTTACATTTAGTCCGCCTCTGTACTTTATGTTTGAAATAAATACATTATGGCATTTTACCTCACTCAAATACTTTCTTGGAGGCTGCAAGCAGACATGTAAAAACTTGACTGGGCTCTAATATTGATATTGACCTCTTTATAGAACCAACTACATAAATTTTAAATTGAGACGTTATTATTGGCCACTTGACCTGTCTCGAGATTAATGGAAGGGATCAGGAGACTACCTAAAAATATTTTTGTGTAGTAGATGTACCTACGTTAACTCAAACGATGAAAATTAAAAATTTCTCTCAGATTATTCAACTTTTGCTGACAGAATATTTCACAATATTCAACGTTCATATTCATGCGAATATTAATATCGGGTATCATCGTTATTTCATCTACACAGGTAGGTAGGTATCAGGTTCCGTCAATCGTTCGTATCGTATCGTTTATATCGTGCAATTTATCAAATGAAGAATCAATGGGAAAGGCTGGCGATAAAAGAGATTAAATTGCAGTAGGTGCCTACCTAAAATGTCAAAGGGCTGTCCCTTTGACATTTTAGGTACCAACTGCAATTTGATCTTTTTTACTTATTTGTTGGTTTTAGGTGATACATAGATACCGTTATCTAAGTAAGATCGGAATTTATTCATTCATTACTGAGGATCGTAGTCACTGAACCCGTTTTAACGCCTCCATCGACTCCGGTCTAAAGTTGCCATCACCACCTGCTGAAATTTGCTTTAGGACGTAGCTTCTTTCACTTGATCAGACCATCGTGTTGGCGACCGGCCTCGTGCTCTCTTTCCTTCGGTATTGTCAACAATGATCAGTTTTTAAAAGCGGCTATCTCCCTTTCGAATTATGTGGCCGAAATAGGTCATAATACGCTGTAGGCAAACTGTTGACAACCTACCTATCTTATTTACATATAAATTATGCTGAAATTGAACATCAAGACTTTAAATATTTGTCTTTACAGGGTGTTACGTATACCTACTATACTGAAGAATACAACCATGGCTTTCAGTATGAAACCACATTCATACATATCAACACTGCGCTAGAAAATTAAGCTACTCTCCGAAACAACAGCCTGTAGATACGAACAAGTTTATTTTGGAAGCAGGTTGCTTCGATATTTGACACAAGTTTACTTCAAAACAGATGTTCTACTCGCTTCAGACCCAGTTCATGTCAACGAAAACTTAATATACAGGTCAGCCTACAGAAGCTTTAAATGTCCTACAACAGAATTCACAAATGTCAGCTGGAAACTCGAATATAAAAATACATTATAAATGTGCATGAACGTCGGTATTTCTGAAATATGCTCGCACAAAGGAAGATAAACCGCAATTAACGAGCGAAATAAATTGCATTTCAATGTTCACGATATTAACAGAAAAGTAAAAAGATCACGTTGATTTAAGTCCTGGAATAAGGATTATGAATAAAGTAGCTCTCGCTTCGTCTGCAGTTTAATATCTTGCATAATAGTTATTGCTTACCCACAGCATTTTTTAATATCAACATAAAGAGAAACTCGTAAAACCTTCGGGGTCTAATGGCTGCTCACGCTGCAAAAGCGATCGCCATCATTGCAAATGGCGCGGACAACATTTTCTGTTGAACATACAGAGAAACTAATTCATTTTCAGCAATTGGATCCCGTCGCAGTATGAGCCTGCCCGCAACGAGATAAAATTAACCGCTTACCGACACACGAACAAACTATACCATATTTCACTGCGGTTAGCTCTACAGCTAACCGCAGTACCTAACGTGATATGGTTTGTGTCAACGCGCCCACGCCGCTCGCTGCCGAATACCGCCTTACATGAAATGATAATAATGGAAGTTTCCGCTTACCCACAGAGGGCAGTGAAAGATTTATTTACGCTTAGAAACTCATTTGCCGCGCGCCCGAAATAAAAAGCAACTCAACAGCTTGAAAAATATTATTTCGGTAAACGTGGGAGTGGGGGGCGTATCGCGTAATGTCCCCCTAATGTGCGCGCATAAAAAATCCCGCGCCGGCCGCGAATTCTCTTCGAATGGACTAAATTTTATGCAAATTTTCTTTATGATCTTTTGGCGTTTGACGGGGATTAACGCGACGAGGATATTCGACAGTTTTATCTTTTTGACGAGTGCCGGCATAAAAGGGTTCAGTTTATATGCCTCTTCGTAAAGATAATATTTGGAACGACGCTCCTTCATATACGCGGCCTTTTACAAATTATCAAATTAGGTTAATTAGGCCGTTGCATGAGATTTACTTCGCGCCGTCTGATTTAATTTTCAGCCAGTTTGGTCGATAGGAGAAGATCATTAACACAATGAAAAGTTTAAGTCGGTAGCTTAGACTGTATTTTGTCAGCATTGCGAAATATGCGAAGTAGACACAGAAGTCTATAAAATTAGACGATTAATTAACCACTCACGCGCCAATTGCTATTATATAAACGCGCTTCGAAAACCCTAAAACGTCCATTTGGATAAAATAGACGTTGAAAAAAACTGTAGCCTATAATGTTCCCACTGCTAGGACACAAGCCTCCTCCTCTGAGAGGGAGTGGGCTTTAATCCACCACGCGGGCCAGTGCGCATTGGTGGATGTCATATGTCTTCGAATTTTTGTTTCTAGGACATACCGGTATCCTTACGATATTTTCTATGATATATATGAAATTATCTACTACTACTTTGTGTAGATGATGAATTTATGTAGATGAAATGTTTAGGATCGAAATCTACAATTTCTATGACCGTGTCCTGTTCGAAAGAAATAAGTACCGTTACTTATTTTCAACAATTTCTTACTAATCTTATTTTCCTTGATAATCCGTTCAAGAAACCTCAACACTCTCGATCACCGTCACACAGTACCCATCTGGTTACTATATCATAATGTTGTTAACACCGGGAGGTAACTACAACTCTCACGCGTCGCATACGCGGAGGGAATCCATTTAAAAACTCATTTCTCAGAGTCACGTAAGTAACGTTATAAGCTGTCGATCCTGCAACGTCGCACTAGCTCCTGGACTAAAGGAACTATTAGGGCCTTAGCACACCTCTACCGCAAAAATAATTTTAGGAAACTGCCTAAGAATCCCGCTAAGAACAATGTTGCGTTTCCAGTAGCGGAACATCATGAGATTAGTTGAATTGTAGCAATTGGATCAAAATGTCGCCGCTTTCGACTTAGTAAATATACAGTACTCTCGTCTACTTCGAACTTCTTAAATTAGTTTTTCCGGAAATACAACATCCATTTGCAAAAAAAAAAGTTTCGCTATACATAGACGTGTCGACTGCCACAGATACGTGAGAAAAAAAAACGTGACACTGCAATAAAATAGCAGGTTGAGCGCGGTGGTGTACCCTGTAACCGGCTTCTAAACAGATCGGCGAAATCACTCAGAAAAGAGATAAAATCATAATCATTTGATTATGATTGACAGTGCGATAGAATGCGTCTGTTTCGCTTGTCGTACAACGGACAAGTCATGGCGGAACTACTGCGGCTTCGCTGCTATGGTTTCACGGCGGAGATGTGATACCCGCCTTAGTCTGTAATCTCATATTGTGGTCTCTGCTATGCTTAACAATGAGAACAGGAAAAATGCAGGGATGAAACATGTTAGATCTATTTTTAATGAGAGATTTTTTTCATTTCTTTTTGTTTGGTTTTAAATCCATAAAATCTTTCCATTTGTTATGCTTTCATATTAAAAAAAAGTCATCATCTGCCTAGTCTTTTCCCAAATGTTATTATGTTGGGGTCGGCTTCCAGTCTAACCGGATGCAGCTGAATACCAGTATTTTACATGGAGCGACTGCCTATCTGACCTCCACAACCCAGCTACTGGGTAATACGATACCCCTTGGTAAGACTGGTTGTCAGACTTTCGGGCTTCTGACTACCCGTAACAACTGTCAAAGATCCACGATTGACAGCCGGGACCAACGGCTTAACGTGCTTTTCCGAGGCACGGACGGGTCTCGGTATGTAAAGATGGTCACTCATCCTCGGACCAACCGCGGCAAGCGTAGCTTAACCTGATCGATCGACCTGTGCGGCTGTTATTATTTAGCCTCGGGTCCCTCTCATATTAAAAAAAAGTATCAAATCAAAATATTTTGTTTCACATAAACCTACGTGGGCATTTATGAAACAATTGGTCGCTTCTTAGGGAGAAGAGACGGCAAGAAACTAATTTGCTTTTAAAATGTTTTCAAATTACAGTAGGTATTCCTAGGACAGCGTAGGCCTGTCAACAAGTACCAGGAACTTAATAAAATAAAAAAAGTAATTTAAAAAAAATTAACCGACTTCAAAAAGAAATTAACTCAAAATTATGAGTGAAATTATGGTGTCTTGGGATCTGTATTTTAGTTTTATGCCACCGACTTCCGAAATTAAAGTTATTTCATAATTTTGAGTTAATTTCTTTTTGAAGTCGGTTTAATTTTTTTAAATTACTTTTTATTTCGTAATTTTTAGTTTTTGCACTAGAATTTGACCAAGGTTTTGAGATGTTTTCCCTTTGACACTACACCCGTAGCTCGTATCAACAAGCCAGGCCGTCACACTTACACGTATTAGTCCATATCTTGAAAATTACTGAATCGATCTTGATGAAACTTGCACTGTTCCCTAAGTTGAAGTAAATGTAAGCCAATAAAAAAAAATTGTCACGATCCGATTATTAGTTCCGGAGATATGCGTGGACAAACATACATACATACATACATACGTCTATAAAATTTTGTATATTTGTTTGGAAGCCCTAATAGATCATCATATGTGAATATAATGCAATTTCAATAATATTACATACATACGTATCGAATTGATAACCTCCGTTTTTTTGAAGTCGGTAAAAACGGTCTACAGATCTAAAGTCTACAAGGCCTACAAAGTCCTTACATTTACAAAATATAAAAGAATCTATGAAAAGGATAACATGAAACCGTAGGATTTCTCAGTAAAATAAGCATGAAATCTAGGTGCCCAACACGAATTTACCTATACCGGGTGACATAGGTAAATTCGTGTTTGGGCATGGCATCGACATCGAGACGAGTACATGATTCTGAACCCCAAAGCGTTGAAATATGTCGTCGGTTATTAAAAAAAAAAATTGCTCTGCTATACATTTTGAGCGTGTAGGGATTGCACTTTGCAAAACAGAAGTTTTTTTTTACTGTCGAAAAATTTCTATGTCAGGGGTCTAGAATTAAGGCTCCTACAAACAAGCGCGACACGCGATATAATCGCTCGCGAAACAAAGACACCGCTCGTTGCGCGACTTCCGGTGCCTTTGTGTCGCGTGCGATTATATCGCGTGTCGCGCCTGTTTGCCTTACGTGCTGAATTCATGGTTACAGTTTGCGCGTCCGATGCCATCCTGCATAGCAACGACATGCAGGTATCACCATTTTTTGAGAAACTCACCAGTCTCACCCATAACACACAATTATTGGTTACCTACAATAAATTCATTAACAAACCTGTCTATTTGTGCTAGTACAGTAGGCACACACTAATCTCGAAAACTGCGCTATGAATTTTGATGAGCTTTTTTACCACGGTCGTAGTTTTTGTGCACTATTTCTGTGGAAACGAAGCCGGTGGCCGACCGCTATTTTATTTACAGAATAAATACAGTTGCAAGCCACACAAAGTCTATGTAAAACATTGTATCGGTGCATAAATATCCAGCATCCCTCAGTTGACGTATGTGTGTAAATATTCCATGATATTCTTACGGTTTTATAAACTCCGCTAGAAGAGAGCCACATAAAATGTGCAAGTTGGTTGTTTGCGGGAAACGCAGGGATCGTAAATCGGCGTTAAACTATGAGTAGATATATTAGTGGAGTGCTAAAGCTATTAGCTTCTGTTAAGCAAAATAATTCTTCCCAAAATCATACTTCCTACTATCATTCCAACTCGACGGCGGCGTTATGAATTGTTTTGTAACGTGTAGTTTCCGTGTAAGCGCAAGTAGCCCTTTGAAAGGGACTTCCGGGGAAATATTATAATAATAAATTGACACCATAACTGTATATTTGTGTCGCTAAGCAGTGTTACTGGTTTGTAGCTTGAAGAGCGCCGGCAAAATAATTTACAGACACAGACAAAACATTTCAATCAAAACCTCCAAATTCGGCAATGTGCAGCCCCCATTATTGTCAGGTTATAAAACTACATTTCGTAATGAGAGGTTTTCTTTTTGAGTATTAAAAAAAAACATAGTTTCCAAGAACTCTATAGATGGCGTTGAACCTACTACGTTACTAGGTGCCAAAGCCATAACGCGTGGGAAAAAAACATTGCGTCACGTCACATACGCTCGTTGACTGACATTTTCGTTTGCTTTCGTTTTACTATCTCAAAATTACATCCTAGTGAAATAATCAAAAAATGATGTGACGTTCCGTTCCTTGTAGTAAATTACCAAGTTCAGCGCCATCTATCCAGCGACTAGGGAAGAGTTAAAAAAAATAAAAGAAAATCTCTCATTACGATTGCTGAAAAATGCGGCAACACAAGTTTTTAGTGCAAATAGGGTTAATTTGCTAGCATTCTTATCACTCCATTCGCTCATTCTTCCGTGATATAAAAAGGGGAAAGAGTAGCTTACCTACTTTGTTCTGGAAGTACACGAACTTTGTACCTATTTCACGTATTACAACCTTAAACTTGGCCGCCTTAGCACTACGACGAATTATGTATTTAGTTGGCGTACTGTTTGAAATAAACCGTATTTATTTCTGTTCACTTTTGTTCGTTCGTTGAAAGCAGCAAAGAAAATGTTCCGCTGTATATTAAACTATATTTGCTTTCCATTATAATGTTCAACGTGTTCTTTATTAATTTACTCGTATACCTAACTTTAAATACAGATTTATTTTAAAGTGCAGTGCTAAGGAGTGAAGTAATTACAAACTCAGCACGAGCTTGTACATTTTTTTATTGTTTTCCGGAGTTATATTTTTTTACGTGTAAGTATGCAATTTTTCCTGTTTCGTTATCGTGTTGATGGCTTACAAATGTATATTACACGTGTGTAAAAGTGTCGTAATTAGAAAAGTAATATCACTTTTTAAACGACTTCAAAAAAGGAGGAGGTTCTCAATGTTTATATGTATTTTTTTATGTATGTTCGGCATAACTCCGTCATATACATATAAACGGATTTGCAAAAAATTTACTTAGTTTTTCCACTTAGTTTAGATTGATGATGTTCTATCACTGATATTTTACATAGCAAGTAGTGTTAAATGAATTTGTGTGGTGTAGGTGCAACTAAAAAGTGAAAAAAAAAACTTTTTTACAAAAAAAAAAACAACCGACTTCCAAAACAGAAACACTATAAAGTGAAAAATAAGTTTAATTTCGAAAGTCGGTGTCAACAAAACGAAAATACGGAACCAGCGACACTGACTTCCGAAATTAAACTTATTTTTCACTTTGTAGTTTTTTTTTGGAACTCGGTTTTTTTTAGCCCATCATATCGGTTCCACTTCTAAATATCTATCCTCCTACCCATACCAACATTTCGAAGTCACATGGTTTTGTGCTCATGATAAATAAGCAGCCGACTAATCCTGACGACAGTCTGTTGACGGATATTCTGATACGAGTATGAAACAGAATTAAAAAAAAAACATATTTTTGGTCACATTTCGTCAGTTATGTTTAAGTCCCATGTAACAGGGGGCGTGTCTATTGTCATCAACCGGGCACAAATTCACACTCTGGACTGCTACGGCGAAATTCCTGTTGGGAAAATTCAAACCCCCGACCTGGGAATCGAACCACGGACCTAAAGCTCGGCGCTTGCGACCACTAGAACAATGAAGCAATCCCTGTAGGAATTTTCTTGTAGTTTATTATCGCCACAAACAACAGAAAGTTTCCAATTATGTATTACTATTCAGCTAAAGTCTGATAGAGTAATTACAGTGCCGACCTACGTAGGAAACTATAAGGAATGGTTGCTTGCAGCCGATGAGCGTTGTCAGTGCGAAATGAAGCGAGGCTTGATGGTGTCTGAGCAATTTCCGCTAGGTGGCGCGACTTCCGACGACGGAGGTACTGCCAGTAATTGGGGAAAAGTATCGCTGATTATTATCGCGGTTTAACTTTGAGATTTCCGGACTATAATTGATACAGAAGCGATCGATTTCTTAAGTGATTTTGTTACTTAGAACACGATTCTTTATTCTTCACATAAAATCGATAAAGTTACATTTGGCGGTTGATGTGCCTGACTTTTCTGTATTTGACTAATTGTGGGAATGAACTGCGGGGTAATTGCGTTCAGTAGAAATGGCTCTTTTTGACAGTTCAACAACATTCATTGCGTTATTTACGTTGCTGAGCAGACAACTTTTTCGAACATATGAAGCAATGGATCACAATCTGAATCATTTTGAAGGATATTGCTATTCTTCAAAATTAATCAGATTGTGATACTAAGCTTACATGTTGACGCAATTAGGGGGCTGAAATGAGCGCAGATTTTATTAGATGTTATATCAATTGTGTAATAACTATCGCAGTAAAAAGCGTAACAACTGTCAAGTTTGATACAAATACAGTTTGAAACAACTATTGGCGCGGCTTGGGGGCCAGAACGACTGTCGTGACGGCAAACGGCATGACGCGCTCATACCTACATAGCTCTATTTTTGAGAAATAAACCCGGATTATCGGCAGCATAGTTTAAAGTGTCCAGCCCAGCTTGCATACTGCAAGCACAAACCATGATTATGTCCCGTCGAGCTGGGATTATCGACCTGTCAGTAAGTGGGATTCATGGAGCTTTCAAAGCGCAATACTAGCAGGGATATCCACAGCTGTAATGCACTTAACAAAACCCTTATCTCGTGGATATAAAGTCTATTATCCCTCGGTCTAATATTCGCAGTGATATAGGATCAGTGTAAGCCTGTTTAATCAACCGTCTGCTGGCCGATACAAAACAAAGCAAAAGTTGTGTATTGATGTAAAAATTTGATGCCGGCCGGACTGCAGCGTCGAAGTTCACTGACGTTAGATAACGGGGCCTTTGTTTCGATCGAGACCACTTCATGACCCCTTTATTGGAAGTCTGATAGCATGTGATTGTTTAATTACAAAGTAAACGCTACCATAGCCGACCCGCACTTGGCCCGCGTGGTGGATTACGGCCCACTCCCTCTCACAGAAAGGAGGCCTGTGTCCCAGCAGTGGGAACATTATAGGCTGATTATGTTGCTACCATAGCTGAGCATGGGCTTTTTCGGGCATGGGCACTTCGAACTGATTGGTATGGTTATCACGGGACAGTTACCATCTGACCCAAAGGACACTCTTGGAAATAAGTCTTTTGGGTGGTATGCATTTAGACATAAACAAATTGATGCATGGAGTCCGCCATGATGAAATTGTTTTAATAATCCCATCTTAGGCACCCTCTGTCTCTCTCTTTCTTCGTCCTTTTTCAGGACGCCTTTCGGTGACGAAACACAGTGGGTTTTTTTCTGTCAAAAATGTAATAAGAAGTTTAAGAACCTAAACTCTTTCTTGATTTCACACGTACTTACTTAAACCATTCCAAATTTTGCAAAACAAGGTTTCAGTAACCTAATTATGTCTGTAGGTACAGTCAACAGCAAAAGTAGATGATCAAAATCAGAAATTCAATACTAATTAACGGAGTTCGCGTCAGAACTCTACCACACAGCCACACAGTCTCTGCACACAGCTCAACAACAACAACAACAGCAACAGCTCTGCCATACAGTTCTGATCTACTTTTGCTGTTGACTGTACCACACATTCCGGGTGGCTTCCAACTGTCTGACTAGATTCAAATGAAATTAAATGTTTATTTCTGTAAGTAGATCTTATAAGACACTTTTACGAGTCAATATTTTAAAACTAGATGGCGCAGGCAGTTCCTAGCTGACTGACAAAGAAGAATATCGAGTGCTTATACCGTCGAAAATGAATGACAACCAACGATTTCACACGTAAACTGTCCCAATAATCGCAACACAGAAGGTTTCAGTAACCTAATTAGGTTTGTACAGACGCCAGCACATTAAGCTAACCGAAACTATCAAATTTTCCCAATCGACTTTGAACCTTATGCTTTAGCGATAAAATTTAAAATCTATTAAAGAAATTTGACAGATTGTAGTAGCTTGATGTGCTGGCGTATGTACCACATACTCCGGGTGTATTCACACTGCCTGAAAGCCTATTGAGCGCGTTGTGTTAATCTGGGCCCGTGTGCATTCGTACAATTGTCTTGCAGTCATCCAGTGCGGGATGGCATTGCATTCATCGCGGTGATTGTAATCCTCAAAGTGAAACTGAGCCGGTTGCGTTGCAATACGGAAATGAAAGAGGGTCTGTGTGTTTTGTTTTGTTGATGATGTTTTTGGTTGGAAAATTGTTGACCATTTCTTGGTTTGTTTCGTGATTCTTTTTACATAATCAACTGTTCCCACAAATATTCCCACTGCTTGGACACAGGCTTCTTCTCTTCTCTTCGAGAGGTAGTTGGCTGCAATCCACCACGCGGGCCCAGTGCGGGTTGGTAGATGTTACATGTCTTCGAATTTTTGGTTCTAGGACATGCCGGTTTCCTCACGATTTTATCCCACATCGTTTTGAGAGCAGTGGTGATGAGATAATTAACACAAGGTAAAGCGCCTGTCTGGTTTCGAACTTATAACCTCTCGTAAGTCGCGGCCGTTTGAATTTATAATGAGACTATTTTAATTAAATCAATTGTCATTCGCCAACTTACATTAAAGTACTGGTAAATAAATAATACCAATAAATTCTAAATAAAATGTATACCAATTGCAAAGAAAAAAAAATAAAATAAAAAAAATAAATAAAAAAAATGGTCAGAAATGCGAAATGTAAAACTTATATTGAGTAACTTTATTGTAAATTTACTTTTGTTAAATTCAGTTATTGCTTTGTTGCATGCTCTTCTTTCTTACTGCATGAAATAGATGTAAGGAATGCTACAGAAATGTTATATTTTGGGAATAAAGTGCTTTATTATTATTATTATTATAAGTCGCGGCCGTTACCTACTACTGGGCCACAACTGCTCCTACTGCTCACTCTCGTTATTCTTTTGTTCTGTGTAAATAGCTAAAGTGATGTTGATGTTCGTTTTAGACTGAAATAGTCGCTAAAGTTACGGTTTACCGTTAGGAAACCGTACGTAATGTAATAGGGGACGATCCTATTAGCTTAATAATGTATAAATCATGCTATGTAGTTTACTGTATATGCTTAAAAAATGCAAAGTTGTCTGCTGTTGTTTGGTTTGGCACCGCTAGCCGCTAGCAGGGCACGACATGAGTGCCGACATGGTTGTTCGTTCGAGAGCCAATCTCCATTATAAAATAGGTAAGCGTTTTGTACAAACGCCAGCACATCAAGCTACTACAATCTGTCAAATTTCTTTAATAGATTTTCAACTTTATCGCTAAAGCATAAGGTTCAAAGTTGATTGGGAAAATTTGACAGTTTCGGGGAGCTTGATGTGCTGGCGTCTGTACATGTGCTCACGCGGTCACAGCCTAATATTGTACGCATTTGGAGTAACGGCCGTACCTAAGCTGTGAAGCCCAGTGCGTACATTTTATTCTACTATTTTACAAATCACATCTGCCGATCGATTCTGTAAAAATCTCACCGTGAAAACTTAGGTGAAGTGAGTTTGTTTTTGCTATTGACACTATTGACAGCTCACTCCACGCTCACTTCACCTATGTTTTCACGGTGACATTTTTAACACGCTTTTATTAGGTCGACCTGTATGTAACTAACTATGTAATGGAATCTAAGGTCACTAATTTAACCATCTTCCAGGGGTCGTAGCGTAATAAAAATTGGCAGCTGTATGTACTTAGTTCTGATGACAGTACAATAATATGGTACTGTCGAACTGATCTGATGATGGAGCCGGAAGATATGAACTGGAACTTCATGATGGAAAATCGTATCATAGCTGTTTTGGATTTCTTAGAAAAGTCTTGTAATTAACTTTGACCACGATTAGGTTTCAAGGTCTGATGATGAAGCCGGAAGATAGGCACTTTTTTTGTTTTTACGTGCATTTATAAACGCGTGTTTTTCTAGTTTTTTTTTAACTATTATTATTTACAGTATAGCACTGTTGTTCTTAAAAATACGAGAATTACTAATTCTCGTAATTTTAAGATTGTTCACAATCTGATCTGTCTGAAATACGTCAAAAATACCTCTAATTTCCCTAAATTTTTGACAAGTTTTTGACACTGATTGCCGCTGAGATGAGATTGCGACTAGATTTTGAACGTTTTTGAATACGGGAATTGGCCTTTTGTTATACTTACAGTTGTATCAAATAGCTATAACAAGGCAAATTGACGTAGGGCGTCAATTTGCTTAACAATTCGTTACGCTAAAAATATGAACAAGCAAGCAACAATAAATGAATCGCTTTAGATTTTTTAAAACCACAGTATAATACGAACAGTATAGCAATTTATAGAAGAAAAATAAAGTAACTACACCACAAGATAGAGAGTATCCCGTATCATTTCCCCCTATTGTCGTACACATGATTGTAATGGTGTATGACGCATTTCCCTGAAGCTAATGGACTGCTCCCATTACCGACCAAAGATAATCCCGGCTTTCTGCATTATGCGTCACTTTGATGTAACTATTTTGCTATTCATCCATGCTTGTGATTAATTACTTTGTGATATTCTTTTTGAATAATAGTCCTCCGGACCGAATTTCAGCCAATCTCAGCGGAGATTAGCCTTCGGCGCGGACATATTATAGGGCACAAGTGTGTACGCAGACCCAGGTGCAGCCTCTTTTCCCTCACTCTCATAGTCCGATGGGCCGGCAATCCGACAAGCAAGACCGGAGAGAGAACAGACCCAGGACCAACGACCTAACGTGCTTTCCGAGTCACGGGGGTATCACACCGCCAACCTCCAAACTACGGGCCGTTTCTGAGAAATTCCTAATGGAAAAACCCGAACCCTGGGAATCGAAACCAGGACCGCATGCTCAGCAGTCTCCCTTGCGACCACGAGACCAACGGGGCAGTTGAATATCTTTTTGAATACAAATTATGTGAACGAATAGTAAGGAGAGAAATACCTAAGACGATATTTTGGAAAAGATTAAAATTTGTATTGCTCCATAAATTATATTAAGTGAAGTGGTAAAAGAAAGAGATGGAGCTATTAGCGATTAGCGCCATCTCTAGTTTTTCACAATGGAGCAAAAATGACTTTAAAACACGTCAATGTACGACCCCAGTAGACTTATTAAGGCTCTGTCAATGTAATTAGTTTAACTTAAAATTACATGCTTATCAATATAAAAAACTTACCATACAAAATATTTTATGAAATGATGAAAAACCTTTTTTTATAGCACGGGATTATAAGAACTTTCAAAGTTATTGCAGACCCTTGATTCAGTAAAAATACACTTGAACTAGGTGAAGTTTAATTAAAACCGGGAAAGTGCAGTATTATAAAATAAGCAGGCGGTAAAAGGAGTGGGGAAGCCGGATATTTCTTCAAATGGTGGCCCTGGGCTGGGCATACGAGCTACTTTTTCGTGCAGTCGCGACGCTTCTAATCTGAATCATTTTGAAGGACATTGCTAATCTATTTCAGGCTAGATACGGTTTCGTGAACATTAGTTTCGTGAACATTGCTGTAGTCTAAATCGGGACAGTAATTTGGTAGTGACGGTTTTAGACCAGTCTAGGATTTGCTGGAATTTGTTAAAATAGTTTAGGTTGTGTCCGGGCAAAATAGTAAGCGGCTATTGTTCATAGATAGAGGTTTCGTACTACGATCATTGACTTATATAGGGGCGCAGTTAGTAGTAATACTAGCTACACCCCGCGGTTTCACTCGCGTAAATGTCGATCCCGTGGGAATATCGAGATAAAAAGTAGCCTATATGTTAATCCAGGGTGTCAACTATCTCTATACAAAATTTTATCAAAATTGGTCCAGCCGTTTAAGCGTGAAGAAGTAACACACATAAACACACACACACACACCCACTCACAAACTTTCGCCATTATAATATTAGTGTGATATTGAAATCATTGACTACGATTTGCATTGATCATTGAAATTAGGTATTGATCTAGCTCTATGTATTTTAAGTTACTCTGAACGGTTTCATAAAATAAAGAACCAGCCAATACAACCTGCATAGGAAACTTCAACTACAGCAAAAAAGAAAACAACTTTATGATCTTTTAAAACTCTGTATAAAACAGCGAACGATTTCCGTGAACAACTATGTTTAAAGCAAAAGCATTGTTCGAGAACAAAAACTGTATTTGATGCTTGAAACAAAAGGTTGTTTGCCGCCATTGCTGTAACCGTCGCATGAAATTATGGTACAAATGGCCCACGGTACTCCACTCTCTACCGTTCACACCCCTATAATGGGAACAAGGAAAAATGGGACTACCGCCTTGATTTATTTTCCGGATAAATCTATTGCGGTTGAGGTTATTTTATCGGTTGTAGTGTAGGTAATATTAAAGTAGTATAGGTATTAGGTATATTAAACTGCTTACATCCAATATATAACACAACTACACATACTCACATATGGTGTCCTTATTGGTAATGTTCATTAGAAAGGTCAGGTGCGTAGTATTCTCAACCGGCGTGTTTGTATTGGGAGTGAGGCGTATATATCGTAACAGCTAAATATAACAGGTATCACAAGATAACAGGCTGTAACTGTGACAAACAAATTGAAAAAACAGCTTCTGTTCCACGACTAGATAACAGATTTTTTCTATTCAAGCTTATGACAGATAACTTAGTTAGAATAAGATAAAAAATGTTACTGATATACTGTGACACCCTGTTACATCGTCCGTCACAAGCTCTTTCCTTTTCTTACAAAGGTGTAACACCTTCGTTAAGGTTAGAAAGGGAAGTACCTACCTACGTGTATCAGTTGTGGTAACAGAGAACACAATAGTTTTTTCCCACAGATTATGAAATAACAGCCTGTTATTCTATAACAGGTTTTATTAACTGTTAACGTGGAACAGGAACAGGTGGAACAGATATGGGTCATATTCAAAATAATTGTAAGTTACGGATAGGAAACAGATATGAATATTATTTGATTGTAACAGAAAAATAACAGAAAGGAATTATTAGGGCAAGTTTAAATAGCACACGTTTATAACAGGCTACGAGTGCGAAGTCGGTGTGGGTCGCTAGGTGGGTACATAATGAAATAACATTTTGGTTTTAGTTGGTATAATTGCCATAAATTCATCATCATCATTGCCATAATGCCTTATCTCCGAAACTACCGAGCCTAAAGTTTTGATATTAATATTAAGGCAAAAGGATTCTAATGATTAGAATTATGTATAGCCATATTTGTTACGGTCGTGAATCATATTTTAATCAACATACAACTTTACACTGACCTGTAAATTGCAAAAAACCTGAGTCAATTTGAATTTCGCGGGCTACCTTGGCGCATCCCCCTTAACTGATACTGAGACGGCCGAGGAGAGGCTGGGTACGCCTTGGCGAGGCTGCGCGGTTAGTATAAAAGGCTCAAGCAGTGAGGACTGAGGATACGCAGTAAAACATGCACACACAGACAATACATGGCACAGCAATGCAATACATGGCACAATATACGCAAACTTTACATACTTCAAATAAATTTAAGTAAGTAAAAAAAAATGTTTTGGCTAACCTGCGGTGCATTAAGTACCTATTAATATTTTATTTTCATTAATTCATACATGAGACAATGTGAATAACGCCTAATCATTCATATCTGTTACGTAACGGAAAAAAGTGACAGATAAAATAACGTATATCAATTAATTGCACGTGTCTATCCTACAAATCTATTTATTTCCACACCAATTCACATGATTATACGAATATTTTATAGTTATAACAATTATCACAATACAGCCCTTTCCTAGTATGAGTAATAAAACAGTAAGTACTTACCGCTACTGTAAACGACTCACATTGAATATTTACTTTTAAAAGTCTAATTTTCTTCGACAACGAAACGAGCTGAAAAACTATATTGAACAAAATGGCAAAGCGTTTATTCTTACGCGTCGTGTAGTAACAGCTAGTGAACTAATTTTGCCAGTATTTCAAATTTCTTTATTGCCATGGAAATAATGTTAAAATAGCATAACAGAGAAGAATAACAGATATGTGCAAAATCAGGACACTCATTAATAAATTAAATTTGGAGTACACTAAATAGTATTTTATATTTTGTTTAGTAAAGTGTTGAAAGTTTAAAGAATATTCTCTGAATATATTTTTTTTTTTAACTTTTGAGTAGGAATGGTTAATTAAATTATTTTTTTTAGTTTACCGCTAAAGACGTGGACATAGAATACTTGTATGAAACGGATCCTACGCAATGTCTGGTTTAATTTTTTTAAATGAATTGTTTAGGTTTACCAAATGTTTCGTTGTTTTTTATTAAGCTCAAATAAATATTTTATCTGTTTGTTTATGAAATTCTAGTCAGTTGCATCTCGTTATGAAAATAATTGAGTTGGACATTAAGACAGTAGGAAATATACAATTATTTTGAATATGACCCATATGCGATTTTATCTGTTACAACCCACTCCTAGTTTGTATGACCAGTCGGTCGATTCTGTAAAAATGTCACCGTAAAAACTCAGGTGAAGTGAGTTTGCTTTTGCTAGGAATTGACACTATTGACAGCTCACTCCACGCTCACTTCACCTAAGTTTTCACGGTGAGATTTTTACAGAATAGCACCGCAGAATGAGTATATTTATCTAAGGATCGTAGCAGGTGGCATTCTGTCGTTCTGCCTACCCCTATGGGAAGAGATATGCGTTTATGTATGTGTGTATGTATAACACAACTTACTATTTACACTAGGTACTAAATTAAATTACTCACTATGTAAATAAATACAGAAACAAATTGACTCATATGCGTCGAAGTACTCGTCCGCATCGCTGTCATCCGGAAACGTGCCCAGAAGACTGGCAGCATTGCTACATTGAATGGCAATGCTAATTCTTTGGTCAATGAACGAGTCAGCCATTTGTAAAGTAGTTGGTGTGTAGGTAAATGTAATTCGTGAATAATCTCTGCTTTAGTAATTTGTAAACCAATATCGTGACTGCATTTATCACAAACCAAACCAATTTAGGTATTTTTCAGAAATCTGGTCATCGCACAAAAGCCTATATATTTCTTTGAAACCACGACCTTTGATGCGGCAACTAATAACTTAGCCACTGACTTACCTTCGGATTTTATTTCATTGTTTCATTTTGAAACAAAGACGCTATTGTTACTAGAAGATTCGTTGGGATTTTCTCGTATCGTAAACATAGGATAGTAAACGAACACCTACCAATTTGAAAGAAACACTGTCTTGTAGGTACTTACGCGCACGAGCGACACGCGTCAACGGCAGAAGCAACTGCAGTCGCGGTCGACAACGTGACGCTCGTGTAGTTGAGTACTAAACACGACCAACTTCATTTGATTATCTACAATTATTTGTGCTTCTTAGTACTGTGTCAATGAGTAACTACGATTAAGTATCCAATGTGTAATATGATTTGCGGATTCACATCTAGATACAATATTATCGAATAAAGACCTACCTGTAATTGAACATTTAGTGGACAGTATTTTTATGTGATTTATTCACCATAAAGAATGTAAAAAGGTCAGAAGTCCGAAAGTCTGACAACCAGTCTTACCAAGGGGTACGTATCGTATTACCCAGTAACTGGGTTGTGGAGGTCAGATAGGCAGTCGCTCCATGTAAAATACTGGTATTCAGCTGCATCCGGTTAGACTGGAAGCCGATCCCAACATAGTTGGGAAAAGGCTAAGCAGATGATGATGATGAAAGAATGTAAAAAGGTCGCAGACGATCGCAATAGTAGGACGGTACCTAGCGATAAATTAAGAACATGTAGGTATTACGACTCCCGCGGACAGGCGAGATGTGACGGTACGACTGGTAGATCAGTTTCCATGAACTCGACGCAACTCTAGTAGAATTATTTCTATGAACTCTATACAAATGATTCTACTAGAATTGCGTCGGACTGTTAAATGTTGTGATTAAAAACTCCTCAGTGAAATACTTAAAAAACAAAAAAAACATCACGTTAAACATTCGATTTATACGAAAACATTCACAAACAGCTCAGCCAAGAATCCGCACATTCCATGCGAGGCCTGCTCGTTTACACCGAGTGGTAGTTAGGCAGTAGGCCGTTACGTTAATGACTGCGCCTGCTTTCCTAGCTATGTTTAGAAAATTCTAGACTGGTTCAAACTGCGCTGGGTTTTCTGTAACAGCGTTTTCAATTACACGTGGGCTATGGATCACTGGTTGTTAGGAGTTCTGGTCGGAATGAGCGTGAATGGAACGCTTTTAGTGAATTCGTTTGGGATCTGTGTAGGATGGGTGTAGCTGTGTGGGGGTGTGTGTGTGTATTTATAGGCAGGTAGTAGTAGGTTGTGTAATGAAATGTTACTGTGCGTTTTGAGAGTTACTGAGTTTTAGGGGAATTAGATATTTTGGAATACGTTTCAATGACATAATTTTGTCCAATGCGCCTATTAGAAAGATGGCTGTTTTGAGTACAATTAATGCCCGTTTTAAGTAATATAAGGCGACACCTAAATGTAATGTTGCACTGTTGGATTTTGACCTCTCTGCGCTGAGCCAAAATCAACTAATACTACTTTAGGTGTCGCTTAGTATTAGTGAAAATAGGCATAAGGATCTATTAGTCGTCATCTCGGTAGTCACCTCATTTCTAGCCATAATATCATCTTTCGCATAGTCCATTCATGTTTTCCTACTCTTAGAGCCCTTAACTTTTATACTAAAAACTTTCCTTAAAAACTTTCGTCAAGTCATCACAGTGCACTAATTAGCGAAAATATCCTTGGCCACATCTCAACGAAGACCTTTGTTAAAAACTTGTCTTTGTCCGCGTGATATTTCATGTTTTGCCGACACACTCCGTCGCATCGCATCGCCTGCCCTAGATTAGCGCGTTCAAACAAACAAACAAAAAAAAAAAACAAACATACTCTTCAGCTTTATCATTAGTATGGAATATGTAGATTTTAAAACAAGAAAGAAGAATTTAGATAAACAAAACTTGCTTATACAGGCTTTCACATCTCATTTCCCTAAAGTAAAGTAAGGTAGAGCACTATTGAGTAATATTGGGACAGACTAGGGATTTACGTTGTTTTCCGAGGCGCAGGCCGGTTGTTTATTTACTCAGTCCAGTCTGGTTCCAGCTGCTTAGTATTCTACCCCTGGACTTCGGGCTTAGCGAATATCAACGTAGAATCTATTAATGCCATGTAGGTATTTAAAAAGAAAATACTCTTTAGTTGCGAGTGATGACAGATATCATTTTCATTTACGTTTTTGTAGTGTCATAATTATCAAGAATTTTAGACGCTTTTGCAGAGCAAACATGGGTGGACATTTCCCAAAATGAAGAGATTTAGAATAGAAAAACCATAGGTTTTAACCGCAGAAAAAGTACCTGATGAGAAAATAAAATTAAATAACCACATTTTGTATATATAAAATACAAAGTCCTGACTGACTGATTTATATCAACGCACAGCATACACCGCTGATTCTAGAGACATGAAATTTGGAGAGTGTGTTCTTTGTAAAGAGAAGGTATCCAATAAGAAAGGGTTTTTCGAAATTGGATCCCTAAGAGGGTGAATGGGGGGAGGGTGAAAAGTCACGCGGACGAAGTCGCGGGCAGAAGCTAGTACTACATAGGCAGTTATTTATATAAAAAAAGTCTTCTGATTTAAATCTACATTTTCCACCTCTTAACCAATCAATACTCTGAAAACTTACATTAGTCATCACTCTCCCAATTTATTTGGGTTCGACGTAACAGTTCTTTTTCTTTCATACTTCTCTATTTGTCATCATTTCGGCAGTCACCTCATTTCTAGCCATAATCATTCACACACTCCATCCATCGTTGGCTGGCCTGTTGGTCTAGTGGTCAGTGACTATGACTGCTATGCCGGAGGTCGTGGGTTCGATTCCCACCCAGGACAAATGTTTGTGTGATGAGCATGATCATTTGTTCTGTGTCTGGGTGTAATTTATCTATATATGTATGTATTTAGAAATATATAAGTATGTTTATCAGTTGTCTAGTACTCATAACACAAGCTCTGCTTAGCTTGAGACTAGACGGCGTTGTGTGATAGTTGTGGAATATTATTATTATTGTTTCTTTAGTCTTTGAAAAGTTACATTAGTATTAACCTAAACATTTATAACTTAATTTAGCCTTACGTGTACCTTACAGTTCATGCCATTCCAGCATACAGCAGCACCACGGTACCTCCCCGTACCTACTTCCAACTTTTATCGCCAGCTCATAAGAAACTGGGCAATGTTTTTATTGCCCCCTGTTTCTTGCCCGCAGTTGGAAACTTATCACCTTCAGTTAATTTGTCTAGCTCTTACTGCTAATGCGCGTTCGTTTGCGAACAGGTCGCTTTTGAGAGGGTATCCATGTTGAGAGTCGGGTTTATAAGTTATTTGACACGTTGTTCGTTTTTGTTAGCAAGTTTGTTATTTCTGATCTTTTGGAGTTTAATAATATGTCTTAGAACTTGAGACAGTAGAATGGAAAGTTGTGTTTTAATTTTAACGTCGTTTGGTAAATGTATGTTGGACTGAGATTGTTAAGACTGATAATTATTTCTTTTATAAATCAATGCTGGCGGCATAAATGGCAAAACGAATAAGTACTTTAATAAAAGAAATTAAGATTTATAAGGGCCGCGCTCAACTTTTGTAAAATACACCAAAATTTTATTCGAATGTGTAAATGCAAGTGCAAAACATAAGAGATCGCCGGTGCAAGGCAACGTAAACAGAGCTACACTAGATTAGTACGGGCACATTGAAAAATTTAGTCCCAGCCGAGCGTCTCGTACCGCAGGAAATTGCGAAAAATGTGCTCAACTCGCGACTAATGGACATGTTTGTGCTCCTCCGCGTGCACGTACCTTCAGCACACAACCTCTGAAATATTTATGGAACTACTAAGAAGAAGTTCTAGCCATACAATCACAAAGAACCGATTTATACCTACGTTTCTATCGCAACTTTTTGGCAATTTTGGAATAAAAATCGAGGAGTTGAACTATAAAATCAAAGCATTGTCTTGAAGAGCTCTGTGGAAGTTGGCAACATTAAACAAGTGAGGGCTCTAGAGCTTCTTGTTGGCAAATTGTATGTGTTGAGTGTTCCCCAAAGTTTGCGAGTTGCCTTCGGTTCGATTTTGATTCAGTTCAGAATGTATCGGCAAATATCGAGTTATGCTGGGTAATGCGATTAAATTTTGATTGCGTTGATTGCATGTCTAGGAGTTCTGCAGTTTGTTTAGGTAACTTTGTGGGACTGTAATCTGACGTTTGCTGTTTATCACATTTTTAATCGTGGTAATGTCACAGCAGTTTATAGCGTATATTATATTCTCGAAAGCTGTTTATTGAATACTTCATGTGGATACCGCCTCTTGGTGCCGTCTCAATGCATTCCAAGAAATAGTTGTAACTAGCTTTTGCCGGATATCGTAGATTATCCCACGGGAACGTACTACCGGGATAAAAAGTAACCTATGTGTTAATCCAGGATATAAACTATCTGTGTGCCAAATTTCATCAAAATCAGTTCAGCCGTTTTTGCGTGATTGAGTAACAAACTTCCAAACATACAAACTTTATCATTTATAATATTATATATAGTAGGACGTAGGATAATGGCAGCACTTCCTCAAAACACAAAATAATTATCTTCAACAGAAAGCTCTTTCTTCTACGTATGAATCTGAGTCACAACCTTCGCACTTGACCGTTTACCTGATGGTGACCCAAAATATTATCTACCGAAATATCCCAAGCTTCAGCTTTTCAGTCTTACAGCTCTGCCTACCCTATAACCGAACCAACCATTGTTCCCAACTTTCTCTCAGAAATCGAAATGCAAAGATTAATTACGGGACGATCATCGAATCGTTTCCATTCCAACATTTTTGTTAGAAATGAAATTTCGTATAATTTTCCGCACCGCTTCGCCTGGATTATTCACTTCATTACTGTTTAATCCTGACCCTATAAAAGGTCGGACGTATATGTATGTGTCTATAGGTAGGTAGGTACTGAGGACACTCATTTTGTTTTTAATTACGTGTACGGTACCTGTCTGCACTAGTGTGTTGTTTGAATTGACGAACTGATCTATAGCAGGATGACTTTATCAAGTGTTTCGGTACTTGGTGTTTTAATTAACTGGAAGTTGGGTTACGCTTTTATTACGGGGTGCATTAAACTAGTTTTTACAAGACTAAGTGATGATATTTATTATGTACAGACGCCAGCACATCAAGCTACTACAATATGTCAAATTTCTTTAATAGATTTTCAACTTTATCGCTAAACCGTAAGGTTCTAAGTTGATTGGGAAATTTTACGTATGTACATACATCGGCGCACTCTGGGTAGTCAACCCTATTCTGTTCTGTGACCACTGACCTCTTGTATAATACAGGTCAGTGTCTGTGACCCACCATGAAGTTTTCGAAAACTTCTTTAGGCGCGTCGGGAATTTTTTGAGATGAAAAAAAAACCCATTGAACTCGCGAAACTGTTACCGTAAGTGACCCCGCGCGTGTTTTGTTTATAAGACAATTTAAAAAATACCCGCTTCGAATGTGTTTGGCTGTCCTCGGGATGTACTCGGTTTTAATGTATATCCGATATGTCAGTGAGTGATGGCATTTGTATTTGTGTTTTGTTTTCACTTCTGTCGGCACTGCCGGGGTGCCATTGTTTTTTTTTCGAGCCGATGAGCCATTCATTGCTACTTTACAAAGCATGTACTTATCTGAATAGAAAAAAAAATTGCCAGTCTATCATTGTCCCACTGCAGGGCAAAGGGCTCTTCTCATACAGAGAAGGCACGAGAGTTATTCCGTTCTGATCCCCTGAACCCCCCTCCGCCCCCCCTCCTCGATCGCCTGCTTGTTCGTCTTCTGTTTCAATCTCTGAGCACCATGCTTGCTCAAGACGGATTGGCGATTCAGACTTAATTAATAACTAAGTAGGTATAATTCCAGGTGTGCTCACGATGTTTTTGTTGTCATATATCTGTAGTTTTGCCAAAATCTTTTTGATTTATTTAAAAGGTTTTCTCGGAATATTTCGTTTGACCTGTTTGTGTCTTAAAATGTGATCATTCTCGAGAAAGAATTCTTGTCATTTTAATTTCGAATATCTTACAAAGGGATAGTAGGATACCTACAGGATACACGTCCACGCGAAGGACCCGTTTAGATATTAATTGTTATGGCAACTAATGACACAAATCGGAGATTGCCTATGGGGTTTTACTGAAGTAGGTAGCACTAATAATGTCAACACTTCGCAACTTTCAATGTCGATTTTTTCGTGAAATAACGAATGCAACGTTGAAATACGACACTTTACACAAACCTATGGGTTCGAAAATACTTTGTTCGTAATAACATAAAATTTCATTCAAAACTAAAGAAGAAAATCGTCTTTGAATAAAGCCAAGTGTATACATACTTATGCTCGTGACTGTATGACAGGTAAAACCCTGTGAAGAGCCGTCATTAAAGGCAGTAGAAAATTCAAGATTTTATTTACCTCTGGGCTAATGATGGTGACATTTCCAAATCCGCCATTTTTTTTTCTTCGGTGCTCTGCGTCCTTTGGGCCTAGCACAGACGCGCGGAGTAAATGTAAACTAAATTGAAAATATTCGTTGCAAGCGCGGAGTAAATGTAAACTAAATTGAAAATACTCGTTGCAAGCGCGGAGTAAATGTAAATTAAATTGAAAATACTCGTTGCAAGCATAATATTTGCTTATTTTTATGTCTGTATACGTATATATGGGTGCTACTTATTGTACAGACGCCAGCACATCCAAGCTACTCGAAACTGTCAAATTTTCCCAATAAACTTTAAGCCTTACAATTTAGCGATAAAGTTGAAAATCTATTAAAGAAATTTGACAGATTGTAGTAGCTTGATGTGCTGGCGTCTGTACGGTTTGCTCCAATATGCTATTTTAGAAAATTGTAAATATGGAAATTAATAATAACGTTTATTGAAATTAAAATACGTTCATAAAACGAAAACGCGAAACCATATACCTACATATGTTAAATTAATGTCGTCATTAAAGCGGCATGCTGTATTTGATTGAAAAATCGTTCGAATTTATGTTACGTTTGGGTTGCGAATTCGTGCTGGGCCTCTGTTGACGCGCTGGCTCCTCGGATACTCCAGCGTGCGACGGATACGACCGGCCCTCCTCAATTTCAATTTAGCTTTAGTTTTACGGTTCGTACGGAGCTGTGAGAATGAAGTTAAAGAAGTAGTCTCTTTAAGTTCCATTAGATTTTATTTCCACTGTTTATTGTAGGTATATAGTTGCAGGAGTGTAGTTGACATTTCGATATTAGGTAGGTTTAAATTTCGATATCTCTGACCTACCTATACTAATTATTTTTAAAGTAGTGTGAGTTTTTTCACCTTAAAATCTTTATTTATTTAGAGAAAATGTAACTAACTTTTTGCACATTAAATTAAATGACTAACTAACTTACCTACTATACAAATAAATACAAAAACAAAGGACTTAGGCTTCGAAGTACTCGTTCGCACCGCTGTCATCCGGAAACGTGCCCAGAAGACTGGCAGCATTGCCACGTTGAATGGCAATGCTAATTCTTTGATCAAAGAACGACCCAGCCCTCTAGTCACGTGAAGTGTCGACCAGCCGCCGCCGTCCGGCGAGAAATTTGAGTGTGAGTTTGTATCTAGAGGGTAATCTTTTGAACTACTGATCCGATCCCGAAAAATCTTTCACTAATGGGAAGATACAGTATTGCCGAGTGTCACATATACGCAGGCAATTTGTATGATTCCGCGTTTTAAAAACGGCGTCGTCCGTTTACAAACCGTCGTTTTTCCATCGACGGAAAAAAATACCTGGTGTATCGTTTGTCTATGATTTACAAAGCAAAGGAAAAATATTTGTGCAGCTGTTCATTCTTCCACAAGTTGTAGGAATCAATTGCAGGGAAGTAAGTTGTCTGACGCTCGGTGAGCGATGAGCTAGCGGTGTCACTCCGCTAAACCCACTACTTGCACCCACAGCGGCCATCTTTCAATTTAATATGTTCTTAGTCTGTGGTGGAAGCTGTGGTAAAGTATTGGTAGTACGTTTTAACAATGTTTTTGCTTTTTCATGTTTCTGTTTGCGTCATTATATTAAGTTTGTGTAATTATCTTCCTGTGCGAGACCCGATAAATACTTTTTATTCCTTTCAAACGTGTGGAATTTGTTGGTTGCGGGTTGTTGAATCCTGCTTTCTTTTTAATCTAAATGTTTATCATATGACTATAGTTAATGTAGCCGTTTATGCAAGTAGTTTTAATGTGTGATGTAATTTGGATTTTATTCCTCATTTATGAGGATCCAAAAGTTAAAGTAGATTACAATAAAAGCGATAAATATCGCGTTCCAGTAATGACCCGGCAGAGTGCCATGCATGGAGGAATCCAGACCGAACATCGTCATTTAGGCATCATGTACCTATGATGATGATGATGATGATGGGACTCCCTTTTCCGCACCTAGACTCTCTTTCGGTCCGTTGTGCGTGGGGATTCTGGCTAACAGAGCCAGCCTAGCTCCGCCCAAAAGCACAGAAGCTTCCTGGGAGCTTCGCAGGCTTCGCGGAGCGACCTCATTGTTCCGAGGATTTCTACACGTTGAGAAGCCACGGCCTCGCATTCCAGGATGACGTGGGCGGCTGATTCCTCGGCGTCAAGGCAGCCCCTGCAAAGGGGGCTGTCTGTGGCGCCTATGTTGAAGAGATGTTTGTTAAGGAGGTTATGGCCCGTAATTGAACCTATTATTATTCTAAGGTTATTTCTGCTTAGGCTGAGAAGTTTTTTGGTTAGTCGCGGGTGAATGATTGGTAAGGCCAATTTTGACTGTCTACAGTCTGCTGCCCGCGACCATCTGTTGTTATGGAGTTCGGTCGATCTTTGGCGAATCCACGCACGAAATTGTGAGAAAGGCAAAGGGAGAAGTGGGTACGGGCCTAGCACCCTCATATCAGAGCCTCTCTTCGCAAGTTCATCTGCAGCATCATTGCCTAAAGATCCACTGTGCCCTTTGATCCACTGGAGAGTAATACGATTGGATGTCGATAAACTCTCCAGAGCTAGATGGCACTCGAAGATTAGTTTGTTGTTAGTTTGTTTGCTTTCTAAAGCTTTAAGCACAGATAGGCTGTCGGATAAGAACTTAATTCCGTAGTTCCGGATGCCTAAGCGCTGTACTGCTGTTGCAGCTTGTGTTAAGGCAACACATTCGCATTGAAAGATCGAGCTGTGTGTGCCTAGCGGTATGTGGAAGTTAATATTGAGGTCAAGGGAGTGTACGCCAGCACCTGAACCGTTTTGTGTTTTTGAGCCGCCTGTGTAGATTCGCACTTCATTGGCTCCTGACTGATCCCTTTCTTCTTGAACTGTTTGTATAATATAGTTTTTGTTGAACATTGGTTGGTTAGGTGTTCTATCACACGGTGCAGCGATGAGAGGCTGGTACTCAATCGCCCGGTCCAGGATTTTAGCGTGTGGACTTGTAAGGTTTTTGCCCCATATGCCCAGATGCATCAGCCTGATGGCAGCTAGCGCCGCCTCCTGCTGTATGTACAGGTCAAGGGGAGTTAATTGAAGGGCTATCTCCAAGGCTGCTGTTGGGGTGGTTCTCATGCAGCCAGTGGTAGCTGAACATGCCAGTCGTTGGAAGCGTTGTAGTCTGGTGATGGTGGTCGAGAGTTCAGTCCTCGTCCACCAAACCAGAGCGCCATAAGCCAACATTGGCCTGATCAGCGCTTTGTATAACCACAGAGTAATCTTCGGAGAGAGCCCCCATGTTTTCCCTAACATTTTTTTACATTGGTATAGTGCAATTGTGCTTTTATTAAGTTTGTAGTCAAGATGCTTGTTCCAGAGCAGTTTGCTATCAAGGATCACCCCCAAGTACTTGACTTCGTCTTTTAGTGTTAGTTCAGTGTTAAAGAGTTTTGGAAGCCTATGGGGTCCAAGATTTCTCTTGTTGGTAAACATTATTAGTTCTGTTTTCGTTGGGTTAACCGATAGTTCGTGCTTCGTGCACCAACTCTCGATTATTTTGAAGGCTTTTCTCATGAGATCGCATAAGATGCCCTCAAATTTTCCCGAGATCAGAATTGCTATATCATCCGCGTATCCCACCGAGTACAGACTGCTGGCGTTGAGCTCTGCGATGAGCTCATTAACCACTAGATTCCACAGAAGTGGTGACAGCACCCCACCCTGTGGGCAGCCTCTACTCACGATACCTCGTGTGGTGGTGTTCACGGTAAATTGAATAGCTCGGTATTTTAACATGTTATTTATCCATTCTATAAGTGTTCGCGCAACACCGTGCGTGGCAAGTGCCTGTTCGATGCTGACGAAGTTTGTTTTGTCGAAAGCGCCTTCTATATCAATGAAGGCGCCCAGAGTTGGGTTCTTGTCTTTAAGAGCATTCCCTATGCGTGAAACTACGCTATGGAGTGCTGATTCTGTTGATTTGCCTGCACAGTAGGCGTGTTGATTTGGATGTAAAGGTCTTTGTACCGAAATTTGGGATCTAATCTTCCTATCTCCCAGCCTCTCCAGTGTCTTCAAAAAGAACGAAGAGAGGCTTATAGGCCTAAAAGATTTTGGCTGGGTATAGTCGCCCCTACCTGGTTTCGGTATAAATATTATTTTTACTTCTCGCCATTTCAAGGGAATGTAGCGGTGGGCCAGACACGCTCGGAACACCTTTACGAGGTAGTCAGCCAGCATATCTTGACTCCACCTGAGCAGAGCCGGGAAAATACCATCCAGTCCTGCTGCCTTGAAAGGTAAGAAGGTGTTGATTGCCCACGTTATTTTGTCTTTGTCGATTACTTCTAACGCCACTTCCCAATCTAGGCTGCTCGTGGCCCTTTCCCTATGCAGTTCCCAGCTTTGCTGGGTGGCAATCTGACATCCTGGGAAGTGGGTGGTTAAGAGTAATTCGCTTGTCTCAGCATCGTTAGTTGTGTACGTGTTGTCTGGTTTTTTCAGGCAGCCTATTGAATGGTCTGTCTCTTGAGCAAGACATGATTTAACCCTCATTTCCTGGTTGTTACTCTCAATGTTGGTGCAGAACCGCCTCCAGCCATTCTTACCTCTGAGGCGTATAAGTTTTTTATATATTTTACGAGCTGTTGTGTAGCGGTCCCAGTCTACTGGCGACCGTGTGTTCATAGCTCTATTGAACAGTCTTCTCAGCTTGTGACGGTGTCTTTCCAGTTCAGGACTCCACCAAGAATGGCGAGCTCCCTGCCTAGGTACCGTGAGAGGACAAGACTGTTCATAGCTAGATAAAAGGATGGATGTGATTGTGTTTACATGTTCGTCTAAATTGGTTACTGGTATTTCACCCGGAAGGGCGGGTAATCTGCCTAGTTCAGCCTCGACGAGTTTAGTAAACTTGACTTGGTCTGTGTTACGAGGAACCCTTCTTGGCTGTGGTTTGGTTAGGTTGAAGTTGATGGTATAGCGGATCCATCTGTGGTCTGAGCATGATATCTCGGTGGACACATGCCAGTCCTGTACGGAGTTGGATATGCCTATAGTTGCTATAGTTAAGTCTATTACTGTTTGGGATCTCGCGTTTATGAAGGTAGGTTCGGAGCCCTTGTTAAGTAGAACAAGGTTATTACTAAGAATAAAATCAAGCATTTCCTCACCTCGGCTGTTGTTTTTAACATTACCCCAGAGCGTGTGATGCGCGTTGGAGTCTGTCGCGATGATTAGTTCCAGTTTCTCCTTTTCACAGTACTCAACCAGTGAGGCGAGCTCTGGCAGAGGCACGTCCTCATCGCCTGGCATGTATGCCGAGGCCAGTACAATGTCCGGGAGTTCCTGTTCGGTTCTGAAAAGCCTGACTGCTGTCAGGTCCCTTGAACAGAATTCGTTAATTAAAAGGTTAGGTACATGTTTTGGAATAAAGATGCAGGTGCGCGGGTTACTAGCGGAGGTGTCTAGAAGCAACTTACCCCCGATGTTACCAAGACCGCATATTCTGCCACCCCTGATCCACGGCTCTTGGATGAGGGCGATGGTCTTTCCTTGTTGTTTTTCCAGCACCCTGCGCAAGGTAGCCGACGCAGATTGACTGTGCTGGAGGTTGGTCTGCAGGATCCTAGTCCCGCAAAGGAGAGGAGCAGAGGTTGCTGTCCTCGCCCTCACTACTCTCCCCTGGCGGAAAGCACTCCTCATCCGAAATCAGATCGGACGAAGGTGGATCCCTCGTTGAACCCGCTGTTGAAAGAACCTCCAGCGCGGCCATGGAAGTCGCCAACTCCACCGCCTCCTCAACAGTCTCCATCGCGGGAGGCGACGGGGAACGTTCAGGAAGCGGTGAACCAGGCTCCCTCTCAGGCGCACCCGAGGCTGCTAATGATGTTGGCGCGGCGGCATCCTCCCTGGTACCACCCTCCTCCAGGAAGCGGATGTATATACTACCCATGAGGTAGTATACTCGCCTTTGTTGATCTTTTATGGTTTTAACCATGGGCTCCGGCACACGAAAGAAGAGGCAGGTACCCGGGGGCTCCTGCCTAGCCCTTTCATGTGTCAGGGTCCAGGTGTTCATTTTGAGGTTCGGGTTCTGCCTCGCCAGCATCCTGAGAAGTTCTGTTGTGTCCTCGCTGTTCTCGGGGACGAACAACATGCACATTACCTTCTTGGGTATGTCAGCTTGAGGCCGAACGGTGAGCTTGGTCCCCGGTAGCGGGGACGGTATGTTATTTATGACCCCTTTGAGCCAGGCCATTGTGAAGTCGTCCTCACACCATGTCTTAAGGACGCCTTCAGCGAAGTGGGCCCGGCCTCTAAAATGGATCGCGGTACTTTGGTTTGTGTCCGTTGGTTCAGTTGGTTCAGGAGCCTTAAGCAGAGCCCGGAGCTGGTTCTCTATAACCTGGCGGATCCCCTCCGCCTGCTCCTGCGTCAATTCCAGGAAAGGCTCGGTCATGACGGCAACGCACAGCTCGTTGCTCCTGAATGACGCAGCCGCTTCGGCGTAGCTCACCAAGGTTCCGTCAACCATCCGGGAGCGAGCAGGCTTGCTCTTCTTGCTAACCCCAGTTGGTGTGACAGAATCCTCGGGACGCGAACGCTTCTGCGCCCTGGCCGGTGGTTCTGTGTTGATTTTATTCGGGTTTTTCCGCCCTCTTGGCCTCTCGCTGCGCTTGCGCTTAGCGCCGGCGGCAGCCTCACCTTTTGGCGTCTCAGCCGTAGCCGACACCGCCTTGAGGGACGTCTTCTTGTTTGTAGCTGTTTGCCATTTGTTGGCGTTCGATGCTCCTGCCAGTGGGGCTTTGGCCGCACTCGTCAGGTCCCTCTCAGAGACTGCAGTCGCTGACGCAACCCGTGTTTTGGGCGCATCCACATTTGCAGTACTCTTCGAGTCGCCATGAGCGAGTGCTGTCCTTGGCCTTTCTGTCAGGGTTGTGTTAGGGGGCGCATCCGTGGACGCAGATGGGGTTGGGATCGCTCGGGACGCAGCCGGTTGTGGCGCATCCTTTGCTGTTACCTTCCTCATCGCATCCTTGGACGCAGCCGAGCGTTTGAATTTTTTGGGTGCAACCTTAGGCAGTTGCCGCTTAGGCGCATCTTGAGACGCAGCCCCTGTGTTGGATGTGGATGGCGCATCTGAAGACGCAGCCCTTGAAGTGTTTGTTTTTGAAAGCGCATCCGACGAGCGGGACGCAGCTTGTGGCTTGGTTGTTGAAATATTGGTCTCTTTATCCATTTGTTGGACGTTTTTTGATTCACCGTTGGAGCTCTCCACCCGCCACGGAGCCCTCAGTCGGGGACGTCGCCCGCTCAACGAGCGATCGCCAGAGCTACTCCTTCGGTATAGGATCAACCTAGTAAGAAATTGACGAGCCCGCACGCGACGGAAGATCACGGGACTGTATACGACACGAGACTATGCCGCAACTCATCCCGAGACCCCACGCCACGCCGGCTGCCCTCCCCCACTAGGCCGATCCTCGCTTGACATCCCGCTTATGGGATGCCTCAGCCGATTGATAGTGGGTAGCTACCCCGCTACCTCCCGTGTAAGAGGAAATCCAGGCCAAAGTGGTGTGTTGTGTGCAGCCTGCTCCACTCAACCACCAGGATTCCTTCATCCCTCCGTACGGGTCCCCGCGCACGGCACAAACACGCGGGAGGTCATTGCTGTCCATCATCTGCTCTTGTTCGATGGTGGACACCCAGGGGCATGACCTCGCCACCCCTGAGATAAGTCGCCCGGTGATTTCTGTTACGTCTAATTCATATGGAATTAGACCAATAACGGGGGGCAACCTCGGGAAGGAACATCACCAGACTTGCCTTGAGGATCTACACGACCGCTGCGCTCTCCCTCAAGACCACGCCACCCTGCCACCTCTGAAGGAGGAGGCAAGGTAGGTTTGCGTCTACAAAACCAAGCCAAGCAAGTAAGCAAGCGAAGCGTGTTGTTGAAAGCCAAAACATAAATTTGCAAACACAAACCCTCCCCATCATGTACCTAATGTATGTATATAAAATAGTCAACTGCAGGTTAATGAGAAAATTTGATATTCACATCGCCGTTATTTCGCCGTTATTTCGTCTGCAATAAGGGTGACTTTCTTTGTTCAAGTGTTACTACCAACTTGAGAATGACCCCTATTTTTTCCTAACTAAGAAATCCTTCTCATTAATAAATTAACAGGTAATTTTCTTCCTAAACTAAGTTATTCTCGCAAAATCTCCAGAGATACAAAATTCTTAGGTCCCAGAGTTAAAGGCGCTCACTCCAGGGGCTATAAACCCAGGTTACTTGCCTGTTTTTACAGCAGTGATAAAGTTTACTCCTTTAGTCTTGTTCGCCCCACTAATAAATATCTGCCGCTCTGCCGGGACGGGCGTAAATCTTATTTTATTTCTAACCTAACCAACATATGGAAATTTGAGATAAGCTACTTTACGTAATGAAGGGTTTAACGGCTTTTATAGGTAATTAATTAATTAATTTAGGACTTGCTGATGTGTGCTGGTATCATTTAAAGGTTATGTTTGTGGATTCGAAGGTATCTTGTTAAAATATGTAAGGTTTATATAACGCTGAAGAAATAACTGGATGAAACGCTCCACTTAAAATACAGTGGTAATTAATTAACCCTGTTAAGTTTACTTTTACTTTTCTATTACAATTACTCTTATCTCACAATTTGCAAAATACAGTAATTTTGAAACAAAGAAAAGAAGCACTGCTCATGTCTCGCGCTAAAGTCTGACGGTCGACAATGGCGTTTGGATTCACCAGAACATAAATACAGCATACATATTCTTATTTTTATATTTTCTTGAGCTGATCATTTTTCGTCCACCGCTGAACATAGACCCTTTCTATATTTTAAATGTTATATGTATCAGGGAGCGAAAATGTTAATTCATTTATAAATACATTCCTTTCCCCTATAGCGAGCTCATGGCATCTTATCGAACTGTAATTTTCATTACAAAAGGATAGCAACACGTATAAGTGTAGGAAAAATAAAAAGGTGCAAGTGAAAATTTTACCTTTAAGAGCCTATACTACCTCAAATGGCTTAGCATGATCCTCCGTTATGTCAAAAATTCCGCAGCATTAATTTTGAAATAAATATATGCTAAAGTTGAGGATTAATGTAAGGTCTTATGTTAGACGAAAACACGATTCCATAAAATTTTCTCGATAGAAAAAAAATCCAAAGTTACCTCCAAACCGAACAATAAACCGCTGGTATTCAAAAAATACTTCAAATTAGGTCATGAAACTTTGCATACTTACTGAACTAACTATAAAGCAGGTCTTATGTTAGTTAGTTTTTTTGAATTACCTTTATTTTCACCGTAAAAAGCAAATACCTAAACTATTGGCGCTGCCTCCCGCCCAGCACCGCACTCTGTCTCGCTTTCACACAGTCCGCGAGCAGTATCGTGCGAGCGAGATAAAGAGTGAATTTTAGCAGAGGTAGTATAGGCTCTTAAGTGCTAAACATTTTAGTCCTCCAAAACCACTATATTTCGCACTAAGTTTTTGTTTTAATTAATTTTTTTAACATAAAATATATCCTATGACACTCGGAACTCCCGTTAGTGAAAGGATTTTCGCAATCACTCTCATCACTCATAATTTTTTTACTAGCCCACAATGTCTCACTCCTGGGCAAAGGTCTCCCTTTCAACTTTCGCGAGCCCGCGCGTCCTCCTTCCAGTTTTGACGGAACTTATATTATGACAGTATTTATTTATTTTTTAAGGTACACCTACAGCTTCTATGTATAATAGAATGTAAGTACTATAAGAAATAATAGCCTCGGACTTACTAGTCGCCAATTACAGGTTAACCAGCAATCACAGAAACAGGTGATGATCACACTGTGCTAATATTATAAAGGCGAAAGTTTGTGAGTGTGTGTGTGTGTTTATATGTTTGTCACTTCTTCACGCTCAAACGGCTGGGCCAATTTTGATAAAATTTAGTATGGAGGTAGCTGACACATTGATTAACATATAGGCTACTTTTTATCCCGATATTCCCACGGGATCGACATTTACGCGGGTGAAACCGCGGGGCGCAGGTTGTAACACATAATAACAATAAGACTCTAGAATTTAGAAATTATAGCAAAATACTTAATAAAATATGTAATACTTAAATACGTTACGTTACGTTACGGTCGTTAACGGAACATATACTATTCCAAAACCACTAAAAACACCTATAACAAACTTACTTATTTTGCCACTAACAAAAAACCCCAGTCTCCATTTATTTAAGTCTAAAAATATCATTACGAAGGACGGCCTCTTTCCGCGGCTGATTTTATTCGGAGAGCACTTTAGGTCAAATTGAAACCATTACAGGAAAACGTGTTAGTTGAGGGACGCTGATCGACTGATGGACTTGGCCTTAAGATATCGACGGGTTTCAGGTTTATATTTTTTCAAGGTGCCTCGAGACGAGGTGAAGGAAATGTGTAGGTATAAGATTGGTAAAAAATTGTGAGTAGATTTTGGAGAATTTCAAGTAAAACAGTGACATTGAGTAAACGTGGGTGTCACCATCACCATTGACTAGAAGAAAAATGGTTTATTTTTCGATGTACCTAAAAAAGCGGTCAAGTGCGAGTCGGTCTCGCACGCGAAGAGTTCCGTACCACAAGGCAAAAAACGCCGAAAGAAACACGTAGATATTTTGTATGGAGACCCGCTTGAATATTTAAGTTTATTTTATTTTTATGTTTGTTATTATAGCGGTTGTATGGCCGCTATAATAATGATGATATAATATGAAATGTTATACACTCTGTGAAAATGTCAAATGTCTACCAATTACGGTTCAAGAGATACAGTCCGCTGACAGGCAGATGAACGGACGGACGGACGGACAGCAGAGGCTTTGTAATAGGGTGCCGTTGGCACCCTTTAACAATTCTCGGGTTAGTATGTGCAGAAGAAAAAAAATCACAACTTTTCTGGAAAATGATGGATTCAGTAAAGGGGATGTTGATTTTATTTACAGATTTTTCATTTCTCTGGCATCTGCTTAAGCAATACAAGATGAATCCATGCCATACTTAAATGGTAATTACAAGGATGTGCCACACGTACAGTCAGTAAAAGAGTTAGGTATGCAGGCTCGTCGGATATAGTTGAAGTTTAGTAATAAACCGATGGATGTTGTCGACTGAAATTTAATTTGATAAATGAGCTGTTTGTTTTCTATTAATAAAATTAAATTTTATTCGTCAACATCCATCGGTAAACCGATGGATGTTATCAAATAAAAATTAATTTACCAAAACTTCACAATATCCGACGATCCTGCATACCTAACTCTTCTGCTGACTGTACATAATTATTATTATTTTCTAGTAGTTCCGTTCAACCACCCAAGAATCTAGGAGCTTATCATTTCTTCTATGAAGCAATTTGTTATTTAACTACAAAGACAATTAAATATACTAACTATAGACGGGACAAAGCAAACACATCAAAACCTGCAGGTCACACCTAGCTCAGCCAGTCTATTCTGTAAAAATGTGACCTTGAAAACTTAGTTGAAGTGAACTGTCATTCCACCTGACGCTAGGGATTGACGCTACTGACAGCTCACTTCAAACACACTTCACTGAAGTTTTCACGTACAGTCCCACAAACTTATCTGGCCCGGTAAGGGAATCGCTGGTATCGCATTTGGTTAGCATTTCAGCAGGAAGGCAGATTGACATTTCAAAATGGCGTCGTTCCTCTTTTTGTCACCGGGCAGGTTAGTTTGTGGCACGATAGAGATATTTACAGCTATATTTACTGCTTGTTGTTATTTAAACACACAACACAAATCAATATTTGTAAATACGAAAGTGTGTCTGTCTGTCTGTTACCTTCACGCATAAATCACAAAACCGATTTAGATGGGTTTAGAGATAGTTTGAGTCCCGGGAAAGGACATATACATACATTTTATCCCGATTTTCCCTTGGCATCAAAACGTATGCGTGTGAAACCGCGGGCCGCAGCTAGTTCTATTATAAATCTAAACGCGAAGACTTGTAATTGGCTTGCTGTCGACTATAAAGACGGATAGCTATGACTATAAACTATTGTTTCTTTTTTATTGTTTTTTTTAGCTGTAAGTCTTCCATGCTGTAACAAATAAATGCTGTGTGTCATACCCCCACATGACAGGTCGCATGTGTGCCAAAGAAAATTAATTTCGGGGAAAATATGCCGATTGTACATTGTGGTATTGCAAACCTCGTAATGATAAAACGAAAGGACTTAACTACGGGTTATTTTCGTAAGTATCTTATAATTTAAGGTTTTATTTTGTAAGTATTTTATAGTTTACGGTTTATTTTCGCATGTCCTAGAACCCAAAATCCGAAGACATGTGACATCTACCAACTCGCACTGGGTCCGCGTGGTGGATTACGGCTCACTTCCTCTCACAGAGAGGAGGCCTGTGTCCCAGCAGTGGGAACATTATAGAGTGATTATGCTCATGTTAGGTAAAAAGTAGAGCAGAAGTGCCCCATGGTCCTAGAACCAAAAATTCGAAGATATGTGACATCTGCCAACCACCACTGGGCCCGCGTGGTGGATTGCGGCCCCACTTCCTCTTACTGGTAGGAGGCATGTATCCCAGCAGTGGGAACATTATAGGCTGATTATTATGATTGTTGATTATACTTTGTTATATAAACAAAGTAAAATAAAATAAACAGTACTATAGAATGCAACTATACAACCAATAATAACTACACAAGGACAAGCTAGTGAAGTACTATTTTATAATAAAAATATGTATGTTTAGGTTAAGGTTCTCTATGGGCCTGCGTCGCCTGAAATAAATGAATAAATAAATAAATAATATGAATAAATACGATATCTTCTCTATAGTATCGATAGATATCCGTGATCTCTTTGTTTCAATACAAACTTTCTATTTCTCGGCCGTCAGAAAGTAGCTACGTACTTACGCTTCAGTAACATTTTATTGCGTCTTTTCATAGACTACTGTAAAAAGCTTAAGTAGTATCTTTTGAACGCGGAAACATTTTCTCGTGTAGCTCTAAAAGAAACAACTTGCGGAAATTCAACGTGCTCCAATGGCAAGTAAATAAGGGTGCTTTTATACATATATTCGTCGGTGACTTGGTCTATGTTCTGATGTTATTTCTTAGGGTTGAATAAATTTGGGTATTAAGAAGAAAGTCAAAAACAAGGTTGGGATCAGAGAAAAAATACAGAACCAATAGAAAAAAATAATATAAAATAATAATATGTAATTTTTGATAATTATTGGAAAAAGTTTTGACATCGATTTATTTTAAACTAGCTTCCATCCGCGACTTTGTTCGATACCACAAAATACTTTAGTATACAAATATACTTTAGTGTTTTGTGCAGGATGTTGGAGGCACAATACAAATGCGATGTTGGAATATAAAACTTGTGAAATGGAAGTTAGCCTTGTACACAATTTTAGTATATGTTGACGGTGCTGTGTAAATATGCGATGGCGGCGCAGGCGCCGTGCGCCGGGTGGCCGCACCGCGTGAAGTTAGCACTGGTTCCGAGCGTCCACTTGCCTCACTTCAGTCCGCTCGTTCGCCCACAGAGTATTGTCCACATTCGTATAAAACTTACCTGTAAACTACATTTGTAGTTTTGGTCCCAGCAACCAGTATATACACTATACATTCATTCATTTACTATAATATTATTTTTTAAATATGGCATGAATAAGTGATTCCGATGTCTTATTTACAAAATAAACAATTCTGTTTCATTCTGTGTGGGAAGCAGCTCGCAGTAAGGTCGACACCCGCAGCCTTCAGTAGCACTTTCTATAAATACATATGTATAGACAACTTTATTACAAATAATGAATGTATTCAACAAATTTTGTTATTTACAGCGACTACTTTTATAAAGTCAAAAGAATTTATTCTATCGTATTTAGATAACAAGGCATAAAATTGACAAACAGACACAAAAGTAAACAGAGTTCAAATTAACAGGCTTCATTACAGAATTTGCAGTATATTTACCATCGACCAATGTAAACATAAGGAATATTTTATATCTGCCGACAGTCGTGTGTAGCACAGAGTAGTTTCGAGTTCACTCAGCCGTAGCATGTTGTAGCTCCGTAGCCATTGTAGCGGCGCTACGCCGTAGCAGTGTAGAGGCTGTAGCACATGCTACGAAATATACAAGTAATAAGTCAAAAACAGAAGTAAAATTGCAACTTTAGTTTCTAGTTTTACTTTTTGTGAAATAAATACTAGGTTCGCAAGAGGAGAAACACTTGTTTGCACGTAACAAAAGTACAAGTTAAAGTAATTTACATAATAAAATCGTGGAAAAATAAGATTTTGTGCAGACTCAAAGAAACTTTCACGCAGTGTTTGAACTTAGAGAAAAACAAATCAGGCGCGTGTTGCTTCTTTTTATCATATTTTTAACATATTTTAGCTTTTACAAATAACTTGGAGCAAGTTCCGAATGATTATTGTGTTTGTTTGCTTACGTGTTAACTTAATTTTTTCGTTTGCATGAACTTTGACAATTTCAGTTTCCTTTTATTAAATATTTTTTATCTGTTCTGAGAAAAAAATTCTTCTTACAAATGAACGCTAACCTACTTTCCTTTTGTGATGCTTTTTCAGCAACCTGTGTTTATTTGTGAGATTTCTTAATTTTTTTTACCGATGCAAATATTACACAGTTTAGAATTAGTTAAAAATACACAACATAAACTGTCCTCTTCATAATATAACTACACATGTAACTATGTATGTTAAAAATACATTAAAATTGACAGCAACAACACAACTTGAAAGAATAGCGAGTCGCTGCCAAGTTAACTATACAGCTATTTATACAGGAGTATGACTGGTTAAACTAGGGACATGTATAAATAATATACAGGGTCATTGGTAAAACATTAACAACCTCTTAAGAGATCATTGTACTCATCATTATGAACACCTTTTACTAGGGGACCAAACCTGAAATCGCGAAAAAAAAAATCAGATGTTCCCTACATTTTGACGAGTTATACGAACATAAATGTAGGGAACAGCTGTTTTTTTTTCGCGATTTCATGTTTTGTCCAATCCTGTTAGTTCCAGGATTTGGGGGACACCTTTGCCCAGCTGCTATCCTATACTGTCCGTATAGGATGACAAAAAAAAAACGTAAAAAGATTCATCTCAGTATTTAACCCTTTTTTCATATTTGCAACGGGACCCGAATACAAAACGTCCCTTGTTTTATTAGTCACCCTGTATATGATAGAAGTTCACCGAAACATACACTTTAGTAAGGTTATGTAATAAATAACAAAGTGATACGAACTTAAGCTGTAAGAGGCTGCAATAAGTAGGTTTTCTTGCGTGAGTCTAGGGTTGACAGGAGGGTGACGAAAGTACAAATTCAATATTTTATTGATCCTTTATAACTGATCGATCTTCAAATGGTGATCGCCTTTTGAATAAATGAGCCTTTTTTAACTTTCAGGCTTTTTTAAAGTTGGCCGTAATCGTAACTAAGCTTAGGCACCTCGACCCCGGGTTAGGTTAGAATAACGCCGAAGTATAATAATCGTTTATTTCAGGCATTGGAACATTAAAACACAAAATTAAAAATAAGTAAACAGTCTAAAATGAAGGTAATTGATACCTGTGTCTGTACGATACTCATTTACTGTAATATAATTTTATAAGTGTTGTATTGTACGGTATTTGGTTTCATGTAATGGGACCAGTCTTCTTCCATTTATCGGGTTCCTCATTGTTCTAAAATCCTGCCTACTAGGATACACATGACTTGGGTTTCAGTTTTCTGATTAGAACCACATGAGATAATTCCTGATTTCAAACGGTAATACGGCTTAGACAAGTGGCAATCGCTTTCAAACCGTTTCAGATTTCAACAGTACTTTTCAACAGGTTTTTTTAGATCGTCCCTCGCATGACAAAAAGTCCTATCTCATTTTTTGGCTGATTTGGGTTGGGACAGCTACATTTTTCTATTCGTGATTCTTTACACTTTTCACTAACCGCGTACCTCTATGTTATTTAGATCTCAAAATATAACCACTTTTAAAGGCAACTAAATGTAAAGAATCACGAATGGAAGAGTGAAGTTGTCCTGACTGAAATCGGCAAAAAAATTAGATAGGACTTTTAGTCATCCGAGCGACGATATATATGCTTTTCGGTAGCTTACGTTAAGTTAATACATTTTTGACTTCTCCATCATTGTTATCGCTGATAGAATGTCACTTTGTCTAGGCCCTTTTTATGTGATGTCATCTCGCATGGCAACCTAGGAGGTTATCGTTTGCTTGACCAATCTTCCCTGTGGGCGCCTCAATAAATTAAGGCCTCCAGCCAGGGCTTAATTTTTTTTTTTAACTAAGCGACTACACACTATCACCCCCTGTGGGGTATGGACATCGGCTTTGGGCGTCGCTACCGTAGATATTTGTTTTGTTAGATTTTTATAGTAGAATGCTTTGTTTTGAATCTCGATTTAAATATGACAAACGGATTTCATGCTAAGCCTTTGAGTCGCTACAAATACATCTACTTTTAAAGCAAGATACTTGATTGATTATCCTTCTTGAAAATTTAAACCACAGTAAAGATATGAACAGTACGTAAACTACGTACTAACGACTAACGTTCGAAACGGCACACTACTACTACGGTAGCCCTAGCGATAGTCGCGGTGCTCTGTCACTGGTGCAGCTTAGGGGTATCGTAGATGCGCGCGTCTGTGTGAGTGTGCCGTTTAGAACGTTAGTACGTGGTTTCCGTACTGTTCATATCTTTACTGTGCCTAAACTGTAAATAAAATAATATTGATGATAATAAAAATATCGCTTTAATTATGAGGTATTCCACTCAGAGCACTAATTTCAATGGCACTTCACCGAACGTCGCCTAAGCTGTTCCACTAACGGCACTGAAACAAAATTTTGATAAGTGCGTTTTGGTGGAAACGCTCAGGTGCCGTTCGGTAAAGTGTCGTTGAAATCAGTGCTCTGAGTGGAATAACTCTCAATTATCTACCAAAAACTTTTTGTTTTCGTAACTGAATCAACCCTACGTGTATCTTAGCGAGTGGCAAAGAGAAGCGGTTGCCAAAACCGCGACACTACCGCTGTGTCTAGGGATTACACATTTTGGGACGATAGCTTCTCTATTGTAAAGGCTGTCGGTGTGTAGGCGATCATTTGACCTTTAAAGGAATATGAATCATAGTGTAAATGTTAATAGGTTTAGTTTAGAAAGAGTGTTGTTATCGTTAAAGATGATCGAAACATAAATTATCAAACGATTCTTTAATAATCGTAATGTGGCATCACAGCTGAAGTAGAAAAATGTCAACTAACTTTTGGAGGCCAGTGTACAGTCAGCAACGAAAGTCGATTAACACTTTAGTTTTTTTAATCTCCGATATTGAGCAAAATATTTGTTCAAAATTGCATTGTACAGTCAATAGCAAAAGCAGATGATCAAAGTCAGAAATTCAATACTAATGAACGGAGTTCGCGTCAGAACTGTGTGGCGTCGAAGTGATTCAAAAGTATTCTACGTAGTAAGTATTCTAAGTAGTAGAGTACTTTGACGCCACACACTCTACTTTCTATCTTTCTATCTAATTTTGCTGTTGATTGTACTTCTGTTGCAATTTTGAACAAAAATTTATTATTTTTTTGTTTTGAGTTCAATGTCAGGAAAATTTTCATTGTGTTTTAGCAGCTCGGAGTTTGGATTTTGAGGTTGATGCCAATTTACTTTATTTTTAATGAAGACCATGGAAACATTTGTGACCTTGATTCTAACTGAAAAAGGAGGTGAGGTAGGCAGAGGCTTTGTCCAGAAGGTTATAATACGAGAGGTCGTCTGCTGTCATTTCACGGTCCATATAAATAAACGACTATCATTTGGGAGGACCCTCTGAAGTGGCGAATTAAAAAAATAATTGAAACTGTGTTATGATGGAGAAGATTTTGAGTTTCTGTCCTCAAGTGTTATGTTGAAATTGCTTTTACAGACACGTAGGCATGTAAAACTTACCTTGCTAGTACTTGCAAAGGATTTTCGAACTTTATTGCTTATGAAACTTTTGGCAAAATTCTCTCTGTTAAGTACAAATTAACCTTAGTTTACCCGAAACCAGTAGGCAGAAACTAGTAATCCGAAACCAGAAACCAGTAACCAGAAACTAGTAACCAGAAACCAGTAACCAGTTAATTTTGGTCGAAGCTTACTTAAACATACAAGATGGAATCATCGATATGACGAAGGTCTTCTTCACAGAGAAGGCACTAGCATTGACCACCATGCCTGCTCAAGATACCCATTGGCGATTTCAGACCTATAAGTCCAGGTTTCTTCACGGTGTTTTTTTGAACGAAACGTATCGATCGTTCCATTCCATTTAGTAATAAACTCAGAGAGGTAACCTGAATCCCAGCAGTTTGTCAATTAAAGGCTTTTTATGTAGCAATAAGCCAGAGTCAAAGAAAAATTTAACCAACCAACCGAAATATTTACTTCGTACAATTTCCTGTATTTTCCTCGCTCCGACTGTGGTTAATTCCACCTTTTGGGAAAACCCTAAAAGGATCGTTAATTGATTCCAAGTTAATCTGTGCAAATTGGTTCTCTAATGAGAACTAACGTAATATCAAAAGGCGTTAAGCGGTAAACCGTAATTCAACCGATTTATTACTACACATAAACACACACGATTTGAAGACACACTGACTCTCTTTCAGTCGTCAGTAATTTGACTTTCGAAAGAAGAATAAAACGTTGTGGAACTATACAGACGCTATACAACTGTTATTAGTAAGGGGGTAATAGTAAAATTGAAGAGTTTGTTGTCTTGTTTGAACGCGCTAATATCTGGAACTACCAGTCGGATTTGAAAAGTACGTCAAATCGCATTTGATAGCTTAATTCTTGAGGAAGGTTAAAGGGCTATTAACATCACGGTGCGATCCTTAGGAGCCGAGCAAAAAGATAAAACCGGGCAAGAGCGAGTCGGACTCGCGCACTGAGGATTCCGTAACATCATGTTTTTAAATTTTCATCGGCGAGGCCTTTATTTGTCAGAGAATTTTAATACTGTGCATTGTGGTATAGAATATTGCAGTTTTATGTCAGCGCCATCTCTTGACCGATAGTGGAACTAATGTATCTTTAGTTGATGATTTCTGAAAAAGTGTGCTATTTAGAGACTTCGTTTTATTTTTCCTGGAGATAAGAGCGGGGAACAGTATATTTTTTACATTTTTCATCAACAGTCGAAAACTACGCGGCCTAAAAAAAAAAGAAAAAACGATTGAGAATGTGCAAACTGCGCTCTTTCGTATGAAACCCCACATGCCCTAGTAGCCTCACTTCGAATTTTTCAGACCCCCTTTCAGTCCCTGTTGCAAAAAATGTACAGAAAGCGTCACTATCTCCTAACCCCTCAAGTTTTAAAATGTTACACTGCTACAACATTGAATTCCTTACGAATAATCTAAAGAATACTTCAAAAAGAGCCCATTGTGTTGACTCGGATTCGAACCATCGCATCACCGAACGTCGTCATACTCATACCGGCAGTTTGACGAACTAGCCAGCGAGCCCATATGAATTGCGATGAAATTGTTATCTACTATCGGCTGAGTCATTATATCTTTAGGTCCCTGTCTAATCGAAAGATGTTATAATTTGAGGGTATCCATTAATTTTACTTACTTACGTTGTGTTTATAAAATTAATCCATACCTTCAAGTTAGAACTTTGTATACGTTCACTTAAAACGGCGAAGAGGAAACGACTACTAATTTTATCAATTATTTTTTTAAATGATTTCTGATTTTATGAGAACTAAAATAGTTGTTCTGTTTGTTGTAAAATAAGATCATAGTTTTGTTAAATAATAGCAATAATAAATATTATTAAATGATTAATAAAGTATTTTATTTTTCTTGATTTTTTAATTCTTTATAAATAATTACTACTTAAAACAAAATAGAAATATATATCAAAATAATATAATGAACAAAAAGCACATTTCGTGCCTATATAGGATTTGAACTTCCAATCTTATGCACGGTAAGCGGTCTTGAAACCTCCAGTCTATTTAGACGATGAATAAGTTGTCGTAAATGTTAACCCTATTATTGTTGCTTGTCGTCGCAAAAGTATTGTTTTATTGAAAAAAACAATAATAAAAACAGAATAAAAAAAAAAAATACTTACTTAAACTTCTTTATTCACTAAAACAATACATTATTTAAAATAAAATGTTTTTGCAAAATACAAAAACCAACTTGGGCCTATCACGGATTTGAACGCACATGTCTTTTGGTGGGGTAACTACTTAAAGGAGCTGTGTGTACATATATTTTTATTTCTTTCTTATTTGCAAAATAGTTGGGCAAACGTCATCTAAAACTGTTCCAAATTTCAAGTTGATTGCATTAGTAGTTCTTGAGATATCTAGCTGTGACAGACAGACAGACTTAGTCTCACCATATGGGTTCCGTTTTTACCATTTTTGTACGGAACCCTAAAAAGGTCAGAAAACGAAGTAATAACGCAGACGGGCGAACAAAAAAAACTTCAAGTTGACGAAGTCACGGGGAGGAGTTAGTTGTATAATAACCAGCGTTTACCAAAGAGCACTTCGACGCAAAGTCAACAAAATATTATATTTATGATGAAACTAGCGGTAATTATGAGTTCACAAATATTGGTCGGTTGGAGTTAGTTACTGATACACAAATTGCAGTGTCGGTGTTTCCTTTGATCGCGATGTCATGGGAATTCAGTGGTGTGCATACTGCTGACTTTTTGGTGGATGGTGAGGTTGGATTTGTAGCTTATCGACCGTGTAGATAAGTAGGTACCTAAAGCGTATACTATGCTTGTCAGAGGAATAAATAATAAATAAATATGTCGAATTAAATTTGGTAAAATATTAACATTAAAACCATCTCGTCTAAGAGACTGATCGCATGATAAAACCGGGAAAAAATACAAAGGTATTATAATGTGTGTATGTTCGATGCCTGTACTAGGATAAACTTGTATGATTTAGGATGACTTTTCTCTACGTACCTACATAACTTTGAGATCAACAACTTTAATGAAAAGCTTCAGTCATCCAATAAAAAGTATGATGGAAAACCATACAAAAAAACATATTCACAGCAGTTTACAGCATTGAGAACGAATGCATAAAAAATATCGTATAAAATGTGCTGCTTTGTCCGAAGCAGATAACCGAAACAAAACTGAATGAACAAAATAAAGTTCCAGCCAATAAATAGGAAATGTAAAATTAATAAAAAAAAAACAACATGCAATCGATTACGGACAGTATGCTGGAGAGCGACGCTGGATAGTAATAAAGAGTGATCGATGCGTTTGGCCGCGTCCCATGCTCGCCCGCACTCGCCCCGCACTTGCTCCGCACTCGCCCCGCACTCGTCCCGCTCTCGCCACGCAGTACCAGTGCACCACAACTGTCGTAAATTTGAAATGACGCCGACGCCGACAGCATGGCTTGCGGACGCTAAACATAAATTTCTTTATCTGATGCCTCTATATCACCTGTTCATATGGGTTCCGCAATTAGTATTACAAATAATTTATGTGAAGTTGCAGCAACTAGCGAGCTCGTTTGAAAAGATGCTTGAGTGCGGAACTACGAGATGGTCTGTGTAAGTTTTCAAGTAGCCAAAGTTTTCGAAACTCACCATGATGATACTTACGAATCTTCTGAATCATGAAAAAGAAAATAAAGAAAGTTTTTCACCTCCAGCCATACCCCGGGCCAAATCGCAGCAGATAGAAATTGATAAAACATTTCAAGCGCAAAAAATATATCTCACAAAAATGAAACTCATAAATCGAAACGAAATATTTCGTGGGTCGGCATTCAGAGCATTGCGCTCAACTACAGAGCGAAATAGTAGAAAGGAAAGGTATAAAAGCTTTACCCTTTCTAAAAACACGTAAATAGGAGAGTGGGGCGTTCGTTTGGTTCGGCTTCGGCGGCGCACACACGCGCGCCACCTACACTGGCCGCGAGCCTTACATACGGGGAATAAACGACGTGAAATGGGAAAAAAGTTAAATATGTATGAGTGCGGGTAAATATATAAATCGGTATATAAAGGCGTTTATATAAAATAGATGGGAGCGCGCGGGTTACACTGCGCTCGGTTCAGTCGCGCGCGGACCTCCCAGCCGCACGGCGCCGCCATCTCATCTCGCCGCTCTCTCTCCCGATACTCCACATTTTCGCGCCAGTTTTCCCGGACCCATAAACAATGCAAAACAAACTTTTAATGATGCAGAAAGTATTGCCATGACTAATTTGCGGAAAGGACAGTGTTTTTGTGTTATGACTTAAGTTTTGCCAACTTTTCACGTGGTCGGCCGGCGAAGTTTTACGAACTCGGTAAGTGTTTATAAAAGTTGCCGCAAGTTTCCTTGCTTAGCATGAATAATAAGGCACTCTTGTGCTGTACATCCTCGGAGTTTGAAATTACGTTTCAAGTAATAGTGACTTGCTTCTTAATTGTTTCAATACTTTTTACTGAGTTTATTTTGTTGACTATTAAGTTTGATAGGAGTCGGAAATTACTTTTTTTGGAAAACTATGATGATTATGAAAAACCGTAACAAATTAATAAAATCCATAGAGTCAATTAGGAGACTGTTGAAAAACAAGTTAGTAGATTATTGAAAAGAGGAGTTTAACACTATCAAAGTGTTCTTGCATAGAATATTGTTTTAAAGTGTTTGAACAATTTGTGAAGTTAATTTTTATTTTTTTTAGTCCTTAGTAAATACGTACTAGAATAAAATTTTAAAACTGGCATTGATCTTCCTGTTTAACTTATTAAATAGAAATAAAACATTACGCCCAAATTCTCAATCGCATCTGGGGGCCTAAAAAGGCCACTTTGGCAGAATCATAAACGTATTTTGCTTTTTTTCGTTGCAAGAGATTGGGATTGGATTTGGATTGGTATTTAAGCACAGATAAAAAAAAAAATGAAAAATCCTTCACCAATGGGATTTGATACGATTAACTTAACAGTTAACTGTCTATTATGATTTATAATGATTTGATGAATTCCTTTTATGATTCTGCAAAAGTGGCCTTTTTAGGCCCCCTGATCTCAATTTTAAGTTGCCTTAATATGCACGGTGTCTTTTACTTTAAGGTATATGATAGCGACATTTATAACTTTTAAGAACATCTTAAAGCATCGTCAGAGAATTCGGGGGAAAGAGGAGCAAGATATAATAAATAATGAAACAATTTCCTCAAGTAAAAACAAATGAAAAAGACCCAATGCTTAAAGCAATCATAACACAATACCACGATCAAACAATTTATTCAATTAAAAATATTTTTACCATTCCACAAAAACACATTCATCACCGGAATTGAATAAACGAGAAGTATTTTTCCGCACTTTACCAAGACAATCAGAAGCGACGAATATTAATAGCGAGCAACCATGGTTACAATTTGTTTCGTCGACGCAAACAACAGACAGTTAAATTAGTCCGCCCCAAATGAATGTCGACGCGAGTCTAAACACACGCGTAGAATCCAAAATTGACTATATTAATTTCCTTCTACATCATTAAACACAGATTGAATAAGCTTTACAATGAACGGAGTTAAACCGCTTTAAAAGTACCGCGGGAATGAATGTTTTTAAGAAATGTCCATTAGTATTTTTAATAATAGAACTAAGAGAAAGTGTACCAAAAATGTACCAACAGCTAATATCACAGAATGTTCGCACATTCTGTGATATTAGCTGTTGGTACATTTTTTTAAATTAAGGTGTTTTGTACATTTTTCGTGAAATTGCGCGCTGTGTGAAAATTCCGGCGTGGATGTTGGCGAAACTTGATTTTACAGGAATTCTTATTATTTTAATAATAACTTGTGTTACCAAACTGGGCTCCTGAAACCAAAGCGGCTAAAATAATGAAATTATTGGATTGTAAGAAGCACTTCATCATCATTATCATCATTTCAGCCGAAAGATGTCCACTGATAGACATAGGCCTCCCCTAAGCACCTCCACTTCGACCGGTTCTGTGCTTCTCGTTTCCAACTGGTTCCTGCGGCCTCCACAAGGTCATTGGACCACCTTGTGGGGGCCTTCTAACGCTGCGTCTACCGATACGCGGTCACCACTCCAGAAACTTTCGGCCCCATCGGCCATCTGTTCTACGAGCAATGTTACTTGCTTATTGCCACTTAAGTTTGGCAATTTTTCGGGCTATGTACCAAGAGAACCAATGTAACCGTACCTTGGTTCTCCTGCGGATCTCCTCATTTTCATTTCATTGCATTGAAAAAAGTTACTTTTTCAATTTCGATGCTAGGATTAATTTGATTGTTTCAAAATACTCCGCATTAGTATTGTCAGTGTTTTTATTTATTGTCGTACTAGCAGCGCCCTGCGGTTTCACCCGCGTAAGTTTAGATCCCGTGGGAATATCGAGATAAAAAATATCCTATGTGTTAATCCAGGAAATTGTCTATCTATGTGCCAATTTTCATCCAAATCTGTTCAACGGTTTACGCGTGATTGAGTAACAACCATCCAAACATCTTCACAAACTTTCACATTTATAATATTAGTAGGATAGTCTCCGGCATGACAATGTTTTCCTTCACCGATGTAAGTGATGTCCGAGATAAACTCAGAAAGTTATTTAATACTAGACATTTATGGATATTTATTTAATTAGGCATGTCAGTATTTAATCAAAAAGCTATTCGTCCGTTCGCAAAACAAGGTCTTCATGGAGAAGAAGGACAAGAAACTCCAAGGAATCGGTATAAAAGTATTCTATCAACATATCATACACACACATACTGAATTTAACAAATAATACTGACCGACGGACGTTCATTATACCGCGTCCAATCCGTGGAAGTTACTATGGCAGAAGAATCTATGGCAGTAATAAAAGGATTTTCATTTAACTAAGACGGTTTTTCTAAAAACCGTCTTTATCTCAGTTTCATTTTAAGGATATTTGCATCGCATTCAAATTGTTTTCAGACTAATCCATTGAGTGTCGCGTTGTCTTTTTTCCTTAGGTTGGTAAGTTCCCTTCGTTTTCTTTTATTTCGATAAATGTGTACGGTCATATTATACCTTTTTTTTTTTTTTTTTTTTGCGGATGGGAAATCATCAAATGACCCCTCCCGCTCTGGGTGGAGCGGAATGGAGTGTCAGACTCTTACTGACTAAAACCCACCCGTGTTCCTTCCTTAGCCCTTTATGTTCCGGGCCAGCGGTAACCCTTTCGGACAATCCCGATGACCCGGCAGGCTTCGGCCCGTCATATTATACCTAACGATTTCATTCTGTCGTTTTTAGGTATATATTGACATTTTCATGTTTAAACGACACTGACACTGTGTTTTTTTATATAAATTCTGATTTTTAATTTGCTAGGCCAAAATGGCAGATGATGATGAATGATTATACCTACTAAATAAATGTTGACAAAAAATCTAGTCTATTGTAACTGACATTTTAGTTTAGCAAATTAAAAACCAGTGTTTAGGTATGCTAGAGGCACTAAACGTGATCATGAAGAACTCCTACACTCATTTCATTGCTCTTAATAAGTTTCACAATACTAATTAATTACTAAGAAATAATTGGCAAATCATAACAAACAACCACTATAGCCTTTCTAAGATACTGCTTACTGAAAACCCTTCTCCTTCTTTCGTCCCATTTCCTTCGTTCCTGAATGAATGAAATGAATTCCTTTTCCACTGTATAATTCCAGAGATTTTTAAATCTCACCCCAGTCAAGAGCGAGTATAAAAGGTTATTATTCTTGCTAGCGATATAATTATACATCGGAGTACCGAGTACGCATTCCCAAAAGATTTCTTATCGACAATATTCAATTTCGTTGGAATTACGATAAATATTTCAGTGTCGAAGTCGAACATTCAATTTTTGCGAATGAATCATATTCAAATTGTCGATAGCTATTTGTATAATAACGTCGTTACAGGAATTACAGAGATAATTGTGTTAAAAGTCATCATTCATGTGATTACGCGTTTGAATTGAATAATTGAATTACAAAAGCATTAACGTTTTTTAATTGGATTATTTAACCACGTATTTAAAATTGTGTGAAAAGTTTTACCATTTTCATAAAGAGAAAATAGTTTTGTCGAATTAATGGTCTACCTAAAGTGATTAACGATGTTTTAAATGAGCTACTTTGAAGACTTTTTAAAATTTTAAAGTCAAATCGTGAACTATTTATTTGTAGGCTCCAATTTAAGGCACGGACGAACCATCCTTTTCGCCTGAACTACAGTTTAATTCAATTACGTAGTTAAAAATGTACGACTACCATTAGCAATGTACACGATGGAATCAACTGAGAGGCGTCTGCCGCTTACAAATGGCAGTTTACACTCACCGAAATATTTCGGCCGATCGAAGCTGGGACCTTAAATGCTAAGGGTTTTTACAATAATTTCTAATGTGAGATATTTAATTGTTCCTCTAAAAACTTTTTCACCTTCTAATGATGGATACTTTTTAAATGAATGAACCTCTAGAAACTTATGGCGCTTCTACTGATGCATAGTTTTTAAATAGGTAGCCTTTTCTCATAGTTGATCGCAGTATCTAAGCTAGGGTACCCCGACCAAGGGATAGGGTAGGTTGGAAATGTGACCAACCGCGCGCAATCCGAATGAGCGGAGTGAGCGGTGCCGTAGCAGCAGCAGGCGAGCGAGACATCCAAGTTGGTCCCAGTTACTTGCCTATTAAGTCATTTTTGGACCTCAAAATAGGAATATATGGGTTTCACAAAAAAAGGCGCAATCATTATACATATTTGAGTGTTCAATAATATTATTAGGAGCGCAAAATGGAAATTATTAAAGGTTCGATTAAATACATGTCATAACTAACGACATTGCGAGAAAGATATAATTTCGTTTTTAAACAAACAGAACATTGTTATACGCTTTGATGGTTCAGTTACTTTGACAATAGCTTTTCTGGATTTGTAAAATAAATACGTATGATCAAATTAGAGCGCGAATCGAATCAGCGAGATGCGAAACATTCAAAAGTTGTTTTCTCAGATATCGGATTTAATTCGATCAAATGTAAAGCGATTCGTGGAAGGTATTCTGAGCATGATTTCTTTGTTTCGCCGAGGTGATCTTTATTTAAAAGAAAAACATCAATGTTACAGGCTTTTTATCTGAAAGACTGACAAACTTGATAATAATAAACATATTATAGAATATCATTTTTTTTTTTAATTTGTAAGATACCGATAAGTAACTAAAGGTACAATTCCGAGATGGGCTGCAGACTGCAACCGCAGGCGAAAAAGTGGCTAGCGGCTGCGGGTGACCGCAGTTTTCATAGAGATACATAGAAACCAATAGTGTCACTTGAACCTGCAGCTGCAGTTTGCGGCCTGCGGTCCATTTTGGAATAATATCCACTCATATAAAAATAAAGGAGTGATGGGAATCCCGCGTATTTTTAGTTGTTTACCTAATTTAAGAACAAAACATTTAATGCCTTAATTATGATAATAGTAAAACGTTCGAGTTTCTTAAAGTTATGCAAATTATTTTTACCAGTAAAGTACGACCTAGTAGGCAAAGTAAAAAAATAAACAATTATTACCGTCTGCTTAACCATATCGTTTTTGACGTCTCTTAACTTTAAGCAACGTTTATTAATAAAGGAGATTGCAATATTAACAAACGGCTATTACACACACATAACTAGTTTTCTCGGTACAATGGCCGATCCTATAGAAGTACTTAGGACCAAAGTATCGTAGATCCAGGGTCTGTGGATACCTACTTATTGGATATAGGGAAACCGCTGTCTGAACGAGAAGGAGATTCAGTGATTTACATAATAATATAACATGTAAATTTTATCTACATCTTGGGATAGCATTTATTGGCTAACGATTGTGTCTTCGAAAACTTAGAGAGTTTTATTGCAAGAGTGTTTTGAGAGCAATTGACAGTGTTCAGACGATATTGTTTTTAAAACAATTAAATCCGCATTGGCAAACTCTATTTTGTATACCGACCTAAATAAAAACATTTGTTTTATTTTTTACTTGAAAATTTTCCGCTGGTCACCCTATATTTGGAGTTCGAAGCGTTAAAAATGTGTGATAGTTTATCCCAACTCCATACATACACCACTGTTCTTGTTTTTAAAAGATGTTTTACATACCAAGTTACCTTGTTTGTAAATAAATAAATAAAATATTAATGTATTCTGTTCTTTTCAGATTCTACAACAAAGATGCATTTACTGCTAATAGTGATACTCGGTAAGTGAACCAAATTAAATCTACCCATTTTGTACCTACAGCAATTCATTATAGGTACAAAACAATGCAATAATTTACGGGCAATTAGGCCAGCGGTGTTTATGGAAACCGCTTATTTTCCGGCACGGCAAGCAGAATTGGTGGGAAAAAATAAATTTTCCTGCTAAAGGCGTTTAAATATTTCATTATACCGCTACAAATAATACATAACTACCTACTCACAAATTTAAAAACCCACATCAAGATTGTGAAAGCAATTTCTGAAGGCCACTAAAATATTTTTAGGTTTTTTAGGTGATTAGCTGTTATTAGGTACTTTGATCAACCAATCTTATTTGACATGAGACTGACTGTAAGGTGTACTTTTGTACTGATCAGCTTCTCAAAAACCGGGTATAAACTGTCTTGTTGTGACTCATCATCATCTTCATAGCCTTTTCCCAACTATGTTGGGTTCGGCTTCCAGTGTCAGCGGATGTAGCTGAATACCAGTATTATACATGGCAAGACTGCCTGCCTATCTGACCTCCACAACCCAGTTACTGGGCAACACGATACCTCTGGGTAAGACTGGTTTTCAGACTTTTTGGCTTCTGATCCCCCAACGAATGATAGCCGGGGCTCTCGGCTTACCGTGTTTTCTGAGGTATGGAGGGGTCTTGATATGCAGATATTGTTACCTATCCACGGACCATCCGGGACAAGCGTAGTTTAACCTGATCTATGGACCCGTGCGGCTGTTATTACTTAACCACAAGCCCCTTTATTCACCTCCTGTGATTGTGCCTAAAAATATTAGATCAACATGGGTCTTAAATTAATTCGGCTTTCATAAACGAAATGCCTGGATACCAAATACAACACCGAGTTTAAATTTAACCCTAATTCTATCTAAGCACCAATCGTTGTTCCTTACTCCTTGTCTTATTCATGCATATACGCATAATCAGCCGATAATGCTCCCACTGGGACACAGGCCTCCTCTCTTCGAGATGGAGTGGACTGTAATCTACCACGTGAACCCAGTGCGGGTTGATAGATGTCGCATGTCTTCGAAATTTTTGGTTATAGGACATTCCGATTTCTTCACGATGTTTTCTTCACTGTTTTGAGAGCAGCCGTGATCAATTATTTACACCAATTAAAGTGCCTGTCTGGGTTCGAATCCACGACCTACATCTCGTAAGTCGGGACCGTTACCTCCGGGCCATCACTGCTCTCTATTTTCTTATTCATGCGCTGTCAATAAATAGGTCATCAGGAAATTGGGTAGACACAAAGGTAACTCATGTTTCTATATTTTTCAGCATAATGCCTGATATTAGATATATGTTTATACAGGCTGAAATATGTTTCCCTATAAGTACTTGCTGTTCCAGTTTATTACTTACTGAAACTTTAGCGAAAGCAAATATTAAGATTTATGAATTTTGTTTGGAGCCTAATGTAAGTATGAGAAGGCCGTATATCTTTGTATTTAATAGCCCATAAAATATCGTTAAGTTTATTATTGTAAGACAAACATAACAAAAAGATTTTATGAGTTAAAATTCAGCAAATTTTTAATCTAATAACAATTTATTTTATTTAGAACTTACTATGTTTGTTTGTTACAAATAATACATTTTTCGAGATCGCGATACGAGTGTTATGCTAAGCTTCAGTGGGGTCCACATATAGATAAATTGTCAAAAAAGCTAAGTTCTGCAGCATACGCTGTTAGAAAAATTCGAAATTTAACTGATTAGAGACTGCTCGTTTAGTGTACTTTAGCTATTTTCATAGTGTAATGTCGTACGGTATTCTATTGTGGGGAAATGCCGCCGATATTCAGACTATCTTTGTTTTGCAGAAGCGAGCTGTTCGATCAATTTATAAATTAAGTCCGAGACACTCTCTCAGAGACAAATTTAAAGAGATTAATGTAATGACTGTGCCTTCTCAGTACATTTATGAAAATCTTTTATATGCCCATAAAAATATAAAATTGTTTAAAAAATACAGTGATATCCATAATATAAATACTAGAAACAAACACAAATATGTTGTACCTACAACCAGGCTCAAGAAAATAGGTGGCTCGTTCAGATGCCAATGTATACGCTTTTACAATAAACTACCAAGCCACGTTCAAGATCTAAGCCTTAATAAATTCAAATCTTTCATTAAACGTAAGTTGTGCCAGAAAGCCTTTTATACCGTTAAAGATTATATTGAGGACAAAAAGGCTTGGGATTGAGCTGCTTCCAATTTCTGCATTTTGAATGATTTTTTTCTTTTTAATACACATTGACATTGATGAATATTTTTTTTAAACAATGACATTTGCTTACTTTGTAAAGTATTATATTATTTTTTCATTGTGAATGTGAAGACGATGTGGGTCTTTTTTACATACTTATATATATTTTTTTTATTATTCTCTCTGTTCTGTTTTTTTTTTTTTTTTTTTTCATGGTCTGGCAGTTTGAGTAATTTATGTGGCCTACCCAAATGTCCTTTCTTTGGTATTGTTCGTCGAATCGTTGAGCTCCTTAAGTCTTGAGTTGAGCTGCACGATTTTTGACAAATGCGTGCACTGACTGGACAGGTCCTCTCAATCTGTGTGGTTCTTTCCTCAAAAGACCACCTCAGACATCGATCTACATGGTCTTCATATAACCTGACCAAGATTATGTCTGGACTTTAAAAGAGACTGTGACCTCTGAGTTTGTTTCGGCCTTTCTTCTCAGAGTAGTCAGATAGGAAACGCCGACTTCATCTAGTTAAAAAAAAAAAAACATGATTGACGTGTAAAAGTGTTTGTACAAACCTACTTACAAAAAATAAAATCATTTCATTTCATTTCATTTCATTTCATTTCATTACATAACTCTACACAATCAAATTTGTTAGTTTTTCAATCGACACATACATGTGCATATATAGGTACCTATATCGAAATAAACATTAGGTGTGAACAACATTTTGCTAAACAAATAAAATGTTACCTTGAAAGTGTAAATGGGGTGAAACACTTTTTTTAATGATGTCATTGAAGGGGGGGGGATTTAAGGGGGGTGCGCTATGGTAGCCCGCAAAATTCAGTCAGGTTGTGTGTTGATTAAAATATGATTCAAGACGGTAACAAATATGGCTTTTCAGAATAATGATCATTAGAATCAGCAATAGGCAGCAATAGCAATATGAAATCATGACATTTGAGACCAATTTTAACTTAGGGACAACTCCTAGTCATCCGATCCACAGATATCCTCTTAGTCATTCAATTGGGTAATATGAAGTTATTGGTGATTTTTATGGTTTTAATTCTATAAATAAATATTTGATACGGCCGCGAATCACATTTAGATCAACAAACAACCTGATACTGACCTGCGATTGCAAAAAACGTAAGGAAATTTCGCCAAAAAACAAAGCCTGTAAAGCTACGGTCAAACAACGCTTTTTATTTGGACAGTCGTTACTGTTTGATCGTTCACCACTGTCTTAGAAAAACAACGCATAACGGAGAAATGCTTGTTTTCTAAATCTTTTTCATTTCATATTAAGATATTTACATTCCCCACTTTACCGAAAAGTTGTAATAAAAGGAAAAAACATGGTCCTTCATCAGTTTGCCGAGGGTAATGTTGAAAGAGTCCCTTTTGCCGCCGAGCTCTTCCAATTGTTTACTATAGGTATATATTTTTAACTTTAGTACCTCTATTAGATAAAAGTAATATTAACAGTAGGTATGTGTGGACAAACATAATTATCTACCTTAATTTTCTACTCAGTTAATTGAGGTAAATTTATTTAAATAATCAAGATATATACAAACTAAAATAACAAAATTAAATCCTAACTTAACTAAAACTATAACCATACTATTTACTTACTTAACTACCTTAATTGAATATGTTTTAGTTTATATTTACTTGTATTTAAGGGGATTACATCACTTAAAGCGCGGTCACTGTCAGACTGAATAGAAAATTAAGAGAAGCACGATGATACAACCCTGGTAATTTATTAGAAAACTAGCTGTGCCCGCGACTTCGTTCGCGTGGATGTCGGAACACAATAATGTGTCGCTTAGGAAAGGTGTAAAAGGAAAAATCTTCCGATCTTGTCTGGTAACGCTTTCCTTGCCTGGGGTTCTCAACCATAGCCCTTTCGACTGCACAGCAGTCACTGCGTCTTCAGGGTTCATAATGACAATGCGACGAAGTGTCACTTTGATTTTTGAGGATAAATAAAAATGAAAGCGCCTGCTCGAGGCTGATTGTCTGACCAAATAGCCATATTATGTCCATTTACCATAAGATACCTTGAGGGTCGATATGGTGCATTTCCGACGTTTGGCCCCCAAACTGGAACGTGTCGGGGCCGCCATGGGATCTGGAGGCGATAGTCCTCGCGCGCCTGTATGAGTGGCGCGCGGAGGCACTACGCCGGGGGGAAGATCCGCTTCCGCGGCAAATCGGTGCGGAGCGGACAGATCTCCGGCGCGATCTCATGGCGGCATGGGAAGAGCGACTGTCGCTACCCAGCGCAGGGCACGCCGCGATAGCGGCGATAAGACCCCTCTTTAAGGAGTGGCTAGAGAGGCGCCACGGCGCCCTCACCTACCGCCTGACGCAGGTCCTCACCGGACACAGAAGTTTCGGGAGGTTCCTGCACATCATCAGGCGGGAGGAAACGCCCGGGTGTCACCATTGCTAGGATCGCTCAGAGGACACGGTGGAGCACACGGTGGAGGTCTGCCCCGCTTGTGCGGAGCACCGCCGTGTCCTCGTGAGGCGATTGGCAGCGGCGGCGACCTCTCGCGTCCGGCCCTGGTGCAAGCCATGGTCCGGGGCGAGAGGGAGTGGGAGGCAGTCACCTCCTTCTGCGAAGCAGTCATGCTAGCAAAGGAGTTGGCGGGATGGCTCATGGAGAGAGCCTCCCGTCCCAGCCACCGTGGGAGACGCTCCGGGCGTCGGGAGCCGCGTGACGACTCCCGGCCACCGTAGGCGCGGGCCTGCGGGCGGAGAGTAATGGGTAGCTGGGTTTTAGTCAGTAAGAGTCTGACACTCCCTTCCGCTCCACCCAGAGCGGGAGGGGTCATTTGATGATTTCCCATCCGAAATAAAAAAGGGTCGATATGGTTTTAACCAAGACAATGGCTAAAAATTTAGTTATTGTCTCGAAAACATAATTTACAATACCTTTTTACGACATGGCAGTGCTACTTGTATTGGGTGTGCACCTTGACGTATCGCTGCCGGCCGTAGTCGAGTCGACGGCAGCGAAGAGTCCTGGGACGCGGTGGTTTCCTTCTGCGAAACGGTCGTCTCGCAGAAGGAGGCTGTGGAAAGGGAGAGGGAGATCTCATCCACTAACCCGGCCCGCAGTAGGCGCATCGGGCGTCGGCGGAGGGCGTACAACGCCCTCTTCCAGCCCCCCTAAACGGGTCCAGGGGCGACGAATTCGGGGACGTCTGTCACCGCCAACACATCAGGACTTGAGCTGGCGGCGCGTAGTGTTCCACGCGCGCCCCTCTTTGACGTCACCAGTCGGGGGTTGCGGAAGGATCGTACGGTCCCGCAACCCCCGACGTAGGTGTGAGACGGAACACTGGGTTGATTTTTAGTCAGTAAGAGCCTGACAGACCTCGCCGCCCGTTCCAGGGCGGCGGACATCCATGAAGATTTTCCACCCCGGAAACAAAAAAAAAGGGTGTGCACCTGCCGAACCTATACTCAATAAATCAACAGCCCGTCTTGAGGTGTGCGTTGAAGCGTTATCATGGTAAAGAAATTAAAAAAAAATCGAGAAAAAAGGCAAAAAAACTATGAAAGTATGATAATTATGATCTTAAAACCTTATGTCACTAAGAAAATGCTTCTCTGTTAACAATGTTAGAAAGGTTGCTTGCCCCTCGAAATAGCTCCTAAATAAAGTTGCCCGTGTGTGTGTTTGTTTCGGCCTTTCTTCTCAGAGTAGTCAGATAGGAAACGACGACTTCATCTAGTTTAAAAAATAAAAACATGATTGACGTGTAAAAGTGTTTGTACAAACCTAGGTACTTACAAAAATAAATTCATTTATCATTGCAATCTTTATCACTCAGAACACCACATCACATAATATTATCTTACATTATCCTCACTTTTTATTTGAAATTCTTTTAGCGCCACTAATCAACCAACAATCGAAAGCGATTAACATTATATTATGTAATCATTACTTTTTCAAATAACACAGGCAGAAGTGACTGTGATAGTCATCTTATAGGTAAGCCTGCATGACGTGATTATTCACATAATAATGTTATAAACACAATAATTATGTTTTCGTTAGTACTATAAAGCGCCAATAGATGTCATTACGTGTATCCAACTTACGTAATGAAAGTTGTTGTAGAATACATTAAATTGATTATATCTTTTGATACAGTGAAGCGATTGCGATGAAACCAAAACTAACTACTACTCCGAGTTCTACACTATATTTGAGTATAAAAATTTACCATATTGGTTTGGTACTTTTTACGTTGAACGTGTTCAAATCAAATTTTGTCACATCCAAACAGACAAACAGACAAACCGACAAACAGACAAAAATTCAAAAAATTGATGAAATGGCATCTGTTGGTTATCCTATAACACCCCAACTATTTTTTTTTTTAATATTTTCAATGTACAGAAACGCCTCGTCTACAGATTTATTATATGTATAGATATAGAAGAAGATATGAAGCAATTGTCTATTTACAAAAAATCGATGCTTTAGTATGTTGCTTGTAGAATAATATGACAAAAAATATTGCGCTTAGGTCCTGTAGAAGAGCGTTTACGACGTACGGCATTTCATACAAACTTTCAAGCCCTTGTTTTTCGAAATGAATGATTTTAATGAAACTTCATACCCATAAGCAGGATACAAAGGTCTAAAAAATTATTAAAGAACATTTTCGAAATGTCTTATTTCAAAAATGATAACTGGAAATTTCTGTTTCTATGGAAATTTTAAAATCGGTCTTGTAATTTGGCCATGACAATATTTTTCGAAAATGTTCTGAATGAAATGCCGTACGTCGTAAACGTACTTATAAGTTAATGATGATCAACATGGTGTCCAAATTGCCGCTGCTTTATGGCGATTCGCTTACCTAAGCATTTAAATATGCACGAAGTAACAGTGTAATAACCTGATCGGTAATTATATTTTCAAGCTGATTGGGGTTGAAACCCTCGGGCCGTGGGGTCCGAATGCTCATGGTTTGTTCAACGAAATCTTAAAAGGACTGGTTGACACTTCCTGTGACCCAAGGGCTGGCTTTTACCTTGGCCAGAGGCTTAGTATTATCATACAACGTAGCAATGCCGCCAGTCTCTTGGGTACATTATCAGACAGCGATGCGGAGAAATTTTTCGACGCCATATTTTAGTTTGCTAATAATTTTAGTTAGGTTAGGATATTTAATTTTAATAGTTTGTTAGTTTATTTTGTACTAGCAGCGCCCCTCGGTTTCACCCGCGTAAGTTTCAATCCCGTGGGAATATCGGGATAAAAACTATTCTATGTCCTTCCCCGGGATGCATTCTATCTCTCTGCCAAATTTGATCGAAATCCATTCAGTGGTTTAGGCGTGAAAAGGTAACATATAGACAGACAGACAGAAAGCCAGAGTTACTTTCGAATTTATAATATTAGTATGGATTAGAAATTTATTCAGTGTATATATTTTGATCCTCATAATATATAGAAACATTTTACAATTTATTCAATTCTTTATTGCTTAAAAAATATTATGTGTTTTACAAGATTTTAATTGTAGTTGCAAAGTTTACACGAGCCATGTCGGGCGCAACAATTGTATGTGTGGTAATGAATAAATAAATAAATTTAATACAATATGAATACTAAGTAACATGTTTTAAAGTCATTAAAGTAAATAGGTATTAATTGTACATCATAATTTAAAATACCATGTAAGTATTTAGTCATCGATAAAAATTAAATCAATATAAAATAAATAATATCACATTTTATTATGTGTTATACATAACGACTTTAAAAACCTGCAGTTTTCTTTCTATTCAAAAATAAAGGAATGTTTTATTTGAGTAATATTTTCTATCTACAGTATTAAGAGTACTTTCCCTTCAGGTGGCATTACAAAATTCCACCCTGTATATTATCAACATACTAATAATAAAGTTAAAGAGTTTGTTTGTTTGTTAAAACGCGCTAATATCTTGAACGACATTAAGAGCCCAATTCTTGAGGCTATTTAACAATCACGTTGGGACCCTTAGGAGCCAAGAAAAAAGTCAGAAAGAACGCCTAGCGAAAACGAAGTAATATCGCATCACCATTTTACGCGTACGTGTGACGTGACGGGCAGAAGCTAAAACAAAAAGATGTAGGTATTATACCTAGTCGCGTGAACACAATAAGCCGTGATAGGTACTATTTTGACACTTATAAGTACGTGGCCAGGTACCGTTTCTGTCTGTCATCGGCATAACAGAAATTGTTGTTTTTAGAATACTACTGCAGCCCACGATAAAGCATAGATATAAGGCATCATATGAAAACAATGCACGAACCGAATTTTCAGCAACCGATGCGCAGGCACGTCCACGATTAACTTACGTTAGCTTTCACGAAACATAGGTGCCTAATATGTAATACCATAGTTTTAGGCTAGGCTATTGTATATAATCAAGTTCTTCTAAATGATCAGGCAGCAGTGCTGTTGAGGAGTTTGTTGCGCCACTTCTTCCCAGCTAAATCACTAGGAAGTGGTGAAGTTTTGGGGGACGGTCTTATGTAATTTTGACGTTTAAAAAGTGCTGATTCTCCAGACCGCCCATTGTGTCACCCTTTGTACAGTTTCTATATTTATGTCTGTAATTTATATGGTGTACATAATAAAGAGTATTCTATTCTATTCTATTCTCAGCCTCGTTTGACATTTCATTTTCCTTACAGAATATGTGAAACATATCAGCCAAAACTACGCTACGCTACACAGTACGGTATTGATGTTTGAAAAACTTTTTAGTTGTCGTTCGTACCACACACAAATTCGTATAGCACTACTTGCTATGTAAGCAAAAGTGGCAGGAAGTTTTATAACATCATCAACATACACACAGTGGATTAAATACGTATTATTAAATTAAATACGTATTAAAGCTAACTCACAAACTACCAAAGCAAACTTAACAAAATTAATATAGGACCACCGTGCGAGTTTCCTCTACCAAATGAAAATAAATTTTCGCAATCGTCCACAATAAAATTGATGAAAATATCAATGAACGTACTTAAAAAAAAGGCTTAAAAAAACACAACAACCTTCCTGAAAGTTAATGAAAACATCTAAATTGGTTCATTAGTTTTTGAGAAAATCGCGGACATACAAACATACATACATACGGGTCGAACACAGAACCTCCTTTTTTGAAGTCGGTTAAAAAAGAAATACATACAGACGAACATAGACCGTTAACTTTATTTGAAGTCGGTTAAAAAAATCTAGACTCTTCAGTGCAAACTTATGAAAAGAGCAAGCAAAAAATATGAATAGGCGTCTCCTTACATAGCTACGACACTTCTTAACCTTCCAACCGAGACTGGCGGCAAACCAGCTTTATAAAAACCTTTCCCGTAGAGGTTCTTTAGTTAGTTTAACGAGACTCTGAGTAAACACCAACAGCAGAGGTTCAACGCTTTGTACGATTCAATCAAAGCCTCCCGGAGCCAACCTGGCGTTTTTTTAAATCTCGTGGACACGCGAGCTACGCTCTAGCGTTCTATTGGAATTAAAAAAAAGGAAAAATCTGTTTTCTCTCGCCAGGTGGAAATTGCGTTTGAATGACGAAATTTAAATTAGAAAACGGTCGTGTTACATTTAAAGTGGACCAGAATTAATTTTCTGCTGTTTTAGTATAATTTTACAACTGTATCCCGAGAGTTGGAGGTGTGGGTAATGAAATGTGTAGCCCCGAAATTTACAGTAAGTGTTTGCTGAAAATGAGGATACTGGCCACAAATTTTGAAATTTTCTCTCACTGAGTATAGACGATTTTAGTCCATTTCGCAGCGATACAATAAAAAAATACAGTATAGGAAAATACATGGTTGATACTATGTATTTTTCTACACTGTATTTTTTTAAATAAAAAGGTTTCTCTGAAAAAACACAGAAAGTTGTTTTAGGATCGGATTCCATTTATTTGTTTCAGTAAATTATACAAAATGCGGGATACGTACATATGTACGATATATGTATATCATTCGGCGAAACTCCGTGGTTGTATGGGGGCTGAAATAACAAACACTCCTTGTGGGGATTGAGATAAATAGTGTCTCTACTTGGCAGACGAATTGGTTACCGTGTGTTGTTATAGAGGCACGGTGAAGATACTACTTCCTACCTCTTGAGATACTTACTCACTTTCTAAGGCACCCTTGGGGAGCGATGGACCCTTTTCCTATACAAGGACCACTCACAGAAAGTGCGTGCATCTAATACAAAATTTCCGCATTTTCACGCCAAAATCCTACACACATCAGTTTTAACCCGTTTTGGTGCAATTAAACGATTAATTGAAACGCTGAGACCTTCCACCGTCAGTCGAGTGAAGCAGGGTAAGTACGAACGATCACTGGCGACAAATTGCCTCTCTACAGAGCGGCGTTTCATATTTCTGAACAAGGAAACAATTTAGCAGCGAGGACGTTTTCATGTCGATTTTTTTATATTTCGACCGAGGATGAGCGGAATAATAATGAGAATTGACAAGCGCAAAACAGTCTGGATTTGACCTTAGCTTTTGTTGAAAACAAGTTTGGTTTATGTCTTGGTATATACCTAAAGTTATCAGTTTTGTGACGTAAGTTTGTAAACAATTTGGTTCTTTGATTCTGACACTTTAGCGAAAATTCTACAAAAAAAAATCCGTTCGAAAATCCATGCCATTTTGCAGAAGTCCATAAATATCAATGGAATTAGCCAGAAAGTTTCCAGGGTAGCAACTTTCTGGAAAATTCCATTGAAATCCATCCTTCGTTTGCAATTTAGTTTCGAAAAATGTAAACAAATATGTGTTTTATCTTTAAAGTCCACACAGTTCGCACTATAACCGCAAACATTGTTATGACTTTAACAGTAGTAGACAGGTACTAGTTATCCTAAAATCAACTTAAGATAACTTGCATAAAGTTGATATTCGTTGAAGTGGAAATAAGATCAATTGGAAACAAGGATGTGAATATAGAATAGTATGAAATGAGAAATGCAAACTCACTTATTAAATTTTTTATTACCTCACAAAAAACACTCGTGTATGACGGGAAGCAAAGAGAGTAAAAAGAAGGAACGAGAGAGGTAGCATGAGGCATTTCGTAATTACTGTCCAGTTAGTGCCACCCTTTTCATACAAGGTTTCCTTTTTCTATGTTTTGGACCACGTGTATACATACGGTTGTAAAAGACACTTAACGAAGCAGAGAGTCACTTAGGTATACCTACTCTCCATCATTGTAATATTTTTTTTTGTATTGGACCATACCTGGGAACCTTCGGGTTATCTGCGTAAGCAGAAGGTTCCCAGGTATGGTCCCGGGTGTGAAATCATGAAGATACCTCTAAAAACTTTCTTTTTGCAATAAAAACCATACTAATATACATAAAATCATTCTGATTTTTTGTCAGATTATTCTACAAGCAATATACTAAAACACTAGCGTTTTAATTTTTTAGTCCAAACAATAGATTTTTTTGTAATTAAATAATTCCTTCATATTTTGCAATAAATTACCAGTGTTGTGTTATCGCGCTTCTTTTTCTTTTCTATGCAGTCCGACAGTGACCGCGCTTTAGGTCATCTAAGCCCCGTAACGCCAATAAACCTGATATAGCGGTAATAGATCGATTAGTGCGCCGCGCATGATTTTCGATGTTATAATCCCACATGACGGGAACGTCGTGAAAGCTAAGAAAGAAAAACAAATCAAATAGCACACGAGGTTGTTGACATTTGGAATGTGGGCTCGGCTGTGATTGTGCTGATTGTCGTATCGGCCAATGGCCTGATGACCCGCAGGGATTTGGTCCTATTTTAACGCTTGTTTTATTTTTTTAACGTATAATGGCTATTCTAACTGTGCATTCTTGTTTTGGTTTGGCCTCGAGAATTAAGTGTTTAAACTCTATTTTCAGTTGATATAAGTACTTATTATTGGCGTGTTTATACGCCAATAATAAGACAGGGAAATTAATTGTTGAGCAAACTCACTTAGTCGTTTATTCAAATTAGACTGAGAATCAGTACTTTTCTAACGTCAAAATTACATAAGTCTGTCCCCCAAAACGCCCGCCCTTCACCACTAATTTCCTGTTACAGCCATTAAAGCTGTCAATAAATGACAGTTGTGATTTAAATATACGGACTACTTAAGTTGGTAGTTAAGTTGCTTAGCAATTAATTTCTCTGTCTTTGCTTTAAAGGTACCTATGGAGTATGAATGAATTTGGCGTAGTATACCTACAGAAAGAAAACCAGATATACGAAGAATCTTGCATCAAAATTTGATAGAGTCTTTTGAACCAATCTATTGAACCGATTTCACCATTGAAATACGTGTTTACGAATTTACTTACTGACAAATTAATATTTGACGGAATATCTATTCACTTGAAAATTCTATTCCATTCATTAATAATTAATTGGTGTCGCAGCTCTTTGATTAGCGGTTTTAGAAGTCTCGATACTGAATAATAAGGAAGATACTAATTAATATTCAGTCAAATAATACTTAAGTTGTGTCACGTACCTACTACAATTATCAGTTACAGGCATAACTGTATCGATAACTGTATATTTATGGTTTACCAGCCTCATAAACCCCTGTTTTTGTTAGTTCTTGTTTTGCTCTAGTTACCATGTAAATTATTTTGCTTCGTGATAATCACACTAATATTATAAAGGCGAAAGTTTGTGAGTGTGTGTGTGTGGGGGTGTGTTAATATGTTTGTTACTTCTTCACGCTCAAACGGCTGGACCAATATTGCTAAAATTTGGTATGGAGGTAGCTGACACCCTGGATTAACATATAGGCTACTTTTTATCCCGATATTCCCACGGGATCGACATTTACGCGGGTAAAACCGCGGGGCGCAGCTAGTATTAAATAAATAGTTGTTTCGGTTTCATGACAAACGAGCGGTAAGGATACATACATACATAATCTCAAGCTTTCCCATAGGGGTAGACTTTTATAATCATTAACCACCTTCAAAAAAAGGAGGTTGTGTATACCTACGACATATTTTTCGGACCGATTTTGGAGGTCAATGAGTTTACGGTAACTCAACTAGGCCGCTGATAAAATGAAAATATTTCCAGTAAAACTATTTTCTTTCTTTCCGTATCCGGCCTAAATGTTCAATCCGTTCACTATCTTTTCACTTCATAAAGTCTCTCCTCCTCTCTTCAAGGCTTAGTGGAGATATAATAGGTCAGGTGAGGTCAGGAAGGTTAACTACCTTATCCTACGGCAATATATTATTATGTCCAAAGAACTTAAAATATAGTAGAGGAAACATATTTACAATTCGTCTACATCAAAAGTTTTTATCATTTCCGCGTAGCGCTGTGAGGACTTGACTTTTTATTTTTATTCTTTTTGCTAGAGAACATCTACTCTTTTAAGGAGACTTCATGTAGGATGTTACATTTTGAGAGAACATTAATGTTTGAATTTATCCGTTCTGATTGTTTTTCTTTATATTTTACTAGCTGCGCCACGCGGTTTCACACGCTTAAGTTTCAATCTCGTAAGATTATCGAGATAAAATGTATCCTATGTCCTAATCTAGGTCATGGTCTACCCATATGCCAAATTTCATCCAAATCCGTTCAGTCGTTTTAGCGTGAAAGCGTTACACACAAACACATAAAAGAAATATTTCTCTTTATATAATACTAGCTGACCCGGCAAACGTTGTTTTGCTCCTACACTACTCCTACCCAACTCCTACCCTACTCCCACACTACTCCTACCCTACTCCTACTCTACTCCTACTCTACTTCTAACCTACTCCTACCCTACTCCTACCCTACTCCTACACTACTCCTACCCTACTCCTACACTACTCCTACCCTACTCCTACACTACTCCTACACTACTCCTACCCTACTTCTACCCTACTTCTACCCTACCCCTACCCTACTCCTACCCTACTCCTACACTACTCCTACCCTACTCCTACACTACTCCTACCCTACTCCTACACTACTCCTACACTACTCCTACCCTACTTCTACCCTACTCCAACCCTAGTCCTACTATAAAAAAAAAAAAAAAAAGTATCCTATGTCCGTCTCCTGGCTCTAAGCTACCTCCCCACCAATTTTCAGCCAAATCGGTTCAGCCGTTCTCGAGTTATAAGTGGTGTAACTAACAGACTTTTTTTTATATATATAGATTATAGTTTAAAATTTTAGATAACGAGGAGACACCGAGACATGTTTATAATAATATTATCTTAACTTCATTAAAAGAAACGGCATTTATTCTGAAGTGAGAATAACCAATTTTTGTAAATGACAATTTAGATCAGCTCAGTATTAAGCTACGATTACATTTGTCAGTAGAGTCTATAAGTTTCTCTGACGTGCATATGGCAATGATCATGAATATTCATGATTAACTGTCTCGTCTCGCAAGCTACCACTGTTAAGCACGAGGTCGTGGGTTATTCCTAGATCGGGGAAAGTGATATTAAGGTTAAAGAAATTTATTTCTCAAAAATATTTTATTTCACATACACCTACATGGGCACTTATGAAACATCAGAAGCTAGGTGCACGGTTAAAATTGGTCGTTTCTTATGGAGAAGAACCGGCAAGAAACTCCAAGGTAACTCTTTTAAAAATAAATTGGTTTTTACAATATGTTCAAATAATTACAGTGTAAACAGGTATGGGAGGACAGTGTAGCCCTGTCAACAAGTACCAGCTACTTAATAAATTAGATTTTTTTTTACAAATATACAGTCTACAACGTTTTCAAATTCACAAAATATAAAATAATCTATATATAAGACTAGCTTCTGCCCGCGGCTTCGTCCGCGTAAAATTTCTGGTTTCCCCAAGCCTTTCTGTTGCCTCGTATCGCCTGCCCGCGCTATTACTTCGGCTTCGGTTAGCGATCATTCTGAGATTTTTTCTTTTTGCTTAGCTTATAAGAATCCTAGCGTGATGTTAAAGCTTATAGCGTTCCTCGAGAATTGGGCTAACAGGTGCAAAAATAATTTTTCAAATCCGACTGGTAGTTTCAGTGATTAGGGCGTTCAAACAAACAAAGTCTTCAGCTTTATTATTAGTGTAAATAAATAAAAATAAAAACCTATTTAAACCAAACCAACAAGTCTCCTATCCGTGTGTACTACCAACAATAATAAGTCACCCATCAATTTACTGAACGATCTTTCTTGTCCGGTCTTGGCCAATGACAAATTAGCCCCGGTCGCCGCTCAGCCACATTCCATAAAAATGCTCAGATATTACTTGTTCATTTGTTGTTCCGTTGAGACGGCTGGCTTCAGTAGATTATAACGAGTTTCTGAGCAAGTACACTCGGTGAAAGAGTTTGGTGTTGAAGCAGTGATTAAGGCTAATGTGCTACTAAGCAGGTAAAACTTACTGTTGTTGTTTCGTGAATTGCTTTTGTAACTTTTTGCTTGGCTGGAATGAGCGATGTCAAAGATATCTTCAACTCCATTATAGAATCCTTAGAATCAGAAAGGCTTTAATAATGACTACAGACAACCCCGAAAATTGTACTGTAACTGCGAAATAATCCAATATCTCCGCGTTCTAATATAAAGTGTTTCGATAGCGAACATTGCTGATTTGTGTTAATCCACACTTAATCTGTCTTTCGGTCTGTGTCTTGTTACCTCATCACGCCCTAACGGCTGATAATATATAAAAATAACGGCGGATTTGGATGAAGTTTGGCACCCGGATAGACCATGACCTTGGTTAGAACAAAGGATTTTTTAGCCTGGTAGTACTTTCCCGTGGAATAATTTCCGACAACCACGCGGGCGAAGTCGTGGGCAAAAGCTAGTTTTTAGGTAACTTCCAGTTAATACTAACCTGGCACCATGGAGCACAATGCTCCATGCCCTGGCACGCAAGTGAAGTAAGGCTCTGTGAAAGAGGTTCTTACTTACAATTTAAGCCCCAATTGGGTCAAATATTGCCAGCATACTTATCTCTTCTGTTGACTGTACTTAATAGCTAAGATTATGTTACGCACTTCAGTTTGTCAAGAATCTTGGCACCTTTTCGAATGAACGGCGTGAGTGCTAATTAAATTTAATTGGAGTGCTTAAATGTGTCGCGTTTGTCAGCCATTTTGTTATTGAAACCGTTGATGGATAAGATGTGAAGTGTTTTAAGAAAAATATTCTCGTTTTCCAATTTTTGTTTATGTAATTAATTGAATTATAATGAAGTGTAAATGATATTTATATACTTTTTGTGTTTTCTAATTTGCTTTTATAACTGACGAAATGTGTGTGTGCTGTATACCAGTGCCTCCTCTTCGAGGATAACAAATTATTTTATGTGTAACGTGTATGAACCGGTTGGTATCTTGGTATCGGTTATAATCGATTTTATGGGATGGGATACCTATTATGGTATTATAGGCTGACCGATTAACTAAGACGTTGCCTGAGGTAGCTGTGCGGTGCGGGAGGAGTGATATTTGTCACAGGTTGACGAATAACTGAGCTTTCGCATCACGTCACCACACCCCTCCCGCATTGCGCTGCTACCTCAGGCAACGTCTCAGTTGCTTAGCTGAGACGTTGCTGACCGCTTGGTCGGCCTAGATAGTATTTTTATAATAGGTATCGTCTTCACATAATCACATCACACTAATATTATAATGGGGAAAGTTTGTGAGTGTGTGTGTGTGTGTGTTTATATCATTGTGACATATTGCAATTAAATGAAAGAAAATTTAAAACTCATATTAAAAGTACACTTTGTAAACAAGGATATTACAAATTAGAGGATTATATCCAAGATAAGAATGTTTGGAAACATGCTGGTCCTGCTCCATAGGACAATCTAAAAGTCTAGACAACATCAAACTTGTTCCTAATTTAATTTATATTATATATATATATATTTTTTTTATTATGACATCTTATTTTAATTCATTTTTTACAATCTGCGACTACAGTGGCTCACACACTTGTTAAAGTTCAACTACTTTTTTTTTTTTTAAATAACTTGTAAATATGTGAGCACGATGTATCTATCACTTATTTGATTTACCTGTCATTGCTTAATTTTTAATTCTTTTTACCTTTTGTGGTAGACTAATTTTATTATGGGTGCATCGTGTTCACATATAATTTTTATTATGTATACAAGACCTTGTAAAACATTTTAAAAGAGTAACGGTGGAGTTTCTTGCCCATTCTTCTCCATACGAAATCTACCTTTTGGAATGGGCGACTAGAATCATTTCTATTTAGTTTTTTTTTTGACGTTCAAAAGTGCCTTTAATGTGCCTATTTGAAATAAATGATTTGACTTTGACTTTGTCACTTCCTCACGCTCAAACGGCTGGACCAATTTTTATAAAATTATCTATAGAGGTAGCTGACACCCTAGATTAACATAAAGGCTACTTTTTTATCCCAATATTACCACGGAATCGATACTTATGCGGGTGTAATTCATATTTAATGTATAAAAAATTATATATTATATATTCCCTCTCACCGAGAGGAGGCCTGTGTCCCAGCAGTGGGAACATTATAGGCTGATTATGGTATACAAAATGTAATATTTTTAAAGAGTAATTGTGGTGTTTCTTGCCTATTCGCTTGTTTTATGAGGCTGCGCTGGGCTGACAGTTGGCTACTAGATACAACGCAGAGGGATGAAAATCCAGTGCACGATAAAAAAAGGCCTATAAAATGCCATACGAAATTACATTTAGGAACGAGCAACCATTTAGAATACATTAAATTTTCTTGTTTTTGACGTTCAAAAGGCCTTTTATGTGCGTATTTGATAAATGATTTGACTTTGACATTTCCAGAAAACTGGTTATATCTTTGTAGGGCGGGTAATAAGTATGTTTAAAAATAAACATAGCATCGCCCGTATGCCGCCCGCATTCTTAGTGCACACTTCAAACAACTGAAAACAATGGGTTAACAGCGAGTTTGTTGTTGTTTGTTTCGCATTATAAACACACTCCATTATGTACTTTATATAATATACTTTTTTCTTCATTATACAACTTTTTTCCACACATTATATACTTTATTCATATCGACTTATTTTCAGTGTGAAGCCTAAAATATTTAGTTTGTCAATATTTTAAAACTAGATGACGCGGGCATTTCCTAGCTGACTGATCCCTGAGAAGGAATTCCGAAACAAATTCAGTCTCTTTTGAAGTCCAAACATTATATATTATTAAGATTTTATGTGAGTCTAACAATGCAGGGCCATGTTGGGAAGGGCCTTTGTAGAAAGAGCCATTGCAGCGATGAGTTGACCGGTCCCAACAGACGGCATGCATGCATCAGTCATCGTGTAGCTCAACCCTATTTTAGGGAGCTCAACGACTCGATACACGACGCTCAATATATATTCATAAATCAAAGTTTGATTTTACGGAAGTGCCTGCATTATAATATCTAATTAAAATATAAATTCTGCAAAAAACAGTTTCAAAATAAATCGGAAATATTATACCTGATTAAGGCTTTTTTTTTCAGTTGGCTAGATCCCCCGATCTATTCTATAAACATCTCACCATGAAAACTGATTTTGAAGTGAGCTGTCAGTAGCGTCAATCCCAAGCATCAGGTGGAATGACAGCTCACTTCATCTAAGTTTTCACGGTGAAATTTTTACAGAATAGACCGACCGAAGAGAGGAGAATAGGGAGAAATTAAGTCTTGTAATAACGTAAACAAACGTTCAAAATTCGCTGTAATATAATATGATTACCATTGACAAGTTTATGATAATCCTGCCTGCCCTACAACATAAATTTCCGAGTGATATTCTTTAAGTGAGGATGAATAAGGCAGCTCCGCTTGAAACCGACGGAGCTATTATTATAATGGCAGATATTATGCTCAAGCAGTTTGTAATGAATATAAACAAAATCATTTTTTGGCAGAAAAGGGCAACATGCAAAATATATCTTATACTCACCTGAAAAATGAGGAAAAGGTAATCTTGTACTTTGTTTTTTTTATGGTGATTAATGTGTGAAGAAACACGGTTATTTATAAAACACACAATATAATTATACAAACTAAGCATCTAAATATTTTACAAGCTTTTACAAAAATCAAGTTCATTATTTATATTTTTTTTTATAAAATTTAAAAAAAAATATTATATGATAAAAAAATTATACGAAAAAAAGTGGCCACGTTAACTGCAGCTTCGGTGGCATGTTTCACCGTAATACAGTTTTAAATACTAGTACGGGGAACAGGGTAAATCAGTTCCGTGCTAAAAACCATAATAAGTACCTACCGATATATACCAAACAATATATACCTTTACTGCTTATTTGTTACATTGATTTGGCAAATAAAGTTTTTGAAGTGAAAACTTCTTTAGGCGCGTTGGGCATTTTTTGAGATGGGAAAAAACACAAAGACAAGACACCGCGCGTGTTTTGTTTATAAGACGATTAAAAAAATACCCGATTCGGATGTGTTCGGCTGTCCTCGGGATGTAGTGAGTGACGGCAAAGTTTTACTTCTGTCGGCACTCCCGGAGTGCCACTGTTTTTTTTAATAATAATACCTGCCTATTATTATCCCACTGCAGGGCAAAAGCCTCTTCTCATGGTTAGACAGAAGTTTAACCTAAGGTGTGAATGAATATTTGTGCCCGAAAAAGGCGGTGAGACCTTTTCGGGCAAAAATATTCATAGATAATTAGAATAGAAAACTTTTATTTCAGAATAGAGTCCATAGGGTTAGTAACAATTTAACTTAAATTCTAGTGTTAGTAAGTTACAGACACAGATCTACAATTCAAATTCAGCGTGGAGCTGCATCCCATCTCCGCAACATCGGGCAATCAAACCGATCTGAAAACACACTGAAAATACTGTTGGTAGTACTGGCGCGAACACGCGTCATCAGGGATGCCACACCTATTCCTAATAACAGCGGCAAAACCATTAATATTATTTTCCGCAAACATCCCTGATGCACTACAACGCCATGGCGAACGCCATCATCAATATCTTAGCTGTTATATCTAAACATTCACCATTCAAGGTGAGTACTGGTGGTCCAGTGGTAACGGCCGCGACTTACGAGTTGTAGGTCGTGGTTTCGAACCCAAGCACGTACTTTACTTTGTGTAAATTATTTCATCACCACTTCTCACAAAATGGTGAAGGAAAACATCGTGACCATGACCATGCTATATTGACCAATTCACCATTCAAGGTTGATATGAATTCAAGAATCCTAACTAATATTATAAATGCAAAAGTGATTTTGTTTGTTACACTTTCACGCTAAAACTGCTGAACGGATTTAAATGAAATTTGGCACACAGATAGACCATGACCTGAGTAAAGACAAAGGCTCCTATTCATCCTCGATCGCAGACGATGTCGCGGGAAACAGCTAGTTAACAATAAAGCTACCGTTAGTAACCGCTTCCAGTGGACGTACCTACATCCGTGTCAGTTGTGCACTCATCTATCCCATTTAAGTAGATGGCCAGCTCTGAGCGCCTCCGTAATGGAAAGATAATAACTGTTTAGTGACAGCCCAGTGTTACAACATAATAACATCACGCTTGTATTCGGCGAAAAGGTAGGCAGTGTTGATAGTGTAGACATATTTCGTCAGTTATGGTTAAGATTCCTTGTTAAAGGGAGCGAAATTATTGTCATCAATCAGATTTAGAATGAAATCAGAAACACATAATATCAATATCAAGGTTGTATTCCACGTAGGGTAGAGGCAGAGGTGCATGGAAGGTTCAACCACATTAGTCAGTTCTGTTAACGGGTGTAAAAAGACACTTAACGAAGCCGAGAGTCCCCCGTCATTGTATTTTTTTTTGTGCTGCATCATTCCTGGGATCCTTCTGGTTACGAATATTGAAGGTCAAAGTTCCAAGTTTTACTGATATTTTTTTTGAAAACCAAGTTTTAAATGTTTATACCGCAACTTTAAATGCCCCTACTACCCTTGTACCGTTGCATGCACCCATAGGCACAATGTTTTGTGTGTGTTACATTGCGCACTGCCGCAAACAGCAGATATCCCGCCAAAAATAAAAGTCGTTTTCCAGCAATTATTTATGTTACTTGGTTTGATGTATGAAATGCGAACTTGACATCTATGTGATGGGTCTTTTTACACCCTGTATAAGCTGAACAGTCTTTAAATAATACAAAAAATATGAACAAGTACCTAAGTATATAATAAGGAGGGGAAAGAGTCATAAGGCATTAACAAATCGTAATGAACGAAAGTTCCTATGGAAAAACTTGAACACACTTTGCCGATCTGAGGATGGAACCTAGGACCACGTGCTTGGCAGTCGCGCTAGCTACTCCTGGACTAACGAAGATATCCCCACTTCATTCTTCTTCATTTAGTACAACAGAGTAACTCTGAAACAGTTTCGCGGGAAAGTAAACAATACATCACGAGTTACTTTCTTGTGAACACTGTTTCGCTCTTTCGTAGTTTCTTACGTGTACCCATTTATTTGTTGAGTTTATTATTGTAAATTATAGTAGAAAGTAATTTGAATGTTGAACTTTTTATGGCTAATTATATCTATCATCCGTCACGTTCAAGTATGATGCCAGTGGCCTTAGTGTGAGTTTTTTCGACTCACGTTCGATTGCGAGCGCGTTAGAATATTGTATAGGAAATTAGGTTTCTCCTAGTAACCACCAGGTGGCGCTATAATTTTATATTTTCCGATATTAAATTCTAACGCGCTCGCGATCGAACGTGAGTGAAAAAACTCACACTCGAGCCTCTGTTCACAAATTGACGGTTTAAAATAGATATACAGGATAATTTTTTATGCATTGCGCAAATTTTCACAGGATGTTCTACTCATGAATATGAACAACTTTCACTATGGGTTCAACTCTGAAATCACGAAAAAAAAATCAGCTGTTTCATACATTTTGGTCGAGTAGGTATTGAACTTTTGTATGAAACAGCTGATTTTTTTTTCGTGATTTCAGAGTTGAACCAATAGTGAAAGTTGTTCATATTCATGAGTAGAACATCCTGTGAAAATTTGCGCATAGCATAAAAAATTATCCTGTATTATAAACTATCGAAAATGAATACGTTAAATTTTAAGTTAGGCACAATTTATCGACAGTTTACAATCTCACGAGATACATTAAGAACTAATGGTGTTTTGATATCCCACATCTTTAGGTTATGAATGAGGCAATAATTATCAAAGAATCAACTGGCATAATATGAATTATTTTTCAATTATCATTTTTTTTGTTTTCATTTTTCATACAAAATAATACCTATTACGCGAAATATGACAACGTCGCATTTTCTTAGATTAAAATTTAAATGATGGTTTGAATGAAAATTAATTTCTCTTATTTATCAATGAAACTTGATACATGATAATTATCTTCGAAACTATGTATTTATATACCACATAATCTAGGACTTTTTGTATTATTTTTGCTTATAGAATATAACCATAGGGTTATGGTGTGTAAAAAAAACACGTTGTATAAAGATATAACATGACTTCACGCCTGTAATCCCCGAAAGGTTAGGCAGAGGTGTACCTATACCTAGCACACCCACATTTCGCGTATTATGTTTTAAGTCCCATGTAAGGGGGGGAGCCTATTACCATCAACCATACACAAATCCATTCTCCTTTAATTTTAATACATTATATTATAATTTTAATATACTGTAACTATTTTAGGCTTATTATTCTAATATGACTTACGTTCGGATCTCTCCAAGCGCCAAAAGTGCGAGTTTCAAACATAATTGATCCCCATTTCAAAACATTTAGATCCTCATCAACCCCGACGGTAATAGAATAATATCAACACCAAAACAGTTAATGACATGAATTTAAGCCTTAAAAACTACCCTGATAAATTCAGCTTAACAAAATTGAGTGAAATATGAAATTCAACTTGGTGGCCGGAATATGTATGGCGCAGCGAAAATCCAATTTCGTGTGCAATAAAAGAACGGACTTCACGGGAAATTCGTGTCGTTTATACTGGTGGGGGTACCTACACCACATAATTTCCCGTTGAAACAATTTGATCAACCACAGTGTGGTGGAGCTGCTAGGTAGGTGTGCTGCAACGTTGGTAGCTTGTGACATGTTAATTTAGGCGCGAATGTCTGGTGATATTGGTTTCGTATTTGATCTAGCAATGAAATGAGGCTGTTGTCACTTCGAGAGATCTGTTATATCTTAGGGTAAAATATCAATGAACACGATTTATCACGAGTATCTATTTTTTGAGATGACAGATGCTATTTCTAAAAGAAAATATGATTTTTCGCAGAAAAATGTGCATATTTCTGTAAATATACGAGTACATAAATATACGAATAAATAAAGTTGAAGTGTCTATTTGTAATGTTAAAATAACAGTTTTTCACTAAATGTATATGAAAGAATATACTACGGTAACTACTTATAACAAAACAAGAACCTTTAAATTTTTTGTCTGTCTGTCGGTCTGTTTGTTCCGGCTCATCTCCGAGATGGCTGAACCGATTTAGACGGCAGACAGCTGGTGTTATAAGTAGTGTTGTGTTAAAGGCTACTTTTTTTTTTCAGAAAAAGAAAAATAAACAAAACCAAAAGGTATTAATGCCACGCGAACGCAGTCGCGGGCAATAGCTAGTATTATATAACAGGATAAGATAAGTTACCTCAAATATTTACTTAGTAAATCACCACCAAAATTCACTTGCATTTTTCCATAAGTTCTATTATAAAATAAAAACATTTCTGCAGCATCATCTTCAAAGGCAAAGCTAAATTGATTCTAAAGTCCTTAGAAGAGCGAGCTACATGAATAAATAAGCCCCAGAAGCGGTCCTCAGGTCTCAACGCGTTATTTTTTTATATCTTAATAAGTGTGCCGAGGAAAAAATATAATTTATTATTCGTCCTCCCAGAGCGAGTTTTAAGTACATTACCTGCCGGAAATCAACCTTATTCATTTCAAATTGTTACATAGCGAGGCAGCTCAGTAGCGTTATTTATTAATTGAATTGGGCGAATTTAAAATTGTGTCAGCTTTTTTGAGCCGCCAGTGTAATGCTTTGCAACTAGAGTGGTGCAGGTATTTTACCAGTTAATAGTGTTACATTTTCTAACGAATTTCTCTTCCACCCTTTGAAACAGAATTTGGAAAATAAAGTGGAAAAAAAATGTTGCAGCTAATAAGAAACAGAAGGCCAATCCCGTGATTAAAAACGTTCAAAATCTAGTCGCAATCGCATCTCAGCGACAAGCAGTGTCAAAAATATAGGGAAGTTAAAGGTATTTTTGACAGATTAAGGCTGAGATTGGACTGTGAACATTATTAAAATTACGAGAATTGCCCCTCAGATTGAAAGTATTTCTTCGAAAGCTTTCATTTGTATTTGCAATTTCCCTTCACATATTTGTATAAAATATTTTACGCAGAAAACCCGAGTGCAATATCATTTCGGAGAGCACTACGCGGAGAGCAATCGTCTATACATCTGTTGAGGTACGTCCTAAAGAGGCTATGGTTACGTGTATTTCGAGTACAGTCTGCAGAACAAATAATCGGAGGTCTTTTTTTCTAGTTGGCGTGATGTAAACAGATGACCGCGGGTTCAAAGCTCTCGTTTCCGTGCGGGACGCGGGCTTGGAAACAAAAGATGCTCGTTTCCTCAGCGGTACCGCGGCGGTGTGCGGGGCGCGCGGGACGCAGACCTACAATGGAGGCATTGTTTGTGCCCGGTGACAGGAAAAACTCCGACCTCCGTGTTTCTGTGCATTTTTTATTTCTTTCTTTCTTTCGTCGCTTTTTCTCGGTAAGCTCCTTTGACTATGCCGGGAGGAAATCAAAGTTGTTTTGAAAGCACTATCTCGTGGGATTTCGTTGGTTGCGAATTGATATCAAAATTTAATTATTCCCTACGTCTTCTGTGGATCAATAAGAAAATTTTATTAAATTATCATTGCTGTCATGAAAGGAGGATCCCTTTGTCTGAAAAGCTTAAGTGCTTTGGAGGTTTATTTTAAATAAGCTTTGTTCCCATATTTTATTTACAAAAGTGTTTGTACAGAAAATTGAATAGGTACAAATAGCCATTTTGTTCTAAATGAAATTCTTTTATGAGTTTGAAAAGAATTGAGTCTGCAAGAAAGTTCGTACTTAGTTCCGCTGAAACTGTATGGATTCTGGAGAAATTCCCACAATTCTCGAAACGCGTAAAAACTTCTACAACAACTGCACTATTTATGGTAAAAAAATTACGTTCATGTGAGTGCTCTAGAAACTAGTTATTGGCCACAGTACAACTTCAATGTTTTATAAAAGTGCTCGGCGATGACCCTCTGGCTATGAAATACATTGACTGTCCGGTGGACGGCGGCCGGTTGCGGCGTATCCGCCGGATGAGTCCTCCCCTCGTCTACCCTTTCCGGTCCTGGTGGCCTCTCACGATTCCTTATTTACCCGTTTTTCCTTATCAACCCGTACCATTCGCAACGCATTACCGAGGATCTTGTTGGTGAAATTGAGGTTATTTCATCCTTACTTATACATAGAATGTGTGCCGGATTAGACTATGTTTGGGAACTCCATTCCATCTTAGCAATTTGGGATTTCACGTGTCATTAGGGACTTTCATAAAAGTGCGATTTGAGACGGTTCTGTCGCCGGTCGCCGACCGGTGCTGCGGGTCCGGCTGAAATTGGTAATATTCCGTAATCGTTTCATAGACGAATGAGTTGGTTTCTCCTTCGACTTGATGTATGTTAGGTTTTCCTGCAATATATAACTTGGAACGCCCAATCCCTGGAGATCATTTGACCGTAAAATAAAACGATAAATCTGTGACGTGTGAGCAAACTCAACCGTATCGTTATCAGTTTGTGTGGAAATTGTTTCCAACTAAAACACAAAGTTTGCATTTTACAAGTCGATCTAAAGTCTTAGCGGTTCTAAAGTTTTGATGGAAATTGACTTCCCGGGAGTCTTAGGGATACATTTCTTTGTCTTCCTAAAGTCATGACAACGACAAATGTTAACAAAATAATATTTTAGTTTTATTACTTAATCATATGAAGATAAAATATACACTTCGATTGAAATAAATAAATTTTTACGTTGATTATAAAAGCTAACTTGCTTTTTCGCCGAAAATTATCGAGTAACAGGTTTTCGCTTTCGCTGTTTGAGCGATAAGTAGCGCACACTTTGTGGGAGGCATTTCAATCTGCAGATGAAAAATAAAAGTTGAAAAAGTCGGGTTCCCTTTCAATGAACCGATAATCAGGGTCGCCTTTTCCAATATACAGGGAGTTATCAAAACATTGGACAAGTGTGAGGTTGACGAGGGTTCTGTCGTCAATATGTATGAAAAACTATTTTCTTTGGCTTTTTCATTAAAATAAAAATCACTTCATTCTTTCTATAAACATGGAGCTTTCAGATGTGACAGTTTCTTTGAATAAAGAAATAGCGGACTTATGTACTTAGTTGTTTTAGATCTTAAAGTTTTTGTAGGCGATTGTACCTACTTGGTATCACTTTTTGAAGGTAAAACTTTAGGTATTTAGAATTTACGGAAAAAAAGAAAAAAAAATGTTAATTGGTCTCAGAAACACGTCTATAGGTAGAAGCTTTTTCGGTAAAATCAATGAAATCCAAAATTTTCAATCAAATTGTTTGACAAATGAGACGCTAATACATGGACAAATAAAATTATACGTCCTCGCGCCAAAACATTCCAGCGACGAAACTCGAATAACAGCTTTATTTACGTACACCAGCACTTCGATAGTAAAAACTATAGTGCAGGATTATTGCAGTACGAATGGTAAGAGAAACAATTTCAATATTCCGTGAGTGTGCAAACGTGCAGCAGCTTGACATCTGAGCGACAAAAATGCGCCACTTGAGAGCGTGGTGCGGAGCTCGCCCGCGCCGCCGCCGCCGCCGCCCGGCGGGCCATTGTTTCAGCATTCACCTACTGCGGAATGCTCTCAAGTACCCCTTTTTTCCCCCATAATAGTGTCGGCAAAGTTCAATGAGTATTTGCTACAAATGACGTCGTTCTACCGTCAAAGTGAACATAAAATGCATGCGAAGGAAATGTTACGCGAAATTTTATGTAATCAAGATAATGAATAACAGAGACTGAATTTTACTTTAAAAATATCGGTATTATTTATGCAACTGGTAATTTTAATAGGAATCACCTTTATAATGATGAGGTCACACAGTCAGAAAAAAAAAACAGAGAGGTCTTTTATATCTGAGAAAAAGCTGAAGAAGGCGACACCAATACGAGTGTGTGATGTACCGCAGTGGCTTTAAAAGTGTATCGACGTGTAAGTATTACCTGCGTTGAGCACTAGAGAAATGCAGCGGAGTAAATCTTCAGGATTTTCTTTCAGTCCCACTTCAACTTGAAAACCACTGACAGAAAGACGACGGTGGAGCGTAAAGATTCCAAAAGATACAAGAATATTGCAACGTCAGATTGTATGCTTTATATTTTTGGCACGAAACTCAAATCATGGACGGATATTATCAGATTTGGATGTCAAACGCGAGTGGCAAGCGCAAAATTGTGAACAATGGAAAAACGTAACCGAGTTAGCGGGCTGCGATTGGTTCGTTCCGCTAAATCGAAGATTTACGAGTATCAGTCAGAACTGCTCGCTACGTTTTGATATTTACGCAACAGAGGTAATAAATAATGGAGGACGAAAATGTATTTGTATTCTCGCAAAGAGTAAAAAAGGTGCGATTGTATGGTTTATTGGTTCAAAGAGAGCAGGGTGGCGCGGCAACCGAACAACATTTTGCCGATGTGAATTCCATTCGTTGCTAGGCAAGAGATGGGCTGGCATTCTGACAATATTTTCTTCTACAATATTTTTTATGACATAAACAATCTTGAGAAGTGCTTCTACCTTCTACTATATCGTTGTTTATGCTCTCAGGAACATAGTTGTAGATTCCTGACACGTAAATGGTTGCGCTGCGGGTCGTTGGTTTGATTTCCAAATGGTAAAAGGACCTACAGTATAGAAGAAATCATAGTGAGTGGTTAACTATAATAAAATTTATTATACGCTAGCCGACCCTGTCTCGCTGAAGGGCAAAGTCCTTGCTTTTCTGTATTTTAATCAAATAATATAAAGAACCAGCCAAGTGTCGGAGACACACACAAAGGGTTCCGTATAACCGTACAATATTTAACACTACATTTTTTTGTGATAATTTTAATTGTCTACCTATTAGGTATGGTTCCTGAGATACAGCCCGCTGACAGACAGGCAGGTTTGCACCCTTTGTGTACAGAACCCTAAAAGTCAAGGACAGTATAAAAGAGTATAAAAGAATAGCAAAAGTCTAGTATTTTCAGTACATCATCATCGTCCTCGTATACGTATTTTCTTTCTTTCCTCAGCGCAACTTCACACACTGCTCAGCACAGACCTCTCTCAATCTCAATCTCACAGGCCAATCCCCACGTTCATGAGCCAGCCTCATCCAGGTTCTACCCTTTGTTTTCAGTTACTACGTCGCAATATTAAAGTATTCTTTTTACAATTCGGATAGTCACAAATTAAAATTTCCGGCAGCGTCTACCTCCATAATATATAGCTTTGTAAAAGCATTTTTAGCTCGCTAGTTTAACACGTTCACTGCGAAACGAGGCTTTAATCGGCATGCTGCAAACTTGTATGAGGCCAAATTGGTCGCTCAGTTTTCGTGTGAAACGGTATAAAGATAGGATGTTCTGTTATAATAATAGCAAGTTTAAGAGACTAAATTTTATGTATCATCATCAGCCTTACCTTTTGTAATGAGTCAGTTTTCTGTCTCACTTTAACATTGTCATATCCCAATACAAAAATATTTATTTTTATCTCAAACACTAAGGCCTGTGCTCACCAAGATTCAAACCACCGCGGTTAGGTATTTAAACAGTTGGTTTATGTCAAATTTCCTAAGGAAATATTAATTAAAGAACTGATTAAATATTTAATCAGTTGATTTAAATGTTGTGAACACAAGGCAATAAGGCTTAGAGGCTTATAAATAAACGATGATTAAAGTTAAGTGTCGTTTAAACGTCAAAAATGTATGGTTAAGCAGTCGTTAATCACTACATAACTTTAAGCAACGTTTATGAATAAATGGGTTTATATTTATGTAATGTTGGACAATGGCCATGGTTTTTGGTTGGCGAATGAACTTTTTTGGGTGGGTTTTTTGTTTTTCCTCAAAGTAACATAAGTAAGAAATTTCCACCAATTTGAATACCAAAACGAGAAATTAGAGTCGATAAAAATTACCATATAAAACAAAAAACCACCCGACCTCGTTCCGTATAGAAAATATTGAAAAATCAACATTTCAAACGTACTCGTAGCATCTTCACTCTGCTAGTATGAAATGTGTTTAGTGGTTCGCATATACAGGGCGGACTGTATATCCGGAGCTCCCCCTTCTCCCACCTCCCCACTCTCCCCGTGATTTCCAATGGATCTCGACGTTCGTTTTTTGCCTCTTGTCCTCACTCACGCGGAACACATTATATACGAGTACCACGAGTATGTACTTATTATACAATTTATTTTATAAATACGTTTCCAGTTCATTGGCCTACGAAATTGGTAAATAATTAATTTGGGAACGTTGATTTTGATGTAATACTTTACTTATTTGATTATTACTGACGAACGTTTATGTGCCAATTTAGAAATCGTTCGTTATTTTGACTGATAATATTCAGGGAGTAAATATTTGATAAAGTCTGTTTCAAATAATCCCTGTGTATAATGGAGACTAACATTAAATATTTACTCAATTTTACTGGGTCTAGATTTAACCTTTCGAATAGGTATGTTCAAAAATATTTATCGGTAATCTAAAGTTAGACGTGACTGTTTACAATTTTCTTTATTTGGTTTGTGTTTATTTGATTTTATTTGTACGCTTTGAAGTTGGATAGTAGCGGGGGCATTATGTTGAATGAATATCCATATTAAAATATTATAAATGCAAAAGTGTGTCTGTCTGTCTGTTACCTCTTCACGCCCGTACGCAAAATACGCGCATTGTCGTGGAGTTGCGGAAACCAGCCCGTATTACCTATTACCTACCTCTTCACGCTTAAACCGCTGAACTGATTTAGATGAAATTGGGTATAAAGATAGTTTGAGTCCCGGGAAAGGACATAGGATAGTTTTTATCCCGATATTCCCACGGGATCGAAACTTACGCGGGTGAATGCTGATTAATTACTATAACGCTATTAAGATACTAAGCAGCGACCCGCTGGGGTCGCTGCTTAGTATCTTAATAGTCTTCGGAGTGGCGACCGCGTACCGGAAGATGTAGTGTTGGAAGGCCTCCTACAAAGTGGACCGACGATCTTGTGAAGGCCTCAGGAACCCGCTGGATGCGGGACGCACAGAACCGATCGAAGTGGAGGTGCTTGGGGGAGGCCTATGTCCAGCAGTGGACGTCTTTCGGTTGAAATGACGATGATAACATCTTAATACACTCTTTGACTTAAACCCATAAAAATATATTTATGGATATCAATTAGTGGGTAGACGTAGTTTCCGAAAATATCCAGTAAGATGAAATAAACTTATTGTGGTTGTCTCTTTACTGTTTTCCTCTCTTAAAATAAAATACTTAAAGATTCTCCAACCTTTTTGTCACTCAAAAATAAAACGCCACCATAATATATTTAGTCGCAGGGGTATCAAAAGCGCGAATTCGTCGAAGGATGAGGCGCGTAATTGAATAACATGTGCGCAACCCCTGACAAAGCCTCTTAACGCGAAGACAAGGTTCGATTAAGGCGACTTTTTTATTGTTTTGGGCAAACAAACCATTTCTGCTTTCTTAGATTTCAGTTAAGATTACGAGCTACGTGAGCTTAGTTACTTATCTTTTTTAGAAAAGATTTAAGAATATAGCCTACGCCTTTCCTATACCATAAGCATAAATGCCTATAACCTTTCCACTGCTGGGACACAGGCCTCCTCTCTGTGAGAGGGAGTGGGCCATAATCCACCACGCGGGCTAGTACTTAAGTATGTTGCTTGTAGAATAATCTGACAAAAAATCATAATGATTGTATGTATATTAGTATAGTTTTTATTGTAAAAAGAAAGTTTTTAGCGGTATCTCATGTTTTTTTTCTATTGTATCAAATTAGTTGTATTATGTTTTCAACACACTATCTACCTAGCATATATCCTGACGAATATCACATATTTTTCTGATTTTGTTTACTGTGGTCGATCATATACTTTTATTGTTTCTAAAACTTGCGTTTTTCGTGTTTAGATCCTGTAAGCTCCTTATATGTTAAATCCTTTATTAAATCTCGGATGACAAGAGAGAACTACACGCTATCTTTATGGTAATCGTTCATGAGCAATATCGTGCCGAGTCTTTGCATTTCCGGCGGAAATCGATTTGCAAAGTTCCTTCCGCGTATTATGATCTATTATGGAGGATTCGCGCTGAATAAGCTTTTAAGTAGATTTTGTGTGTGTTTGAAAATTAATCGCCAAATACAAGCGAATAACGCAGGATTATATTGTGTAGGAGGAAGTATATTCACTAACCGGTTGAATTCTGTATTTACAGAAACAATTAAAAACCATTGTGTCTCGCGTGGATCCAAGTTCGATACGAAGGGTTGAACAGTGTTTTGTGTTTAGGGAACACGTGATTAATTGCACCTAGAATTATTGTGACTCTGAGTTATTGCGAATAATGTGATGTTTCTTTTAATATTTCTTAACGTGTATGCTCACGATCGCCGGTTTTAATTAAATACTTTTAAACTTTAATTACAGTACATATTTATCTAAGTTGAAATAGTTAACATAAACACGAGTCCTGTTACCTTAAGTACTTCCGGTAAAAACAAATGGCTTCAATGCTAGTAAGAAATGAAAAGCAATTACGCAAGAAGGAAAAACTAAGACTCTTTCCATTTAGCGGTAATTAAGCCAGAGCTTAGGTACTTCTACTTGCGCTTTTTTCTCAAAGTTAGACGTAATAATATTGCTTATTCACTTATCTATAAGTAAAGAAAATAATATGGAATCATGCGGTGCAAGTTGAAATATTAAAAAAGGTAACCGTAAAGAAAAACTTTACCCTTTTAAAATGCACTTTGTACAGAAAACAACGCTACGACGTAGCTCGTAGCCAGCTACACCGGCTACGCTGCCGTAGCAGATAACCGATCCGCTACGCTGCGTTGCTACGATGGGTTACGCGTAGATGCATTTTGTTTGGGGCTTTGTCTGAATTCGTTTAGGAATTATTCTCTAGAACTTTTTGGTGTAAATAATAGTACTGTATTCTTAGATGTTATAATAATTATTATCTCATCAAATTGTCAGTTGTTGAGCTTGATACTTGGTAATAGGCATTATCGATATTTTAAAGTAACAAAAAAAACTTTATTAGTAAAAAATGTTGAAGCATGCTTAAAGCGCTTAATGTAATACAGTCAGGAAAACAACAAAAAAACAATTCTACGCTATACCGAAAGTAAAAAAAAGTTTACCATACAATTTAAACGCCATGATTTTACCATTATTTTCACTTGTTTATGTTGGCTTTGCTCCCATGGCTAATGGCGCGATGTTTTAGGCCTCCACCTATTTGGCACCACCACTGGCCAACTGCCGGAGTAATGGAATGTTGCCGGCCCCTATATGGTTAGTTACATTTATCTGGGGGAATTATTTTAGCAACAATTCAACTGGGGATACTGTTTAATGGTATTCAATTGCTATAGCATTGCCCGATGTAATGTTCTGAAGAGTTTTTTTTATCATAGGGAAGATTACTAGTTGATTAAAATTGGTTACTTACCACTACTTATAGACTAGTTGCTAAATCAATATAAGAAGTTGGAATGTCGTGTTTGCGTAATTTCACCACGAAATTCGAAGAGTGTAGGTTCTTAGAACCTCGACTCACAGAGCGGGTAAGGTGCCCTGAATTGTGACTACGGAGCAAAAGGTTCCTTTAAAAAAAAGTAGGACCTACTAGTCTGGTATGTCAGAAACAAAGAACTCTTAACAACAACAAACTTTACACTCGAAACCCAGGAAGTAAACTCTAGACAGTTTTAAAACAGCTTCAATAATCACCTATATAAACACATTCAATTGTCTACAAACTCCACATTTATTACCAGCAACAGTCGTCCCACAGTTGCGCAACTTCCGTCTCTGAACAATAAGCGTAACACGTAAAAGTTAGAAGCGCGGGCATGTAGCTGGGAGCTAGGGATCCTCATCGTATGCCCACGTCAATAATTGGAGCGGTTGTTCATGTGTTTTTTTTTTATTTGTGCAGCCGTGGTCTGGCCGGGCCCGCATTGTTCGAGCGCGGCCACCGGGCCCGTGGCCCCCGCGAACCCCGCGGCCCCCACCACCCCACCCAACGTAAAACGGTTCGTATTTTTCATTGTTGCTTTAAAGCCTTATAGGTTTTGCTTTATTTATGCCCTTTATATCTCTCCGTAGAAGATAAATGCTCAGGGGTGATGTTCTGTTTTTGTCACTATTTAATGGTTTTGCGATGGAGTTCATAGTCGGGGTTTAAAGGAAATGAACTATTGTTTTGGTTTCACTGGCAGGTTCAATTCTAATCAGAACTTTTTTCTTTAAATAGTTTGATATTTTTAGATGTGTTAATATCCTGAATGGGAGTATATACTTATCATTATTAGTAACAGTTAACTTTAGATAACACTTTTATGGATTAATTTAAATAAGATAAACATAAAGAATCACAATCCTATTTGGATTATTGAAATCTGTAGCCGGTATTGGCATTTAATCATGGAAACTGCAGTAGCTTAAATTATGACAGCTTTACAATATTCATTGCGTTGACCCAGTTATCGAGCAGAAAGATTTTTAAAACATATGGTGCAATGTATATTTATGTGATATCGAAACTATAGTTATTTTACATTTTTTACTGATTTTTACTTGTGATATGTAAGTTTAATTTGTATGTGTAACGTAAATGTGTACTTACTTCTAACAAAGCGAAGTTGAACTTTTGAATTGAATGAACTTTTAGATTTGTTTACGTCGCTATTGAATGATTGAGGTTTACATATTTGTGAGACAGATGTAGATTACCTTGTTTTGGTCATAGGGTGTATAGATGTTTTGGACCAAAATGTTTACTTTGTTTTGTTAAAATAAATTGTATTCTATGTTTTGTTAGATACAAAACATAGAATACAATTTCCGTGTGTTCCGTTACCGTGGATACAATGTTACAAAACAAAGGTAGTTGTCATTAAAATGGTACCTTGTCCGTGTATACATTGTTATATCTTTTTCAGGCTGACTGTACCTACTCCGGTAAAGGGCAAAGATGTTTTAGGATTTAAAAAATCACAATGGTGTTTGGAATTTAATCATCTCGTTTATAAACATCAATGCAACTGTTTGTTTTTAATGGGATTAACTTTATGGTATTAAAAACCTCAACGACGATGAACCCTTTCAAAACGTCATTATAAAAAGTTTAATAAAAAAAATACAAAAGGGTATCTCTGTACCATTTGTTTTGTTTGGGGTGTATTATAGACCCCTCTCTTGGGGTTGGGAGACAAGGTTTCAGGAAAATCGAGTAAAAATGAGGAGAAAACCACTTCGTTTTAAGCGTGTTGGTAATATTTATGATTTCATGTTTCTCTTTAACAATACATTCCCAAATAAAACAAAGGTCATCTCTTACTAATAGATTTTATTAAATGCAAAAACAATTTGGATAAAAGTTTTCTATGTAGATAATGAAGAATACTTACTTACCCACAGGTAGTGCCATACTTTGTTTCCATGCATTGATTCTATCAACAAGCACTAAACCTACGGTTATTAATGGATAAGTGACTCTTAAGATCAGCCTGTTACACAAAACACATCCGCTATTTTTCTCACAGCTCGCACTTACGAACATCTAACACAGTACTGTAGCTAGTAACACTGTAACTAATCCAGTGATTCACAAAGCGGTGTACATTCATATTCCGGACAGCCGCATGTGTCCAGCTCGTGTCCGGCACGTGTCCGGCACATGTCCGGCTTATCTCGTTCCACGCGCGATCGGACCGATACTTACGACTTCATGAGTATGTGAGAGTACCATATAGTCGTATGGTCGTATGTGCGCGATTGTGTTTTGTTTTAAATTTGTTAAAAACATATGATTGTGTTTCGTTCGGAGGAATGAGGAAAAGTTTTGAGTATGTATGTGGGTAGCTATACAAGTAGGTAAAGACCAAAGAAACGATAATTGGACTGTGTGAAAGATGATGATGCCTAGAAAAGGGGGTGACTACCGAGATGACGACTAATAGAGAAGTGTGGAAGAAGAAGACATGTTGTGCCGACCCCAAATAAATTGGTATAAGGACAAGAGAATGATGATGCGTTTCGTTTTTCAAGAGTCTAAATAAGAGTGCCCCATTGGTCTAGTGAGCGCAAACATGAGTGTTTAATTGGATAGTTCCTAGAGTCAAGAAGTGTGAACTGAATTGGTTTTGTTCCATTAAGAATTGTGGTCCATTTCCATCATATGTTCGGTCTTAACGGCAATAGGCGTGCCTTCTGTTATAACTGAACTAAATATACTGCTGCCTTTTATAGGCGTGAAAATATAAAAAAAAGCACTGCCAAATATATTCTTTCTAAAAAATAGTTTCTAGGTATCTCAGCAAGCCTGTAGCGGTATCTACAACGCCACATGCAAACAACGCGTCATATTGGCGTCACGCAAAATCCTGCATCTCACAAGCAGAGTTTACCGTGCAACTAGCATAGATACAACGGCCCGACATGTAACATCGGGCAGTTGCCCGCCAGTCACAACACCCGTATAGTCAGAGGATCCTTCCTTTTTTATGGAGGATGAGTGAACTTTACACCCTGTTCCTCATACCTCTGTAAGCCCAACCAAAGCGTAGCAGATTGCCACATTTTTAAAATTCGCAATTTTCTACGGAATAAAAGTAAAATATAGTTGGGTTTCCCTCCCAATCTGTATGCCGCATAGCAATGAGATTCGTGGGATTCATTGCTCGAAGGATCGCACGTCTTATATAGAAGCTATTTGCGCGGGTAAATAAGTTTGGTAGATTTCGTAGTTACCGGGAGTAGTATGTTACGAATACAAACAATCTATTTTGTACGAGAATTTTAGAAAAATATCGTGTGTCGACCCTTTTAGAGTGCATGTTGTGGAAGAGTAAAGAAAAACAAGTCCTAAGATAATACATGGAGTCAGAATATTGTTAGGTTGTAATAATTCTATATTTATACGATTAATAAAGCTGAAGAGTTACCCCCTTTACTAATAAACGTTGTATAGCGTCTGTATAGTTACACAAGCAACGCTTTGTATTCTTCTTTCGATAGTCAAATTACTATTCATCTGATATAATATGTTTATTAGTAACGGAGTTAATTTGTTTGAACGCACTAATAATCTCTGGAACTACCATATACCAGTCGGATTTGAATTTATTTTTGCATTAGTTAGCCTAATTCTTGAGCAAGGCTATTTAAGGGGCTTACATGACCTAAAGCGCGGTCACTATCGGACTGCATAGAAAAGAAAGAGAAGTGCGATGACACAACGCTGGTAATTTATTGCAAAATATGAAGCAATTATTTATATACATAAAATATATTGTTTGGACTAAAAAATTAAAACACTAGTGTCTTAGTATGTTGCTTGTAGAATAATCTGATAAGAAATCAGAATGATTGTATGTTTATTAGTATGGTTTTTATTGTAAAAATAAAGTTTTTAGAGATATTCACGACATCAAATTAGTTGTATTATGTTGTAAACACACTATCTACCAAGCATATATCCTGAAGAAAATCATATATATTTTTCTGATTTTATTTACTGTAGTCGATCATATACTTTTATTGTTTCTAAAACTTAATAATGGATGGAATGTGTGAATGATGATAAGGTTACAAAGGGAGAGACTACCGCGACGATCGCTAATAGAGAAGTATGGAAGAAAAATACATGTTGCGCCGACCAGAAATTAATTGGGATAAGGGCAGGAGAATGGTAATGATATTATGAATTTATGACAGTCGTCACAAACATGCAAAACAGCAAAATAAAACAGCCTCACACAAATCCCACTTTCTACAAATAAATTGTAAACTTTCACATATTCGCAAACACGCCGAATGCTATAAAGTGTAATCAAAATTAAAGTGGAAATTGTATTTCAATTGCGGGGCCATTACCAACTACAAATACGCGTATGTTTGAGCAGGGGTGGCTTTTAGAGCGAGCGCGAGAGAGTGACGGGTGTACAAGAGTAGATATGCTACAGAGACAAAGCCTCATACAATCGCGCTACGATACATTTAGTAAAGGCCTTATTTTATTAGGACACCTCTGGCAGTGCAACCATGGTCACACTGCCAAAAAATGTATGGTTTGTTGTGCAACCGATCGGACGCCTGGAGATACCCACCATAAAGCTGTGTATATTTTGCTGGCAGCGCGGCCATGGTTGCGCCACCATGGTATCCTAGTGAGATATAGGCCTAATGCATGCAAGAGGTTGTTTTGTTATTATTCGTGTAATGTATGGAGTAATAACTTTATTCGTGTAATGTGGGTAAATTGATATTGTTTATTATAAAGTATTGAAGGTAGTCCAGTTGTTCTAATATTTGAGCCAGTCAGTATACTTGTGCCTGTACATTGCTACGTGTATTATTTTTTCGCATAACCAGAGTGTTCACAATCCAAGAATTATTCAATTCGTTTAGTATTTTTTTGTTAATTTAGTATTTTATGTGTTACTGTTTAGTATTTGTGAACGTCATGCTAATTACTACGCTATTGCATGAAGTTGAGTCTCTGTTAGTTATCTACTCATGTACTTGCTGCCAGCTGCCGATAGAGACGCTACACGGATACAGTTACATATGGCATATAACGCGACCACTCAAACATTACCGTGGGAAAAAACGTATTTGCCTGATGCCATGTCGATGTCGGTTTGGTAATGAAAGGGAAATATTTATTAGAGTATCAGGTTTTTGAAGTAACTGGACGTATTCGGTTTAAAGATATTTATTTCTCATAAGAACTTAATATTCTATGAGAGAATATAAGTAAATAGAATTAAAAATATTATATTTATTATATTATATAAATATTATAAAGAAAACAAGTTATAATTAAATGTTGAATCAAGAATAACAGTTTCGAACAGTCATTATACTACTTATTACAACATGTTCACAGCATAAGCAACAGCAAAATTTTAATTGTAATTCCAATATTTTTACTGTCTATAACCAGTTTTGAAGCTAAGCAGTATCTAATTAAATATGAGTATTCAGTAACAATATTTATCACTTTTTTTTTGTTGACCTATGTTGTGTCCCAAGGCCTCAAGGCCTCCCCTTTTTCTTCTCAAACCTCTCTTTTTTGTGCGATCTCTGGCCATGTTGGCCCCGCAAACATGATCAGATCGTCACACTACCTTCGCCGCGGTCTACCTCGACGACGATATCCTCCATCAGGCGTTCAGTGAGTGTCGATCTTTGTCCATCTCTCCGGGTGCATTCGTGCAACGTGGCCAGTCCACTCCCACTTCAGTCTGGCTGTTGTTCTTCAACATCTGCTACTTGTGTTATGGAGTGTAGGGTGGTGTTTCTAACTCCGTTGCCCGTTGGTAAATCTTGAGTTTGGACTTCTGTTGTTCAGTAATTGACCAACTTTGTGCACCGTAGATTAGTACGGGCAAATGTCAATGAGTTTTCTTTTCACTATATATTTTTATTGGAAGACTACATTTCGTGTGTTCTTTTAAAGGTCTAGCAGGTCTTCCATGTATTTGAATGTATAACTTACGTAGATCATTTTTTTTATCAACAAATTCCTTTAAGCTACGAATAAAAAAGATAGCAAAAGTAAAAACACAACACAAAGATAATAAATCTAGCCTGTCCTGTCATCTGTTGAAGTTTATCTCGTGACACTAAGACTAAAACCTATAAAAGGTAGTTAGAGTGCACTTAGGAGATGAGTCACATGCCGCATTAACTTCTGTGATCGACTTAGAGTTGGATCACCTTCGGGTAGTTTAATAGATAAGTAAACAAGAACAAATAGGGTCTTAACTTGTGTAAGGGTTCCAAAGAATTTGCTTTTTCTGCCGTTTAAACAGAATAATCATCTGCCTAGCCTTTTCCCAACGATGGGGTCGGCTTTCAGTCTATCGGGATGCAGCTGAATACCATCATCAATATCAACCAACTATCCGTCCGTCCGTTATCGTTATCAATATCATCATATGCCTATGGTATAATAATACCTATACTTCGCGAAGTATAGTATTCCGAGACACAGTGGTCACGTGGGAGACACAAGTCTACGTCATCACCGCTGTGTTACCAGTAGTGTGTAATAATAACTCCCTAACCACCTTTATTACCAGTGCGAATCCGATAAAACAAAGAGGTTTTAACAATTACGTTGCTATATGTTTAAATTGAATTGTTTCGTATTATTAGAAAAACGAAATAACAATTTAAATACTTTATAAATATATTTTTTAACAGAATGTTGGCTGAAAATGTTTCCATAATTTCGTTTTGTTGCAATAAAGTGGCAACTGGATAGTGACGTAAGCATATGTCAATTCCGGAATGCAAGACTTTGTTTTTTAGACCACACATCTGCCTAGTCTTTTCCAAACATAATACCAGTATTTTACATAGGGCGACTACGTATCTGACCTCCACAACCCAGTTAATGGGTAATAGGATACTCCTTGGTAAGACTGTATTGCTTGCCAAAAGATTATATTTACGCATGAAATTAATATGGAAAGGTGTAACAAAACTGTCACACTTCCTTGGGGTAGGCAGTATCAAGTACTGCCTATTCGGGTTCATCTGTTGGGTTATTAGGAAATAGGTAATACCCAATCGTTAGCACAACTAGAGAATTGTTCTTAAAAGAGATAACTTAAACGGACAGACTAAACTAGCTATTAAAACGGGAACAGCGCGATTTAATTGCGTAACACATTACCAGTAGGAATGGCTTTAATTTTGACAGTTCAACAACATTAATTGCTTTATTTACGTTGCTGAGCAAAATTTTTTTTCGAACATATGAAGCAATGAATTAGCAATATCCTTCAAAATGATTCAGATTGTGATTGACTGATTACACAATTAGGGTGTAGGATACAGTTATACATATGTATATATATCAACAATGTCGTATTTTCAACAACAACACCAACATTTGATTGTATTTAGCCTCTTGAATAAGGAGCAAAATCGCTGTTTACGAAGCAAAATATTTGTATCGTTACCACAGCTTGAGAATTCGGGAACCCCGAATTGGGATCCCTAGTTCGTAGTGCCCATTTTGGTTAGGTGTAAGATATAAGATACTGAGCTTGGTAAACAGAAAACCTACTTATCTCGTGAACTTTGCACAAGTTATAATTATTAAAATCGTAAATTAAGTTGCTTGGAGCAAAGTAATCTACTGGCAATAGTCCAGGAAATGCTTGGATTAAACCAACAATTTTAGTTTTAAAGTTTCTAATGGTTGTATTAAACTTTTTATAAATTATGTGATCACTTTTGAAGATAAATGAAGCAAAAGCGCGACAAAAAAATCTGCTGTTTCCTACACTTATGTTCGTATAACTCGTCAAAATGTAGGGAACAGCTGATTTTTTTTCGCGATTTCAGGTTTGTTCCTATAGTAAAAGTTGTTCATAATGAGTACAGTGACCTCTTAAGAGGTTGTTAATGTTTTACCAGTAACACTGTATAAGGATCGTTGCAGGTGGTGCTGGCGTTGTCAGTTTCTGCCTACCCCATGGGAAATAGTAATTTTTAAAAATATACTTAAACTAACACCTCCTAATTTATGCAAAGTCTATTCAAACTTGTTTCAAATAAATATTATTTCAAGTTAAACCAATGTCAAAAATGTAAAAAAATAATAAATGAAAAATGATGAAAATGAATGGATGATGATGATGAAATGAAAATGTCAATGTCACTGGTTGAGTTGATTTCAGGAGATTTTTTGAAGTTGTAACGTAAACTGAACTTTATTAGGTAGGTGTAGGTTTTAAAGATATTTTTTCATAAACTCATATTTGTTTACATTTTTGGCAAATAAATCACGAATGCAGATTAGATGTTTTTAAAAATGACTATTTGAGTTTAACTAAATACCTACGTGTATTTAAAGTTTAAATTTTGTTTTGTTAAAGTTATGCCAACAGAAAAAAAAACAATTTTTTTTTTGTAAAGCATGCATTATTCATCTTGGGACTTCGTTGTGATGAAGTTCTTCATACTTTCAATCAGTTTTAGTTTGTTATCAGGTACTTTCATTGCGCTTTGTCGACAAGTTAATGAAACATATCGCCGCATTATTTAGACGCTGACTTTACAAAGGCGTCGTTAATTCGCGGTCGCCATTGGGTGCTGCGGTTCATCAGACTATGCAAACAGTGCAAGGCTCACTGAACGTGTTAGCTTACTCGTTTTGCATATTGGCAGAATTTGAGGCTTGCTTTTTAAAGATTAATGGAAGCCAATGCAGTAACGTTCGAACCACCAACAATGAGCAGAAATACTGGGAGCAAAGGAGGGAGATGATGACGTTTATCGGCTGTATTATTAAAGCTTTCATGATGGTGATGCTTGCATCCAGCGTGTCAGCATTAGTCAGCAAAGTTACCTATAAAAATGAAAAGTCATTTATTTAAATTAGTGTGACAATTAAGGTGGTACTAGAACGACTGCTAAGCATGAGGTAATGGGTTCGATTCACAGGTCGGTCAAACTGTTATAGGGTTTTCTCATCTGGAATTTCTAAGTAGCATCCCGGAGTCTGGACTTATGACCGGGTGATGGCAATAGGCTCCATAGAACTTAACCGAACTTAACTCTGCTTAACCCTTCGGCGAAATACCGGCGTGATGTTATGTTATGTATGTTAAAAACTCAGTAGTAGCTCGGTGTCTGGATGTGTGACCGGATGTGGACATTAGCATCGCCTCCTATTACAAGGGACTTCAACATCTGGTAAACTGTATGTACATCATGTAAACTTAAGCCTACCCTTTCTGGGAATACAGGCATGTGGTTATGTTTTTGTACGTAAACTGTTATTTTTCTCAGTATAAATGTGCAGTTCAGCATCGGATTTATAACGAGGTCCGTGTTTCCCTGGAATTATTTCAATGTGTACGTGCACTGCTAACGCTTATTCACCTATTTCTCTGTATTGTGGGGTAGGCAAAGCCCGAGGGGTGAGCACTGGAGCGAAAGTTTCCATTTGTGAAAGAGTTTCTCTTAATGCAATATAGGTACCTGTTCGGAGTACCTTTACTGAATGGTTCTATAGACTGGATAATACAACTAGGATTTTTCCAGTTTCTCGAACTTGTGCAGCTGTTAGACCCTTTGTACACACACGTTTTTCTTGCCGTGAAAAACTAAGGTATATTTACCGTTTGTAGGCATGGTTGTCAGTGTTTTATGGATCAATAGGGAAGCTGGTTGACGGATACGCTTTTTTTCTACGGCGCGGTTTATACGACGCGACGTACCGAAAAGAAACTGTGTCGTGTACCTACCTATAAAGGCCTTAGTCGACAGGAGCAATCCAAAGAATGCTTTTAATAATCATGCAGAATGACTTAATATGGACCCTAAAAAGTTAGGAAAGTATCAGTAGGAGAAGCTAACCTTAACACTAGTTTTAGCATAGTTAGAAAATGTGTTAGTCAGAAAATGTATCAGCGAGAAAGCTTAGAACTAGATCAGTTTACTAATAGTCACAGTCATGTGGAGAATGTTATTCAATGTAATGATGAAACGGATAACGTAACTATGTATATATCTATACTAATATTATAAAGAGGTAAAATTTGTATGTTTGTAAGTTTGTATGCAGGGGGTAATCTCTGAAACTACCAGTCGGATTTGTAAAATTATTTTTGCATTTGATAGCCCAATTCTCGAGGAAGGCTCTAGGCTATTTAACGTCACGCTATGGGCCTTAGGAGCCGAGCAAACACGCTATGTGAAAACGTAAAGTGATAGGGCAGGAGACGCAGGGTGATGCAATGCGACGAGATGGGTCGAGGGAATAAGAAATTTCAAGCGAACGAAGTCGCGGATAGAAGCTAGTCTTTTATTAAAAAAATACTGTAGAATTCCTTGTTTAAGATATTGTTCAAATTTTCACTGTCAATTTACATGCAATATTAAAATACTTGATGCAGTGAATCGTTAAGGTATACATCCTACTAATTAATATTATAAAATGTGAACTCCTTCAGTTAGTATTGGCTGTAAAAATACGTAAGTACCTACACGTGTCTAGTACACGCGCTTAACGCCAGTTATGTTTGAGTCCCATGGGGGTAACAATAAACATGAATATTTTCCGGTAAAGACAACCTTGACCTACCTACATCACGTAAATGACACGTGACGGTCAGGGGCAGAGAGAGGCTATATAATTTGATTGTTTTGGGGATCACACACACAATGTGCATTCATAAAGCAGGCCATACACGCTAGGGTGTACACAGGTGTGACAGGTTTACCTGAGCTCTATAGTGGCCATACACGTAGCGGAAAACCTGTACAAACTTTCAGTTGAAACTATGGTCCCGGCAGCGGCGCTTGATCTCGACGCAGTAGCGTTAATAGGTTTATTGTTTGTTTTATTGAAGAAAAGGAAATTTAAATGAAGATACCGTGAACAATGGTGCAAATCATGGTTACTGCAAAGAAAAAAGTACCCCCATGTCAAGTCTTTCCCCTCTAGCAATCCGGACAACTGCCGCCTGTGCAGGCGACCGCCACACACGCTCAGTTTTGCTTGCACAGTTAAACTGCACAGGTATACCCTCGGGCAAAAAATATCAGTATTCATATTTTTTGGGTTGCCTGTACATGCGTGGAAACCTGCGCAGTTGTGCAACATATACGCTGCGGATTACATGTACAGTTGAACTGTGCAGGTAAACCCGTCAGTTACACCCTACCGTGTATAGCCTGCTGAGCATGCTTTTTGGGATACTTGGGAAGGAATTTCATCACTGAGTAATTTGGAGTCAGTAGATTGTGCAAACTTTTGACTAGTATTCAGTAATCTATAACATTAGGTAGACATAAGTAGCTAGGTGGAGCGACGATCTTCGCTGGACGGTTGGTAGCAGCTGAGTGAAAGTTGCCGAAAATCGAGTTGAATGGCGTACAATAGCAGAGGCATATTAGCAGTGAACTGCTATAGGCCGATGATGATGAAGTAGCTAGGTATACCTAGCTACTTACCTAGTAGACCTGTGACTACTAGCTGCTAGCTACTACTATTACATCATCTATTTAAATAAAACCGGCCAAGTGCGAGTCGGACTCGCACTCGGTTGGTTCGGTAACACAAGGCAAAAAACGCCGAAAATTTTTTTATATGTTGTTTATTGTGGGGAGAAAATGATCATCTTATAAGATGACAGAATTGAATGAATTGAACTGATAGGTAGCCCATGTTACTTCGGGTCGGCACAACACGTTTTTGAAAACTTCTTTAGACGCGTTGAGCGATTTTTGCTTCGGGAAAATGGTATGGGTTCACGTCACTACCATTATATTTGTAGTGTTAGGACAGAAGTGAAATCACAATTAAGTAGAAGAATTATTTGATATCCTTTATGCTAATCACATGAATTATAAAAACAATTATCAACCATAGCAAAATTACAATCAGAGAAACAAAATCATCACAAATCAAATTAAAAAAATCAACAAGAGATTATTGGGAAACCAGATCACACCGCACGGCTGACGGATGACGGATAGCGCTTCTGCACGCAACGCTGTCAGAAACCATAGACCGTCAAACAAAGACCAGAGAGCCTGGCCTGCCGCCTGCGGCAGCCTCCTTTCAGTGATCGCGTCCGCCGCGCTCCTGGGCCGGGTAGTAGCATCTAACAGTAGTTTAATACAATTCTTTTTACATTTGACATTTTAACTTTTAATACTACAATTCATTTATACATTCAAGAAAACCACTGTTATTTCATCGTTTTAAGTTTTTACTTCTGTTGGCAGTTTATATTTGTACTATTACATCATACTGTTACATTTTTAAAATTTGTGGCCTCTTACGGCAATCTATCATAAGCCCTGATGCCAGGTGGTTTGGTATTGAAATATAAGGAAACAACAAACTATCTCAAACACCGTATTACATATTTATAAAAAATAAATCTGCTCAACAAACCACACTCGGTAGCCGATGCCCGATACGGGTCTACCGCAATAAAATGTGGTCCAAGCGGAACGTTAAGAACTAATTTACCTTATTACATATAAATTAGGTAGGTATAGTTATATCCTATTATTGCCAGCCAGTTAAAATTTCAGCAGAAAGAGGTATAAAAGGTCGTATATCTGGGGGCTTTTTTTTTTACAATTATACATACAAAAGCTTCTGCTATAGTAAAAATATCAACCAGTCAGCATGACGTAGGTAATTTATGTATCGCAAATCGTGGAAGCAATTTTAATGCACACACACATACTTTCCACAACGGTCATTCCAAAGAGTGCCCATAACGCCGTTTCGCAATAAAAATAGACTAACTTTCAACCAGCAAATTGTTGTGATTAAATTCCCTCTCTTCGTTTTTCCGCAGTTCGTTCGTCTACACATGCCCGGATTCCTTTACCCTGTTTTATTTAAATTCGTCCGTTTTCATTCCTTAGATCTTTTTTATTCTGGCTAGACTGACTATTCACCCGTTTTTATCCTGAAATGGTACTCTTAACTGGTTGGAGTTCGGTATCACTTATCAGCCTATTTCTTAGGGGCCGTCTCGCCTTGCCATCAAATTTTCGCCGCGATGATATCGCCGTTCTAGGTGAGTGTATAGAAATACGTGGCACGACGATAATATCGCCGCGATTCTCTCGCTCGTGGAGACGGCCCCTTATTTTCAGCGATTTTTCCGCTCCCTACTTATGAAATACGGTCAACAGCAGTGATAATAGTTTATAATAAATACTAGTCCAAGATTTATGTAAAGTGAAAGTCAGAGAAATGAATCGAATTAACACTCGCCAATTTGCCGTCTTACAGCCATTACATACAGAGAGTGACAGTTGTGATTGATTGACAGATGTGATTTGAAGACAATTTAGGTCGGTAGTCAATTTCCAAAACAGTTAATTTCGTTGACTTTATGTACTAAATCGATACTTTGAATTAAATTAGACAGTTTAATTTTACTTATTCATAAAACACTTTTGAAACTGAATCAATTCATCATCAAGGCATTTTTGATGGTAACTGTACATCTTATACCCTATAGAAAATAAATACTCATGTGTGAAATATAGCATCTGTTTACAAGTCCCCGCAGGTTCTGTGAAGAAGTGAGCGAAATAAGTGTGAGGCTATTGCTCGGGGCGATGGGCAAGCAATCTGCCACTACTTATCTACGATTTATGGAGGAAGATATAGCCCCGTAGCCGTATCTATGGGGCATTCAATAAGTGTTAGGGCTGTGTTGTTGATTGTCTGTGGCTGAAAATAAGGGGTGAACAACAAGGGATAGTCGGGGTAATATCAGATGTAAAAGGTACGTGGTCAAATGAAATGAAATCAATTTACTAGTTCATTGCTAAACTGTGATAGCAATTTGAAGGTAAAGGTAGAAAATGTAAATATTATATTATACATATATACATATTATATTAAATGTTTTCATAACTTTAGTAGGCACATACTTTGAAATATAAGAGTTTCCAATAATGTATAAAAACGTGCGTGGCATGTAGAGATGCCAGCACATCAAGCTACTACGATCTGTCAAATTTCTTTAATACATTTTCAACTTTATCGCTAAAGCATAATGTTCAAAGTTGATTGGGAAAATTTTACAGTTTCGGGTAGTTTGATGTGCTGTCTGTACATCTTTGATAGAAATATACTTTTGTAGGAAAAGAGAAGTAGTAGAATTGTACCATGTGGTGTTTCTATTAAGAATAATATTTTATTTATTTCTCACCACAATATCCTTATAAGATAATAACAAAAAAAAATACTGTCCAGTCAAGGGCTTAAAGAAAAATATTGTGGGAGACTGGTGCCTAAGCTAAGCTGAAGCCTGTATTTCAGGCCACCAGAAGGCCAATTCCCGTAATTAAAAATGATCATAATCTAGTCGTAATCTCATTTCACCGACAATAAATCTCAAAAACTTTTCTGCTTCTCAGGTCTCCACCCCAAATATGTAATTATTATGGTTTCCTGTAAACTAAAACCAGACAATAATTTCCATTTTACTTAGGAGTGTTCGTGTGGAGTGTGCGGGTGTGTGAGTGATGAAGAAGTTGGTGCTTGTCAAACTGTTTGTTGAATGATAGTAGTAGGCATAGATATCCGTGGTAGTAGGTATGTGTTTGGTGATTTATTTATAAACGATGATTTTCAAACGAATGACGAGTGGGGCCCGTGGCTAAATAATAACAGCCGCTTATAATGCTATGTTCACATGCACGCCGTGCAGCCCGGCGGGCTGCCTGGCGGGCTGCGCGGCATGCAGCCCGCCCCAGGTCGCCGAAAATTCAAGCTGTTCACACGCACGCCGTCGTGTCAGTCAGCACGCCCGGTTCGCGGCATTCACGTTCACAGGCGCGTTTACGGGCTCGGGCGTACCGTTTACACGCTCGTGAATGTGAATGTGCACGTTGAATGTCGAGTTGAACGCGCGCGTGCGAACATAGCATAAGACAGAGTGATGATAAGCACGTGTTTCTAATATTTTTTAGTTACTTAGGCATCATCGTATATACGATATAGGTACACAAAAGCGTGTATCTGCAATGTCGGTTTAAGATAAATTGGAATAAGTTGGCCATTACGCCGGCCGTCCATCTATCATAGCTGTCGTGTCCCGCACAATAGCTGGCAACACACATTTTTTATCGTATACCACAATAAATCTCACGTATACAACGAAAATCAATTAAAATTCTAGACCTCCCCTCGTGACAAAGAGTTGTATAGATCCACATTTTTAACGTACCTACAGGATTTTTTAAAGGCGACTAACAAAAGGTATTTACAAGGCAAATGTGAGTGAGATTGCTAGGAGGGAACGCCTAGACTAGAAGAGGTCCTTCTAGTCTAGGCGTTCCCTCTTTCGGCGTTCTTGGAGATGTTCTTTAGATAGGTCAACAATTCACAGTTAATTGAAACTTCACTAAGATTGAAACTGTCACCTAGACAAATAGACCTTCCGGTCGATTCTGTAAAAATCTCACCGTGAAAACTTAGGTGAAGTGAGTTTGTTTTTGCTGGGAATTGACACTATTGACAGCTCACTCCACGCTCACTTCACCTAAGTTTTCACGGTGAGATTTTAATGGAATAACACCGCTTGTCGTTTTATGACGTGTAAGCGACATTCAACCTTTGGTAAAGCAATCGACTATACAATTAAACATACGTACGTATTATTTTTTGGAAAATCCCTTTTTTATAGAAAGGCCCTCTTTTATAAATGACATTAAATTAGTGAGGAATGCTGGTAAATATTTAAAAAAGGTTGTTCGAACATCCGGCTGTATTAATTGATTACCACTTTTTCTTCTTCCTTCTTCGAAGACATGTGACATGCACCAACCCGCACTGGGCCCGCGTGGTGGATTACGGCCCACTCCCTCTCACAGAGAGGAGGCCTGTGTCCCAGCAATGGGAATGTTGTAGGCTGATTATTCTTCTGTAAGGTATACTTATGCGTGAAAACTTTTTAACAAAAAAAAAACCGTAAGTTACAATAGCCTAATATCAACTTGCCCATCGCCTTTTTATAAAATATTCCTTTTCTCGATGCAGGGACGTTAATTGTTGAGGAGTTCTCCTTTTATTAGTTTTTAGGATTAGATGCTGATAATCCTGGCTGCAGCATCAGGCCAGACTTATGTCAACATTGCATTGAACTTAAAATTAGTCCTGTTTAAAATAAGCCCAAACACGACTACGGTGCTGTAATTTCAAGGTTTGTACTTTTTCTGATGCTCCTGGCTTCAGCATCAGGTCTTCGGTGTTCCTCAGTAACAGTACGTTTATCCACACATCGAGCCCTTTTCAATGAGCCTAAACACGATATCTGCTGTTAGTTGTCGAGGAGTTAGGTACTCTGCAGACTATCCTGACTGCAGCATCAGGTCATGACTTGATGATCATGAGACCAAATGTGGCAAATGCCCTATCAAACATCAAAACAATTTACTAAAACAGTCCTTGCCTGTTCGAGTAACTTCTTACTGTTAAGGAGTTGTACCTTCCATCATCAGTCCAGCTACCTGAGATGGTGACAACCATACACAAGATACTTCATAAAATATGCAAAAAACAATAAGTGAGCCTATAAAATTTGAGGTTTGCCCTCGATTTCTCTAAGATCCCATCATCAGATCCTAACTTGGTGACAATAGGACCACCTCAGAACTATCTACTTTCGCACAAAAAAAAGAATTTTGAAAATCCGTCGACAATTGGCGGAGTATTCGATGAACAAACATACAAAAAAACAAAAAAAAACATACAAACACCCGAACATAGTACCTCCTCCTTTTTGTGAAGTCGGTAAAAATGGCTTCCGCTCCAAAGCAATTCAAAAGATTCAACTTCTGTCATCTGGTTACAATGATATCCGTCGGCCACACTGCAATGTCCAACTTCGTGGTCCCATTCACGTGCAAAAGTTTCATCAATCATCGGCCATTGTGTGCAGGAGTCGTAGGAGAACACTTCTCCTACGACTCCTAAGTCCGAAGTCTACCCAGCTCAACCACTTTGAAAAACCGTCGTTTAGACTTTAATGTTCCAATACCTATAATTATTAGGAGCAATATCGTACTGTTAAGCCAGGAATAAACATGTCAGTAACTTGTACACAGGTATGAAGTAGCTCACATGCCATTGTGCTATAACAACGTCGGAGTCCTTGAATAGGTAAACGACTTTTATTTTTGGTGGGAAAATTCGCTGTTTACGGTAGTGCGCAACATAACGCACGCAAAAAATGGTGCTTAAGGATTCATGCATTGGTACAAGGATCGTGGGTGTATTAAGAGTTAATTTATAGCATTTCAAACTTATTTTCGTAAAAAAAAACTTTTGACTTTTACGGATATAGAGTATATACTAATACGAGTATCTCCGTAACCAGAAGGTTCCGAAGTATGGTCGAGTACAAAAATATTATAATAACGGGAAGAACTAGTGTCTTTCGGATGCGTTAAGGGTATTATGACACCCGTTATTACGTCACAATGTCATGCAAGTTACAAGCATACTCATGCGCAAGTTACATGCATATGTATTTCTGGCTTAACAGTTCAACAATGCACAAACATTAAAACAGCAGTTACTGTTCAGCATCAAAACACAGTAATAACAAACTGGCAGCATTATATCAATGTCCCACCCATAATTTGGATGATAAATACTCCAACATATCATTGTTACATAAACAGTTAACCGTACAATTTCGTGGGATTGAAATCGCGAATAATCAGCGTATGATAAATTGGTGTGTCGACGCCATTAGATATTCAGGCATTCCATGGAAACTCCCATGTGATCATCCATCAAAACTGTCGATATGCTTGACGCGGCCTTAACAATATTCTGTACATTTAGGGATAACTACACTACGCTTTAAATGGGTTAAGTAAATGTGAGAATGGTGTTAAAAATGTATTTTATTATGAAAAATAAATGCGGAATATATTGTAGTGGATTAAAGGTAAGTGAGTAGGTGATTTAGAGGGCTCGTTATATCTATTGTTAAAGCATAATAATAATGACTATAATATAGGTACCTAAATAATTTACATTTTTAAATTAAGTCTTGGAATCTTTTTACTTCTCATAATTCGAATCCCTGCATAATGGTTGAGTTGGATGGTGATGATCCACGCGTCATGTTCATTATTGGGCGCCTTCGGTTGTGACTGGTCATCTCTTTTAACCGGGGCTTATTTTGAATTGTTTATTAATTTTATTTTTTGACATTGTTCTCAAGAAGCAATAAGAATAATGCACGCGGAATTTTGTATAATCAAGAGTGTCCTTGGAGTTTCTTGCCCGTTCATCTCCATAGAGATAAACGTTTTGGAATGGGCAACTGGCTTCAACTTTCTAACTGACCGGTTCTTTGACAAATTCAAAAGTGCCTGTAATTGGTTTAATTGAAATAAATGATTTGAATTTGAGTTATTAGTTATGTGTTAAAAATAAGACCAAACCTTAACATGATTATAACTTTTTATGAACATTGATGCCTACGTAGCCACTCTCAAGGTCAATAATTATTAGGTAGATTGCATCTCGTCGATTCGTAGATAGTGGACGTTCTCCGTCCCACAGTGTAGGACGTTTCAGATAGACGTGCCAAAGACGTGCCTATGTCTCGCTACGTCTGATTGGTAGCCGCAGATGCCTGGCCGAATTGTGCAATATGTAGCTACGAACATCTCTCTAAGCGTCAGCTCACACCGAGACGCGACGCGACGCGCAGTTTTCAAAATAGAAATACAATTACAGACCTTATATACTACACAAAAAGGTACACGAGTCAGTGAGCTACGCAGCGCAGCGCGGCGTAGCTCGACGTAGTGAACCCTGCATTGTGTACCTTTTAGTGTAGGTAGTATATAAGGTCTGTAATTGTATTTCTATTTTGAAAACTGCGCGTCGCGTCGCGTCTCGGTGTGAACTGACCCTTAGATGCACACAGTGAAAATGAGAGGCTGAGATTGGGGTGGACACTATCCGTCTTATTTTAAGACGAGTTCCAACTTTAGTTCTATGTAGTATATACTAATTCCATGCTTTAGTCCCTTTCTACAACTGACCTCTATTAAACAAGTGTATAATACAGGTCAGTGCTTTCTACGAGTTCTTTATACAAAATTGACAACTTACATACCCGGGTTTGGCGTCAGTTTCTGTTAAAGAACTTTTTCAAAATTAAGGTTCGATAGTTTAAAAACCTGGGTCTAAAGATAAAGAAAAAGTTTGCTATGTGTAATACGGCCGTGACAACAAAACGTTGCTAGAAAAAGCTTGTTTATTATATTTTGTCTTCAATCCAAGTCTAAAAAATATAGGGTACACCACAGCTATTTAAGAGCCTAGGTCAGTTCCACACTGTACCACGCATGAAGAGAGTGACAAGAATTTCGAAAGTCCTCAGGACAACAATGTCTTTATAACGAACAGTAAGTTGCGCAGAGGTACTTCAGCCTGATGTAAGAGCATGTTAAAGTACCCTCATTGTGTGACGAGGTGACACCGTCCCTATTGTGTTCGAAAGGACGCTTCCCGGGAATATCTGGATACATGTACACCTTGTAATGATGTACTTACATTAGTCGTATTTGTAATGGGATAGTCCTGAGGTGAAAGCATGTCGGGTTAGTTTTCACGTAGGTGTGGTTGAGATGACACGTTATTGAGGTGCGACTTCTTACATACTACTTTTAGGGGATCGTTTGTCAGTCTATTCCAGGCTTATTGAGACCATGTGTCACTTGGGCAAATGATATACTAATGGCGGGCCACCAGCACGAATTAAAAACATAAAACTAGCCAAAAATATAATAATAAAAAAAAATATTTTTATATAATTTGTAAACCTCAGCAATATTTTTCCAGCAAATGTACGAGGGTTTTTTTTTTTGCTGGCGGTCCACTGGCATATTGCCCCGGGTCGCATGCGGCCCGCTGGTGGCGGTCTGTGCATCCCTGGTCTATCACTTTAGTGTCTACTTCTAAACTGCTGTGAATACCGAGATGACGATCAATGAAAGATGTTAGTATGGAAAACAAAAATGTGTGGCGTCGACCCCAAATAAATTGGTATAAGGGCTGGAGAATGATGATAACCTACTTCTAAAACTTCTAAACTGCTGGATTTGCTGCGTTTGATCTTCATTTAGATATTTTCATTAGGAAGGTATAGGTATGTGTGCAGGTAGTACTAAAATAGTAAAAAAACAATAATGTATATATTAAATCCATACCAATATTATCCATACTAATATTATAAATGTCTCTGTCTGTCTTACAAGTTACAAGCAAAAATATCATCCAAAAACAAAAAAAAAACAGTGGCACTCCGGGAGTGCCACCAGAAGTGAAAACAAAACACAAACAGAATACTTACTTTGCCATCACTCACTGACATATCGGATATACATTAAAACCGAGTACATCCCGAGGACATCGAATGACATCGAATGACATCCGAAGCGGGTATTTTTTTAATCGTCTTATTAACAAAACACGCGCAGGGTCGCTTACGGTAACAGTGGCGCGAGTTCAATGGTTTTTTCCCATCTCAAAAAATGCCAACACGCCTAAATAAGTTTTCACTTCAAAAAGTCCAATTTAAGTAAGAGATCTTTGTCGAGATTTCATTACGAAACCACATCTCTTTAGAATTGAATTCAGTGACCAAGTCTGCCAGATAGTTGGAACTAAAAATGTATTCCTTGGTTAAACAACCCTTGTTCTGTTTAAGATAGTGGCGAGAATTCATTCCTTATTATTTTCGCAGATGTCGGCGTCTCCTGATGAATGAGACAAGAGAAAACTTCCCCGAAGCTAGCAAGTTACGTGAGTATCTGTGATTTATTATATCCAAGTACCTACAACCGAAATGACAGAACTTTATGAAATGAGCTAATATATCTGTGGTAATAAAGACAACACTATTGTTCTTTTTTTTGTGCATGGTCAGGATTTCATTACATGGGTTTTACTTAATTATTTATTCATCGAAAACATACGCGTCTATAAGTACTAATGCTTTATTATTTACACACAAAATAAAGCTAACATTTCAAAGGCAAATTCTTGAAATATCATGAAGGAAATAAAATTCAACGCTTACCTCAAAAAGAACTTAGTTATTAAACCACTGCCCTTACAGATTTTGCGTGTGTAGCGCTTTTGCGTGTGTAGCACTTTTGCGTGTGTAGCACTTTTGCGTGTGTAGCACTTTTGCCCCACGTTCTGTGTGGTCGCTGAGCTTGCACATTTAAAAGATAATGTTTGTTTAGTTTAAGTCTTAGCTAGTGAGCCAGTGCGTGACTTCATCCAAATTCGTAACACGTACCTCAATTAAGTAGAATTAATTTTAATTAATTATTTTTAAAAAGCCCTTTAAGGCGCTCCCGATCCTGACTACCTTAATGGGATTGACAGTTGACAGCGCGGGTAAAAGGCATGTAAAAGGCGGGAAAATAACCTAAAAAGTAATTTTCTCGTGCAAAATGAGAATTCGTTTTAGAGAAGAAGCGTTATAGTGAAGTGTTCTCTGCGATAAATGTATTACGTAACAACACGAAAATTAAAGAGCGTTTTATCTGAACCGTATTCGTTGGGAAACGTATCTCATTATGTGCGATGGAAATAAATTGGAACAGACTATTTGTCGAACACTTGGTTGCCGCTCCCGATCCGCTTCGATTCAATTTGCCCCAAATTTAATTGCAATTGAAATGGTTGAGTGAAACGAAATCCGCTCGTAGAGATTATCCTTTAAGCACAACGATGAAAAAGGTCAGGTAATTTATTTTAATAAATGTTTAATGCTCTAAAGTGGCCGAAAACGTTAGGGATTATTTTATTTTGTGATTATTACAATAAGTAGTTTTTAGGCGACGGGGTTTGTCATAATGCTAGATTTTTGTTTCGGACTATAGAGACAGTTATTTTAACTCGAGACTTAAATATTTTCAACGTAGTAATTTATTCCAAAGTGCTCTCTTTATCTTTTTGTTGAAATGATTTGTAGTGCGCAATAAAGTAGTTAAAAAAACATTTAGGTATCGCAACGTGGTGCGGCCAGTTTGTAACACATGCTGCAAATTCTTTGTGGAATGTATTCTCGTTACATATATACCTATGTTAAGATTAGAAGTTACGATGCACCAACCGTACCTACGTTCATTATTATAAACACGCAGGAGAGTAGAACTTAATTTTATCCTGTGTTAAAATTGGTTAATATCTAGTTTATTACAACAAATATTCATAGACATAGGCCTCTTCTATTGCACGCGATTCAACTTGAATTTCGGCAACTCTCATCCAGCTGCTACCAGACACCCTGCGCAGGTCGTCGCTCCACCTAGCCTGAGGGCATCCTACCTTACGTCTGCCAAATCGCGGTTCCTCTCAACAACACGTCTACCCCATCGGTCATCGGACCTACGGCTAATAAAGCCGAACGGCTATTAAGTATACAAATATTGACACTAAATTTTGTGTCAATATTCACCACTTATACAAACATGACAATATCTAACATCAAAAACAATAAACCATTAACAAAATAATTTAAGGTGTCAATGGACGAATCAGTAGGTAAGGTCAAAATGGGTTCGACGTTTACGTCACAAATATTCTAAGGCCCGATGACAGCAGCTGTCAATAGTGACGAAGGTGCACCGAATATTGGAACAGTGTACAGACGCCAGCACATCAAGCTACTACAATCTATCAAATTTCTTTAATAGATTTTCAACTTTATCGCTAAAGAATAAGGTTCAAAGTTGATTGGGAAAATTTGACAGTTTGGGGTAGCTTGATGTGCTGGCGTCTGTACCATAAGGTCCGATAATAGGTCAAAGTTGAGCGCCGTATTACCAGGCAGACATTGTGAAGACCGTTCTCAGAGGGTTATACCATCTACATATAGGTATTATGTCAACGCACTGAATTGGATTTGAAAATCGAATGTTATATCTCAATGTCAATGTCTTTTTTCGTTTCTTTATTTGTTTATTTTCGGAATTTGGAATGCCGCAGCTGTGTTCTGTTATTGAATTTTGATTAATTTTTTTGTTCGTTTTCCTGTCGTAAATTAAAAACGCATCTATTTCAAAAAGCTATACTATGCTTTTAGGGTTCCAAATTGGTAAAAAGGAACCCTTATGGTGAGACTCAGTCTGTCTGTCACAGCTGGATATCGCAAGAACTACTAATGCTATCAACTTGAAATTTAGAATAGTTTTAGAAGACGTTTGCACAACTATTTAGCAAATTAGAAAGAAATAAAAATATATGTATATTTTTTGCAACAGGGACTGCAAGGGGGTCTGAAAAATTCGAAGTGGGGCTATTAGGGCATGTACTAGGGCATATGAAAGAGCGCAGTTTGCACATTCTCAAACATTTTTTCTTTTTTTTTAGCCCGCATAGTTTTCGACTATTGATAAAAAAGTTTTCAAAGAGAAAAATCTGAAATAATTCTATGTGATAGAAGTTTATGTAAAGATTACAGGAAAAATAAAAATAAGTCTCAAATAGCACACTTTTTCAGAAATCATCAACAAAAGTTACATTAGTTCCACTTTCAGTCAAGAGATGGCGCTGACATAAAATTGCAACCGCACCGCAGTGCACAGTGTTAAAATTCCCTGACAAATATAGGCCTCAACGATGAAAATTAAAAAAAAAAACATATGATGGTACGGAACCCTCGGTGCGCGAGTCCGACTCGCTCTTGCCCGGTTTTTTTAATTAATAGGTTACGCAATCCACAGTTACCAGATACAAAAACGTCATTTTTACAATACAAATAAAAATAATGTATTACAATGTATAGAAAGCGGGGGTGTACAGGAAAAATCGTTACACGTATCTCACATCAAGGTTCATATAGAATGGGGAGCCAAAGAAAGGAAGGAATAAAACCTTTTTGTACAATTCCGTACGCACGCACCCTCGTTTCGGAGATACCTGACTTCATTCTACTCGTTCAATTTAATCGCCAAAGATAGGTCAAGTTATAAATTGTCTTAATTTTTAGGTGCTACTCAGGTTCAGTGTCTTTTAGGCCTTGTGTAACTTCTCAGCGTGCGGTTCGAACAACGGGATATGCAAAATGACGATGACGTTCGATTCGTTTATCTTGATAGGAAATTCTCATTAACACCCCGAAGTCTGGCATTGTGGCCAGTTAATGGAAAGAGGCTCGCCCCATATAGGTAACATGAGACGTTAATTAGGTGAAACATAGGTGTATACAGCATGTAGGTATCTATCAGAAAGGTGTGTATTTAAGGTTGTGGTACAGACGATCAAACTGAACTACTTTCTCCTTGGGACCAACATCGAATTCGCGAAAAAATTATCAGCTGTCCCGTAAAAAAATTCAATACCTATCTATACCTACTCGACCCAATGTATGGAACGGCTGATTATTTTTTCGCGATTACTATGTTGGTCCCACGGAGAATGTTCTTAGAATGTTCTTCAGTTGTTAGAATGTTCTTCAGATGGTCACGATGCTACACGATGTAGATATACATCTGTCTATCCTTTTTTTTTTGGGTCGGAAATCATCGAATTACCCCTCCCGCTCTGGGTGGAGCGGAAGGGAGTGTCAGACTCTTACTGACTAAAACCCACCCGTGTTCCTTCCCTAGCCCTTTATGTTCCGGGCCAGTGGTAACCCTTTCGGGCAATCCCGTTGACCCGGCAGGATCTGTCTATCCTTATCTAAACTAAATATTATAAACAGAAAAGATTTGTTTTTATGTTTGTTTGTTGCGCTTTCACGCTAAGCCGCGTCAGCGGATTTGGATGAAATTTGGCACATGGGTAGACTATGATCTGGATTAGGACATAGGGTACTTTTTATTCCTATATTCTATTACGATCGCGACTTATGCGGGGGAAACCGCGGTGCGCAGCTAGTGAGAAATACAGCCACGTAGTTCAGTAATCGGACGATAATTATGATACATAAAGTTTTAGAAAGAGACGAAGAGATTAGGTGGAAACGCATCTGCAAAGCCGAACTTTTTCCAAAACTCAATGTCCTAGTTCTATTTTAAAGTCATAAATAAACATATTTTAACATTATGCTATGTACAGGTCTCGTGAACAAAGGGGACAGCATGTGGCTGATGTTACGCGGTGACAAAAAACTTTACATCCGCTGTTTATATCGGGACAACACGCGAACGAAGGAAGGTCTTAACAGGTATGTTTCTTGTTACTTAGTTAACTTTGTTTTTAGTGTAATATGTGTAATGATATGTTAAATACAGTTTAAATGGGCATCGTTTTTCACAATCCGCCTTAACCAATGAAGTCTTCTCTCTTATTATTTCTAATAGGTCTGTACGAATAAAGAACCTATAAATAACCATTCAAAGGTGAAACCCTAGAATTATCTAGATTGCCTGTTGTTGTCTGGTTGTGTGTATAAATTAATTTGCCAAAAATAAATTATTTAGGCAGACTTTATTGTTATTAAAAGAAAGCCTTCAACGACATCTCTCATTGGGGCAAGCAAATTATAGTTTATCCTTTATATACCGACACGGAGAGCCCCTATATTCTTGTTAATATTTTAGTTGAAGGCCTATTTTATTAAGACTAACTTTGTCGTTCACAGCGCAACTTTAGCCATTAACGTCACCAAAATCCTATCAGCGGAGACTCAAAATATTGGTAAGTTAACATTTTGATACAAACTTGGCTGAAATATCGCTATATCATCATCGCGCGGCCTTAGCTAGAGTTCCAACATGAGAAACATCTTTTAACTTTATTTCCCCCAACTTTCAGTAAAGTGAAAATTCTGATTTACCGTTTATCAGCTCGGTCTGCGTTTTCGTTGCGAAACTCGCAAACATTGACTGCCAATTTATTTATAGGGCGATTTAGTTTTTATGTAGAATAAATTTCAATTACGGTCGACCGGCGAAGTAATAAGCTCCGTCGAGCAGCTTTTTCAATGCGGTCACAACCACAATACGATAAATTACCGGCCTAATTCGATCCACTGCTCGTAATGTGGGTTCATCAAACATCTTGTTTGTGCGACATAAAGTACAATAGAGGGGCAACCTCGACCCGCCCGTGGCATTAGCGACGTCCCCGCAATTTCGCTCCACTTTGTCTCCATTGCTTGCTGTCTCCACGGTCACGGAACAAATGAGAGATGAAAACGGTACGGGGACGTTTCTTTTCAGACTTAGGACGATCGCCAGTATCATTAGTTACCTACACGATACGATACAACAGGCTTTAGGAATCCTTATAGGGGACCGCAATCGTTGATTAAACTAGTTGTTTCGGTTAGATCGAACAAAAAGTTCATTACAAGAAGCCTTTGATAAGGTTTTAATTAAAAGTAGGAAACCATAACGACGTCGCGTTTCCAGGTTGCTTATTCACATTAATTAAAGGGCTTGCTTTTCTCACATGGCACGCAAAAATAGAAACGCAAACGTAACATTCAAGCCGTATGGTTATGAGTTTCCCTAGTTTTCAAAGGGAAAGATATTGCGCTCCATGCTCGTATTTGAGGAACAAGAGTGTAATTCCCCGAGGTTTTGTCTTGCGGCAACACATCCTACAAATGAAAAGATGCCGACATTCAAAGCGAGCTGGTGCATTTTTAAATTCTCGCTGTGGCCGGTTCGGGGCAAAAACTCATGTGGGTTCGCAACTAATGGACTTTTTAAACGTGTTTCGTTTCTTTCATTCGTTCTTGCATTTACATTGAAGCTGAAGCGTGCGCTGTGCATTCCGATCACGCGGCGCTACTTACACAGTGTTGCGTCGCGTAGATTCAGTTACGATTAGTTTTAATTTCGCTCCCGGGACACGGAAACTATTCTGTGCTCGACTAAGTCGTTGTTCTCTTGTGAGATTTATTGTTAAAGTTTACTGCAGCGAAGCGTGTTTTAAAATGGTATGTACTTATTGCTTTGCTCGGACTTCAACGGGTGTATAATATCTTGTTGGTCGCTCCGAATTCTTTGTTCGGGAGTTCATAGCTCGACAAAGTTAGAAAGTCTCTCTAGAGTACTGTAAAAGTCGCGAAGAGTAATTATTTAGTTTAATCACGGGCTCTATTTTAATAGATACAGTCACAGCTTGTGTATTCAAGAAGAGCAGAGACACAGCGCAGTTTTCCACAAGCTCGTAAAGCTTTGAGGGGATGAGACATTGCGATTCATTCTCGCATTTAAAAGCAAGACTGTAATTTCACAGGCCTTTGTCTCGAGCCAGCGTGGGACGTCGGCTTGCAGGAAAATATGCGCATTCAAAATGGATTTTTATCGCTTTTCAAGTGGTAGGCTTTAGCTGTGTAGTCTGTTCTGAATACTTTAACGATCTATACAAAGTTCTGTTCCGGGAAATGTGTCGTATTTGTTTGTGAACTGACTTTTTATATTGATATCTGTGACCTTGCTAGAATAAATAAAACAGCCACAAGTAAAAAAAGATAAGTGTCTCGAGTTTCTAGTCTTTACCTAAACATAATTTTATTTGGTTTTATTTTATTGATAGTAAAAGGATAGAAGTAGAAGGATAGCTCGTAGATTATTTATATAATCTACCAGGCGTAAAGTTTTCCATAATATGCGGTAAGTAAGTAAACTCAAACCGGATAACTTCGATAATACCTTCCCTATCTCAAAGGTTTAATTAGCTGAGTTTGCAGAGAACAACTCATAAAGTTTCCAAATCATATAGCAACCTCCTGCCGAACTGTGATGGTCAGTTCTACCTCCATGAGATCCCTCAGTTGTTAGCTTAGGACCACACACTTTATGTGGATGTGTAAGTGCCCCAAAACCTTGTAAGACAGGAACTTGTTTAAACCAATTACAGCTGAGAAGCAGGAGAGAAGGGGACTTATTTACCATGTCGTACCTGCGATATTCAAATGAGACACGAGCTTAACATCCTCCTTGACAAACGCTTACAGGTACTAATTGGGCGATTCTCTCATGACACGGTTGTATATTATTTTACGTCACAAATACTTTATGCAACGTGTGGCCTTATTCAGAGTGAGCGCATGACTAGGTCACTGTACTCTTGGAAAGTTCACAGTATTGATTTTATTGCGCACGCCCGAAAATATAAATGGAATCTGGCGTACGGAACTGGCCATTGATTTAATAGCCGTGAATAGGTGCGGCGCGGACACGTATCTACATCCGGACATCAATTATTCAGACGAGGTGCAACGCTATCCTATGTACACAAGAGTAAAGTAATCCGCCGGGTGTAATGCTCCCTCGCTAAATTGAATTAACTTGATGAAATACCCGCCGTGTGTCAACTAGGCGATGTTTGATGTTTTAAATGTAATTGCTTTACGATTCAGTGAAACCAGTGGTTAGCTAAATTACTTTCGATTAATTAACAATCTCCCTTTTCTCAGATTTCGTCGAGTTAGTGGAGATGAAGAAAGGGTTCGAGTGCGACACTTTGCTGAAGTGCAGACTCATAGATTCCAGCCCGCCGTAAGTCAATCACAAATACTCGTAAATAATTTAATATTTAAATTCTCGCACATAAAACTGCAAACTGTCTGACATTTGTTTTGTGAAAGGATGAAGTTTATCCTTCCGCCGCAGCTTTACATTACGGGGAAAACTTGTAGACAGTAATAATGCGAAATTTATCAAGATGTCGGAGCCACGTGGCGAGAAAGTTTGAACCTAATTCTGTGTGATGAGACCACAGAATGTAGTTGCGCGGAGTCGTCGCGACATCGTCGTTACGTAATTATTAGACGCCCGACGCCGCGGGACGTCGACCCCGGCTCGACTTTGACCCACTTCTTACTCTAATTTTCGCGTCTCAACCTCGTAGACAACTTTATCTATATCTCTATAACTTGCGGTAACTACTGGGAAACCGCGCATGGAGTGGAATGGGAATTTATTAATATTCTGAATGCGGTGCATATATATACGAAATAATTGTGCACTTGTGCCTATGTGACACTCCAGTTAATTTAAAATGTATCGACACGCGCTCCCACATTTAACGACTACCCACATCCTGCACAAATATTTTGGCAACATCAGCCTCTACTAAAAGTTTATATCCAATGTAATGTTTTCTTTCCATTACCTATGATTCGGAAGGTTTTCCAGAAGGGCTCAACAAAACAAAATTACGCGGTCGTGGGAAAGATCTTATTTGCATATTTTCTTCAAAACGGATCGGTTCGTTTTATTTTTTAAGTAGACTGACAGTAAATATTTAATTTTACTTGTTTGTTAGGCACGTATATTTACTCAAGGGCTAATATTATGCGTGCCTATTAGAATATTACGTAGGTAGCTAATATTCTGTTTTTCCTTATTCTAAGCTTTTTGTAGACTAAGTAAAAATAATGTGCTTTTTGGTAAAATACTGCTGTTTTCGAAGGCAGCAGGTACTCGAAAAGAAATTAATCGCTCGCTGCATTGTACTAAGAATACTATATATTCGTAAACTAAGTGTCAATTACCTCCTTCTACAAATGAACGCGGAACGCATTGAAAATACAAGAATGGAACAACAAAAACCAAATACAACAATACACTTTAACTTAGCTCCTAAGTTGGTGTAAAACACGGATTTCCTATAGCTCTTCATTCTTCCGAATAAAATCACAATAAAAGTTCGCCGTCAAGTAAACCGGCCAGGCCGTCGCCTTCAAACTTTGTCATATTCAAATGTTCGTCTGAAACTTGCTTTATTTACATATTCGCACTCACACAACAGCCTATTAAAAGTAAACAGAGTTGGTTCTTTCTGTAGATAGGACTTTCTTACACGAGGAATCATATCTTTGCTTCTCAGAATTTATGTTGGATAAGTTCGACTACACTATCCCTTTGCTGAGCAAAGGTCTCCCGCAAAGCCTTCCAATTATCCTTTTCCGGAACCAGCTCGATGCTTGCCTTGCGGTACGAGCCCAGGTCATCTGGCCGGCCTCGGGATTTTGGGATTGGCATTTTTAAATGAATACCACATTCTGGAAATATTTCGACAGGAAATTGTTGTTAATTTATGTTTATTGGTGTTTTCATTAATGAAAATACATTTGCGATCAATTGTCAAAATATTTCATTTAGCAATATGAGCATTGATATCAAATAATTCGCGTGTTTTGAGCTCCTATTTATTAATAATACCTACAAATAATATCAAGTGTCTTTTCCCGTTATATATATACTTTATTAACAGCGGAATTTAATATTGCGAGGATGGCAATCGAATTCAGGTCGAACGAACAGATTGCACCGTCATGGCATTCTCTAAAAATTTGATCGAATCGAAATTACATTTTGATTTACGATACATTGTACCTGCGTGTGATGTATGCATTTAACGGTGAAATTGATGGAACAATTCGGGATGAAAAACTACCGTATTTGTAACTTTTCAGGTATTTTGACCGATAACGTACTTAGTGTTTGTTATTTATTTGTTTATTTATTCACTCCAAACATGCAAATATCCTTACAGGCTAGATCCAATGCAATATTGTAGTACACTTAAAAATTATATAGTTCCAATGCTATAGGTAAAATGTGCAATTCTATAGGTAGCTATTCTCATCAGACAGGAATAACTCCTCATTTGCTATATCACAGTGTATTACATAGGAAAAACCTATGTCATGTACCTACTTAGAAAACCCAGAAGTGTTACACTAGAAAAATAATCTATTCATATATTTTATAAATATCTATCTCAGTCATACAGAGAAATTAATTAAGACCGTGCGAACATTTTTCTGTACGTTTTACCATACATTTATGTAGGTAAGCAATTAGTAGAGGTTTCGAATAAAACGCGAGCTCGAGGAAAATAATTTCAGTTCGTTATTCAGTCCCCAGTGGGTGTAATTGGTAGGCTCTTGTGTCCCACCCGGTGGGGCGATGTGGTTGTACATCAAACAAAACGGTCTAAATTACAGCCTTTTAATTTTCGACAATTAATAAATTGAATGGCTTTTTCTTTGTGGGGGAGCCGGCTGTGTGTCGCCAGTGGGGGATACAATTTGTAATGTTTCCGTTGTAGACATATGCCTGGTATTGTGTTTATTCAAAGGTTCAGTTAAGGCCTTGGAATATTTGAATGTGTGCGTATGTGTGTATTTCTCTCGTTACATTTTATTGTTCTGACTATTAGGGAAGTTGTTGATTTCTTTTTTATTTTGTAGGATGTAACAATAAGTCTTTTGTGTAATGGTGATGTTTTCTTCTAACTGGACCCAACTTCCTTTGACCCACATTAGCCCAAATTTATTTTATTTGAGAAACAAACAGATGCAATAACAAACTTAAGTATACAATTAGTTCTACACAATCCGGAATAGAAATGTATGTGTAGTTGGTGATTATTTAACTATTGTGTCTCCTTTAGATAACTTGTTGACTTACCAACGATGGATGGATTATGTAAAAAATGATACGACTACCAAGATATCAACTAATAGAGAAGTATAAAGTAAAAGACATGTTGTGCCGACCCCAAATAAATTGGCAGGAGTATGATGATGAGGTTTGGTTACAGTGCCAACCTAAGCATCTAACATCAAAGATAAAAACCTATTTATAAACTAACAACTATTAAACTTTCGCGAGAGATGCTCTCAAGGAATTGGTACAAAGACTGTTAATTAAACACTTACCAAACTATATTTAAAACTAATTTAAAGCCGCATTGTTTGTCCACAGATACAGTAACTTTATTCGGTACTACATTACTAAATCAAGCCGTGGCAGGCTGGCATGTGATGTGGTGAAGTTACGTCCGCCCGACGTCCGTCAAGACACTGGTATGTACTATGTACTGTAATTACATAAGTTTTAACTTTAGTTATGTAACTACATTTAAATTGGTTTTGTCGTTTTGTTGCGGAGTGAGCAAACTGGTAAGTAGATGATGTTTTTTTGCTTCGTTAAAACAGGTGATGCCCTATCTCCCCAAGTTCCAAGTTCCCCAAAATGATTTTTCATACATTCATTCCCAATGTCCCCAAAATATTAAATTAAATTATTTGTAAAGTTCGCACTTGACCAATCCTAGTACTGACGTGTCCAAAAGTGTTAGAATAAAATAAAATCAGTACCTAGTTAAAATTAACCATAATTGTGCTGTGCTTTTAGATGTTTTTGAGATATATCCACGTGTGTTAGGGATGTATCCAGGGGGTGAGTCAGGAATGTATCCAGGTTCTTCTAGGGAAAATGTAGTGTAAGGGAAGAATTAGGCTGTATTGGAGGTGTCTACATCCAGTACGCAATTCATTAGCTCAGGAAAATTGTAATTAAACACATCATGTAGACTCACATTTTTATTGAAAAATTAAAAAAGAAAATTATATAATAGTGCTTCTCGAACAATCATAGCATTTGAAACACACATTGAAACTAAACCATCTTTGACAATAACTCACAGCTTGAATGTTCAGCAAAAACAAGTTTTGATACTCTCCCTCTCATTCGCACTCATTTACACCGCTATTAATGAGCACCTATTTGGTAATTAAGTACCTACAGAACAACGTCGGTTGCTATCACTTATCATAATATTCTTAATGTTTAATAATATTGAATGAATTAAGCTTAAAATGCTGGTTTTACGTTTATCTCATTAAAATTGTTAGAATTTATTGGTTCTTTCAAGTAATAACAAATAACATTAAACAATACGTAAGTAAACATTGATTCGGCGACTGTACCATTCACATTTTCGGTGAAGACAGAGTCGTACAAAGTCGCACAACTTTTAGTGAGTATTGAAAGCTTTGGGGAACTTGGAATTTGGGGAGATCGGGCATCACCCGTTGAAGCTATGAGATTAATAAAATTAAGTGGTCGTGGTTCAAGGTTATTTATTGAGCAAAGTTGTTAACGATGCTGTTTGTCTGTTTCCGTATAAGGCGTGTTAAAAAACGCAAGTTTTGTATTGCCTAAAAGTATATGATCGACTACAGTAAACCAAATCAGAAAAATATGTTATATTCTTCAGGATAATTATGCTAGTTAGACAGTGTGTTGAAAACATAATACAACTAATTTGATACGATAGAAAAAAATCATGAAGATACCTCTAAAAACTTCCTTTTTACAATAAAAACCATATTAATACATATCTACAATCATTCTGATTTTTTGTCAGATTATTCTACAAGCAACATACTAAGACACTAGTGTTTTAATTTTTCGGTCCAAACAATGTTTTTTTTGTAAATAGATAATTGCTTCATATTTTGCAATAAATTACAAGCGCTGTGCCATCGCGCTTTTCTTTCTTTTCTATGCAGTCCGATAGTGACCGCGCTTTAGGTCATCTAGTCCCCTTAAGTTTCCTGAGCCAAGTTATTAGAATTGAAAAAACGTACTTATACAGAAATAGGTGTTTTTAGAAATAAATTACTAAGATAAAAGTAGAGTGCTTGTCTACTTAAGATTTACATTTTTAAAGTAACATTTTAGTGACATTCAAAGAAAACAATTTTTGGGTAAGATATTCTTATATTCTTAGTTGAAGTCTCTTTTATTTCTTTCTGTTGCAGAAAATTATTAATCTGCTGCTCTGTTCTATTTGGTGACTGTAATTTCAGTTTCAGAACTTGCGTCTACAGAAGCCGCTAGTTAAACACATTCAAGCTTAGGTACTCGATGCTTTTGAATGTCCTCTTCATTTGATAACAAAGACGTCTCTGAGATTTTGTTCTATACCAAAAAAATATACCTACGTTTAGTTTTTGGTGTATAAATAACCCATAATCGACAACCCCTATAAACAAAATTGGCCATGAAAAAGGTATATAAATAATGCTTCTGAAGCAGATATCACAATCATACTATAATAGAATACCCAAGAGTTTAGCATTTACTATCAAACCTCTACAGTACTAAACAAAAACAGGGTTTCTTTCACAAAAATATTTTCGCGTCTCCATACGTAAAGTGTCTTGGGTGAATACTTAAATATATTTTATGTTAGACTCCATCTAAATGAAGGTGATACATCCACATATAAAAAGCAGAGTGCGAGGTCGACTGAGATAAAGGTATATCCACACAAAAGAAGTTATTTACTTTTACGAGAGCACCTTTTATATTCCTTGAATCATTTTTGCTTTCGTGTCTGAGGGATATATTAGGCAATTTATATACCTACTACTTATTTTGTATAGTGGATCTAATTTGGCTCACCTGCTACCGTAATCATATTAAGTAATCATACCTTAGCGGTTTTATCATTCATAGTTATGATTTGGGTCGTAATACGCCGGGATCACGAGAGGTAATGATTATGGTAGATTTTGCCCTGAAATGGGACAGCCTAATCTTGCAGGTTAACGAAAAGGGTTGTGTTTGATATGAAATCCTTCTCTAATAATAAAACCTATTAGTAGTAAAGTAGGTACCTATGAACAGTCCGTGTGTCTGCACTGTCCCAGCAATAAGAAGACCCAGATTATTTTAATAAAAACCATTCCGACCAGCTTTTACGGCACGCTATAAAACAACCATAAATCCCTTTGTAATAAAATTCAATTTGAGCGGGACGTATTAACGAGAGATATAAAGAAAACTAGAGTATAAAATCAAACTTTAAAGAGAACATTAATTCCTTACATTTGTACATTTTTATTTTCTCGTGTTGGCGCAAGCTGCACGAAGTAACTCGTGCTGCGGTGGAAAGATTCGCCAGTATGGATGGCTGCGGTGCTGACTTCCTAGCTATAAAGCGCCTGTTGTACTTTAGTAGGTATTATCAATCCTAGAGCCATGCACTCATTGTAATAATGCATATTAACATCTTTTTTCCACTGCTGGGCAAATGCCTCTTATCCATGCTAATTATAAATGCTGAAGATTTGGATAAGTTGGCACAAGGCGGACCTGGGACGTATTGCCGAGATAAAAATAGTATCCTAGGATACATTATATTGACTTTTTATCTCGGCAATACGTTCCCGTGGGATATTTTGCGACCTCCACGTGGAGGAAGTCGTGGGCAAAAGCTACTGATTATTAAAATGTACCTACAGGTATCATTGATGTCAACTTGCGGCATGGTGGCATTGTCAAGGTTATTAAGTTCACATTTCTTCAAGATTAATGATTTATTGGTACCTTGTGTCCTTTGGGGCCACCATGACACGTAAAATAACATACCATGCACAAGCTGAATAAAGATATTATTTTTATCTTATTAATTACTAGTTGTCCCAACCATAGAAATATAAAAAAAATATAAGTATCTATGATCCCAACTCCCAACAGACTTTGTTCTGTCCTGTTGGGGATTCTTGAATGAAAACACGACACAGTAATACAATTCGAGACAACTTACTCCATTTATTGTTCCTTGTTTACATGTTGGCCGACGACTTGCTGATTAAAAACTAACTTTACATTGCAAAAAACGCTCGACCTTATACAATTTTACATAAGCGCAAGTAGTGACGGTGGTGCGCTTTCTTATATTTGAAACGCCAATTACAATAATCTTTGTTCGTGCCCAACTCTCGATCCGCCAATCACAGCAGTTTTGCCATCGTTTAAGTCTGGACAAGTTCAAACCTGTCGAGAGTGGAGCACGATCGTATCTAAACATACATATGTATAGAGACTTACGATACTAAACTGATACGCTAGCACATACGCACAATGACACTTATTTACTTTACGTTACCGTTTATAAGGTATATAAGAGATAAATAGGTACCTTTAACTCTAAACGGAGTTGGAATTCTCTCTGATGACGGTGCCAAGGGGCAGAAAAGAGAAGTTAACACTGGTCGCGCACAATAAAGTCTCTATTATGAGTCACTTGTTGCACTTTCACTTTAGTCTGTTTTTTAGCACTGAATGTCCGTTCACAACGTTGTAGCTCCGCAGACGGCGGCGGCGTCGCCAACAGTCTCCCCCTCGGTGCCTTGCACCTCAGCTTGCAGGGGCGACGTCGCTGGCACTATCACGACCAGCCGGGATGCTGGCCGCCGCAGTACGCCCGCCGAGGTGCGGACGTCGACGATCCTGGTTCTTCCATCTGGCCCGGGGTAGGTCGCGCTGATCTCGCCGCGTGGCCACGAGCAGCGTGGCAGGGTGTGGTCCACCAGCAGGACGAGGTCGCCGACGGTGGGATCCCGGTAATGGGGACCCTGGAAGTAACGGGGCGAGAGCGTAGGTAGGTACTCTCGCACCCATCTGGCCCAGAAGTGGTCGGCCAGGCGCTGGGACGTTCTCCAGGAGGGAGAACCGATGAGCTCGGCGTCGTCGAATGAACCAAATATGTGGGCTCCGCTGGACCTCCCGATAAGGAAGTGGTTGGGGGTCAGTGCTTCTTCTTCATTGGGGTCAGTGTCCACGGTAAATAGTGGCCGTGAATTGACCACATGCTCTGCTTCAAGCAGCAGGGTGTGCAGGACTTCTTCTTTCGGTCTTCTTTCGTGGAGCGTTGCTGCTAGTGCGGTCTTGACGGTGCGCACCAGCCGTTCCCAAGAGCCGCCCATGTTTGGGGCTCCCGGGGGAATGAACCTCCACACTATGCCGATCTTGTTGGTAGCCGTTTGAATGGCCTCTTGTAGCTCGCGACTCGCACCTATGAAGTTGGTGCCGTTGTCGCTCATGATGACTTTGGGAGTGCCTCTTCTGGCAATCATTCGCCTTAGGGCCAGCATCATGGAGTCGGTCGTCAGTGATGCGGCCAGCTCCAGGTGAACTGCGCGTGTCGTCATGCACGTAAATAGGGCGCCCCATCTTTTCTCGACGCGCCGTCCCACGGTGACCAGTAGTGGGCCGAAGTAGTCCACGCCCACGCAGGTGAAGGGAGGGCTTGTTCTTGACGATCTTTCTTGAGGTAAGTCGCCCTGGGGTGCCAGTTGTGGTGCCTTCTTCCTTAGTTTACACCACCCGCAGTCTCTTGCTGTTGCTTTGACGATGTTTCGCAGGCCAGGAATCCAGTATCGTTGCCGCAGCTCGTTCATAACTGTCTGATGATTCCCATGGTTCAGACGCTCGTGTACATGTTTCACTAATAGTTGAGTGATCTCGTGGCGTCCGTCCAACACTATGGGACTTTTGTAGGCGGCCGTTAGGTACTTAGCCGCGCCTACACGGGTCGATAACCTCATCATGCCGTCTTCAAACTTGATGGCGAAGTTCTTGAGCTTGTGGACTTGGTCGCTCTGTCTTCTTAAGGCGGCCAACTCTTCTGGGTAGCTATCTTCTTGAACTCGTTGAATTAAGAGTCGCTCGGCCTTTTCTACGTACAATGCAGACTTCTGGCGAAGGTTCAATTCTTCGCTTCTTTTCTTCAAGACGAGCGGCTTCTTGTCTTTCTTCTGAGCTCTCTTCCAGGCTGGATCGACTTCTTTCTTGGTGATTCTTCTGGTGCTGAGGGTTTTGTGGGCAATGCTTCGTTTGAAAGCGTCCACAACTTGCAGGAACCTCGCTGTCGCGTGCAGCAGTCTAGTCCACCGTGAGAACCTCCCTGGCTCTGGAACGACGGTGGGCGCGACTTTTCTCACGCTCAACGTGACGGCGTTCGGCTTTTCTTCTCCAGTGTTCTTGAGGGGTTCTTTATCTTCCTGTGGCCACTCTTCTTGGCCCTTGTAGAGGAATGACGGCCCCGTGAACCACCGATGTTCTTTATTGAAGTCCTTAGGCGCGTCTCGCGTGGCATCGTCTGCGACGTTGTGCTTGGTGGGTACCCATCGCCACTCTTTATGTCTGGTTAATTCTTCGATCTCGGCGAGTCGATGCGCGACGAATGGCTTGTATCTTCTGGGGTCAGCCTTGATCCATGCTAGCGCCGTCCTTGAATCTGACCAGAAGTATCTTCCTATGACGTGCAGGTCCATTTCTTGTTGCGCGTTCGTGGCGAGACGACTGCCCAGGAGACAGGCTTGCAGCTCGAGTCTGGGAATCGAGGTGGGTTTCAGCGGTGTCACTCTTGCTTTCGCCGCCAGGAGTTTTACTTCCACTTGACCGTTGGTACGTTGCGTGCGCCAGTACACCGCGCACGCGTAGGCCTTCTCGCTGGCGTCGCAGAACGTGTGGAGCTCCCCCTCGTCGGTGTTTCTTGTTAAACAGCGCGGGATACCCAGGTTCTCTAACTTCTTGAGGTCTTGCAGCCACCTGGACCATTCTTCTTCTCTTGCAGGAGGTACTCGCTCGTCCCACTCCACGCCGCTTCTCCAGAGGTTTTGCAGCATGATCTTGCCCTGGATCGTGATGGGAGCGGCTAAACCGAGCGGGTCGAATACTGTCATGACCGCGCTCGTTGCTTCTCTCTTCGTGGGAGCGCGCCTGCCGTCGATTGCTTCTTCTGGCGTGTTTCTTAACGTCAGCGTGAAGTGTAGACTATCTTCTTTCACGTTCCAGTTGAGCCCGAGTGTCTTCTCCACCTGGTCCTTTTGCTCACCCAGTCGAATCGTGCCCGTGGTGTCCTCGGCTAGGAGCCCTTCTGTGACTTCTGGATGATTGCTCGCCCAGCCTCGTAGGACGAACCCTCCTTTCTTGTGCACCGAGTCGACTTCGCTGGCGATTCTTCTTGCTGTCGCCGCGTCTGGATAGCTTGCCAAGTAGTCGTCCATGTAATGGTTGCGTGTGATTGCTCTCGCAGCCTCTGGATGTTGTGCCTCGAACTCGCTGGCGTTCTTGTTCTTGACGTATATCGCCGTACACGGAGATGACGCAGCCCCGAATATCAATGACGTCATCCTGTATTCCTTGTCTTGCCACAGGAATCGTAGACTATCTCTGTCTTCCTCGTTGATTTTCACGCGCAGGAACATTTCTTTAATGTCTGCCACCACTGCTACTGCACTTTGACGAAACCGTAGCAATACTCCGAACAATGATTGTAACAGGTCGGGTCCGGCTAGTAGCGCGTCGTTGAGTGATCTTCCATTCGACTTAGCCGCGGCGTCGAAGACCAATCTCATTTTCTTCTTCTGCGGGTGGACGACTGCGAAGTGTGGCAAGTACCAAGTCCTTGCGGAGGTAGGTTCTTCTCTGGCTTCCTCTGCATACTCGCTGATGATCAAGTTGTTGATCTGCTCTTCATATTTCTTCTGAAACTCGCTGTCTTTTGTGAATCTCTTCTGTATTCCTTTCAGGCGTTGCGCAGCTGTTGTCTTGCTTTCGGGTAGCCGCTCGTCTTCTGTCTTCCAGATGAGCCCTGTGCTGAATCTCCCGTCGGTCAATCTCTTCGTAGTGGCGTCCAGGACTTGTAGCGCTCGTTGATCTATGTCGTTGGCTGGCTTCTTGTTGGAGATTCCCAGCGCTTCGATGGCGAAGTGATCCCTTATGAGCTTCTCTAAGTGATCGTCCTTGGCGTCGGGTTGTGTGACGAGATGATTCACGACTCTGACTGGAGTGTTGCTGCTGAACCGCACTCCGTGTAGCACCCATCCCAGCTGCGTTTTTGAGGCGACTGGCTTGCTGCGGTGACCATGCTTGACTTCTTGTGAGACGATTAGATTCCAGTTATCTTGACCGATGAGCACCGTTGGCTTCGCGTTGGGGTACTTCAGCTGGTCTCGTATCTCTTCTAGATGTTCGCAGCCTTCCAGGTCCTTCTCGTTGATTTCTTGAGGCGACAGGTGCAGGTTCTTCACAGTGTACCCGGTTAGCTTTTCTATGTTACGGCCGAACATACCGCGGATCTTGATTTCAATTTTCTTAGACTTTTGATCCATACGGTGGCCGCCCACGCCTTCTATTCGCAGCTCTTCTTCTGGTCCCTGTGCCCCGATTTGCTTGATGACGGAGTCTTCAATTAATGTGACCGTAGAGCCTTCGTCCATGAGAGCGTAGACGCTGGCGTTCCCTTCTGGCCCCATTAATTCCACAGGAACAATCTTCAAATAGGCTCTTGATACTGTGCCCGCTGCGTTGACCGCGGAGCTTATCAGAGCCGTTGTTTCTTGCGTCGGCGGCTTCGCTGTTTCTTCATAGTGCAGTATCGTGTGATGACCCTTCTTGCATTTGCTGCATGGCTTCGCTTTGCATCTGAAGCCTCGATGTCTTCCTTCTAGACACTTGTAGCACAGCCCGGACTTCTTTGCTTGATCCCATTTTTCTTTGATTGACGCTTCGTTGAACTTGCTGCATTTCAGAAGAGTGTGTTCGCTTTTGCACAGCGGGCAGGAGCTCTTCTCATGTTCCTTCTTGTTATCTTCTTTGCAGGAACACACCTTAGCTGACTTCGTCTTGCATTCGCGTTCGCCTTCAGAGTCTTCTTCTGATGTGTCGGCTTCTTGCTTCTTCGCTGCTCGAGTGGTGTGCACGCCGCGGGAGCCCCCAGTACGCGTCCGGAACTTCGTGCCTTCTTTCTTCACTCTGGATCCTACACACTCGTGCATCTCGAATTGATCCACCATGTTGTTGAAGAAATGCATGAGGCTCAGGAGTATTGGCTCATCTTCTTCTTCTTTCTTCGCTCGATACTCGTACCACTTGAAACGTACCAGCGTACACATCTTCTCGATGATTCTACTTGAGATATCGCTTGAATGCAGGTAACTTTGTTTCTTCATTAGTCTCACGATGCTAACGGTGTTGGCTACTGCCCCGGCGTAGCGCACCAACTCTCTTGCGTCTTCTGACATGGGGGGAAGCTTCTCTATGTTTTCTATCTCGCTTCTAATGAGATAAGTCGGACGTCCGAAGCGGCGTTCCAATGCTGTCATCACTTCTTGCGGGTCGATTTGCGTGAACAATAGCGATTTCACGGCTTCCTTTGCCTTGCCCTTGATGGCTCTTCTTAGCCTTCCCATGTTCTCTATGTCCGAGAAGAGCGCACGGGTATCTTCGTATGTTGCCTTGAAAGCCATCCAATCGCAGGCGTCGCCTTCAAACTGGTGTAACTCGCTAACGTACTTCGGTGCGCGTTGCACGAACGATGACGTCTTACTTTCCGACGCGGACTTGACTGCTTGAAGAATAGCTTCGGCCAGCTGGTTGGTGTGACTCGGTGCGGCGATCGCGGTCTCTGGGGCGGGCAGCCCACTTGGCGGCTCCCCCTCGTTGCGCTCCACACTCTTCGTCGTCTTCACCCATGCCGCAGTCGCTTCGGCTGCGGCGGCTTCGACTTTAGCGTCTTCTTCCTCTTCTTGGTCACTCAGGTCCGTATCATCTTCTGCGCGCGCCAGTTCCAACTTGGTGCTAGCGAGTTTCGTCTTGATTCTTATTTCTTCTAGCTGCAGCTTTTCGAGCTCCAAACGTGCTTCTAATTCCTTTTTCTTGTTAGGATTCTTCTTGGAAACCGACTTGGGCTGCTTCTTGCTTTTCTCCACAATGGTGGCGTCGGCGTCTTCGATCATGGTCGTGTCTTCGGCCGTCGCGGCGCTGTCGGTCACCGTTTCCGACGTGGCGCCTGACGTAGTTTCAGTCGCCGTTGTGTCGCCGCCGCTGGTTTCTTCCTCCGTTGTCGACTTCGTGCTATCTCCTTTGCGGCTTCGCGTCATCATCTCTGGCTTCGAGAAGAGCGTCTTCTTAGCTCTTCCCAGCAAATCCCGACGAATCTTCAATAGGAAATCTTCCTGCTTCCAAGTCGCGACTCCCTAAGGTACTTTTTCTTCTTAGCGCAAGTAGTGGTGGGTCCGCTACCTTAGTCGACGCAAAGTACCTTATCCTAATGTCGTGCTCGAGCGTGGATTCGACGTAGGTTCCGATGAGATGATGGACGCAGCGATTTGTCTGGTCGTGTGCGGTCGTGGTCCTTAATGCGAGCTATACGTGTGTGGTCCCTTTGTTTTTGACTAATTCTGTAACGTTTTGACGATTCTGTACGTTTTTGACTGTTTCTGTAACGTTTTGACTATTTCTGTAACGTTTTGACTAATTCTGTATGTTTTGACCAATTCTGTTAAAGAACAGACCACACGTATCGCGACACTGCTACCTAACCCTAAACCACACGTTTCACTGACCAGACGATAGCACTTGTCTTCAAAATACAGCGGCGGAGTTCTTCAATTCTTCAATGGCGGCGAAACTGCATTTCTTCTGGCTTCAGGCTTGAATCCGGCTCACGAAGGACCATGTATTGTTGGGGATTCTTGAATGAAAACACGACACAGTAATACAATTCGAGACAACTTACTCCATTTATTGTTCCTTGTTTACATGTTGGCCGACGACTTGCTGATTAAAAACTAACTTTACATTGTTTTTTTTTTTTTAAAATGGCATCTCGCAGTTCAACCATAGGGGTTGTCGACTGCTCAACCGGACTTTCCTGTGGACGCCACAATGAATTGGGCCTCCAGCCAGGGCATAAAAACTTAAAAACTAAGCGACTACACGCTAAGGGCACCCCCCCGGGGGGTTCGGACCTCGGCTTAGGGCGTCGCTGGGAGAGGACAGCAAGGGACAGGCTGGATCGGAATTATTTAGTGGGGACGAATTTAAAGCTACAGGCTCAGCGGCGCGGGCTGGCTCGAGCAAGGGTCGGGGTGGACATGGTACGGGGTGTCGCGACGGGCCTCGACGGCGAGGACGGAACGACGGATGTCGGGACTTGTACTTCTTGAGAGTACTGGTAGATTTACTACTCTCCTGGAGGAGAGTAGTGGCGTCGTCGGGGGTGGTGAGGGTATGCCTTGGTCGGCGAATCCTACTTATACGGGAGGGAGTGTAACGGGAGGCCGCCGCAATCAGGGGATTGGGATGCTTCATAGCAGAGTCGAAGTAGCGCTTGGAGAGGCGCTTCATGAACTGCTGGACGGTGGGGAGTTTGAGATCTACGTGGAGATTCACGTTTCGGACATAGAAGGGGGCACCCGTGACCTTTCTAAGGAAACGGTTTTGGAGGGTCTGCATTTTATGCAGGAAGCGAGGGTTGGCGTGCGCGAAGATTACGCAAGCGTACGTCATGATGGGACGGATGACCGCGGTGTAGAGGCGCAATTTGCACCTGAGGGACAATTTGCTGCGGGCGGTCAATAAGGAGTGGAGCCTACCGAGAGCGAAAGCGGCGCGCGAACGCGCCGTCTTTATGTGCTCTTTGAAGTTGAGACGGTGATCGAGAATGACACCTAGGTACTTGGCTTGCTTACCCCAAGGGATCGGCTTGCCATACATAGAGATCGGGCTGGGGAGGGGGGTGAATTTACGCGGCTTTGAGAAAAGTACCGCCTGACTCTTGTCGGGATTGACCTCGATTCTCCATTTCCGGAACCAATCGCCTAAGGCGTTTGCGGAGGTTTGGAGCTTGCGAGCGATAGAGCCCTGATTGGGACCTGAGCAGTAAACGGCAGTGTCGTCGGCGAAGAGAGCCAACTGTGCCGAATTACTTTTGGGGATGTCACTGGTGAACAGGGTGAAAATGAGGGGGGATACTACGGAGCCCTGGGGGACTCCGGCACGGATCGGGTGGGGGGGGGAGAGAGCACCCTCGATGCGGTAGCGGAAAGTACGATCCGACAGAAAGTCTCGAAGGATGAGTACGAGACGGTCTGGCACACCGAGAAGGTAGAGCTTATATAATAAGCCATTGTGCCAGACTTTGTCGAATGCTTTCGCTATGTCAAAGAACAGAGCGCCCGTTGACGCACCGCGCTGAAAGGCAGCGCTAATGTGCTCAACGATGCGGTGGACCTGATGGATGCATGAGTGTTTAGTTCGAAAACCAAACTGCTCGTTAGGGATAAGGCTCTTTGCTTCGGCGTAGTCCTTGAGACGCTTATAAATAAGCCTCTCGTAGATTTTGCCAAAGACATTGAGCAGACTGATGGGGCGGTAACTGGAGGGCTCAGACTTGGGCTTGCCTGGCTTTGGGATACCGATGACCGTGGCTTCTTTCCACGCTTGGGGGAAGATGTTATTGCTTAACTTTACATTGCAAAAAACGCTCGACCTTATACAATTTTACATAAGCGCAAGTAGTGACGGTGGTGCGCTTTCTTATATTTGAAACGCCAATTACAATAATCTTTGTTCGTGCCCAACTCTCGATCCGCCAATCACAGCAGTTTTGCCATCGTTTAAGTCTGGACAAGTTCAAACCTGTCGAGAGTGGAACACGATCGTATCTAAACATACATATGTATAGAGACTTACGATACTAAACTGATACGCTAGCACATACGCACAATGACACTTATTTACTTTACGTTACCGTTTATAAGGTATATAAGAGATAAATAGGTACCTTTAACTCTAAACGGAGTTGGAATTCTCTCTGATGACGGTGCCAAGGGGCAGAAAAGAGAAGTTAACACTGGTCGCGCACAATAAAGTCTCTATTATGAGTCACTTGTTGCACTTTCACTTTAGTCTGTTTTTTAGCACTGAATGTCCGTTCACAACGTTGTAGCTCCGCAGACGGCGGCGGCGTCGCCAACAGTCCTAATTAAAAAAAAAAACAATAAAAAAGACGTTCATATTTTCCCGAATTTGAAAAACCTTTCCAATTTTTCTTTACATAAAACCTAACTCTGATTACCTATTACGAACATTTTAAAACAAAAAATTCCGCTTACCAACGAATACCAGTTCATTTTTATTTTTATACCTAGATTTAGGTATTCATGTACATTTCATTTTAATTCTGAATAAAAGTAGCGAAGAATGACATCCCTAAAGTTTATTATAACATCAACATTATAAATTCAGTCAAGAAAACTTGAATCAGTTGCAAAATGTAAACCACCAACATAAAAATGCTAGACGGACACTAAAAACTATTATGAAGCGTACCGCAAGCCGACAGCCAGGAAATATAGTCGTGGCCTCATAATAAGACAGGCTATAAATATAAATGTTAGCCGCGGGGGGTGGGGCCCGCAGATGATAACAGGGCAGGGGTAGGTAACTTAGTGCATTTGTTACTCCACTGTCGCGGTTTATCACAAGATATTGTGCTGGGTTAGTCTTTTGAAATGAAGAAAAGTGTACTTTACCTAGTACACTTTTTTAAAAAAGAATGAAGATTTCAAAAAGGACTAATAGCTACATGTATTATGAAATGGTTCCGCCTCGTTGATCTAGTGATCGCAAGCGCTACTACCGAGCAGGATGTCCTGGGTTTGATTTACAGGTCGGGCAAAGTGTTATTGGGTTTGTCCGTCAGAAACCAGTAGCAGCCCGGAGTCTGAATTTGTGCCCAGTTGATGGCATTCATCTCGCCCCCTATAACATGGGACTTATAAACAAAACTGGCGAAATGCGGGTGAACTATTAGTGTTTGGCCAGACTGGGGCACAGGCGCGGGGCGGGCGCGGGTGCGGGAACGAGCGCGGGCTGCCTGTGCGAACTGGTGCGCGGTTGCGTTCTGCGTGTTGTCGTGTCCAGTGGTTGTCAAAATATAATATGGATGAAGAAGACTTATTTTTACTAGAAAAAGGTCGAACTAGTTTGAGAACCCCGGTCCCCGCGCGGGACACCCGCGGCCGCGCCGCGCACTCACTGCGTCCATTTGTATGACCGAACTATAACGTGAGTTGCCTGCGCGCTCCAAGCGCCAGCAGCCCGCGCCGCTAACCGCGCCCGCTTGCCCACTATGGATACTCAAAGAAAGTTCATATGTTTGAGATCGCCGCGTCGCGCCCGCCCCGCGCCCCCGCTGCCAGTCTGGCCAAGCACTAAGGTACACCTCAGCCTCCGGGGATTACAGGCGTGATGTTACGTTATCGATTTGGAGATTAGCAAATTCAATCTACTGAGTTTTAAATAAGTTGTGATGGAGTAAAAACATAGATTTGATATTAATGGTTGTTCTTTTTCTGTATGTGATCAATCTAAACGGAGACTAACCTTCGGCGCGGGAGATATTGTAGTGCACAAGTGTATGCGCAGGCGCAGTTGCTCTCACTATTCCCTCACTCTCATACTCCAATTGTTGTTGATTGCCGTCCCAATCGGTCGACACGACCGGAGAGAGATCAGACGCAGGACCAAGGTTCCGAGGCACGGGGGTATGACACTGCCAACTTCCAAACACCGG